>CM073435.1:55080130-60080130 GCA_037114965.1 Monochamus alternatus
TATTTGTAATTGATTGATATAATATAATAGCAGTATTATTTGCTTCAAAATGAAATAATCTAATGTTTTTTGTAGTTTTTTTAGTATTCATTAATAACGTTCTCTATTCCTCATATTTGAATTTTTTATATTTTTATTTTTAACTGGTATAATTTAATGATCAATATTATTTATATTTCATTTACTTAATATATTTTGAATTATTATTTGTGTTTTCTCTTCTAATATAAATTTTTCTCCCTTTTAATATTTTCATTTTTGTATATTTTATAATTTTATTAATCATTTATATAGTTTTTTATATTTTTTGTTGTTTTTTCGTATCCTTTTTTTGTGTTAGTACGAACCATGTTTATTTTGCAGGTCGTGATCTTATTGGAGTCCAGAACCTGATCAAGAAACACCAAGCCGTTTTGGCCGAAATCAACAACCACGACGCTCGTATCAAAGGCGTCATCGACGCGGGAAGGCAAATGATGGAGGACGAGCATTTTGCCAGCGATGAGATCAGAAATCGTGTAGTGGCGCTCAGCGATCACTGGGATTCCTTAAAAGAGAAATCCAGTCAGGTGAGCACGTAAACTAAAATTTGTGCTTGGAAAGGTGCAGCCTATTAATATTCTGTGTGGCAAACTGTTCATTACCGATCGTTTAATGTAGCGCAAGCAAGACCTGGAAGATTCTCTCCAAGCACACCAGTACTACGCCGATGCCAACGAGGCCGAATCGTGGATGAAGGAGAAAGAACCCATCGTTAGTAGTACGGACTACGGTAAAGACGAGGATTCTTCTGAGGCCCTGTTGAAGAAACACGAGGCTCTCATGAGCGATCTGACCGCTTTCGGAAATACCATCGAAGCGCTGAAAGAACAAGCCCGTAACTGCCGTGTAAGCGATTTGTATTAATCGTTGAGGGGACTGTTGGTAATTTTTTTCTTTTGCAGCAACAAGAGCCTCCTGTTGTTGACGTGACAGGCAGGGAAACCGTTCAGGCTTTGTATGATTACACAGAGAAATCGGCCAGGGAGGTGTCCATGAAGAAAGGCGATTTGTTGCATTTACTCAATTCCAATAATAAGGTGAGTCAACCATTGACAGAAATTATCGTTTACTTACCAATTATTTCACCCTTGATAAAAACTGTCAACTATGATAGTTTTTCGAGTTAAATTGCTAAAGGAAACCGTTTAGAATTTAAACAACACAAATTTACCCGGTACCAATACAAAAATCCAGTGTAATTTTGCAGGACAATTTAATGAATAATAAATTTAAAAACATATCAATGGAAACTTTATTTATGAAACATTAAAAATAAATACATTTTTATTTGAGCATACAATTATTAAACACGCAGTTATTGAAATTCATACGTAATGTGTACTTTTTCCAATTGAATCGCTTGAATAATGTGTTTAAAAATGGCATTTTCTTTTAATTAAACGCTACTAACTTAAGCTGGTGATTGTGGATAAAACATTGTATTGCATTCATGTTTTAGTTGTGTTTTATCCACTTTTGAAAATTTAAATATTCTTGCGTGAATAAAACATTCTTTTACAGTAAATATTATTAAATATTATATTTTATTCTTGAAATTTTTATATATTTTTTTTGTTTGTTAATTTGTTTTGTGTTTGTTTATAATGAAAATAGCTATAAATATATTTAAAAAAATGATAAAAAATACAAAAAAAAAACAACTAAAGTAGAAAAAATAAACAAATTTATATTATTAGACTAAAATAAAAACTACTATATATATACTTATATTTGCTATATTTCTTTTGTATTGTTTTTAATTGTTAAAATTAAGTATGACTTAATACATTGTAATCTATGATAAGGAGAAAAATAATTAAATACTTTAGTTTGGGTGAAACTATCTTATTTGTATAATTACGTATTTAAAATGGTGGTAACTCTTTGGATGATAGAAATCTTTATTCTTAATATAATAAAAAGAATTAGGAGCGGTCACGGTGAAAGTTTTGAATTAACAGGAGAAGATACAGATGTAGGTATTTGTCTTTAAATTTCTTTATATTTCTTGATCATAAGGTTAAAATAACACTGATTTTGACCTAGTAAGGTCAGTAACAATATCAAGGAATTTATATCAATTTAAAATTACTTCGTTCATTAATGTGAATTTTTAAACGTCTCTTTATAAAAAATGTTCTCACTGACAGAATTGTACATATGTTTCTTATTTAATGCATTATTATCAAATGACTTCAAACATCGAAATTTCATACATGAACAGGGTGTGCAAATTTCGATGATTTTATATTATATATTAATGGAAAGAGAAACAAATGACAGAGTCAACTGGTCCATGGTTATAACTCAAAAATTAATAAAGTTAACAAAAAAATTAGGCACGCCGCTGGACTACTCAAAAAAGTGTGTGAAGAACGTATTAATTATTTTTTTCACATTTTACAAACAACTCGGTTACAGAATTTTAAATTTTGTTTATTACTCGAAAACAAAAGACGATAGGTCATTTTGGTTTGACCATTAATTTTTTCTTAAATGTAGGCTATCTGCTACAGATAACGAAAAACATCGAAATTTGCCCACCCGATACAGGGTGTTAACGATAAGTTTAATATGTTTAAAATTTACAAATTTTTTTATCAATAATTTCAATACTGGAAAAATTATTTGATAGTATTTTTCCAGTGATATTTTTCCAACATGAATTTATTTAGGAACTCGTGAATTTAAAATATACTTTATGGCGTAGTTACCGGGTAAGCACTGCATATTTTTTTAAGAAAAAAGGTATTTCAAGATACTTTAAGAATTTCCGTTCAGTTTTTGACAAAAAGTGTTCTTGTGATATTTCCTAAAAATTGATGGTTGTAAATTAATTGCGAACTTACCAAAAACAGTGCCACTTGCTTTTCTTGTATTTAAGTATGAATATATATTTTTTTAAATTGTAGCACCCTGTAATTTCCTTATTAAGCTTTGAATAAAAAATTATTTTATAACAAACCTCAATTATTTTCATCGATAGAATGTGTCATACATATTTCAAATAATTTATTTGTAACATTTACTTTACATATATTGTATAGTATTTTTTTATTTGCAATCTACGGTTGACAAATATTCTGTAATTTTGACACAGTAGAAATTAAGTGCTGAACAAACATCATTTGAATAAGTAAAAAATTTTGTCATAGATTTTTTGTATTTCTCATTCCAGTCTATAGTGTCGATACATTGATTTAGCTGTTTTTTAAATCGATGACTACGACTGAGTGTATAGTAGTCAAAATGTGAATTAAACAACTAGGTATTAAATAAAACCCAATCAAACTAAAGAAAAATCTAGGTATTAAATATTTATGATTATAATGTAACAATGAAAATGTTTAATTTTTAAGTCATAACATCCCATTTTATCTTAATGTTGCGTCTTTAGGATTGGTGGAAAGTAGAGATCCACGATCGCCAGGGATTTGTTCCAGCGGCCTATGTCAAGAAAGTCGACGCCGGTTTAACGGCTTCCCAACAAAACCTAATAGACAACAATTCTATCTCCGCTCGCCAGAACCAGATCAACCAACAGTATGACCGCCTTCTCGCTCTGGCCAACGAGCGCAGAAACAAACTCGACGAAACCGTTAAAGCTTACGTCCTTGTCCGCGAAGCCGCCGAACTGGCTGGATGGATAAAAGACAAAGAGATGCACGCCCAAGTCCAAGACGTTGGCGAGGATTTGGAACAAGTCGAGGTACTTCAAAAGAAATTCGACGATTTCCAGACAGATTTGAAGGCCAACGAAGTGCGTTTGGCAGAAATGAATGAAATCGCGATGCAATTAGTCTCGCTTGGTCAGACGGAAGCAGCGTTGAAGATTCAAACTCAAATGGAGGACTTGAATACTAAGTGGACGAGTCTTCAACAACTTACAACCGAGAGGGCGAGTCAGTTGGGTTCCGCTCACGAAGTACAGAGATTCCACAGGGACGTGGACGAGACCAAGGATTGGATCAACGAGAAGGACGAGGCTCTTAACAATGACGATCTAGGTAAGGATCTGAGGAGCGTACAAGCCCTTCAAAGGAAACACGAGGGACTGGAAAGAGATCTCGCAGCTCTCGGAGATAAGGTTCGTTAACTTAAACTTATTAATAATCGATTACTAAATGAATTTCTTCACAGATTAAACAGTTGGATGAAATCGCTAACCGCCTCGTCACCACCCATCCTGAAACTGCCGAACAAACTCTAATGAAACAGCAAGAAATCAACGAGCTCTGGACTCAACTCACCGCCAAGGCCAACAGCCGCAAAGAAAAACTTCTCGACTCGTACGATCTACAGAGATTCCTCAACGATCACCGCGATTTGCTCGCCTGGATCAACTCCATGCTCGGCCTGGTCAGTTCCGAGGAACTGGCGAACGACGTCACTGGCGCAGAGGCTCTCATCGAACGCCATCAGGTAAGTGGGAGTGTAGTTTGCTCGAGCTTTTTTATTGCAAGAATAATAAATCGTAAATGTTTTGTTGGTTACAATTTTGTGGTCGGTTAAATTTCAGTAGTTCAAATGTATCGTAGTAATTCAAATGTAACATTGAGGTTGGAACTGCTCGTTTTTAATTTACTTGTAATATTCTATGATAGTAGCGATCAGTTTTTTTGTTAATTTTGTGACCGCGCATGATTTCAACGTCATGTTATTGTTTGGTATTTGGTGATGTACATTTTGTTGCATCTTGGACATGTGAAATGGTTTTATATGTATTTACTCAATTTCTAGAACTACAAGGCGGAAATAGAGGCAATGTATGGAATACCTCAGGTAGTTAGCTGCGCCTAGAGTGTTTCTTTGATAACTTTACTAACAGTCATGTTTTTATTTTCACAAGTAACATCTAATCGTATATGTCTTAATGATTTTTGGGTGTTCAGAATTCTAACCTGCCCACACGATGAAGGAAAGCCATTTTTTTTCTTTTTTTTTTATTAATTTACAGTTTATTGTGTACTCGTGTAAAAAAATAATATCTTTACGTACAAAGTGGTTGAATTTTCTTTTTGTCAAAGTTTCATATCAAAGAATTAATAACAGCTTTTCATTTTGATATTCAAACTTTTTAGATACAGATTATCAGTTTTTTCATAAAATATTTTTTCAAATATTTGCAAAAATACAATGTTTCATTGTTGAAATTGTACAAAATGTTTTTATAATAACTAGGGCACTTTTTTTACTGTAAATAGAATATTTGAATACATTTATGTTTTTATCAGTAGTGAATATTTTAATTTTTCTAAGCAAATACATTTAAAAACTTTTATGTATCATACCTGCTAATTTTTGATCTGGATGAGGCATTTGTAAGTAAAACGTAAACAGTCAAAAATCGACAATTTGTGCATTGTAAACAGTTGAATAACTGGGTTGATGCAGAGTCTAAGTTTCAAGTAATAACTTTTTGTAAGTAAGTAGTTTATTGAATAGGAAAGAATCCTAATATTCACAATACATTCTTAAAACGAGACAGTATAAAATTGGTAAAGTACAACAAATAAAATTACGCTACAATAAAATTCATTCAGGTATAAAATTTAGAATAAAATGCAACTACATTCACGACTATATCACAGGAATTTTGGAACAAATGACACTGTAGTGTCATAGTGAAAACAACTTGTATATAGAGGTTACATATCATTATTTTTTTATAATGCTTCTGTTCTTTAAGTTTGATATACAAAAATTTAACCACTCTGTATATTCACAATGGCTTTAGACACAAATTGCTTCCTTTATTAACATTCTTTTCTTCCATAAAAACTGAAATTTTAGAAGTAAATGTTACATTAAATAAAAATAATCTTGTATACATTGTGTACAAAACTCAGTGCAGGATGGTTCAAAGTATTAAAAAAAAATTCTAATTTAGTTTTCTAATTAATTTTTCTAATTTACAAAATTGTTTCTTTTATAACAAATATTTCTTTAGGAGTGGAAAATATGTTATACTCTTGTCCTAAAAAACACTTATTTTTGCTATTTTTCACCAACTTTGTAAGATTTTTTAAGTCACCTTGTTTATTATCATATTCTTGGCCTATAGTCACGGCAACTACTGGTATATGTCCCATTTCTGTCTCTTTTTCTTGGGGGGTATATTTTATATGGAATTCTCAACAGAAATTTCTCTTTCCAAAATAGGAACATCGCACTGAAATCGACGCCCGTGCCGGCACTTTCCACGCATTGGAACAATTCGGCCAGCAGCTTTTGAACTCCAACCACTACGCCAGTCCTGAGATTCAAGAGAAATTAGAGCAGTTGAACGCCGCACGTGACGACTTGGAACGCGCCTGGATCGATCGTCGTCTGCAATTAGACCAAAACCTTGAGCTCAATCTTTTCTATAGGGATTGCGAGCAGGCCGAGAACTGGATGTCTGATCGTGAAGCTTTCCTTGCTTCTGACGTCGTAGATTCCAACGGAGACAATGTCGAAGCTCTGATAAAAAAACATGAAGATTTCGACAAAGCCATCAACGCACACGAAGAAAAAATAGCCACTCTGCAGACCTTGGCTGACCAGCTCATAGGAAGGGAACATTATGCTTCCAAGGCCATAGATGATAAACGTAACCAGGTTTTGGACAGATGGCGCCACTTGAAGGACGCTCTGATCGAAAAGCGATCCAAATTGGGCGAAAGCCAGACATTGCAACAGTTCTCGCGTGATGCTGATGAAATCGAGAACTGGATCGCCGAAAAACTGCAACTTGCAACAGAGGAAAGTTATAAAGATCCAGCTAATATCCAGTCCAAGCACCAGAAACATCAAGCTTTCGAGGCCGAGTTGGCCGCCAACGCGGATAGAATTCAAACTGTTTTGGCAAACGGTGCGAATCTTATTGACAAACGTCAATGTGCAGGTTCTGAGGAAGCAGTACAGAGAAGGTTGGAATCCATCGCCGACCAGTGGGAGTTCCTCACGCAGAAAACAACAGAGAAATCCTTGAAACTCAAGGAAGCCAATAAGCAACGTACATACATTGCCGCTGTGAAAGATCTAGACTTTTGGTTGGGTGAAGTTGAAAGTTTGTTGACCAGCGAAGATGCCGGCAAAGATCTTGCGTCTGTTCAGAACCTCATGAAGAAACACCAGCTTGTTGAGGCCGATATTCAGCATCACGAGGATAGGATTAAAGATATGAACGATCAAGCTGATTCCTTGATCGAGAGTGGGCAATTCGACACTGCGTCTATCCAAGAGAAACGCCAGTCTATTAACGAACGTTATGAACGCATCAAGAACCTCGCCGCGCATCGCCAGGCTCGCCTCAACGAAGCTAATACCTTGCATCAGTTCTTCAGAGATATCGCTGATGAAGAATCCTGGATAAAGTAAGTTGTAATTTGACTTCAGTTTTTTTTTACAATAATTAGGGTTGCTACAGTTGAAGAAAATCGGAAAAGGCTCATTTTCTAATCATTGGGGGAAGTATCGACATTTTTAGGAATTATTTTTGCAGTCTAGTGGGAAAAAAAAATTTTCATATAATTCGAATTTATTGCCTCGCTGATTGGTCATTTCAACTATATTAAAAAAAAAAAAAAATAGTAAAAAAAATTAGTTTTGATGTATGTACACATTTTTTTTTAAATATTTCTCATTACTTTCTCCGTATCAACTTTGACATCAGAATCAGGAATATTTCTTTTTATTTAGGGAAAAGAAACTGTTAGTTGGATCCGACGATTACGGTCGCGATCTCACTGGAGTGCAGAACCTGAAGAAGAAGCACAAACGTCTCGAAGCCGAGCTAGGTTCCCACGAGCCCGCCATCCAGGCTGTACAGGAAGCCGGAGAGAAACTGATGGACGTATCCAACCTCGGCGTTCCAGAGATCGAGCAACGTCTCAAAGCCCTGAACCAAGCTTGGGCCGAATTGAAACAACTGGCGGCCACCCGCGGTCAAAAATTGGACGAATCGTTGACCTACCAACAATTCCTGGCCAAAGTAGAAGAGGAGGAAGCTTGGATCAGCGAAAAACAACAGTTATTGAGTGTGGAAGACTATGGAGACACCATGGCTGCCGTACAGGGATTATTGAAGAAACACGACGCCTTCGAAACCGACTTCCAAGCTCACCGAGATCGTTGCAAGAATATCTGCGACGACGGTATGAAGTTGGTGTCTGACGGAAATCACCATTCCGACAGTATCAATCAACGTTGTCAACAGCTCCAGACAAAGTTGGATCACCTCGCTGCTCTTGCCGGCAGGCGTAAAGCTAAGCTTGTGGACAATTCCGCATACTTACAATTCATGTGGAAGGCTGACGTTGTCGAAAGTTGGATCGCCGATAAGGAGACGCACGTAAAGAGCGAAGAGTTTGGAAGGGATTTGTCTTCAGTGCAAACCTTGCTTACCAAACAGGAGACGTTTGATGCCGGTAAGTAACATTAATTTTTTACTATATTGTACGGTATTTAAGCTAATTCAAATCAATTTTCATACAATGCCTGCTAATGAAATCATATGTATGTTGTTTGATTCCAAATTTTTGAATATACTAAAGAAGTAACGAAATAATAAAATAATTTTCAAAATTCCAATTTACATTTGGATATACAGGGTGGCCCATAATAAATGGGTTGTGGATAACTACTATTAATATTATTTTGGCGCTAACCTAAGTAGGCTTTGTTTTATGTAGCCGATGCTAATGACAGCAAAAATACAATGTGTTCAATCAGAAAAATCAATAACTTTCAGTAATTCCTTTTAATTATGCTCTTACAATCTGCTGAAATACAATGAATTTATATATTTGAAATTGAGGGATATAATTTGTGTTAATTCTCATTGGTATTGCTTCCACAAGACAAAGTACCATTGCTATAAAGTTTATAAAATGTAACGTGATTTTTATAGGAGCTTAAACATTATTTATCTTATTAATACTTGCTGCTCTATGCACAGCGATACGACTGTGGGTACGATAAAGACTCGATCAACCTGAAGTCCGTGCACTCAAGGGGATGCGGGGCTTTGTAGTTCTAGTAAACGGTCTGTTGGTAAATGACCTAAACCTAATTGGACAACAGATAATAATAAAAAAGTATATGATGAAATTCAGACGTGAAATTCAAAAGAGGAAACATGAAGTATGATGACTTAAAATACGTCATTGTAGGAAAATTCATAAATTCTTCAGAAAAATTCAAGTTGCAATAGCTAAATTATGTGATACAAAAACATTTTTTTTTTCTTACACCTTAGTTTCGAAAATTTTGCTTTGTCACAGGTCTCACCGCTTTCGAGCACGAAGGAATCCAGAACATCACCGCGCTTAAAGACCAGCTGATCGCTTCCAACCACGATCAGACCCCCGCCATCCTCCAACGACATGCCGACGTTATCGCCAGGTGGCAAAAGTTATTGAACGATTCTGACGCGAGGAAACAACGTCTGCTCCGCATGCAAGACCAGTTCAAGCAGATCGAGGAGCTCTTCCTCATGTTCGCCAAACGCGCTTCTGCCTTCAACTCCTGGTTTGAGAACGCCGAGGAAGATCTAACAGATCCAGTAAGGTGCAACTCTATCGAGGAGATCCGCGCGCTTAAGGATGCGCACTCGCAATTCCAAGCTTCGCTTTCTAGCGCCCAGGCCGATTTTGATGCACTCGCCGCTCTGGATCAACAGATCAAGAGCTTTAACGTTGGTCCCAATCCTTACACTTGGTTTAATATGGAGGCTTTGGAGGAGACGTGGCGTAATTTGCAGAAGATTATCGCCGAGAGGGATGTCGAGTTGAATAAGGAAGCTCAACGACAAGAGGAGAATGATAAGTTGAGGAAGGAGTTTGCCAAACATGCTAATGCGTTCCACCAATGGTTGACAGAGACTCGGTAAGCATTTTATTAAATATGTCATTAAAATTATAAAAAAAAAATTCAGATTTGAAGTTGATTGGAATTTATCGTTTTTAATTATTTTTATAATTTTGTTCTATTAATACATGTTTTTTCCTACCAAAAATATGTTCTTTTCAGTAATCGTTAAATAAATGTGAAAAAAAAAATCTTATAAAACCCGATGGTGATATACAGGGTGTAACTTTGAATGAGGGTAACATTTATACAAAGGGTACCTTTGACCTTTAAAAATGCACATCGTAAGTTTGTATTCAAATTCTGTCATAAAAACTGAATTTTTTGCTGCATAGTTGACCAATCACACAAAATTGCAGCACACGGGACTGTGTAAAATTATATACTTACATTGCACCAGATACTTTACTATTAAATATGAGTACTACTTTAAATTTTATTATAAAACTGGTAAAATGCAATTAATATTTTATGGAGAAAGTCAAAAATTACTTATCACAAACACCTTTTCTTTACTATATTCATTGTATCGTAAAAGTATTTCAGATAGTTTATATTAATTTTCCTACAATTCCTTTTAATGAAGTCATGTGTGATCTCTGATACTAAATACTCTAAAAAATTTATACTCACCTATAGTATGTTCTTTTATCATTTGTTATAAGTAGTTTCTTCGCCTCATCAGTATGCCGTCTTTTTCTATCAATATACTCTCTTTCGGTTTCATTTTATAAAACAAAAATTCATGTCAGGCATAATTCTTCTAAATGTTCTAGACAAAATTCTATCCTGTGAGACAGCAGCCTGAATTCTTTCATAAGTGCATTTTTCAAATAACAGCTATGAATCGTTCTTCGAATCGCGTATTTTGTATCATCAATCTCTATCTTCTTTGTTCTGTGAGTTTCGACCATTTTCTCTATTCTTTTTTGTCATTCTTTATTGCACAATATACACTACTCACAGACGCTCTTGTTAATGGACTGTATATTCCTGTCTCGAGACCTAATTCCGTCATACAACTTTTTTATCATCTTCACTTTTTAGATAAGGGTGTTTAATGAATTGTTCTCCGTTTTTAAGTTGTATATTCTTTTTGTCATTCTTTATTGCACAATTATACACTACTCACAGACACTCTTGTTAATGAACTGTATATTCCTGTCTCGAGACCTAATTCCGTCATACAACTTTTTATCATCTTCACTTTTTAGATAAAGGTGTTTAATGAATTGTTCTTCGTTTTTAAGAATACAAACACAAAAATCAATTATAAATTAATTACAATCACAATTAAATTAGCGGAAAGATTTACCCAAAATGTATGCTATGCGAAATATGCGGAACTTATAATTTTATAATTAAAATTTATGGGCTGCATGTATTTTTCTTTGTGTTGGCTGCTATAAATTGTGAGCGGGTTTATAACATGAATCATTCTACTATCTTGAAACCCAACTATATCTAAATTTACTAATAAAAAATGATAAATAATTTTCAAAGCCAAATTCACTTTTGAAAACACAATCAGCCGTGATAGATGTGATCTGACCTATTTCTGCATTTCTAGTACTACTTCTACAGATTGGTCCTCTTTATTTTAAATTAATTGTGACCATTTGTTGTTGCCGTATTATAGCAGGTGTACACCTAAACATTCTGGCACTCGTTTATACAAAATGATAACTTAAGATTAGTATTCTGGGTAACATGTATTTTTTACTTGTAAAAAAACTGACCCTTACTCAGTCGCATCCCGTATATAATTTTGTATTAAATTGTTTCATATTATTTTCAGTTACCGCATCTTGGGCTGGGATGGGTAAATAAATTTGTGCTTAATGGTTTTCCTGTTTACACTAACAAATTTGTTTAAATTTCTCATTTAAAGCAACTAATTTCGATGTTCTGTTGATATTTGGCAAACATTTTTTTTGTTGGTTTAACAGATAACAATGACTAATTACCAAACACTTCCCAACTTTATCGCAAGTATATTGTTATTCTGCGGTGAACATTTTTCTTTCAGCCTAATATGATGCTTCTTTAAATTTTAATGTACTCTATAACTAATGAATTTCTCTCTAGCACTTCTATGATGGAGGGTTCTGGTTCACTTGAGCAACAACTGGAGGCGACCAAACGTAAGGCGGGTGAAGTACGCGCGCGTAGGTCTGACTTGAAGAAGATTGAGGACTTGGGAGCTATCCTGGAGGAACACCTCATTTTGGACAATCGTTACACGGAACATTCCACTGTCGGTCTTGCCCAGCAATGGGATCAACTCGATCAGCTGGGAATGAGGATGCAGCATAATCTCGAGCAGCAGATACAGGCTAGGAATCAATCAGGTATGACGGTTTATTGATTTGTGATTTTACTGTACCGTTTCAATTATTCCTCTTTGCAGGTGTTAGTGAGGATGCTCTCAAGGAGTTCTCGATGATGTTCAAGCACTTCGACAAGGAGAAGTCTGGAAAACTGAATCACCAGGAGTTCAAGAGTTGTCTGAGGGCTCTTGGTTATGATTTACCGATGGTGGAGGAAGGACAGCCAGATCCAGAGTTTGATGCAATATTAGGTTAGTGTTATTAAAAATGATTTCAGTACCGAATATTTTACCATTTCATAGTGAAAACTAAGAGCAATACGTGCTTTGTTTTATTGCAGCGGCACTATGATTCATTATTCTGCGTCACTAAGATAATATGAAAAGTTATTGTTGGAACATATTATGTCAGTAAATTTTTTAAACGCTATTTACTATGGAAATATTATTTTTTACATTTAAAATGTTATCTGGCACAAATGTATGGTCACATCGTTATTGCAAATTTATTTTTACTAAACATGTTTCTGTTTTCATCAGAGTCGAATTCAATTAGCATTTGATAATAGAAAATTTCAGTTATTTTGTGTTAGTGTCAAATTATTAGAAATATTGTCAGATCATGTGTCAAATCACTTCGTTAAACACTGTTGCTGACAGATTAGTTTTTTTACATTTAAAATGTTATCTGGCACAAATGTATGGTCATATCGTTATTGCAAATTTATTTTTACTAAACATGTCTCTGTTTTCGTGGTATTCTAATTCAATTATTATTTTGCATCACTTCAGCACGTATGGAATATTATTGTCAGAATATTTGTCACTGGGAAGCACTATTATTGACATTATTTTTTTAAATTTAATGTTATCAGACATACTTAATGGTTACACTGTTGCAAATTTATTTTTACTGAACATGTTTCTGTTTTCGTGGTATTTCTAATTCGATTGGGATTTGAGATCAGAAAACATAAGTTATTATTTTGCATCACTGTCAGAACATATGGAATGTTATTGTCAGAATATGTCAAGTCACTTTGGGAAGGACTATTATTGACAGATTATTTTTTAAATTTAATATGTTATCTGACATACTTTTTGGTTACATTGTTGCAAATTTATTTTTACAGATTTTACAGAACGGTTTTTTCAGATCATGTGTCAAATCACTTTGTTAAACACTGTTGCTGACAGATTAGTTTTTTACATTTAAAATGTTATCTGGCACAAATGTATGCTCATATCGTTATTGCAAATTTATTTTTACTTAACATGTCTCCATTTTTGTGGTATTCTAATTCAATTATTATTTTGCATCACTGTCAGAGGACATATGGAATGTTATTGTCAGAATATTTGTAACTTTGGGAAGCACTATTATTGACAGATTATTTTTTATAAATTTAATACGTTATCTGACATACATTTTCGTAAAATTCTAATTCAATTAGCGTTTAAAATTAGAAAACTTCTGTAATTATTTTGCATTACTGTCAGATAATGTTTAAAAATGTTATTGTTAAATCATGTGTCAGGTGGCTTCCGGAAACACTGTTACTTTTTACATTTTTTAATATTTAAAATGTTATTAGACATAAATTTATGATCACGTTGTTATTTTTACTGAATATGTTCTTGTTTTAGTAAAATTGAGATTAGAAAACTTCAGTTATTATTTTGCATGTTTCTGACATTTTTAACATTTAAACTATTATCAGGCACAAATATATGGTCATATTGTTGCAAATATATTTTTACTGAACATATTTCTGTTTGTGTGAAATTATAGTGTACAATTAATAATAATAATTTGAGGTTGGAACTCTTATGTTAAAAAATTAAAACATGTTTATATTTTTCACGGTTACGGACTTATTGTCAGATCATGTCTTGTTTAGTAAAGGTAGACATATTATTTTTAGTATTGCTCTTGTGTTACAAACAAATTTAACGAAAATGACATTTCATGGAAGGATTACAAAAAATTTGATTTTTTAATGCTATTTTATAAAATAAAATATCTGGTTGGACTTTGTCATATAATTTTATCATGACAACAGCATCATTTTTGAATGTCAGATCATTTGTCGTGTCATTGTCACATCATGTGTTGTTATTCAACAAACTATTGCTAACTAAATTATAAATTAATTTAATATGCGGCTAGCTATCTTCAAATAAACTTATGAATGAATGCGACATTACGGTGACAAAGGTTTGCCAAATCATTGCCAGAATAACATTACAACAGCATGTTTATAATTTCGTGAATGTTAAATGTGATTTATACTTATATTTATAAGAGTATCAAATGGAAAAAAAATATAATTTGATGAGATTTTCCATTCTCATTGTATAAACAAATATTTATTTTCTTTTCAGATGTGGTCGATCCGAACAGAGACGGGCACGTTTCCTTGCAAGAGTACATGGCCTTCATGATCAGCAAAGAAACAGAAAATGTCCAAAGCTCCGAGGAAATCGAAAAGGCGTTCAGGGCTATCACGGCGGGCGACCGCCCTTACGTCACCAAGGAGGAATTATATGCCGTAAGTTTACCGTTTGCAGGTTTGCTTTAATTTCTGTTGGTAACTGACGATTTCTTTGCAGAACTTGACAAAGGAGATGGCGGATTACTGCGTAGTGAGGATGAAACCGTACGTGGAACCGAAAACCGAACGACCCATCGCGGGTGCTCTCGACTACATAGAATTCACACGCACACTTTTCCAGAATTGATTTACGTAGGTTAAGGGCTTTTAAGAATTGAAAACGTTAAATGGTATGCAATATTATATAAGAAGAATCCATATTTATCTTAAATATATATATTTATATTTATTGAATTATTGTTAAGTCTAAACGTTTTACGACACAGCTGCTAATTTTAGTTCTAGTTTGGGGCTTGCATGGTAATGGCAAGAGGTGTTTTTAATTTTTTCATTTGCCGTTTATTCCTGCAGTAATTTTAAAGTAACAAAAAAAAACGTTGCGATTTTAATTATTCACTGCCCATCAATTTGATTCTTATGAACCTTGTAACCTGTGTTTAGTATTAGATTTTTTGTAACTGTTTAAAATAAATAGCTTTTGCTTCGACTTGGTTTTTGTATTCGTAAGTCCAGTGTTTCGAGAACAAAAAGTGTTTATTAACAAAGGATTTAATTAACGAGTTGCAAAAAAAGGTAAGTATTTTAATGAACGTTCTTTCTTAGAAATTACAACCTGTTTGGTTAAAATACGATAGAAATTAGAGGTGTAATCACAGACCAACTAGACTGAACCATAGGGCCAAGCCAGTGAAGCCTTCCGTAAGCCTAACCTCAGCCCAGCTGGCTTCATGCTCTCGGTCAGTGTTAGACATTCGTTGTGGTAACATCGCGATTATTTTGTAAAATATACGAGTTTTCTTTGTGCAATTATGGGAAAGTGCATTGCAGACAATTGTAATAGCCGATCAGATCGGAATAATGATGAAATTTCATTTTTTAGGTAAGTAATAATTAAAAATAATGGAACACGTTTTATGGCATTAAACGGCTCTGCGCAGGCGTTCTGCTACGAAAATCGGCAGTTGGGGGAAAATTCTGTTGCTAACTTAATGACGCTTGTAACTAGATCTAGGTTTTGAGTTATTTTGAAAAAAGTTAATATGGCGTTATTCGTCTGTAACTTTTTTATTTAATTTATATTTAATTATAATTTATATTTGCTAAATAATAATAAGTTAAGAATCTAATTAAGACATTTACAATATTAGAATTTCGAACAATTACGGTTGCGCGAAATCATCAACTTAATTTTTTGGTATGGGCGCTATATTAAATTTGAATTTTATTGCAACCGAAACGTCGCATTGAAAACTTAAATATGCAGTGAAATTCTTCGAAAAAATTTGCTGCTGAAAAGTGTTTTCAGATTTAAAAAATGCTCTAAATAAAAAAAGTTACAGACGAATAACGCCATATTAACATTTTTCAAAATAACTCAAAAACCTAGATCTAGCTGCAAGCGTCATTAAGTTTTTTTTCCCCCAACTGCCCATTTTCGTATCGCTTGTAGTTTCCAAGATGCCAGTACACGCATCACCAAAATGTTCCAAATGGTATTATATAATAAACCATTAAATACTTGTTACCTCGCTAACAATAATTGTTAAAGATATGGACACTTAAAAACAGGGCCGATACTGGAAATGTCAGTACAACTTCTGCGCAGAGCCTTTTAATGCGATAAAACGTGCTCCATTATTTCTGATTATTACTTACCTAAAAAATGAAATTTCGTCACTATTTGGATCTGATCGGCTATTACAATTGTCAACAATGCACTTCCCCATAATTACACAGTGATTAGAACTTATTAGAGCAATTTCTGAAAAATATGTAGATGTAAGAATAAATCATAAAACAAAAATACTCCTTAAAAGGCATAAACCAACAAGCATTAAATAAAGTAACACTATTTAAAGGGTGATAAAAATTTTAATATAACTAGAATTTTATTTTAAACCCTGATTTAAAAATATTTCACAAAACTTCTCAAAATAATTAAATATTTTATGTTAGTTTATTAAAAATATATTCCTTCCTGTTTCACATTACTTTTTAATAAAAATTATTAACTTTATTAAAATTTCATCAAATATTATAATAATATACATTTTACTGAATCAGACTCTGTCAAAAGAGGCGGAGCCGAACTTCCGCAAACACTCCACTTCTCCCCTGTCCAGGCTTCATTGGTATCGTTGTATTGAATAGCATGGGTACAGTCTAGTTAGTCTGTGGGTGTAATAGTAACAGGATAAATCTTAAACTATTTTAATTATGAATGTAATTAATTTATTGGTGATTTTGTGTTATTAAGAATGGAGAATAATTCAAGCTCTACAGAGTATTCTCAAAATCGTAAACACCCTAATTTAACAAGTGATGAATATCGGATAATGACATGTAGGGATTAGGGCGCGAGGCCAAAATATGAGTGTAAGTGATGTGGAAATATGTAGTTCATTAACAAAAAAGTACTTGAGTAGCATGTATGTATAGTGGAAAAAAGTGTTGTAAAGAAATACAACTGTGAATCGGGAAATACTGGAAACTCGCGGAAGGAAGATGGTATTTTAAAAATGAGTGCGACAAAAAAAAAATTGGGTTGCTATAAGTATCTTACAAGATGAAACTTTGCCTAGAAAGTACACTAGGGTGTTTTTGTGAATTATGCATGACATATGAAAAATGGTATGTGAATTTCTGTATAAATGAAATCAAGAAATAGTGACATGGTACGAAGCCCTAGAAGGGCCATGTCTACAAATTTTTTTAAGTTTAGACATTAATCTCGGAATTCATACTTTTAACTCTGAATTCAAATTTTAATCTCCTAATTCAGACTTTAAACTCTGAATTCAGACTTTAATCTCTGAATTCATACTTTAAACTCTGAATTCAAACTTTAATCTCTGAATTCAGACTTTAATGTCTGAACTTACACTGCTAACGAAATTATGGGACAAGTGTAGCACTCAGGGCTTTCTAGATAGTGAATTGAGTTTTAGAGGACATAATATACAGGGGAAAATGAAAATTTATGATATTTGTCATTCACTATGAAATTTTACAACCCTGTAAAATTTTACTGTTTCTGATTCTAGAGACGATTTAAGGCGCAACTGTATTTGTTTGGGAAATGATTTGGACCACTTATTTTTATTTCTGGATCTAGATTGCCGTGATGTGCTAACACCAATTTCCTGATTAAATTTGATTGTACCATTGTCATGAATAACGTTGAGCCTTTGAATTACACCTGAAATGCCTATAGCAAGCGGTGCCACTGTTTATGTACTGGTTTCGAACTGGTTAGTTCTTATCAGTATATCACAAATGAAGCCAACCTTAGCTGTTCCCAATCTGCCATAATAGTTAACAGTACGCAAGACGTAGTACGTGTGTATACATCTAGTAGTCATTGGTTACTCAAAGCTGGGCCTGAATACAGTCACAAGCAGAAAGCAATCCATTATACGGAGAGTATCTACTATTAAAAGCCATATTTTTAAAAGCGGAATTTTAGGAACTGACTACTCTGTAGACTAATTCCCTGACTGTATATAGCATAGCGTAGCATGTAGTATCTACATTTGGTACTCACTGATTACTCAATGCTGGGTCTCAATAAAGCTAGAAGCAGAAAGCGACCCATTACACTGTAGATACTATTGAAGGCCCTATTCTGACATTAAAGTCTGAATTCAGACATAAAAGTCTGAAATCAGACAAAAGTCTGAAATCAGAGTTTAAAGTCTGAAATCAGAGTTTAAAGTTTGAATTTAGAGTTTAAAGTCTGAATTTAGAGTTTAAATTCTGAATTCAGAGTTTAAAGTCTGAATTCAGAGATTAAACTTTGAATTCATAGTTTAAAGTCTGAATCTAAAAAACATTGTATACGTGGCCCTTCTACGGCTTCGTAACATGGTGAAGAAACTATTTAAAATAAATATTAAGAGGTCGGAATCTGGATTGAAGAATATATTAAATTTTGACGAAGCATGGATATATGAAGGTCATACGGAAGGCGGTACGATAAGATATAATAAATGTTATTAATGTGTGACAATTGTAGTGACAGTGCTAGTAATCAATAGTGAATAGTGTGTATACAGGGTGTTCCTAAATAAGTGTCACAACGGAAAACTGTAAATTCCTCTTGAAAAAAGACAAATTTTTTTCCTCCCATTTTTCTTCGGGCTTTCGTTTTTCGAGATACACAGTGTCAAAATTTTTCCAATATCTTAGGAACCATTTAAACTAGAGGACTGAGCTTTTGTAAAAACATTACCACTATTAATAGCTACTTTTTGCACCCTTCTTGAATTCATTGGACGTGCCAGTGGTGGAGATTTTAAGGTATCGGAAGGGTTTTTTTCCCCATAACTTTTACGCCACTGGAAAAATTGATATTTGACAGCAAATTCTGAAGCGCCAATGAATTTTACACAAAAATAGTTCTCTTGGTTCATTGCTTTAAAGTCAATCGTTTTCAATAAAAATGACTTTCTATGAACAAAAACAAACATTTTGCTAACGTTTCGAAAATCTTTTGTAATTCAAAAAATAGGTAGTAATAATTAATGTAATGGGGTTGACGAACAGAGCATGATCCTCACACCACTTTTCAATGGCTTTTAGGGATGGTTTCATTCGGAATAAGCGATGGTATATATATGCCAATTTTCGAGTTGAGGAGGCGCAGGAGACTGTCCAAACACATTTTTTATCATTTTCAGCATGTTAAACTGTCATGGTAGATTGTCAGAAGCTCAAAACGAACTTATTAACACCACATAATAATGAAAGTAGAAATAATATTTGTACTGTTTTGCGCAAAATTTGTTCAAAACTCCGTGAATTTCGCGTCCATGAGGACAAGGTTAAATGTGATATCTGCGGAGTGCGCATCAGATAGGTGTAAGTGGTCATGGGCATCGCCGTCCAAAAGACGGCATTCTAATTTGTGGAAAGGATGATATAGGGATGATATTTAAAGTAAACTGTTACTGTGCTAGGTTCACTTGACGTCAACTTATTTTTGAAAATTTTGTATGCTTTGAACCCTTCTCAAGTTAAACGCTTAGGTAATCATGCAACCCTCACCCTCTGTACTCATTTCTGTGCTATTAATTATTAACTCTCTATTACTATCGACTTTGGGTAATAGATAATACAAGATAAAAACTTTAAATTTGGAAATATCTATCATTTTTATTATTTAATGCCTCGAAAATGGAAAAAACTGTTATATCACTGTTTAAGGTGACAGTACTTGAATCGATATAGTTAGACCGCTGTGGGTTTGATCCCCGCCGCCTGTAGACCGTATACCAGCTATACTCGTGGAGAGGATTGGCACCCTTTCTGCAGATATGGTAGGGTAGAGGAATGTTGGTTTTTAAGCTGCACTGCGCTGATGAAGGGCAAAAACCCAGAAACAACGTTGTCCGCAGTTGCTTCGTTGTTCCTTCCATCTGTTTTCTCTGGATCTTCTAGCCATCAAAATCCACCTGTTTCTATTATTCATTTTTGTATATTTTTTATATCTGATCGTCTTCAAATTTAATAGGACTCCTCGCTCAGTCAATATCGTAAAAAAGTTTTATGTAAAATCCTTATAGTTTTCCAAGTAAAAAATTATTGAGGTGCAGCTGAAGCTAGTGATATGCGCTTTAATCCTATTACTAAAATTGCGTCGCCTTGGTAATAGGCTGCTGCGATTTAGCCGACGATGGTTGAAAGTAGATTTCATTACAAATACGTCAGCAGTTCAAAATAAATCGCAAAATTCATTTTAAAGAGTGTCATTATTATTGCAAACGATTGTACTTTATTAACTACACGCCCGCTACACTACAAATAAGTGACGTCACGCAATTATGCAACCCAATATACAGTAGGAATTTGTGCTCACGGCTTCGACGGATTGAATTTCAGTACAGCAAATAATTATAAAGAAAACATTAGTCATTTGTATAACAAGAACTAGAGTCTAGATGCATTTTTCTTATTTTCTTTCAAACAAAAAATCAATTCAGAAGTTAATATGTATATTATACCACTTATCATATACAAATTCTTTAAATTCCAATACTTAAGTATATGTTGAGTCACTGTAATACTTAAATTATTATGTAAATAGATATACAAATAAAAAAAAACACTTTAATCACGTTCAGTTCCAGTGAATTTAATAATGATTTGATTAGTTAGTAACCTTTATTACCCTTAACCTTGACGAGATTATTGTTCATATTTTACAATACCTACTACACTATAAATATCACAAAATATATAACTAATAAATATTAATGATAATTACATTTAACTGATACCTTTAGGGCACGTTTACATGGAACGGAACATCGGAATCGGATTATCGACTTCTTTCGGACCAATAAAATGACGAACTAGACCCGTTTTTTGCAGGATCGATAGTCCGGTACGGTACCAATTAAATACGTTAACCTGTTAATAGACAATAACCGAGTAGAATTGATTGTTTTTATTACTCTTCCTATCGATAATGAGCTATTAATATACCCAGTCGGTACTGCACTGATGTACAATCGTTTGCAATAATAACGACACTTTAAAATGAATTACCTATGTGATTTATTTTGAAATACTGCTTCTACTTTCAACTTTTAACATTAGTTCTTGTAAAATTAGTGAACTTTCTACTCAGAACTTCCAGAAATTCAATAGAAGACGGATTCAATAAGGAGTTCTATACGAAATCCTTAACGCAGAATTAAAATCGTTATTGTGATATTAGATATTTGTGAATATATAGATAAGGTGTAGACATATTATATTATATTTTCCAATTGTATTAGCAGTAAAAAAAAAATAGAATCGGGTCGTAAAGTATATATATATATGTATATTATAGATTGACGGGAGTATGCCATACATATTTTCACAGAAATTAATTTAATTTGTTGTCCAATTTGAATTTCGTACTCTCAATGTTTACCCATGAAAATATTTCGCTCCGCCACTGGAATTTACGAGAATGTTTAGAGTTCTCACCTATGTCTTTTTTACATACTTATTTTCTATACAGTTTTCAACCGAGAGAATAACAGAATAACATACAGGTCAGTATGAGTTAATTATCGAAAATCTTTTGTATAATATTATTATTCTGTTGCGTCTTAAATTGTCTATCTTGTGGACGCACTCTTAGCCCAGTGACGTCGTTTACTGTATTTTAAGTTGCCTATATGCCTATCTATCACATAAAAACAATAAAAGCTCTCTTCCACCTTCCACCAATCAAATAATTGTTGCAGCAATAAACGAATAAATAATTTTATCGGTACCTCAACAAAATTTCAAGTTGTTTATCATCAGAAAGTGCTTAGTAGTGCTTACTAAATCAGAAAATATGTTGGGAACAAAGTGTAAAATCTTCGAATAAACAGATTTTAACTGCGAGGAATGACGTGTAAAGGTTAGTAAGCAACACGAACATATTTAGAGCAATTATGTCATTAAATGAGGAACACAATGGACAAAATGAAAAAAAGATCCGATTTCGACCTCCGGCTAGGGTCCTTTTCAACTCTGATACCAAAATAGAAGACTTACTGAGGAATGAGAAAAGCGAAATGTCACCTGATGAGACAGATTCTGTAAAAAGAGGTTAGAAAGTTGTTTATTTCGACAAAGGTTATACATTATTGACCTGTTGTACCTTTCTAGAGAAATTTCCAAGCTTGGCAACATTTTTAAATGTAGAGCTAACAAGGGACTATGTGTTGGAACACGACGAGGAACGCTATTCAGCGAGACGAGAGAAAATATACTCGTTTATGAAAATACCGAAGGAAGTAGAAAGGTTCATGAGATACGGTTTCATGCAGTGTACAGATTCATTTTTGTTTGTGTACACATTTTTGCCTATTAGGGTCATGTTAGCATTATGGGCTTTAATAACTAGGCCTTTTTCGAAATGTTTTGGGTAAGTCTAGGAACTCTTTAATAATGACATTACATTTTTTTACTTTTAGATTAGGCGATAAGAAAAACAAACGTATTTTAACCCCTGCAGAAATATGTGATTTGTTGAAGGCTGTAATTCTTTTAGTCTGTAGTACAATAATGGTATATGTGGATACAAATATGTTGTATCATCTCATTAAGAGCCAATCTGTTATAAAATTGTATATATTTTACAATATGTTAGAAATCGGTGATAGACTATTTTCCGCTTTTGGACAAGACACCATAGATGCTTTATTTTGGACGGCAACAGAACCCAGAGGAAGGAAAAGGGAACACTTGGGGACAATTCCACATCTTTTGTTCGCCATAGTGTATGTCAGTATCCTTTAAATATTCTTAACTGGAAATTTGAATTTATATCATTATAAAATATGGTAAAAATTATGGTGGCTGTCAAGGATAGTTCCTGTTATAAAATTATAAATATTTACTTTTCATATCACCAAATAATGAATTCTTAGTGACGCAATATTTATACATTTATTATTATAAAGGTAGGAAAAGCCAGTGTGAGTGTTACTTTTTTGATATAGGGCAGGTCAATTTCGATACAAGAGCTGGTTCAGATTTCTTGAAGAGCTAGATAAAAAGTAGTTAGAAGGTGAAGGGCTCGATTTTTGAAAATTTAAAACCAATTACTATTACAGTATTTATTTGTAAAATTAATATTGTTTATAAGTTTGTTTCTAGCTTAGGCCCATTGCACATGCAATATTTCTCTATAATGTCTGTTTTTTTTAATTACATATTTTTCAATTTTCAAAACTTGCATAAAATTTGCTGTGAAATTATTTATCATACATAAAATTTATGCAAAATTCTTTTTACAAGATAAGAGATAATCGTCATTACTTTTCTTAATATAAATTTTTTGTAATTCAACTGTTTTATAATACAATTAAGTGTGCCATGCATGAGTCTAAAGCCTGCTTCAGAGAACAACGTAGTGTTGCTGTCAACATCGCCACCACTAGTTTAACTTCAGTGAAATAAAGATTTTATAAAGTTGATTTTGTTTTTGTTGGTCGGTTATGTACAAATGTTGCTCCTCTGGATAGTTGAAGTTGGAAACTTTGAACTTCACTCGACTTCAACAACGGATACAATTAATTTCATTGGCTGAAAGTCACATGACTTAGTGTCGCTGGCAACACTATGACGTTCGCTGAAGCTGGCTTAATGTATTTAAAAAAACATTGAATATATCCTGAATATCTAGTCCGGTACATTTGAACTACTTATTTATCTCTCTTCTCAGGCAATACGAGGTTCACAAAAATTGATCTACAAATTTGATTCATTTTTGTAAGATTATTTCAACAAATGTTTGATTTATTATTTTATCTTTTGTGTTAAAAAAAAATTCCTCAACATAATTGTAGTACTTCACAGTGTTTTGGTACTATTTCAAGCTACAACATTGAATGTGGCCATAAATTCGAGTAATAAGTCTTTAATGACAATCATGATGTCTAACAATGTAAGTATTTAAATATTAAGCTTCATTATTGGATATATTTTTAAAAATATTTAACTACCTGGATAAATATGTGAATTCTGTCGTATGCATGTGTATTATGACTAAGAATTTCAAATATGTAGATAGTGGATAAAGAAAGGAAAAACAAGTATGTGAAACTTATCAGTAAGAATGGAACAAAGATAACTTAATGCAATACCAAGACCAGGCTGACTGGGAAAATTTTGTTGTACTTGAAAAATATGAATTCAGTATATTTTTGTATTTCGCCCTGTCTGAGGTTATCACGATACACGAGGTTTTAAAAGAAAAAAGTGGCTGTTATTAATTGTTTTATCTTAAAATTAAAATAGAAACAAAATTTAACTAAGCTTATGTTTTTTTTACAGATTTTTTAACGTAACTGTTGTTTAAAACAGTTTTTGATACTACCGGTTATAACGGAAGACGACCCTAACTTTGTTAGTTTAAATGAGATATTGCTTTTTCGATTATTTTAGGTTTGCTTTATAACAGGGTTAACTATGACTTAGTACAAATATTTTAAGAGGGGATAGGGAAAAATAAGAATTAATGGAATCACCTTTCAAAAAAATTCCAAACTTATTTATAAAGCCAAAAAAAAATATTTTCAACACTGTATTAAATCCCTATTTATCGCCGTCACTGACCTTCTGTCAGCCGCGAGGTTAGGTATATTCTGCCAGTCAAAGGTGTCAAATATAGTGACAGGTCCATTGACACGTGTATCAATTTAAGCCGCTTTGACAGAAAAAAAATCTTTACAAAATGTAGATTATTATTTAATGATTTAATGAGAAATACGGTATGGTAGCACAGAGAGGCAGCACCTACCTTACTAATATTTATTTCCAGGATTGATACTTGGAGAGATATTAAGAATGTTGAATCATCTTCTGTGTTCTTACTTGTTTAAATTAAAGATTTTTGTACTTCCTGTGAACCTCTCTTCCCTCGATCGTTCTTTTTGCGTAAAGCAGGGTACCTACTTGGTTTGGCGGTCTTGACCAGGTCGATTACTTACGTCGGGAAAAAGCACAAAGAATAACAACAAAATACACGTAAATGTACACAAATACATAAAAACACTACCGCCACGGCATAAAACAGCTATTCGATGTGGTTCAAAAAGTATTCAGCAAAATATTTTGTATACTCGGGAAACGTCTTTGAAGCTACCGCACGATAATATGCACTTGTCACACTCCCATAAATCAGCACCTTATCCGTCATCTAGGCATTTGAATACGACATGTTTGTAAATACACACAAAATACGCGAAAAATTAAATTTGCGAAAATCAAGTACTGAAAAATTATTTCAAACTAATCAGAGTACCGTAACCGTAAATTTACGTTATTTGACATCTACAGACGACATCTGTCACTAATACAAGGTGCACTCCCGCCGATAAATTTTTAAACTTCATGTGTTGTGTAATTAAATTCTGTTAATACTAATAATAGCAACAATATTAACAGTAATTGTCGATGTTTGCATAAAATAATTAGTAATATTTTAAACTATAACATCCCAAGATGTTTACAGTGTTCTGTAAAAATGACCCTTAGATTATAACTAACTTCGCATTCTGGATGGTTTGGAGCATGGAGGGTATGCAATTAGCAATGCAGTATGGCATAACCTAGAACTTATTGTTACTTTAAATCAGCTAAGTGACTAATTTTAAACGTGTTATAGTAATTAAATAAAGTATTTTATGTCGGATATGTTAGTGGATAATTATAATGAATCTGTAAGGAGTGAAAATGTAGTTTGGCAGTGTGCAACGAAAGAACGAATACAAAATACTGCAGCTAACCGGATTAGCTGTTATCTGCCAGGTACTTAGACATTATCATTATTAATACAAATGTTTCATTTCGTCGTTTCTACACTTGACAATGTTGAAAAAACGACCAGTAGTTGACATATCTAGCCATGACGGATGATGATAGATTGTCATAGGCGCCGACTTTCCGTGGGAAGAGAGGGTTTTGCCCCATTTTTTAAACATCGAGCTAGAATTCCGAAATAATTTTTTTATTGTCTTTTAGACCTTCCTGAGCACGTGGTTAAAATTTTTGTACTTAGTCATAGTTAACCCTGTATAACAATCACTATAGCTAGAGTTTATAGATTTTGTGATATTATTTTATTATTATTAGGGTTGCGATTACTCTTTTTGAAGATATTTGCAAATTTCTAATATTTTGGCAATTTTCAAATGTTATCAAATTTGCCGGGAATATACAGGGTGATTTAGAACTTATCTAAAAAAAAATTTTGAATGTACATGGACCTCTTAAAAATACAAATTTGTAAAAATAATCAAAAACTTGTCCGCTGTAAAATCTGATAAGGCAGCAAAGCATGCAATCGGCGACCGGACAAAAAATGGAAAGAAATTCTCAAGGAGAGAAATAAATAACACTTTATAACATTTATTTTTTACAGCAAATTCAACTGCTTTTAACATAACTGATATTACAACAAAATGTTGGGCCTGTCTTACCCAGTCTCTGCAAACTAACAAATGTTTCTGCCTCTTGTCCGTTTTGAACTCGTAAGTTATTGGCAGCATACATTTGCGTAAAACATCAACAGTAGGTACCCACTTCGGTGCGATATAGTTAATTTTTTAAATATCCCCACAAAAAGAATTTCAAATGATTTAAAGTCATGATCATGGTGGCCATAGTACCGGTCGTCCTTGTCCAATCTCTTGACCTTCATCTCTTTCATGGTTAGGTTTCAAATTTCTCTCACTGCACACCGCGGTAAAAGTAGCTGCATTTGGCACATGGGAAGTTATCCTGCTAAAGCATTTTCACATCGCCATAAATTAAAATGATATCCATCAACTCCGGGTTGCTATACAATTAAGTCATTTTTAACACTTGAAAAACCAATGTAAACACTGGCATCACAAAAACTTTAATGCCTACAAAAAGTAATCGGATTTCAATATTCAGAATGGTTTGGTGAGAGACTACTAACTCCTAGCTAGAGGGAGTGCTATACGAAGCGAACGTAAAATTGTCCATAGAATCCAAAATTATATTAATATTTAGGGTGTCCCATTTAACAGAGACTCTGCTTTGTTGCTAAATTTTCTAATTTTTTGGATCAGTATTGTCGCAGATAACGATCGACAGTTCTCTGTGGAACACCCTGTATATACTAATACTTTTCCTAAGAAGTATGAAAACAAAAATAAACTAACTATTATTGTATTTTCACTGATAACTGACAAACAATAAGTAGGGTATGTTTCTAGTTACTTAGAAAAAGTTCAGCCTTTTTAAAAATTTGAAAAATCTGTTTTTGCTTTCACTTACAGTTTGCATCGTGTTATAAATCAATAATTTGTTACAGTTTGTCGAATTAAAGGGCAGCGTCTTCAAAAAATTCGACAAGAACAACCTCTTTCAAGTGTCCTGCAGCGATGTGAGGGAGAGGTTCCACTTGTTTATACTCCTGTTCATCGTTATACTGCAAACAATGCGCGAATACAGTTGGAAGAGTGATCGTTTCTGGGTTCTACTACCAGACTGCCTCACAGTGCTCCTGGCGGAGATGTTCGTTGACTGGATCAAACACGCCTTTATAACGAGATTCAACGAGCTGAATCTCGACGTTTATAGAGATTATACCACCAGTTTGGCCTACGATATGGCTCAGACGAGACAGAAACATGCCTTTTCCGACCATTCGGATCTAGTAGCGAGGCGTATGGGGTTCATACCGCTCCCGCTTGGTGTCGTCATGATCAGGGTGCTTATTCATTCCATTTCAATCGAAGATTTTTCTTCCTTTGTAGTTTTTTGCGTGGCCTACCTTAGCTTGGGGTCGTTTAAGATATTAAATAGTCTCTTGATCTTAGGGAAGGCTTGCGATTTGATAACGCAGCACAAGCAAGAAAAGGCTTCTCTCAGTTCTCCTTCTAACAATCGTTCGAATAGTCCGCTTCCTTCCTCATTGAAAAATAAAACGGACACGGCTACGAGTCCGTTGCATCCCGTGGTGGATCAACCGGTGGGTAGGTCTGGGTTGTCGATAAACACTTTTCCTCCACTGGACGTAAAGTCTGAGGACATAACGGAGTCCAACAAAGCACCTCTCGGTGACTTAGGCGCGGCCGCTATCTTTGCTAATAGCAACGTGGACCTGAAGAACGCTAGTTTAAACGAGGAATTGTTGAAAATCGACGGGGATGATATTAGGATAGAGTCTGTAAACGAAGGGGAAGCAGTGACTAGGAGTTTTCCGGATATAAAAAGCGAGTTTTTAGATGAGAACAAGAAGTGCGAAACCACGGAAGATAGTCTGAAAAGGTCGGAATCGGAGCCTAATTTGAATAAAATGGAATGCGAGAACACACCAAAGTAATTACTGAATTTTTCAGAGGGTCTGAAACACGATAATCAGTTTGTATATATCATTTTCCTGTATTAATAATTTTAGTAATTTTATTGCATTTGTTTGAATTTTTGCATATAAAATTTTTGTTTCTTTTCAGTGGAAAAGGCTGAAATTAGTGCACTGATTTTTTTAATATATTTTCTATAAGAAAACCCTTACAACAAAATTTGTGCCTAATTTCACTTCGTTTGTGTTTCAAAAATAACGAGTAGTAAATAGAATCATTTTTATGCAATTAAAATCCTACTTGGAAAAATTGGTATCGAGAATTCATAGTCGGTTATAAAATTTTTTAGATTTAGTATGAGAAAAATGATTTTACAAGTAAATTATTTTTGTTATCGTTACACTTTTTTCCTTTATACATTTATTTCTTTATACAAGTTACATAAAGAACTAGTAAATAATTATATCATGTTTAAAAAATGGAAGATTAAAACTATTTTCCTTTGTTATACGTCCATTATGAAGCTGACTGTTGTTTAATTAAGTTTATTGATTGTTGATTCAGTTCCATATTAACGGATAAATCTATAAATTATATATTTGCGGTTCCATGGCTTACTTTATTTATAATAAACTAGTCCTTTCGTAAAGCTGTTGGTTCTTCTTGTTATTTATTTTTTATTTACTATAACTGTAAAGAATTGAAATTGTATATTTTTATATTTTTATTAAATAATATACGAATAAAATTACGATTTTTTATATTGTGTGGTTGTATTATTTATACAGGGCGACCCTGAAATTCATGTAGCAGCGAGCCACCTAGATCTTTAAGGTTAAAATATGACACACCAGTTTTTGAAAAAATGTTAAATCTTATACAACAGAAAAGTGTTGAACGATTAAAATGAAATTTGATATATGAAAATATATAAAAGACATTTTTTGATGCAATGTGGTTTATGCACAATGGTGCTTCTCCTCATTTTAAAATTTACGCGCACAGGATTTTTTATGACGAAACGAAACGACTTATTAAAATATTGGAAGAGACAGAATTTACATATAAAAATTATGGCAAACAGATAATACACAAATAAAATATTAATATTTTTCTAACTGAGGTAGGTATCCAGTTTAAAGTATTTGTGTAAGTCAGTAATTAGCATTAATTGCATCAAGAAAAGCCTTTTACTAATGTATTTACATGTAAAAAATTTTATTTCAATCGTTCGAGGCTTTTCCGTTTTATAACTGATTATTATTGACATTTTTTCAACAACTTTGGGGACACCCTGTAGTATAGAGGAAATTAGACACATGTATATTTTTAATTTGATAGACCGAATGGGCAGTTTACATGAAGATTTTATGTCTTAAAGGGTCTTTGAACAACTTTTTAATATCAAGAGTATAAAATAGCCGAATCAAATACAGAAGCAAAAAAAAATGGACAAATGACTATGCAGAAAAGTCTAAGGTAAAAGTGTAATAATTATTGTTATTTAAACAAGTTTCAATTTCAGAAACGTTATAAAAAAAATTCTTAACATTTAATCAGTAGGCCAAAGTATCGGCGATTCAAATTAATTTTCGCGCGCTTTATCCTTTCATACAAAAGAACTAAATAAACAATGTATTATTATAATAAAACCATCTTCTACTGTCCTGTTTAGATATAGTTTAAATTTTTGCTTCACAGGAACGGTTTTCTTAGGTTGAATCGCGAATTGAGTTGTAAATTTCTTGATAAGCTTGTGTATAAATTTTGAGAACTGTCTTTCGTTTCCTTAGGAAATATTGGTGTCCATTTTACACCTATCACACAAACTATCACAGTGAGCAATATTTAAATGAAATACATTGAGTTCATTATAATAGAAAGTGTCCTATCAATTTGATAATCCCTTTGGTTGTCTCCATCATGGGCGAAGTTAGGTCATAAAATCTGGGGGAGGTAAAGGTCCGTGTGGGTTGAAAATATGATTTTTAATTTTGGTTCTGAAATATGTGTGTGAAATGTTTATGAATATTTTTGGCGAAACTAATTCGATTTTTAGGGGGGGCTAATCCCCCTAAGTCCCCTTTCAACTTCGCCCATGGTCACCTTGTCTAAAATTTCATCTTTTGCAAAAACAGCTCTATGTCAGAACTTGTGCCATTTCTGCTGATTTGATTACTATTAAACAGCTCATTTTCAGCAATTTTGGGCAAAAATGAATGAACATGAATAATTAAAACTTTTGAACATAACATATTTTTTCATTCACTGAATATATTTAAAAAATTTCAGCTTTGAAGTTATGCAATTTCTATTTCCAAATGACATATTGATGGTTGCCTAATGGTAGAGATAAATTTGGTAAAAGAAATAGCTAAACATTTAGATTTACTAACAGATTTTAAATTATTATATTTATATTTCCATTATATACAGATTTGAGGGGTAGAATTAATTACAAAGCTTCCAATTTGGCTCACTATTGTCATAAATCTAGTTTCATAATGCTCGGAATGAAGCAAACTTCCATGTAAGGATACCTAGGTAATTGTTGATAAAACTGCTACACCAAGTTATTTTTTAAATAGTAATATTAATTCTAGAAATAACATCAATTTCAATATTTTTTACATTTTCAAAAGAACCATATATCTATTCCTCATACTGTTTATATATTTCTTGTATATTGGTACAAGGAACTTTTTTTTAATATAAGTACAGGGTGTTCTTTAAGTAGAGGTAAAAAATCTAGTGGGCATTCTGTGGCCAAAAATAAGGGTTTTTTGTTATATAAATGTCTGATCTTAGGACAACCACTGTCCAGCTACAGCATATCATAAATTCAAAAAAGAAAAATCAATTTTTAGTTTCTATAAGATAATTGAGATACTTAATTTAAGTTTAGTATCACCAGGGTTGCCACCTCTTGAATTTTAAGATACGGGACACATTATTTTTTTATTATATCAGTATACAAGAGAGGGGAGGGTGTAGCGCCGCAGGGGAAATTTTTAAATTTTCAAGATCAAATTGCTTAAAATAAGTCTAAAAATTTTTAGTTGCATTTACAAGATTTTCTATATATTTATCCATATCCTTCAATTTTTAAATGATTATAATTAGGTAATTTTAAGTGCGCGTTTAAAGCATAAAGTAAGTAATTTAAAATAATTGTCAAATTATTGTAAATCATTGTTAGATAGAATGAGGAGTCACCAATCACCATACAAGTGACAAAGACAACAAAACAAGGCAGTTGGCACGAATTGAAATTTTTTGACTTAAGTAAACTTGCCACTTTTCTTCTTGGCGCTAGATGGCGATCCATAAGCAAACAATTTGCACTAAATTATCGAACTGTTGTCCGACACTTAAATGTTATTGTCATATTTTTGGACAAAAATAATTTATTCAAATGATTGTTTAGGTGTGGATTGACATTTTATTTTTCTGAATACCAAAATACGATACTTTTAGCGTCCCGTATGAACTAACAGCGGGACGCGTGACATGTGACTTAAATACGGGACTGTCCCTTGAAATACGGGACGGGTGGCAACCCTGAGTATGACAGTAGGTACGAGACAACAAATTGCCAGCTTTAGAAACTTTCCAGTAGCGGAGGTGTGGGTATCATTATTTGATAAAAGAAGACATATCACCCTGTATAATATTACAAATAAAATAGGCCATCATATACGCTATTGTATTATCACCACTTTTTGTTTCTTTACATTTTTTTGTATTCTAAATTAACAACAAAATTGATTGGCTGTGCTAAGACCCCAGATTTATATAACAAAAAACCCTTATTTTTCGTCACAGAATACGCCCTTCTACTTAAGAAACATCCTGTATATTTGATGTATATACATTTGGGGCAAGAATTCAGACATCTTACGTCAATGAACAAATGACGTCAGATACATTTATTATATTTTCATCAAAACGTTTAAGAAACCACAACTGAGAATAATAAAATTGTGCATATTTTACACTAAATGTTTGCACTATATATATATATTGTTTTTAACACGACGAACTATGGAAAATTATGTTGACAATAAAAACAATTGCGTAATGTCAGTCGCCACGTAAGTCGGCTGAATTCTTGCCGCAACTATACTCGCGTCAAGAATTCAGACATCTTACGTCACGGATGACGTTACACATTTGTTTTTATTGTCAACGTAATTTTCGATATTTGGTCGCGTTAAAAACAATCATTTTTTGCAATTTAGTGCAATATATAATGCAAACTTTTAGTGTAGTATATAGTTTAATTACTATCAGTTGCAGTTTCTTAAATATTTTGATGGAAATATAATGAATTATTTATTTGTTCGTATGACGTAAGTCGTCTGAATTCTTGTCGCGAGTATATATCACAACCCTCTTTATTACAGTTTAACCAACTATTTTAGTTATACCCTGCATCTTGCATAATACAATACTTAAATATTTTATTAACATATATTTTCAGACACTAGACATGGAATCAGAAGATGGATAACAAAAACATTAACTTTATTTCAACAAACAAAGAAATTTAAATAAAAACGCAATAAAACGTACGCTACGTAGACAAAAAGAAGAAACGAATGCTCCTTTTTTGATAACAATGCCACTGATTGTAGTTTACCGTTTTGTGTTTTGTTTCAATTGTATTTCGACACGAAGTGGCGTCTGTTTCTGTGGTAAGTGAAAGAAATACGGAAAAATTAATTAATTTTAAAATTATATTTAACACAATGATTAAATTTCATAGATCAAATTTGAAAACTTATGCGGTATTTACGACAAAAATTGAGTAAGATTTAGCTTCTTGGAGCTTCGGGTTAAATCGTAACTGTGTTCGTGTTCCTTATTCGTCTAAGGACGAAGGTGACAATATTTCGAAAATGTTTTAACATTTTTTTTACAGTGTGTTATTCGGTTACATTTTTTTCGGGGTTTTAACCGTGACTATGAAACATTGCGGTCTTCTAGGAATGACCAGAGCTTGACTTTTCAGTGTGTAATCTGACCAGGAACGTGGATGCAGTGGATTATCAATTGTAAGTACCAACAATAACATCCATCTGTAAATGTACATTTGCATTTGTGTATTCTGACTCTTACAAATGCATTATCGTTTTATTCATGACATCCAAGAGGTATTAAAGTTGTAATAACAACTGAACAATGTTGAGTTTCAAGGCGTAAACGATAATGTATATTTATGATCAGGATCACTAATTACAAGTACATAAATACTGACTGCTTATATTTTTGAGTTGAAACATTTTTGTTGTTGATGTTTCCTATCTTAAACATTTTAATTCATTAACAGTAGGTATATATCTACAATAATAACGAGGCAGCTTATATTTTCTTTTGAATACAATGTTGATATAAACATTGTTCTCACACATCACTTAACTTTATTTAATACAATGACATAGACATAATGCATTATATAATTATTAGTGCCCATTTATTTTTAAAAGTTTGATACAAATATACATTAAATATTAAATACCTTCGCCAAAAAGAAGTTTATCTCTAAATTTTTTTGAAGTTGCTAACATTTACTTTTGTCTTTGCATATTTTGTCTGTACATATTGAAAATAATACACAAGGGGTCCCGAAGTTAATGGAACACATGAAAAACGAATTCGTACTTTGTTTTAAACGCTAGAGGGTGCTACAAAATATACTCTCTTTCTTTTTTCACACAAATAAGGTAGGTTTTATGTCGCCAAATTTAACCGTTCAACAATTCAATATATTTACTGTTTTTCCATTGGATGTAATTTAATTTTCATGGCATGATTTTGGTACATATTTTCTTGCATATTTTACATTTTATTTATCATGAAACCTAATAAATATGTCTAAATATTAAATTCACAATACAGAGTTAACATTTAATAATAAATAAAATAATTGTTATAGTTATGGAAACTACAGTTACAATTTTTTATTAATGATACTTTACGTAAGCTGCAAATTTTATATTTTATACCTACCAACATAATAAAAAAATAATGTCAAAAATATTTTAACAGGTTATTAATTTTAAATTGACTTTTTTATCAGCTTTGGAAATATTATAGGTATCTGGGAAACATCATTTGGGACCCTATGCTTATTTAACAAAATGTTACTATGTATACAGCAGTGGCGGCTGGTGAAATTTCAGGTATGTCATACCTTAATAACCAGACATGGGACCCAAACCAAACTTTAGTATATATGTACTGTGGCTACATAGAGAACTTCAGTAGAAGGAGAACGATTTTGCAGTTTGTGAAAAAAAGTTAAAAAAAAACGTGGGCCTCACCTAAGATTTCCAAATTGGCTTGTTTAAATTTCGAGGAACATTTTTTTTTATAAACTAGACATAATTCTACCGATAGGTTTCAGATTTTATTAAAAATTTTAATTTTTGTTAAAGTTACAGCAGTTTGAAATTTAACATTGTATTTGTGATACATTATAAAAATTTCAAAATGCTATAAATTTTACAAATATAGTTATTTTTGAATAAAACTTGAAACTTATGCGTAAAATTACATCTAGTTTATGGAATACAGGGTGATTCAAGTCTTAATGCACAAACTTCGAGGATCAGTAGAATAAAATATATATATATTTTGATGTTTTCAAAAATATATGAACTTTTATATAGTTACCAAAGGTGTCAGGAAATGTATTAATATCAAACATTTTTAATAGCCAGTGGCGGAGGTATGGGCATTTGATACCATAATAATAAATTTCGTGTAAACCTTCAAATTTAGCATAAAAATAGTGTTCAATTAATTACTTTACCTCGATAATATTAAACAAAATCATCTTCAGGGTTAACCCATTAAAAATTCTTATAGGGTCCATTTGTCGACCTACGTTTATATGAAGATTTCATTTTATTTATTGCTGTAGAAATACATCCTGAGCACTCAATCAATTCAATGCGGAAATTATTGAAAGATTTTTTCTAAATACATGTAAAAGAAATAATGTATTCATTTAATCGAAATGGCGTTTGTTCTAGTCATTTTCGTTTAAAAATAAGCCTAAAAACGGTATTTATATCTGTATTTCATATATTCAGTACATACGTTTAGAAGAACTATTTTGTCATTTATGCCATTATTAGGTGCTATTGGGTTAAATAGATAATGGTTTTGAATAAAGCTACATAGTAAAATGCGCATAGAAAGTGCATTTCACTGGTCAACTGGAAGAAACATTGCATCATGCTGCGAATACAGCATAGAGCGCCTAATAAAAAATATTTCACCGTACCGAAAATTGAAAAAAAAAAATTTAGTATAGGGCGATAAAGCGCGACGAATGGAGGTATTGCAACATTATTTGTTTGTGAATACCATTTTAATGTAAGTTTAATTGGAAATACAGGTAAGCTACCAGAATGTATACGCCAACTATATGTTTTCTCATTTGTTGTTTTCTACCAAAACACCCTGGTGTCAAACATGCTTTTTATTGTTAGAAAACTCAATATATTGAGGTTATTCTCAATATCTTGACTTTTTTCTCAATATAATGAGATTATTCTCAATATCTTGACTTTGTTTCTCAATATAATTAGATTATTCTCAAGATATTGACTTTTTTCTCAATATAATGTGAAAAATCTCAATATTTTAACTCATTATAATGAGAAAAATTTCATTATCTGAACTTTTTTCTCAATATAATGAGAAAAATCTCAATATCTGGACTTTTTTCTCAATATAATGAGTAAACTCCCAATATCTTGACTTTTCTCTTAGTGCTCTGATAATTACATTCCACTAGCGATTTAGGTTGTAAAAGCGTGTTTAGTCATAGGCGTTGCACGTAGAATCGAAAAAGGGGACCAGTTTTTCGAGAAAAACATTTGCGATTTCTTTAGGAAATTATTTTTATCGTATTCTTATTCACTTTCATTTGAAACCCTTCTGGCAACCTAATCTCAAAGGTTTTACTTTCCATAGACTCATCGTTGTAGCTTATGTGTACTTATAAAGTAACTATTTTGACCCTATGTTAATTTAGTCACAGGCGTCGCACGTAAAATTGAAAAGGGGATTAATTTTTCTAAAAATTATATTAGTGATTTTTTTAGGAAATTACTTTTAACGGATTCTTTTTCCGCTTTATTATACACCCCTCTATACCAAATTTTGACAACCTACCTTCAGCGCTTCGTTACTTTTCAATAAATATATCAAACATGTGATACATGTTATTTAGAAAGTTTCATGATGAGATAAATAAGAACAAATAGTTATGTAATAATATCGTTATAGAAAAACATATCTAACACACTAATAAATGTAAAAATTGTTGACAGATGGGATCCCATTTTAAAAATTTTTTAGTGAAAGAAAAATTTATCGAGAATGTGATACTAAGCTTAATGAAAAACAAATAGTAACACTAAACTGTTTGTCTAAATAATAATTTTAAAATTAACAGATAAGCCGACGTAAAAAAACTTAATTTTGTGTGATGCTCATATCTATGTTATTTCTCGAATAATTGATCCCTTTTTAATACCACGAGCGACGCCTATGACTAAATTAACATACTTTTACTACCTAAATCGCTAGTGGAATGTAAACAAATACATAAAAATACCACAGCACTAAGAGAAAAGTCAATATATTGAGATTTTTCTCATTATATTTGGAAAAAAGTCAAGATATTGAGAATAATCTCAATATATTGAGTTTTATAAAAATATAAAGTACTTTTGACACCAGAGTGCTTTCGTAGCTTTCATAGTTTTCCGCGCTTCATTCCGATTCCAAATAAAATATTCTGTATTTGCTCCTACCATTTACGTGATGTAGAATGTTATTTGAGGCATTTATAAAATGTTGCTATCTGACTTCACTACATTAAATTACCTGTTTTCTTCAAAATGTTCAAAACATAATAAATAATCGAAATAAATAAGGATCTTTTAAAAATGTTTAAGGAGAAATGAAATCAGTAGTAAATAGCAGTACAAATTTATTAAATTAATTATAAAAACTTAATAAATGTTAAATATAATTATTCATTCAATTTACTTATTATTTTTCAAATCAAAACAAGCAGTTTAATGTTAAATGAGATGGCATAATTTTATAAATACATCAAGTAAAAATATCTATCTAGTACTTACCCAACAGCATTATATTATAAACAAAGGAATAAGTTACGTTTAACAACACACTGAGTTCACCACATCACCACTAATAATGATGGCATTACCTACACAGTATTTACACTATGTATCTATGATCCACCAATGCCACAAAAACCAACACCGTAACCTGCACCTGTATCCACGGAAACAAACCCCGTCGAACGGAGTGTAACGTCACACAATAAAGATATCGCGTTTTCGGTCACGTGGTTTTGTTGATATTTTATGGCAGACTATATATTGTATGTGTGGCAGACACATGTTCTGACTTTTCAATATGTTTGAAAGATTACCATGTAATACATTTCAAACCGATATATGTTTTTTTATTATTCTCTCAGAAGTAATATTTTCATGTATGTTTATAGCACTAGCATAATTTTAATATAAGATAGATAAAGCATAAATGAACAAAAATGTTAGATAGTACAAGGGCATAACTCAAGCCGTTCTTAAAATAAGTCGAGTATCAAGGAATTTTATCACAACGTGGCAACAGTGCGAATACACGTTGTGCTAGGCGGGCGGGTTGTGGGTTGCCTACAACGTGCCAGTTTGTTTTTTATTGATGACAAAAAAAAACAAAGATAAACAACTATTGTGAACATTATTGAACTTACACAACTATTTTGCAATTTTATTTTTGAACAGAGAACGGTAGAAATAATTAATTTTTTAAATTAAGTCTTTAAATTTTGGTAACTTTTAAAGGTTTAAATCTGTAACATAACTTAAACCAAATAAGAATTTGAAAAATAAGTAATAAAAAAAAAGAATGCTCATGTCGCAGAAGTAATCATAACTTATGTACAAAAAAATAATTGACGTACTTACCGTAAATCAAAATACAATTCCATTTTTAAATACCAAACTATCAACATGTCAGCTATTATTTTCCACACATGCACTACACTACCGATATCACAACGAATGCCCCTATTAAGGCCGCTTTATATTTAGGCAATAGAGCATGCAATACAATAACTTTTTTGCAGCAAAATCTTTCATGCAATATTGCAAGGTGTCATTTCTTTTACATTTATGCAATATATTGCCCATTGCCAAATTAGTAAAATGAAAATGATTTCATACTGATGATGTTTGTGTACTATGCTGTGGTTTCAATCAACCTAAAGTTTCAATGGATGAAATAAAAAAAAATTATTATGGTGGTTATAATAATTACATGTACATGTGCCTTATTAATTAACAAAAAGAAAAGTAGGTATTGCTGGATTTATTGAAGACATAACTTTTTAGCTTTTAATATTTTATAATTTCAGCTCCTCACTCTCACGTTTACGAAAAAACATAAATGGTTAATTCACTTTTTACTTAATTCATCGCTGTTAGTTCCTTTTGTGTAGGATGGCAAAACTGAATATTACCAGAAAAGGGACCAGAATTTCACGTGCAGCAATGCAATCAAATTAGAGCAGACTCTATATTCGTGCAATGGACTGAAAATTGCGTCGGGCAGTAATTTTAACATTAACGCGCATGCGCGCATTCAATATTACTTTGCATGCAATAAGAATTGCATAAATGTAAAGCTGTTGTGCTCTTGCAGAGCTGCATCGAGCTTCTAAATAAATTCATAACATATCGTGATAGTTACGTATGTTAAATATTTCAACAAACAAAGAAAAATTAAGGAAATAGTGGTTCGTAAAAAAATTGCGACAAGCGACATGCACTTCGCAGTTCAGATACCAACTGATATGTACTGTAGTCAATGTATTTCTCGCTAAAATTTTTTTTAACATTGCATTTTATGGTCAATTAATGAAGAAAGTTATGATGAGAAGCCTTAATTAACCAAATTTTTACACATGAAATTGGAGGTTTGTTAATTTTTTTTTCGAAAATTGTTAGTTTAGGACCCATGGTTAAATTTATGGCAGTCAAATCTCTAACAACCATTAGACATTCACTAAAATTTCACAACGCCATTTGTAAAGAATACCTAATTTCGTTTTTAGTAACTCTCCTGTAAAATCTACAAATTGCTAGTTACGCCATTTTGTGTTTTGGGGGACGATATGTTTCCATCTGATATATTTTATTTTGTTGTATCGTGCGATTCTTACCGCATTTACTTTTCAACAAGCCGATATATTTTTTTATTACTTTATAATAAATATCAAAATCTCCCGTGCACTTTGGCGTTACCAGGAAGGTGGAAAAATCAATTTCGAGCGCCAGATTGTTATATTTCCTGTGTAGATTACAGTCTTTCACAGATTTCATTCATGTCCTTTCCCCCCATACGAATATGCTATTTTTATTTTGACATTTTCATTCATATAATAGCGTTTCAAGGTGGACGGCACAACCACGCTCCTGCCGATAAACAACATTAACAATTTAAATCGTGATTGCAGAATTTTTTGTTGCTTCATTAATGAACACAAAGAGAGAGCAGCAATAAATATTAATTATCGTCCGAGCTGTTACGCAATTCAAAGGCAATTAAAGATGATTTCGGCCCGGTGCAAGGTTAGAGAACTTAAATGCTGCTGATGTTAACAATGTCGCTTTTTTAATGGGTTTAGATTTGCTACTCTACAATTTAAAGGTCGTCTTTGTAGACCTTATTTTAAAAATCATATTTTTGTCAATTTTGTAAATTAGGGTTTGCAGTTGCTTGTAGTAACACTTTTTTCGTTTGTAGTAATTCCAAAAAAGTTATAGTACTTTTAAACAACTTTTTCGGAACTGGAATCTGATGATTGATATATCTAGATAAATACTTGTTGATTGTAGTGAAGACATTTTTCTTGTATTAGCTACGAAAAAAGTACAGGCATTTTTAATATACATACAACGTCAAAGGTCTTGGACTCCCCTTCATTCTTGTTAAAGAAATCTTTTTGTCACAAAAATCAAATACCTTTATAAAAGTACTGACTTCAAGTGGAGGCTTAAAAAATTATTTGTAGTTGTTTGTAGTAACGTTTATTTAATAATTTTCTAATTTAATTCGCGCCGAATGTCAAAAACGTCGATTTGTAACAGGTATACATTTTCTATTTAGAATCAAAATCACAACGCGATTGAGAAATATTGCTTAAAAATAAATTATAGTTTAAAAAAACTAAAAAAACACGCTTTAATAGTAAACCGAACTAAAAAGTAGAAAATAATTTTGAAGTATCAAGAGTTTGTTACAGCAATAGAAAATTCCGACAATCAATTACGACTAATTAATTGGGAATAAGATTAAATTAGAAATTAAATTATTAATAAAATAATTCAATTATAGTAAAAAAAGCGTGGGGTGCAATTTACTATATTTTCATAATGACTTTATTTTTATAAATAGCTGCACTACTGAAATAATGGTAACATTTAATATCAAGCACCCCACGCTTTTTTTTACTATAATTGAATTATTTTATTAATAATTTAATTTCTAATTTAATCTTATTCCCAATTAATTAGTCGTAATTGATTGTTGGAATTTTCTATTGCTGTAACAAACTCTTGATACTTCAAAATTATTTTCTACTTTTTAGTTCGGTTTACTATTAAAGCGTGTTTTTTTAGTTTTTTTAAACTATAATTTATTTTCTTAATTTTTAGTCTCAAAACAATAACAAAAGTAATTATAATTAAGAGCCTTAATTTTTAAAATATCTTATATTTGACAATAAATCTAAATTCATTTTATACATGTTTACGTAACCTTTCCATTTCATATAGTTTTTCTATACATTTTTTTTTTCTCCAGTCTCCTCTTTCTTTGTGTTATAGTTTCATTTTTCATTTTTGTTTGTTTCTATAAAATATGCAAATTAAAATTTTTGTCAACGTTCTCGTATCAAAATCTTTTTTTTTCTTTCTAATTTTACAAAATTTTAGAATCAAAACTTTCTTCAAAATTCTTGCCAAAATTTTCAAATCAAAATTTCTTTGAATTTGAAAATTTACGCTCTTCAAAATTTTAAAATTCAATGTCTTTTTCGAAATTTTTTCTAAATTTTTGGATTTTAAAATTTTTCAATTGAAAATTTTTTCCAAAAATTTTTATTTGAATTTTTTTATAAATTATCAAATTTTTATTTATTTCTAAAATTTTTTAAATTTGATTTTATCATGTAATTCCACAATCCAAAATTATTTACAAAATTTTGTATTTCAAAACTTTTTTAAACTCCAAAATTTTATATTTAGAATTTTTTTTTTAATTTTGAATTCTGTATTTTTTCGAAATTTTTTAAATCAAAATGTTTATTTGAATTTTGTTATAAATTATCAAATTTTTATTTATTTATAAAAATTTTTAATTTAAAATTAGGCGAAAACCGAAAACTAATTCTGTCAGGTCGCCATCTATACGTGAAAAGCAAGAGCACGAATCTATTACAGTCCCCTGCCCCTGCCTTGCCTGCTTGGAAACAACACTGATGGATTGTATACACTTAACCTGCAAAGTAATCTAAATAGTTTTTATTCTGATGATCCTAGTCAGGACATTAGAACAAAGTTATTAAATAATTGTATTGTCATCAGTCCTTGACCCCTGTGCAAATTTTCAAGCTGATCAGACTTCTTGAAATTGGTGAAAATTACGCTGAAAGATTCCGTTACATACATACATACATACATACATACAGGTGAAGCTAATATAAGCGTGTTAATGATTTCCATTCCTTCCTCTTCAATGGGTCCCTGTGCTCTTAGGAAGCATTTCCGGACCCATGTTCATACCAACTTTTTTACTTAGTTTTGATCATAGAATCGGTCTGTTCAGGGTTGGCAGCTAATTATGAGACACTCTGTATATGTAGTGTTGCGTCATCAGTTGTGGATTTAATTTACTTGGCGTTTGGAAAAAAAATCGGCGTCAGGTAAGAATAATCGATTCCTTCATTACTTGTGTACATTTTCGTAAATATTTTCCGTCGTACTCAACCTTCCTGGGCAGACGAAATGTTTATCGCGCGGCCCACGCTGCCCCATCCGAAAATATCCCGGCTGTTTGTTCCGCCGTGCGTAATATTACCGCACGCGTTTCCAACCACCGCCCGATATAGATTTCCACTTTCCCAACGGGCCCTTCGTTCCCCCTCGGCCTCCGGCGTCTCCAAAGTCTAGGCCTAGGCCGCGCTCGGCCCGCTCCCATTCAAGAATACAGCCGTAACCGAGGAAACCGACGTCCTGACGTCAGCGCTCGATGGCCTTTGACGTCAGCCGCTGATTCGGCTGACGTCACGCGGCGTCGCAGCGCCTCTCGGGGCGCTTGGATAACTGCATGGGGCGTGGGCGAGGTGACCCTTCGACGGTGGTACAGCCACGCCGGGCCCTATAGTTTTCGGAATAGGGTGCCCTCCCGACCTAGGCGAACGGTCTGCGAACACGTCTGGTCGCGCCGTCGAACGGTGCACGGAAAGAAATGTATTGTCATCGTTAGAAATTTTGATACACGCTCTAGTATAGTGTGCAAAATGCTTGCGTCACGTCAATATTACGTAATATACAGAGGATTCATTAGCCCTTTTAACAACTGAAATTTAAATTTAGTTCCATGGAGAAATGCGCTACACTCCATCTAAAAACTGTAGACAGATGAATGACCTGGTAAACCAATGAACAGAGTTGTCACATCTAGTTCAGAAATTTATCAATGCTTAATTGGAAAATGTGTAAACTTTACATGTTTACTTTTATTATTTAATATTGTCAAATAAAAGTTTCATGTTTAGTTCAGTTTTTATTCAGTTGTTTCATTAAATAGCGTTAGAATTAACTAGTGTTTGTTGTATTACAAATGCATATGTATAAATCTATCTCTCTCGCACGTGGGCTTGCCTCAGTGAAGTACATCCTGACATTCCATAACATTAACGCCGCCATAGGATTTTTTCGTGTGCTTTCTTACCTTCAGTAATTCGTGAAAGTGAATTTGTGTTAAAGTGAAAGTACAATACATGGTAATACTATTATTACCTGTATATAATATTCTAGTGATTGTTTATTTTTTATGGGAGTGATCTAAATACATTTTTTGGTAATTTGAAGTGTGAAGTATAAAGTGAGGTGTATATTTTTTTTTTGGAAAATTGTACAGAGAAATGCCAGGCAATATAAAACATTCCCTGTGAAATGAAATGACATTGATTCGTGGAATAACTATATTAAGACTTTATAATTGTGAACTAAATCCAATGGATTTGATATGGGCGCAAATAAAAGGAAACATAGCCAAAGAGAATATGACATTTACGTCAACGTCCAAAAAGAACAAAAAATGCGGGATTTAGATCTTGAAATCGATCATATCGATCCAATTATAATCCATATAGGAAATAGTGACAGTGGTAGTGGGGATGACAGTGACTGCTAATGGAGCGCCCTGTATCAGGAAGATGAAGTGTCACAGAAAAAAATGTTATACGAAAAACAACTATTATTGTTTCATTTGATGTTTTCGCAAAGTTAAGAACGAACAATTGTGTTTTACACTATGAAATACCCTTACAATCAGTTTGACAATTACCTTATACTAGATAATTCAAACATTTTTGTGGTAGAACATGGCAATAGTAACTACAGTAGGTATATTCCATAAAAAATGAGTTTCTTTTTTGAAAAAAGTTCAGCAATTTTTTTGTGAACCTTGAGTGAGTGTTGCCTTTTTAAGTGTGGACCCGCGGGATAGATAAATTGGCAATTTGCGGCCAAGGCCTGGTCAACATGGGGGAGCTATTAGATCTAGGCAAATTGTGAATCTCGAGGAAGAAATTTTAAATGCTCTTGAGAAGCAGCCTGGCATAAGTACTAAAACAATTGCAGCGCAATTTGAGACAAATCCACAGTTTGACGAACGTTATGACACGACTTATTCTACCCATTTCACGTGCAGCGGGTACAAGCCTTGAAGAAGTTAATCTCAACGGTAGACAGCATATGTGGTTTCTTCACGACGATCAGCTATCACCTTTTGCGTGACTTAAATCCGAATTTAAATCTGCTCGACTTATTTTTGGGGTCACATAAAAACTATGGTGTATGTTACCGAGTTTCGAATTTTTTTTTTTTTAATAAATTGGTATTTCCGTAACTGAAAAACATTTTTTTTCACCATTCGCGATTATTTGTCCTCAGCTATAATTTTCCAACTTTCCTTCGGACAACTCTATATATTTGTATTTTGGGCCGTTCTAATTTTGAAAAAAGACAGGGCGTACAACTTTAACAAAAAAGGTGTCAACTTGGTTCATTTTTACGCCACTGGAATGTAAATTTTTATCAAAGATGTTTACTTTTATGTAATACAAACCCCAATTATTTGATCAACTTTCCATCGGACAACGTCATTTATTTGTTTTTACGCCTTTGTGAATGAAGAGCAGTAGCAGAGAATCCTTTGACCATATGTATTTTACGTTAAGGAAAATTAATTAATCTTAAATCTTATTGGTTCATTCAGGTAGTTGGTCACAATTTATTTCACACACGTGTCAAGTTAATTATCTATTTGTTTATATTTACAATAAGTTCAGTACGGATCATATAAACATTTAAATTTCTAAGGTTGGTAATAACGATTTCATTTAAGTTGGCACGATAGGTACACCTGTTGAAGGGAACTGAAACGCTAAGCCTTTTTCTTCTGCGAGCAGGCACGCGGGTCGTGCGTGATTTTCTAACCTCTATAACGCGACTCGAGAACTCCAAAACCATGAGATTTTTGCAGTTTTAATGCTGGGCATTCATTAGTCATTACTGGTTCAAATTGGACTTTGGGTCTAAGCTGAAAAAAAAACTGAGGAACCAATAAGACGGCTGATAGTGGAGGTTTCTTCTGAGGGCTACGGAAGCAATTCAGGGTTGCCTAAGCAAAAGGAACATTCAAGGAATAGAGACAGGGTGGCTTCTGACTTTGGTGAGATCGACACAGTAGAGAGACACACTCAAATTTTCCTTAAGAATATTTAAATTTATTAATCGGACAGATTTTCTTTAGATAATGATTTATTTGTTTTGCGTTGAGCCATATTGAAAATTTACAGCCATCGTAACGTTTTGGTCATTATGGTATTATTGTCTTTTTGAGGTTTAACTATATAATTTTATTATTTAAACAGTGTAAAGGACAAAATAGCTATTTTTTTCTGAAAATATTAGATACTTGTTAGAATTAATATTTAATATTTGTTAAGTTGAATATTATTGTCCGAGGGGTAGTTATTTTTTTGGCCAACCACAATTTGATAACTGACATTATTTTAACGGTTAGTGGCGCTCAACAATTAACATCTAAATAAAATTTATAAAATTATTTCATACATTATTCCGAACCACGACCTAGCTCCCACTATATAACATCTGAGACCGGGCCAGTCACATCTCAAAAAGATGTGACACATTGTTTGTGTTAATTCGGAAATGACCACTAGGTCTGATCATTATTATTATAACTAGAAAATCTGAATAAAAGATTGACTTTGATATTAATCGTCCTCTTACAGTTTTCATCTACAAGAAGTATCAACATCGAATAGAATATTTGGAAATACATTTTCGAACTACTCTTTTTGATTTTTTTTACAAAAATGTATTTGTATGAGCCTCTGTACATTCTAATTTTCTTTTCAGATAAGTTCTGAATCACATTGAATATTACTATAGTAACTTTAAATATTTATAATAAAAATAAACTATTAACAGGAAATACATTCTGGAAAGTAATTTTACCCAGCAAATATATTTGCAGTGTAATGTCAACGGCTCTTCAACATCCTGTACAGGTCTTGGAATATTAGTGACGTCTCTCTAAGTGTTCTCGTATTTTATTCTTATGCTTATTAATATTTCATAAATCTCATAACTAGAAGCCCAAACGTCCAAATCAATTCAGCACTTGCGGAGGTCAGAGAAATTTGCCCTCTTCCACATCCCTTTGTACCTCGAATTTGCGTTCCTCTTTACTCCCGTCCTCATTACATTTAGACCCTTGCTGCTTATAGGATACTGAGGTTTAAATAATTGAGAATATTCATTTTGCCGGCCTATCCTGCTTTTACATTATTAAATCGATCCATTCTGCCGACCCATCATAACAACCAACTTCTATAACTTCGAACAAACAACTTCCCAAGTCCGAGTTTCTGCCATTACCCGTGTGGTATCTGGAAAAAGTTTGTTCGTTAGTTGACGAGAAGAGCTGAATGGATTTTCAATTTCTCTTCGCCAACCTTGGCCGTCGAACAACCGCTTTCCCTCTCGACGGGTTAGGCGTATATGCTCGTCCTTGTCTGGTGTCTTGCGCAAAACTCCACAAATCAATAAGTGGATATAAATTTGCGATAAACATCCAGGGCGTATCAAGTCGGACCGAAAAATGGGCTCTCGGGATGATATAGGGGTTATTACATCGGTTATACAGGGCCATTCACAGCCACATTAGGTTAAAGTTAAATAGAAATCTAAGATATAAAAATCTGTTATGATTTTCCATGTTGTTATGCCTTGGCTGAGGTACTATGGTTGCCACAGTCCACAAAAACTTAACCGCTACGGAGGTGAAACTTTTACGGAGTCACTGCTGAAGATGCAGATAGGTTAAAGCGACGAAACATTTGGGATGCAACTAATTAGAAAAGCTATTATGGGACGTCTTCGAGAACCATCCTTTATAGTACAGCTGTAATATCAATTGTAGCAATAAAAAGAGTCGGTTCAGTTCCACAGAGCCTAGTTCGAGAACAACCAGGGCAGGCCAAAGATTCCCAACAAAGGCTAGGGATGTGCACATTAATTCTGTTACTGGCAGTCACATTAGTTATATAGGTGACGGCATAACGACTCAGAAAATCATAGTATATGAAACAACAGTTGTGAAAGTTTCAAAATCATTATAAATAAGATAGATATTTTAAAATTACTATATTGGATATTTCTGATAAGGGTATTCTAAAAAACCTTCTTAAACTTTCATCTATTTCCAAAAATATCAAATAGTCAACAACTTTCATGTTTTAAATGGACCTCCATATATATAATTGCATTTTTTAAAACATGTAGCATGCTATGAACCTAAACCCAGCTATGTCAAAGTTATCTGACATTTTGTTAAACAATTTTCTTTTGACAATTTTTGGATACAATTTTTGGCATATCATGAAATCTCAAGGTGTTGCATTGCACCTTCTTTATTCAATAGAATTTCAAAAATGAAATCATGTTTTACGTTTTATCTACAACTGCTTGATAAGAGCCTCATTACAACATTTATTTGGCACTGTTTCAGTTGAATAATGAAGATCATTACACCACTAACGGAGTAATTAATGGTTAATGCTTAATGGTTATTTTTATTAAGAACCAACAGTTTATCAGTTTGACAATTAACAGGATAATTTAACTTAAATTAAATTGAATTACTTGTTATAAATATTTTATTAAGATTTTGCCGCATACAGATTGTAGACCGCAGCATAAAATAGAACGCCCAAAGACTAGATGATTTGTACTACTTGGGCAATTCTTCAAAAAATGCTATGCTTCATATTTTATATTCTTAGATGCATACAATTTCAAGAGGCAATTTTTCTGTTTCTGAATCACTCATTATTTCAATCAACACCACTATTTTCACAACAAAATGTAAAAACGAAAACTCAATTTGGTTTATAACAAGTTTGACAGGTTACTATAACAATACGTTTGCTTCTTGATTTTGAATCAAAACTTACAAAGTGGATCTGATTTTGGATTTCTCAATTTAAAGTAGTTGAAGATAACATTTTTTGCAGTTCTAGATAAAATTTTATATAGTACACGTGGGATAACGGCATTTTTTATTACATTCGTGAAATGTCTCACTCATGTATAATAATGCCTATATCCCACTTGTACTATAAATAACTATTATTATTATTGTTTATTATAATGGTTTTGAGACGACTCATTTTATTGCTACCTCAGGGGTTCCTCAAGGTTCCATACTTGGACGCCTTTTTTTCTTTTATATATTAATGATTTAAATGATGCAATTAGTTCTTGTAGACTCTTTTATGCTGATGATTTGAAATTGTATTCTGTTGTAAATAGTTTAGAGGATTGCTTGAAGTTACAAATTGATCTTGATCATATAAATTCTTGGTGCTTAAAAAACACATTGTATCTTAATCCTTCTAAATGTAAAATTCTTAGTTTCTCAAGAAAACAATCGCTTTATGAATTTGTATACAGCATTGACAATAATAATTTATCCCGTTGTTATTCTTATTTAGATCTTGGAGTATTGTTTGATGCTAAATTAACATTTAATGATCATATTATTGAAAAGACGAAAGAGGCATTGAGATTTTATGGTTTTATAGTTCGCAATTGTAAGCAATTCTCAAATATTGAAGCTATTAAAACATTATATTTTGCGTATGTTCGCTCTAGGCTTGAATATGGTGCTCTGGTATGGTATCCTTATTACAATATTCAAAAGTGGCAAATTGAAAGAGTCCAAAAAAAGTTCTTAAAATATTTAGCCTACAAAGTTGATGGGATTTATCCTGAAATTGGACTTAATTACGACATTTTAGTAAGTAGATTTGATGTTGAAACTCTGGATTCTCGTAGAATTTGTATGTCACTCACATTTTTATATAAGTTATTGCACAGCACCATTGACTGTGCTGATTTGCTTGCTGCTATAAACTTTTTAGCGCCTAGGATAAATTCAAGAAGTACTCACACCTTTAGACTTGCAATGCCAAATACTAATATTTTATGTAAATCACCGGTTTATATCATGTGTGACAATTTTAACAGATTGTGTAACTCGTATTTTTTTGTTCTTTACATACTTTATTGAACGCTGCAAGGCAATGATTATTTTTTATTTGAATGTTTCACTTTTGGATTAAATTTATGTAATTGTAATATTAACACACTTGTATAAGTATATTGAGGTATATGTATCTGCTTATATATTTAGTAATTTTTTTTTCTCTATTTTCTATTTTTCTTGGTTTATGTTTCTTAAGTTGTATTATTTTGTAAATTGCCCTGTAAATGGGAATCTGTTGGGCAATAAAGCATTATTATTATTATTATTATTATCAATTTCGATAGCCCAAAAACCTTTTTATTCAAATAGAACATCCCATAATTCTGTTTTCCTTGATGCTGTGATTTTTTCGATTTATAAGAGTTTTTCGTTAAAATTTTTATCATATTCCCTAAGAAGGAAAATAACCAACTTAAATTAAGCATTTAGAATACAAGTAACTCAAAAATCAGTATTATTGGATGTATGTCAATGGTTGCATTATTTTCAGGCTATTCATCAATTTAAAAAATTCTTTTAACAATAACTGTTATAAAACAAAGAAAAAACACTAACAAAATACGAATACACGTGAACTAATAATGCTAACTTATGACAGTTTGATTTTCATGAATTCTATTGTTTAACTTGATTATTTTTCCAGGCTTATTTAGAGCATTCTATTTGAAATAGACCGAATACATTACACGGTGGATTATTTGTTATTTATTGGTCAGCAGGTTAATAGTTCGAAATAGCATACCAGAATGTAATGTATAACGAATATAAAAACAAGGATATTCCTCATCGAATTTTAGTTTCATTAGCTTTAATACGTATTTAGATGGTAGGTACATAAAAAATGAACCATTACATATATTCCATGAGTCATGACCATTTCAATTTTTCTCGTTCATCATATCTGAAATATTAATGATCTAATACGGGTATAAATGTACTTAATAAAGATATGTAATTCCCTTATCGCCCATATACTTTATGACAGCGTAACTTAAAAACAATTATGACGTCAGGCGTCGCGGTGCTCCGTCCTTTATCAATTATTTATTAACTATATTGTTTTACAGAGACCAACTGACGTCGGTGTGACGTAATCTGTGGATATTTTCGTAGATAAAAGTACTACGGTAATTGCTGTGTATTCAGGAATCATTTAGTGCGTCAGTTATTAAAGTATTTCCGGTTTGGAGACCATCAAAGTGGAACTTTTATTGAAAAAATAATTTGTTTATTCACGCAGAAAGAAAGCATTTTTAAACACAAAAACTAATGTACGAGTACACTGAGCTGTACATATTTATTCAAGAGAATTAAAGTATATGTTTTTCAAAATACTAATGCTATTAATTTTTAAGCAAGTATTTTTTCAGTGTACTGTTTTATATAAAGTATTATATTTTTTTATTGCGCCGTCTCGCTCTCTCATACAGTAGCAATGTATTAAATTAAGTAGTTATTTTGTATACAAGACGATAAAATGAAATCGAGTGAATTAATTTCGTTAGACAATAATGGAATTTCATCGTCGTGTGTAAAACAATGTTTTATTATACAGGGTGGTTTAGAACTTCTCTAAAAATTTTTTTTTGAATATACAGGGGACTTACCAATACAATTTTGTAAAAATAAAATCAAAAAGAGCAGTTCAAAAATGATTTTTAAAAAATAAACTTCCGCACGACACTGGAAACTGATAAGGCGTATAATTGGAGACCGGACAAAAAATTGAAAGAAATTCCCAAGGACAGAAATAAATTACATTTTACAACACCTATTTTACTGACTTATTTTTCACGCATGCCTTTTTTCCGTAGTATTTTCCCAATTCTGTCACATTGCGAATGTATGGTAAAACTGACAGAAAAAAATGGTATGATTGCGATAATAGAAGATGTTCTGTTGGTTTACATGAATCAGTTATCTGGTCTGTGCTAAACAGTTGTTTAGGAATCAAACAGATTGTTCAAGTTGGCAGGTTGGTTTTTTATTTAAAATTATATGGTAAAATGTGATGTTTAATTGATATTTATAGATATCTAAAGGTAATTGCAAAAAGGCTAAGGTTTTAACTAAAGAAGAGATTGAACGATATGGAAATTCAGTGAAATTGGCACGAGTTATGTCGATGATTCCATTAATAACCAAATCGAAATGTCGATAAAATTATTTTCTAGTAAAGAGTATATAAATGCTATGCCGCATCTAACGTAAATAATACTACTAACTTTACAAGAAGTAGCTTGTAAAAATAAAATTTCTTGATTAATATAGTGTTATTCATTTGTAAACATTAATATATCAACGTTGACAAATGATTAACAAATTAAATGGAGAAATTATTTGAAGCGGAAGAGTTATTGATTTTAGGTTAGGGAAACTTTTGCATAGTTTGCTTTGGTTTTTATGAAATTTTTGAAAGGAATGAGGAATCTCAACAAGATTGCTGTTTTAGAAAGCATACTTAACAGCGTAGAAAATCAGACCATTGGTATCTATCGCTATCCTGGTCGGAGCAAAAAAGAGGATTCTTCCCTTCCCTGTTAATTGTAGTATTAATATTTGTATTTACAAATAATAGATAATAATTTAAATTAGTGGTTATAAGTACTTACTTAAGAAGTAAAGATATTTATCTATCCTTGGTGTTAGAGTATCATCTTATCTACCCTTGCAGTTAAAGAACTATCTTATCTACGATTTTTAGTAGATGAAAGACAACTTTAACATTAGTTATAGAAAAAATAATGTATTTTGAGTACTTTGACGCTAAAGCTGCACTACGACCTTAATTACAAATTACCAGAATAAAATTATTGATATTTGGCAAAACTGATCCGCTGCATTGATACAACTTTATCTCACGTCTACCTTATCGGACATTCTCACGGTTTTGTGAAAAGTTCTGATTTGTCTCGAACATTTTGGAACATCTGTGCAAGCCTGACTCATACAAATGCTGCACTCCGTACAATTCTAATCAATCTCAGTTGAATCAATCCTTGTAATGCTATCTATCGTGAATTTGTATGTTGAAATTTGAGTGTTAACTGCAATTCATGGCAATATGTTTATACAGAACAATGGATAAATTATTAAGTAGACATTAGACGATAGTGAAGAATCAACAAGTGCACAGACGAGATAAAATCAAGAAAATATTCTCAAGAATACTGAAATTTTGGGCCTATCGTACTGAAGTAAATGAAGAAGAAAGAACCCTATGTGTAATTTACTCAAAAATTTTGACAGCAGACAACATGAAACCTATAATAAACTTAAACGACATTTATAGTGAGTAGGTACATTAACAAGCCTAAAACATTATTATCTTTGTGACTGAAAAAGCTTTACTTTAGCTTGTTGTAATGTTGTAACACAGGTGCTGTGTTACAACGTTGGTGATGTAAACAGGCGTTTGTTTCTAGTGCAAATTCCACATGACGGAAGGGGGTTTTGTATAATTACAATAGGACAAAATACCACGAGTTGATTCATTTAATTTTATGCTAATGAACTTCGTTAGAGGAGTCAAAGTAAGTGTGTCTATTTTCCGTTTTTAAAATTATCATAATTATTAGTGGTGATCAGACTACTTGTTTTAACTTGAAAAATAATAAATAAAAATAATGACTAACGATATCCATTTCAGGGGGGGGGTTCTTCATATGAAATTTTTCAATTTGGGTCCTTCCTGTTGATATTTGACTTTCAAAATGGCGGTTCTCAGTATTAGGTAATAGTTAAAATAACAAATATTTCTTATTAATTAATAATGATAGTTTAATTACCAAGTAAAATATTAAATGTATCAATTACTAAGTGGAGTGTAATGCATGACAATATCTACGATCACGTAAAAGGCTAAAAGGTGATTAGCAATGTAATATAAATATTTTGTTGCAGGAGTGCTATATAAAATTTTATTTATTCATGTTACTAGATGTTCAAGAAATTTATTTTAGTTGGTGCATCATATTCCGTTACTGTTTATTATGCCTAATACCTAGTAAATAAAAAAGTCAAATAAACAAAATTTACGTCAGAAGAGTCATCATCACGTTACTTGATGAAAAAGCACTCTCAATTTAAAAAATTGTATGTTTTGTTTATCAAAACATGGAGAGCACTTGTAAATATCATTAAATATCTAATGTACAATAGTCCAGGGCATTTAGATCAAAATCGACCCAATCACCCCCAGACAACCCCACAGAGGGACCCCCGAGCGCCCCCGAGGAAATCTGATGCTAGAATTGAATCCGGCATCCCCGAAAACCCCCGAGTAACGAGTTTGGAGCGCTTCCCATGGACTATGCAATTTCCACCCCCAGAATGACCCCCCGGATACCCCCGAAGAATCTCCCCCGAGCGCCCCCGAGTAATTCCAATGCCAGAATTGAATTCGGCATCCCCGAGAACCCCCGAGTAACGAGTTTGGAGCGATTTTCATGCGCGCTGCCATTTCTCCCCCAATTTACCCTCGCGCACCCTCACAGACCCACCCCCGTGCTTCCCCGGGTGATTGAAAATGCCAGAATCTAGTTCGTTAGCCCCGAAAATCCCCGAGTAACTATTTCCGAGCGATTTTTCCGAGTTTCCAGTCGTTCCTATAATGGTGTAATGCATTTTCCGGCCCAGAAGGCATTTTCAAAAAATGGCTAAACCAGACGATATAGACTTTTTTCCTGGTACCTTCCTGAACACAATGCAGAAAACCGCATCTCGATATCTGGTGTGCCTAAAAATTTCCGCTATTTTTCCTAACTTCCCTGGACTATAAATTACGAGGCTACTTGAGAAGTGAAGTGATATCTTGAAACCTGTTAAGTTGCTACAATGTGCTTAATATAATATAAAATTTGTTGAACATAAAAATCCAGTACCTACTGTGCTTCTTATAGTGAAGAAGATAGAAACTATCTACAGCATATAGTGACGAAAACCTTATCTTTTTATTGTTTGTATTGTTTTAGGTTTACAGACGAATAGTTTTTCTACAAAAACAGTTCAAAAAAAAAAATTCAACTACTTTAAAATGCAAGACTGGGTTACGAAATTCCAGTCTAAGGTACAATAATTATTAAGTAATGATGTTTTTTACCAGAATCTTAATTCTCCCAGTATTCGCTCTGTGTTCTGTAACTGACGATTTCTCAAAGTTATTGTTCTTGTGCTCTTTCATCCTAGTACTAACATTCATCTGCCCCCCATTTGCCCAATATATATATATATATATATATATATATATATATATATATATATATATATATTGCTACATGTACACAGGATAGTGTTGACACTTGGGCCTTGGAGTCTGTTACTTTTGCTGTTGGTCTTAGGAAATGATGCTCCCATCTTTTTCAAAGTGCTGTAAACTGTATTAGTATTGGTTCTCCTCAAAAAGCGCCCTATCCTATTTGTACATCTGCGAATGTAGGATAGATAGGTCATTGCTTCATATACCTTTTTCTTCATTTTGTTCCAAGATGATATTTTGTTTTTGAACAGGATGGTGATGAGACTCGGTATTCAAATATCTGTCAGTATGGTCGACTTCCTGTAAACGCAATACTCTAACGCTCTATCCGGCTTCCTTTTGACAAGAACAATTAGCAACGGCAGGATGCCATTTTCTTCCAATTACATACTGAACTTGATATCCTGATGTATTCATCAGGCCATATGGTGAACCCTAAACCAATATTTTGGCTTCAGAACTACTAATTCCAAGACCTGTTCCTCAAAGACTTCTATGTAGATACTTGCCAAGGCTGTGGACAAAAGCGATCCATAGCTGCTCCTTTCTTTTATTCGTAGAACTGATCCTCGAAGAAAAAGAAGGTCCATCTGGTGCATACTCCTATTAAATCTACTAAATTCTCATCTCTGCCTTCAGTTCTAACCTTCCGATGAAGTTCTCCTAAAGCTTCCTTGATAGGCATTTTCGTGAACAAATATGTTGGATGCTCACTAGGATATCATTTGGTTTTAATTATATTGCTTGTATTGGAAATGGCACCCTGCCGTTCCTAGATGTTCTTGCCAAGAGAAAGTCAGATGGAGCATTTGAGTACAGTGTTTACAGGAAGCCGACCATACGGACAGATATTTAAATGCCGAGTCTCATCACCATTCTGCTAAAAAACAAGGTATCATTAACACCTTAGTACATCAAGCACGCACCATTTGTGAGCCAGAACAGTTGGATGAAGAACTACATCATTTACGAAAGGTTCTCAGAGGAAATTAATACACGAAAAGGAATATCGAACAAACCAAGAAGATTCTGTGGATAAAAAAGGGCGCTTTTTGAAAAGACATAATATAAATACAGTTTACAGCATTTCGAAGAAGATCATTTCCTAAGACTAACAGTAATACACTCCAGGGTCCAGGTGTTTACAATATCTCGTGTGCATGTGACAAGGTATATATTTGTGAGTACGAGGTTAAAAGAACACAAGAATCACCTCAAGAGTAATAACGTCGATAAACCAGCAGTTGCAGAACACAAAGCGAACACTGCACACTCTATAGGCTTGGGAGAAACAAATATTCTGGTAAAAGAAGATTCTAGTCATGACTCTACAGGGAAGCTATAAAAATACAGACAAACCGAAATAATTTTAACAGAACTGAAGACATAAATATACCAGGAACTTGGAAAAGATTTATATGTGAAAATCAGGGACTGGAACTTCACAGCTCATTGATCTCAAGTCAGGAATCAAAACGATATGAGACAGTGCACACAACGAACTAATAGTTCCGAACAGAAGACCTAATCTCCAGTTTAAGAATTGCTTGTGAAGAAGGGAGCAACATGACTTTTAAATCATCAAGTTACCAAACCGACGACGTGGTATCGACCTTGGAAATTGTTCAACCTTCTGTGGCAGTTGTAAACTGTCACGGAAGCCTTTCGTTGTACACGAAACAATATATTGGGTCCAAACGTCAGAAGGTCGAGGTGGCCACGGGAATGAACCACCTCGGCTCACCCATCGGATTGAAAATGCGTTATTGAGGTAATATCTGACTGCTCTGTTAAAGTGTGGAGGAGCATATCATGCACCTTTTTCAGTAATAGATTTAGTTGTTCTTGTAAAAAAATAGGTATTTTCTCCATTAATATCATGTCAATTTCGTACGGTCCTATCAAGTAGCTACCAATTATCTTCAACCATATGATAAAAATCTATGGTAATGTTTTATTTTAATGACAGAGTGTGGATTCTCATCACAAAAACTAGATATATTCCATTGTCGAATGAATTAACAAGTCTGATTCGAAAATTGTATGCACATGAAATACTGATATTATTCAGACTTCCTCTGTATGCCGTGCGATTTTTGAGCACTAGTTTCTGGACGCTTTGTATTTAGCGATATAATTTCAGTCATTTGACTGCAGTGAAGACTGAATTATGAGTAAATTTAATATTTTAACAAATAAATGAACTTATCTACACAATATTTGGTGTGATTGCGAACATTTTATGTAAAAATAACACCAACCCTTGTAGATATTACATATTGTTTAGTAAGTGGAAGGGGGAAAACAAAGTTGGGTATGTTGTAGTTTTGCTATGTATGATACAAGTTACTGCTGTCTGTGGACGATAACCATTAAGTATATTGTTCTAACCTAAGTTATTGAGAAAAAATTAAAATAAAATTGTAATTTGAACACCCTGTATCTCGGAAACTTAATTTAATAATAGATCATCATATTTTGGCCCTCGGAATATGTGGTAATATGTTTCCCCAACCTTTTACAGACACCCTATACGTTCGAGTTATCGAAAAAATTTCAAAAACATCTCGATTTATTAACTCAACAAAAAATAATCTTTCTAAGATTGCTCAGAATTGTGACATACTTGGTCAAAAAATTAATTTTTTCCACGGTCGGAAGTAGAAATCAGTTTCTATGACATCAAAATTAAAACAGAAGTAGTCGATTATTCCCAAGGGAATATAATGCTTCCAAGGGAGTTTACATTATGGAGAACGTTTTTCATGCAAAAAAAAGATAACATTAAAATTATTTATTGACATTTAAATTAAATGTTACATTTGTACAATTTTCAAAATTAATATTAGCAGGAATATTACTTTCGCTTATATTTACAGTTTTTGTGATTGCGCTAGTAGTGGTACTTACTAAAACCTGATTAGCAATTTTGGTCTTATTTTCAATGGAGTTCTCGACATAACCCTCAGCGACTGTCGTTGATTTCCAACCAGCATGACGCTTTATTGTCGTGATATCCACACCAGCATCTGCCAGTAATGTCGCTGAAGATCTTCGTAAGCAGTAACCAGTATAACATGCAGCATCAGGTAATTTTAAATACGAAGCTACTACATTCGGAATTTTTCCCATGGTATTCTTGCCAACTGGCTGCGAACTACATTTTCCTGCTTTGTAGTACAAAAAAAGGCGCTTATGCTTGACGTGGGGAGAACGAAAGGACAGGTATTTTCGAAACAATTCAAGCATATTTCCCACATCGGTAACCAGAAAGGTTCGTGGAATCTTTGTCTTAGTGTTTGGAATTTTTACAATCAAGGAAGAGCCTACATTCTCAATATCATCTACAGTTAAATTGACTAGTTCATCAGTTCGACAAGCTCCGGCAATCGCCAGAATTAATCCAACCTATAAAAAATCAAAATACTTAATAATTGAAATACCTAACAACAAAAGTAATCTTACCTTAATCATTAATAATTCTTTGTCATCTGCACTTGACAGAAAACGGTCGATTTCACCCTTTGTCAATATTTTCGATTTTTTCGCTTAATATCCGTCACCGGTTCTTTTCAAAAATGCGATCAGCTTGGGGAATTTGCTTATATCTATGTTGTCGTAAATTATCAAGCATGACTTAACCATAGAATATTGCGCCCATAATGTGGAAGACTTGTAATTCTTTGCATTTTCACTGAAGTATGCCAACAAAACATTCTCGCTGTATACTTGAACATTTTTCTCGGCGCATCACTTTTTGAACCGATTGGCTAGGCTATATCGTATAAAGATCTTGACTTCGTAGGCAGCAAATTGCTTATTGCAATATTTGCAGCTTCTACAATCTCTTCCGACTCACAATTATTCATTGTGCACAAAACAAACTTTAAACTAAACCAAACTAGCACTTTAATTTGACAATTCCTTTTGTTTGTTTATTCTGTAGTTATGACAATAACTCAACGACTACTAAATAAATGCTCAAATCCGAATACAATAATTCTGGTGCTACTTACTTCATAATGACAAAATATGTGTTTTTAAGTTAATGAGACCGTGGAAAAAATAGTATATACCATTCGGGAGAGATGCTATTTTGTCCTCGGTGCATTGCACCTCTGCCATAATAACGCATTTCTCTCCCTTATAGTATAATGTACTATTTTGTGCGATCCTAGCACACCCTGTACAACAACAGAAAAAGACCGCAAAAAAATTATTCGATCTCAGTGGCGAAGTCGCGAAAGATGGCGCTTTACGTCATTGGCTGAAACACTCTGATTGACAAAAATTGTGAAATTAACATATTCTTAGAAATAGCGATTTCTTTGTTCTAAGTTTTGCACAATGGTTAAATTGTTTCATAAAGTTAGAAGCGCCGAGGTTAACTCTTGAGTTAACCATTGACTTCCCCCACCCCCTAGGTACAGGATGTCCGGTTTCAATGTTTACACACTTTAACATAAACTAGTGGATGGAGGCACTAATTCAAAATTTAACGTCGAAGTGTAAATTCAATAAAATTAAACAAAAAACATTAAACTTTGAAGACAACCAGCCTTCCAGTAGTTCCAAACAACCGTGATCCGTGTCGACTCATCGGTCATACGCTGTGGCTCAATAATTCGAGCTGCGACCTGCGTTATGCGAAATGGAGACGGAAATAAGTATAATGACGTCGATACTGACGTAAGGTGACAGTATTGTCAGTTTTCACGAGCAATTTTGCCTTCAGGTAACGCGGTAACGCGTGTTTTCGCGCGATTTTCGGGATTTTGCGCAATTTCTTGTGATTTCACACGATTTCTCGAGATTTCACATGATTTTCATGAGTGGTTAATCCCTCCCCCTCGGTAAAAATTTACAATCCGTAAAAAATTAAACACGTTTAATAGATCTAATATTCATAAAAACTGTGTAGGAACCCACACAGTATATCTAATGAAATCATCACAATTTTGAGTTTGTTACAATACTAAAATTGTATAAAGTAACTCATCACTGATTTAAATTGAGTACATATTGTGAAAAATAACGAAATAGTTTGATATTATAACTCAATTTTGTGTTTGGAAAAACACATTGTTTATAAAACTAATTCATCGTTTAATGTCACCCTTAAAAGATTTATTTATCTAACAAATAACTGAACATTACTCAATGAATTGTGTTATTATTTCACCACAATCGGTGTGGACTCGTTTTGACAACCATTTGTGTTGATTTTCAGTGAAATTTTACTCAAAATTTTTTACGGCGTACGTTTAAAGTAACGTAAAAATCTTGTAGAAAAGTTTCTGCACTCTTACGAAACCACATCGACCTTCATTACAGTCAGGGAGGGAATAAGCGAGTCGGTCGGTATTATGCTCCGATATGCCGCATATTCCTGGAAGGCGTAGGCGATTCCAGAGCTATTCCTGGAAAATATGTCGTACGCCACTACCCCAGTTGAGTTCTCGGAAAGACATTCAACCCTGTTCACCCAGATAATTCCCTATCGCGCCATTTACTATCTTTTTTATGGCGAAATTCAAAAGAGTCCCGACGATACAGCCGAGCTCCGAGAGCGTTGAATGACGCTGGTGGGTTCATTCATGGCGACTCTGTAATTGACTAGTATTAATGTGTACTCCGTTTTACAGGAATTGTTGCTGATATACAACCCTTCCCACACCGACCCGGTGACATTTTTTTGCTTTTCATTTCATTTCTCGTAACGGTATGGATTCTCTGCGGATTTACCGTAATTAGTGTTACTAAATTACATTCAGGACAAAATTCACTAGTGGCAGGTAGGTGGGTACGCTTGCCTCAGTAAAAAAACCTGTATAAAATACTTGTCAGGTTTTTGTTGGATTAAGTACACTGTATTGCTGCAGATTCAAATTTCTAGTTATTAAAACTTTTCTAATACATTAAGGGCAAGTGAACTTATACTTTAAGTTTAGTCACGTAGAAAAACAAACTTTATTGTCACCAATTGATTATACAGGAACTTTACTTTAAACAAATTCATAACTGTGAAGTCTTTACTTTGACGTTTATGTTATTCACGTTTGACTGCTTAATATGAACTGAACTGTGACGGCAAAACCGATCCGCTTATATATATTCTCGAAGTCTCTGCGATCTCGAGAACGTGTCAAGAAAAAATAGAATATAGCCTGGATTATTCTGGAAAACGTCAAAATAAAGGTAAAGGCAAAAATTATAAACATGAACATAATTAAAAAACTAAAAATGTAGGTGAGCTTCCGTAACATTGCCCCCCTCTTAGTACTGATCGTCCCGCTCAGGTTACCCCGTTGTCCGCATATCCTTTTTGATAAGGTGTCAAACGACCGATCATTACTACTACATCATTCAATCTTGACGCGACGGTATAGGGGCCTTCCCACGATTTCGGCAGCTTCTGAGATTTACCTTTGCTTCTTTTTGGGTTACACAACCACACTTTCTCATTTTCTTGAAACCCGATGTTGTTGGCACGCAAGTCGTATCTGGTCTTCATTCTGCCGCTTTCGATGTTTAGCTTCTCTCTTACGTCTTCATGTATCTACCATGTTTATTCGATCTTTCAGATGACTGAGATAATTATTTAAGTTTTCCTGGTATTGCGGTCGGCTCATAATTGGATCTATTGGTAGCCGCAATTCCGTGCCAAAAATTACGCTAGCTGCTGTTTTACCCATAGTCTGATGAATTGCTGCTCGGTAAACCAATAAAAATGCAGGAAGACAGGTATCCCAGTGGGTCTGTTTCTCGTTGACGGCCGTTCTCAGAAAATTCTCAATGGTGCGATTGAATCTTTCCACCATTCCATCTGACTGCGGGTAAAGAGGTATAGTCCTGGTTTTGCGGAAGCCTAGCAGTCCAAAAACGTTCTGAAATACTTCATATTTGAAATACTTGGTCGGAATGGATTTTCCTAGTTATTCCGTGACGACATATCCAATTTCTCAATTTTCAAATAAAGCCTCGGCTACGGTAACTGCTTCTTGATTGAGCAAGGGATATAATTTTGGCCACTCACTGAAGTAGTCCATAACTATTCAAATGTAGTGATTCCCACTGCTACTACAAGGAAAATGTATCTATATCAAATGTTCTCTCAAATGGAGCTCCATCGTTGTACTGCTTCATCTGTCCTCGACTTCAAGTCCTGGGTTCCTTACTGGCATAGCATAGCTTATTCAATATTTAATTAGTCTACTAGTTTAACTAGGAGTTAAAGTATTCCAAATTTCTAGCTATATTTTGTTTTAAATAAGTACTTCAATTTGTATTTACAATTATTGATAATACCTAAATAATTTTCTGTTTCGGAATTAATGTATTTATCCATCTTTATATTTCAAAAGTGAAAATACTTGGATTTTTCAATTTTTTCTTACTGTCGCGCTGAAAATACAGAAGACAGAAACATGACAACAATCCTAAATTAGAATAACAATAATACAATAATCATTTTAATAATGATTCCGTGTACAATAATCACTTATCCCACTTATAAATATTTTTCTTGGTAACCACGTGAACCGAACGTGCCTGCGGGCACAGATGACTCCTTTTGCGCATGGTTATATCTATTTACATAATATTTGTACGCAAGTGATCACAAAATATTCAGCGTTACATCAGATAGGAAGCGCTGCATATGAATTTAATTTTTCATTAGATAATTTTATGGATATAGGTAGATTAAGGGAACCACTCGTCGTTTATTAGCATTTGCAATTCCCCCGTATCGTTCATGGAACGGTCGCAGCTCGTTTCCTGCTGATATTGCACGTATTTCTGAGAAGGATAATAAAACTGAAATTATTTTCATAATATCTCATTGATTACGACTACACTAAGTCTACTGGTGCGCAAAACTAGAACAGTGTTTTATTTTTTAGTGTATATAATTTGAAATCTCTTAAGATATACAAGTTTTCAAAAATAGTGAAAATGTTACATAATCTATCTACAAGTAATTAATATGATTTGTGAGTTCTGTACGAATTATGATTAGGGTTGCCAAGTGTCCTCCTATCGGTAGGATAGTCCTTTAAAACGCATTTAAGATGAGTTCCTTTTCTCATTTGCTAGCAAATTGTCCTCCTTTTGCATTATATTGAAATAACGAATAAAAAATCGTTGTCAAAGAGAAATACATAAAATGTTATACAATCTGAAACCATGTTGCACTCTGAACACTGACACCATAATTAATTATGTTCGTTTTACTTATTGTTTATTTGTAGTTTTATTTCATTTATTTAACAATATATAATATATGTATAATTTTTCGTCGAAAATTTGGCAACCCTAGTTATGATGCCTGCAATACTATAGTATATACTAACTTAGAAAGTTGCTTTATAATTTAAAATTATGGTACAATTTGTTTGTGTTTTACATATAGACCAGGGTCGATAATTTTTGAAACCAAAAAAAATAATAGTAGGATGAAACCCATTGGAAAAGGAAGAGAATACAACAAAAATGAAAGGTAAAATAATTTACGGGCGATCTGAGGTCGGGATGTGGAAGGGGGTGAGTTTTTAAGGGTAAAAAACGGTTTACCTCGATTTCTGGCAAAACTACAAGTCCTATGGAAAAAAGTTAAATAGCAAAATTGTAGGTAATAAAAAGATCTACAACTTCTATATTTACACTTTTTTCACATAACCTCAAAATTTATGTGAAAAATTCAAATAATCAAGTTTTTGGTTTTTTATTTTTATCTTCTACAAAAATTTTTTTTTTTCACTATATTTGGTGAAAACTAACCTTTTTATGTCCCAAATACACTGTAATTTTTTTTATTTAAAATATTTATATTTTCACCTTATTTTGATTAATATCGAAAAAGCACCCTAATTTTCAATCGAAAATTTTCACGTCAAAATATCTGCTTTTTTAAAAAAGTCGGTGGGCTTTTTGTTCGTTGAAATCTCTACTTTCTGATGGTGTAAAAAAATATACATTATTATGGTAAACGTTCTCAGAAAATGCAAAGAAACGAAAACATATTTTAGATGTTTTATTAAATTGACTTTATTAACTTATTTAGTTGTTAATTATAGTAGTATATTTCGACTTGCAATTTTTTTGTTTATCAGTGCAATATGGAATTTTACGTTTTCTAAGTAATTAAAGTATAAATTTTAATAAATAGCTCAAAATTGTACATAAAGATTAAAAAAAAAAATTTTGGATTCGAGTTTGTCGCATCATTTTTTTGTTTTTTCTGAGAACATTTACCATAGTAATGTATATTTTTTACACCATAAAATAGTAGAGATTCCACCGAACAAAAAGCCAACTGACTTTTTCAAAAAAGCAGATATTTTGACGTGAGAATTTTCGATTAAAAATTAGGATGCTTTTTCGATATTAAGTCAAAATAAGGTGAAAAATGTATATTTTAAGTAAAAAAAATTACAGTGTATTTGGGACATAAAAAGGTAAGTTTTCACCAAATATCGTGAAAAAAAATTATTTTTTATAAAAGATAAAAATAAAAAACCAAAAACTTAGTTATTTGAATTTTTCACATAAATTTTGAGGTTATGTGAAAAAAGTGTAATTATAAAAGTTGTAGATCTTTTTATTACCTACAACTTTGCTATTTAACTTTTTTTCCTAGAGACTTGTAGTTTTGCCGGAGATCAAGATAAACCGTTTTTTACCCTTAAAAACTCACCCCCTTCCACTTACCGACCTCAGATCGCCCGTAAATTATTTTTCCTCTCATTTTTGTTGTATTCTCTTCCTTTTCCCATGGGTTTCATCCTACTATTTTTTTTTTACTTTTTACCATTTTCAAAGGCTTCAGCACTGGTCTAATAACCTATTTTATTTTATTAAATTGCCAATGTGATTTTTAAAATTATGGTTAAATAAATAGCTGCTGAGAACAGCAAAATTATAAAACATTTTATAGAAATTGTATTTCGCTGTTTTATAAACGTTTGTAATACAATTATTATAAATATTTGACCTCGTAAAACAATACTGATTTATAACAGCTTTATAATAACGGTGTTTTTAATTGCCAATAATTTATGAACATATATAAAATTATTCCTTAAAGATTTGACCGAGCATTAATAAAACAATTTTATCAGGATTCTTTTTAACACAATATTATTGCGTAGGGTATATTCTACACGGTCATTTCTGGTACTCCTAATTTCATTACTGCCCCTAGCAGCTTCTGGATTGAATTATAAGCTTGCTTGTAATCAATGAAGAGTATATGTCAACTTAGATTCTGTTCGTACGAGTTCTGCTGGAGTTGTTTTATGATGAACACCTGATCCACGGTTGATCTACCTTCTCTAAAGCCTCCTTGATATTCTCCCACCTGTTCTTTGTAGTACTTCCTCTAACCAATTTCTAAGAATGCTAGGAAACTCTTTATAAACTAGTGCTATTCTCTCTAGTTGCCACAATGTTCTAAGGCGCCTTTCTTATATAATGACATAATTAATGTTTGAGCCCATATTTTTTGTATCATATACTTCAGAATTCTCCGCTCCTTTCGTTATTTTTTAATTGTTTAATACAGTTCTCGACTTCTCTCTTTGTTAGGCAGATAAATTTGATTGATGTTATACTTACTGTTTCATTTTCATCACTCCCTATAATTTATTATTGATCAGTCAGTGACCTGTACTCGATCTTGGGATCTCCTTCCTTAGCATAATTGAGCAGCTCCTTAAAATACTCTTCTTTTAACTTCTTTGTCTCCAACTAGCAAACCTTTATTTTTGATATAATGTGGTCATTTCCTGTCAACTTAAAAACTCCTCAGCTCCCTGCTTTTAAATGATTCTTCTATTCCCAGTAGCTTTGGTTCAAAATGTTCTCTCTTCTTCTTTCTACATACACTTTTTTCTTACTTGCTCATATTTTTTTTATTTTCTTCAGTCCGGTCCTTAAGCACCTCCAATCTCCAAGTTTCTCCGTTGCAAGATTTACTTACATTCCTCATCAAACGTCTTATTTGTTTCTTCGGTCTTTTCAGTACTTTTTCTGATACGTTTACCAACATATTAACGATTTGTGCCCATTCTTGTTCTAACAAAGGTTTACTTTGTAATTCTCTTTTGACATTGCACAAATTGTAGGTAGCCCCTTACATTTTTTATGACTGTTATAAATTTATTTTTATCAGTACATGATCGATCTGATTTTTGTAGTGCGTGCACATTTACCAAGCTTAATTTTCTAATTTTCCTCCCGATTATTATTCTAAATAATCTATCAGAAACCCCCTTGACTACATTTGAACTTTAGCCTACTAAAAATTAGATGCTATGCGTATGATTTTCTCTTTTGACTTGATAATAAAATTTCAAATTTATTTCATTAATCAATTTGCAACGAATTTCACATCTTATGAAATTAGCAAGTGTTCCTATGAGAATAGAGGTACTTTAATTACGGGACATAAGTTGAACTGTCGATGAAGATCGTCAGATTCATTAGTACACAGTACACTACGTATATTCTTTATTATTATTGTTTATGGTGTTGAAGAAAATCAAATTATGACGCTGACCGTCATAAACTAAAAACGCGTTAAATTCTTGAATTCTCCATTAACGGTTGTTCTCACACTATTAAAACAGTGATTAAGTTTGCAAGTGTACATCCGGATATAATGTCTTAATGCATAGGTGTAATAAAAATGTGCATTCTTTAATTTCTACGCACATGATATAAGGATGTTTCAAAAGAAGTGGCCCATTGAGAATATCCTATGTATAGGGATATATTTATCAAGTTTTTGATAGTTTTGTGTAAAATGGTGGAACATTGTCATCAGGTAGGTCAATGTACGGCTTCACGCATTTTACGCTTTCAGCTCTAAGATATTGAGCATCTAGGTTCTATTATTATTTATCAAATTAATTGTTGTTACTAACCGATCATAACAGTTAGTAGTAGCAGTAAGAAATTGCTTTTACCTCTGGTACTGTTCTACACAGGGTGTGTTAAGGTCTTATATATCTGACCAAAACAACAAAGAAACTTATGAAAGAAGTGACCAAAATGAATAATTCTTTGACAAATACATTTCAGAAATGCATATAGAAATTAATAAAAAAAAATATAATATCAATCTTAATGTAGTATATAGAGGAAATATGAATAAATTTCTTTTTGTAACGTGCGACGACATTGCAACTAGTCACCTGTTAATATGGCGAAACAGTGGTGCTCGGTATTATCGACTTATCGACTACATCGAGCATTGCTGCATCGCATCTATTTGGTACTGTCAATAGTGATTTTGTTATCATACTGAACCAATATTTTTCTAATTTATTGCGACGCTGGCCGAAATTATACGACTGTGAGACGGTTTGACAGCGTCTGAAAATGCATTGAAAATCATGCCATGTGTACACATGGGCATCTAGAAAACTTAACTGCTGAACAGCAAATGTTAAATATGATACCATATCTCAATTTTTCATTTCTAATAGATAAACATTTTCAATAACCTCGACGGCTTGGAGAAGATTCTCTTGCATCCATGAACCTCGAGATACTTCTGATGTAGTTATTTGGCACCTGACAAATTACCTGATTTGCCAGGAGAGATGACTATGTTGTTAAGTTACAGAAGAAGTGCATAAACGAGACTATTTTAAGGTTAGCAAAAATTTAAAAGTGTGTTTTACTTGTATATTTAAATTCTTTCAAACAGGCGATACAAAAATCGAACTACTGATTGATGATAATACAGGGTGTTAAAAAAGAGTGTAAAATATTTAAGAAGCTAATAGTATGAACCAAAATAAGCAGAAAAGTCTCAATAAACATGGGTCCGCAAAGTAACGGTTGCGAAGATATGGAATGTTTTATGTTTTTTAGCCTCTTTTTTTATTTTGCAAAAACGTTGTGTATTTTCTTATAATAGTTGGTTGATGTTTAGTGAAATAAACAGTACGTATTTGACAGTTGTTCAGTGCACAAGTTTTCTTTCGCTATGGCTGGTTACTCTAACGCAGAATGAACAAACATGCATTTCATGTATGGTCATGCTAATGGGAACGCCACCGAAGCGCGACATCTTTATGTTGACGCTTATCCAAATCACCAGATTCCTTCATAACGCATGTTTGGAAGAATTCACCAAAGATTGCGTGATACCGGTTCCTTGAGCAAACAGTGCCATTTAAGAAAGAAATTCCAGCACTGGTAGAGCAGAATCCAGGTACGAGTGTGCGAAGAATATCAGCCGAGGTAGGAATTAGTGGTCCTCTTGTTTGGAGAATCCTTAGCAATCCGAGCAACTGCTTTATCCATACCATGTGCAACGGGTACAGGCCTTAAATCCAATAAATGATCATCAAGCACGTTTGGTTTTTTGCCCGTGGCTTCTACGTCATGATGCTGAAGACCCTCGTTTTCTTGCAATCATTCTTTTTACTAATGAGGCCGGGTTCACAAGAAATGGAGTGTTTAATTTTCACAATACGCATATTTGGGCCTCATGCTTTAATAGAATCTGGACATCGGGCACGTTTTTCATTAAACATTTGGATGGGTATTGTAGGAGACAGGTTTCTAGGTCCTACTGTTTTACCAAACCGATTAACAGGCGCTGCTTACAACAACTTTCTGCAGAACACACTGTACGAGTTTTTGGAAGACATTCCTTTGAATCAGAGGCAACAAATGTGGTTCAAGCATGATGGTGCTCCAGCTCATTTTTTCATGGCCGTTAGAGAGCATTTACACCAAACTTTTCCACATAGATGGGTAGGAAGGGCCAGACCTGTTTTATGGTCTTCAAGATCGCCTGATCTGAACCCTCTAGATTTCTCTGTTTGGGGATATTTGAAGACATTAGTGTATGGTACTCCTGTAAATAGCTTGGAAGAGCTGCAGCTACGGATTAATCAAAAGTGTCAAAAAATCCAAACCAAGGAGGGTGCTTTCGAAAGAGTTCAAATATCGTTGAGAGGAAGATGTCGTGTCTGCTTGGAAATGGACGGAAGGCACTTTGAACATCTTCTGCAATTTTGTTTTTTGTTTGTTAAAAGCTTCCTTTGTCGGTTTATTTCTAATAAAATAAAATGTTTGAAAAACTTACTTTGCGCACCCATGTTTATTAAGACTTTTCTACTTATTTTGGTTTATACTATTACCTCCTGAAATATTTTACACTCTTTTTTTAACACCCTGTTTAACATCTTAAAATAACTTACCTTAATTTATTTTTTGCACTGTATTGTAGTAAAAAACAGTACAATTCTTTTTTATTTTTATTATTACAGCACAAGTGTGGATGCATAACTAACCATATTATGGTATAAGTGAAATTTTCATTTTCAGTGTCACCCACTCTGCAGTCAAGACGACCCTGTGTGGTCGATAATTCACGTACCTGTAACGTGAACATATTGTTGTAAACAACTAATGCAGGTAGATTGTTAAATTGGTAGCGTACACGGTTATTAAAATGCGGTTTTCGTATCATCCTAAAAATAATTTTCGCCCGGTGTTTATTTGATCGCCGAAAAAAATATTGTTCACGTGACGATTACAGCTTGATATTTTCATGAACATGAACTGTATCAATGCGTGGTGGTGTGAGCGAGATCAAAGACTTCTTTGTTAGGGATGATAATTATTTTTCTTTTTTTGTCAGCATTGTAATTGATTTGAATGAGTTTAAGCTTTAACCCGTTGTAAAAGGTTTATATTTTCTAAAAAAATATATAGATGAAAGCAAACGCGCATTGTCGAAACATATTTTTTGAATTAGACTGTTGATTGCAATAATCTCACAGAGGAATAATTTTTCTTTATTCGCATTGGCAGTGGCGGAGGTAAGAATTTTTTCCTAAAAAATGTACATATGTTTTATCTCCTACTCTACTTCACAGTTTACACAAAGCGTTTGTGTCTAAATATTTCAAATTTTTCATAAAACTGGGTATATAAGTAATAATGACTGCTACTCCTGCACTTTCACTATAAAAAACACAATACTTATTATTTTAAGTTGGACTAATTTATAAATTTAAAAATGATACGTAAACAGAAACGTATACCTTAACAGATATTTGATATTTGTCATAATTTCTAAGAAACGTCAAATTGTCATATTACTGATGCAAACAATTGACAACTACGTCATTTACATTGTAATGTGTCGCCACGCGCGGTCAGTTACTGCAAACGGGCACTGGAACAAGCTAGATAAAGCACGGCTGTTGCGATTTAGCAGACAATGCTAGCAGCGTGATTATAATGATCACACATTAACACTTATCGTCAGCTATGATGGGGTGCGTTATCCATTGCAACTACCGCACCAGGTTTCATGTAGTAAAACAGAAACAAACCGTTTTTCAAATACTTCGCTATCCATATCCTCATTATAGTCCATGTTCGTCGTGATTAAAAAATAAGTAGACACTGTTCCAAAATTCACCTGTACTTGCAATATGTGTTATTTGCCTTTTTGCAGATGGTGACTAATCCAGTCGAAAATCATTCAAGAAATGCCTGCTGTTTGTTTTGGATATTGCAATCGTGCCACACTTTTGTTACCGTATATAGCCATTCCACTATTTCGTATTTTCTATCACCATACTCTTTCGATTTCGTTTTATAAAACGGAAATTTAGGTGACGCATAATTCGCAAAAGCACCCCTATAGATGTTATAGGCAAAGCTTCATCTCGAGATGAACGAACTATATATTTTAACCGCATCGCTTAGATTCATATTTTGGCCTCGCTCCCTAATCCCTTTATGCATGTTTTTATCATCCGATATTCTTCATCTGAATTATTCGTAATTCTTAAGAACACAAGCACAAAAATGATACATTCATTATAATCATAATAAAATTAGCAGAAAGGTATATTTGGATATTTCCCGCGCTTACATTACCGTAGATTGTTAAATTAGTAGTGTACACGGTTATTAAAATGCGAATTTCGTATCTTTCTAAAAATAATTTTCGCCCGGTGTTTATTTGATCGCTGAAAAAATATTGTTCACGTGACGACAGCTTGACATTTTCATGAACATGATAACATGAATTGTATCAATGCGTGGTGTCGTGAGGGAGATCAAAGACTTCTTTGTTAGGGATGATAATTATCTTGCTTTTTTGTCAGCAAAGGTCTGTATTTTCTAAAAAAATATGAATGAAAATAAACGTGCACTGTCAAAACACATTTTTTTAATTAGATTATTGATTACAATAGTCTCATGGACGAATAATTTTTATCATACCCAATGGCAGTGGCGGAGGTGTAGGGGAATTGAAGATTAAAAAAATATATATGACACTTTTGGTGAATTAATACGTTTTATTGAAAAATCTTATTTTATCATCGTCATTTTATTATCTAAATCAATAATTCATCATTTAAGGAAATGTTTGTTTCACTTAACTACAATTTAATTGTTTTTCTTTTTTGTTAAATGTAATAAGTTTTTTCCTGTCTGTATTAAGAGAAAGTGAAACGTTAATTTTTTATTTATCTGTTCGAATGTTTTAATTATTCAGAATCCAGTCTTGAAATGGTACAGTTTTAAATAAAATGCCAATAAATCGTATCAGGAGAACATATATGAGTGACGACATTATATAACCTATAACTATTTTCTAGCTTCTTTTGTACAGAATATTAGACTAAAGTACGTTGTTATGACATGACTCGTACAATAAACGCCTACACGCTAAAGGAGATTTTCCTACAAAATGTACTCGTACTCGGTTAACCAATTACGCATATTCGTATTTTTCATGTCAAATATACCTTGTTTGCTTCTGTGTGAATATTACCTTGACATGTAATGCCTACGCGAAATTCACATTGAAACTGGATGATACCCCGGTTTTGTACAATAGTGAGGTGATATTGAATATGTAGGTAGAATAAAAACTCCAATAAAAGAACAATATCTGTCTGAAAATGATGGAAGTCGTAGTTACTTCCATTACATGGAGGCGTGCTAATAATATTTGTATTATAAAAATTGAACCCTAGAGTTCATATTATATTATATTTCCATGGCAAATCATTTGTAGATATAATAATAATAATAATAATAATAATAATAATAATAATAATAATAATAATAATAATAATAATAATAATAAAGGTCTTTATTTGCAAAGTTAAATATAATAGAATACATTATACATTATAAAATAAACAAAATAATAACAATGTAAATCTCATGGCGAAGTTCAGATAAAGACAAAGTCTCTCTCTGTTCTACCACTTAAACCATGATATAAAATAGATACCTACAATAATAGTAATAAAATTGTCTAGTAACACTATAAATATCAGTAGTTGACAAAAAAAAAACAAAATAATAATATGGAAGGAAAGAAAGAAAAAAAAAGAAATGCTCAACAGACAACAATCATATGAATCCAAAGCTAACTTATATCGAATTATTTCTACAAGCTGGCATATTATATTAATTTTGAGATTCCAATAACAGCAAAGTTAATCTCTTTTTAAAAACCCCCTTAGAGCATTGTTTTAATTCAGGAGGGACACAATTATACATACTGTGTATGTTATAAGTAAAAGATCTCTCAAATAATGTAGTTTTATGCATTGGTGCTGATATTAAGCTTTTTCTTCGTACAATAATGTTGTGTACATCGGTCCGATATGTAATTTGATTATACAGCATGCGCCAAAAGTATGGAATAAATTCAATAAAAACGAAACAATTATTTTTTGGGAAAAATCCTCGAACAGGTCGATTTTTAATTTAAAAAATACATATGTTAGCGTAAAATGCGATTTTAAAATGTCATTTGTTTTCGAGTAATGACGTAATGAGGGCAAAATTTTAGTACTGTCTGATAGAGAATTAAACGATCTTTCAGAATCAAGGAAAAAATGGTGTTGCCATTTAAAAAAAATCGATGACGTTATTACTCGAAAACAAATGACATTTGAAAATTGCATTTTGCGCTAAAATATGTGTTTTTTAAATTAAAAATCGACCTGTTCGAGGATTTTTCCCAAAAAATAATTGTTTCGTTTTTATTGAATTTATTCCATACTTTTGGCGCATACTGTATAAATATGGAGGTTTCTGATCACTGACAATTTTATGATATAAACACAGAGAATACAGGCGAAAACGATCCTTCATATTAAGCCAATTAGCTTCTTTAAGTTTGTGCGATATATGATGAAATTTTCTTATTCCATACGAAAACCTTAAACACGAATTTTGTAGTTTTTGCACTCTTTGTAAATCATAAGAGGTTAGGCAATTTGAAAATACTTGAGAACAGTAATTAACTTGAGATAAGACCAGTGACTGAAATGAAAGCAGCTTTACTTTAGTTGTTAAATAAAATCTATGTGGATATAACATTTTAAGGTTTCCGTAAGCACGCTGTTAACATTTATTTAAATGTCCTGTATATCTAAATGTATTATCCATTATTAATCCTAAGTTTTTAGCTGATTCAACAATGGGCACATCAGTATTATTAATATGAATTTTTATAAGTGATTTTATTCGAATACAGGAAGGTTTACTACCAAATAAGAGAACATTCGATTTAGAAGGATTCAAAAAAAGATTATGTTTTAGTGAAATATCATATATAGTTTGCAGATCATAATTAACTTTTTCCATTGCTGATACAGTGTCACTTTCAGAAAATGAAAAAATAAGCTGAGTATCATCAGTATACATATGAACCTTTGAATGTTTAATACATTTAGGAAATCTGTGAGTATATGTGGTGAACAACAGAGGACCAAGTATTGACCCCTGTGGGACCCCAGTTTTCACTTCTCTAGAACTAGATAAACTATTATCTAACTTAACCCTTTGCTTGCGATTAGAAAGATAACTCTTTATTAATCTAAGAGCATCTGGACCTATACCAATTTTTTCAAGAATATAATATAATGTATCATGCTGAATAGTATCAAATGCCTTTGTAAAGTCTAATAACACCAGAAGAGAATTAAGTCCACTATCAGTTGTTTTTAGAATAGTATCATTAACTTTGAGTAACGCTGTAGTACAACTGTGACCATTGCGAAATCCAGACTGTTCTTCAGGTAATATACCATGTGATTCAAGGTATTCACGGAGTTGATGATAAATGACCTTTTCAAAAATTTTTTGATAAAATCGAGAGAATACTAATTGGTCTGAGTTGTTTGAATTCTACTGGATCATCAACCTTAGGTAAAGGAAGTATTAAAGCTTCTTTCCATGCTTGAGGGAAATAATTATTTAAAATGCAAGAATTAATAATGTTAGTGATATAACTGATTATAGTTGGTCCACAAAGCTCCAACATTATTATATTAAGATTATCACTACCAGTGGCATTGGTAAGTTATACTTGACATCACTTGAAATAGAATTTGTCAGTTTCTGTATTAATATAATAATTATTACCCTCATTTTCATAAATATGGGAAATATTATTGTCATCATTGGGTGATGGAATACTATCAATAAAAAAAGTCATTTATTTCATCTAAATTTTGTAGATACTGAGGCAATTCACCCTTCTTTTTTTTTATTAATATTTAAGTGTTTCAATTCTTGATATAAAAGTTTAGTATTTTTTATTTGACACTTAAAGTTGAAGTATGCCTTTTTTTCATTTTATAGTATTGCCAATCGTTTTGAAATTTAGTTCTGTTATACTTAGTTTTGGCTTTATTACTGTCACGGATTTCCTAATCCGAATTTTTCTATTGCCAGAAAAACAAACCGTTAATTAATTACTTATCTTTATTAACTACTCAGTACACTACTGAACACTAATTACAACTCAACTACACACTTATTTAATTAATTGCTATCTAAATCACTTTGATCTCTCCAACTAAACACTTCAATTCAGACTGTAATACAAGACTAACTAACTAGGCCGTTTATTCTTCTTTTATAGACCCAACGAATATTCCGAGTATTTTCTAGTATCTCTAGATCCATTTTCTCGTACGACTCGAATGCTTCTCGTCGATTCCCCATTTTTCCAGTCCCGTTTCGATCCACGGCTTTTTGTTTGTTTAACAGAATCGTGTAGGGGCGATCGGGGCAATCTTAGCATTTCGCGATACCACAGTCGTCAGTTTAGGTGTGAGTGGGGCAAATTCCGTGACATTACGAAGTGATATTAATAATTTAACATTATCGGTGAGTAAGGCTTAGAAACTTTAAACTTTCTTATTGGTGCATATTTATCAAAAAGAAATATGAACGTATTAGTAGAAACAGTAAATATATATTAGAGGTATTCGACTTGTTTTGTGCAGGTATTCTGTATTATTTGCAGTAAAGAAAATGACGAGTATTTTCGGTATATTCGAAACTTTCTACAAATTATTTGCAACAAATTCAAGTTCAGTTAAATATTAATACTCGTCGTTATCTATAGTGAAGGAGATTCAAATAACCCCTATGTCTGCCAAGAAACATCTTAGTGAACGGTGTACTGTGTAGTGATTCATCGCCAGTTTCAATTTTATCAAAATGTACGAACACTTTATACGCCATACTTTGTGAAATTATACTTAAATCCCTTGAAACTTGTCAACTACCGTCTGATTGGAAATTTTTAAAGAAGGCAACAAACTTTCTTGTACCAGTTATCGGTTTAACTTATGTGCAGTACAAGGCCATGGAGTTTATTATTTGTGAGAAGGTAATTATATTTTTGCTCGAAAATGATATCATACTTCAACATCAACATGGTTTCCCACGCGTCGTAGTTTTTTCGAATTTTCTGCAAGCGATGTTCTTATGGACATCATGTGTAGATAATGGACAACCTCTACATGTCTTATATTTGGATTTTTCTCGGGCCTTTGACGTATCGCGTTCTCGGTTATTGTATAAGTTGGAACAATTATGTGTGCATGGTATACTGTTAAATTGGATTAAGTCTTTTCCTAACCGTTTTTAAACTTACGAATATCTGCACATCTCAAGTGTTATTCTATGCAGATGACCTTAAACTGTTTTCAACTTTCATCTTTGTTACCTCTACAAGCTGACCTGGAAACAAATTATTAGCTGATGCTAATCGAATAGTTGATACCTCTTAATCCTCTGAAGTGCTGTGTAATTCACCAATTCTAAAATGGTGTATTATATCGGTGAGAGATCATATACTTTTTTAGTTTTGTTAATTATATTTCTGTTTGCGTTAGAATTTATAATTTTTGTGTTATCTTTATTTCGACATTTTCTAGAACATTCCAGGCAGTGGAAACGTCGAGAACCCTAAAAATATATCTTCATTTCCAAAGCAATCTTCAACGTTTGATAATCCTTTTGTTGTTTGACAAGGCGGCTGCCCCGAACGTAAGTGCTTCATGATGACTTTCCATCAAACGTTGGCGGCTTAATCCTTGAAGGCCAATAAAATTAACTTCACACAAATCTTCGCCTGGTGACAGTTATTCAAACTGGATACTGCTGGCTAAGGAATCACTTCTATTACATGAGAAAATGCCGAAACACCTCTTTGTAGGGGTTGCGAACAGGAAGATGAGACAGTACTTCATGCACACTGTGAGATAATCCGTGTTGGGAGAACGATGGCCTTCTATGGTCTACATTAGAGAGATCTCCCTGAGAAATATCACCAATTTCTTCTCCTTATTAGTTTGGTTGGCGGCTCAGGTGGATTGATCTCCTAATGGGGCCTAAGTGCTGTAGCCTTTCCGCCACCCTCCACACAATTCAAGATTCCAAAGTAACTTTCACACGATTATCGATATTAGAATAGTAGGTAAGAAGATGTCTACAGCAGTGGAATTTTAGGCGCGAAATGGAGAGTGGACGGACTATTAGAATATCTATATTTGCACAGTTGTTAAAGCTTAAATTGCATCCTGTCTATAATTCATTGACCACTCAGGTTACAGCGCCATCGTAATATTTCATATCTACATCAGCAGTTATCCTTCTTGGTGTACATAGTGCAAATATTTAAATTAGCTTTGACGCCAATTTCAGTTCGCTGTGATTTTAGTGACATGTCCAGATTTAATTTTGTCTGGGTAAGGTGCAGCTACTAGTCGCCCGGTAATAGCTTATCATCGTCATATCAGCATTGCTGCCTGACGTCACGGGCGTCGTTAAATAATTTAGATAATTCCAACGCCGAATCGATATTAAAGGGAAAGAAAATTACCAAAAGGGAACGGGTTAATTATTTAAAGCTGAGTCCTCGATGACGTGCGCCCTTTGTGAATTATGCCAGGTTAAATGCTGATTAATCCTGAATTATTTAGTCTGGAATAAACTTCTTAAAGCGTCCTCATTAAGGAATATCAGGAAAAATCGACGCCGTCTTGAGAATTCTCTTGCTGACGCAATTTTAAATCTGCTGGAAAAGATGGAAATAGGATTTGTTAGATTTATTTTTAGGTAAATAATGAGTTTGGTGTCATAGGATTTACAGATTACATAAGAGATAGAGATTGATAGATGCTTATATAAGTTTTTTAATTTGCTTAAGTTTCTTGCATTTATTTTGTTTACTTTCAGTTCCAGTTAAATTCCCAATTTTTTAGTTTTTATTAAATATTAATTACATTGTATTACTGTTTATGATGTGATAAGACTGATTTCGTCTAATAGAATTCACTTGCGACGAAGCTAATTTTGACAATAAAACTACGAAGTGGCCAGCATATTACAATACGCCTAATATTTTCAATCGAATTGTAAGATTCTCGATGGTTTGTATCGTATTACAATACGCTTAGTCATATTCAAAAATTCTAGGTACATTCTTGAGTCTGGAATTATAGGAGGGTAACTTAGGCTACAACACTTAGGTCCCATCGGGTCTTATTTACTTCTTCAAATTAGGAGATAAATCCACCTGAGCTGCTAACCAACTTTATGAAGAACTGCCGAAATGGCAGTGCACTGTCTCGTCCTCTGGTTTGCAACCCCTACAAAGAGGTGTTTCACACTTCCTCATATAAGGCGCCCCTTAACTAACAGTTTGAATACCTGTCACCAGGCGAAGATTCATCCTAAACATAGCCAGGTACTTTTTGGCTGTATGTTTGCAGGGATACTCTATGAATTCTTTGTGGAAGTCCTCCTCAATAATTCCAATAAAAACTGAGAAAAGCATACTGGAGAGACCAGATTCAAAGATATTGAAACTTGATGCACTCCTGGTCACTTTGTCAGCTACTTTATTGCCATTACACTGCTCGTGTCCCTTTACCCAGCATACAGATATGCTGTTGTCGATTGAAGCCACTACCAGTGCCTGGTGGCATTATCATGCTGACCTAGTTGTTATCTTATGATTATGTAAGATCAGTCGTGATTGTCTACTATCTGCGTAGATTCTGATGGTTTTTTCCGTTATATACCTACATCATAGTCGCATAGTTATGCTTAGGCAGGCAATGGAATTTCGGCCACCAGATCCTAAGCATATTATAACATGCATGATTTTACAATAAGATTATGTCATATTCACTTAATGAAAACGAACACTTGACTTCTCTTTCACTGAACTTTAACAGGAAACCTTCAATTTAATATTTTAGAATACTACAAATAGTCGCGTCAAATTAGCATTTCACTTGTAACTTTTTGCGGAGAGGTCCGATTGAGATGCGGTTTTCTGCAAAATGTTCAGCGAATTTTTTATAACAAAAGGTACATCTAACCTCTGTACGCTCGCAAATTTTTAATTGTTTATTTAACAAATTACCCATTTTTGTTGAACATATGGCAAATGTCCAACAAAAATGGGTCATTTGTTAATTAGACAATTACAAATTTGCGAGCGTACAGAGGTTAGATGTACCTTTTGTTATAAAAAATTCCCTGAACATTGTGCAGAAAACCGCATCTCAATCGGACTTCTCCGCAAAAAGTTGTCTATTTTCACATTTTTCATGCTAATTTGACACGACTTAAAGCTAGAAACTACTGCAAGGGCTAAAAATGCTACTTGTAAAAAATGTTCTGTTTTAATATAGAAATACCAGAAAAGGGTGGTCGGAGCGTGATAGTGAGTAAACTATTATCAAACGTTGTCAGCTCCTAAAATTAAACTTTTTACGATGCTATCAATCGCTAATGACTGATGTTTAATTATTGGGGTTCATTAATAATTCGTTTATGAATTGAAGTAGTGTCGACATTCAAAGAAGTGTTTTTTATTTTCTAATACATGATATACGTGTTATATTTTTCTGGAAAAAACCTATATCTGAAAATAAGTTAATCGTATTGATATCAAAATTATATATCGACCAGCAAAAAACCGATTTAGATGATTCCTTCGTCAAGTAGTATGTATTCTCCTTGAATTGGTAATTTTGAGAAAAATTTTGGTGCCGGCTGAGATATATACGGTGGCGCAAATCAATGTGTTCTGCATTAAATTTAAAATGCCCTGTAGGGTTAGCAAGAAGGCCCACAACTGAAAACCCATTTTTTGCGTATCAAATGGTTTTTGAATCATCTCTATATATTACTGGCGAATACTTTCCCACTATTCCAACAGAGGTGCTCGAAGTTGTTCAATATTTCTTACACGTGCATGTTTACCTAACTTATCCCAAACGTGTTCTATCGGATTCAGATCCGGGCTACGAGCAGGCCAGTTGAGTTGTTCACTTATTCTAAGAAATTTTGCACAACGTTGGCTGTATGCGCCGCTCATTATCGTGCATAAAAAGGAAATATGCTGAAGATACAAAGAAATATTTCAGTTAGCTCCCGTTACAATTTGAATATAACTAAAATACCTTTTAGTATTGACAAAGGAATCCTTTAAATTTATGAAAAAATAAATAATATAAGGTATGATAATAAACTTTGGGTTGTGTGTTATTTTTGCTTGTCAGCGTATTTCATCCTAAATAAGTTTTATTTAAAATTAATCATCATCATTAAAATTATCCAAAAACTTCAAACTTTACAAATTATCGCGAATTAAATGGAAGAATTCGTAGCGTGGAACTAAATATGTAAAACAAATTTCGTTGATTAAACATGCTTTAGTTGAAGTATTAATCAAAAAGAAATATCTTCCAAATAAATTTGCCCCGAATATTTCCGGCTTTGTGATATATTACCTGAAAATATATTTTTCTTTCGACAGACATATTAAATACATACGTGCGTGTATACTTTTTAATTTAATTCTATGCTGTGAATTAAATTTTCCGGTTATTCCGGGACCTTGCGTGCTTATAACAAGAAAACGAAACATGAGTAAATTATATTGATTCACCGAGAAACCACAACTTTTATGAAAAATGTAGAACAATTCGTTTCATTGTAGTAAACTGTTTGTAAGGTTTATTGTTTAGACAATGGCGTAATGTATTAATTTTTTTAGAAAAATTTACAACTTTGAAGTTCAATAACTAATAAAGTTTAATTAATATAGTGTAGCCTCTGCGTTGACTTAGCCTTGAAATACGTCACTTAGAAAAACAAACTTTATTTTTACTAATCCTTTACACAACCAATGTACTTGACACAAACCTGGAATTTTCTAGAAAACGTCAAAATAATGGTGTCATATGAATTATAAATTTTAACGCAATTAGGAACAATTAGCTATTTAAAAAGCTTGTCCTCCTCTTAGAACTGATCGTCCCAATCAGGTTATTTAACTGCATCTTTATTTAACATACTACAATGTCGACATCATTTTGCCACATAGGAATGACTTCCAAGCCAATAAAATCGTTCTATGACTTTGTTTAATGTCTTACTTCTTCCTAAATACACGCCACCTATACCACTACGAAGAGCTTCAACGATTTCTGGCACGCTTTTTTGAGGTACAGTTTGATAAATGCTTTCTTTGCCATTAGGACTTTCCAGTATTCCTTTTAATACTCCATTCTGTATTACTAAGGAACCCCATAGGGTCCAGTAATTTTTCAAAGACCAGTTCGCTTTATCCAAGTATTTAATTTTCTACTGGAAAGTTGGTTCAAAATCGGGATTTTCATTATCTCATTCATCCGAGCTCCGCAACTTAGTTCTTTGGCACATAAATTTGTTTTTTTCTCTTGTTTCATTCATTTCAGTTGTTAAAGTTACTATGCTGTTTTGTAATTTTTCTTCCACGGATGATTTTTCTCTTTCTATTTCTTTCAACCCAATTTTCAACTTGTTTTATCGATATTTAATTTCTGCAGCAACTGATCTTCATGTTTTAAGTTTTTCATCAGTTCCTTTTTTTCTTTGACCCACTGAGCTTCTTTTTGTTTCATTCGATCATGAATTAATTTTATTTGGTTGAATAATGTGGCATTAGTACCCAAAGTTTTATTTTGGTTGTCCAGATCAATTACTGCCTTCTTCTCCTCTTCCAGTTGCTGTCTCAATTTTATTAATTGGTTCTTCCATGTTTCAATATTTGAACTTTCTGGCTGGATTCATTTGTTGCTTGGTCTCCATTTGTCTGACTCTCTGGTCTTGATTGAATATATTCCTAGGACATTGATTCCTGAGATGTCCTTTTGCTCCACAGTTCCAACACAGCATGGGTTATCGCCTCTTGTATATGGTAAAATCAACACGGCTCTATTCTTTATAAAAGTTATACAATAAATCTTGCAAACTCTTCACACTCCTACATTCTCTCCTACATTCTTTTGGACTCCTCGTTGTTCTCCGGTCTGAAGACTAATTTGCCTTGTCTTACATAGATCATTTATAGATCGGCTTGTCGAGCGGCTTCGATTTCCAGCGCCAGGGCTAGACCTTCGGATACATTCTTGTCTGATTAACCTTAATGCTTGATTGATCTCGAAATCTCGCAGATCATCGATGAAAGCGCTCACTGGTAACTGTTCTCTGCCAGTGCAGTGGGGTATGTTAGCTTCACCATACGTGCAATATTATCTCAAATAGCTGCGTTGTCTTTGACCTTTTAGTGGTGTTTGATAGACTTGTTGTAGATGAGCCTCACCATACCTCATTTCTAAAGAACTCTTCAACGTTTGATAATCATTTTGTTTATCCTTAGCTAATGTTCTTAATATCTACATAGCTTCACCCCCTAGAAAAACTACTAGAGAGGTGGCCTTTTCTTTGTCTGACCAGCTGTTTGTCAAGTGCTTCAAATTGTTTATTATTGTCTTAACGGACTCCATTGCAGATATCTGTGACTTTAGATTTATAACTTTGTGTTCTAATTTAATTTTACTTTCTTCTACGACTTACACTTTGGCGACTTTACTCTGTAACTTATTAACACTTTCGTCTACGACTTGGATGTTATCTTATCTTCTCAAAAGGTTAATTTATTCTTCAACGTTTTCTCCAAACTTTTTGAGATTGATCTTAATTACTTCTAACTTTTTATTACTTATTTCTTCTAGTGTTTTTCATTTCCTTTTTCAAACTTTTCATCATTTCATCTTGGCTGTTTTTCATTTCTTCTTGGCTGTTTTTCATTTCTTTCTTTAAGTTTTTCTTTATTCCATCTTGGCTATTTTTCATTTCCTTTTTTAAATTGTCCATCATTTCGACTTGCCTATTGATTTAATCCGGATTGTTCTTCATCTCTTTCGTTAAGTCTTCCTTTATATCTTCTTGGCTCGTCATATCTTTTCTCATTTCCATTAACTGTTTCAATGTTTCCTTCATTTGTGTTGCTCTTGATCTCGTCACTGTCACTCTTCAGTTTTGTACTCCAGAAACGGTTGCTTAACACGACAAACTATCGAAAACTAAGTTGACAATAAACACAATTGCGTGACAACAGTCGTAACGCAAGTCGTCTGAAATCTTGCCATAATTATATATGAACTTCCACGGCAGTGTTATTTCCGTGATATTAACATCTTTTTATGTTAATTATTTTAATTGAATTAAGATTTTAAATGCGAAATTACCCACTCATTCGTTATAACAGATGCCTAAAATATTTATCTTGAATGAACTACTGCATACTACATTTTAATATGTTTTGTTTCCGTGTTGGTAAATCAATCGCATTCTAGTCTATTCTAAAATGCTGACCCATTTGATACGGTTTCAGTGACTATCAATGAAAAATCAGCCATGCTGGTAAGATGAAAAAAGGTTAGTGAACCTGCGCACATTTTATTCTCCCTGTAAAAGCTCCCTCCTCCTTCACCTAGCATGACGACCTTCATTCATAATCAGGGTTGAATCGACCGCCGGGGTCACTATAGCAACCTTTATATACCTGTTGCAATTACAGACGTCACGCCGTTTCGCGTCACGACGCTACCTGTTTGCCGATGGTGACGCGCGCGCTGGTTGATTTTAGCCCCTAGCGGTCCCTGAAATTTCATTTGGTATAGGTGAAAGTTATTGCTTATGTATCAATTTTCACTTCTTTCGGATCCCCGAAGTCTATAAGGTAGAATATTTATTCTTTCACAGGTTTGTAGATTGTTTGGCATTTGGCAGTAAGAAATTGATTGAAAGAAAGCGTATGATTTTTTTGTTGTGTGTTTGTTTCGTGTTTGAAAATATATCTCTAAATTCAGAGTGGAAAATATCGACACAAATTTGAAAAAGTAAAGGCGACGTCATTTAGCAACCATCGTATTTAATAATTTAAATGTTTTAGAGAAAACTGTAAATACATAAAAAATAAAATAACTCCTTTTTCTTTTAATATCTTTTTATCCCATGAATTAATCAAAGATTGAAATTTTAAATCCAAAAATAAGCAGTGCAATTTATCGTTATTAAAGTATTTCATAATGATAAACATGTCTACTTATGGTAGATTGTTAGAATCAGCTTTACTAAATCCAGATTCAATTGAACATATTAAAATATTAATACAACAACGAAACAGCATAGCACATTCGGGTGTCAGCGTGTTGGCGGTAGATCTCCCGGTCTAGAGTTGTGTAAAGTGACGTCACAAGCGGACGCGCCGGTTTTCAAACTTCTACCTCTTTATGTCGAAAACGCAATCATATGAAATTTTAAGGATAGAATAAGAATATCGAGTACTATAAAAAACGCATAAAAAATATACCTAACAATATTCACAGAACAAAGATTATATGTATGGACTAGACTGGTCCACTGTATGCTTTTGAGATCGTTGAATACGAATCCGCTGTCCGAATTGCCCCAGCACCAACATTTTCTTATTACAAAATTATCCTCAGAAAATAGTTGGAATCGATCAGATGGAAATGACTAGAGCAGTCCACCTATATAATTTCGGGTAATTAAATCCGTCTGTGAGGTCTGCTCCATACCACCAGGTCATTTCAAGGAATGTTTGTTTATCAGGTGGAAACTCATTTCTGCTTTCCGAATCTAAGAGCAGAAAATTTTACGTTAAGATATGGTCTGACCTATGGCCAAAGTGTGCTCTAGAGGCCATTTGAAGGTCAAGTCTATTCCATATAAAACTGCGGTTTAATAGTAATTTTCAGGTCTATCAGATGACACATTACGGGGAGGAATTTTTAATGGACCTCAGACCAAAAACATTTTCAAAGATGCGAGTTTTCGACTAGAATGAACACCACCAAAAGAAAAGCATGGATCAGTTCCAAAATAAAGCATAAGATTTTCTTATTTTCTAAACGACGGTCATTTTAATGAGGAAGAGATGGGAAGGAGATGTCAGCGCAACTGAATGAAAATATGATGGCAGATTTTTGTTGGATATTACAGAGAGAAACTGTAACTAAATGAACAAAATGCAAGAGAAATTCCCTGCACAACTCTTTTGAGGAGAAAAGAGTTTGTTACAAGAAAATTTGACACGATTGACAAATGGTAGTTATGTTATGAAGTGAGTTGATTCAAGATATCTCAAGTGGTAGCTGGCACTGAACTAAACAACTTTTCGAAAAGTAATTTTCCCGATATATCTCTATCTGAATGTAAAATTTTCTGCTCTTTCAAAATCCAGGATCAAAAGCTACCGCAAATCATACAGTTGAACTGGTCATTTGTTAAGTTATACTGAGAATATGTGACAGATTTTGGATAATGTATAGGTCTTTTGGCCCGAATTCTGGAGAAAATACCTTCACAACGTTTAACTAAATTACCGGATGCTTCTGTAGTAATTCGAATTTCATCATTATAAAATAAGTTTTTCTTATAGACCCAGAAGAAAAATCAAGAGGGTTGGCACATACAATACAAAACTAAAATGCATGTATCTCGAAAACGAGGTTAGACAGCGAGATCAATGAAGTACATCTTTTCTTTACTGTTTTAGAAAGGTATTTTAAGCTAATATAAATCAAATCTCCTACAATTCCTATCAATGAAGTCATATGTATGTTCTCTGATACCAAACATCTAGGTATGCTAATGAACAATTCCACAGACAAAGCTCTATTCAATAATTATCTAAAGAAAATAAACTAATTTACTAACCTGATAATGAAACACTCTATAAATATCTAACTTCACTTTTTGGCAGTGGGAACACGACAAAATCAACCACAATAGATGAGATCTGACCTATTTCTGCATTGTTAGGAAAATTATTATAAAAATTAAAATTATTTGAAATTAAATATCGACAATGACAAAAAGTGACATCCTGTCAATGAATTAAATATGACAATACCTACTGAGTAGTTAGTTTCACACAATATTTTTATTACCTAAAAATATATAAAAACTTTTACATAAAAGGTGAACATTTTTCAAGTAGGTATTGTCATATTTAATTCATTGACAGGATGTCACTTTTTGTCATTGTCGATATTTAATTTCAAATAATTTTAATTTTTATAATAATTTTTATAATTAGATATTTGATTCAACTTAAAGGAGACCACCTGAAGAAGCAATCCTAAAAATGCAGAAATAGGTCAGATCTCATCTATTGTGGTTGATTTTGTCGTGTTCCCACTGTCAAAAAGTGAAGTTAGATATTTATAGAGTGTTTCATTATCAGGTTAGTAAATTAGTTTATTTTCTTTAGATAATTATTGAATAGAGCTTTGTCTGTGGAATTGTTCATTAGCATACCTAGATGTTTGGTATCAGAGAACATACATATGACTTCATTGATAGGAATTGTAGGAGATTTGATTTATATTAGCTTAAAATACCTTTCTAAAACAGTAAAAAAATGTTACAAAAGCTAATAATAAGGAATATATGGGTAGATATTGTGGGTGTAATTCAACGCAGATTGGGGCTTTTGTCCACTGAGTAGTTAGTTTCACACAATATTTTTAATACCTAAAAATATATAAATACATCTTTTCTATTTGGAAAAGTCTCTTCTTTTGTAATTTATTTCAAATTATTACGTTTTTGTCTCTTTGAAGGAGTTAAGTATATTAAGGCATGTTTGACTAAATCTTATTATTTTGACGTCTGCTATCTACAGTTTCTCTATCAGCCATTAATATGGGACACCCTGTATAGGTACATTAAGTTGAGGGTTATTTTGAGCCCCAAGAAATATTAAGAGTACAGTTTGTACAAAATTTTACTCAAAATTGGATAAAATATGAAAACAATTTATGCACATCACTGGGCGTCGCAACGCGCAAATATTTTCCAGTAATGATGACTTTTATTACTTGGTTGGGGAGATATTTTAATTTACTTCAGCCTTTCTAGGAAAATTGTGTGGGTTTTTAAATGTGGTCAGTTGTTCCCAATATCCCTTCGAGTTCTTTGTAGGTCTGTTCCAAAAATTAAATAATATTCAGATCACACTGGTGAGATAAATATAATATTTATTCCTACGTTTTGTAGGTCTCTATATTCCAGGATAATGCAGCCGAAATTGGGTATATTAGATATTATTAATCTTTTTAATTGACATTGCGTCTTCGAAAGAAAGGCTTTAAAAGAAAATATTTATTCTGAAGTTTCAGCGACGTCGAGGTTTAGAGAAATAAAACTGAATCATCCTGTGTATTGTTGAATGACACAATTGAATTGAAACTTAGATTTTAATAAGATTTTCATTTAACTGCACCTATACAGGGTGATGAACAACTTATCTAAACAAATTTGGGAACAGATGTGTCATGAAAAATGGAGTCAACGTAAACATTTCTTTTTGTAAAATTTACTTTAGTTTTTCAAGCGTCAAATATGGCTTACGTTTATAGCAATTCGGAGTTGATGCATATCGTTTTAATTTGTGGTGGTGTGAAAATGCTTTAGCAGACCGATTTCCCGTGTTAAATGCAGCTACTATTACCGCGGTATGCGGTGAGTGCAAGTGTAGGCAACGCGAGCGTCACACAAGAAATTTGAATCCGAATCGCGTAAGAGATCGAAGAGATACGAAGTTATATCCGAACCATGTAGTGTGTCCAAGCATTAATACCAAAAGATTGGACGAGGGGGACCCGTACCGTGGCCGCCACGATTTCTTGACTTTAAATGATTTGTATTTTTTTGTCGTGATATTTAAAAAATGAAGCGTATCACACCGAAGTGGACACTGTTGATGATTTACACAGACGTATCATAGCTGCTGCTAATAAACGAGTCCAAAACGGACTAAAAGCAGAAACCTTTGTATTAGCTTGTAGACGCACGCAAAATTTTGTTGTTGTGACATCGGGTATGTCAAACTATTTTATTAATTAAAACCTAAAATTAATTCTATTACTAATTAATAACAATAGGGATAAAAGCAGTTGAATTTGCTATATAAAATAGTTGTAAAATGTTATTTATTTTTTTCCTGGAAATTTCTTTAAGTTTTTGTGCAGTCCCCGATTGCATGCTTCGCCTTGTCAGGTTTTAGAGTGGACCAGTTTCCAGTGCCGTGCAGAAGTATATTTTTAAATCATTTTTGAACTGCTCTTTTTGAATTTTCTTTACAAAATTGTATTTGTAAGAGTTAAGAGATAAGTTCTAAATCATCTTGTATTATCTGTGTGTATAAGTAAATTTTAAGGAAATACATTTTCTTCTTTATTATTGGAACTAATTTTAGGACTTATTACATCTGACACATCTTGATATCTACAGAATCAAAATCAACGCTGATTTAGAAACAGCACGTTCCGCCACTCCATCTCAAATAGATATTACCATAGTGAACGAATCGCGTCAAGAGTTTATTATTGAAAATATGCGTACTTAGTACCTAAAAAAATTATTAATAAACAACAATTAGAGTCAAGACAATCGCCGTTGCTTAATGGTGTCGTAAAATGTTTATTTTTACGGGTTGACAACATCTCATGATATTTTTACTTTCATTCACTATTTTCTCGGCATTTAAAAACAACAGTGAAGTCACGTATTATTAGCCATACGAGCGGCCTTTTATTAGCAAAACGGTTATTTTATATTCCTCGCAACTACTATCGGGAATGCGTTAAATGAGTAAGTAATAATTTAATATACTGGGCGACACAGGCCGTCTGCGTGCATGCAGGGTGCTCGAAAGCGAATCGGCCATACTTCGTGGGTAACTTATTTATGGTTAATGTCCACATTGCACTTTGGAACTCTAAAATTCGGCGCATGTAGTGTCACTTTGTGTACTAGTTAGTTCTTTAGGGTTTGTTGCATAATAATGACATTGTCCTTTTAGTATTGAAATGACAGTCTTTTAGGCACTTGTGCTTATAGTCTGTTTGGAAATAAAAGAGAGTAATAAACCCCCGAGATAAGAACCGGCCATGGGCGTGGTAATATTTCGTTTCAGGTAATTATCGGGTAACACTAATGCTAACAGGTAATGGGTGTACATTAGTATATTTTACTGGATACATCATAGGGCAGGAACCAGTGTATTGTGACAGATCCATCCAGTCTTAGAGCTGAATATACGAAGACGTGCTAGTGCAGTAGAGTAAAATTCGACTTGTGTTTAGTGACTATTGTCGCAGTGGATATAATATTGTTTGGGTAAAATGTCGAGCTTATCAGATTACATACCTGATAAACGCGTGAAAAGATGTACGTTATCTCAGAATGAGAACATTATTATATTAAATGTATTTAATGCATTGAAACATCTACCAACAGTGTTGACGACATCGTGGAAAAGTGTTCCAATGTGACAGGGATTGGAAAATCAACTATCTACAGACTTTTAAAGGAAACAGAAAATGAACAAAATACTGTAAATCCCTCAAAATCATCTACAGGGAGGTCAAAAGTTGTTATAGATGATTTCTTCAAAAATGTCATTCGCAGAAAAGTACACTCATTTTATTTGAAAAAAAGAAATACCAACGCTAAACAAAATTTTAAGTGAACTTTCAGAGGACAACGATTTGCCAAAAATCAGTAGAAGCAAATTATGGCCCGCCTTACGAGAGTTGAATTTTTGCTGGGAAAAGCAGAACAGGAAGTCAGTTCTTATCGATAAAGATGAAATTATTTGTTGGCGAGATCCTACTTAAGATCAATTAGAAAATTCCGTGACGAAGGGAGGAATATTTATTATCTAGACGAATATATATACTGTAACAAAAGTATGGCAAGATAAAAATGTAAAAAGTTTTCGACAAGCATTTTTGGATGGACTTTCAACAGGGTTCAGGGCACCTTCAGGTAAAGGGCTTAGATTAATACTGACACATATAGGTAGTATCAGTGGTTTTGTGGATGGTGGTTTACTTTTATTAGAATCTAAAAATACAGGTGACTATCACGAAGACATGAACGCAGATGTTTTAGAAGAGTACAGATGTTGGATCTTATTCCTCCGGGGTCTGTAATTGTCATGGATAATGCCAGTTACCATTCACGGCAGACCGAGCGGATGCCTACGACTGCTTGGAGGAAAACCGATATAATTCAATGGCTATTCGGAAAAAACATTTCTATTGAAACAAATATGGTGAAAAAGGAACTTTTGACGTTATCGATGAAATGACAACAAATCGCCAAATAACGGTACTATGGTTACCACCTTATCACTGTGAACTTAACCCAATCGAATTAGTCTGGGCGCAGGTAAAAGGAGATATAGCGCGAAATAATACGACGTTTAAATTAAGTGAAAATTTTGTTACAAAATTCCTTGGAACGAGTAACTGCAGATAACTGGCAAATATGTATACATCATGTACAAAAAGAAGAGGAGAAAATGTGGGAACTCCTTATCAATCTAGACGAAGATAATTCATCAGAATATTCAGAGGATGAATTTTAATATACCTACTTTTTTATTTTCTTTATTGTACATTTATAAGATACTACATTTATTCACCATAATTTGAATTTTCAAAATACATATATTTTCGTGTGGAATAAAAGTCTATTCATTAAATTTAAATAAATATTTTGATAATAATATTGAATAATTTTATTTGAATTACTAAAAACCCTCTTAACCCGGTTATGATGCTTAAAGTAGCCTCTATTTTTGAAATGCTGTTTTTATATTGTTTACTTATAAGAGGAATGGACCGAGAAATTGAAGCGGCATAGACAAAGACGGATTGTCGGGGATTAAATTTTAGCTACCTGCTACAATTCCCGAAGTTTGTAACACCCTGTGGGGTGCAGCAACTACAGTCTCTGTTGCTAACTAGAGTCACACTGCAGCCTCATCTTTTGTGAACATATTGTTTTTTTAATGAAGGTATTATTATCTGTTGCATTATCTGTTGTTAAATCTCGTTAAAATTATTAATTATTACTACCTATTTTTTGAATTACAAAAGATTTTCGAAACGTTAGCAAAATTTTTGTTTTTGTTCATATAAAGTCATTTTCATTGAAAACGGTTGACTTTAGAGCAATGAGCCAAGAGAACTATTTTTGTATAAAATTCATTGGCGCTTCAGAATGTGCTGTCAAATGTCAATTTTTCCAGTGGCGTAAAAGTTATGGGGGAAAAAACCCTTCCGATACCTTAAAATCTCCAACACTGGCACGTCCAATGAATTCGAGAAGGGTGCGAAAAAGTAGCTATTAATAGTGGTAATGTGTTTACAAAAGCTCAGTCCTGTAGTTCAAACGGTTCCTAAGATATTGGAAAAAAACTAAAAAAAAATTAAAGTTTTGACACCGTGTATCTGGAAAAAGAAAGCAGGGAGAAAAATGGAAGAGGAAAAAAATGTTTTTTTTTCAAGAGGAATTTACAGTTTTCCGTTGCGACACTTATTTACACCCTGTATAAGCCCTTAAAATTATGGCACTTATATTCCGGACACCCTGTATATTCAGTTCTTAAATGTCTAAAATTACTTGTATTTGTAGAAAATACTATTTCAAGAATACGGTGCCCTTAACTACAATTTGTAGTTTACATTCGAGTAATATTCTAGCAAGGTTTGACAATTTATATTTGGAGCTAGAGCTGTGTGAATTTTCATGACAATGGTCAGGTGATTTCCGGGCTGGTTGCCACGTCGTCGGTTTAGAACTCTTGACGTTTCGAGAGGCATATTGCTCTGGTCTTCAGAAGTTACTCTGAAACTGGAGATCTACTGGTCGTGTCACTATTTATATCAGGGGTGGTCACTGATTCATGATGTTCCGGTGGATTGCTTTCACGGATGAATCGTTTCCAAATACTGGGCAGATCCACGCCACCGCCCCTGTTGAAATTGTTCGGATTTTTATGAATTTCTGTAGCTTCTCTGTATAGTCGGGGCCAAAATCTTCTCTCTCTTACTAGCATGCTGCCTTCACTTTGCTCCACCGTGTGTCCGGTGTGTATGTTTTCATGACAATGCTTTTTTTCCGTGGCAAGTTAAATTTTGAAATGACAATACAGTGTCAAAACAGTTGCAAATAGTAGATATGAAACCTGATATTTTAAGATTTCATTCATAATTTCTCAACTTATTTCCATGACATGACCAAGCTTTTATTTTTGTCTCAAGTTGTCCTTATCATTAACGTAGGCAAACATTGTTGAACGATATTCTACTCGTAGAAAGTTTGCTGTCTAACAAATTAATATAGATGCTAAATGTCTCTATAAATTTGTCGGTTACTTCGACTTCCACATTGTAAATCAGTTAGCTTTGCGCTAATTACTACTAAATCAGCGGAGAAATATGCTGATGTATATGATGTTTTAATGATGTGAAATCTGAGGAGTGACGAATGGGTCGACGAATATAATAGGGTCAATTAAGGCGCCACGTGAAGATATTTATTCCTCTGAGGTACTATTTAATCATTTTATATGCGTAGATTACTTGGAAATTAGTTATTTTATGTGTTTGAATAGAAAATTCAGGGTACAAAAACGAGAAAGTGTATAAATATCCTTCAGAATCCGGTATCATTGAGATATACAGTGGCGTAACCAGAAATTTGACAGGGGGGGGTTCAGTGAATAATGTATTTCAAACTAGATTTTTTCAATAAAAAAATAAATAATTTTTAATAAATTGAAACAATAAAAAGTAAATAAAAACACAATCTCATCATAAACATGTAAATAATGACCAGGTACGAACAATATTTGTTACAAAAATGACAAAGATTAGAACTTGCTAAATCTTGGAGAATAGAGTGATTGCAGGTTTGTAGTGAGACATTACTTATATGACCCAACCAACCAAACCCATGGGGGGGGGTTCTGACCCCCAAACCCCCCTCCCCCCCGTGGCTACGCCACTGGAGATATATGTAGTCATTTGTATCTTAATATGTTTTATGTTATTTACTAACATTTTGGTCATCCATTTTCTTACAGAAGGCAGTGAAATGAATGAAAAGTAGATACAGGGTGTAGTAGCGCTGCTAGCTATTATGTCAATAATAAAGAATCGTTTCCAGCCAATTTCTCATATGTGCATGTCCTTTGAAGCTTTCGTTGTTCGAATATAAGGTGTAGAAGTTAATTACTTGTAAATTTACACGTTGTTTACATTATATGTCAATAGAAAAAATGCCAAATTCATACTGTATTACAAGAATTTTCATATGAATTACGTACATTTACATACATCTTTCATGTAAAATTACATGGCTTTTTTTTCTAAAAATACATAATGACGCTGTGAATTACATTTCATATGTACAAAAACACGGTTTTACTATGAAAAATGCTTATTCATAAGTAGTAATTTTCCATTACAGTTGTAACATTACATTCTGGTGTGTTATTTTACAGAATTGTCCTAGGCAACAAATAACCAACAATCTGAATCCATCGGATAATATCGCTAATAATTTTTATCAGTGTAGTTTTCTATTTAATTTTTTTACGCTAATTTATTTATTTGTTGGGTAAACGTATTCCAATTTTTGTAGAATAAGGTTTTTTGTATAATACATACGAATATCTGATTGATTTTTGTGTTACATTCAGTGGTCGCGCGGTTTAAGGCGTCAGTACTTGAATCGAGGTGACTAGATCGCTGTGGGTTCGACCCCCGCAGCCGGTAGACCGTATATAAGCTATATTTGTGGAGAGGATTGGCATCCTCTCTGCGGGTATGGTAGGGTGGAAGGATGTTGGCTTGAGTCAATGTGAGAGATTGATACCGGTTGACGTTTGACTACTCCCCTAATTATTAAGGTTTTCCAAGTTTCCCTCATTCCTGCACTATTCCTGTTTAATAATAATATGCCACCCCCTCTCTCGTACAGGTCTTCGACTTCTTGGCTAATCCTCGTGATTAGAATGAGGGGTAGAGATATTATTATTATATACAGGGCGTTCTGAGCACCTGTAACGCTGTATTTTTTCTTTCAGTTTTTTTTAAGGCTTTTGGAAAATGATTAGCTATTTTGAAACGGCATTCTTTTAGATTTAAAAAAGCTGTACTTGTTACATCGCTGAAATTCACCATTTTAGAGAGTAGTATGTGTATAAATTACTATACAATCTCGGATATTCATTAAACAGTGGACCATACTTTAAGGCTAGCTTCTTTAGACGAATTTAATGTAACTAAACATTTTTCTTTAAGAAGTTATAGGTCTGAGAAAGTTTTATTTTTAAATACTTTCTCGAACCTATAACTTCTTATGGAAGCATGATGGTACTAAGGTAAGTTGATTTAAATCACCTTATTTTCGTCCAAACACTCTGTATGTAAATGTTTTTTGAACAAGTTAAAATATTAAGAATACTGTATCTCAACTTGAATTAGTGTGTGGATGTGAGGTATTCCAGTTTTTTCCTCAAAAATCAGTATTTTTTTGCGATTTTGGAAATCCTCCTTTTATTTTCAACGAAAATGATCTCTTGATGTTTTTTGGATAACTTTTATTCTCGTTTTTATTGCTTTGTTACACATTTAAATTTGTAAACAAATAAGTTTAGATAAATGCAAAATTCATTTAAATGATTTTGGAAAATGTGCAAAAATGTCGTCATTGTGCCTTACTATCGGAGTAAAAAGTCCAGACCCCTGGGTTTGAAAGCCGATATTGCCAAAACGTAGTAGCGAAAAAAATTGAAATTTGGACCATAGGTAGCCTCACTATTATTGTTATGCACAGTCGAATCGGAATTTGGTTTTGAATATTCGTTTTTTAGTTATTAGAAATAATGTACCAAAAAACACGATTTTCGGGCGGCGAAACGTAATCCTGTCAATTCAACTCGTCATAACTTTTTTATTTATAGGCTTTAAAATGTGCAATTTTAACTGGTAGTACATTAAGCTGTGCTGTTTCGAACTGTGTAAGTCTCTCTTCTTAGAATTCCTTTTTTTTTTTTTATCTTGCGTAATACAGAAGTTGATGGTATCTTCGTAAATACAGCTTCTTTTTTTTAAATACAAAAGCAGTCATAGAACATATAAAAACCTTAATAAAGAAATATAATAGTTTTGTGAATTAATGCACTTGCAAACAGTGTATGAGTAAATATAGTTCTCAATTATTTCTTAGGCGTTCCGTTCAAACGGGGTAAAGTGGGGCGTTGCGGGGTTGCACTCGACCGTCTATCGTGCCGTGACCAGTGTCGGGTACTTTATTAGTTCAGCTTTGATAAGATGTTAGAAAATATTTACTTATTTCATACATATTTATCTATAAAATATAAATTGTTATTGCTATTTTTCAGTGGATTATAAAGAATTTGCCACGTGACATGGTGAAAATCTTATGGCTTCCCGTGGCTCATTGTGAATTAAACCCTATTGAACTAATATGAGTTTATGTTAAAAATGACGTTTCTAAAGGAAATTCTAAATTTAAAATAAAATATGTTTTGAACCTCTGCCAATCGGCCATGGAAAATATACCAAATTCTGTTTGGCCCAACTGGGTTGAATATGCCAACAAAGTGGAACAGAAATACAGGCAAAAAGAACATTTAGTGGATACTGCTGTAGAGCAGTAGTAGTAGTGATAAATTTGAACGCCGGAGACGACGATAACAGTAATGATGGTGGCGAGGAAATATCTGATGATGATGACGACTTACCCCGCTACGCCGCACTTTAGCCCGCTTGAACGGAACGCATAAGAAATAATTGAGAACAATATTTACCCATACAAAGTTTACAGGTGCATTAATTCACAAAACTGTTACATTTCTTTGTTAAGGATTTTCTATGTTCTATGACTGTTTTTGTATTTTAAAAAAATATGCTGTATTTACGAAGATACCATCAACTTGTGTTTTACGCAAGATAAAAAAAATAAGGAATTCTAAGAAGAGAGACTTACACAGTTCCAAAGAGCACAGTTTAATGTATTGCCAGTTAAAACTGCATATTTTAAAGCCTATAAATAAAAAAGTTATGACCAGTTGAAGTGACAGGATTACGTTTCGCCGCCCGAAAATCGTGTTTTTTGGTACATTATTTCTAATAACTAAAAAACGAATATTCAAAAACATATTCCGATTTGATTGGGCATAACAATAATATTGAGGCTACCTATGGTCCAAATTTCAATTTTTTTCGCTTCTACGTTTTGGCAATATCGGCTTTCAAACCCAGGGGTCTCCGTTTACTCCGATAGTAGTAGACATGTCTTTGAACTTTATCACCCTGTATCTCCAAAGGAGACAGCAGACATAGTTTATGTAACAACTTGTTTTTTAAATTTGTGTCTGTTATTTAATTATTCTTATTTTGTTTCCCATATATAAATTAGTATTTAAAAAAAATGAAAATTGTTGTAATGAATCGTTTAATGTATGAAAATATTTATTATTTAGAAGAAAATAATACTACTACTACTTTCCCTTGTTATTTTCTGATATAAATTTTATTTCAATTCAACAGTTCATGAAATTTCCTTCGCAATTATTTTTTTTTGATAAAATGGAAAAATAAAAATTTTAACATTGTGCCCTATTGAGCGATCATGTTATTAGTTTCTTTTATTAATATTTATCGTCAGATTTACTATGAGTGTGATGTTATAAGTAACATGTAGATATTTTTTGAGTTGCACAATAACTACAATAAATGGTATTTCTAACCGCAATACAAAATTTCCAGATAGGAATTTAACATGCATATATTTCAAATTGATATTTACTGTTAGGTATTTATTACATTAAAGCATGGTATAAATTGCAAATGTGAGAAATATTAAAATATTCACATTACAATTTAATTATTTTCCATAGAAATGTGTATTTTTTAAAAATGTATACATAATTATTAAATATGTACCTATAAAAAGTTATTATTCCTCGAATGTTGCGAATACTGATTAAAATTTAAAGTAAGAACTAGCTATTTGACTTATTGCTTGTCCAGTTCTTGGATCAAAGAAACTCAATAGGGTCATATGGGCAAACCTCAAATTACAGTATTTGCCTTATGATGTATAACCCAGAAAATTTCATGTCGAAAAATGCGAGGTCAAACTGGAATCAAATGCTTATCCCGCATCGCGAGGCGTGACGTCATTACCTCCTACAGCTGTGTTAAAATTTAATTTAAAATTTGATATACATATATAAAATGTCTAAAAAATGATTCTATTTGATATATTTACGAGAAAGCTACGGAGAAAATGCAGTGCAGCTTATGTTTACATTAAAATGAATATTTATAACTGTATAAGTAATTAAGTAGATATTTAGTTTATAAATCTTATTTTATTATTCAAATTTACATTTCATGCCTACTAATTTCAGTAAATTATTAGAATTTAGTAGCTTGATTTCTTTTATTGGGCCACCTTGTAAAACCAAAAATTAATCTATAAACTCAATATTAAGATCACTAATAAGGTACCTACCTAATATATAGGCATGTTGTTTAATTTTAAAGGTACGTGGGTATATGTAAATTCTACGTAAGTATATCATAAATTATTATCAAACATTGTATTCACAATCACCTTATAATCGGACTGTTATCCACACATATGAACTGTCTAAAATGATACTTTACCCACTATTGGAATAAACTAACTGTATTTCACTAGCAAAATAATGAAAAAGGTAATAAATCAAATTTAATTTATTTACTTATTAACATTAACATTTACATTTATAGACATGTCGTTTTTTGTTTTATCACATTTAACTTCATTTCCGTTAATAACCAACCCTTGTGTAGCATTATTGTCATCATTTTCGGAACGCATAACACTTACCGAAGTTTGTGAAGAATTTGCACAAGAAACACCAGAAACCTTCATTATTAGAGCAACCTAAAATAATTTAAAGTTCACTATATACCTAACAACATGTAAAAAGGTAAAGATATTGTCACGGAATTTGCCCCACTCACACCCAAATCGACGACTGTGGTACCGCGAATTACTAAGATTGCCCCGATCGCCCCTTACACGATTCTGCTAAACAAACAAAATGCCGTGGATCGAGACGGGACTAGAAAATTTGAGAAACGACGAGAAGCGTTCGAGAGATGCTAGAAAATAAATCTAGAGATACTAGAATATACCTGGAATATTCGCTGGGTCTATAAAAGAAAAATAAACAGCCGATTAAGTTAGTCTTGTATAAGTCTTGTATTACAGTCTGAATTGAAGTGTTTAGTTAGAGAGATAAAAGTGATTTAGATAGCGATTAATTAAATAAGTGTTTAGTTGAGTTCTAATTAGTGTTCAGTAGTGTACTGAGTATAGTTAATAAAGAAGTAGTTAATTAACGGATTGTTTTTCTGGCAGTAGAAAAATTCGGATTGGGAAATCCGTGACAATATATTAAGGTAATATACCATTAAATATTCTTTATCAGAAGCCTGAGTCAAAAATTCTTCAATATGTCTTTCCAATACTGCAGCTTTTTTTGCTTTATATCATCTCGATTCACTCTTCAAATAAGCAGCAAGCTTGTCATATTTTCCGGTATCTATATTTTTGTAGATCTTTATAGTAGCAATCAACATCGAATACTTCGACCACATAGATGAAATTGCATATTTTTTCTTCAAATTTAAATAATACTCTATAACATGACTTCTTCATTTATTGTCACTACTCTCCGTTTTTGCCTCCTCCATTCGTTAAATTACATTACAAATCATCCAGAAAATGCAATAAAAATATGCTAAATGACCTAATTCTGCATTTTCATAGAACTTGTATTCATATAACTTTCTGAACCTGGCAATCATACACACAATTAAAAATAACTAAAATTAGTTCATTCGTCACCAATAGCTCGATACTTAAGTTTATAAAATCATACGTTAACAATCTACGTTTGATAGATGAATGATAATGCATTGAACAAATATATTAAATTTTAGCTTTATGTGCATTATTCAGTTCCAAACCACTTATATATACTATACTATACTAGAAGTAAATTTGACTTCTAGTATAGGATCTCACTATAAAATGACCTTCACCGAGCTGGTTAATGGATGAACAGTATTTTATATCCAATTAAATATGTCAATAAATACATTGCAAATGGGTTGTCTAAAAAATTTCAGTCCAGAATATGATTAATTAACAATTAAAAATTATTATTTTTTTTAACATTTCACTGGTTTGGTTAATAGACAAATTCCATACCAATCGAAAGTATGCCCATAGAATAGGCAAACGTTAGGTTGACCATTTTTTTTCCCGTCACAACTCTTGGGTAGGCAGGTATAAACAGGTAAATCGATACTAATAACTTGCACCGGTGTGGTTAATAAATTAAAGTTAAATTAAAATAAAGATTATTTCATTACCAACACGAATATGTATTCGAAATGAAACAGAAAAGGTCGATTTCTCGAACTCGTGACTTCGAGACTCCACTCCTCAGTTATGAATTCGGGAAACCTTCGATCCCGTCCCAGAGCCGCCATTTACCTAGCCTCATATTCGTCGTTAGGAGTAAAAAAAAATGTTTTTTTATGAAAATATGAAAAAATTATTCTATAAACTTTTTTGTACAAACAACGGTTTACGAGTTGGACGGTAAAATACCACCGCCCCCAGACTTTATTAGATTGTTTGGAGAAAAGGATGAACGGATTGTCTTAATTTTCGGTATAGACTATTATTTCCTGGTAGTGACTTGAAATGATGTTATGACGTTTCTGACGAAATTTGTCCAAAATCATTGAAATTTTTTTGTGGCATCTTCTTCTCCTTACCTATCGAAAAGTCTAATAAATTTTTTTGATTATATGTATCGTTTCCTTAAAAAAAAATAAAACGTAATTCTGGGTGGCAAATAGATTATTAGAAAATTTTATTTTTTACGGGTTTTCGATCTCGACATATCATTAGTAGGGTCGAAAATGTTGTTTTATTGTTATTGATGGACGTTAGGGGTTCCTAGGGGCAGATTAATAATAATAGGTACCACCGCCCCCTGACTCTATTCGATTTTTTGGAGAAACGGATAAACGGATCGTCTTCGTTTTCGGTATGGACGAACTACACACAGCTGCAATGCTGTATACTCTTCTATCGCATGGAATGGTTTGCTGGAGAATATTTCACTTTTTAAAACTCGACAACCGGAATTCAGGACTGATTTTTCGCAGACAACCCTATACCACCGTGTTGGTAATGAAATAATCTTTATTTTAATTTAACTTTAATTTATTAACCACACCGGTGCAAGTTACTAGTATCGATTTACCTGTTTATACCTGCCTACCCAAGAGTTGTGCCGGGAAAAAAAATAGTCAACCTAACGTTTGCCTATTCTATGGGCTTCATACTTTCGATTGGTGTGGAATTTGTCTATTAACCAAACCAGTGAAATGTTAAAAAAAATAATAATTTTTAATTGTTAATTAATCATATTCTGGACTGAAATTTTTTAGACAACCCATTTGCAATGTATTTATTGACATATTTAATTGTATATAAAATACTTTTCATCCATTAACCAGCTCGGTGAAGGTCGTTTTATAGTGGGATCTTAGACTATTCTCTACGTGTGTATAAAATCTATAACACACTGTATACTAATTCATGGACACGAATTGCTATTATTAATGTATTTTATACGTTTATCTTCCGTTTAAGTCGTTAACGAGCTTCAGAGTGCTTGCACCTATCATTAGAGTCATTACACGTAGGTATGGTTTACTGAGAACACAAAAAAATCCCTTTTTATTTTGGTATACATACCCTGATGAGACTGTGCCAACAGAAAAAAGCTATCTCTTACGCTGGCGCTTATTCCAAAGATACGACAACGTCAAATATTTATACAGGACGTCGGCAAATGAGCGACATGGGTACTAACGTCTCATCAAATCGTAAAATACTATTTTCCGAGTTAAGTTCAGGGTCAGCGTCAAGTCCTCGTATGGAATAGTAGTAGTAGCATCGGCGTGTACTTTTTCCACATAGATTTATTTACCATTCACACGGTAGATGGATGTCTAAACCCAATTTTGGTTAAGCAAACATAAATAATTGAAGGTGTTCATGTGCCGAGTGGGGACGTTTACATGTGAAATTCTTTTATAGTCGTACAAGAGAACTTATACCGGCTTGATTGATAATGGAGTCTAACAGTATTCTCTTCGGTTTAAATATAAATATTGTGATAAATCAGAAATTCCATAAGAATCGAATACTATGAAATTCAGTTTAAGCAACAAAACAAAGAATTATTATTGAAATGTTAATATTATTGATATAAAATATAGATGAATTATTATTGTTGAAATTATCTTCAATAAACATATCGAAAGAAGACTAGTAATATATTAAATTAACAAAATTTTACAAATTTTATTAAATTCAATTTAAAATTTTAACTATCAAATCTGGACATGACGATACAAAAACATACATTATATAAAGAAAGAAAATACAAAAAACCAGACAATGACATATAAAAAGAAAGTATAAAGAACAAAGATTTAGCATATATGCATATCGCAAGACTAAAACATCATTCTAATAAAATATTAGCTAGATAAAATGAAAATTCCAATTTTAAAACATAATGACAATTAGAAATGTCAAACGTAAAGATGGCTATTCAAGGAAATATCAGCATCTCTGACAGGACACTAAAAAAAGGACACAAATTATAGAATATTTAAGTATAAAATTAGTAAAAATTGTTATGTAGTTGTAAAAATAGTTATAAGAATACAAAAGACAATCAGTGTCGTGAAAAGTGCTTCAACAGGAATAATTAAAATTAAAAATATTACATGTGTAGTGACCCTAAGAAACACTAATAATAATCTAGAAGGTAAAATTACCTAGAAACAATAATTTGTTGATTAGTTACGAAGAAAACTGTGAAGCGAGAAGAGGTATGAATTTGCTAGAGTCGAAAATTTCATAATTTATAGTTAAAATTTAATTAAAACACAAAAAAAACTTATACGTACCAGTCTCACAGTAAATTAAAACATAAAGTAACTCAAGACAACATCAAGCCATATCAAATTTAAGAATTTAGTGGAAACCATCTACATAACCAGACCAGACCAGACCTAGGGGTTGTGCAAAAGGTCGAAGAAATCCATTCTTAGAGGGAAGTAACCTCAAAATACACATCTAGATCTCGATAAGAAGAGAAGTCCAGAATTCTACAGGATATCCAGGCTGGAGGATCGAAAGCATCCAGAGAATAAAACATCATCCAGAGAAGAGAAGTTCCAGATAGCAACAATAGAAAAATCATCTACAAAAAAAGTAAGAAATAACGTACGTTATACAAGGTTATCTAGCTAGATCGAATACGAATTGATAAATAACAATAAGTAACTTCTGAACGATTAATAACGGTATACTACAGTTAATTACTTACCTTCTATTAGATTTCACTCATTTAAAAAAAGCTTAAACTTATAAATCCAGTCATTAAATGTTGTCAGACACCAAAACAGAAATTAAAGACGTTAAAATCCAGAACTTAACTGACATCGAAATAGCATAAGTTGTATAAATAGATTAGATAAATTCCATTGCATTCGTGTGTATTTCTGGTTGCATAAAAGCAGTAAGTAAACGAAAATAATATTAAACACTAGAAAAACAAACGAAAAGCAAATTTGTTAATTGTTAAGCTGTTAAAAATATTCTTTAATATTCCTTATTTTGAATGCCTTCGAATTTAATCGAGGAATTATCATTTTGCTGTTTTCTTTAATAAATGTTAATGTACTATCCTTCAATCCAATTGTTTTTTTGTATGTACTGGGTGGTTTAAAGATTTTGAACATAAAAAAATAAAAAAAAACATGGTGTTAACTACTCTGCTGGAATTCACTCCTGAGAAAAGAGGATAAAACATAGCCAGGTATAATAAAGTACAGAAAGACAAAAAAAAAAAAAGAAAAAGAAAATTACTAGGAAAATAAAATCACATATTAAATTTTAAAACAAAAATTATATTTATTCACTTATACACTTCACACATAACATATAACATAAATACTATCTACACAAATAAAAATTTTAAATAAAACAAAACAAAATAAATAAATCATTGGCGCCCAATAAAAAGTTTTACATACATAACAAAATCGCATCACACATATCATTCACAACACGAATATAACATTAACACAAATCAAATTAATAATAATTAATAAACACCACAATATATATTCCGGGTTGGTCAGTGGACGGATATTCGGGTGCTTTACTGTGATATTATACAGGATGAGTCAAGTCAAACTTCAGGAATATATTCTTTACGAAATTTTAATTTGAAGAGGTGAATACAACATTCCTTTTTTTTTCTCGTTCTCGAACAGAGATAGAGAGTGATAAAGTTCAGGGCAAAAATTGCAATCAGTTACCGCAAATTGTAATAATAATACAGATATTTGTTTGCAAAGTTTTATATAATAGAATATATTATAAAATAAACTAATAACGTTGCAAATCTCATGGCGAAGTTCAGATACAGACAAGAAGTTTCTCTCTGCTCTACCACTTAAACCATGATATAAAAATAGATACTTGCAAATCTTTTTGTGAGAAACACCAAATACATTTATAAAAGTAGTAAAGCTGTTTTCTGAATCTTTTTTTGTGAAAAGAATATGTTCGATAAACTGGTTACTTTCAATAGGATTCATGTCAGGAGAATTGGCTGGCCAATCTAATCTATTGATATGTCCTGCTTCGAGTGTCTCTTGAAACCTTCTTGCGCGATGTCGTCCATAAACGCAAAATTTTCACCTAATTCATTTCGTAGGGGGTAGATAATGGGCGTAATAACTTGTTCGATCTAAATTTCACTGGTCATATTCTGTGGTATGCGAATTAATGGGGTGCGGCGGTTGAAGATTATTCCACCCCGAAACATTACTGTACCCCCTTCATACGGAGCAACATCACGGGGAAAATGAAGTCGCTGTTGACGACCTGGTTCTATCCAGATTCTTTGTCGATTGTCACCAGTAACCAATTCTGGTTTCGTCTGTAAATAAGACCCACAGCCACTTGCGTAAAAGCCAACCCCTATGCTCTCGCGCCCACTGGAGACGGGCAGCACGATGCCTTGAAAGTAGAGTGGGGACCCGTAATGGTCTTCTAGCACGTAAATTTGCGTTGTGGAATCGTCTTAGAATAGTAAGTGTCGATATAACACAGTGAAACGCACCTTGAAAGTGGGCCCTGAGAACTGAAGTTGAAGATGTGCGGTGTCTACGAATATATTGCACCAAATACCGATCTTCCTTTTCATAAGATACTCGAGGACGTCCACTGCGTGGTCTGTTTTCCACTATATCAAATTTTTCATATCTGTGTACTATTCGTACAACAGATGATCTAGGAATGCCTAAAATGTTCGATATCTGATCATTAGAATGTCCTGCATCATGTAAAGCAGTCATTCTTGCTCGAGTAAACCCAGAAATTTCCCGTCCTGTCATTATAATTATTGTCTCTTTTGTTCCTTAAATACATGTACTTTTTTACCACATTAAGAAAAACCACTATGTTTAATCGATTCATTTTATACACAGTGGATCCAAGACGGAAAATGAAAAGAAAAACTGAGTATCATCAACATACATATGAACTTTTGAATATTTAATACATTTAGGAAATCTGTGAATATACATGGTGAACAACAGAGGATCAAGTATTGACTCCTGTGGGACCCCAATTTTCATTTCTCTGGAACTACATAGACTATTACCTAACTTAACCATTTGTTTGCGATTAGAAAGATAACTTATTAATCTAAGAGAATCTGGACCTATACCAATTTTTTCAAGAATATAATGTAATGTATCATGCTGAATGGTATCAAATGCCTTTGTAAGTCTAATAACACCAGAAGAAAATTGAGTCCACTATCAGTTGCTTTAATAATATCATCATTAACTTTAAGTACTCAATGCTGTAGTATAGGTGTGACTATGGCGAAATTCAGAGTGTTCTTCAGGTGATATACTATGCCATTCAAGATATTCACGGAATTGATAATAAATAACCATTTATTTTTTTTTTTGATAAAATCGAGAGGATGCTAATTGGTCTAAGTTGCTTGAATTCTACTGTCTATTCAACTTTAGGTAAAGGAAGCTTCCATGCTTGAGGGAAATAATTATTTAAAATGCAAGAATTATTAAAGCTAGTGATATAACACAGTACTTATGACATTAATAGTTCTGTGAATTTTTTCTGACCATATATTCATGTACTAACAACATTTATATCCTGGGATTGCAGGTCAAATTATAAAACAATTTGCATCAGTTTTACGTACGTTTGGGATTATTATATAATACCTATCTTCAAAAACTCTTTTTGTACTAGAAAAATTAAACATGTATAATGTAGACAAATTAAAAAAATCAAGATTGACAAAACATACAAACCTTAGTAAAGTTTAAAATTTTCTACATATTCAATTTTGAAAAAAAAAATCATTTGGAATTATATTTCCATGCAGGCTGCAGTTTTTCTTATTTAAAAAATAATAATTGACAACAGTTAAATCTACTAATATGTATTCTACATTTTGCTTTAATTACTTTTGTGGTTCAAAACAGAATTGATTGATATTTTGAAGGAAGCATTTAGATACCAACGACAAGATATGCTTAGGAATGTTAATCAAATTAATTTACAAAAAATGTTAGATAAAGGGAAGGAAATATACAAGATTGGTAAATTTAAATAGTACACAGGTAATGTAAAAGTCTGCAAATAGTGAAACAATTTTTTTATTATTATTTAAATCAAAGTATACATGACATAAACTATCAATATCAGTATTAATGTATTAATCGAATTATATTCTTAATTTAACCATTGAATATAATATTGATGGTAATATAAAAACAGATTTGTTCTCAAAAGCAGTATGGTCAATCAATTATAAAAATATGTTATAAATATTTTAACTGGCAATGCTATAAGATTATCTCATCCACTTAATATACCGAATAATGGTTAAAATGTTCTTAAAATAAATAACTATCTTGAAAAAATGTATAACCGCTCCGAAAAATATCAATTTTTAAAACAACAACAATTTAAATTAATAATAAAATATATATTTCCCTCCCTATACTATCATCCTTATCTTAAAATATTAAAAAGATGTTATATATTGCTCTTTTCAGTCAGACAATAATCCCTGATCCTTTGTTACTCGACCATAAAATTTATGAACCAACCATCTATTGTATAGTCTGCTTAGAAATTAAAGAGAGTAATAAACTCTTATTATGTATGCAAATTGTAAATAAATGTAGTACCTACTGGTGCTTATATTCAATATTTTTATATTATGCATTATCGGTATAGATGAGGTGTACTTTTAAAAAAACTTTGTGTGACTGGATTGTACTAAATTGTAGCAGGTAGCTAAAATTTAATTCCCGACAATCCGTCTTTGTCTATGCCGCTTCAATTTCTCGGTCTATTTCTCTTATAAGTAAACAATATAAAAACAGCATTTCAAAACTAGAGGCTACTTTAAGCATCATAACCGGGTTAAGAGGGTTTTTAGTAATTCAATTATTATCAAAATATTTATTTAAATTTAATGAATAGACTTTTATTCCACACAAAAATATATGTATTTTGAAAATTCAAATTATGGTGAGTAAATGTAGTATTGTATAAATGTACAATAAAGAAAATAAAAAAGTAGGTATATTAAAATTCATTCTCTGACTAATTCGATTGAGTTAAGTTCACAATGATAAGGTGGTAACCGTAGTACCGTTATTTGGCGATTTGTTGCCATTTCATCGATAACATATTTTTTCTGATCTTTATTAAGATTGACAAGTGTCAAAAGTTCGTTTTTCACCATATTTGTTTCAAAAGGATAACCATTGAATTATATCGGCTTTCCTCCAAGCAGTCGTAGGCGTCCGCTCGGTCTGCCGTGAATGGTAACTGGCATTATCCATGACAATTACAGACCCCGGAGGAATAAGATCCAACATCTATGTAAAATACTCTTCGAAAACATCTGCGTTCATGTCTTCGTGATAGATTTAGATTCAAATAAAAGTAAACCGTCATCTACAAAACCACTGGCACTACCTATATGTGTCACTATTAATCTTCGCCCTTTACCTGAAGGTGCCTTGAACCCTATTGAAAGTCCACCCAAAAATGCTTGTCGAAAACTTTTTACATTTTTATCTTGTCATACTTTTGTTACAGTATATCCCTCGTTGACCCAAGTTTCGTCTAGATAATAAATATTCCTCCCTTCGTCACGGAATTTTCTAATTGATCTTAAGTAGAATCTTCGCCAACAAATAATTTCATCTTTATCGATAAGAACTGACTTATTAAATTTTTGTTTAGAGTTGTTATTTCTTTTTTAAAATAAAATGAGTGTACTTTTCTGCGAGTGACATTTTTGAAGAAATCATGTATAACGACTTTTGACCTCCCTGTAGATGATTTTGGGGGATTTACAGTATCTTGTTCATTTTTTGTTTTCTTTAAAAGTCTGTAGATAGTCGATTTTCCAATCCCTGTCATTTTGGAACACTTTTCCACGATGTCTTCAACACTGTTGGTAGGATTTTGGTGTTTCAATGCATTAAATACATTTAATATAATAATCTTCTCATTCTAAGACAGCGCACATCTTATCACGCGTTTAGCAGGTACGTAATCTGATAAGCTCGACATTTTACCCAAACAATATTATATCCACTGGCACAAGTCGAATTTTACTCTACTGCACTAGCACGTCTTCGTATATTCGGCTCTAAGACTGGATTGATCTGTCACAATACACTGGCTCCTGCCCTATGATGTATCCAGTAAAATATATTAATGTACACTCATTACCTGTTAGCATTAGTGTTACCCGATAATTACCTGAAACGAAATATTACCACGTCCATGGCCGGTTCTTATCTCGGGGTTTTATTACTATCTTTCATTTCCAAACAGACTATAAGTAGACCGATCTATTCCAAAAATAAAATTCTAAATTCTTTTAATTCCATGAATTGTACGGACAAAGTGCTATTTAATATTTGTAAAATGCAGATTAATACCCATGATATATAAAATCTACGTTTTTTATATTTAGGTTATCCTATTAATGATTTGATGATTTCATCGATGAAATAAATCGCGGGAAATTAATTTCTACTGACGATGTAAAAATATTTACTAAAATCAAATCCTTTGAACCTGTGTTATTGGAAAGTAATGAATGACTATCATAGTGAATGAATAAAGCAATACCAGATTAAACCTTAATGTTGATAAATATAATACTGCTAGCTTCTGCGTATCATATGATTCTATTCTATTCAACTATATTATTATTCGCTACCCTTTGAAAATGTTTGATAAATTTTAAGGATTCAGACATATTTCTTGATCAAACTTTTATGTTTGCACTACGGCATACAGAATAAATGTCTTCGTCAACTTCAAAAGTTCTGGGTACGTAATAGTAGAGAGACATTACAAACATAATTGCATTAATGTTACTGTATTATACATTTATTCTATTCAAACTGGATTGTAGTAAATTGTCTTGGTTTCACATTTATAACACAAAAATAGTATTGAATTTGTCTAAAGACAGTTCTAAAATGTTTAATGTCTAAGAAAGATCGCTAATACCCATTCAAAGTAGAGCTGTCCAACTTCAAATGGCAATTAAATTGCGATGGCAAGAACCGCATCATAAAATACTTATTAGTGATTTGTAATAGATACAAGAAACGTATTTGTTTATATAATTATTTTTATTCAAGAAAATAATAAATACCTATACAAACAAAATTATTGAGAAGGTTGGAGATGTTGGTTTTCTCTAATCATAATCAATATTAACATCAATCAATCAATATTTGTTGTTGACAAACGAGGAGAACGGAAAGGGAACCTCTGTATTTTGACTTTATAGATTTCATTTTGGAAAAGTTGCTTTCGCAAAGTTGGCAGTGCTTCCTAGCATTGAAATATTTCGGTCCTTTCTAGGTAAAAAGGATCTGACTGCAAATCACACAATTCCAGTTGAACGTCTGCTCTGCTTATGTTCTCAACAGAAATAGTAAGTGCCTGAGTAAAAACTGAAATTTATCCTTCGATTTTTTAAAGTCGCTAAATCGGTTTTCGGATTCTTCTGCAATGGTGACAATGTATTTTACATGAGTTAAATATGAAACTTTCCCAAAATCCTCAATTTCTTCAAAGTGCTTTTTACAACTTGAAAAAGTGAAAATTCATGTTTTTCAAGTGAAGATTTAAATAATTTACTCAACACTCAAACAGTAAAAAAAATAATAAATACAAGTAATTTAAACAAAATTACAGAAATATTTTTTGAGATAATTGGTGTATGTTTACAATGGAATATATTTTTATTTCTAATTGGCATTCGATGGAATTATAAATTTATTAATTTCAGATGAATTAATTAAGTTATTAATAATTTTATAAATAAATTTAATACCAGTTATACGTCTCCTATCCTCGAGAGATATTAACTTTAATTTCTTTTTTTTTGTGCTAATTAGAATAGCAGGATAGAGCTTATGGTTTACATATCTTACACATTTATTTTGGATTTTTTTAAGCTGATGAGTATATACGACATATTGAGGATTCCAAATTACTGAGCCATAGCTTACTGTACTATTAACGTAAGTCATAAATAAATTACGTAAAGTATCTGGATTTTGAAAATCGACACAGTTCTTTTCTTATGTAGGCTTCTATTCACAGTTTCTTATACACGATCTATTAGCTTTTCTATAAATGTATTTAAAACAAAGTGTCAACAGTTGGAAGAGAGGATAAAATATTTGGAACGAAAAAGTCGGAAAAACAATATAGTCATTTTTGGATTAAAAACTGAAAATAATACAAGCTTATTAAATCAAGTACTAAATAAATTGAACTCTATTCTTAATATAAATATTAATCAAACACATATTAATGATATATACAGGGTTGGGCAAAAAAATGTAATAGTATTAGAGTTCTTATCAAACCTAATAAAAGGAGAGGTTTTTAAAAATATAAAAAATCTAAAAGGTACAGGAATATCTATTGCCAATGATTTGTGTAAGGAGGACCAACAGGACAAACAAATACTGTACCATAATTTGAAAACTGCAAAAAACAACAATTTATCAGCGTATATTAAGAGCAATAAGCTTTATGTAAATAGTAAACAGTACACAGCCGATCAACTAAGAAAAACTCCACTGCAAAGTTCTGAGGAAGTCGAAGAAATATTATCACCAAAATCGGTCAGTGCTCCTACAACTCCAAATATTAGGGAACACCTTTTATCAACATCTCAAGATGATGAAGAAGATAAATACATTGAAACTGATGAAATGCCCATGGTACTAAGTCAAATTGATAACTCACAAACTCAAAAAACAGCTGGAAAGGAACTCCCTGTCTCCACAAATGAGCTAATAAAAATGAAAGAAGGAAAAAACATTTCTGAGAGGGATGCAAGGAATCTAAGGAATAAGCCAAGAAAATAAACAGTTTGTGCGGGGAATATTGTTCATTTGCAATAGTATAGAATACTCTGAATTTGAAATGAGAGTTTGTAGTAGGTAGTAAATATTGTTCACTTCTAAATAGTATAGTATTACTTTGATTAGGTTGTAGCACTTTATTTAATTTGTTATGGTTTGTTAAATTGTTTCTAATTGCTGCTATAGGAAATATTAAAATAATATACCATTAAAATGGACCAATAGATAAGAGAATATAACAATGAACCTATTGCGGCAAAAGAAATAAATAATTTAGGGGATTTTAAAGATCATGTAATCAACAATGACTTTAAGATTTTTCATATGAATATACGAAGCGCTAACAAGAATATCGATCAGTTGTGTGCTATGTTAGATAGAATAGATGTACATTTTGATATAATAATATTAACTGAAACATTGCAATTGAGTGATCCTAATATATTTAAAATCAATAAGTACGACATGGTTTATAATGATGGACAGGTAAATAGAAATGATGGGGTGCTAGTATATATTAAGTCCAGCCTAAAATATACAGCCTCTACGGTTAACATTGGAGAAATTAAGGCTTTAAATATCCAAATAGTAGCTCTTAAAACAAAAATCAATATAACAGCTATTTATCGGTCGCCAAGTACATCTCCATATGTTTTTAATTCAGCTTTGCTGGACTACTTAGAGCGTATTTGTAAAGATCATGTCAACATCGTTATAGGAGACATCAATATTAACATTTTAGATGACGAGGAATATATTGAGGAATATAAAAACATATTAAGTTATAATGGGTTTGTATCCTTTATCAATGAATATACAAGGTTGCCTACTAAAACATGTTTGGACCATATTTGGTTAAAAAATAAGTTGATTCCAAGAGATTTAAAAATAAGGTCTTTCATTTTCAGGCATTACATTACAGATCATAGTCCTGTGGGTTTGCTTTTTAATTTGGATGAACAAGAAAAAATTAAAAATGATAATAGGAGTAAAACATACTTAAATTACAAAAATCTAAGATCCGATTTAAGAAATGAAATTTGGGAAGAAATATATAATGAAACAAATCTAGATAAGTTATTTGAATGTTTGATATCAAAGTTAAAATATTATATAAATAAAAATAAGAATACTATAACACTCAAACTTAAATTTATTTACAAAAAAAAATGGATAACACCGGACATATTGAAATGTATTAGAGAAAAAGAAAGACTTTATAAATTAACTTTAAATAATCCAGATAATATTGATATCAGGGAGGGATATAAGCATTATAGTAATAAATTAAATAACTCTATAAAAAAAGCCAGAAAAGCATACTTTTGTAAGCAAATTGAAAAAAATAAAAACACATCAACGGCTCTTTGGAACTGCGTAAAAAACATTTGCGGTAATACGAAACAGAAAACGGATGTACAAGAAATTGAATTACCAGACGGGTCACGGGTAACCTGCAAAAGAGAAATTGTTAATCATTTCAATGATCATTATAGTACAATTGGAGAGAAATTAGCTGCGAAAATACCAGATATAGATAACTTTAATGATAATTTGGGATGCTTGGAAAATACAATGTTTATGTACCCAACTGACGAATTAGAGGTATTAGATATAATAATTAATCTAAAAGGAAAGGTAACACCAGGACTAGATCAAATTCAATCAGAAACTTTAAAAGAAATTAGACATGAAATCGCACAGCCATTAACTTACCTAATTAATTGCTGTTTGGAAACGGGCTATTTTCCAAAGATTCTAAAGTGTGCTGTGATAAAGCCGTTATACAAAAGTGGCAGTAGGTTGGATGTAGGAAACTATCGCCCGGTTAAATAAATTAAATAAATATGGAATTCGTGGTAAATCATATAAAATCCTTGAAAGCTATTTATCACAAAGAGAACAGCTGGTCCAACTGGATGATGTCCGGAGTGATTTGCGGGCGGTTACCGTTGGTGTTCCTCAAGGAACTGTATTGGGACCGCTCCTTTTCACTGTTTACATCAACAGTTTATTAAACCTTAAGACATCTGGCAAAATTATTAGCTTTGCTGACGACACAGCTGTTGTGTATAAGTCATCTTCCTGGTCAAACCTAAAAAGAGAAATAGAAAATGAGTTTCCAAGGATTGTTGAATGGTTGCAGTATAACAAGTTGACCTTAAATTATGCAAAAACAATGTACTTACCTTTTGCGTCTTATAGCACAGGTCTTCCTGCTTTGGGTCCTTTGAATGTAGGTCACAATATGCAAATTTTGGAGTCTTCTACGGTAAAATACCTAGGTGTTTATATTGATAGACATATGAGGAGGGAATTACAAATGAAGCAACTTGTAAAAAAGATAAGGGGTTTGATACCTACATTTAAATACTTGCGAGACTTTTTAAATGTGCAGCAGTTGAAAATGATGTATTTTTCTTTAGTGCAATCATTGTTATCATATGGTATCTTAGGATGGGGAGGTGTGTATGACTGTTATCTATATGATGTTCATGTTGTACAAAAGTGGGTTTTGAGAGTGATGCATAGGAGAAACAAATTATATTCTAGTAATTCATTGTATGAACAATCTAATATATTGGATTTAAGGCAACTATATTTTCTGAAAATGATGCTTTATTTGAAACGAGGCAAGATTAGTTTGATTCCCTATGAACATCCTCATAATACTCGTCGACCTGTAACTATATTATACCCTCGTTGTGATAAAACAATTGGTCAAAGATGTACTAATTATCTGGTATCTAGATTGTATCTTATTATCCCTAGAGAAATACAAGATATACGCTCTTATAATATTTACAAAAAGAAATTGAAAATATGGATAAACCAACAAGACAGGTTGTTATTTAGTAATATAATTAATCAACACATATTAACATAGTAAATTGTAAATATGATATATATGATTAATATTGTAATGTTTAATAGCTTTTGTTGTAATTATCAAAAAATTGAACTCTAATCACGATTCTGACTTTTCCCTAGTATGTTTTATTACCTTGGCTGCGACTTTTTTTTCATGTTGAAACGTAAATTTAAGTATCTTATCTATAAGTTTTATTAATTATATAATTATTATTATCATGCAAACTGAAGTGCAATTAAGAGCACTGTAGAGCACTGCAAGTATACTTCATGTTATTAATGTTTGATTTTAGTGTAGTAGTGTAGTATATCACGTACAAGTATCTATTGATACTTCTGTGATTAGCTATGTTTATTCCTATGCATACTCGTGTATGATTTGTACCTATTTAAAGATGAATAAACATTATTATTATTATTATTATTATTATTATTATTATTATTATTATTATTATTATTATTATTATTATTATTATTATTTAATATGACAATCAAATATCATCAAAAATAACACCCAGATCTATTTGTGTAACTTTCAGTAATTTATATGACAATAAAAAAACGTGTTGCAATCTGATTTTTGATTCTACTAAATGTAATGCGATGAAATTTTAAAAAATATCTGATATATATTTTGCATCCACAATTTTATTTTCCAGTTGCGTAGTGTCGGTATTCACTTATTTTTAAGGAAAATGGGAATTTTCTTGTGTAGAGCGCAGAAAGGTTGCAAACAGTTTTTGATCAAATAGGTCACTGCATTCGTCCAGGCAGAGTTTTTACATTTTTCAATTGTGTCCTGCAATTTTTAGGAAACATTAATTAATGTGGCCTACACGTCTTGCAATTGTTTGGTGCTATAGTAAGACTGTTTGGAATTATTCGGCTTTTTTGTTTCATTTGCGTTATCAGTGTCAAATTTTTAAAACTGTATACTGCTGAAACTTTTTCGCGCTTAACGTAGTGTCATCTCGTTTCATATTATATCCTTTAGCAAGTGATAGTACTTGCATACAAACAGTGCACTGAAGTGTATTGCATATTGTTGTTTGTGATTAAATAATTTGATTCTCAAAGGTCATTATAAACTATATATTCGTTCGTTATTTTATGTGATCAAATATGCCACTTAAAAAAAACTTAAATTGTCTTTCTGCGTAACAATTAACTTCGAGAACCATGTTAACTCTGGTCGTCCCGCTTGACTGATCTTCTTATATACGTATCACTCGAATGTTGGAGAGCGGTCCAGCGAGATCTCCAATGTTCCAGTAACATCGTTGAGGTGTTATATCCAGCGCCAGTGGCGTCAAATAGCCTATGTATGTCTTTTTTTATTTTATTGTTGATGTAGGAATGACTCAACCAATAACAATAATTCAACCAGGAATTAATCTAATATTTAAAAATTAAAGCAAAAATTTTAATAAAATCAAATTGAAATGTTACGAACGTATAATTGTGCCTAAAACCTTGACACATTATCGATCAGATATTTCAGCCTAAAAACAAGGATTTATTTTTATAGTAATGAGGAAGTTATAATAAGATTAAATTGATCGTTTTAGTCACAGTAGCTACTTTTCGCATATTTCTATCAAAATGTTAGATGCCAATTAGTACTTATTAAAATAAATTATCAATTAAGAATAATGTCATATAAACTTACGGTCTAAAGTATACAGGGTGGCCAGATGAAAACGAAACAAAGTCATTTTCAGGAACTGCGTCAAGATTGTAGAAAAACGCTCAGACCCGTCGGTTTTAGATTAAAGGGGGATATTCTTTGCTGGTATTTTTAACTCCGTCACTTTCACTCCCAAGCAACCCTAAGCATCACCGCAAAATATTTAAATGACATTGGGGGTTGAATAATATTTATTTTGAAAGCTCTTACATTTCTCTTTACAACAGACTTTAAATTTTATAATTTGTATTCTTGTTTGGAAGCTGGCGGTCATCAGTTTGAACATTTAATCAACTAAGTAGTAAGTAAACAACTAAACATAATTTCAATTTTAAAATGTATTTTTTCTCAAAGTATTGGGCGGAATTATAAAATTTGAAGTCTGTTGTAAAGAGAATTGTAAGAGCTTTCAAAATAAATATTACTCAACCCCCAATGCCATTTAAATATTTTGGGGTGATGCCTACCCTTGCTTGGGGGTGAAAGTGGCGGAGTCAAAGATAACAGCAAAGAGTGTCCCCCTTTAATCTAAAATCGACGGGTCTGAGCGTTTTTCTACAATCGAGAAAGCTCCTGAAAATGGCTCTGTTTCGTTTTCATTTGGCCGCCGTGTATTTAAAAATGTATTTAAATTACAAGGAAGCTGGTAATAACATATCGTTCGTGATAATTTAGAAAAATATTTTTATGGCGTTTTGCTATTAAATATAGACAAGTACGTGTTTACCTGGGATTAAATCTAATATGTTATTATTGATTATAATTTACAAGATAAAAATTATTTACGACGGATGACAGTATACATTTAGTTATTTTTTCAGTTTGAATTAGTAATCATGGAGGTAATCATCGCGTTTAATGCATGAAATAATCTATTAATTAGTTTCATAAAAAACGTTTGCTCATAACTCACGGCGATCACACATGTACATAATTACGAGATGAATACGTTGGTACTTTTTATTGTAATTCTTGAAATAAGAATATGACGGGGCAGCTTGAGTGCAAAAGATTATTTGAATGTTGAATATGTCATTTGTGGTTTTATTTGAATTGGTAGCGTAACGCTATAGTCTGTTTGGAAATGAAAGAGAGTAATAAAACCCCGAGATAAGAACCGGCCATGGGCGTGGTAATATTTCGTTTCAGGTAATTATCGGGTAACACTAATGCTAACAATAATCGGGTAACACTAATGCTAACAGGTAATGGGTGTACATTAGTATATTTTACTGGATACATTATAGGGCAGGAGTCAGTGTATTGTGACAGATCAATCCAGTCTTAGAGCTGAATATACGAAGACGTGCTAGTGCAGTAGAGTAAAATTCGACTTGTGCAAGTGGATATAATATTGTTTGGGTAAAATGTAGAGCTTATCAGATTACGTACCTGCTAAACGTGTGAAAAGATGTGCGCTGTCTCAGAATGAGAAGATTATTATATTAAATGTATTTAATGCATTGAAACACCAAAATCCTACCAGCAGTATTGACGACATCGTGGAAAAGTGTTCCAAAATGACAGGGATTGAAAAATCGACTATCTACAGACTTTTAAAGGAAACAAAAAATGAACAGAATACTGTAAATTCCCCAAAATCATCTACAGGGAGGTCAAAAGTCGTTATAGATGATTTCTTCAATAATGTCATTCGCAGAAAAGTATACTCATTTTATTTTAAAAAAGTAATACCAACGCTAAACAAAATTTTAAGTGAACTTTCAGAGGACAGCGATTTGCCAAAAATCAGTAGAGACAAATTATGGGCCGTCTTGCGAGAGTTGAATTTTTGCTGGGAAAAGCAGAACAGGAAGTCAGTTCTTATCGATAAAGATGAAATTATTTGTTGGCGAAGATCCTTCTTAAGATCAATTAGAAAATTCCGTGACGAAGGGACGAATATTTATTGTCTAGACGAAACTTGGGCCAACGAGGGATATACTGTAACAAAAGTATGGCAAGATAAAAATGTAAAAAGTTTTTGACAAACATTTTTAGATGGACTTTCAACAGAGTTCAAGGCACCTTCAGGTAAAGGGCGAAGATTAATAGTGACACATATAGGTAGTGCCAGTGGTTTTGTAGATGGCGATTTACTTTTATTTGAATCTAAAAATACAGGTGACTATCACGAAGACATGAACGCAGATGTTTTCGAAGAGTATTTTACACAGATGTTGGATCTTATTCCTCCGGGGTCTGTAATTGTCATGGATAATGCCAGTTACCATTCACGGCAGACCGAGCGGACGCCTACGCCTGCTTGGAGGAAAGTCGATATAATTCAATGGTTATCCGGAAAAAACATTTCTTTTGAAACAAATATGGTGAAAAGGAACTTTTGACACTTGTCAATCTTAATAAAGATCAGAAAAAAATATGTTATCGATGAAATGGTAACAAATCGCCAAATAACAGTACTACGGTTACCACCTTATCACTGTGAACTTAACCCAATCGAATAAGCCTGGGCGCAGGTAAAAAGAGATGTAGCGCGAAATAATACGACGTTTAAATTAAGTGACGTGAAAATTTTGTTAAAAAATTCCTTGGAACGAGTAACTGCAGATAACTGGCAAAGATGTATACATCATGTACAGAAAGAAGAGGAGAAAATGTGGGAACTCGATAATTTAATTGACGTTACTGTGGAACGTATCGTTATCAATCTAGGAGACGAAGATAATTCATCAGAATATTCAGAGGATTAATTTTAATATATTTTTTTATTTTCTTTATTGTACATTTATACAACACTACATTTTCTCACCATAATTTGAATTTTTAAAATACGTATACTTTTGTGTGGAATAAAAGTCTGTTCATTAAATTTAAATAAATATTTTCATAATAATATTGAATAATTTTATTTGAATTACTAAAAATCCTCTTAACCCAGTTATGATGCTTAAAGTAGCCTATAGTTTTGAAATGCTGTTTTTATATTGTTTACTTATAAGAGAACTGGACTGAGAAATTGAAGCGGCATAGACAAAAACGTATTCTCGGGGATTAAATTTTAGCTACCTGCTACATTTTAGTACGGTTCGATCACACAAAGTTTTTTTAAAAGTACACCTAATCTATACCGATAATACATAATATCAAAATATTGAATATAAGCACCAGTACTACATTTATTTACGATTTGCATACATAATAAGTCTTTATTACTTTCTTTAATTTCTAAACAGACTATAGGAGTATAGAAGGATGTAAATTTTCAAAATGTAACAAATGTTCGGGTGCGACCGCTGAACGCAGGGCCCATCCGATTTTAGTGACTTTATTATCGCTGTCTAGGCTGGACTTTTCTGCGTTCACGTGAAATGATTAGAGTATTCTACAAATGAATGCTACAAACCAATCTACAATGCTTTGGGTAGTTAAATTCGGCGTCATTATTGACATAGATTTTACCGGATATCCTTGAATTACCGCGTTTCATATTTATAAAAGTCCAGAATCGCCTGCTATTCGTCAATATACTTTGTTCAGCATCACGTACATAGTTATTGAAACATTCCGATAGTTGTATCTTTGTAATTGTTCTCATGCGATAAAAATCTTGTAAATAAACATCGTTTTTAGTTCTGCGGTATTTATGTGTATAGTAGTTTTTAAGTCTCAGGTTTCTTTTCAAATCAGGTGCGTACCATGATGGATATGGAGATTTTCTATTACTATATAAAGGTACATACAAGTCAAGTAAAGAATATAACTTATTGTAAAAACTAGCATCATTTACATCACAGAATTGATTGAGAAACGACCAGTCCGTATTATATAAAGCATCGTATAATCTCGGATAATTAGCTTTGCAAGAGTTATAGTTCTTTCCCACAAAATTGACTGGAAATGTAGGAAAGTTAACGTTGGATGATAGTTCCAGTTGGAGTGCAGGGTGATGTAAATCCTCCTTAACCAGTGGCAAACGATCATGAGAAACTTTAAATTGAATATTGGCAAATACTAAATCCAGCAAGCGACCGTTAACATTAACCACATCATTCACTTGATTCAATGAAATAAAATTAGTAAAATCATTAATTAATTGAGGTTTAGTGTCAACGATATCATTATTATTGAAATGCGTAATATTAAAAGCTGCCATAATTAGAACATTACTATATGGTTATTAATTTAGTGGCCAAAAATAGTTCAAATTCATTTGCAGATATAGAAGGTGGTATTTAAGTTACATAAACGTAAAGAACAAAATGGTCATTCAGAAAACATTTGCAGAGGATCAATAATCAAATCATTGTCGACAGACACCAATGCTTCACCACCCTTAGACAGTTGTACTTCATGGAACAGATGATCCGACCGAATCACATTGTATGACAAAGGAAAGTATTCACTATTATTAATGTCTGCTGATGACCAAGTTTCGACAAGACCAACAATAGAGAATTCAGTTTCACTAATTGATGAGGAAAACTCATCTATCTTAGATCTCAAACCACGTACGTTCTGAAAGTAACATGAAACATTAGAAGTAGTTTTATTGTCGGACCTTATTAGTTTAATGTAACAATCTTGGGAACTCCTCGAACATATTTTATTTTTAAATTTTGTTCACCATTATTACGTTTATCTTCCAATTCAGCCTTCAGCTTTTTATAGAATGACAGTTGCCTCGGGGTACGGTTGGCAGACACATTAATATTATTAAATGTTGCATTTGTTTTCAGGTTTCGAACCTTCTTCAGTATATTGTAAACTATAGATTTATTAATTAATACAACTTTTATTGGACGTGTATCACCCTTAGGCGGGTTAAACTTACCCAACTTAGAGACATTTCCAACTTCTGTCATAAGAAATTCTGTTATCCTTAATATCATCCCGTACTTCAGCCACATTGCATACAATAATATTAACTTTGCGATTTAAAGTTGGCAAGTTCCTTAAGACTACAGATCTCAATTCATTGACATCTTTGGTTACTTGTAGACAATTGCGGCAAGACCAGTTCAGTGATTTTTTAGCATTGATAATTCTAACTTCAGATGCAGAGATATCGACACAAGCGTGATTAAAAACTTTTTTGCAAACACAGCAGGTTCAATCTGGGCTACTGTAGTTTCTAGCGTCATCGGAATGTAGGCAATTCCAAATACTGAAACCCTAGTTTAGTGTTAACGTTTTTGCGATAGTGTTTACACTAATTTTTCAAGTGTCAGATGGCCAATGTCAATGGTTAACGTATATAGCAACTCTATAGAGTTAATGGCTATCGTTTTCATTTATGGTGGAGTGAATAAATTCTTTAGCAGTTTTTCGTCTGTACGCAGAATGAGTTTTCGCAAGATTTTCTTTGCGCAAGATCAGGTCTTACAGTGGATTAGTTTCCAGTGCCGTGCGGAAGTGTAATTTTAAATCAATGAACTGCTTTTTTCAATTTTTCTTGCAAAATTGTTTTGGTAAGTCTTCTGTAAGTACATTAATTTTTTTTGATAAGGTCTGAATCAATCAATTTATAGCTACCGTAAGACTGCTATGCAAATTTTGTAGATCATGGACTTTAATGATTGTATGTAAATCTTTTCCCGAAATTATGTAAATCTCTTAATACAGTATGCGCCAAAAGTATGGAATAAATTCAATAAAAACGAAACAATTATTTTTTGGGAAAAATACTCGAACAGGTCGATTTTTAATTTAAAAAATACATATTTTAGCGTAAAATGCGATTTTCAAATGTCATTTGTTTTCGAGTAATGACGTCATCGATTTTTTTTTTAAATGGCAACACCATATTTTTTTCCTTGATTCTGAAAGATCGTTTAATTCTCTATCAGACAGTACTAAAATTTTGCCCTCTTACATAGGAAAGTTTTCGAGTAAATGACGATTGAATGTTAGAAAACGTAAATTTTATCCATAAAAAAGTAACAATTCTGAGGTATGTAAAATAAAATACAATTGATTAAATTTTATACTTAAATTAAATGTTCGAATTGCCATCCACCAACTTCTTGATAATGCGCAAGTCTGTGAAGAAATTCTTCTTGCACATTATGAATGATTTCTGGGGTACCTCTGCGTATTTCGTCCCGAATGCGATTTTGAAGTTCTTCTAAATTACGTGGTTTATTAATGTACACATTTGACTTCAAGTATCCCCATAAAAAATAGTCAAGAGGTGTAAGATCTGGCGATCTTGCAGGCCATTCTATCGGTCCGCGTCTGCCGATCCACCTCCCAGGAAAACAGTTGTCCAAAAAATCTCGTACAGGGCGCGCATAGTGCGGAGGTGCACCATCTTGCTGAAACCATATGGTATCGTCAGGAATGTCAGGGTCATTATCGTTAGGAAAAATTACTGCAAGGGCTGGAACAAGGTCATTTTCTAGAAACTCTAAATATCTTTGTCGTGTAAGGGTTCCTTCAAAGAAGAAAGGCCCTACTATTCTGCCGTCAACTATTCCAGCCCACACATTTAATTTCTGAGGGTGTTGGATATGTGCCTCTGCCATCCAATGAGGATTTTCCCGACTCCAATATCTGCAAGTTTTACGGTTTACTGTACCATTCAGACAAAATGTGGCCTCATCTGAAAAAAGTATTTGCCGGTGTAAATTTCTATTTCCTTGACATAAATCCATTAGAATTTCGCAAAAGTGTAAGCGGCGGTCGGGATCATCCTCATTGAGTTCCTGCACAAGTTGAATTTTGTAGGGATGATATTTTTCCTTCCTCAAGATACGTAGCACTGTGCTCTGACTAGTGTCATTGTTTAATGCAACCAATCGTGAAGAATTATGAGGATTATCCACCATACTTATCAAAATGTTCTGTTTCTGATTTTCATTAATGCTTGGACGTCAAGGTTTTGGAATATTTACAACATTGCCAGTTTCTTTAAATTTAGACTCTACCTTACTGACTGTTGATTGGCTGATAGGGCGATCTGGATATTTTTCATTAAATAAATCGCAAACTTCCTGCTGAGTTCTAGTCATACTCCCGCATCCGATAAGAATTAAAATTTCAATTCTTTGAGTAACAGTTAAATGTGCCATAATACTTTAAATTGAATAATAATTTCTATGTCGCTTACAATACTCATTAGAAAGTCGGTGTGACAATGACACTTTGCAAAGATTTTCACCTACGTGATCCATAAAGGAACTATGGAATTCGAAAAACTAAACTTGATAACGTGTTTGCTTTATTTTAATTGATTTACGTTTTCTAACATTCAATCGTCATTTACTCGAAAACTTTCCTATGTAAGAGGGCAAAATTTTAGTACTGTCTGATAGAGAATTAAACGTTCTTTCAGAATCAAGGAAAAAAATATGTGTTGCCATTTAAAAAAAAATCGATGACATCATTACTCGAAAACAAATGACATTTGAAAATCGCATTTTACGCTAAAATATGTATTTTTTAAATTAAAAATCGACCTGTTCGAGGATTTATCCCAAAAAATAATTGTTTCGTTTTTATTGAATTTATTCCATACTTTTGGCGCATACTGTATAATTCTTGCCTTTCGAATTTGTTTATTTAACGTTTCTTTCCGAACTATCATTTTATTTGATTTCTGATTCTGATTCTGACATCACGACCAATTCATTTCCAAAGGGAACAAGGTTACAAAGAGGGTAGGGGGTGACGCCTCATCGCTCAAGTTTCTTTTTTCATTGACAATACTTAAATACATTTGTATTTTACATATTAATTTATCCCCTGGGCCTATAATCACATTTAAGATATGAAAAGACTGAAAGAAAATGTACGCATTGCTCATAATTTTTTGGAAAAAGGGTAGCGCGCGGTTTGGCACGCTTAGCAGACGCAGCTAGGGTTACACCGAATTCAATTTGGTCGCATTTACATACTCAACCGAAGAAGTATTGTTTGCCTTGTCAACGCCGCCGCTCCATTTGGCCGCCTTGAAATGGGATTACCGATTGTCAAATAAAAATAATAGAAGCCGTAAACTGCTTATGCAAATAAAATAGTGTAACTGCAAATACAAGAATATACATCCGGTAGAGGTTGTTGGCATGGGACCAGTTGCGTCAAAAACACGAGAAATATGTATTGTAAAGATATTGTATTGTACAGCGTGCACCTTGGCATTCTAATTTTTATTTAATAACGAGAATGTGTTGCATATTATAGGTGTAATAAAATATAAAAAATATGATGGTTTCCTATAAAATATACAGAAATTCTAGCTTGTTAAGGTGGTCACGCGAAAATTGAGCGAGATACGAAAAAAGGTGTAAGAATGAAAATTGTAGAAATTTTTAAATGTTTTTTAAAGTAAATATCACAAAAACAATTGTCTATTATCCATGTATTACTCCATTAAAAAGACCTGTAACTGAGCTTTACAAAAATATGTTACACAGGATATTTATTTTTTACGGTTTTCGAGATATTACGAAATATGTTTATTGTTAATCATATAACTCATGAAATATATCTTTTTAAATGAATGATATGAAATTAAGCATTTTTAATTAGGAATTAGCTTTTAATATGATATAACGGTATGTAAAAATTACTAAAAACATATCAGCTTTGAATTGAAAAAGAAGGGGGTCATATTGAACCATTCTATTAAATTTAATTCTTCTGTTTTTCATATCTTTCATTTAAAATCTTTAAAAATACATCATGCCTCATGAGTTATATGATGTTGTATACTAACAATAAACATGTAATATCTCGAAGACCGTAGAAGATGTGTATAATGTAAAACACATTGCTGAAAAACTCAGCTGACGATCTTTTCAATGACATAGAAAGATGTTCAGGATGTTCCATAAAAAAAAACAAAAGTTAGACTTATTTCTCGAAATTGCGATATATGCTTTAAAATATATTAAAAAGTTCTTATTTACAACCTTCATTCTTACATCTTTTTCTTATCTCGAATAATAACGGAGAAAAAGGAGAGGGGGCAATTGTCGCATGACCATCCTATACAAAGGGTAGGCGACAAATCAATATTTAGTTCTTAAAGGCAGAACAAAGGGAAAATTTGTAAATAATAACAGTACAGTGTTGTCGATATGTCGATAAGGCTTTCGTATGTATGGCTTTCACAACACAGGTATAACAAATTTCTGTACAATGTGTTACTTTTGAATATGTTTGCAAAATCCGTTTTCAAAACATTCAACGTTTTGTATCTTGAAAATAAAATATAACAACTTGATTCGCAGGTTTCTTTGACATTGTTGTGTGGTTTTCCTGAAATTAGCCTAATTTTAGAGATTCTTCTTCTGAAAAATACGATACTTAACAGCATACATGACAGTAAATATGACTACTCTCTACGTATTTAAGTGAAAATTTCACACCAACGGTTTCTAACCAATTATAGGCTTGTATTTTGATCTATTACAATGTTAAAAAATTCCGGAAATTTTCATCCTCCTTGGGTAAGCTGCATGTGATTCCACTGAAAATTTCACGCCTCTACTTTAAAACCAATAAGATGCCTTTATTTTCACTCGTCACCATGACAACCAGACAAATTTCTGGAAATTTTTTCGTGGCGAGGCGATGATTAAGTGGAAATTTTTTGACAGTTGAGACATATGTATGATCTACACATTGGCATCTTATCTATATATGAAATATGATGGATATGCCTACATATTAATTTTTTCGAAATTGCGTCGTGTTACTTGTAAAAAATATATTTCTACCACCTTTAGTGATCTACAATTGCCAAAGATAGATAGATTGAACTACTACCCATCTGAGTTTTAGCATTTGATGTATGCCTATACTAACATCAACTGTCTTACAAACGCGGATGTTTCAAACGCTAAGTTGTTACTTCTTAGCAGCACAAGCTTTTCTAGAAGGAAGCCCAATGCCTGGGATCGTGTCCTAAAGCGCTGTACTTGTATTGTGCAACACACATGCAGTAAAGGTATAAGCAGTGTGTATCCTTAATGTAAGTAACATGATGCACGTCTGATTGTATCATAAGCCGTCTGTTTGTATTGCTTCTTGAGGGAAACTATGATATACAGGCTGTATCACATAAGAGGGTCACTCCCATGTATCTCGCTTAATATGCGAGACACGTCAAAAATCTTTAATTGTTGTTTGTTGCATTTTTGCTCGTAAACACAAATTTGAGATCCATGGCCAACTTTATGAGGAATAACAAAAAAAACCTGTAAAGTGCCCAAACTTTAAAGCTGTCTAACTTTTTTATTTTAAGAGATAGAGAAAACTTATTGGTAATAAATTTTTATTGCAAAATTGATACCTTCCACTTGATATAAACAGATTTTTTAAATATATATGTGGTTCGCTTCGCCCTCTAGGCGGATAACAAATTTTTTTATTAAAGCAGGCTATGGCCACAAAAAATTGCCTGTTTTTTCGTCTTTCATGCAATATACTACATGTTGCCCTTATCTTTTGTATTTATTAAATTTTTTTCAATTTTAGTTACAAAAAAAGTACCTAAATATTTTCGTGTTGCTCAAGATAATGTAGAACCTGTTTTAAAGACGCCAACTGCAAAAAAATAATAAACAGAATGTACTTTTTTATTCAAAATACAGATTTTCTTATAATATTATTATATTGGTTTCACATTAGAAGCAATTGGGTCTTTAAAATTATTTTGACACAGACAATGTAATAAAATAATATAAGAAAATCTGTATTTTGCATAAAAAAAAGTACACAGGTTTAATGGTGAATATCATGTAAATTAAAGCAAATAAAAACAGTAAGTGCTTATAAGTTATTATATTCTATATTTATTATTTTCAATTACAAAGTTTAAATGTCGCGATATCCCATTACTATTTACCTTCAGTTTGGTATGAAATTTTCTTACCGAATGTTCCATGATCTTAAATAACCAACAATTTTTCCTCGCTCAAATATTTTTAGAAAATTGACCTCAAAAGAATTTCTGGAAAAATTTGCGCACTAGGGATATTATAAGTGAAAATATGCAGTTAACGTTTCTTCGTATGTTCTATTGAATTCTGATTTTTTAAAATGACCTATTGTAGCAGTAAAAGGCTCTAGTGCTTATAATTTATCCACGCCCTGTATCGTTTCGTGTGAAATCTTCTTAGTGAGTATCCCAGCTTATACATACACATTTTTCTTCGTTCATAAATATTTTTAGAGAATTATAATTTCCAAAATATTTATGACTTCGAAAAAATTATTTAGATTATATTTGTCTAACAGATTTCAGTATGTTCTGTTCAAAGGGTGTAAGTCTGTCGACTACTTAGCAACTTGAGTAGTCCCGTAAGGATCTGTCCTTGGACCACTGCCATTCAACATTTTTATCAATGATATAACTGATTGTTTAAGTTCTAACTGCCTTCTTTATACTGATGACTTAAAAGTGTTTTCGACTATCGACAGCCTTGATGATTGTGAGCGCCTTCAAGGTGATTTGATTCAAATTGAAAACTGGTGCAAATTAAATAGGCTTTCTATGAATCCTCAGAAGTGCTACATAATGTCATACACTTTAAAATCGTCGAAAATTATGTTTGACTATACTTTTAATGACATTTTTATCACGTACTAACACTTTCAGCGATCTCCGAGTTCTTTTTGATGATAAGTTGTCTTTCAATTTACATATTGAAACGATTGTATCTGAAGCATATAGGTCTAACGGTTTTATAGTAAGAAATAGTAGTAATTTTGTTCAAATTAAGACGCTTAAAATCTTATATTACTGTTTTGTATATATAAAACGTGCACTTTTTGTAATTTATTGGAGCATCGCTTAGATATTTTCAATTCCAGCATTGCCAAGATAAGGTCATTGTATTTTAACTGATGTATTATTTTAATTGTGTGTTAGTTTTTAAGACTTAAGATGCAATTATAATCATTATGTATTTGTACACTATTTGAATTTGTATTTATAGTATAGGATCCCACTATAAAACGACCTTCACCGAGCTGGTTAATGGATGAAAATTATTTTATATCCAATTAAATATGTCAATAAATACATTGCAAAGGGGTTGTCTAAAAAATTTCAGTCCAGAATATGATTAATTAACAATTAAAAATTATTATTTTTTTAAACCTGGTTTGATTAATAGACAAATTCCATATCAATCGAAAGTATGAAGCTCATAGAATATGCAAACGTTAGGTTGACTATTTTTTCCCGTGACAACTCTTGGGTAGGCAGGTATAAACAGGTAAATCGATACTAGTAACTTGCACCGGTGTGGTTAATAAATTAAAGTTAAATTAAAATAAAGATTATTTCATTACCAACACGATGGTATAGGGTTGTCTGCGAAAAATCAGTCCTGAATTCCGGTTGTCAAGTTTTAAAAAGTGAAATATTCCCCAGCGAACCATTCCATGCGATAGAAGAGTACACAGCATTGCAGCTGTGTGTAGTTCGTCCATACCGAAAACGAAGACGATCCGTTTATCCGTTTCTCCAAAAATCGAATAAAGTTCGGGGGCCCCTAGGAACCCCTAACGCCCTTTCAATGACAATAAAACAACATTTTCGACTCTACTAATGATATGTCGAGATCGAAAACCCGTAAAAAATAAAATTTTCTAATAATCCATGTGCCGCCCCAAATTACGTTTAATTTTTTTTAAGGAAACGATACATATAATCAAAAAGTTTTATTAGACTTTTCAATAGGTAAGGTGGAGAAGAAGCCACAAACAAATTTCAATGATTTTAGACAAATTTCGTGTTTTCAAGGGCAGGAACGTCATAATATCATTTCAAGTCACTACCAGGAAATAATAGTCTATACCGAAAATTAAGACAATCCGTTTATCCGTTTCTCCAAAAAATCTAATAAAGTCCGGGGGTGGTGGTATTTTGCCGCCCAACTCGTAAACCGTTGTTTGTATGTAAGCATTTTCTCATATTTTCATAAAAAACATTCGAATATGTATTCAAAGTGAAACAGAAAAGGTCGATTTCTCGAACTCGTGATTTGGAGACTCCACCCCTCAGTTATGAATTCGGGAAACCTCCGATCCCGTCCCACAGCCGCCGTTTACCTAGCCTCATGTTCGTCGTTAGGAGTAAAAAAAAATTTCCGCACATCTCACGGCCACAAAATCCGATCGACCTCAAATTTTATGTAAGTATACTTCGCGATAAGGTGGGGGCGCATCCGGTAATGTACCGAAAACGGAGCCGCCCCCCAACCGATCGAATCGAAACTTTAAAGACACGTACTCTTTGAGACGCGGAATCGAAAAAATTAGTCCGTCTTCGCGTTAGGGGTTCCTAGGGGCATATGGAATGGTTCGCTGGGGAATATTTCACTTTTTAAAACTCGACAACCGGAAATCAGGACTGATTTTTCGCAGACAACCCTATACCACCGTGTTGGTAATGAAATAATCTTTATTTTAATTTAACTTTAATTTATTAACCATACCGGTGCAAGTTACTAGTATCGATTTACCTGTTTATACCTGCCTACCCAAGAGTTGTGACGGGAAAGAAATAGTCAACCTAACGTTTGCATATTATATGAGCTTCATACTTTCGATTGGTATGGAATTTGTCTATTAACCAAGCCAGTGAAATGTTTAAAAAAATAATAATTTTTAATTGTTAATTAATCATATTGTGGACTGAATTTTTTTAGACAACCCATTTGCAATATATTTATTGACATATTTAATTGGATATAAAACACTTTTCATCCATTAACCAGCTCGGTGAAGGTCGTTTTATAGTGGGATCTTAGACTATTATATGTCTCTTTACCATTTTGCTCTGTAGTTGGGTTTTGTAACCTGTAGAACAGAGTAACAATAAATTAAATAAATAAATAAATTAAAAATGTGTGCTAATACATTTGGTTGTTCTAGGTTTGTGAAGGCACAGCACATTTTGCAATCTAATGAGATACGTTCGAAATTATTAAAACATCACTATAACTCTTACGACTGTTGGCAGTGGCGTGGACGTAGGAAAAAAATCAACGCGCGGATTTGTCCAGGAAGTAGATAAATTACTCCCGTACCCTTTAACAGCGAATTCTTCGAATTCAGAAACGTAACGTCCTTCGTAAATAAAAGATAATATATGAGGTGGTGCTGGGACCGCGTGCGTGTATATAAGTGTCGGGCATGAAACATGGTTACTAAAATTTTACAGCCCGTAAATCAGATGTTAGTTTGATATTTGAGGGTTTTGAAGCTCAATTAAAATAAATTTAAGACGCGTTTGATTGCAGAAACCACCTGAATGTGCGGATATGAGTTTAACGACTGGCATAAACAGGAAAAAACGGTTACGGTGGACGTTTTAAATTTACGGCAGCTAGTGAACGTCTTTGATTCGGGCGATAGCTGGTAAAAGGACGGCGTGTATACGTCCTCCCAGTTGTTAATGCCAGTGGATCAATTAGTTTATTCTGGTAATAAATTTCGTAATAATCTTGTTGGAAATGCAGATATATATTGGAGTAATGCGCGATTAAGTAAGAACTTTGCAATCGGTTGATACAGGGGTTTCATTAGCACTGTGAGTTAGTGGCCTATGACGCTCAAAGTCGGTGGGAAGATAAGGTCTTTGACAGTTTTCTTCCAACAGACTTCTCTCTTAAAAAATCAACTGTAGTTAGAGGTTTGTACCAAGAGTTTTCCACTGCAAATAAGTCGAAACAAAATGTACGATTGGACAATATAGAAAAAAATGCTCTTATTTTTTAATACATTATCTGTTATCGTTTCTTCTTGAAAGTTCGGTTTCTTAGTAAATACTGTTCGTAAGTTTGATAATTTCTCAACTTTCTCAAAAATGTATATTATAAATCCACGATCAGACAACATCATATACTTAGTCTTAGCTTGATTAATTACTAGCCGTATCTTCTCTGCAGATTTTACCAACCGCAACCTCTTGAATGTTTCTGTTATTTCCTTTTTACTTCTCGCTAGAAATACAATGTCGCCTGTAAATGCTGGGTACTGGTATTTATTATTTTCGGGTTAACATTTCTCATTTATACAAGGTAATTCAGAATGATAGAATGTAGAGGGAACTCTTACAAATACAATTCTGTAAAAAAATAATAAAGAGCAATTCGAAAATGATTAAAAAACCACTTCTGCATGGCACTGGAAACTGGTTCACTGTAAAACCTGAATTTGCGCAAGGCAAAGTATGCAGTCGGATACCGCCACGGTAGCAACGTGTAATAAAAAATGAACGTACAAAAAATTGAAAGAATTTATCAAGGAAACAGATAAATCAAATTTTGTCAAAAATGAGGGGAGCACCATCGTACAAGAACCACATTCGGAGTCGGACAGCTAAGGACATATCTTCCAGAAGTACATGCAGATCGTCGACAATACCTGCCCAAACTGTTGCTGTTTAAAATCAGTAAAGGGTACATTTCTTTCTCTTTAAATTTTATAACTTTCTGCCTGTACCTTTCTTAATGTAAATATTGGATCAATTAGATACCTATCTCCCCCCCTCAAATCATTTTCTATTTTCTCTGGCAGCTTGTTCATGGTATCTCAGTTATTAAAATTGGTTGTAATTGCTTCTTTCCATTTTGATATTTTTTCTCCATACTTTTTTCAGAATTATATGTATGTGTACACAGGGTGTTAAAAAAAGAGTGTAAAATATTTCAGGAGGTTGCGGAGATATGGAATAAACCGACAAAGGAAGCTTTTAACAAACAAAAAATAAAGTTACAGAAGATGTTCAAAGTGCCCTCCGTATATTTCCAAGCTCTTCCAGGCTATTTACAGGAGTACCATACATTAATGTCTTCAAATATCCCCAAACAAAGAAATCTAGAGGGTTTAGATCAGGCGATCTTGGAGTCCATAAAACAGGTCCGGCCCTTCCTACCCATCTATGTGGAAAAGTTTGGTGTAAATGCTCTCTAACGGCCATGGAAAAATGAGCTGGAGCACCATCATGCTGGAACCACATTTGTTGCTTCTGATTCAAAGGAATGTCTTCCAAAAACTCATACAGTGTGTTCTGCAGAAAGTTGAGGTAAGCAGAGCCTGTTAATGGGTTTGATAAAACAACAGGACCTAGAAACCTGTCACCTACAATACCCATCCAAATGTTTAATGAAAAACGTGTCTGATGTCCAGATTCTATTAGAGCATGAGGATTTTCGTCGGCCCAAATATGCGTATTGTGAAAATTAAACACTCCATTTCTTGTGAACCCGTGAACCCGTCCTCATCAGTAAAAAGAATGTTTGCAAGAAAACGAGGGTCTTCATCATCATGAAGTAGAAACCAGCGGCAAAAAACCAAACGTGCTTGATGATCATTTATTGGATTTAAGGCTTGTTCTCGTTGCACATGGTATGGATAAAGCAGTTGTTCGTGAAGGATTCTCCAAACAAGTGGACCACTAATTCCTACCTCGGCTTATATTCTCCGCACACTCGCACCTGGATTCTGTTCTACCAGTGCTAGAATTTCTTCTTCTGCTCTAGGAGTGGATACCGACCTTGGTCTTCCGGATAAATGGCACTGTTTGCTCAAGGAACCGGTATCACGCAATTTTTGGTGAATTCTTCCAAACATGCGTTGTAAAGGAATCTGGCGATTTGGATAAGCGTCAACATAAAGACGTCGCGCTTCGGTGGCGTTCCCATTAGCAAGACCAGACATGAAATGCATGTCTGTTAATTCTGCGTTAGAGTAACCAGCCATAGCGAAAGAAAACTTGTGCACTGAGAACAACTGTCAAATACGTACTGTTTATTTCACTAAACATCAACCAACTATTATAAGAAAATACACAACGTTTTTGCAAAATAAAAAAGGGGGCTAAAAACATAAAACATTCCATATCTCCGCAACCGTTACTTTGCGGACCCATGTTTATTGAGATTTCTCTGCTTATTTTGGTTAATACTATTACCTCCTTAAATATTTTACACTCTTTTTTAACACTCTGTATATCAATGATGATGTGTTTATTATACCTATTAAATAACGATTTATCAATTTAACATAGTTCATATTTTACTTTTTAAAAATTTTCGTCGCGAAATTTCCAATTTACACAAGTATTACCTGAAAAATAAAGTGTAGGTATGAAAACGTTTCTAATTTATTCACAAAATTAATAGATATAGATAAATGTAAAACTATTACATTGGAAGTAATTTTGGCTTATTTGACACAAAAATCTGAAATTATTAAATCCTGTACTCCGTGGAGCATGTACTCTATGCTGAAAGGTTGCTAGTAGACTTCCAGGACTCGTCCTGCAATATTCTCTACTCGTCCAAAAACAGTATTTTCTGGACTATTAAAGTCTCATAAACAAAAAACTTCGAACTATATAATGTCTACCTTTTACAGTAGGTAGCAATAAATAGGTGTCTTGAACCGTAAATTAATCTTGAAATATTGAGCTGTGAGCTGCGAATCTCCGTCGCCATTTGTGTATGCGCGTACCAAATTTCTTTTAACTTAGGAAACGGAGCATTATCGAAAGCGACACGAAGATGGTAGAGGTATGGAAAGTCTCTGCTGAGTTATGTAACAGAAACGATCATCTGTCATGACGTCAGGGACCGTGCGTGGAATATGTATATCTGAGAGACTTCTTGTCCGGCGTATTACAACTCATTGTTCGGTAATAGATCTCACTTAAGTGGATGTGCTGCTGCATACTGAACTATTACAGAGATTCATTCAGCGGAATCCCTGATGCAAAAAACACACGTCTTGGTCTGACCCAATTCGTCTCTAGTTCCGAGTTACATGCCATATGTGACTTTGATGTCCTCCAGGCATTGGCGTGCACATACAACCCAGTGCTGTGTTTAATAAAGAGAATTACTGTTAATCAATTCTTAAATTAACAGCTTGTTTCATAACTATAACCGTGAAGTTATAATAGAAAACAAATCAGTAAGACAAGGGAACATCATTAAATAAGAATTGTTTGGTAGCGTTATTATTGTTGTTGTGTATATACGGAAAGAAATGTATTGTTTCCGCAAACATTACACATCTATTTCAAATTATAGACTTATGCAAGGGAATGATATTTTATTGGTCATTGGTCATCACAAACATCTTGAAATAGAAAATAATTTCGGCATACTTCAAGTAAATGCAGATATTTGAATAAAATTTTTTAAATAGTGTTTGAAGTGTACATTTAGTAACTAATTTGAGCTACGAAAAGTTCAATTTTTCCTAAGTAGTGCGGGAAAATATACTCGCACACTAAAAGTAGCTACATCATAATTGTCAACTTAAATCATTTATCATTATTATATATTATACAGTATGCGCCAAAAGTATGGAATAAATTCAATAAAAACGAAACAATTATTTTTTGGGAAAAATCCTCGAACAGGTCGATTTTTAATTTAAAAAATACATATTTTAGCGTAAAATGCGATTTTCAAATGTCATTTGTTTTCGAGTAATGACGTCATCAATTTTTTTTTAAATGGCAACACCATATTTTTTTCCTTGATTCTGAAAGATCGTTTAATTCTCTATCAGACAGTACTAAAATTTTGCCCTCTTACATAGGAAAGTTTTCGAGTAAATGACGATTGAATGTTAGAAAACGTAAATTTTATCCATAAAAAAGTAACAATTCTGAGGTATGTAAAATAAAATACAATTGATTAAATTTTATACTTAAATTAAATGTTCGAATTGCCATCCACCAACTTCTTGACAATGCGCAAGTCTGTGAAGAAATTCTTCTTGCACATTATGAATGATTTCTGGGGTAACTCTGCGTATTTCGTCCCGAATGCGATTTTGAAGTTCTTCTAAATTACGTGGTTTATTAATGTACACTTTTGATTTCAAGTATCCCCATAAAAAATAGTCAAGAGGTGTAAGATCTGGCGATCTTGCAGGCCATTCTATCGGTCCGCGTCTGCCAATCCACCTCCCAGGAAAACAGTTGTCCAAAAAATCTCGTACAGGACGCGCACAGGCGGAGGTGCACCGTCTTGCTGAAACCATATGGTATCGTCAAAAATGTCAGGGCATTATCGTTAGGAAAAATTACTGCAAGGGCTGGAACAAGGTCATTTCCTAGAAACTCTAAATATCTTTGTCCTGTAAGGGATCCTTCAAAGAAGAAAGGCCCTACTATTCTGTCGTCAACTATTCCAACTCACACATTTAATTTCTGAGGGTGTTGGGTATATGCCTCTGCCATCCAATGAGGATTTTCCCGACTCCAATATCTGCAAGTTTGACGGTTTACTGTACCATTCAGACAAAATGTGGCCTCATCTGAAAAAAGTATTTGCCGGTGTAAATTTCTATTTCCTTGACATAAATCCATTAGAATTTCGCAAAAGTGTAAGCGGCGATCGGGATCATCTTCATTGAGTTTCTGCACAAGTTGAAATTTGTAGCGATGATATTTTTCCTTCCTCAAGATACGTAGCACTGTGCTCTGACTAGTGTCATTGTTTAATGCAACCAATCGTGAAGAATTATGAGGATTATCCACCATACTTATCAAAATGTTCTGTTTCTGATTTTCATTAATGCTTGGACGTCCAGGTTTTGGAATATTTACATTGCCAGTTTCTCTAAATTTAGACTCTACCTTACTGACTGTTGATTGGCTGATAGGGCGATCTGGATATTTTTCATTAAATAAATCGCAAACTTCCTGCTGAGTTCTAGTCATATTCCCGCATCCGATAAGAATTAAAATTTCAATTCTTTGAGTAACAGTTAAATGTGTCATAATACTTTAAATTGAATAATAATTTCTATGTCGCTTACAATACTTATTAGAAAGTCGGTGTGACAATGACACTTTGCAAAGATTTTCACCTACGTGATCCATAAAAGAACTATGGAATTCGAAAAACTAAACTTGATAACGTTTTTGCTTTATTTTAATTGATTTACGTTTTCTAATATTCAATCGTCATTTACTCGAAAACTTTCCTATGTAAGAAGGCAAAATTTTAGTACTGTCTGATAGAGAATTAAACGATCTTTCAGAATCAAGGAAAAAAATATGGTGTTGCCTTTTAAAAAAAAATCGATGACGTCATTACTCGAAAACAAATGACATTTAAAAATCGCATTTTACGCTAAAATATGTATTTTTTAAATTAAAAATCGACCTGTTCGAGGATTTTTTCCAAAAAATAATTGTTTCGTTTTTATTGAATTTATTCCATACTTTTGGCGCATACTGTATATTATATTATTATAAATTTCAATTATAACTTTTTTACAAATCACTGCGCATGTATTTGAATTAGTAAAGGCCGAGTTTGTATTTATATTGATCTTTATTTGACTCAATATTTTTAAGGCGATTTGAAGTTTTTGTTGCTCTATATATCCTTCTGCCACGTTAGTTGCTTTCCATCCACCATACCTTTTAAGAGTGGTAATGTCTGCTCCCGCGTCAGCCGGTATGGTAAGAGACGTTCTCCGGACACAGCGGCCCAGCATTTGGCAGTTTAAAATATTTTGCAGTTTTTTTAGGGAAATTCCCTATAGAATTTATACCAACACACTGTCTTGTATATTTTCCATTTCCATATCCTAGGAAGAATCTTGAATGCTCAATTGGTGACGAACGAAGAGTGCAATATTTTCTAAACATTTCGACAATTATGACTCCTTCGATGTTAACGTTAGAAATAGTATATTCTTTTCTCACGTTCGTCTTTGTGTTGGGAATCTATTAATATACAGGGTGTCCCAAAATAGAAGGCCATACCATTAACCACATATTCTTCGGACACAAATAATGCGACTTTCCTTATGTCATTTTTTATTTGGACGTCCCTGTTTCAATATACAGAGTGTTAAAGTTGCATTTTAAAAAACTATTTTTGTTAATAATTCCATTGTTTTGTAAGATACAGAAATTTTGCACGTACTTTTGTCATATTCCGGCATACTTATCATGTAATTTTGGTGAAAAAAAAAAATCGAGCGGCAAATGGAGGTAACTGTGGGATGTAGTACCCTTTATCCCCTCTATTTATTTCTAAGTACGCCTATGCAGCTTTTTCTTAAAATATCAAACGTAGAATTTTCTTCTGATCATTTTATCTCTTTTGTATTTTTTTGTTTAAATGCTCCGTTCTGGAGAAAAACGACAATTTGTAGAGCCCATACATCTATAATTCACTATCATTTTCAAGTGAAACTGACATTTTGTAGATATACCTATCATTACAATACCTTGGCTACTTAGCAAATCGTAATACTTACTGAATGAATATTTGCTATTTAAAACAAAATGGATAATTCTAAATGTTATAAAATGAGGAATACTTATGAATTGAAAAAATAATATGGCATTAAAATCTGTAATACAGTTCTCTTATCAACCAAAAAATAATAGTCTCATTTAGCAATAGTAATAATGAACGATCAGCAACAACTTTTTACCTAAATAACATTAAATAAAATTATTCAGTAATTATTACTAATTCAACAAACGTTCTACTTGCCCACCCTCCTCATTAACATATGTATGTACCCTTTTAAGTAGTGAAAACCTTGTCTTTTGAAATATATTTTTATTTTGCGTTCATCAGCTGCCATTACTATTCTCTCTCTGAGATGGTTAATGTCGTTTATTTCTGCAGCATAAACCATATCTTTCATATAACCCCAGAAAAAAAAACAATGGATTTAGGTCAGGAGATCGTGGCGGGCATTGAATAAGTGCGTCATGTCCTTGACTAATTCAACGATTGGGAAATAAATGGGTATTTAAATACTGTCGGATTTTTCTACCATCATGGGGTGGAGCACCGTCAAGCTGCATCCACATACCGTCGCGTACGATAACAGATAAATCATTTAACACATCTCGGAATTCATTTTGCAGAAAATTTAAAAATTATGCTGAATTTAAATTATTTCGTATGAAATGGGACATTAACCCTGAATGTAAATTGATGGAGTGCTACAATGGTCGCATGGGGATTCAAATCCGTCCATACGTGGCTGTTATGCATGTTTGTCAATCAATTTCTTGTAAAGCTTGCCTCATCCGTGAATAGAATTTTTCTTACGAAGTCCCTATCTGCATTATTCTGTGTTAACAACCAACGACTAAATTGCATTCTAGGAGCAAAATCTTGGGGAAGAATATTTTGTACGGGTTGGATGTGATACGGGTGCAGAAGTTGGGTTTTTAAAGTCCGATGAACATACATTTTTGTACAATTTTCTATTTGTCAAGAAACAATCCTTGTACTTGTGCTTGGTTCTTCTTCTACCCGTGCTAAGATTTGTTCCTCTTGTTAAGGGCTTAATTTTTTATGTAGGCCACAAATTTTGAACTTCTAATCCATAAATCTGGTTTCAAGAAGATGCCGATCCAAATTTAAGAAAACCTTCCTTTTAGGATGTGATCTGTTGGGATAAGGGAGCTTACTATTTTTTCCTGACATTCATCGGACGCTAAGACATTTGTAACCCATCAATATATGTCGTTTTTCGCCAAAACGGAGCATTTAAACAAAAAATTACAAAAGAGATAAAATGATCAGAAGAAAATTCTATGTTTGATGTTTCAAGAAAAAGTTGCATAGGCGTACTTAGAAATAATTGGAGGGGATAAAGGGTACTACATCCCTCAGTTTCCACCATTCGCCCTTCGATTTTTTTCACCAAAATTACATGAAAAGTATGCCGAAATAAGATAAAAGTACGTGCAAAATTTCAAGTGTGTATCTTACAAAACAATGGAATTATTAACAAAAATAGTTTTTTAAAATGTAACTTTAGCACAATGTATATTGAAATGTGGTTAATGGTATGGCCTTCTATTTTGGAACGCCCTGTATATTATCCCACGTCTTTTATACAGGGTGTCTGTGAAAGGTTGGGAAATCTCGGAGCTGGAGATACTGGTGATCAAAAAAAGTCGATTGAGCCAAATATGCCTTATCCGAATGTTGCTGGTTTCAAAAATACAGGGCGTTCAATGCTTGATTTTATTTTGAAATATTTCAATAACTTTGAAACTTGTCGGAGTATTAAAAAAATTGGCACAATACTGTTTTTTGCACGGCAAATAAATTTTTTTAACTAATTTTGGCGTCACTAATAGAGGGCGTCACTTATGGCACAGCATGTTTCTTTTGAATGGCAGAACTTTTTTGCTGTTTAGTGTATCCATCTGTAACCCCCTGTTCTGCACAAATTCCAACTTCTAAACCAATCTTTGCAATGAGATTGGGACTTACAGATATTGACTATCATTTTAGTTTTTATAAAAATACTCATTACTGTTGTTTAAATATCAGTATTATTTGGCGGTATATAATTTCTAACAATTCTGCCGCTATTCCAGCGGATGCGAAGTAGTTCGTTACTACCTTCACATGCAAATAGTACATCTCAAAGCAAACACAGGTTGGTCGCACGGCAAACAGTTTCGGACATCGATGTTTGCAATATTCATTGATAGTTCGAGAGGATGTAGTAGTGGAAAATACAGTTTTTATTTACATTTCAAATCCATTCACGTATAGTGGGAAAATTTTAACGGAATAGGACACGTATTTTTTTTCAATTATTGTTCTAATTCAGTATTGAGGTCATGTTTTTAAATTGGACAGTTCGTTCAGAGTCATTACTATGTATATTAACCATTTTCGTCGTTTATCTTAATTCAATTATCGGCTTTCTGAATGACGGACCTTGAATGGATTTTTGTCATTGTGTACATTATGAATGGATTATTACTACTGACAATCTCGCAGTCACGTGTGTGAAAGTTGACTGTATCTAACTAGAAAACGGGTATATTACATCGATAAACTTAGTATCTAATGGAATAAGCAAACAATTAATTTTTAGTGCCAGAAATATATATAAAAAATTAATATATACTTTATTGCTTTTTTCAAATAACAGTAAAGACTATATATCTACGAATAATATGTATTTTATATATAGTTTACGGTGAGGTGTCTTTAAAATTTATAAAACTGAAAAAGGGAATATGCTAGCGTTGGATATGTCATACAAAAATTGGTGTAACAATGTAATAATTGTCTTGATTGTAATTGTAATTAGTGTAGTGTGTAGTTTACTGTACTGTACATTTACACTTAACCTACTAATTCCTAATATAGCTGATTGTTGATACTGTTACACAAGACTTTCACCTATAATACACCAAGGGCCAAGGGAGAATGCTGAAAGCGTGTTGCTTGGATGACAAAATTGAGTATTTATCAAGGGTCGAGGTGTATTCGATAAGATTACTTTTTACATATTTTTTAAATTTTTAATCAATCAAAGAAATATAATCAACTTTATTTATTAAAACTACAATTATTAAAGGTACAATTAGCAAAATTATTGTAAGTAGAAGCAGAACTTGATGAAGTGTTGTTTGTTCCTACCGCTGATGCATTTCCTCGCATACTGTTGATTATTTTACCGTGGCGATCTTCGTCAATAGTTATATATGGTTTTATGGAACTAGAGTTGTTATGGCCGGTAATTTTTATTAACTGCTGCTCAGGAACCCCTTTTTTGTCAAATGGCTCACTGCAGTTGATCTATTGGAATGGTTAGTATTTTTTTTATTTTTAGTATTCAAACTAATAACTTGTGCTGAAGATTTAGTTCATCCACTAATTGTATTCTTGCTCACAGAGGGTGCTAGGTATGCATAATGCTACTTCGTTTTTTCAAAAATTGATATTTCCATGTTTTTTTCTATTTTTTTTGTTTTCAGTGTATTACAACCACCATTTGATTCTACACAACTCTTTACTTTTTTCCATTTGAAGCCTAATTTTATAGAAAAAATGCTAAAACTGTGGTACTACCATTGATAAAATTATGAATGCATAAAATGAGAAAGGTTGCTGTGAAGAAAATTCAAACAGATTGAGTGACATGTCGATTCGTCACTTTATTTTTTTCAAGGGATTTAAAAAATTAAAAATTTTCCATTAACCACTTCTTCTTGATTCTTTGTAGAATACCAACCTTTAAATAATAATAATAATAATAATAATAATAATATCTCTACCCCTCATTCTAATCACAGGGATTAGCCCAGAAGTCGGAGACTTGTGCGGGAGAGGGGGCGGCATATTATTATTAAGCAGGCCGCATTTGCGCCCAGGAACGACTTACGTTGGTAGGCCCTAACCGCTATTCAGTGCAGGAATGAGGGAAACCTGGAAAACCTCATTAATTAGGGGGGTAGTCAAATATCAACCGGTATCAATCTCTCACATTGACCCAAGGTAACATTATTCCACCCTACCATACCCGCAGAAAGGGTGCCAATCCTCTCCACGAATATAGCTTATATACGGTCTACCGGCAGCTGGGCTCGAACCAACTCCGATCTAGTCACCTCGATTCAAGTACTGACGCCGTAAACCGCGCGACCAATGACCGACCCAAATGAAGAAAACATTTGCAGAAAAATATTCGTCTTGTGATATCCTTATGAATTATAGGCTCCACATCTTGCTTATGGATTTTTCAGTTGTATTTGTCAATGGTCGCACTACAGCTTTAGCAACTTTTTCTGGAAAATTAAACTTCTATTGAAAAAGTAAAGAGTACTTTTATGTTATAAATAAACGCTATTTGAATGCAATGTCAAATAATTAAAAATGGAAACAAATGTTTTTGAAAAAAGAAAAACTAAGTGGCATTAAGCATAACTAACGCCCCCTGTGGTACTTGACAAATCTACTTTCTTAATAATGCTCAGATAGACAATCTACAGCCCTATAATGGAAATTGTCATTAAAATCAGCTTAGGGATTTTAAGGAACCGAAGAGCCCCAAAAAAAGAGAAATCGGGAAATCAAAAAAAATTTTTTGTAGTATTTCTGAATTACGTTGTATACAGTATGCGCCAAAAGTATGGAATAAATTCAATAAAAACGAAACAATTATTTTTTGGGAAAAATCAGGAACAGGTCGATTTTTAATTTAAAAAATACATATTTTAGCGTAAAATGCCATTTTCAAATGTCATTTATTTTCGAGTAATGACGTCATCGATTTTTTTTAAATGGCAACATCATATTTTTTTCCTTGATTCTGAAAGATCGTTTAATTCTCTATCAGACAGTACTAAAATTTTACACTCTTACATAGGAAAGTTTTCGAGTAAATGACGATTGAATGTTAGAAAACGTAAATTTTCCCGACTCCAATATCTGCAAGTTTAACGGTTTACTGTACCATTCAGACAAAATGTGGCCTCATCTAAAAAAAGTATTTGCCGGTGTAAATTTCTATTTCCTTGACATAAATCCATTAGAATTTCGCAAAAGTGTAAGCGGCGATCGGGATCATCTTCATTGAGTTCCTGCACAAGTTTAATTTTGTAGGGATGATATTTTTCATTCCTCAAGATACCTAGCACTGTGCTCTGACTAGTGTCATTGTTTAATGCAACCAATGGTAAAGAATTATGAGGATTATCCACCATACTTATCAAAATGTTCTGTTTCTGATTTTCATTAATGCTTGGACGTCCAGGTTTTGGAATATTTACAACATTGCCAGTTTCTCTAAATTTAGACTCTACCTTACTGACTGTTGATTGGCTGATAGGGCGATCTGGATATTTTTCATTAAATAAATCGCAAACTTCCTGCTGAGTTCTAGTCATATTCCCGCATCCGATAAGAATTAAAATTTCAATTCTTTGAGTAACAGTTAAATGTGCCATAATACTTTAAATTGAATAATAATTTCTATGTCGCTTACAATACTTATTAGAAACTCGGTGTGACAATGATACTTTGCAAAGATTTTCACCTACGTGATCCATAAAAGAACTATAGAATTCGAAAAACTAAACTTGATAACGTTTTTGCTTTATTTTAATTGATTTACGTCATTTACTCGAAAACTTTCCTATGTAAGAAGACAAAATTTTAGTACTGTCTGATAGAGAATTAAACGATCTTTCAGAATCAAGGAAAAAAATATGGTGTTGCCATTTAAAAAAAAATCGATGACGTCATTACTCGAAAACAAATGACATTTGAAAATCGCATTTTACGCTAAAATATGTATTTTTTAAATTAAAAACCGACCTGTTCGAGGATTTTTCCCAAAAAATAATTGTTTCGTTTTTATTGAATTTAGTCCATACTTTTGGCGCATACTGTATTAAGCTCTGTTGTGTAATACATATTGTGAAATATTGATCTAATTAGATATTTCCTTGTTAGACACGATTCCTAAGTATTCACAATCGAAATATCAGGTACAAGTCACCGCCTAAATGTTTTGAATGATTCATTACAAGTTGAGATGTCCACTTGAATTTTCAACAAGCAACCGAAGGAACATGTTAATCAAATTGAAATAGAAACAGAGAAACTTTTTAACCACCTTGCAACACCATTCGGTATAGAGATTATTTCACTTTAATTGCGTGGCATACACGCCATACTTTCGTAAAAATGATAAAAATCAGACTAACTACACAACGTCATAAATTAAGGGAGTGATTTTTTGGGTCATTTTAGGCCCAAAAGCTTTAATAAGCTAGAGGTATAAAATTAATGATTTGCAAAAGAGTGCGTTAATTATTTTGAAATATATCACAATTTTTATCAGGGATCATTAAAAACCTCAGAAAAACTGCGCCACTGGGTTTTCAGAAAAATTAATAAGCACATTTAATTTCCTGTTAATTAGTTGTAATAAATATGGTCTCTTCCATTCTCTTTCTAAAGTACAGTGTTTCTGAATTATTGTTTACTTTTTATTACAAATTAATTTTAAAAAGAATTCCCAAAATATACAGGATGTTACAGAATGATGTTAAGAAAATCTAAGGTCAGGTTCTATGTTTAAAAATAAGAAAAAAAATTATATAAACATGGGTCAGCAAATGCCTCGTTTTCGAGATTGTTTAACATTTTTTGTCTTAAATACTATTGTCTTCATTTGTCGAAAACCGATCGAGATATTGAGATGAAATTTGATATACAAGAGTGTATAGTCAAGGGCTAGTTTTACGTGTATAAATGTCTCTTGTAATATGCTAGCATCAGTGACGTTCATGTCGTTAAATACTCATTTTTACAAAATAAAATTGTACGCCATTTTTGAACAAATTGGTACCACTCTCTTAAAGCCAAGTTAATTCTGCTTAAAATGTGTCTCTTGGACTTTTTCCTCCTGACGCACCTATTACGATGATGCTGTGCATCAATACATAATATATGCTCTAAATCACCTTCGCATTTGTCTTCTAACTCGGAATATCCTAGATGTTTGACGTACTGTTTCACAGGCACAGGTAATACGTTGCACTAATGCAGCTTCATTCACTATGTGGGTAGAATACGCCAGTTGCTTTAGATGTCCCCAAAGGTAGAAAACTGCATGGATTTAAGTCGGGTGATCGGGGTGGCCAAGGAGTAGGCCCGCACCGATCAATCCAATTTACTTGGATCGCAAGATTTAAAAAGTCTCTTACCCGTCGTGCATAAACCGTAAACGACACCAAACATTAAGAGGGACAGTATACAATTTTCTATAATTCCTTTATATTGACTGAAAACTGCTGCTGGTGTCGCGATTCATCCGGAAGAGACACCCTGTAGAGAAATTACTCTGCCCAGTTATGAACATTATAAAAATTAAAAACGCCATTTCTAGTAAAGCATGTCTCATCAGTTGCCAAAATTCAAAATAAAAAAAAGGGGTTGAGATTAACTTAGTTAAAAACCATCTACAATGTCCAAAATATGATTCCTTCGTATTCACATCGATCTCTAGATTTGGACATTGATTTTCAGGACGAGGAGCAACACTACCAGTATCAAGAAGACGTTGATATATAGCTCAATGAATGTCCTGTTAGGAAGCTGTCATTGGGGGAAATGACATAAATAAATACGGCGTGCTCTCGGCGAGCTTCTCTGTAAATCAAACAAAGAAAAATAGTGGTATGCAAGAGGACTCCCGACAAGTAACAAACACATCAACACTGCGTAGTTCAGATACCAACTGACCTGTACTCCAGGCCGGTGTGTTGTTGCTACATTCCGCAATATGGGCTTTATCGAATTTATTGATTAACGAAAAAATTGTTTTATTGAAACTAAACACAAATACATTGAAAGAAGGGGTAAATATTGCATTTTATGGTGACTTAATATGATGAGATTCCGTAATTGACTAAATTTTTACACATGAAATTAGAAATTTGTTACTTTTTTGACATATAAAGTTTTTTGTTTGTATTAATGTATAGTATGGCCTGTTAACGTTGTGGTAGTCAAACTTTCTGTATAGGACAGTGTTTCTGTCGTAAATCAGTTGTTGTGCCACTGAACTATACGTAAAAAAAATAATCACCATTGCGCTATTATCTGAGATTTAAAGAAAGTAGCTGGCCGGAATCTCAAAAAGAAGAGCTCTATGAAAGTTCTGATTGCGGGATTTTAAATTTCTCCAACAAGAAGTATCTGCAATTACAACGATAATTGAGATACCTTGCACAATTAATGTTATATATATCCTAAATAATGTATACCTCTTGTTGATTCGGAATTAATTACTAGTTTTGTTTAATACAAAGGGGTATCCTTATTATCATGTTGTAAGCCAAACTGCTGTTTTTATATCAATTTAAATATATAATTACAAATTTCATAACTTATAAGTACGTATTCGGCGCTGGTTACCCGTAAGTGGAAAACTTGCTTCCACTCTGTACCCTTAGCGTGGCCACCGCGAAAATGAATTTCGTAGACTTGTGGGTCTGTTGCGAACGTCAAAACTCTCTTCGCGTATGGTTGCACAAAAAGCATATTTTTGCTGGTTTTCATGTGAGCTATACAGAACTGAAACATGTAAGCGATGCTGATACAGCGAATAAAAGATTAGGATGAGTCAATACGTGTGTTTACATAAAACAATGCATACATTTAAATACATTTTGTTGGGAAAGCGTCGCTAAATATAAAAATCCTTGGTAGTCTGTTCAATAATTTACGTCGAATTGACAGTTAAGTAGCATTCCGGTACGATTTATAAAGGCATCGCTCATATTTTCCCTGATGATTTACGAAAAATGATGTAATTATGGTGAAGCCATCTTCCAAATAGTGAGTCACGTCGAAAAATGCTGCCTGGCAATGTAAATAACCACAACCTGTTTGCAACTTAACAGAATTATGTTCGAATTGACTACTTCTAAACGACAAGGTAATGGGCATTTCTGTGTATGTTTACTCGTTAGATTGAATAAAAAAATATATCTTCGATGAGAAAATAGACTAATTAAATCCCGGTAAATTGATTGGATGGCAACGTCTTATAAAGATGTAAATTGTAGTTACTATTTATTTACTTATTGATTTAATTAATTGCTGTGGCTTTTTTACGACTCTTGCTTGAGAACGTCACTTGAAGTTGAAGTTTTTGTAATAGTTCCACTACTAGTATGATTTTATATTTTTAACTTGAAGACATCAACAAGTTTATGAAGACGTAGAAGGGCCAATACAACAAAAATTAAATAAATTTAAATTTACGATTTATAAGTAAGAATTCTTACTCAGAATTCTGAGTAACAAGTCAGAATTATGACCTAGATCTGAGAATTCTGACTTCAGTATTTTGACATAGATTGATTTTTACTCACAATTCTGAGTTTGTTCATTTGACATTATCTACATAATCAATAATAAATTTGTAAAACTAACAGACACCGAATTATTGAGATAACATTATAACATCGCATAACCAAGAAATATCCACATACCAATTATTACAGATCCCAATAATGTCGATTCAATAATAACTATTTTTCAGAAGACAACGTTAAAAAACTTCTCACCGATTGCCAAAATTTAAATTTAGTAGCAAATTATTATTTGATATGAGAGCGTAGAAGAGGCATAGCTAATATATATTTTTTAAATTATGATTTCAAACTCAGACTTTAAACTTAGAATTCTGACTTTAAACTCGGAATTCTATACAGGGTATTCCAGAATGATGGTCAAATATTTTACCAGTGTATTCCACAAGCCATTTTAGGGGGGAAGATTTTTTTATTTTTCTTTAAAAACGGTTACACTTAGAAATTTCAATTTTTGTACACATTATCAGCTAGTCAAAAGCTATTTTATGGTGGTGTCTATTCCTTGGCTCATGTTTCTGGAGGACGGGAACAAGCAACCCGTAGATTTATTTCTTTCAGAACTTTTTCCTGCAATGACCGATTTCAACAAAACTTTTTTTTAAATACTACATATAATTTTTCTACTTTTTTCAATCTTGAAAATTTTTCATACAACCAACAGTCTGCGTGGAAAAAATAAAAATAGTTTTCCTTACTCTAAACATCTTGTCATCACCGGTTACTGATAACCTATGTTGCTGCTATGTTGATGATTCTCTGTTGTCTTGTCAAACAAATCAGTCTTGACAGTTTTTGCAAATATTTGTAAACAACTGACTCTTCCGTACAAATATTAGCGAATAAATTGACGGAATATGCATACGGCAGGATTGGCAACAGTTACAAGAATATTTTTGCAAATATTTAAAAATATTTAAAAATATTTGCAAAAACTGTCAATTATAGACCTAATGGCGATTTGTTTGACAAAACAACAGAGAAACATCAACATAGCAATCGCCTACTGCGGTTATCAGAAACCGGTGACAAAAAGATGTTTAGAGGGAAAACTTTTTGTATATTTTTCCGCGCAAACTGATGGTTGTATGGAAAAATTACAAGAGGGAAAAGTAGTATAATTAGGTGTAGTATTAAAAAAAAAGTTTTGTTGAAATCGGCTAATGCAGGAAAAAGTTCTGAAAGAAATAAATCTAAGGACTGCTTATTCCCGGCCTCCAGAAACATGAGTTAAGGAACAGACACCACCATAAAATAGCTTTTGACTAGCTGATAATGTGTACCAAAATTAAAATTTCTAATTGTAACCGTTTTTAAGGAAAAATAAAAAAACTATTTTTTTCTGCCATTTTGAGACTCGAATATCTCAACAGGAAGAACACAAATTGAAAAATTTCATACGAAGATCCCCCCCTGAAATGGCTTGTGGAATACGCTGGTAAAATATTTGACCATCATTCTGGAACACCCTGTATATTTATTACTTGCATTATGAAGGGATTAGGTATCCTTCATAAAATTATTTGGCTTTATACAGAGTGTTTCGTTCGTTTCGTTGAGAAATTTCAGAATAAAATCTAAACCTTGAACACCCTGTATTTCTTAAACCAGTGACATTCGTATAAGGCATGATGAGTTCAAACATAATATTTTGGTGTATAGTATCTCCAACTTAGTGACATTTATTTTTTCTGACTCACCCTGTACAGAATTCCTAGTTTAAAGTCAGAATTTTGAGTTTAAAGTAAGAATTCTGAGTTTGAAGTCAAAATTAAAAAAAAATGTTATCTATGGCCTTTCTACGCCTTCTTAATTTCAATTGGCCCTTTTAACGAAAAATCGCCCACACTGACAACACTGATGTTAGCCTAGAAAATACTTTAATGTTACTTAAATTTAGGATACTGTAACTCTTATTTTCTTTCAAGCATCTCTTTTGACACACAATTCTTTATGTAATAGGTATAGGTATTATTATTCAATTATACAGTCGCCTTAACGTGGGACTTATATAGCCGTTTAATGTTTCAATGTCAATTTTGATCTTCCTTTGTATGCTTGAGAAAACAGCAACAAATTGGAAAACCTTTAACCTTTTCCCTGCTCAACACGCCTAGTTTCTGAACGTGCGATAATTAATTTAAAACTAATTGTTTCTGTAAAGCTACTTAGTGCTAATCAAATTCACAAAGCAATTTAGTAATTATTTTAAATTAATAACATTGAATGTTGTTGTGTAGGCACTTTGTGTTTGATATTCAAGCAGCTAGTAATTTTGGAAGTCGGAGGGATTTCCTTACAAAATTACTAGAGGCTTATACCATAAGGAAAAAACGATCTTTATTTAGAAAGGATATAACATATATTTTGATTAAACTTCTTTGAAGTATTGAAAGTGGAAATTATGGTTATAGTTGGTATAATAAATTGATAAACAAGGGCTAGAAACAGTAGGCGTAATATTTTGCAAGCTCGCATAATGATTAAGCCTGAAGCTAAGATAAGAAGTGGTTATGCATCAGATGTTATAAGAGAACGCAGTGATCATAGTTCAATCATTTGTATACTCACACTCACCGACTACTATAATAAACCAAATAGTTGTAATGCAGTTTCTAGTAACAGGGCCGCAGGTTCAAATCCTGGGGCCGGCATACCGTAGATCAGCTATATTTGTAGAGGGGATTGGCACCCTCTCTGCGGGTATTGTAGGGTGGGAGAATGTTGGCTTAGATCAGAGTGATATTGTTATCAGTTAGTGTTTGACCATTCCCCTAATTAATGATGGTTTCCAGGTTTCCCTCATTTCTGCACTGAATGGTGGTTAGGGCCTACCAACGTAAGTCCTCCCTGGGCACAAATGCGACCTGCTTAATAATAATATACCGTCCCTCCTCGCCCGATCAAATCTCCCGACTTCTGGGCAAATCCCGAGATTGAAATAAGGGGTAGATGTGTTATTATTGTTATTATATACTTAATATATTTCGAAACTACATTTACTTTTTTCTTAGATCGCGAATATTTGATGATAAGGTTATCAAAATATAGGGCTATTCAGAATTTATATAAAATATTTTTTGAATAGATGCGTCATGAAAAATGGAGTCAATATCTTTAAAAAAATTGTAAAATCCTTATAGTTTCCGAGAAAAAAAAAGTTTTAGTAGATTTCAAATATCCGATTGCTTATCACATAGCAGAACAATTTCCCAGTAAACATGTGCCAAATGCAGCTACTTTTACCGCGGCGTGCAGTGACTGCAAGTAGTGTAGTACAACGCGAAAGCAACACAAGAAATTCGAAACCAAATAGCGGTGGAGATGGAGGTTCAGGGCGTCTACGGCGTATTGTAGCAGTGTTGCGTATCATACACGAGGCACAATTGTATCCGTATCATGTACAGCGTGTCGAAACATGGTTTCCTTTTAGGGTCAAATCGACAGTTTATGATCTATACTTACTGACGAAAAAATTTTTTTTTTTTGAAAAAAACAAAATGGGCCGAGAACCGACCTTAGAGGCCCAGGCTTTCATATATACCTATGCAAAATTATCAAAAACGTCTTATGACAAAACTAGTGAAATTAATTATATACAAATTATGTATAATTCTATAATTAATTTGCCCAATTAAAATGTATGGAATTTCACAATGATGTGTTTTAAAATTTTACAGTTCTTTAAAAATACAGATTTCATTGCACAACCTTGTGTTAACTAAAGGATTTCTTCTTCTTCTTAGTTGAGGAGTGAAGTAGTTTTATACAAAAATATATTAAACAATTGTTTATCATAAAATATACAACAAATTATGTACATATACTAATTTTATTTTTAATAAGGATTTAAATGATAAATAAAAAATACTATTCAAATGCCGTGCTATCGTAAGTTATGGCAATGCGATTATTTGACAAGCGCAAATTTTCAGTCAATAAAAAAATTGAAAATATAAAAGTTAGTATTCTTCAAGCCAAGGACACGCAACAAATTAAAAAAAAAATGTTTCCTCTTTTCTTGACCATTGTAACATAATAATAATAAATGGCGATCGTTGAAACGTATACACAAATGATTTTGAAATAAGGAAAATCTATGAAAACCTGGGTACTAAAAATTGTCCATCCAACCGCATGGACGCTATAAATGCCCGCTACGTAACCAAATCCAGCAGAAAATGTCATATGCAAAACTTGAATAATAAAATTAATTACGTTTAACAAGAGTAACTGCTGGTTGCGTAATATGTCAGTTGAGAACCGCTCGCTAATGCTACTTAAACATATGCTTGGATTTACTTTGCTTTTTTTGAACGTTGATCAGTTGGTGGAAGAAATTTTCTCTGAACGAGATGCGTCTACTCATAAGAGTTTCTAATTGGTGTCAGGGATAGTTTTATGTAGAAATGAACATTTGAAATTTGTGTCGAATGAGATTATAAAATTACTTGTCAGGGATTTCCCGAGAAATAAATCAAAGACTGCAGAGATAAATTGTGCAAGGTTATTTAAGTGCGTGATCACATCGAGAAAATATTTCAGTATATTTTACATTCGTTTAGACCAAAATTAATCACAATTAAGGTATTATAAATAACATATGTGTTTACTAAACATGTTTTACTCTCACCTCGTTTAAAATACACACTGCACTACGCATAAACCTATTTTGCGTTAGTGCATAAAGTACATATTTTACCACTACTGTGAAAAATAGATTGTCTTTGTTTTAATATGCATCGGTACTTATCCAAACATTTTTTTAATGTGCGGGGGACCCTTACGAATACAATTTTATAAAAAAATCAGAAAGTCATTTCGAAAATGATTTAAAAATACTCTTCACTGGAAACTAGTCCACTGTAAAACCTGACCTTGCCCAAGGCAAAGCAAGCAGTCGGCAACCGGCACAGCAGCATAGTCTAATAAAAAATTAACGAACAAAAAATTGGAAGAATTTCCCATGGAAAGATATAAATAAAATTGTATAACACAAATTTTATATTAGCAAAATCAACTGCTTTTGCTGTTATTGTTATTATTAATAAAATTAATTTGTGGTTATAAAAATTTTGTTCACCGACCTGTAAATATATAGGGTGAACCTTAAATAAGTACAAATATTTTAACTGCTGATGTATTTCGTCATATAGATCAGTCTATTGAAAGTCATTTTTAAAAATTTCTAATATTTACGGAGATATTATTTTTTTTTAAATACCCACATTTTGAGGACCGCTTCATAACCAACCTAATGAACCATATGATTTGTTGAGAGGTTGCCATATCTCCTCTAATATAAATATTAAGTTTCCGTTAACGTAATAGTAAAGTAATACGGTTAAATTCTATTTTAAAAATACTTGTTTGAAGCATAAGTACAGTAAAGTTGGGTATGTAGTATGATACGCAGTATTATTAACATAAATTTTAACTGCTTAACTGACCTTACTATAAACGATTAAAAATGAATTTCCGCAAGTTAAATACATACTACCATAAAGTATTTAGGAAGATATCACGAGATATTACTATGTTCAATGTTCAAAAATTATACATAAACGTGCACACAAGCTTACCTGTTTGTTAAAAAATTAACTATTTAATCAATAATCCACATTTCACAAGTTAAATGTCATTGTACACTGTTAGAAAGAGACACAATTTCCTTAAGTTATTTTATGAAGAATAACGAAAAACTATGATTTTCACACAGCAAATTCAATTTAATTTTCGCCACATAACCCCAAATGAGTCAGTATTAACCATTTCGAATCCAGAACCATAAAGTGACTTCGCACTTTAATCAGTGAAATAAATTTTAAAAATAAAGGTACACACAATATTAAATAACAAAATAGCAGCTGGACGTATGCGTTTAATATCAAGAAAAGCAAAGACATTTGTGTAACACTGGCAACACTGTGAGCCACACGTTCAATCTGCAGTGCTATGACTCATAAATGTATGAAAGTCAGCGGTCCTCAACAAGTTTTCTACAGAAAAATTACAAAATTTATTTAAAATTTCTTCTTATTTCTTCTTCTTACTTTACCATAAATTTAAACGATATCCATCAACGCCGAGTTGCTGGATTAAGCCATTTTTGACACATGAAAAACTAATAAACTAGTAAACACTATCGCAAAAACGTTAATACTAAAATCGGATTTTAGTATTTGGAACCGCCTGGGCAACGTGCGGAGAGAGAGAGAGAGAGCGAGCAATACGATGTAAAGTTGAAAATGCTGCAATGAATTTTTTTTTCGGAAACTACAAGGGTTTTACAATTTTTATTTACGATATTGACTCCATTTTCTTGAACATCTGTTGCCATTTTTTTAATAAGTTGTGAATGACCCTGTAGATTTAATAGTAAAGGGAAATGTAATTGTATACATTTTGATAAAATCACAGATCTTCATTCTAAGTACTTATTATAATATGGGCGACTGGAAGGTTTCTTGCAATTCATTTTTTCATTTATACAACAATTTGCATAGTTATATTAGTGCTTGACTGAAATTAGTGAATTAATTCTAACATAAATACCATATGGTAACATTTGTTAATTATTATTTAAATGTAATTGTACTACTTATAACATTTCTTGTGCATCATGGTAATATATGATTTATTAAATATATTTATGTCTCTATCATTCCACATTAAGAAAATGTTACTCCTATAAAAGGTACTTACTTAAATGAAAAAAGAAAATTTGTTCCTGAAATTAATATCTCGCGGAAGCTTTTTAGAGTTGTTTAATAAAACTTATGTTCAAATTGTTCAGAGAATGATGCCTCAATGTGGAGAATTGAGTTCGTCTAATCCTAGAAATTGCCAACACGTGCATTCGCTCGGAAATCATTTGCGGCAAATAAGCTACGTTGCACGAAGTCGGAATTTTCATGTCCTCTATGTGATCTTTCTTTGTAATACGCATGCACAATGTTTGATACAAAACAAATGACACTTTATGAATGAAACATATTTGGGAAATAATAAATAATCGCAGTGGATCCAAATAATTATACGCATTGACAGTTTATACGACTATTATGCCAACTAATGAATCTGAAGGGGCAATAATGCACCTGTAAGATAGCCACCATGGTCTCCTTCTGATTTAAATATGTGGGGTGCTGTTAAAGACAAACAAGACTCCGACAAACAGTCATGATTTACTGTCGAGAATTTTATATGCAGCCAATCATTTTAATAATTCTGAGATCTGAGTAGTCCAATTTAATTTTTTTCAGTGTTGACAAGTGTATTCAGCAAAATGGATTTTAAAATATGTTTAATTAATGTTTTTTTTTAATGCATACTTTCAATATTTACTCATTGTTTATTAATTTATTTTTGTCAAAACCGCTCAGTTAACGGAAAAATAACTACTAATCGAAAATCATTCAAGAAATGCTTGTCCTTTTAATATTTGTTTTGAATGGTTCCCTCACCATATCACTATTTAGCCTTTTTCTATCAGCATACTCTTTCGGTTTCGTTTTATGAAATGGAAATTTATGTCACATAATTCCCAAAACTATACTTCTAGATAAAGTTTCATCCTGCGAGACAGACGTATTTTTTTTATTATCGTAAGCTCAGTTTTCCAGTATCATCCAATAATTATTCTACGAATCGCAAATTTCGTGTCGTCATCAACCTCTATCTTCTTCTTTGCGCGAGTCACATCTATCATTATGTACTTTGACGTACTGAATCCAAATCTGAAGTCCGTGTAGCTCAAACATTCTCAAAATGTTAAGTAAATCGCAAAAGTAGCGAAAAATTGCAAAAAATCACTATAGTGAGCACAAAGAGTGTGTTTCTTATGTATTTAGATGCGCCGAAACCTAAACTGAACTCTATCAAGCTGCATCATCAACAGATTTTTCAAAAATTACGAAAAATAGCTGGAAAAGACGAAAAACCGTTAAAAATCGCCAACAAGTGGTCTGGTCAAAAGTACAGACCACTTTTTTGTGTGCTGGTGGAATTTTTACAGTTGACATTTTTATTCCAGTGATTCATAAATTAATACAGAATGTTACTTTCCCACATCTTACTTTAGACTTCTGCTATTTCGCATGATAATTTTAATGCGAGTGAAAATATTCTGTGAACAACCAAACTTCGTGCTGGTGCGTGCACAAACTCCACTTATCAAGCAGGTCGCGGATCGATTCCTGTCAATTAACGGCTGCCAAAAAAAGAAATGAATCGATGAAACTTATCCTTCGAGAATTATCAATAAAGAATTGGCTACCTAATTGATTATTAGAGTCCGATGAAAAATGATGGCAACGTATCGATCTATCAGCACGGGCAGCGTAAGGACACTCTGTCCGTGTTCTTTCGAGAGGTAGCCGGGGAGATAAGCCTTGACAGTGCACGTGTAGACAGGCTACATAACCAACCAACTTAGATGAATGGCCAGTGACGTGCCGCTAGTACGCATTTGTTTGTTTGCACGAAAGTAGTTTTAATTGATAGTATTTGTAGGATGACACTAATTTTAATGGCGAAACACGCGTCGAAATTTTCAAATTTGACACTTTTTATCCGGTATTGTTATTCTCCAACGCATAACTAGTTGTTTAAGTTTGTCTTAAGCCTTGTCCCCATGGACGCGAAATTCGCAAAAATAAAACTGTCATTGACTGTCATGGTAGATTGTCAGAAGCTCAAGTTAAATTACTAACACCACGTAATGATGAAAATAGCGATAATATTCATGTTTTGCGAAATTCACGAAAAGTTTATCTACAACTGCTTTATAAGAGACTCATTACAGCATTTATTTGGCACGGTTTCAGTTTAATAATGAAGGTCATACAAGTGGAGTAATGTGACATATTACCACACTAGTGAAATATTAAAAAAAGAGATCACTGCTTAATGATTATTTTTATTAAGAACCAACAGGTTTATCAATTTGTTTCTTGGTTTGTATCCCACTGATTGCTTTTGCAGAAAAGCAATTCAATTGTTGTCAACATTTTGTCGTATACAAATTGTAGACCGCAGTATAGAATAGAACGCCCAAAGACTAGATGATTTGTACTTGGATAACTCTTCAAAAAATGCTAATAATACCTTTTCTTTTGCTTTATATTTTATATTCTTAGATGCACACCATTCAGTGAATCAATCGTCTATAAAATAGTTCGTACTTGGTTTTCGATTTATCTGGCAAAAACTGCAGTTGTAGCAGCTTTTTCAATTTCAAGAGGTAAGTTTTCTATTTCTGAATCATTCATTATTTCAGTCAACACCGCTATTTTCACAAGAGAATGTAAAGACGAAAACTAGATTTTGTTTATAACAAGTTTGACAGGGTACCATAACAATGCCTTTGTTTCTTAGTTTGGAATCAAAACTTACAAACTGGATCTGACTTTGGATTTTTCTCAATTTAAGGTAATTGTAGATAAATTATTTTGTAGTACTAGAGAAAATTTTATATAGTACACGTGGGATAACGACATTTTTTATTACATTCGCGAAATTACACTATATCCCACTTGTACTATAAATAACTATTATTTATTTTATGCATAATTTACACCATCACATTACGAAAACCATTTATCCGATTGGAAAAAACAAACATAATTACATTCAAAAACAAATAAACAAGAAATAAACTACAGTAGAAGTACAATGTACAAAGAACAAACTAACTATTATATATACATTTATCTTTCAGCAAATACAAAACCTAATAGGCTACAAAAATACGTTTTTAAGGAACAATTAAATATATCAACTTCGTTCTGCAAGTTGTGACAGTTTCTACAGATTAAGTGCAATGGCGAAAATTTTAATACGTTAGTGCGAGGGGTGAGAAGATAAAATAAATTCATGCCGTTGAACGTGAAATATGAGTGGCTCAAGTAATTGAGGACAATCCACTTTATTATTTATAAGTTTATTCAGAAAAATCACTGAATGAGTTTTCCTGATATTTTCGAGGTTCACCACAAAAAATCTACTTAAAAGCTCATTTCGAGGGGTTCCAATTAAATGATAACTACCATCCAGTTTAAAAGAGAGAAATGTTAGAAAACACCGCTGAATATTATTCGAGTCAGGACTTGACAAAGGCATTGAAGAGCAGCATAACAGTTTGTGGATCAGTCAAATCTTTTGAGTTACGGATCACAAATCCCAAATTGCAAAAACTTTTATAACTTCATTTACATGCTAGTTAAAAGTTAGTTTAGGGTGGAATTCATACATCACACTTCAGGTTAAGTGTGCACTTACTTTTGCAATTTACAAGATAAAAATGTTACTAATAGTTTCGTACCACACTCTGATAAGTTTCAATTGAATTTAGATTATGAAACACAATATTGAAGGGCATCTTAAGTATACTTTAAATGAAAAGCCACACTGAAGTGAAGTGCTGACTATGAATTCCGCCCTTAGTGTCAAACATAGCCCAGGTCTTTAATGGAATCTGGTCGATTTAAAACTGTGCCAACGATACTGTAGCTATAAACAAATGGAAACACCTCTTTCATAAATGTCATAATGTTGCATTTAAATTGCACCAACCGTTTACTCCGTTCAAACAGTGCTGAAGTCTTAAACAATCAGAATGGCACAGTAAATTTTCACATCGCATACAGTAAATAAGATGCATCTGTTTCCTCAATTATATCATTGATGAAAACTATGAAAAGAAGCAGTCCAAGAATCGATCCCTGAAAGCTGAAGTTTCCCACCATTAATAATTTAAATTCGCGAGAATTTAACAGAATAGTTGTTTCCTGGAATTCTCTGTTTGCAACATATCGTTATCGCCGAATCACGATAAAGGTCATTAGCTTTCAATAGTTTCTACTGCTATGAATAACGCTTCGTGTCTGAGACTTGTCAGTCTAATATGGAGTAGCGAATAGAGCATTTACATGTAGGCGGCGCGGCGATCAATGTTAGGTATTAAATCTATCCTCACAAGTATTTGTTATTTAATTTTTGTTGTTTCAATTTGTGTAAGAAAAGTAGCCATATAACTGTTGTGTACCGCAGTGTTTATCTGTTGCTAATAAAAATAAAGATTTCATGTTTCGTAAGTTCCCTAATAATGCTGAAAAAAATGGTTAATAGGATCCAGCAAGAAACCAACCCAGTACACAAAGATCTGCTCAAAACATTTTACAGAAAATTGTTATACTAGTATGGGTAAGTACAAGCATACATGATCTATTTTCGGTGTATATTTTTCATTATTTGATAAGGTTTCATTCTTATTTTTAGGACAATGGAAAATTTTCAAAAATAGCTGTTTCAACATTATACTTACCTGTATACAAAAATACGATACCAATATTGTAAAAAATAATGAACGCATGAAAAGGTACTTGAAAAGGCGAAAACAGGATGAAAATGTAGACAAACTTGCAGATGGAAAAAAGATTTCTACTTTGACACGAGTTCATAGATTTCTATACTAGCACGAGTTAAATGTGATAATACGATTCCTCAAATTGAAAATGACTTGAATGATAATAACGTCGGTAATCCTGAGAGTATAGCAAGTGCATCTAGTAGTAACAAGTTATTTTACGATATGGCTATTCAAAATGTTATTAGTTATAAAAGGGCACAACTAATATCACTCAAATTTTTAAATGAAAACCATTTAAAACACCTACCAGGGTTTTCAACTTTTTCTGTATTGTACTTGTAATAAAAATACCAAATAAAAACTGCATATGTTTATTATTTATTTATGTCACATGTACATTATTTAAAACACTGATTTTTTTATATATTCGTATTTTTTTTTCAGAAATTGGGTATTTAATGTACTTTTTTATTTACTAGGCATATTACATGCAACATTTTTGCAATCTGAGCGACAACTAACCATTTTTCTATCGATTCGTAATATAAAAAATTTCAATTATTTCAAAACAAAGAGGTTTAAATTAAGAATTACCAGGAAATTCTTTAGGCACTCCAACGTTAACAATTTCTGTGTTAAATAACGTTTTATTATTTCTCTTTCCAAATTGCTAATGTAAAATGCAAATAAACAAGGTTATGTGAGGTTAATATAAATAAAATTTAATATATCTTTTCAAGTGACTTTTTTTCTGTTGTCTGTGTGTTTACAAATATTTTATTGATTTATTATAAGTTATATTTTGATAATACGTATGCAAATTAGATTTACAATCACTATTTGACTTACACAAATTCAAATCAAAAATTGTCAAATCATAAACTAGACCATAGAACATTAATATTAATACCTAACTTTGACGCTAGCGCCCCTATTGGAATTTTAATGTAAATGCTCTATTGCCGCTAGATATAGCTTGTCTACACCGCGTACTAATGGTTTCTTCTGTCGGGTTACACTTAAACAGCTGGGGTTATTCGTCGGTTGCCTCACCTGTCGCATACTGATGAACGCTAATACGCTCGAATCCGGTATATGTCTGGTGGGCTGTTGACGAGTGACATTAACTGTTTGCTTCAGGTTTTCCAAGTGTAATTCAATGCTGGTCGGGGCATTAGCCCGCAGATCAGTTGTTTTCTGGAATTCCATGGTTGCAAATAAATGTGGATTTTATTTGTAATTAAAAATTAAGTGCATGTGCTAAGTGTTGCTTATTTTTGTTTTGGTTTAACAAATATTGTATTTGATGCTAAATGTTGATGAGGTCTGTCTCGAATTGTTTTAACAGATTTAGCACAATATTGTCAATTCTAGTTTGTGAAAAACCTACTTGTCATGGGCAACCAAACCAACAATAACGTCTAAGTTATTTTCTTAATTAGCGGTTTGCTGTTATACATTTTTTAACAGTTAAGTATTATTCTTCTGTATTTTTGACAACAAAAGTACGGGTACAAAAATCATTGGAAAGAAGTAAAAATTTAAATTTGTTTAATTTCAAAATGTATAGCTAACTACTTGAATTTTTTGGTTGATTTCAGATTTCTTTTATTAGTAGCACCTTTTCTATTTTAGTTACGTCGTGTCAAAAATTTAAAAGTAGGCCTAGAATATTTCATACTTCATTTTTTATTTTAAGAAATGTTTCATAATAACTCATAAAAAATGCTAGAGTTAGATTTTTCTGAATTTACAAAGTCTGCTTGATTTTAGAGATAATACAGTCATAGAACATTTTGTTCTAAAAACAAACGAATTTAAATTTCAGGAGGATGGCTTTGGAACACTAACTTTTTAGTCTCTTTTATACGAGTAATTTCATCTATCCGAGGACACCCATATAGACATAGACAATGGACATATACATAGATACAGAAATAGACATACACACAAATACAAACGCAGATATGGATATAGACATAGATATAGCTATTTTCTTGTCAAAATTCATGCCAAAAAATCTCTTTGAAGGGATACAGAAATTTCATTTGCATTGCACAACACAAAATTTTTTACATAATTTTGATCCATTTCTGCCTTCAAAACATCAGTCTAGGGATTTTTAAACGAGGCAGACTATATGTAACTTCAACCAGGGCGATTTATATGAAATGCTTTAAAATACGGGTGTATAAAACACCCAAGGAGGTAACATTAAATTGAAAAATGCGCTTATGTGGGTGAGCCAAATATCCACTGCTTTGATTTACAGCGAGAAGAACGTAGGAAGCGAACGAAACATGCACAACAAGGTCTAGCAACCGGCGAATTCAATTGCGCGCGGACGCCACTGGGGCGAAGCCAACTAGATGAATGGTCATTCCGTGCTGGACTTTTAGCCACTGATATACGGCGATAAGGAAAAACGACGGACATATTTTTATGCAATAATAAAAAAGCCACGGTGTAGAAAAAGGCCGTATAAACTCTATAAAAGATTGTGATCGGCCGTGATAAGATAAGATTAAAGGTAGAGGAAGGAGTTATGCTCCTAATATTTCTTTGTGACATGTTAAGTATGTTAAAGGTTAACTAATTTATTACGAACATGAGATGGGCCGTTGCCGTGGTCTGGTCTGGGGTAATTGCGCGCTCTAATTTCGTTTTAGTGCTTTTGGGACCGGGGCAGTTTAAATAAAAATTAAATTTTATGTAAGAAACAAGTGAAGTTGTCCCGGTGTATTTAGGTAAATATTTTGGGATAAGATGTCCTCTTCAGTCCAGCATATAGCTGGTAAGGATTACTTAAAAAAAGTCTTGAGCAAAAATTTCACTATAATCCATGAATTTTCACTATGAATATGACATATGAATATTTTGAAAATTTTTTAAAAATATTCATGAGCGGGGAAAATTTTCCAGTTAATAATTTAAGCTTGAGGGATATTCGATAAGAAAATTTTATACCAAACCATTTATTACTGTGAAGGTAGAAATGAGGATCAAATGCGACAATTCAGCTAGGGACACATTGCTATGATGCCATGCCACGTGACGTGGTGTATATATACTCTGTGTGCACACTGTTACCACAGCATAGATAGACCAGCAATTTCACCCCGTTGTCGGCACTTTGAACTGCCTTCAGTTTTCTGCCGTGACCTCGAAATGTGAGTACGATAGCGCATCCGATGGAATTTACAGAATCGGTGATCAGGACCGGAATAAGAATTTTTTATTTGTGCGCAAAGCGTAGTTATTTATTACACATGAAAGTTTACGTTATATCTATCCACATTGTGTAATAATTAATTATACAGTTATGAATAGGTAATTCAAAATTTATCGATTTATTTGGACTCTTAAAAAAAAGAGTTTAAAATATACATTGCACCACAAAACATTTTTATTTATTTACTTACTTTTTTTGTTATTAGTGATAATTACATTTTTTTGGAGCTTTTTTTTAATTTAAATTTTGACGTTTGAAGTTTCGTGGAAAAATAATTTATTATGATTTTTTTTGTCTTAAATGATCTACGTAAGCCAGAAGACAAGTAATTTTTAGAACAGAAAAATTATGTTTACTTAAATTTATTTTTAATCTCAAGTCAAAATTCGCCCCTTTGGAGCCATGCAAATGAATGTGCTTCCAGGTGGGACTTTATTGCTCTATTCTACAACTACCCTGACAATTTTAAGATGATGCTCCATTTTCATCGCTCATATGATAACGTTTTTTCAAGATTATTTATCAGAATATTTAGAGGATGAATTTTAATATACCTACTTTTTTATTTTCTTTATTGTACATTTATACAACACTACATTTACTCACCATAATTTGAATTTTCAAAATACATATATTTTTGTGTGGAATAAAAGTCTATTCATTAAATTTAAATAAATGTTTTGATAATAATATTGAATAATTTTATTTGAATTACTAAAAACCCTCTTACCCGGTTATGATTCTTAAAGTAGCCTCTAGTTTTGAAATGCTGTTTTTATATTGTTTACTTATAAGAGAAATGGACCGAGAAATTGAAACGGCATAGACAAAGACGGATTGTCGGGGATTAAATTTTAGCTATCTGCTACAATTTAGTACGGTTCGATCACATACGGTTTTTTTAAAAGTACACCTCATCTATACCGATAATACATAATATAAAAATATTGAATATAAGCACCAGTACTACATTTATTTACGATTTGCATACATAATAAGCTTTTATTACTCTCTTTCATTTCTAAACAGACTATAAGTACCCTAATCCATTTAGCTAGAGTCGTTAACATTTATGTTGTTTCATTAACAATATGCCGTGAGAAACATTTCTTATGTAATTTGTTCCTAAGCTTCTCCTCTAATAATTTGTTTTTTATATCACTTACGTTTTATACAATATATAGAGACATTCATGCTTGAAAATCTTTAAAATAACAAAATTTTGTCAATATTTTCTATCATTTTATACAAGTCACATCATATTCACGTGCACACTGCTACCACGCGACACCACCCGAAGTGATGAAAATCTAACAAGAGGGAATTTGCGACACGGATGGCATGACGTGGCATGGCTTGAGTAGCATCAGAGCAGTGTGCACACAATATATAAAAATACATAATAATACATGGTGTCAGATCCTTCGGACATTGTATCACATGGCGTGGCGTGGCATGGCATCAGAGCAATGTATCCCCGGCTTTAGACTTTGTATTAAAAGTAATTATATGTAGAATATACTTAATAACCTACTGTTTTAGCGTTCATGCAAAAAACAAAACTTTATTGAAGTATATTTAGTGGAAAAAGTGTTTTTTTATTGCACTAGTGCAATAAAATGTTTATTGCATTCATCTGTCATTCTACTACAACGTTTTGTCATCATGACAAACATAAACGTTCAAATCGATGTCATATTTTCCTACATTTAGTGTCATCTAAATAAAATATTTCCTGGTTTTTGCATGAACGTAGAAAAAATTAATGTATGCAACTCGTACAAAAAGTGTTTATTGCACTCGACGTGTTGTCCTACTCGGCCTGACCGCCTTGTTGGGCAATTTCACATCGCGTGCAATGAACACTTACTTTTTGTACTTGTTGCATAAATAATTATTTAGTTTACATAAGACTATTAGAACCTCAAGAATAAAAAATAATTATACCAAGTAGTCAAACAAAATGTCAGTTTATACATAAGCGTCAAAAAATGTCCAGTATAATCATGGAGCTTACTTGAAGGAGGATAAAAATTACCGGACTTTTTTTTATTTACCATGGTAACGGAATAAAATACAAGGTTAGAAACTGTTGGTGTGATTTTCAACTGTAATATCCCTAGGACATTAACAATGTACGAGAATTTTATGGCAATCGAAAGCAACGTGCTTTAGAAATTTGACATAAAATTCATATCCCAATTTCAGAGGGATATTCGGTCAGAAAATTTATTGACAAAAAAATCAAACAAGTCGTAACACGACGAAACAACTATTTATTTATTTAAACTAAAGTAGCTGGTAAAGTTACAGTTATTAAAATTTAACACAACATTAGATTGGATATTTTTTTACAATGGAAGATCTATAACCACGCGTAGTGTTTATGATCTTATTGTGGTGATCTTGGTCGATGTTAAATTATTGTTTTATATAATTTAGATTATGACCACTAAGTTTCAGCAGCTATTCGAATGGTTTGTTAATTTTTTGTCCTTTACATTCAGGCCAATAGCCTCAACTAATAGTATTTTTTCCAATAGGGACATTGTCATACCAATTATTATCGGTTTTCGTTTTCCAGGGTCGATTAGGTTTTAAGAACGGCTGTGATGACGTAATATGTTCGCCTCGTTTTGATATCAGTTTATTTATGTGTGGAAAAAACAATACTAAGGTTTTCGTCATCTTTTGACTTGTTCTACATACACTGATACTTACAAACTTACAAACCACCAATCGCGCATCGTGAAATTACGCATAGTCTGTAGCGGGCCTTATGATATAGGAGTGGCTGCTCATTGTTTACTGAAAACTATTGTTTGATCATTACAAAATGTATCAGTTGATTATTCAATCCTACTCGCGCAACTTGGATATATCTTATGACCGCATAGTGCTATTTAAAAACAAACATTTTTGTAATTGTTAAAATTTTGCAGTAACCAAGACCGGCGGAAGCTTAGTTCATAGAGTTGTGTATAAAAATTAACAATTATCATATATGCATTTTTTTACTTATAAAATATGTATGTATTTAGTTAAATGAGTAATTATTAAACTAATAAATAATAACATAATTTAATAAATAATAACAATAGGTATTAATTCCTACATAAAAGTTATCCACAAAATAAATAAATAAATCAGAGAAATGACCGAAGAGCAGATGAACTTTCACACACAAGAAAGATCCCTGTTTCTCATCTTAAGCAAATACGTATAAATTACAACTATAGTCTGTTTAGAAATAAAAGAGAGTAATAAAAGCTTATTATGTATCCAAATCGTAAATAAGTGTAGTACTGGTGCTTATATACAATAGTTTTATATTATGTATTATCGATATAGATGAGGTGTACTTTTAAAAAAACTTTGTGTGATCGAACCGTACTAAATTGTAGCAGGTAGCTAAAATTGAATCCCCGACAATCCGTCTTTGTCTATGCTGCTTCAATTTCTCGGTCCATTTCTCTTATAAGTAAACAATATAAAAACAGCATTTCAAAACTAGAGGCTACTTTAAGCATCATAACCGGCAAATAACATTATTCATTCAAAATGTTTATTTCAATTTAATGAATAGACTTTTATTCCACACAAAAATATATGTATTTTGAAAATTAAAATTATGGTGAGTAAATGTAGTGTTGTATAAATGTACTATAAAGAAAATAAAAAAGTAGGTATATTAAAATTCATACTCTGAATATTCTGATGAATTATCTTTGTTTCCTAGATTGATAACGATAGGTTCCACAGTAACGTCAATTAAATTATCGAGTTTCCACATTTTCTCCTCTACTTTTTGTACATGATGTATACATCTTTGCCAGTCATCTGCAGTTACTCGTTCCAAGGAATTTTTTAACAAAATTTTCACGTCACTTAATTTAATCTGTATCTCCTTTTACCTGCGCCCAGACTAATTCGATTGGGTTAAGTTCACAGTGATAAGGTGGTAACCGTTATTTGGCGATTTGTTGCCATTTCATGGATAACATATTTTTTCTGATCTTTAAGATTGTCAAAAGTAATATTTGTTTCAAAAGAAATATTTTTTCCGGATAACCATTGAATTATATAGGCTTTCCTCCAATCAGTCGTAGGCGTCCGCTCGGTCTGCCGTGAATGGTAATTGTTATTATACATGACAATTACAGACCCAGGAGGAATAAGATCCAACATCTGTGTAAAATACTCTTCGAAAACATCTGCGTTCATATCTTCGTGATAGTCACCTGTATTTTTAGATTCAAATAAAAGTAAACCGCCATCTACAAAACTACTGGCACTACCTATATGTGTCATTATTAATCTTCGCCCTTTTCCTGAAGGTGCCTTGAACCCTGTTGAAAATCCATCCAAAAATGCTTGTCGAAAACTTTTTACATTTTTATCTTGCCATATTTTTGTTACAGTATATCCTCGTTGACCCAAGTTTCGTCTAGATAATAAATATTCCTCCCTTCGTCACGGAATTTTCTAATTGATCTTAAGTAGGATCTTCGTCAAGAAATAAACAAATAATTTTATCTTTATCGATAAGAAATGACTTTTTGTTCTGCTTTTCCCAGCAAAAATTCAACTCTCGTAAGACGGCCCATAATTTGCTTCTACTGATTTTTGGCAAATCGTTGTCCTCTGAAAGTTCTCTTAAAATTTTGTTTAGCGTTGGTATTTCTTTTTTTAAAAAAAATTAGTGTACTTTTCTGCGATAGACATTTATGAAGAAATCATCTATAACGACTTTTGACCTCCCTGTAGATGATTTTGGGGGATTTACAGTATCTTGTTCATTTTTTGTTTCCTTTAAAAGTCTGTAGATAGTCGATTTTCCAATTTCTGTCATTTTGGAACACTTTTCCACGATGTCGTCAACACTGTTGGTAGGATTTTGGTGTTTTGATGCATTAAATACATCTTTTCACGCGTTTAGCAGGTACGTAATCTAATAAGCTCGACATTTTACCCAAACAATATTATATCCATTAGCACAATAGTCACTAAACACAAGTCGAATTTTACTCTACTGCACTAGCACGTCTTCGTATATTCAGCTCTAAGACTGGATTGATCTGTCACAATACACTGGCTCCTGCCCTATAATGTATCCAGTAAAATATACTAATGTACACCCATTACCTGTTAGCATTAGTGTTACCCGATAATTACCTGAAACGAAATATTACCACGCCCATGGCCGATTCTTATCTCGGGGTTTTATTACTCTCTTTCATTTCCAGACAGACTATAGATGGCACGTAGAATCTGATGATAACATCAATTCTTATACAGGGTGTTCCATTTGTGTGACTAGTTCTAACGTTGTATGACTCTTAAAAATCGAATTTGTCTGAAGAGTAATAAAATAATCCAAATAAAGATAATTCAAAAATATTGAGGAAAATTATCCATGAGCGTACGTCAAAAGAAAAGAGAGTAGGTAAAGTACCCCCTTTCTTTCAGTTTCTACGTTTGTTCTTAGGCGTCATTTACAACAACGCTCTTAATATTTCTATGTAAACACCTAATTGATAATGAAAAATTGTTATAAATGTTTTCGTCACGTATCTATTGTTATCACTATAGGTTCTGGGTATACTTAGATCTGAAGATGGTTTTGTAATAAAAAAAAACACAGCAACGTAGTCTTTATCTCATGTGATGAATACAAATACTGTTTAATAATTTTGAATTTTTTTATAGCTTGAGTGAAGTTTCCATTATAATGTATTGATAACAAAAGACAGTCAAATGAAGTAATTGTTGTATTGTAGTTATTAATATTACTATTACATTATTATTACTTTATTGATATTCAATATACAGTACAGTACAATATTCAGTACAATACAATACAATACAGCGATATCACAATACATGAAATCCATATAGTCTAAAAAAAAAAACATATAAACCAAATTAATTCATGAATCCCACCTAAGTAAAACTTGTGTTGTGAGATCCATACATACATGTACATTCATATATATACAGACATATACACATACATATATACATACATATATACAGGGTGGTCGCGATGTAATGGGCCAAAATTCATAACTATATTTCTGACGTGGAAATATTGCGATTTGGACAAACTCACCTTAGTCCAAAAGTTGATACTTACAGAGATACAGGGTGTTTAATGCAAAATATTATTTTAGTTTTTTCTTATTTATTTCATAATAAATGCTCATATCGATATGAAATTTTGGTGTTAGGGGTTTTCTGGGGCGAGAGATTGAAATATATCCATGGTTTGCTCATAGAGAGCGCCACCTGCGCTAGGTCGAATGCGTTGAAAACGACAGAACTTTTTTATCTTTCAAAAATCTAATTCTCAGGTAGCAAATTCTGATTTTACATCTTCTTTTACATAAAAAAGCTATACTTTTTGATAGTCGCTATCTTGCACCGTTCTCGTAAAATTTGCCATTGAAAATTCCAATGTATTTGCATTCAATTACAAATCGGCAAAAAATTTTCAAGTAGGCTTATGTTAAAATCCAATTTTGACATTTTCCACTTATCTTAGTGCTGTGAGTAATATTACAGTATTATTCGTGTCTTATTAAAAGTATTCTTTACTTTATGATCTAAATCGTAGTGCGAGATAACATGCCACGCCATAATTTATTTTCAAATGGAGAAATGCGCGATATGGTTTGCGTTTATGCGCAATCAGATTATGTTGGACGTCGAGCGCTTCGTCGGTATTCAGATTTGTATCCGAATAGAAGGCAACCAAATCGGAAACTATTTAAAGAACTTTTTAATAGACTTGGAGAAACTGGTAGTTTTCGTCCTAAAAGAGACAACGCAGGGCGTACTGTTACAGTTCACCAAGAAGAAGACATTTTAGTAAGAGTAGCAGGAAATACAGAAGTTAGCAGCAGGCAGGTAGCTAGAGAAACCGGTGTTAGTAAAACAACAGTTCTCAAAATCTTTCACAAGGAAAATTTATATCCCTACCATTTTAAACCCGTGCAAAATCTTTTAGCAGCAGATTTACCAGCTAGATTACAATTTGCTCATTTTATGCGCAATCACCAAAACCTTGACCAGAAATTTTTGGATAATGTACTATTCACTGATGAAGCGATACTCTAATTACAAAATAGTGTAGTTGATTGTAACTTCTATATTTACACTTAGTATGCGTTCTTCTTAAATATATGTTATCTGTGGTTATAGCTGTTGACTAGTTTCGTAAAGGTGTATCTAGAATTATTATTATCCTTACAAGGAGCATTCACATTTCCAGTCTTTATGTAAGTTGATTTGCTTAGGAACATCAGTCGTCATTAAAGCGATATACTTTATGTTGTTCCTTTTAATCCAAACGTTTTATGCGTCACAGTAATTGTATAATTGACAGTAATTGTGGTTTAATAGGCAATTTTCACTTCTGCGGCGTTTTGTGTTTGCAATAAAATAAAAAGATTTCAAAAAGGACGTCACCTAGGTGGTACTTTTATTGCCGAGGTAACTGTACTTCGAGCATGCTAGCAAATTTCTCTAAACTATATTTATTTTAACAATAAAAAGAGATTAACCTCGACTGTCCAGTTGTGTCTCTCTAGTTTTACATATATTACCATACAAATTCAACTTGGCTGTTTAATAGTCTTGTAAACAACCGAGGTGTGGTTGTCACTGAACTAAATTTTTGAACACGTCTTCGTATACAAAAAAAAAGTAATCTAACAATTGCTTTTGAGAAAATTATATGATTAGGTATAACTAAACATTTAAAATACGCACGCAGCAAAAATTTGTCTGTAATTTCACGTGACCAGGGTGAAGTTATGTACAGTTACATACTAATTTTGTAAATGTAGTACACTGTAATACAGAAATAAAAATTGATAAAATTCCATATTGTGTTATGTGATTTTAGAACGATTATACTAAATTTCATCGTAAACTTGCGTCCCTATAATTTGTATTAATTTATACATTGTAATTTTTAAGTTGGAAATGTAAAATATAGATATGTAATTTTATTGAGTAGATAACTTAAATTTTCTTATATTTTATATATACTTACTTTTATAACTAACATTGAAAAATATGTACAGATGAAACTTTTTCAATAACTGATATTATTTCACATATATGACTAAACATCAATGTGTAATAAATTGAACTATATGTCCATGTTAAAAAAAATGTATATATCAAAGTGTTCATCAGTCAGTTCAAATATTTACATTCTTTTAATCCTGAATAGTGTAACAGAAGGCATTTAATAATGTAATATATTATATTATATTGTAGTCACGTGGAGAATGTGTTGACAGATGAAGTTGAAAACAGGGAAAAGTTTTTACTTTTAATATCATGGAAAATAAGTATCTGCTTGTTAAAATGTATAAAAGTACAGGTTTAAGCTAGTATATAATATGCAGGATATCTCTTATTAACAAATTATTAGAAATACAGTTGATTTTATTATTAGAATTCAACAATAAATACACTATGCGAGTCACATTTTTATTTCTAAATAGTTAAGAAGGCCTTGTCAGTAGCAGAAATAACTTCTGTGTAGGAACATTTTTTTAGTGGAATTTGTCCATCCATCCTCTAAATGTGATTTATTTATTCTCTGTAAAAGTGTATTGTTCATCCATCATCTAAAAATGTATTGCAATGTAGGTATTTCATTTGCATTAGAAAATATGCTGAATATTTTTTCTGAAAATACTACATAATTATTCTTCAAACATCGGCATATATTCCTTCGTTTTTGCAAATATTTGTAGATATACGTAATATCTGTGTGAAAATAAATATTTGTAGCTCGAATTTTAGTTACAGAAAATTTATAATTAACGTAACTACAACTATTGTTAATATCTATTGTAAGCAATTACTATTTTTACTGTCATAAAGATAAATAACTTACTTGAAATGAATGTTGTATGGTGAGACACAATCATGTAATGGCATAATTTTGATGCAAACATCTTAACAATGTAGCGTCGTGGATTATAATAAAAAAAAACCGTTGATATGAGTATAGGTAGAGAGAGAAGTAGGGGACCTTAAAAGGGCAAATTAATATACACCTATATAATGGACAAAATTTATATACACCTATATAAATTTTGTCCAAAAATCTATTGGTGATTTTTAAAAATGATTACTCGAATTGGAGAGAGTAGTAACAGCTTTGAGGATTCTTTTTTAAGGAAATGCAATGTTCAAAAACAGCGTACTTGTTTACACAAAAAAGGACCCTGTCTTTCTTCCCCTGGGACTTTTAACACCATTTCAATGACTTGATTATATCAAGTGCTAATAATGCCTGTGTGAGTTAGTATACTAATCTTTAAGTGATTATAGTTATACTGTAATTTTTGTTGATAAAAGTATAATGGTGATAATGGTTTGACGGTACAATCAATACCTACACAGTTTTTGTCAATCTAAACAACTAATAATTTTTGCGTTATGAATTTTATAATTTTAAGATCTATCAACACTGCCAACGTCCACGTTCCTTGGTAAATTTGAATAGAGTTTAGATCATAGTAGTCACATTTGCATTTCTTTTGTTGAAAATGATTAATGATTTCGGCGCAAGCTACTTTCCATTTTGAAATAGGTTTTATGTTCTTCCTTTTGGATATATTCGCGTGTAACCTTGTCCCAGCAAAAAGCATTTTCTGGGATTTCCAGGAAATGTCTGTAAAGCTTCCTTCATTACTTGTTTATGTCATTTGCTGTTTGAATAAGTCGACACTTAAACTGTGTATGGAATTTAGTGTTTAACTGTTCATTTTGTATGCTGTACAAATAAAAATTTGTATATTGAATCTTGGATAAAAATAATAATTTTAAAATAAGTTTTTAGAGCTATTGTATACGTAGTTTAAATAGGAATGTACGCTGAGAAAAGCGTTTTGATCAGCATTTGTTAAATGGCATGGAAGAAATATTTTAATTGAATTTGTAACAAAAAGTAATCCAGATGGCGCCTGGACCGGTAGTGGTTTGATTACAAGTGGGGGCGGCCGGCAGTAGGCCATAGCTATCGAAGGGACCGCGTATAGTTCCTATTATTAAACCTATGATTATTGTCATTTACAATATTTTACATATCCTGTAAAACCATATTTTATTCAGTAAATAGTTCTATTCATAAACAGTGCAAGTAGTTTGGAAAAATGACCGAATAATCGTACCTACTCCCCTTGATTGTAACAAACACGTTATAAATTTATTTATTCATTAAATTACAGGCTCCAACAAAACATATGCAAAAGAGTGATACAAGAAGATGTAATGTAGATATATACTACTAGACATAGATAGTATAGTAAGTAATAATACAAGAGGTAAGAATTATTAAGTACTGTACTGCATATTAGGAGATAAGATTAATATAAAAACATACTCTGATAAATCGTACAACATTATGAATTCTGTGAAACACAAAATATATCTACTAAATTGAACATAGCATTTAATTTTGCTTGTGGAATGCAGAAACATTAGAAGCATTGCAAACAAACAATCTGATTACGAAACAATTGTAACACTATTCAGCTATTTTTCTTCTAAAGTCAGTATACGTATCAAATTGAGATTATAGTAGTAACCGTAACCTTTAAAATATCTGCCACATTTTCAAGTTTGGATTTGTGCACTTGGTAAATAGGTGACCAGATAAAAATAGCATATTCTAATTTTGATCTCACAAAGTATAGTACAGTACTATATCTCTGCACGATCTAATTATAATCTAGTCATTCCACAGCAGAATAGGCAATATTATTTATATGGGTGTCAAATGAAAGTTTATTTTTATATTCAAGTTGACTGATATCAATGAGGTAGTCAAAATTAATCAGAGATAGTTTTCTTGTAACCATTATAACCCATATATTTAGGTTCAGTTTGCTAGATTCACACCAATTTACTACACAAGTATCCTAGTCATCAGCATATAGATGTGGTTTAATATTAAATTGCACTACTAGGCCATTTATAAATGTATTAAAGAGCAATGATCCCAAGATGGAGCCTTGTGGAACCCCTGCGTAGCTATAAATGTAGCTGATTTGTCCATATTGGGAACGATTTGGTAAATCTAAATATAATTTAAAAAACTGAACTAGTTTGCCAGTAAAAGTGTATGCTACATTACAAGATTTGTGGTAACGCATCCTACACGAGTGTAACCTTATGACTTTACAAATGCTCCATAATGTTAGAGAAGATTTTGAGTAATGACCTTACTACTGCATGAATTATGATGGTGGGCATTTTCAACATCTAAAAAACTACAATTTGTGGAAATTAATTTGTTCTGAACTTCACTTTTAACTTTTCGAAAACAAATCATCTAAATTTATAAAATAATAATGACAGTTCCATTTTAAAAAGTTGACCATGATATAATTTTTTTGCTTTACTTTACTTGTGAAATTGAAAGATCATTTTCAAAGCTTGAAAATAGTGCATTGAGAATGACTTGTCATTAAATTTTGATGATATTGAAAGACCTTTGTAGATATCTTTATTATTCTTCATAAAAAAACTTATTGAAGTTATGTGTTGCTTTTTGTTCACTTTTTATACACATGAGTGTGTGAATACTGAAAATTTAAAATTTTCTCTTCATAAGGAACTGTGGATAGCAGACATCAATATGTTGTGTGGTTACATATCTGAGCCTGTGCTAGATCTGGTGTCCCTCAGTGGTCCATTTTAGGACCTTTATTGTTTGTTACTTATATTAACGATATAGTTAAAAATCTTGATTGTAATTGTCTCTTGTATGTGGATCAATTACAAATTTATAGTGATGTTACTACCGTTTTTGATTGTTTAAAGTTATAGCACTTCCTAAGTTGTATTCGTGACTGGCGTGTCATTAACAATCTTTCCCTAAATAGTAGCAAGTGCACTGTGCTGACTTTCACTAGGAAACGCTATACTATACTATATAATTATAATATGAATGACATTGTCCTTAACCGTCCTGGTATTGTGTATATTTTGATAATAAACTAAGTTTTAATATTCATGTTAACAAAATCGTTCAGTCTGCATATATAAAACTAGGATTTCTAACTAAAATGTCCTATGGCTTTTCGGATATTCTTGTATAGGTATATGACACTTTTCAATGATCTTGTTAGCTCTAAACTCGAATATGCTAGCATTGTGTGGAATCCTGTTTATAAGGTGTTTCAGTCTGATCTTGATGTTCATTGGTGATTTTTGAAGTTACTTTAATTTCGTCAGGATGGAATTTATCGTCAGATAGGTATTCCTTGCATTTTACTTGATAGATTTAAAGTGTGGTCGGGAACAACGTAAAAATATACATAGGAGTGGGGGAATGAGCAGATTTATTTGCTACTTCTAAATTAATTCGAATACAATTAAGAAGAATTTGTCCTGCTAGAACATTTCTCTAATCTCATGGCAGTTTAAATAAGGACGGCAGCAGATATATTCTCACAGTATGTCGATGTAGCGCGGCACTTTAAGTGAAGACATCAATAGCCGGAGAATGGATATCACTCAAACTCGAAATAAGGAAACTCGCGTATGTAAACAATAATCGTATTTACAGACTTTACTATTATTGCTCTGTAAATTGAGACCTTATAAGGCGATTACAAGATTTAACTTTTAACGGCGTTCTTGGACTTAATAAAATGAGAAAATCTAGCCGCAGGCCTTTCCCATTACTCGTACATGTTAATTTTACTAACTCATCAAGTTTTTTTTCCACCGAGAGCCGTCAAGTCGCCTTATTCCGTTTTGCGTGTTTATTGTTCAACATAATTCCATTTCGAAGTTATTGTTTGTGATCTCCTAGCCGTGGTTATTTATTTACATTATTTATATACCGAGCGAACGGAATTTATTGCGATGGAGAGATCATTTAACCGTTGTTGTTTATAGTGGACTTCGGGCATAAGGAATAATTTAGTTAAGGGCGCTGAAATCTTGAAATAGAATTTTCTACAAATACAAATAATTTTAGACATTTAAGAATTGAATATTATAGAGCTTAGACAATTACAGGAATGTTATCGCATGCTACCAGCGAATATTCAAAGATACCGAAATAAAACATGTAAATATGTTTTCAATTTAACTGTAGATGGAAATATTGTTATAACATAAACTTATAGTTCTGAAAATGAAATGAAATGAAAATAATTATTAAAATGTTAGGTTAGAATATCAAAATAGTGTCTTACAATCACTTTTTAATAGTTATTATTTTATTTGAAAAAAATTTAAATAGTAAAAGTGGATAAAAAATATCAAGAATTTTATTTTTGACATCACCTAAAGACATCACAACTTTGATAATTATACAGCGAGAAATACGTTGACCTTAAGGCTATTTCTGTTTTATAAGACATGATCTTTTTTCTTTAAAAATTAAGTCTGTAGTCTGAAATTTATATTGCTCGTTGAGAAATAACAACAATCTCTAATCAAAAATATAAACAAAAGCTATGTCTGGTATATGAAGTAGTACATATACAGAGTGTGTCCGATTTAATTTGGCAAACTTAAAATTTGTCAATAATTTTTGTACATATTCCTAGTATGAAAATAAAAAAGAGTTTATATCAATATGAAACCGAAAATGATTTCGAGTGATGAAGATTCGTCGGCAAATTAAAATTTTTCACAAATTTTAAACATAAAAACATAAATAAATTAATTTGTTTTTGTTGCATCAATAAAGGCAATAATTTGATATGATATGTTTGTTAAAAACCGCATATGAAAGATATTTGATTAATTTTAAATCGTCTAAAATTTACGCATTTTAGGAATACTTCTAATTTAATCAATAATAATAATGGAAATATAATAATCATTCGATAAATGATTACAAATATCCATCAAATACAAAATATTTATTGATGTATCTGTCGTTTTCATTGGGCATAATAGTTGTTTAGTCATTTGCTGAAAAGTCTTGAAATGCTTAATACTACCTGTAGAAATGAAAATGTTTGGTGGAAGCAAATAAACAAAATATTTTTATTTTGGCATTAAAAATAATTGGGGACTGTCAGTTGAAAAAATTTATTGTGGCTCAATTGATATGCAGAATTTATTATATGTTATTGTGAATTAGAAGAATGGAGTATATCATTTAGAAACTTCCACAGATACAATTGGATGGTATAATAGTGCAGATATTGTTATAGCACATATTCAGTTTTTAAATATAGATGTGCCTCATGAATATATTTCTGTTCGAGTAGCTGTATCTGGAGTATCATTGTCTGATGGACAAGAATTTTAAAGTGCTCCTCCAAGCCATCTAAGAAACAATGCCAAACAAATCGCGTAAGTTTAAAAAAATATGTGTCACAATAGCTATTACAATTAACAAAAAGTATAAATACATACTTAATATGTATGTAATATGTACAGGATGATCATGTAAAAATGTTAAATTTCACTGTCCTTTTGCTACCCTAATCTTAGGACATCGGAAAAATAAAACATTTTGACTAGTTTTTATCAAGGATTTCAATTTTTTTTAATAAAAAAACAATCGGGCATCGCTCTACAAAGATATTGATATTAACTTGTTCTTTATTATAAAACATCCTTATACTATTATATTTTTGGATTCACCACTTTTTTTTAATTGCACTAATATCAAATTATTGCGAGGTATTGGTGATTAAATAATTCCATAATTAAAACTAAATTTTTTATTGATAAAAAAATGAAATTCTTCAATAACTAACCAAGCCATATAAGTTTGATTTTTCCGGTATTACCTAGAGCAGCAAAGTTACAGCCGTATCTAACGTTTAAGCGTGATTAACCTATACCAGTGGCGGCTCGTGGTAGCTGCAAGAGGTGAGGCCCAAATAATACCTAAATAGGAATAAATTTACACGTCTCCCCGCACATATTTCAAATACCATAGAAGATCATCAGCATCAAGCAGAAAAATTCAAACAAGCTCTTGAAGTGCAGTGTCTGACAACACATACCTCTCGATTAATTATGATTAAGGATATCCAATCACTTCCGGTTTTAAAGAAAAAAGGAACTTGAGGGCGGCAGTCTGGAAAAGTAAGGAATTGGAGCAGTCAGTTGGTAGGACACCAAAATCGAAAAATAAGGCAAAAGAAGTTTACGAAGAAAAAGGGGCGGCCTTTCTGTATCAGACGATGCGATAACTGGTCTAAGTGAAGTCCAAGTCCTAAGAATGTAAAAAAAACGATACTATTATTCATCTGACTCATCATTCGTCTAGTGATGAAATTTTTCTGAGACATCAAACACCATCTCAAGATACAGAGTGTATTTTCTGTTCTGGTTTATTTTCCTAAAACACAAAGGGCAAATATGGATACACTGCCTTATATGTAGTCTTTGGCTCCACGAACTGTGCGCCTGTGTAGAAAAAGACACTTATGTGTGTGATTTCGGTCGTTAATGGACCTTATATTTTATTAATTTTTTTTTATTTTTTATATTCCATATTACAAAATCCCATCATTCCATATTTTCCTACTAATTTTGGAGGACAATATCATATAATTCTTTTCATATTTTGGCCAACCGTGTTCAAATTTTTGGTTAATTAATCCTGTAACACTTCTTCTATATAATTCTGTATAAATGTAAATTAACTAGGAAAAAATAAAATGGCGATAAAAGGAAGAAACGGAATTGGTTTTATAGCATATGTTCCAGCCGATTATAAAAAGAACAGTCCCTAAATACGCCATTGATCAAAAGAAGGACATGAGGTTGTCAAAAACTGAGTTGAAGCTATAAATACAAAAACAGTTTCCTTCATGTCGAATCGTTTCCGTGTTTAGGTGCAATTATTCCAACAACTTTGTATTAACAAATCAAATGTAGCAGCTTTTGGTAATGCATATGTCACAATTACACTGCTGACACCAACGAGAATTTAGCGGCTATAACTCACTATCGATAAGTTAATTGCTTGTCAGCGTCATGAGTTTGACATGTTGAATTGAATTTTTTCATATATTAGGTAGCTATTATGGTGTAATAGGACATGAATGTATGTAATTAACGAGTTTCTCTTTTTTCGGGAAATCATTTAACAGAGTAAAAATTCACACTCGTGATAATAATTGGTATCTTACAAACTTGTTATCCGAGGTATTATTATTTCATACAGGGTGCGATATATTAAGAAAAACGAAACCGTTTATATTCCGAACTGTGTTGAAAATATCAAAAAGCAATATACTCGTATTTGCAAACGAATCTTATCAGATACGTTCTCAGCAAAATTTGTACTGTAAATGTTCCAAAATTAGTCTATTCTCTTGAATACAAAACTGGCAAATAAACTCTTTTGTGTCAGTAATAAAATCATATTACTTCTAATATCAGTTTCAGCATCTTGAATGAATGAAGTGGCCATACATACAAATCGCAAGAATTCGGATCGGATGATTTAGGTACCAATCCATTTATTTAGGAAATATGTATGCAGCCATTGGTTCGTTTGTCTTTCTTAGTGAGGGGGTGTCCCAGCAATCTGATACCACATATCTTGTACAAGTAGTGGATTGGAACATCTTCTAGAGGAAGAGGAAGCAAGAGTCGCGGGAGATATAATGGTCCTCCTCTCCTTGTTTTTCAGGTCCCTGTAGAAAGCAACCAGTCAGGCTTATTCGTCGGTTGCCTCACCTATGACAAATTAATGAGAGCTAACAAGCTCGAAATAGGTATATGTGTGGTGACAACCATGGTGACAATGCTGATTAACCGTGGCTGTTTGGTATAAAGTTTTCATGGAGATTGTTAAGGAGACCAATGAATACCCAGTCTGTCTAAGGATTGATTCAAATGATCTAAAATACTTGCATTCTTTGTCCACATCACTAGAATTAGATACATTTTGAGGCTTGTTGAGGATGCCTGTGGGTGGTCCTCTTTAGTAAAGTTACATGATATTGAAGCATTATTAGTAATGTTTTTAATACATTAAAAATTGGTTTCTTCTGAATACATAAAATACATGAACTAATCAATTGTTTACGATTGCCTCTCTCCATCTGACAGTTTTTCTGTTCTTCGCCCGAAGGAAATCAGTAGTTTGGAAGTCAAGAATTTACCAAGCCCATTTTGAAGCGTAACATCATCATTCAAGTAGATTCATGGAAGGTCGTTTGATAGAGAACGGAAGTGGAGATCTGGTTTCCCAGAATCAGAAGAATAGAGTCATGAATATTAGAAACGTGAGAGCTATGTCTTCCCGGACTTTTTAGCTGCAGTTTGAAACCACGAAGTTATTGGAAATAAGCTCAGTAGTGAGTCATTGGCTGCGTCTGTTGTTTGATAGAGAACGGAAGTGGAAATCTGATGGACCAAGATCAGAAGGGTAGGGTCCTGAATATTAGCAATATGAGAGCTGGAAAATCTCCTGGTCGTTTTTTAATTGCGGTTTAAAAGTTATTGGAAATAAGCTCAGTAGTGAATCGTTGCCTGTATCTAACGTTACCAAACGAAAGCTTAAAATATTTTCACTCGTAAGCTTGCGAAGCAGATCCAAGCAGATAATCTGCACTTACGTTGGAATAATTGGTATAGATAATGAAGTTTGAGTTGATATAAAAAGTTTACAGAAAGACTCATAAACTGTTTCTGGTTAGTATAGCTTTTAAACGTCAAAAACTAGTCGCCTAGTGATATCCGTGAGCACAGAAAATGCGCCAAAAGTGCTTTGTTTGAAATGCTTGGCGACATTAAGCCGAGTACAGATTAGGTGCATCATATAATATGCAGTGCTCCATGACTGGTCAATTTGAACGTGTTTGCGAATGATGCGCAATCATATAGTGCGCATTCACGTCTTGTTCGAACGTTCCCGAAAATTGTCGGTACTTGTAGCGAACACAAAGGGAATTTAAATTTGTATTTGGACGTTACTCGTGAATGTTAATGCAGTTAGGACGTATTCAAATATGAAGGCGCAAACTGAAGATGGCTGGACTGAAGGAAGCACTTTATTTCCACTGCCGTGGAACCAGTATGATGCGAACTATTTTAAGAAAAATGTAAAGCAAGACGCGTGGATAGAAATTGGCAACGCGATGAAAAAACTGCAAATTCTTGTAAAAATAAAATTTTTAAAGCAAAACATGCGTCAGCGATATAACCAATTTTTTATCATGTTCCATGTCGACTAGTCACAATTCGTCTTTCGTCTTACCTGCCAATTTAATTTAATTTAATTCTTAATGTTACTTTTAATAATTTCGAAAGGTAGCAGAAAAATATTTTCCAAGAATTAAATGAGGACTCAAATACTTTTCTAGGTACCTATACCATACATTATAAGAAAAGTAGAAACATAGTTGAAATTTCTTTTAGACGAGACGCACATTTAGATTTTTCTCCTGATAAGACATGATTTACATTAATTACTCAATTTTTATTATTCATACAATAAAAAGTACGGAAGCTAATATAATGTCACAATGGATAGATGTGTGGGTTGGTGCGACTGCAACGTAACCACTACACAAAATGTAATGACAATGTATCATGTACTTATCGGTTTCACTCATTAAAATAAGTGACGTATTTCCATACAAGAATATTTATTGACTGGATTTATATTCATTAAGTTCTTTTATTCGAGTCGAATAAACTTAAGTGCTAGACTCCATTTTATGTTTCGAAGCATTACCCGACATTGTCGATTATTATTTTTTCCTCTTGGAATGCTAAAGCAATTACCTTGAATTAACAATTATTACTATTTATATTTCAACATAATTGTGATCTTTTAAATAAATTGTTTCGACAGGGTGTCAAGAAAGGAAAGCTAACAAAATTCGGGCAGATACTTCACTCTGTTTACCAATGGTAATATAGAATTATAATCATATACATACATTGTATAATAGCGAACGGAATATAAAATTAAACAATTTTTTGAAAAATCTTCAATGAAAAGTAGTAACCACCACAGTTAAAAATTTGTAAGATCCATGTTTATTATTTGTGCAAGCGCCTTGCAAGTCTTAGTAAGCTGAGATACGAGATTTGCGAGACTCACAAAACAAGACAAGACAAGATCGAGCAAGAACAAGACTTTAAAGTAACTCTTGTCTTGCTTTACAAGACTTTTTTAAATTTTGAAATATGTCTTGTGTACACTAATTGCTGACTCTAATACAGCACGTTATTCGACGCCGTAATTCATTATGAAATGTGTTGTACTGCTTCTTTGGTAAACAAAACTACTGACATTTAACAAATGGCAAAATACGTGTTAAATATTTTCGATCGGCTTTTGATCTTTTGTCATAACTTCGCTTCTTCGTCTTTATTCCTTTCTAGAGCTTGCAGCACTTACCTGTTTCGAATTGAGTTCAATATAAGACAATTACGTTTTTCTAAAAAAAGACCTCTAGTTAGGTCTCTATTATCGTGAAATGGCATCTATGTAGGTCTCTTATTTGACTATCAAATGGGTCTGAGTAACGCTGGAAAGTTCATACCTCAATAGATACACGTATAAATATGTGCGTAGCGATCTGGTCAGTGAATAAATCTGAAACGCTGGACAATTTGCATAATTACTAACGAACAAAACGTAATAATTTCCCCATTGCACGTGATTAATAATTTGTGAACGACCTTGCCTATGTGACAGCTTTTAATAAAACTCGAAATATGGGTTAGAAAATACGCGGCGCCCACGCTGCATTTGTTAAGACTAATTTCTGACAATCATTTCCATCGACAAACACGTCCAAGTTATCTATCGCGTGTAGCGAGATAATTCAATTGGACCCGTGTCTTGCCCAACGGTTCCGGTACATTTCCCTCAAAATATGGTCTCGCGATTGATTTCAATTAAATAATTAATTACTTTTTATCTTGGGACATATTCCTTGCGACCCACTCGCCTCTTATGTTCCAATAACTAGCTGTCAGCCCACAGATTATGCTGAATTAATTATTCCTTATTATAATTGGCAGATGGAAACAAAAAGAGTTGCAGGTTAGGAGTGTTGTTTGTTTTTTATCTCGATCTGTAATTGTCATCTGTTTTGGCTTCTAATCTTACGTATTTTTTTTGTTGCTCTGCATATTTAAATGATTCACGAATGAAGTCATTCGATCGGGAATAGAAATCTCTGCCTTGCAATTTGATTTCTCCGTATTGTTTAATAAAGTGATAAATGTTAAGGGAAAGCTAAGATTAAAACAAACAAATAGGTGCTGCGAACTACAATAATTTGCTTATTATAAAAGGTTACCAGGATAATATATGACTTGGGATATATTAGATAAGTTCTAGAGGCAGAGTTAACAAAGAATGATTGCTGAATAGTCAGTCACTATATTTTCTACACACTGAACTCAGATCTCATACTGAATATTTAGCGTTCACGTCGAATGAGTAAAATACCATTCAGTATCTGTATTCATGGATACGGAATATCCATAATCGTTATTTTGTCAAATTGTGGTTATAAGAGGGACTAATTCAATTCTCAAATATTTTTTAGTTATTTAATTAATTATAATTCCATAATAGTACATTATACTATAAGGGAGAGAAATACGTTATTTTGGCAGAGGTGCAATTTGCAACAATGGTACAATGCACCGAGGAAAAAATAGCATCTCTCCCGAATGGTATATACTATTTTTTTCACGGTCTCATTAACTTAAAAACACATATTTTGTCATTATGACGTAAGTAGCACCAGAATTATTGTATTCGGATTTGAGCATTTATTTAGTAGTCGTTGAGTTATTGTCATAACTACAAAATAAACAAACAAAAAGAATTTTCAAATTAAGGTGCTAGTTTGGTTTAGTTTAAAGTTTGTTTAGTGTACAATGAATAATTGTGAGTCGGAAGAGATTGTGGAGGCTGCAAATATTGCAATAAGCAATTTGCTGCCTACGAAGTCAAGATCTTTATACGATATAGCCTACAATCGGTTCAAAAGTGGTGCGCCGAGAAAAATGTTCAAGTATACAGCGAGAATGTTTTATTGGCATACTTTTGTGAAAATGCAAAGAATTACAAGTCTTCCACATCATGGGCACAATATTCTATGGTTAAGTCATGCTTGATAATTTACGACAACATAGATATAAGCAAATTGCCCAAGCTGATCGCATTTTTGAAAAGAACCGGTGACGGATATCAAGCGAAAAAATCGAAAATATTGACAAAGGGTGAAATCGACCGTTTTCTATCAAGTGCAGATGACAAAGAATTCTTAGTGATTAAGGTAAGATTACTTTTGTTGTTAGGTATTTCAATTATTAAGTATTTTGATTTTTTATAGGTTGGATTAATTCTGGGGATTGCCGGAGCTTGTCGAACTGATGAACTAGTCAATTTAACTGTAGATGATATTGAAGATGTAGGCTCTTCCTTGATTGTAAAAATTCCAAACACTAAGACAAAGATTCCATGAATCTTTCTGGTTACCGATGTGGGAAATATGCTTGAATTGTTTCGAAAATACCTGTCCCTTCGTCCTCCCCACGTCAAGCATAAGCGCCTTTTTTTGTACTACAAAGCAGGAAAATATAGTCCGCAGCCAGTTGGCAAGAATACCATGGGAACAATTCCGAGTGTAGTAGCTTCGTATTTAAAATTACCTGATGCTGCATGTTATACTGGTCACTGCTGCTGCACGAAGATCTTCAGCGACATTACTGGCAGATGCTGGTGTGGATATCACGACAATAAAGCGTCATGCTGGTTGGAAATCAACGACAGTCGCTGAGGGTTATGTCGAGAACTCCATTGAAAATAAGACCAAAATTGCTAATCAGGTTTTAGTAGGTACCACTACTAGCGCAATCACAAAAACTGTAAATGTAAGCGAAAGTAATATTCCTTCTAATATTAATTTTGAAAATTGTACAAATGTAACATTTAATTTAAATGTCAATAAATAATTTCAATGTTATCTTTTTTTTGCATGAAAAACGTTCTCCATAATGTAAACTCCCTTGGGAGCATTATACTCCCTTGGGAATAACCGACTACTTCTGTTTTAATTTTGATGTCATAGAAACTGATTTCTACTCCCGACCGTGGAAAAAATTTATTTTCTATGTTATAACATCTGTAACTACCAAAAATAGTATATTGTTGGATTAGGAATAAAAGTGCCACTTTCGTGGAAAGAAAATTTTGTATATACGGGACCTAACATAGCGTAGCCGAGCGGATGCAAACTTGCGAGACAAAAAAGACACTTTTCATTCGAATAAAACATGCTATTTTTTCTCCAACCGAAATCTCCATTCCATTTAATTATTGAAATTATTCAAACCAAATTTGGATAATAAAGCAAAGTAGGTAAGTAGGATATATCGATGTAGTCATGGATACTTTGTCAAACATTAGTCGCCATATTACTAATTGAGTTCATTTGTCATTGTAATTCAATTATTTGCTGATAAGTTTGTAAAAATGGAGTCTAATGAAGATTTAGGTGTACCTGAGGAGATACTGGAGCGTGCGAAAGAGGTTTTTTGAATCTTCTTCCAAAGCAATCTCGAATATTTTTTGAAACTGTCTGCCATTGTTTTATGGATTGGTGCAAAGAAAATACATTAAGTTGTATTCAGAAGATGTATTGATGGTGTTTTTCTTAAACTCAGCAAATAAAATGAAACTATCAACGCTTTGGCCATTAATATTCAATGTTGCGGTCAACGTTGGATATAAAGAAGGGATTGATATAAGCAAATATTCAAAGATGCTTTTCTCAAGATACAAAATGAGGGATATGGACCGAAAACATCGCGTGTATTTACAAAAGGGTCAAATTGATTGCTTTTGAATAGTGCACCTTATAGTTTATATTTGACGATGAAGGTACACGCTTTAAAAATAAAAGAACAAATTTTTTAAAAAGCTTCTTTACAGGTCGTCCTAATATTCGTGCAGACGCACGCCCTTCTCAATACCAAAACCAAGAGACCACGTTCTGGTACCGTTCTGGGAGATAATTATTTAAGTTTTTATTGAAAATATGTTACTTTACGTTCACCCGGATTGGTAGAACATCGATTATTTCTCAAATATGTTCATGGAAAATGTCATCGAATGGTGGAATGTAAGAGCATTTCGAAGGTAATTTTTCACTGTATACAGCTGGCAATCAAAACTCTAAACTTGAACTCATTTGGCAACACTCATCTAATCATGCTTTCAAGCATGGTATTGATATAAAAAAGAGATATTATTTATTAAAATGTCGTTGAAGATCAACAGTAAGGTTGACAATTAATTTATTTTGTGTGTAAATAATTTTCTTATCGAATACACATCAAGTCTTGATAAATAATACAAATTTTGTGAGATTCCTTCCTTCCTTCTAGCGTGTTTCAGCATTCTCAATGGTATAATTATATCGGTATTATCAAAACTCAAATTTCTATACTTCAGGTCATGTGACAACATCCATCCAATCATGGAAAGTTTACAGCGATAACACTTTCCATGCGCACAAGAAAATTTGTTTATTTTGTGTTTATAAAAATGTCGCACATATTGGGTTAATGTGTCCAATGACTCAATTAATAATATTATATTAAAACTAGGTGACCCGGCAAACGTTGTTTTGCCATATGAATTATTTCTAGTGAATACTTTGGCAGTTAAATAAAAAATAACTAACTTATTGTAAGTGTGTGGAGATGTGGTATATGACTAAAAGAGGAATGGCACTGTGAACGATGACGGCCTATAATAATAACAAAACACGAAACATTCATTTTTTGAATTATTTCGCGTGCCTGCAATTTTACTTGTTTGACGGCCCAAATTAGCCCCTTTACATCTTGTTGGCATTGTTCAATGTACAAAAAAATAGCCATATCGTAAAATAATAGCCGTTGTTGGCGGGAGCTTGTGACACGTGTTGCGTACTTTTGAGGTTATGTAGATCACATAATTAACTAATAATGAGAACTACACTTAAAATTAATAATTTTATTAATTATTGATAAAATAGGAAATAAATAATTATGGCCCAGCAAATTAATAATAAATTTACTTGAGAATTACACTTAGAAGGTAAAATGATAATTGTAAACGTCACTATTACCACAGATAAATTAGCTATACAGATAGCGCCTGAGATAGAGCGACGATTTAGTTTCTTATGTCGTCAACAGATGTTCCCAGTGATCACATTTAGCTAAAGTTTAAATTCGGCGGAGTCATATCAACTAGCAGTGTGTATACGTATCTTAGCAACCCATTAACATTGTTGTCACATCTAGCTCGGCCGGCTCAGCGTTATCGTACACACTACACAAACTACACAATACACATATCAGGCACATACCCTCTAGTCCAGTCGCCGGGCAGCTCCATCCAGCCCAGCTCAGTCTTGCCCACTGCCCAACCCTAGAGCTCGCTCAGTCTCACTAGATTCACAAGTTAGATGCATAAATATTAATTTTTTTTTCTATCAACATGTCGGGGAATAAATGTATGTGCAAAAACTGAGGAGAATCAAAAAGGAACACCCAAATTAAAAATGTTTAGGTTTCCTAAAAATGAAATATTATTATGCAGTAAATAGATATTGATTATTGATTATTGGTAAATATTTTCGTCAGATACATAATTTTGACTGTATTATCATTTATTGACAAAATGAAAGTAAATATATCTAGATCCAATTAATATTAAAATAAACATTAATTTATCGAAATAATAATTTAGATATTAACGATGTGAAGTTAAAAAAGATGTATATCTAAATTGTTTTTCGGAAGAATTGTACGTTAATTTCACATTATTTAATGGCATACGCGATTACATTTTACGCATAATTCACCCAAATATTAATATAACGAATTTTAAAGTTTAGAAGAAAAAGGCCTAATGACAATATTCACATACGAATGCTTGTATCGAATTTATCCGTCGGACATGTTCGTGCATGTGTATTAGTCCAAAATCCCACTGTAAAGTACTTTCACCCAAATGTTAATGGAGATAATTGCATTAAACATGTGTTTCATATACATGCTAACACGAATTTGCTAGGTTGGATAATAATCAAAGCCGGGTCCTAGAGGCATTAATTATGCATTAAAAATATTAATTGGAGGTGAACTACAAATTAGTCTTAATGAAATAAATAATGTACCAATTTGGAAATTGGCAACCTGATAAGTAAAAATATAGAGTTATCACACCCAAGGAGGTTCTCAACATTGGTTGTTTAAACATTAATGGTTATATTGTTGGAGTACAACTTCACCGGCTGTTTAATGAGACAAAATATATACTAATCGAAAGCTCATAGCTTGCATTTTCATAATATGTAGAGTTGCCTGCATTTTTCCAGGTCTAAAGTTCGACAACCCTCCGGGAAAAGTTTAAATTTTGAGTGCGAAATAAAACAAAACTTGCCGTTGTGCGGCCAAAGCAGCGGCGTAACACAAAATCACATTCACACAAAAAAATTACAGAAAGTGGTGGCTGTCACAAGCTGATGGTGATCCAGAAATCAAAAAACAAGTTCCTGGGTATAACAATTTCTTTGTGCAACTGCTTTTTCAGCTTGAGTTGAATGAGTTTTTAGTGCCTTTGGACTGGTACAATCGTTTGCAATAATAATGACACTCTCTTAAAACAGTTTTTGAACTTCTGGAAGCTCTGAATAGATATTTCATTAAATGTCTCTTGGTAAGTGAAACAACTAATAACTAATGTTAAAAATTTAAAGCAGATTTCAATATGAATACGCCAGAAGTTCAAAAGAAATCGCAAAATTCATTTTAGTGAGTGCCATTAATATTGCAAACGATAGTACATTCCGAATTTTAATTTTCCAGTTAAATAATAATAATAATAATAATAATAAATGACTTCTTTTTCATTGAACTATTAGAATCAAAATAAAATTAATAATTTAAATCACCCTAACTCTATTTTTTGCCTCAAACTATAAATCATATACTATAATATTCTGTTCTATGATAACTAATGAAGATATTAGTATATTAATCTTGAAATATGCCTTACATCACACATTTGGATCACCCTTAACATACAAACATCCCAGCTTTTTAAATGTTTAAATTGTGCAAACAATTCCCAGTTGCAATCTAAATACTTTTTTAAATCTTCCATAAATGGCAGTTTTTTGCGACAGTATGTACGTGTGACGGCACGACTTTTTTCTGAAAACAGTGCCGACAGAGAGTGAAACAACTTATATTTATTCCGTAAACTTTGGTATTATCTGACATCTAGTAGGTTTGTCACGTCATATTATGTACAATTGTCAAATAAACAGTAAAGTATAGTGGTAGGTAATCAGGTTTGTAGGTACTTTATTTAAAAAAAAAAACGTATTACGGTTCAATATACTAATGCTGAAAAGTTTGATTATGGGTAAATGACATAGAAACAAGATGCAGCAAAACATTTTAAAATTTAGCAATAATCATTGTGAAATATTCCAGTTTTGAGAAAAGTATATAGCCTTGCTTTCCTAGTCACGATCCAAAGATTTATTTTTACATCTTTTGATACATTTGTCTCTCAAATATAAAACTTTGGTTGCCCTGTTTCTGTAAAGTTTCGGTAATTAATTTTCATGCATTATCTTTAATGAATGGAAGTAATTTTAGTGCCATATATTGTAGGCTGTTAACCAAATCTATTAATAATTTAGGTTATTCTTTCGGAAACTTGAAATGTGAAAATTTTTGTGAAAATTTTGAAATAAGGTATCGGTTTGATCCCGTCCCATCGAAGTTACCTGCCGACCTACACCTGGCGTGATGACGCCAGTGTTATTTTAAATCGCCGTTGTATCACGTCCCGCTTCGCTACTGAGGAAAGCTCTTCTTGTATTTTGCATATGTGCAACTTCCGCGGTCTCCCTCACGTTTCCTAGGAAAGTAAGTAAACGACACGACTACGAACTATCCGAAATAATCACAATGCGACAGAAACGTTTTTTATTCGCTTGATTCATTGTCTAAATTTCGTCTCAATTGACTTTTGAATGTATTCTTCTAAATTTTCTTGTAAAACGTTAATTTTCGTGTATCAAGTGAGACGAAATTTAGATAATGAATCAAGAGAGTAAAAAAACATTTCAAACTTTACCAGGGAGGTACATGAAAAAAATTTCTGAAGGGTTTCATGATAGCATATTAATTTATCTGTGCTCGATATATACACAATAATAATGGTCGAAAACTGTGTAGAGAGTGAGATAAGGCTTATTGTGAGAGAGACAGGAGACCGGCTTCGTTCTCATCCCTACTCCGTGCTGTTTACTGGGTGAGAAGTGACACCGGTAGATGCCTGGCGGGGATAACTGATCTAGTGATAATCGATCAGTTATCGACCAGGGTTAAAAATGATTAAATTACTAAAATCGTTATTAAAAAATAGGGGCTTGTGATAGAAAGATGAAAATTAAGGATTGCATGTATTTTTTAATGCCACATCATAAAAAAATAAAAATAAAAAATTTTGTCCAAAAAATAAAAAAAAAATTGTTTGGGGTGGACCACCCCTATCACTTAGGGGTATGAAAAATAGATTACGACCGATTCTCAGACCTACTGAATATACATATAAAATTTCATAAAAATCGGTCAAGCCGTTTCCGAGGAGTATGGCGTCTAAAACTGTGACACGAGAATTTTATATATTAGATGTAGTTCAGTCTCTCTAAGTTTAAATGATTAAACAAAACTAATAATATTATGGGATGAAGACACATCAGATGAATTACAAAGAAATAATTATCATGTTAGGCTGCTTGTTTTAGGGATTATTTCAAGATTGTAAAAAATAACGATGGAATAGTAAAACTTGCCAAGGTGAATCAAGAAGCTGTACAGAAGAGCAAGTACCTAAAATAAAAATGTCCTGCTAGAATGTTTATAAGTTGAGATTGGAACGAGGTAAAAATATAATTATCAATCGCCTTTTCCAATCGCTTTTGGAAAACCGAAAAGGATATGTGGTTTGACAATATGCTCTAGGCAAGAATACAATTAATAGACGGATTAAATCATCATCGCAAGCTTTTGGTTTGGATACTAAAAATAAAAAAAATACTAATCATTCCAATAGATTAACCGTAATGAGTCATTCGACAAAAACGAGGGTTCCTGAGCAGCAGTTAATGAAGTTCACCTCCATCCCCTAAAATTCAACAAATTAAAAAATATATATTAATGAATCTTTTAACAAGGGTCTATTAGAACATCAATTAACGAAAAAATACCCTCAAAATTAATGGAATTTAAAGAATATGTTTTTGTAATTTATCAGCTGGTAGTTTTCTTTTTGTCTTTATTGTGGACTGTAATGGGTTTACATAAAAAATAACATGGCACATTTCTTACTAGCAACAGTAAAGTAATCTATAGCTGCCCTCGAGCTCTACTGTCTTTCTCCCGCGAAAATTTCCCCACTGTTTTCTTTGCTAAGGAGGGAGAACCCACAACCGCTCTCGGACAGACAGTACTGCCAACTTAACATTTTACATTCAATGGTGTACTAATAAATCTTAACAGAGAATATATGTAACTTTCAACATTAAATAATCAACTTTGACGGCATTCTTATTGACAAAATTATCTTGTTATTATCAAGACTCTTGGTGTATTATAAGTGATAATTTATATATAAAAAAGCTCACATGCTACAGTGTAATTGTCACTTTGAGACTGGGAAAAGTTACCTGCAACTTTTACAACGACAAATGCGCTAGTATTTTTTTCACTCATTCATTTTCAATCAATAATTGAGGTGTCCGTTGCCAAAATAAATAGTTTGACATTTTTGTCAATAATTTATTGAATTATTAAACAACGAAATTAGTCAATTTTCTACTTTTTGCAATGCGAAAGAATATAAATTTGAGCCAGATGTGCGAAAATGTGGCGGAAAAGACTACAAAGAAGCGGTAGTTAAAACAATTTGGAATATCACCGCCAAGAATTCGATATTTTGTATTTAAGCCTTTCACCGACGCACAGTGGTGCAAGTCACCACTGTGCCACTCAAATTACTGTACAGCTCTTAGGGTTGGGCCGTTTAAGATGATTTTTAAATGTTCGTCATAAAATTCCCTATCGATCCCTTCTTTCTCAATTTTCGCTTTGGGTCTTCATTTTCGCGGAATTTGACTCCAAAAATGGGTTTGCATGGAAAAAAACTAGATTTTTCGCACAAAAATGACCCTACAGAACACTGGATTGGGATTTTGCCGGACTTTTTTATGGGGAAATGCTCGTCTTGGAAACCCTACAAGACTGTCAACTTAGATTTCGGGAAGAAATTTTCCGTTGCTCTTAAAATGGATACAATCATCCAAAAATTTTCACATATCAGAAATCGTTTTACTGAAAACTGGGAAAGTATTGGAAAAAAATCTTATCTCACAAAAATTATTTGTACACATTCGAGGAATCCGCAAAAATTTTTCCGGAATTTTTGGACAAATTTTTGGACATTCACCAAAATGGCCAAATATATATTTTCCGAATTTTCCCGTCATTCTGAAAAAGGTCAGAGAGGTTCCATAAAAAATGATTTTGAACATATTTTTGGGAATTCAATTTTTTGACAAAAGTGGCCATTTTGGATACAATAGTTCATTGTTAATGAGAAATGATTGATTTGATTATTTTCTTCCCAACACACAGAGATAACATAAAACAACGTAGAAATTTGCTTTTTTATATCGAGCGCTGTACAAAAAAATAAAAGAAATAAAATATACAAAAACAATATCTGTCCTAAAAAAACATACAATATTCTACATTAATTTATATACAAGGTATTTATAAAATATATAACAATAACCTTTCAAAAGACTGAGCTTTTTGAGAATTTGTTTGGACAGTCAAAATATTTAAACGTTTCGGGAATGCCAGATGATTTCCCAGTAGTTTTGAACATTTGTGGATTTTAGATTAAAATCATCAAAAAGAGAAAGATCCACATAAAATATTATGGTCTCGAAAGTTTAAAACATCCAGTAGATGCTGAAGACTTTCACTATCATACATTTCCATCCGAACAGTTCCAGGAAAAATCAATCATTTACGGAAAAATTCGGAAAATCTGTATGTGGCCATTTTGGTGAATGTCCAAAAATGTGTCCAAAAATTCTGGAAAAATTTTTGCGGATTCCTCGAATGTGTACAAATAATTTTTGTGAGATGAGATTTTTTTCCAATACTTTCCCAGTTTTCAGTAGAACGATTTCTGCTATGTGAAAATTTTTGGATGATTGTGGCCATATTAAGGGCAACGGAAAATTTCTCCCAGAAATCTAAATCTAAGACAGTCTTGTAGGGCTTTCCAAGACGAGCATTCCCCCAGAAAAAAGTCCGGCAAAATTTCAATCTCGTGTTCCGTAGGGTCATTTTTCCATGCAAACCCATTTTTGGAGCCAAATTCCGCGAAAATGAAGACCCAAAGCGAAAATTGAGAAAGAGGGATCGATAGGGAATTTTATGACGAACATTAAAAAAAAAATCACCTCAAACGGCCCAACCCTAAGGGGTATACAGTAATTTGAGTGGCACAGTGGCGTTTTGCGCCACTGTGCGAAGTACAGTTTAATTCATCACGAGCTGCACATAATGCTAAACGTAAAATCCTACAAGCACAACCCGAAAAAATCCAGTGCATCAGCTCTTAATAAATGTAAAATATTTGCAATGGCCAGATTATATGACGAAAATGAACCAAAAGGACTTCAAAAGAAATTATGTCACATTTTGGTGGTTGAGTTAGCTTGACGCGGAGAAGAAGAAACTTACTTATTTTTTATCTGAAATTGAAAATAATGGAGAAGAAACTGGACGTATCGAGTATAACACTCTATTTTCTAAAACGAGACAAGGCGGTAACAATAAATTAATGTGACAACAAATTGATAACGCCTAATATTTTAGAGAAGATATTTGCCCAGTACACTTATTTAAATTGTTGATGGAAAAACGAAGCTCTTTTATAATATTGGACAGAGTATTTCTTACACCAAATCCTTTTTGGAAGAAAAAAAATTCTAAAGGTTGGTATAAATATGTGCTGAGCAGAACGCATTGGTATAGATCACTCAAATCGAGCGGCAGTACTTAGCGAATTAAGTAAAAGCGGATTTGAGGAATAAGTTCTCATAAAAATAACAGGACACAACGATTCATCATCAATAAAACCATGCTTACAAGGTGACAAAAAGTATCATTCAAGCATTAATCGATTCGTTTGTAAAAAGAACAAACTTCAAGATCTAGGTACTACAGAAACGATTAACAGTCACACCCGTAGCGACATTAGTATTCCTCATATGAATTTCAATAACTGCGTGTTTAATAATTGTGCGCTGAAATAAATACACTGTGTCCACGGATGGAGTTGACAAGAGGAGGAAGTCTTTTGTTTCTGACTTTATTGAAAAATGTCACTCTTTATAAAAAGTTCTGCTTCGCGAAAAAATGAGATTCCCATAGAAACGTCTTAGATCACATATACAGGGTATTCATAAATTAAAAAAAAAAACAGGAAAAATTCAAAAGAGAAATACTATTATTTATTATTTTATACAAAATTTCTATAAAACGAATCTGTTTATAACCTCAAATATTACAAATATTAAAATCAAAATTTCAATTTTGACTTTTACTCTACATAACCTCCCACATCAACACATTTTTCCGCTAACTTGATAAATTTTTCGTACACCGTATGCGCTCTTTTAATACTTCTCTATCATGTGGCAGATCATTTGAATAAACCTTTTTTTAGGGCATCCCAAAGAAAAAAGTCTAATGGTGTAAGGTCAGGTGATTTAATAGGATAATGAATTGGGCCAAATCTTCCTATCCACCTTTCACCAAAATGATCTGCTAACCATTGCCTGAGCAAGGCTGTTCGCAATAAGCTGTTTTGGCAACAGGATGGCTGTCCTGCTCATTATTCTGACAATGGTTAGTAGATCATTTTGGTGAAAGGTGGAGAGAAAGATTTGGCCTAATCCGGATCTTACGCCAATTGATTTTTTCCTTTGGTGTGTCATAAAACAGAAGATTTATTAAAATGATGTGCCACATGATAGGGAAATATTAAAAGAGCACATACGCGAAGGAAAATATGAATTTAATGAGACGCAAACGCAAAAAATGTATTAAGTTAGTGGAAAAATGTGTTGAGGTGGGAGGTAGCTGGGTAGAGTAAAAGTTAAAATTGAAATTTTGATTTTAAAATTTTTATTATGATTCTATTTGAACTTATAAACAGATTTGTTTTATCAACATTTTGCGTAAAACAATAAATAATGATACTTCTCTCTAGAGTATTTTCGTGTTCTTTTAGTTTATGATCTCCCTGTATATCTGATGTAAGACGCCTCTATGGCAGTCTCATTTCTTCGACAAGCAGAACTTTTTATAAAGAGTGACATTTTTCGATAAAGTCAAAAACAAAAGACTTTTTCCTCTTGTCAACTTCATTCGTAGACACAATCTATGTATTTATTTTTAGTGTATCATAAATAAAGTTTGCATTGATATGTTTCTAAATTTATTATTCATTAAATTGTCCTGCCGAATTACACTGTTTTTATTGATACCGGGTAAATTTGGGTTGTTTAAGTTCTAAAAAATAATAAAAGTAAAATTCTGGTAAAATACAAACCTCTTGTGCAATTATAAGTGATAATTTTGCGCTGTATATAGCTAGCAATTAAATTTCTGTACTGCAGGTCATGTGACAACATCCATAACGTGCCATTTTTATGACAGTATTTATTAAAATATTGTGAAAATCAAAAAGTGTCAAATTGATTGATTAATTTATTTTATGTGTAAATGAACATCTTGCCGAATACACCTCGAGTCTTGATAAATACTGAAATTTTTTTCAGTGAGCTTCCTTCAAAAAGCGTGTTGCTTTAAGGTAATTGCCAAGCAACGCGCTTTCAATATTCTCAATGGACAAAACTATCTCGGTACTATCAAGCCTCTCGGTGAAAATTTCTCGCCGTTCCGACCGTTAGATATTAAAAGCCCATAGTGTTAATTATGTTATAAAATGCAACAAAGGCAAACAGGAAGCGGCGGCATCTTATCTTCGCAACACGTTGCTGCAACATTCTCATTTATTTATGAACACCCATATCTTGCAAGTAAAGTTTCTCGATATCACATCTCGATCGATTTCACAAATTGCGTTTGGACAGATTAGACAATAAATATAATGCAGTGACCTCACTTGTCGCATATTCTGATATCACAACATCTGAAAATAATATAACAGTTAATGAAAACGTGTTAGACTGCTTTGAGAATTGCCAGATATATTACAAAGAAAATTTTATTATATTTAGCTATTAGCTGTTAAGTTGGCTTGGTGAAGGGTAGTGGTGAAGCAGAATTGTTTTATAGATTATTTCAAAACTGGAAAAAATAATGATGGAATGTGCTGCTTTTGGTTTGGATACTATAATTAAAAAAAATACTCCCTCCATCTCTCAAAATTCATGAAATTAAAAAAAAATCGATGAAACATTTAACAAAGGTCTATTTGAACACTAATAAACGGAGAAATGCCTTCAAAATTCAAGGAATTAAAAAATATACAGTATGCGCCAAAAGTATGGAATAAATTCAATAAAAACGAAACAATTATTTTTTGGGAACAATCCTCGAACAGGTCGATTTTTAATTTAAAAAATACATATTTTAGCGTAAAATGCGATTTTCAAATGTCATATTTTTTTTCCTTGATTCTGAAAGATCGTTTAATTCTCTATCAGACAGTACTAAAATTTTGTCGTCTTACATAGGAAAGTTTTCGAGTAAATGACGATTGAATGTTAGAAAACGTAAATTTTATCCATAAAAAAGTAACAATTCTGAGGTATGTAAAATAAAATACAATTGATTAAATTTTATACTTAAATTAAATGTTCGAATTGCCATCCACCAACTTCTTGACAATGCGCAAGTCTGTGAAGAAATTCTTCTTGCACATTATGAATGATTTCTGGGGTAACTCTGCGTATTTCGTCCCGAATGCGATTTTGAAGTTCTTCTAAATTACGTGGTTTATTAATGTACACTTTTGACTTCAAGTATCCCCATAAAAAATAGTCAAGAGGTGTAAGATCTGGCGATCTTGCAAGCCATTCTATCGGTCCGCGTCTGCCGATCCACCTCCCAGGAAAACAGTTGTCCAAAAAATCTCGTACAGGGCGCGCATAGTGCGGAGGTGCACCGTCTTGCTGAAACCATATGGTATCGTCAGCAATGTCAGGGTCATTATCGTTAGGAAAAATTACTGGAAGTGCTGGAACAAGGTCATTTTCTAGAAACTCTAAATATCTTTGTCCTGTAAGGGTTCCTTCAAAGAAGAAAGGCCCTACTATTCTGTCGTCAACTATTCCAGCCCACACATTTAATTTCTGAGGGTGTTGGGTATGTGCCTCTGCCATCCAATGAGGATTTTCCCGACTCCAATATCTGGAAGTTTGACGGTTTACTGTACCATTCAGACAAAATGTGGCCTCATCTGAAAAAAGTATTTGCCTGTGTAAATTTCTATTTCCTTGACATAAATCCATTAGAATTTCGCAAAAGTGTAAGCGGCGATCGGGATCATCTTCATTGAGTTCCTGCACAAGTTGAATTTTGTAGGGATGATATTTTTCCTTCCTCAAGTTACGTAGCACTGTGCTCTGACTAGTGTCATTGTTTAATGCAACCAATCGTGAAGAATTATAAGGATTATCCACCATACTTATCAAAATGTTCTGTTTCTGATTTTCATTAATGCTTGGACGTCCAGGTTTTGGAATATTTACAACATTGCCAGTTTCTCTAAATTTAGACTCTACCTTACTGACTGTTGATTGGCTGATAGGACGATCTGGATATTTTTCATTAAATAAATCGCAAACTTCCTGCTGAGTTCTAGTCATATTCCCGCATCCGATAAGAATTAAAATTTCAATTCTTTGAGTAACAGTTGTTTCTATGTCGCTTACAATACTTATTAGAAAGTCGGTGTGACAATGACACTTTGCAAAGATTTTCACCTACGTGATCCATAATAGAACTATGGAACTCGAAAAACTAAACTTGATAACGTTTTTGCTTTATTTTAATTGATTTACGTTTTCTAACATTCAATCGTCATTTACTCGAAAACTTTCCTATGTAAGAAGGCAAAATTTTAGTACTGTCTGATAGAGAATTAAACGATCTTTCAGAATCAAGGAAAAAAATATGGTGTTGCCATTTAAAAAAAATCGATGACGTCATTACTCGAAAACAAATGACATTTGAAAATTAAAAATCGACCTGTTCGAGGATTTTTCCCAAAAAATAATTGTTTCGTTTTTATTAAATTTATTCCATACTTTTGGCGCATACTGTATATTAAACTTTCAGCACCAAATAAATATGACCCGATTCAACTGAAAATACAATACAACCTAAGTTGAAATATCCTCAAAATTGACGAAATTTGATATTTTTTAAAAATGAAATGCCAGTCATTTCTGAAAATTTTAGAGTACCGGACCTTTCCCACCATAGAAAGGCCAGCCAAGGTCACGCAGCTATTTAAAATTTAAAAAATATATGTTAAAAATTATCTTACCGAATACACCTCGACCCTTGATAAATACTTAAAATGTTGTCATTGAGACTCCTAAAGGTGCGTACAAACCAAAGATATTGTTTGCGAGTAGTTCGGGAGCTATTCGCGAACAACTCGTGAGCAGTTCATGAACTCAACGTCCACACTAGGTATAGTTCTAATACACTACATGTTCCGGTATGAAGTTAGGGTTCGCCAGTAGTTGAAAGCAGGTCGGTATTAACGAAATAAGATTAAAATGTTGTTTTTTTGTAATTCGGAGTTTTTGGATTCCATAGATTTAGATGGCACTAATTTGATCTGTATTCTCCTCCATTTTACTTCAATATACCTATTTGCTGGGTAAAACGTCCACACTGCAAGTGCTACCTATTCAACAAGTGCTCGCTAACAATTTCTTTGATCTTACCGCTCATGTACCGAACTTCAGCTGAACTCGCAAAGCGAACATGAGCTGATCGCGACCTGGTACACATTCAGTTCATCAGGTGTTAGCTAACAGCTCTCGAACTTGGTTTGTACGCACCTTAAAAGAGTGTTGCTGTAAGGTAGTCATCAAGCAACTCGCTTTCAACATTCTCAATGATAACATTATCTGGATAGTATCACCATGGTATATTATAGATGATAACACAGCCCCACAAAAAAAAAGTTCATACACAAGAGAGTGACATATGTATTCCCATGTATTTTTCGACGCTGAATCCGATCGCGAGCTCTAAATTGGGCCTACACGTCTGGAATTGGCCTCAGGGGCAGATAAATGGCCTGAAATGCGGTTCCCGGGATAAGGCGAAGTCGACGCTGAATTTTAGAGCTAAAGCCGGATTTGTGCTCGAAAAGTTTATGGCCAACTGAAATTCCGGGTTTAGGTCCGGGAAAATCTTGTTTTGGACGTCCCGATCGCGACTGTGGTATTTTCGTGTGTTTTTCAATTCTGGACCTGAGAGTAGGTGTGAAAAGTTTATGGTCAACTGAAATTCCCAGTTTGGGTGCGGGAAAATGGCCCATTGGGGCCGGAAAATCATATTTCGGTCGTACCAGTCGCAAAAGTGGGATTTTCATGTATTTTTTAATCCTGGTCCTTAGAGTATGCTCAAAAAGTTTTTGGACAGCTGAAATTCCCAGTTTGGGTCCGGGAAAATGGCCCATTGGGGCCAGCGTCGACTTCGCCTTATCCCGGGAACCGCATTTCAGGCCATTTTCGGCCCCTGGGGCCAATTCCAGATGTGTAGGACCAATTCTGAGCTCGGGATCGGATTCAGTGTCGAAAAATACATGGGAATACATATGTCACTCTCTTGTGTATGAACTTTTTTTTTTGTGGGGCTGCGAATTCTTCACTGTGGTATTATCAAGGCCCTCGGTGAAAATTTCTCACCGTTCCGACCGTTAGATATTAAAAGCTCATAATTTTATTATGTTATAAAATGCAACAAAGGCAAACAGGAACCCGCTGCATCTTATCTCCGCAACAAGTTGCTGCAACATTCTCATTTATTTATGAACGTCCATATCTCGCAAGTAAAGTTTCTCGATATATCGCTATATCTGTCCGAACGCAATTTGTTGCGGCTCGTATCTGTGTATCACCAAGCGCTTTTTTATGTGAATAAATATAATGCAGCGAAAATGATAACGGCGCGATCCGCAGATGCGGGTAATAAGGTACCCGCCCACGCCCAGCAGATGATAAATTTCGACTTGACCAAGGTTCGCGCACACATAAAATAAACGTGTATCTAGTAAACAAAAGTGTAAGGAAGTCCGTCGGTGTGTGTGTGTGGGGTTGCTGGGGAATTCAGTGTAGGCCCGAGCATAGGCGTGCAACAATTGCCTGTCGCATGCTCGGCACGAGTCGATTTCGGGCCAAAAACCTTCGCCCGCCGGGACTCGGAGCGCGCTGAGATGATATCTATAAATAGCCGCGCCAGTCACCGGGCCCGCTGACGTAGAGGCTGTAGCGACCACGAGCGTGCCTCGGGGACCGGGATTTACGAGGGCTGGTCAAGATGTTCTAGAAGTGATTTTTAAATAGATTTGTTGAGAAACATTGCAACTTATCCAAGTCCATGCCTTTCAAAGTACTCCTTCTGTCTAATCACTAAAGCTCCCACTTCGTTCGGATGCTAAGTTAATGTTTGTTGAAACCGAGATGCACACATACAGGGTTAACTATGACCAAGTACAAAAATTTGCTCAGGGAGCCCTAAAAGACAATAAAAAAGTTATTCCAGAATTTTAGCTCGGCTATTTATTTCCTACAGAAAGTCGGCGCCTATGATGAGTATCGACTGAGATGGCTTATGGCTTAGATCCATAGTTGACATTACATCTGTCAACAACTACCATGCGGTCGTTTGCAGTATTTCTAAATGCAGAAACGACAAAAATTAACATTCTTATTAGTAACAAAGTATAGAATTCAAAAAATTCCGAACTCGTGTTGCAGATTTGTGTTTGGTCTGAAGAGGTTTGATAGAGTATCAGCTAAAATAAAAGAGTTGCATTGGCTTAATATTGAAAATGTTTTTAAGTACCATATGTCTGTATTTGTGTATCGTTTGTTTCAATCTTCTACTCCTTCTTATCTTCGAAATAAGTTTATTTTTATGTATGAGACACACCCCGTTCAAACTAGATATAATTTTAAATTATCTCTTCCTAGGTACTCCACGGCGGTATTTACAAGATCTTTTACTTACAATTCTATTAAAATTTATAATAGCCTTAATGATGAACTAAAGATTCTATCTGTGAACAGTTTCCGTAAAAGAATTAAAGAGTTTTTCTTATCTTGTCAGTAACGTGCTAATGATAAAATATATTTGAATTGTAATGATTGTAATAGTAGAATTAAGTTGTTTTTGTTATGTTAGTTTTTATATTTTTTTGTACCTTATACTGGGTTAAGTAGAGTAGCGAAAGCTAGACTTCGCCCAGATGTTGTGTGTTCTTTGTAAACACTAATAAAGACCTTTTATTATTATTATTATTATATTTAAAAAATGGGGCAAAACCCTTTTTTCCTACAGAAAGTCGGCGCCTATGATGAATATCGACTGAGATGGCTTATGGCTAAGATCCATAGTTGACATTACATCTGTCAACAACTACCATGCGGTCGTTTTCAGTATTTCTAAATGCAGAAACGACAAAAATTAACATTCTTATTAGTAATAATACCTGATAGGTAGGTAACAGTTAATCCAGTTAGCTCCAGTATTTTGTATTCGGTTTTCATTATTTGGTTACAAACTGGTAAAACTACATTTTCACTCAATACCGATAAACACACTTCCCGTAGGTACAGTTAGATACAATGCCTATGTGTTATAACAAAATCGAAGGAAGGGATGAGTAGGTAGGTTCTAATAGATAACAGAAAACATTTAACACCCGGGGCAGTCTTGTCCCATAACCTAGAAAAACAATCCGGCGAACTATATTGTGGGAAATATCTGTACCCGACACATATTCCTTTATTTATTAACTATGAAACGTTTAAAATTAAAATAAGGCACTAAAAACTGAAGAAGCACACAAAACTACAACGTAAACACAGGAATTAAATTATAACATGACAGCGAACCGACTCCACTGGACCGACTGCCGACTGTGGCCGACTGTTGCATGACGGTTGCTTGCTGGTTGCATACTCTGATTCTCGCATTGGCGGCGTTAAATAAGGATTTAATATAATATCGAAAAAAAATTTTTTTCGCTTTATAAATAAGTTTGGAAATTTTTTGAAAGGAAATTCTGTTAATTCTTATTTTTTTCTATCCTCTCTTAAAATATTTGTACTTAGTCATATTGTATACCTACAAAAATTTCAAATCGACATCTTATTTTGTACTGGTAATTTATAATATCCAACATTATTCATATTAAGTTTATTAGTAAAACTCTACATAACTATTCATTTCTATTATGGGAATAAAACTGAATAACCATCAACTGCTGTAAATGTCCAGGTGTTAGGCTGTGCCGTTTGTAGCTAATAATTTCGTTTTCAAAAACGTGTTGTCAACGTCCACAGAGGTCACTGGGGCATATTTAAAGTATACAGGGTGACCATATGAAATGCGTCAAGATCGTAGAAGTATGTTTACCGTATTCGAGATGAAGCTTTGACGCCAAACTATCCAAAAATAATAAAATTTTGCTATTGGCTTTTGCGGCATGTTAAAAATTTAAATATTAGATTTATTAAAGCTTAGATTATGATGACATTTTTATTAGTAGTTTATTCAACTGAATTGTCCGAAGTTCTTCAAAATCTTTGTAATCAATTCAAGTTATAGCTGTGAAACTTACAGAAGTCTATAAAATGGAAAATTTATCAAAAGACGTGATCCTATAATACCAGAATTATGATAAAGTCGAAGTGGGATATTCAATTAAGATCTACGGTTGACATTTGATAGTAAATGAAAGAAATAGAGAAAATTTAAAAATGTTATTGGTTCTGATGAAATTTATGAAGAACAGCCAACAGAAAATGAAGAAAGCATTGGAATAACGCGCAATTTAGGTTATGTGTTATAACAAAATTAACCGTTTTTGCCAGTAGTCTGCAAAAAATGTAGTCTTAAATTTTTAAAACAAAGTTGTGACTTGCTTATTTTATGTTCCTTAGTAAAACATATCTTCAACCTTTAACTTACTGGTCTGTAATTAAATTCTAATATTAATAAAATAAAATTAAATGTATATGAAGCATTATTAATGCTTTAAAAACATCTTGTTGGATATGTATTTGCCCTTTTAAAACCTTGTGTAATTACCAAATTTATTACGTGACCTTTAGGTAAATACTGCGTTACAAAAACCTATTTTTTTACCTAAAAACTCCCCTCCTTCGCGTTTATTTCAGTGGAAAGGTCACTAATTAACTGTTATTATGTTGTTTTAAACTCAACACGGATTATGTAACAAACTTCTTTGTAACATACAAATTTTTTCACCCAAAAACATTTTAAATGCCAGTCGTATAAGATGATTAAAAGCGAAGATGATAAGTAGTAAGTAGTGCACACAAAACGTAATAATTATGCAAAGAGGAGTATAATTGGCATAAAAATTATATTAAAGACAAAAGATAAAATATTATAGCATCAACAAATAAGCATTCTTTCATAACTTTTGATTCTAACAACTTTTCCGAAATAGTAAAAATAAAGATTCCAGTATTCCTGTGACATTTTCATATTTTTTATTTTTCTGGGTATCTTATACAATAAATGTTAACTTTCTCCATGGAAACTTCATTTTAAAGACAAACATATTATTGTGTGCTATTTCCCGTAAAATGTAAAATAAAAAAGGATCCTTTTATTCACTGTAACCGTGAACATCTGTTCTGGTGAATAAAGATAAAAAATCGAAAAAAAAAATGTTTACTCGACTTTTTAAAAGAGAAACAAATCAACCTATTACTGGCGGCAACACGGTGCTCCTGGTTTTCATCAAATTTTATGATGCGAAGCGTTAAAGTGAAACAGTGTTGCCACTGATATTGATGGCACTGAAAGCAGTTTTCGGGCAATAGAATTTTTACTTTCCAACGAATCTTCGATGTATCGACGATTGTTGAAGATTTCCATTCCCCATTGATTTTTTGGGTCGATAACCTTCTCCTTGACGCTTCAGAAACGCAATGAGCTTAAAATGTTTGCTGATATCTACGTCGCTAACATAGCTTTATTCATAGAACAATTAGACCATAGAGATGAAGATTTCGAAACCTTCGATTTCTCCTCAAAATAGGCCAAAAATATATTTTCAGTATATTTTCCACGAACGCCTTTTTCTTGACACTACTTCACAAACTTATTGTATGTAATTTCATATTGAATCCGGGATTTTCTTGGTAAGTCCAAAGCAGCTCGGTTGGCCGCTTCATCGATTTCTTTAAATGGATTGTTCTTTTCCATTATTTTTTTAATACTTTTTAAAAGTGACAAATCCAAAGCTGTCAAACTTTTCGTAAATGATGAATAGAACAATGGTTGCCACCATGATTACACTATATATCATTGGCAAGTGCGCACTTCGAAAATTTGATTTAGTGCCTACGATGCTAATTAAAACTTAACTTATTTCTACTAAATATTATTAACCTTATTTTAGAATAATTTTAAGGGATATACATATTTTGATGTCATTATGACTAAATCGCCCTGTATAATAGTAACTAATATAATTTAAAGCCATGCTAATATTTTGAAAATATTAATATTTATTTGCGACTAAAACACGTTAATAGCGTGCGCGCTCGTTCTGTTGTGTCCGACACAAATTAATAACTTTATCTTGCATCTGGATTCGACGAAGCACTTCTTCCCAATACATGCATATTATGAATATGGTTAATTAAAGACGATAACAGGCAAAAATATATTATCTGATTAGACGCATTTCTGCGCTGCACGCGAATGTTTGTATATGGTATAACGAGTCCAACAGCTGGCACAATCATAACTGAATCAGCACATATGATGGGAGTTATGGAGAGAAAAAGTCCGAGGAACCTTAGACATCCATCCACCAGATGTGCCGACGGCCATGTCAAGTTCGCTATTTTTAATTCGGTAATTGTATGTTTGTGTACCGAAAAATAAAGTGGATAGAGATTTGTGTGGGGGTATCAGAATTTAACAGAATTATTGTTTTAGTACATATAAATATAATGGCAATTATATTTTTATGTTTACAATATAATTAACAGAATTACTTATAAACGTATTAGGACATAATTTGTCATGTCCATTTTCTACTTCTTCTGCAGGACTACGTTTTGTAACTTCAGTAATACTAGTATCTATTTTTGGAAAATTCTACGGAAGATCCAGATCACCTACTAGTTGAAAGCATACAGTATGCGCCAAAAGTATGGAATAAATTCAATAAAAACGAAACATTTATTTTTTGGGAAAAATCCTCGAAAAGGTCGATTTTTAATTTAAAAAATACATATTTTAGCGTAAAATGCGATTTTAAAATGTCTTTTGTTTTCGAGTAATGACGTCATCGATTTTTTTTTAAATGGCAACACCATATTTTTTTCCTTGATTCTGAAATATCGTTTAATTCTCTATAAGACAGTACTAAAATTTTGCCCTCTTACATAGGAAAGTTTTCGAGTAAATGACGATTGAATGTTAGAAAACGTAAATTTTATCCATAAAAAAGTAACAATTCTGAGGTATGTAAAATAAAATATAATTGATTAAATTTTATACTTAAATTAAATGTTCGAATTGCCATCCATCAACTTCTTGACAATGCGCAAGTCTGTGAAGAAATGTTTCTTGCACATTATGAATGATTTCTGAGGTAACTCTGCGTATTTCGTCCCGAATGCGATTTTGAAGTTCTTCTAAATTACGTGGTTTATTAATGTACACTTTTGACTTCAAGTATCCCCATAAAAAATAGTCAAGAGGTGTAAGATCTGGCGATCTTGCAGGCCATTCTATCGGTCCGCGTCTGCCGATCCACCTTCCAGGAAAACAGTTGTCCAAAAAATCTCGTACAGGGCGCGCATAGTGCGGAGGTGCACCGTCTTGCTGAAACCATATGGTATCGTCAGGAATGTCAGGGTCATTATCGTTAGGAAAAATTACTGCAAGGGCTGGAACAAGGTCATTTTCTAGAAACTCTAAATATCTTTGTCCTGTAAGGGTTCCTTCAAAGAAGAAAGGCCCTACTGTTCTGTCGTCAACTATTCCAGCCCACACATTTAATTTCTGAGGGTGTTGGGTATGTGCCTCTGCCATCCAATGAGGATTTTCCCGACTCCAATATCTGCAAGTTTGACGGTTTACTGTACCATTCAGACAAAATGTGGCCTCATCTGAAAAAAGTATTTGCCGGTGTAAATTTCTATTTCCTTGACATAAATCCATTAGAATTTCGCAAAAGTATAAGCGGCGATCGGGATCATCTTCATTGAGTTCCTGCACAAGTTGAATTTTGTAGGGATGATATTTTTCCTTCCTCAAGATACGTAGCACTGTGCTCTGACTAGTGTCATTGTTTAATGCAACCAATCGTGAAGAATTATGAGGATTATCCACCATACTTATCAAAATGTTCTGTTTCTGATTTTCATTAATGCTTGGACGTCCAGGTTTTGGATTATTTACAACATTGCCAGTTTCTCTAAATTTAGACTCTACCTTACTGACTGTTGATTGGCTGATAGGGCGATCTGGATATTTTTCATAAAATAAATCGCAAACTTCCTGCTGAATTCTAGTCATATTCCCGCATTCGATAAGAATTAAAATTTCAATTCTTTGAGTAACAGTTAAATGTGCCATAATACTTTAAATTGAATAATAATTTCTATGTCGCTTACAATACTTATTAGAAAATCGGTGTGACAATGACACTTTGCAAAGGTTTTCACCTACGTGATCCATAAAAGAACTATGGAATTCGAAAAACTAAACTTGATAACGTTTTTGCTTTATTTTAATTGATTTACGTTTTCTAACATTCAATCGTCATTTACTCGAAAACTTTCCTATGTAAGAGGGCAAAATTTGAGTACCGTCTGATAGAGAATTAAACAATCTTTCAGAATCAAGGAAAAAAATATGGTGTTGCAATTTAAAAAAAATCTATGACGTCATTACTCGAAAACAAATGACATTTGAAAATCGCATTTTACGCTAAAATATGTGTTTTTTAAATTAAAAATCGACCTGTTCGCGGATTTTTCCCAAAAAATAATTGTTTCGTTTTTATTGAATTTATTCTATACTTTTGACGCATACTGTAATATAAAGATACAGTATTGTCTTAGTATGTAACAATTTATACAAGATACTGAACTCTAAGTTTAATATTTAATTCATTTATCTTAATAAGATAAGGAGTTATATGCAGGGTGTTTTTAAATAAAGTAGCAAAAATTGGACCACAGATTCCTTCTCCATTATTAGTTGACACATCCAGATAATTAAATTTCTCCAATTTAAAAAAAAATAATAATCATTTAAAGTACATTCATTTTGGGAAATCCTGTATACTGTATAAGGACTACATTGAACACCAGCACGAGTACCCATAAATACCACCAATAGCACTTTGATCCGTGCGACTGAAATTACGTACCTAGAAAGTTACAACTAGCAAAAAGATCCAAGTTGGCGCAGAGAAAGGAAGCCTGTAATTAATTCGGAATTATCGCCTTCTCGGTATCAATCCCCTTGTACCTCGTGACCCCGCCACCATTGTTACTGAAATAAGAGCCGACATTTTCTTGAGTGATTACTGATAAGATTCTGACAAGTTTTATAGACACTTTAATTGATTTCCCAACAATGGATCCAATAATAATATATCGCAATCCGGCATAATTTATTTGACAGCCTATTAAAACTTATGTAAATCTAGATTCTGCAGTCTATTTATGCGGCTCAGAGAAGTAGGAAGACGAAGGAAGGAGAGATAGAATCAACAACATTTACCAATAGTTGAAGTTGTAATATTATTTGTGAATGAAGTGAAGCTTAATCAGTTACGTTTTATTAGATCTCCGAAAATCGAGTCTTGCAGATGTACGGGGTGTTTTAAAAAATGGTTACAAACTGTGGAACAGTGTAAATTAAAACATAAAAATACAGGTCCAACTACCACTACCAACTAATACTGATATTTCTGGCAGTTTGAAACCATTCGGGATTCCTTGCTTGGACAGACTTATTATATTATCTTTTAACGGCGAATTTTAAGAGGAAGGGTATTAAAGACACTCCACATTATGCCACCGGCAGCATAGTTTTTCATTTACCAACCCCTGAAACTACTCTGTTAAAATTTACACTTTTGTACGTAATGGATCTTAATTATCATCAGATGAAAAATTCGGTGAATATTTTTCATGACGCTATTAGATGCATTAAACAAAAAGTCTACAAATTACCAAATCATGTTATTTATACCTGTTTTACTATAAGTTTGTTTTTTTTCTTTTATGCAGCTTCTCAGTATTTTATTTGCAATATTTATTAGAAGAAATCAAACAGTCAATAGCAGGATTTGTCTTTAAAATTTGACAGACTAAAACTATTTTATTTCTGCTACTGTTTGTTGCTGAAAATGGCTGAAGAATTTACATTTAGCGATTTGACATGTTACTTGTGCTAGGTTTCTTTGAAGGGTACTGTAGAAGAAGTGTGGAATAATATCGTGGAAGATTTTCAAATCGAGTAATTCCCCATAGAGAAACATTTTCTAATGCTGAAAGACGGGTTCGAGAGACAGGAAAGTTTTTCAATAATATTCGACAACGTCCTAGTGTAATAAGCGTACAAGATGAAGAAAATATTTTGGAAACAGTTGAAGATGAACCGGAACGAAACTGGTTTATCAAGAATCTCTGTACACCGAATTCTTAAACGTAACATCCATATCACATTCAAAAAGTGCAAGAGCTATTACCTCAAAATATGGATGGACGAGTGACGTTTTACGAATTTATCTTGCATCAGGATATTCATTTTCACAAAAAAAAAATCATTTTACTGATGAGGTTTGTTTCACTCGCAGAGGAAAATGTTCACTCTCATGAATATTGAATACTCCGATGTAAACCCTTATGCAATAATTGTTAGACATTTTCAACGCGTGTTTAAGATAAATGTTTGTTGGTATTAATGAACGATAATCATTTAGAGTAAATTTATGTTTCAAAGAAAATGGTGCCCATTTTGAACAATTTCTTTAGTTTTAATTATTTTATTTTATTTTATAGTTTTATTATCAACTGTCAAATTTAAGAGACTTTTTTTATAATGAATAGTATTAATATCTTTTAATTAATGCATTTTTTTTCTTGAAAACCTTTAAGTTTTTTAAAAGTTAGCAAAAGTAAAAAAGAGTTTTAAATTAATTTCTGCCCGGAATATTATTTTCTTTTAAATTCGATCATTGGAAAAAAAGGTTTGGTATAATTTAAAGGGTGACTCACCCTCAATGACCAACTTGTAGGGTTTCAATTTACTTGAACTCATAATCAGAGAAGACCAATAATAAACCTAATTCATGTATCAGATTTGGTTATTTCAAGCAAACCGCGTGCTCAGGGAGGCTTAAAAGATAATAAAAAATCATTTCGTAATTCTAGTTCGATATTTAAAAATCGACGCCTATGAGGTATCGCCCTGGGTGTCAACTACCATGCGATCCTTTTTTTACAGCGTCTCCAAATGTAGAAACTACGAAAATGAACATTTTGTAGTTATGGTAATATTTTGTCAGTTTATAAAATAACAGCAGATAAAATTTGAGTAAATAATTTTAAGTACTTAATTTAACATAATACTTTAAAATATATAAAATATGTGGTATTTAGGAGTAGGTACAGACACTTATAAACACCTGTATGTATATTTTTTATAAACTGCTTTTTTTTATTTATTGCTCCTAATTGTACAGGTGATTTTGGTATCGGAATTGAATTTATTAGATATAATTGATTACCTCCTACAGCATTGTTTCCTGGTGGTTGTAGTGAGTTGAATATATTATCAATTTTGATAATTTGTGTTCTATAGATCGTGGACATATAAGTTTTGTTGTATATTAACGAATAAAAGTATTATGGTTATTTTAAGGCAAATATACTTGCGACAAAGACGTGCTACATAATAATTACTTAATGTCATAACAGAAAATTTTAAAAGCTTACTTAATACATCCTCTAACTTTATATACAGGATGTTTTGAAGAAAATTTGTTGTTATGGACGAAGCATCAACTGTCTTTTGTTTTTGGGATGATGTGTCAAAGACGATTTTTTAAATTTTTGCCATGTTTTTTTCAAAAAAGGTTGCATTTAAATTCAATATAATTATTTTTTTTAAATTTAAATGCAATCTTTTTGGAAAAGAAAGAAATGACAATCGGTTGTCAGTAGATCTTTACTCGAATCGTATACCTAATATAATTTTTTGAGGTTAGGGTTTTTGCAACTTAATGTAAAATGTAAGATACATAAAAACGGGAAACATACAGTTATATTTTAAATATTTATTAATTGAAATGAAGAAAAATTGGACTTACTGTAAATATTGACTGCTATATCTTTGAATAGGCAACTGAAACATTAATGTTTTCAATTTTTTACTGTATTAGAAAGGTATTTTAAACTAATATAAATCAAATATTCTACAATTCATATCATTAAAGCAGGTTAGGTTAGGTTAGGTTAGGTTAGGTTAGGTTAGGTATTGATAGTAGATAAAACATTGTACGATATTCGTACCTTAATTTCATATTAAGATATATGATGAATCAAACTTAAATGTCGCATTGCTTATGGTGTATGAAGGTGTACGATACCTACTTAGGTATAATAATAATAGTATAATAATAATAATTTTTATTTTCCATATAGACAATAAACTGTATAGGAATAGTCATATTTTCTTAAAATAAACTAAATCATTTAATTGCTTTATTCTAGATGGCAATTTATTAAACAAATTTAAACCCAAACAAAAAGGTGAATCGCAAGGTGTTTTATATCTATAAAAATTAATGTAAAGTTTTTTTATTTTTCCTAGTGCCCTTATTGTATATATTTTCATTTAACGTGAACATAGACTTATTTCTAAACACATACATGGAAAGTTCTAATATAAGCAATGAAACATTAAAATTTTAAAATTTTTAAAAATTTGTCTGCGCGATTGATCCTTAGGTATCGCAGCTATGCATTTTAAGTACGCTTTTGTGAAATAAATATGTCAGAAACAAGGGAAGAATTACCCCAAAAAACAATTCCATATCTTAATGTTGACCCATGGAAATCGTATATGTTCGCTTGTAAATTTTAAAATAAAATATACACGTACTCTACTATATAAAAAATAATGTAGCCATGAGGAAAATTTGCAATAAAATCTTTATTTAAATATTTAAAAAACAACATACATTATTTTAAAACTAAAACAGGAAATAATATAATCTATATTGTTTATAAGTAAGCTCTTTCAATGCAGCGTTTCTTGGACTCATACACGAAAACGTTTGTGACGTTTGGCAGTCTTGATCTGAAATATAATAAAAATAGATTATATTATTGTTTTGTAATTTAATAAACTATATATTCATTTCAGTAAAAAATTACTCAAATAAAAATCCAATGCATAAGCACGTTCAGGTCATTTTTTAGTATTTATACAGGGTGATTTTAAATAAAGTAGCAAAAATGAGACCACACAGCCCTTAGGTGAAAATAGTTCGTAAGTCGCTTAATAAAAAAGATACAGGGAGTCAAAGTTAAAATTTTATTTTCGATATTTGTAGATAACTTATTAAAAAATTCGAATATTTACTTTAAATTTGTAAACCAGGGGTTTTTGCGAATGAGAAATTCAAATTTGTTTCTAATTTTGACGTCACTAGTAGAGGGCACTACCTATGGCACATCATGTTTCTTTTAAACGGCAGAACTTTTTCGCAGCTTGGTGTATCCATCTGACTATTGAAACAATCGATTCTCCTACTTGTTATATACGAAGAAGGTATACCTTGTTGAAGTCGTTAGGAGTAACAGTTTTCGAAATAATCCTATTTAAATTATTCAGTGCACCGATTGAAAACTGTTATTGTTTCAGGTAAATTGACTTTTTTACTGAAAATATAGCAAAATGTCACTTGAAAAAGTTGTTCAGAACGCTGAATTATGGATCGGCCTGCTTTGATGGAAGCTTTGTGCTTTGTTGAAAAATGGTTTCATCAAACCTCGCCGATTTTCTTGAAATTTTGCACGTCTTCATAATTTACCATTCTGAACAACTTTTTCAAGTAATATTTTGCTGTATCTTCAGCAGAAAAGGCACTTTACCAGAAACCAAAATAGTTTTTACTCGGTGCACTTAGCATTTCAAATAGGATTATTTCAAAAGTGGTTACTACTAACGACTTTAGCAAGGTATACCTTTTTCAAATAAAACAGGTAGGAGAATCAATTATTTCTATAGTCAGATGGATACACTAAGCTGCAAAAAAGTTCTGCCATTTAAAAAAAACGTGATGTGCCATAGGTGGCGCCCTCTACTAGTGACGTCAAAATTAGAAACAAATTTGAATGTCTCACCCGCAAAAACCTCTGGTTTACAAATTTTAAGTAAATATTTGGATTTTTTAAGAAGTTATCTACAAATATCGAAAGTAAAATTTTAACTTTGACACCCTGTATCTTTTTTATTAAGCGTCTTGGGATATAGGTATGTCAGGTTAAATCGGTTTATTTTCACATGTGGTCATATGTGGTCTTATTTTTGCTACTTTATTTAAAATCACCCTGTATACTGTTTGCGCACAGGTATCACTTAGAATCGGCGTACCAGTTTGAACTTCAGCACCTTGAAATTTTGACGCCTATATAGTTTTGGTATTATCATAAACTCTGCTTGAACCAAAAATGCCTGAGTGTAAAATTTACACAACACAATTAAGTACCTACTTATATAATTATTGCATATTACACGTTTTTTTTTTAATAAATACCAGTACAAAGAAGTTACTTATTGGTTCTTACAAAAACAATGTTTGATGTTTCATTTAAAAAACAGTACAATATATCACGGGCATTTTTAGAAGAAAAATAAAATGTGTTCGAGAGTGAAACTACTTATTAGTCGCGTCAAATTAGCATGAAAAATGTGAAAATAGACAACTTTTTGCGGAGAAGTCCGATTGAGATGCGGTTTTCTGCAAAATGTTCAGGGAATTTTTCATAACAAAAGGTACATCTAACCTCTGTACGCTCGCAAATTTTTAATTGTTTATTTAACAAATGACCCATTTTTGTTGAACATATGGCAAATGTCACACACGATTCAACGAAAATGTCTGAAAAATGTTCTCTCGGGGGTTTTCGAGGTTTCTCTTTATCACTTTGGTGTTAGCTTTATTATTTATTGCTAAATTGTTGTAACTGGGCTAATTAACGAATTAAAAACTCCACCCCCAAAATCACTAGAGAACCGGAATTTTTTCCAGGATTTCTGGCTTATTAAGGCAAACCATCGGCACAAGATTTTTGCAAATATAATTGTTTATTATTCGATTGTTGCAGCCTCGCTAATTAACAAATTAATAACTCTACTCCCGGAATTGTTAGAGAACCAGATTTTTTTGCAATAACTCTGGGATCATGAGGAGAACCATCGGCACAAGAGTTTTGCAAATATAATTGTTCATTGTTCAATTGTTACAACCTGGCTAATTAACAAATGAATAATTCTCGTCTGACGAGCGTAAGAGACTTTGAACTTCTTCCCAACGATTCGTTGTAGACCCGGTCTATACTTGTTATTGCAAAAAAATCTGGTTCTCTAACGATTCCGGGAGTGGAGTTATTAATTTGTTAATTGGCGAGGTTGCAACAATCGAACAATAAACAATTATATTTGCAAAACTCTTGTGCCGATGGTTCGCCTTAAAAAGCCAGAAATCCCGGAAAAAATCCGGTTCTCTAGTGATTCCGGGAGTAGACTTATTAATTTGTTAATTAGCCAGGTTGCAACAATTGGAAAATAAACAATGACGTGCAACAACCTTGTGCCGATGGTTCTCCCCATGATCCCAGAGTTATTGCAAAAAAATCTGGTTCTCTAACGATTCCGGGAGTAGAGTTATTAATTTGTTAATTAGCGAGGTTGCAACAATCGAACTATAAACAATTATATTTGCAAAAATCTTGTGCCGATGGTTTGCCTTAATAAGCCAGAAATCCTAGAAAAAATTCCAGTTCTCTAGTGATTTCGGGGGTGGAGTTTTTAATTTGTTAATTAGCCCAGTTGCAACAATTTAGCAATAAATAATAAAGCTAACACCAAAGTGATAAAGAGGGACCTCGAAAACCCCCGGGAGAACATTTTCCAGACATTTGCCGAAATCGTTGACATACAGTAAAAAAGTATTAGTAGTAAGTATATCGGAAATCATTCTGTAATATTTCGTTTATTGAATAGATCCCAATTGTTTAATTATGTACATTTACCATTTTAGTTTATTTGAATGATTCAGCACGTTGACTTGGGTGGCAGAATCCAAACGCGTAAGCTCTACACCTCTAATCGCATCTAACTACATACGCCGTAGAAGACAATACAAGATTTCAAGAGTTAGTGTGCAAATGAGATTGTTAGGGGACTGACTGGGTCACAAGAACCATCGTGTGTGGCTCGGAGACCCCTTTGGCAGCCTCCAGGCCAGACCTCTTCCACCTCTCGATGTCGTCGAAGACGCTGAGAAGGTGCATTGATTTTTTACGCCACCGGTAACAGGTTCATTGTAATGCGGTTCTACGGGTCTACCGTGAACTGTCACGATAAGAGAAGAGAACTGTCTCATTTCGCCCCCTACAAAAATCCTCTTAAAAACGAAGAAATACTCCCTTAAAAACTTGAACGGAATAGGTAAAATATGGTGGCTAGACGTTCTATTTTTTGAGGACATATTCTATTTTGTATTGCACTTGATTTACACTTAATGTCGTCTTCCTTTTTATACATTAGGCCTCTTTTGTTCAATTTTTCTGTTTGCTTTCATATAAGCATGCAATCTTTTTTATTTTTAGTAATAAAAATCGTCTGAAAAACGAAGAAATACTTCCCTATAGTCTGTTTAGAAATGAAAGAGAGTAATAAAAGCTCGTAAATCGTATGCAAATCGTAAATAAATGTAGTACTGGTGCTTATATTCAATATATTTATATTATCGGTATAGATGAGGTGTACTTTTAAATAAATTTTGTGTGATCGAACCGTACTAAATTGTAGCAGGTAGCTAAAATTTAATCCCGGACAATCCGTCTTTGTCTATGCCGCTTCAATTTATCTGTCCATTTCTCTTATAAGTAAACAATATAAAAACAGCATGTCAAATTTTTAGGAGTTACTTTGGATGATACATTAAATTGGAAAATGCATTGCAATAATCTTATATCTACATTAAGTTCAGTAAGATACTTAATGAAGTGTATGAAAGAAATGTTGCTCGAACAACAATTGTTAAATTTATATTATGCATATGTGGAGTCTAGATTGCGTTATGGAATATGTTTTTGGGGTAAGTCTACCTTGTCTCATTCAGTTTTTGTCATGCAAAAACGTATTTTAAGAATAATTGCTGGCATGCCAAGTCATCGTACATGTAGAGATATATTTAAGAATTTTAATGTTCTACCATTAGTGTCATTATTTATTTTTGAAATGTCTGTGTACATATATAATAATAAGTAGTCTTTAATTCTCAATAAGGATATACATACAATCAATACCAGACAATGCTATGATATCCGAATTCCGTTTGCAAAATACACCATAACAGCTAATTCACCAGATTGTTTGGGATTTAAGATATATAACCATTTACCGAGTGAACTCAAGACTGATAAGATTACAATATTTCAATTTAAACAAAAACTGAAATCATTTTTAATAGATAATTGTTTTTATTCTTTATTGGATTTTTTTTCTGCTGTTGTGTCTTAGATTAAGTTATTATATGTTTATTTGACTATTGTTATACAATCCTTTTTTGTCCACAACAAGATGAATAAATAAAAAAAATAAATAAATAAATTTCAAAACTAGAGGCTACTTTAAGCATCATAACCGGGTTAAGAGGGTTTTTAGTAATTCAAATAAAATTATTCAATATTATTATCAAAATATTTATTTAAATTTAATGAATAGACTTTTATGTCTATTATGGTGAGTAAATGTAGTGTTGTATAAATATAAAATAAAGAAAATAAAAAAGTAGGTATATTAAAATTCATCCTCTGAATATTCTGATGAATTATCTTTGTTTCCTAGATTGATAACGATAGGTTCCACAGTAACGTCAATTAAATTATCGAGTTCCCACATTTTCTCCTCTTCTTTTTGTACATGATGTATACATCTTTGCCAGTTATATGCAGTTACTCGTTCCAAGTAATTTTTTAACAAAATTTTCACGTCACTTAATTTAAACGTCGTATTATTTCGCGCTGCATCTCTTTCTACCTGCGCCCAGACTAATTCCATTGGGTTAAGTTCACAGTGATAAGGTGGTAACCGTAGTACCGTTATTTGGCGATTTGTTGCCATTTCATCGATAACATATTTTTTTCTGATCATTATTAAGACTGACAAGTGTTAAAAGTTCCTTTTTCACCATATTTGTTTCAAAAGAAATGTTTTTTCCGGATAACCATTGAATTATATTGGCTTTCCTCCAAGCAGTCGTAGGCGTCCGCTCGGGCTGCTGTGAATGGTAACTGGCATTATCCATGACAATTACAGACCCCGGAGGAATAAGATTCAAGATCTGTGTAAAATACTCTTCGAAAACATCTGCGTTTATGTCTTCGTGATAGTCACCTGTATTTTTAGATTCAAATAAAAGTAAACCGCCATCTACAAAACCACTGGCACCTATATGTGTCACTATTAATCTTCGCCCTTTACCTGAAGGTGCCTCGAACCTTGTTGAAAGTTCATCCAAAAATGCTTGTTGAAAACTTTTTACATTTTTATCTTGCCATACTTTTGTTACAGTATATCCTTCGTTGATCCAAGTTTCGTCTAGATAGTAAATATTCCTCCCTTCGTCACGGAATTTTCTAATTGATCTTAAGTAGGATCTTCGCCAACAAATAATTTCATCTTTATAGATAAGAACTGACCTGTTCTCCTTTTCCCAGCAAAATTTCAATTCTCGTAAGACGGCCCATAATTTGTTTTACTGATTTTTGGCAAATCGTTGTCCTCTGAATGTTCACTTAAAATTTTGTTTAGCGTTTCCAATCCCTGTCATTTTGGAACACTTTTCCACAATGTCGTCAACACTGTTGATAGGATTTTGGTATTTCAATGCATTAAATACATTTAATATCTCATTCTGAGACAGCGCACATCTTTTCACGCGTTTAGCAGGTACGTAACCTGATAAGCTCGACATTTTATCCAAACAATATTATATCCATTAGTACAATAGTCACTAAACACAAGTCGAATTTTACTCTACGTCACTAGCACTCATCATTCTACTAAATGAGTTATCCTAAATATAAATAGTTTCATAAAAAAAAAGTGTTCACGGGTCATTTTCGTGGAATTTATACAAATTCGAAACTAAAGTACTCCATAGTATATACCTACTTTATGTTTGGTTTCACCTGATAGTAAAATACGACTTAATCGTGAAGTTTCCAAAACGAATTTTATATGTAATAATTTTCTATCCAAAGAAATGTTCAAACACAAAATAAATTAGCCATTTTAAAGACCAAATATCACGAATTCTTTTGAATATTCAGTCATTATCAGGGTAGATCTCAAACTAAAATTGATTCACAATATGTTAGGTTAATACATCCGTCATAATAAACACATATTATGTAGCATACTTTTAAACATTTCAAATGAAATGATGTCCTAAAATTGTAGAATTTAACTGTACTATAACTATATATACTTATTGAACTCACGAAAAATCTCTATTATTGGCCAATAAATTAGAACCAGTTTTTACTGTATCCAATTTCTTGATTAATTTATTTAATTTTACTACTCTACATTAGGAGTGATTTGATTACACTGTGAAACAAGTAAAATATCTGTTATTTTATTATTACTCTAACACCATAATTCGGAAAATACTATGCAGTGATTCAGATCTTAATTAAAAAAATTTTGAATCTGCTCTTACAATTACAATTTTGTAAAAATAAAATCAAAAAGAGCAGTTCAAAAATGTGTTAAAAATACACTTCGCACTGGAAACTGCCCCACTGTAAAACCTGATAAGACGTATAATCGGCGACTGGACAAAAAATTAAAAGAAATTCCCAAGGGAAAAAATAAATTACATTTTACAACACCTATTTCTAAACATCAAGTTCAACTGTCTTTGCCGCTATTGTTATTAGTTATTTATAGAATTAATTTGTAATTAGTAAAATAGTTTGACATACCCGATGTCCGTTTTTAACATAAGTAAATTATTGGCAGCTATGATACGTTTGCGTAAATCATCGATAGTGTCCACTTCGGTCCAATATACTTAATTTTTTCAATATTCCCACAAAAATAAGTCCAAATGATTTAAAGTCAGGAGATCGTGGCGACCATGGTACCGGTCCTCCTCGTCCAATCCCTTGGTATTAATGCTTGAACACGCTCTACATGGTACGGATATAATTGAGCCCCATGTATGATACGCCACACTGTTGCAATACACCGTAGACGCCCTGGACTTCCATATCTTCCACGATTATAATGCAAATTTTCCGTGTCACACCAGCGTTTGCACTACAATTGCACTCACTATTCCCAATTTTATAGATAAAGTCTGAATCACCCTATACAGTGTGGAAGAAGAGTATGGAATAAATTCATTATTTCTAAAACAACGTTTAGTTTTAGGAAATTTCCTCGGGCACGTCGATTTTACTTTTTAAAAATACTCTTTTTTCTATACCAACGCATTTCCGACGTGCATTTGTTTTCGCGTGATGACGTCATCGGATATTTTTTTAAATAGAACCTCTTTATTTTTTCATCGGATTCTTGTAGAACTTAGCTTGCTGAATTCAAAAATGTACAATTTCAATACTTTATTCCTTCAACTTTCCGAGAAAAAAAAACCGATCCAATAAAATCGGCTTGGAAAAAATGTGAATGGAAATGTAAAATGGATATAGTGAATTCATCGGCAGTGTCACAAAATAAGGACTCTTTATTTTTAAAACAATTTAACAATAAGCAACTAATTAATTAATTAATAATTAAATTCTGGTTGCCTCAATCGTATTTGACCCCCTAATTTACTAATTTGGTTTATTAGATTGCATGTTAGAATATTACATCTTTTGATAGCAAAAACAACAAATTAAATCAAGTCACCGTTTTACTCTCAACCAGCCCATCACAGACACAAATGGGAATATTCACATTTTTTTCAAGCCGATTTTATTGGATCGGTTATTATTTTTTTTCTTGGAAAGTTGAAGGAATAAAGTGTTGAAAACGCGAAAACAAATGAACGTCGGAAATTCGTTGGTATAGAAAAATGAGTCTTTTTAAAAAACAAAATCGACGTGTCCGAGGAAATATCATGAAACTTCGTTGTTTTAGAAATAATGAATTTATTCCATACTTTTCTTCCACACTGTATATTGATACAAAAGCTCAACTACCTTTTCAGTTTGTTAGTTATGTTCCTGTTTGCTTTTGAATTTATGATTTCTGTAATATGTTTATTTTGAAGTTTTCTAGAACATTCTAGGCTATATTAGATGCATTCTTGACGACTGGTAAAACTTATAGGAAACGTCAAAATAAAAGGTATTACAAAAATTGTAATTTCGAAAACATAATTAACAAACAAACAAACTAAACAGGTAGTTGAGCTTCCATATCAATATCTATTATACAATAAAATAAACATATTAATATGTAAATTCTACACTCTTAATGATATAAATAACACTGTATAATGTAAAAGATACACATAACATTTGTTATATTAACACAGTGGATTGTGTTAAACCTTTAATACAATGCTACATATAGAAAAATGTGTAAAAATATACACAATCCTGCGTGGATCTCGATTAACACAGTATTGTGTTAAAATGTATAATTACTTATTGTGTTCTTTTGTGTTAATATGTGTAATTATTTTTTTACAGTGTGGACGGTATTATTTCATTACCTGTTTTGAAGCGGTTGCAAACTTAACATTTTTCTGACATATTCCATGTAGTACCTTTGGGGCAAACCTTGTACATACAACGTGATTAAAATGAAGAAAATATGTGTTTTTTATTATCTGAGAACATTATCTAATGTAATATTACTACATATCCTGGTGTTTTAAACCGACGTATACTGAACATCCACCACAATAATCAGCGTATGCATACCTATTTGCAATGTTAAATCAGGATAAAATTTCCAATCTGTATGCATCTGTGTCATTATTATAGTCTCTTATGGCCTCATTTACATAACATGCTTTTATAGGAATTACGGAGAATGGCTTATTATTGAATAGGAAGCGATTTTTGCAACATTCCTGTTCTTTCGACATACTCTGGGAATGTAAAGAATTTTCGTGATGTAAATGGACAAGTTTTTTCCAGTGTCACAGAAATGTTAAGGTTACAATTTCGGTGGTGAAGCAGTACAACCAGATACTTGAAAATAGTAGATAAGAGTGGCCTTAGTAATTATTGAGGACTCCACTGGATGATGTAAATACAACGTGCGTGTGTTGAAATTTTTAAAATGTTTCTTGGTGAATCAGCTAACGTTAGGAAATGTTCGCTTTCTTCAAAGGCGTGGATCTGTATGTGCTTAGTTATGCAAAATTATGTTGCTGGTGTTTGATTATGTAATTTGCCACTGTTTCTGAAAGTGAAGTAAAAGGAAAAAATACTAGAAACATTAGAAACCAAATACAAATTACTTATGTATTATTTTTGTCAACAAAGGTGAATTCCATGATCATACTTCTTGATTTAACTTTAGCCTTTTATTTAGGCTTCACAACGATTTAATTTCAGTAGATTTGCCGGGAACTTATCTAACGGCTTATTTCAAAACTTCTTTTTGGTTGGTCTCCACCCAGATATGCCTTTGTAGGCTGCTTTAAGCTAGGTAATAAAAAATATATGGGTATAAAATATTGTGGGTATATTGGGTTTTTGCCACACTTCTGAAAAATAATAAAAATTAATTAAATAAGCCCTTGCGCCAAACGGAACAGTCAAGGGTTATTTTTGAAACTAAGTTTGCCTAACCAAAAAATCTCACACTGAAAAAAGCAGATAAGTAAAAAATAACAAAAATCACATCACTAAACGCGCACTTCCGTAATATTGACGTTTCGAAAAACTCTCTGTTTTCGTTTTCAAAATAGTAGTTAAAATATTAAACGTATGTCAAGTTTGACAGTTTAAAATTTGTTTATCTGCTTCCATAGAGATGTTAAATGATTTTTATTTTATTTTTACTTACTTCTTCTTGATACAACTGTAGCCAACAATGATCGATGTTTACTGAACAGTTTGACACACACTTATCTCCGTTCAACAAAATAATCGCGGTCTCTTTTAATTTTCTTTTTGTCGCGTTATCTTCCTTCTCTAAAATTTTTGCCGAACCCCATTGAATCACATGACCGTTTTCCCAAGCGTGTTCGCAAATTTTGTTAGAGTTGAGGAACATAAAAATTATATAAAAAGACGGGAATTTGAAAAATCCAAAATTTGCGAACACGCTTGGGAAAACGGTCATGTGATTCAATGGGGTTCGGTAAAAATTTACTTAAAAAGATATAAAAACTTAAATGTTGCTATATTTCACAAAAGTGACAAATACTTGCACTGTTTACACAGGGTACAAAAGAAGGGACAGAAGCACCAAATCTTATATTAATGCAAAACTCCATTTAAATTTTCCACCAAATTATTGTGATTTTCTTCCACGTAATTGACTTATCAATGATTCAGATGATTACTTGTTACTGAATATTGGTTTTTGTGATATTTTCTTGTTTGCGTTCTTTTGGATCCGAATCTTCTCTTTTTGTCTTCAGCTGTTTTCTTCCGACTTACGTTCCCATTTGTCTTCTCTTTATTTTTTTCTCTATCCTCTAATTACTTTTGAATGTATAAAAAGCTCTTATATGAAATCCTGCTCCACTTAGCTCATCATGATTCTTTGGCATTATATCGTTTTGATGTCCTAGTCTCATCAGAACACCCAACAGTTCTGTCCAAGCCTGGATTTGTTGTGGAATAAATCATTTGCCTTTAACGTTGTCTGATTGTCAGAATAAATTCATTGGTTTTTAACATTCTTCCTTATTAACTTCTACTTTCCTGTCTCCCATTCTGGTTTTAATATACTATTCCCACAAAACTACTTGGCCTCCCTCCATTAAATTTCCTGTTAATTTTTGAAAAACTCTGATGAAAATGTAATATAGTAAGTATAACTCGTCATTGGATATGCAATTATAATACCTAAGACTGAAATGTTTTCTCAGTATCCAACATTTAAGTTATCGCTGCTACAAGAGAATGTTGATATTCATGTAGTCAGCAGATAATTTCATTTCATACAAAAAGGAAGGACAAGTCATAATTACAGCCATTTCCAGTTTTTTCGTGCATTTTTTACCTCACACTTTCTTAATTTAAACTGTCGTTACATTGAACAATATTTTTGTTATTTTACTATTTTATACATATCTGTTTCATCACCTTTATAGCTTGATGTCACACTTTATATTTCTACGTGTGGATAAATGAAGAATAACATATAAAACAAAACTGCATACTTTAAAAGATAAAAACTTAGATGTTGCTAAATTTCACAAAAATATGTTTTGCACTGTTTACATATGGTATACAAGAAGGAACAGAAGCACCAAATCATCCACTTCTTTTCATTTTGCCTTCAACTGTCTTCTTTCGGTTTGCTTTGCCAGTTTTTTTTCTTTATTTTTTTGGAAAAACGGGTTGCTGCCTCATCGATGTGGACAAAATATTCCATGCTAATATTAATGTTAAAAGTGCACAAATGTATAAATATTTACAAGTTAAGGTAGAAAATATACGATTTTAACATTTCAATTTATACATTAAGCGTTTTATTTTGAACTCTTTAGAGATTGCAAGGATTATGGGAGTTCTGGTGCTTATCGTTTCAATAATTAACCTGTTTGGATATCATTGATGTCCAAGACAAAGGCAGTTACTTATACGTATTCATTCTGGATACGAAAACAAATATTTAAAAAAATTTCTCGACCACGGAAGAAGCTTTTTTTGTTAATACTGTACAAATTTGTCGAAAATACATCAATTTGCGACCTAAAAATGCCGGTGGGAGATTTTTCTTGCGATATGTGGCTGGAAAGTACGACGAAAGATACGACATGTAGGTATCAACACAATTTTTAAAACGTTTTCAAAAGTGGCTGCATTTCTTGGGCTCCCGGATCCAGAAAGTTTTACCGGACATGGAATGAGGCGTGCTTCGGCAACATTACTGGCCAGTGCTGGGTGTGATACTGTGAAGAGTCATGGTGGTTGGAAATCGACTTTGGTAGCGGAAAGATTCACTGTCCAGCAAGATGGCAATTGCAGAAAAAATCCAGGTCCTACCTGGGGAAGTTGTGGGCTCCTCCAGTCCTTCAGAAACTCCTTATAGACTGACTAAATAATTCCGGTCAAAATGACAAGATCGTTCTTAAGATAAATGTTAATGCTAATAATAATAATAATTCTAAATAAAATGCTGTAGAATCGGAGAATGGTATTATCAATTCTAATTCACTAGTGTGTTAAAAGGCCTTTAATCCACGGAATTGTTGGAATTTTTTTTATATTAGATGAACTGTCACACCCATCCTTTCTTTATTTACAAACTGTGTGTCAAAAAACCATACAGTTATATATTAGTAATATAATTTTTGTTTTTTTTTTAACTATAATCTTATAGTACATATCTTCGTTCGGTTTCTTTTAGGTCAACTTGGCAGTATTCGTACTACATATATTAATTTGTGGCGGTCGTTCGCCGGTGGAAGAGGGCTCCAGCCCGGACTCCGCCGTGGACGTCTAGCCGAGTGTGCAACGGATTGTTATAGCACGATGAACACCTCGAGCGCCTGTCGCATTATGCGCGTTTGCTCTTCAAGAGATTAGGAACTGGTTATAGAGAACCACTCCTCCACTGCAGTCACACAATGTGGCTTTTTTTGTATCCCAGAAATTTACATTCAATCTGTTATTATCTATTTATATTTGTAAGGCACCTTTCAATAAATTTGTTCGAGAGGAACTGGGTTGGGTCTGGCTCGGGGCAAATAAAGTGTGGACTTAAATTTCGGCGGGATTTGGTGGGTTTCCATTGTTGTAAATTGGTTTTTAGTGTGCCCTCTTAAAACCATAAACATACAACGTGACGTTTTAAATTATTTCTCGTGATTTATGGTTAGTCGGTTATCTGGAAGTGCACCTGTCTCTTCTAAACTAATAACAAAAATCATTGTTTCTTAGTTCAGAATGGTATTTCAGTTAAAAGTCAAGGAAACATATCAACTACATTCTTTATTTTCACTCCTCTTCTGAATGTGAGAGAAAGAATGTAAATCTAAAGCGTCACTGTATCTTTTAAGTTAATACATTGTTTAACATTATACGATCGAATAAAATATTTAGGATGTGTGGCTTCACATAGAAATAAGTCCAATATTTTCTTGTTTACGGTCGATTCATATTGATATATTACTAGAATTCAAATTGATTCTAAACATTCCTTGATATCAAATATCTAGGTGTATCTAGGTATATTAAAGAAATAGACAAATTTGTCATTAAAATGCAGAAACATATTAATTATTTTACTTGGTTGACTTTCCTGTTATGGTTCTAAAGTGATGTTATACCTACTAAAATTAAGAGAAGAAAGTAATATTTACGATGTTATTTCGCGCCGTAAAAAGATCAAAATTGTGGTGTTAAAACACAGTGCAGATATCTCGAAAAATAAAGCAGAAAAAATTACATCAACAATAAAATTTTTGACGATTTGTTTATTGATTGGTATCATTTATTTTTTCGTCAAATAAAATATATGATTGATACACATGGACATGACATGACTGGACAAATCTTTGATTTTTGTTATATAAATTAAAAGTACAATTATTCAAGTTTGAAAAGTTAACAAGAAATTTATTCAATTCTACTTGTACTGACGAAATATACTTTTTCAAATGTTCAACTTATTGACAATGGTCAGGCACACTAGTTGACGGTCATCCTCCATGTTTTTAAGTTTGAATATCCGCTTCACCGTCAACCAGGTAGTTGGCAGACGTCTCAAGCAATGGCCAGTGTAACTGGGTCCATCTGGGAGTTCTATAAATCTATTGTTTTATTTGTTTGGGTCTCAATTTGGTAAAAACTTATGATAAATTTCATATCCATTGCACTCTGATCCTATGGTAAATACACGTTTTCTTTTGATTTTGGCATTATATAAAGTTATAATAAAAATTTCCCCCTTGTCTTCTATATCTTTTACAGTTAAACTGCACAATTCTGCACATCAACATTCCCCATTTAAACCAGATATTAGTACGACATTCATCAATAAGAATTTATCGTCACGAGCCTCTTTCAAAAATTTAGTAACGTTTTCCATTGTCAAAACTGTGATTCTTTGCCACTTCTTTGCTTCGTACGTGTAATTTTCACGTTTTGAAAAGGCAAGTAGCTTTTTATATTGTGGTATATCCATATTTTCGTTTATTTGTATAGTACATTTCAAAATGGAATATGTAGACTGTAAACTGGATGTCTCAAGAAATTTTGCTTAATATAAAGAAAGACATTGTATGAAGAACATTAAAATATGTATAAAAAATAGCTTACGTTCTCAAAAAATATGCTAATATTAGACTTTCATCAGGTATTAGTGTGTTTTTTGTTATCCTCCACTTACAAATTATTAAACTTATCTTTTCGTATTTTTCCTTGGATTTTAAAGGAAGTAAGCTGGAAGATGCTTCTAAAGATGTATTCAGAAAAATTTCCTAAACTGTTTTAAGTAGCAAGACTCATTTTTACGCCATCAACTAAAACAAATTTGAAGGAAAGACATTACACAAATATTTAATTAATTTTGAGTCATTTTATTGATTTTGTTCATTTCGAAAAAAATATATGAAATTCATTGGAATTACAGTGGCGCCATCTGTCGAAAATTGGTCGTAGCAACTTAGATGCACTCTGATAGGAATTGTAGGAGATTTGATTTATATTAGCTTAAAATACCTTTCTAATACAGTAAAAAATGTTACAAAAACTAATAATAAGGAATATATGGGTAGATATTGTGGGTGTAATTCAACGCTGATTGGGGCTTTTGTCCACAGAGTAGTTTCACACAATATTATTAATACCTCAAAATATATAAAAACTTTTACATAAAGGGTAAACATTATTCAAGTAGGTATTGTCATATTTAATTCATTGACAGGCTGTCACTTTTATCATTGTCGATATTTAATTTCAAATAATTTTAATTTATATAATAATTTTTATAATTAGATATTTAACTCAACTTAAAGGAGGCCACCTGAAGAAGCAATCCTAAAAATGCAGATATAGGTCAGATCTTATTTATTGTGGTTGAATTTTCGAGTTCCCACTGCCAAAAGTGAAGTTAGATATTTATAGTGTTTTCATTAAAGCAGGTTAATAAATTTAAGATTAAGAATTTCTTTAGATAATTATTGAATAGAAGTTTGTCTGTGGAATTGTTCGTTAGCATACCTAGATGTTTGGTATCAGATAACATACATATGACTTCATTGATAGGAATTGTAGGAGGTTTGATTTATATTAGCTTAAAATACCTTTCTAATACAGTAAAAAACTTTGCTTTTCTTATTTAATAAGCTATTACATTTACAGTTAAAGTTAAAAGAATATAATACTTATTTTCAAAGATTTCTGTACCTAAAAATTTGTTAGTTAGAATGTTTTTCCCGTTACTTGGTTACTTGCTACTTCTAGATTATGCAGTTATTAAATGCCTAAAACTATTTATATTTGTAGAAAACTGTATTTTAAGAATATGGCGCACTTTGACGATGTCAGTGTCTTGATTACTATAATAATAGTCGCCATAATAGTCTATGGAGTTACTTTTAATAATTCTTCATGAATATGTTATTTATTAAACCAATAGCTGTATTATCAATATACAGGTTCGTGTAAAACCTATTTCTACTATCACTGTAGCTAAATTAATTTAAATTTCCCCTCCAAAATGTATTTTAGAACAATTTGGCTGTCACGGCAAAAAGTATTTTTAATTATCCTACATTCTTACATAATCTTTTATCTAGATCCAATTTAAAAATCATTTAGGACCCATCCAGTCCAGTGACATTAATCTGTTTCGGCGTAGGTTAAACTGACTTTTTTTTTACTAATTAGGAAGTGCGAACTGTCGCTTAAATTAATTTGGCGTGAACTCAAAGTAAACGGGCGATGATGTGAAACTTTATCTCAAGAGACAAGAAAAATAACTGACCACGGCCATATCGAGAGGTTGAGTTGATTCGAATTCCTTGTTCAAGATCATAAAACATTGCAATAGCGTTATAAATGACACGGTACTATTATTTAATTATTGCAAGATAAAAGTTGTAACAAATTATGTTTTCCAAAGAGTATATGTAGCAGTGGATAATAAAAACAGTTTGATGTTCAATATTTATAAAAAACCTGTTTTTTAATAGAAGTAATTTTGGTCGGAAAATTTTTACTGTATGAATATGTATGTCCAATCGATTTTAAGTACATATAATAATTTGGATTAGCACACAAGTCGGAGACTTGTGCGGGGCAGGGGGCGGTATATTATTATGAAGTAGGCCGCTTTTGCGCCCAAGAACAACTGAAGTTGGTAGACCCTAACCACCATTCAGTGCAAGAATGAAGGGAACCTGGACACCCGCATTAATTAGGAGGATGGTCAAACGCCGACCAGTATCAACCTCTCACATTGACCCAAGCCAACGTTCTTTCATCTTGCAATACCCGCAGAGAGGGTGGCAAATATCTCCACAAGTATAGCTGATTTACGGTCTACTGGCCGCGGGATTCGAACCCGGGCAGGTGGCAAACACGATTCAAGTACTGACGCCTTAAAGCACTCAACCACCGACCGGTCCAGTGGTGATTTAAAAAAGGTGCCATAAAATAATCTGCAGGTAGAAGACAAAAAAATAATGCTAATTTATTTTTTAGAAATACGATGTTAAAGATGATTTTTTAAAATCATATTTGTTTATGTTCATTACATCTAATTATGAATTATCCAGTATACAGAGTACAAATAAATTTTATACATTCAAGAGCTGATAGAATGTAAGTGTTTTGCTTCAAGATACATGGTATAAAAATATATTTTAAGAACTATAATCCATCTAAAAATGGTAGAAAATCGAATGACCCTGAGGGTAACAGATTCATCATAGGCAGAAGTAGGTAAGTTACACCAACGCTAACGCCCAAATGTTAATTGTGCCTCTTCACAACATAGCAACATGCGAAAAATACAGGGTGTTCTACAAACTTTGACAGATGGTTCATTTCAAACATTTTTTCTTATATGAAGGTACTTACTGAGAATGATTTTCTTAGAGACCTTTTCGTAACAGAATGATAGTTACATGTGTTTAAAATATGACTTCTGTTCCTTGCAAGAAGCGTTGACCGTACAAACGTCTCGTAGCTAGAGAGTTTTGCCTAAATTCACCGTAAATTAACATATCATGCAGCTGGTTATGGTTACTATAAATTGTTTCATTTTTGTTTATGTACCCTCACAAACATCAAAGAAGAACTAGAGAAAAACGAAACATATTAGCTATACCCGCCACTATGACTAATAATACTTTTAGGTTATCAGCGGCAGCCTGATACTGCAACGTTGTCGAACGTTACAGTACGTTACAGTTTTAACTTAACTTTAATTGTACCTTAGTTTGTAATTTCGTAACATAGTTTTTCATATTATTGCAGCCATATTTTTATTTTCGAAATGTATTTGTAGACAAACTATCCGTTTTAGCAATTTTTTTTTATAAGAGATTTTTATTGCTTTAGTCAGATATATAAGCCCTTAAAATTACGGCACTCATATTCCGGACATCCCGTATATTAGGTCTCAAATGGTATTTGTCAATGGCATTAGGTCTAACTCAATAATTAATACTTCTAAAGTGCCGCAAGACACCCCTTTGGATCTCTTACTGTTTCTTATATATAGGAAATTTTATTCATTATTGTAAGTTCCTTTTATATGCCGATGATTTAAAATTATTTTTCGAACAGTCACTTCTATCCATGATCGTGAATTAATTCAAGTTGACTTGGATAGCATTATCTGTTATTGTAGTAATAAATTATATTATGATATGTCAAAAGCATTTGATTCAGTAGACTTCAAATGTTTACTGGCTAAACTATATTTCTATGATATCACGGCTGGTTTGATTCCTATATTAAAGATAGAATGCAATTTACCAAAATTAAAACTGAAAATGATAATTTGTTGTCTGAGCCTAGAAAAATAAAATCTGGAGTACAGGGTTCTGTCCTGGGGCTTTTACTTTTTAGTGTATGTACTGCGGATTTTGTGTCACCAGTAGTCTATACTACTTTGCATATGTATGCAGATGATTTGCAAAGTTTGTATAATTTTGAAATTGAGAACAAACTAACCGCTATTGACCTTATTAATTCTGACTTACATCGGATTAAAGACGTATGTAATAAAAATGCTTCAATACTTAACCCAAATAAGTGCATAACTTAATTATTGGTACTTATCAGAAAACTCGACAGTTGGGGGATTTCGCTGTTTATATAGATAATTGTCCTGTGGCAAATTGCAGTTCGGTAAAAAAATTAGGTCTTATATTTGAAAATAATTTGAGATTTGCACATCGTGTTAGTGATCTCTGTAAGAAGGTATTTATCTCTTTCAAGCAAATAGCACCTTTAAAACGTTATTTGTGTTCTGACATAAAATTAATATCGGTTGAGTACTTAGTTTTGTCACATCTAAATTATTGTGATTATGTATACGATCCTTTATAAATGCTGATAAATTTAAACTGCAAAAAATTCAGAATTGGTGCATGAGATTTGTCACTTATACACCCCTTTTTTATCATGTTACTCCATTTATTAAACAGTTTGGTAAATTAAGACTTAATGAAAGGCGCTATGTTCATTTTTATATTTTTATTAGTAATATATTGCATAATACAACTCCTGACTATCTTTACGAAAAGTTGGTTTGGCGGAATGATATACATAATCGTCAACTTCGTAATTTAAATTTGCAAATAATGCGTCATGGAACTGAATATTTCAGGTGTTCTATTACTTATTTAGCGGCTACAGTATTAAATAATGTATTGATGCCCCAAGATTTAGCATTCCGTAATAGAATTCGAATTAAGCAACGCATTCGAGAGTTGGCTATGGAAAACTATGACTCCACAAATGCTGCTGTAATTTAATTGTTTTAATGTTGTGTGTGTATACTTATAATAACTGTTGTATGTGTATATGCATATGTAGGTGTATGTAAGAGTATATTTGTGAGCATGCATATACATTCTCGTAATTACTTTTTACAATTGTTTATATATAGATTATGTTTTTATTTTTTAAGGGTTGACTTAATTATCATTTATTTGTGTCTAGTCCTTTTGTGTATAGGTTGATGTATTAGCCATTGTAGTTATACACAATAAATTTTGAATTTGAATATGAACCAATTTAGACAATAGGCTCTATTTGTCTAATGACTTCAGAACCCGACGGATTTTCTTTGATTTTTTATTAAGTTCATAGGGAGTTGAATATGTTGTTGCCATATCTACATCTTCGAGAACTAAATAGGTACATAGGGAAGTGCTATGAAAACTGATACTCTGTTGTTCATATGTCCGACTCTGCGAGGGATCAAATCTACTTATAAAACCTTTTTACGATTATTATCTCTAGTTACATAAATTCTTTAAGTCGGGGGTGTTTTAATTATTTTATCCTTTTCCAATTACATTTCAACCGTCGTGGGTTTTTTCAAAATTTTTAATTTTGCTTTTATAACAGTGTTGATCAAATTAAAAAGTGACACACTGTACACTAAAATAAAACATAATTTTATTGCGTAGGCATCCGATATCTCGCTAGCTAAACCGATTTAATTAAAAATCGCGATGGAATCAAGAAATTATCGACGAACATTTGCGAATCCCAATTTCTAATGTTAATTTTCGCGTAGGCAATGCAATTTTTGTTTGATGGCGAAGTGCGAACTGTCACCTAAATTAATTCGGCGTGAATCGGGCAAATGGGCGATGATTTCCAACAAAAAAATTATCTAAAACGACTACCGATCCGTAGTTTTTCCTGCCGGTCGATGGCAATCATCGTGAGACGAGACACGACGGCAGCTCCATATCGGGAGTCGTATAAGTCAATCAGGATCGAATTAAGTCGATCAAAATTTCAGACGGACAAGTTTATCCAGTGATATGCTAATACGGGTCGCCTACTCCGATGGCAAATAAGGAGAATCGAAAAGAGCCCGTTGTCTCTGGAACTGAAAGACAGAACCGTGTAAATTGCTGGACGACTAAAGAGAGCGGACATTATTTATGTGTCCGTATAGGTACTTGGCCACGGCACACTTGATGCTTTTGAGCACTATATTTATATATGTATTAGGGGAGACCGGGGTTGCCTGTTTTCACTGATTAATTTTTCAGAGCAAACTAAGAGAGTTAAAAGTAATGTAGCTTTGCTTATTCACTGTAAAAAAGTTGCTGTGTAAGCGAGATTTTCCAGTGTGTAATTTAGGATGTGTAAAAATTCCGTGTTAATAGTTTTACACCCTATGGCTTTTTTGTACGTTTTACACTAAATATGTTAAAATTATTAGTATTATAATAAAATATACTGAATTTCTGTAATATTTACCAGTTGTGTGTTAACTTAACACGCACATAACTTAATTGTGTTCTATATCCCCACTCCTGACTGGTTGAACACAACTGCACAGCTGCAGTGTATCAGCTGATCCAACACACTACGCCATATTGGTCATGTAGCGGTGTTGTGTACAGTTACCTCTCGTTCACTGTGTTCAAATGGAGGACATTTAAATTTAAAATGAGGTTTAATCAAGGAAAATGTTAAGTACTTACCTAATTATAACAAATATTACTGATAATTGTAATAAAGCTAAAACTAATTAGAATATAACTATTAAAGATATTAGGAGTTTATTCTGATGTTTTATATTACTCTGTAATCTAACTTTTTGTAACTTTAGAGAAAGAAAATTATATGTTCAGATCACTACCAGTTAATTTTCGTAAACTCCTATTATGTAGTGCGTAAATACATATTTGTTTGTTGTTTCATTGTTTATGATTTACTATAATATTATTAGTCCCTTATTATAATATGTACTATTATACTGTTAATTTTAATACATACATATTTTGTTAGCAGACTTGGTTGTTGTTCATTTGAACAGAATTTTATTTTTTTAATAAAATCATAAGTAAAATATCTTTTATTTTATAATTAAACCATAATTCAGAAAATTCTTTATATTGATACGGCAGCTCACCTATCTTGTTAATTATGTTCTTGTTTGCTTTTGAAATTATAATTTTTAATACATATATTCTGTCGTTTAATATAACATTCCAGGTTATTTTCAATGCATTCTCGACGATAGGCAGAACCTCTACAAAATGTGAAAATAAAAGTATTTCAAAAATTATATTTATTAAAAATTATTTCTCTGAGCCTAATATATATAAATTATTCCGAAAGTAAACAGGAACATAATTAACAAATTAAAAAGATAGGTGAGTTTTCCATATCAATACCTATTATACAATAAAATTAACATGTTAATGTGTAAAGCCTACACCTTCAATGATACAAATAACAGAAATGTGTAAAAGTTACACATGACATTTGTTATATTAACACAGTGGATTGTGTTAAACCTTTAACACACTGCTACATACAGAGAAATGTGTAAAAATATACAGAATTCCGTGTGGACCTCGATTAACACAGTATCGTGTTCTTTTGTGTTAAAATGTGTAATTATTTTTTTACAGTGTACTCCAAAGCTAAACAAATTTTCCCTCATTTTAGCTTATAAAGATAACTTTAGAATAGGATAGTTTCCGTGAATTATAAACTCTATAAACATAATTAAATAGTAATGCAGCCGTGTACGAAATTTTAAAAAGAATGGATTTAGAGGTACTAAATATTCATTTTTTATTTTTTACCTATTTATAACAAAAAAAAATAGTTTCTGTGACGTCACAACTATTAATGTGCCACAACGCCAACGTCCCAAATTCACCTCAATTGGGCTCAGAATTGCGTATTGACCCAATGTCAGTTGTCCAAAACCATGGAAGCAGTGGAAACACTGGACAAGAATACAGTGCCACTTGTTATGTTTGTTATGTCAAAAAATGGGAATGGTTCTCTTCACGAGGAAGAGAAAACTCATACTCGACGCTAGCATGGAAAAAAGGTGTACATATTCTACGAACAGTGCTGCAGGGTGGTTAGTAAAACATGGAGAATGAAACAAAAGGTGGTCATGTGGATATACACTACTATTGTGAAACTAATGTTAGCCAACGGAGCTGTCGTCGGTTGGTCGAAAGTCCAGCAGATACAAAGGATCTGTCTGGGCATAACTGGAGCTATGCGAACAACACCAATCATAGCAGTGGAGGAAAGGAAGGTGCAGAATGTGGGATCTATTCCAGATCTCTACATATTCGATAGCAATGGGCAATGGATCGGCATGCTAGAGTAGAACAAACATAATTAGAAAGTATAAATATAATTGTCAACGGAGAAAACACAGACAGTAGAAGATCACTTCTGATCTTACGTAATAAGATTACTAGATTAGCATGGTAATGTCACCACGCACTGGTAGTATCCTCAGTTGCCAACAGCATATCTGTAGGGACATGAGCGATGACTATAAAGAAACTGACAAGTTAGCCAGAAATTCATCGGGTTTTAATATCTTTGGAGCCAGTCCCAAGAGTGCGCTTCCATTGTCAGCATTTTTTTTAAATTATCAAGGAAAACACACATAGCTGTCAGTTTGCTACAGAATTCTTAATAAATCGTAATCGTTAATTTTAGATATTATTATTATTATCACCTTTATGCCTTCTATGTGTTGGTAGTAATAATGATAGAGTAAAATTGAAGCTAATTGACTTAACTGTATTTACAAATTTAAAGCATCTTTTTTCCTTCCAGAGAGTGGCGACAGGACAATATGTATAATATAAAGTGATGATTTTGCTTCTGTCAGTACAATATTTAAAAAATTCCTTACATTGTATACCTAGCTACTTACCCATTTGTGATTACATCTGCCAGACAAATTATTCTAAGCATAAACTTTCATAAATTTGAAAACAAAATGTCGAAATTAAGTAGTAAATTTTTTAGTAGGAAAAAATATAAAAAATTGACAACGCCATCTGTAGCAACATTTTAGAAATGATTGCAGTGACAGTTACAACCTCGATCTCCCCTATTTAGTCCAGATAAATAAACGCTTGTGTTACAGATGTTTAAATCATTTGTTTTAATTTAATTATTATTTATACTTTTCTATTATACTGCTTTTAATACAATTACGCGCTTACATGAGCATTAAAGCATAAATTATGAAAACAATGGACACTGGAAATGGTCTAAAAAAACAACATTTTTGTGAGTATACATAGAAATATGTGTAAAATGAAGGATTTAAATTAATAATAACTAGATATGCAGTATTTATTTAGTGTTCAATTGAGACATATGTATATATCTGTCAGTGTAGAATCATATGTAAAAATTAATACATCTTTTAATTTTTTCAACCTGCGCATTCGCGACTTTTATTGTTAAAACATTTTTAGCAATATTTTTAAAATAATTATTTTAATAAAATAAAATGTTGTAAACAGATCTGGTTAGCGATAGTAGAATGCATTTTTCAAATTTTATTTCAAATAGGACATCTACCAAGAAGTAAGTTTGCAAATTTCTCTTTCCTATTTGAACAGAAATGCTTCAAAGTATCTTCTTCATTCAGCAGATGAATACCATAATCTAATCTTGTTAATATTCTTCAACCACTTCATCGTTATCATCCTATGCGTAATATTACAGAGTACGGATATCGTGGTTACATAGAAATCGTCATATGATATAATGATGCATATATTAAGACATCTTGTATACCTGCACTACATTATAACATATCATGGGCAATTGTTTATTTTTATGAGCCGCCTTTATGTAAATGCATGTTTTATATATGTTGTTAACGGTACAACCGCCATTATGGAACTACAGGCATAAATTATACTGTATGCAAACCGTATCACTTTAAAGTGTAATAAGGCTCTTTATATTGTCTTTTGCATATATCGGTGGATGTTTAAAAAATTAAGAAGAAAACTTAATATCAGCATATGTCCTAAACCTCTTAATTTTTGAGCTACAGGGTGTTACAGTTTTAAGAAAAAGTTTACTTTTTTATTATAATTTTCTTATCACTCCAGATATTTTTATGAAATTTTGTACACACCTATGAATCATTAAGGAGCATTGTTTGATGTAAAAATGTTTTAAAATCTTTGCCAAAGACGTCTGTACGAGGTTTGAACTAAACATTTTTGAAGAAAAAAATAGTACGCCACTGCCTTTTCTAAAAACTAAAATTATTTTTAAAATCTCCATTTATTTTACAGCAAATTCGTTCCCTAGACTTACTCTCGTACGACGCACCATTTTCACGTAAAAAAATTAAAACAAAAAAAAAGTTTTTTCCCCAAGTTCATTGAGACTACTTTTGATATTTTGTTGCCATTTTTGACACCCACCATGCGTGGAAACACTTTTTGTGGGACAACAATTAATTTTCTACTTTCACAAATAACGTTCACGTAGGCATGATATTGAATATTTGAATAGAAAAAACGGTACACATGTTGATATTAAGTTTTCTTCTTAAAATGACAGAAGGATTCACACCCTTAAGTATCGGCATTCAATTAATAAACACCCTGTATGTCAGATAATGTTAGTTATTGAAAAAGTTTTCCCTATGAATATTTTACGATTATTGTTAGGTATAAAGGTAAGTATTTATAAAATATAAGAAAATTTAAATTATCTACTCAGTAAAATTACATATCTATATTTTACATTTCCAACCTAAAAATTAAAATGTATAAATCAATACAAATTATAGTGTGGGAAACTTACGATGGAATTTAGCATAACAGTTGTAAAATTATATAAAATAATATGGAATTTTATTCGTGTTTATTTCTGTAATATTACAGTGTACCTATTTCATTTATAAAATTATTATGTAATTTTGCATAAATTTACGCCACAAATTACCAAACTAAAGACGTGAAATTACAGACAACGGGCTAGCCCTATTAATGGTTGGCAATGGTTTTCAAAATTTTGGCGGAAGTGATTTAATCAAACTGCCAATATTTTTTAGGTACTCTGGAGGGTTTTCTTTAGATAAGGTTCTTTTTATTAATTTACAACACGATAACAATTAAATTTTATGTTTACAAATTACCTTTGAACGGATTGGTCATACTTTAAGACAAACTAGTAATTATTTAAAAAATAACTTACATACAACAAAAAAATTGAACATTGAAAATATAAATTAAAATATCTTGTATGAATGTCGCAATAACTGCTATTAAAATCACCGTCTACCTAGCAAGGTAGCGTTTTGGATATTTGATGTGATAATAATGCATGTGGTTACTCTTACTGAGCACATGTATATTTAACTTATTTTCGTGGCAGATAGGTAAGTTTATATTTATACAAAAAATTTAAGCAACTACATGAAATACTGTGTTAAAATTTACGTATCTAGTTACCATAAAAATAATACAAAAACAAAAAGTCTTGCTCTTGTTGCTCAAGTCAACTGCAGACTCCTGTGCCGGTAGAACATTATGTTTTACGTAGGTGACACGCTTTAAAAATCATTGAGTTTACTAGATGGCTTAGCTTATGTAACCAATAATAAAAACATTATCAATAATAGTAAAGCCTTGGACATTTTGAATGGAAGAAGTGCGTATTTATGACGTCACAGTATAATGGTGTTTTTTTTACACCAGAAACCAAGCACGTTAATAATACGTATATATGTTTACTGTGGTAAGGGTGGGCAGTATCATGCCGCAAAATTTCTTGACGATGTTTTCCCTGTCTCATTTCTTGATTGTGGTCTCAGGACGATGAAATTATTGACAATAAACATCAACAGTGAAGAAGTCAAAAGCAATTCATAGATGATGTACATCAGCTTATGTGGATGGATAGCCAGCCTTTGCTCAGAGACTTCCTCTGTTAGGGCTAAGCCATTAATGTTTGTTCTTGACGTCTACGTAAATTCGTCATTAATAACAATCTAGGACAAGAGCGGTCAATGCTGTTGAGCTACACAATTACGAGCTGATAAAAAAGATATAAATGGTGACACTTTGTTTTCGTTCAAAACATGCATCATCCATACATCCAATTTTTAAACTTTGTCGATGTAATGCAAATGAACGTTCCACGTTCATTGGTATGGATCGTCATAAGATAAAACGTTAAAATTAACTTCAAAGTTAGATGGTGTTGCTGAGTGGAAAATTATTCATATTAAAATGTCCTTTTAAACGCATACTTCTCCAATTACATTTTCTTCGTAAACGTTCTTACTTCAAGAAATTTTAACTGGAACTCCTACTTGGAGAGAGTCATCCACAAAGCTAGAATGTCCTTATGGACATGCCGGCGTATTTGTGGACAATCATGGGATATAGGTCCTGTCTATATGTGACGGTATTCAGACCAATCACATATGGCTCGTTAGTGTGGTAAACTAAACTTTCTAGTCTGCAGAGACAAGCAGGTTTGACGATAACAGGAGCAATTGGCTCCACACACAACTATCTTTTAGGCAAAAGCTTCTACCATTGAATTGTGTGTATGTAGGCGATCTTTTCCGATAGCCAAGCGACATTAAAAGCACTTGGATCCTACCGGTGTAATTCAAAAATGGTATGGATTTATCAGAAAACTTCGGAGCGGTTAGGAACTAGCAACAGAGTAACTCTGGTATAGATACCTGGTCTCTCTAGCGCTTGGCATAGCATCTGCTGTTGTCAAGACAACCCCCTGACTTGGATGGATGGACAAGTTTTTGAATACTGACATCAACTGCCAAGATTAGCTGACTCAAAGGTGTTATACATAACTGATCCATCGCGAAAAAGAGTTAAGTATCAGATAGAGTTTAATAGGTCTGAGAACTCTAGTTGGCCTGCCACCTAGACCGAATGGCAGAGCATATATTATGTCAAGACCAAACCAGATTCTCCTTATTTGACAAGGTATAGCTCTTGCTAGAAGATCTGGACAAGATCTCTCCCAGTATGATTATAAGGTTGTTAAACAGACTAAACCTATTGGGTGAACTATATGTTGAGTGATATGTCGGATGTGTTAGTTTATTTCCTTTTAACAATCAATTTTTTTTTAAATAATTTACAGAATCAGTTGCAAAAAATTATAAGTTCGAAGACTATTAAATTAGCTAAACAATTGTGTGACTTCAAAACAACTTTGACTGTTCTAACAATTGATTCCCAAGACGTTTTTGCCTCGGCACTCAAAAATGCAATAAACTTATGCACCTTGCCAATAATCTAACTGATTTTAAATGAGGACATATAAACCTCCAAACTAGTGAAGAGTGTGTATTGCAATCTTTAGTTCGCATTTTTTAAGTATTTTGTTATTAAAAATTGATGGATATAGTTTTAAATTCAATTTGCTAGTGTCGAGTTAAGAATTCAGCGACCTATTTGTACAAAAAGAATCCTGTCCGATCATTCAGAAATAATTGTGAAGTTATTTATGCATATTGGATAAGGACATACGTCAAAATAAACAATCGTTGCCGCATTAATGTAAGCAAACTTTTTAATAATAGTAGAATGGCATTAGTTCATAAACATGTCAGCTAAGTACCGTACAACATATTTAAAGCCGATTGCAGCCATAAGAGAAAGTTATTATGCAAACGTAGTTCATTGAGCAAAATCAATCCGTAAATGATACTTACTTGCGCCTTATCTCGGCGTATAATTTCCGGGTTAATTGTGTTAAAACAAACATAAATTTAATGGAGTTAATCAAACCCACACGGCGATGGCTATTTCGTTGAGATGTGGCTCTGTGGACCTGCAGATGATGGTACTGTCCTTATTGGTACCGTGGGTCGGCGCCAGAGACATCCACGCACATTTTACGTCACCGGACCATCGCGTAATTGCTTATTCTTACGTTCGCTGCCAACATTTATGAGATCGGGAACTGGAATAAAGTCATTAAGCCATCGTACGTGACTGTGATACGCTTTTTGTTACTGTTGTCGTTTTCTTAAACCGAGTGAGTACCTACACCAAGTCTTAATGCTGCTTCTGTCATCAAAATCAAACGTTTTTGATTAAAATTTGATCTAGATCATAGATGTTCAACTTTAAGTGGCCCAAAGGCCGCTGTAAGTAAAATTGCGATTGTGAAGGCCTCATCATAAAACACTCGTATGAAACTTTATCAGTGATATGTAATAGGTACAAAGATACGTGTTTGTTTGTATAATTATTCAAAAAAATAATAAATATACAAAAAAGTTAGTGGGAAGTTTGGGGATGTTGGTTTTCACTAACCAGTGTGTCATTATTAACATATATTATTATAGTATTATATAGTATTATTTTAAACCCCACTTTTGTATATTTTCAATCTAGCCTTAAATAATTCTACATTTTCCATCAGATGGAAAATGTCAATAGTAATTCTAGTTCATAAATCTGAAGACAAGTCAAAAGTCGATAATTATAGACCAATCGCAGTATTGCCAGCACCCGGTAAAATTTTTGAGAGCATATATGCTTTTCTGTGTAAAATAGTAAATAACATCCAACACGGGTTTGTTCCTAAGCGTTCGATATCCACTAACTTATCCCTGTATATACACCATATATTTCAGTCGTTTGAAAATGGAACACAAGTGGATGCTTATTAGATTATTTAAATTATTATACGATACCTAGGTAAAAAAAGGAATAAATAATTGCTTTGTAGCTCGATAATAATAAAACAGTAAAATATACCGTGCTATATTTACCCTACCTATCCCTAAAATTATAAAACGTTGAAAACGGTACAGTAATCTTAACTGCACACATCGGTAATATTTTACCAAGATATTATTTCAAATTTATTAAGAATGAATTATTTTCGTTAAGTTCATCGGCATAGTTTGATACTATTGAGACTTGCCACTTTTCCACCTGGACTTCTTCTATTTGACTCAGAAACGTCTTCAGCGACGTCAAAAGCCTTCTAACTATGCGTATTGTTACCTTACCAACATGTTATATATTTTCAATGTTAAAAATTCACTGTTCACTTAAAAATTAAAGTAATCTCTCTAAACCATCTGGAATCTGGAAATGTAGGAAGGGTAGCTTAAGAGGCTAGAGCACTTAGACCCCATTGGGCCTCTTGTAGTTCCTACCAATAGAGGATCAATCCACCTGAGCCGCTAACGAGCCTAATAAAGAAAAGATGGTGGTGACGTTGCTCAGGGGGATCTCTGCAATGTAGGCTATAGAAGGCCATCGTTCTCCCAACACGGATCCTCTTATTGACGAAATGGCAGTGAACTCACAGAGTGCATGGAGTACTGTTTCGTCTTCCCGTTCGCAGCCCCTACAAAGAGGTGTTTCACACTTCTTTACATAGTAAACGTGCTTCCTTAGCCAACAGTGTCCAGTCTGAATATCTGCCACCAGGCGAAGATTCGTCCTAGACATGGCCAGGTACTTTTTCGCTGTATCCTTGCAGGGGTACTCTAGGAACTCCTTAGCAAATTGACAGCTATTTCATCGTTTCCTAAATTCTCTGTGGGTGTCCTCCTTGATAATTTCAACAAAAACTGACAACGGAAGCATACTGGAAGGACGAGGTCCAAAAATATTGCGACCCTATGCCCTCCTGGCTAGTTTGTCAGCTGCTTTATTACAATTGCACCGCCCGTGTCAACAGATATGCTGTTGTTGGTTGAGGTCACTACCAGTGCCTAATGGCATTCCCATGCTGATCTAGTTGCTATCTTATGATTACGTAAGATCAGTAGTGATTGTCTACTGTCTGTGTAGATTCTGATGGTTTTGCCCGTGGTATGTCTACGGAGAATTTTTTTGGTGGCTATGGTATTACCTGCTAATTCCGTTTGTAACACGGTAGCATGCCTATCCATTGCCCACTGATATTGGATGTGTGGAGATCTGGAATAGATTTCACATCCTACACCTTCCTTCCTTTTTGATCCGTCTGTGAATATGTTTATTACATTCTCACTGGCGGTCTCATTCCTGATAAGTACCGTATAGAACCTGTCAAATATAAACTTGAGAGAAATACTGTCCTGACGACCCCATTCCACAGGCGACTCTTAACTTCTCCACATTCTACATCTGGTATAATATCAGTATTTTTGAGGCGAAGCATAGTTGTCACAGGCACTTCTTTCAGATGAATATCTAAAGGTGGCAGGCATAGCATTACCTCATAAACCATATTACATTAGTATGCGGTGTAGTAAAGCTACTCCATGCCAGACACGAAGCGTTCTACATCACAGTAGACACCACTGGAAGCTATCGACCTCTTTCCCGAACACGGAATTCCAGGAAAGAACTTGATGTAGCCTTATTACACCACGTTCTCATGGTCCCTTCTGTGGAATTAAGACAGATTTAAAACAGCTAAATTTATATGTTTGGTGGGCTGCTGATGAGTAACTTTAGCTATTTTTATAGGTTTTTCAGGTGTAATTCAATGCTGGTCGGGGAATTAGGCCGCAGAGTAGTTGTTTCTTGGAATTCCGTGTTTGCATATTGCATAACTTTTTTCTTGTACTTTTCTCTGAAAATTGTGACATGTTTACGTAATCCTGCATCTTTCTCCAAGAGAAAAAATATTCACTCTACAGTTTAGATTAGGATAAATTAAGGTATTTCACTTTTTGAACATATTTAAGGTATTTTACAAAATACATCGTATAGTTACCTATTTTCAATATTCTTCATATAGATGTTTATTTATATATTTTTTAGTTCAGCGAGGTCTCGACAATACCATGGTAGATCTTTTTTTATCGCTTATATACAAAAGATTTAATCTTCGTAAAGTTGTATACGTTCCAAACACAGTTAAATAATTACAACTTACACATAATTATTATGATAAAAATTATATACACACTCGCCACAAGAAAAAGACATGTAAATACGTTAAAAGATGCAGAGTTCCTATAATTAGCAGTAACCTATATAATTATAAAGCGGGTCAACGACTTGCTCGTATTATTAGAATCGAGCACTATTCTGTACCCATGAAGATATGATTTATAATATTTGATTAAGTGGAAATTACTACCTGGATATTTCGTCATTAAAATGGTATGTATTGACAGTTAATACTAAGGTGCTATTAGGAAATAAAGTTGTTTTCCGTATGAATATGTAAGGTCGAAAAAGTTTCGAACAGAATTATAAACCGGACAGTAGTTTATTAAATTAGAAATATGATGTAAAAATTAAGTATTGTATAATCCATTCGGGTCATTTTGGTGATGCTACGGTATTGGGATCTCGGAAATCATGAGGTTGAAAAACGATAGGTTAATCAAGAGAAATATTTAAAAAACCGAACTTAATTTATTAAAGTAAGTTAATTTTAACCATGTGTTCGGGAGGCCTAATAAAGGCAGAAAATCGAAAAAAAAATTTGTTACTCGACCTTTAAAAAAATAAATAACCCTATAAAAATCGGTAACACGATGCTCCTGGTGCGCTACGAGCTTTCTGATGACGCACCCATACGACAATCGAATACCGGATTAAACATCGTTGCCACATCATGTTTAGATACATAATATCGTCTAAATTTACCCCCATTTAGCACTTTCTGCATTTCCCGCATTTCTTTCCCTCCAAATTTGTAGATCACGCCACACATTTGGAGAGAGGATGAGAGAATACAAGCAGTAAGCAGTAGTTTGTTTATTTCGGTCTCGCGTATTTGTCGTAAATTCACAATGCCTAATATTACAAATTCCGAATATGCGGAAATGGTAGTGTTATACGAAGAATGTTTACGAAATGCGAATCTCGCTGTTACGTTTTATTAATAAAGTGCTATGGACGGATGAGTGCAGTTTTTCTCAAACTGGCATTTTAAACAGGTTAGCAGGTACCATACTACTTAGAAAACAATACATTTCTAGGCTAGATATACATAACTACAAAAAAATCATATTTATTTGTAAAACGTAGTGAAAACGTAATATCAAAATTATTAAACTGTAATAACCTAACATTTGAAAACATTTATTTATTATCTACATTTGTTTTTATTAACAAATAAATCAATATTTAAGGAACATTCATTCATGTATCTAGATTAAAAAAAAATAGTTTTACTCCTTGTCGTTAAATAACGGTACAATAACTAGGTAAGTAGGTTATTGACCTAATAATACGGTAGATCAAGATTCACTCGATAACTTATGAGCATCAGATCAGAGGCGTGCCATTTCGGTCTTCACAGTTTTCTGTCGACAACACGTTGGTTTTTTATTACTTAGTATTTAAACACGAAACACTTTTCAGCTTCTCTTAATAATTTACCCATTGGGTATACGTTTTTTATGTAATGTACATAAATGGTTTATTACTCTGTTTATTATTAGATACGTTGTAGTTTTGTGATTTCAATGTAACTAAGCTAATTTCTTTGCAGTCATAACAGCTACATTTGCTGAGAGGAAAATCCACACGCTACTTGTCGGTTTAGCTTTCAGAGGCGATTTGTTGTCAACGTATGGGCAGGAGTGTACGGTTATCGTTTGATTGTACCCTATTTTCTACCGGAAAACCTGAGTGGACCGCGTTACTTACAATTTTTAATAGAATTATTTGATTATTATTATTTGATTTCATTGGACTGGGACTGGGCAAGAAAAAATGATATTCTAAAATAGTTAGTACAACCGTTTATTTGTGATGTCTAAAACCTAGGTTGGTAGGTACTAGAAAAATATTTCATCTTTGGAACATTGCATCAGGTCGACATCGAGTTGAATTGTGAGCTCTAAACGACCAAGACTGTGAGCGGTCAGTGACAGTCTGAAAAGGGGGTTTAAATAATGATTAGAAAATATTTTTTTTGGCGTAAATATGCATTTAGATTTTTTTTAATCGCGTATTCGCATTATACTCATTATTATCTATCTACTCTTAAAATTAATGACGTTATGACTGACTCACCCTGTATATCATATTAAAATAGAAGAAAGTTTGTAAATTAATTAATTTAATAGCGATATTACATGATGGATTGTTGGATATTTATTGCCTAGGTCAATAGTGCGAAATAACAGACAAGAATGTAATGTAACTATAATGGAAAATTACTACTGCAAAACTGTGTTTTTGTGCACATGAAGTGTAATTTTACATTAATATATGATGTGAACGTGTAAATTTACATTTTTTCTTTCAGTGCGGGATACGTTATTCTGGTCTGCATTGCAGTAGAAAAATAATTTCCATCAGAGTTGCTCGTTAGATAACACAGCCCCACAAAAAAAAAAAGTTCATACAGACGGGAGTGACATATGTATTCCCATGTATTTTTTGACGCTGAATCCGATCCTGAGCTCAGAATTGGGCCTACACGTCTGGAATTGGCCCCAGGGGCCGAAAATGGCCTGAAATGCGGTTCCCGGGATAAGGCAAAGTCGACGCTGAATTTTGGAGCTAAAGCCAGATTTGTGCTCGAAAAGTTTATGGCCAACTGATATTCCGGATTTGGGTTCGGGAAAATGACCCCTTGGGGCGGGAAAATCCTGTTTTGGAAGTCCCGGTCGCGACTGTGGTATTTTCGTGTGTTTTTCAATTCTGGACCTGAGACTGGGTGTGAAAAGTTTTTGGTCAACTGAAATTCCCAGTTTGGGTCCGGGAAAATGGCCCATTGGGGTCGGAAAATCATATTTCGGACGTACCAATCGCAACAGTGGGATTTTTATGTACTAATTCCTGTAGCTTAGACTGTGCTTGACAGGTTTATGGCCATGTGAAATTCCCTGTTCGGAAATCGTTACTCGGGGGTTTTCGGAGCTGCCGAACTCGATTCTGGCATTAGAATTAGAATTTGGAGCGCCATGGACTATGCAATTCCTCCTCAGAATGAGCCCCCGCGCACCCCCACAAAACCACCCCCGTGCATCCCCTGATAATTCTAATGCCCGAATCAAGTTCGGCAGTCCCGAAAACCCCCGAGTAATGATTTCCGAGCGATTTTTCCGAGTTTCCAGTCGTTCCTATAATGGTGTAATGCATTTTCCGGCCCAGAAGGCATTTTTCAAAAAATGGCTAAACCAGACGTTATAGACTTTTTTCCTAGGACCTTCCTGAACACAGTGCAGAAAACCGCATCTCGATATCTGCTGTGCCTAAAAATTTCCGCTATTCCGGTCGATTTTGATCTAAATCGCAAATAAATTATTGTTACCATCTTCAGCAGAGTTTACGGAATTTGCCAATAATACAACGCAGTAAACTTAAACAATTATAGCAGCAGTCTCATTGAACACCCAGAATTAATAGCTACGATAACTGAGAGCATTTAAATCTGGCACAAATTTAACTCACTGTAACAACGACACTTTGAATTTACATCAAGTGCAAAATAAATTGTATACGTCCGTTTTATAATAGGTACTGTTTTGTATTGAAATGTTATACCTATTACTTAAAATGTAATTGTTTAATTAATATCATAAATAAATTTCGAAAAATTCTTTTGACATTTGTATTATGTTCTACAACAAAAAAGATTTTTGCGTTCTAGAACATAAAAATATTTTGCTTGTCAACTGAAAATTTAATGGAAATGTCGACTTGGTATAGGCACTTTTTTGGGGAAAAATGGAATTAGCTGGAATAAATTTCTATACCTATATATAGGTATATCGTCTGAAAAAATTGACAAATATTTGATATAAAAACATAATTAACTCCCTCCCGAAAAATCGTCTATTTTGCCAGCGCCTCAAAGTACAAATCTCTATTTCAAGGCACTCTATTTATAACAAAACGATGTAACAAAACAGGTATCATATAACAAAATATATTATTTCTCTTATTTTGTTTCAGATTCGGCATGAGGTATAGAGAATTTGTGGTAAGTCATTTAGCACTTAATAGATTACAAGGTACCGTGTAAGATAAGAATGAAAGGTGAAACAATGCGCATCTCACGTTGCATAACAGAAATCATTTTTCATTATTTACAAATCACCGTCCGCGTAAAGTAGCGATATTCGAAGCTATCTATTTATATCTATCTATTTCTACCACCCAAGGTTGGGACGACAATCCATTGGAGATGCAGATTGATTAAATCACTATAATACAATCGTGTATACATTATTCATGGATTCTAAAGATGTAATTGAATGACTGATTCTAATTTTTCAACTTTTACATATAATGGGAGGATTAATTTAATCAAATCAGTAGGTACGCGTATACCTGTTGATTGTTCGACGGAGAATTAACATCTGTGCAAGGAGTCCAGCTGCTGGGAGATAAATTTTATCCGAATCGTGATAGGTTTTAATGTTTGTTTTGAATAATTTCGCACCACCCGTCGATTTAGGCCGACGTTTGTGGCATTTGTCGGGTATTTTTGAATAATTCTGCCTTCTTAATGAGGCCGTACGATCTCAAAATTTAATAGTAGGCATTTATTTTAAAAACATTCAATGTTTTGATTTATTTAAATATTTTGACAATTCTGAAAGGCCAATCATTTGGCAACATTTAATATTTTTAGCAACTTTTTTCATTCACAAAAAAGTGTATTAATAAAATATACAAAATTCGATGCCACCATAATTAAATTTTATAAAGTATTTCTTGATGACAAGTAATATAATAATATAATAATATAATAATATAATAATATAATAATATAATAATATAATAATATAATAATATAATAATATAATAATATAATAATATAATAATATAATAATATAATAATATAATAATATAATAATATAATAATATAATAATATAATGAGAGGGGGTGGCATATTATTAAGTAGGCCGCAGTTGCGCCCAGGAGCAACTTACGTTGGTAGGTCCTAACCGCCATTCACGCTGATACAAATTTGTCTGTAATTTAACATATCTTTACGTTGGCAATTTGTGACCAGCGTAAAGTTATGTAAAATTACATAATAATTTTGTAAATGAAATAGGTACACTGTAATATTAAAGAAATAAACATAAAAATTCCATATTATATTATGTGATTTTACAACTAACTATTATGCTAAATTCCATCGTAAATTTCCGACGCTATAATTGGTACTGTAAAATATAATATGTAATTCTACTCAGAAATTTAAATTTTCTTATATTTTATATATACTTACCTTTACACATACAATTGAAAAATGTGCTTAGAGAATACTTTTTCAATGTGTCTTCCAAATAAATTATTAGAAATACAGTAGATTTTTTTATTAGTATTCAATAATAAATACACTGAGTTAAGAAATACATAAACAGCTACATTTTTATTTATGAATACTTAAGGCCTTGTCATAAGCAGAACAAATTTTTTGTAGGAAGATTCTTTTAGTGGAATTTGTCCATCCATTCTATAAGTGTGAATTCACCTTTTTTTTCATTAAAAGTGTGTTATTCAGCCATCATCTAAAAATATATACCTGTGTAAAAATAAACATTTTTAGTTACAGTAAATTTACAACTCACCTAACTACAACTAAAGTTAGTATCTGTTGTAAACTGTTACTACTTTTCACATGAGAAATTCTGTAAAGTTTCATAATAGATTGACTACAGGTAAATCATTTCAAAGTAGTACATTATTTTACCACATTATTCCTGACATTTTCTAATTTTATTACGTAAAAACACATATACTTCATTTTTCTTTAATATATAGGTAATTAGTAAAGTAAATAAAAATGATTGGAAAATATTATGTAAAAAGAGCATAACAAAACAAGAAAATAGCAATCCATTTTTATTAATGCATGGCATTCCCCCTTATTAATGAAGGAAACCCCATAAGTAAGGGAGATGATTAAACGTCGACCGGTATCAATCTCTCACATTGACCGAAGTCAACGTTCCTTCACCCTACCATACCTGCAGAGAAGGTGCCAATTCTCTCTACAAGTATAACTGATCTTCGGTTTTCCGGCCGCGGGAATTGAACCCAGGTCAGTACTGACAGATGCCTTAAACCGCTCGACCACTGACCAATATATATTGGTATTTTATTTATTTAACATCCAGCAAGCTGACAGTTCATTTACAGGAGTATTACAGTCATAAGTGAAAAAGGCAGTACAATGAGCGGAAAAAAAAATTCTTAGCATATTAACAACAACATATTAATATACATAGACATACTTATCTAAATTGCATACAGTATAAATATAGAAAAAACAAAAAAAAAATATTAGGTAGCTCTATATATTTTGCAGGTATTTACTCCAGACACATTCTACGTGACAAAGAAAGATAAACACCTATTAAATTTCAATTTATTTTGATAATTTTTTGCATGTTTACTTCATGCATGCTTATTTTCAGTTTTATCAGTTTTTTTGGAGTTTTTATAGGTCGTACTTTAATAAAGTAGCATTCTGTTTATAAAAATCACATCTATGTTGCAAGTATTGTGAAGCTTGTTGCAAACGACAGGTGATTATGATTAGAGTACCCAGATTTGGACAGATTTCCCAGCTTAGTGACATTAAGAGGGGGCGAATTGTTGGGTTGCGCGAAGTATGTTTGTCGGCGAGAGAAATTTCTAGAAGGACTAATAGATCCTTCCGTACTATAGTAGGGTGTTATCAGGCGTGGACTCAGGCCGTTCTAAAAAGTTTAAAAATAGCTCAAAATTAAGCCTTGACGGTAGATAGTGTGTTCCCAGTAAAGTAAAGATTCAAGATTTAATTTTTGTTTGCTACATTTCGTACATCATTTATTCGTTGGATTCTCTTTAGTCCAAACTCATGAAAATTTAAATACCCTTTAATTAGGATAAATTCTGTTGGGATATCTCCTACGAAATTCTCTCACTACGTACCTCTGGACGTAGAATATTTTCTTAAAGTCCTGCAAAATAAATTGGAACCACCCTGTATATCTGAGAATAATGAAAAATTTATAAAATGTGTTGAGAGAAAGCTTGAAGACTTCTTAGGTTCTTATCCTCACAAATTTTCGTTGCATGGTTATCCTCACAAATTTTCGTTGAATGGGTATGAAATTATTCGGGCTTATTTGTGTGAAAACAAAGCTATAAAATTTAACTGCTTATAAATAAAACAATGTAATTTACTTTGTGTGAAAACAAAAAATAGACAAATATTGTTGTTGACATCACTGTCTTAAGAAAATGCATATTTATGATCTGATTCTGAGACATATTTAACAACAACATGCTTGAAAGACATTTGTGACAAATTTTTATCTTTTTGAGTTGCAATCGCAAGGTATTAAAATTTATTCACGGATTCTTGTTGAAGGCCGTTGGGGATGATTAAAGCCAATTTGCATTAATTTGCCATTATCTACTAAAAATTGATGCATTTGTGTTGATGAACTCTTCTTTCTTAAAAAGTTACTGAAAAGTATACTATTATAACAATTTTTATCATTGTATGTAAACATAAAATACTTGTAAAATCAACAACTTGCATAGTCAACATGTGGAAAAAATTAGAAATAGTAGTTACATTGACCTTTATATTGCTAATAATGGCCAATAATAATACATATAGTAGCTGCAGGATCATACGTCACGGGTGACGTTACTCAACTGTTTTTATTGTTAACATAATTTTCAATATTTTATCGCATTGAAAACCAAGCATTTTCTGTGATTTAGTGTACTATATAGTATAAACATTCAGTGCAATGTATAGTGTTATTATTATCAGTTGTAGTTTCTTAATTATTTTGATAAAAATAAAATAGTATATTATGCAACGATCATGTAATGATGGTAATTAATACATGAGCATTAACCGGGATACGAAACGAGCCGAAGGCGAGTTTCGTATGGTTTATGCGAGTTGCATACGCTATTTTTTCTACACCCGATAAATAATCAAAAACCATAAATTTTATATTTTTATTGAACACAATATGTAACAGTAATTATTCGTATGAACTGCATTTTCTGCTTTCTCCGATATGTGTGAAGGAGTCTATGGTAATTCTTCTATATCGCTGATATCAGACATTTTGATAAATTATCGAAGTTTAGCTAGGTATCTACGAAAATTTAATACGTACTGATTTTGACATCTAAAATAATTACATAGGAACCAAGGATAAACGTCAAATGCACAGCATGCTTGATTGAAAAATTATGGGTTTCTATTGATTAAAATTCTGTATCGTAATGAAAAATCTGTATCGTAATGGGTATCATTATGAAACGGAATATGGGCATATAAGTGCATTGTTATAATACGGGTGTAGAAAAATATATTAATATGTTCATTTGATGTGCAATAATTGAATGCCTGCCGCTACTATAGCTAGTAATTTTTCATTATTGGCAATAAGAAAGAAAGGAGCAGAAGAAGAATGTATTATTTTTATCGAAATAGCGCTTATCCTAGACAATTTCGTAGAAAAATAAGCCTAAAATGGTATTTAAAAATTAGTTAGGCCACACTTCCATAAAACGATAAGGTTTACATGGTTTCGAAGAACGCAGTGTATACGTTTAGAGGAGTTAATTTGTCATTTGTGATATTATTAGGTGTATTGTGTTAAATAGAAATAATAAAGTTGCAAAATAGATTCGTAAAATGGATATATAAAGTGCATTTCACCGGGCAAATGGAAGAAGTATTGCATTATGCCATTACGTACGAATGCAGCATCTAATATATTTCACTGTGTCAAAAAGAAAATGAAAATAAAAATGTGTTGTAGGGCAATGAAGCGCGACGAAAGGAAGCATTGCAACATTGTTTGTTTGTGAAGACTATTTTAACGTAAGTTTAATTGGATATATAGGTAGGTTCAAGTTTATAGAAAAAATTTCTGCCTGCTTTGCTAAAATCTTTGTGCTTTGTTGAAAAATGGTTTTAAAATCAAACCTCGCTGATCTTCTTGAAATTTTGCAAGTCCCCATACTTTATCGTTCTGAACAACTTTTTCAAGTAACATTTTGCTGTATTTTCAGTAGAAAAGGCACTTTACCGGAAACGATAATAGTTTTCAATCAGTGCACTGAATATTTCAAATAGGATTATTTCGAAAACTGTTACTCCTAACGACTTCAACAAAGTATACCTTTTTCAGATGCAACAGGTAGGAGAATCGATTGTTTCTATAGTCAGATGGATACACTAAGCTGCAAAAAAGTTCTGCCATTTAAAAGAAATGTGATGTGCTATAAATGGCGCCCTCTACTAGTGACGTCAAAATTAGTTAACAATCCTTATTTACCGTGCCAAAACACATACCTACACAATATTTACACTATGCATCTATGACCCATCAATGCTACAAGAACGTAAAAAAATCCAAGAAACGCCTGTTTGCGTTACGAACACCGTAACCAGCATCTGTATCCATGAAAAAAAAAATGGCGGTGAATAGCGTGTAACGTTACACCAAAGACATCGCGTTTTCGGTCACGTGGTTTTGTTTCTATGGCAATTTATTAATGTTAATATTTTAATTATTTTGTAATTATTGCCACCAGACAAATGTTCTGACATTTCAATATATTTGAAAGATTACCCTGTAATGCATTTCAAAGCAATATAAAATTCATGCAACTTCCCCGCTGAAACTAGTGTTAATTACACAAATTACTGTAAAATTGCCGTTATATTATATGCCATGAAATAAGCAGTGTTAATGTAATTTACAGTTACATACGTTCTACCAAAAAAGGTTTATGTTCCAGAAAAACAAATGCTTAAAGAAACAATAACTGTTTTAAGTAGAAATGTAAAGAGTTTTTGTGTGTTACAGTTACGCTATGCTTATATGAATAAAAAATCAATATTTTTGCATAAAAATTAACAAAAAATATTATTTTTAATCATTCAATTACAAAACTAGTTTTGTAGAAAGTGAGTAGGTACACTTTAAAATGTAAAATTTAAATTTCATAAATTACAAGTTAATTTGTAATTTGCATGAAATATTACCCGCAAAATTATATTTTCATGAATTGCACGTAATTTAACATCACTAGCTGGAACTGAACTGATATAAAAAAGAAAGTGATCATGTGTAATAAGAAAATTGTCTTATTTATAAAAATCTGCCTCGATTTGATAGTACCTTAATTGTTTTAGCATTAAATTAATTTTATTTTAATTACATCCTTCAAAATATATTTCTTTAGTAGGATCAGAATTGTTGTGTATTTATTATTGGCATGTTATCTAGTTATTTTTCATCCTCCACATTTCTTAGCAAACTTTAGTCTCTAAGGTAATTACAAATATCTTCAATTGGTTTCCTAGATCATGTTTTTGAACGAGTAGGATAATATTGTGTAGGCACCATCTCTGGATATTTCTACATATGTGGTGGATGCAAAAGCAATTTAAATCTCGTACCTACATGAAATTGTGTTTCTTTTCTTAGAACTCCTTCGAATCTAATTTGTTCAGTAAGTGGTAAATTTATTTTTTCCAAATTTGTATCATCTTTGACGTAGATCATTAATTAATCTTGTCGTTATTAATTATTTAAACACAAAAGGGAAGAGACGACTTCTTTAATTTGTCATAAAAGGATTTATTTGGAAAGCTGAAATCGGTGCGTGACGCCCACGTGCCATTCAAGGAGCTTACATTGTTTAAAAATTAACAAGCCAATTAAAATATTGTGTGCGTTAAGATCTTGTCTTTGTAAGTCCCTTGTTTGCAAATAATAAAAAAACGGAAATCTGAAGAGACCCAACCACAATGTGAAAACTTATCACTTTGTGCAATCTCTGATATTACTTTAAATCTACATAATAGACGTTAATACAGGGTGTAACTTTGAAGGGGGGTCCGGTTTGGAGGGGGGGGGTACCCGTGACCTTTACAAACACATATCATAAGTTTGTTTTATTATATTCTGTCACAAAAACTGATTTTTTTGTTGCCTTTTTTCGCAATTTTCATAGTACGCCACTGGGCAGACAAGCGCTGAGCATATCTAGTTGCAGCGTCACCAGCATTGTTGCCATATTTAATTATTGAAGTGGGAGATGGGAAAATAAGTTCTATTAGAAAGCAAAAGGCCCACGCCATTCGTGAGGCGCTGCTTTTTGACACATACATTTGTTTATATATTCCGGCCACACTGTATACTACACTAAATGTTTGCACTATATATTGCACTAAACTGCAAAAAATTATTGTTTTTAATGCGACCAAATATAGAAAATTATTTTGACAATAAAAACAATTGTGTAACGGAAACCGTGACGTAAGTTTATGAATTTTTGCCGCATGAAAATGACAAGTATTTGATTGTTATATGGCATTTATTTAATCAAACTAAGTGAAATTGAAATAAATGTTTTGTACTTGTGTTACTAATTTATTAATTTTCAATATTCGGCAACTCAGAAACGGTTCAAGATAGGAATCAAGTAAAAAATTCAACAACACACAGGGTGTTCCATTAAAAAATACTTTTTGTACCCCTTAACTTCTGCACGCCACTGTGCTTCCATTAGCTTATTAAAGGGGTTAAGCTCTGCTCTGCTCTGTACCTTTTATTTGAGACTTTATTTGGTATCTCTAATAATAACGGTAATAAAGGGTGGCCTAAATATAATGAATAACTCTTTACAATAGTGTAGGATATTCAATTTCTGATGACTTTTATGGGTATTTCGGAAATTACAGAAGAAGCAAATAGTGTGCTACTTTTTCGAGAAACAACTGAATGTGTAAACAACATTTTCATAGCATACTTCGTTTCTGACTTACAGGGTAAAAAAATGCGCATTTTGAACTATGCTGGTAGAATGGCAACAGTTAAAATGTTGCAATATTTAAACACTGATTCTCATTTTTTTTTTGTGAAATCCAGTAGCGTACTCAGTTCTTCTCTTATGGTAATATTTTTCAAGTTATAGACTTACTTACTTTTGTTTTTTCAATTTAAGATATCCAAAATAAAACTATTATTTTTATTTTTAAGGATTTGGTTAAACACAAGAAGTATATTTATTACATTTCAAACTGATACGTAAAAAATTGATGAAGTTGTAGCACCCTGTTTTGTTTAAGGGAGGTATTTTTGTATATAAATAGGGTTAAATCATCATATTTGGTCATCAAGTCAGTGATAGAAATTCCAAAAGATACAGATATTACAAGAATGATTAGAAAATGCGGTTCATTTTACCTCTGTAAATTAGAAACAAAAATTCTATGCTTCTATGAAAATTCTGTTAATACAGACAATGTTTCTGAAAAAAGTAGCACATATTGTGAAAATCGTGAGTTATCTTCAGTAATTTTCGAGCTACTCATGAAAACCACAAAAAATGGCACACACTGTACATTCCAAATTATTTACTATTTATATAATTAATTAGTTTAGGGCAGTTTAGTACTTTTTAAAATGACACGTGAATTCAGCAGCACTTAACTTACGGGCGCAATGCTTACATACAAAACAGCAGGACAACATGCATTAGCAGCCTCTCGCTCGTGTAGCGAGAGGTTTGGATCCCATTTGATGCTATCAAGATATTGAAGTCACCGTCAGTTGACCTCTGGTAATTCGATTCTCTAGGCCTTTGGATTATTATTGATTAATGCTTTAAATATAGTACTTTTAATGAGTATACAGGAAAAAATGTTACAAAAGTTAATAATAAAGAATATATGGGTAGATATTGTGGGTGTAATTCAAGGTTGGTCGGGGTTTTAGTAGTCCGCACAGTAGTTAGTTTCACACAATATTGTTATACCTAAATATATATATATATATATATATATATATATATATATATATATATATATATATATATATGTAACGATTACATAAAGGATAACATTTATTTTGATAAATAAGTAGGTAAATGTTATGTCTAATTTAAAATTGATTGACAGGTTAACGTCACTTTTGACATTGTCGATATTTAATTTCAAATAATTTTAGTTTATTAGTATAATAATATTTATAGTTAGATATTTGACTCAACTTAAAGGGGGCCATCTGAAGAAGCAATCCTAAAAACGCAGAAATAGATCAGATCTCATCTATTGTGGTTAAATTTTCGAGTTACCAGTTTGAAAAGCGAACTTAGGTATTTATATAATATTTTCATTAAACCAGGTTAGTAAATTTAGCTAGATTAATTTTTATTTTAGATAGTTATTGAATAGAGTTTTGTCTATGGAATTGTTCATTAGCATACCTAGATGTTTGGTATCAGAGAGCATACATATGACTTCATTGATAGGAATTGTAGGAGATTTGATTTATATTAGCTTAAAATACCTTTCTAATGCAGTTAAAAATAATGCAAAAACTAATAATAAAGAATATATGGGTATACAGGGTGTTAAAAGAGTGTAAAATATCAATATCAATAAACATGGGTCCGCAAAGTAACGGTTGTGGAGATATGGAATGTTTTATGTTCTTTAGCCTCTTTTTTTTATTTTGCAAAAAAGTTGTGTATTTTCTTATGGTTGGTATGGTTGGTTGATGTTTAGTGAAATAAACAGTACGTATTTGACAGTTCACAAGTTTTCTTTTGCTATGGCTGGTTACTCTAACGCAGAATTAACAGACATGCATTTCATGTATGGTCGTGCTAATGGGAACGCCACCGAAGGGCGACGTCTTTATGTTGACGCTTATCCAAATCGCCAGATTCCTTCACAACGCATGTTTGGAAGAATTTACCAAAGATTGCGTGATACCGGTTCCTTGAGCAAACAGTGCCATTTATCTGGAAGACCAAGGTCGGTATCCACTCCTAGAGCAGAAGAAGAAATTCTAGCACTGGTAGAGCAGAATCCAGGTACGAGTGTGCGGAGAATATCAGCCGAGGTAGGAATTAGTGGTCCTCTTGTTTGGAGAATCATTCACGAGCAACTGCTTTATCCATACCATGTGCAACGAGTACAGGCCTTAAATCCAATAAATGATTATCAAGCACGTTTGGTTTTTTGGCGCTGGTTTCTACGTCATGATGCTGAAGACCCTCGTTTTCTTACAAACATTCTTTTTACTGATGAGGCCGGGTTCACAAGAAATGGAGTGTTTAATTTTCACAGTACGTATATTTGGGCCGACGAAAATCCTCATGCTCTAATAGAATCTGGACATCAGGCACGTTTTTCATTAAACATTCGGATGGATATTGTAGGTGACAAGTTTCTAGGTCCTGTTCTTTTACCAAACCGATTAACATTACCATTATCATTACCTCAACTTTCTGCAGAAAACACTGTATGAGTTTTTGGAAGACATTCCCTTGAATTAGAGGCAACAAATGTGGTTCCAGCATGATGGTGCTCCAGCTCATTTTTCCATGGCCGTTAGAGAGCATTTACACCAAACTTTTCCACATAGATGGAAGGGCCGGACCTGTTTTATGGCCTCCAAGATCGCCTGATCTGAACCCTCTAGATTTCTTTGTTTGGGGATATTTTAAGACATTAGTGTATGGTATTCCTGTAAATAGTCTGGAAGAGCTGCAGCTACGGATTAATCAAAAGTCTCAAGAAATCCAAACCAAGGAGGGTGTTTTCGAAAGAGTTCGAATATTGTTGAGACGAAGATGTCGTGCCTGCTTGGAAATGGACGGAGGGCACTTTGAACATCTTCTGTAACTTTGTTTTTTATTTGTTAAAAGCTTCCTTTGTCGGTTTATTCCTAATAAAATAAAATGTTTGAAAAACGAATAGTGGTCCATATCTCCGCAACCGTTACTTTGCGGACCCATGTTTATTAAGACTTTTCTGCTTATTTTGATTCATACTATTACCTCCTGAAATATTTTACACTCTTTTTTTAACACCCTATATATTGTGGATGTAATTCAACGCTGGTCGGGGCTTCAGTCCGCGGAGTAGTTAGTTTCACACAATATTGTTAATACTTAAATACATATATATATACGACTTCTATGAGTTTGTTGAGCAATTTGCCATATCAACACTAGACTTACTGATAATGTTTCAACAGATATGTAGAACTTGTGCGTTTACTTCTTCTCTGTGTCCTTGTTCGAGGCTTTTTATGCTTAATGCACCTAATAAACGAACCGTATCTCTGGCGCCTTCAAATTTAATTTATCGGGTATGCAAATCGGTTCATTCGACTGCCATTTACCATTTGCACGTTAATTGTTTCGTTCGTTCCGAGTATTCCTATAAAATTCTCGCAACACTCCTAACATCATTATGCACCAAGGTAGTCCCACTTAATCCAGCACAGGAAAAGAATGACTCGCTTTTACATAAACATTTAGGCTCAATTAACCTCCGCCATACATGAATAAACGAATAAATCTATCCGAATCGAATCCGATGTGGGTATAAGAATTCCGTTAAACAATTCAGTGTGAACGGTGTACAGTGATACGTAGGCATCATTGTATGTTGATTGAACGGTGAACATTTAGTCGAAATACCACAGAATCACTTCGCCACTTCAGGTGTCTTACATCGGCCGATACGAAACCACCGGGCGACCGAGCCAGACGGTTAGGACGGCAAAGGAGCCGGTCAATCCTCCTGGGTTTCCGGTTTGAAGGACGAAAAGTTAACGCATTGTCTGGGTGTAGGGTCAAAATATTTTTCATTCTCCCCGCTACGAAAGTACAATTTTTTATTTTAAAGAGGCAAGCGAAAGTAAAACATGCTAGGTTATCGGTTGCTAAGCATGAAAAATAAAAACGTCAAATTATTAAATATTTGTATTTAGAGAGGAAATTGAATGTAAAATTACAATTGTCGTGTGTTCCTGAAAGATTTAACGGCAACTGTTGAATGAAATCCTGTTCTAAATCAACGTGACTGGAAATGTTGACTTGTTTGTCTATTTGGGCAACATTATCATTAAATTATGTTTCTGCATGTTTGCTTTGCTGAATATATATCGACTTTTCGGACATGATTTTATAAGCAACTTTTATTTTATGGGTCACTGAATCTGCTATGTATTCTTCCACTACCTCTGACGACTTCCACCTGGTAGTAATGTAGAGGATTTTATTAAAAACGAGTGGCCGCTGTACTGATTTGGGTTTGAAATTTTAAGAAAATTAGCTATGTCGTACGGGATTTTTCAAATTGTATGCTTTCCAACCACCTGATTAACACATCTGCCACGTTCAGACCGATAAAAGAAGAGTTCATCTTGAGCCTTTTTTGATCGTAGTTGCAGATAACGATTAACAAATGTTTCCCAATGCTCTGTTACTACAAATATTATTTACACATTACTTTTGTAGTAAGAATCTGCACTAACATGACACAATTTTTATAGACCACGTCCTTTACTTTTAGAAATAGCACGTCAGTTCGACATGCCCCAGCTACTTCAAAAATCTCTACCACTTTTTTCATTAAATATATTTCATCAGGAGCTTCTAACAAAAACTTTTAAATACGTGAAATTTTCGAGGTATCCGATATCCGTAATTTTTCATTTTTATTAATGCATTCCAGCGGCCAAATTTCTAAATATCCTGGTTCTTATTTAATGAAACAGTCAATTTCAACATTGAGTATTCTGACCACAATGTAGCAAGGGACAATGTCTTTGATTTTTATAAGAAAAATACCAATAATACATCTTCCCTCTTTCGTTGTACACCATTTGATGAAATTTTCATAGGTTTGACGCAATAATTGCTGTTTTTTTAAAAATCGTTCATACTTATTAACTTTATATTGATACAACTATTTTTTGGGCAATAAACCGTCTTATACCCGTTTTATTACAGTCTATAGAGGACTTTCAGCATCTTTAAATTTTGTGTTTTATATAAAATCGAGAGAACAATGAAAAGTTTGATACATTACACGCTGCAAAAGCTCTTTCAGGTGCTCGGAGGTATTCAAATAGCCTCGGCTACGCTTAATTTCGCCTTGGCTATTTAACCTCACACCTAATAATAATAATAATAATATAATATAATATCTCTACCCCTCATTCTAATCACAGGGATTAGCCCAGAAGTCGGAGACTTGTGCGGGAGAGGGGGCGGCATATTATTATTAAGCAGGCCGCATTTGCGCCCAGGAACGACTTACGTTGGTAGGCCCTAACCACTATTCAGTGCAGGAATGAGGGAAACCTGGAAAACCTCATTAATTAGGGGGGTAGTCAAATATCAACCGGTATCAACCTCTCACATTGACCCAAGCTAACATTATTCCACCCTACCATACCCGCAGAGAGGGTGCGAATCCTCTCCACGAATATAGCTTATATACGGTCTACCGGCAGCTGGGCTCGAACCAACTCCGATCTAGTTACCTCGATTCAAGTACTGACGCCTTAAACCGCGCGACCACTGACCGACAATAATAGTAAGCTTTCGCAGCTTGTAATGTCAATACCTATTTTTAGGGTAAAAAATAATTAAGGAGGACCATCTTGAAAAGAGTTTGCATGAAAGACACTTCACAAACTGCTTCTTTCTGATGATGCTGTAGTTGTCTAGTTTTGGTTTCACTACTGTACTCATTTTTTTTTCGAAGATATCAAAACCTTTAAAATTTACAACACAAACACTTTCAAGAATTTTCATAAAATACATTAATAAATGTGCCACAACTCCAGCTGGAATAAACTATTTGCTAAGATGCCTGCCAATATTGCCGAATTTCTTAATTTGCCTGATGTCATCTGTATATTGGACATTGCTTCCAACGATCTTCGACTAGTTTGTTGGCAGGCTCTGGTGCAATTACTGCAATTAAAGACACACGGTGGATGAAAGTCCAGTACAGTAGCGAACACTGCTCTGCATACAGAAATTAAGAGTTTTCAGATAGGTTACATAAGATGTTTTAGAAAATAAAACAGTATTCACTTTAACAATAAAACTTTAACTAAAACGTCAAAAGATACAAACAAATTAAAAAATAGTCAAATTAGCTATTCAAACTGTCTACCACTTAAATGCTGATAATGAGCAAGACGATATTCAAATTCGTTTATGATACTTTTTAATAGTTAGGAAGTGATTAACCTGATTCCCTCCGCTATTCTAATTTTCATATCTCCATTATTAGTGGGTCGGTATACATACACTTTAGATATGAAATGAAGATGAAGACCACAAGAAGAAATCGAGTGGAGTTAGGTCGGGAGATCTTGCTCACCATTCAATCGCTCCTCGCCTACCCCAAGTACTAAGCCTACTCTCCAAGAGACATAAAAGACTGAATATTTCATTGTCAATATGTGAGTGGTATATAGGTTGAATATATAATTTATTTGACTATTATTTAATTTGATTGTAACTTTTGACGCTTTAGATAGACAGTGCCTAAAACCTAAAGCTGGAGTTTCACTGGGGAATTTTAGTAGAGAAGCCAATAAAGTTGACCTGAACTGTCAGGATGTGATCAAAAGGTCTCCATTTGCCTTCAACCAAATAATTTCCTTATCCACTGAAAATTTTAAGTTGCTACAAATGGAAACAACAAACCAGTGGGTGTTGCAATTTTACTGTAGCTGCAACTCTTTATGAGCTTAGGTTTCTGTTTCATTGTAAGTACCATATTTCAATACTAAAAATACTGTTTTAATGTTCTTTATTATAATAGTTTTAACATGTACTATTGAGATGCAATATTCAGTTGCAATTTAAAAAAGACAATCAAGTCTAAATGGACAAGTGGTTAAAAAATCTGCACTCACTTCTTCCACTTTCTAACCTTAGCAGGTCGTTGTTTGTATGTTATTTTTATTAATGAACGAAAATATAAATAACTCCAGTTTAGATGTGAACTTGCTTGTCAAACTTGATTCAATAAACTGCTTAGTGTGATCAACAACTGCCCTGACAACTTTAACAGCATCTACTAGTTGAGTTCACTAAAATATCCCAGTGAGACTCCGATATAGGACATTTTAGTGGAGTCAACTAGTGGAGTTGACATTTGCTAAATGGCAACAGTTCCACTTTTCTGGTATCCACTACTTGACTTCATTAAATTGACCCACTAAGACCTAGCCTTAAGGACATGCAACAAAATTTGCTATAAATTTAGTGGTATTAGGTTGACACATCTTCATCTCATATTAAATTCTGCTTGGGGTTAAGTTCAAGGTTTTCGGCATCATTGCGACTTGTTCCGCGAGGGGAGTTGACTGTTGCCCGGAAAGAAGTCAGTCGTGGAGCCCAAGACCAACGTATTAGGTGGGCATCTTAAGTGCGCCACGCGAGTGACGTCACACGCAATATTCGTAGCACGCGCCCCACCTTAACCAAGCCTTTATCTGGTTGCATTAAGACAAGTTTCCTAAACAGTCTCTCTTATACAGCAAGTCATTCGGACCTTAAGATGCGTGGGCCGCCTTGGCTTTCTGAATGGTCTGCTCCGGTTGACCATTTTGTTACAAAAAATGAGTACGTGCCGTATTATGTGCGGGTACCTGATTAGTATTTAAGCGCGGACACCATTATTATTCATTTAATCTGTAAGCCGATATCTCGTCTTATTTTTTCCCTCGGATCGTATGAACTAATTATAGCCAATTAATTCTAGTTCAGTTTTGAAACCTTTTTACGTATCTATAATTGAATTAGTTTCTCCGAAGTCGTTAAAGCTGTCTTATGTGAACGTATGTTAAAATTGTTGTACAGAATTTTGAACATACATATACGGTGTTGTATGATAAATCAAGACATATACTTTTTTCATTAATCTAGCTTCACCCATGAATGCGTAGAGTAATGTTTACGTATTAGTCCGGAAAGTAAACTGTTTTAATTTATTACTTTTACGGTTCAGCTAGCTTAACATCTCATCTCACGAGCTTTGTCAAATTGTAAATTATTTAGTGATACTTCAAAATAATGAAATTGCAAATACATGCTTTTAATCTGGTCGATTTCATGAACTTATATAGCTATTAATGATACTAGTTTGATATGAACACTATAATGAAAAGGATGTAATTTTAAAGTACAAAGTTTTATTAACAAAGTCCATTTCGAACCATCCATTCAAGTCCATTCAAAATCTACTCTACGATGACCCAAATAGGTTTTATGTGTAGATTCGATTTATTTTAAAATTTCAGAAACGTTTTCATAAATAGAAATTCAATATTATTAGGTGTTCTTATTTGACGATGTCATGGTCACTTTGATAACTTACTATTGGCGACCAATTTTGTATCATACGTTCAGTTTTAGTGAAAAAGAATATTAATATGGGTGATTCTGATTCCGAGAGTGTCTTTGGATATTGAAGACATTGTGCAAAGTGTTGTCAATTCCCTACTTCCCGAAAAATAAAGACGAGCAAAATTATGCAAAACTTGAAGATTGGTCTATAAGGAAAGGAATCAAGAATAACAGCAATGAAAAGGTTCTTCTGGGATATTTCGTTCTATGCTACGTTCAGTTATATCAATGAAGAAAAATATGGATATTATTTAGGAAAGGAATCAAGAATAACAGCAATGAAAAGGTTCTTCTGGGATATTTCGTTCTATGCTACGTTCAGTTATATCAATGAAGAAAAATATGGATATTATTTAGTAAATAGGTTCATTTAATTGCATTTTTAAGAGAATAATTTCGGTCAAACAGATCTAAGATTTTAATAAAATGACACATAACTCAATTTTTGCTGGAAACTGATGACTGAACTGTAAACTACGCATAAGAACTAAACTGAGGGAGCTTACTCACTACTGTTTTTAATTAATTCTAGAATATATTTAAATTATTATTAATATATATATATATATATATATATATATATATATATATATATATATATATATATATATATATATATATATATATATATATATATATATATATATATATATATATATACTTTTTCAACCACTCTATATTTAATAGGCAACAGCCAGTAAAATTTACACTATACACTAGAGCGAAACTGAGGTATTTTATGCATTGTCGCGTAAATTATAAGGCTCTATGTACCCGCGTATCTATAATTGCATAATTATATTAATGTACCCTCTAATTCGAACCATACTATGTCTATAAGGCCCTAATGTGTAAACGTATTGTCTCTCGGACCACACTATATCTATTAGGCACTAGTGCGTAAAGTGTACACTACGCACTTTAAGTAAAGTGAAGTGCTTTATGCATTAATGAATACGATCTAAAACTTTAAGCATTAGCGTGTTTATAATTAATTACATTTCTACTGTACATACAGATATACTTAACAATTTCATGAATGTATGGACTTCCAAACCACTCTATAATCTGTTAATTCTAGGGACTAATATGTACAGTACACATTAAACACAATCTAGTGGAAAAAAGTTACTTAATTGTATGTTTGACATATATCCGACGATTTTATTAATTTATTCAAATAACACTATAATGTACATGACGCACTAGAATTAAACTGATGTATTTTACGCAACAGTGGATATAAGGTAAAACTTCACGCACTAGCGTGTTTATAATGGATTGCTTTTCAAACATATATTTAACAATTTTTATTAATGTTGAACTCTTTCGAATTATACTATACTTATTAGGCACCAACGTGGAAAAGGTACACTACGCACTAGAAAAATTTCATGAATGTACATTCTTTCAACCACGTTAAATGTATGTTTTAAAAATATATTTGCTTTATTATTAATTATGGATTTTTCTAGAACGTAGCTACCTTTTAACGAACCGGAACGTTAAAAATGTCGGATCGCATTTGTATGCACATTACATTAGAGTGTCGAAAGACTGAACAGGGAGGGAAAATGTAAATTAATTACAGCTTAATTAAAATGTGTTTGTATAATAAGCTCGATACGATTTCTTAATTAATAAAGTGTATAACAATATTTAAATTTTAAGGTAACAGACGTAAGCGATTCGACCATTACCATTACTTCTTCCTGATTGTAACTCTCCTGCTTTGCTCGAACTTTAGGTTTAAGTGATCCGAGGCAGGTGTGTCTGTGAACGTTATTCTTCGGCTTTGCTTCCGACGGAAAAATTACAGATGGTCTGCTGGCGCTGACTTTATTTCTGCCGGCTTTAAATGCTCTTACATAAATTATTACTGCATCTAACATAATTTTAACATTAGTATTTTAATTCAACAAACGGAAAATACTGTCTTTTACCTCTAGTGAAATGCTCTCAAAACTTTTAGTTACTCGCAGTGATCATCTTAAGAGAATGACGTTAAAAGATCTCGTTTCGTATTTTAACAATATTTATTACATTGTTGACAGTTTTGTAAAATACATATATATTTGTAGTACAAAAGAGACAATAATAATAAGCATGTTAAGGACGCCGTATTTTTGATATGGTGTTTTCTACAAATACAAATAGTTTTAGACATTTAAGGACTGAATAATATAGAGTTTAGCAAATAACAGGAATGTTATTTCATTCCACCTGTGAATATTCAAAGGTACCAAAGTAAAAGGAATTTATAACGACAGAAAGTGGTGTAGCCAACAAATTTTTAGGTACAGAAATCTTTCAAAATACGATTTTTTTAAATTTAATTGTAGATGTAAATATTGTTATAACTTAACCTAACCTAGTTCTGCAAAAATGTATGGTTATAGAACAGCAAAATAATGTGTCATATAAATGCTTTATATTATTTTATTTGAGAAAAATTTAAATGGTAAAAGTGGATGTACAAAACATTAAGAATTTTATTTTTGATATTATGTTTATTCTACGAGTTTTATTTTTCGAAATTTCTGTACATAAAAGACGCTATAAATTTGATCATTTTACGGCGTGAAATACAGCGAACTTAACTATTGCAGTTGCGCTGATAAAGCTTCTCACATAAATAAAAATTCTAGATATGTGTGGTACGCTGTAAAAAGATAGCAGTTGCAATAATTTATGTGAAATGTGAAAACTCGTGTGAACATTGTGAAGTGTCGTGTAAAAATTTTGTTTCAAATTTCATTCAACTTGGATGAAATATCCTCGTTAAAGTAAATTATTATTATTAACTTCATCAAATTTACTATTACTTATTATGATGAAATTTTAATATAGATTTACGATTATTACATAATAATCACAGTAAATATATTACAGGGATAACATTGTGTGACAAAACGAAAAAATATATCTGGTAGTTTTTTCTGGAAAAATATATTTCTAGGGGACAAATTTTAAAAACTAATACGTTCTTGTATTAACAACTCAGTTTTATGTAATTTAATTATCTGACATGGAATACTCGAATTTTGTAAAGAAACGCTAGTTAATAAATAACAAACTAATTCACTTTTTTACAGTTATTGTCACATGAATGCAATGCATGTATGTTCTTTGACATGTTCTATGATCAAATATATAATATATGTATACAGGGTGGTCTATAAATAATGGTTTATAGAGACTAGATTTTTACTTCAAAATATTACGGTTAAGGCCTTAATAAAATATTAATATGTTAATAAAAAAGATACAGATAGTATATATAATTTACTGTGGACATAATATATTAGCAATCAACCACAGGCAAGAAAAATTTCTTTGTGACATTCGGAAATACTGAAAATCATTTACCTATAGTTGACTTCCAAAATTGTAGGGAGTGACTCATGTTATAAACCTGCTCACAATTTATAGCAGTCAACACAAAGAAATATACATGCAGCCCGTATATTTTTCCTACAAAATCGTGTGCCGCATATCTCTGAGAGCATACTCGATTACACAGCTTCTGCTACGCAGGCGCTGCAGTAAGTACGCATGCGCTGCTGCTTTTGATTGGCTGCGACGAATTCTCGAATCGAACTGTTTCATATCGTTCGGGCGAGCAAAATTTCGGGTGTATCTTTTTACTAATTTAATTATGAATGTTATTAATTTTATTAGTGATTTGATCCAAGTGAGGAATATCGGATGATAACATGTATGAAGAGTTTAGAGCGCGAGGTCAAAATATGAGTGTAAATGATGTTGAAATATGTACTTTATTAACAAAATTGTACGTGAATAGCATATGTGTGCAAATAAAAAAGTGATAAAGAAGTACAACTGTGAAACGGAAAGTGATGGAAACTCGCGGAAGGAAGAATGTATTTTTAAAATGAGTTTTCAACAAAAAAATTCTGTTGCCTATATCTTACAAGATGAAACTTAGTCCGTATACATGAAATCGAAAAGAGTATACTGATAGAATGAAGGAAATAGTTATATGGTGAAGAAACTATTTAAAATAAATATAAAAAATAAGACTTCCAAAAGAACGGCATTCTAATTTGTAGAGAGGATGACATAGGTGGCACATTTAAAGTAAATTGTTAATGTGCTAGGTTTCAGCCGACGTCAACTTATTTTTGATAATTTTGTGTGTTTTAACTCTTCTCAAGTGGCACGCTTAGGTAATCATACCACTCGTATCTTCCGTACTCATCTCTGTGTTGTGAATTAGTCACTCTCTATTATTTTCGACCTTGGGTAACTGATAATACAAGGTAAAAACTTTAAATTTGGAAATAATTCTTATTTTTATTATCTAATGCCTCGAAATTGGTAAAAACTGTATATCACTGGTGCTACTCTAAAAATAATGGATGTTATGTAATGCAATTATTTTTGTCATTTTTGTATATTTTTTATATCTGATCGCATTCAAATTTAGTACGCCTATGAAATGTTGCTCCCCGCACGCTTCGCCCGTCGTGCTAGTCTACAATCTAGCGATTAGTCACTCTCTACAATTTCGGTCGCTGACTATAGCCCATTCTAACATATGTAGTCTTTTTTAACTATACATTTTTATTAGGTAGTTATGGAAACAGCTAATACAAATTGTATGATTTAAAAGTTAGGTAAATTTTTCCTAATATTTTTTTCTATACTTTCTTTTACTTTGAATAATAAATGTTAAAAGAAATCCTGCAAAGAGCAAAATTTATTCACAAGTACTTTTAACATTTTAATGCTGACCTTTCGCTTTCATTTTAAGGAGTGGGATTTTGTTTTAATTATTTGTTAAATTACTTATTATTCTGAAAGCCTGTAAATAGGCATGACCTTTACATTTTCAAATACTCTTGGGAAATTGTAATCTTACCGAATATATTCTACTAACAATTTTCGTTGTATTTCTGGAGAAATATCTAGGTACAATGATGAATTACGAAAGGTGTTGTAACTTGAAATTCGTAGAACAACAGATTAATATCGTTGGTAATTAATTTTCGAAAAGAAACCTGTAATAAAATAAATTGAACACAAAAAATTTAAATTTTCACATTTCACGATTTCTTAGATGCGTGTATTCCAGTACTAGTTTCTGTTTAAAACTGGTTTTGCAGTACCTGCACAGCATAGGTAGACCAGCAGTTTCACTCCGTTGTCGGCACTTTGAACTGTTTTCAGTTATCTGCGGAGACCTCGAAATGTGAGTGCGATAGCGCATCCGATAGAATTTACAGAATCGGTGATCAGGTCCGGAATAAGAATTTTTATTTGCGCGTGAAAGCGTAGTTATCCCACATGAAAGTTTACGTTATATCTATTCACATTCTATACATAATTAATTATACATAAAATGGGTAATTCAACATGTATTATATACTATCATTTACTGCTACTAACATACAGTGTGAAAATTCGATTTACTTCTTTGGACTCTTTAAAAAGAAGAGTTTAAAATATATATTTTTGCACTACAAAACATTTTTATTTATTTACTTACTTTTTTTGTTATTACATTTTTTTGGGATTTTTTAAATTTAAAATTTGACGTTTGAAGTTTAGTGGGCAAATAATTTATTATGATTTTTTTGTCTTAAAAGATCTAAGTAAACCAGAAGACAAGTATTTTTCAGAACAGAAAAATTATGCTTATTTAACTTTGAAAATTGTTAAATTGGAGATGAAAGTGCAGTAAAATGTAAATTTAGAAAAAAATTATTTTTTATTATTTTGTTTTGAGACTTACTCTCATTATAGTGACTACAAGAAATATGATCATCTACATAATTTGAAGATGAGCCGTCTTGTGCAGGAAATGTTGGAACGGCCTCTTTGTGTAATCTATTGCGCGAATCGTTAGAAAACATATTATTTTAAAAATGCATTTGACATAGTTTGTATGAACTATTACTAATCCTGAGCAGCTTTTCTAATAAATCTTCTCTATTGGAAGCCTCTGCACAGAACTTTGCTCTAAAATAAAAATTTGTATTTGTGAAAAACATAAATATGTATATTTTAAACTTCATTTTCATGAGAAGTATTTATATTCCAATGTTATACTTAAGAAATAAGTTAATAGGCAAGGCAATAGCAGTAAAATATCATTTATGGTTGGACAGTATATTATAGATTACTTATTACTTATTTATGTCTTTAGGAAATTTAAAGAAACTTAATTTACTATTTATAGATGATATATTTAAACATCTAACTGCTGCGCAGCGACTCGTTCCTCGATCAGACTCAAAATATTGCTTTAATACGGCTCTGTATAACCGATGTTCGCACTCCCAGAGTTGGATGTAAACTGAGGTCTCTGCAGCTTGAAATGGATGCGCGAGCTGTTATGCGCGACTTATTATTTCGGCCCGAGTGTCTCTACTGGTCTCCCTATACTGTGGTACCTGCATAAATTGTAGTCCATTTTCCTCCTTTATATTTCGACAGAACGACTTCATTTTTTAACTGTGGGCCTATTTAATAATTATCCATGATTTTCTCGCATTAGAATTTTGATAACAATTTCATTATCGGCTTTGCACGATATCTACAAGAATAACTGAGAAAAATCGTCTGCAAGTTTCTAATAATTTCGTAAATTTGCTGTAAATACGTATTCTAACATATTGTGAAAAATACATACATTAACCTTTGCTGCAATTTTTTATACAGGGTGAGTCAGAAAGAATAGGTCAACACTAAGCTGGAGATACTAGACACGTAAATATTATGTTTGAGCTTATCATGCCTTATACTGCTGCTCTAGGTTTCAAAAGTGAACTTATATTTATAGAATGTTTTCGTTAAACCAGATTAGTAAATGTAGCTAGATTAATTTTTATTTTTTCTTTAGTTTTATTAGGTTTTTGCCACACTTCTGCCACAAATAAAGATTAATTAAATAGCTTCAGACAATATATAATTTTTATTTTAGATAATTACACAAGTATACACGGTTTTGGACCTGAGCAACCAAAAGCTGTTTATAAGGTAAATTTGGGGGCTGAATCCAAATCAGCAGCCTGTTTTTTTAAATTGGTTCTAGTTTTCGAAATATTCAATAAATTAATTATTTTACTATTTTTGACCATTAACGGCCATTTATTGAATTAAAAAGTATAAATCAGAAATGAGCAGAGGTTGAACTGAATCTTTTATATTGCTTGGGATCTGTTTCACGCATTAGGGTCCAACAGTAGTCGCTCATCATGCCTTCGTCCTTGGCATCGCCTTTCAATTTTCGCTATATCTTGTTGTAGCCGCTCTCCATGCTCGTCACTCGTGTCGCCCAAGTTTTGTGGGGAAAAATCAAGATGTGAATGCAGAAAATGTGTCTTGAGAGACATTTAGAGACATTAGATAGGTCAGTGGTCGCACGGTTTAAGGCGTTAGTACTTGAATCGAGGTGACTAGATCGCTGTGGGTTTGACCCCCGTAGCCGGTAGACCGTATATAAGCTATATTCGTGGAGAGGATTGGCACCCTCTCTGCGGGTATGGTAGGGTGGAAGAATGTTGGCTTGGTTCAATGTGAGAGATTGATACCGGTTGATGTTTGACTACCCACCTAATTAATGAGGTTTTCCAGGTTTCCCTCATTCCTGCACTGAATAGTGGTTAGGGTCTACCAACGTAACTCGTTCCTGGGCGCAAATGCGGCCTGCTTAATACTAATATGCCGCCCCCTCTTCCGGACAGGTCTTCGACTAACTATTTATTATTATTATTATTATTATTATTATTCCAGCTCCAATCTTGTGACAAACGTAACAAAAACACTTTGAATCGACTCTGTAACGTTTTCTCTGCATTTTCATACGGTCCGAAGCACAATCACAGTACAAAAACAAGTTCCAAAAGATGTTCGATGCATCGTGGTCAGCTGAGAGCCGTTATAAGAGCGCAGTACTGCCACCATGCGAACTCGAAAACTAGAATCAATTTTGACACACGGATTGAAGATCTGAGTTCAGGGCATCAAATAACATTAATAATCGTCCTCATCTGCTCGGGTCCAAAAGTTGACCCAAATTTGTAAACTTGTGTTATTGAATAGAGCTTTGTCTGTGGAATTGTTCATTAGCATACCTAGATGTTTGGTATTAGAAAGCATACATATGACTTCATTGATAGGAATTGTAGGAGATTTGATTTATATTAGCTTAAAATACCTTTATAATGCAGTAAAATGTTACAAAAGCTAATAATAAAAAAATATATGGGTAGATATTGTGGGTGTAATTCAACGCTGGTCGGGGTTTTCGTCCGCAAAGTAGTTAGTTTCACACAATATTGTTAATACCTAAAAATATGTAAAAATTAAATGCAATTCAGTAATGTCACAAATAAATAATTTTAAACGATACAATCTTCAGTGCTTTATAACAATTCAAAGTTTTTCCAGCTGGAACCAAATCGGCGAAGGACCTGTTGATTCAGCAGATAATATTGTGCTACGCCTCGGAAAAAGCTTCTTTATAAGAAAGCGTTATAAGCAGAAGACCTAAAGCCAGATGGAATCAACCGTGACGAATATCATGTTTAAATGCTCAATGAGATGGGTCCAAACCACATACCGTAGATAAATACGATACAAAACAACCGAGGACACAATAATATATTTATTGTGACATTTCGCGCGGATGATGCATTGTTGAACAGTTCGCTGTGTACTTTAAAACTTTTTTTATTTCGCAAGTATCTCTTAAACTTAAAGCGTGAAATGAACGCAATTATACAAAGTGGATAACAACTGCAAATTGTCGGCAGTAAAAAAATATGACATGCGTATGCAGGAATTTTAAACGGAATAGTAATTCCGCTTTTAGTTGTTGTATAGATGCACGAAACAATGTCGTTAACCGCATAGAAATCAACGGAAAAAGGAATTTCCTGCGCGTGATTAAAAATCGAATGGTCAGTGTAAACAAAATTAAAACACCCGCTGTGCTGGTCTACCGAATAGCGCCGGCCATCCCCCGCATGAAGTCATTGTTGTGGTTAGGATGAGAGGAATTTTCGGATTTTCTGGCTACTGTTTATATATAATAGAGTTCTTACAAGCCCAAAAACCCTCTAGAAATAGCTTCTAAAGAAAATGGTGAATTAATAATTTGTGTTTTTTTTTAGATATGCATCGCTACATCTTCGAAACTATTTTCGCTATTGATCTGAATTTTTGCATCAGCATACAAAATACTACAGCGCTTCCGCATATATTTTTTTAAAAAATTAGCATTTTCCCAAAAATTAATTCTAAATTAAAAACTCATGAAATATACAGGGTGATTCGATATGCATAATTTTTTTTTTAGAAGAAAGGCCATGTGTAGTATATTCAGAGAACTCTCTTTATACTTATTTACCTTAGAATAAGCATTTTTCTATTCCTAAAAAAGAAACCGATACTGTACCATTGGTTATTTGTCTTTTTTTGTTTTTAAACTTAAACCGCCACATTTGCTGGCCAAAATTCTTTATCATACACCTTGTCCATGAGATCAATAAAATATTTGCTATTTGGTCTTTCCTGCTCAATTTTAGTTGGTAAATGTTCAACTACAAGTTCCTCGTCGTTTACTATTTGAGTTCCCTTAACTACTTGGAACGAATATCCAAATTTTCTTATTTTTATCATCCCTTCCTGTAAATGTCTTGTTACCATTATGAGCGGTTCCTATAAAATTCAGAACTTATTTAAAAAATTAAAATTTAGGAAATACATGCGTCATTAAAAATATTTGTAAAATCCTTATAGTTTTCAAGAAAAAAATTATTGAAGTTTTAGTAGTTTCAACCTTTACATCGCTGGGCCACTGTGGTCTCTAGCCAGACGATCTCATTTATCCGATTACTTATCGTATTAACTATTAATTTCAATTATCAAAAATGGCTTACGTCTATAGCAACTCGCACTTGTTGTCATTTTAATTTATGGTGAAGTGAAAATGTTTTAACAGAACGATCTTCCGGTAAATATATTCTAAATGCAGCTTCTTTTACAACGGTGTGCAGTGAGTGCAAGTGTAGTGCAAACGTTGGCGTGACACGGGGAATTTGTACCCGAATCGGGGAAGAGATGAAGGTCCAGGGCGTCCACGACGTATTCCAGCAGTGTGGCGTATCATACACGAGGCTCAATTATATCTGTACTACGTACAACGTGTCTAAGCATTAACACCAAGGAATTGGAAGTGAATGACCGGTACCATAGCCGCTACAATTCCCTGATATTAAATCATTTGAACTTCTTTTTGTGGGGATATTAAAAAAATTAAGTGATTCGCACGGAAGTGGAGACTATTGATGATTTACGCAAACGTATCATATTTGCTCTCAATAATTTACGAGGTACAAACGGACAAGAAGCAGAAACATTTGTGTTAGTTTGTAGAAACTGGGTAAGACGGGCTCAAAATTTTATACGTATACCAAATTATTTTATTAATTAAAACCACAAATTAATTCTATTAATAATTAATAACAAAGTAGTTGAATTTGCTGTATAAAATAGGTGTTTAAAATGTTATTTATTCCTTTCCTTGGTAATTTCCTTCAATTGTTTGTCCGTTCGTCGACTGCATGCTTTGCCCTGTCAGGTTTTACAGTGGACCAGTTTCCAGGGTCGTGGAGCAGTATATTTTTAAATCATTTTTCAACTGCTCTTTTTGATTATTTCTTTACAAAACTGGATTTGTAAGAGTCCTGTACATTCTGCTTTTTTTACATAAATTTTGAATTACTTCGTATAGTAATTCCGTTATCCAAATAAGATGAAAAAGAAATCAAGACAATGTAATAACAATATTATCGTATTATGTTACAAATTGCAGTGGCAGCTATGGCCAGTAGTAGTTAATATACAAGTGATCCTAATCGTAATAAATTCTAGTGGTGTTAAATTTGTTTTAATATTCACAAATTATTTGAAAATATAATATTTTTTAGTATTTTCACTTTTTATATTAAAATGCATTTATTTTTTAACTTTAGGAATGTTTGTAAACATACGAATATTTATCTCCTCTATATACTCACTTTCGTGAGTGTATAGGGGAGATCAAAGTAACACAAGTTTGTCATAAATTTTTTTTTTCGTAAAGTGCCCCTTAACGGAGATACAGAGCCCCTAAGGGGTACCCAGGGGTTACTTTTGAACCAACCTGTGTAATTTAATGAAATTTTAATATTTTATGTAGGCCATAAAACCATACTACAGTAGATGTTTTATACCGTCAGGGAAGTCAGGAAGGTACTCTACATTTATTTCGATAAAAATGACCTTTTTCGAAAAAAAAGTTTTTGTACAACACGTTAAAACACTGACTCGAAATTTATTTAATTTTCAAGTTTATTAACATACGCTATTTGAACACAATAATGGAATAACACAATAACTAATAATACGTATTAAAATAATAAAACTTGTTATTACTACATCACATTAATGCTGATATGCATCTATCTTATGGACAAGCAGTCTGCAAGTATACTGAGACAAGAAGAATTTATTCTGATACAATTCCAAATCGACGTTTACCGCACCGAAGAACTTTTGAAAGCTTCGTCTTTTAAAAAATTTGAAAGCTTCTTTTTGTTTACTTGAGCAAATTTTCGAAATGGGCACCCTGTACCTCTATACATTTCCTTATCCTATGGATGTTTTCTCGTTGTACTTGAAGCAACATCCCCGGATTGGCCCGAATTTCGTCGAAATGGTGTCTTATTCGTTTTATCAGGTCTTCCCTGGTGTGAACTGCCGTCGAATACTCAAGCCTCTTTAAAATTCTGCATAAAAAGAAATCCAATGGAGTTATGTCGGGCGACCTCGGTGGCCATAAAATGGGCCTACCTCGACAATCAAATGTATTTGATAAGTGCTGACGAACTAAATTGATTAAATGGGGCTTTGTTGTAAAAATTGCAAATACATGGCATCATTTAATCTGTCTTCAAAAAAGAACGGTCCTATGAGATGATTCCCAATAATCCCCGCCCATACGTTAACCATGAACCTTTGTTGGTGCTTTGTCTGTATTATTGCATGGCAATAACACATTTTTAATGTCATAAAAACGACTGGTGTTTTATTGCGGTACCTATTCTGATGTATTATTTCAATGACGTGTTATACAAAAACTTTTTTTTTTCGAAAACGGTCAATTTTATCGAAACAAATGTAGAGCAACTTTTTTAAAGAGGAATTACCAAAATATTTAAAAATTCAATTTTCACCTCCATAAAATGACACCTGTCAAAATTTTGGCCTAACGTAAGTAAGTTGGTAAGTCCGTTCCTGACTTCCCTGACAGTGTAAAACATCTGCTGTAGTATGGTTTTATGAGCCTTTATGGCCTACATAAAATATTAAAATTTCATGAAATTATACAGGTCGGTTCTAAAGTTAGAGTGGAAAAGGTAAATCGCTGTATCTCCGTTAAGGGGCACTTTAGGAAAAAAAAAATTATGACAAACTAGTGTTATTTTAACGTCCCCTATACACTCACGAAAGTATGCCATATACTTACCGGACACCTTGTATACTTACCTTAAGTACTTAAATTCACAGCATTGGGCGTTTGACAGTTAAAGCAAAATATATCTATTACCAATGTAGTTTTTAAAAATCAGCAAAAAAATATTAGGTATTGCTTCAATTCCAGTCAGATTTATTATTATTTTATATTACCATACCTAATTACTTATACTTATAGCACCAATTCTTATAGTTGCTTGTAAAGTAACGACAGAGAGGGAAATGAGGATGTTTGGTAGTAAATATGCAATAAAATGATTGACTATTTATCATCAGCAGTTTATTTTCCTGATTCAGTGAGAAGATTCAATAATAGCTGATACAACCATGAATATACATCAATAAATTGCGTTATTCACTTCATAACTGAACTTTTTTTTGACAATCAACATGTAGAAATAAATAGATTCGAATATTTTCGATGAGACAGAAAAGGTAAAATCCAAATATCCACCTAGGTATTCAAATATCACATTAACAATTTAATAAGATGATTAATTAACAGCCTCTTGATTGACGAAAAATTTAATGGTTTTTAAAGTTTGCCGAGAACGCACCGGCAACCTAAAGACCTCTCAGCAAGATTTCTGCCGTTTCGTTTCAGTAGAACGCTTCTTCGATTGCCGGTTCGTTTGGCCTAATTTAGGTAGGTACATTTTAGGAAACATCTAATATTTTAGGATATAAAAATAGAGACCTACTGGATAGGTATGTGCAAAAATGAAGGAAGAATTATTATTTATAAGTGAGCTTTCTTAAACAACAGTTATTTTCAATACAACAGCCGACATTTTAACAATTCATTTTTAATAATAATAATTAAATATTTATAATATTTACAAACTTAATAATGTTATTTAAATTATTTCTTTTATGTACACATTATACAAGATCCGTCATTAATTTACAAAATACTTGAACGAAATTATTTAGGCCTAAATATTGTTTGCTTTTTTTAATGTGGAGAGCACCACTAAAAGATAATCATTTTGTCATCTTTGTGTTTTCGTACCTCTTCGAACTATGTACTCGTGTGTATGTGTGTGTGTACAATTAACGACTCAGACATTCCACTGCTACTTCGCTTCGTACCACTCTTTTGGTTAAATTATCATCGAAATCGTGAATCCTGAAGAGATCCACTCTGACGGTTTTGTTTTCTGTGAGGAAATGCAACGATTGTTCGTGAGAACGGAGCCTTTGAAGAAGTTCGGAGAGAAGAAGTGAACGCCTGATCGTCATTAGAGTATATGGTAACTATATTTTTAACAGCATGGCCTCGGACAATATTTTAAAATCCTACTATAGAAAAGACACTTCTTAAGGCAAACTCGATATAATCCAAACTTTTTTTATCCAAACAGCATGTCGCAGTGTGCATTTTAGATCCTGATCACTATTGATTGTATCTAATATTGACTGTGTTCCTAACAGCTAATGAAATAAATATAATGTAAAATATATAAGTGATCATTAATAAAAAAATAGTACGGAATGTATTAAAAAACGGTTTAAAGGGTGTTATTTGGCAACGATGTTTAAAAAACAGTTTTAAACCTAAGAAATTAATTAAAGCTCTTGTTACTGATCCTAAATTGTTAAAAAGAAACTAGTGTTCAGAACACTATTAAAAATAAAATATACAATACGATCAACAATTACTTTGAAACATACAAAAATAGGATTTTAATTTTAACAACCTTTTTTGGCGGCTCGGCCGCAGAATTCAGTCTGTGGCAGCTTAACTGGCTTAAAATACCAACGCTAGTGACATGTCGGGTATTTACAACATTTAACGTGACATATATTTAGTCTTCGGGTTCATAAATCTACCAAGAAAATAGATATAAATTATTTCGGCGATGCCTCGAAAAAAGAAAGCCAAAGGTCTCTTAATAGTATAATAAGGCACTTAGCATTTTTACAATCTAAAGATAAATCGCTTCGCCGCACCGAAATCGCGGCACACACGGTGGTCGCTTTTAAGTCTAGAATCTCCCAAACCAGAAAAGATACAGAGTTTTGTATTTAATATTATGAAGAGATAGTTGAAGAAAAAATTCCATCGTTTCAACAATGTATACATACGAAACCAACGAATTTATTAACGTTTATACAACGTGACATTCATTTATTTAGTTTAATCGTAGTTGGCATGAAAAACAATTGGAAATTTTGACGTTTTAGAGAACGATTTAACTACAACTTCTCTTCATAATCTTTCTCAAATGCTGTGAACTCTGGAGGTTATTAATATAGATCTGAATGTTGCATGTCCTAAAAGACGACCGCCATGTATACCTCGTCACGTTATTAATGGTGGTCGCGTCAAAAACGCATTAATACTTGCCTTCTCAACTATCAAGAAACCTCGGACTTGTCCTCGAGATCCCCCCAACGCACTCCTCGGTACCGTCCATATTACATAAATAATAATATTCTTGACACAGAAAATGGCACAGACTTAAGACGTAGGGGCGCTATGTAATAGGCCTCTCTAATTCTGGAGATCAATAAATCAGGTATCTTCAGTGCATCTCATTCGATTTGAAGAAAAATAATCCTGGGCTGGTCAAGGTCTAGCACGCCGAGATCACAGTCGTCGCGTATCAGTAGCACGCACTCACCGGGTTCTATCCCGGTGGATGGCAAGTCTCACAGGGTGCTGGTGACCACGGGGAGGCTGAGGCCCTCCTCGCTCGTCACCGTGTGCGACTGGTGGAGGTGCTGCGCCACCTGCTGGTGGGGGTGCAGGTGGTGGTGGTGGCCCTGCGACGCTTGCGACGACTGTACCGAGGACGCCGACGACGACGACGGTGGCGCATTGTTGTTGCCTAGTTTGTTCTCCTTTTTCATTCTCTGCTTCAGATGGACCTGGAATAGAAGGCTCTGGTGAGGGTTTTCTTCATGTTCAAAAAAGCGCGGCTGTTTACTACTTATTACTACTTTATACACTGCATTCCTTTCGAAAACGATGCAGTTTATAATTGCAAGAAATATTCACTACAAATGAATTAAGAAATGGCAAATTATCACATTCCAAGAAAGAGAGCAGAAAAGGTGATTTGTTTAATACCAATTCATCCTTTAAACAATTTGATTATTTTTTGTGTTGTCTTAGCACCTATATAAATAAAAATTCTTAAATTTTCTTAATTTTATCTTCTTTAATAAATGTTATTCTTCAGTCAATTTTATTACATTTAAAGAGGGGTGGTTCTAGGCAGTTTTTAGTTGTAATAAATATTCAACATAAATGAAAATAACTTATGAAATATTAGATCATTATTCTGCAATGAAGAAAGCTGAAAGTTTAAATTATTTAATACCTATACATTTTTAAAATATTTCAATTATTTTCTGTTCTTTTTTCAAAAAAAAAAAAAATCTAAAATAGTAATTTTATCTTCTTCAGTTAATTCGAAATCAATTTTATGTTATTCGACCAATGCTAAATCAATTTCATCTTGAATCGATTTTAATTCTTTTATTAATCTACTAAATTAATTGATGATCATTCTAAATTCAGTTGATGATCAAAACATGTACTCTGGTTACAATATTAGTAGAAAAAAAGTTACGAATAATTGTATTTTTATGACGCTGTTTTATTCCCTATTATTTTATGTCGACAGCAAATCCATCGAAGTCAAGATTTAGTTTTTAATTTTTTCTTTCTCACAATTACAATATATATGATCGTCATTATTCGAAATTACCTTTGAACTGATATAGTAAATTTTAAATTTTTTTTCAGCCTCCAACAATACAGATAGTATCAAGTACTGTAAAATATTAGTAGATCATCTCATCTCTTGGCAACTCCTATCTTGTATCCTAGATAGCGAATACATTTTTTCTAAATCAGCAAATAAGGTTAATTGGGCATAAATAATGTTATTAATTATAATAATATCTAGATATTGAATACTTTTATGACGATATTGTTAAATGTGAGAAGTAATGCTACAAGTGCGTGTAAACAATTAGTAATGTTGTTACTGATCTAGATTTACTGTTATGTCTCAACTTTCAGCACTGCCGGTAGTGCCAAATAATAATAATAATGTAAAATAATAATATACCACCCCCTCTACAGCACAAGTACGAAATTGGATCTCTTACCTTTGCGTGTCTCTTCTTCTCATCACTCCTGGCGAATTTCCTGCCACAGACGTCGCATGAGAATGGTTTCTCGCCGGTATGCGTCCTTATGTGCGTCGTGAGGTGATCCGACCTGGAAAAACTCCTCATGCATATCCTGCACTGGAAGGGCTTCTGTCCCGTGTGTATCCTGATGTGCCTGGTAAGCTCGTCGGACCGAGAAAATCGCCGATCACAGTTTTCCACGGGGCACGCGTACGGCCTCTCGTGTACAGGCGTCTTGCTCGGTCTGTTCGGGTATTTTCGCGGTTTCACCGGTACTAACTTGAGCGGAACGGGACTCTGTTGGTACACTTGGCTGAGGATCTCGTGTCCTTTGCTCGTTGAGGGGTTGTACTCGGCTAGTTGCACGCCATAGCCAGCACTTGAGGTCTGTCCTAGTTCACCACTACACGCGGCACTGAACGGTTCCTGTTTGGGCACCAGGCTCGATGGTCCCGGTACCACCAAACCACTGGTATTCTGCGGGGAGCCGTACTCCTGGGTCTCCCATTGGTATTTCGCGGTACTGGCCACCAGGGGCTGTCCCACCCGGGAATAAACCAAGTCCTGTTGCATGTCCAACTGCAAGGTGGTATTGGCTGCGGAACAACTCGGGTACGATGGGGGTTGCTTCAGGGCTAGATTCGTCGTACAGTCCATCGTCAGCATGAGATCCGCTTGCGATCTATCGTCGTATTGGGTGCCAGCGGGACTGGGGGTGGCCGATGGATACTGCTGTTGCGGGCTCTGCGAAGTACCCTGAAGCAACCCAAACATGGATGGGTACATAGGCTTGTCGCCACTGCTCAGCAACCACTGGTTCACCGCCGAAGGAGAATGCGCCATATTCTGACCGAGTCCTAGAGGACTGGCGTTCTGCATCGGGATATTTCCCGCTAAATTCGGGCTACCGGCCGATGTGTAAACGTTTCTGTGTTGCAATTTCGCCATGTTGTTGTTGCTTGAGTGAGGATACATGCTTAGTGTGCTGTGATTTGTGTTTTCTTCTTCTCTCAAGCTCGGAGATAGGGCGGATTCCTGAGGTGTGGCGCGTTCCGTGATCTGACTGCTTGTTGGCGAGTGGTGTGGACTCGAGTGTTGTTGCTGTTGTTGTTCGATGGATAGCTCTTCAGGGTCTAAGGAACCTGAAAAGAACAAAAGAATGTACTGCCGTGTTATCGTTAACAGTTATCGCTTTAGTTTAGATGGCGGAGCACGTTTTTGAAACGGCTGAGTAAGTGCTGACTGTTGGTTTTTCATTGAGACTTTTAACGGCACACGCGTATCTAATGAATGAAATTTTATTCGCCACATCTCGACAACTACATTTCTAATTTAAAACTAATTTGTACTATAAGATTTAAGCGATATATATTCTGTTTAAGATGAGCTTCTATTTTTATTTTATGAGAAACGTAGAATTAAAATAATACTAGATATAATAAATAATACATCCTCAGAGTGTGACATATTTATGAAAATATTTAAATTTTAGTCAGCTATTAGGTAAATATATGTTTTAATATACTGTACTTATATATTTTGGACATATTCGAGTACATTTCTTAATCAAGATAAAAGTGCAGTATTCTAATTTACTATGTCATCTAACACCTAAGTGTAAATAGTGACTGCTGCGAAAATATCAAAGTTTTTTGCTTTGCGATCGTATTTTCTCAAGTTTGCTCACCTAAAAAATGTGACAGTTTCTCTGGATGCTGTCCAAACATTCTTAAGGGTATTTACAAATCCCACAATGACTTTGCTTTTAATAACTTGCGGTCGGAATCGTTTTAGCAAGTATGATGATAATTTGCGGTTAAATTTTCAGATATCTCCCAACTCATGGCTATTTATAACAAGTTTTACGAGAAAATGAACTATTTATTATTTTTTTAAAAAACATCAAGTTCCAGTGCAGTCATCAGGTATAACAGCATAAAGATTTTATAAAATTTATTTGCTGTTTAATTTGCAAGAAATCGTCGTCCATAAATTTTAAATACGAGAGCTTGACGAGAGAACGTTCAACTGTCATCGATTGGCACCCAAGTAGGCCGTGTACTTGACATTACATCGCCGCCGCCATCTTTGTTATATCATAGTAAAATTTTCTTGAATGAAGGCCTAAACTTGAATGGTGTTTACCACGTTATTGATCCGGGGTGGAAATTCGGTATGGCACCGGCGCTTCGACGAACTCTTTGGTGTTCGTTCATGGCGAGCTAGATCCGCCAGATGTGCACACTTGTTGCCTACATAAACAATTGAAAATCGAACAGGAGCAATCATGTTCGACACGTCAGCCTTGACACTAGGTGGAAATGGAGAATTCGAGAAAAAAATTGAGAGGCGAACGAGTAAGAGCTGATCAATACTTCACCTCGAATATGTTGTTTAAAAGTTTATGACAGAAGATTTTGGAAACACATACGGTTTTGTGGAGTATCAGGTGTATGGAATGTTGCATGATAAAAAACGGAATCAATGATTTGGCACTTGTCGCGGTACCTAATTAATGTATTTACGTTATCATCGAGAAGAGGAGTTTATCTCTTTAGCAGTAATCTATTCATAAACCTCTCTCCGTGTGTTATGATACGCGCTATCGAAAAATTAGCGCCAATTAACTTAAGCTCGAGCATTTTAGCCTCCAAGCATTAACTCGACTTCTTCCGCGTATCGCGCCAATAATTTTGATTTACAATGCAGATTGAACTTGGCGCCTCGGTGTAACATTATATTCCCTCATTTCTTGGTCACAATTGATCCAGTATAGACATAACATTATGACGGAAAAGCTATTTTTGTACTCTGGCTTGCACACAGCTCAGCGCGTCGAAGTATATATAGACCTGAGCCAACATTCTGCACCTGTTACCGCGTGTTATTTTCCTGTCAGAAAAGAACTAACCTGTAATGGGGGGTGGTTCCACCACAGTGCTAGGTCCGAAAAAGCTCGGTATGTCACCGGAGGTGGTGACGGGGGTGTTTAGGTCGCCCGGCTGGGCCTCGGAGGGTGCCGGATCGTCCGTGGGGGTACAGATGGAGGCGGGAATGGGGCTGCCACCACTGTTCGAGCTGGCGCCCGTCTTATACAGGCAGGTGTCGAAGCTAAGGACGTTGAAGTGGTGGACAGCCGCCGCCGCGGCGCTTTCTGTCAGCAGATATGCAGAGGAATGGTGATGGTGGTGGTGGTGGTGGTGGTGGTGCTGATTAGGCAGCGTGTCTAAAGTGTCCATGATCATTTTGCCACAGTTTGGTTGATTCTCCGCCACCACAGGCAGGTTCGACACTGGGCCACACTAATGAGGGAAGCGCGCCGATCGCGCACCAACGATACTAAATCGACTTTGACTCAGAACGCACTGTCTCCGCCGGCTCGATCTCGGGAACTAGTCACGGCGCGGCGAGCGGTTTAGTTTTATGAATGAAGTCACTGTTCCATATTAGGAAGTCGCGAGCGAGGGGCCGGCCAATCGCGCAGAGAGGCCGAGTGATCGCCCCTCCATGGCCCGACCCCCACTATGCCGAGACCGTGACGTTGCCGTGACGTCACGCTGGCGCTTAAATATGCTATAGGGAGCGTGCGGTGTTTTTCAGGATTGTGGTTGTTTTAATGGGGGTTCAGTGGCGAGTTTTGAGCGTAGCACGTGCCCGATTTGAATGGGGGAGCCGCCACAGGTTGTATTTTTTGTTCGGGGGTTCGCTGGTGCCGTCAGGAACAGCCTACGACCCGCCGTTCCGGCGTTATCGGAGGGTTTTCGAACAGATGGCCGCGCGTTCCGAGATTATGGACGATTTTGATGACACTTCTTAATTAGCTTGGGTGCTTAGTTAAGCCTCGAAAGAAATAATACGAAGATATTTGTCTAACTCCAAGATGTTTCTTAACGAAAAGTTCATTACACACGTAAAATATTATGTATTTATGTTTCTAAATAAAGTTTTTTCTGTCTAATTATATCTTCCGTAGACATCAAGACATTTGTAAACACATGCTGGCATTGTTATTCTTTAATATTATATGTCCTTGTTTTTTAGTTTTAGAAGTTCACTTTTTCTTGCTATAAATTTTATACGACGTAGATAATAATATGACCAAGTGGTGTTTGCTATCGACGCGAAGATTTTTCTATCTAATTATATCTTCCGTAGGCATCAATAAAATTGTAAATACATGCTGACATTGTAATTATTTAGTACTCTATGTCTTTGCTTTTTAGTTTTAGAAGTCCACTTTTTCTCGCGATAAATTTTATACGACGTAGATAATAATATGACCAAGTGGTGTTTGCTATCATAGTTTAAATCATTTGGAAGAAAGATTTAATATACCTATCGTCGAAAGTATTTGGTATAAAATGTATTTACAAGCAAAATCATTTTGCCTCAGAAGGTATAGAACAATAAAATATTTAAAGTTTTGGATATGGTCGATATTTCGTCTTCCCGCGACTTCTTATCTTCAGTTTTGTTGACCATATGGCGTGTTCATTATAAAATATAGTATACTAATTTATACGTCGTCTAGATAGCGTTGCTTTTACACTTGACATAGTCGATTAAACGAGAATATATTTATTAAGTAGTTCAAATTCTCACGACTTAATAAATATGGTAGAGATAAACTGACAGAAAAATATGTACAACCACCAAATAACACTTTCTTACTATTTTTACAAATGAGTTAACAATTTTCCTTATATCAACTTTGTTTGCAATCGGTTTTCTTTTGTCTGCGATCGTTTTACTGCTTGCAGTTTTATTTATTTATATCCATGCGTCCACCAAAACATGTCCAGTATCCCAACCGAAAGCGTGTTATAGCAACGGCACATATCAAATGCATTCGGATGGAATTTGTGGCCTGCAGTGACCAAACTGGCTCGAAAATAGATCCTACGCATCGGCCGGCAAAATAATAACAAGTACTATTTTTGAAAAAACATCTGTTAACGCTTTTTAAAAATAAAGACTCCGCGATAGCATCACTGTCGAAAATACACTCATCAGCTGGCGCAGTTTCTACACGACGCGTGAGTCAGGCGTCTCGCTAACCACCGGTACTGGCGTTCATTATGACGTCCGTACGCCGTTATGTAATTCCCAAAATAATCGGCAAAGTCCCAAACATTATTAGAGCGGCCGAAATACTCGCCCGAATCACCAGCGTCACAGGATTATTCACCTTTCCAGATCTTTACGCCGTGTAGCTGGTTTCCAATAAGAAAGAATTGGTTTTTTCTACAATTCGGAACTTGATTTTATTAAAGAAATCTAAGTACATAAAAGTAATATCTAAAACGTAATTTGATGAGTATTATGCGTTGTTTCACTATTGTACTGACTTGTTTAACTTTCAAATTGGTCAACGAGTTTTCATCACGAGTAGCTCTATAGCAGTACCAACAAATATTTATTTTTACTTCATATAAGTGATGGTGACTTTTTAGACACTACTAAATTATTATGTGGACCTAGCATGGGTTCAATTATCAATTTCGTCTTTAAACTTTAATTTTCTTCACTTTCAGTATACATAAAAGTAATTCTAAAGTCTAGTTTCATAAGTACTTATTAAGCTAGCTTCAGAGAACGGTGTAATGTTGCGAGCAACACTAAGTCACGTGACTTTCAGCCAATGAAATTAATTGTATTCGTTGTTGAAGTCGAGTGAAGTTCAAAATTTCCATCTTCAACTATCCAGAGGAGCAACTAATAAAAATAAAACCAACTTTATAAAATCTTTATTTCACTGAAATTAAACTGGTGGCGGGGATGTTGCCAGTTTTATGTCCATGTTCCTCGTGTAAATGCTCGTCAAAATCGTACATTTGTTTGTGCCAGGGTAAGGTCAAATTGTCTTAAGATGTCCCCAGTGCATATTATGTGTCACAATTTTAATTTAGTATCAGATTTATGTGATATTAATTTTAGCAACCTCAATCAGATGGTTGCAGCTGTTGGTCTGAGATTTAGTAGTGATATTTAGATGTTTGTAATGCATTTTTTTAGTAGTTCTATATTTTAATATAACTTTTAAAGAGCCTAGTGCGTACTGTACTTTCTATATTTATTTGTTTAGTTATTTTTTTTTGCTGTAAAATATTTGTCCTTTAAATTGATTTTTATCTGTTGGGCAATAAAGACTATTATTAATATTATTATTGTTCTCTGAAGCAGACTTTAAGCGTTGTTTTACTATTTTACTGAATTGTTTAACTTATAAATTGGTAAAATATTTGCTGTTAGATCATTTTCTTAGTATAACACTAAAGGACCACACATTGATTATCCCTAACAAAATATCATTAAATAGACTCGACTGTTACTGGCACAAGAAAAACAGTTTTGCTAAGGTAACCAAAAGTGTTGGTTTATTGATGCAATTATACCTTATTACCATAGTTGCAGTAATTTCTTACTATAGCAAAAGTTTTTATGAAGCTACGAAATCATCTTGTAGCTCTATAGCACTACCAACAAATATTTATTGTTTCTTCAAGCGATTGTGACTTTTTAGATACTGCTAAATTATTTTCTAATCATTATTATGTGGACTTAGCATGAGTTCAATTATCAATTTTGTCTTTAAGCTTTCATTTTCTTCACTTTCAGTTGGAGTATGGGTATATCTAGTTTGGAATCAACACAGCGCAAATTTTTAAAATATCTTTCTTTTAAAATTACTGGTGTACCCTCAGAGGAATATTACTTATTCCTCTGAGGGTGTACCTATATTCTGGTATTATATTCTTATTTAAACTATTTAATAACAATATTGATTGCTCTTCTGGAACTTTTTAATATGAGAATATCAAATTTTGGTTTTAGACAGATTTACACGTTTTATTTGTCAACAATGTTCCAATGTTCTTAAAAAATCACCAGTATATACTGTCACTTAATTTTAATATGATATCTGGTCAATGTGACATTAACCACTCATTCATTAAAATTAATTGTATCTAACAGCTTTCATTGATAATTTATTTTTTGCATTCTCTCTTTATCGTAATTCATTTTTGCTTTATAATCACCATTTCTTTTTGTTTATTGTAATAATTTCTTATTCAAGTACCTATTTGTCCGCTACATACTATTCGTGAATTCGTGATTCGCGGTGCGTGATTCGTATGGAATTCGTGCATAGGTGTAGGGTTTTTATGAATGGATTTTTAACGAACAAGACCCTACACACTATTCACGAATTCCTCACATATCGCGAATCGCGAATTCACGCATAGTCTGTAGCGAGCATAACATTTTAAATATGTTGTTTTGCTGTTACTACCTACTGATTTTTTGTTTTCATTTAGCACACCACTTTTTTATCCTGTAAGTTTTCTGTTGGGCAAATAAATGAATTATTGTTAATGTGAACACTATTATAGGCATCTATTCTTCTAATCTTTTTTTATATAACATTTCTGTTACTTCACATAATTATACAGGGTGTTAAAAAAGAAGAATTCACCAAAGATTGCGTGATACCGGTTCCTTGAGCAAACAGTGCCATTTATCCGGAAGACCAAGGTCGGTATCCACTCCTAGAGCAGAAGAAGAAATTCTAGCACTGGTAGAGCAGAATCCAGGTACGAGTGTGCGGAGAATATCAGCCGAGTTAGGAATTAGTGGTCCTCTTGTTTGGAGAATCCTTCACGAGCAACTTTTTATCTATACCATGTGCAACAAGTACAGGCATTAAATCCAATAAATGATCATCAAGCACGTTTGGTTTTTTGCCGCTGGTTTCTACGTCATGATGCTGAAGACCCTCGTTTTCTCGCAAACATTCTTTTTACTGATCAGGCCGGGTTCACAAGAAATGGAGTGTTTAATTTTCACAATACGCATATTTGGGCCGACGAAAATCCTCATGGTCTAATAGAATCTGGACATCAGGCACGTTTTTCGTTAAACATTTGGATGGGTATTGTAGGTGACAGGTTTCTAGGTCCTGTTGTTTTACCAAACCGATTAACAGGCGCTGCTTACCTCAACTTTCTGCAGAACACACTGTATGAGTTTTTGGAAGACATTCCTTTGAATCAGAGGCAACAAATGTGGTTCCATCATGATGGTGCTCCAGCTCATTTTGAACCCTCTAGATTTCTTTGTTTGGGGATATTTGAAGACATTAGTGTATGGTACTCCTGTAAATAGCCTGGAAGAGCTGCAGCTACGTATTAATCAAGTCTCAAGAAATCCAAACCAAGGAGGATGTTTTCGAATATCGTTGAGACGAAGATGTCGTGCCTGCTTGGAAATGGACGGAGGGCACTTTGATCATCTTCTGTAACTTTGTTTTTTGTTTGTTAAAAGCTTTCTTTGTCGGTTTATTCCTAATAAAATAAAATCTTTGAAAAACGAATAGTGGTCCATATCTCCGCAACCGTTACTTTGCGGACCCATGTTTATTAAGACTTCTCTGCTTATTTTGATTCATACTATTACCTCCTGAAATATTTTACACTCTTTTTTTTAGCACCCTGTATGTATAACAAGATCTCGCTGGTTATTATTATATTAGGTACTGATATCTAGTTATCTTTAGTGGAAACAAATGAACTTATTTAACATAAGAAGGTATTCTAATCTTTCAGCAAATTTGAGGTAGTAATCGTGTTAATGTAATAATACTATAGGTACTTGTTATATAATAAGAAATACTCCAACAACTCTCCTTACATGTTGTCTTAGCAAACCTATTTTATTGATCAATTTCCTTACTGTGTCTATACTGGTGCAAAATCGCAACGTCTTTGACATGTACAATTGATTTGTCTTCTGTTAACGGTATTGACTCTGAACGAAACAATGTAAAGATACTTTAGACATTATTAAAATTGAGGTATCCTTGGAGAATCACCTTACTGCCTGCCTACATGTTCATAAAAAGTTAAACTGACGTTATTTGTTTGATTCTTTGGCAAGAAAAGTGTGTGAAGGCAAAATCTATTTAAATAAGAAATTTTGTAGGTTGTATAGCAAACACTTCCTCTTCTTTCTTATATTTGACATATGAGCCTGGCACTCAAACAAATAAAAAAAACTTATAGAAAGTCACTCGCTTCCTTGTAAATTATAAAGTATGTGAAGGAATCTCATAATTCAATATCTAGTCTATAAGTTGCTCTCGAAGTGCTCTATCTATTAAACAAGTGAAAAATAAATGAAAATAACTAAAAAAATAATAAAATATTTGTATCTGGAAATTTACGCATTTGCAAACATAATATATCCATATAAATTGTTTTTATTTTTAGTCACAGCATCAGCTATATAATTTGTCGATGGAACATTTCAAATTTTTAGGTTTTAGATGTTTGTTTAAAAAAGTAAAATAATGTATTCTTGAAATAGTGTTTTTTACAAATACAAGTAATTTTAAACGTTTAAGAGCGGTAAAGGTACCGAAGTAAAATGAATGTATAGCACAAATTTGTAGGTGCAAATCTTTCAAAATACGTATTTTCTTGAATTCAACTGTAGATGTACATAGTTCTGCATATTAGATTGTTCACTTTTTTCTATAAGTGTGTGAAAAAAATAATTGGTAAAATGTGGTTAAAATAGCAAAATAATGTGTCGTACAAATGCATTTTAAGTTATTATATTATTTAATGAAAATTTAAATAGCAAAACTGGATAAATAAAACGTCAATTTTATTTTTGATATTACTTTTGCTCTACGTGTTTTACTTTTTGAGATTTCTGTACCTAAAAAACCCAACAAAATTACGGGGGTAATTACTTTTCAGTACAATAGATTTATTTATTAGATATCGCTAAAATGTATCGTATCGAGGAAAACGGTTTTCAATTTTCTGTTGTAGTTGTCAAGAATTAGATTTGTAGTCATTCGAATCTAATAAGATTTCATTATTTGTTAAAAAGGTAGTAGTGTGCTACGTTTGTTTTTATTTACATGAACCTGTTGATGAAGGTTCTCGTTAATACGCTATCTATATACCTGAGCAAAATTTATAGTTAAGTTATAGATTATTACTTTTGACTGATTGGTTTTGTCATTAAAGTGTAGACAGAGTGTTTTTAAATGAAGTAGCAAATATGAGACCACAGATTCCTTAGCTGAAAATAAATCGATTTAACCTAACATAACTATGTCCCAAGTCGCATAATAAAAAAGATACAGGGTGTCAAAGTTAAAATTTTATTTTCGATATTTGCGATGTAAATAACTTCTTAAGAAATCCAAATATTTACGTAAAATGGTATACACATGGTATACATATAAAAGGTATACCTTGTTGTCATTAGGACCAACAGTAATAAATAAAATTTTAACTTTGACTCCCTGTATCTTTTTTATTATGCGACTTGGGACTTACGTATGTTAGGTTAAATCGATTTATTTTCACCTACGGAATGTGGTCTCATTTTGCTGCTTCATTTAAAAACACCCTGTATATGAACAGCCAAATTGACACATGTGAATGAAATAGTCTCGAATTATAATCAATAACGGAAATGGAAGATAAATTAACTAGGATCAGAAAGCATAATAGCATTTGGTGGGTAACCGATTATGTCACGAAATCCGAGCATCACTTTTTGCTGTCTATTTATCGAAGATTTGTTGATCTCCCCTCGTACACTTCCCGATAAAGCCTTCAGTTTTCCAGAAACGATCGTGAAATGTCCCGGCCGAAACCCTGAACTCGACATTGCAGGGTGGCAGGGGGCACGCTGGTGGGGGTTCGTCGGAGCGCGTTGCCATATTACCCGTAGGGGAAGGTTTCCATGAATGAATTGACGTCAGAGCGCTGGGGTAGGGGTGCCGCTGTTGTAGATTTTCCATTTTCAGGCTCTTCCGACTGCCGGATTTCATACTCACCCTCCCGCTCGTGTTATGGAAACACCGTTATCACACAAATTGTAGTAGTCTATTTCCATGATTGGGTGAATTAACGTGAATTGGGTGTATCGATTACTTCCTCCAATTCATTTGTTAGATCAAAGACTTCATATTCCGTACAAATACTTACTTTGAGTTGATTTATAAACCAGTTTAATCCTTGAGAATATAATTGATAGTTTACCATGACGCCTAGAAGGTTTTGAAAAGCCCTTCGAAAAGGTTTCTAACCTGAAAAATAGACATCGGGAACGCATCCCCTTGATTATCCTTTTTACGTTGTGGTCATGACGGATGTTTTGAGTGTGAAGACCAATAAGCTCAATACAAATACCATGTCCTTTTATTTCTATACCAAGTCTCACTACACGCTTTCCACGAATGTAAGAAGACCGACGTACGATCCGGCAACGTCGCCCTCAGTCATGCTATCTCGCCCCTTATCTGACTGGGATACGTTCGTTCATTCAATACTGCTGGCACTTTTTGGAAGTACGTCATCCATAGATAATTTTCATATTTTCTGACGTAAAACCAGGTGGAATTACATAAGATATGATTTCCGTGATTTGCGTATTTCGTTCTGTAATTTATTGGACATCAAAGCGTTTCATGTAAAGGATTAGGGTGTTATATAATTGTGCGGCGATAATCTTTGGCTTTTGAAGCACGAACCTTTATACGTACTGGTACATTGGATATGACGTGTGGAGTACTTTGTTAAAATGTGACAAACTTATCAGTGGAAAGCGTCATGGTGTCGTCAGGTCATCACGGGAAAGTAGATCGTTTAGATTTGGTGTTCGGAAGTGAAATCAACTGAAACTTCTATTAACTGGATTTTTGTTGAGTGCATTATTGAGAAGTATCAATGGAATGGAATAATGGCTTAATTATCATCTCGTTATTTATATGATGAGTTTTAATCAAAATGGATTTTGTAGATTTATAGTACTGAAAGTTCCATCATTATCAAAACCGTTGTCATCACGATCATAATCACCATCATAATCTTTATCATCTTGATAATCTTCATTATCTTTCTCTGTTGAAAAATATCAACAATAAATGATTTAATCATAATAATTATTACTTTCATTCCCTAAATCGTCATCGTCATCACTGAAAATTCTTTGCAGACATACTTTAATTGAAGTGCAGATTTTTTTTTGCAGATTTACTATTCAAATGTGAAACCAATTGACACCTTTATTAAATGAACTTTGATTTAGTGTATTATTCAGTAGTAACAATTGAAGCTTTAGCAGCTCAGACAACTGTTGGTCCTAAATCTATACTATTTTACTTTTCTTAAAAAATATCAACATGTTTTTGTGTACACTACCCGTTATTTGTCATCATTGACATCATATTCATCATTTCATCACCTTGATTATCATCTGCTGAAAATTCTTAACACTTTATGTGTTTTAATAAATCTTTAATTTGTCCATAATCATTATCATAACAATCATCATCGACAGTATCAAACGATTTTGTTGAAAAATATCAATTTGCTTTGTCGAAGGAAATATCAAGTAATTTTGAATTTAAGGCAAACATGTTTGTAAAATATTGGATGAATCAACTTATTTAGGACCGGCACTGAGCCCATATTTATCTGTCATTAATTCTGATCGTCAATTTACCCGCATCTTTAATGTCAAGACCAGTCGTAGATATATAAGTTTATAAAATTTCTTATTTGTGGATCCGGAGCCAAGAGATATGCGGTAATTAACTAGAAATCGAGTTACAACACAAATATTCGCGGTTAAACGGACGTTTTGGCCTTAATGAGGACATTTTAAATTTGGGGGACTCTAATTTTCTGTTTGTAACAAAACATCTGACATAAATCTGCAGATACCTATGAGAAGAATATGTCAAGAAGTCCATTTTTGTCAAAAAAATAATATCAAAAATAATTTAAAAATATACTTCTGCATTGCACTGGAAACTAGTCCACTGTAAAACCTGACCTTGCGCAAGGTAAAGCATGTCGGTGACAAGCGCGGCGGCAAAGTGTAATAAAAAGTGAACGGACAAAAAATTGAAAGAATTTCTTAAATAAAGAAATAAATAAAATTTTATAAAACCTATTTTATATCAGTAAATTCAACTGCTTTTGTTGCTACGGTTATTCTTTTTTATTAAAATTAATTTGTGGTTTTAATTAATAAAATAATTTGACACATTTGACGTTACAACAACAGTTCAAAATTTTGTTTTTTTCTACGAACTGATACAAATGTTTCTGGTTCTTGTTTGTTTTGAACTCGTCTGTTATTGGCAGCAGTTATAATACGTTTGCGTAAATAATAACTAGTGTTCACATTGGTGCGATATGCATCACTTTTTAAATATCTTCACAAAAAGAAGTCCAAAGAATTTAAATCGGGAGATCGTGGCGGCCATGATGCTAGTCCTTCTCGTCCAATTCATCGACCATTTAAGAAAAAGGGTTGTTGGAAACAATCTCGTTGAATCGTGTGCAGATTTTCAAAATCCCAAACATGATCTGCAATTAACACATCTGCAGTAAATTTGGGATTTTGAGCATTTTGTTGCAGCAATCATTCAATATCTAACTCGTAAGGGTTCATCCCTTGCTTATATACGCTGTATATGGTACGAATACAATTGAACCTCGTGTATGATACGCCACACTACTGATTGGGACATTCCTTGTACTGTTGAATAATTTGTCTGGCACTTATTCGGTGATTTTCTTCAACAATCTCTAAAATGTGTTCCTCAGCTGCTGCAATACGTCGTGGACGCCCTGGATCTCCATCTCTTCCACGATTGCACCGTGATAAAACACTCATTTGGAACACTTTTACCGGGAAATCGTTCTTAAAACGATATCCGTCACCTCCGAGTTGTAATACACGTAAGCAATTTTTTCCAGTTGAAAACCTAATGTAAACACTATCGCAAAAAGGTTAATACTAAAACGCAGATATAATGCATTCCGAGGACGCTAGACTACAGTAGTCCAGCGATATAAAGGTTGAAAATACTACAAATTCAATAATTTTTTGAAAACTATAAGGATTTCATAATTTTTTTGCGATATTGACTATTGTGATATACTGAATTTCTCGTGAAGCATCTATTTCCAATTTTTTTTTAGATATGTTGTGAATCACCCTGTATATGATGACAGAAATTAAAGGCAAATAACTGTCATTTTATATTGTGACTGTGGAAAATTTCATAATAGCGTAATGGTAACAACATTATAAGCCTTGGGGTAGAAACGGTGGATGCGTAAAAGAAGAAATAAACTACTAAACTAAATTTTAATTATGAAAAAAGCGGGTGTACAGATTTTAAGCACTGCAGATCAGCTGCTTTCATTGGGTACGTCTCCATTTAAGTATGTTATAATTTTCAAAGCATATAAGCGCGTGTTGGCGCGGGATACCAGTAAACAGGAAGCCTGCTTCCATAGTAGTAATTAAAGATTGCCTAGCTTTCTATCGCCAAAATTATTGAAAATATAATTAAATATGCATTTTAAATAGATATTAGTATTTCCAAAACATTTGTTGTGTTATTATGACACACTTAGCATCCTTCTTTGAATGCCATTATGAACTGATATTAACACGCAAATTTTAGAGTAAAAAATAAACAAAAACAAATTTAGTCACCACTTGTAAACATTAATTACAACCAGCAAGTTGTTAAAGTAATTCCGGCAGATACTAAGTGGGCTGTATTTTTAGAAAGTAAGTTTATTTCCCGAGTCCTTGAACTTTTTGAAGGGCCACTAATGCCTGAGGCATTACCCAACATATTAGAGGCCACTTTCTTCTTATTTTCTTTAGAGCTTTCTGTATACTGTGTTAGAGCGTCAACCACCATGCCTCTTAACAGTTAATAAATCGACTCCTGAATCTGCAAGCAACGACACAGATGATCAACGAATGTCCAGTATATTGTTGAGAACTTGGAAAACCCAGGAACAATGCTATATCACATGGCATTTTCCCGAAAGTATTAATGCCAACTGGATACTTGATGCATTTTTCATTTCTGTACCCCACAAAGAATTGAGTATGATCCGTGTTGCTTGGCCTCATAGCTATATATCTTTCAACCACTTCCACCATATTTATTCATTCAATGTTTCCGTTTGTGATAAAAAAAATCTCGTGATATCTTTGTTGTCGTAAACGGAATAATATGAATGCATTGTCCTTCATCTATAACATTTGCAGCTGCAGATTTGTCAATTCAGTACGCCTGCAAGCACCTGCAAGTCCTACTATCAATGCAAGTTTTATTATAATCTATCGTTGAACGCCACTAATGAATTTGTCAAAGTCACAATCAATAATTGACATCGTCAAATAAAGGCACCTAATAATTTTGAATTTCAATTTATGAAGACGTCTCTGATATTGTAAAATAAATCGAATCTGCAAATAAAATCTATTTGGACCGTCGTAGATGAACTTTTGAATGATACACATTCGATATGAACTTTATTAATGAAACTTGTCTAACTGAATCACTCGGTTAACGGCTCGCGATTTAACGTTACACGAGTATTCATATCGAACTAGTATCAATAATAACTATTTGGTGGATTATCTGCAAATATCTAAGAACTTGATTCAGTTTCTATTTTGCACTCTTTGGTATTAATAAACAATTTGTTTAATCGACATTCTAGCATCACAAATGTAATAGTTACATAAATAAAATGTTAACAGCTGTTTGAGTATAACGTATCCATGTGGTTTTGTTAATTAATGTTTCTAAGTTAATTTGTTATACTATTAATTTTCGGTGTATAAAAAATACACTTCATTTGTGTTCTGTTAACTTTCAACAGCTATAAGATAACTAATGAATTCTCGATTATTTGGCTACACCCTCGTTCTTCTTAGAAATCATTTACATATACTACTATTTATGCATGCTCTCGGTAACCTGTTACCTGCAAGCAACTAGTCTGCTTTATCTTTGGGTAGTGTGCCTTAAAATAGTTATGCACTTTCTAACCATATGTGGACTATACTATACAGGGTGGAGACATACTAGATTTTTCACATTTTAAAATATTACGATTTAAGCTTGCTTTGATAAAATAATAATAATAATACACAATTATTCACCAAAAAATAATAAAATCATGTTGTAGTACATAGATATAATAATGTGAGTATTTACAATAATTGGTAAAAAGGAACCATTAATTCACCTAATGGTGCTCTTCCTATGGACCCTTAACTAAACTAAGTAAAACTAAAATAAAACAATTTTGGGCAAAGATAGCGGCTATTTTTCATATTTAAAATGGAATGTTCATTTAGATGTCGTGTAATATGATGTCGGAATGGAATATTATAGGAAAACCGCATACAGGCATTCTGCACTTTCTGAATGAGATGCGAAGATTTTGAGTTGATGTAGTTGTTATATACCACGTCTCCATAAAATAAAATTGATAATACCAAACTTTGGTATAGATTATATTTGGTATCCGGCGACATACAATGGTTATAACTGTATAAAAGTTTGAGACGACCAAAAGGAATTTTTATTTTATTTGCTATATGAGCCTGAAACGTTAAACCCGAATCAATCGTGACACCCAAATTTTTTACCTCGTTAACTATAGGAATTATTTCATCCTTTATATTAATTGAAAAATTTTGCAATTTGGACCTATTTTTTTTGTACCAACAAGGAGTGCAAAAGAAGCATTAATTTTTAAACCGTGATCTAGAAAATAATTATATAAACTTTGTAAATCTGAAATAATATTTTGTTTGGCAGCGTCTAAATTATTTGGAGAAACCGCTATAGATAACTGAGAGTCACCAGCATACTGTTGTAAGTTAGAAAATTCAATAGCTGTACTCATATCTGCAACATAAATAGAGAATAGCAAGGGTCCAAGAATGGAGCCTTGGGGAACACCATTATTTATTGGAATATACTGTGTTGTCTGAATAACATTACCATTTGACAAACGTACTTGTTGGTGGCTTAAATAGGATTTGAAGAAATTAATGGCCTTTGTAGAAAACCCAAAGTAATGTAACCTTGATAATAATAATAATGAATGGTTTAATGTATCAAAGGCCTTACCTTACCTTACCTTTAGTCTTACCAAAGGCTAAAATCTAAAAATGCTAGGCATGTGCATTTATTATCGTCTATATGAGAGCAAACAATTTCGGTTACAACAATTTTTGCTCAATCCGGATTGAGTAGAAGGCATCATTTTATTATGGCATAAATAACCATATATTTGATCATATATATGTCTTTCAAGGATTTTAGATATTGTAGGTAATATACTGATATATTTTTTTTTAATAGAGATTTTTGCAAGTGGTTTCACGATTGCCATTTTCCATAACTCTGGAAAAATACCTCCTATGAGACATGTGTTTATAATATTTACTAAAGGATGAAGACAAAAAGGTAAACACAATTTTAAATGTATGACAAAGATATTATGAGATCCCATGTTACTAGTTTTTATTTTATTAATAATACAAATATTACAAATATCCATTGGATTCATAAGTACATAAGTTTAATGTCATTTTACAGTTCAAATTTTATTTCTTGTCGATCTACCTTCAACATTTGTAAATAAATATAAAAAAAAATGATGATTTCTCATATCCAAAAACATATATTAACAAATTTTTAAGTTGATACATCCAAAGAAAGTGTATTTAGTTATTATAAAAAATTACTTTTTAAATTCAAACTTTGACACTCTCTATCTTTTTTATTATCAACATTTTATGAAGGCAAGTTGGCTTAAATCGTAATATTTTGAAAAAACTAATATCCATGGGCAATTACTTACGGACCACACTGTATAACAGTCTATGTAATTTTATTTTACTGTAAATAAACTTGAAAAATTGTAGCAAATCATTATTTCAATATATATCTGTAAAACTATCGGTAGGTGTTATGTTTATCATGCCTCGAAGGTCTCACTTGGGACTCTTTCTGTTTGTTGCGTTTCAATTTCAGCTATTTGCAAAATAAAGGGATACAAAAACTGAAGTAAATATTACAAAAGTTATTGTATTTTTTGTTTATTGCATAAATGCTGACACTGACTGATATAATTGTATGCAAATTAATTTTTAGCGTTACTTAATTGAGTTAGCATCTCATCAAAACACATCAAACAATTTCCGAAATATTTACGTTAATGTGATATTTTTCAAAAATGAAACGAAGTGTTTGAGAACATATGTTATAGTAACTTTTAAAAAAATACACTTAATTATGACTTCCTTTATATGTATTTGGAAAAATTTTAAATGTTTGTCAAATTTACACAGACGGTCTTTCACCTCAAAACATATGTTGTCTTTTTCAATTTCCGTGGTGAAAATTCATTTTTAAATTTTTTTTCTTAATTTTTATACATTGCGCATACAGACTTGAATGAATAAGAAATAAAATATATAACAATACACGCAAGATAACGTTTTTTACTAGCTCCAAAAAGTGGCAGGCTCCACTGCCAGTAAAAAAACTTCTTACCGTGCTAATAGTGTTATATAATATACTTATAAGGTTATAGATCCTGCACGTTACTATAAAATTAATCACTACACTCCACTTTACCAGCTCTATTTTGATTCTAATAAAAACTAATATTTTTGAGCAAAAAGTTGCAAAATTCAGAAATTCCTTCTTTCAAAGTGATACATAAGTTGATAACAAAAAAATGTGCCAAAATGAAGCAGTGCCATTATTCGATCAATCTGATTTCTCTGAATTAACGTTGTTTTTTGCATTCTACCACCTTCTTGGCATATCATAGCAGTTTTTTATCCAAACTAGGTTAATATTAGAAGTGATTGACATTATAATATAATATGTAAAATCAAATTATTTTCCATTGCAGTTGCGATCTCTGCCACTGCGTTAATTTCATAAAATTTATGTAGTTATACAGTTTATACAGTTGATTTAAAACTACTGACAAACATCGATATAGCTGCAGTTGGATACAACCTAGTGGCTATGGTTTGAGTATTTATTTAAAAAATATATAATTTAATATATTCACCATTTAAGGTTACACTTTGTATAGGGAACTAGAACAAGACACACGCATATTGTTTTTAAATTATATTTTACTATCAATGTTAAAGGAACGCAGATTTCTTGAGAACCATTTTAGAAAAAAAATGTATTCCTGTGTTGTGATGAAAGAAATCAGCCTTGGAAGTTTGTCACTGTTCCATATGTATGCGATACATTATTTTCATGTACTTATCTATTATTATTTTTATTCTTTGTTTAAATTTCCGACCGTACCATTACAACGCTAATAGGAAAAACAATAAATAAGCGTATATTTCAACGCCAACGTCACTAACTATTACTTATTCTAATATCACCTTTTTCGGAATTACTTACATAATAACAACAGATATTATTACATATCGAGACTAGCACCTTATGCCGGACGCTGTTGGTGCCCACACTTGATTTTTCCACCAACGCTCTGCCGCTACGTCACAGCCTCCTTGTTTTGGACAAGGAACACCCTTGCACGTATATAGGTAAATGTTTTTGTTTTCGCAATCTCGACACTAGCCTTTAATATTCATCGATGTGTTTAAACGGGAGCTAATTTTAGTTTATTAATTAAGACGTTATTAATTAAGGCGTTATTAATAGCAGACCTGCGGCAGATTCCTATTTTGGGACGTCAAACTGCGTCTAGGAAACTCATTCACGAAAAAGATAAATGAATTACGCAAAAATATTTTGTACACAATATGGTGTGTTAAGGTACTAAGGGCGTTATATCATCACCATTATTCACATCCGTGGTGTCTTCAAAGTTTAATAGTTAACTAGTCTATTGTCTAAATAGAACATCTTTTGACAGTTTCGACTGATAAATTTAACACAAATAAGGGCGCTGTTGATATCCATAACGCCTTAGGGCGTTAAAACATTCATAATACTCCAGGGCGTTACAATAATTACCCTATTTTGAAATACATTAAATTAAAACGAATGCCATGGGGCGTTATAGATATTTATAACGCCCCAGAGTGTTACTAATTTGAAATACATAAGTATGGAGATAAAGAGATGTTATATTAGGTACAAGATAAAATGTGATACAAACTATGTCGTTGTATGCCTCGAGGTTAAAACAATACTTAGAAGAAGTGTTTAAGTTAATATCATCATCGCTATTCTATAATATCCGCTTCATTAAGTTTAATTAAATAGTCTGTTGTCTAAGTAGAACATTTTTTAACATTTTGGACTGATAAATTTAATACAAACGACAGTATGCAAGACATTATGAATAAATTTATAGTGTTCTAGGGCGCTGTATATATCCATAACGTCTTAGGGCCTTGGAGGCATTCATAACACTCCAGGGCATTACAATGTTTACCCTATTTTAAAATACATATAATGAATACTGACACCATAGGGCGTTATGGATATCTGTAATGCCCTGGAGTGTTATAATTTAAAATACATAAGTATGGACAGAAACAATTTGAAAATAGGGATGCCATATTAGATATAACATAAAATGTAGGCCAAAACATGTCGTTGCATGCCTCGATTGATTTTACAGCCTTAAGCAAGACATATTCAGGTAGAATAACTTTCTTCTAACATTTTCATTGCAATAGAAGACAAAACAAACTCTGTTTGAAATCAAATCGTTCTGAACAGAATAAATGCAAAATTTATCAGTGGTACATTTGAAAAAATAACATACTAATAGGATGTCAAACAATAAGACCTTATGGCAGTGTACATATATCTTGATACGTTATTGTTCTTATAACAACCCCAATACCGTAATTACTTGATCTCATGAGAATTAAGTAAAAAATACAAATGATTATGTAATTCTTCGTTAATATACATATACTATTATACTACTAGTATACCTATAATATATAATATTATTACTAATTTTTAAATATTTCATTGTATTTTTTCTTTGGTATAATTTAAAAAGTATCCTTCACAATTTATACTGGTAAATATATTTTATTAGTGTAACAAATTTTTAATAATGCAGTATTTCAAAATTGTAAACATAAAACCATGCGATTTGCCTTTTCAGCAGAAAAATATCAAAATGGCAAATAACTTTAAATTTCGAAAGGACAAGACGAGTTTGTTGATACCTTTGATATTTACACATACCCAAATACAGTACCAAACATTTTAGTCAACGGGACAAACCTAGTTTGTTCTTAGTTCGTGGTAAGGTTAAAAAATGCGCCGTGTCTATATAGGGATAATAATAGTGACGATTTAATATGAATCAATGTACCCAATGGTGTTATTTACGATTTATATATATAATAATATTGATTAAAACATTGAATCATTTAATTGTTTAACAAGAATGGTTCGCTTTTGGTATGAATCAACACTATTTTGACTCTTCTTAATAAAAAATATGAATTAAAAAGGTTTACTTTCTGATATGTAGGCTTCTTGGAGCAAACTATCGAAACGATTAAATATTTTAATAAAGAAAATGAACGCTACATTCATACCTCCAATACATATAATTCTGCTAGCTTGGGGCTACCGTAGATAAAATCCAGCTCCGATCTCACTTATTCAATTTAATTCCTTCTTTAAATAATCACGTTTGATGAGACTTCTCGTGGAGAATATCAATTAAAATAAATATTATGATAATTATCAAGGTAAGTGGTAGTAGTAAATCAGCAAGTTTTAATTAAAAGACGTTGTTTTAACAAGTGAATGATAATCAACTTTATCAGAGTTATAACGTAAGTCTCGCTCTGGTATTTACTTATGGTGAATGTGGTAATAGAATACAAATAATTTTACTATTAGTATTGACTTTAAAGCTTCGGAATTGGATCAGCAGATTTCAGGTGGCTACTTTTACCATTAAAATCGACCGAGAAGTTAAAATGCACTAATAAACTGTGATGGAGGCATATCACAATGTTTTAGTAGCATGAACCATAACACTACCACAACGAAAGCATATCCAAATGGATAATACGATTGATATAGAAAGCCGAATATAACTAAGATATTTATGGGAAAGAAAGAACTCTAGTCTAGGTTACCAGGCACAAATACACAAATACGAGTACATAGTTCTTTAATTATAAAAAAGGCTTTTGAGGAAAAACGTCCGAACTGTATACTGATACTAGTGTGATGCTTTCTGAACCATTAACATTTTTAAATCATACTTTAACTATTTAACTCGTAGTCATATAATTCATATAAGCTAAGAGTACTGATAGGAGAAGGATTATGTTGTCCAAAGGTAATTCAACAAAAATTTACGGTAATACGTTGATATATCATTAGGTTGGTTTTGAAGGCGCGGATATTGTAGCTAGCAAATTGAAGGGAGTTAAAGGAGCCCAAGTCATGAATAAGAAAAATATCTTTATCAATCCACTAGTGGAATAAAGTAACTTTATTTCACCAGTGGATTTCAAAAGCATTGTAATTATTGTTATAATTTTTGAGTGCGCTACTTAAATTTAATATAATTTCGATTTTCAATGATTTTATTATACGATTGGCATATACAAATTTTTTGGGTAAAAAATTTCGAATTACAAAGAAGTTTGTTACATAATATGTGATGAGTTTAAAAACAACATAATAACAGTTAATTAGTGACCTTTCCAGTGAAATAACATCGGAGTAAGGGAATTTCTAGATCAAAAATAGGTTTTTGTAACACGGTACTTAGCTAAAGGTCATGCAATAAATTTGGTAATTAAAGAAGTTTTCAAAAGGGAAATAATCATCCGACAAGCAATTTTTAAAGCAGCAATATAGCTTCATACGCATTTCATTTTATTTTATTAATATTAGAATTTAATTGGACAACAGACCAGTAAGTTAAAGGTTAAAGGTCGCAGGTATGTTTTTACCAAGGAACATGGAATGCGACATAAGCCAAATTTATCATAAAAAGTTTTTTACTTTAAAAATCTGGGACGTATTTTCCAGATGGATGTCAGAAACGATACATTTTGTTTCAGAAAGCAGCATTTGAACTTTATTAAATTTACTTTTAATAGAATAAATTATTTTTCATTGTGTGACAATTACTAATTGCAAATAATTGTATAACTAACGAAAAACAGTGCGTAAGAAGACACGTTAATAGTATGAATTCTCATTTTTATAGTGGCTTTGACACTTTTACGATCCAAGCTGATTGATCTACTACGGTTTTCCAGATTTTGAGTCCTGCCAGTAACAGGATTAATATGCACATCTCTAACTTTAGCTGAGATTCTTTGAAATGTCTCTGTTGTTTTCAGGCTAAGCTTTGTGGATATTTATTTGCTTTCAGTACCCTTGGGTCCGCTCATATTATGTTGATTTCGGTTCCTACTGTTGGTACTACGACTGATACGGCAGCCGCTGCTCCTCGGATAATGGACATTCCATAGTAATCTCTATAACTGAACCCATCCCATGTGTCACTGTGGATCTTCAGTGATGACCCTTCAGTCGATGTAAAGCCTTTGTGAAGCGGCGAAATTTTTTAATGGGATGCGACCAGTTGCAGAGGGTACTACTGGGCATTTCAAAAGACCACTGTTATCTGAGGAGCGGGGTCGTTGTCTTTTCAATGAATATACCTGTTCTAAATTGAATTCAATTCAATTATTTTGCTGCAGAAGTTTCAATTTTAAATTGACAAAATTCGAAAATAAATGAAGGACACTATGCAGTTTTTTCTATTCCAACTCCGCTAAAATCGTTCAACTATATTTTCAAGGCCATCGTGTTTGAGCTGAGGTAAGGGTTCAAGTTAAACCTCAATTACTTTTCGTTTAAATGGTTTCTATTATAATTAAGTACCTTCAATTAGGTATTGTCCGTCTCTACAAAAATAATTAAAGGAAAATTAACAACTGCAACATACGAATCCGGCAGCTAGATTCTGGAGTTGGGCATGTTTACGATTTAACCGACTTTAACTGCAATTGACCTTTGGTTAAAAATAGTAGCGTAACTGTCCTTAATTTTATCAACGTGGTTTAGTCATCGTAGGTAAGTTCGTTAAGAATCAGCAGATATTTCTCCGCAGTCCTCAACTACATATTAGATAAAATTATCGAAATATAAATATTGGCCTTGATTATTAATTCAATTGTTATTTATTTCTATAATATCGTAAAATAAAATTATATTACAAATTTATATTCAGAACATTTCGATAAGCGTCCAACGAAATTACGACTTGCGTTATGTCTTAATTTTCTACGTTACCATTTGGATTTAATTTTGCAAACTCTCTGGGTTATCTGAATATATGCACAATTAGCATTTGTTTTAGCTCGTCGATAATGGGAACAGGTTTATATTGTAATTACTAAATCGCACCAGTGACAAACCTGTTGTAATAACTAGATATGTGGTAAGTTGTCACAGAAATATCTTGGAAAAATTAATGGATCATCTCTTCCAATCTTGAACTGAGAGGCCATCTATCTAGCGTATGAATAGTAACGGGTGGCAATTTATTATGTCCCAGTGTCTTCATTATTTCCTTAAAATAGAAGTACTACTAAGATAAATCAATATTATCCGATTTTACTTTTTGTTTGCTAATAATTGATTTCAGTTTATATCATATTGTTTTCATTTTCATGGTTATAACTACTTTGAGGTATCCCTACTTCTTTTTAAATTCCATTATGAATTATATAAATTTTTTGAATGCCGGTAAATTGTAATAGCATCATCACATTTTCTTAGACATATTTGGCAGCAGTCGCAGGCTGAGCAAAAATTTCATATTTTTGGCAGATGCTTGCTAGATCAGTTTAAGCACTCATGTCTACGTTAAGCTACTAAAGGCATATTTTATATATTATAACAAAATGAGTGATGATTTTACAATAATTTATGAAGGAAGAGGTTTTAGAAAAAAGTAATTCCTAAAACACTATGCCCAGCAAATAGATTTGTATAATGAACTGTAACTGATGATCTACAAATCGGCGATACAAGATTTGTAATAACACAACTTCAATGAAGAGAGTTGTAATTTGAAAGTAATATTAGCGATTCTATTTTAGTTTATCTACTAACCAATTTTTAAAAAAAGGTATCAAAGTTGAAATTTAAGAAGTGATTTTGCGTAATGATTACATTGTTTTGAATGCATTAACTTAAAAATTTGGGAATAGATGCTTTTGAAAAATCTTTTTTGGCCCCTAACCATAATATATTTTTTGTTAAAAAATCTTAAACCTACATTGTATTTGATGAAAAAAGGTATTCTTGCCATTAGTCTCAGAAATTGGCTATTTTCGAGAAAACAGCTTTTCAACAATCAACTGCATAATTCATTGTACAATATTTTAACTCAGAAGGCGCCATAATTCCCTTGCAAATTGGATATGTTGAAGGTAGATCGACAAGCAATAAAATTTGCATTGATGTAAAATGGCATGGATAGTATTTTTCAACATGCAACGTCCCGAATTAGTTTGTCGATAATCTATTTCGAAATCCTCTCAAATATTCTCGTTTCCCAGCACCATTGAAATTTAATTGCCAACACACATATCTGATATATTTCTCATATCCAAAAACATTTATTCCTACATTTTCAAGAAATAAAAGAAGATACATTCAAAGCTAGTGTAATTATTACAAAAAAATCACTTTTCAAATTCCAACTTTGACGCCCTGTATCTTTTTTATTATCAACATTTTATGAAGGCAAGTTGGCTTAAATTGTAATATTTTGAAGTAAAAAATCTAGTATGTGTCCATAGGTTATTACTGTATATTCAAAAAAGTTATGTCTATTACTATTTATTGAAAACAGCTTCAAATTAGGAAATGCGTCGCTCCAGCGACATTTACTATACATTTTGTATTAATAAAATTGTTTTAGTAAGGAACCTTCATTGTGACAACTTGAAAAAATTTTTGAATAAGAAATTGTTAAATAGAAAATAAGTTTATCTCCTGTGTTTTTGTATTTTTGTAGCGTGTTTTGTTAGTGGCCGGATGTCCGATGTTAATATCCTCCGGTCTATTTTAGATAATTATTTCCTTGTAATGGAATTAGATAATTTTTGCCGACGCTTTATATTGATTATTATTGTCAACCATTATTCGTAATCGTAAACGAGCTTAAGTTGTATAAAATGTTTATAGTATTTGACAGTTTACGGAGAGTAGGTATCATACACCATCCACAAATATATAAGTGTTTCAAGTTACAAAAGATGACATTTGTAAATGTAGTACGGATGTACTGGTGTATCTAAATTGCTATTAAAACGTTTTAATTCATAACGATTTCAATATGTTGAATAACTAGCGGTTTAAAATCTTTAAAGTAATTTCAGGAGTAATTCAGGGTTACATTCGGGGCCCTTCTCTTTTTATATATTTTATTAATGACACTGTGGATTTTTTAGATTTTCTTATACTGACGGTTTTAATATTTTCTGTACTATTATCACACAGGCGGTATAAAGTTGCAAAAAGGTAACTTTTAACGAATTCATAGCTACAGATAGTCTAAACAAAATCTAAGCAAGTTAGAAAATATATTTCTTCAATGTGTCAATTATACAGGCTTTTTCCAGGGTGTGTAATAGTTTTGAACGCTAAAATTAGAATTGGAAATAGAATTGGGAATAATCATCATAAAGTTTCCTGAATTTTACACGCCTCTGAGGCAATTGACGGTATTATAAACAATATCATACCCTGCAGACCCTTTTAAACAATTAGATTTGAATTTGTGTAAATTATTAAATGTTTTTCGCGATGTAAGGTAGAAGATAAAAAGGTATAATTTACGGCATTGTAATTGGAAGTCATATTCTCCATTTTTTTCCTCCAAAAGTTAAAGAAAATGATTCCATTACATTATTATAGTTTGGCTTTACGCCAATAGGAACCGCCACCTTCTGAGTGGGTTCTGTGTACGTAATTATTTTACCTAATAGTGCTATTATTCAACCATATCCCATATTTATCAATGCAATGTAATTAAAGAGCATGTTAACATTATATGATTATAAATTCAATTCTAACTCGTCTTTAGTAAATAATAGAAATTGCTGTGGATTAAGAATTACAATTTGATAAACATAAATAATATAATACAAATCTAATATATAAAATTCTCGTGTCACAGTTTTAGACGCCACACTCCTCGGAAACGGCTTGACCGATTTTTATGAAATTTTATATGTATATTCGGTAGGTCTGAGAATCGGTCGTAATCTATTTTTCATACCCTTAAGTGATAGGGGTGGTCCACCCCCAAACAATTTTTTTTTATTTTTTGGACAAAATTTTTTATTTTTATTTTGTTATGATGTGGCATTAAAAAATACATACAACCTTTAATTTTCATCCTTCTATCACAAGCCCCTATTTTTTAATAACCATTTTAGTAATTTAATCATTTTTAACCCTGGTCGATAACTAATCGATTATCACTAGATCAGTTATCCCCGCCAGGCATCTACTGGTGTCACTTCTCACCCAGTAAACAGCACGGAGTAGGGATGGGAACGAAGCCGGTCTCCTGTCTCTCTCACAATAAGCCTTCTCTCACTCCCTACACAGTTTTCGACCATTATTATTGTGTATGAATCGAGCGTAATAGTGACGTTTACAATTATCATTTTACTTTCTAAGTGTAATTCGCAAGTAAATTTATTATTAGTTTGCTGGGCCGTAATTATTTATTTCCTATTTTATCAATAATTAATAAAATTATTAATTTTAAGTGTAGTTCTCATTATTAGTTAATTAAGTGATTTACATAACCTCAAAAATACGCAACACGTGTCACGAGCTCCCGCCGACAACGGCTATTATTTTACTATATGGCTATTTTTTTGTACAGTGAACAGTGCCAACAAATAATTCAAAAAATGAATGTTTCGTGTTTTGTTATTCTTATAGGCCGTCATCGTTCACAGTGCTCCATTCCTCTTTTAGTCATATACATCTCCACACACTTACAGTAAGTTAGTTATTTTTTATTTAACTGCCAAAGTATTCACTAGAAATAATTCATATGGCAAAACAACGTTTGTCGGGTCACCTAGTTACGTATAAAAATCCTTTCATATTAAAAAATTCCGTAGATTTAAATGGAAAAATTGTGAATAATGCTCTTCGATGCAAACTGTATATATAAAATTAGGGCTTAATGTTAAGAAATCCCGCAGATTTCAATGAAAAAATGGTTAATATTGTTTTTAATGCTTTGGTTAGGCCTAAACTGGAGTAGGCATCTCTAATTTGGAATCCTAATTATATACACACTCTGAAAGTTGAACCTATTTAGCGTTTAAAAAAAATAGTTGTCCACCTTATTTCCTCTTGATAATATTTTGTTATATCTTACAGAGAAAAGGTTACTAGCAAAAAATTCAGGATGTTTCTAATTCTCTAAGGTTTACTTGATTTTATGACTTGTTTCATAAACAAGTCGAGCTGAATCTCAAAAGACTATTTTTTAACATCAAACGTTTGTGTCTCTTATGAGAGTTGTTTTACCTACCTGGAGTCTCCCTGTATATATACACGTATTGCCATTTAAATAAGTGATCTCTGACTTGCTGGGTGATAAATGACAATAAATAAATAAATAATGAAAAGCCAAACGAATGTAAAAAATTCTCACCTGAAGTTGAAGGTCCCGCGAACCACATGGCCACAAGGTCGTCCACGCTGGCGGACGCCGTCGACGGCTGCGGGGGCGGCTGATAGCCCCCATAGTAGTAGCCGGGGGCACCGAAACTCTCGATGCCTCTACCTGGGGGCTGGTGAGAGCTGCCCGGTGTCGGTGGCTGAACGTCCCGACGGTTCTCATTTAGCAGCAATTGTTGCACTTGTAAAATATCCACGAACTCATCACTTGCGCTCGTAACTGGCACTCTAGGAGGTCTATCTTCTCTTCTCATTGTTAGCGTTAACATTTTGGGCGGTAACTAGGCAAACGAGGGGATCGTTTGCCATAACGCACTCGCGCACCCTTTGGAAATCTTCTTCGTCGGCACTACCTGTGGAAGAACAACTAATTAGATCTTTTAAGGTTTTGATGATGAAAGCGACGGATTTTCAAATTCGGCAACTCTATTTCAATTAACCTCAATTTTCTCTGAACAATGTTACAATTAAATCATGCAGGGTGATTCGGAACTTATTCAAAACAATTTGGAAATAGATGCGTCATGAAAAATAGAGGCAATCGTGGAATGTCCAAGGTGTATTGCAAAAGCTGAGGAACACATGGTACAGATTGTTAAAGAGAATTCACGAATAAGTTCCAGGCAAATTGCTCAACAAGTGCAAGGAATGTCCCAATCAACAGTGTATCATACACGAGATTCAATTATATCCGTACCATGTATAGCATGTCTAAGCATTAATACCAAGGGATTATCTCTTACGAATTAGATTTTGTGAATGGCTGCTGCAACAGAATGGTTAAAATCCCAGATTTACAGCTGACGTGTTAGTTACAGCTGAAGCTGTTTTTGCACGGAATGGGATTTACTTATTATTTATTTATTTATATGCATGGCAACCCAACGTATCGTTAACAAACTTTAGAATTACAGGATGTCCAATTAAGACAAAATAACAGATACTTAAGCAAAATCAAGTACACTGAGGTACACTACTAGTTAACTTAATAAGAAACACTAGACTAAAAATACAAATTAAACGAACAAACGAAAGAAAAAAGAAGTAAATTAGAAAGGAGCAAATACTCAAGCATTAACAGTTTTTAAATACAAGAAAGGCTTGGCTTTTCACAGAATGTAATGATAGATTTAATATGTCTAGGTGATTAAAAAATTGATTTTATTGTTTTTGTAACATACAAATAGGTGAGTTAATAGAAGCACTCGTATTATTTATTTGAAAATAGAATAAATTTGATGATAGAGATGAATGGTAGAATAATTACAGTTAATTTTACCAGTTAAAAGTTGAAACAAAAATGATATATATGCAATAATTCTTCTACAACTTAATTTAAACATATTATAATGACTTAATCTTAAATCACAGCATTGAAACCGCAAGTTTTGACTATATCGATAATGAAGATGTTGAGTACATTTTTTTTGAACATTTTCAATGCGGTCGATATATTTGACATATTGAGGATTCAAAATTAAACTTGCAAATTCAAGATGCGATCTAACAAATGCATTATATAAAATAATCAAAGTCTTAGGATCACAAAAGGACTTGTAAACGCGCAGAATAAATCCCAAATTACGCAAGGCTTTCCCTACAATATTATTTATGTGGTTTTCAAAGGACAATTTGACATCTAAAGTTATCCCCAAATCTTTTATATATTGAACTTTCTTTAGTGAAACATCATTAATTACGTAAAATCAGAACTTGTTTTTAAACGAGTAAATTTAATGAAGTTACATTTATCGATATTTAAAGACAGTCTGTTAATATTACAATATTCAGAAAATAGATTAAGATCATCTTATAGATGTTGACAATCATTAAGAGATGATACAGACTTTTAAACAATTAGATTTGAATTTGTGTAAATTATTAAATGTTTTTCGTGATGTAAGGTACAAGATAAAAATGTACAATTCACGGCCTTGTAATTGGGAGTCATATTCTTCATTTTTTTTCTCCAAAAGTTAAAGAAAATGATTCCATTACATCATTATAGTTTGGCTTTACGCCAATAGGAACCGCCACCTTCTGAGTGGGTTCTTTGTACGTAATTATTTTGCCTAATAGTGCTATTATTCAACCATATCCCATATTTATCAATGCAATGTAATTAAAAAGCATGTTAACATTATATGATTATAAATTCAATTCTAACTCGTCTTTAGTAAATGATAGATTAAGATCACCTTGTAGATGTTGACAATCATTAAGAGATGATACAGACTTGAACACTTTTAGGTCATCTGCATATAAAATAAAATTTGAGTGTGGAAAACAAGATGCAATATCGTTAATAAATAAAGAAAATAGTAAAGGGCCCAGATGTGATCCCTGCGGTACACCTGACGTAATGTTAACAAAATCTGAACAGGAATTGTTGATTCTAACACACTGTGATCTATTGGAGAGATATGATTTGATCCACCTTAAACGATTACCATAGGATGATAAATTTTGTCGAAAGCTTTAGAAAAATCGGTGAAGACGGTATCTACTTCACGTCTCTCATCCATATTTTCAGATATAAATTGAATATAAGGTACAAGATTAGTTACAACAGATCGACCTTAAAAAAAACCATGCTGTTCTTCTATAATGATGTGTTTAAAATTAAAAAATAATTCCTCTGTTATAATTGCTTTCAACAATTTACCAAATATTGAGAGTAGAGATATTGGTCGATAGTTTTTTACATCGCTCCTACTTCCGCCTTTATGAATGGGGGCAATTTTTGCTATTTTCGAAGTATTTGGAAATACTGTACATGTATAACATTCATAGTACTCGTGTTTGAAAATCCCCAAGCGATTCAACGAGATCAATTCCAACAACACTTTTTCTTAAATGTTTGGCAGGGTTTGTCGATGATCGCTTGATTGGACCATTCATATTATCAAATGCAATAGACGGGGATCAATATATCGAATTCATTCGAAATGATCTGACTGGGCATCTTGAAGATGTGTCCTTAGCTGTCCGACTCCGAATGTGGTTCTTGCACGAAGGTGCTCCCTCTCATTTTCGACAAAATGTTCAGGAGTACCTTAATGAAATTTATAGAGCACGAGGATTGGGCGAGAAGGACCGGTACCATGGCCACCACTATCCCGTGGCTTAAATCCTTTGGACTTATTTTCGGCGGGATATTTAAAAAATTAAGTGTATCGCATCGAAGTGGACGCTAGGGAAGAATTACGCTAATGTATCATAGCTGCGGCCAATAACTTACGAGTTCAAAACGGACAAGAAGCAGAAACATTTATTATTATTGATTAAAACCACAAATTAATTTTATTAATTAATAATGACAATAGCGGCAAAAGCAGTTGAATTTGGATATAAGATGTTATAAAATATTATTTACTTCTATCCTTCGGAAATTGTTTCAATTTTTGCCTGTTCATTTTTTATTACACTTTGCCTTGTGCAAAATCAGGTTTCACAGTGGATCATAAGTGTATTTTTAAATCGTTTTCGAACTGCCTTTATCGGTTTTTTTTACAAAATAGTATTTGTAAGAGTCCCCTATAGATGTAGATCTATATTAAAAAAACATACATTTTGGATAAGTTCTGAATCACCTTTATTTATTATTAATAATAAAGCGGACAATTCTTTGACTGAACTGCATCAGTTTAGACTACACCAAGCTGATTGTTATCAGCTGTTGGTGTATTCAACAAAAATGGCTTAGTGACAATAATAATTAGAATTACTAATGAGAATTTTTTGAAAGAAGTAAATTGTAGTTGTCTACTCAAATATAGACAATTCTTTATGTTTTATATAAGATAATAAATAAATAAATATATTACAAATTTTAATATTAACCAAGTAAAGTTGCTATAAAGGAGCACATAACCAAAACTTAATTTGTTGAAACGCAAAGAAGACCGAACCGAACCGAAACAAAAGTAAGTACTTATATAAGGTTGCTAGAGAAAAATATTTGGACAAAAAGAAACGTTCTTCAGATCATTTTCACTTCGTACTAACAATCTCTTATTATAGTAACCTAAGGTACTATATTTTGGGAAATGTAAGTTGTATTTCGCCTGCAGTTTATTTATTTATTAAATATTTGAAAACTATATATAATATTATTGGATATTTTTTTCAAATGTCGTGATTGTAGGTACTACAGCGTTACTAATTCCAACATATATTGAAAAAAATCATGCAACTGTTTGACCGTTCAATTCTTTGAACAATTTTTTAAAATGCAGTTAATTAAATAGTAATGCATTTTTTATTACTAAATAAAAATTTAATTTTTATTTCAAAGCGAATGAAATTATTAAGCTACATAATCGAATTTAAAAAATGTAAGATAATTCCATTTCATATGGTTTTTATTATAGATTTTTCTGTGTTAACAATATTTGCACTTATATATAAATATAATTTGAAACTTCTTTTTAAATAATAATTGAAATAACTGCTTATGCATAATACTCCAATAGCATACACCTAATTACATATTATAAATATTTATTAATTCAAGCAACATTTTTTTAAATAATAACTAATTTTTATTGTTATACGCTTATAGGATATTTGATCTGTATTCATTGAATCCAGTTATTTGAATTCATTTAAATTACATATCAAATTTTAAATTTATACTTATTTTTATTAGATATATATTTTTTGGTAGGTATCAGAATGTTAAAAATTTGTATGTATTTTTTAATTACGATATAAATATTGCTTAAGTTTAAAATGTGCACTGATAAGTATATGAATCAATTTTGAATATTTGTGAGAGGTTAGTAAAATTTAAAAAATTAAAAAAGTATTTAAAAGCTATTAGTAATCTAAAAAATTATTAAAATGTATAAGAATTTGATTGTATTATTGTAATATGTTTGTTTTTACTGAGATATTACTCTGTATTGATACAAATAAAAAAAATATACTTACATACTATGAACTGATCACAGATGTTTTCTAAATATATGCTTAGGTACGTTGTTCGTACTAATTGTTTTTAATTTAGAGTCCATATACATTATATCTTAATTTATTTTTGATAGGTATCAGACCGTTAACATTTTTTTTTTTTTGAAAATAAAAATCTTAACTTTTAAACTTGCCTCCAGTACATTTTGGATATGCCGAAGCTTTGTGAAAATAAAAAAGTATTTGTATTAAAAAAACCATTAAAATTTGGATAAATACCTGCAGATAAAGGGTAAAATTCGATTTTATTATTTGAATATATTGTAACACTAATAATTTTTTTTACTACTGAAAAACAACGTACATATTGTTCTGAACTGGGTTTTATCAGCCGTTATCTGAGCAATCATGTATTTTTCGCAACTACGCAATTTCTTAAAAGGATGAAAATAATTATGAGAAACTTGCAAAAATCTCTGTATGGACATTGTTTATTCAAAAGCAACATTTTTTTTTAAAGTTTGTTTTCAATTTTTGCACAGTTGCTTTTTTTGCAATAGTTTATCGGTAATAATGAGCTGAAGGTAGATCATCAAATATATTTTTTTCATGTTCTGTGTCGTTAGTACGTTCTTGAACTACTTGTTATTTGTATGCGTGATTGTTGGTGAGAGGAAAAAAATATACTTAAGGAAATGCGTAGGGATATAACCTGTACCTAAATGCGAGCTGACTTCCTCCCTCTAAAACACCATCACAGTTTCACACTCGTCTCTTGAACACCCCTAATCCTCCTACCGCCGTCAAAACACACCACTTTGCAGCTCCCCGATAACGAGGCCCGAATATACGCCGTGGCGAGAGCGAAACCGCTTTGAGGTTATGTCGGCGTGACGTCACGTCAACTTTCTTCGTTTGTCAAAAGTCCTGGGCGCCGGCGGAAAACCCGTGCGACAGATCCAGCGCGACAACGGCACCGACGACGCGACAGTTCCCAAAAACTTCACAAAAACCCCTCGGCTGGCACTACTCGCGGGCCGCGCGCCGAACATGAATGAAATTGGACGGACATGTGTGTCGGTCGGAGAATTTCTTGAGCCCACGTTGGACGCCCTCGCGGTGTCTACGTCACGGCGTCGTCATGGTTAACACTGTAGTTGGAATCCAGCAGGTCGCCGACGAAGCCGAGCGCGGTGGGCCGGGGACCTCCGTAAAATATTGAAAACCGCGGCTTTTTATGTAGCATTTCATAATCCGCCGGTGGGTGGGCGAACTCTGTTTATTTCGAGCCTTACTTGCCGATGCACCACGCTCTCGAGAGGGTCGGGGTTACGTTACGGTCGGGCTAAGCCGTAAAACCCCCTACGGCCATGGTGAATAAAAATTAATCAGACTTTCAGTTGTGTTTCCTCGTTCTCAATTATGTAGTTCAAATTAAAAAATACAAGAATTCCTGTCTCACTGATGTTTGAAATAATTTGAAATTTGGATCATACAGTGCGATTCAGAACTTATATAAAACAATATTGAGTTTACACGAGACTCTTACAAATATAATTTTGTAAAAAAAGTAAAAATGGGCAGTTCAAAAATAGTTTAAAACTACACTTCTTCACGCCACTGTAAAAACTGATAAGGCGGCCATCAAAACCATATAAACTCTAACATGTTTTTAAGCCCAGTAATAGAAAATGTAGTGATAAGTTATATTAATAATTTAAAGAATGGTACAGCACCTGGTCCGGACACTATTACGGTTTATACTATCAAAACAATACATAAATATATCGTTAAACCATTAACTCACATTATGTTATGAAAGTGGAAACATGCCATCCCAATGGAAGGAACCAATTACCACACCAGTTTATACAACTGGTAATAAACAATCTGTAACAAATTATAGGCCTGTATTAGTTATCAATAATATTGCAAAAATTTTTGAACAATCATTGAAGGAGCGATTAACAATTTTTTTAGAAAAACATAAGATCCTATAAAAAAATCAGTATGGGTTTAGGTCAAACATGAGTACAGAGGACGCTATATTAGATTTTACTTAACAAATCGTCAATGCCTTGAACAATAACAAAAAATATTTAACAGTATTCCTTGATTTGAGTAAGGCTTTTGATATAGTAGATCATGACATACTGGATGATAGATTACAAGCAATAAATATTAGAGGGCAGGCATTGCTTCTTTTCAAAAGCTATCTTTCACACAGAGTACAAGGGGTAAAAATAAATAATACAATAAGTCAACCTCGTACAATTATAAAAGGCGTTCCTCAAGGAACTATATTAGCCGCTTTCGTTTGCCGCTCTCCACCCCTTTCCACCCACTACTGACTTTATTTACTGGTCTTGGGGTCATACTCAAATATCCAGGTCTCATCTTCAGTGACTACCCGACTCATCCAGTCTCTACCGTCGGTCCGAATGCGGGACAACAAATCCTTGGAGATCGATTTTGCGCGTGTCTTCATGTTCACGGGTGAGAACTTTTGGCACATCTTGCGAACGGTTTCTTTGTTGACGTTTAACTCGTCAGACAACGCACGAATGCTTAGGCGCCGGCCAGACGTGATCAGTGCACGCACACTTTCAACATTCGCGTCAGTAAGAGAGGTGACGGGAGCTCCTTCACGTGGATCGTCTTCTACCGATTCACGCCCCTCCTTGAACCGTTTTGCCCATTCAAACACGCGTGTTTTCGACATGCACTCGTCTCCATACACCACTTGTAATTTTCGAAGGATTTCCAAGGGTTTTTTCGGCAGATTTCACTAAAAATTGAATCACAACACGTTGTTTGTAATTTGAGTCACTCATTTTCACGACGCCACTAAAAAAGTTACTTCCAAAAAATACACATAAAAAACAAACCAAACGTGCTATCGACTTCAACCTTGGACTGAAACTAAAAGGAAGGTCCACCCTCTCTAGAAAAACGTTGACGAGTTATAACTAAATTCCTGGAACTTAATTGCCACACCTCATACACTAAGCCGTAAAAGAGTTTTGCCATTTAAAAGACGCATGATGTGCTATAACTGACGTCCTCTACTAGTAGCCAAAATTAGCGTCACAATTAGAAGCAAATTTGAATTTCTCACCCCAAATCTCGTTCGAAAAATCCAAATATATCTAAGTATTTGGATTTTTTAACAAATTATTTGCAAATATCGAAAATAAAATTTTTACTTTGACATCCTATATCTTTTTAATCATCAACTTTTGCCTAAAGTAAGTTTAGGTCTATCGCATTATTTTGTCGTCAGGAATCTGCTATTGCTCTATGGTGCATTAATTTCGGGACACCCTGTATTACTAAAGTATAATCTCACCAGGTCTCACCACACATAAACTACGAAGTGCAGATATATTTTTAAAGAACAATTACCTACCTAAACACGATGCATTTTAACGAAAATTTTAAAGAATAATTATTTGTTCAAAATAATCAAAATTGAAAATATCTTATGTTTTTTATATAATAAGATCGCCATTTTCATTTTAAATAAAAGAAGAGTACCACAGGGTTTCTACGCTACTGACGATAATGGGAATATTTAAACATACTGAATAATTAGACTAAATATGTCTCATTACAACCTAGAACTATTGCTGCTTCATCACGAATGGTTTCCAAGTAAATAAAAAATATAAAAAATTAAAAATCTTTGACTCCCTGTATCTCGGCAACGGTGATGTTTTAGATATAGGTATATTTGGGTAAATCCCATTTATTTTTACTGTACAACCACCCCCTTTCATGGGATGAGACATTCTGTATAACTCACAGTATATAACATATGTGATTATATTGGTGGATCAACGCAAACGAGTTCAAGCTGATTTTCCCCCAAACTCGGGTAAATCCTGGAGAACTAGGACAGCACCTAGTTTCGGTAATTAAGGCAATAGTTTCCTTGAAACTCGTTATCTGTTATCATATAATTTTATGTGGATTGTTACCGAATAGAACAGGGATAGTAGACATGGTTCGTAACTCCCACATTAAGATCAGCGAACTTTCAGGCGTTGTAAATGAAATGGGGATTTATTTTTGTGAGTAAGACTGAAAATAATGTAATAACTTCATATTGATAACATGATTATTGAGAGATTAATGTAACATTTCTATTTTGGGTTACGTTAGTGCTGGCAGGACGAGACCAAGACAAGTCTTGACAGCTCGAATTGGAAGATAAAACACGAAAAAATTTTTTAATAAAACTTGTGAAACAAGATAAGAAATATTGATATAAGTGAGAATTTGCTGATAAAATAAATATTGCATTTCTGTTATAGATATATATATATATGACATCAAAATTAAAACAGAAGTAGTCGATTATTCCCAAGGGAGTATAATGCTCCCAAGGGAGTTTACATTATGGAGAAAAAGATAACATTGAAATTATTTATTGACATTTAAATTAAATGTTACATTTGTACAATTTTCAAATTTAATATTAGAAGAAATATTACTTTCGCTTACATTTACAGTTTTTGTGATTGCGCTAGTAGTGGTACTTACTAAAACCTGATTAGCAATTTTGGTCTTATTTTCAATGGAGTTCTCGACGTAACCCTCAGCGACTGTCGTTGATTTCCAACCAGCATGGCGCTTTATTGTCGTGATATCCACACCAGCATCTGCCAGTAATGTCGCTGAATATCTTCGTAAGCAGTGACCAGTATAACATGCAGCATCAGGTAATTTTAAATACGAAGCTACTACACTCGAAATTTTTCCCATGGTATTCTTGCCAACTGGTTGCGAACTGTATTTTCCTGCTTTGTAGTACAAAAAAAGGCGCTTATGCTTGACGTGGGGAGGACGAAGAGACAGGTATTTTCGAAACAATTCAAGCATCGGTAACTAGAAAGGTTCGTGGAATCTTTGTCTTAGTGTTTGGATTTTTTACAATCAAGGAAGAGCCTACATCCTCAATATCATCTAAAGTTAAATTGACTAGTTCATCAGTTCGACAAGCTCCGGCAATCCCCAGAATTAATCCAACCTATAAAAAATCAAAATACTTAATAATTGAAATACCTAACAACAAAAGTAATCTTACCTTAATCATTAAGAATTCTTTGTCATCTGCACTTGATAGAAAACGGTCGATTTCACCCTTTGTCAATATTTTCGATTTTTTCGCTTGATATCCGTCACCGGTTCTTTTCAAAAATGCGATCAACTTGGGGAATTTGCTTATATCTATGTTGTCGTAAATTATCAAGCATGACTTAACCATAGAATATTGCGCCCATAATGTGGAAGACTTGTAATTCTTTGCATTTTCACTGAAGTATGCCAACAAAACAATCTCGCTGTATACTTGAACATTTTTCTCGGCGCACCACTTTTTGAACCGATTGTAGGCTATATCGTATGAAGATCTTGACTTCGTAGGCAGCAAATTGCTTATTGCAATATTTGCAGCCTCCACAATCTCTTCCGACTCACAATTATTCATTGTGCACTAAACAAACTTAGCACCTTAATTTGACAATTCTTTTTGTTTGTTTATTTTGTAGTTATGACAATAACTCAACGACTACTAAATAAATGCTCAAATCCTAATACAATAATTCTGGTACTACTTACTTCATAATGACAAAATATGTGTTTTTAAGTTAATGAGACCGTGGAAAAAATAGTATATACCATTCGGGAGAGATGCTATTTTGTCCTCGGTGCATTGTAGCCCTCGGGCTTCAAATTGCACCTCTGCCAAAATAACGCATTTCTCTCGCTTATAGTATAATGTACTATTTTTGATATTAAATATATGGTATAATTTCCCCGGTAATTGTCAATGGCTGAACAATATCGGTCATCGGTTTAGAAAGAAGATAGTGATTTGTCTTTTAACCTTACGTCTTTATGAAAAATATTAATTGTTAATAAACACATTTTCAGACCGATATTTAAATAATAATATTAATATATCGACGACCATTTTTTTTAATTACAAGGATTAGCGCAGAAGTCGGACATTTGTGCGGAAGAGGGGGCTCTATATTATTATAGATAGTACCCCATTTTCTCTATATTTAGCAACTTCAATCGATGTAATGAACTTACTAACTATTTTTTAGTTAAAATTGATTTAAAGAATGATTCTAACTCAGTAATTATATTTTATGTCCTTAATGTTCATTAAAAGTGAAACATATTTTCTATTTCAACTATAACCAACTTGAGTACACCAGAGAATATTCATATGTAGCGTGAAAATATAAAAAAACTGCAGTTTTAATGTTTTAAGCATCCTGATTGTGTTATTGTCACATTTTTAATTAAAAAAATTGACAGCTATGATTTATTTGTGGCATTTAGTTCAATATCACATGATTTCCATCAGTTTTTTTTTATGATCGTGTCAAATAAACAGCTTAAATTTATTGCGTTTCGACTTGACCATGATATTATATTCTCGGATTTGAAAGAAGGCATCCACATTTTTGTCAACATTCTGCATTAACCATTTTCAAAAATGGGAATTGAAAGTAACATCAAAACAGTTGTTTATATGCTTGCTTAAAATTACCGACTTGATTTGTGGTATAATTTATAGATAAATCTTTTCCGAACTTAACATCGTGTTTAGCTGTTTTACCTTATTTGTAAACTGCCTATTTATTAACATTAGATCATGTGATTATAAATTGATGTTTGATTAAAATTGTGTTTTACAATCCTTTTATTTATGGTTACTGCATTTTTCTTGTTTTTGAGAGATCATTCACAGTTTTGGTGTCGAGATAAACTTCGCTTCTTTCCCATATTTCTGTTAACTTCTACATTTAGCAGTTGGAAAATATAATTTGAGACTTTTAAGAAACTAACCCTCATATTTGTTCTTAATTGGACTAGTAAAGTATTCGTTAAAGTAGACAACTTTTGTATACATTTATTTTTGGAAAATTTACAAATATAAGAGAAAGGCGGATGGATCAAGTAATCGTTGGAATATAATTAAATGTTCGTTGTCCAAAGTGCCTAAAAGTCATTAAGAATAAATAAAAGGATTTAACTCGATTTTAATACAGTTAAAACAAAAGGAGGTGATAATAACTAAACTTGGAAAAAAATGAGGCAAACGCCCTCATGGTACATACATATTACAAACTATTCTTTGTATGATCTCCTCACATTTCAACACACATATCCAATCTTCGCCTGACATCTTTGTGGACTGCGTTTATTAATATTTGTCGTTTAACTCATTACAAGTGTTTGTGATTTTTTCTTTCGAATGATTAATATTTCGCGAATGTGTTTTTAAAATTTCCCATAAAAAAATCAAGGGGTGTTAGATCTGGTGACTTTCCGGGCCACTGAATAGGTCCATTAATCCCAATCCATTTTTCTGGGAATCATGGCCTTGTGGGGTGGAGCTCCATCTGAAACCATAGGTGTTTCCTTAGCTGAAAAGGCACATTCTCCAGAAGTGCAGGAAGTTCTTCCTGTAGGAAATTTAGGTATAATAAGCCCTGATTAAATGCCTACCGATAATGCTGCACCATGCATTCACTCTAAAATGGCCTTGGTTTTGCACTGGATTTACAATGTGAGGATTTTCAATGGACCAGTTGTGTTCATTGTGCCTGTTTGGCAAACCATTAGTGACAAACTGACTTCCGTTCGTTCAAAGAGAGATTCTGATGAGTTTCTACATTTACTACAATTTAATCTAAAAAATTACGTCTGTTTTCTATGTAACTCTCAGGCTCCAAATTGTGAATTTTGTAGTCATGATACACACTAGTCTTTAAAATTCATTGAACGGTTGATTTATCCAAATTCAATTCCTGGCTAGCCTGCCGTATAGAATTTCGTGGATTTTTTTCGAAATACTGTAACAGTCTAGCTGTATTAACATTACCCTACCGTCAATTATTTGATTCTTCCGAACAGTAAATGCATCTTCATTTCGTCGCAAGGTCGCCTCCTTGTAAAGGTTCTATGATCAGGAATGAGGCGCTCTGGATACCTTTCTCGATATAACTTTAACTATACGTTTGACGTTCGTATTGAGTAATGACCGTAATGAAGTATTTTGTGATATTTATGCACTTTAAACAACGAACGTTCAACTACTACTTGATCCTTCCATCGCTAATGTGATTTGTAGGTGGTATTTCTTTTGAGACTCTTTAGAACGATATTGCTTATAACTTTAAACGGGTAGTAATAACGACAAATAAAAGTTTATTAGAAAATGGAACTTACCTCATTACCCTGTACAAAAATTATATTTCAGGTTAATTTTGAAAATTCCATTTAATTTTGGAAATATGATGTGCAAATCACTCCCACAAATATTTGAATCCTACTTGGGAAGAATCTCAATTTGTCTACAGTGAATTAAATAATTTAGTGGGTGGACATATATCTTGTGTTATACAATATATAATACCTGCTTTGTCTTTAGCTCTTACAGTATTGCTACTTTAGTATTCTACGGCTTCTTTCATATACTCTTCTTTCTTTCATGTCCTTTGATATCATAATTACAGCTCGTTTAAGGACAACTTGTCTGTCAGTGACAGAAAAAATTTTTTCACCCACTCAACAGGTCGCTTAAAATTGTAATATGGAGTTCATAAAAATGAAGGATGTGTCTATTGCCTCATTTATTTATAATATGAGTATAGCAAAATAAAGATGGCGCTGTTCTAGTGGTATGTTAAGAAGGACGTTAGGAAGCCCACTTGGCCATTTAGAAATTATAAATTTACGTATAGCACAAAACAAATTTTTGGTTCTTCTATATTTCAAGGAGGTGTATTTTCCAACGACCAGCCAAAGGTTGACTCTTAACTCTACTTTCAGTCCTATTTGAGTATTCAATAGACAGGTTTTATTTTATTATGTTGATATGTTAATGTTAATGTTAATTGCGCGTTTTTCTTTTAATATTAAATATATGTTCCCCGGTATTCGTCAATGACTTTTGGTCATCGGTTTAGGTTCTTTGATGTTTCGAAAGACATAACTTCTCTTTTTTTAGGAAAAAGATGGTGATATGTTTTTCAATCAATATTTGAATAATAATACTAATATATCGATGACCATTCACCACAAGCACTAGCCTAGAAATCGGACATTTGTGCGGGAGAAGAGGCGCTATATTATTATAAGTAGTAGTAGACCCTATTTTCTCGAAGTAATCTATATTTAACAATTAAAATCGATGTAATGAACTTGCTACCATTTTTTAGACAAAACTGATTTAAAGATAGACTTCTCAATTTTAAAAGCTGTGACAGTTAGGTTAAATTTTACAAGTTCAGCCTTTGGGTTAGGATTCATTAATAAATCAGATCAGTGTGGTCGACCTTTTTATGAAAAGTCTAGAAAATACATGAAATTGCTGCCAAATATTTGGAATTTAGGTAGGCTATGCCGAAGGTAGGTCAAGTTATAATATCAATGTTATAATAATGGTCAAAGTTTCTTGCAGACATTTTGGAAAAATTAAAAGTGTGTAGGTGTGTCATTATTCCAAAATGTAATAATAATAGTATGAATGCTAAATATTCACTACCTTTTGTTATGTTTGATGGTTTTACGTATAAAAATTGATATGGGAATGTTATCGTTTAAGCGAATTGAATTGGGCCACTATAACTATTGAAACATTCATTGCCACCTCTCATAGGTATTTGGACTTTTCTTCATCCAATATATTTTTGAAAATAAATCTACAAAGGACAAGATCAGGAACTAGCAAAAATAAAATGAACATATGTTTCTGTAGAAAACCAGGCAACAGTATATACTAAGAAAATTATGAATAATAAAAGAGATTATAATTGTTGGATGATTATAAATTTCTCATCGTCTCTTCCTACATTTCAAGAACTGTTTCAACTGTTGAAAAAATTAGGAATTTAATATATTGCGTTGCTAAGTTATCAGTACCAATAACAGCCAATAGTATTTTTTACGTACAATTCAAAAAGTAAGTGCCAGTCGGTTATATAAGAAAAATATGAGATAATGAAAAATGTATAAATAGTTATAAATGTATATGTTATTATTTCAAATAATTTTACCAATTCTTCCCATAATATTTCGGATTGTAAATAGTTTTGCAGTGAGGATTTTCAATTTTTTCTGAGGTGTAGTTGGTTAAGACTATAGGTATGATTATAAATTTCTCATCCACCCATCATCTTCCTATATTTCAAGAACTCATTCAACTATTCAAAACCTTAGAACTTCAGTTGTCACGTTGCTAAATTGACAGTACCAGCAACAGCCAATAGTAGTGAACTATTTTTGCACAAAATGATAAATAATGAAAAAAAATGATAAAAGACGTACAATATTTTATATAAATTATTTGACGCTATCTTGTGCATCATCACGTAAGTCATGTTGGTCATGGACACCCCGTCAAACAGACTATCACAAACGGACGCCGAGTCACAAAACAACAAACGCTATTAGAAGTCGAAGGGGAACGTTACAAGTTCACGTCGCTCTATAAACACCGCAATTCAAATCGAATCCTACGATATCCAAAATAAATTCTGTCACGAAAATAACTGACACGCGTCCACCTCGCAGCTGTTAGAGTACGTTACGATAAAGGACGATGTGTTAGTGTACATGGATTTGACTCACCCTATATCTCAATCAACAACATCAACAATCAACCACAACTGACCATTGTGTGGGCACTCGGGCCCATTCTGAGACTGAATTCGTCCCCACCACGAGGATTGGCTTTATTTTCCGCCGAGATCTTCCGAGTAGTAAGTTCCTTCCTAATTACGTGGGTTGTGCTCCACGCGGTTTTTTGGCACGGATCCCCCTGTTACGTCATCGGCGTGGTCCGCGCTCCTAGAAAGGTAGTAGTTTGATAATGTTTTCGTACGCGGCGCGCAGGACCGGTTGCGCAGGAATTGTGGGGGATCGGGACTTTTGATTTTGACAGTCCTTCGCTCTTTCGTCTATCTTTGAGCGATTTGTTTGTATACAAATTAAGATTGGCAACTTTTCTGTGTGAAATATAGTACTTCGGAGACCTAAATGAAAAATATAGACAAATAAATCGGTTACACCGATTTTGAAATGAAGCAATAAGCTCAATGCTAATAACTACCGCCCAATCAGTCTGCTGCCGATTCTATGTACGTTACCATCTTGCCAGACTTCTGATACAGTATGGCCTTCACCTTCATTTTGTTCTCATCAGTCTGCTGCCGATTCTATGTAAACTAATGGAGTCTATTATTAAAGAACATATGTCTGGTTTTTTGTTGCGTTTGAACACTGTTCCGCATCAACAACATGGTTTTGTAAAGGGCTGTTCCACTGTAATGAACATATTACATTGTATAGATGACTTGTCAAGAGCTCCAGATAACAGAACCCCAAAGCAAATATAGTAGACTCATCTACACGTTAAATCATCTAGGTATTCGTGGTAACCTGAATAGATGGATAACTGACTTTCTTGACGACAGCTTTTTTAAGGTTAAAGTTAGTCAAGATTATTCTGAGGTAAGACCAGTTACAAGTGGAGTCCCACAAAGCTCGGTTCTTTGCCCGCTATTATTTGTTATCTATGCAAGTGACATCCAATATCTTTCCACAAGCGTTCTACGCTGACAGCAAAATATATACTGATCCCACGTCCTATTACCAAAACCTTGACATGACATCGATATGTTGCAGATTTGGTGTACTGACTGACTTATTCCTTTGAACGTAGATAAGTGCGTTGTACTGCATGTTGGTAGAAACAATTCAAATTTTCCATACTTTGTTAATGAACGGCTTCTGAAAGGTGTGTCATCACATAACGACCATTATTAGAATAATATGTGCTGCTTCGTCTGTGTTATTTTGTCTCTTGAGAAAAGCACGTGACTTTGAATATTTGCTTATATCCCCTTCTTTATATCCAACGTTGACCGCAACATTGAATATTGTGACGAAAGCGTTGACGGCTTCATTTTATTTGCTAATTTGCAACACAGCTTAATTTTTTTTCTTTGTATTAATCCGTAATCCGTTGGTAGCCACATTCATAAATTTCTTGTGATTTCTTTGGGAGAAGATTACAATAAATCTCTTTCGCACCTGAATCTTCATTAGATTTCATTTTTACACACTTTTCAGCCAACTGAACCACAAACAATCATAAATGAACTCAATTAGCGTTATTTTAGAAAGAACTGACAAATTGACAGATTTGACTTTTCATACAAGGTTACATTTTTTATCACATTACACAGTTTATCGCATCTACATCCAAATTATTGAGATTCTGTCATAAACTGGAATAGTTTTACAAATATAAATAGTATACTATTATGTTATATTACGTTGGAAATTCAGAGAGAAAGCAAGAGCTATAACACCATAATTATTTTAAGTGGAATATAATATTTTTTTATATGAATCATTATGCCCCAAGACAATAATCAAATTTGAAGTTGTGTAAAACGTTCCAATCCAATGTTTTGGTAGCTTAGGTAGAAGAAAAATATCTAATGTTTTATCCAAAGTGTCTCATATACTCAGAACAATAAACATATAGGAAATCGGCTGAGTGAGTCTCTGAGAGATCTTTGATTGTTTATCGACATATTTAACCTATGATATTATGACAGGATTAGTCGACTGGAAATAAAGTGGGGTTGTAGACAATATTTATCTTGTAGGTATCATTAAACAGAAGATCACCCGTATATTCCGACGCTTTGCTGGGTCCACGCCTTAGCAAAGATCAATATAAAGAACAAGATTCTTACATTATACGTATTACTTGAAGTTGGAAGATAAAATGAAAGGAAATGTTAAAGTTCATGTGTCTGCGTCCTAAAATGTACCTCCTTTAATTTAACTTCTGTTGCTTATCGACTATACGTTTAAAGTAAATTATAGCAATCATAGTAATGATAATAAATTAGTAGCAAAGCAAAGAGTAAGGCAAAAAAGACTTAATGGAAAATTATTTATAATTTTAAGACTTTTAAGAAAATATTTTTCAATTCTAAAATAAATTTTATTGAAGGAAAAATGTTTGAGAAATACAGAGTGTAACAAAAAGCAATACCCATTAGCAACGTATATTTGATGACAAAATATGACGATGTAACCTTTCTTACTTACCTATATATAAAAATAGGTCTCTTAGAAGATACTGCAGGTTGAAATTGAACATTTAAAATATTTTATTCGCAATAACTTTGTCAATTTTTGACGTATTAGTTTGAAATTTAATAGAAATATTAAGATTGTTGTTGTGAATGAAAAAACAAACGTAGAAACTGAAGGGAAGAGGATACTTTACCTCCTCTCTTTTTTTTTGACGTACGCCCATGGATAATTTCCCCCAGTATATTTAAATTATCTTTATTTGAATTATTTTATTACTCTTCAGAAAAATTCGAACACCCTGCATTGATGTTATCATCAGATTCTACATGCCATCTAGTGTCTGTACACCAAATTTCGTCGCACTGGCTATGATGGTTTCTGATATATTCGCACCGAAAGTCTTAGAGGGAACACCCGGTATAAGAAGGTTTAATACATCTGTATTCCGTGGATTAAAGGCCTTTTCATATATTAGTGGATTGGAATTTATAATACCACGCTTCCATTTCATAGCATTTTATTATTAACATTTATCTTAAGAACGATCTTGTCATTTTGAACGGGATTATTTAAATTCACTTGATAGGTAGGATATGGATTTTTTCAGCAAACATCGTGCTGAACAGTGAATCTTTAATATAACTTTTTGCTACTCTAGTCGAATTCTAAGCACCATGACGCTTCACAGTGGTAATATCATCGTTAGCATTGGCCAGTAATGTTGTCGAAGAACACCTCATTCCATGTGCGCTAAAACTTTCTGGATCAGGAAGCCCAAGAAATGCAGCCAAAACGTTTTGGAAATGTTGTGCCTACATGTTGTGTAGTACATTTTCCAGCCACATCGCAAGAAAACTCTCCCACCGGCAATTTTAGGTCGCAGATTGATGTATTTTCGACATATTTCTGCAGAATTGACTGAAAAGCTTCTTCCATGATCGTGAAACTTCTTGAAATGTTTCTTTTCGTATCCAGATTGAGTAGGTATAGGTAACTTCCTTTATCTTGGACATGGGTGATATCCAAAAAGGTTAATTAATTGCAACAAGCACCTGCGACTCCCATGATCGTTGGAACCTGTAAAGTTGCAAAATAAAACGCTCAATGTATATATTGAAATATTTTTTCACTCTTGTTGACAAATAAACAAACGCACGTCTATTTTTGATTAAAATAAATTTGTCAAATATGACGATTTTCAAAACCATAATTTTTCACCTGCTCTCAGAATTCTTCCGTCGACTATGCCGCACCACACATTTACTTTCTTTGAGTGTGATACTCCATCATCCATCGAGGATTCTCGGTAGCCCAATAACGGCAGTTTTGCCTATTGACATGGCCGTTCAAAACAAACGTAGCCTTGCATTTGCTCGCAGAATTGATTTCGCCGATCAAAGTCGTCTTCAGATAGCTCATGAACAAGGCATACCTTATAAGGATGACACTTTGCTTTTTGAAAGTCAATTGGTTAAGTGTTGAGTGAGTATTGCAACAAAACATTAAGCTCGTCATCTACTGATTTTGACGGTCGACTAGATTTAGGAAGATCACGAACATGTCTACAAAGTTACGGTATTTTGACTCAATATTGCTTACCATGCCTTGGCTAATGCGATGTCGATCAGGATGAGTTTCATTGAACAATTCTACTACTTCTTTTTGGGTGCGCATCCTGTCTCCAAATCCGATCATGCAAAGAATTTCAATTCGTTCTCGTTCAGTTAATTTAACCATTTTTTTTTTTATAAAATGACAAAGTACTACTCAATAAACACTTCAAACGCACTGCTTTTGCCAAACAAAAGATAAGAACTAAAGAAATAACTCAAAAAACAAAAAAAGATTTAATAAAGTACGATTTCAAATTTTTATCTGACAGCAATAAAAAACATTCTCGGTCGCTAAGGCTACTGTCAGGCAACCATGATTTTTGACGATGCGTATGTAGAATGATACGCTCTTTCAAATGGCATGGTCAAAATTGGGGGTTGCTATTTAAAAAAATTGTCGATGACGTCACAAATGTGAGTCGTATGTCAAAAAGTGCCTTTTTTAAAAACAAAATCGACGTGCCAGGGGATTTTTTCGAAAACTTCTCAATTTCGAAAATAATGAATTTATTCGTTACTTTTCGAAAGCACTGTACATTAATGCCAAAAATACCAAATCCATATACTGTATTACAAGAATCTTCATATAAATACCGTATGATTTTTGCTAAAAATACATAACGATGTAAAATTACATTATATGTGTTCAGAAACACGGCTTTACTATGAAAATATTCGTATTCATTATTAGTAATTTTCTATTATAGTTATAACATTCAGTCTGGTGTTATTTCACACTATTGACCTAGGCAGTAAATAACTAACAGTTCACCGTATAATATCGCTAATAATTTTTATCAATGTGGCACATTTTCTACAAATTATTCCTTTGAATGTTTCTTTATAAATTATAATTTAAGAATGTTTCCCTGCTATATCTACCGTTGCATGATCTGTCCATGAATGTACTATAGAAAAAAATAAGATGAACAAAGTTTTAATAACGGGGTTATTTTTGGTATAAGTAAATGTGAATAATGTGACTGCTACTACTTTTGAATATTTGTATTTTCTTTAATTATGTACGATTATTTTTCGTCCAAGAGACAAAAATTATTGAGATAAGGAGAATTATAGTTAATGCTATTTTATGTACCTAAAAGAAAACCCGTAATTTGATATAAATACGTTAAATAACTGAGAAACAGCCTGTTATATTTCATAATCGCCGTATTCTCTCAATAAGACACGTTTATTTATTTATTTTGTTTTCACTTTCGTGCGACTTTATTTTAAGACAAATTGGAAACCCTCAGAGTAGGCGTTGGGTCCTTCTAAAGTTTAAGGTGAAAGTATGAATAAATAAATACAGAACAGATGTGAGCGTGCGGTATCGCCCATATATTTTAGTAGTTTCTTTGCCAACATCGTAAAAATAAACACCCAAAGGGTTTCGAAAATAATTGGGACATAATTCTGTTGATTCGTTATTTCATGAAAATTTTTCTTCGAGATGGGTTTGTTTACACTCCTTTTTTTTAAATGCTACGAAACACACGTAAGAGTCATTCCATGTAAAATAGTCTGAAAATAAATAAAATTGTTGCCAACCCATTTTAGATTTTGGTGTAACTTTGAAAAACTCTACTCTAGGGTCCCAAACAACAAAATTTACACGAGTTTGTTTCCGCCTATTTAAATAAAGACTCTTAAAAATTGCTATTTTTAAGCTTTATTAATTTTTGCTGTAAAATTTTTCTGTTTGAAGATATTTGAATGATCAAGACGGAATTCAGAGTGGGAAAGATAGTAGTTTCAGTGTAAATGAAGATAATTGGCTCGGACGATCCCTTTAAATAATAGCAGCGTGCTGAAAATAAGTGTTTTTAGTCATTTTTTGTGAATTTCAATCGACTCTAGCGTCTTAACTGTTGAGAGTTAAAAATTGAGTAGCCCACTATTTATAGAAGAAAACTTTTCTTGAAGTTTTGAAATTTTTAAAAATCCCGATATTCAGGCTATGAAACGAGCGTGTTGATTGCGAGATAAAAATCTGATACAGAATCTACTGTTCTTACCTTCAACTTTAAATGATTATATCACTTGTTTTGTTATTTTGGGTGTTCAAAATACACAAAATTATTAAAAATATCCTCTCCACAAATTAGAATGCCGTCCTTTTGGCCCACCGCCGCCTACCTACACCTACCTGATGCGCACTCACGCTTTATCACTTAAATCTTGTCCTGATGGACGTGAATTTCACGGATTTTTGTACGAACTTCTGTTTTAATTATTTATGGCGGAAAAATCTCAACTTTTGAAATTTTTTTGCAAGAAACAGTAAAATAGTACAAATATTATTGCTATAATAGTTTCCTTATTATGTGGTGTAAATAAATTTGTTTTGAGCTTTCTTTGTTAATTTGTCACAACCAATAGCAATATTTCGATCTGGCGCATGCGTATTTGCTGCAGCAGAAGCTGTATATTTGTATGCTCTCTGAGATATGCGGCATACGATTTTATAGAAAAAATATACAGGTTGCATGTATGTTTCTTTGTAAATTATTTTTTCATGTTCTGTAGATGCAAAGACCCACATAGCTCACTGAAAATTAATACTCATCTTTCGAATTTGCTATTCGAAAGAATAAGTAATTTTTTTCTTCAATTGAACTAACCTAAATAATTTGCACTCCTTTAGTCCTAGCTGACTTGGAAAATCGTGGAAATCGGCTCTGGTCGATCGTGACGTCGCCGCTTTGCGTATTCTATATGACTTGGTGTGATTATTTTAGAGTAATCTTGTTCGAAAGTAAGTAATAGCGGGTGTGATGCCAACGAATTCATGTGCGGTGTAGAAATCGATAAAAATAGATCGTTTCGTAGACGATAATTAGTTAGTAGGAGCGGATCTCGGAAAATAATACTATTTACGTTTTTTTAGAGCGGTTAATTTGTCCGTCGGGATTTATGTACTTCTTCTAAATTTAGGTCGGCACCTGAGTAATGGACCTGTTGAAGTTTCATCGCATCCTTTTTGTAACGACTTCGCTTTCAGGAAGAATGTTAATTGAATTACATGATCCTTATGAGATGTGGTTCCCCAAAAATCGAAAAAATATTTTCGAGTATTTCTTATTCATGTATATATTTATTAAATATAAATTTTTAATGACTATGATAAATGGTAGCGATTGATTGTTACTGGAAAATACGTATTTAAGATGACTGAGACATTGATCTGAACTAAATATCCTCAAATTTATCAAAAAATAATAATTTTTTGAATTAAAAATAATCATTCATTTGAATTCAAACAGATTGTAAGCATCTTTCACGCTGTCACTCCAAAATCCTAGTAATAATAGTAGTAGTAATATCGAAGATCCAACGATTGACCTGCATTACAGGTGCAATGAAGATGATTCCAACTACCGCTTCGAAGAGATGGTGACCTACTCGAAAATAAGAGATGCGGGAGGTTAGGGGGCAGAAAGTCGAGTCAAGGATTATGCCACTATAAGTCTCAGGGTGGAGAGGGAGATTTTAATCTCTCTGGTTTAAAGACTACTGAAGAGGAGGCCAGATTAGGGTTGGAAAGCAGATATACTACCACCATCAAATGGAGACAACGACAAGAGCACATAGAAGACATATTCCTCCCGGGATCCCTGGTATGTTACACGGATAAGGGCAGAAATATACCTGGAAAACTGGTATATCCGGCAGAGTTTTTTTGCTGGTTATATACGTCAAGGTCTTTCAGGCACAGGTCTTTGCTATTTCGATGGTGGCAAGCAAGGAAGTAAGGAATTGTGTGGAGGAGAAAATCTTCGTCAGTTCTGACTGTCACGGTGCACTCAGGGCCCTTACCTCTTCTAGGAGGAGATCTACCCTCGTTCAGGAGTATGGAGCTCCCAGGGAGAGGTTGAGTCAAATATTAGGATGGAATTGGAGATGGAATAGAGAATGTAGCCAGGTTCATGACTTTTTCGATGGACCCAATAAATCTAGGACGATGTGGCTACTGAACTTCAGTCGAAGGTCAATGGGGAATTTTCTAAACATAAGTGTTTAAAACCTAAATAAACACATTTAGAGATACGTTTTAGAACCATAAATGTTAGCGCTGTCAGTTTTTGTAGTTTTATGTTTTGACAGAAAACACCAAGAGGAATTCGAAAAAAATGCTTAAAAAGTGATATCCTTTAGAAACTGGATTGTTCGTGATCCTTCGACTTCTATTTCCTTGTATCGGGAGTAGTCCTGACCTTACACTAGCTTTATACAGGAGAAGGGTGATTATTTTCTGAAGCGCCATATGACGCACGAATGACGTATTTACCTGTGAGTTGAAAATAGCATCTCTACGTGCCTTCTCTTCTAGAGGAGTATTCTGGAACGTGGAGGACTCGGATTAAAAATACTGGTTAGTCAATTTTTTAAAAATAGTCGTGCCTCTTTAAGGCGTTCCTACGTAAATCGGGAAAGCTATAAAACTTGAAAAATGTAAGTAAACATCACGTTGTGCTACACCTCTATCCTGTCGATACCAACGTAATACTCGGCATCATTTTATTTGTTTAATGTTGCTCCGTACATTGACGGCCGTACTTACGTAGAAAGTGTAAACGACACATTGTTTAAAATCAATACCTATTTTTAGACGGGCTTTGAGTTTTTGAAAGTACATTTAGACCACGTTCCGACACTGTTCTCTAATTATAGTGAATTACATTTATTTTCGAGCTGTATTTTTGTTTTGGGCTTTCGGCGTGACTTGCTCTGAAACGTCATCGAGCGTCACCGCTGTAATTTTAGATTCCAATGGATTTTGTTAGAACAATTACTTTTATTGCTACATTAGTGATTCAGTCGATCGGACTAAATTTGGAATAACGTATTGCGCGACGGTTGTAGCTTTTATTTCCAGTCGACAAACATGAAATACGTGGTAATCAAATTAGCAGAATTTTTATAGCATGTATACAATGCGATTCAGTTTGACTAAGATGAAATAATAATAGAAATTTACACAGATGAAAGTGACATGTTACTAAAAACAAAACATTTTGAAATTTTCTTGATTATAACCTATAGTCCTATACAGAGTGATCCAGACCTTATCCGAACAACTTTGAGAATATGTGCCTTTAAATATTGTCATATCATCAAAAAAATTATAATAAAAGTCTAATAGATTTCACGTAAAAAATGTTTAAATGTTATAAAGGAGTATGTAGCTGGACAATTGTACTTCAACGCCATCTGATATACAAAAAAAGTAAGCAAACAAGTCTGAAGCGACCGATATGAAGCACAATACATTTGTCAACATTTAGCGGAAGTAACCATTCTTCTCACTATATCAATGGATGTTAATTCTTGTTGTAAAGACAAGCGGTCACACACTAGGTTGGAGTATAGTTTGTTGTCATCTGCATAAAAAGATACTTATTAACAATGTGATACTGTACATTGCTAGCATAAATAATACATAGTAAGGGCCTCAACACTGATCACTGTGGTATGCCGCTAAGAACTGGTCTGTCATTGGAAAAGGAATCGTCTATTCTAACTCTAAAGGGTCAGTTAAAAACAATTGAACCATTGGTCTACAGTTCCCCGAGTGAATGAATGTCTAGGTGTCAAAAAATTAGCAATACTAAATATTTTAATAGTAATAGATTCAAGAACATTAAACCAATAATAGGTCTGAAACTTGTAAGGTTGTAGTGCAACTGGACGTGATACTGGCAATTTACGTGCAAATCGTGGACGAAATGGTGGCCGCGGGCGACAATAACGTTTTTTAGCAGCTGAAGAACAAATGTTGAATGCAGTCCGTGAAAATCCGTGAATATGTAAAAGGCAGATTGCTAGACAGATATCTGGAGTATCCCAATCAACGATGTGATGCTTAACGAAGCTCAGTTATACTCATATCTCCAGTGCGAACACACTGTTATCAGCGGATTATCTATTACGAGTTAGGTTTTACAAATGGTTGTTGCAGCAAAATGCCGAAATGTTGATGTACTACTTACAGATGAAGCTTTATTTATTTGAAATGGAATACAGATCATTCACAATACACATGTTTGCTAACTTGGGAAATCCGCACGGAATTAAATGGGACCACTTCCAACGCCATTTTTCAACGAATGTTTGGGCAGGAATTATACCATCGTATGGATGGTTAACAATATCTCGAATTTCTTCGCAACGACTTGACCGCCCTTCTTGAAAATATACCCCTAGCTGTCCGACATCGTATGGGGTTTTTATCTCATAAAAACAACATGGCGTCGACGATTCAGAGCGCTGTTTGAAGTTGTTCAAGCAAGATAAATAGGATTTCTTACGTCGGTATGTGACAATGAATGAAACATAACTTCCACTACTACACACCTGAATAAAGAAGACCGTCAGCTGAGTGGAAAGCAGCTGGTGAAAGCTGTCCAAAGCGACCAAAAACGCATAAGTCGGCTGACAAAGCTATAGCATTCGTATTTTGGGACGAGCATAGTATTTTGTTCAACATCTTGAGAAACGTAAAACTATCAATAGCGAATATTACATGGCATTATTGGATCGATTGAGAAATCAAGAAAAAACGGCCTCACACACAAATGAAAATGCTGTTTCATCAAGACATTGCATTGTGTCGATGAACACGATGACTACTGATCATTGCTCCAAGAAAAGAAATTTGACTCAAATAAACATGTGATTGCCGAAACTAAGGCCTATTTTGAGAGCAAAGACAAATCGTTCTACAAAAAAGGTATAAAAAAAATAGAGGAGCATTGGAATGCATGCATCACTCTTGAAAGAGAAGTATGTTGATGCATAAAATTGAATTTATAAAAAAAAAATGTTTCTCTTAGTTAGACAGGAGATTTATTGAACTACGAATTAACCACTTACACTGTCTCTGACAAAATAATCGAAATTATTAATTATTGGCTGTATACATCTGAATTAGAATATGCACTGAGTTAGTAATGAAACTAAATTGAGTTAAATTGCAGCAAACTCCATTTGATAAACCCGCCGTCAGTCCCTTTGCACGGAAATGATTAAAACCGCCTTGAGAAAAACTCATTTCGCAGCACAATAAAGATTTCAGCACAATTCCAAGAAAAGTATTTATTTTATAACCCACAACGAAGAGAATGTACGTCTATTCTGTGGGGAACGTATAAGGAAGACTAAAAATATAAGAAAACGCTTATTCCTGGAGACATTTTCCCTCTATCTATTATAAAGTTAATATACGTTCAGGTATTTATGTACATTTTGTTCTAATTCTGGTGCGGAATGACGAGAACGGCTCGAAATAGAAGGGTGAGAACTATTTTCGAAATTGAGGGGGTAGCCCGTGAATCGTTCATTCGAAATAAGATTTAAATAGATGGTTTTTTATATATTTATTTGAAAATACCGGCGAAATGTTACATGTTTTGCACTAATTTTCGTAAGAGATGACGAATTTTGCAGTAAAAATAGAAAGTGTTTTTTATGTCATACATTATGTTGTTTTGAATGAAATTCTTTATAGATGTAGTAACCGATCGTTAAAGTACTAAGTTTAGGTTTTTTGTTTAGGAAAATATAAATTGTAATATACTAGGTGTACAAATTAAACATCATAAAAATCTAACCAAGTTAGAAAGGAACATAACTAAAATAACAAATTGCTCCTATATATTTCGATTAGCTTTAAAATACTATTCAAATGGAACTTGTTTGTTTACTATTTTGGTTTTACCTAGAGGTAGATAATTTTTTCTTCTTCATTAGCTAAAGAAGCCGTACCCATACTTTAAAACGTCAAACGTTTATATAATAACTTTGTTATAGATATCAGGTCATCGATATATTTTTTTCAAAATTCTCCTGTATAATTTGTTAAATAATTCATAGCTAGTTCTATTAGAATCCATGATGAGTCTATCAATCATTGAAAAATGTTAATTTGATGGGACGCGACGTCATTGAAATTACATATTTCATTAATTTTCATCTTTTTTTTTTTTTGTTTATTAGTTGAAAACATTTGCTTACTATAAAGGTGCGTTGAATAAAATGCACATCACATTAATCTTTTTTTGGAGTAGGTATATGATATCGACAGGCTTCTTATTTTTTCTATAAAAAGGCACCGTTAGAAAGTTAGATAATGTTTTTGTTAGATTCCATATTTTTGTGAGGTTGGCCGATGTTTCTTAAAATTATAATTATTTTAGAGAATATTCTTGTGCCTTATAGTGTGAAAGAGTTAAAGGAAACATGTTTATGTGAATGAATTTTATTTAAAGGTAAATTAATGTGTTTTGGTGTATACCACTGCCACATAATAATGAAAATATCTCTAACCCTTGTTCTAATCAGGACGATTAGCTTTGAAGTCGGTTACGACTTACGTTGGTAGGCCCTAACCACCATTCAGTGCAGGAATGAAGGAAACCTGGAAAACCTCAATTAAGGGGATGATTAAACGCCGACTGGTATCAATCTCTCACATTGATCCAAGCTATCAATCCTTTCTACAAATATAGCTGATTTTAGGTCTATCTAAACTATCTAAAAAAGTGGCACTCTTGAGACACTGTCGCGTTTTCTTATGATTTGAACACCCCTTATATTTCAACGCTATTTGCACAGTTGCTATATACAGGGTGTCCCGAATATGAATGCCGTAATTATAAGGGCTTATATATTTGACCAAAAGCAATAACAAACTCTAATGAAAAAAGTGTCTAAAACGAATAATTTGTCTAAAAATACATTTCGAAACTAACTATACAACTGCAATAATATGCAAAACTATGTTACGAAATTACGCCTAAGGTACAATTAAGGTTAAGTAAATGCGCCTGTAACGTAATTTATTTGTAATTTGATTTTTGGATCAGTGTTAATGAAGTAAACAATTGAAGTTTCCTAGAAAGTCGTTATAACTGTAACGTACTGTAACGTTTGAGAACGTTTCAGTGTCAGGCTACTACTGATGATCTAAAAATAATATTAGTTACAGTGGTGCGTATAGCTAGTACGTTTCATTTTTCTCTAGTGTTTCTTTAATTGTAAGTGTACATAAATAAATATGGAACAGGTGACTTGCAGTCACCTTGGGTGACGCGCCATTAATTCTATAAATGATAATGCAGGTAACAACTACTCCGCGGATTAATGCCCCGACCGACATTGAATTACACCTGTAGTATCTATGTGACTAGCCAAGAACCCTTGTCGGCCACACCATCAGACATAGACCGGTTTCATGCTTCTCAGCCCTCATCAATATGCCATAGGTGAGATCACCGACAATTGAACTGGCTGTTCCTTCATATGTATTTCAAGTGTATTCTTAAATAATTTTTGAACTGTTCTTTTTGATTTTATTTTTACAAAATTGTATTTATAAGTCCCTTATACATTCAACATTTGTTTTTTAAATAAGTTCTAAATCACCCTGTATATCTCTAAAACGATAGTTTCAAAAGAAAAGTTTTTTTTTTTAAAATCGACATTACTGAACAGTTTCATATTTTACAAGAACGATCCAAGAGTCTTTCAGCAATCTTTAGCAGAGTTGCAAACAAAATGGAATACAAAAAAGTTTTGCCTTCGATTCGTTGCAGATTTTTTTGTTTGTTTTCAATAAACACTGCAAGCGTATTTGTAAAAAGAATACCTTTCGTTATCTATGCAAGAATTTCGCCCACCGATTGGGTCAACTCAACTTGTAGACATGTATTGTGGGCGGGCTGTCCACAAATCTGACTTAAAATGTTGACGGAGTCACTGATGTCGCTAACTGTAAAACACCGACAGGAAATGAAGTGTTTGCCATAACCTGCTACCGACAAGTAAATTTTTCGGTTTGCGGTGGGTGTTCAGACTGGTTTACTATCTAAAAATCGAGCTACCACAGCACGCTTGGGATGGACAACCGCTAAAAATTGTACATGTACAAGAGATGAGTAAAAAAATTGCTACATAACGTCAAAGAAACAATCTGTATTGCGTCATCGTCTTTTTGTATATGAGTATGAGATTGTGAATATTGTCTTCAAAACCCACAGAAAGGAAATATACAGAGTGGCCGAAAATGATGAGCAAAAAATTCAGGGGATAATTCTAGACCGAAAATTAATGCTGCCCTTTTCTATAACATTTATTCCAAAACTGATTATTATTAACGGAGTTACAGGGTGTTAAAGTTAAATTTTATGTTCGATATTTGTAAATAACTTCTTAAGAAATCCAAATATTTACATAAAATTTGTAAATCAGGGGTTTTTGCGGACGAGAAATTCAATGTTTCTAATTTTGACGTCACTAGTAGAGGCCGGCACTTATGGCACATCATGTTTCTTTTAAATGACATAACTTTTTTGCTGCTTAGTGTATCCATCTGACTATTGAAACAATCGATTCTCCTACCTGTTATATCTGAAAAAGGTATACCTTCATAGATTTGGCTTAAGTAATAGTTGCGAGGTGCAGTTTTTGCGACAACAACAAGAGATTTCAACAGAGTTAGTGCTAGCTTCTGTATGCGATATGAGCCTGTTTTGAAGTATACACTCTACAGCCAACGACATGCATAATCCTGACCCTAAGCGTTGCGAGTAATCCGCTTCCTAAACAACAGCAACAACAACAACAAATGATGTATCTACTACTTCCCATAAAATATTTAAAGATGAAAGTTACCCCTGCTTAAGGGAGACATTTGGAAAATGTGAAATAAGAAATTCACGTGGCCAAGCGTTTGTTCAGTTTTTGCATCAAAATTAAGAAAACATGGGTGTCATTTTCATTTTCATTGACCCACAAGAATCTACATCAACATAACTGAAAAGGTTCTTCCTTATTTAAAACTAGACGTTTCTGGTAATAAACTGTCATTAATGAATCGAAAAAAGTTACAAATTAAAAAGAATAATGAATGGGCGGAACACATTGCTAGCAGCCAAAACAACAGTAACATATTTTTAACCCCTATTAAATTCTAGTGATATAAATTACATATATTTAAAATTCTTTCAACATATCTAATAATAAGTGTGAGTGGAAAAATATTTATTTATTCTGGAGACACAAAAATATCGCTGTGGTGATATTCTATATATATTTTTGTTGATTTATAAATAGTTTTGAAGCGAATGAGTTTGGGTAACGACATTTTCACAATGCCTTGACAAAGTTGGCAAATGCATTGTATTATTTAAACTTTGAGCGGTTGCTATGCGAAGTGTTTGCTGAATGTGTCTTTAACGAGCTGTCTGTTGGTTTTTTAATTATATAACTCTTAATCTAACTTCGTTAATGGCCGGTGATTTATCACGTTTTTGTTTCGCTGCAAATGAGATGAGCACAATAATAGCTTTAATAGAACTATAAGACGCTGGAAACGATGGAACAAAATTCACATTCTTTTTTTAGTTGAGATTAAAAAAATGTTCACAAAGGTCATTTAGTAGTAGTAGTGGTAACCGGATTAATTGTTACCTGCCAGGTATTATTAGCTATTGTACTTTGATAACGTAGCATTCTGTATTAAAGATGTCTGCTCACATTTGTATTGCATTCTTACAGCACCGGATTATTATAATTCAATGATTTGAAGTACATGGAGGGTTGCGTACAGTTTATCGCCTAATATGAAATTTTGGCCTTATCATCCATATTGGGTGCTGCCTCTCACTTATCAACATTGAGGTAACTGCTTACAATGGTGTAAAATGAAGATTCACTGGAACCTATAATGGAATCAGTTGATCTTTAGTGACAAATTCCGTTTCTGCCTGGAGATGCATGATGGTCGTGCAAGGATGAGATGAAGACGTCGTGAAAGACGCGATCCACAATTTCACAGACAACATCATGTCCATTACACAGTAATTGTATGGGTGCGTTACAGTCCAAGCACTATATCCAGGAAGCGGTGGTCATTTCATATTGATATTAATATGCCTACAGTTTGCGTTAAAAATCTGTATTCTGAGGAAATATCTTGTTTAAAAAACTGAAGAACAAATTAACTTGTAATGATCGTATACCTAGTTTTTTTGCTAGACTGTTACGTTTTGGCAGACTCGTTGGGTATTCTGTTTAACCTCTCCGTTAATACGGGAATATTTCCTAATACCTGGAAAGTTGCAAGTGTATGCCCGATAGCCAAAACTGGTGATCCCTCTGATATAGAAAACTATAGGTCCATTACTTTACTATGTAATGTTGTAAAGGATCTCGATATGTCGTTATATAATTGCATCTACCCTCTCTTTAAGAATATTATTTCACTTGAACAACATGGATTTATAGAAAAGAGGTCAACTACCTCAAATCTCATTGTTTTCACTCAGTACCTTTCCAATGTTATCGATCATTGTGACCAAGTGGACGCGACATATACCGATTTTTCGAAGGCATTTTGCCGCATAGACCATGCTTTACTTTTAAATAAGCTTGAAGCTTATGGGTTTTGTGGCCTCTTGCTTGAGCTATTTAAATCATATTTACCAAGTTGCCTGCAATAAGTTATCTACAATGGATATACTTTTAATCACTATCTTATTACTTCTGGGATACCCCAGAGTTCTTATCTGGTCTCCCTTCTATTTCTCTTCTTGTTAACGATATTACCGCCGTACTTTGTTGCCACAAATTGTTATATACAGATGATTGATTTAGAATATTTTCCTCCGTGTCAAGTATTGATGATTGCATTTAACTTCAGTATAGGTTGAATAGGGTGGTAGAATGGTGTAACTTAAATTTAAATATAGCTAAATGTAAAGTAGTCCCCTTTAAACGGAAAATGTATCCAACTCTATTTAACTATGAATTTAATAAGGAGATGTTGACACGCACGCACACTTTAAAGGATTTGGAAGTTTACTTTGACAATAAATTAACTTTTAGTAGTTATATTCAGCATTTGGTTTCTTCAAGTCTCAGAGCATTGGGCTTTGTGACAAGACAAGATCGTGATTTTCGTGTATTTAAATTATTTAACACATACGTTCGCTCTAAACTTGAGCATTGTTCATTGGTTGTTTCGTACAATGCTTATACAGTATGCGCCAAAAGTATGGAATAAATTCAATAAAAACGAAAAAATTATTTTTTGGGAAAAATCCTCGAACAGGTCGATTTTTAATTTAAAAAATACATATTTCAGCGTAAAATGCGATTTTTAAATGTCATTTGTTTTCGAGTAATGACGTCATCGATTTTTTTTTAATGGCAACACCATATTTTTTTCCTTGATTCTGAAAGATCGTTTAATTCTCTATCACACAGTACTAAAATTTTGCCCTCTTACATAGGAAAGTTTTCGAGTAAATGACGATTGAATGTTAGAAAACGTAAATCAATTAAAATAAAGCAAAAACATTATCAAGTTTAGTTTTTCGAATTCCATAGTTCTTTTATGGATCACGTAGGTGAAAATCGTTGCAAAGTGTCATTGTCACACCGACCTTCTAATAAGTATTGTAAGCGTCATAGAAATTATTATTCAATTTAAAGTATTATGGCACATTTAACTGTTACTCAAAGAATTGAAATTTTAATTCTTATCGGATGCGGGAATATGACTAGAACTCAGCAGGAAGTTTGCGATTTATTTAATGAAAAATATCCAGATCGCCCTATCAGCCAATCAACAGTCAGTAAGGTAGAGTCTAAATTTAGAGAAACTGGCAATGTTGTAAATATTCCAAAATCTGGACGTCCAAGCATTAATGAAAATCAGAAACAGAACATTTTGATAAATATGGTGGATAATCCTCATAATTCTTCACGATTGGTTGCATTAAGCAATGACACTAGTCAGAGCACAGTGCTACGTATCTTGAGGAAGGAAAAATATCATCCCTACAAAATTCAACTTGTGCAGGAACTCAATGAAGATGATCCCGATCGCCGCTTACACTTTTGCGAAATTCTAATGGATTTATGTCAAGGAAATAGAAATTTACACCGGCAAATACTTTTTTCAGATGAGGCCACATTTTGTCTGAATGGTACAGTAAACCGTCAAACTTGCAGATATTGGAGTCGGGAAAATCCTCATTGGATGGCAGAGGCACATACCCAACACCCTCAGAAATTAAATGTGTGGGCTGGAATAGTTGACGACAGAATAGTAGGGCCTTTCTTCTTTGAAGGAACCCTTTCAGGACAAAGATATTTAGAGTTTCTAGAAAATGACCTTGTTCCAGCCCTTGCAGTAATTTTTCCTAACGATAATGTACCTGACATTCCTGACGATACCATATGGTTTCAGCAAGACGCACTATGCGCGCCCTGTACGAGATTTTTTGGACAACTGTTTTCCTGTGAGGTGGATCGGCAGACGCGGACCGATAGAATGGTCTGCAAGATCGCCAGATCTTACACCTCTTGACTATTTTTTATGGGGATACTTGACGTCAAAAGTGTACATTAATAAACCACGTAATTTAGAAGAACTTCAAAATCGCATTCGGGACGAAATACGCAGAGTTACCCCAGAAATCATTCATAATGTGCAAGAAGAATTTCTTCACAGACTTGCGCATTGTCAAGAAGTTGGTGGATGGCAATTCGAACATTTAAGTTAAGTATAAAATTTAATCAATTGTATTTTATTTTACATACCTCAGAATTGTTACTTTTTTATGGATAAAATTTACGTTTTCTAACATTCAATCGTCAGTTACTCGAAAACTTTCCTATGTAAGAGGGCAAAATTTTAGTACTGTCTGATAGAGAATTAAACGATCTTTCAGAATCAAGGAAAAAATATGGTGTTGCCATTTAAAAAAAAATCGATGACGTTATTACTCGAAAACAAATAACATTTGAAAATCGCATTTTACGCTAAAATATGTATTTTTTAAATTAAAAATCGACCTGTTCGAGGATTTTTCCCAAAAAATAATTGTTTCGTTTTTATTGAATTTATTCCATACTTTTGGCGAATACTGTATATAAGTGTTTACCTTTCTCTACCCTCAGAATCATTTTACGCTCATCATACTGTATGTTACATTTTGACTGTCATGCAAACGTTAAAAAATATATTCACCTATACTACCTACTCTTTAAAAAGGTAAGCTAGGGTGTATTATGTTTTTTAAATTCTACGACTGTTGCCTGATAGTAAGAACTACATTTATATTCATTTCTAAGTATGTAAGAGCTAGCGATTAATTTGTCACTGTCCGCAATAAATAAGTTACATACCCTGCAAATCACAGAAAATTAATCAAAGTAAACAGTCCCCCAGAAAATCATTGCAACGAAGTGTGATCTGCTTGTAACGTAAAACGTTATCTCCATTTGCATGCAAATCTACCGTGTACACTCTGACGTATGACCACGAAAGGACTATCAGGAACATTACCTACACATATTGCAATAATATCCAAGCGAATGTATAAATAAAAACACGATTTCCGCTTATTCGTAGGTGTTTATTGGTGGATTACCAAAAAAATAATTAAACGTACCCGATCACGTTGCACGCATTCTAGATTCGAATGCGTCAGAAGAAATCGTACAATTATTGTTGTTTTTGTGTAATCTATGACGTTTTCTTGCTAAGTATTTATCGCGTAAGGTATCGGAGATTGAAATGAAAACATGTGTTGTGGGTGACAAATTCTTTATGGTAATGTTCATATTGTGAAATGTAGACGATGAGTCTAAATCGACTTTTATGCTAAATAATGATAAGATAATCGTTCCAATATATACATATCCGCATTTTGATGTATAAGACTACATTTTGTTTATTTTCAAAATATGTATATCTAAAAACGGATGCATTTTTATGATAAGAGGATGTTTGTGTACACAATGTGGATATATTTTATCACTCCATATGCTTTATGATCGAATTATACTTAAAATCGTTAATAAATATTATCTTAGTAGTCGAAAATTTATTTGTAGAGGGATGTTTTATCTTGAATAGTTTTTTTTTTGTTAATTCTGTACCTATTTTTTGTGATATTCCTGAAACAAAATCTAGTGCATATTATTAAAAGATATCAGTACAATACGGACATTTTAATATATTTTTTGATTCAAAATAGATAGATAGATAGCATTAGTATAATTTAATTTACGAATAAACTTTAAGCTAATGATAATAGGTAAGAGGCAAGTGTGTAAAATATTTCAGGAGGTAATAGTATGAACCAAAATAAGCAGAAAAGAATAAACATGGGTCCGCAAAGTAACGGTTGCGGAGATATAGACCACTATTCGTTTTTCAAACATTTTATTTTATTAGGAATAAACCGACAAAGGAAACTTTTAACAAACAAAAAACAAAGTTACAGAAGATGTTCAAAGTGCCCTCCGTCCAATTCCAAGCAGGCACGACATCTTCGTCTCAACGATATTCGAACTCTTTCGAAAACACCCTCCTTGGTTTGGATTTCTTGACACTTTTGATTAATCCGAAGCTGCAGCTCTTCCAGGCTATTTACCGGTGTACCATACACTAATGTCTTCAAATATCCCCAAACAAAGAAATCTAGAGGGTTCAGATCAGGCGATCTTGGAGGCCATAAAACAGGCCCGGCCCTTCCTACTCATCTATGTGGAAAAGTTTGATGTAAATGCTATCTAACGGTCATGGAAAAATGAGTTGGAGTACTATCATGCTGGAACCACATTTGTTGCCTCTGATACAAAGGAATGTCTTCCAAATTGTGTGTTCTGCAGAAAGTTAAGATAAGCAGCGCCTGTTAATCGGTTTGGTAAAACAACAGGACCTAGAAACCTGTCATCTACAATACCCATCCAAATGTTTAATGAAAAACGTGCCTGATATCCAGATTCTATTAGAGCATGAGGATTTTCGTCGGCCCAAATATGCGTATTGTGAAAATTAAACACTCCATTTCTTGTGAACCCGGCCTCATCAGTAAAAAGAATGTTTGCAAGAAAACGAGGGTCTTCAGCATCATGACGTAGAAACCACAGGCAAAAAACCAAACGTGCTTGATGATCATTTATTGGATTTAAGGCTTGTACTCGTTGCACATGGTATGGATAAAGCAGTTGCTCGTGAAGGATTCTCCAAACAAGAGGACCACTAATTCGTACCTCGGCTGATATTCTCCGCACCCTCGTCCCTGGATTCTGCTCTACCAGTGCTAGAATTTCTTCTTCTGCTCTAGGAGTGGATACCGACCTTGGTCTTCCGGATAAATGGCACTGTTTGCTCAAGGAACCGGTATCACGCAATTTTTGGTGAATTCTTCCAAACATGCGTTGTGAAGGAATCTGGCGATTTGGATAAGCGTCAACATAAAGACGTAGCGCTTCGGTGGCGTTCCCATTAGCACGACTGTACATGAAATGCATGTCTGTTAATTCTGCGTTAGAGTAACCAGCCATAGCGAAAGAAAACTTGTGCACTGAGAACAACTGTCAAATACGTACTGTTTATTTCACTAAACATCAACCAACTATTATAAGAAAATACACAACGTTTTTGCAAAATAAAATGAAATGATAATAGTTTTAATTGATATATTAACTTGATTCTAAACTTACGTGTATCTTACTGTAGTTATAGAAAGATATACATTAATTTTAATTAACGTAAAAGAAAGAATGTTACCTGAAAAAGCAAAGAAAATTATTCACATCACAATATGGTGATTTGCTGTATTTTTCACATATATATTTAAAAACTTTATTAAACAAAAAAACTGCACAATGAAAAGCGCGCTTTAATGAGTAGTACTCCCGTTTTCACTATAATATACTACGTGACAAAGAAAGGTATACATCCATTAAATATAATTTTATTTAGACAATTTTTGCATGTTTACTCGTCTCGGTGAAAGTAAAAAATGATTAAAGTTTTTTAATATTTTCCAGCTGTGGCGTTGAGTAGGGGCGGATTGTTGAATTGGTAGAAAGACTAACAAATTCTTACGCACCATAGTTTTGTGTTACCAGGAAGGTCGTGGACACAGAGCGAGATGTACCGGCCATCATAGAGGAACCACAGAGCATGGAGATCGTCTGCTGCGATTTTTAGCTCCCAAAGAGTGGTTTAGGAGAACACATGGAGGGATGGTTGGTATACGTACAGAATATCGCCGAATACACAGTTTTGATCTTTTGTGGTATTGTCCACATTCGAGCTAAGCGCTTGCAATGGTATAGAGTGAGGATTCAGTGCGACCAAGAATGATGAATTTCGTTTCTGCCTGGGGAATGCACGATGGTCGTGCAAGGGCGAGAAGGCGACGTGGTGAAAGACGCAATCTACAATTTGACAGAGAACGTCATGTCCATCACACAGTAGGCCTTATAGTATGGAGTGCCATCAAGTATCACTCTTGTTCAATAGATATAACATGGCAGCCCAATGATGCATTCAGGAATTGGGGGAGCCATATGCCATAAGATATGGTAGGTACGTAATGATCTGTTAATCTTTCTAGAAATTTCTCTCATCGGCAAATCTGCTTCACGCAATCCAACCGCCCCCTTTCAGTCACTAAGCTGGGAAATCTTTGTTACGTAGTATAGTTATTTGTAAGTGCTAGAAGTAACATTTTATTATGAGAAGTGAAGTTTGCTGCAAACACCATTAAAAGTACAAATCAACGCATTTCTTACATTATTAAATTTATAAAATAACATTTTGAAATCCAATTTTCCAAAAAGTTTATTGTCGCTAAGATTATGGAATACTTTGAAGAAAAGTTCAGAACATGGAATTCGTCTACGCCTTGGTCAAATTATTTCACCGTTGACACAAAGAATCAGTATATAAGCAAATATTACAATCATGTTGCTTTTTTGAAGGGAAAGGGCTAAGGATATCGACCGAAAAGTCGAAAGTATTGAACGGGAATAAATCGACAAATTTCTGGTAGAAGCGCAGAATGAAGACTCGCCTTTATTGTGCATCCTGTAATAAATTTGTCAGCAATACAGTAATTGGTAAGTTATTTGCAAGCCAAAAATAAAGATTTGTAAGTCGCTCATTAAGGAGATATTGATATAACCATTTAAAAGGCTAAATTTCAAGAATTTGTAAACGATTCATTAACGAACGCCGACTGTAGACAGGGTCTTTAGTGACTGCATCGAACTATTAATTGTACAATGTTCAGTTAGTATAGTGTGTTTAGTCACAGAAGTGATACCGAATTCTGCTTTATCTGAATTTTTTACTTCGGAAAAATCTAAAATTTTAAATTAATTCAATTTCAATAAAATTTTGTTATATCAATTTTGAAGAAGAAATGCGGTACTTGATTACTATTAAAAACATGAAAATTTGTCGATCATCGACTTATCCAATTTTGCCGTACTATAGCGACTGTTCCTCCTGGTTGTTGTTCTTGTAAAAACAAATTATTCGAGGCAGCTGTGATACGTTTAAGCAAATCTTCGACGGATTCCACAACTCATTTCAACAAGGTTTAAATCGGGAGACTGCGGAGGTGATCTCGTCATCTAGTCGAAAGTGAGGATCATGTAGAAACCGCTTGCGTTGTCGGAGAGCTAGGGGTATATTTTCAAAAAAGGTGGGCAGGTCATTACGAAGAATTTCAAGATATTGTAAACCATTGCGGTCCAATTAAGCACTCATCAACAATTCTCGCAACAAGTGAAAAATGGCGTGAAAGTGGCCCGGTTGGGGATCTTCAGCATTTTGCTGCAACAACCATTCACAAAACTTAACTCGTAATAGATAATCCGCTGGTAACAGTGCCTGAACACGCTGGATATGATATGGGTATAACTCAGTTTCGTGTAGTAAGTGCTTACCGTTGATTGGGATACTTCAGGCACCTGTCTAAGCAATTTGCCTTGTACTTAGTCGCGTTTTTTCACGGACCACATTCAACACTTGTTCTTCAACTTCTAAAATATGTTGTGGTCACCCGGGGTCACCATTTCGTCCACGATTTGCACATAAAATTATCAGTATCACGTCCACGTTGAACCGCTGCCGCAAAAGTGATACTATAATGATTTTGTGTGTGTCGATCGGGAAATCGATGCGCATACAAGCGTGAAGATGCCAATGCAGCTTAGCTAACTTAACACCATAAATAACAATCACATCAGCATTACTGTACTAGATGAGCTATTTTGAAAACAAAGGATTGACACTCTCAGAATAAATAAAACACCACTACTGATCTCGTTCTTTCACCAACTAGACTTGTTTACTTTGAAGTACAGTTGCCCATCTACGTCATCTTTTATGATGTTAGAATTTAAAAAAAAAATTACGTGAAATCTATTACACCATTTTATAATTTTTTTGGTGATATGATGACTTCTTATTTAAGGGTGCGCATATCATCAAAGTTTTTCAAATGAGTTCTAAATCACCCTGTATATTTTTTTTTTATGGGCAGACCTGTTATTAGTTTAATGTTTTTGAATCTTAAAATATTAAGTATTGCTACATTTTTGACACCTTGTTATTCATTTGATTGATAGCAGTCGGCGTTTGACCGGCAACCAATTTATTAAGTTAATTATTAAGTTTTGGAGGTTAACGAATCGCTTACAAATTCTGATTCATAGATTAGGCTTGGAGTTTTTCTGATGTAAAATCATTAAAATCATCCGAAAATACGGGAGCAACTTCACGAAGCAAAACTTCTCCCAGTGTAACTATTTTACTTCACACCAAAGGAGCAGCTAATAAGAAATCGCCTCGTATCCCCTCGCGAGTGTAATTGCTCCTATCGAATTAAGAGACCATCGGCGTTGATAAATCGAGCAGTTTTTAACGACCCAGATAGCGTCCGATCGCGATGCGCCCAGATCCGCGCAAAGTATGCCCATTGTGGGGAATAAATTCCACATCTGGCCGATACCGGCTAATTAACCTGGCATCGTAATAACTCGCGCCGTTTTTCCGATCCCCGGCGAACATCTTGAGAGCATTAGCGGGTCGGTCATGCAAGAGATATGCATGTAAATACGAATGAGCGCATTTGCTTCGATCCTGGAACCGATACGGCCTCACTTAATTGAACAAGTTGAACACACATCTCTGGTCTACCGATGTAGGAGAAAGCTAGAAGCCGTTCTACGGTTAATCCAAACGGATATTTGACACGGATATTTAAACTTCTGATCATCTTTTTCTACTAACTCCCTTTTACGGATATTTGTAAACTAGCATCTGTGATCGACCACAAATAACACTGATGCTGTTACTGTCTGTTGCACTAAACATAAGTGAATCTGAGTACACGTGATGTAACACGTCATAACCGACGGAATATCAAGAATGCGTGAGATGTACATGTGTCCATTTAGCAAGTACTGACTTATTCCGTGATGGACTTGGCGGTATCACAAAAACTACTTTAATACAATTTGTAGTAAATAACAGATTTCTGAGAGAGACTGACGAAGACACTTACCCAATGTTGAAGGTAACACTCATTGGCGTTCATGGTATTATACAGCAAATATGTAAGTCTTCATTCACGAAAGGTACCACATAATTATGTTTTCGTGTGCTATAGATGAATTTGATACAGTGATAGTATACACACGTGAGGCAAAACTTCTGTTGTTCTTGTTGCCAATGCGGTTGCTGAATTGGTGACCTTAACACGTCATGGCGGAAGGCGATCTTCATCAGAAAAAAGGTATTAAAATTAATTTTTGGGAGAAAAAAGAAGTAGCGCGTGTTCACCGTCAACGTCAGTCTCTTATGATAACTCTAAGTGTTTAATGGAAGCAATTAAAAATGGCTTGTCATTTTCTGACAATAGCTTCAAATATAGCCGGGGTCTAACTGGGACATTTTATTGGAGTTAACTAATGGATGATATTAAAGTCAGGCAGGTCAGTTGTTGATCACACTAGGTAGTCTATTGATTCAAGCTTGAGAAGTAAGTTGACATCTATAACGGCGTTATTTCTATTTTACACGTTGTTTTAACAGAATACATTAATAAAAACAGACAAAAAACGATCTGTTTGGGGTTGAAAGTGAAGCCCGAGAAGAGATTTGTGCGTTTGTTTATTTAGACATGATTACCTTACTGTAATGTTGTATATTAATAATACGTGTTAAAACTATTACAATAAAGAACATTAAAACTATATTTTTAGTATTTATATTATGGTATTTACTAATAAAACATCACAAAGAGTAGCTACAGTAAAATTAGAGCACACACTGGGACATTTGTTGCTTCCATTTGTTATGTGGCTTTCAACTAGACACAAAAGTTTGCCTAGGAGCAAAATAAAATTTCCAGTGGCTAAGTTGTAGAAAAATGGCAACTTTTTGAGGACACTCGAATATTTCAGGTCAACTGTACTAGTGTTCACTAGTTGACGTCACTCAGTAGGCGATGAAAACCAAATGTTTACTACTGCTATCAAGTTACTATGTCATTATTGTCATCCCCCTTATGTTTAATAGAACGATATTAGTAAAAAAATCCATCCTAAATAATCTAGTAGAACTAGATTTTAAAAATTAGCAAAATAAATTAATATATAAAAGTAAGAATGACTTTAACCCGATAGCAACAGCAAATATCTTATGGTTCTCATTGCCTACTGAAACATATAAACCTACAAATATACTGTATCTGTGCGTTATACATGGCGGTTATATTATATAAGTCTTTCCTATCTAAATTCGTAGTGGCAGAACCTCAAATTCTTACTCCATAAAATCAAATCTTTCACACCTATTGCGGCTGAAATTGATGTCATCGGCATTTTATTGGTATGCAGAAAGAAGAGTATCCGTAGAAGAGAAACTTTAGGCGGAACACATAGAGTAAACCCACTTATTAGACTATTATTGAACACTCTGACTTGCATTCCAAAGCCATGTATCCTAATTTGTTTAACTTCTCTTTATGTGAATAACAAAGATGGAGCGAATAAAATATTGTCAAGTAAATAGACATTTCAACAGTCTGGCAATATTGGATTGTTTTTTCTTTGTCTGGTCGCCTTAACAGAAGGAAACAGAGGGGAGGTTTTCACTTTCCGAATCTGTACATTTTTTAATACTTTTAGAATCTCTATTTAATATTAAAATATTTTTCTCTACACTCTTTTTTGTTTGGCTTGCAGTGTAAGGAAAACATTACCTGTTCTGTTCCTGTACTCTTTTTGCTTTTGACAATATGCAGGATATCAAACTACTTGCATACGAATAATAAACACATAAAATGCTACATCTTGTTCTCCATATTCTCTACGCCCAAGAACTGGTACTACACACATATTTAAATTACTTTATTTTAGCATAAAATGGACACAATATTGCCCAGGTCTAACCTCTGCGACAGTTCCACGCTTCGATGTTTTTTTTTTTATTTCAGATACCACAGAATCAATAAATTCGACAAGGAAACGTTGGCAAAACTACCAAGGCAAATCTAAAGACGAAACTGACGCAAGAGATGTACAGGATAAAGGATAGGTCAGTCAATTAATCAATTTCGTTTCTCTTCAAAGCCGTCGTGGGTGGCAAAGACAATAATTATTTAAATGGTATTATTAAACAATTACATATAGTGGATGTATACGGCGTTTGATCGTAAACAAGACGGTCCATAACTCTTTTTTTATCGCAATTCAATCAGTTGTTTGTTTATTTGTTTATTTGGCAGGTGTGGTCAAACCACTGGTAAGTCACAGCTGCTCAATTACTTAACAGGATGACACAAGTGTGAAGTGAAATAATATCAGTAATAGATTAAATGCACTTTTTCTAGAAATTAATGCTTGTAACAGAAAGTTACTTGACACCGAATGAAAACAATAAATCAATTTCAGTAAGAAAAAAGAGACGTGAGTCACAGTTGGTGGCTGGTCATACAGTAGGCTTATAGTTTTTCATTGTATAGTATGTTTTAACAAAACATTTCTCTGTAACTTTGAGGAAAAAAAATACGCCTGTAAGCATCAAAATATCTATGTAGTTTTTCAATTTTACTGTGTAAGTTATAAATGAAAAGTGCTATGAAAATTATTTTATACAAATAAATAATTTTACAAAATATTGCACTAATAAATATTTTTTAATAACCGATATAACAGAGTTTAAAATTATTGCAAATTTTGAAATCGGCTCTGTAATAAAACTCTAATCGAACGGCTGTTTCATGAATGTTGTTCGATACGTCATTGATAAGCGCCATGTGACACGACGAGATGAGCGTAGTTGTTGTTGAATGTCACGCTCCTCTGGGAAATCTTACTAACCTTAAACTTCCATTTCAACCGAACCGACGTATTATACGTGTTATAAAAAAATCGTGTTATGGTTAAAATTTTGATGTTTTGTGGTGTACGCGTTGTATTATTTTATGTTAAACGTAATTTGCAGACATAGTGATATAACAATGGCACAAGTGTATTGATAATAATGACCTGGGGATGTTATTTGTGTACGGAGAAGGTAATCAAAATCGGCACTGCAAGACGAAATACACAGAAACTTCCTTATAGATTTCATCCCTCTTCACGACAGTTTGTTTATTTACACATCTAACCCATCTAACCTGGGTACTACAGATAAACTACCGTAAGTGTACAGGACCGGCTTACGTAATTTAAAAATGCGAAAATAGGTGAGTCATATATGATTTTTTATATTAAAATTTTATTGCGCTATATTTTGCATATTAAGACTTCGGACACTTGTCCAGGACGGACCAGAAACTTTTTGTGCAGATTACGTGTGTGGCAGACGTTTCGAAGATTTTAAGTAGTAGTTGAGTATAGCTCGGAAGAATAAATTTTTATTTTAGCGATGTTATATGAAGAGGAGGAAGGGTTCGTCCTATCAATAAAAAGGAAAGCTGTAGGGTGAATCATCCATCATTTATTTTCTGATCTGGAGAGAGATCAACGGAATTTTTTTCAGTATACTCAAATGTCACGAAAACAGTTTTCGAGCTCTTGGATCGCCCTTGCCTACAATACCAAAACACAAGATTTCTCAGATCAGTGTCATCTGACGAAAGACTTGCAGTTTGTTTAAGGTGAGTAAATAGAGGTTGTTGATAAGAGAGGATGCCCAACAATTCAACGACATTTGCAACTTAACTGGTCGAATATTTCTAATAGTTTCAAACCAATCCCTGACTTTTGTGGGAACAGAATTAACGTCGGATTAGTGGGGTCAAGCATAGAAATTGCAGGCATCGGCACAACCTGCAGTGACGGTCGTTGCAGGTGACGGTACACGCCGGTGCTAGTCTAGTATGCGATGCTCTGTTAAATAACATGGGAACCTTCATGAACAAGCTTTTCAGGTCCGTGCAGGCATAATGTGTGTAAAAACGTCGACAAGGCATTGGAAATAAAAGAAAAATAAAATTATACATGTAAGGTTCCAAGAACCTTTTGTGTTTTTCAATATTATTGAAAACAATATAATTATACATATTTATGAGGACAACAACAAATTCTAGTTACAAGTAAATAAATTTCTTGGTATTATTTTCAGTAATACTGAAAAACAAAACATGTTCTTGGAAGTTTGCATTTACATTTTGCATATAATTTATTATTTTCTTTTATTTCAAATGTTTACTAGACGTTTATACTAAAAGTATACTTCGTGATATTGAAAGCGCTGTATAAGAATTACTTTTAAACATAATTTAAGGAAACTTGGTATATTTAGATCATAGAGTACATTGAACAACGCAATGTCGCCAGATTAATTGCTAATATAAATTTTCGAAAAATGTGCCGCAAAAAATATAACAAGAGGCCGTGGAGTGGTAAACTAGCAGTCGTGGTATATTGTACAGCTTAACCTGAAGGATCTTTAGTTATAAAAAATAAACCATCAAAATCACACTACTTACTACGATTTTACAAAAATGTGCAGTGAAGTACACTGTAGATAGTAGCACATACATATTGTGGAAATTGTTTTGACCTATTGTGAGTAATTTTGAAAATACCCATGAAAACCATCGAAAATAAGTATATGTAACCAGTTGTACCAGTTATTTGGTATAAATTAAATACAATTAAACTATTAAAGAACGTATGCATGACTTTAATCTACAACATAATTTCATTCAAAGAATATTTGTTCATTTTAAAACACTTCGATTGGTTGCTGATAAAATAATTACAAATTGGATAAAAATATTTATACAATGTATGTGTAAAAATCGGTAGAAGCCTGTTCTTGCATTTTTGTATAATGTTTTAATAAAGTATATCGCGTATGAGTCAATTTTGCTATTTTTATATTATTCGTGTAGCCAAACACCTGGTTTAAATTTATTACAACGTAAACTTCAGGTTAAAGGTTGTTATTTCTGTTTAATGATTTATTAAACGATCGTTTCCTATTACCGCATAAAAATATTTTTGATTTGAATATTAATTTGTCGCTGAGTATTTGTAAGCCCCACTTTTATATATGGTTTTAATTCGAATTATTTCATATTACTTATGTGGTACAAATATCTATGTAGAGCAAGAAGTGTGAAGAAAATGTGTTTATATGTATGCATATCCAAAATATAAGTGAAACGTCTTATTTACATATTTATTACAATATTCAACCAGTTTCTATTGGATTTTCGAAGAAGTAAGTTATAAAATAAACCCAATGCCTCGCAGCTGTTAGCCGGCCTGCGATATAATAAAATTTTACTGCAGAATAATAAATACAATTTAATTCACCACATTTAAAATGGCTTATCTGTTTCGAATCACCGTAGAAAACGAATCAATTTCTATAATAAATCGCCTGAATCGTAACAAATGCAAGTGCCACTCGTTGGGAATGTAAATAAAACCGATTGCTTACAAAAGGCGAACACCAGTCTCAGACAATGATGGCGTTTTTTCCAGTAACTCAACTAATTGACTTATCTGTTCTGTCAGTTGTCCGCAGAAACGCGCAAATGCCACGCAGAGGCGGCCGTAGTTTGCATTCAGAGGGGTGATTTTATTGAATTTAATTTTGCTTAAATCAGATCGAGAGCAATTGGTCTCAGAGTTAGGTACCACATTCTCCGTATATTAATATTACAATATTATACATAATGAGTATGTTTTTATGATAGATTTATTATTAAAGGGGGATGTAATAGTTGTTAATAAACTCTTAGTTACCTTAACTAAAAACATGTTCATAACTCCGTTGGGAGTTATACTAAATAGTTATAAATCCTAAACTCCCTCTAATCTATTTACAGAAATAAACGGACAAATTGTCGAATTTTCCACTGAAAATATTTCCCGAATCGCAAGAATTTTCCGTTGAATTGTTGTCACTGCCTATGCCTGTCATCAAACATGAAGTTGATGTTTCATGTTTGCAATTTTATTATTCAATTCCATGCTGTCGGCCAAATACCCTTCTGCTATCGTTGAACTTCGCCATCCACCATGTCTCTTCAGTGTCATCATATTTGCTCCTGCATTGGCCAAAGCTTCTGGATCTGGCAAACGCAATTTTACTTGGCATTTTTCAGAACGGGCTGAACTGTGTAACGCTTAAGAACTGTACGATTCAGACTGTAAGAAAAATAAATCAATATCACTCATACTAGAACGTGAAAGAATAAATGCATACCATGCCTTGAAAGTAAGTCAACATTATAGTTTCACTTATATTTTTGTTTTCAATACAGTTAACTTTCAGCCATTGCAGCAATTTGTCATATTCTTTTTATACTTTGGTACCGACTTTGTTGGTAGTAGTGCGGCACTAGCTTTCTCAACCTTTTGTAACAAATCGTTTTTAACACCCTGTATTGTTCAACGCTATTCATATTTTTCTTTTATATATTTTTAGGTATTAACAATATTGTGTGAAACTAACTACTCTGCGGACTAAAGCCCCGACCAGCGTTGAATTACACCCATTATATCTACCCATATATTCTATATTATTAGCTTTTGTAACATTCTTTACTGTATTAGAAAGGTATTTTAAGCTAATATAAATCAAATCTCCTACAATTCCTATCAATTAAGTCATATGTATGCTCATTGATATCAAATATCTAGGTATGCTAATGAACGATTCCGCAAACAAAGCTCTATTCAATAATTATCTGAAATAAAAATTAATCTAGCTAAATTTACTAACTTGGCAGGTTAAAGTCACTTTTGACATTGTCGATTTTTAATTTCAATTAATTTTAATTTAGTGTTATAATAATTTTTATAGTTAGATATTTGACTCAAATTAAAGGAGGCCACCTGAAGAAGCAATCCCAAAAATGCAGAAATAGGTTAGATCTAGTCTATTGTGGTTGAATTTTCAAGTTCCCACTGTTTCAAAAGTGAACTTAGATATTAATAGAATGTTTTCATTAAACCAGGTTAGCAAATTTAACTTTCTAATACAGTAAAAGAAGTTCTGCCATTTAAAAGAAGTATGATGTGCCATAAGTGTGACATCAAAATTAGTTAAAAATTCTTATTTGTCGTGCCAAAAAACATAATTATGCCAATTTTTTTTCTAATACTCCGACAGGTTTCAAAGTTATTGAGATATTTCAAAATAAAATTCTAGCATTGAACGCCCTGTATTTTTGAAACCAACATTCGGATAAGGCCTATTCGGCTCAATCGACTTTTTTTGGTCACCTTCAACTTTATTGTCAAAAAAAAAAACTTCAAGGTACGAATGTGAATGTAGTAACCTCAAAAACTGACAGAAAAAAGATGGTGTGATTGGAGTAACAGAAAATGTTTTGTTGGTTTACATGAATCAACTATTTCAGTCCAAATATATTATGGGTAAAATGGTCTATGCTAAGAATTTCTTTAAAAGTAAAGGAATTATATGGTAAAACATGACGTTTAATTGACATTTGTAAATTTCTAAAGTCGACATATGTAATTTCTAAACGAAAGAACGGGCGTTATATTCCAAAAAAGGTTAAATTTTGATACTCATTTGTACACATCAATTTATCAAGACACCATATTAATCAAGACAGTTTATTTCTACTACTACTACCAACTTGTGACATTTTTAAAAGTTAACAGTCAATGTTACAAGTTAGCAGCATTATTTGCAGTAGAGAATCATATTTTATTTGTATCATATATGTTGAAAATCATGGTGGAACTGTTATTTCCAATAATACAAAATTTGGACGATGAAAGAGTTGAAATTGAACCATATACTGGTGCAGATGCGGCTGAAGCAGAAGACAGTGGCAGAGTATTTATAGACTCTTTCGATTTTGTTACTGATGGAATCATCGGCATAACGGCAATTTCGCTGTATTTCCATATCGTTCAATCTCTTCTTTAGTTAAATCCTTGGTCTCTTTTTAGAATATAACGCTCATTGAACACTTCTCACTCATTCATTTCTACAAATTTTTTGTACCACAAAATGTATTCGGACTGAATCTAACAGATAATTGCTTCATGTAAACCAACAGACCAATCACACCATTTCTTCTGCCAGTTTTAGTGACTATACATCACGCTCGTATTTCGAAAATGATTTTTCTGGCAATAAACTTCAAGCTACGCTGGTGGCTTCATTAATTAAGGATTACATAAATAAACAGTGAAATAAACAACATACGTAGTCACGGTAGCGCTTCCAAAGCTTACGATAAATTATAGATGATTTTTTTTAGTTGAAATTTGAATATCTCTGTATTTTAGAAATGAACAACAAATAACATATATAACAATACACTTTTTTTTTACTGTTTTAGAAAGGTATTTTAAGCTAATATAAATCAAATCTCTGATACCAAACATCTAGGTATGCTAATGAACAATTCCACAGACAAAGCTCTATTCAATAATTATCTAAAGAAAATAAACTAATTTACTAACCTTCTAATGAAACACTCTATTAATATCTAACTTCACTTTTTGGCAGTGGGAACACGACAAATTCAACCACAATAGATGAGATCTGACCTATTTCTACATTTTTAGGATTGCTTCTTCAGGTGGTCTCCTTTAAGTTGAATCAAATATCTAACTATAAAAATTATTATAAAAATTAAAATTATTTGAAGTTAAATATCGACAATGACAAAAAGTGACATCCTGTCAATGAATTAAATATGACAATACCTACTTGAAAAATGTTCCCTTTTATGTAAAAGTTTTTATATTATTATATTTTTAAGTATTAATAATATTGTGTGAAACTAACTACTCAGTGGACAAAAGCCCCAACCTGCGTTGAATTACACCCACAATATCTACCCATATATTCCTTATTATTAGCTTTTGTAACATTTTTTTACTGTTTTAGAAAGGTATTTTAAGCTAATATAAATCAAATCTCCTACAATTCCTAAAACAGTAAAAAAATGTTACAAGAGCTAAAAATAAGGAATATATGGGTAGATATTGTGGGTGTAATTTAACGCAGATTGGGGCTTTTTTCCACTGAGTAGTTAGATTCACACAATATTATTAATACCTAAAAATATATAAAAACTTTTACAAAAAAGGTGAACATTTTTCAAGTAGGTATTGTCATATTTAATTCATTGACAGGAGGTCACTTTTTGTCATTGTCGATATTTAACTTCAAATAATTTTAATTTTTATAATAATTTTTATAGTTAGATATTTGATTCAACTTAAAGGAGACCACCTGAAGAAGCAATCCTAAAAATGCAGAAATAGGTCAGATCTCATCTATTGTGGTTGAATTTGTCGTGTTCCCACTGCCAAAAAGTGAAGTTAGATATTTATAGAGTGTTTCATTAGCAGGTCAGTAGTAAATTAGATTATTTTCTTTAGATAATTATTAAATAGAGCTTTGTCTGTGGAATTGTTCATTAGCATACCTAGATGTTTGGTATCAGAGAACATACATATGACTTCATTGATAGGAATTGTAGGAGATTTGATTTATATTAGCTTAAAATACCTTTCTAAAACAGTAACAAAATGTTACAAAAGCTAATAATAAGGAATATATGGGTAGATATTGTGGGTGTAATTCAACGCAGGTTGGGGCTTTTGTCTACTGAGTAGTTAGTTTCACACAATATTATTAATACTTAAAAATATATAAAAACTATAACAATACACGTAAAGTAACGTTTTTTAATGTCCGCCAGTATCCATAATTATACACTATTCATGATTACGACCGTGTTTTCATAAATTGACATTTACAAACGAATAACAAATAAACAGTTTTGCTAGTCAATCAAGTGCACCCATTTTCCTCTACCCTATTGCAGCGCCCCTGCTTGCGATTTGGGAAATCCGATAGATGACAATTAAGAGACTTCTCGCTACTTCCAGAGAGACCAAACGCCATTTATCCAACTCAAAACGAAGAGGGCACAGGCGTCCGCCTCTCGCGAAACAGAGAGGCGAAGGGAGACCGATCTCCCGAGAATGGCGGGTATGCGATAAGGTGACATAAGGTATGCGAAGTGTCCGGTGTACGTTATATTTAATTAGCCGTTGATCCGTAAGGGAAATCGGGGAGTCGTGAACGATATATCACACTTCTCGGCGGCCTGGTATGCCTGCAATGGAAACAATTGAACGAACCAGGCCAGACCGGGAGATAACGTAAGCAACAATCGGCTGGTCTCGAATTGAAATTGTGGTACAATTTCTAGACGCGGATGTTGGTGCGTACAGGGTGTAACTTTAAGATGGGATTTTTATGGACAGCAGGTCGTGTATTTTTATACAGGGTGATTGAGAACTTATGCAAAAAAAATCTGAGTGTACTCTTACAATTTCGTAAAGAAAAAATCTTTTTTATATAAAATGTTGCATAATGACATTGACTGCCCTGCTGTTTTATCGCAAATTCAATTTAATGTACCTAGATCCAACTTGAGAGTTGTACAAACTTTTTCTCTTAATAAGCCGAAAACTAATCTTTGATTAAAATCCCCTATATATTCAATGTCTTTTAACTTTAATAAATTATTGTGTTGTGTTTGTGATATATATGTTGATAATTTTAAGCATATAGTGAGTACCGCTACGCAATTGCTGACTGAGGATCATACTTCGGTTAATTTGTTATTTAATTAATTATATCTTCTATTGTTTTATTTTTCATTGTATAACTGTAATTGGCTACTCATATTTTCTGTTACAATACAGGGTGAATCTTAAATAAGTACAAATATTTTAACTGCAGGTGTAGTTCGTCATATAGATAAGTCTAGTTAAAGTCATTTTTAAAAATTTCAAATATTTACGCAGATATAATTTTTTTTTTAAAAATACCCATTTTGAAGACCGCTGACCAAATAGACCACTGACGTAACCTAATAAAATAAACCATATGATTTACTGAAGGCGAGGTTGCCATATCTTCTGTAAGATAAATAATTTTTTAAAGTAAATTCAATTTTTACCATTGTTTCTAGTTTAAAAATACTCGCTTTTAGCAACGAGCATAAACGATAAAAATATGAATTTTCTCAAGTTCGATACTGTCAGTTAAAGAGTTTAAGAAGTTACTTAAATGATTTCAAAAAAATATCCATAAACGTGAATAAAAGCTCACCTACTTACTGAAAACAACAACTATTTAAACAGTTATCCATATTTCAGTTAATACCATTGTACACTGCTAGAAAGATTATCACAAATTATCCCCTTAAATTATTTTATGAAGAATAACAAACAACGTGTCACTGCTGTTTCGTAGTGGGTGAAACAGCTTTTAAAAATAAACACAAAACATGAAATAACAAAATAACTAGCTTGATGTATGAGTTCAATATCAAGTTAATGTTTTACATTTCTATGTAATTGTCGTTTATATTCTGTGTTTTTGACATCCTATACATTTTTAAATGTCACAAAGGACAAATAAATAAAAATATTATTATTATTATTATTATTATTATTAGAGAAGGCAAAGTAAAATATTTAAAAGCAGCATCCTCTAGGCTCTAGGATTCATAATAGAGATTTTGTTGATGTTGATACCGGTCCACTAGTATATACTAGTATGGTACAGGACAAAGGTATAAACTGTGGCAAGTGCAATCAAAACATGTAATATTTGTGGAAAGGGATTTGATAATTTCAGTACACGTAAATATGAGATACTTTTGCATCTTCTGAAACCGAACTAATTGCCATTTCCACCGATTGTTTTAAGCTACGCTTACGCTTTAAGGAACCTTAAAAATATAATTTGCCTTCCACCGTTTACTAAACCCGACATAAAATGTCTTAAACCTTCATAAATATAAGCCCTCGAAATTCTAGGCTTGTCTCTTTTCACGATACTTAAAGGTTCTACATAACCTAATTTAATAATTTGGTTTTATTATTTTCCACTGAAAAATAAACAAAAAATAATGAACTATGATGAAAATGATATATTTAATATTGATTTAGACATATTAAAAATAATAGAGTATGGGTTTCCTCGAAAAGTGTACGAGAGAAGTGATCACTTCCATACGATGGATAACTTTTTTTAGAAGATACCGGCTGTATAAAGAAACAGCTGCACATTTTGACCTTAATCGAAGAAGATCTTGAATTTCCAAGTAATATAATAATAATAATAATAATAATAATAATAATAATAATAATAATAATAATAATAATAATAATAATAATAATAATATCTCTACCCCTCATTCTAATCACAGAGATTAGCCCAGAAGTTGGAGACTTGTGCGGGAGAGGGGGCGGCATATTATTATTAAGCAGGCCGCATTTGCGCCCAGGAACGACTTACGTTGGTAGGCCCTAACCACTATTCAGTGCAGGAATGAGGGAAACCTGGAAAACCTCATTAATTAGGGGGGTAGTCAAATATCAACCGGTATCAATCTCTCACATTGACCCAAGCCAACATTCTTCCACCCTACCATACCCGCAGAGAGGGCGCCAAACCTCTCCACGAATATAGCTTATATACGGTCTACCGGCAGCTGGGCTCGAACCAACACCGATCTAGTCACCTCGATTCAAGTACTGACGCCTTAAACCGCGCGACCACTGCCCGACAAAGCTGTAAGCTCTTAAAAAGAATCACTGATAAAATTACAAAAAAAATACATTTATTTTTAATCTTTAGTAATAATTCTGTATCGCCAATAAAACGGACTTCCTTTTTTTTGTTTTCAAAAAACTTTTTTAATGATTCTGCTGTTCTGTGAATATTATTTGGCGACAGTGAGTTAAATTCACCTGCTATCATTTTTCTTGTACAGACATTATCGGTTTTTTATTCTCCACCGTACTTTTATAATTTGCTATTATGTTAATTAGTAATACTTTTTCTTCATTGCTAAAATTTGCCAATCGTGGTTTTTTTTGGGAATTATTTCCATTATAAATCCTACCAATTCGAAAACAGAACTTAGCAGAACAACATAAAGTCAGAGTCAGAACAGTGAGAGTGAAGTGTCACACTTTTGAGGTTAAGAAATCGAAAAATTATGAATATTGGCTTTTTAGGTAGACTCTACAAATGAAACTAAAATTTTAACCGCCCTTAGTTAACTACACTTAAAAGGCAATGCGGTGGAAATGGCCATAAGTTAATAAATAGTTTCTTTAAGTAATGCACTGCTTGACGCATCTGTTTTAAGAGTAGCAGCACTAATGTATAAAACGTATTTAAATCGTCTATTTCACGGACAGTGTTTTTCTCTTAAGTGTCTTGTGTATTTAATTAAATACAGTGTGATTAAATAAAATATGGCGCATTATTCAAACAGTGAAAAGGTTGACATGCTAAAAGTATAATTATTTGTTAATTAGTGTTAATCAGTGATAGTGACAAAAATAACGTATTGTGACAAATCAGTCTGAGGAAATGGCCATAAGTTAATAAATAGTTTCTTTAAGTAATGCACTGCTTGACGCATCTGTTTTAAGAGTAGCAGCACTAATGTATAAAACGTATTTAAATCGTCTATTTCACGGACAGTGTTTTTCTCTTAAGTGTCTTGTGTATTTAATTAAATACAGTGTGATTAAATAAAATATGGCGCATTATTCAAACAGTGAAAAGGTTGACATGCGAAAAGTATAATTATTTGTTAATTAGTGTTAATCAGTGATAGTGATAAAAATAACGTATTGTGATAAATCAGTCGGAGTGTAGTAAAAATGGATAATGAACAAATTCTGGATAACTATGGTTGTGAGCAGAGAATCTTAATATTTTCATAAATAAAAATATTTCAATCATTGTTTGACATGTCTAAAAATTCTAGTGTAACACTGGCAACGCTGTGGAATGCACATCCACCATGACTCCCGAATTAGCGGTCCTCAACAAGTTTTCTATTGAAAAATCACGAAATTTATTTAAAATTTGACTTTTTTATTCCTGATTTTTTTGTAAAAAGACTATTAATTATGTGTTCTATACAGTGATCTGTACTGCTGGTTAAAATATTTGTATTTATTTAAGGTTCACCCTGTATACACTACTGTTATTATGTGTCATTGCTCTGTAAATGGGTAACTGTTATATATATAGTTGTTATGATATTTATTTATGGCTTTTGCGATGGTAATGCTGCAGCGGCAACTAACTCTTGTCCCGTAAACTTTTCCATTTTTTTCGCTTAGAACTATTAAATTGGCAATCGGGTTGACAATACTTTGACATAAGAATACCTTGATAATTTTGTTTAAATTACTATGAAATTGACCAAAGTGGGATTAATTCAAGAGTGATTTTCTCAGAAACCGTTAAAGATAACGATTTGAAACAAGAGTACCTTTTTGCTATATTTCAGCCAGAATGAAGAAAGTGAAAATGCTGACTCGCTCATTTTTTTGTGTAAACAAACGTATGTCATAAAAACAAGATTTTTTAGTATTCAGCTGACAATTAATATTCTTGATTAAAATAAATATGTCAAATATGATGTTTTTCAAAACCATAACACAGCCCCACTAAAAAAAAAGTTCATACACAAGAGAGTGACATATGTATTCCCATGTATTTTTCGACGCTGAATCCGATCCCGAGCTCAGAATTGGGTCTACACGTCTGGAATTGGCCCCAGGGGCCGAAAATGTCCTGAAATGCGGTTCCCGGGATAAAGCGAAGTCGACGCTGAATTTTAGAGCTAAAGCCGGATTTGTGCTCGAAAAGTTTATGGCCAACTGAAATTCCGGGTTTGGGTCCGGGAAAATCCCCCTTGGGGCGGGAAAATCCTGTTTTGGACGTCCCGGTCGCGACTGTGGTATTTTCGTGTGTTTCTCAATTCTGGACCTGAGACTGGGTGTGAAAAGTTTTTGGTCAGCTGAAATTCTCAGTTTGGGCCCGGGAAAATGGCCCATTGGGGCCGGAAAATCATATTTCGGATGTACCATTCGCAAAAGTGGGATTTTCATGTATTTTTCAATCCTGGTCCTTAGAGTATGCTCAAAAAGTTTTTGGACTGCTGAAATTCCCAGTTTGGGTCTGGGAAAATGGCCCATTGGGGTGTTTTATACGTCTCAGTTGAGACATTGGTATTTTCATGTACTTTTAAATTCCAGAACTCCGTTTTTGGCCTTTGGTCGATTGGAATCTCTCATTTGCTTCCATTTTCCAAGAAATCGATTTATCAGAATGTGTTCATAATTAAGTATATTTCAATTTAAACATAAGTTTTAGTAGGGCTGACAACCAAAAAATCAAAATTAAATCGATTTCTTGGAAAATGGAACACCCTGTATAAAAATTGATGTTATCATCAGATTCTACGCCCCATCTAGTGTCTGTATACCAAATTTCTTCGCACTGGCTATGATGGTTTCTGAGATATTCGCACTGAAAATCTTAGAGGGAACACCCCATATATAAAACAATAGCAGAACATGCAACAAAAAAACAATAACAAAACATGCAAAAAACAATAACGAAATATGTAAAAAAATACATGCGATAAGAAAATTAACAGTAACAAAACTTGCATTTATAAAAATGTACATTGTAACAAAAAAGGGATCAACAAGGTGCAACCAAGAACAATCAAGAACAAGAAAAAATATGTTCATACAACAAAACAGGACAAAATCAAATATAAAAACGAAACAAAAGAATATCGTGCAATAAAATAGAAGGAAATCATATACAAACAAAAATACCACTGACTACTTCCGAAACCACAAATACCACTGTTGCGACTGGTATGTCCGAAATATGATTTTCCGGCCTCATTGAGCCATTTTCCCGGACCCAAACTGGGAATTTCAGCTGTCCAAAAACTTTTTGAGCATACTCTAAGGACCAGGATTGAAAAATACATAAAAATCCCACTTTTGCGACTGGTATGTCCGAAATATGATTTTTCGGCCCCAATGGGCTATTTTCCCGGACCCAAACTGGGAATTTCAGCTGACCAAAAATTTTTCATACCCAGTCTCAAGTCCAGAATTGAAAAACACACGAAAATACCACAGTCGCGACCGGGACGTCCAAAACAGGATTTTCCCGCCCCAAGGGGTCATTTTCCTGGACCCAAATCCGAAATTTCAGTTGGCCATAAACTTTTCGAGCACAAATCCGGCTTTAGCTTCAAAATTCAGCGTCGACTTTGTCTTATTCCGGGAACCGCATTTCAGGCCATTTTCGGCCCCTAGGACCAATTCCAGACGTGTAGACCCAATTCTGAGTTCGGGATCGGATTCAGCGTCGAAAAATACATGGGAATACATATGTCACTCTCTTGCGTATGAACTTTTTTTTTGTGGAGCTGTGTAATCTTTCACCTGCTCTCACTCGGCTCTCACTCTCCTTATTGACAGGTTTTGGCCGTGGGTGTGGATAAAACGTTGAATTACTTCGGGAAATTAACCAGCCTTTAACCCTCTCGGAAAAATATAACTCTCGGCTGCGCTTCGAGTGCCCATTTTTTCTCGTGGTTTAAAGGTTTGTTAATTTCCTTATACAATTAATAACTATTGTCTAATCACACAGTAGGGAAGGCAACCTAAATCGTTCCTACAACGACAAATCCAAGGACAACATTTAATAACACACGCACACAGTATTATTTCATCTCGGGTTGCGCCTTATCGCAATTGTTTTCAAAAAACAGAATCTGACTTCCCGGAACTCAAACTTCCACTAAGTCCGTTCTTTCTGATAGTATGAGATAAAATTTAATCTCTCTAATGAATGGATGTTGATGATGATAAATTTAAATCCGTGCGCGCTGGGTATTTGTTACAACGGGCTCTGGCCGGATCGCGTTACCGAAATATATGAGTGTAGTGAAATATTTTTGCCCGCAAGCACTTTTAACGGTACTTCACGGTGACATTTGGCGAAAATATGCGCCTTGTGTTGCTTGAATTTTTCCTCGTCAGGTAGCCAGGGACTTTTAGATAAGAAAGGTTTACTTTGACGAATTAGCAGCTCTAGGTTGTGCGGATTTTTCTTTAACAGACATTTCAGAGCACATAAATTCTTAAGGTGCGAATACACAATGAGAAAATCTCATGACATCTTTGTTTCACTAGAGAAAAATCTAAATTAAAAGTTCTTGTTATTGTGGAAATAGACTTGAGATACTTGACATATTGAAGATAATTTCGTGAAATAATAGTTGATGACCTTGTTATCGATCTACAAGAATATATTACGTAACCCTACACCAATTTATTAATTTTTAAGTTGTAATATTTTGTCTTAACTGAAGCAGGTAAATTTTACACATTTTATTTTATAACCTTTTAGCCCGATTTTAATTACAAATATAACCTAACGGTCGGAACTGATTTAAATTTTAGGTAAATTTTACTTTAATTTAACTTTGCCAGTTTCCAGTGCTACATGCTTTACTTAAAAGGAAATATTACTTCTTTGAATGACCTTATAGTTATTTTTACTTAAACAAATAATTAAGTATAATCCCTCTAAACTAATTAGCAATTATTTTTGTTGCAATAAGATTAGGTCTAAATTAAATTCAGTCAGAATAAAGTTTACAGGTTTTCAGATTAACAGAGTATTTTAACTTAAATAACTTTGAGGTCAAAATTATAAGTTGTAATAACTTCGACCGAATGATATTGGAAATGATAACCATGAAGCCGCATGATGTTAAGTGTGTCATATTTTTTAGAAGCTATTAAACAGAATCATGAATTTACTAATATTTATTCTGTATGTACGTACATAATTGTTATTCTTCTATGTAACTTCGTTAAATATTTTACAAAATTATTAGAAATATATTTTATGAAAAAAATAAATATTTCCTTGAAGAATTTAAAACTTTAGAGTAGCTTCAAAATTCCAGAGGTAGAATTGGTATATTCTGTTAACATATATAATTACAGCATTATAATTCGTACCATATATGCCCAGAGAAGTAGTGGTGTCTGATGTATTTTGCTCCTATAAAACATGAAACCGAGTTTTTGCTGTTTTTAACTTTATAATATAAATATTATAAAACGATTATAGGCAAGCCTAGTCCATATTATACAGGGTGTCCCAAAATAGAAGGCCATACCATTAACCACATATTCTTTGGACAAAAATAATGCGACTTTCCTTATGCCATTTTTTATTTGCGCGTCCCTGTTTCAATATACAGGGTGTTAAAGTTACATTTAAAAAAACTATTTTTGTTAATAATCCCATTGTTTTCTAAGATACACACTTGAAATTTTGCACGTTCTTTTATCTTACTCCGGCATACTTATACTTATCATGTAATTTTGGTGAAAAAAATCGAAGGGTGAATAGAGGTAACTGAGGGATGCAGTACCCTTTATCTCCTCCAATTATTTCTAAGTACGCCTATGCAGCTTTTTCAACGTATAATTTTCTTCTGATCATTTTATCTCTTTTGTCATATATTGTTTAAATGCTCCGTTTTGAAGAAAAACGGCAATTTGTAGTGCCCATAAATCTATCATTCACTATCATTTTCAAGTGAAACTGAAATTTTGTGGATAAACCTATTATTACAATACCTTGGCAACTTAGCAAATCGTAATACTTACTGAATGAATAATTGCTAATTAAAACAGAATGGATAATTTGAAATTTTATAAAATGAGGAATACTTATGAATTGAAAACATAATATGGCATTAAAATCTGTAATATAGTTTTCTTATCAACCAAAAAATAATAGTCTTGTTTAGAAATAGTAATAATGAACGATCAACATAATAACTTTTTACCTAAATAAAATAATTTATTAATTACTACTAATTTAACATACGTTCTACTTGCCCACCCTCCTCATTAACACATGCACGTGCCCTTTTAAGTAGCGAAAACCTTATATTTTGAAAGATATTCTCTTTTTATTTTAATTAGCAAATATTCATTCAGTACCAAGGTATTATAATAAAAAGTATATCCACAAAATTTCAGTTCCACTTGAAAATGGTAGTGAATGATAGATTTATAGGCACTACAAATTACCGTTTTTCTCCAAAACGAGGCATTTAAACAAAAAAATACAAAAAGGTAAAATAATCAGAAGAAAATTCTACGTTTGATATTTCAAGAAAAAGCTGCATAGGCGTACTTATAAATAATTGGAGGGAATAAAGGGTATTGCATCCCTCAGTTACCTCTATTCGCCCTTCAATTTTTTTCACCAAAATTACATAAGTATGGCACAAAAAGATAAAAGTACGTGCAAAATTTCAAGGGTGTATCTTAGAAAACAATGGGATTATTAACAAAAATAGTTTTTTAAAATATAACTTTAACACTCTGTATATTGAAACAGAGATGTCCAAATAAAAAATGGCATAAGGAAAGTCTTATTATTTTTGTCCAAAGAATATGTGGTTAATGGTATGGCCTTCTATATTTGGACACCCTGTATACAATGTTTATGAACAATGTATATCAACAATTGGAATACATTCTCGAAAAATTGCATGGGAACAGTTTCACTTTATATTTCTGTGCTAAATTTTCTAAGGCGTCATTATTTTTATTTCTATTTATATATTCATTACAAGTGACATTCCACAAGCAAAACGTAGAATACAAATTATCAATCTTGGTTTTATAACATTAGTCCACATTATGCGTAGTAGAAAAATCACAAAATATAAAAGTAGGAAACGTGGCCCACCAAATACTGAACTTGTGCCATGTATCTTAAGACGTCCAGACTAGTCGAAACTTGTATATGTTTTCAATTTCAATGAGAAACAGAAAACAATATTTTTATGTTACTCAGCACTCCCGATACGGTTCCGATACAGGCTATAAACAAATCTGAACAAGAGTAGCAATGATGAAAATTTGTAATAAAATGTTTATTTAAATATTTAAAAAATCAATATACATTATTTTAAAGCAACAATAGAAAATGCTATAATCTATATTCTTTACAAGTTACAAATGCAGGTTTTTACTTGCTGTTTAAATGCAGCTTTTCTTGGACACGAAAGTGTTTGTGACGTTTGGCAGTCTTGATCTGAAATATAATAAAAATGCATTATATTCATGCTTTGTAATTTAATAAACTGTATATTCTATTCAGTAAAAAAAAATACTCAAATAAAAACCCAATGTATAAGTATGTCCAGGACATTTTTTAGTTCTTAATATTATTTAAGCGATTTGGGTATTTCTATACGTATGTTAATTAATTTGAGGCAGATTATTTTAATTTATTTAAAAATGTTACTGTACATACCATTTTTATTATATACTGTTTGTGCACAGAATAGAATTGGTGCATCAGTTTGAAATTCAGCATCTTGAAATTTTGGATTATTATTATCAGAAACTCTGCTTGAACCAAAAATGCTTGAGTCTAAAATTTACACAACACAATTAAGTACCTACTTACATAACAATTGCACATTACAATTTTTTAAATAAATACCAGTACAAAGAACTTACTTGTTGGTTCATACAAAAATAATGAAAAATATGCTTCAAATTCAAATTTTTTCGTAGCATTGATCAGGAGTAATATTTGCTTATTTGTGACTTCCAATAAATCATAATTGATTCTTTCAAATCTGGCATCTACAAAGAGACAATTTTTGCTTAATATGTATACTAACCGGGCGTGTCAACTTTTCCGTAAAAAAAATCAAGAACACGTAAATATGCGTCAAGAAGGAAAACTACAATTATCTGTTATTTTAAACAAAATGATCATAAAACCCATGTTTAAACGGAATAAATCTTTAATTTCGTAAACTTGATAAAATAAATTTTTATAATTTAAAATAACGCCCAACAATCTTTCAAATGAATATCTTGACATATTTCTTTATATTAGTTGATGAAGTATGTGGTGGTTTTGAGGGACGTATTCACAGTACAATATATCACGGGCATTTTTAGAAGAAAAATAAAATAAAATCTATCGATCGCACACAACACGTTACAGATCTAGCGTCGGCCACCGTGTAGGTGCCTATAGTCTGTTTGGAAATGAAAGAGAGTAATAAAACCCCCAGATAAGAACCGACCATGGGCGTGGTAATATTTCGTTTCAGGTAATTATCGGGTAACACTAATGCTAACAGGTAATGGGTGTACATCAGCATATTTTACTGGATACATCATAGGGCAGGAGCCAGTGTATTGTGACAGATTAATCCAGTCTTAGAGCTGAATATACGAAGACGTGCTAGTGCAGTAGAGTAAAATTCGACTTGTGTTTAGTGACTATTGTGCCAGTGAATATAATATTGTTTAGGTAAAATGTCGAGCTTATCAGATTACGTATCTGCTAAACGCTTGAAAAGATGTGCGCTGTCACAGATTGAGAAGATTATTATATTAAATGTATTTAATGCATTGAAACACCAAAATCCTACCAACAGTGTTAATGACATTGTGGAAAAGTATTCCAAAATGACAGGGATTGGAAAATCGACTATCTACAGACTATTAAAGGAAACAAAAAATGAACAAGATACTGTAAATCCCCCAAAATCATCTACAGGGAGGTCAAAAGTCGTTATAGATGATTTCTTCAAAAATGTCATGTGCAGAAAAGTACACTTATTTTATTTTAAAAAAGAAATACCAACGCTAAACAAAATTTTAAATGAACTTTCAGAGGATAACGATTTGCCAAAAATCAGTAGAAGCAAATTATGGCCGTTTTACGAGAGTTGAATTTTTGCTGGGAAAAGCAGAACAGGAAGTCAGTTCTTATCGATAAAGATGAAATTATTTGTTGGCGAAGGTCCTACTTAAGATCAATTAGAAAATTGCGTGACGAAGGGAGGAATATTTATTATTTAGACGAAAGTTGGGTCAACGAGAGATATACTGTAACGAAAGTATGGCAAGATAAAAATGTAAAAAGTTTTCGACAAGCATTTTGGGATGGACTTTCAACAGGGTTCAAGGCACCTTCACGTAAAGGGCGAAGATTAATAGTGACACATATAGGTAGTGCCAGTGGTTTTGTAGATGGCGGTTTAATTTTATTTGAATCTAAAAATACAGGTGACTATCACGAAGAAAATGAACGCAGATGTTTTCGAAGAGTATTTTACACAGATGTTGGATCTTATTCCTCCGGGGTCTGTAATTGTCATGGATAATGCCAGTTACCATTCACGGCAGACCTACGACTGCTTGGAGGAAAGCCGATATAATTCAATCGTTATCCGGAAAAAAACATTTCTTTTGAAACAAATATGGTGAAAAAGGAACTTTTGACCCTTGTCAATCTTAATAAAGATCAGAAAAAATATATTATCGATGAAATGGCAACAAATCGCCAAATAACGGTACTACGGTTACCACCTTATCACTGTGAACTTAACCCAATCGAATTAGTCTGGGCGCAGGTAAAAGGAGATTTAGCGCGAAATAATACGACGTTTAAATTAAGTGACGTGAAAATTTTGTTAAAAAATACCTTGGAACGAGTAACTGCAGATAACTGGTGAAGATGTATACATCATGTACAAAAAGAAGAGGAGAAAATGTGGTAACTCGATAATTTAATTGACGTTACTGTGGAACCTATCGTTATCAATCTAGGAGACGAAGATAATTCATCAGAATATTCAGAGGATGAATTTTAATATACCTACTTTTTTATTTTCTTTATTGTACATTTATACAACACTACATTTACTCACCATAATTTGAATTTTCAAAATACATATATTTTTGTGTGGAATAAAAATCTATTCATTAAATTTAAATAAATATTTTGATAATAATATTGAATAATTTTATTTGAATTACTAAAAACCCTCTTAACCCGGTTATGATGCTTAAAGTAGCCTCTAGTTTTGAAATGCTGTTTTTATATTGTTTACTTATAAGAGAAATGGACCGAGAAATTGAAGCGGCATAGACAAAGACGGATTGTCGGGGATTAAATTTTAGCTACCTGCTACAATTTAGTACGGTTCGATCACACACAGTTTTTTTAAAAGTACACCTCATCTATACCGATAATACATAATATAAAAATATTGAATATAAACACAGTACTACATTTATTGACGATTTGCATACATAATAAGCTTTTATTACTCTCTTCCATTTCTAAACAGGCTATAGATACCCAACGGTTCCCAAGACAGTTGAGGAGAGCAGAATTGGTAGAGCTGACGTGTTCGAGAGTGATACAACTTATATATTTATTCTGTAAACTTTGCTATAATTGAATAGTAGAAATTAAATGTCAAAAGAATTATACAGAAAAAATTATAAAATTTTTCACCCAATTAATAAACAAAACGCCTCTAATTTCAATTCCACCGCTCCCTGTTTTAAAATCCATCAGTCAGGTGGCCGTTTCCAACTCGAACAGCCGGAAAAATTGATTGCTCCTGTCACGCCGACCTGTCATCGGTCCCTGGGCCGCTCTGAACGAATGCGACGACGACGGTCCCTTATTCAGTTCGACCCGATAAACATTTACATATTTTTTAAAGTCGCTTTCGGGGAATCCTCCAATTAAAATCCAATAACGGGGTTATGATGCCGATTGAAAAATAATTGATGAGGAATAGTTTTGTTTTCGGTTAATTGGGATTGCTACCAAAAATGGAAATGCTGGCAATTTGGTAAAGTGGAAGATGGATGTGATTAAACTGTAACGTGCGACGCAATTTAGGGTATATTAATTAAAAAAGTGAAATTTGTAATTTAGTAGAGTATTCGTGCTTGCTTATTCATTTGTAAAATTTTCATTATATTTTATTTGTAAAAATAGATTATGAAAAATGTAGTCAATGTCGTAACATTTTTTTTGTAAAATCCGAGTAAAAAATTATTGAAATTGCAGTATTTTCAACCTTTACGTCGCTGGAGTTAATGGATATCGTTTTAGTTTATGGCGAATATGTGCCCAATGCACCTAATTTTACCGCGGCGTGCAGTGAGTGCAAGTGTAGTGCAACGCGAAGGAAATTTGGAACCAAATCGTGGAAGAGATGGCGGTTCATGACGTCCACGGCGTATTGTAGCAGTGTTGCATATCATACACGAGGCTCAATTATATCCGTACTATGTACAGGGTGTCCAAAGATTAATACCAAGGGATTGGATGAAGAGGACCGGTACCATGGCCGCCACGATCTCCTGACTAAATCATTTGGACTTTTTTTGTGGGGATATTTAAAAAATGAAGTGTATCCATCGAAGTCGAGCTACTTGATACTTAACGATTCTATAAGTCTGATGAGTTTATTCTGACAATTATATTTGGTTTAACTAATAAACACCTATTTATTTTTACCAATATTTAAGGTTAGAAACAATGAAATAAATAATGAATTTTGTAATGCTCTACTTCTATTGGTAATGACGCCGTGACGTCAGTTACGTTGCACTAATTCTGATCTGGGTATTCCAGATGCACTATTGGCTGTTTATCCTAATTCTCCTTAAACTTGAAAATATCGGAAAGAGAAAAAGACTAATACATTAAGTATGTAATGGATGAAATGACTACAGTTAATGGGTTTGCATTATTTTGCTTACCAACCTACCTCTGCGAACTGAATCCCATTAAGTTGATTCTATCGAACAAAATTCAGTTTAGCTAAACCAATTATGATTTATTTTATTTTATTTTACACCATTTAACAGACTAAAGCCCAGTTACAGCATGGGAATCATACAAAAAAAGCAATATAGATTAAAAAATGTACAATAAAAATAGCAAACAAATAATATGTATGGAATAATACAGAGACATACTAAACAGCTGTAACATACACAACAAAAAAAGTAACATCTGGATATGAAAATTAACTCGCCAGAATAAGTCAAGTTATTTAATAATTTAAATAAAAATACTAAGTATACTATACGTCTGTCTTCCAAAGAGTTAACAGAAAATTTCAGTAAAAGCTCATCCTGGCAAAGAATTTAAAAAAGGGACGTTATTTTCAGATCATCGACATAGAGCAACCAATGTACATTCAGATTACTAACAATACCATTTATAAATAAAACGAATAGCAGTGGGCCCAAAGTCGAGCCTTGATGACTCCTGACGATGCAATCCCTTCAGCAGATTTAAAACTACGATGCATAACATGCTGGATTCTATTAGTTAAATAATCTATAATTGAGTAAGTAGATCGGGAAATCTAAATGACTTTTTACAGTTTGCGCCAAAAGTATGGAATAAATTCAATAAAAACGAAACAATTATTTTTTGGGAAAAATCCTCGAACAGGTCGATTTTTAATTTAAAAATACATATTTTAGCGTAAAATGCGATTTTCAAATGTCATTTGTTTTCGAGTAATGACGTCATCGATTTTTTTTTAAATGGCAACACAATATTTTTTTCCTTGATTCTGAAAGATCGTTTAATTCTCTATCAGACAGTACTAAAATTTTGCCCTCTTACATAACAAAGTTTTCGAGTAAATGACGATTGAATGCTAGAAAACGTAAATTTTTTCCATAAAAAAGTAACAATTCTGAGGTATGTAAAATTGATTAAATTTTATACTTAAATTAATTGTTCGAATTGCCATTCACCAACTTCTTGACAATGCGCAAGTCTGTGAAGAAATTCTTCTTGCACATTATGAATGATTTCTGGGGTAACTCTGCGTATTTCGTCCCGAATGCGATTTTGAAGTTCTTCTAAATTACGTGGTTTATTAATGTACACTTTCGACTTCAAGTATCCCCATCCGATCCACCTCCCAGGAAAACAGTTGTCCAAAAAATCTCGTACAGGGCGAGCATAGTGCGGAGGTGCACCATCTTACTGAAACCATATGGTATCGTCAGGAATGTCAGGGTCATTATCGTTAGGAAAAATTACTGCAAGGGCTGGAACAAGGTCATTTTCTAGAAACTCTAAATATCTTTGTCCTGTAAGGGTTCCTTCAAAGAAGAAAGGCCCTACTATTCTGTCGTCAACTATTCCAGCCCACACATTTAATTTCTGAGGGTGTTGGATATGTGCCTCTACCATCCAATGAGGATTTTCCCGACTCCAATATATGCAAGTTTGACGGTTTACTGTACCATTCAGACAAAATGTGGCCTCATCTGAAAAAAGTATTTGCCGGTGTAAATTTCTATTTCCTTGACATAAATCCATTAGAATTTCGCAAAAGTGTAAGCGGCGATCGGGATCATCTTCATTGAGTTCCTGCACAAGTTGAATTTTGTAGGGATGACATTTTTCCTTCCTCAAGATACGTAGCACTGTGCTCTGACTAGTGTCATTGTTTAATGCAACCAATCGTGAAGAATTATGAGGATTATCCACCATACTTATCAAAATGTTCTGTTTCTGATTTTCATTAATGCTTGGACTCTACCTTATTGACTGTTGATTGGCTGATAGGGCGATCTGGATATTTTTCATTAAATAAATCGCAAACTTCCTGCTGAGTTCTAGTCATATTCCCGCATCCGATAAGAATTAAAATTTCAATTCTTTGAGTAACAGTTAAATGTGCTATAATACTTTAAATTGAATAATAATTTCTATGTCGCTTACAATACTTATTAGAAAGTCGGTGTGACAATGACACTTTGCAAAGATTTTCACCTACGTGATCCATTAAAGAACTATAGAATTCGAAAAACTAAACTTGATAACGTTTTTGCTTTATTTTAATTGATTTACGTTTTTCATAAAATTTTAGTACTGTCTGATAGAGAATTAAACGATCTTTCAGAATCAAGGAAAAAAATATGGTGTTGCCATTTAGCAAAAAAATCGATGACGTCATTACTCGAAAACAAATGACATTTGAAAATCGCATTTTACGCCAAAATATGTATTTTTTAAATTAAAAATCGACCTGCTCGAGGATTTTTCCCAAAAAATAATTGTTTCGTTTTTATTGAATTTATTCCATACTTTTGGCGCATACTGTATATTATTTAGCTTTTTCATGGATTAGTTCGACAATATTTGTTATTTTGAACTACCTTTAACAAAATAGTACTGTTGGAATTGGTATTTTGAGCCGCACTGTATCTGATGGAGCGTTGTTAAGACTTTTTAGGGACACCCTGTATATTAATTTATTATAAAATACCTTTTATGACCAAAATAGTGAAATGTACAAATTGTACTATTACATTCTATAAGTAATCTGCACAATTAAGATGTACAGAAATTTTACAATGAATTTTTATTCAAAAAGGTGGTACAAATCTCATTGCACAACGTTGTGTGAATATCAGCTAAATAATTTCTCTGAGAGTACATTTACCGATTTTAATTTCTCCATCCATTTTCGAATATTTCGAAAACTTCTCCGCATCTTCCGCTACTTCTAATGAAACGAACGACTCGACGACACTTCTACAATGGATGTCCGTCGCGGCAATTAAAGTAAAAAAAGCCACAACACCTCGCGGTCGACACCATCGGGAAGATTTACGTGCCCCATCTAGCAAACGTTAGACCCGGGCATAATTAAGCCCATAAACACTGGAACATGGTTTTGTGTAATACCATGGCGGGTATAAATAATACCATGCCTTCGGCCAGTGGAACTCATCACTCTTAAGGACCATTAAGTCCAGCAGACCATTTATCCGTATTTGGGCGGCAGTATGTCTTACACTTAAACGACTTTGGTCTAGGAGTACGCCGCGATGTGGCTGGGATGATAGGAGATATTTCAGACTTGTTATTAGCTTGGAATGATGAGATTTGATTCATGATGGGTAGATCGGAGCAATAGGGTCATTTGTTGTTCATTTAAAATTCGCTATCCTTTTCATCAAACAAGTAAAACATAACTTGAAGTGTAGTCAATTACCGTTTTAACAAAACTTGAATATACAGGGTGTCCAATACTAAAGATTCTTGTATAGCAAAAGTAACAGAAAACATGAAAAAAAATGTTTAAAACGAATAGTATTATTACTATTAGTAGTAATTTTGTGGCTAGTGCGTTCGTTTTTCTGTGCTGACTTGATATTTGTGAGAATACAAAAATTTAAAAAATATTTGCAATCGACGTCATCAAATATATCTTTTCCAGAAACATACCCAAATTTTATTCCTGTATTCTTTCTGTCTATTTCTTTTTAATAAACCGTTATTAGAGGATTTTTTTGTATTACTTCCCGGTTTAAAGTTATAAGCAATGTCGTCCTAAAGAATCTCAAAAGAAATACGACCTAAAAATCACATCAGTGGTGGCAAAAACAAGTAGTCGTTGGAAAATAATTTAGTGTTAATACAGTTAAAACAAAAGGTGATGATAACAATAACTAAACATAAGAAATGAAGCAAACGCCCTTATATTATACAGGGTGATTAATTAATAATGGTAGCTTATAAAGAAACAGTAAATCGTTTATCGATTTTTAACAGGTATATCATTTTTAATTAGAATTGAACGTAGTTTAATAATTTCTTATTGGAAATTCAGATTTTTGACGCACAACAAAGTTTGACATACTCCAACTAGCGCATCCTAGATGTGATTGCAAAATAGTTACCATTTTCGTAATTACCACCTCAGAAAACATAGGTGTACAAACTTCCAAGACAATCCGTTCAAAGATGCTCAAGGTACTAAAAAAATCGCAAATTTTTCAACTTTAACACCCTGTAGATCGAAAAGGAGCAACATTCGGATAAGGCATATTTGGCTTAATTGCTCTATTTTGAGGTCTGTCCCATTCTTAAGGAATCACCCTGTATACATATTAAAATCTATTTTCTATATGACGTCCTCTCATTTCCAATCCAATCCAATCCTCGCCGAACTTTTTGTGGGCTGCGTTTATTAACATTTTACCGTATAACTCACTACTAGAGTTTATAACTTTTGCTTTCAAATGATTAATATCTCGTGAAGGTGTTTTGAAACCTTTTTTTAAAAGAACCTCCATAAAAATTGAGGGGTGTTAGATCTAGTGACTTTCCGAGCCACTGAATAGATCCATTAATACCAATCTTTTTTTCTGGGAAAGTGTTATCTAAATATTGCTGCACAATCCTGGCCTTGTGGGGTGGAGCTCCATTGTGCTGAAACCATAGGTTTCTCCTTAGTTGCAAATGCACATTCTCGAGAAGTGCAGGAAGCTCTTCTTGTAGGAAATTTAGGTAACTCACGCGGTTCAATGCATGTTTATAAAAATAAAACCCAATTAAATGCCTACCGATGATGACGCACCATATATTTACTCCAAAAAGGTCTTGGTTTTGAACTGGATTTACAATGTGGGGATTTTCAAAGGACCAATTGGGTTTGTTGCGCCTGTCTGGCAAACCATTGTTGAACGATGACTGCAGATGTTTTTCGCAAGCATCAGCAGTCATTTTGAACATCTATACTTATAACTATTTCACATTTTATTTTGTGTTGTGAAAAGAGTTCTAAGAAAATTATTGACAGTATGTTTCGACGTATTTGTAATTATTATGAGCAAACACCTGTCATGGTAGATGTGAGACGTTGCCACATATTGAAGATCTATTTCCTGTCACAATTCTATTAGCGCTGGTCAGAGAGGAAACAAGTGGCACCACTAAATCCATGTATGTGTAAACCCGCGATAAGTGATATTTTATGTGTGACACACAAACGTTACAAATTCTAAGTAAATTGATTAAAATAACTGAGAAAAGAAAACGAATTTTAAATTAAGATTGTAAAATTGAATTTTTAACTGATTTCACTGTATATACCTTTACTTATCGTTACCATAGATACCTACTTGCATCTATCAAAACAAATATTTAAAATAATATAAGGTTTGAAGTTACCGTTAAAGCAATATGACAGCTATCATTCAATTGTTTTCAAAGTATACTTTGCGTAATTCATTAGTATGTCCAAAAAATTTAAATGCCGGTTTTCTCACAAACGGTTGGTTTTCTTGACTTCAAATAAAAGTATCAAATTTTTGGTTAAACATTCTTGAAAGGAATGCCGACAAAATCTTAATAAAATTATAGCCCTTTAGGGTGCTGCAATTTTAGAAATATTTGACTTGAAACTATGTCTCCATAAATGTAATAAGGATACCAAATTTGAAAAAAATCGTTTCAATATTAAAAAAGTTACAGCCAGAAAATAAATAAATAAAATAACTTTGGGGTTACGTAACCCCATTAATAAAACCCCGAGATAAGAACCGGCCATGGGCGTGGTAATATTTCGTTTCAGGTAATTATCGGGTAACACTACTGCTAACAGGTAACATGTACATTAGTATATTTTACTGGATACATCATAGGGCAGGAGCCAGTGTATTGTGACAGATCAATCCAGTCTTAGAACTGAATATACGAAGACGTGCTAGTGCAGTAGAGTAAAATTCGACTTGTGTTTAGTGACTATTGTGCCAGTGGATATTAATATTGTTTGGGTAAAATGTCGAGCTTATCAGATTACGTACCTGCTAAACGCGTGAAAAGATGTCCGCTGTCTCAGAATGAGAAGATTATTATATTAAATGTATTTAATGCATTGAAGCACCAAAATCCTACCAACAGTGTTGACGACATCGTGGAAAAGTGTTTCAAAATGACAGGGATTGGAAAATCGACTATCTACAGACTTTTAAAGGAAACAAAAAATTAACAAGATACTGTAAATCCCCCAAAATCATCTACAGGGAGGTCGTTATAGATGATTTCTTCAAAAATGTCATTCGCAGAAAAGTACACTCATTTTATTTTAAAAAAGAAATACCAACGCTATATAAAATTTTAAGTGAACTTTCAGAGGACAACGATTTTTCAAAAATCAGTAGAAGCAAATTATGGACCGTCTTACGAGAATTGAATTTTTGCTGGGAAAAGCAGAACAGGAAGTTAGTTCTTATCGATAAAGATGAAATTATTTGTTGGCGAAGATCCTACTTAAGATCAATTAGAAAACTCCGTGACGAAGGGAGGAATATTTATTATCTAGACGAAACTTGGGTCAACGAGGGATATACTGTAACAAAAGTATGGCAAGATAAAAATGTAAAAAGTTTACAACAAGCATTTTTGGATGGACTTTCAGGGTTGAACAGGGTTCAAGGTCCCTTCAGGTAAAGGGCGAAGATTAATAGTGACACATATAGGTAGTGCCAGTGGTTTTGTAGATGGCGGTTTACTTTTATTTGAATCTAAAAATACAGGTGACTATCACGAGGACATGAACGCAGAAGTTTTCGAAGAGTATTTTACACATATGTTGGATCTTATTCCTCCGGGGTCTGTAATTGTCATGAATGTCAGTTACCATTCACGGCAGACCGAGCGGACGCCTACGACTGCTTGGAGGAAAGCCGATATAATTCAATGGTTATCCGGAAAAACATTTCTTTTGAAACAAATATGGTAAAAAGGAACTTTTGACACTTGTCAATCTTAATAAAGATCAGAAAAAATATGTTATCGATGAAATGGCAACAAATCGCCAAATAACGGTACTACGGTTACCACCTTATCACTTAACTTAACCCAACCGAATTAGTCTAGGCGTAGGTAAAAGGAGATGTAGCGCGAAATAATACGACGTTTAAATTGAGTGACGTGAAAATTTTGTTAAAAAATTCCTTGGAACGAGTAACTGCAGATAACTGGCAAAGATGTATACATCATGTACAAAAAGAAGAGGAGAAAATGTGGGAACTCGATAATTTAATTGACGTTACTATAGAACCTATCGTTATCAATCTAGGAGATGAAGATAATTCATCAGAATATTCAGAGGATGAATTTTAATATACCTACTTTTTTATTTTCTTTATTGTACATTTACTCACCATAATTTGAATTTTCAAAATACATATATTTTTGTGTGGAATAAAAGTCTATTCATTAAATTTTAATAAATATTTTGATAATAATATTGAATAATTTTATTTGAATTACTAAAAACCCTCTTAACCCGGTTATGATGCTTAAAGTAGCTTCTAATTTTAAAATGCTGTTTTTACATTGTTTACTTGTAAGTGAAATGGACCGAGAAATTGAAACGACATAGATAAAGACGCATTGTCGTGGATTAAATTTTAGCTACCTGCTACAATTTAGTACGATTCAATCACACAAAGTTTTTTAAAAGTACACCTCATCTATACCGAATATTGAATATAAGCACCAGTATTACATTTATTTACGATTTGCATACATAATAAGCTTTTATTACTCTCTTTCATTTCTAAACAGACTATAGAAAAATATTGCATGAACTCGACATATTACTTTTTCGAGTAGTAACACCACCCCTCAAATTTTCTGCGCGGAATATCCGGACACTCCGTATTTAATAAAAAGATGCTTGCAAATCCATTGGAATCAATTTAGACAATAGTATTTAAATGTAAATTTCAGACATACTTTCCGCTAAAATTCCGTATTCAACCATCTTTTCTTGAATATATCACCTTTCACATTAACTATCCAGAACGCAGAAAACGGCTTGTATTTATTTTAGTGCAATTAACGTGACGTCCTTACGTAACTTTCAGATATTTTTTTTAACTCTCTTCGGTGTCAGCGTCCTGTTTAGAATTTGATAAATTTATACGTCGGCCTACGCTATGACGTTGTTCAATATACAACACGAGGTACAGATTTCATTAGAGAGCGTAGATGTATTAGACCGATATTTCAAATTATAACCAGAAAATGTCATCTCGTACGTAACTAATTTTCTTGTTTGTTAAAAAAATGCGAGGTGTTGTTATAGTGGATGTTGTACATTAATATAAAATAATAACTAGGTTCTTAATATTTCTAGCATTTGTGTTATTTTATACATACTTATTGACTAGAATTTTTAAGGTAGTTAATTTAATGTTTTTGATTTGATTACTAATTATGCAGGTTGTGTAAACAAACTCCAATCAAGCCACCATAGTACACTCAAGTAATCAGTTAAAATCCCTCTAACTGTTCATTTAATGTAAATATTATCAATAAATAATATTTTATAATGTATGTTTCTATTTCATTACAACACATTTTTATATTATTTATTTTTAGCGTCATGTTTGTAGGAAAACCTAACACAAATGGAAACTGTTGCGTGCGGAGAAGTACCACTTTCCGCACTTGTTGGGAAATTATTAGTGTTTCACACTTGTGCGACTTGTCCCACTGCGTGTAAAAATGTTCTTTTACATAGATGTTTAAGTTTAGATATTATATTTTATTACATTTATATGCAACAATCTCACATAAAAAACACATGTAAGTAATATTTAGCTTTTCTAATCTAAATGAAATTCTACGTAACAAAATAACTTCAAAAATCTGCCTTCATTCATTTAATTTTATATAAACTCATTCTTATTGGTCACATTTAGTCTTTTAGCATTGGTTGGGCTTTACTAATAAACCTTATCTTTATTATTTGCCCATAATAGCCGTTTTAGTTTCTCATTTGTTCAGATTAATCATTTATCTTAAGGAATAAGATAGTAAGCGCTATAAAATGAGTGGTTAGACATGATAAACAACAAACAAAATGTATTTTTTTCTCTAAGATAGGATATTTAAAAATACAAGTAATAATTATTTATTACAAATTATTTAACTTCATCATTATTTGAAAAGTTTGTCATTAAATTCGTTTTTGGAATATGAAAAAAATCAATGTTGTTATTTTTGTGATATAGGAAATGTAAGTAAGTGTCTTAAGGAAATGTGTACATATTCGGAAAAAAGTAAACATTTTTTTCCTGGGGAAATAGTTATTTTCCTAACAAGTGCGGAAAGTGACACGAGTTAGGAACAGAATTTCTTCTACAAACTCATGAAAATAATTGGAAAGCTTAATATTCTTAAATCTCTGTTAATACATACGGAAACGAAAGCAACATAACAAGAGTGAATACGTTGGAATAAGAGAAGTATTCTTCTTACTTATTATTTATTAGTAATATTAATTGTAAACGTACAGAAGTACAGTAGGTTGAAGTCAGCTGCTTCTTGGAAGAATATTGCTCTAATATGGGGAATAAATATTGGAAAGAAGTTTCTTTAGAAACAGGCGTCAAATAGTGGCTACTCATTACTGATAGCACATTTGGGCAAGACGTTAATGGCTGTAAATTGCAGTTTGAAGATGATGGATGAAGAATTTTGTTGGACATTCCTTTTTTCCGATTTGTAGAGTCTTCTATGCACCCCTCAACAACAGAAGTTTATTTCCACTCTCTTAAACGTTTAATATTTATGATGCCTTCTCCATAACCGGCAAGAAAAGTGACCGAAAACCGCCTGAAACTGTGACCTGCTTATAATTCGGAATTTTGAAGGTGTAACGAGACTGCGATTTCGAAGAGTATTTTTCCTATTGATGTCTTCAGGTTAAACAGTAAATTTTCTATATTTGTACTATAAAAATAATCAAAGATATAGAATTTCTTTTGGAAGTAGGTTTGTATATTTTCTGTATATATTAAAAAAATATCCATTATTTCACGTATCACGAAGAATGGCAGAATGAATTTGGAGTCCTTGATATTGACAATATTTCTTATCTTCTATATCGTCGATGATGATTTTCGTTATTTCATCTAGTCTGCAAGCACGTGCCAATCCAAAAATCGTTTCCAACTTAATCATCAGGTAAGTTTCATCGGATGCCTCACTAATAAATTTATTTAAGTCTTCTTGACTAAAAGTTTTTGCTTTTTTTGGACGAAAACGGATTTGACTGGATATGTTACAGGTGGAGGTGTACTAATAGCCCATAATATTTAATAAAATTGATTTGCCTTATTTCACGATGAATTTTCCTAGGATTGACATTTTATGTTGCAAAGGACAATTGAAATATAGTGTAATTTATGTTTTTGTTATCTACATTCCTCCTAATATTAGCAATGAAGATTTTGAATTATTTTTAGATGCATTTGGTCAATTAGATTTTTTGTTCAGTAAGAACATTCTGATCTTTGGAGATTTTAATTTACCTAATTTTGTGTTAAATCAGGTGTATGATAGAAAAGTTGTCGCAATGAAAAACTTCTTAACATTTTTTGACATAAAGCAGCATAACTGTATATATAATTGTACGAATCGTCTATTGGATTTGGTATGTACAGATTTGAAATGTGAGATCCTGCATAATGAAACACCTTTAGTACCAGAAGATTCCTACCATGCTTCACTAATTATTGATATTAGCACTTCTATACAATATACTAACTTTTCAGCTAATACGTCTCAAAAAAGTTATAATTTTAAAAAAGCAAATTATCAGGCTTTATATAATGATCTTTTAAATACTGATTGGTATGTTCTACAGAACTTTAATGATGTTGATTCTGCTCTTAATGAATTTTACTCGAAATTTTATAGTATATTAAATTTACATGTTCCGCAGTATAACTATCGAAGTCAATGTTATCCAAAATGGTACTCTAAAGAAATAATAACCAATATTAAGAAAAAAAAACAAACATCACTGTTATTATATATCCACAAAATCTATTTATCATTTAGAACAATTTAAAAAACTGCGGACTTTAATAAAGCAGCAAGTTGATGTAGCATATCAAAATTATATTAAACGTATTCAGCAGTCGATAAACTCAGATTCAAAAAACTTTTGGAATTTCATTAACTCTAAAAAGAAACAAACAAGAATTCCTGGTAGAATGATATACATGGATAAAATGTTAGATAGCCCACAAGATATTGTAAATGGTTTTGGTGATTTTTTTAAATCTGTTTATGCGACTCCTACAAATAACGTTATAGCTGATGGCAGCTATGTAGTTAATGATGCTATTAATATTGAAAATATAACTGTCGGAAATTCAAGATGCTTTAGGTTGCTTAAAAAATAAAATGACATCTGGCCCAGATTTGATACCATCTTTTTTAATTAGAGACTGTAAATATGTTTTGGATATTCCACTGTTTATTATATTCAATCTTGCATTAAAATCGTCAATGTTCCCAAGTTGTTGGAAAATTGCAAAAGCTTGTCCTATATTTAAGACAGGTGATGTCTCAAATATATGTAATTATAGACAAATTTCTTTACTGTGTAATTTTGCAAAAGCTTTTGAAATTATCTTGTATAACAGAATACTCCAAGCAACAAAAATCATAATTTCTCCATATCAGCATGGATTTATGACAAATCGATCAACCGTGACCAACTTGCTTATCTTCACTCAATATGTTTCTGATGCGTTAGACAGCCGTGGGCAGACTGATGTATTATACACGGACTTCTCAAAGGCATTTGATCGGATTGATCATAAAATACTTTTAAGAAAGTTAGACGAAATTGGATTTAGCACACATGTATTAAAATTATTTAAATCCTACTTAACTGATAAACAACAATATGTATATTACAACGGTTATAAGTCAACGAAATATATATCTACTTCAGGTGTTCCACAGGGTAGTAATCTAGGACCGCTTCTGTTCTTATTGTTTATTAATGATATAACAACAAACATAGAATGTTGTAAATTAATATTTGCTGATGATTTAAAAATTTTCAAAACAATTGATTCTGAGCAAGACTGTATAATGTTACAAAATGAGTTATTGAAAATACAAAATTGGTGCATTGATAACAACTTAAATCTCAACATAAACAAATGTAAAGTGGTGTCTTATACGAGAAAAACTAATAATAAAGTATTATATAACTATTATATAAACGATAACATTTTAGTACGTGAAAATACAATTAAAGATTTAGGTATATATTTTGATAACGAATTACGTTTTAATGAACATATAAATAGGAAGACACAAGAAGCTGTAAGAATGTTGGGGTTTATTATACGCAACTGTAAATCTTTTACAAATACAGAAGCATTAAAAACTTTGTATTATTCATTTGTACGTTCTAAATTAGAATATGGGTCTATAATATGGAATCCTTTTTATCAATTTCATAAACGTGTTGTGGAGCAAGCACAAAGGAGATTTGTAAAATATTTATTATATAAAGAAACTGGTAATTATCCTGAGAGAGGAATAGACAACAAGTATCTGTTACAGATTTTTAACTTAGAGAGTTTAGAATATCGTCGAGTTTGCTCGTTAATCATGTTCCTGTTTAAACTTCTTGATAATAAAATTGATTGTTCAGAAATACTTTCCCAGATTGGCTTTTTAATAGCAAGACTAAATTCAAGACAGAATATTACATTTCATCTCAATCATCCAAACACAAATGTTATGCTAAAGTCTCCATTGTACAGTATGTGTAGTAATTTTAATAAAATATCTAGTATATGTGATATTCAGAATTGTTCGAAATATTTTTTATTGAAATATATAAAACAATATTTTCATAATGTGTAATAATTGTAATGATAATTGCATAGTAGATTGCCGTATGATATGTTTATTATAGGTGTAAGTTGTCCTGTAATTGGGTGTCTACCTGTTGGGCAAATAAACTATTATTATTATTATTATTATTATTATTATTAAATCCACACTTTTTTCTCTTTTCTTTTTATAAAGACGGTTATTCTATGAAATTTACCAATATCTAAATCTTATTTAACATTTTAACATAATTTTTATCATTGAATATCTGGACCATAACGTGTTTGCTTTCCAGGATTTGGACATTTCCAAAAAATGTGCTGAAAATACTTCCTCTTGTTGATTTTACCTTTTTAGTATTACACCAATCAATAATATGGGAGTATTGCTTCTCATATCTTTCTTTTGACTTCACGGGTAACAAATTCAAACTTACTGCATTAGCTGCTGCTAAAATTGAAAACACAGATCGAAATCTACTTTAGATTGATCCGTCAAGCAGCGTTTGTCACATAAGCAATCAGAATCAAATGTTATTTTTAACTGCTACAGTAACAATAATTAAAGTATATTCGAGGATTCTCCGTAATAAAATTTTTCTATTGCAAATTGGCGGTTGCAGTAACTTTATAAAGAAACAACTTAAGGCTTTCATATTTTGTCACTACCTACATATATTTTTCTTCAAAATTATACTGAAGTGTGCCCTACACCGTGCAGGAAAATGACACTTTCCGAACTAAAATGCATGTGATAAAGACGATAAATACGTACGCTTGTTGAAAAATAATATTAAAATGTGGCTTCACCGGTACTTAATATTTGAAAGAGAGTAATATCTTACTAGTGCTATTAGGGTACGCAGCAGAGAAATAGCGTGCAACAGCTTAATTGGCCAAGAGCGGTTAAAGTTGACAAAGTGGTACCATAAGTCAAAAGCTAATCGTCCTGTAAATGTAGGTAATAATAGTTACATCCATTTAAGTCGGTTGAATGCTCTAGATATGCCTTTGTAGATTGCTCTCTAGATTTATTAGATTTTTGATGTTTGAAATAACGACAATGATGGTTCCCTAATTGACATGTACATAAAAGATTCTAATCAGGCCATTTTCACTTTCTTAATCTGGACTGGAAATTCAAATTTCAGGGTTATGGATGTTTATGTGGAGGAGAAGAATGTAGGAAACGTTATTTCATTCGGTATCGTTCTACACATGATACTACTTTTACGAAGGATGTGCGTTGCGTACCAATGCGTAAAGTAAATATTTTAAACAGATCTATTTAATTAATATACAATGGAAAAGTTGCATGAATTTTATATTGGTTTAAAATGTATTACAGGATAATCTCTCAAACATATTGAACGGTCAGAACATGTGTCTGGTGGCAATAATCACAAAATATTAATAAATTGCCACAGAATGTAAACAAAACCACGACGCCGATATACGATATCATTGGTGTGACGTAATACGCCGTTCATCGCGGTTTGTTTCCGTTGATACAGGTGCAGATTTTGGGGTTGGTGGCGTAAATAGGCGTTTGTTTCTTATGTTTTGCGTTTCTGTGGCATTCATGGGTCGTTCTAAACTAAAAATATGTGTCATAAATATGACTTAAATTGCAAAATTTCAAGATATATGCAATATCGAATCTCTTGTGTTACCTATCATGTTGCCATCACAATATTTTGAATTGATGATTTAATAAAATTTTAAGTTTGGCTAATTCTGACAAATTTTGATCATTTTCTGTAGCAGAAAACATACCGCAGGTAGTGTGACGCAACTTATATTGTTTTTTATCTATAAATTCACGGGGAATACCCTTACTATTGGTAAAGCATTATTTTATCAACTTGTTTAATAAATAACTACTTATTTTATCGATATTAAGAACCAGTAAATCAATGAAATTAGATTATAATGCAAATAATATCCATAACTTCTTTCTTATCTTTACGTTGCCGTTTATCTCTATCTGTCGAATTAGCTACATCAAATAAAAAAAAATGAAAGATACTGATCTATATTAATCATGCTTCAAAGACGAATATAATCTAAATTGTCACTGTTATTGACTTAGATATAATAAAAACCTGACGTATAATTTTTCTATTATTCAAATTGAGATTTTTACATATTTTAAGTCAAGTGTCGAACACTGTCACTAAAAACAGTCCCAAGTTTATATATTTATAAATATTCTTTGGTTGGACAGATACACTCGACTTAGCCACACCCCAAAGCATTCGAATTAATTTATTTACAGCGTTATTCTTTTCCAATAGTTCTCATTGGTCGAACCGGTTAAAAACAAAAAAACTGTCGCATTAAGTATGAGTAACAGAATTTAGTATATTCAAATTCTGGTGAACAGTTTGTGGCATACGTTGAACAGCACAAACAATGAAATTCAGTGTTAATGCGTGTATGTACATACACTTATTTTAAATACATGCATAGCCGTTAATTTACATTCAGCTACACGCACGCACTATTAAAATTTGGTTAAACGCTAAAGCCGATTAGTTTCTCTTTTGTTTTATTATAATTAATGTCCTATTAAGGTGACCGTCTACAGTTCAAGAAATTAATTGTTGTATGTTCAGGCGGCTAGTAAAGATGATGCGTCTCTTCATATTTAAACTTTTCGATGGAAAAATAAAAATATAGTAATAAAAAATCATAACAATAATACTAAAATAGATTGTAGTTAAAAGAAATACATATTAGAAATAATAATAATAATAATAATAAAACGCTGAAACTAGTGAAGTATTTATTCATTCAAATATTGCACTTTCAGACATAATCCAATAATCGATTACTATCATTAACAAAAATCGCAGCTTCCGTAGGAAACCTGTAACATGCACAAAAAATAACTACAATAACAAAATAAAAAGAATCAACAACACTACTATATGACGCCGTGAAGTACAGCTTGCACTAGTGGCTTACAGATAGCGACTGCATCAGATTCTGTCAAAAATAATATCGCATACGTTGTTAGTTTGAATAATTTCCTTCGTAAATTTAATTTTTCACGAAATTTTCGTGTATTTACAAACAAGTATTCAAATGCCGAGATGACGAATGTGCTGATTTATGAGTAGGCAAGATATTATGCCGAATCCTCTTAAACGTTAAACTTGTGGCAGTGTTTTTATATATTTTTTTACATTTACGTGTATTTGTTATCATTTGTGATTTTTCCCGATGGAGGGAATCTACCTGGTCGTGGTCGACGGGCCGACTAGATAACTTTAAACAAGAAGAAGGGAAGAAGAGGTCTCAAGCAAGCATTCAGCACGTACAAAAATCTTTGCAATGACAATTTTTAATGTAAACAAGTAAGTACACAGAAAATGATTCAACATTGATGAAATTTCAATCCTGGAAATATATATCATTTTTTCATTAAATCAGTAAATAATCATCTACCTTTGGCACTGTTGACTTGCGGAATATTTCTAACCTCGCATCTAATATGGTTTCGCAAAATTTTTTTTTTGCTTTATAAACAATTTTGGAATTCAGACGTCTTATGTCACGGCTGACGTTACACATTTGTTTTTATTGTCAACGTAATTTTCGATATTTGGTCGCGTTAAAACAATCATTTTTTTGCAATTTAGTGCAAAATATAATGCAAACTTTTGGTGTAGTATATAGTTTTATTACTATAAGTTGCAGTTTCTTAAATATTTTGATGAATATATAATGAATTATTCATTTGTTCGTATGACGTAGCTCGTCTGAATTCTTGTCGCGAGTATACTTATACATTTGTATGAAAGTAGGTTTAGTAGTAAAGTTGATGTTTACTGACAGTGCTCAAGAAAAAATACGGTGGAATGTTGTACATATAATTAAAATGTAAGGAAATTAGCTATTTGCCTGCCATTAAGCAAGTGCAGGTCGTTATAAGTTAACGTTAAAGTAATAAATGATCGTCAAACGAATCATAAATAAATATTATGAAGTAAGGTCGGTTAAAATAATGATTAGTGCACAAGTGATTTCGCTGCGGAAGATTTCATTGCCTGTTATTAATGCGAGGTATATTTAAATTTGTATTATGTTAAGACACTTGATTTTTTTGTGCATTATAGTAGAAGCAGCTAAAAAGCTATTTCAAATCCAAATCCAATAGCAAAACTGTATTGACAATTCACAAGTTTAATTTACATCAAAACAAATTTCATTTGCTATCCCGCAAAAAATTTTGAGTAAAACTAGGTAGTCCATACGCGATTATGTTGAAACAATAGCACAATTCGTCGAGTAATATTGATTCTACTGCGCAATGTAACTAACTCTGCTGTCGCGAAAGGAAAAAAGTTTATCTCGATTTTCTATACAATCAAAATCTAAGAAAAATATTTGACAAAACTTAAAAAATATGTATGTAATTAACAGGAAGAAAAAATCTACAGGTTTCTAATACAATTGGTGATGTGAATGCTATTAACAATTTTTTTGTTAAAGCAATTTTGTTGTTGTGTGGAATTGTGTTTAGATCACCACCAGTAAATTTTCGTAACCTCCCATTATGTAGTGCCTAAATACAGCTTTGTTGGTTGTTTCATTGTTTATGATTTACTAGAACATTATTAGTCCCTTATTAGAATATGTACTATTATACTGCTAATTTTAATGCATACATATTTTGTTAGCAGACTTGGTTGTTGTTCATATTCAATACATTCTCTTTTTTAGTTTTGTTCTGTAATATGAAATGTCTGATGAGTCATTCCATATAAAATAGTCTGAAAATAAAAAAAATTGTTGCCGACCCATTTTAGATTTTGATGTAACTTTGAAAAACTCTACTCTAGGGTCCCAAACAACAAAATTTACACGAGTTTGATTTTTACAAGCGCTTGTTTCCGCCTGTTTAAATAAAGACTCTTTAAAATTGCTATTTTTCTGTTTGAAGATATTTGAATGAATGAATGAATGAATTCAGAGTGGGAAAGATAATAGTTTCAGTGTAAATGAAGATAATTGGCTCGGACGATTCCTTTGAATAATAGCAACGTGCTGAAAATGAGTGTTTTTTAGTAATTTTTCGTGAATTGCAATCGACTCTAGCGTCTTAACTGTTGAGAGTTAAAAATTCATGCTCCGCGGGAATTAAGTATACATATCATAGACAAAATTGAGCCACAAGTTGACCTGAGTAGCCTACTATTTATAGAAGAAAACTCTGCTTGAAATTTTGAAATTTTTAAAAATCCCGATATTCAGGCTATGAACCGAGCTTGTTGACTGCGAGATAAAAATCTGATACTTACAGAATCTACTGTTCTTACCTTCAACTTTAAATGACTATATCACTTGTTTTGTTATTTTCATGTTTAGTGCATGTACGAGCCGTTTTTTTTTTACAGCAAAAATCTGGATGTTTTTACTAATGAATTAAAATTACTTACCATCAAAAATAATTGTAAATATGAAAAATATTTCAAGGTTTAATAAAGTTATGGATATTTAGGGTGTAAAATTGTTTCTGCAAGTTATCATCGAAAATGACAGTAACTGTTAACAATTTTTCAACGAGAAAATTATTTTTTATTCAACTTTTCAAATCGACGGCATCGAATTACAAGAAAATATATAAATTGGAAAATGACAGAAATTAAATCATTAGTAATTTTATTAATACTTATGAACTCGAATTTACTTCTCGAATGTACTTATATTGTTAATAATATAATGAATAATTATTAATATTGCTAATTTCTTTTTTTAATTTACGCATATTCGTACTTACTTTTAAATTCAATACAGTTAAATAATGGAAATAAGCTTATCTCTATACACATGCATAAAAATATATAAAAATCTATAGATAAGACGGAATTTTTATAGAAAAAAAAGATAAAAACTACTAGTTATCTAGAAAAAAAAATTCAGTTGATTTTTGCTGTAAAAAAACGGCTCGTACATGCACTAAACATGAAATTAACAAAACAAGTGATGTAGTCATTTAAAGTTGAAGGTTCTGAACAGTAGATTCTGTGAACCTGAGTATTGGGATTTTTAAAAATTTCAAAACTTCAAGCAAAGTTTTCTTCTATAAAGAGTGGGCTACTCAGGTCAACTTGTGGCTGAATTTTGTCTATGATATGTATACTTAATTTCCGCGGATCATGAATTTTTGACTCTCAACAATTAAGACGCTAGAGTCGAATGAAATTCACGAAAAATTACTAAAAAACACTCATTTTCAGCACGCTGCTATTATTCAAAGGGACCGTTCGAGCCAATTATCTTCATTTACACTGAATCTACTATCTTTCCCACTCTGAATTCCGTCTTGATCATTCAAATATCTTCAAATAGAAAAATTTGACAGCAAAAATTAATAATACTTAAAAATAGCAATTTTTAAGAGTCTTTGTATAAATAGGCGGAAACAAGCGCTTGTAAAAATCAAAATCGTGTAAATTTTGTTGTTTGGGACCCTAGAGAAGAGATTTTCAAAGTTACACCAAAATCTAAAATGGGTCGGCTTTGCCAATTAGACGATTTCAAATGGAATGACCCTGATTTGACAGGACATCTTTCGAATAACGCATTTGATAAGTCGTTATTATCATATTTGCACGTTCTTCGTAGACAACCGCATAAAATTGGACTTCCTGCCCGGAGATATGGTCGATAGGTGCGGACAGTTACCCGACGATTTCGTTCCAGGTACTCCTCGGGAGACTTCTTTCGACCTCTTTTATTTCAAATTCTACTTTCCAGATGCGTCCGCGCTGATTTCTCGGCTTCTTATACAAGACCGCCTCCGGAGAGCAATTTCCTTGTCACGAGCGTGTACTCGGAGAGAGAACTGTCAATTGGTCTAATTGGTAAATGAAGCCTATTACGGTTTTGTGGATATATTGTAAGGAGGATAAAGCAACAATTATTTATTGGTGTCCGCTGGGGCAGGTGATAATTGGAATGCGGCGTTTTTTCGCATAAAGTACGAAGTGGCAATGGATTTACAAGATCTCATTAGCAAGATAAAGCGGCGTTATTGATTTATTCGCTGCGTATTCGAATCTTTGGAGGAATGTATTGTCCCTGTTATACTTTTATTTCATTGAAAATGACCAGACAACTAAAAAATAAGTAAAATTAATTAATTAATTATTATTTATTAATTAATAATGAACGATAGAAAATAAAAAGTTTTTTTGAAAACTGTCATCAAAAGTCTACATTTTCGTTAAATTTTCAGTTGACAAAGAGTCTTTTCAAACCACACAATTTTTCATTGTAAAACATAAAACAAATGTCAAAATAATTTTTAATTTATTCGAAACTTATTTATGATTTTATTAGTTAAACGATATTCATTTTAAGTAATGTACAGTAGGGGAGACTGGGTACGGTTGTAACAATTTTTCTTTAATTGCTCACAGCTTAGCTATTACAGTTGTATACAACGATCTAAGCTTTTGGGATGAAAGCATAGTCATTTGTCTTTAAATTAACATCAAAATCAGTAGCTTAGGTAAAACAGTTTGATAGCAAAATGACATTTTATCGAGTATGTGCGATTGTTACAACCGACCCCATGCCAGGGGCGGTTGTAACACCAATGGTGGTCGGTTGTAACACTCGAAATTAAAACAAAAATTAGGTTTTTAAACTCAATTTTATTAATTTAAAATACCAAAATGGTAGTAAAAGTTTCGCAGCAATTCGGAATACCAAGGCGCACGTTACGTAACCATATTAAAAGCGGGAGTACTGAACGTCGACTGGGAAGAAAAACCATCCTATCAGCTGAAAAGGAAGCGGAACTCGTACAGCGAATAATTCGATTTTGCAAAATTGGTATGCCACTGACTCCGAAAATGTTGAAACATCAAGTTTATCGCTTTATGGAAGTAAACAGACAACAACATATATTTAATGATAATGTGAAATCCGCTGGAAGAACCTGGTTTAGGCTTTTCATGAAACGACATCCCGAATTATCGCAGCGAAAAGCAGAGGCGATGAATCCGGGCCGAGCCCAAAAAATGAACAAAAATATTGTTAAAGATTATTTCACTAAACTTGAGAGTCTCCTTATGGAATTACACTCAGTATAATATGGACGAGAAAGGGTGTCGATTAACGTTACACTCTCAACCCAGGGTTCTTGCTCAGCGTGGTGCAAAAAGAGTTCACTTAGTAGCGCCCGAGCATGGTGACAATGTAACAATTGTCGGGTGTGTAAATGCACTAGGCAATACAGTCCCTCCGATGATTATCTTTAAAGGAAAACGCATGAAGCCGGAATTTCTGGATGACCTGCCTGCCGGTAGTATTGTGAAGCTCGCTCCAAAAGGCTCGATGATTACAGAATTGTTTATTGTATTCATTGAGCATTTAGCAAAATACAAACCACCAGGGCCAATTTTACTAATTTTTGATGGTGCGCGTTGCCATATTGACTACCGAATTGTCGAAACAGCAGATCCTCATGAGATAACATTATTTTGTCTGCCAAGTAATTGCACTCACGAACTCCAACCCTTAGACAAGGCTGTCTATCGTTCTTTTGAACACCACTGGGACTCAGAAGTTCTGAAATTTTGGGACTTACACCCAGATCGTGCAATAACGAAGGCTAGGTTCAACAAAATATTCTCGAAAGTGTGGCCGTTGTGCACAAGCCCAGCGAACATTCAGAGTGGATTTCGTTCCACTGGTATCTACCCTTTTGACCCAGATGTTATTCCTGAAGAAGCGTTCGATCCTAGTACTTTAACAAGACGACCCCAACAAATTGAAGAAACTACTGATGCGGACAATGAAACAATGGCAGCAAATCCTTCGTGCAGTGAAGACGCTTTCGGTAGTGAAGATGACTTGGAAGATGATGTTCCATTATCGGTCTTGAAACGTGGAAGTAAATCGATTGCCAAAGAAACTGTACAAAATTTAAGTTCAACTGATGATCAGGAAGAGCCTTCGTTCTATGAGCTGATGCCCACTCCAGAGGTCAGGACGAAACAAGTCAACAACAATCGTAAAAAGGCAATAAACTACCAGGCCCAAAAAGTAACCCGCGACTTGTTCAATAATAAGCCGTCCACGTCAAGAGAACCGCAGAAAATCGAATAAAGAAGCACCGAAAAGCAGAAAATCCAATCAGGAAAGCTGGTATTGTTCCTTATGTGACACCTGTGCCCTGCTTAGCATGCGAAAATGTAAGCACTGCTCCGTTTGGCACCATGAAGCCTGTTTAGGCCTCACTGAGGATGACGATATGGATTATATATGCAGTTCTTGCGAGTAAATTTCAATTTGTTTATGTATTTCAGAATATATTTATGTTTTGTTAGCTTTTTTGAGAATTTTATGGGCGGGCCGTATTAGGTACATTGTATGTAATAACGCCCGCCAGCAGTATTTTTTTTTAAATAAATAACTTTTTTTGTTTATCGTTTATTATTACATTTGTATTGCAGAAATGTTAACAAAAGAATACATTTTGATTGTCTACCATTGTCGGAGTTTTTATTTGCTTTTACTAACAATAATTTACAAACAACAATTAGGTGGGCCTTATTTGGCTCAGGCACCTTATTTTTATATATATTCAAACAAAAAAAAAACATAACAATACTTCTTTTTTTCGAGTTCTCTTAAAGTCAGTCAGACTCGTCAAACAAAAATAATCTTTAAGTAATCACTAATCAACAAAATCTGAGGTTACACAAAATATGTTTTCTTTTAAAATTAATCATTAATTTAGTAATCAATTAAGAATTCTAGGGGGAAAGAAAACGGAGGAAGGAACTATGTAATGAGAAATAATGAGGAATATATGCAATATACCAGGCACCAAAAATAGATGATGTTATAAAAATCAGAGGAGTGCAGTGGCTAGGGCATCTAGAACGTTTGAAAGATGTAAGGATAAACAAGGTAAAATTGCAGGGAGTAAACCTAACTATAAGTAGAAAAGAGGGAGATGGAGGAAGCGATGAAGAGAGGCAATGGATCTAATGGAGAAAAATCTAACGGATTGGAAAAGAAAGGCGAGAAACAAAACGGAGTGGAGGAAAATAACACAGATCTGGGTTTAAAAGCCCTGTAAAAAGCTTTATATATTTACATTCTTTTTATTTCTTATGATGGAGTATACTTTTTGCAGACACGACGCCAGCGGAACAGTTCTGAATCACAATTTTTTACATTTGTAGCATCACAACTAACTTCGTTGACAAACTTGTAAATTCATTATATATATATATATCTCTCTCCCTCTCTTGATTTGTTAATGATATTTCATCTGCAATGATTGGTATTATTTACGATTCCACTATACAACCTCAGTGCATATTACAGTTTACATTTTTTTACATGTTTCAATGGAGAACAGTTTTGCTGCACAGTTTTGTTGAAATTGATGTCATTATAGGCAACTTGCTTGGACAGACAGTGAAATAATTTTCACCTCTTATTTGATTGTTACTACATCACAACAATCGGTATTTGCTCAGGATTTCACATGTAAAACTACAGATAATTATTAAAAGGTATTTAGAATGGAATAATACGTGTTTTTACCCGTTTCTTTTGACGGCAGCTTCAGTAAATAAAAATTAATTTGCTGTTTCACGGGCTTCTTTTCTAAAACACTTATGAACTAATTTTACATCTACTTTGATTCAACTGAGACACTTGACTTACCAACAAGAAAAACGTTATTGATTCCTGAAACTGTTCGTCTCCGTGCAAGAATAGAAACCAGTTAAATTGACCACGTCCCCCGGTTGAGAGGGGAAAAGCGAGAAGTGACATTTTTACCATCGAGTATCGGCAAATTGCAGCAGATCGCCCGGAGGGCCCCAGGTTGATCGCTATCTCGTGATTTCGTATGCGCAGCGGAATAAGTTGGGAATTTATGTCGGTTATTATGGTGCGGATCGTTGCTAATGTCGTCATTTGGCCGGTCTGTGCAGCGGACGGAGCTGACTGTGTGTTAGTAGGTGCTGCAGATACTGAGACAAGCTTAGAGGGTCTTAAAATGTCTACAATAGCGACAATGCCTACCCCTATCACTGGAAAATGTTCCGTTATTAGTATAGTATCGCCTTACTCAAATTATTATTTTAATAGTATATTAAACAAGGTTTGAAAACGACTATTTGCACACGAGCGAAGGTGAGGTCCACAAGTCGAGCGAGTGTGCAAAGAGGTTTTCAAACGAGTTTTTTACGATACTTTTTATACGACTGCAAACAGAGACCGCAAAAATCAAATTTTAATTTAAATCGTTTTTATTATTAAAATTGCCAACGCATTAACAAAATAAATTAAATACAACTTTTAATTTAACTCGTTTTTAATAAAATTGCTAACGCATTAACAAAAGAAACTAATATGTAATATTTATCGTAACATTTGAAAATTCCTGCAAGGTTACGCTGGGAAAAGCAGTATTATTGTGCACCTTGTTTTCGGTAATAGATAATATTTTTGGTGTCGTGTTTTTAGTGCAGTTTTTCAGCGTGCGATTGTTTTTTTCTTGTTGTATTCCAGTAGACGATCGTTGTTCTGGTTCAGTGGCAGCAGAAGACACTGAAGACTCTATCTTTTTCGAAACTTCCATTTTATTTATCAAACAGTCATCAACGTAGACTTCGGCAATTGTACTGGATTTCCACCCTCCATGGTGTTTGAGGTCAAGCAGATTTGAGTCAGAATTGACTAAAATTGTGGCCGGCATAACTTGGGTGACAACATCAAACAAAAATCACAATCTGGAGAGGCGTGTGCAAAGATGACATAACCGTGTGTATAATGTTTGGCACACGGCGCCAGCGTGTGCAAAATACCGTTTCAGAGCGTGTTTTCCGTATGCAAAACCCCCTTTTGCAAGGCAGTCGTATATAATAGTACATTATACCATAAGGGAGAGAAATGCTTTATTTTGGCAGAGGTGCAATTTAAAACCCGATGGCGAAGCCCGAAGGCTACAATGCACCGAGGACAAAATAGTATCTCTCCCGAATGGTATATACTATTTTTTCCACGGTCTCATTAACTTAAAAACACATATTTTGTCATTATGAAGTAAGTAGCACCAGAATTATTGTACCTATTCGGATTTGAGCATTTATTTAATAGTCGTTGAGTTATTGTCATAACTACAAAATAAACAAACAAAAAGAATTGTCAAATTAAGGTGCTAGTTTGGTTTAGTTTAAAGTTTGTTTAGTGCACAATGAATAATTGTGAGTCGGAAGAGTTTGTGGACGCTGCAAATATTGCAATAAGCAATTTGCTGCCTACGAAGTCAAGATCTTTATACGATATAGCCTACAATCGGTTCAAAAAGTGGTGCGCCGAGAAAAATGTTCAATATACAGCGAAAATGTTTTGTTGCCATACTTCAGTGAACATGCAAAGAATTACAAGTCTTCCACATTATGGGCGCAATATTCTATGGTTAAGTTATGCTTGATAATTTACGACAACATAGATATAAGCAAATTCCCCAAGTTGATCGCATTTTTTAAAAGAACCGGTGATGGATAATCGACCGTTTTCTATCAAGTGCAGATGACAAAGAATTCTTAATGATTAAGGTAAGATTACTTTTGTTGTTAGGTATTTCAATTACTAAGTATTTTGATTTTTTATAGGTTGGATTAATTCTGGGGATTGCCGGAGCTTGTCGAACTGATGAACTAATCAATTTAACTGTAGATGATATTGAGGATGTAGGCTCTTCCTTGATTGTAAAAATTCCAAACACTAAAACAAAGATTCCACGAACCTTTCTGGTTACCGATGTGTGAAATATGCTTGAATTGTTTCGAAAATACCTGTCCCTTCGTCCTCATCGACATCAAGCATAAGCGCCTTTTTTTGTACTACAAAGCAGGAAAATATAGTTCGCAGCCAGCTGGCGAGAATACCATGGGAAAAATTCCGAGTGTAGTAGCTTCGTATTTTAAATTACCTGATGCTGCATGTTATACTGGTCACTGCTTACGAAGATCTTCAGCGACATTACTGGAAGATGCTGGTGTGGATATCACGACAATAAAGCGTCATGCTGGTTGGAAATCAACGACAGTCGCTGAGGGTTATGTCGAGAACTCCATTGAAAATAAGACCAAAATTGCTAATCAGGTTTTAGTAGGTACCACTACTAGCGCAATCACAAAAACTGTAAATGTAAGCGAAAGTAATATTCCTTCTAATATTAAATTTGAAAATTGTACAAATGTAACATTTAATTTAAATGTCAATAAATAATTTCAATGTTATCTTTTTTTTTGCATGAAAAACGTTCTCCATAAAGTAAACTCCATTGGGAGCATTATACTCCCTTGGGAATAATCGACTACTTCTGTTTTAATTTTGATGTCATAGAAACTGATTTTTACTCCCGACCGTGGAAAAAATATTTTAAAGATTATAGGTATCTTAGTATCTTGTGACAGATACCCTAACAGGTGGTCAGCAGCAGGAAAAGAGATCTCGCATTGATGTAATACCTTTATTTTGCTGTTTTCTGGAATATTCCAGACCATGGTCGATTTGATTCCCGGCACATTATAGAAACCACGGAAACTTCATATAAGTGGATCGATTTCGATGTTACAGGGCAGTTCTAATTTCAGCAGTTGAAAGCGATTGACAAACGTCAAAGTAAAGAGTTGCGAAATTGTTTGAAGTATATTCGTCGTGTAATCAAGTAGTGAGAAAAAAGTTTGTTTTCCTACGTGACGTGATTGAAATCTAAGTTAATGTAGTGGTTACATTGACGTCTGTCCCGATCAGGTTACTCCGTTGTACGCATGGCCGTCTTGATAAGATGTTAAACGATCGATGGGGAAAATTTTCTTTTTGGCTTGGGGATTCCTCTGGATCCTGTACACTACATCATTCAATCTTGACTCTTCTTTATTTCTTCCTTCTTTCAATTATTACTAAAAAAGTAGATGAGCTTCCGTAATAATATCATTTTGAAACACCAAAAGTTCGATTGTTTGTTAACAAGTAACTTCAAATCTCGTGACATGGAAAGTAATCAAGAAAATAAATTTCTCCCAACAGAAATCGAGGAAGCTACTAATAAAGCCGCTTTCGAGCTATTGCCTAGTAAGTCAAAGCAACAGTACAAGTTTTCGTACAATCGTTTCTTGAGATGATGTAATTTGAAAATGTTACAGCCAAGATCAGTGAAAAAGTGCTTTTGGCATACTTTGAAGAAAAACCAAAAATACGAAAATCGTCAACTCTTTGGTCAAATTATTCCATAAAGAATCAGGACATAAACAAATATTATAAACTTGTTGCTTTTTTTAAGCGAAAAAAAAAGGATATCGACCGAAAAGTCGAGACAATTGTCCCGAAGAACTATGCAGATTGACATTCAAATATATCGAAGATTTGGGAACTTCATTCATTGTGCATATACCAGACACAAAATAGTTATTTAAGTAACAAGTATGGGAAGTAAGACACTTCCTGCACTTATTAGATACAAAATTTTTCCTACGGTCATCACAATTCTAATCAAGCGAAACAGTGTATTTTAATTACCAATTTATAGCATTAACAAGTAATTATTAAGTAGTTATTTAAACTAAGAGAATATGTTAACGAAAAACATTGAACATGTAAAATTTGTAAGTTCAGTGCTGAGGTAATAGCGGCTTGAGGATATTCTTCAGTCGTGGAATTAACTGTTGACAAAATATGTACTACAGGATTAGCTTTTAACTTCAGTGATGAGGGAATAGCTGCTAGATGCTGTTCTAAAGTTATGGAACATATTGTTACGTGCTTCGGCACGGTTCTCCTGAAGTTCTGATGAGGGATTTGATGCTTTGAGAATGATGGGCTATTTTCTTTTTGTTATTCAAACAAACCTTAATGTATGATCGGCTTACCTTTGTGGACTTCTACCTACCATGCCGTTTTATGTATGTAATATTGGACCTGGAGTTGGTAAATAATGTAACAGAAGAGCACCGAAAACAATATCCTGTATAAGCTTCGAAGTTTGGGGGCCTAAGGAACAAGCGATGTTAGATGGCATTTTCCCGAAGCTGTTGATAAGGCCACTAGTGCGGAAAAGTCTCTCTCTATGTGGTGGTACACCATTGCGTTGATTCCACATATTTTGAACAATTAAGCCCTACATCATGAAATCAAAAAGATTGTTTTACAAGAGAGTTTTATACAGATCTACGTTTAAAACATGTACGGGCAAAAACCACAAATTAAATGTAAATTTAATAAGTCGTCCTATTTCACAATTCAAATAACACATATGTTAAACTATAGCAGGGGATGAAATAACCTTGAAATAACGTAAATGTTATTATGACCAAAATGGGATACATACTTGGCTGATTTTCTGCATATTCTTTAATGCATTTTTTATTTAGCATTTTAACGCTAAGTGTCAGACAAATAAACAAAATCACACAAATAATTTTCGTTATAAAAACCATCATTTTCCATCATCAGGCTATTTTGATTGAAATATGAAATTATATTTTTTTAAATATTTGTAACTTCTAAATAAAAACGAATCGGATCTATATTGTAAGAAAAAATATTTGACCTTAACCCAACTATAATCGGCCAAAATTCGTCATACACCCTGTAGAACAACCCTGTATATGTCAAAAAGTGAATTCTGAAAAAAATAATAATTTCATATGGTAGTCAGGTTAGTAAATTTAGTTAGATTAATTTTTATTTCAGTATTTCTTTGATTTAAACTTGGCTATGGAGTATTTCGTTAGGAATTGTAGGAAAACTGATTTGAAATACGTTTATAATAAAGCAAACTAAAAAAGAAATGATTAAGTTGAAATATGTTATTAACAAATAAATAATCTAATTAATGTGTAATATCTTAAATAAATATTTTTAAAAACTTTGTGCTTATAAACCGTGACAGTAGAAGCATCTAATTCTAAATCACTCCTGCAATACTAGTGGACAGGAGGAATGCCTGAAAGCGACGCATTTTTTATAGTTTTGATTAAAGTAAACGTCCTCTACGCGCTACCGTACACAAACATATGGTACAGACATACAGAAAGACACATTGTTTGGTCACACCATCGCGGACACAATGGTACAAGAATGGGTCCCTATTAAGGCTATAGAATATCTCTGGTGCTGGTACCATTGTTCACCTTACTTACAAACAGTAATAAATTAGTTTAATTTTTATGAAACGTTGCTTTTACTTTATAAGATCTAACTCCTAGCTCTGTATACAATATGGTAATAAAGCAGACTGGTAACTAAATGCGTTAAGATGAATATCGTCGGCATTTTTAATATACTTACCTATTGTATTGTTGCAGGTTCTTTTTCCAATGGGCCGGACTTTGTTTTAATTGTATTGGCGATTCAGAAAAGGATCTTATTTATGTAAGTACCTCCACTATTAATTACTACTTATGCTAATGGAAACAGCAATAACTGTACTCGCAAGAGAATCATCGTAACCGTCTATCTCTAAAGGATACATTGAAAGACAAGACAAGAACATGTTTAAAAATACAATTGTCAAAGTAAATAACCAAATATTTTAACTTTTAAACAACTGTTACATTTAATGTCCTAATTCTATCATATTCAATAAACTGATATTTAGTCTTTTATAGGGTAAATAAAAACAGTAATATATTTCATCGCCAATCGTCAATAGAGCCATTGCTATACCGATTTCCGAAAGTAAACACACACTTTATTTTACTGCATGACATTACTAGGTGTGGCAATTAAGTTCAGGGAATTTGTCAATGAAAAAAACAAGCAAATTAAATTTCGCCAAAATTTTATTATCGACCTTCACAATAGTCTTCCTCTAGCTCTAAACAACGATTCGAACGTTGCTCCCACGATTGGAAGCACCCTTGGTAATCCTCTGCAGTTAACCCGTTCAGCACCATGGTTATAGCTTCTTTGACCTCCTGTGCGCCGTCATGATGAGTTCCCTTCATCTTGAATAAAACAAAATTGCAGGGGGCAATATCGGGGCTATAGAGTGGGTGCGGCAACGTTGGAATGCCTTTTTTGCCAAAAATTCTTGCACAATGAACGAAGAATGGGCTGGCGCGTTGTCATGGTGCAAGATCGTGCCGTTCTCGGTGAGTTTGGGTCGAAAAACGCGGGTCCGCAGCCGTTCCAGGACGCGAACATAGAACTGTCCAGTCACTATCTGGCCGGCAGGAAGATATTAATGATGAATGATACCGTGTATATCCAGTGACTACCCGACTCATCCAGTCTTTACCGCCGCTCCGAATGCGGGACAAGAAATCCTCGTAGATCGATTTTCTGTTCACAGGTGAGATCTTTTGCCACCATCTTTGCGCAAATGTTTCGCATATTCAAATTTTTGTGTAACATCTTGCGAACGGTTCCTTTATTGACGTTTAACTCGTCAGACAACGCACGAATGCTTAGGCGCCGGTCAAACGTGATTAGCGCACTCAAACGGTCAACATTCGCGTCAGTACGAGAGGTGACGGGAACTACTTCACGTAGATCCTCTTCTACCGATTCACGCCCCTCCTTAAACGGTTTCGCCCATTCAAACAGGCGTGTTTTCGACATGCACTTAGCTCCATACACCATCTGCAATTTTCAAAGGATTTGCGAGGGTTTTTCGCCAGATTTCAGTAAAATTTGAATCACAACACGTTGCTTGTAATTTGAGTCACTCCTTTTGACGACGCCACTAAAAAAGTTACTTCCAAAAATACACATAAAACACAAACCAAACGTGCTATCGACTTCAACCTTGGACTGAAACTAAAAGGAAGTTCCCCCCTCTCCAGAAAAACGTTGACGAACGATGCAGTGTTGCCAGTTTCCAAGTTATAACTAAATTCCCGGAACTTAATTGTCACACCTCGTAAGTAGAAATAGTTTATCGCTGTCACATCTCCAACAGTAAAAGTTTTGTCGCAAATTATTTATAGAAAATGATGGAAGAAAACATTCAGTGCACGTCGCCTAAAATACGGGACAAGTGTTTCGAAATTCTACCACAAAAATCAGTCACAAAATGCAATCGCCAGTGTGACACATCCATGGAATGGTGCAAGAAACACGGAATTAAAAAATATAGGCAGTGAAAATGTTTTGCTGGCATATTTTTCCGAGTTATCAAAACAGTATTCTCCTTCTTCAATGTGGTCGTATTATTCCACGGTGAAAGCAACCCTTCAGCAAAAAATGATGTTGACACAGTAAATATTAAAATTTACAGCTTTTTTGAAACAAAAAGGAAGAAATCATATTTCAAAAAAGTTCAAAACTCTTTCACAAGAAGAAACATTTAAATTTTTACTAAATGCATGAATTTTACCCAATGATGAAGATAATTTATGCTAACTTTTCAAAAATAATTTTATATAAATGTAGTATATAATTATTTTGGATTTGTGTTGTGTTTCATCATTGCTGGCGTGTTACGTGATGAAGAACTTTTGAATTTAAAAATAAGTGCTATAGAGCACGAAGAAATAATTTTGCCTGTTCATGTAACCAAAACAATGAGCAACAGGTATTGAATATCTATGATCACTTCAGAGTTTCAAGGAAAAGTAAAATCTGTAGAATTATTTAATAAATATGCGTACTAAACAGACGCCCCACAACTGATTTTTCCTAACTTATAGAAATAATACTTTTGAAGGTGTACCAAGCAAAATTGCCAACTATCTGCATTTACTAGAACCATCCCTTTATACGGACCATACTTTGTGAGTAGGTTATAGGTTATAGGCCTGAGGAAGTATTTTCACTTCATTTTCTTATTTGTTGGATTTGTTGTACTTAAATTTTGGAAAAGTTTTGGTTTTTTGTTGTGAGATAAATACGAATATCTAATCGATTTTGCAGTTAAATGTTCAGGGCGTTCTGAACGCATGTGCCACTATATTATTCTTTTCATATTTTTAGGATAGAAGGAAAAGAATAATTATTTTGTCTTCGGTAAGTTTTAAAAAAAGGTAGGTATACTTGTTGCATGCCGTTAAAGTGCATCATTTTAGAGAATTTGTTGAGCCTGGAAAATCGATACAATGCAATAGCGCAAGCAAAATCTTTATTCTTAATGTGTAGGTATTTTTGCCAAACACCTACTAACTTAGAAATTACCCCCCTGGTGTCCCACATGGCTCCAATATAGGACCATTGCTATTTCCATTTATATATTTCAGACTTCTATATATATCGTAATTAAAGTTTTGTGCATCTTCATTCACATTATTATTATTTAATATTTCTGCTCATATAGTAAAATTAAATCCTGATAAGTCTGTTATTATTTTGGGTCTAAAATGAAACGGAGATAAATTTACGATTATACGACGTTTATGATTCTAAATTTTACTGAAGAGTAAAAAGTAAGTAAGTAAACTCTTATGAAAAAAATGTCCAAAACGAATAGTTTCTTTACAAATACATTTTAAAATTAAAAATGCAATTGCAATTAAATGCAAAATTGTGTTACGAAATTACAAACTAAGGTTAAATAAAGGCTCTTGTCACGTAATTTGTTATTTAATATTAATGAAGTAAATAATTGAATCTTTAAAATTGTAACGTACTGTAACTTACAACAACATTGTAATATTACCTGTTGCTGTTAACCTAAACATTATATTAGTCATAGTAGTATTTTTCTGTACATAGTGTTTGTTTGATATTTGAGAGTGTGACAAAAATGGAACAATTTATACTAACCACCAGTTTCATGACATGGTTTATGGTCAATCTGGTCAAAATTCTCTGGCTGCGAAACGTTTATATGGTAAATGAAAAGCTCTAAGAAAACAGTAAGTATCTGTGTTTTGTAGTATATATTTATAATTACTATATACAAATCCCTGACAAACCTGACATGGTATGTGGGCGTCGTTGTCGCATATTCAAGACCTGTTTGCTGTCACAATTTTGTTGATCCGTTGATCACAGAAAAAAATTTGTTATATCAAATATGTTTTGTTTGGTACAACTTATCATACAGCAAAATACAGAAACTCATATTCAGGACATCCTGTATATTATATTTGTTATGTATTTAGTTGCATCATTAAATTACTGGTTACATTTTCACTATACTCGCCACAAGACTTCAGACGACTAATGTCATACGAACAAATGAATAATTCATTATATTTTAATAAAAATATTTAAGAAACTACAACTGATAGTAATAAAACTATATACTACACTAAAAGTTTGCATTGTATATTGCACTAAATTGCATAAAATGATTGTTTTTAACGCGACCAAATATCGAAAACGTTCACAAGAAAAACAAATGTGTAACATCAGCCGTGACATAAGAGGTCTGAATTCTTGACGCGAGTATACTATTTTTGTAGTTTATATTACATATGTAGCGTGTTACGGTACTAAAAGAATATAGGTACTAAATTTTAAATTTTTGTGATGTAATCGGGAAATCTTTGTTGGTTGATTTTCCCAAAGTGAACCGAATAAATATAGTATTTTAAGTGCCGTTACTCGCGGAATAAAAATACAATAGAAACCAGAACGACACTGCTAGCTCAGTGGGCGATGGGGTGGGTAAAATGGTGAGTTGTGAAATAAATATTTAGTAGTATATATATATATCTATATATATATATATATATATATATATATATATATATATATATATATATATATATATATATATATATATATATATATATATATATATTTACTTTGCATCATTACTAAATCACTTATACTATACGTAATATTAAGCCAAAAGGTAAAAGAAGGGTTCTATTAAATTGTGACGTAATGCAGTACTAATTCAAATTTTAGCAGTTAAGACTATAAAAAAAAGCAATAAACTTCAATATATATAGATCTGTAAATATTTTCAAATTTTTAGTTTTGAATGAATAAAACAAATATACAGTTTATTTCTTTGTGAAATTTATGGAAGCCCAATTACGGAATCAGATGGTTCCAAGTGACAATGCCTGATTCCAAGGAGCTGTCCTGTTGACTGCCTTGCCTAGCCGAACAATGGAGTCCTGGAGTTGAATGAAAATCCTGGCAACTTCTGGGAGAGCCCCGATATAGGTTACCATCAGACAGGACAACCCTTGTGGAAACAATCTGAAGTTCAAGTCGCCTAGATTGTAGCAATGGACTCGATATTTGATTCTAAAAAAGACCCTAAGGGAATAACTCAAATTAACCCCTTGGACAACATGAAAAACCACTTGAAAATTTACAGTTATGCACCCAACAGGAAAAACAGGTTAAGATAATAACAAAAGAATAAAATTTAGTAACATACCTTCGGTGAAGGGTTGTTTTTATTTGATGAATGTCGGAAATTGCGTGGTATTTAGTGTACTGGAGAATCGCTCAGAATCCTAATAAGCAGCAACTTTCTTCACTCAATAATAGCAAATTCTAGCTCGAAAATCGCTATGCACCTTTTCTTTAAATTAATCCCCAATAGGATGACACAAGAGCAGTTTTATTTTCAAACAAGAGGTTCGATTCGCCATCATACATACAACTCTTAACATAGAAAGGAAGTGAAAAAATCCCCACCAATGCCAATTTCCGAATCAAACCCCAAGAGCACCTACTTAAAAGAAACTGCGAATATACTCGCGACAATAATTCAGACGACTTACGTCATACGAACAAATGAATAATTCATTATATTTTCATCAAAATATTTAAGAAACTGCAACTGATAGTAATAAAACTATATACTACACTAAAAGTTTGCATTATATATTGCACTAAATTATAAAAAATGATTGTTTTTAACGCGACCAAATATCATAAATTACGTTGACAATAAAAACAAATGTGTAACGTCAGCCGTGACGTAAGACGTTTGAATTATTGACGCGAGTATAGCTAGATTCGAACAAAATTCTAAACCTCTACTGACCAATAGAGGGCGATACAAGATTGATAAATTTTATTTTATTTTAAAGATTTAAATTTATGAAAATGTCTATATTTAATGGTTAAGTTTACATTTTAATATAATAAATTAATTTTTGGCAAATTGTAGAAATTTAAATATATTTTGATTATAATTAAAATTATACTGTAACAAGCGACACAATTTTATTTGACAGTTTTCCTATAATCGTTGTTTACACTATCGTATAAATAAATGCTGATAGAATTTTCGAAATCATCTTCCTACATTTTTACTTGATTGGTAAATTTGTTTTAAAATATTTCCAAAATTATTACCTATTATGTTTTTATATAGCCGTCAAATTGACAGTCTATTGTATTTTACAAAATATTTTCTTGCCTCTTTCGTGCAACGTATATACTGTAGTCATCCATGTACTCTCTTAAAAATAATGACTGAATTGTATTCGATCACAACAGGTGGCTATACTAAAACAGGATTTTAAGGAGGTGATGACTGGTGAATAGTTTATCACCACGAATTTGGGAGTTGTCTATGAATTGCTAATGACGCCCGTGTAGAATAAGGTTTATATCTGACATGTGTTGACAGGAAATTTCATCTAAATAACGTCTACTAAGTAATTAAGCGGGTTAAGTGAGATTATATTATAATTTGATGCCTAAATATGAACACACGAACACATCCACTCATAAAATAAGCGTTGGAAAACATTTCAGTCCATTTGCATATAACCTTTAAAAATTCTGGCGTGATTTAGTGTGGACGTCTTGGAATTTTGAAAATTTGATTATAAACAGTTCTCCTGACTGAAGAATTAACTATTTAATGGATGACATTTGCCTGAGAAACGTGTATGTACAGTATGTTCAAACTTGACTTAGAATATCGTACTACTAAAATTGTTGCAATATTTTCAGTTCTTTGTCTTTGTATACTAATTTTTATGCGTATTTTTTGTCTTCTTGGATATTTTAAAGAACGTTAATCATAATTTTGAAAATCCTGTAGTTCAAAACGATTTGTTTTGGTTTTACACACCTAACTTATGAGCCTACTAGAATATCTCCTACTTTTGTAACACTTATTTTTATTATCAAAATTATATATATTTATAAAATGGTGATAATAATAATAATAATACATTTATTTTCAACAGGTAAAAAACCCAATTACAGAAAATTTAGAAACAAGAAAAACTACTAACAAATATTGTGTACAAACTTTTTATATATTGACAAAATATGACCAACGCTATCTTGATGAATATCGCATGAAAAACAGATCTTATTAAATAGAATGCACATATTAAAAAGCGGTGATCTAAGCAATACATTGCTCCTACATGGTCTATTGAAAGACACTTGTTGCTAACGAGCTTCTAATCTTGGTACAAAATATGAAATCTGCTCCACTTACAAAGGGCAGTCAGCTTCATCATGCAATAATTTGTATAAAAACTTTAAAGCAGCAGAGTTGCGTCTTACATGCAGTGAGTCTATGTTAAACATAGTGAGAAGAGTGTAATAATCAAAACCTCTCTCAGGGTAGTGACCATTATATTTAAAAAACATATATTTCAAACACTTGCGTTGTACTGACTCAATACTACAAATAGCATTCTGATACAATGGCGACCATATGATAGCACAATACTCTAACTTACTTCTGATAAATGTGATATATAATAATTTTAACGTATTTATATTAGTAAAACAATTCCAATTTCTAACAAAAAAACCTATTGTTTTGGATGTAGAAGCGATAACTTGGGTAATGTGGTCAGAAAAAGTAAATTTTGAATCAAAGATCACTCCTAAATCCTTAAATTTCTCTGTTTTGTCAAAAATATTACCATTTAACGAATAACGAAACACTAGTGGGTTTTGTTTCCTATGAAATGAAAGCAGTTTACATTTAGATATATTGATATTTAAACAATTTTCACTGCACCACTGATTAATTGTGTTTAAAACATTCTGTAGGCACATGCAGTCGTTTATGCTATTAATTTCTTTATAAATTTTCAGATCGTCAGCAAAGAGTAAGTGGTGCGAGTTTAACGATAAAGATAAATCATTGATAAATATCAAGAATAAGAGTGGTCCAAGATTTGACCCTTGCGGGACACCAGATGTGGCTAAATATTCATCAGGCCTGAATCCACCATATTCCACAAATAGCCGCCTACACATTAAATAAGATTTTATCAAAGATAACATATTAGATGAAAATCCTAAATGATCTAATTTCGTTAACAACAAGAAATGATCAACATGATCAAATGCTTTTTGTATATCCGTATATATGACATCAACCTGCTCCTGTTTGTCAAGAATGTTAGATATATACTGAGTGATACATGTTAAATTATTAACAGTCGATCTATTTTCTATATTACTCGTTTTATAGAATTGTAGACATTGTCGTAAATGATCATTTCCAACAATTTACCAAAATTACAAAGAATAGCAATTGGTCTATAATTAACAATTTGTGATGGATCGCCAGATTTCAATATGGGACAAATTTTAGTCAATTTCCATAAATCTGGATACTCACAATTTTTAAATATGAGGTTAAATATTAAGTATTGAGGTTTAGCTAATACCTAAATGCAATCTTTTACTATAAAGCTAGGAATATTATCAACACCAGACGTCATCTTATTTTTTAGTTTTCTAGAAGCTTTAATAATATCATCTTCTGAAATAGAATTAATAAGCATACAAGTACTGTTAAACGAGTTACTATTTTTTAAGGAGAGATGCATTTGAAGGCAAATAAACATACGAGAAAAAATTTGAAAATCCACTAACTACATCCTGAGGAGTGTCAAATGTACTGTCATTATAATGCATTATTCCAGGTATTCTTGATGTATTTCTTTTAGATTGAATGAATGACCAAAATTTGGAAGGCTCATTTACTATATCTTTTTCAAGATTTTATATATACGCTAAATAGATACTGATGATACTGATAACAAAGAAATAATGATTTTCTTAAATAATTTAAATTATTCTGTAATAATCATCGTAAATTTAATTTTAAAACATAACAAATTTCCTGACCGTGGAAAACTTCAATACATAAATCAGGTGATAAATCAACAATTGAAAACTATTGATCTATTGCAGTCCTTCCTGCTCTTGCTAAAGGTTTTGAACAAATATTGTATTATTCACTATGGAATCATTTTAGTAGTATCCTTAGTTCAAGACAGCATAGATTGATTTCAAAACGTTCTATTTCTACTAATTTACTAAAATTTATCTTAAAATTATATTTTGGAGGCCTTCGTACAAGGTGTTTGATAAGGTTGACCGTGACGCATTAATATATAAGCTTTGTGTATATGGTGTTGCGGATTTTCTGATTGCATTAATGGTAACATATCTTCAAGAGCGTAAGTTTATTGTGAAGTACTGTGTTTTTTTTTCTGATGAGTATAGATCAAACTCAGGTGTCCCTCAAGGATCTAACTTAGAGCTGCTCCTATTTTTATTTTTTATAAATGACTTAACAAATATACTTAATACAAAATTCAAATTGTTTGATGTTTGCAGATGGTCTGAAATTTTACAAGCGTATCGAATATTCCGATGATTGTATATGTATATCTCTCCAAAGTGATATTAATGCGGCATTTGAATGGAGTCATCTAAATAAACTTGACTTTAATATTCAGAAATGCTATAATATAACTTTTACTTGCAATAAATTAATAATATCTTATTCGTATAAAATGATCAGTATTGAGTTAAGCAGAAAAGATTATGTCAAGAATTTAAGTGTAACATTTAAGTGTAACTATTGATTCAAAACTTTCATACAAATTGCACATTGAAAACATAACTGCCTCAGCCTATAAAGCGCCAGGTATTGTAATAAGAGAATCAAATAATTTTCGTTCAATTATATCATTATAGAATAGTTTAGTCATACCTAAACTTGAATATGCTTCGCTGCTGACATTCACAACCTGATATACATATACAGTAAACATGGAAAAAGTGCAAAAAAAGTTATTGACAGCTAATGTATTTACAAAAATAAACCGACAATTGTCGAATTTTGCAACTGTTGTTGCTGCCTATGACTGTTGTCAAACATAAAATTGACGTTCCATTTCTTTCATGTGACATGCCAACCAACATTCTTGCAGTTTTACTTTTCAATTCCATGCTGTAGCAAATCCAAAAAACTAGTAATTTTGCTTGACACTTTTGCAAATGTATTTCCCAACGGACTGAACTGTGCAACGCTTTTCTCGATACGTTAGAAAAAATCTATCTGAACCTGACGGACGACATACACTAGACCCAATGAAGAGAACTCATTTTTTTCCACAACTGTAAAACTGTGTTTTACTTTCCGAAATTTCAACCATAATAACCGAGCTCCTATCTTCAATATGATTAATCTTCATATTCAAAAGTTCTAGATCTCTACAGTCCCCGAAATAACCCATAATCAGAACCACCTGTACCATAGAGCAGTAAATGTGTAATTCTTATAGTTTAATGTATTACCTTATGTAGGTATTAAATATTCTTCATCGGAAGCATCCTTCAAAAATTTGGCAATGCCATCCCAACTAAACACTTTAAACTTTTCTGGCTCCTAGCCTTTACTTTTTCGTATAAAAAACGCTTGAAGTTCATGAAACTTCCTCCCATCTGTATTATTATAAATTGTCATCATGGATTTTAACATTAACCACTTAGACCATAGGGAATTAGGACTGTACGAGTGTAGGAAAAATCAATCAATATCACTTATATTAGAACGCGAAAGAATAAATACATACCACGTTTTGAAAGTAAGCCAACATTATAGTTTCACTTGTATTTTTGTTTTCAATACAGTTAACTTTCAGTCACTGTAGGAATTTGTCATATTCTCTCAGCCTTTTGTAACCAATCGCTTGAAATCTCACTTCTCTACAAGTTTCCATTTATTTTCACAAATTAATAAATCTGATAAACTGTTATTTACAAACTTGTCAGTTGATATATCCATGGTAGTCATACCTACTTAATTATTAAGCGAGGTTCGTTTAATTTTGAAAGCCAATAAAATTTGATTTCATATGAAATTAAACGAAATTTGGTGTGCATATTTCATTAGTATAAAATAATAGTACATTATACAATAAGGGAGAGAAATGCGTTATTTTGGCAGAGGTGCAATTTGAAGCCCGATGACAAAATAGCATCTCTCCCGAATGGTATATACTATTTTTTCCACAGTCTCATTAACTTAAAAACACATATTTTGTCATTATGAAGTAAGTAGCACCAGGATTATTGTATTCGGATTTGAACATTTATTTAGTAGTCGTTGAGTTATTGTCATAACTACAAAATAAACAAACAAAAAGAATTGTCAAATTAAGGTGCTAGTTTGGTTTAGTTAAAAGTTTGTTTAGTGCACAATTAATAATTGTGAGTCGGAAGAGATTGTGGAGGCTGCAAATATTGCAGTAAGTAATTTGCTGCCTACGAAGTCAAGATCTTTATACCATATAGCCTACAATCGGTTCAAAAAGTGGTGCGCCGAAAAATGTTCAAGTATACAGCGAGAATGTTTTGTTGGCATCAGTGAAAATGCAAAGAATTACAAGTCTTCCACATTATGGGCGCAATATTCTATGGTTAAGTCATGCTTGATAATTTACGACATAGATATAAGCAAATTCCCCAAGCTGATCGCATTTTTGAATAGAACCGGTGACGGATATCAAGCGAAAAAATCGAAAATATTGACAAAGGGTGAAATCGACCGTTTTCTATCAAGTGAAGATGACAAAGAATTCTTAATAATTAAGGTAAGATTACTTTTGTTGTTAGGTATTTCAGTTATTAAGTATTTTGATTTTTTATAGGTTGGATTAATTCTGGGGATTGCCGGAGCTTGTCGAACTGATGAACTAGTCAATTTAACTGTACATGATATTGAGGATGTAGGCTCTTTCTTGATTGTAAAAATTCCAAACACTAAGACAAAGATTCCACGAACCTTTCTGGTTACCGATGCTTGAATTGTTTCGAAAATACCTGTCTCTTCGTCCTCCCCACGTCAAGCATAAGCGCCTTTTTTGTACTACAAAGCAGGAAAATGTAGTTCGCAGCCAGTTGGCAAGAATACCATGAGAAAAATTCCGAGTGTAGTAGCTTCGTATTTAAAATTATCTGATGCTGCATGTTATACTGGTCACTGCTTACGAAGATCTTCAGCGACATTACTGGCAGATGCTGGTGTGGATATCACGACAATAAAGCGCCATGCTGGTTGGAAATCAATGACAGTCGGTTGAGGGTTATGTCGAGAACTCCATTGAAAATAAGACCAAAATGGCTAATCAGGTTTTAGTAGGTACCACTACTAGCGCAATCACAAAAACTGTAAATGTAAGAGAAAGTAATATTCCTTCTAATATTAATTTTGAAAATTGTACAAATGTAACATTTAATTTAAATGTCAATGAATAATTTCAATGTTATCTTTTTTTTTGCATGAAAAACGTTCTCCATAATGTAAACTCCCTTGGGAGCATTATACTCCCTTGGGAATAATCAACTACTTCTGTTTTAATTTTGATGTCATAGAAACTGATTTCTACTCCCGACCGTGGAAAAAAATCTTTATCTATCACGTAAGTTATTGGATGTTAATAATTTCGTACAAATTAATTATCTCTCGGGACTAACGTTCCTCGGGAATGCAATCTGTTGTCCTCGATAATTAACATCCTCATAACCCCCTTGATACTTAAATAACTATTATCCAGTGGCTTTAAAACACTCCCGATAAAGAAACGGTTTATATAATTTTACAATTCATAAAGTGAAAATGTGCAATATAATCCGCTCATTTAAGCCTGTTAGGAATTTGGTATTTAGATTAACGTTTTAACTTATCTACGAACGAATAAATTTGTTGGCTCGTATCGGACAGGGCAATTTGCTTTCTTCTAGTCTATAAAGTCGTTAGAACGAGCTGCAAAACTGGGCCGCTCGTTGAGTTGCAAAATATTTATAAAATACCGGTTAAGAAACGACGGAGTTGAGGGATCTAAAAAATCGTTAAGTAGCTACGGGCACGTTGTTGAATGAGTTTGTAATAAGAATTTCTGGAGGATTATTCACTGGAATTTTAAATCCTTTATTTAATGTGACAAGTTTGTCCACGGCTGTTGTGACGACATTGCTGGTTACATGTTTAAAGTTACTTTGGGATTTGCTTTGAATGCTAGTTAGTTTAAGTTTAGTAAATTGTTCTACTAATGGCTTTTATACAAATAAAATTTTATATTTTTTTTAAACTAGGAACTGATTCTATAGGTTTGTGATGCAGAAGTATTTTTTAACCTAAAAGGTTTAGTGATTTGTGTATATTTTTGGTGATTTACTGGGCCATAGGTTAATTTTAGGAAAAAAAATAACATTTACATAAGGTAAAGGTAAGTTTAAGGCTTCATTTATTAAACAAGTTTACATAATTTTATCTCACGGGCACAAAATAGATATATTCTGATCTAAAAGTGCAAAAACGCCGTTTTATTATATTATATTAGAGGTTATTTTACGATAAAAGGTAGAATTTCACCTGGAAAGTAAGGATTTCATCTTAAAGTACGATTCCTCTTCAAAATCAAATTGAGTTTGCTCAAATATATTTTTTCCTCTTCGAGATATCGTTCACTAATAGCTATTTATGCCATCAGTTACGAAATGCCTAATTTTGTGTAACGCGTGAGATTTTTGCGGAACGAATGAAGTGAGTTTCGCAAAAACTCACAAGTTACACAAAATTTCATTTCGTAACGTATTGCATACAAGATTTTTTCTAATTTTGAAGAAAGTAATAAAAAAATAAAATTTAATATAATTGACAAAAATTTGGAAAACATAAATTTAGTTTGTTGCTGTTACTTCATGTTAGTTGTCAGTTTGACATTTTGTAAAAAAGTCTAGACGGAAGGTTTTTAGCGAGATTGATATATTTTTAGTTTTATTTTTAAAAAATGAGTGATTCAAGTTCTGAAGAGCTACCAAGCGATATTAAAGAGGCAGCAGGTAATGCTCTATTATCAGTAATTCCCAAAAAGTCAAAGGCAGTTTATGATTTGGCATACGAAAAATTTGTTACGTGGTGTGATGAGAAGAAAATTAAACATGTTAATGAGAAAGTTTTACTTGCATATTTTGAGGGTAAGAAAGATCTAAAAGTTTCCACATTATGGACACTTTACTCAATGTTAAGGTCTGAACTAAATCTGAAACGGAATATTGATATTAAAAAATATATAAATTTGGTAGAATATATTAAAAGGCAAGCGGACGGGTACAGTGCTAAAAAGTCAAAAGTTTTTAATAAAGAAGATTTTGCCAAATTTTTAGTGGAAGCTGACAAAGAATATTTAATGGCTAAGGTTGCAATGATAATTGGAATGGCAGGAGCATGCAGAAAAGCAGAATTAACATTTCTTCCAGTTGAAAATGTTATAGACGAAGGAAGCCATTTTCGTGTTGATATCCCACCTTCAAAAACAAAAGTTATACGGCAGTTTGCAATTACCACTGGAGACATTGAAAATACGAATCTTGTTGAAATATTAAGAAAATATATTAAGTTGCGTCCCCAGGTTCTTAAACACAACAGATTTTTTGTAAAATATGCGAATGGAAAATGTACCAGAAATTCTGTGGGAATTAACACATTTAGCAGTCTGCCAAAAGTTATTGCACAATTTCTTGGTCTTTCAAATCCTGTTCTATATACTGGCCACTGCTTCAGAAGAAGCTCTGCCACTTTCCTAGCAGACAGTGGCGCTGATATTTTAAAATTAAAGAGGCACGGAGGTTGGAAATCTAGCTCTGTTGCGGAGGGATATGTTGAAAATTCCATGAATAATAAAAAACTTATAGCGCAAGAAATATTTGGTGAAACATCTAATGCAATGTGCGCCGCTTCCCAAATAACAGCAAGTTCGAGCAATGAAAAAAATATGTCGTCGGGAATTAATTTGACTAATTGCAATAATTGTGTTATCAATATTTATAATAATTAATTAATTTATAATTTATGTTTTTAACTTGTATTATAACAGTTTAATAAATAGAATAATTCTTTTTGTCACTAATTTTGAAATACATTTTTCGTCACCAATTGCATAAAATTTTACTTTATGCAACTAGTTACAAAAAGTAAGACGTTTCATAATGTCAATCAGTTTTAAAAAGTGTCACTTTATATGTCAAAATTAGAAAAAAAATATTAATTTTGCATTTTATTAATATATTGGAAAATAATTAAATTTACTGTTTTTCGTCGATAAGGCATATAATGTTACGGAAGCTTAAGTTCCTGTTTACGTAAGAATTTGTAATTTTTGTAATACTTTTATTTTGATATCTTCTAGAACATTCCAGGCTATATTCGATTTAGTTCCCGACACGTTCTCGATACCGCCAAGTAGACAAGTGAATGTCAGTGAGGAGATTAAGAGCGAGGAATCATTGAAACAGAATGAGAAATAAGATTAAAATAAAAGAAATGAAGCCAGAATGAAATAAAAAAAAAAAGCCAAAATGAAATGATTTGAAAAAGGAAATGAAGACCAGTCTAGAAGAAATGAAAATAATCAGGAAGAATTAAGAAATTAAATGAAAAATCAGTTTACAAGCAAACAGTAAGAAGTTGGAAGAGGCAATTAAAGTTCAAACTCAATGAATTTGGGGAGACTGTTGAAGAGGAAATTAATCAATTAAGAAGTGAGGTACAGGATAAGGTTCAGGTCGTAGAATAAAGTGTAAGTAAGTTACACATAAGTCACCAGAGTTCTAGAAGAAAGTATAGTAAAATTAGAACATTTTATTTATTTATTTATTTATTTATTTGGGATACTTACAGGACAAGCCCAAGAATAGTATCCACTAAGATAAAGGTGATGAAGTTACAAATGTAAAATCCTAGTGGTCGCGCGATTTAAGGCGTCAGTACTTGAATCGAGGTGACTAGATCGCTGTGGGTTCGACCCCAGCAGCCGATAGACCGAATATAAGCTATGTGCCTTTCCCAACAGACATAGACCGGTTTTGGGCTTGTTAGCCCTCATCAGTATGCCATAGTTAAGATCACCGACAATCGAACTGGCCGACAAGGGTTCTTGGCTGTTTACGCAGATACTGCAGGAGTAATTCAATGCCGGTCGGGGCATTAGCTCGCGGAGTAGATGTTTCCTGCACTTTTAATGCCTCGTCGCCCAGGGCGAGAGGTCTGCGTTTAAGTATCTGTTGTAATGTAGGTGGCTTCCTGCAAGTCAAGCGGCTTAGGCCGAGCAGGAAGTAGCAGACCACTTTTATATCTCACCTGCACTAAGTATACCTTTTTTCAAAAACAATGTGTGTAACGTTAGCACCAAAAAAGTTACGCCCACATTTACGTAACAAATATGGCGGATGTGGGAGCCTCTAAGGAATACGGCGCAATAGATAATATATTATGATTTCTCATATCGAAAAACATATATTGCCAAAATTTTAAATAGATACAGTCAAACACAGTGTAATTATTACAAAAAATCACTTGTTAAATTCCAACTTTGACATCCTCTATCTTTTTTATTATCTACATTGTATTAAGGTATATTGGCTTAAATGGTAATATTCCGAAGTGAAAAATCTAGTATGTGTCCACAAAATATGAATTATATACTTTGCTTCGTCTGAATTCATTTTATCAATGCTACAGTGACAGCTACTCCCAGGAACTACTAGTTTTTTGTGTATTGTATTAAAATTGTTATAATTACAAGTTATACACTTTTTTTATAACATTACGAGAATTATTGATGAACTTGTGTACGATATTCATATCGTAAACAAGATATTTTGAAGGAATCGAGCAAAAACAATAATTATTTTATCATAATTTGAAAGGCATCTACTAGTCTTGAACGGGCTCATCAATTACAGCATTAAACAGATAATTACTGAAGCTAATGAGACATGATGTTCGCCTCGGACATAACTGACGGTTGTACCTAATTATATCCAACTTATAAGATTTATTTATTGAAATTCAGAAATGCAAGTCACGCCTTTCAAATCAAATAACGAGTACAACTTTATTATGATTTGTCACTGTTAACGACGTGTTATTCTTCCTGTAGTTTGTAAACGTACAAACTAAGTTCTAATAATTCCTCGAAAATTAAAATCTGGAAAAAAATAATCACATACCACTCGCCGTTTTACCGTGCCTATTATTATTCAGCTAATTTTCAATGATTACCTATTAGTTGGGAATTTATTATTGCCTATTTAGTAGCTGGAGTTATGTCCTATTAAGTATCTCTAAATCGCAAACAAGGTACATAGTAAATGGTTATTAGTGAATGAACTTGGTAATTGGCTAGATAAAAAGGAACGTATATGGATTGGCCAGGGACGTAGCTTCGGGCGATTTATCTAGGTTCTATGTAGGTATTAAGTTTAGTATACGGTGATAATGATTATGGAAATTTATTTTCAAAATTTTACATTTTTGCGGTGATACCTTTTATTTTGCTGTATGATAAAATGTACCAAACAAAACATAATTGACTTGACTTAACAATTATTTTTCTCTGTTCAACGGTAATAGAATTATGACGATAAATAGAATAATGAATATGTGAGGCACACCTACCATGTCATGTGTTCTACATAATAATCACCACCTAAACATTCTTACCTTGAATAGTTATCTTATGACTTCTCTCGCAACGTAAAATATAATTCGAAATAGTTATAATAAGTGTTCAAAGTTACCGTTTCTTGCGAGAAATATTCCCTATACAAACGTTTCGTAGCCAGAGAATTTTATTCAACTTCGTCGTAAACTAACAACATGCCATACGGCTCATGCTTACAGGTTTATTTATGTATATTCAAAACATCAAGTAAACACATAAAAATGAAACTATTTTGTTCTAGTTTGAGGTTAACATCAACTACTACTGGATTGCAACATTGTCGTACGTTACAATTTGAAGGATTATTATGAAAACTTCTATTATTAATTTTATATTGATATAAAGAACAAATTACCAACAAATCACATTGTACCTTATACTTGTAAAACCTTTGACAGCTCTTTATAATAAATGCATATCAGCTCTTACCTTGCTTCCATGAAGCAATGTGTGGCTCTGAATGATGACATCTGATTTGACCGGTGTGGAGAGTAGAGTGCCTCAAGGTTCTGGTTTGTGGCCCCTACTTTTCATAGTTTATATGAATGACTTTCCACTTGATTTGTCTCCTGAAAAAGGTATTCTTTACGCTGACGATACTTATTTAACTAGTAATAACAATGTAGTCTCTTTACAATCTTGGGTTAACGAAATAGAAAATAAAGCCAACGAGTGGTACATAAATAATAATTTAATTTCAATAAAACTCAACATATACATTTTTCCACTGATAATAAATAATATTATTAATGGTTCTGTAGTTGTATTATTGGGTTCGATTATTGATGATAGCTTGAGTTTGTCACCTCACATTACTTCTTTGAGGAAGAAGCTTTCTTTTTATTCATACATTATTCGAAAATTAATAATTTTAGTTAGTGTACTCTTTTAAAATATATTTTTTATTCTTCCACTCTCATTTATGTTATTTATTATTTATTTATGCTATTCAAATATTTAGAATGCAAAAAAGGTCATCAGAATTGTTGCAAATGCAAATTGTCTTGAGCACTGTCAACATTATTTTAAAAAAATGATGGTAATGCTTTTACCAGCTCTTTGTATACACTACTACCTCTTCGAAATACATAAGAATAAAAATATTTTAATAAGTAACGCTAGCGTACATCATCATGATCTATGACACTCGGAATATTAGCTATTTGCAACTGCCATAATTTTTAAATATTTATAATGTTTGGCAGATGTTACCAAAGTTTTAAGCTTACGTAAATTTAAACATATTCGGTGCAACAGAATAACCACTTTACTAATTATTGTTCATTTTTTATATAGTTTAGCTTTGTTGTTTTCGTTTATACATGTTTATATTTTTTTATATTCTAAGCTACTTTTTCCTGTCATTTCAATAATTACTGTATGTATTAATAGTGTTTTGTTATGTCGTGTGTATCTGGTTTGCTACAGTTGTACTTTGCATAAAAAGTAGTTAAATAAATGTATCTATATGTTTATTTATCTATCTAAGCGCGGCACACTTAGAAATGCGTCAGAACTCATCGTTTGGTTTGATTCGTTCGCAAGCTTGATATTATCTGCTGATTCGACGAGATCGCTTTGTGTGTTTTCACCCTTCCATCTGCTAATTCTTGATTTGAATGAAGCATTTTGAAATAAAACAATGCTATAGTCGAAAGAGCAAGCAAGATACAGACACATCTGTGTCGCGCTTCATACTGCTCTTACATTTTAATATGTTATTATTAAGATGTACATCGACCATGTTTCATGTTAATATATATATATATATATATATATATATATATATATATATATATATATATTGACATTATTATGCTAAAATGATTCACTGTATATATATATATATATATATATATATATATATATATATATATATATATATACAGTGAATCATTTTAGCATAATAATGTCAATGATCAGATAGTTTACATTTTAGAAAAGCGTAAAGCTGTATTAAATAAATATATGAATATTGCAGTATTACTGCAATTAGAATGACATTTATATTAAAAAATAGATAAGATTTCCTTGTGTAGTGTTTTCTCATGCAACAAAAAATTGCATTAATTTTTTAAGTTTTTCTAAATTTGGAGTATTATTTCTTATAACTTAACTTAAACCCTATATTATTTTACCCAATTACTTGCAGTGTGCAACAAATATAGCTTCTAGAATTCGTATTATTACAATAACTATATCATGAACATTTCTTATTTGTCTCCAGCTTCTATATGTGGAGTTATTTTATTTTATTGACGTACTAATACACCTATATATACATCTGCGAGGGCGTATAAGATATATTTGACTAAAGGATTTGTCTTCTGTTTAATTATGAAAGATACAATAATATGTACGTAGGTGTTCCTAGAATTAGGTATTAAGTTGATATTTCATATATTTTTTTATATATTGGACTCCGTTATATTCCACAAAGTAGATTGTTTTCTATGGACTATAGATCTATTGTCTTCTGTTTATAAGATTATTAAAGACGTTTTTTTTTTTTAATTAAGTTTCACAAAACTATTTATTGCAATGAAGTTTGGATTGAACTAAGTTTTTGAGAATGCCAATTTTGTTTTCCACTAGTTAGTATGTCTTGTTTCGTATGTTTGCCATATAAATTAATATTGTCTATAGGCATCTCTTACGTAATTTTGCAAGCCGCTGGTTGCTTGATTTTTGAAATTGTATGAGAATCTTAAATTATGGTACTTTTTCTCACATTACCTTACATATATTTTTAATTTACATGTGTTTACATGGAAGTTAGTTAAAATATTATTTCTAATTCTGACATATAAGGTAACATCTTTTATTATCGAAACAAATGTCAGAACGTTCTACTTTATGTAACTAGTTACATAATGAAAACCATTATGCAATTTCGTTATGTCACTAATTGCAAAAAAGAATTAAACAAAATACAACAGAAAAATAATAAAGTAACTTTTATTTAAGTCAGTGATTTAATAAATAACACATTATTAATTATTATTATTTAATTATAAATATTCACAACGCAGTTGGTACAGTTAGTGAAACTAATTCCAGTAGAAATCTTATTTGTTGAACTTGCAGTAATATTCTGTGATATGTTATTGGTATTACTCGATTCTCCAAGAATATCACCGAAAATCAAAAAAATTATAAAAATGAGCTTTTCCAATGAAGATTTGCCTGGTCCCACAGAAGCCTCGCGCCTTAGTATATATGAGATATATAAGAAATGGTGCCATGAAAATAAAATTAAGGATATAACTGGCGAAAAAGTTCGTCAGCAAGACGGTGCACCTCCGCACTATGCGCGCCCTGTACGAGATTTTTTGGACAACTGTTTTCCTGGGAGGTGGATCGGCAGACGCGGACCGATAGAATGGCCTGCAAGATCGCCAGATCTTACACCTCTTGACAATTTTTCATGGGGATACTTGAAGTCAAAAGTGTACATTAATAAACCACGTAATTTAGAAGAACTTCAAAATCGCATTCGGGACGAAATACGCAGAGTTACCCCAGAAATCATTCATAATGTGCAAGAAGAATTTCTTCACAGACTTGCGCATTTTCAAGAAGTTGGTGGATGGCAATTCGAACATTTAATTTAAGTATAAAATTTAATCAATTGTATTTTATTTTACATACCTCAGAATTGTTACTTTTTTATGGATAAAATTTACGTTTTCTAACATTCAATCGTCATTTACTCGAAAACTTTCCTATGTAAGAGGGCAAAATTTTAGTACTGTCTGATAGAGAATTAAACGATCTTTCAGAATCAAGGAAAAAAATATGGTGTTGCCTTTTAAAAAAAAATCGACGACGTCATTACTCGAAAACAAATGACATTTGAAAATCGCATTTTACGCTAAAGTATGTATTTTTTAAATTAAAAATCGACCTGTTCGAGGATTTTTCCCAAAAAATAATTGTTTCGTTTTTATTGAATTTATTCCATACTTTTGGCGCATACTGTAGAAATAAGAAGTGTGTTAATACACCGATTGGTATAAACACAGTTGGAGTAGTATCGTATATAATTTCCAATTTTTGAAAACTTTCCAATACTAGACAATATACTGGACACTGCTTCCGACGTTCCCCAACGTCTATGTTAGCTAATGTTGGAGCCGACCTTTTAACGATAAAAATGCATGGTGGATGGAATAGTAATGCAGTTGCCGATGGTACATTGGAACCTCAGAAAAAAATAAAAATAAAACTACAATTAAAATATTAGGCGAGAATACTTCATCAGGATCACAAAACAAATTGGATGTTTGTACCACTGTTAGTGCAAAGGCAACCTCATGAATCTGAATCTGAAGTTAACCTCATGAACTGCCAAAATTGTAAAATTAATATTCATATTAAGTAGTGTTGATTATATGAAGTAATGATTATTTATTACTTGTAGATGTGTGTTGGGAATAAATAATGTTGGTTAATTAGTATTATGTATAAAAAATTAATAAGTTGGTCGTAGATAAAATCTTGTATACAGGGTGTTAAAAAAAGAATGTAAAATATTTCAGGAGGTAATAGTATGAACCAAAATAAGCAGAAAAGTCTTAATAAACATGGGTCCGCAAAGTAACGGTTGCGGAGATATGGACCACTATTCGTTTTTCAAACATTTTATTTTATTAGGAATAAACCGACAAGGGAAGCTTTTAACAAACAAAAAACAAATTTACAGAAGATGTTCAAAGTGCTCTCCGTCCAGGCACGACATCTTCGTCTCAACGATATTCGAACTCTTTCGAAAACACCCTCCTTGGTTTGGATTTCTTGACACTTTTGATTAATCCGTAGCTGCACCTCTTCCAGGCTATTTACTGGAGTACCATACACTAATGTCTTCAAATATCCCCAAACAAAGAAATCTAGAGTATATATATTTCAGTTCAGTTTATGTCAGTTCTAAGTTTATATTGAACAGTCGAACGCGAATAACATAAACATCAAAGTAAAGACTTGACAGTTATAGTCGCGATAAGAATTCAGACGACTTACGTCATACGAACAAATGAATAATTCATTATATTTTCATCAAAATATTTAAGAAACTGCAACTGAGAGTAATAAAACTATATACTACACTAAATGTTTGCATTATATATTGCACTAAATTGCAAAAAAATATTGCTTTTAACGTAACCAACTATCGAAAATTATGTGGTCAATATAAACAATTGCGTAACATCAACCGTGACGTAAGACGTCTGAATTCTTGCCGCGACTATATGAATTTGTTTGAAGTATAATTTGCTGTGTAATCAAGTAGTGATAATAAAGTTTTCTACGTGGCGTATTTCAAGGCTAAGTTAACGTCGAGGTTACAATATGTTAATTTATACAACGGTAGTCAGTTTGAACACTTATTACAACTGTTTCAAATACTGAAAATTAAAAATTTGGTTAAAATTTATAATTAAAAAATGCCAATAAAATGTAATTACTTATATGGTTATTAATGTTACTTAAAAGATTCTGCTTCTGTAAAGATTGTGATAATGTTATATTTTAATTATTATAACTTAGTTAACTTATATGACCGGGTATTTAAAGCCTCTATATGTCTATTATTATAATTTTATGCATTCATAAAATAAACCATTCTATTATATTTATTATCACAATATCAAAATTTTTAATTAATACAAATTTTATCTGACAGCATTTTCAACCACATCAAACTCGTTAAAATATCTTTAGAGTATGCCTTTTATAGCTCTTTTGTTTAATATCTTTTGCTGTCGACCAAATGAAGAAAAATCGTGGTCTGCATTCTCGTATGGGGGTTATAATTATACGAGATTCTTGGGCAAAACCGTGCAGCACGTCAATGGTCGCTGTCGGATTCTTAATGACCACCACTTGATCCCTGGGTCGCGTCCTCCTGGGTAAACGCGGGTCCGAGCGGACTGAATCATTCCGTTTTATTAATGAAATTAAAAGTCTGGCGTGATATTTCATTTGTCAGATGTTTTTCGGGACATTTATAATGCCGCGATACTTTTCCTCTTAAGCGGTTACGGACAAAAGGTGCATTCTCAGCAACGGAAAGGAGAATGGATGATCGTTTTTAAAAATGACCACAAATATTAACATAATACAAAATAATCTTTTAAAAAAATGTATAATAAGTGCCCAAAAAAGTGCCCGATTTCTATCCATATCTTTATTCGGGTTTCTGAACGTTATCTATTCAACTGCTGTTGAACTGATAACTATTGAATAAATAACAAATCGCATTTTTAATGTGATAGAAAATGCGGAAAATATTAAACGTGCTCATAATTTGACCGATTTTGACACAAATTTATTGTGCAAAATTATCTGCACATTATTGAAAATAAAGAATGCGATTCAACAAATACACCTGATGCATCATCTCAAAGTATACAGGAATTTACCTAACTAATTATATGCATTCTTCATCTGAAGATGTAGACGACCCTGCTTCCATTTTAGTTTTTACACTTTGTTTAGGGTAGGATTCTTGTAGTTATTATTCAACAAGGCGGCATGCAATACAAATGACAACAAAAAATAAGTTAGGTTTAAGTAAATATAAATATTGTCTGTCAGTCATGCGTCTACATCATATTTATGAGATAGATATCTAGTGGTCTTCCTCGGGATATGTGTTTGATAACTTATGTATCAGATAAGTTGTAGCAAATGCTTGAGAAACCCAATTTCAAGGTTATCTCTATTTTACGGGTTTGATAACTTTATTTAACATGTATCTAGTGCTTCAGAAACCGGGCTAATACAACTAACATTATTTTTTGGCGTCGTCTTTCGAATATTATAACTATTGTTACACTGTCTGTATGAAATATTGTAAAGTACTGTGTTCCAATACTTTTTATTAAGGTAATACAAATCAATTCTACTACAATTCCTGTTAATGAAGTCATATGTATGTTCTTTGATGCCTAATATCTACGTATGCTGTAGAACAATTTCATAAACAAAATTCAATAAATATCTAAAATAAAAATTATTTAAGGTAAAAAAATTAGCCACAATAAATGAGAGCTGACATAATTCTACATTTCCAAGATTGTTTCTTTGTATTCATATTCTTCTTAGCATTCATCAATGAACATGACAAAGACAGGTAAATATCCTTTATTTTGATAGTTTTGTTGTATGTTGACTTCTCTCGGCGAAAGTAAATAATTACATTTTCAAGTTCATCAGTTTCTTTGGAGTTTGCACACTGATAATTATAACGTAGCATTCTGTTTTAAAAATTCTTCTGTTCATATTTGTGTTGCGAATGTTGTGAAGCTTGTTGCAAACGACATTATTTTACAGCAAGATAATGGCTAGACCTCATGGTGTCTGACAAACAATAGATCAACCATTTAACCTTATCCATAAGTTTCTTGCAAAGCGTTTGTATCATTGTAATAATCTAAAATATTTTAGTATAGTTATCTAAAACGCCTTAAATAGAAACCAAAAAAGTTCGAATTAAAAGGAAAAACTACGCAAATTGGTGTTAAACAACTAGGTTAATTCATTATTTTCTTTATATTTTGAATTTAGGTAGACGAAAAAATTTCTAACTCTGCTTCTAAAGTCAGTTCTACTTATGGATATAAGCAAATCCATGAAATGTATAACAGAATATATAACAGGAACTGATCTACTGTCCCTAAAAATGAATAGAATAATGTACTGCAAAAAAAAAACAAATATATTTATTATCTAAAACATCTTTTTATGGAACTGATAGAACAATAAAAAATATAAAAATTCTCACAATGACAGTTGTATACGTTGCATAAAAAATAGGATAGAGAGATATAAGTTTTGAGGCCTTCGAGCATTCAAGTGAGGTACTTGATTTAATTCGGTTAATAAATGTTGACAATTAATTTTACTGTGAATAAGTTTTTGTAGAAATTATTTTACTCAATGGTAGAAATAATTGAGTACAACATTTACGCCTCTGCTCAAGTGTCATAATTGAGAAACTTGTCAAAAGCTCTTCCTAAGGCGCACCAACATCTGGCTAAACAGAATCTGATTTGTAACACAATAATTTCAGAAATTTCCTCTGAATCTTCTCCAGACGGTCAATATAAACGGACATCTAGGATTCCACACAAGAAAACAATAATCATGTTTTGACCGGACACAAGAAAAATATGATATTCTCAAAGTATTTATATCAGAAAAATCTTGATTACAACTAATTTTAAATTAATGAGACGTTACTTGCGCTGTAAGAGACAATTCCTTATCCAGTGTTACTTCAAGATCACAAAATATAGATGGTCATTGTAAGACTGGTAGTGACAAGGTGTAGTCATAAATGAAAAGTTTAGTTTTGGTGGAATAAGTCATTATATTACATTTTAAAACAATCAATTGACGTTTATCCAACATCCACTACATATACAGTCATTATTCGTATGCATATACAGGGTTAACTATGACTAAGTACAAAAATTTTAACCATGTGCTCAGGGAGCCGTAAGACAATAAAAAAGTTATTCTAGAATTTTAGCACGATATTTAAAAAATGGGGCAAAACCCTTTTTTCCTACGGAAAGTCGGCGCCTATGATGAGTATCGACTGAGATGGCTTATGGCTTAGATCCATAGTTGACATTACATCTGTCAACAACTACCATGCGGTCGTTTGCAGTGTTTCTAAATGCAGAAACGACAAAAATTAACAATTCTTATTAGTAATAATACCTGATAGGTAGGTAACAGTTAATCCAGTTAGCTCCAGTATTTTGCATTCGTTTTTCATTATTTGGTTACAAACTGGTAAAACTAAATTTTCACTCACTAACGATAAACACACTTCCCGTATGTACAGTTAGATATAATGCCTATGTATTATAACAAAATCGAAGAAAGGGATGTGTAGGTAGGTTCTAATAGATAACAGAAAACGTTTAACACCCGCGGCAGTCTTGTCCCATAACCTAGAAAAACAAACCAGCAAACTATATTGCGGGAAAATAGCTGTACCCGACACATATTCCTTTATTTATTAACTATAAAACGTTTAAAATTAAAATAAGGCACTAAACACTGAAGAAGATCACAAAACTACAACGTAAACACAGGAATTAAATTATAACATTACAGCGGACCGACTCGATTGGACCGACTGCCGACTGTGGCCGACTGTTCCATGACGGTTGCTTGCTGGTTGCATACTCTGATTCTCGCATTGGCGTTAAATAAGGATTTAATATAATATCGAAAAAAATTTTTTTTCGCTTTATAAATAAGTTTGGAAATTTTTTGAAAGGAAATTCTGTTAATTCTTATTTTTTTCTATCCCCCTCTTAAAATATTTGTGCTTAGTCATAGTTAACCCTGTATACACATAAAGGGGAAAATAACACACGAGGTTTGATTTTTAAACCATTTTTCAACAAAGCCAAATATTTTATCAAAGCAGGCCGATCTTCTTGAAATTTTGCACGTCTCCATAATTTACCGTTCTGAACAACTTTTTCAAGTAGAATTTTGTATTTCATAACTTACTAAATAAGTCGAAACTTGAAATTTAATATAAATAAAATAATTTTACATACTCTCTTATCTTCAAAATTAAATTAGATAAAATGGAAAAATAGCAAATAAATTGCAAATTTAGCGATTTGAAATTAGTATGTACTTCTATCATATTTGTGTACAAAAGCTAAAAGAATAATATTATTCTACTTTGATACATACAATGAGAAAAATGTTCCACCACCAAGAGTACCTACATTTTGTAGCGGCCACTAGCGTTTAGAACAAAGTTAACTACAAATTCGTTTTTTTTGTCTCAGATAATCCCCGAATCCAAATTGTCAAAGTAATTCACTGAGAACTTAGACAGACAAGATTTGCGACATAAAATACTGTCACTGGCGGATAGCTTTCAATTTAGTTAGACGTGCAGTGCCACTGACGGAAAATGCCGTCGAAATTAAAATTACCGTCCAGTCAGCAAATTCGCTATTACAACTCATATATACATAATTTAGATAGTTTTCAACTATCAAATTTCAAATTTTGTAGAAAGAAAACCACTGGCATGGACAACATGTTATCAAAATTGCCACCTGCAGCGAACCTGTTAAAATATTTGTACTTATTTGGTTCACCCTGTATATTATGTCTAATGCACCAGCCATTTATTCCACACAGGGTTTTTTTTTTGTAAAAGTAAGCAGTCATCTTGAGAAGTAATTATTTTAAATTGTCGTTTATGCTCTCTCTATGCAAGTTCCTGAATGATCCATGACCTTGCCGCATTGAAATTTTTTTATTCCCTTGTAAGTCCAGTTTTCATCGCCTAGTTGACACTTCGCGCGTGATTCACAACTAAAAATTGATATTATGACACGAGCCGGTATCATGGAATAACTGATTTCGGTGTCTCCATTTGGTAATCCACGTGGGAGAGTCAGCTGAGAAGTGGCTAGTTCGTAGGTAGCGAACTTTTCAAAGTTAACGGAATCCCTGGGTACATATATGAAGAAAACAACTTTTAAATTTGATACGTCACTTAATAGCGTTCGACGACGTAGTCGCAACAATTAATTTTTATTAGCAATAACGCTGGAAAGAGACGTGCGCCGCCTCTCACCAGCTTTTAAGGAAATAATATTAATTTCGTTTTTCTAGAAATTAATTTGCAATGCCTTATGGAATTGCGGATGGGGTTTTCATTGGGCACTGTAAACGTACACTAATTAAAAATAAAATATTGCTTTTATGAGCCTGGCGTAATAAATAACTTTTTTTTATATTTTTCCGCAATCTGCAGATGAATTCAAGAGAGGTCTGGAGGTGCAGATACGTTATTTGTAGAAAAAAATTATTAGATCTTATATTTATAATTTTCATTTATGAACAGTATATGATTCTTTAGGTGAAAAATTAATTAAACCTCCAGCCAAATTAACCCCAATCAAGGAATTATTTTTTTACATATACAGGGTGTCCGGTAAGTATATGGCATACTTTCGTGAGTGTATAGGGGAGGTCTATAACACTAGTTGTGGAGTAGATGTTCTATACTGTCAGGGAAGTAAGGAACGGACTTGCCACCATACTCGTTGGGCCAAAAATTTGACAGGTATCACTTTATAGAGGTAAAAACTGAATTTTTAAATACTTTGGTCGTTCCTCTTTAAAAAAGGTACTCTGCATTTGTTTCGATAAAATTGACTGTTTTCGAAAAAAAAGTATTTGTATAACACGTTAAAATATTGACTCGAAATTTATTTAATTTTCAAGTTTATTAACATATGTCGATTAAACACAATAACTAATGGAATAACACATTAACTAATAATACGTATTAAAATAATAAAATTTGTTATTACTGCATCACATTAATGCTGATATGCATTTATCTTATGGACAAGCAGTCTGCAAGTATGTTGAGACAAGAAGAATTTATTCTTATACAATTCCAAATCGACGTTTGCCGCCCCGAAGAACTTTTGAAAGCTTCGCCACTTAAAAAATTTGAATGCTTTATTTCTTCTTGTTTACTTGAGCAAATTCTCGAAATGGGCACCCTGTACCTCTATATATTTCCTTATACGGATGTTTTCTCGTTGTACTTGAAACAACATCTCCGGATTGGCCCGAATTTCGTCGAAATGGTGTCTTATTCTTTCTATCAGGTCTTCCCTGGTGTGAACTGCCGTCAAGCCTCTTTAAATTTCCCCATAAAGAGAAATCCAATGGAGTTATGTCGGGCCACTTTGTTGCATGAACTTGGAGCGATAGCTTTCTTACACTATTAGAGGGATTTTCAGCAATTTCATCCAGAATTACCTCCTCTAGTTGAGGGTTGCTCTTCTTGGAGGCCCTTCTCCACCACGATGCGGCAAAAAACTTCCTAAAATAGATTAGCAGAAGATTAGTATCTTATAGCATTTCTTTTAATTTTACTTGAAATTTTACCTCGTTCTCGTAGCTCCGATCAACTCTTTCAAAAGTTCTTCGGTGCGGTAAACTTCGATTTGGAATTGTATCAGAATAAATTCTTCTTGTCTCAACATACTTGCAGACTGCTTGTCCATAAGATAGATGCATATCAGCATTAATGTGATGTAGTAATAACAAATTTTACTATTTTAATACGTATTATTAGTTATTTATTTAAGAGTCAGTGCTATCCAAAACTGTGCTATCTATTCTGTAATTATAATAACAAATACCTTTCTTTCTACTATATGAAACAATTTTACACTCAGTATTCAGGTACAATTAATTCTTATTACACCATATTAACAATTAAGGTCACTTTGATCTCTTGACAATCCTCAACATTATTAATGTCTCTATAAATCTTCAAATCATCAGCAAAAAAAATTTACTACAATTAAGAACATAAACCGAATCGTCTATGAACAGTAAAAAAAAAGTAAAGGGCCAAGGTTAGACCCCTTAGGCTTATATCTTCAGTATAGGTTTAGTTGGAAATCTAAATTATCTGAACCTGATGTGTATCACATAAAACTATTCTGAAGTTAATGCGTGTTACTCAAGGAGACTGTACGCACTTGCAGTTTCTCGAAGACCCTAGGCGGCCATTATTTTAATGAATGCACTCCAAGGAAACCTCAATTGATAGACGTAATTAAATTTGCTCGATGTGTGATTATGCACCTCGTTGCTCCTTTACCGTGAATAATTTATCTCTATAGGTTGCTGCATTACCAACTACTCGGGTGACACAAGGACGCTAGATTCTAGATATTTTATGGTCTTACTGCAGCCTGCTCGGTTTGATTTCGTTACTGAAGCTTTTGAAGATATAGAAATTTTAGAGAGGAAATACCAAAGGTCAAGTATCAAATAAGAAGTTATTACGGAAAAACGTTACTATTATTAAGTTAAAACAACAGACTGTATGTTTTACAGGGTGAGAAATTATCTAAAAATTTTGAATGTACTCTTACAAGTACAATTTTGTAAAAAAAATCAAAAAGGGCAGTTTGAAAATGATTTAAAAATACACTTCTGTACGCCACTGGAAACTGGTCCACTGTAAAATCTGATAAGGCAGCAATTCATTTAATTGGCGACCGGACAAAAAATTGAAAGCAATTTCCAAAGAAAGAAATAAATAATATTTTATAACACCTATTTTATACAGCAAATTAAACTACTAGGTCCTAGGAAAAAAGTCTATATCGTCTGGTTTAGCCATTTTTTGAGAAATGCCTTCTGGGCCGGAAAATGCATTTTCCAATTGCATCATTACTTGCACCATTATAGGAGCGACTGGAAACTCGGAAAAATCGCTCGGAAATCGTTACACGGGGGTTTTCGGGGCTGCCGAACTCGATTCTGGCATTAGAATTACCCGGGGATGCACGGGAGTGGCTCTGTGGGGGTGCACGGGGGGTGAATTGGGAGAGAAATGGCAGCGTGCATGAAAATCGCTCCAAACTCGTTACTCGGGGGTTTTCGGGGATGCCAAGATTTATGTTTTCGGGGATGCCGAATCGAAAACATAAAACTTGTTCATTTGGTATGGCTGGATTCGGTTTTCTATAAGCTTTTTAACGAGCTCTCTCATGCCTTGTTTCCATTTGAAAAAAAAGTAGGGGTAGCTGGAGGTTAGGGGGTTGAAGAAAAATTAATTATTATATAACTGAAAGATGGGAAAAATCAAGATCAGTTAACGTGTTTCGGTGTTTTAAGAAAATTCACTCATTCAAAAGATATGAATTTTATTCCGTACTTCTGGCCATCCCTGTATTTTTGAAACGCTCAGTTGACAGAGATTGAATAATAACTATGAAAGGGGGAAAGGGGGGAGGGTTGGGTGGTACGATTGCGCGTAACCACCTGTTAAATTATCGTCTTGTAGTATAATAATTTTTACTAGTGTACTGTAATTTTTTCCTAATAGTAGTCCTTAATAGACAATTATTTCTTAACATTAGATGTAATAGAAACAACTGAATTATGTATTAACTCACACTCTACAGACAACATAATAGACATCAATCCACTAGTTGTGACGGCGACTGTACATACAACAATCACTAACCATTTTTTACATAACTACATGGCATTAAACACTGAAGTACTACCAATTATTAATTGTTACTGCGGCGCTCGACATGATACTTGCTCCGTGAAACGAATGCGAATGTGCTCTTTTCATTATGCTCACCGAGAAAAATCGACATGGCAATATCTCATGCCTCTTTTTTATCGCGATATTGAATACTTAGTAGGTCGCATACTTCCAGAGAGCCTTGTACGTTTATTGTACAGCAGAGGTTGCAAATCACTCGCGTCGATGGCTTGTATAACCGTTACAAGTGGATAAAACGTGGAAGATAAGGCGATAATACTCTGGTCATACATTAATTTTCCGGTATATAATTAAATTTGGGTCAGGGCGAAATATCGGTAGAAGATCTAATTGTACTTCAAAGCCATCAACAGAGAAGCTATATACACAGGATGATTCACAACTTATCCAAAAATATCATCATGAAGAATGGACTCAATATCGTAAAAAAATAGTAGTTTTTTAAATGTCAAAAATGGCTTATGTGTATATCAAGTCAGAATTGATGGATATCGTTTTAATTTATGGTAAAGTATGACAAAATGCTTTAGCAGCTTCTCGTCTGTACGCAGAACGATTTCCCGATAGAGATGTGCCAAAAAATGTAGTTATTTTTACCGTGGTAGTGCAATGCGGGCGTGACACGGGGAATTTGCAACTGAATTATGGAAGAGATGGAAGTCCATGGCATCCACGGCGACATTTTAGAAATTGTTGAAGAGAATCCTTCAATAAATACCAAGCAAATTGCTCAACAAGTACAAGGAATGTTTCAATCAACGGCATGGCATATCATACATCAGATTCAATTATATCCGTACCATATGCAACGTATCCAAGCGTTAATACCAAGGGATTATCACTTACGAAGTAGATTTTGAACTGACGTGTCAGTAACAGCTGAAGCTATTTTTACACTAAATGGTATGTATAAGTTAAATGATGTACACTTTCTGGGTTGTTTTGCCATGGTCGATGCTTAACTACAGACGTTTCACCATACATAACAGGTGGCATCTTCAGTTCTTCTCGTGTCTGAAGCGGTGCCTAAATGGTTAGCGCGGTGTCTAAGTATATTCAAATGTTGAAATAGCCAATATGGTTTACATTTATGTAGATGGAAATGGTACTGATGAGTTTATATGGAAAAATTTCCAAAACATCCACCTTCAAATCTAAGAATATTTAGAAATGTTTTTTAACGTCTTTCAGAGTCAGGCTCATTTGAGAAAGGTCCAGTTCCTGGAATATCTTTGAGTGTTTGAACGCGTAAGTTGGAGGAAGCTATTCTACATGAATTTAAAAAATAATTCTAAATGTGAATCATAAATTGGTTTGGTCCCTATTGACTCTTTTTGCTTGAGAACATCTCAAAACATGAGCATGCAAGGTTCACATTTAATCTGAGGAGCACTTACGGCAACAAATTATAGCTGGTTGTGTTAAGTTATCTCAAGCGGTTTAGAAATTCAAAATTAAAATTTTTTAAAATTTTTGATGCTCCGTAGCTGGACAATGACTGTTCTAAGACCCTACATTTATATAAAAAAAAACTTATTTTTGGTCACAGGATACACCCCAGCATTTTTGACCTTTACTTAAGAAAAACCCTGTATAATAAGTGTAGTGTAGAGTATAAAATAACTGTTAATACGTGACCGTTTTAGTGACAGTACAACTAAAGAGTAGTGTATCTATAGTGCATTGTATATCTGTGTTCAAGTGCGTTATCTGCGGAGTGCACATCAGTTAGGCGTAAGAGGGTGGTGGTGGGTTATCGCTGTCCAAGCGGACACCATTCTACAATAATTGTGGAGAGGATGATACGAATATGAGTTCATAAACTTTTGATATTATTAAAGTAAACCTCAATTTATTTTGTTTCCTGTAGCCCTCACCTTGTAACGTTCATAACTTAGCAGACATTATTTCATTATTATTATTATTTAAGGCACAAATTTGTAGTCAGTCAATATCGACTCATGGTGTGACATTTGAGTGCTAACCAACCGTAAGCAATAAAATATTAGTACCTATACAATATACTGTCTTTATTGAAATCACACACCCCCACAGATGGAAGAAAAAAATTGTACAAATAAGAAATATTCGCTACTATGGTGATGTTAGGTATTAATATTACTTCAAAGATTTTTCTTCTATCTTGCCGTACTACGTCTAAATAGATTTCCATCAACTTTTTTTTGGGTAAATTTTGGAGGGAATCATGGTTCTAGAAGGTCTTCTTTGTTGTGTGCTCGGCGACTCTAAAACGGAGGAACTGGTGTGCAATTTTCTACATTTTTATAACACGTTCGTGTCCCTTTCACTGGAATTTTAGTAGAAAAGTGCCAAGTGGTTGTGTTTCTGTTTTATGGTGATTATTTTGTCATTAGAAACACAGATGCAGCTTGAGCTGGATTTAAGCCATTTCTTGTACATTAGTTACATAACACCAATGCCAGATTTTTAGACAAATCCATGTTTGAGTAAGTACTGAATTTTCTCGTTTTTCCATTATTTTATTATATCTCGTTTTTGCCTATTATAGGGCTTCTTTCAGAAGGCCCAATTGCTGACATTGAACGGTAGTTATTTTTTTTATGGGTTCCTTTATATGGCGGTAATCAGGATCTGATGATAACATCTGAGTCTGAAGACTATCATACAAGTTATCTACAGTAACCAGATAAGCTGAACATATTTTCTTACTATTGATTGCTATTTTTTTTACTGCGTTGTACTTACCATTCAGTAAATTTTGAGGCAATTTAACAATGACCGAAATTCTCAGTACAAGGACATTCCAAAATAATTCCTTTATTGGTAAATTAAATCAGATTTCTTATTAAGGTACTATAAATTCAAACATTAATATATGGTCGTCGTGCAACGATTTATTTATTAAATAGTTCATTTTTACTATACTCTATTTTTAAACTAAGAGGAGCGAATGCCAAAGACAAATTTACACTGCAAAATTTTCTAAAAACTACCCTAAATAACATCAGACTATCAAGTATATACTCACTGCAAGTGTTTAATCTCAATTTGAGTACAATAAGCTTTCATTACTTTCAAATGGGGTTATTAAGTACCTATTCAAAATAATGTGCAATGAATAAATATCTAATTCTGGGTTTATTTAACTTTTGTATATATATTTTTAAAGTAGGTAGGTACTTCCTACATAACATTGAAAAACTGAATATGAATGAAATAATTTACTACGAACCAGTCATATATAAATGATTGATTCCAGTTTTCACTTTAAAAAAAATTATTGATTCACATTTTTACAATTAGCATTGGAGTAATCATATAATGGTGTTTTTGTTACTTTGAACTGTTGCACTTCTATCAACTACGTTTATTAAGTTACCGGATAATTGCCAAATAACTGATAACTGAAATTCGTTCCTAATATATCATCTGCAGGTGTTCAAAGTAACAAAATAAGTTTTTATAAATTATAATAAATTTGGTAAAAATGAGTAACAAATCATGTCTTTAACAATTTTCTGAATTATTTGATGAGTCAGTATCCATATCACTCTCGCTATTATTAATTGATATGATTAAAGGTTCAATGAGATCGTCCATAATACCGTCAAGTGTTCTCATTTTTTCTTCCTCCTTAATCACATGTTCTATACACTTTTTCCAGTTCATATTTGTAACATTATTAAGAGCCTCTATTAGTTCCTTTACGTCTTTCAATGTATGTGTTTTATTTTTGCTTGCCACTTCATTCTTCACCTGTGTTCACAATGATATGGCGGTAATCGTAAGACAACTTTATTTTCATTTTTTGCCATTTCGTTAGTTATATACAAATTATATTTTTCTTTATTTTGGCAAATTAAATATAATAATTGCGATCTCACCATACCTTCTTCAAATTCGATATTTTTTTATTGTAGCCATGCCTTCATATCAATTTTTCTTGTTGATGTTGCTTCTACTTTTCAACTATGGTATGACACATTGTAAATTACAATAACAGCATTATCTGGTACTCTTTTCAAAAATTCAGAAAACCACTTTTCAAATACATTTGCATTCATTTCCTCGTGATAATCCCCACTCTTCTTGCCTTCGAAAACCATTAAAGAATCTTCAACAAATCCTTCCTCTGAGCCAGCGTGTAAGATGATAAGACGCTTTCATTTACCGGACGGATTTTTTAATTCCATAGACAGCCCTTCATTGAACGCCTCACGTTTACTTTTAATATTAGTATCAATCCATACCCTTTCATTTGTATGATCTTCATTTAACCATGTTTCATCTAAATAATAAATAGGTCTACCTTCAGATCTAAACTCTTTAATTGATATCAAGTAGTCAATTTTCCATCTCACTGTATCATCACGTTCTATCAACACACTTATACGACTTCGTTTTAAGTATCTGCAAAAAAAAACTAAAATGTTTTTATTGCAATTATACTTGCTTGAGATATGTATTCAACCTTACTTGAAGTAAATTTGTTCCATAACTTTGTATAATGAGGAACGGGACATCTGTGGCAAATCCTGACGACTTTTTATTGCGGTTAATATTTTGTCCAAAGTGGGGATCTCATTTTTAAAGAAAAATCTGTGTACTATATGCCTTATGGAATTCTTCATTACTTCATCCAAACAAGTAACAATCCCAGGTCGTCCAGCACAGTGTTTGGAAGTAGACACCCTTCCAGTAGATTTATACTGTTTTATGGCTCGATATACTGTTGATTTTGTAACACCTAAAAAAGTATAATGTGTAATATAGTTCAACAGTAGGTAATGTTAATATAAATTTACCTAATGTCATCGCTATTAACACGCTTATATTAGCTTCACCTGTATGTATGTATGTATGTATGTATGTAACGGAATTTTTCAGCGTAATTTTCACCAATTTCAAGAAGTCTGATCAGCTTGAAAATTTGCACAGGGGTCAAGGACTGATGACAATACAATTATTTAATAACTTTGTTCTAATGTCCTGACTAGGATCATCAGAATAAAAACTATTTAGATTACTTTGCAGGTTAAGTGTATACAATCCCTCAGTGTTGTTTCCAAGCAGGCAAGGCAGGGGCAGGGGACTGTAATAGATTCGTGCTCTTGCTTTTCACGTATAGATGGCGACCTGACAGAATTAATTTTCGGTTTTCGCCTAATTTTAAATTAAAAATTTTTATAAATAAATACAAATTTGATAATTTATAACAAAATTCAAATAAACATTTTGATTTAAAAAATTTCGAAAAAATACAGAATTCAAAATTAAAAAAAAAATTCTAAATATAAAATTTTGGAGTTTAAAAAAGTTTTGAAATACAAAATTTTGTAAATAATTTTGGATTGTGGAATTACATGATAAAATCAAATTTAAAAAATTTTAGAAATAAATAAAAATTTGATAATTTATAAAAAAATTCAAATAAAAATTTTTGGAAAAAATTTTCAATTGAAAAATTTTAAAATCCAAAAATTTAGAAAAAATTTCGAAAAAGACATTGAATTTTAAAATTCAAAGAAATTTTGATTTGAAAATTTTGGCAAGAATTTTGAAGAAAGTTTTGAATCTAAAATTTTGTAAAATTAGAAAGAAAAAAAAAGATTTTGATACGAGAACGTTGACAAAAATTTTAATTTGCATATTTTATAGAAACAAACAAAAATGAAAAATGAAACTATAACACAAAGAAAGAGGAGACTGGAGAAAAAAAAATGTATAGAAAAACTATATGAAGTGGAAAGGTTACGTAAACATGAATGAAATGAATTTAGATTTATTGTCAAATATAAGATATTTTAAAAATTAAGGCTCTTAATTATAATTACTTTTGTTATTGTTTTGAGACTAAAAATTAAGAAAATAAATTATAGTTTAAAAAAACTAAAAAAACACGCTTTAATAGTAAACCGAACTAAAAAGTAGAAAATAATTTTGAAGTATCAAGAGTTTGTTACAGCAATAGAAAATTCCGACAATCAATTACGACTAATTAATTGGGAATAAGATTAAATTAGAAATTAAATTATTAATAAAATAATTCAATTATAGTAAAAAAAAGCGTGGGGTGCTTGATATTAAATGTTACCATTATTTCAGTAGTGCAGCTATTTATAAAAATAAAGTCATTATGAAAATATAGTAAATTGCACCCCACGCTTTTTTTTACTATAATTGAATTATTTTATTAATAATTTAATTTCTAATTTAATCTTATTCCCAATTAATTAGTCGTAATTGATTGTCGGAATTTTCTATTGCTGTAACAAACTCTTGATACTTCAAAATTATTTTCTACTTTTTAGTTCGGTTTACTATTAAAGCGTGTTTTTTTAGTTTTTTTAAACTATAATTTATTTTGGATACAAGTTGGACAGTTTTAAGAGTAGGTTCATCATCTAGACTTTTCTTGTACAAATTCAATATTGCTTGTTTTTCTGCCCCAAACTGAGTTGTTTTCATTTCGGGCGACGGCGATGTAATTCCCGCGCCTGCCTTACTTGTGGTCGGCACACTATCATCCATATCCAATGGAAAATTGGAAAAAACGAATGACAAACAATATAATAAGTTGTTTAGTTCTGATAAGAACTGATTTATACGTAACTGAGATAATAAATAGATAGAAAAACAGGTAAAAACGCAATGACAACGAACTGATGACAACTAAGAAGCAAAATGACAACAAATGCCAAAATGTAAAATTTATTAGCAGTGTAAAGTAGGTTCGAAATTAACCAATAAGAAACCAACATTTTGGCGCGCAATATTCAAAACGCTCCTCTTAGTTTAAAAATAGAGTATAATAGACCCACACTATACCAGGTAAATCTATAATTTATTAACAGAATCCTAGCGGATTTTGAGACATAGGGTAGGTAAATGGTAACTGGCGCCCATAAATTACTGATTCAGTTAATTTTACCACACGACCAGCTCTGACTGTGGTTAGCCCAGCGTTTTAATGCTCCTAACCACCAAGGACCAACAACTAACATAGGAGTGGATCCTCACTGTTTCTTAAGAAATAGGAAAGGTAGCAACCTCCTGTACTCATCTAATGTCAATTTTGCAACTATGGTATAGAAATGTAAGTCTTACACCCTTCTATGATGACCTCTGGCTGTACTATCTAACTGAAAAAGGCAAATGCAGCGCGATTCATAATTTCGCAGCGGTTCGGCTCGTCCCTTGATTGGAAGAGTGTGCGCGGCGAATACCGGTGGGCACATTAAATGGCATATCGAAGAATCTCCGCATGAAATTATGATGTACTGTGATAGTTGAAACATCGCGGTAGCCGCAGAAAGGGACTTGGCGTGGGCGTCGCGTTCCGCACCGCTTGCTCGCTTAGCGAACTTACGCCGGATATAAATCTAATTTTTTTATTGGCGCGAGGCAGCTCGTAGTAAGCTAGACGGTCGTAAATTAATTGGTGAATATCGTACTTCTGCGAATCCGGCAAATGATGCTGAACCAGGTGGTGATGTATGAGTATTATTTCAGAGGAATGGGGATCTATTCGCTGAAAATACAAGGTGGCTGTCCTAATTCAAATCACGATTTATACAATCTATCTGAAAAGTCGTGCGCATTTCGGAAATTAACAATGGAGAAGTTGCATGAATTCTATATTGGTTTGAATTACCTTTTAAACATATTGAAATGTCAGATTGTCTGACGGCAATAATCACATAATAATTAAAATATTAATATAATGCGAAAACGTGATATCATTGGTGAGACGTTACACGCCGTTCAGCGTGATTTGTTTCCGTGTATGCACGTTACGGTATTGGTGATGTAAACAGACGTTTGTTACTTGTATGTTTACGTTTTTGTGTCATAGATACATGTAAATACAGTGTAGGTAATGCCATAATTATTAGTAGTGATGTGGTGAACATCGTAACTTATTCCTTTGTTTATAATATAGATCCGCTCGTAACAATTACGGAGACAATGCTGTTGGGTAAGTACCAGAGATGGTTTACTTGAGGTGTTTATAAATTTATGCAGTCTGATTTCACGTTAAACTACTACTTGTTTTAATATGAAAAATAATAAGTATAAGTAAAAGTAACGATATTTAACATTTAACGTATGTAATGCGTTGTCCGAATGCATGGAAATTGTATACAGATATGAACTAAAGCACACTGGTGTATTAAGGTATACATGAGCGAACGGCGTCTGATGTCACATGTCTACGCTGTGGCGGCGACCGTTCTGTATGGGCGTGGCCAGACTAAATTTTTAAATACCTTTTTTAGGCTTATTTTTCCACAAAACTGTCCAGGACAAACACCATTTTGATTCAAATAATTCATTCTTTCTTCTGTACGTAACGTTTAAAAAATCGCTCGGTCAGGTCAACTTTATTTTTTTAGGGACATGAACTTTGGTGGAGTTCTACCAGTGGCGGCAGGAAAAGGATAGGGTTGGTGTTTCTTAATAATAACAATATTGTTTATGGTACCGTATGACAACTGATTAATTTGGTGTGCAACATGTTAGGATTGATAGGAAAATTTGTGAAGAAAAAACAGAAAATCCGTAAACTCCGAATTTTTATTTTTCAATGGAATAACCGAGTCTAGGCGAACACAGTCAGTTTTCGGGGAAAAGGCTCTTATTTCATTTTAATTAATCAAAGGTTCAAACTGCTGACAATGACTGAACATCGATAAAATCTCTCTGCACATTCCTGTTTCAGATAGTACGAGTACTTGCCTGATCTCATGACTAATGCGTTGCTTGCATTTCCAGTTTCTCGATAAGAAAAAGTCATCTGAGATTAAATGAAAATACCTTGCAAGCCCCTCAAATTCCCCTCTTATGCTAATTCAACAATGTGAAAATTGATGGTTCAAACAAATGGTTGCATGCACGCACTTTTCTGTATTGATGAGAGGGTATTTCAGCAACTATAAGATTCGACTGTTCTGTTTAAAGAGAGTTATTCTAAGTTTACAGTTTTTTTCGATTTTTTTCCAAAATTTTTTCTACCAACCCCCAAGATGTTGCTCATCAAATTAATCAGAGAGATCTAAGCTTCGTATGGTTCAATAAAAAAGTGGTTGCCATTAAAAAATAACCTTATCCCCTCCTGCCGCCACTGTTACATTTTTTAAGATCGTGGTTCACCAAATCTTGATGTTTGTAAACCGGCCATGTGCAGAGAACATTGCGATCGACGCTCTCAGATTTGACAAATTATGCCTTTATCATTATTATTTATTGCATTTATTACTTTTACTAGTCTATAATAACTGCTTAAGTAATAATTTATTGCTTTTTGGGACATGAGTCTTTAGATATTTGAGGGATGTCGATCCTGTATATTTCTGACGGCCTACAGATGTCCAAAAATATATAACAAATCCATCTATCGGATATAGATTGCTGGCGAATTTGATAAAGAAACTTTGACGGATGCGAAAGGGACTCTTGACCTCCGCGACAGCTTTTAATTTTGGTCAGCCATACGCGTGTCTTATCATGATAATTTTAACTCATGTCTATTCCGCGACACTTGCTTATGCACTTACACAGGCTGTTTTCTAATTGTGAAAATCCAGAGGCGTTAATTAACTTTGGAATATCATATACCTCGAAAACGACGACCTTCATACCATAAGCTTATATAATAAAATTACCTTATTTTTCACCATATTCCATACATGCCTGAATTTTCTTGCTAGGAAACACCCTGTATAACAATTGCATATATTATATGAGACCATTAACTAACCTAACATTTAAAACACTGTGCACTCTATAAAACAACAATAGGAAACGACGGTACGTTTATTGACTTGCCACTATAATAAAGTTTATAGGAATTTTTTCAGTTTTAATTGACAATCGATGGTGTAGATATATCTGAAGGTTTTAATTCTTGCCATAAAATTTACCAGCATTCACTGCTAACCAATGAAAATCCTGCTTTTAAAAGCAAGATGTAAACGGTACCGTCAAGTTGTATAATTTGATATTCATTTACTCTTCATTTATTTACAATATCCTTATTTCAAGTTGATACGATAAATATGAAAGCTTTAAAATGATATTTACCTGTAGTAAAAATAAGATCGTTAGTCATTTAGTAATGTCAAAATTCTGAACACAAAAACGCATGTTTCAAGAATGTTGACGATTACTTTTTATATATATATATATATATTTCGTAAGTACGCAAAACTTCGTTCACTCAATACAACACATCAGATTTTTCTTGACATATTGAAGTAATAAATGCTGTGCCAGTTGGAATCAATACAATTGAAGGGATATCAAAAAAGATAGCGGAATTAGTCGGACTCTTCAACGCCAATTAATACACTGGCCATTTCTTCTGGCGCAGCTCTGCAACAATGTTGACAGATTCGGACATAACACTTTTACAGCGACATGGAGATTAGCGATTAAGTTCAGTTGCCTAGAGGTATTTCGAAAGTTCCATTGAACTGAAAAACAAAATAGCAAAAATAATCATAGGTCAGAAGGATACATCAATTAAGAAATTAAAGGAAGTTCACGTAGAAGCAGAAGCTAACAGTATTGTCACTACTAGCAATTTATTCATTCCGACTACTAGTACTTGCATTAGAGAAGAGAAGCTGGATGCCTCTAGTATTCACTTTAACAGTTTTACATAATTGTACCTTTAAAATTTATAATAAATAAATATTTTCATTGTTTTTAATGTTTTATTTTTACTTTTCGGCACTAGTGCCTAAAAGAGTGTCATTCCGAAATTATAATCAATATCAACATTTGCCAATTTCGAAATGCTTTCACAAAATAGTTATTTATGCAACAAGTAGAAAAAGGAGAATCCTGAGCTATACACAGGGCACTGCTTCAGGAGACCCTCCGCAACACTTCTTGCAGACACTGGAGCAGATATACTAGAGCTTAAACGACACGGTGGATGGAAATCGTCGACAGTAGCGAAGGGATACGTAGAGGAATCACTTGCAAACAAACTCAGTGTTGCAAAACAAATATTTCAGCCTGAAGAAAATGACAATGTACAGATACCAAGTACTAGTACATTTACAGAAATCACAAATCATGAAGTAGAATTAAAAAATAATTCACTAAGAAATATTAATATTGAAACTTCACGTCGCGTGCAATAAACACTTACTTTTTGCACTTGTTGCATAAATAACTATTTTCTACAAACACTATTAAAAGTACAAATTAATGCATTTCTTACGTTATCAAATTCATAAAATATCATTTTGAAATCCAATTGTTCATGAGGTTTGTTGTTGCTAAGGAATGAAAGTTGGATCATTTGTTGACAAGTTTAAATATTGTGAAAATGGTTAAAAATATGAATTTCTGCTAATAAAGCCACTTTCGAGTTATCGCCTAGTAAGTCAAAGCAACAATACGAGTTTTCGTCCAATCGTTTTTTGAGATGGTGTAATCTGAAAAATGTTAGTTGCAAATTTAGTGAAAAAGTGCTTCTGGGGTACTTTGGAGAAGTGTCCAAAATATAGAAATCGTCAATCTTGTGTCAACCCAATAGCTTGTTCCTCTTTTTGAAGAGAAGGACAAAGAATATCGAAAAAGTCGAAAGTATTGGCCAGAGAATAAATCAACAAATTTCTCGCCAAACCGCAGTATGAAACAATTTTTATGCAGAATGTTGCTGTAATTTTCGGTGTATTTGGAGCCTGTCGTCACGAAGAACTGTACACTTGACATTCAATAATATAGAAGATTTGGGAACTTCACCAGACACAAAAACTAATGTGCACCGAACTTTCGTTATTACTGGCACATTAATAGCCCTTCGTTCAGTGAGCACTAATAATTCGAGAGTGTTCATAAAATAGTTTCAAAATAAATCTGCTGAATACCAAAATTTTCATAATTCTCACCTTTATATTGAACATTGCTTCCGACGATCTTACTGCAAGAAATACGGTAGATGGAAGTGTAATGCAGTACATGAGGGTTATACAGGGTGATTCATTGAGAATGGGCAATCTCTGAACTGGAGATACTACACACCAAAATATGGTGATTGAGCTAAATATGCCTTATCCGAATGTTGCTGGTTTAAAAAATACAGTATGTTTAATGCTAGAATTTTATTTTGAAATATCTCAATAACTTTGTAACTTGTCGGAGTATTGAAAAGAAATTGACACAATTATGTTTTTTGGCACGGCAAATAAGAATTGTTAACTAATTTTGACGTCACTAGTAGAGGGCGCCACTTATGGCACAGCATGTTTCTTTTAAATGGCAGAACTTTTTTGCTGTTTAGTGTATCCATCTGTCTATTGAAACAATCGATTCTCCTACCTGTTGTATCTAAAAAAGGTATACCTTGTTGAAGTCATTATGAGTAAAAGTTTTCGAAATAATCCTATAAATATTCAGAGATCGGCCTGCTTTGATAAAATCTTTGCTGCTTTGTTGAAAAATGGTTTCAAAATCAAACCTCGCCGATCTTCTTGAAATTTTGCACGTTCCCATATTTTACCGTTCTGAACAACTTTTTCAAGTAAAATTTTGCTGTATTTTCAGTAGAAAAGGCACTTTACCTGAAACGATAACAGTTTTCAATCGGTGCACTGAATATTTCAAAATAAAATTCTAGCATTAAACATTCTGTATTTTTTAAACCAGCAACATTCGGATAATGCATATTTGGCTCAATCGCCATATTTTGGTGTGTAGTATCTCCAGTTCAGAGATTGCCCATTCTTATTGAATCACCCTGTATAGAAGACTTGTTACAAAGTATGAAGAGCATCGCGAGCCAAATTTTGCCCAAAACGAAGATAACATGACTTAAATGACATTTTAGGTACAAATAGCATGCTTTAAAAATTATACTTCTATTGACGTTTGTAGAAAAAAGATTATTAAACGTACTTTATAAAAATAAACGTTTACGTACGTTTTTTATTTCAACAAACTTTATTTCGATAGTAAATTGAGCATTAAAAACCTTTTTTTATATTTGGTAAACGCAAAAAAAACTATCGAACCAATATTTTATGTGTCGGTATGTTATCATTTTTGTATATGTTATTAAATCGTATCAGTTCTGAACTAGACTTACGTAGTTACCATCGTGGTGCGTTTACACAAATTATCGGTACAATCACTTATGCCCTTGACTATATACACTAAGACTAGTCAATCTAATGGGAGACCTTGTTGGCTTGAATGGGAAACCAACTCTCGCGTAATGGGAAACGAACTCAAAAAGAACGTTTACGCTTGGGCTATTTGCTAATAGATGGCGCAATATTAGGTACTAAAATGACATGAATTTGGATATATAATTTTTCCTCCCATCGAAGATGATTGGTTCATACATATTATGTTATGTACAATCGTTTGTAATAATATTGACACTCTTTAAATTCAATTTTGCTATTTCTTTTGAACTGCTGACGTATTTGTAATGAAATCTACTTTCAACTTTTAACATTAGTAATTAGTTGTTTCACTTACCAATATAAATTTAATGAGTTTCTACTCAGAACTTCCGATAAGTTCAAAAACTGTTTTGAGAGAGTGTCATTGTTATATCAAAAGCTTGTATGTACTTAAAATTCATAACTTTAATGACATTCGATAGGATTACTGTTTATCTTATTATTAAGTGAATGTGTTAGTCATGAGGAAGCAGGCAGGAAATAAATGTTAATTTTTAAAATGTAATAAAACTAGATGAAACATTCCAGGAATAAAACTTTTCCGCGCAAGGCGAAAATCGACTATAATGATAGATTTTGAATTCTGATAAGTAATTATAGTAATTTTATCACGATTTTTAATAAAAAAAATACAGAAGTGCAGTTATCCAGTTCATATTCACTTTCGCGTATCAATGAAAGTTAAAGCTTAAAATATATTAACCGCCAGATAACACTTTTATCATACTCCTCCAGCTTTGGCAAATTCAAGTGAAGAAGTTATTCAATACGTGTCGATAAAAATATTCAGGGTGGGCCATTAATAAGGGGACTTAGAAGAGGAGTAACATCATTGGGAGGAAATATGAAAATATAGCTAAATATATCTTCGTAAAATATTTCTGTGGAAAAAGATGTGTCAAAGTTGAAATATTTTTATTTGTGTTTTCATTTTTGTATTAACGCAAGTATCTCTCAACTGATCGAAATTTAATTAAAAAAAATTAGTAGGTATCAATGAGTCGTTTACTTTTTTTAAATGTCCAGAGTAACTTTGGAAAAAAACTCATATTTGAAAAAAAAATTATCTACATATTTCCTTTATGGACAAAAATAACAACAGAGCAGTAAAAACAACTTAGCCCTTGAGCAAACTCTCTCTACTTCTACATGTTTTAATTAATTAAACTAATTATTACAGCTAATTACAGAAAATTTTCAATATGGCAATTTTCTAATGCTCCTAAGAGATTTCCTCATGTCGAAAAATACATTTGGTTGTTTTAGATCAGTTTTCTGGAAAACGGTAGGAATTTCGTTAACAAAAAATAAGATAGAAATTGTCATCATCTGGCAATGGTCTATCTGTTTTAATAGGTACCTACTACATAAATTATGATTGCTTTTCTTAAAATATGTTTCCCTACCAAATTTGATGACAATCGGTTGAGCGATCCTAGTTATTAAAGAAAAAACGAAAAAAAATATGTAAACCTGTATCTTTTTCCACAGCAACATTTTAGTAAGGCATATTTAGCTATATCTTCATGTTTTGCTCCAAAACTGTCATTCCTACTCTGGCACATCATTAATAGTTCACCTTATATAATACTTAAAATAATAAATTTTGAAACACATTCTTTTCTGATGAGGCCTGTAAAGTTCTCAAATTATTTTTACTAAAAACATTAGCGCATGTAACTTTATTTAAATTTGCATACGCAAATGTTAAATTATTTGAATTTTTAAATTAATTTAAATTTAATTTTAATTTAAAAATTACTCTTCAAAAAGACTACAAAATAATATTTATTTCACACCATCACAAAATTATACTTAGATCAAACATTGAAAATAGATACTTGGTGTTTTAGAATTTTTACTAATGAATTTTTCGCAAAATAATAATGCATCTTATGCAGTAAGAGAAACCCACACGATAATCTGCAGTTCTATATGTCTCTTTATAGAAGTAGGTATGTCGAATTCATTTGAATTATCTTAATATGTTTAAAGGAAATAAAACAGAAAATGTAAATTTTGGCATATCGCTGAAAACTCTTTTAACATCTTATTTTTCTGTTTTTTTTTTTAATTAATTTACAGTTCATATTCTTACTTCTCTAAAATAAACTGCTTATGTTTCAAACTTTATGATCTGTGGTTTGAATATAAATATATTGCCACAATCTTATTATTTAGGCAGGTATATGAAAAAGGGTCACGCGGTCACGCCCTCGAAACGCCTTCGCAGTTTTTTGCAGATTAAAATAGTAGCGCTTTATTTCCTTCGTTTGAATAAATGCGTATTGTTACACAGTACGACATCTAACAGGAATTATGATAACTATTTAGGTCTTTATTAAGGATTGACTCTCTTGGTGTAAATACTCAAGGCTTATGCTTATGGCTATAAAGAACTAGAGGAGATATTTAGCGATAAATACACGTAAAAGTTATTGAAACTGTGCATAAATGCCATTTTTTTATCTTAAGAGTATGACGCTGTGTTAAAGCTCATTGAAGCATTTACAGTAACTGCAATATTTGTCATATCTGATATTTAAATTACCGTACACATACATGGACCGAGTGCTTTATGAGATATTCGAAGTGCGATAATTGAATTGTTTTAACAAAGAACCTTGAATAGTTTAGAAACACGACAATATATAGTTTTTTCAATTGTAAAAAACAACACGTATAAACTGTACAATTTAAACAGTACATACAACACATCATTATACGAGTATTTTGATGTCCATTTTGACTTCCAATTCCTGCTTGTGAATTATTGTAATATAAATGCACGTACATATTCATAATCACTAAACGGAGGGAGAAAGAAACTAGGCTTTTAGCGTTCTATCACAGGTTATTATTGTTTTGATTTAAAATGTACATTTAATGTAGGCATGTGTCATAATAACCGTTCATTTTATAGCATTTATCTACTTCCTTAAAGATAAACTTGAACAAATAGTGAATGTAGACGATTACTATAGGTTAAAGCGAATAAAGATAAGGATTATTAATAACGTCTAACCAATGGTGATAAAATAAATTACAACCAATAAGAGCGAAATGAAATCTTTTAATTGAAATGTAATAAATTATAATTTTGAAATACAATCTTTGAGTGAAATATTTTTTTGTCATGTCGTTTATTATATAACGCTCTTTTAGACTATTTTATATATATTTGTGTTATTGCATACGAAATATAAATTCCTCTGTATCTACACTAGTCTAAGATCCAAACTAAGGTCGTCCAACTGCTTACCTATAAATATAAAGCAAATGGGTAGGCAATTGAATGGTTCAATCATCGATAATTCCTTCCCAAATATTTAAAGAAAGCATTGTTGGAAATGATTTCGTTGAATCGCATACATCCAATTCCGTGTAACACATCAGTTGTAAATTTGGGATATTGAGCACTTTGTTGCAGCAACCATTCACAAAATCTAATTCGTAAGGGATAATTCCTTGTATTAATGCTGTATATGGCACGGATATAATTGAGCATGATGTATGATACGTCACACTTTTGATTGGGACATTCCTTGTACTTGTTGAGCGATTTGCTTGATACTCGGAGAATTTCTGCAATAATTTCTAAAATTTGTTCTTCAGCTGTTGCAATACGCCGTGGACGCCATGGACCTCCAAATCTTCCACAATTCGGTTGCAAATTTCCGCGTTGCACTACCTCGGTAAAATTAGCTGCATTTGGCACATGTCTATCAGAAAATGGTTCTTCTAAAATAAAATGTTTGAAAAACGAATAGTAGTCCATATCTCCGCAACCGTTACTTTGCGGACCCATGTTTATTAAGACTTTTCTGCTTATTTTGGTTCATACTATTACCTCCTGAAATATTTTACACTCTTTTTTTAACACACTGTATACAGGGTGTCCCAAAATAGAAGGCCATACCATTAACCACATATTCTGGGTCAAAAATAATGCGACTTTCCTTATGCTATTTTTTATTTGGACGTCTCTGTTTCAATATACAGAGTGTTAAAGTTACATTTTAAAAAACTATTTTTGTTAATAATCCCATTGTTTTCTAAGATACACACTTGAAATTTTGCACGTAGTTTTATCTTATTGCGGCATACTTATCATGTAATTTTGGTGAAAAAAATTGAAGGGCGAATTGAGGTAACTGAGGGATGCAGTTCCCCTCCAATTATTTATAAGTATGCCTATGCAGGTTTTTCTTGAAATATCAAACGCAGAATTTTCTTCTGATCATTTTAACTTTTTGTAATTTTTTTGTTTAAATGCCTCGTTTTGAAAAAAAAAACGGCAATTTGTAATGCCCATAAATCTCTCATTTACTACCATTTTCAAGTGAAACTGAAATTTTGTGGATATACCTGTTATTACAATACCTTGGCAACTTAGCAAATCGTAATATTTACTTACTGAATGAATATTTGCTAAAAAATTCATCAGTTATGTGATGTTCGGTGGTCTTTCTCTATAACACGACTGACTTATGAACAATATTTCTTTCACTGATAAATATTCAGTTAATTGTATACACACAATTTTTTCAAGGACTTTAGATGCAGTTGGAAGTATTCTTATCGGACGAAACTGTGTAATATCTTGAGGATTATCAACTTTAAGATCGCCGTATTTCTGGCCGTAAAATGACCAAATTTATGGTGCTTTTCAGGTACTGAAATCTCGAAAAATAAAACACGTAGAGCAAAAGTAATATCAAAAATAAATTATATTTTGTTTATACACTTTTACTATTTAAACTCTCCTCAAATAATATAATAACTTTTAAAATGCGTTTGGATGACACATTATTTCGCTATTCTAAACGCATATTTTAACAATTATTTTACTTCGATACCTTTGAATATTCGCAGGTGGCATGAGATAACATTCTTGTTATTTGCTAAACTCTATATTATTCAGTTCTTAAATGTCTAAAATTACTTGTATTTGTAGAAAACGCTATTTCAAGAATACGGCGCCCTTAAGTAATGGTATGCTTTGAAGCCAATTGTGAATCAAAAAATCTCTACTGAAAAAGAAGATAATTAAAAAGACAAATATCACATCGCGCACGTATATTTTACTCTGTTTTCGTTCTCACAACTTGCTAATGTATTAAACGTAAGTCAAGTTTGACAGTTCTGCTTCCATAGAGATGTTAAATGATTTTTATTTTATTGTACTTACAACTGTAGCCAATCAATGTTTACTGAACAAAATCGCGGTCTCTTTTAATTTTCTTTTTGTTACATTACTCTCCTTCTTTAAAAGTTTTGCCGAACCCCATTGAATCAAATGACCGTTTTCCCAAGCGTGTTCGCAAAATTTTTAATTTGCAAATTCTTGTTTTTTTTAATAATTTTTATGTTCCTCAATTCTAACATTCATAGGTCGAGACGTTACTTCAAAATAATGTTTATTGCATTCAAAAACTTGTCTAAAAAATGATTCACAAAATTAAAAAAAATGCATACCTTGTGAAAGCCATAAACAGTATGTTGGAATTGAGGAACATAAAAATTATCATTTGATTCAAGGAGTTTCGGCAGAAATGTTAGAGGAGGAGGATAATGCAACAAAAAGAAAATTATAAGAGACCGCCATTATTTTGTTGAACAGAGATAAGTGTGTATCAAACTGTTCAATAAACATTGATCATTGTATCAAGAAGAATTAAGTAACAATAAAATAAAAATCATTCAACATCTCTATGGAAGTAGATAAACAAATCTTAAACTATTAAACTTGACTTATGTTTAATACATTTGCAATTTTTTAGAACGGAAGCAGGGTTTTTTGAAACGTCAAGAAATACGGAAGTGCGCGATAGTGTCCAGCTTTTTCAGTGTGTGATTTTTTGGTTAGGCATTAGTTTCAAAAATAACCCTTGACTGATCCGTTTGCCGCAAGGGTTTATTCTTATTAATCTTTTTTGAGCCACCTTGTAAATTTATGGGATAAATACCAGCGAGATGAAAAATGCCGATTTGCAACAAACTAAACGCAACGAGCCTTAAATAGGATACGAGTTGAAAACGAATGTTGCTGAATTACCCGTCGTGAATAAGCATGATGAAAATAACAATCAGTAGTGTGCATACGAAACGAGGATTGCGACACCTAAGTCGTTAATGGTATCAGATATAAATTTTATTGCAAACAGAAACCGTGACACCGACGTTATGATCCAATAATTTTCAACCCGATATTCCTTTGTCATTTATTCGGGTTGCAAATATTCATATTTTATTGCGACGCGGATTTATGCAGCGTCACCGGCATAAATTTCAGAAGAAAAATAATCCAGGGGCTACTCTCCCTATTCGGGTATTTTTAATTTTATTGCCCATTAATTTTTACATAACGTAACTTTATATTTTCGGTCTTATGACATATTTTATTGCTGATTTTAGACGAGATAGTCACCGGTATCATATTCTTTTCATCTCATTGTTCCGATAATATTAATATTCATTTTCAAAGATAAAGAAATTGTAATATCATCAATAAGTATGTTTATCGAGAACTATATTAAGAAAGTTTAAAACGTCTGTTTTCCGTGGATTAAAGGCCTTTTATCACACTAGCAGATTATAATTCATAATACCACGCTTCGAATTTATAGCATATTACTATTAACATTAACATTTATCTCAAGAACGATTTTGTCATTTTGACCGGGTTATTTAAATTCACTCGATAATGAGTTTCTGAAGGACTAGACCTGGGGGTCTAACTTCGCCAGGTAGGACCTGGGGGTCTATTCTAGAGGGTTCGCAGAGCAATACGTATGCGAATTAGATATTTTTATCCTTCTCTCAGTGATAATTAAGAGAGACAGTCATATAATTCGCATACGGATTACTCTTCGAAAGTCAAGAATAGACCCCTTGGATTGTTGAAGCAATGAACATCTTGCTGGACAGTGAATCTTCAATATAACTTTCCCCTACCGTAGTCGATTTACAACCACCATGACGCTTCACAGTGGTAATATCACCCTCAGCATTGGCCAGTAATGTTGCCGAAGAACGCCTCATACTATATCCGGTAAAACTTTCTGGAACAGTGAACTTGTTACATAAATAGTTATTTTGCAAGATCCGTCAATTTATAATACAGATGAAAAAAAGATGTTTTCAAAGAAGTATAATAAAAAATGATTTTACTTCGTTTAATTTTCGATGTATCGACGTACACAATTCTTAAAGTAAAATCGCCAATGTAAATGTTGCAACTACCGTATATGTTACAATAAACATGCGTTTCTAATGTCCATGTAATATGTAATGCGTTCTTTGTTTGGAATTTAAATGCATGTGATGCGTCAACATCCATTTTATTTGCGAAGAATAATTTGTTATTTTAATGTCCAATTTTACGACAGGAAGACATTAACATACTCTTAACATACATTTTTCGAAATTACTTGCCTCACAGCGCAGCAAATCATTCCAAGGCCTTGATCGCCCTTGGAGACATGTTGTCTTTCGATTTCTGTAATTTGCATACGCCGATTCTTCCTTATAAAACATTCCTTTGTTGCTTTATAAAAATTGCATTGTAAAACGTATAGTTTGTGTATTGTTACCGCCATATGTGTAACAATTTAGTATTATTGTCACGTCTGAACGAAGAAGACGGCTTTTAGAATAAACGGCACGACAAGTTCAAGGACGAAATCTACCTGTTCCCTTGCGCGTATGCAAATTTTGCATAGAAATGTGTAACGGAGCTGTAAGTGGCACTGATTGTCGGAAAACGACCAGTATGGTTTCGTTGTAAACGTTATTTATATCAAATAAGTATTCCTAGAATGAAATAATTAGAATCTTATCATGCTGAGTGCGATCACAAACTGTTCTTTATATTTCCAGTTGTCAAGACACTTACTAGTAAAATAAATGAATTACGCAAAATTGTTAACTAATATCTCATTATGTAGCTTTTTAAATTTGGATGATCAGTTGTAGAAAGATTAGTTTTCATAACATTTCAGTAACAAATAACAGAAATATAGCAAAAGGCAAAAATTTGAGTAAAACATTTAGGTAGCATTTAACAACAACAAATACACACTTTAGTTCTGTATTTATTTCTGTAAACAGTATCGTTTGCTATTAAAATGTGTGTATACCTACTGTTCAAAAAAGAATTGAAACAATTTATATTTCTCCCGGAATAATGATAGTACTAGAACTCCTGCAAATTTATTATTTAATGAACATCCCGACAGTTATGTGTTCCATGACTTCCATGGTTATGGCAAACAATGGACTATCCAAAACCAGTAAGAAATGTAGTGAAGTTGCTGTTTGGTCTATCATACTGTAAAGGCACCATTGGCGATATTAGTTTGTTTAATAGTTTAGTAATACTATGATGTTATGGAGCAAACTTGCATTGTTTAATGAAAACTATAGTTACCATTCTGTCTTTATTCTCAGAAACATCGTACCTCCCCTTGTGGGGATAAGGAGAGAAAAGGAACTACTGTTGTATGAAACTGAATAAGTATTAACAATGAAGTAAGATATAGAAAACTATAGTAGTTTTGACCCTGAAAGATTTTCTTTATTAATATGTATTATAATGCGATTATACAACAAATAAGGTATTCGTAATATAATTTTTTACTCAAACTAATTACAATTATCTTTTTCGAAAAAGTATATTAGGTTTACCAATATTACAACGGATTAAGTTTATTATAGATGTGGAGGCAAGATAACCTCTTAAGATCATAGCCTTTGCAGACATTTCGCTGGATTTTTAAGGATCAATACTAATATTCATCCCAAATTCATCCTCAAAACATGTTTTAGTCTTTTATATGTTGTACTGTCATAATTAGCAATTCTTCCTTTTTTTCTGTAGGTTTCTTAAACACTCTTTATATTAAAATAGCCTGAAAAAGAAACAAAAATAAAATAAATAGTAATTAGAGAAACTAATACCCAAATATAATGTAAATTATATATCTTCATTAATAAACATTGTCTCTCTAACTGAATTGGTATAAACGTGTCCATTCTCTTGGTTAAAATCGGGTTGCTGCAGAAAAAAAGTCCTCATAGATCATCGCATCATAAAACAAACAGCACATGTCCCCTATTCTCTTTAGCGGCAAACAATGAGCTATTTAAGTCCTGCACATATGCTGTTTTTGCGAAATAGTAATTTTAAATACACTCTTATTGATTTATTTAAAGAATAATTTTGATTGGTTAGATGGAATCTACCACATCAACCTGATCAATTTAAAAACAGATTTGCGCCATCAAAACGGATTATCAAATTGGTGGTATTGTAATTTACAGTAATTTTACGTTCGTTGTTTGTGTATAGTATTCATTTCTGTTTTTTACAATTGTGTTTTTTTTTACGAAAATGATAAAAAATCGCCAAAAACCAATGTAACGCAAGAAATACTAAATTTATACCATTGGCGTACCTAACTCGAATGAGTTACATTTTTACCGTTATTAATTGTTTGTACATAAGTTTCAACTTTAAAATCAAAATTCTTATTAAGTAAAATTTAAAGTATGTTGTAAAGAGAATTGTAAGAGCTTTCAAAATAAATATTACTCAACCCCGAATGCCATTTAAATATTTTGGGGTGATGCTTGCCCTTGCTTGGGGGTGAAAGTGGCGGAGTCAAAAATACCACCAAAGAATGTCCCTCTTTAATCTAAAATCGACGGGTTTGAGCGTTTTTCTACATCTTGACGCAGTTCCTGAAAATGGCTCTGCTTCATTTTTATATGCCCACCCTGTATGTATTGTAAATTTTTCATTTTGTAGTGTATAGTTACTTGTGAATATTTTTCATTCCATTATGAACCTAGTCTGCTGATGTTAAAATACTCTTACATTCATCATTTGTTATATATTAAAAAATCGGGATACATAACAAGCGTTATCGCCTTAGAATCAGCTCATCTAAAGAAACTTATTCAGCAACTCTATTACAGAGAATTGAATAGAAGTTGAGCCTTGAGCCGCTCGCCGGAGACCCCATAGCAAAGCTTATATACGCGAAGCAACAAAAATTGCCCACAATAAATGTCTGAGCACACGGCAACATATATGTAGGCCTTTTTTCAAATTACCCCATGCGAGCCCATAGCATTATTCATGTATCCATAAACCAGACCTCACACTGACTCTCTAATAGCACCGAGAGATAATGGTGCAGTTAGGCATCGGTCTGACGTTCAAATAATAATGGCATTAGCACCTCACCATGATATTATGGCGTGTAAAATTACCAACAAACTTATGATTAAGCCCATCCAGGCTGTTGATGGAGTCAAGTGCTCGCAAACACAATTATTTGTAATGATATGCAAAGTCCATAGTCAGTATTACTGAAATTTAGCCCTAATACGTGCTCCAGAGCTGTTATTTCTTTATTTAATGTTAGTTAAACGCCGAATTTCACTTTTTATAAAGATATCATGCAACAGAGTCTTTAAAAATACCCTTTCATTTGGTACTTTATGTTATACCGAATACCGTACATTTTAATAGTTATTTATGCAACAAGTACAAAAAGTAAGTGTTTATTGCACGCGACGTGAAATTGTCAGGACAACACGTCGAGTGCAATAAACACTTTTTGTACGAGATGCATATAATATTTTTTCTACGTTCATGCAAAAACCAAAAAATGTATTATTTAGATGACACTGAGTGTAGGAAAATATGGCGTCGGTTTGAACGTTTATGTTTGTCATGATGATAAAACTCTGTAGTAATAATAATAATAAGAATATTTATTTCAAACAGCCATACAAAATGGGTTAAAACAAGTCAATGTCAAAAAAATTGCGCCAAAAGACACATCAAATCACAAAACCAATAAATGTTAAAATTTTCAGACAAAGTTAATATCAAATCAAATATACACAAATGAAACTATAAAAAACAAAAGAAAATTACCTACTAGCTTAACAAACTTCTAAAAAATTCTGCTATTATATAGGGTTCTGTATCTATCAATAATCTGTAATAACTTCACGCTTAAACACTTTAAAATACAAAATATCTTTTATGTTTTCTGGCAATGCATTAAAAAACTTTGCTGCTGCATAAATAGGACTTTTCTCAGTGATACTCAGTTTATGCTGTGGGAGTAAATAATTATTTTTCCTAAAACTATATTTCTTTTTGGACTCAAAATAAGAAAATTTATGTTTATGTTTAAAATTAAATAAAAGACATTCATATATATATATAAACCCACAACTGTCAAACACCCAAAGAATCTAAATTTGTCTCTACACGAACTATTACAACTCAAGTTAAAAATTATGCGAAAATCTTGTTTTTGAATAACAAACACTCGGTCTATATTAGAACTTGCACCCTATAACAAAATTCCAAATTTCATTTTCAATAAAAAACTTGCATAATATACTGTTTTCAAAATTCTTTCCAACACATAGGGCTTTATAACTCGTATACTGGAAGATACACCATTTAATTTTTTTTTAATTATCTATATGAGTTATCAAGTTTAAAGTACTGTCTATAAAAATACCTAAAAATTTGGTAGAGTCGCTAAGGGACGTTTGAATTTGATTAATATTTAATGTTGAAACTCTGTTTTTTGATCTATTAGTGCTATGACATATTTGGTTCTATTCTCATTCAGAACAAGTTTGTTTTGTTGGAACCAATTGTGAATTCTAACAAAGGAATCCGATGTTTCCGATTCCAGTTCGGAGAGTGTGCCTCCATCTATCAATAATGTTGTATCATCGGCATAATTTATTATTTTATGTAGCCCATTCGAGAACAATTTGTCCAAATCATTAATATATATATTAAATAACAGAGGCCCAACAATACTTCCCTGAGGAATACCTTTCTCAACACTTTGCTTTGATGACTTAACAATTATCCAATTGAAGTCGATGATAGTTATTTGATTTCTATTTTCTAAATATGTTTTGAACCACTTTAAAAAATTTCCTCTAATGCCGTAAGTAGACATTTTCTAAAGTAAAATTTCATGATCTACACAGTCGTTTAGTAGAATGACAGATGAATGCAATAAACATTTTACTGAAGTAGTGCAATAAAGAACCACTATTTCTACTAAATATAGTTCAATAAAATTTTGTTTTTTGCATGAACGTAGAAAAACATTTTTATTAATGTATATTTTACACATACACTGAAATGAAATAATAATAATCGCTTAGACATTGGGGAGGTTACATGAATTTTATATTGATGTGAAATGTATTACAGTAATAGTAATATTGACATTAAAATAAATTGCCATAGAATGTAAATAGAACCACGTGTTCGAAAACGTGATATCATTGGTGTGACGTTACATGCCGTTCAGCGTGGTTTGTTTCCGTGGATACAGGTGCAGGTTACGGTATTGGTGATGTAAACAGGCGTTTGTTTTTTGTACTTTTGCGTTTTTGTGGATCATAGACACATATTGTAAATACTATGTAGGTAATTCCATAATTATTAGTGGTGATGTGGTGAACTTACGGTATTACTAAACGCAATTTATTCCTTTGTTTATAATATAGATCCACTCGTGAAGATGTGTTGAAGATGTAACTAGGCATTTGTTTCTTGTATTTTTACGTTTTTGTGGCATTTCTAGATCACAGATATGTAGTGTAAATATTGTGTAGCTAATGCGATAGTTATTACTGGTAACGTGGTGAACTTAGGTTATTCTTAACCGTAACTTATTCTTTTATTTACAATACAGATCCGCTCGTAACAATTACGGTAACAATGCTGTTGGGTAAATACCAGATAGATGGTTTTACTTGAGATATTTATAAAATTGTGTTCTAATTTCTACTGATTTTACTTTGAAAAATAATAAGTAAAAGTAAAGAATAATGATGTTTAACATTTATAAATTTTTTAAAATTAATTTAATACATTTTTATCGCTATTTACTACTGATTTGTTCTTAAACATTTTTTAAAAATCCTTATTTATTACTTTTGTTTATTATTTTATCAGAATAAAACATGAGCAAATACGGAACATATTATTTGGAATCGGAATGAGCATGGAATGCAATAAATGAGAAAAAATGTAAGTATGTTTTACCGTTGATTTTCTGAACGCCCTGTATACATTATCGTAGCTTAATAGAAAAGTTTGATACATTTTTTACAACTTTACATTTTAATTTTTTCGTTCTACATAAACCTACTCTTATATTAAAACTAGGTGACCCGGCAAACGTTGTTTTGCCATATGAATTATTTCTAGTGAATATTTTGGTAGTCGGCTTCGTTCTCATCCCTATTCCGTGCTGTTTACTGAGTGAGGAGCACAAACCTAGAAAAAATATAGACTGTGCCAGTGACATATTGCCGGCGACCGCTAATTCATGGCTGCCCTAAAAGGTCCAGAATCACTAAAACTTGTTTTTTTTTGCCAATTTACGTTGGTTGTATTGTAGTGTGAATCTCATTTGTTTACTGTGATTGGTCACATTCATGTCACATTCTTTAATGACATTTAAAATGACAGTTAGTTAATTTCATATTGCAATGCAGCCATCATATTTGCACAACCGCCAACATAAAGCAAATAAAATATCAATTTTCTGGACCTTAGGTTTCTAAAAAACGCGGCACCTGTCACGTGGCCTATACCATGAACCGATGCTGTCTATATTTTTTCTAGGTTTGTGGCGAGAAGTGACACCGGTAGACGCCTGGCGGGGATAACTGATCTAGTGATAATCGATAAGTTATCGACCAAGGTTAAAAATGATTAAATTACTAAAATGGCTATTAAAAAATAGGGGTTTGTGATAGAAGGGTGAAAATTAAGGGTTGTATGTATTTTTTAATGTCACATCATAAAAAAATAAAAAATTTTCTCCAAAAAATAAAAAAAATGTTTGGGGTGGACCACCCGTATCACTTAGGGTTATGAAAAATAGATTACAACACTCTCAGACCTACCGAATATACATATAAAATTTCATAAAAATCGGTCAAGCCGTTTCCGAAGAGTATGGTGACTAACACTGTGTGTGTTTTTATATATAGATAATCTTCAAAAACAAACAATATTGCACTTCTTCATTTTGTAACGCTTCATCACCTTACACCACATTTTTATTTTCTTTTTTTAAGCGGTGAAATATTTTTTATTAGACGCTGTATGCTGAATTTGTACATAATGGCATAATGTAATATTTATCCATTTGCTCGGTGAGATGCACTTTCTGTGCCCATTTTACGAGTCTATTTTGCAACATTATTCAATACCAATGTCTATTTAACAATTGTAGTTAAACATTTTTAATCCAAGAGTAATATAATGACTTCCAAGTAAAATTAAAAATATGTCAATTTATATGGTTCGAAATTACAAATTATTTACCTTTTCTCTGTGCTAACATTCCAATAACGCATAAGACGAAGTTATAATTTATTTAATTTCTCCTTGAAATCTGTCTTCAATATCCAAGGATTTTTTAAATTATTACAATAGGTAATTATTTACATATTTGTTATGAATTTGTAAAACTTGTCTTCAACTGGTAGTTAAAAATAAGGTAATAACTAGTTATTTTGCTCTATTAAATCCTTCAATTTACTAAGTTCTATTTTTATTACAATAGAAACATTTTTTCAACCTTATTGATTAACTTCTGAGGAGTATTTGACCATTTCAATTAACCTAATAGAAATAAAAAATTTACTTGTTATTAATACTTCGACGTAAATGTGTCTTAAAAAAGTCTTTTAGGGAGCAAGCTTCTTATATTTATTCAGACAGATCTTCATGCAATAAGTTGTTTTGTGTTTTGGCCTATAAAAATCTTAGCCAACACTGCAGATTATGTAAACCAAGCTAGTGATAATATATCTATAAACACATCATAAGTATTTCGTATGATAACGTTGTTATCGTCTCAGATAAATTCAGTAGTGCATGTGTCAAAGTTGAATTGAGTTCCGTTCCGAAATATTTATTTCGTTTCTGTTTATTTACTCTACTTGTAGCTTTGTATCCTGACTTCTAGTCTCTCTCTCTCTTCCTATCCCTGTTCGCTATTAGAATATATTTAATCAAATATATAATGTTGTCTCTCTCGGATACAACTAAGTCATATAAATGACATAATTAGGCTATATTTTGGTAATAATGTATTTTTTCTACAAAACTGTTAAAAGTGGGCTTTTTAATTGTCATTTTTGATGTTAAAAATGTCATTTTTTGACACGCGTGTTAAAAGTAAGTTTATTTAAATTTTGTTTTGAAAATTAATAAAACGTTTTAACAAACACATGACAACTTTTTATTTTAAATAAGTACAAACCAACATTTTAACTAGTTATTACTATTAACATTTATAGTAAAATTAGAACAATTTGAAATTGTAATTCCCTGCGGAGTCATCATACTTAAGTTGGTTTTACTGTCAACATGTGTGACACATCTATTTTCTGTAGAAATACTACTGGTAGTACTGGTGGTCTTGCTAGTAGTTGCAGCAGTAGGAAGTATTTGGCACGCAATTTCCTTCTTCTGTTCCAGCGAATTTTCAATGTAGCCTTCAGCTACCGTTGAAGATTTCCATCCTCCATGTCTCTTGATGGTAGTAAGATTTGCACCAGAATCTTTTAACAATGTGGCCGATGAACGACGAAAATAGTGTCCGGTGTAGAGTTGAGGATTTGGTAGATTCAAGAACTCTGCAATGTCGGCAGGCATTTTACCAAACATGTTAATTCCGACTGGATTCTTCACACATTTATTCTTCATATATTTAAGAAAAAGTCGTCTATGGTCAGTGTTGGGTGGCCGGAGTGCCATATACTTTCTAAAAAAGTTTAAATAGAATTCACCAACAACACTGAAAGTCCGAGGCACTTTCGTTTTAGTATCTGGTATGGTCATAACAACCGAAGTGCCCAAATATTCGATATTGTCGATGGTCATCTGACACAATTCCTCCCGGCGACACGCCCCGAAGACACCCACTATTGCTGCGACTTTCATCATCAGATACTTTTCGTCTTCTGCTTCTGTGAGAAATTTGTCGATTTGACTTTTTTGCTTGATATCCTTCACCTTTCCGTTTTAAAAGAGCAATAAGTTTATAATGTTTGCTTATATATTGATCTTGCTTTATTTTTAACATAGTTTTGATCATGGAATAATTTGACCACAGCGTTGACGATTTCCATATCTTGGCTTTTTCCTCAAAATATTCCAGTAAAACACTTTCGTTACATTTCCCAGGGATCTTTTTAATGTTGCACCATTCCTAAAAGCGTCTATAAGCGATTTCGTACTGTTCCTTTGATTTCGCCGGCAATAATTTCAATGTTGCTCGACTGGCGGCTTCTTCGATTTCAGCAGGGATGGATTCGTTACGCTCATTATCGAGATTATTCATTATACTTATAATATTACTAGAAAATGCTGTCAATATTTTTGCGTTTTTTCCGTAACTAACAACAGCACTGGTTGCTACGAAAATTTTGGTTCATAAACATTGCGATCTGTGTGGTATTTTTTGATTTCTTATTTTTATTGAGTTTAAAGTTTTTCCGATTGTTTTGTAGAAAAAATAGTGTATGATATACGTGTTAAAAGTGATTTTATTTTGTTCGTGAAGTTAACTCGCTACGCTCGTTTTTTAATCATCTTCACTCATAAAATAAAATCTTACTTTTAACACGTATATCATAAGTAGCTATTATTATATTTGGATATTTTAACAAAATTAGTCTGCATTTCTTTTATGTTCAGTTATCTTATTGGAACAAATTTTTTGTCGACCAATTATTAACTTCCATTACTTTAGTTTTTTCCCCACATAGGGAAAAACGCCAACAAATATAGGTAAACTTTCCCTATACAGAATAGGTCATGAACATTTTTTGATCAATTCAGAGGAAAAATTTTAGCTTAAATGTTTATTTTTAATAGATTTAAGATTCATTCAACTCCTTCCATAATTTTGTTACCAGTTCGTCATTTAAATTAGTTGATGTATCTATTTGAAACTGAATGGATACCTCAATTTTTCAAACCGGACGTCAAGACTACTACTCGGAACCGTGGTGGTATTGACCCCGTTGTTAACAAGAGTTACATAAACTAACCGCAGTAAATGAAGGATTGACGATTAATATATCATAATAAACTGACGAGCGAACAATAATACGAAAATAAAACCTCCGTATCCTACAGTTTAGATTTATGCAGTAGGCAGGACTGGCAACAATACAATGTCGAACGTTTTTTTAATTTTGTTATCCGAAAGCAGAGATATATCGCCATTGTTCGCGTCTCGAATAAATTAAATCGTTAACGTTTATAGTGTTTGAGTCTAATTCGATCGGTGAATGCACGAGAAGATTTAAGGGTAAGGCATCCTCCTCGATTTATTTATGAAGATAGTACGCGGCGCCAAAAAAAAATATTGTTTTTAGGTTAGTTGCTTTATGATCCACTGGTTCACAATTCATCATAATGGTCATTCTCTGATCGACGTGGATTATAGTATCGGCACTAGAGATACCCATATATGCAAGAGGAAACATTGAAAATATACGCACAGAAATTTATATGCACAACATATTGAAAATATGCAATTAGAAAAATATTTGAGAAGTGCAGAAATAAGGGAAGTCAAAGCAAGCTGGTGTCTATTTTCCGTTTTTAACATTACCAAAATTATTAGTGGTGATGTAGTGAACTTACAGAATTGTTAAACGTAACTTATTTTTTCGTTTACAATATAACAATATAGAAGCGCTGAATAAAATAAATTAAAAAGCAGGTGTATGTTTGCTATACCACTGATTTTCTAAAGGTTCTATTGATTCTGGTAGCTTAATAAAAGTCAAAATATGCACAACATGTTAAAAATATGCAATTAAAAAAATATTGGAGAAATACAAATTTGTTTCACTGGAGCAACAACAAACAAATAAAATACAAGACACAAAATCAAGATTCCTAAATAGTGAAGGTTGCTACAAACTGCTGACAAACTCACGAGTGACGTCACTTGTAGTTGAATCGAAAATGTCAAATATTGCTTGTTGATAAATTTTGGCCTTTGTTTGTATTTTAGAAGTATTCCTGTGCCCCGTTATTTTCGTATTCGTTATCCAAATAATTTAGACGCTGCCAAACAAAATATTATTTCAGATTTACAAAGTTTATATAAATATTCTCTAGATCACGGTTTAAAAATAAATGCTTCAAAGTCTTTTGCACTCCTTGTTGGTACAAAAAAAAAATAGGTACAAATTACAAAATTTTTCGATTAGTATAAATGATGAAATAATTCCTTTAGTTAACGAAGTAAAAAATTTGGGTGTCACGATTGATTCGGGTTTAACGTTTCAGGCTCACATAGCAAATAAAATAAAAATTGCTTTTGGTCGTCTCAAAGTTTTATACAGTTATAAACATTGTATGTCACCGGATACTAAATATAATCTATGCCAAAGTTTGGTATTATCAATTTTATTTTATGGAGACGTGGTATATAACAACTACATCAACTCAAAATCTTCGCGTCTCATTCAGAAAGTGCAGAATGCCTGTATGCGGTTTTCCTACAATATTCCATTCCGACATCATATTACACCACATCTAAATGAACATTCCATTTTAAATATGAAAAATAGCCGCTTACTTCATACATATAATCTACTATACAAAATTTTTGAAACCGGTGAACCTCATTACATTAAACAATATTTTGTATTAGCTCCGCACCACCGTAACACTCGGCATCTTTATACTTTTAGGGTTCCACAGCACAGAACTGCAGCCTTTCAAAAGTCTTTTTCATTCAATGCAATTCATTTATGGAATAAACTTAATGACAATATTAAAAAAATTAGCAGAGAGACTTTCAGTGTTCATTTAAAAAAAAATCCTTTTAGAAAATGAGATTTCGCTTGCTTAGGATGCGTGATTTTCCGCCTGCCTGTTGTATTTTTTTTCTTTTTTTATCCTTATATATTCTGTAAGCATGCCACCTATTCTTCCTCATTGCCCTCTCCGTCGTGTCTACATCGTTAATCGCGAATTTTTCAATAAAGTTATAATATCAATTCCAGTCTTTCTTTTTTTTTATCTTCACATATTAGCTATCTTTGCCCAAAATTGTTATTTTTTAGTTTTACTTAGTTTAGTTAAGGGTCCATAGGAAGAGCACCATTAGGTAAATTTATGGTTCCTTTTTACCAATTATTGTAAATACTGACATTATTATATGTATGTACCTACTACAACATGATTTTATAATTTTTTGGTAAATAAATGTGTATTATTATTATTATTATTATTATTATTATTATTATTATTATTATTATTATTATTATTATTATTATTATTATTATTATTATTATTATTATTATTTTGGCGTAATAATTGTTGTTCTGGTATTTGTCACCGTTTACGTTGTGGTTGCTATTTTATAGTGTTGAAAATACATACATTTTAGTCAAATCTCAAATTATGTTGTGGTATAATTCTGGGGGCACAACTTGTAAAACTAAAATGAAAAAAAAGACTGGTGGACCTATTATTTTCCATAGTGTTCTAAAAAAAAACCTTAATTAAGAAGAGAGCGGAATGGAAGGAAAGGCACTTTTTATCTAGATAACCAAAGAATTTGCAGTGAGCATTTTCATACAGAAACATTTAAAGATATATGTTGTAGAAGAAAAATTAACTGAAACACAATTTCAACAAACTATAACGTACAGGTATAAATTCTTGGCATGTGCTGTATACAGCTATTAGATGACATCAATCATTTTAGCATTTTTTTGCCTTAATCTGAAGTCTACGTCGTACAATTACTCTGTGAAGACTGGCCCATCAAGTATTACTACCAGTATACAGATTCTCCAAAACACCATGCGCCAAAAGAATTAAAAAAATAGTAAATGAACTTTCGATGTCGAAAGCCACAATAAGACAAGTATGGTTAGCAGAAATTCCAGTTACCACTGTAATTTTATATTATTTTATATTTTACATTACATATTATTTATATTTTTATTATTATTTTTTTAACATGAATAATATGCTCGTATATTTGGGTTACCTGAACCAGCACACAAAATGTATGTATGACATTCTGAACATGAATCTAATGCCATATATAACCCAGCACCTTTCATTTGTTAGTAAAATCAGTAAAAATACCTAAAAAATTGGAAAAGCTGTTGATTTCATTAATCGGAAGAGAAGAAGGCAGTTGCTTCGGACAGCCAGAGTTTTCTACATTTATCTTCATATGGGAAACCATAATCTAATATTTATTAACTACCAGATTCAAGTAAATCGCCATGTATTGCCATAAAACGTAATAAATTGCTCTAAATTTCCAAACATGTGAATGAACTTTTGCTCTTTCCTGAATCATCTAGAAGTAGGTGGTTCCATATGGGCTGCATCATCTCTTTCACATGTATTGCGACTCGAGGAAAAGCTCAGGGTTTGTTGAACCTAATCACTCATCAGTTTTGAATAAAACACCGCAACCATAATAAAATGCCCTAAATCATAAAAAACGGGTGAAAACTGTGATCTATGTTTTTAAGAAAGTCAAGTATCTAAGCAGACCATCAACGCTACCGCTTTAGATATTTTTATCATAAGAATTTTTTTTGATGTTTTTGGTCAGATATACAAGTCCCTTTAGTATCGGCACTTATATACCGGACATCCATATTTTTGTTCTCCATCTTTTTTCCCAATTTATAAAATCAAAATTTTTCAATTAGTGTGTCAAGTTCGTGCTCAGTCCGTTAAAATATCACAGTTGGCGTCTTCGAACAACTGTTTTTTTATGTGCCAATGTAATGAACATTCAAACGGTCTTCTATAAAGTCAGTCAACTGATTATTTTTTTTATCTATTTTTGTATTTGTAGATTAGTTATTTTTAGTCTGTTTATTTGATGTGTACTTACGTCTTTGTCATTTTAAACTGTAATACGTGTCAGTTAATGTAAGCCATTGGTTTTACTATGTAAACTTGTCCTGTAATTGGGTGTATACCCAATGGACATTTTATTCTAAATAAATAAAGAAATAAAAAATCCACATCGATTTAAGTTCTGACGCTTTAAACCGCTCAACCAAAAACTTCGGAAATTAAGTATGTTGGCGTAAGGAACAACACTCTACATTTTTTCGATCTATGACTCACTCTATCAAGTTATCTATGACTGACACTTCGTGAGACCACACGTACTTCCTCGACTTCTGATTAAAAAAAAATGAAGGCACGTAAGCATATCTAAACTACATAACGATTTGCATTACAATAGCTAATTATGTCTTCATTACTGAATTCAATCTAATTATGATAGACTTTACGGCGAAGACATATTGATGTGAATTGCATTAATATCATAATGGAATAAAGGAGTGGCAAACGGTTTTCTCTTCAAATAAAATGATGGAAGGTAGTATTAATAGCAATATATATTTTTTCCGGAAGAATAGATTGCGACGTTGTTAGATATATGTATACAGGGTGTCCAACCGAGAACTGCATCAATCATCTTGAAAAATACAGATTAAAAGAATTAGAAAATTTGGTGATATAACAATGTTGGACAAACAGAACTAAAATATCTAGAACTCTCTTCAACACTTCTGGTTATACCGGAAGTCGCCACCAATTTCATTATTTTAAATGGGACACCCTATACAGGGTGACAACGGAAAGTGGGAACACTCTGTAACTTTTTTATGACTGCTGATAAAAATTTGAAATTGGGTGGGTTTATACTAGATGGTGCCATGAATTCTTTGAGGCAATTTCGGATTTCATGACAGTTCCGGTTTGACAGGAAATGACCATAAATTTATATTTTTAAATGGGACACCCTGTATTTTTTGACATTTTTGACAGTGTTGTCATGTGTATTGATTTACACCGCTTTGAAAAAAGAAAATATTTACAAAATGTAGATTATTTAATGAGAAGCACGATATGGTAGCACAAGGAGGTAGCACCTATCTTATTGACATTTATTTCCAGGATTGATATTTGGAGAGATTGGAATGTTGAATGAGTTTCTATTTTCTCAGTTGTTTACGTTAAAGAGATTTTGCCGGGTTTTATTTAAAGCGAAGTACTCGGTCCGACGACCACGACCAGGTGGAATCCCTCCTTCAGGAAAAACTACAAAAGGTAAAAAAAATACACGCAAATTTACAAAACTACATAAAAACACTGCCACACGTTTATCGCTAATGCATTGCAGCCGTTGTTCAATTTGGTTTAATGGTTCGGCATAATATTTTGCATGCGAAGAGCAATGTAATATTTTGTTTTTGATATAATCTGATACAATCGCCATCTGTAGGCCATTACTACAAGGTACTACTACATGCTTAACGCATATAATTTTTAAACTCCTTGTGTTGTTGGAGAATTAAATTATGTTAATACTAATAATAATAACAATATTAGCAATAATCGACGATGTTTGCATGAAATAATTATTAGTACTTAACATTTTCTTGAGATATTTACAGTGTTCTGTAAAAGTTCTTTATTTGACGTTTTTAGTAATATAACATTCTAAGCCTTGACCAGTGTTGTTTGATGTTTAGAGAATATACAACTAGCAATACGAAATTCTGGGTTATGGTTCTGTTTTAGTGCCTAATTTTTAGTTTTAAACATTTTATAGTAATTAAATAAAGGAATGTATGTCGGGTACAGATATTTCTCTATAAAATGGTTCGCCCTATGCTACATTCTGCTTGTTTTTCTAGAGTCGAGCGCAAATCCAGCGAAGCTACGGTAATTTTTTAACTAAAGACTGTCACGGGTGCATTCCGAGTTTTCTATAAGCAGGTGTTTCTCATATTATATTTCAATTTTCTTAGAATCAATGGGTATTTTATTTAACCGAACACGGACTGCGTATTCTGTCTAAGCTACCACGGATGATTAAGGTCATAGGCGCCGATTTTCCGGGGAGGGGGGGGAAGATGATTTTCCACATTATTTAACCATGGAGCTAGAATTCCGAAAGAAATTTTAAAGAGTTGTAAATAGTTTAGTTGTGTTCATCCCAAGAAATTTGCCATGATGCCAAATTTTCAAGTTTCAGATCAGTTTTTACTCTGGTAATAATCGACGCAGTTTCCGATGGGACACCGTATTGCTTAAGTAGTAACAGCATGTGTGTTTACAAAATTGTGCAAGCTCTTTATCTAATCGTGAAATAACTATATACAATAATCTTATTTGACATTTATATAAACTTTGTAGTTAACGAACCATTATTATTAAAGCACGTGTTGATAGAACCTGAATTACAGCAGTCAATGGATATAATAGACCATGATTATCTCATTTTAGCTCAGAATAAGTTACCCATTAGGGACGTGATCGTTTCCTAGGTCAGTTTTCTCCGTTCTACACTAATTTTAAAACAATATCATGTTTATAGTAAAGTAAGTATGATCCTTTGTTGGTGGTTATAATACTGACATAGTTTTGGACTTTAACTCTAGGTCGTCAAACTTTTAGCTTTAGTCAAAATAACATAAAATAACAGGTCACGTTTAACAGTGATAACAGTGACGTTTCGAAAAACCCTCTGTTTCAATTCTCAAAATATCAAATGTATAAACAGTCAAGTTTGACAGTTTTAATTGAAAATAACCCTTGACTGATTCGTTTGGCGCAAGGGCTTATTTAATTAATCTTCATTTTTCCAGAAGTGTGGCAAAAACCCAATCAAGCTAAAGAAAAACTAAAATTATGCCACAAATAAGTAGCTTCAGACAATACCACTTTGTACTTGTACAACCTTTGATCAAAGAATTTCTGGATATTTCTTAATTTTCTATCAGTAGGTTTTCGTTTGGTAGCATTTACTATGACAGCTGTCAATATTATAAAAAAAAGTAAAGAATAATGCGTAATAAATTTTAAGCATTGATAATTATTTTAGTATTTATTTACAATTCCTAGGTAGTTTTCTCCGTTCTACACTAATTTTAAAACAATATCATGTTTATAGTAAACTAAGTGTGATCCTTTGTTGGTGGTTATAATACTGACATAGTTTTGGACTTTAACTCTAGGTCGTCAAACTTTTAGCTTTAGTCAAAATAACATAAAATAACAGTTCCACGATGTTGTTCATCCTTTGATCTTTTCAGCAGGCTTCGAGGTCCTTGAATTGAGATACGTCGTACAGGCTCGTAATATGATTTTTTTATTGTGCAGGAAATATTAAAATAAAAAAAAGTTGTTTTAAATACAAGTACAATATTATTTAAAATTAATAACATTGTTAACTTAAGGATAAAATTTTAAAGTTGTTGCTACTTGCTACTAAATTTAAAAAAAAATTAATAATAGTCGAAGGCAAATATTTTTATAACAGATATTTACATCATACATGAAACTAATTCATATTCGTCGTTATTTTTGAAACTAAGTTTATCTAACCAAAAAGTCTCACACTGAAAATAGCAGATAAGTAAAAAAAACAAAAATTACATCACTATCGCGCACTTCCGTATTTTGACGTTTCGAAAAACTCTGTTTTCATTCTCAAAATATTAAATGTATTAACAATATGTTAAGTTTGACAGTTTTGATTGAAAATAACCCTTGACTGATTCGTTTGGCGCAAGGGCTTATTTAAATAATCTTCATTTTTTCGGAAGTGTTTCAAAAACCCAATCAAACTAAAGAAAAACTAAAATTATGCCACAAATAAGTAGCTTCAGACAATACCACCTTGTACTTGTACAACCTTTGACCAAGGAATTTCTAGATATTTCTTAATTTTGATTTGAATTTTCTATCAGTTGGTTTTCGTTTTGTAGCATTTACTATGACAGCTGTCAATATTATAAAAAAAGTAAAGAATAATGCGTAATAAATTTTAAGCATTAATAATTATTTTAGTATTTATTTACATTTATATTGGCAGTGTGTAAATTACCATTTTACGCACTGACGTAGAAACGAAATTTATGACAATTAAATAATCGATGTTGTAGGGAATAATTAACAAACCTCCGTAGACGTGGAAGGTAGCCAGGTTATAATTTACGTTGCCATTAAAGTAAATATTTAATTTATTTATAATTATTATGCACTCTGTCCACACCCTGAAATAAAATACTCCAATATGGTGAGAATGTATTGCATATGGTTTTTCGATGGCCGTAGGCCACAGGAGTAATTACAGTGACTCGCAGTAAACGCAGCAAAGCTATTTGCGTTCTTTCGCTAATTTACACACACACACTCTCACAAATGAATGCTCCTATATAGTAATAATAATCAATAAATGAAGCCTAGGATAAGCAATAATTTACACAATTATACAAGCGGTAGTCCTCAGTGTCTATAAACGGATTTTTTTCCTTTCGTGGTCTATAAATTAAGTTTCTCAATATTACATTTAGAGTCCCATTAAGCCTGCATTGTATTACGGGTAATATTAACTTTATGAGTCAGGAAGTGCCGTAAGTGAAAAGGATTTTTTTAAGGGTACAATAGGAAAGATCAGTTGGAATTCGCAGTTGGAGGAGTAGGTCAATTGGATTTTATGTATGAAAATTAATGTTTTCGTACAGAGTGGGTGCAGGTCCTCAAATATTGCAATTTAACCAAACATAGCTACATACAGAGTTGCACAAAGGCGGAGTTACAGACCTTCAAATTGGGGCCAAAAAATAATATCTCTGAATTACTTTAACTTGGAATAACCAAGTTTGATACATGATTTAGGTTTACTACTGGTCTTCTTTGACCATGAGTGAGGTGTTCATTGAGGGCCAGTCACTAAAATTATACCAAGCTTTCTTTTCCATTGATCGAATTTAAAAAGAATGATAATATCCCAAGCAAAATTTAGTTTAAAACACTTTTTTTACTCTGTTGATTTTTAAATAGCTGTTTATGATATACGTGTTAAAAGTAAGATTTTATTTTGTGAGTGAAGATGACGAACAAAATAAAATCACTTTTAACACGTATATCATACACTATTTTTTTCTACAAAACAATCGGAAGAACTTTAAACTCAATAAAAATAAGAAATCAAAAAATACCACACAGATCGCAATGTTTATGAACCAAAATTTTCGTAGCAACCAGTGCTGTTGATAGTTACGGAAAAAACGCAAAAATATTGACAGCATTTTCTAGTAATATTATAAGTATAATGAATAATCTCGATAATGAGCGTAACGAATCCATCCCTGCTGAAATCGAAGAAGCCGCCAGTCGAGCAACATTGGAATTATTGCGGGCGAAATCAAAGGAACAGTACGAAATCGCTTATAGACGCTTTTCGGAATGGTGCAACATTAAAAAGGTCCCTGGGAAATGCAACGAAAGTGTTTTACTGGCATATTTTGAGGAAAAAGCCAAGATATGGAAATCGTCAACGCTGTGGTCAAATTATTCCATGATCAAAACTATGTTAAAAATAAAGCAAGATCAAGATATAAGCAAACATTATAAACTTATTGCTTTTTTAAAACGGAAGGGTGAAGGATATCAAGCAAAAAAGTCAAAAGTTTTGACGAAGACGCATATCGACAAATTTCTCACAGAAGCAGAAGACGAAAAGTATCTGATGATGAAAGTCGCAGCAATAGTGGGTGTCTTCGGGGCGTGTCGCCAGGAGGAATTATGTCAGATGACCATCGACAATATCGAATATTTTGGCACTTGGTTGTTGTGACCGTACCAGATACTAAAACGAAAGTGCCTCGGACTTTCAGTGTAGTTGGTGAATGCTATTTAAACTTTTTTAGAAAGTATATGGCACTCCGGCCACCCAACGCTGACCATGGACGACTCTTTCTTAAATATATGAAGAATAAATGTGTGAAGAATCCAGTCGGAATTAACATGTTTGGTAAAATGCCTGCCGACATTGCAGAGTTCTTGAATCTACCAAATCCTCAACTCTACACCGGACACTGTTTTCGTCGTTCATCAGCGACATTGTTTGTCAAGAGACATGGAGGATGGAAATCTTCGACGGTAGCTGAAGACTACATTGAAAATTCACTGGAACAGAAGAAGGAAATTGCGTGCCAAATACTTCCTACTGCTGCAACTACTAGCAAGACCACCAGTACTACCAGTAGTATTTCCACAGAAAATAGATGTGTCACACATGTTGACAGTAAAACCAACTTAAGTATGATGACTCCGCAGGGAATTTAAATAAACTTTGATTTACTTTTAACACGCGTGTCAAAAAATGACATTTTTAACATCAAAAATGACAATTAAAAAGCCCACTTTTAACAGTTTTGTAAAAAAAGACTTTTAAGATTTTCAAGAAAAAATGATTAATTAATAAAATAATATTTTAATAGTGTTTATTAGTAGAAATCATAAAGTCAGTAGTCATTTCAACGATTATCTATATATTATCTCGGTTGTACCATTTTTTTTGAAAATATTTGAAATTAAGAAATGTTTGACAAATTATTTTGTTTCGAAGTTGTTATGCAGTTATCAGTTTCGCTTCAGGGAAGGTCTTTCGACGGTGCATGCCGTTTCCAAGGTTGTGTAGTTGAAGAGAGAGAGAAGGTGTTGAGAAGGGTGCGTTTAACCTTCGACTCCATTTCTCACGATCTTCTTATTAAACAACTTTTTCGGTATGATATTAATGAATGAAATTAAATTTCTTCTTATTTTGCTTGGAATGATATATACAATTTGGCTGATGTGGAGAGTGAGGTGTCTCAAGGTTCTGTTTTGGAGCCCCTACTTTTCATAATTTATATGAATGATTTTCCATTTCAATTGTCTCCTGAAAAATATAATATTTACGCTGACAATACTTCTTTAATTTGCAGTAATAACAATGTAGTCCCTTTACACTCTAGTAGTAATTAAATAGAAAATAAAACCAACAAGTGGTTTGTAAATAAGTTGCTAATAACGTATACATTTTTACACCAATTATTACAATTACAATATTACAATTATAATATTACTTATGATTCTGTAATTAAATTATTGGATGTGGCTAATGATAATCATTTGAGGAGGTCACCTGACATTACTTCATATATTATTGGTAAATTAAAACCTAATTTAAGTACAATTAAAAAAAATCATTCTTACACTCTCATTTATGTTATGGTATTACTCTCTGGAGTAAGTTTTTATACATTCAATTGTGTATTCTAATTTGTAGTATTTTTATACACTTTGCTGTACAAAAGCAAAGCAAACAATTACATTGAATGACACCTGACAAACTGAACCACGCTTAGTTGTCAGCGGTGCCATTGGACATCTTTTGAGCTTATTAGCTGTTCACCTGTGCTACAACAGACAGAAGAACATGGATATTCGAGATGTAAGTATTTACATCTAGTGGTCACTGGCTACTCATTAAAAATAGATGTGAAAATTTCAAAATTGTGCATTTAAAGCAATTTATTTGTGCATACAAATAAAATGTCATATGTAAATATATTTTTTTCAAAATTACACAAATTTGGATATTTATAATATTAAAAGCAAGTGTTCCGTAAAAGTGAATATGTTGAATAATTAACTTTTGTGTATTATGCTCCAATGTATTGTTTGTAAATTTGAATTAAATAGTACCTGTATGTTCTAAAATAATATGTTACATAACTAAATATTTGAATATACCATTAATGATTTACATATAGTCCAACACAGATGGAATATGTTATGTGTGTAATACAGAATCAGGCAGAAATGTGTGCTACGAAATTGTATTGCAAGCTTTATTAAAATTGCCTTTGATTTTGTATTGCATATATTTCTTTTGTCAAAATCTATGATGAATATTTGTTTAAGTCACTTTATTTTACATAAAGAGTGTAAATAAAAGTAGGTCAAACCATAACTACATATTTTTGGCGACAAAATATGACGATTTAACCCTATTTTCCTATAGATAGAAGATTTTTTTCTGGCAACTGAGGAAATTCGCAGCAATTTCCAAATTTTCCAATGTTCCATTGGATATTAGGAAAAACATGTACTTTCAGAATGTATGGTGTCTCTGCCCATTTTAGTCGTGTCAATCAATCATCTTAACAATTGCTTTCCACAATGCTGGATTAGCCGAGATAGTTTCCAAAATTAGCCACAAAGGTCACCAGATTTGATCTCCTTGATTACTGTCTTTGGGGACGGTTTAAATAATTAGTATATGCAATAAAAGTAAACACAAGAGAGGCGCTATAAGATCGGATTGTCAATTGTGCAGCATTCATAAGAGAAAATCGTCGTGCACTTCAACGAGCTATCCGTGCAATCCACAAACGATCTGATGCATGCATCGCGGCGGACGGTGGTATATTTGAAAATTGAATTCATTATTTTTTTGAATTTTTAGATCTTTATTCAATGTTATAATTTATACTACCTACAGAATAAACACTTTTCTCTATTGATGCATTACAATAATTAACTCGGGTAAAAATATTTTCATTGCTATCCCAGTAACCGTTGATATGCGATATATGTTTATTAGGCGTTTTTGTTAACTTTTGTCCCCTTAACACCCCTTTCAAATATTGGGGGTTCCTCCCCAATCACTATATATTGAGAACACAAGTAGAGGAAAATAGTGTGTCCCAAAGTTTGTAAATTTTTAAATATCCGGTATAGCAAATATAACCTTATAACTCTTCCCACTACCCATTTTTGGTGCTTATTACATTGCGAATTATAACAGTTTTATCAATAACTGCATAAATGGTGGCAGGATTTTTTCTTTCTCTAAATCAAAGCATCTGTACAGGTAAAACGAAATGGACCGCCGACCATATTAGACTACCAAATGAGCTGCACTGTCTCATATAGAGCCATCATTTTTGACCTTTATCAAACACTTCGGCTACCGTTTAATGTAGCCACGGCAATATCCATCCTCATTAACATATTTGGTCGATCACGGCGTCACGGAACGAAAGAGAATGGCTGACGAGACGGATGGGCAATGACGAGGTCCAAACAGTAGCAACAACAAACTGTCACATTAATTTCAATCCCGAGTTTATCTTGGTGGGTATCGATGTGCATCCGATGCATTCTATGGCCTCTGATTGACATTGCCGATAGGCGGATTCTCCACGAAGGCATCCCGAGTGATTTACAGGGCAAGTGAGTTACTGTAACGCCGCTGCATGGGGCTTCTCGAAATAATTTGACCAAACGTAGATGACTTGGCACACGGAAAGAGATATTAAATTCCGACGTTTTTACTTTTCGTGGTATCATCACTAAAGAACTGTAGAACTATCTCCTTGCTGTGTAATTTTTGAGTCTACGTTATGCAGTAAACTACTTTACAAAACAATTATTGATTTCTGGACATCAACATGGATTTATGCAAGGATGATCTACAATAACAAACCTTTCTATTTTTTTGTCAATACGTATCAGATACTTTAGACGCTGGGGAACACATTGACGTCATATTTTATTAGCTAAATTGCGTATGTTTAGTTTTTCGGATTCATTGGTCTCAATCTTAAAATCATATTTGGAAGGTAAACACTTCATGTCAAAATTTTTCTTCTCGTCCAATTTCTCCCACTTCGGGTATCCCTCAAGGCTCGAATTTGGGATCACTTTTATTTCTACTTTTTATCAACGATCTTTCAGTTGTGGTATCATGTGAAAAATTGCAATTTGCGGATGATTTCAATCTGTATTCTATGATTCTCCTTTAGATTGCGATCGGTTTCAGATGAACTTAAAACAGTATATCGTTATGATGTGATTTAAATCAATTGTCTCTTAACATCTCCAAATGTAAGTCAATGTCCTTCATCCGTAAAATTAATTGTACTGTTTATGATTACTGTATTAATGATTACACTATTTATTGGGTTAAAAGCTTTAAGGACTTAGGAATAGCTTTTTACAACAAACTGACTTTCTATATATTTTTTTAGGTATTAATAATATTGTGTGAAACTAACTACTCTGCGAACTAAAGCCCCGACCAGCGTTGAATTATACCCACAATATCTACCCATATATTCTTTATTATTAGCTTTTGTAACATTTTTTACTGTATTAGAATGTTTTCATTAAATGTGTAATGTGTGTGTAATGTTAGTAAATTTAGCTAGATTTTTTTTTTAGATAATTATGGAACAGAGCTTTATCTGGAATTGTTCATTAGCTTGCCTAGATGTTTGGTATCACAGAGGATACATATGACTTCAATGATAGGAATTGTAGGAGATTTGATATATATTAGCTTAAAATACCTTTATAATACAGTAAAAAAAAACTACTTTCATAGTGCATAATATTGTGTCTAGTGCATTCCGTATAGAATATGGATCAATAATCTAATATCCCATTTATGGTGTGCGCAGTCAAAGGTTAGAATCAGTTCAACGAAGATTCTTAAAATTTTTAGCTTATCGACAAGATGGCTTCTATCCACCTATAGGTTTTAACCATGTTGAACTCCTGATTTGTTTTGGTATGGAGGCTCTAGAAATACAACCTAATATTTCTTTAATTCGTTTTTTGTACAACTTTTTATATAACAAAATTGATTGCTCTACCTTGGTCGCCAAAATGAAATTCCGAATTTCACGAGGCAATTCAGCAGCAAGCATTGTTTTACTGTGATACTCCCAGAACAAACATCTTCACTAAATATATCTAATTAATTTAATGTGTGGACTATACGAGTATAATAAAATTGGAAATAGTTGTGATAGTATGAATATAATTTGTAGTTTTGTGCCTCATTTGCGATAAGTTGTTAAATGTTCACAGTTATAAAATTGGTAGTTTTAGTATTTTAATGTGTAATGTTTTTACTTTTTCTTAATTTACTTTTTCCTGTAATTGGGTATTCCTGTTGGAATAATAAAATTTATTATTATAGTTTTTATTATTAAAAATATCATGAACAATGGTCAGGTGATTTCCGCGCTGGTTGCCACGTCGTCGGTTTAATACTCTTGACGTTTCGAGACACATATCGCTCTCTTCTTCAGAAGTTACTCTGAAACTGGAGATCTACTGGTCGTCGCACTATTTATATCAGGGGCGGTCACTGATCCATGATGTTCCGGCGGGGTGGTCACTGATCCATGATGTTCCGGCGGGGTGGTCACTGATCCATGATGTTCCGATGGGGTAGTCACTGATCCATGATGTTCCGGTGGATTGCTTTCACGGATGAATCGTTTCCAAATACCGGGCAGATCCACGCCACCGTCCCTGTTGAAATTGTTCGGATTTTTATGAATTTCTATAGCTTCTCTGTATAATCGGGCCCAAAATCTTCTCTCTCTTACTAGCATTCTAGCTTCACTTAGCTCCACCGTGTGTCCTGTGTCCGCTCTATGCTCTGCTACTGCCGATTTTTCCCAGTTGTTATTTTTGAGGTGACTCTTGTGTTCCTTTAACCTTGTGCCGATGTGCCTTCCTGTCTGTTCTATATAAACCTTTCCACAGGAGCAGAGGATGCTGTACACACCGGGGCGCTGGAGATGGTCGCTGTTGCAGGTCTTCGGACCGCCACGTTTTTCACAGTGCTAAATACTGTGTTGATATTTTTTTTCTTTAAAAGACGTCATATTTTATCTGTATAGCCTTTCACGTAAGGTAGGTATGTCGTCGCTAGGTACTCCATTTTTTCCCTGAGCGTATGTCTCCTCCTGATAGCTCGTTCAATATTTCTTTTCGTGTAGCCATTTCCTCTCAGGGCCATGCGTAGGTGTTCCAGTTCCTCCTCCAAGTGTCTGGGTTCATCCGGGCTCGATGAATCAAGGTATCTATGATCCCCTGTTTCTGAGCTGGATGGTGGTGAGACTCAACATTTAATATCTGTCAGTGTGAATTGGCTTCCTATATACTCGATGTCCTAAAGTGCCATCTAGTTTTCTCTCAACCAACACATCCAAGAAGGAGAGAGCGGCATTTTTCTCTACTTCCATAGTGAACTGTATATCCGGATGTATCCCATTGATGTGATCCAAGAAGTTTTCTACGGTGTTGCATCCATGAGGTCAGATGATGAAGGTGTCGTTATCATATCGGAGCCAGCATTTGGGTTTTAATGTTGTGGATTCCAGGGCTTTCTTATCAAAGGCTTCCATGTATATATTGGCTAGGACTGAAGATAACGGTGAACCCATTGCTGCTCCCTCCGTCTGTTCATAGAATTGGTCCCTGAAAGCAAAAAATGTTGGGTTTATGCACACTTTTGCTAAATCTACTAAGGTCTCATCCTTATCCTCTGCGATTAGTCTTTGATACCATGAACAATTCCACATAATCTTCTGCAACTGTTGACGACCGCCATCCACCATGACGTTTAATGCATTATTCCTGAATGGACCTGCACGGACCAGCACAACGCGGACCTGTAAACCTGCACGACATCGCACACTTGTCCAGCACGGACCAGTAACTTTCTGTGTAAATTATGTGTGTGGCGGACGTTGAAGTTTTTGAGTAACAGTCTAGTGTAGCTCGGAAGAAATTTTTTTATTTTAACGATGTTGTGAATAGGAGGAGGGGAAGCAAGCGAGGAAAATGAGAAAGTTTTGGTTTCATCCTATCAATGAAAAGAGCAAGATTGTGAATTACATAGTTTATTTTTTGAACTGGAGGCAGATCATCCTCGCCATCAAGACACAAAATTTCCTAGCACAGTGTCATCTGATGAAAGACTTGCAATTTGTTTAAGATAAGTAAATACAGGTTGTTGATAAACGAGGGTGTCCGACAATTCAGCGCCACCTTTTTGTGGGAACAGAACTTAACGTTGAACTAGCGCGGCCAAGCATAGAAATTGCAAGCCACCGAAACGACCTGCAGTGATGGTTCATGCAGGTGCTGGTCTAGTGTGGGATGCTCCATTAAATGACATGAACAGGCTTTGCAGGTTCGTGCTGGTCCTTGCAGGCATAATGTGCGTGATCTTTAATTCTCAAAATAATGGCGCAGTTTATTTGAGGATTTCAATAAAAATGAGAAATAAATTCATTGATGTATTTTTAAATTCCACCATGTGAAATCGTGTACCTCATATATCACATACGTTAATTCTCAAGCTAAAAGCCGACTGAACGTATTATTTGTTTGTATCGACCGCGTGAATACAAACAACGAACAAATATATTTATCTAAGAATTAAAGTAAGACGTTAATATTGTAATGAACTTGTTCTGCTGTTGTAATTTTCTAATTGTAAGCTCCCAAGCAAGTATTCATATTTTCCATTTCTACATAACGCTTGAAATAACGAACTTAACTAGGGGTGGAAATTCCCATAAAATCCTCATGTGCATTGTAGTTACAGTAAGAGCATGTTTTTGTAAACAAATACTCCCTCGAGTGGATACAAAACTAAAGGTTTTATGTTTCTTGCGTGAAAGTGCATATACAGTCCATGTAATGTGTGGAGCATGCCACGTCAATCCTTCCGTTGTTGTTATAGTGCAAGAGCAAACACGAAATATATGGTGTATTTTGTAAATGAAACAAGAAATAATAATATTGTAAATAGCATCAATTAGTTTTAGAAAAATCTACAACGGAAAAATTGTACTGCCTTGGGAACAGACTTAGGTATAGATATAAAAATAATCGTTGAAATATCATAATTGTACTTACATAAGCAGTCAAATCAGCACTCTCTCTATAAAAGCGTAACTTGAATTTCATAGATAAGCTAAAATATGGTATCTTTAGAATCCCACTGAAACATTATGGTGTATTTTTGATACATGACTGTATAGGTAATTCCGACTACTTTTTTTTGAAGAAACATATATATTTTAGAGTCAGCATCATTGTAATCGTCTTGTTACTCATCTTCATATTTATCATGATCGTCATTATAATTATCGTCTTTATCATCATCTTTACGAGAATACTCTCTGGGACATTATGAGGCGTATTTGATACATGATTGTATATTTCGTGGAAAATTTTTCTGACAAGATATATATAGTTTAAAGTTAGCATCATTGTCATCGTCATACTATTCATCGTCATCGCTCTTCTTAGTCATTTTTATTATGTTCATCATCATCATTATTATTGTCTTTATCATCATCACCATATTATTATTACTATTAGAATGCCCTCTGAAGGCATATACATATCGTTTCGTCAGTATCATTATGGTCGTATTACATCTTCTTCGTTATCTTCATATGACCATCATCATAATAATCATTACATCTTCATCATCATTGTAATCATTGTTGTCATCTCAACATCGACGTAATCATCATCTTCAGCCTTATCTTCATTGTCCTCATCATCATTGTTCTTATCATTATCATCATCGTCTTCAAAAGGTAGAAATCTGATCCATTCGTAAAATAAAATACAATAAATATATAATATGGTTCAGTTTTGTTAAAAACTGTGTATAAAAAGTCTTAAATAGGCATTTGGTTAGTCGACATAACAAAACTAATAAAACACACTATAGCACTTTCTTAATTTGAACCTGGTCCAAGAAGGGCCATGTCTGCATTTTTTTTAAGCTTATACTTTAATCTCTGTATTTATACTTTTAACTCATTCAGACTTTAAACTCTGAATTCAGATTTTAATCTCTGAACTTACACTGCTAACGAAATTATGGGACAAGTCGTAGTACTCACAGCTTTCTAGATAGAGAATTGAGGATTTAGAGGACATAATATACAGGGGAAAATGAAACTTTACGATATCTGTCATCAACTATGAAATTTTACAACACTCTGTATAATTTTACTCTTTTTGATTCTAGAGACGATTTAAGGTGCGACTGTACTTGTTTGGGAAATGATTTAGACCACTTAATTTCTTTAGACCTATTTTTATTTCTGGATCTAGATTGCCGTGATGTGTTAACACCAATTTCCTGATTAAATTCGATTGTACCATTGTCATGAACAGTATTATTTAAGTACTGGGTGTCTAAATAACGTTGCGCCTTTGAATTACACCTGAAATGCCTATAGCAAACAGCCGAAGTTAGTCTTTAGCAGTGCCACTCTTTATGTACTGGTTTCGAACATGTTAGTTCTTATCAGTATATCACAAATGAAGCCAATAACTCGCAACCTTAGCTGTTCACAGTCTGTCATAATAGTTAATAGAACATGAATACGCAAGACGGAGTACGTGTGTACACATCTAGTAGTCATTGGCTACTCAAAGCTGGGCCTGAATACAGACTAATGCCCTGATTATACCTATATAGCAAACAACCATGGTTAGTCGTAAGTGGTGCCATCAGACATATATCAGTTTCAAGCTTGTTAGCTCTCATCAGCATGCCACAGGTGAGGCCAACGACGAGCAACCCTGGCTGTTCATGTTCTGTCACTACCGGCGGATGATATAAGTACTTCGAGGCGTAGCAAGTAGTGTCTACATTTGGTACTCACTCAATGCTGGGCCTCAATAAAGCTAGAAGTAGAAAGTGACCCACTAGATATTATTGAAGGCCCTATTTAGACAATAAAGTCTGAATTTAGAGTTTAAAGTCTGAATTCACAGTTTAATGTCTAAATTCAAAGTTTAAAGTCTGAATTCAGAGTTAAAAGTCTGAATTCAGAGAATCTAAAAAAAATGTGGACGTGGCTCTTCTACGGCTTCGTAAGTTATAATTAGGTAGGTATACAAAATTTAACCGAAACCTCTTCTCGCCAGAACAAAATAGTTGGTTACATAAACCTCATTTCAAAGATAAGTTTATATATTTTTTAATATTTCCACCTAATTATGACTCACTCTGTGTAGAAAGTCTCAAAGAGGTGTATGTTATCAGTAAATATAAATTTTGTCAAGGAAAGACTTAAAAATAAAAAAAAAAGTATAGGAAAAATTATTATCTATCTTTGGAGATCTGAATCTGGTCTAGTTTCATGAAAACTATTTCTATAAAGAAGTGTTCTAGCAAGAAAGTTTATACTACCTTATTTCATTTTCGGCGCTAGTGCGTAAAAAAGATGCATTACACATTTGTGCGTCAAAAATATATAAAACTTATGGTATTTTTGGGTAGTCGAAGTAGACAAATTCTTGCACTCATTGATTTTGGTGTTGTGCCCTTAAACTAATACTTATCGTTGTCTGGAGTTAAATCAGCCATCTCTGGCTCTGCAAACTAATCGGATACGCTCTACAAGTATGTAGAAAACGCTGTCGCACTGCCACTGCAGCAATTTTACGATGGAGGAATGTACGGTTGATGTTTCTCCATTCATGAAATACACTGAGGCATTTGGCTAATGTTATTTTTAATGCCTCAATGTTCAGCGACTTCCAGGAGCAGCCTAATGCAGATTGCGCTGTAGGTGGCCAGTACAACTAATGATTGACGTCACATTTTGTCGAATTTTTCAAAAATTAGCCCGTTCTGTCTATTTTAAAATTAAAAAATATGCATTTCATCAAATACTGTAAGTTACGAGTATTATTAAATATTAAGTAGGTATACATTTAGCATTAGTTGTGGCAATCATTGGCACATGAAATCTATATATGCTATTATCAAATATCTCTACTACACTACATATACAGGGTGATTTTAAATAAAGTAGCAAAAATGAGACTACATATTCCTTAGGTTAAAATAAACCGATTTAACCTAACATACCTATATCCCAAGTCGCTTAATAAAAAAGATACAGGGTGTCAAAGTTAAAATTTTACTTTCGATATTTGGAGATAACTTCTTAAAAAATCCAAATATTTACTTAAAATTTCTAAACCAGGAGTTTTTGTGGGTGAGAAATTAAAATTTGTTACTAATTTTGACGTCACTAGTAGAGGGCGCCACCTATGGCACATCATGTTTCTTTTAAATGGCAGAACTTTTTTGCAGCTTAGTGTATCCATCTGACTATAGAAATAATTGATTCTCCTACCTGTTTTATTTGAAAAAGTATACCTTGCTAAAGTCGTTAGGCGTAACCATTTTTGAAATAATCCTATTTGAAATGCTGAGTGCACCGAGTAAAAACTATTTTGGTTTGAGGTAAAGTGCCTTTTCTGCTGAAGATACAGCAAAATGTTACTTGAAAAAGTTGTTCAGAATGGTAAATTATGAAGACGTGCAAAATTTCAAGAAGATCGGCGAGGTTTGATGAAACTATTTTTTTCAACAAAGCACAAAGATTTTATCAAAGCAGGTCGATCTTTTTGAAATTTTGCACATCTCCATAATTTACCGTTCTGAATAACTTTTTCAAATTACATTTTGCTATATTTTCAGTAAAAAAGTCAATTTACCTGAAACGATAACAGTTTTCAATCAGTGCACTGAATAATTCAACTATACTCCTAACGACTTCAACAAGGTATACCTTTTTCAGATATAACAGGTAGGAGAATCGATTGTTTCAATAGTCAGATGGATACACTAAGCAGCAAAAAAGTTCTGCTATTTAAAAGAAACATGACGTGCCATAGGTGGCGCCCTCAACTAGTGACGTCAAAATTAGAAACAAATTTGAATTTCTCACCCCAAAAACCCTTGGTTTACAAATTTTAAGTAAATATTTGAATTTTTTAAGAAGTTATCTACAAATATCGAAAATAAAATTTTAACTTTGACACCCTGTATCTTTTTTATTAAGCGACTTGGGATATAGGTATGTTAGGTTAAATCGGTTTATTTTCACCTAAGGAATATGTGGTCTCATTTTTGCTACTTTATTTAAAATCACCCTGTATATCTAGTGTGATCTACCTAAAATTTAACATCCAGCTTTTCTTCGTTATGATGCAGAAACTAGAAAAAACTCGGACAGTAACATTTCGACATATTATAGGTGTACTCTTTCCCCAAATTTCTACCTTTGAGTGAGGGGAAACCTTCAGCTTTAAAACATTTAAAAATATTCAATCATCTTTACAACCTCATCCACTTTTTTAATTTTGAATGATTAGCTCTCGAGTCAGCTGTGGTCAGAATATTGTGACTCAACAAATAATTGGTAATCCAACATTTTCAGGATTTGTTTTTCTGGTAAATGGTCTTATTTTTTACATGCAGAAATTGTAAGTGCCATTATTGATTGGATTACAATCAAAGAATAATTTATAAGGTACACAACACCACTAATTTCATTTCTCCATAAACATTTTTGCAACTTTATTTATCACTTCTGTTTATTATGTTTATAAAGCACAATGCTTACTAGGTATATACGTAGCAACGTCGTTTGACATCACAGATCTTCGCCGTGGCGTCCACCGTTTTCTGGGGGCGTGGCTAGAATACAATTTTAAATACCGTTTTTAGGCTTATTTTTCCACGAAACACAAACACCATTTGTATTAAAAAATAATACATTCTTTTTTCTATATATAACGTAATTTTACAGCAAATTATATTTTTGGATAGTCTATACTCTTAACTCTATGTTATCTGTGAAATTTCACGTAAGTCAATGTAAATTTACAAAATATTACTGCTCTATAATTGTGGATACACAGTATGATTCTAAAACGTATATTCTTGTCAGTATACTGTAATTTTACCTGCATTCCTTTTACAATGTATGTTAAGAATAAATTAAAAATTTGAATTTTCTTAAGTCTGTTTTACATTCACCTCTTGTAGAATTCAAACTATTGCCATAATATCGTTATAAGTTCTACCAATAATGTTAAGTGCTTAGATAAATCAATAAAATGGGATAGGCAAATTAAATGTGTGGTTAAGAAAATAAGAGATGTCATACATATTCAATTCAAATACAAAGTAGACTAGTATATTACACCGATATTTAAGAATTTTATGTTCTATCAAATAGATTCTTGTTCCCATCTTTGGAAGAGACCGTATAACTATAAATTTATCTGAAATTTGTCATTAATCCCAATTTTAGACAATGATTTTGTGAGAAATTTTTAAGTTTTAATGCGTTTGGAGCACATACAGGCATGCTGCGTTAGAAAGAATGTTTCCCTGCGATATAAATTTAACAGGACGTAGAAAAAACCGGGCCACAAATTTAATAATCCAAGCCTAAGCCTCCAAAAATAAGTCAAAAGATAAAATATCTACCGGTGTTCAACAGGTGTTTACTCGTAGATCGCCAATTTGGCAGTTCCAAGTCCGCCAAAAAAGCCACGTGCTTCTGAAGACCTGTCAGGCTAAGTGCATGCGGTTTGGAAGTATGCAAATGGGCTGGGCGAGCCTTTTTGTGAAAAAACCTGACCATATGGTCGAACTGACTAATGTTCTGGGGCCCAGGTAATTTATTGTTTAGTTGGGAATTAAACTCTTATCCGAATAGACTGGAGATGTTATTAACGGTATATCTGGATTTATATCGTGTACGTCATTAAAATAAAAAGTTGGGCGAGACACTGGCTCGATTCTAAATTAAGTCTAATAACACGAGCTTTAGTGAAATTTATAATACTAGGCCGTAGATAAGTTTCGATACAATAGTAGGTATAAAAAAATACATATTTAATTGTAACATTAATAAATGTAATCTTGACGAATGGAAACTTTTTATCTTAAGTTCGTTCAAATCAATGATGATACCAAATATTTAACCCAGTAGTGTAAAGAGTAAATTAGAAAGTGAAATAGTGTTTGCAAATTTTAATTAGCTAATTTGTTATGATTGTTATAGTTGTTTATGTATCAAGGGAGTTATGAGGATGTTAATTATGAGGGCAACATATTGCAAACATTCAGTCTATCACTCGCGTGATAGATAAAGAGTTTTATTTCATACTAATGAAATATGAAAACCAAATTTTGTTGGTTTCCAAAATTAAACGAACGTTGCCTAATAATTAAGTAGGTATGATTACCATAGATATATCAACTGTCAAGTTTGTAAATCAAAGTTTATCAAATTTATTAATTTGGGAAAATGAATGAAAATCTGGATAGAAGTGAGATTTCAGGCGATTTGTTACAAAAGGCTGAGAAAGTCAGAACCAAAGTATAAAAAACAATATGACATATTCATGCAGTGTCTGAAAGTTAACTGTATTGAAAACAAAAATATAAGTGAAACTATAATGTTGACTTTCAAGACGGTATGTATTTATTCTTCCATGTTCTAGTAGGTATAAATGTTATTGATTTATTTTTCTTAGTCTTAATTCCCTGTGGACTAAGTGGTCAATGTTAAAATGTTACAGATGGGAGAAAGTTTCATGAACTGGAAGCGTTTCTCAAACGAAAAAGTAAAGGCTATGAGGCAAAAAAGTCTAAATTGTTTAGTCGGGATGGCATTGGCATTCTTCTGAAGATTACACATTTAGGGGGTGATACTACTCGCAAAAAATAATGTGTCAAATTCATGTAACATTTCCTCGAAAAGTCAATATTAACGGAGATTAACCTTAATAGTACATTATACTATAAGGGAGAGAAATGCGTTATTTTGGAGGTGCAATTTGAAGCCCGAGGGCTACAATGCACCGAGGACAAAATAACATCTCTCCCGAATGGTATATCCTATTTTTTCCACGGTCTCATTAACTTAAAAACACATATTTTGTCATTATGAAGTAAGTAGCACCAGAATTATTGTATTCGGATTTGAGCATTTATTTAGTAGTCGTTGAGTTATTGTCATAACTACAAGATAAACAAACAAAAAGAATTGTCAAATTAAGGTGCTAGTTTGGTTTAGTTTAAAGTTTGTTGAGTCGGAAGAGATTGTGGAGGCTGCAAATATTGCAATAAGCAATTTGCTGCCTACGAAGTCAAGATCTTTATACGATATAGCCTACAATCGGTTCAAAAAGTGGTGACCGAGAAAAATGTTCAAGTATACAGCGAGAATGTTTTGTTGGCATACTTCAGTGAAAATGCAAAGAATTACAAGTCTTCCACATTATGGGCGCAATATTCTATGGTTAAGTCATGCTTGATAATTTACGACAACATAGATATAAGCAAATTCCCCAAGCTGATCGCATTTTTGAAAAGAACCGGTGACGGATATCAAGCGAAAAAATCGAAAATATTGACAAAGGGTGAAATCGACCGTTTTCTATCAAGTGCAGATGACAAAGAATTCTTAATGATTAAGGTAAGATTACTTTTGTTGATAGGTATTTCAATTATTAAGTATTTTGATTTTTTATAGGTTGGATTAATTCTGGGGATTGCCGGAGCTTGTGGAACTGATGAACTAGTCAATTTAACTGTAGATGATATTGAGGATGTAGGCTCTTCCTTGATTGTAAAAATTCCAAACACTAAGACAAAGATTCCACGAACCTTTCTGGTTACCGATGCTTGAATTGTTTCGAAAATACCTGTTCCTCCGTCCTCCCCACGTCAAGCATAAGCGCCTTTTTTTGTACTACAAATCAGGAAAATGTAGTTCGCAGCCAGTTGGCAAGAATACCATGGGAGAAATTCCCAGTGTAGTAGCTTCGTATTTAAAATTACCTGATGCTGCATGTTATACTGGTCACTGCTTACGAAGATCTTCAGCGACATTACTGGCAGATGCTGGTGTGGATATCACGACAATAAAGCGTCATGCTCGAGAACTACATTGAAAATAAGACCAAAATTGCTAATCAGGTTTAGTAGGTACCACTACTAGCGCAATCACAAAAACTGTAAATGTAAGCGAAAGTAATATTCCCTCTAATGTTAATTTTGAAAATTATATAAATGTAATATTTAATTTAAATGTCAATAAATAATTTCAATGTTATCTTTTTTTTTTGCATGAAAAACGTTCTCCATAATGTAAACTCCCTTGGGAGCATTATACTCCCTTGGGAATAATCGACTACTTCTGTTTTAATTTTGATGTCATAGAAACTGATTTCTACTCCCGACCGTAGAAAAAGTTATTTTTTAAAATTAGTTTTTTTGGCTATAACTTTTTTAATACTAGAACAATTTTTTTCAAATTTCGCACACTTGTTACTTTCATAGATACGTAGTTTCACGTAAAATATTTCTAAAATTGCAGCACGCTAAAAGGCAGAAAGAGCACGTGCTAGGTGAAGAAATTCAACTGTTTTGCCTTTAATTCTTTTTAAAAATTTGATGGCATTCCTTTAAAGAATGAAAGACTATCTAATACTCTTGTTTGAAGTAAATAAACCAACCGTTTGCAAGAAAATCGATATTTAAATTTTTTTGGATATATCTACTAATGAATCTTATTTCTTTACGATTAATGCAACCTTTTATGAGAAAATAGACATTTAAGTCGTATTTTTTTAAGGTAATAAGTCTCAAAACTTTTGTAATCTAATTAGAACTTCTTAGATTTATTTGGTAATAAAAAGTCTCATTTTTGCATGCAGCTGCTACTAAGTCTTTTGGTGTCCCGCGCACCTGAACATCATAATCATTGTCTGTTTTAAATATATTTTTTAATATATTTTGTTTAACACTTATAGATGTTAAAACAAAATTCACTTTTCCACAACATTAAATTGTGATTGCCAAGGAAACAATTTCATAAGCAATTAGATTGCGAATAAGAAATATCAGATATGCAGTAATAAAAGTTTCTGATTTTATAGTAATTAATTATATTGTTTGAAAAAGCACATTCCCGGACCCAATGTTTGCATTTTTGTTCGAGAATGTACTGCGTTTACTACTTGGGACACAATATACTATTTCGAGATATTGGCAAAATTAATCAATATTACTTTAATATCATGTATTTTGAAATTAAGTTATTTTTAAAATAACGTTATATATTGACATCATATAAATATTTTAAAACATATGAAATCTCTCTATAAATGAAACCGGTCTAAAACAGTAAATTCATCAATAGAAAGATAAAGATAATCTGCCATGAACTTATTGGCAAGTTTAATAGATGACATCATTACTGGACCTTTCTTCTATAAATATACTCCCACATGCGTGGATATTGTCTTTTTTATAAAATTGATTTGCCAAACCATAAGATTTGTTCCTGCGATAAAATTTACGACTGAATAATAGCATATTTCAACGGGGTGCGGCCCGTCCTCATCTGAATATGTGAATGAATCTTTCCAAACCGTAGATAACTTTGGAAGAATTGGGAAATGCCGGAAAAAGTTTCTAGTCAATACTGTAATAGAAAATATTATTTTTATACAAGGTGTAACGGATGCTGATGTCCAAACTTCAGGGGGTTATTATACCAGTCATTTTCAAGAAGAAAGTGTTATTTTTTTGGAAAGTTGATAATTGCTCTTTTATTGAACATTTTTTGATTTCGAAAAATTTGGTGACTTTTTTCATAAAAACAAAAATATCTCTGTTATTCTTACAGCCATATTAAATTTAGACATACCATCGGAAAGAGCGTTGACATAACTGCAGCTATACTAACAACATCTATCATAACAATGTAGATAATGCTATGTCTGCCACCTTTGGATATATATCTAAAAAAGTGATGCGGACAACTATACTTTACCTCATGAACGTTGACATTAAACCAGATGTAGGATGCGGAGAAGTTAGGAGTTGTCTGTGGAATAGCATCATCAAGAACTTGTCTTTTCTGCAGGTAGGAACTTACAGTATTTCTCCCCAGGTTGCTTCTGTCAGACCTACTCCCCAGTGAGGAGGAGACTGCCAGTGAGCATATAAGTAACATATTCACAGACGGGTCAAAGAGAAAGGAAGGTATAGAATGTGGGATATAATTCAAATCCCTACATATCCGATATCAGTGGGTAATGGATAGACATGCTACCGTGATACAAATGGAATAGGCAGGTATAACTATAACCGCCAAAAAGAATGCCCGAAAGCATACAACGGGCAAAACTATTATAATCTACATAGACAATCAGTACCGATTTTGTGGAATCATAAGATGATGGCTATATCACTCAGCATGGGAGTGCCATCAGGTACTGGTAGTAGCCTTAGACGCCAATAGCATACGTCTATCTAAATCAAGGGACAATAATAATAAAGAAGCTGACAAGCTAGGCCAGGAATGCATCGGGTCTCAATATTTTTGGACTTAGTCTTTTCAGTGTGCTTCCGTTGTCAGAATTTGCTAAATTAATCAAGGCAGACATCCACAGAGAGTTTAGGAGATGGTAGAATGAAACAAACAGCTGTCAATTTCCTTTTTAGGATACAGCCAAAAAGTACTTGGCTCTGTCTAGGACAAACTTTCGGCTTGGTAATTGGTACTAAATCAATAATGATCTAAAATAAAAATAATCTAAAGAAACACATATCTACTCGTAGAATAGAGTAATTTGAAGATATGTGAGTGTTTTATAAATTAATATTTAACAAAATTAAATGTATTTTAGATTATTATTGACTACTAATTTATATATGGAGTGATATCTTTAGAATGTCTGGATATTTAGTATTACAGGCACCATATTCTACAAATACAAATAATTTTAGACATTTAAGAATAATATAGAGCTTAATAACAGTACTTGAACATGTTATTTCATGCCACCTGCGAATATTGAAAGGTACCGAAGCAGAAGCGAATATATAACGACATAAAGTGGTCTAACCAACAAATCTTTAAGTATAGAAATCTTTCAAATTACGTATTTTCTTAAATTTAACTCTAGATGTATATATTGTTATAAAATAAACTTACATAGTTCTGCATTTTGTTTATATGTGACAATATTTGTTAAAATGAGGGGTTATAATAGCAAAATAATATGTGCCTTATAAACGTTTTTTAAAAGTTATTATTTTATTCGAGGACAATTTAAATAGTAAAAGTGGATAAGCAAAACATCAAGAAAATTGTTTTTGATATTACTTTTGTTGTACATTTATTTTTTGAGAATTCTGTACAAATTTGATCATTTTACGACGAGAAATACGGCGACCTTAAAAATAACATGCATGCATAATACAAATTAGTTACATACCATAATATTTTCAGTGGTAAAAAAGTTCGAATATAGATTAATTCTCATTGTGAGATTTCAAAATAGGTGAAAATGAATTTATTGGAAACATAAACAAGAAATAAACTTACATTTAGATGATATTAGGAAAAACTTCCTACAACCTTAAAACAGTGAAAAATAATACAATAATGTTTGTTTTGCTGTAAATTATAATTTTTTTCTCATTCCATTCCGCGATTTCTGAAACATTTATCAAAGTTAAAGATTTTTTTGTTATACCTATCTGTACCTGTACCTGTCTGATTATTAATTATTCAGTCAGCATAGCTAAAAACCACTATTGCGGTTACCAAATATCGAATAATACTCTTAAAAGAACAGTTAGAAGTCGTTTAGTAAATTCTGTTGAATACTCCTGTGGTTATTTTAGCGACGGTGCAGAGGTGTTGGGCGAGCATGACAAACTAGTCTCTATTTCCGGTGACTTTTCTTTCGATCCAGACAACGTTTTGCGTGGGCAAAACCTGCTTGCGCTCGGCACGGGCCAATTCACTTCTCTAAGAGGTCTAATAGAAGAATTCTATAGCCGGACGCCCAGCCGAGGCCGTCTTATTAATAATAACCAATTTGTTGCCAGTGAAAAGATTAAGTTTCATCAAATCTACCGGGGAGCAGGTTGGTTCCATTGATGCGTCGTACGCTGGCATTATGAAACAAATTCGGAATCGAAAGTTAGGGAAAATCCGAAGAGGTCTGTGATATGCTCATTACTGTATTTAGATTTTATTATCAGCTTAAATCCCATTGAATTGACACAGAAAGTTTCTAGGTTTATGACCACCCACACTCTAAGAAAGCTCGATAACCACGGCTTTCATTACCTAATTTGGTGAAATTTGGAGGAATTTATAACAAACCCATTAATGTATATATTTCATTTAATCGTTTTAAATTTACAAATTTACACTATAAGAAATTTTTGCAGCACAACTGAAATGGGGGAGTTGCATAAATTTTGTATTGGTTTGAAATGAAGTACAGGGTAATCCTTCAAACATATTAAAAGGTTCGAACATATATCTGGCGGCAATATTAACGTAATAACTCAAATAGTAACATTAATAAATTGCCATGGAACGTAAAAAATAATATTGCTATATATCAGTGCTAAATACAACTATGTAAATCGTTTGGAATATATATATGTTCTAGTAGTTTTAGCAATGTTGTGTATACTAGGCATCCGTTAACTGAAAGTTGTCCATGGGTCATTCCATTTGAAATCGTCTAATTGGCAAAGCCGACCCATTTTAGATTTTGGTGTAACTTTGAAAATCTCTTCTCTAGGGTCCCAAACTACAAAATTTACACGAGTTTGATTATTACAAGCGCTTGTTTCCGCCTATTTAAATAAAGACTTTTAAAAATTTTTAAGCGTTATTAATTTTTGCTGTCAAATTTTTCTGTTTGAAGATATTTGAATGATCAAGACGGAATTCAGAGTGGGAAAGATAGTAGTTTCAGTGTAAATGAAGATAATTGGCTCGAACGGTCCCTTTGAATAATAGCAGCGTGCTGAAAATCATTTTTCGTGAATTTCAATCGACTCTAGCGTCTTAACTGTTGAGAGTTAAAAATTCATGCTCCGCGGGAATTAAGTATACATATCATAGACACAATTCAACCACAAGTTGACCTGAGTAGCCCACTCTTTATAGAAGAAAACTTTGCTTGAAGTTTTGAAATTTTTAAAAATCCCAATATTCAGACTATGAAACGAGCGTGTTGACTGCGAGATAAAAATCTGATACTCGCAGAATCTACTGTTCTTACCTTCAACTTTAAATGACTACATCACTTGTTTTGTTATTTTCATGTTTAGTGCATGTACGAGCCGTTTTTTTACAGCAAAAATCAACTCAATTTTTTTTTTCTAAATAACTAGTAGTTTTTATCTTATTTTTTTTTCTATAAAAATTCCATCTTGTCTATAGAATTTTTATATATTTTTATGCATGCGTATAGAGGTAAGCTTATTTCCGTTATTTGGCTGTATTGCATTTAAAAGTAAGTACGAATATGCGTAAATTAAAAAAAGAAATTAGGAATATTATTAATTATTCATTATATTATTAACAATATAAGTATATTCGAGAAGTAAATTCGAGTTCATAAGTATTAATAAAATTACTAATGATTTTATTTCTGTCTGTTTCCAATTTATATATTTTCTTGTAATTCGATGCCGTCGATTTGAAAAGTTGAATAAAAAATAATTTTCTCGTTGAAAAATTGTTTACAGTTACTGTCATTTTCGATGATAATTACTTCCAGAAACAATTTTACACCCTAAATATCCATAACTTTATTAAAACTTGAAATATTTTTCATATTTATAATTATTTTTGATGGTAAGTAATTTTAATTCATTAGTAAAAACGTCCAAAACATGAAAATAACAAAACAAGTGAGTAGTCATTTAAAGTTGAAGGTAAGAACAGTAGATTCTGTGAATATCAGATTTTTATCTCGCAGTCTATACGCTCGTTTTATAGCCTGAATATTGGGATTTTTAAAAATTTCAAAACTTCAAGCAATATTTTCTTCTATAAAGAGTGGGCTACTCAGGTCAACTTGTGACTGAATTTTGTCTATGATATGTATACTTAATTCCCGCAGAGTATGAATTTTTAACTCTCAACAGTTAAGACGCTAGAGTCGATTGAATTTCACGAAAAATGACTAAAAAACACTCATATTCAGCACGCTGCTATTATTCAAAGGGACCGTCCGAACCAATTATCTTCATTTACACTGAAACTATTATCTTTCCCACTGTGAATTCCGTCTAGATCATTCAAATATTTTCAAACAGAAAAATTTGACAGCAAAAATTAATAATACTTAAAAATAGCAATTTTTAAGTCTTTATTTAAATAGGCAGAAACAAGCGCTTGTAAAAATCAAACTCGTGTAAATTTTGTTGTTTGGGACCCTAGAGTAGAGTTTTTAAAAGTTACACCAAAATCTAAAATGGTTCGGCAACAATTTTTTTTTTGTTGTGGTAAATGTGTGGTAATGTGGTAAAAAAGTACATAAACTTAGGGAACCAATAAGACAATGACCATGAACCTTTTTTTTATTACCAATGTTTTTACAAATCTGGTCAGTTTGACAGTGTATTCAGCCAAGTGTTCCTTTGGATTTTTGTACACTATAATGCCAGGACGTGAAATTTCTGCCTTTACTCGAGCAAGAACTGCTGCTTTACATGATGCAGGACATTCTAATCATCAAATATCGAACATGGGTATTCCTAGATTATCTGTTCTACGAATAGTACACAGATATGAACAATTTGATACAATGGAAAACAGACCACGTAGTGGACGTCCTCCAGTATCTAATGAAAGGGGGGGGAATCGGTATTTGATGCAATATACCCGTAGATACCGCACATATTCAGCTTCAGCTCTCAGAGACCACTTTCAAGGTACATTTCGCCGTGTTATATTGACACCTACTATTCGAAGACGACTCCACAACGCAAACGTGCTAGAAGACCATTACGGGTCCCCACTCTACTTCCAAGACATCGTGCTGCCCGTCTCAAGTGGGCGCGAGAGCATAGGACTTATTTACAGACGAAACCAGAATTGGACTGGTTACTGATGACAATCGACAAATAGTCTGGAGAGAAACAGGTCGTCAATAGCTACTTCATTTTGCCCTGAAGTTGCTCCGTTGTTTTGGGGTGGAATAATGTTCAACCGCCGCACCCCATTAATTCGCATACCACAGAATATGACCAGTCAAATTTACAATGAACAAGTTATTACGCCCATTATCTACCCCCTACGTAATGTATCAGGTGAAAATTGTGTGTTTACGGACGACAACATATCAAAGATTGGCCAGCCAATCATCCTGACATGAATCCTATTGGAAACTTGTTGGATCTGTTGTTGTTGGAACATGGTGGAGGTCATACCGACTGTTAGTCAGGTTGATAACTTGCTTTGTTACTTCTTTTTTAATTAATAAAATAAAATTTTCTCAGTTTACCGAACATATTCTTTTCACAAAAAAAAGATTCAGAAAACAATATACATTTATAAACGTACTTTGTTTTTCTGACACAAAGATTTCTTTAACAAGAATGAGGGGGAGTCTACGACTTTTGACGTTGTGTGTATTATATATATGTTACAAAACCTTTAGAAAATATTTCTTTCAAACACTCTATTGAATGTAAAACTGAATTTGTTAAAAATAGGTAACACGAAAGTAGCAGTGTCATTCGAGATGAAAAGGTGAGATAGACTTCCCGTTTTAACATTAACAGAATTCAAAAATCTAAAAATGGTGTAGTGATAAATCTTAACCATATGCACATAATTAAGATAGTGTTTCGTCATACCTAGTAGGTAATAAGTTTGATTCTATAAAGTTATTCAGGCGCCAATACTATGGAACGAATTCCTTGCTGGAAATTTTTGTTAAAATCCTAGACAACTACATGATTTATGGGAGCTGGATTTATTTAGCTATAATAATTATATACCGTTATATTAAATTATGGGACTTTCATTTCTATTACAAGCAGAATACTAGAGGTGACCACCGACGAAGACTGTTGTAAGGACTAATAATTCAATTAATAGATATACAGAGTGTTAGTTCACTCAAGCGCCAAAACTAAGTAGTCGTACAGTTTTATGACGAGGCTGGGCAGATTCTATTAAAGATATTCGTGGGTTGATGGTGCCAAATAAATTCTGTACCAGAAAATTTAATATTTAAATTTATGGCCATCTCCTGATTTAGTTTACTGTTATATGTTGTATGTAATTTAATACCGTTACACAAACTTCTTGAGATAATCTACAGGGTGCGTTATTTTCATGGATATAGGAAATACACATTTTAATATAACACTGTAAAAAATACTCATGTCGACACAAAAAAAGAACACAATCCTGTATTTTCGAGGTTCATGGAAGATTATATGTATTTTTAGATATTTTTCTGTAGTAGTGCATTCAATCCCAAGTAGCATTATAGTAACAAAATCAACCACCATATAGCAAAATAACTCCAATTTATGTTAGCATAGTTGTAAGCACGTAATCCTTACCATTGAAAATCACTTCATGGTTTTGTAATTTTTGGTGGAGCGGTCTGGTGTCTGGAACGTTATGAAAACTAAGTAAAAGCACCTTAAAGTTACCCAAAGTGGATATTAAGTAATGGCAACCAGACCATGGAAGTGACAGTAGCTTTAAAGAGTGTGTAATAGTTTTCACCACCACCACCACCACCTGTAGTTGCTACTACCTTCAAAATCCACTATGGAGTAACCTTTAACCAACAGTGACCTGCTTCCTACGTGACCTTCTAACGCTAAAGAAAATACATTAGTTTATTACTAGATTTATCCTTTGTATGTGTATAAGATGGATAGCAACAAAAAAACTCACAGAAAGAAGCCTTTTCGGCATTGGACTACTTGAACCATTGAACATATATAAAATATAAAACTAAAATAACAAGCAGAAAGTGCTACAACTCTTAAACATTATTGTTTTTCGAGTTGAAGAGCAACTTTAAAATTTGCTAATTCTAATAATTTAAAAATGCACCTAAGCGAAACGTCAATCTCTTTGAGAATAGTTTAAACGTTCTTTTTCCACTTGTATGGAACGACACAAAAACATTTTTTTTTCTCTTTTGTATACACTATTTTAGCACTCATTGTACATATACACCTTTCGTGATTTTATTAAAAAATTATAACTCAACTTAATAAAATATATTTGTGCCAACATATTAATAAAGTTTTAGTTTTTAGAATAAAGAACATAAAAAGAAATAAAACATTTTTGGGTGGTATAAAATAGGAGTTTATAAAATTAATATGTAGTGATCTGAACTCTTTTTCTCTAAAATCACAAAATATTCAGACACAGATGGTCTAAATTCTGAGTGAATTAGAGAGTGATTTTTCGTAAAACTTAACTAAATATTTCAGGAGGTAATAGTATGAACCAAAATAAGCAGAAAAGTTTTAATAAACATGGGTCCGTAAAGTAACGGTTGCGGAGATATGGACCACTATTCGTTTTTTCAAACATTTTATTTTATTAGGAATAAACCGACAAAGGAAGCTTTTAACAAACAAAAAACAAAGTTACAGAAGATGTTCAAAGTGCCCTCCGTCCATTTCCAAGCAGGCACGATATCTTCGTCTCAATGATATTCGAACTCTTTCGAAAACACCCTCCTTGGTTTGGATTTCTTGACACTTTTGGTTAATCCGTAGCTGCAGCTCTTCCAGGCTATTTACAGGTGTACCATACACTAATGTCTTCAAATATCCCCAAACAAAGAAATCTAGAGGGTTCCGATCAGGCGATCTTGGAGGCCATAAAACAGGTCCGGCCCTTCTTACCCATCTATGTGGAAAAGTTTGGTGTAAATGCTCTCTAACGGCCATGGAAAAATTAGCTGGAGCACCATCATGCTGGAACCACATTTGTTGCCTCTGATTCAAAGGAACGTCTTCCAAAAACTCATAAAGTGTGTTCTGCAGAAAGTTGAGGTAACCAGCGCCTGTTAATCGGTTTGGTAAAACAACAGGACCTAGAAACCTGTCACCTACAATACCCATCCAAATGTTTAATGAAAAATGTGCTTGATGTCCAGATTCTATTAGAGCATGAGGATTTTCGTCGACCCAAATATGCGTATTGTGAAAATTAAACACTCAATTTCTTGCGAACCCGGCCTCATCAGTAAGAAGAATGTTTGCAAGATAACGAGGGTCTTCAGCATCATGACGTAGAAACCAGCGGCAAAAAACCAAACGTGCTTGATGATCATTTATTGGATTTAATACCTGTATTCGTTGCACATGGTATGGATAAAGCAGTTGCTCGTGAAGGATTCTCCAAACAGAAGGACCACTAATTCCTACCTCGGCTGATATTCTCCGCACACTCGTACGTGGATTCTGCTCTACCATTGCTAGAATTTCTACGTGAATTCTTTCAAACATGCGTTGTGAAGGAATCTGGCGATTTGGATAAGCGTCAACATAAAGACGTCGTGCTTCGGTGACGTTCCCATAAACACGACCATACATGCAATGCATGTCTGTTAATTCTGCGTTAGAGTAACCAGCCATAGCGAAAGAAAACTTGTGCACTGAGAACAATTCTCAAATACGTACTGTTTATTTCACTAAACATCAACCAACTATTATAAGAAAATACACAACGTTTTTGCAAAATAAAAAAGGGGCTAAAAAACATAAAACATTCATATCTCCGCAACCGTTACTTTGCGGACCCATATTTATTGAGACTTTTCTGCTTATTTTGGTTCATACTATTATCTCCTTAAATATTTTATACTCTCTTTTTAACACCCTGTATAGTTCTAAAGCCAACAAATAAATGCGATCAAAAAGGCGTGTTGTGTGCTGGCACTGTTGACATACTGCAGCTGCCCAGTTATGTACATCTAGTCGGGAGTGGGAATTAAAACACGAGTTTGTTAAGTTAACACGAAACGAAATAATCCAAATACATTATTAGTAAATATTACACATATTTATTATATATCACATTTTGTGCAAAACATATAAAACATATTGTGTTAAAGTAGCTACTAACTTGGAAATTTTGCATATCCTAAATGACAACTACTTTCCTGCACTGTATTTTAGTCATCTTTCTAACAATTATGAGTATAGGCCACGGGAAACTTACTCTCAGGTTTTCTTCGTTTTGATACAAAAACTAGAAAAAACATCAAATCCGTCAACTTTTGTTATGGATATAGATACGCTTCTCTAAATTACATCTTAAATGGCTAGTGGTATTGTGTCACACATCATTTTAAAAAGAGAATGCCCTTATCTATTTAATATTTTTTCTCGAGAAAAACAGGTTATTAAATTCACTTATCACTAACTTGACTTTATTAGATGTTTCAAATGTCCACCATCAACCTCCGTGCACTAGCAGAGACATTGCTTAAAGATTTATATAAGATTTTGCAGGATTTGTAGACTAATGGTTGCACTAGTGCACCATGTGTCATACATTTTTATCTAAATGGTCCTCATAGAAAAATAGTCAAATAGATATAATTCTTATGAACGTGCAATACATTCAGTAGAGCCACTTCATTCAATTCATTCTTGAAATGTTTCTTTTAAAAATTAATTTCTAGTTAAACTGGAATCAATGGTGGTTTTCAACAAATCCAAATACATTTCTCCGGTTAAAATTTCAGGTAAACAAATGGGCCAACAATGTAATTTCCAAAAATCCCTGTTCAAACATTCAACCTCAACCGACCAACAATGGCAGTTGTGACTGTTAGCTGCCCCATGCAGAAAAAGAGCGCTTGCCAAAAAGAAAATTTTTCTAATTGCCAGTTATTCGTTGACTGTTGATCTCAGAAAATTTTAAACACCGATGGTTATCATTTTCATTAAGCTCTTGGACTAATGTAATTTTGTATGGATTAAATTTATTGTGTTTTAATATTTCACAAAAGGTTGTATGTGAAACAATTTCCATCACAATGTGGATTTAATCAACAACTTCAGCTGCTTCAAAGCAAAAGTCGACGGTCCAAATATTGTTTTTGTATTAAAACGAAGAAAACTTTGATACCAAGTTTTTACTAGCTTACACTGTACACGTAATTCTTATTATACAGGATGTTTCAAAATATGTGTCGGAAAATAAACGACGTGATTCTTTGGTTTATTCTAAGAAAAAAAGTTTTTATTAACATTGGTTCGCAATATTGAAATCTAATACTTATAATAGGTACTAATGTTTTTGTGATGAGAGTATTTACATTAGTTTATCAAGTGTCAAAAATGGATCATGTATATAACAACGCGGAGATGATGGATATTGTTTTAATTTATGATGAACTGAAACGCTTTAGCAGAACGATTTCCCGGTAAACATGTATCAAATGCACCGCGGTGTGTAGTGAATGCAACACGAGCGTGACACAGGCAATTTAATACCGATTTGTGGAAGAGACAGAGCTCCAAGGCGTCTACGGCGTATTGCAGCAGTGTAACGTAACATGTACGATGTACAGCGTGTCCAAAGTATCAAGAGATAGGGCGAGGATGATTGGTATCATGGCCGCTACGATCTCCTGACTTTAAATTATTTGGACTTCTTTTTGCGGAGATATTTAAAATGAAGTGTATCACACTGAAGTGGACACTATTGATGATTTACGCAAAGGTATTATAGCTGTTACCAATAACTTACGAGTTCAAAACAATAAAAAAGCAGAAACATTTGTGTTAGCTTTTAGAAACTGGGTAAAACGGGTCCAAAATTTTGTTGTAATATCAGGTATATCAAACTATTTTGTTAATAAAATTACGAATTAATTCTATTAATAATTAATAACAATAGCGGCAAAAGCAGTCGAATTTGCCGTATAAAATAGGTGTTATATAATAATATTTATTTCTTTCCTTAGCAATTTTTTGACCAGTCTCATATTTTGCTGCTTTATCAGGTCATTTTCTAGTGCCGTGTAAAAGTGTATTTTTAGATCATTTTCGTCCTTTTTGACTTTTTTTACAAAATTGTATTTGTAAGAGTCTCTTGTACATTCAAAAATTATGTTTCAGATAAGTTCTGTATATCAAAAACGTGAACACATGTTTATAAGAAAGTTTTTTCTTACGATGAGCCAAAGAATTATATTCTTAACTTTCTAGCAGATGTTTTGAAACACCCTGTATACTTATTTAATAACAAAGTAGCCTAAACGAATTTTTATAAAAATATGAATGTAAAATAAATTACAGGAAGAATTATTTAAATAAATTTACAAAGAATTGATTCATCTGTAATTTTACAGATAGATAACTGTTTGAAAAAAAATGTTGAGATACCTACCCTTCTTTGTCTCAGAGTTACCTCGCTTTATTATCTTTATCAACCTGAACCCATTTTATCAATAGTCATTCGTATTTTCTCTGTTAATTTATTCAAAAAACAATGAGTCCGAATTCGTTCTCACCTCACCTGGCGAGAGACTAATACCTTCCAATAAATTCTCCAGAATTAAACAAATCGGACCCAAGCTATTTGCCTACCATAAAAATCTTTGGGAAAACGACCTGGGTACCTGCCTGACGTGACACTTGACCACGCCACATGTCGTTCTGACAAGCAGTTTCCGCTACGTATTCACTTGTTATTCGATGTTAGATCTACTCTTCCCTTATCTGGGCAGTTTAGGTCAATGTCAGGAGTACCTATATTTCTTCAGGATTTTTCTTCTGATTATTTGACTATTTGCAGATAAACGGATACATAAGAGAACTAATAAAATAAAGAAGAATAAAAATTAATTCAATTTCATAAAATCATTTTTCATTTTGCTATGTTTTTATAATGACGGCGGTGTAAGCATAGTTTGACATTTGCACGCCAAGTTGGTAGACAGGTTTACCAAGAAATTTAAACGTTTGAAGGATTTTTGTTTAGTCATTTGCTGAAAAGTCGTGAAATGTTTAATATTACCTGTAGAAATGTAAAAACATAGAATCAAGTAAACAAAATGTTATTTCCGTTCATTAGAAACACACTATAAAATCATGTACTAAATAGGAATAATTACACTCTATTTTTAAACTAAGAGGGGCGTTTTGAATATTGCGCGTCAAAATATTGGTTTCTTATTGGTTAATGTCGAACCTACTTTACACTGCTAATAAATTTTACATTTTAGCATTTGTTGACATTTTTCTTGTTAGTTGTCATCAGTTTGTTGTCATTGTGTTTTTACCTGTTATTCCATCAATTTATTATCTCAGTTACGTATAAATCAGTTCTTATCAGAACTAAACAACTTATTATATTGTTTGTCATTCTTTTTTTTCCAAATTTCCATTGGATAAGGATGATAGTATGCCGACCACAAGTAAGGCAGGCACGGGAATTACATCGCCGTCACCCTCAAGGAAACAAAAACAACTCAGTTTGGGGCATTTATCTCTGGCAGAAAAACAAGAAATATTGAATTCGTGCAAGAAAAGCCTAGATGATGAACCTACTCTTAAAACTGTCCAACTTGTATCCAAAACAGGGATGACATTAGGTAAATTTATATTAACATTACCTACTGTTGAACTATATTACACAATATACTTTTTTAGGTGTTGCAAAATCAACAGTATATCGAGCCATATAGTACACAGCTTTTTCTTTAAAAATGAGATCTGAAGGTAGACCTTTGGATTTAGTATTTTCTAAGGTCATTTTCAATAGCCTAATCAGTTTGGTTGGTATCCCAAATTGTTTCAAAATTTTACTTAGTTTATTCCTTTTGATCGAATCATATGCTTTCCTGAAGTCCACAAATAAAACCATTGCTACTCATACATAGCATGTAGTCAGAAATTCCTTCACTATGAAGATTTGATCCATTGTTGAGCTCCCCTTTCTATAACCTGCTTGATATTCCTCTATTTGTAATTCTGCTATAGGTTCTATTCTCTGTTTTATTTACGTTTCCATAATTGTATACCCTATATTTAACAATAATATACCCCTATAGTTTCTGCATTCTGTTGCATCTCCCTTTTTTAAGATTGGTATAATCATAGCATCTCTCCAATCTTCAGGCATACATTCACTATCGTAAAAACATTAATACTATGATCGGATTACACTATTACGATATTGAGTCCATTGTTCACGACGCATCTATTCCCAATTTTTTTCGATAACTTGTGAATCACCCTGTATAGCTGCAACTTCGCCATTTGGATGCTATAGATATCTTCTGTATGGATTTCCGTGAAAGTTATTCTATTAATAAACCCATAGTGTCGTTAGGTTGGAAATTAAAGACATCATATAAATAGAATTAAGTATTCTAGTATCAGGTGAGCAATGGAAGTAGTTAATATGAAATAGTACATTATACTATAAGGGAGAGAAAGGCGTTATTTTGGCAGAGGTGCAATTTGAAGCCCGAGGGCTACAATGCACCGAGGACAAAATAGCATCTCTCCCGAATGGTATATACTATTTTTCCCACGGTCTCCAAGGCTTAAAAACACATATTTTGTCATTATGAAGTAAGTAGCACCAGAATTATTGTATTCGGATTTGAGCATTTATTTAGTAGTCGTTGAGTCATTGTCATAACTACAAAATAAACAAACAAAAAGAATTGTCAAATTAAGGTGCTAGTTTGGTTTAGTTTAAAGTTTGTTTAGTGCACAATGAACAATTGTGAGTCGGAAGAGATTGTGGAGGCTGTAAATATTGCAATAAGCAATTTACTGCCTACGAAGTCAAGATCTTTATACGATATAGCCTACAATCGGTTCAAAAAGTGGTGCGCCGAGGAAAATGTTCAAGTATACAGCGAAAATGCTTTGTTGGCATACTTCAGTGAAAATGCAAAGAATTACAAGTCTTCCACATTATGGGCGCAATATTCTGTGGTTAAGTCATGCTTGATAATTTACGACAACATAGATATAAGCAAATTCCCCAAGCTGATCGCATTTTTGAAAAGAACCGGTGACGGATATCAAGCGAAAAAATCGAAAATATTGACAAAGGGTGAAATCGACCGTTTTCTATCAAGTGCAGATGACAAAGAATTCTTAATGATTAAGGTAAGATTACTTTTGTTGTTAGGTATTTCAATTATTAAATATTTTGGATTTTTTATAGGTTGGATTAATTCTGGGGATTGCCGGAGCTTGTCGAACTGATGAACTAGTCAATTTAACTGTAGATGATATTGAGGATGTAGGCTCTTCCTTGATTGTAAAAATTTCAAACACTAAGACAAAGATTCCACGAACCTTTCTGGTTACCGATGTGGGAAATATGCTTGAATTGTTTCGAAAATACCTGTCCCGTCGTCCTCCCCACGTCAAGCATAAGCGCTTTTTTTTGTACTACAAAGCAGGAAAATGTAGTTCGCAGCCAGTTGGCAAGAATACCATGGGAAAAATTTCGAGTGTAGTAGCTTCGTATTTAAAATTACCTGATGCTGCATGTTATACTGGTCACTGCTTACGAAGATCTTCAGCGACATTACTGGCATATGCTGGTGCGGATATCACGACAATAAAGCGTCATGCTGGTTGGAAATCAACGACAGTCGCTGAGGGTTATGTCGAGAACTCCATTGAAAATAAGACCAAAATTGCTAATCAGGTTTTAGTAGGTACCACTAGTACCGCAATCACAAAAACTGTAAATGTAAGCGAAAGTAATATTCCTTCTAATATTAATTTTGAAAATTGTACAAATGTAACATTTAATTTAAATGTTAATAAATAATTTCAAAGTTATCTTTTTTTTGCATGAAAAACGTTCTCCATAATGTAAACTCCCTTGGGAGCATTATACTCCCTTGGGAATAATCGACTATACTCGAGACAAGAATTCAGACGACTTACGTCATACGAACAAATGAATAATTCGTTATATTTTCATCAAAATATTTAATAAACTGCAACTGATAGTAATAAAACTATACACTACACTAAAAGTTTGCATTATATTTTACACTAAATTGCAAAAATTGATTGATTTTAACGCGACCAAATATCGAAAATTACGTTGACAATCAAAACAAATGTGTAACGTCAGCCGTGACGTAAGACGTCTGAATTCTTGACGCGAGTATACTTCTGTTTTAATTTTGATGTCATAGAAACTGATTTCTATTCCCGACCGTGGAAAAAAACTATTACCTTAAAATAGGAATAAAACGACACATGTTGTGAAAATAGTCGTAACTGTGGCATTAATAACTTATTTTATTAAAACTTTAATTTATGACATTTATAATTTATTTGTGTTTTATTCTTTTATTGGTGTTATAAATATATTTCCAAGGCAATAAATAATTACATTATAGATAACAACGCTGGTAATAATAAAGAAGAAAAGAAGAAATAATCAATTTATATTTTAAGAAACAACCAACAAATTAAATTAATGTTTTTATTGCTTTATATAATATGTGTTTGATATTTTTTATTACATATTATACCATATATAACCGTCAATGTTTTTAACTATGAGGGATTTTTCACTCATCATTTGTATTCAAATTTATTATTACGATCTCTTTTATTTCAAAAATAGCTCTGGAAATATTTTCTTAATTCCATAACACGTATAAGGTATACAACATTGCCCGATTTTTAAAATCTACTTCCTGTTTGTAGCCATTAAAGAAAGGATTTATATATCTTTTTTATATTACAAAATTGATTGCCTGACACTAACATTTGCATAACTTTATAAGTATATCTAGCTAGTATACCAGTATATGCAGTTATAAATGGTAATGTAATATATTCATATAGATATTATGCCCACAAGATTAAATAAAATGTATTATTAGAGGCACTATCGTAAGTAAATGTCTCGAACAAAAAAGCGAAAATAAATGACGATTAGAGGATTTGCACGTTTTTTTAAAAAGGAAAGATGAAAAATTTTATGGATTTATTTTATAGATAGATATTATTATCAATATTGTATAAACACTTACACACACAGTACTTGTCCAATTTACGAATAATCTGTGTACACTACGACAAAAAAATACAAAAGATGAAAAAATAAAATAAAAAAGAAACAATTCAAAATAAGATATGAAAGGACAGATATTCTGTATTTGTGAATTGATGTAAAACAAATAAGGCTGAATCGTATTCAGAAAATGTGTTACTATATTTTGCTGACATCTCTAAGAGCAAGAAAGGGTACGTCAATAATGTAATCAACTTATTCTATGCTTAGAACTACTTTTAGTTAAGCATAACGTAGATATTAGCGAATACAGCAAAATTGTTGTTTTTTTGAAGTTCCAAAAAAAAACAGAAATTTTGGAAGGAGCAAATGAATAGATTCGTATCAAATTAACATTATTTAATGTTAGTTAGTTAGGTTAGAAAATGTGCAAACCAGGTTATTGATAAGAACACCATTGGAAAAATGCTGAAACGGATAGTATTTTTTTAAATTTGTCTAATGCGACTAATTCCACTTGTCACAGTTTCCGACGGTCATCGACTATCTTAATAGTTGATGCTGGTGCGGATATCACCAGCTTAAAACACTTACGGGGTTGGTGAGCAACAGTAGCTGAAGGTTATATAGAAGATTCATTGGAAACAAGAGATAATACGATTCTAGGATCACCACAACTATTGACGTTAATGATTTAAGATCATCAACTGCTATAATCAGCAACAAAAATGAATATCTAGCTACCTATTTCTCTATGGTAAACTATTTTAGTGTGTTTGTTTATTTCAAGTAAATTAGCCAAATGAGTAGGTTAATTTATAAAGTATCCACTAATATTGTGGAATATGTGTTTTTTGTCAAAATAACTAACAGTTTAGTTCATTTGTTTACTAACCGAGTTACACATTATAATATTATTTCTAAAATTCCTTTCGAAGGGATAATTTTAAGGCAGAGATATGTAGAAGCAAGGCACACAAGTTTTGTCAACTCTCATCTGAGGTCATTTATAAGGTTTACTTCAAACCGGAGTCGTCTTCATCCAAGTGTAATATTTTCTCAAGGTGAAATTAGAAATCTAAGTCCTCGACATGAAGTAACGTATTCCCGTTTCACACAACGTCTCATCCTCCGGAAACAAACGCGGATTCCCACCGAATCCTTCGCCTCTCCAGGGCCGTCTTCTTACCAGCCTTCGTTTTCCCCATCCGCCACCCCCGGGGACAGTCGGTGACCCATTGCGGCGCACCATAATGCAATTAGGCCCAAAAAATGCACCACGTGCGTGCGCCGTGGCGTGTCTGACATTTTTTCACTCGCTCGCGCGCCGTCTCGGCTCGGGCCGGGCCTTGGGGGGGAGAGGGGCAGACCTGATGAGGGGTGCAACACGGCCGGCCGAAGACAGATAGCATCGTTGGGCTGGTTCGGCCGCACCCTGTCCAGTGGTACCTGCGAGTGCACTTGTGGCTTTGTTGGGCATTGTCTAGAGGTGGATATATGTGTGCACGCCGCGGAAGAACTGGGGAACACCCAATTATTTTGAATAACCTGGCGGCGCGGGGCTCAGTTTTCGTGGACGTGATTTATTCGGTATTGTTTGGCGTTGCGGCGGATCGTGTTGCCACGCTGCTCTGCGGTGTTGATGTACGGGGTATTTTGAAATATTTTTCACCATTTCCTTAGGTTCTCTACTACACTGTATAAAATACGACTGTATATTTCAGTAGAGGAAATTATTGCCTGGTGATGGGTCAGTAATTTATAAAGAAAAACAATTTTTTACATACTGCCAACTTTTCGACCTATATTGGGCCTTCTTCAGAGCTCTACAAGTTACAATTATATATTATACAACTTTTATAAAATTACTGTAAAATAATTAATATAAAAAACACATTGCACACATTAAAATTTCAATTATTATCTTAGTTATTAAATTAAATTGGTTAAAAGAGTAAATGTGGACAAAATTTAATTAATAACAAACCAAAGAATTACAATGATCAAACAATCTAACTATTACCTGTAGTATAATGGTTTTGTTTGTATAACAAGAATGCAAAGATTTTTACAAAATTTTCCAAATTTAAGTAGAAAGCTAACAATATATGTAACAGCACATAGAAACAATAGTTCGTCAATTTTAAACGATAACATTCGTTAAAATGCGTCTTTTAGATAGGTTGGTTGGAGTGTTGTCTTTTTTATATTTTTTCTCCGTAAATAAAACTCGGAAAAGAAAACACATATAAAAAATATATACAAATATTTTAATTTAATAGACTTAATTGATAAAATTAAACAATAAACTATTTAATTATTCCCCAGTGTACACAAAATCATAGCAATTTTTTGTGTCCGAGTTTTATTTACATCCCAACCAACCCATCTAACGGACACATTCTAAAGAACATTTCGTTATAATTGACGAATAATTGTTTCCCTGTATGGTTACATATATTGTTAGTTTTCTACTTAAATTTGAACAATTTTGTGAAAATTTTTGTATTGACAAAGAAAAAAATGTTTTTCTTTATAACTCTACTGACCTATGACCAGGCAGTAATTTTCTCTACAGTAAACTAAAGATCACTATCAACAAATAATATGTATATTTAATTATTACAATTTGTTCTGATTATAGCTCCAAACACTTTGTAGTATTATTTTACATAATATTATGCTACAATTTTGTGATAATAACCTCTAAATGCTCTTTTTCTGTAACGCCAAAAGATTGCAAAAGTTTACCAACATTTTTATAATTTCTACTACAATTTTGTTATTTAGTGTGTTAAATACACAGGATGTCCGGGAAAATGTGGGAAATCCCTCGGGTGTGGATAGAACATGAAAAAATAAGATGAGAAATCCCTATACAATTTTTTCCTTCGGAGATATATGTCCATGAAGGACGCCGCTGGAAATCGATTTTTCTTGAATAACTTTTAGAGTACTCAATATAATTAAATAAAAATTTAATGTGCTGGACACATAAGAACCTCTTAAAATAGTGTTCTTGAAACATATTTATCTTTTTTAGTTTAAAAGGAGCAGGCTTAGCTTTACTTAATGACAAAATTTTTAAGAGCCTGTATGATAAAGAATTTAAATAATAAATCTGAGTAGCTTCAACATTAGACTAAAAAAGTACTCTTGTATATTGTCAATAAAATGAACCGAAAAAGTTCGACTTATGTTCGCATGTTGAAGTTATTCAATAATTTCGTTAATGCGCCTTCTGGGACAGCACTGCATTTTCTTAAATTTTGTATTTTTTCGGTTTAAACATCTTAAAATGAAACTTTCCTGTTCGAATGACTTTCGTATCGCACTTTGTTGTCGAGAAAAAAAAAATAGAAATCATGGCCCTTTTTATTAAAAATAAAACATGAATTCGTTTATTATTCTTTTTCTCGTAAACGGTTCATTTCATTGACAATAAACAAGAGTACTTTTTTGGTCTAAGGTTGAAGCTACCCAGATTTATTTTAAAGTCTTTCTCATACAGGGTGTTCAAAATTTAGGCATTAAGTTGTAAAGCTTAGCCCGCCCCTGGTAAACTAATGCAGCTTCATTTGTTATGTAGGTAGAATACACCAGTTGCTTTAGATGCCCCCAAAGGTAGAAATCGCACGGATTTAAGTCGGATGATCCGGGTGTCCAAAAAGTAGGCCCGCTCCAACCAATCCAGTTTCCTTGGAAATAGTCTCTTACATTGCGGCTAAAATGATCAGGTACCCCGTTGTCCATAAACCATAAACAGCGAACGTAACAGCTTCCAGAAGAATAGGTAAATTTTCCTGTAAAAAATCCATCTCATCTTATCGGCAAAATAAAAACTCCAACCAAACAATTTTTAATCATTCCTGGCCTCACATTGACTGAAAACTGCTGCTGGTGTCGCGATTCATGAAAAATGTATGGATTTTCATCCTTGGCCACCCCGATCATCCGACCTAAATCCGTGCGCATTCTACCCATATGAGCGAATGAAGTTGCAGTAGTGGAACGTATTTCCAATGCATGTATTGATGCACAGGGTAGCCATTTCCATCATTTAATGTAAATTCTAAGTTTAATGCACTAAGTAAAATATATATTTTGATCCAGAATTTTTCGAAGACGTTCTATATAGGCGTCCTGTATATTTAAGAAAGGCTGCGTCGGTCAAATTATTGAAATATTATATTGTACAATTTACAAAATTTAAAACTAACTTTATAAACACCTGTTTACTGCGATTTAATATTCTCATATATTTTTTTTGTTTATCGTGAGTGGGTTGTACTTTCAAATAAATTCTAAAAAGCGATACCTCCGAACTATTATACTGGAACTAAGAGAAACAATTCTAATCATGGGCAAATGTTTATTTTAAATGGTAGACATACTTGAAACCGTCTACAGTAAATACTCGTTTTGTGAGATCTCTATAATAATGTTGTTTATTTATGGTAATGCAATGGGAAATAAATGCTTTATCTTGGATTAAATACCCATGTTTCGATAGCTATTCTATTCCAAACTACATGGTGAACAATATAATAGATAGTCATTGAAAAGATATGAGCATTATTAACATTCTTACATGATGTGAAGAAAGATATTCCAATTATACTTTCATCTCTAAATTTGGTGATCATGGCCTAGATGTATTTGTTAAATTGCATATTTTAATAAAATTCAAATACAAGTGTTATTACTGAAAGATTTATTTATGCACGGGAATTTTATTATACCCGTAAATAAATAAATAGACATATAGTATTTATTTATTCATAATAATGAATTTATAATTCAGGAAATGTGAATTTTATTGTTGTTGATTTTCCTGGTTTAACTTCTACCGATTTTCCCAAATAGAATGAAGCTTTAAAAAGGGTCTAGACAAAAATCATATAGCATGATATATTTTTATCGTGTCACATTCGAAGGCATAAATTTACAATAATTTTAAAATAATATTCATATTTCTGCTGTTAATCTACTAGATCGTTGCTCGTCATAACTAAAAAATACTATTTTACTTGTCCCAGAACTTTCTTTTATTTTTGTGTCTCATTACTATTAGAAGCATACTTGAGAATTTCTCAAATTTATGACGTCTTTAATTACTATGAGTCATATTTTTTACTTGCTACTGCAATTTTGTGCCTGCCAGGTACATTGACTTATAGCCTAAAAAGTTAGGTAATTATATAGATTATTCACAAAATATAGGGTTAACTATGACTAAGTAAAAAAACTTTAACCACGTGCTCAGGGAGTGCCTAAAAAAATAATAAAGTATTTATTTCGAAATTTATTTATGGGCGATTCTGCTAAATCTTATTTTTCTCGATCCCCTCTTAAAATATTTATATTTAGGTATAGTTGAGAATGCATACATATAAGAAAGAAATAAAAAATTTACAATTTAGAAAAATTCATGGGAAGTGTTCTCAAATTAATTATTATTCTCAATCATCAGTCAGTTTTGTCATATAAAATTAAAATATAATTAAGTTTGGTTACAAATTTTTGATTACCATTATCAGAAATTTCGTTATTAACAGTTACAGCAATTTCATGCTATATGTTAACAACCTGTACGAATTATGAAGCCAATATTATTGCAAATATGGTTACTTTTTTACATCCCTATTGGAAGAAGCAGTCCTTAACCCCATGTAATTGTTAAAATATCATTTAGGTTGAAGTGTTCCATATATAAGGGTTATTGGTCATTTAACTGTTAATTTAAAAAATATGGGCTGTGTCAATATAGTCAACTAGCTCCAGTGTGTGTCCCCTGTTCTTGATTCCACAAAGGAAAATACGCGTGAATAGAATGAATTGAAAGCATGTTTATTACAAGGATTTATATGGATACTGTTGCCATATAATAAATACGTTTGTTTTATCGGCAACGGTTAATTTACCAAAAACAAAACGAAATACCTGTATGAGAAAATTCCAATATACCTATTATACACTAACAGAAATATTCTTATAATGGTCATAATACTACCCTGTTTTCAATTTTTCCTTTTTTTTGTATTCACAATCATTTTATCTATAGATGCATTTCTTTATTATAATTAAAATTTTTGACATTCTTTCTAGAAATATATAGTCTGTTTAAAAATGAAAGAGAGTAATAAAAGCTTATTATGTATGCAAATCATAAATAAATGTAGTACTGGTGCTTATATTCAATATTTTTATATTATGTGTTATCGGTATAGATGAGGTGTACTTTTAAAAAAACTTTGTGTGTTCGACCCGTACTAAGAGGCTACTAAATAAAATTATTCAATATTATTATCAAAATATTTAATTAAATTTAATGAATAGACTTTTATTCCACACAAATATATATGTATTTTAAAAATTCAAATTATGGTGAGTAAATGTAGTGTTGTATAAATGTACAATAAAGAAAATAAAAAAGTAGGTATATTAAAATTCATCCTCTGAATATTCTGATGAATTATCTTCGTCGCCTAGATTGATAGCGAAAGGTTCCACCGTAACGTCAATTAAATTATGGAGTTCCCACATTTTCTCCCCTTCTTTTTGTACATGATGTATACATCTTTGCCAGTTATCTGCAGTTACTCATTCCAATGAATTTTTTAACAAAATTTTCACGTCACTTAATTTAAACGTCATATTATTTCAAGCTACATCTCCTTTTACCTGCGCCCAGACTAATTCGATTGAGTTAAGTTCACAGTGATAAGGTGGTAACCGTAGTACCGTTATTTGGCGATTTGTTGCCATTTCATCGATAACATATTTTTTCGGATCTTTATTAAGATTAACAAGTGTCAAAAGTTCCGGTTTAACCATATTTGTTTGAAAAGAAATGTTTTTTCCGGATAACCATTGAATTATATCGGCTTTCCTCCAAGCAGTCGTAGGGGTTCACTCGGTCTGCCGTGAATGCTAACTGGCATTATCCATGGCAATTACAGACCCCGGAGGAATAAGATCCAACATCTGTGTAAAATACTCTTCGAAAACATCTACGTTCATGTTTTCGTGATACTCACCTGTATTTTTAGATTCAAATAAAAGTAAACCGCCATCTACAAAACCACTGGCACTACCTATATGTGTCACTATTAATCTTCGCCCTTTACCTGAAGGTGCCTCGAGCCCTGTTGAAAGTCCATCCAAAAAAAGCTTGTCGAAAACTTTTTACATTTTTATCTTGCCATGCTTTTGTTACAGTATATCCCTCGTTGACCCAAGTTTCGTCTAGATAATAAATATTTCTCCCTTCGTCACGGAATTTTCTAATTGATTAAGTAGGATTTTCGCCAACAAATAATTTCATCTTTATCGATAAGAACTGACTTCTTGTTCTGCTTTTCCCAGCAAAAATTCAACTCTCGTAAGACGGCTTATAATTTGCTTCTACTGATTTTTGGTAAATCATTGTCCTCTGAAAGTTCACTTAAAATTTTGTTTAGCGTTGGTATTTCTTTTTTAAAATAAAATGAGTGTACTTTTCTGCGAATGACATTTTTGAAGAAATCATCTATAACGACTTTTGACCTCCCTGTAGATGATTTAGGGGGATTTACGGTATCTTGTTCATTTTTTGTTTCCTTTAAAAGTCTGTAGATAGTCAATTTTCCAATCCCTGTCATTTTGGAACACTTTTCTATGATGTCGTCAACACTGTTGGTAAGATTTTGGTGTTTCAATGCATTAAATACATTAAATATTCTGAGACAGCGCACATCTTTTCACGCGTTTAGCAGGTACGTAATCTGATAAGCTCGACATTTTACCCAAACAATATTATATCCACTGGTACAATAGTCACTAAACACAAGTCGAATTTTACTCTACTGCACTAGCACGTCTTCGTATATTCATCTCTAAGACTGGATTGATCTGTCACAATACACTGGCTCCTGTCCTATGATGTATCCATTAAAATATACTAATGTACACCCATTACCTGTTAGCATTAGTGTTACTCGATAATTACCTGAAAAGAAATATTACCACGCCCATGGCTGGTTCTTATCTCGGGGTTTTATTACTCTCTTTCATTTCCAAACAGACTTATAGTAACTTATTATTTTATAATAACCGCAATTTTTGAAGACAGATAATACTAAATTTGAAAGTTGTATGAATTTTCCTACCATGGTGTCAGAATTGCAAATGAAACAAATTAACATCGTAAAAGTAATTTAATACTGTTTTTTTTTGTCTTTTCACTTTTCATTTATAGTTACAAGTTTGGTGGGTCTATCACTAAAACCAAGGAAAATATGATAAAAAAATAATAATACAGAAGTTATGCAAGATGTAGCTGTTTTTTGCTTTTGACACGTGCTTTTCCATATTTCACAACACCATTTCTACTACTTATACGATTACAAATAATGTTGGCCGAGACATCTTGTCTTACGAGAATCTCGGAAATTTCTTGTATCGCGATTTTACAAGATTCTTGCATGCTTGTTGCTTAATCCATTTTTCAAAGTCAGCTAATTCCGCGAACATTTTTTAGGTTTACAAAAAACTAATACTTCTCAGCAGAAACCCTCTAGTTGTTTCTCAGGACCTTTTTTTAATATTGTCTTGTTCTTATCTTGGTCTTGTCTTGGTCTTGTTTTGGCCTTGTCTTGGTCTTGCCTTGTCTTGTCTTGGAAAAAGCAAGACCAGATTGCTAACACTAATTACAAATCAAAAAACAACTACATCTTCAATTAGCACAATGATTTAACGTATGCCGTCTCCTCTAATTTATTAACTAGATTTTGTGTAAGTTTGTAAAACATAACCCAAAGACCAGAGTCGTATTAAAAAAAATAAGTTGAGAATGAGCTAAAAAATCGAAAAATCGAACTCAATAAATTATCATGTTGTAGATAAGAATGTGAAAGGAAATTAGTTTAAAAAAATCTCTTCAAATAGAGTCTGGAGAATATAAAAAGTAATTTTCATGATTTCACATTTTCCATATATTTTGTATCTCTTATAATTTCTAAAATCCCACCTCAAATTTGTGACTGCTTGTACAGGTGTGGACACAATGTTGATAACGTCAAAGGTTTCAAGGGTTTCAAAGAAAAAAAACTACTAAAATCTTGTTGTAATTGAACACAAACCAGTTTAGGTTGGAAACTTTTTATTGGCCACAGCAGTAGACTCTCAAACTGATCCTGGAAATTTTCTCTTAATACATTAAACTGATTTTGGTATGATTTATTAATTTTGACCAAATTGTTTTCTGACTGTAACTTAGCAGATTAAATGCCGCTGGAAATAAAGACTACAATGGTATTCCACTGCCTGCAACTGATAATAAGAAAAGGCATTGTGTTTTATGAACCAGTAAAATCCATCGGCTGCCAGTTGTTTAATAGATAATTAAAACAATCGGTCAATTTTATGGCAACGTAGCGGGTTCGGATTGCATATATGTAAATGTTAGCAACCAGATTCGATACGTTATTTTGTAACACATGATTTATCTCGAATAAAGCCCGATCTTTATTAGGTACACGAAGAATGTTGATTTTATTTATACTAACGAAACAATTGCTAATAAATATCGGTACGACAAGAATTTAATAGCAACAAATTGAGACACTTCTGGGGGCAGGAAGTAATTTATCATTTTAAAATATGTACGCCTCATTTAAAATTGGCGCGCACTTGGCTATTAACAAACATTACTTACATATTTCATTCGAAAGTGGAGATAAACCCCCGAGGAAAATATTTCACACTGAATTTTTAAAATTATACGTTCAAACATAGTTTGCCAGAAAATGATGATATACACTGACCAGCAACCGGTCATATATTTTTTTATTTCTCCATAGATTTTGACAATTTCTTCATCAAATTGTAGGTATTATCGTTGAGTATACAATAGGCTTGGTAAGAGAAATATTGATGCCGGGTGATATGCAGGGGTTTCTCATCAAAGCCGACAGAGAGCAGGTGCATGTAGGCGATCCCAAAATATTGCAATTTAGCTAAACATACCCAGTGGCGTGCCAAGGTCTTCGGGGCCCCCCCCGCAATTTTTTTCAAGGGGCCCCCATCTACATCAAAAAAATTAATATACTGCCTATACTGGGTGACACCTTTACATTTTGATTTTCTTTCTTTCGACTTTTTGAAGAATAAGAATTCTAATTAATAAAATTCATATTTCATAGCGCCATAAACGTACCAAATTCCAGCGATAGTATATGGCCAATATGAGTTCTGGATTAGGTTTGGAAAATTACAGAAATAGTTATTTTATTACTATGTAAAAAGCTTGCTGGAGGTAGTCGAGGTCGAGGCTGAGCAGGGGCCCCCTGGATTGCGGGCCCTGCGGGCCCTTTCTGCACGCCACTGAACATACCTATCTACAGAGATACGCACAGACGTAGTTACAGGCCTTCAAAGTGGAGTGGTGTACGAAAAAAATTAATATCTCTGAATTTCTTTAACGTGGAATAACCGAATTTGGTACATGATTTAGGTTTATTATTGGTCTTCTTTGACTATGAGTGTGTTCATTGAGGGTGAGTCACCCCTAAAATTATACCAAACTTTTTTTCCATTGATAGAATTTAAAAAGAATGCCGAATTTAATTTAAAACACTTATTTACACTTGATAACTTTTAAATCTTAATCTCCGGCAAAACTACAAGTCCTATGGAAAAAAGTTAAATAGCAAAGTTATAGGTAATAAAAAGATCTACAACTTTTATATTTACACTTTTTCACATAACCTCAAAATTTATGTGAAAAATTCAAATAACTTAGTTTTTGGATTTTTATTTTTATCTTTTATAAAAAATAATTTTTTTTCACGATATTTGGTGAAAACTCTCCCTTTTTATGTCCCAAATGCACTGTAATTTTTTTTATTTAAAATATACATTTTTTCACCTTATTTTGACTTAATATTGAAAAAGCACCCTAATTTTCAATCGAAAATTCTCACGTCAAAATATCTGCTTTATTGAAAAAGTCGGTTGGCTTTTTGTTCATTGGAATCTCTACTATCTTATGGTGTAAAAAAATATACATTACTATGGTAAATGTTCTCAGAAAAAACAAAGAAATGATGCGACAAACTCGAATCCGAAATTTTTTTTTAATCATTATGTACAATTTTGAGCTATTTATTAAAATTTATACTTTAATTACTCGAAAAACGTAAGATTCCACATTGCACTAATAAACAAAAAAATTGCAAGACGAAATATACTACTATAATTAACAACTAAAAGTTATTTTTTTACTGTTTTAGAAAGGTATTTTAAGCTAATATAAATCAAATCTCCTACAATTCCTATCAATGAAGTCATATGTATGTTCTCTGATATCAAACATCTAGGTATGCTAATGAACAATTCCACAGACAAAGCTCTATTCAATAATTATCTAAAGAACATAATTTACTAACCTTCTAATGAAACACTCTATAAATATCTAACTTCACTTTTTGGCAGTTGGAACACGACAAATTCAACCACAATAGATGAGATCTGACCTATTTCTGCATTTTTAGGATTGCTTCTTCAGGTGGTCTCTTTTAAGTTGAATCAAATATCTAACTATAAAAATTAAAATTATTTGAAGTTAAATATCGACAATGACAAAAAGTGACATCCTGTCAATGAATTAAATATGACAATACCTACTTGAAAAATGTTCACCTTTTATGTAAAAGTTTTTATATATTTTTAGGTATTAATAATATTGTGTGAAACTAACTACTCAGTGGACAAAAGCCCCAACCTGCGTTGAATTACACCCACAATATCTACCCATATATTCCTTATTATTAGCTTTTGTAACATTTTTTACTGTTTTAGAAAGGTATTTTAAACTACCTTTCTAAAACAGTAAAAAATATATAAAAACTAAAAGTTAATTTAATAAAACATCTACAATATTTTTTCGTTTCTTTGCATTTTCTGAGAACGTCTACCAAAATAATGTATATTTTTTTTACACCATCAGAAAGAAGAGATTTCAACGAACAAAAAGCCCACCGACTTTTTTAAAAAAGCATATATTTTGACGTGAGAATTTTCGATTGAAAATTAGGGTGTTTTTTCGATATTAAGTCAAAATAAGGGGAAAAAATAAATATTTTAAACCAAAAAAATTTCATTGTATTTGGGACATAAAAAGGTAAGTTTTCACCAAATATCGTGAAAAAAAATTGTTTTTTTATAGAAGATAAAAATAAAAAACCAAAAACTTGGTTATTTGAATTTTTCACATAAAGTTTGAGATTATGTGAAAAAAGTGTAAATATAAAAGTTGTAGATCTTTTTATTACCTACCTGCTATTTAACTTTTTTCCATAGGACTTGTACTTTTGCCAGAAATCGAGGTAAACCGTTTTTTACCCTTAAAAACTCACCCCCTTCCACTTTCCGACCTCAGATCGCCCGTAAATTATTTTTCCTTTCATTTTTATTGTATTCTCTTCCTTTTCCAATGAGTTTCATCCTACTATTATTTTTTTTTGGTTTCAAAAATTATCGACTGGTCTATTATTAGAAGAAAGCAAAACAATAATAGGATTTGTCTTTAAAATGTGACAGTTAGTAATAAAACTATTTTATTTCTGCTACTGTTTGTTTTTGAAAATGACTGAAAAATTTACAATCAGCGAACAAGTTACTTGTGCTTTTCTGTGAAGGAAACTGTAGAAGAGTGGGAGAATATCGATTTCCAAATCGAGGGATTCTCCATAGAGAAACATTTTATAATATTAAAAGATGAGAAACGGGAAAGTTTTTAATAAGGGTATAAGATGAAGAAAATATTTTGCAAATAGTTGAAGATGAACCGCAAATAAATACTAAACGTTTATCTCGAGAAACTGAATTATCAAGAAGTTTATTTTCCATCAGGATATTTATATTTACAAAAAGATTATTTTCGTTATGAGGCTGGTTTCACTAGTAGAGTAATTACAAATATTCACAACTTTCATGAATATTCCAGTGCAAACCCCTATAACTCCATTTTCAAGTTTAAGATAAATATTTGAGTCTGTATCTTTATTTGAATGGACCACTTATTTTGCCATCTATTAAATGGCGAAATGGCCCTGTAGAGTTAGCAAGAAGGCCCACAACTGTAACTGGAGCCATTTTCTTGCATTTCAAATGTTTTTTAATCGTCTCGATAATTTTACCTTATAAACCCCTGCCCGGAAATATGTCATTTAGCCGCTACAGCGCTAAATGACATATTACTCATTAGCTTGCTGTGTTTACTTTTTTGTTGGCCTAAAGTCGCCACACAGATTCAGTTCAATGGCTGGCTATCATAACAAAAAAAAAAAAGCACACACACACCGATTCAGTTAGTTTCAGTGATTGGTGTGCAAAACGTAAATAGCATTAATTTGGTGGTACCATGGACCATTATTCGTATGCGGAACTTGCTAATATTCATATGATTTACGGAGAAGCTGGTGGTAATGGGAGAAGAGCCGCGCGATTGTACACCGAACGGTTTCCAGAGCGTCATCATCCTCATCATAGCATTTTTGCTAGAATTCATGGGCGTCTTCGTCCTGCAGCATGTGCTTCCAGAACTATTAGAGGATGTGCCACTGGACATAAGAGCTATAGGTACAAAGAAAATAATATTCAAGGATTTCTCAAAAATCCAGAAAATTGCGTACAATGCAAGTTTGAAGAAAGATGAGTTACTGCATATATTTAAGAGCAATAATTTTGCAGAGAAATACGTTATTGATGAGATGGCTACGGCTCAGAGACATACTGTTTTACGGCATACATACTGCTGTGTTTTTAATCCCATTGAATTAATATGTAGTCAATTAAAAAGAGACCTTCAAAGAAATAATATCTTTCCAAAATTTGACAAAAACAATTAAAAATGTTATAAGAAGCAAGGTGAATAAAATTACATCAGCTAATTGGAAAAAATGCGTCCAACATGTCATAAAAAAAACTCTGACGAATGTTAGTGCTAGTGTGTCTTTTTATTATGATGTATAAGTAAATTTTTTCCTATGCTAAAGTAAATACGGTCTTGTCTGCTTCTTACCAACTGGAGGCGAGAGCCTTTGATGTTTTTATGGTAGTAGTTATGCCGTTTTTTTTATTCCGTTATATCGATGATATTAACTTTACCAACATCTGATACAGTTTCAATTGAATTGTTTGCTCTTAGCAATCAAGGCGGTGATTACTGTTGCTTTTTTTATAAAGTTTTTAACATATTTGATATTCTATATGGTCTTGCATGATAACAAAGATATATGGGAAGATTGAAATCAAAAAATTACTACCGTCTCTCCGCTTGGAGCTGAAGCACCAATCACGCTGTCAAATCGAATAAAAGACTAAATGCATCAAAAGAACAACTCGAGCTCCTTCAGGAAGCGAACTTTAATCCAATCAAGAACGCTATGTGCTTAATGGTCAGCTATGCAGGGACCGAACCTCAATTGTTTCAGCGGGGTCTAAAAATAGCGCATATGTACTCTAAAGGACTATTCAAATGAGCAGCGGCTCGTATTTAAATATAAAATAATAACTCCAGCCTCTGGGGGAGTGATTGTGATAGATGGTATAATACCGTTGGCACGAGTCAAGTCCTCTTGGTCGTATGAAACAACGGGAAGCATGCGGTCATCGATACTTATCTCATTATAAATATGAATTAACTTATAAAGATAAATTGGCACGACTTATGTCATGGTGGATGTCATCAGGCAGGTTTGTTGGGCGGCGAGTAGCGCGCCGTGACATTCCTCAATTGGATCGCAAATCTGAGAAAATTGCGCGTAATTGAGGATTCCGTAAAGAAAAGGACACGCGTCTATGTTTACCATTTTTAGAGTTTTGTTAATTCAGTCATTTTTAAAACTTTAATAATGATGGCAACGAAAAATTAATGAAATATTTGTGATAATAACCTGTGGTTTTAATATATGCCAATAATGCCATAATAATGCCGTAAGTGCTTCTCAGATTGAATCTGTACCTTGTAAACTAATGTCTTAAGATATCCCCAAACAAAAAAAATCAATAGGGTTCACATCGGGTGATCTGACTGGCCAAAGTTGACCTGGTGGTTGGATGCGCTCAAGAGTGCATCGTCCAAACACGTATGTTACCGAATCTTTTATTTAAAAATTCACAAGCAGTCAAATTAAAATATTTTTAAAATTATTTGTCTTAGAGCATAGGGAATATCGTCAAATGGTTCAGGTAAAACGTTTTCAAGAAAATATCTGGAGGCAAACTCAACAAAACATTTTTAAATAATACCCACCCATACAACAAGAAAAACTTATGTTGAAATCGAGATATCATTATGGCATTAAGGTTTTCATCAGATCAAACATGTTTATTGTGGAAGGTCATTATAGCACCTCTAGCGGTAAAGTCAACATTTTCTTCAATTCCAAATTCCAGTGGCAAAATTGTAGGCAAGCAGGAAAGTCTTGCGGCAGTAACTATTAAAATGGACGTTAGACGGATGTAGTATTAAAGACGTCGATGAGAGCTACACCCATAGACGTCCGTAACTGTTCCAGGGACGTACCGGCCTAAAATGGACGTCCCGTGGATATTGTGTTGTATTCTTAACTCAAATTAGTTACTAAATGTACAACTTTTCAAAACACTATTAAAAAAATATGTTAACACAGATAATTGTTTCTCAAAAGCTAACATTATTTCGCAAATCGCTCTGGACTGTCTTCAGTAACTATAAAAATCAACGAAACTGGAGCACACTGTATAGTGTTACTGAGCACTCGTTACTTTTCTCGGATAGTTATCTCGTTACCGAGCGAGAACAATCCCGGTTTATAATTAAAATGTAATACCTAGCCCATCAGATATTAAAATAGTTGCATTTGCATTAATCCGACCTAAGCATTTTCTCTTTAACTCCAGATAATTGCGATTATGACAACTTGAATGCGAAAAAAAAACGATCAAGACCGCGGCCTGGCTCTAATCTTGCGCCCGGAGCTGTACGCAACCCGAACGCTCTCCAAAGCCGTCCTTTTTCTGCTCTCATCTCTGGAACCGAGCGATAAATAAAAGGAATTGAACTAGTTTGCATTCCATTAAATGTAAATTACTTAATAACAACCTTATAAAATAGGATTATAAGTAGCTGTCGTATTAACTTGTCATTTTGGGCAATTAAAAAAATCTCATAATTAACAATTTAAATTACATAACAGCGTCACAATATGAGTCATGACATTTAGAGGAGCTTTGTTAGAGTAAGGTCAAAATTTATTAAAAATTTTAGGAAAAATTACGACACATCTTAGGTTTATGATATACAGGATATGCCCGGATAGCTGAAATGAAATGACAAAGAGACAAAAAAGTTATACATTTTTTATTATTTATTAGGTATTATATGTATTACAGGCATTATAGTTTATTATAGGTATTAGACAGTATAGTCTGCGCCAAAAGTATGGAATAAATTCAATAAAAACGAAACAATTATTTTTTGGGAAAAATCTTCGAACAGGTCGATTTTTAATTTAAAAAATACATATTTTAGCGTAAAATGCGATTTTCAAATGTCATTTGTTTTCGACTAATGACGTCATCGATTTTTTTTTAATGGCAACACCATATTTTTTGCCTTGATTCTGAAAGATCGTTTAATTCTCTATCAGGCAGTACTAAAATTTTGCCCTCTTACATAGGAAACTTTTCGAGTAAATGACGATTGAATGTTAGAAAACGTAAATCAATTAAAATAAATCAAAAACGTTCTCAAGTTTAGTTTTTCGAATTCCATAGTTCTTTTATGGATCACGTAGGTGAAAATCTTTGCAAAGTGTCATTGTCACACCGACTTTCTAATAAGTATTGTAAGCGACATAGAAATTATTATTCAATTTTAAGTATTATGGCACATTTAACTGTTACTCAAAGAATTGAAATTTTAATTCTTATCGGATGCGGGAATATGACTAGAATTCAGCAGGAAGTTTGCGATTTATTTAATGAAAAATATCCAGATCGCACTGTCAGCCAATCAACAGTCAGTAAGGTAGAGTCTAAATTTAGAGAAACTGGCAATGTTGTAAATATTCCAAAACCTGGACGTCCAAGCATTAATGAAAATCAGAAACAGAACATTTTGATAAGTATGGTAGATAATCCTCACAATTCTTCACGATTGGTTGCATTAAACAATGACACTAGTCAGAGCACAGTGCTACGTATCTTGAGGAAGAAAAAATATCATCCCTACAAAATTCAACTTGTGCAGGAACTCAATGAAGATGATCCCGATCGCCGCTTACACTTTTGCGAAATTCTAATGGATTTATGTCAAGGAAATAGAAATTTACACCGGCAAATACTTTTTTCAAATGAGGCCTCATTTTGTCTGAATGGTACAGTAAACCGTCAAACCTGCAGATATTGGAGTCGCGAAAATCCTCATTGGATGGCAGAGGCACATACCCAACACCCTCAGAAATTAAATGTGTGGGCTGGAATAGTTGACGACAGAATAGTAGGACCTTTCTTCTTTGAAGGAACCCTTACAGGACAAAGATATTAAGAGTTTCTAGAAAATGACCTTGCTCCAACCCTTGCAGTAATTTTTCCTAACGATAATGACCCTAACATTCCTGACGATACCATATGGTTTCAGCAAGACGGTGCACCTCCGCACTATGCGCGTCCTTTACGAGATTTTTTGGACAACTGTTTTCCTGGGAGGTGGATCGGCAGACGCGGACCGATAGAATGGCATTCAAGATCGCCAGATCTTACACCTCTTGACTATTTTTTATGGGGATACTTGAAATCAAAAGTGTACATTAATAAACCACGTAATTTAGAAGAACTTCAAAATCGCATTCGGGACGAAATACGCAGAGTTACCCTAGAAATCATTCACAATGTGCAAGAAGAATTTCTTCACAGACTTGCGCATTGTCAAGAAGTTGGTGGATGGCAATTTGAACATTTAATTTAAGTATAAAATTTAATCAATTGTATTTTATTTTACAAACCTCAGAATTGTTACTTTTTTATGGATAAAATTTACGTTTTCTAACATTCAATCGTCATTTACTCAAAAACTTTCCTATGTAAGAGGGCAAAATTTTTGTCCTGTCTGATAGAGAATTAAACGATCTTTCAGAATCAAGGAAAAACATATGGTGTTGCCATTTAAAAAAAAATCGATGACGTCATTACTCGAAAACAAATAACATTTGAAAATCGCATTTTAAGCTAAAATATGTATTTTTAAAATTAAAAATCGACCTGTTCGAGGATTTTTTGCCAAAAAATAATTGTTTCGTTTTTATTGAATTTATTCCATACTTTTGGCGCATACTGTATATATCAACAACAACAACATAACAAAATCTGCGGTGGTGGTGTTTCATTAGCATGTAGGGCTAGTTATAGTGCCGTAAAATTAGATCTTTCTCAAATTATTTTATTGGTTCCTGGGACCAACGTTGTTGGGCCTAAATGCAATATCAACACAGTGTATGTGTCTCCATGAATTTTAACAATGCTCTTGTTAATGATGGTCATACTCAATTAATTAACAATTTTTTGGAATTTTGTGGCTTTTGGTGATCAGTAACATTGAGTGTGGTGTTTGTTATTCGTGATCAAAATCCTCATACTAGAATAGGTTCTTTTCATCCCCCGTTATCAGTAGATATTAAACTAAGTTTCAAAACTAAACCAAGATTTTCTTGTAATATAAACAGTACAGCTTACAACTTCCGACGAGCTGATCGGCAAATTATATCAAGCACTGCTTGACATTGATGCATTTGTATACTGACATTAATCTAGAATGTTCCGAATTTTATGTTAAGTTCATGTATCATCGTAAGTTTAAGCAATATAAGATTAATCACTATTACGAAAAATTTAAGGAAACAAGAACTATATTAAAACAACATATTCAGTCTTCAATTACAACAAATAGTAAAGAGTTCTGGAAATTCATACAAGACAAAAAAAATACTTCAAGGATTTCCGGATAACTTTTTGATATACAATTCATGATAAACCTGGTTTTAGTAAACATTACAGTAGTGTCTACAATGCTAAAATTAATTATGTCCCGAATATTAATTTTAGTTTATTTCAGGCTTTGATAATAAGCCAACTGCTGGTGATAATCAGATTCCCAGTTATTTAGTGAAAGATTGTAAATACATTTTTGTATATTCATTATTAATATTATTTGATATATCTTTAAAAACATCAACATTCCCTGATGTATGGAAGGTAGGCAGAGTTTGCCCTATTTTGAAGTCTGGAGGTCCATCATTACTAAGTAACTGTCGCCCTATCACAATATTGAACAACTTTGTCAAGGTTTTGGAGGAGTTTAATATAAATGAACAAATCATTACAACATAACCAGTTATCAATATTTTCTAGATCATTATTTAAATTATCCAACATATCTACAATATTTTTTCCAGAAATAAATAACATTGTATCATCGGCAAACATATGAGTACTGCATTTTTTAATAACATTAACATCATTTATATACAAAATGAAAAGGAGAAGTCCGAGCACAGTCCTCTGTGGTATTTCATAATTATTTACAATATCTTCAGATAATAATATGACATTTTTATAGTTTACGAATTGATTGAATTACTCCTGCAGTATCTGTGCGAACAGCCAAGAATTCTTGTCGGACACACCACCAGACATAGACTGGTTTCGGGCTTGTTAGCCCTCATCAGTATGCCATAGGCGAGATCAATGCCGGTCGGGGCATTAGTCCGCGGAGTAGTTGTTTCCTGCAGTATCATTTACAGACCTAATGGCTCGTCACCCAGGGCGAGAGATCTGCGTTAAGTACGTGCTGCAGTGTAGGTCGCTTCCTGTAAGTCGAGCCGCTTAGGCCGAGCAGGGAGTAAGCAGACCACTTATATCTCACCTGCACTCAGTTTATATGTGAACATACATATGAAGGAACAGCCAGTTCAAATGTCGGTCATCTCATACTGATGAGGGCTAACAAGCCTGAAACCGGTCTATGTCTGGTGGTGGTGTCCGCCAAGGGTTCTTGGCTGTTCACACATATACTGCAGGAGTAATTCAATGCCGGTCGGGGCATTAGTCTGCGGAGTAGTTGTTTCCTGCAGTATCATTTACAGATTTAATAGCTCGTCTGAGAGGTCTGTGTTAAGTACCTACAATGCAATGCAGGTCGCTTCCTGTAAGTCCAACTGCTTAGGCCGAGCAGGAAGTAAGCAAACCACTTATATCTCACTGTTTTCATAATTGTTTTCAATTGTTTTTATTTCCATCTAATATACAATATTTAAAATAATTTTGTTTATCTATTCTAATTTGTTTAGTTACCTCATTTCTTGCATATTTATATTGATTCCAATATGGTAGCCAATTTATGTTTTTCATCTCTGATTTTCATTTTCTCAATTATTTCCCCTGTTATCTTATACTTGTACTAATTTTCTTTCCTACTGGTTGTTACTGATCTGTGATATATCGCACACATATTATTTATTATATCAGATATAGACAAATTCCTGTGGCTTTTCTGTTTTTGTCCCAATTCTTATTCAAAATTTTTTCTTGCAAAATATTTTTATCGTAATTTCTGTAATCTCTGTATTTGATTTTCTCGAATCGATTTAATTGATGAACTTTAATTTGTATAGTTAAAATAGCACGGTCACTAACTTTAGGTGTCCGATGAACTTGATGTTTTATGTATTTTTCATTAGAAATAATATAGTCAATTAGAATCTTACTATAAGCCATAATTCCTGTATATTTTATGACAAGTTGATAGAGCTAACTACCTAAACCCTTTTAGACCACTCTGTATGTTATTTTGCTTTCAGACGAGGATTTACGCGTTCTGCCATTAGCATAAAATGTAGCGATCATTAAAAATCGCATTTAGCCATTTCAAGTATGCAAGAGCATTTAACAGTGTTTAATTTGATTTACATTCTATTGGATTCCAAGTCCGATACTAATTAGACACTTATACTTGTAAATATTAATACCCAGGGAAACAGGTTTACAGTAGTTTAAAATGTAATTTATAAAAAGAACAAATCCAGTCTATATATAGACTTAAACCCAACTTATAAATATTTAACAGTGTATATTAACCTGCCATTGTAACGTAATCTGTTCAGATTTGGAGTTATGTAACTTGGTTAGGAAAATTAAGTAAAAGATCATGTTAGTTTTGACTTAAAACGTCAAGATGTTGAGGCAGCGTGAAAGTGTCAATCAGTTAGGCGTTGAAGACGATTAGAAGTTCAAAATGCATTACCACTCACTTGTTTTGTATCCACGGTGTTCAACATGTAAACAAGTTAATTCTCTGTGAATGATGGATTTGCCACGATGGCAACAAAATTCCAGGCAAGAACTGCTTTTAAATAATGTTTTTATATTCAGAAGACAACCTTGCAGAATTTTAATTTTTATGGCTACATCAGATTAAAAATCGTTTTTCACATTTTGCAGTTATTCTAAGTATACTTAAATTAGCTGGTTCAATCTTTCTTTCATTTCATAAATCGAAAGAACAAGTGAAAATATATGGATCTGCAAGATATTATAAAATTATTCGCACGTACCTTATATAATTCAACCAGTATAAATGGTGGCTGTAAATCACCCGAGTGAATTCCAGCCATTATATGCAAGTAGAATACTATAGTTTGTCTACTACTATTAACAAAATTTTAGCAAACTTTTTAAGAAAACAGTTATACAGCATTTTGATATTGATAACATATAAAATTCAAAACTATCAAAACACTTTATTTTCAAGTTTGACATTTATCGATCGCTTGATAAATTTAAAAAGTAAATAAAACTATAATTCATAAACTTCTACTACCATCATTCGGAAAAAGGTTAATATTGCCGTAACTGGCATAGTAGGTAGCCTTTGGCTTTCACACAGGAAGTTCAGGTTCAAATGCTGACACTGAAGAATTTTTGTTTCGTTAGTTCATTCCATATTCCTTGAAATCAGTGAATAATTAATATTATTATTATTGAGGAAACACATGCATAATGAACATTTTGGAGAATAGTTGTCAACATAGTATATTATGAAAATAGTTTATAATGCAACAGCAAAGCAAATTTTTTTCATGTATTCATGTGAAGAAATTTTTGAAAATGTCAATGAAGCTGAATCAAGCCTTATTCCAAAAAAATCAGATGTTTATAAAAAAGAATTGGATAGGTTTTCTCAATGGATTGGTAATATGGAAATTGGGGAAATGGATACCGAGAAAACTTTACTTGCATATTTCTTTAACCAGTAAAATTAATTACATTGATGTTTACAGCTGCAATTAATAGAGAAATTAATTGTACCTTATTTTATTAGTCAAAGAAGTACAAGCCATGGTTGTTATGGTGTATGTATTCGAAATTAAATTATATGTTACGAATCAAAAACGACATTGACATTACTAAATTTTCTAAACTTACTGCATTTTTACCGGAAAAGAGCCCACTATTTACAAAGTAACAGTTAATGGATTTTTTACTCCATGCTTCAGGTGACAAATATCTGCTTATGAAGACTGCTATACTTTTATTTCATCTTTTTATTAGAAGTTAATAAAATTAAAATTTTAGGTAGTTGCTATTTTTGGTTTATTTGGTGCTTGTTAACGTATAGAATTCTATAATTTGTGTTAATTATGTTAGGAGGAAGGCACTGTTTTTGTGGTTTATGCAAGGGATATTAAAACATATAGACCCAGAACATTTACAATTTTAAATCAGTGAATCATATTAGGAAAGACTGGGGATCATTCAACCATGGGGTAGATAGAACCTTCGCTTATCAAACAAGCAATTTTTAAATTTCGCGGTCCATAAGGGATCTCGCACTATCTTTACAGTATACATTTCATTAAGTCAACAAGTGAACCGGTTTTTATCGATCCTTACAGAAATCGGAGAAAAATTGAAAATCGCTGTTTTCAAGGTAAGATTTTTGCCTGTAGCTTTTTAGGTGATATTTGTAGATGCACCAAAATATCTAAATTTTGAATCGATTGTTAGAAAAGCTTGTAATTGTAATTTACTCATAAAAATTCTAACCTAGATTTTATGTTTTTATTTAATATAGTATGAATCACTGTTTAGACCACATTGGGGTACATTCAACCATTTAAGATGGGGTACATTCAACCGGTGGTTGAATAATTGAAGGCAGAGAAAATCTTTAATTTAGACGAAACAGGCGTTAATACCGTGATGAAACCAGTAAATGTTGTTTCCCAAAAAGGAAAGAAACAGGTAGGACAGGTTGCATCTGGTGAACGTGGAGAAAATGTCATCTTTGTTGGTACAGTAAAGGCTATAGGAAATACAGTCCCACCTGTATATATAGTACCAAGAGTGCGATCACCTGAAGATTATATCACCGGTGCCCCCGAATCTTCTTTAGTTTTGGGGAACAAATCAGGCTGGATGACCAAAGAATTGTTTCCCAGAGTATTGAAACACATTAAAGAGTATACGAACTGTTCCAAAGAGAATCCTATACTATTACTATTGGATAACCATAGCTCACACATTTCTTTGGATGCAACTAAATTCTGTAAAAGCTCCGGAATCTGCCTCGTTTCTTTTCCCCCCACACCACACATCGAATGCAACCCTTAGACATTGGGGTTTTCGGTCCATTCAAATCAGCTCTCGCTGTTGCTTTCGATGATTGGTTAATTTCAAACCCGGGGAAAACTATAACAATACGAAACTTGGGAGAACTCACCAATAAAGCATATACCAAATCTTTTATCAGTTCTAACACAATCAACTCTTTTAAAACGCCTGGCTTATGGCCTTTAAATCGACTTGCATTTTCCGATGAGGACTTTCTAGCGAGTGCCGTAACAGATAAAATATCTACACCAAGTAATAGGTCGGAAGACAAACCAAGCAATGATAACGGGGACATTGTAGAGCAGACAAATATCAGTTTTGAGGAATCTGCACCTTCATGCTCCAAACAGGTCTCACCTGCAAGGCCTAAACTCAAAATTGAAGATATAAGACCCTATCCAAAGTCTGAAAATATGAAAAATAACACCAATAACAAAAAACATATCAGAAGGCAAGCAAAATCCAAAATCTACATTTCTACTCCCGTTATGGATGAATTAGAAGAAATTGAAAGTGTGAAACAAAGAAAAACGTCAATAGGTTTATCAAAAACAACAAAACGAAAGATAATGCGATAGGATAGTGATAACAGCAAATCAGCTAATGAAGAAATAGATTTAGCAGATTTATCCAGTGATGACTCTACATTGGACGAATATCTCATCTCTATAGAACCAAATGTAATAATATGTGAAGGTGACTTCGTACAGACTAAATTTCACACGAAGACAAAGGTGATACATTATATTGGCTGTCATTGGAAAAGACCAAACAGATTACGAAATTAAATATCTTCGTCGAAAAAATAATTCAAATACTTTTGTTTTCTAATTTATGCCACTCTGTACTGGTCGTTGTAAAAGTGACTGTGCTGTACATAATAGACATGTAACTGTCAAAATATCGACAGGATGTTCCTTAGTTCCAAGTAAAAATAAAATGTTACACCTAGGGGTCGGATTAGTAATGAACCTATAACATCAATAAGACGATCTCTTAATTTATCTTAATTATTTTTTTCTGATCAAGTCAAGTTTACGAATTCTTAAATATAATTATGTTATTTGAAAATAATTGGCTAATATCAACAATAATATGAAAACGAAATGACTCAGTAATTAAATTTACAGTTATTATTCTAAATAACTTTATTTCATTAAGTTTGTTTACATACGATGATTTCCTGAGACATATGATTGATGGTAAAGTGTGTTGAAGTCATATTAATTTTCCTTTTATTGTCGAAATGTGATTACTAAAATAATTGCATTTGGATAGCTACAAGCAAGGTCAAATTAATCATAAATTACAAGGATTGCTTTATTAACATGTTACTGTGGTTCTTCAGAAAATCGTGGATTAAAGATCGCACCACATTATACCTGCACGGAGCAGCATGGACAGAAAGAACCTTCAAACCCTGCTTCTGCTATTTAAAGGAGTATTACACACTAGAACAACACTAGCATGTACTGTCACCTGCAACGACCGTCACTTCAGGTCATGTCAGTGACCTACAATTTCTATGCCAGGCCGAGCTAATTCGACGTAAGTTCTGTTCCCATAAAAGTCAGGGATTTATTTCAAACTGTTAGAAATATTCGTGCAGTTAAGTTGTGAATATTTCACTGAACTGCCGAGCATCCTCGTGTATCAACAACCTGCTCTACGAAATGTGTTTTAGTGCTGTAGATGAGGACGATTCAAGAGCTCGAACAATTTATTTTTTCACATTGAGAAATACTGAAAATGATTTCGTTTTGATCTCTCTCCAATTCAGAAAATAAATGCTGAAATTCATCGTACAACTTTCTCTTGTTACTGATAACATGAATAAAAGATTTCTCATTTTCCTGGCTTGTTCTTCCTCCTTCTCTTCATACAACATCTTTAAAATAAAAATTTCATCTTCCAAGCTTCATTCAACTACTACTTGCGATGTCCTGCAAGTATACAGGTTTGCGCTGTGGTAGTCAGTGCAGACATAATATGCGCGATCTTTTACACTCTCTCTTTTTTATCAATTGATAAGCAAAATACTGTGACATCACCTTAATGTTTCTAATTTATATATTACCAAGCTAATTTATTTAATAGTAAACTTATGGAGAAGCACTGATTTTACAGCGGCATTTTTGTATAACATAATATGTTATTTCATTCTGAACAACTATAAGCAACCCTGAAACACTAGCTTTATATTTTATTGTTAACTTGACGAGGTGTAAATTTTACATTAATTTTGTCCCACGAAAAGAATAATGTATGCTGTATTAATAATAGAAATTTTCACAAAAAAAATATTTTAAAAATATAAATAAACACAACTACACTGAAATCAAAAATATTATTTACTAAAACCCAGCAACCTATTATATTCATATCACACTACAATGACTTCGGCTCCTGTTGTTGGTATTACGACTAATACGGTCGCAACCATTCCTCGGATAATGGTGATCTTCCGAGATGTCCCATAACCGCCTCTGTAACTGGTCCACCACTAAAAATGCTGATTGTGAAGAGCAGCGAATCAGCAGGAGCCAAAATCAATATATGAGCGGACCCAGAGATCCGACAGCGGGTCTGTTCCTACAAAGTCTAGCTCGAAAACAACCAGGGCGGGCCAAAGCATCCCAGGTAATGCTAGAGATGTGCATCCGGAAAATCATTATTTATCACATACAAATATTCGTTATATAAATTAATTTTCCTGAAGAACGTTTTTTATCGTCTTTTAGCAATTAATCCAGCGCTAGGGTTTGCTTCATAAATGATATTTGGCAATAAAAATATTATAGATATAAACAACTATCTAAATATTCATGAATTTAACATCATATTGTTTCTAAATCTTATTACAGGACATAATTGTATTCCGATTGTTGTACTCGACAATAGAGATCTGAGATTCGAAACCCTGGGGGTTATCCTTGACTTTCTAAGAATAATCCGTATGCAACTTGCATGGTTCTCTTTCTCTTAATTACCATTGTAAGAAAAAGGAAAAAAGTTTCTAATTCATATATGTATTCCTCAGCGGACATTCGAGAATAGACTTCCTGATATTTTCTTGTATTTCAAAAAATTTCATGATTTTTTACAACTACTATAGTGTATATACAGGGTATCCCAACGAAAATTTGACCCCCCGTATAATTGGAAAACCGAATAATATTTCAAAATTCGCCGAGACCCGTCGATTTTTGTTCTTGGGGGGAGCTTTTTTGACAGTCAAGCCAACTCGATATGTTCATCCCCCTAATGCCTAGCAACCCCAACTTAAAAATTTCAAATGCAACTACCCCACTTGTGGCACATCATTTTAAAGCCCTTTTCATTGCGAATACAGTGACGTACCGTTTTCAGAAATCGGTTGAGATTTGACAGAATTATTGGTTACAAACGAAAAGATGACAAACCAACTTACGCGTAGTAATTTCTACACAAATGCCCACCACTAATAAGTTTTTCATCTACTACACATGACCGCATTACCTAATTGTTATTGATGTGTCTATCAGTTTACAAAAAAGTCAGAAATGAAATAAAAAAGCTGAAGCAAATAATAAATCAGATTTATTTGATGAATTGCTCAAAATGACCCCCGTTAACTCCCAAACAATAATACAGTCTGTTTTCAAATTCTGTTCGAACATTATTAAAGACATCCGCAGTTATTAATCGGCATTCTTCTACAATTCTCTGACGTAGCACTTGCAATGTTTCCGGCTGAGTGGCGTACACTCCTGATTTTAAATGACCCCACAGAAAAAAGTCCAAAGGGGACAGATCCGAAGATCTTGGTGGCCATTCGACGGGACCTCTTCTGCCAATCCAATGCCTCGGGAAATGGTCATCCAAAAATTGTCGCACAGCAGCAACATAGTGCGGGGGCACACCATCTTGTTGGAAGGTTATTTCATTTTCTAGTAAATTGTCGTCACTTTCTAAAATCTCTGTTATCCTAGGATCAATTGTACTTTCCAATAATTCTAGATAGGTGTTTCCATTGAGATTACCTTGGATGAAAAATGGTTCAACAAGATGGTCGCCCAAAATGCCTGCCCAAACATTTAATTTTTGAGGTGTCTGAGTATGAAATTCCCTGATTAAATGCGGATTAGTATCACTCCAATAACGACAATTGTGTCTATTCACTTCGCCATTCAACATAAATGTGCATTCGTCGGAGAAACATGTATTGTAGAGAAGATTTGGATTCAGTAGAAGTTGTTCACTAAAGTATTCCCAAAATTGGTTACGGCGATCAAAGTCATCTTCATGTAACTCTTGAACCAGCGTCATCTTAAATGGATGAAACTTGTGTTTTTTCAAAATTCGATGAACACTGGAACGGGATACGCCAGAAGCTTGAGACACAGTTGTAATCGATTGCTTATTATCCATCTGTACATAACCCAAAACTACCACTTCAACTGCTTCATTTCGAACTGGCCCAATTACTTCACGTTTCCTGTTTAAAAGCGAACCTGGTGCAACAAATTTGTTAATCAGGTGTTAACGTACTGGTGGTTTACATTTTTTTCAAGATGATTGGCATTAAAAATTCGTGCTGTAGCTTTAGCGCAATCGTGATTTCGATAATATATTGCAACAATTTCTACTCTTTCCGAGATAGAATAAACCATTTCGAACGCACGTTAATACTTTCAATAACGGCTGAAACTAACGATTTCTTGGTCACAAGCAAAAAACACCGACTTTTTTTGTAGTACTGATTTTTTGTTATTTTGAAAAGGTCTGAATTCCTATAAACTTAGGTATCTTCTACTAATAACTATTTTAGTATCTAGTTTTATTTGCTTCAGCTTTTTTATTTCATTTCTGACTTTTTTATAAACTGATAGACATATCAATAACAATTAGGTAATGCGGTCATGTGTAATAGATGAAAAACTTATTAGTGGTGGGCATTTGTGTAGAAATTACTACGCGTAAGTTGGTTTGTCATCTTTTCGTTTGTAACCAATAATTCTGTCAAATCTCAACCGATTTCTAAAAACGGTACGTCACTGTATTCGCAATGAAAAGGGCTTAAAAATGATGTGCCACAAGTGGGGTAGTTGCATTTAAAATTTTTAAATTGGGGTTGCTAGGCATTAGGGGCATGAACATATCGAGTTGGCTTGACTGTCAAAAAAGCTCCCCCCAAGAACAAAAATCGACGGGTCTCGGCGAATTTTGAAATATTATTCGGTTTTCCAAATATAGGGGGGTCAAATTTTCGTTGGGATACCCTGTATATTTTCTGATCTCTACTTGACGTGTTTAGCGATCTCAAAAATCTTCACATACGTTCTCCGATATTATGAGTTTTTGTTATCCCTCCCATTTCTATAAAAGCCATTGGGGGGCTGTAGAACAGAAACCTCTCGTCAGAGTTATTTTTTTGCTTTCATCGGATCCATGAAAAATAATAGTCAGATCACATTTTTTTTTTGTAAACCTATGTAACCGTTATACATGACATTTTCTGTAGACCTATATAGGTCTCTCTAAATTGCGCATCCATTAAATGTCTGTTGAGCAATTATGGGACCAATAAGAGATCATTGATGAAATATCGTGGACAGCTATGTAGTTCACTTTCGTTGCCTATTACTTTTCAATAAGGCCCTCGACAGAGAACGAAGTTTATAGTTTGTTTATATTGTAAAATTATTGCCTTTAAATCTCCAAGAATTTAGTGAAGGAAATCACAATTTAACTTCGTCTTGTTACTTTTTGTGCTACCGGGAAAATATTTATCTTTATATTATCATACACCGTATCCGCATATTTTGATGCAGAAGCTTAATAAATTCTGATTTTATGGTCGTTGGTGCTAGAAGCATAGGCGTAACATTAGTATTCATATGAGATTTAAAGAAAAATAAATATTTTACTAGATATGTTCAAATTTCAATTTTATTAAAACGTGTAACCACTGTGAACTGTAATTTTTAACTAAAATTTATTTTACGTGAAAAAGTATTATTACTGTGGTTCTCCATTTGTACGTTTTTATTAAGTTGCTATATATTTATTTCTGATAAATAAAATACGTCTTCCAATCAAGAATATCCAGCATTGTTACTTGCAGTTGTCTTCCAAACAGTGATTTCAAAATGTCAATTTAGAGGTACGAAGTCATTAAATGAGATTCCTTGAAGGTTGTTCGACAGACAGAAGAAGAAATGGAAATCTGTTAGATCCAGATCAGGATAATAAACAGTAAAAGGGTGATTACACCGGTCTACAACATTTTTGCGCACGGGTTATACATACCTAATTTTTATTCCTTTTATACCTAGAAATAAAAAAAATAACAAAAAATTGTTCTAAATTTGTTTTTATGTGTGAAAAAAGGAAAATTCAAATAAATGAAAATACATAAAAAATCGACATAGAGATGATTTATTAAAAGATACCAAACATCCATTTATGATTCATTCTTACAATAGAAGTTTCAAAATAAAGTCCAAACGTTTAAAAATGAACAGTTTTACTTTTCCTTTCATGTTCAGTAGAAGTTTCTCTTATTAACCCCCAAATATAGTCCCCCATCATGCTTTCGGTATACTGGCCTTGGTAACGTCTCTCAAATTCCATTATATATTGATGGAAGCGTTCCCCTTGCTCTTCCGAATAAGCTCCCATATTATTTTTAAATTTATCCAAATGAGAATTTAACATGTGCATCTTTAGAGACATTCTACATCCGATAATGGAAAAATTTGTAATCATATCAGCTCGTCATAATTTTCAGCTCTATGGTTTCCAAGAAAACCATGAACTACTGCCTTAAAACTGTTCCAGGCTTTTTTCTCCTCATTGCTAAGTAAGTCCGGAAAAATATCACAATCCATGATTTTCTTTTATTTGAGGGCCCATAACAGACAGACTCGTATGAGCGGGAACGTCTCGCGCAGATCTTCGCGCATGCCGCCATTTGGGGATAGGTAGCGGCAGGGACGTGTGATTCTAAAATATGTCCTTATAGCCATACCGTGGCCATACCGTTCGACGACTGCGTTATTGGTGCACGAATGCTGCATTCTGTGGTTTGTTGATTTTCTTGTATTTTATACTGTTATGTTATTTTATTTTTGAACAATTTCAAGTAAAACAGATTTTAGTATGACACTTTCTAAATTGAGACAACTATTTTTAATCCGGTCCTGACGTGTATCCTGCGCGTGAGAGAGACAACAAGCTTCAAGGACAAATTTTCAGGTTTTAATACTTCAAAGGTGCCGCCGTAGAGTCTGTGAGCTGATTGTTATTTAAGCTGTGACGATAGCGCGCAAAGACCGATATTAATCAGGCGTGGAAATCAAAAATGCTATAACTTCTTAAAAAGCAAATATTTTCGTTCTGTAATCGCTATTTTTTATATAGATTTGCTTATATAATCAAAATATATTAGGTAAAACCCATGCGCAAAAAAAAATTTTTTTTTTGTTGACTGGTGTTATTGATATGATATGAAATCACTTGTTGACTTTTGATTATTTTCTTGAATTGTGGTCTAAACAATGAAGGAATTTTTGGCAGTAAACCTCATTGGTGGTAGTTATACTCTTCGGAAGTAATTTACAGTGGACAATGCCTTCTCAAATCAGATGCACAAAATTTGCTAACACAGATGAGCATCAGTTTTTGCTCGGGGAGTTTTTTGAGGAGTTTTGTAGGAACTAAACTATTCTTTTCTGTCCTTAACTTTGACGTAGAATCACCATTTCTCGTCACGGGTAATAATTCGGGGCAGAAACGGCAAAGAGAAACCAACATCAGCATGATGATTTTTGTTGTTTCGCTCGAAACATACGGCAACTATACACTCAATTTTTTAATTGCCCATTTAATATAAATGCACTGTGGTGGACAAATAATTTTTAATACAAGTTACTCTGGGGTCGTAAATCCCAAAGCTATATATTGATCCTTTTAATGGTTCGGTATCTAAGTCGGCAAACGACAAGAAGTAACCCTGAAAATAAATGGATTTATTAAGGATACTCACACCACAATGCTAATAATATTAACAAAATAATGATTTGGCGGCTTCTGTTGTTCTAGGTCTGGAGCTACAAGAAAATAATGTAAAGTTTGACAGATAGATGGGAATAACTTACTTGGTTTGAGGTAGCTGGCCGAGTTGATTGAGGTAAATTAAAACATTTAAACGATTTTCTGTATAAACATATTTGATATAACAATTTGCTTGGTGATGACGGTTGGAGAAAACATACTTTTGATATGACCTCCATTCAAAGCTACACTCTCTATATCGGCTAACTTGTCAGAAAATATGAAACCGTGCAAATATTAATTAACACTTAATATTCTATTTCTACGGTCATGTGTTACCAAGTCGTTTTTTTTTCAGTGTTTACATAAACGCGCCTAGATCTTTTGCCAGTATAAATTCACTAATAATAATAATAATAATAAATATAAAGGGGCTATTAATTTCAAGAAGTAATCGTCTTACAATAAATTGTCGGTTATATTGGAGAAATGTCCCGGCTTTATCTGCGAGGTAAACAACAAAATCAATAAAACGGAATAACCCGTAAAAGAATTTTTAAATCAGTTGGAAAATGTCTAGCGTTTAACCATATCTGTAATTCTAATCTGGCCGTAAGCGTAATAGGTGTGTAATTTAATTGCGGAGGAATGTATTTACGATTTTAAAAGTTAATTAGTGCTTAAATACGCTTTTTTAGGGGTAATTTGCTGACAGAGGAATGTTCAGTGCTGAGCTGTTGCAGGGAGATACAATGTAATCATTTTAACGAACCCATTGGGTTTGATTGCTTGATTTCCCAACGTTGAGGCATTCAGCTGAAAAAATGTTACTGTGAAAAAAGATAATATCGGTAACATCCAAAATTAAGAAATTGCTACTGAAATTATTTTTGAAACTCTCTTGAGATCATAGTTAATTTGAAAATTATTCAGTCTAAAGCAAATAATAATTTGCTAAAAATATTCGTCAGGGAAATTTCGCATCTCAATTGTGAGTGAAATTAAAAATACACTGAAAAACAAGAATAATGCATACTACAATTTGTTGTGATTATAACTCCAGACACAATTTTTTTAAATAGTGTTTTGAAAAGATCAACATTTAGTAACTAATTTGAGTAAGGAAAAGTTCGACTTTTCCTAATCACTGCGGAAACCATTTTCCCGCAAGCAAAAAATACATCATAATTCCTGACTGTCAACTTAAATCATTTCTTATCATTATTATAAATTTTAACTGTAACTTATTTACAATTGGTTATGGAAATCCAGTTTACTAGCATTTTTGTAATCTCGTTTATTAAAATGTCTAAATATATTTATTACATATTAGTGAATTATATAAAAAATTGCACATTGGTAATAATGTTTACTACTTTGTTGCAAACGCTACATTCAGGAAACAACTACTCTTCAAGCTAATGTCGCGATCAGCAAATGAATTATATTTGCACATCAAACATATACCGCTTTCGAGCCCGTTAGCTTTTCTCAGTATCCATAGGCAAACTATGCTTTAGGTAAGTCAACCGACGACTTATCCGCCAGAAGGGAACCTAAGTATCCGTGAGCACGTAGCCACATCTTGTGGCCACCTGCTGTAGAACTGCCAGGGCTCTACAAAAAAGCACAGGACCACCTGCACACATTACTTTAATATAATTTGTAGTAAATAATACTATAATATTAAATAGATACTGATAGAATCAAAGTGAATACAAATACCTATAAATCATTTTGTTTCTTACTTTATCCACTTAACCATCATCGTGCGTATCGGTAAGTCAATTATATCGTTATTTTCTTATATTTTGTTTTATTTTATTTAGTGTAATTAATATACCGTCTATTTAATGAGAAGTAGGTATATATTTTGCCACTTAGTAGTTGAAGATCATTCCACATAGCAAAAATGTAGTGTCCCATTTAAAATAATTTAATGAATCCAACAATAGTATATGCTCCTAAAACTGTTATATAAACACGTAGATGTCAAATATATAAATGAATGGACATTGGGAATATTAATCTAACAAAAAAGATTAATATTCTCAGTTACAATTACAAACTAAACGCATAGAGTCGTTTAGAAATTACGAAACGTGGACAAAATAAACTTTCGTTTTATATGTTATAGTTACTTCCTCATCTAAACTAGATGAAAAAAAAAAAACTTTTTATCATACGAATTACATCCTGATAGGTCACTGTAGTTATAGTTTCCAATCGTAGACTTTCACATTCAACCGTAAATCATTCGAAACCATTGAAAAGATTCACACACGCTTTTAGTGCTATTTTGAGATGTAATTTGCTCATAATTGGACCATATAATTTTATAGTCCTAGTAGTAAAATTAATAATAAAATTAATTGCCTTTCGTTTGGATAGGTAACATTTATAATTTGATAAATAATACTTATCTAAATTTTATTGTCTTCGCAGGACTGGGGACATTATTCCTTTGATTGTTAATAGTGGCGGATAGAAGAAAATTTACAATCTAAAAGTCTCTATTCACTAATACTTGTTGGACTCGTACATAAAAAAAAATTCACAAGAATTTTAGTGCTGGATTAAACACATTCAGTGAATGTAGAAATAATATCTGACCTTTTCTAATGTTATTTCAAATAATTGCCGAAGGTGAAATGGAATTTTACATTGATAAAACATTTATTAATTTTTATTTTCTGTACTTCCCAATGTGCGGTTGCGACCTGTAAACAAAAATAACTTCGTGGTCTTCAACATAATTAAATGACAATTTGCACAACATTGTAACAAAATCAATAATTACGTAAACAGAAATTGTAGTTATCTACAAAAACTACACTACAGAATTTTAAAATTTTCTTAATAAAAAAGTTAAGGTAATATCCGTATAAGCTAACGAATTATAGTAATTTATTGTATAAGCGTTTAATATTCTTAAGTGGGTAAAATGCAATTAAAACACGAATGCAATATAACGTTTTATTCATAATCACAATCATATTTGTGGAGTTAGAATTATTCAGAAAATCATTTTCCGCACTTGTTAGGAAAATAACTATTTCCGCCGCAAGACCTTGACGTCTACTGCAGATGCTCGACTTTACGCTGCGATATTCATGAGCCACCAGGATACAACAACCACTTTTCCAGGGGTGATTACTCTTCCTTTCAATAAAACTCAACTTGACCGTAAATAACGGGGGACTGACTGGGGGGCGGACGAGGTCCGTTTCCCTAATTAATTACTAGACTCGTTGATTCGAGGCGGACACGATCCTAAGCAGCATGAAATTTACTCGTATTTTATGCTCTATGAGGAATGTATTAATAATTAGAGGTCGGAAGAGGCGGCTGCTAACAGGGTTGTACTTGGCCCTCTTCCAGTTTTCATTTCGTCTTCGGTGTTTCAGTTGTTTATCAGACGCCGATGCGTTTGCATTTGTACATAATCTACTGTAAGTTGTGCTCACTTTTTGTATTTACATAACTTTACACGATGTGGCGTTTAAAGTCATTAGTACTGGTTTCTGCATTTGATACAGTATTACCGTTGTTCGTTATAAGAAAAAAAATCTTATATATTTTTGTTGCTTCCTCACAACACTATTAGTCAGTCAGTTCCATAGGGTCCCAAAAGAATCTTAATAGGAAAAGAGCGGGATGGCAGGTGTTTTTATGGTGTTTTATCACTTACAGAGTAAAATGTATCATATTTTACTATATCTATTGAGTTATGTACCATTTTTTAGGTATACATACTTGTATGCATAGGTAATGCTAATTATGCTGCTTATTATATTATATTGCATTCGATGAACTTTTAGGTATAAAATATGTTGCTTCTCGTACCTTCATGGTGTTCTCCTAGTAAGAATAACTTGCCCATGCGGAAAGTAAGTCATAAATTTATGATTTGTAAGGTAAACGCATCTGAATATAATTCTTGAGTCATATTTTGTAACAGCATGGAAACCACTAGCCATACCTAACTTAATTATAGGTTACAGAATAAACTGTATGTTTGCCATTCTTTGTTTTATGTTCTAAACTGTTAATAATATTGTAACAGTACTGTTTGGAGACATATATCCACACAGAAATTATTAAACAACTGAAAATTCAAATGGCAGAACCTGCTTCTGCTGTTTTACAGTGGGAAAGAGTATTATAATCTATTTCAATTACTGGTATTGATGAAATAGTATACTGATTTATTAAAGTTACATGGTAGTCAGTGGAATAAATATGTTGGTGAAAATTCAGAAAGTAGGCTGTGAACATGATTGGAAAACAATAGCCTTGTTTGCTTTTGTGTAAGCAGATCAATCATTTATAGCTTATATTTATCATGTTATTGTTTTGTTTTAAATGATTAAGTGGTTTTCTTAACGAATTCCTGTTTCGAATAAAAATAAATTGTGAATATTTAATTTATGTAAGTACATGAAAATAATTCATAATAAATCACTAAGTGTATTGTATGTAAAACTGCGTGTTTGTTGTTTATTAAAAATATATAAGTAAGAAGTATGACATGTTTATATATTGTGGCACATCATTTAATCTTAGTAGTCACTTAAGGGACTACTGCCATGTTTTTATGGAACTATAGGAGAAACAATGTCAGAATGCGAAAATTGCATGATTTTTTCTAATATGTACATAAGATGTAACGTATTATTTTAATCGAAATGGCGTTTGTCCTAGACAATTTCGTGGAAAAATGACGGTATTTAAAATTTTATTCTGACCACGCTCTCAGAAAATTTTGCTTTATATCTATATACGATTTCTATTTCGGACAATGCAGTACACACGTTTAGGGAGGTCATTTGTCATATGTGATATTATTTTCTGTCACTGTGTTAAATAGACATTGGTATTTAATAAAGTTGCAAAATAGATTCGTAAAATGAGCACATAAAGTACTATTTTCTACAAAACTGGTAAAAGTTGGCTTTTTAATTGTCATTTTTGATGTTAAAAATGTCATTTTTTGACACGCGTGTTAAAAGTAAGTTACTTTTAACACTAGTGTTAAAAGTTTATTTAAATTTTGTTTTGAACTTTTTATTTTAAATAGGTACAAACCAAAATTTTAACTAGTTATTACTATTAACATTTATAGTAAAATTAGAACAATTTGAAATTGTAATTTCCTGCGGAGTCATCATACTTAAGTTGGTTTTACTGTCAACATGTGTGACACATCTATTTTCTGTAGAAATACTACTGGTAGTACTGGTGGTCTTGCTAGTAGTTGCAGCAGTAGGAAGTATTTGGCACGCAATTTCCTTCTTCTGTTCCAGTGAATTTTCAATGTAGCCTTCAGCTACCGTCGAAGATTTCCATCCTCCATGTCTCTTGATGGTAGTAAGATTTGCACCAGAATCTGCTAACAATGTCGCCGATGAACGACGAAAACAGTGTCCGGTGTAGAGTTGAGGATTTGGTAGATTCAATAACTCTGCAATGTCGGCAGGCATTTTACCAAACATGTTAATTCCGACTTGATTCTTCACACATTTATTCCTCATATATTTAAGAAAAAGTCGTCTATGGTCAGCGTTGGGTGGCCGGAGTGCCATATACTTTCTAAAAAAGTTTAAATAGAATTCACCAACAACACTGAAAGTCCGAGGCACTTTCGTTTTAGTATCTGGTATGGTCACAACAACCGAAGTGCCCAAATATTCGATATTGTCGATGGTCATCTGACACAATTCCTCCCGGCGACACGCCCCGAAGACACCCACTATTGCTGCGACTTTCATCATCAGATACTTTTCGTCTTCTGCTTCTGTGAGAAATTTGTCGATATGCGTCTTTGTCAAAACTTTTGACTTTTTTGCTTGATATCCTTCACCCTTCCGTTTTAAAAATGCAATAAGTTTATAATGTTTGCTTATATCTTGATCTTGCTTTATTTTTAACATAGTTTTGATCATGGAATAATTTGACCACAGCGTTGACGATTTCCATATCTTGGCTTTTTCCTCAAAATATGCCAGTAAAACACTTTCGTTACATTTCCCAGGGACCCTTTTAATGTTGCATCATTCCGAAAGCGTCTATAAGCGATTTCGTACTGTTCCTTTGATTTCGGCGGCAATAATTCCAATGTTGCTCGACTGGCGGCTTCTTCGATTTCAGCAGGGATGGATTCGTTACGCTCATTATCGAGATTATTCATTATACTTGTAATATTACTAGAAAATGCTGTCAATATTTTTGCGTTTTTTCCGTAACTAACAACAGCACTGGTTGCTACGAAAATTTTGATTCATAAACATTGCGATCTGTGCGGTATTTTTTGATTCCTTATTTTTATTGAGTTTAAAGTTCTTCCGATTGTTTTGTAGAAAAAATGGTGTATGATATACGTGTTAAAAGTTTATTTTGTTCGTTAAGTTAAAAAACTCACTACGCTCGTTTTTTAATCATCTTCACTCACAAAATAAAATCTTACTTTTAACACGTATATCATAAATAGCTATTATGTATGAATTATGAATACAGCATACAGCGCCTAATTAAAAATATTTCGCCATGCCAAAAAATGAAAAGTGTGGTGCAGGGCGATGAAGTGCGACGAAAGGAAATCGTTAAGCTCCCCAGTATTGCAACATTCTCTGTTTGTGAACCATTTTAATATAAATTTGATATATATTTCGGTTCCACGGAAAATCGAGAAAAACCGTAAATTTTGACACGACCTTACTGCACCTCCCATTGTGCCTGAAAATTAAAAAACCGTGATTGTACTGAATTGTGTCGAAGGCAATGCCGTTTAAAGAAATTTCATATCTATCTTCGTTCTTCGGAAAATCCGGAAAACCCGGAAATTTAAGTGCGAACTTAACCCTCCATTGTTTTCGAAAAATTAAAAACGAGGTTGTGCTGAATTGTGCTAGTTATCCTGAACACTCTGCCGTTTAAAGAAAATTGATATTTATTTCTGATCTGCGGAAAATCCGGGAGGAGCAGTAAAGTCGTGTCAAAATTTCCGTGTTCCTGATTTTCTGGAGAATGGAAGTAGATATCAAATTTCTTTAAACGGCACAATGTAGCACAAACCCGGCACAATTCAGCCTTATTTTCTTCATTTTCCTTATTTTTCATTTTTTCAAAAAATGCGGGGCTAAGTTCACGCACATGAGTAACGTCTTATTTTAGTATCGGCAAAGCAATATTTTGGCGACGAAATCGTATATGAAAAATTCTGCAGATATTACGAGCGCATCGGGTTTTAAAATTGTTGCATAAATTATCGGTACGGCGACATCGCCGCCATCAATTAACAACCTTATCGCGCAAGGAAGGCTCTGGCAGTTGCGCTTAATATTCGTTAACGGTGGCTTCTTCATTCGCCTAAAAACGAGAACTGTTTAAGTGCGGGGCATTAATAAAGGCCGTTTGTGATGTATTTATGTAGCGGTTGAAATTAATCGAATGCCATTCGCACTGCGCTGTGGGTCGCTTCGTCAAGCACTGCCTGGCCGTTTTGATTCTTCCCGAGCTACCGGCGAGGAGAGCCACCATCCGCGGAGGCGGCGGACGCGCGGCACACGCTGCTCCGATTCGGCATAGTGGGCTCTGGATGCAGCTCGCCTCCTTTGATCTCGAGCAATAGACGAATGGGTGCTGTTGCGACGGGGTTGCCTAGATCGGTTCGGTCTTTTGTGAGGGTTCCGCTGGGTGGTTTGGAACTGCAATGTTCCCATTAATGTGCCAAGTTCCTCAGGGTCGTTTAATATTATTTAGTTTATTTATCGTAAATAAAGGAAACAAGTGGTGGTAGGAAGGCTAACTATTTGTAAATAGTTTTATATTACAAGCAAGTAGCACACTTACAAAACCTATGGATAAAGAGGTTCCTCAAAAATTCTGATATTACTTATTTAAGGGCGCCACGTGATTTTGGATAGATTTTGCATGCTGATAATTACTAAACTGGGTAATAAAATCACGAAAATTATTAAACAGTGTATAGAGAAATAAAGGCTACAAAATACTGTTATTTAAATATTAATCTGGAATAAATTTCACAAAACGGTGAATTTATAAAAAATATATATTTATACAAAAAACCCAAATACACCTTCATAGATCTATAATGGGTTAACAATATTATAGTGATTATTCTAAAATATTGTTTTAACTATATGCATGCAACAGTCACTTGATTATATAGAGTATAAATAGAATATACCGAAAAAAAAAAATCGAAATGGAATTTGAAAGTAAATGGTTGAATTGTTCTATTATGGTTGCATCTAGTGGTAAATATGTATATGTATAATGGTGCCTATTATTTGAACTGCTCTGTACACATATGACTTAGCTGCAATCCGTATGGGTTGATGTGGCACCAGTAAAGTCGCACCCAATTTCCCGGTACGCAGCGTTGGAAGGAGACCACGAGGCTTTTTTACTATAGAAGCAATGTTCTGGAAATGGTGGTAACTCAAGAGCTCCACAGGAACCTCTGATGAACAGTATCCAGATTCCAGTTAATAGGGATTTAAGGGAGATGAAGAATGCTCCAAGAGACCCAGATCAAAGGATAAGTACAAAAAAAAACTATAAATGAAATAACACTTGCTTAAGCTCTTTTCTAACTAATTGAAGCAAAGAAAAGTATATAGAAAGTAGGTGCATACCTCTATCAGGAGGGGTTTCTTTCAGGAACCTGGCTGGCATCCTCGTGAGAATTATATAATTCACTAAGGCTGGACGTTTCCAAGATAACCAGAAACACAAATGAAAAAGTACCCACAAGTTGGGAAACACTAAAAATCCTCCACAGAGAGTATTAGTAATTATAACAGCGTTTTCCACCAAGAAGAACATTTTCCCACGAGACACCTTTTCCGGTCAGTTAGCTCTCATTCTCTATTTTTTTGTAAAAATCCCCCCCCCCCCCCACATTGATTCAGGAAGACGTTTGGCGGAAACGACCAACAGTACCAACATATAGAAGACTATCTAGCAAATTTATTAAAACATTATCGACTCATATAGGCAGCAAAATGGGGTTCTCGAAAGAATTTATACATATTAAATGAAAAAAAAAAGGAATTCAATAATGCAGAAAACAGTTTTCCTAAAATTGACTACTCGGTTTTAAATTTGGACATTAGTTTAGCACCTTCCATTCAATTTTTGAAATTATCATTTAATAAGTACGCCTATATAAGCTGTCTTTGTTTTACGGAATAAAAGAATTCTATTTAGCCTACTACTGCTTTCTAGAAATAACTAGAAAACCCTCGGTGAAATTGCTGTATTTGATTTGTAATTATACAGAATAGAAAAGATAGATAATCACTCACTAAAAAAGACAATTTTTTTTTCAAGATACGAATATATTTCCCGGATGAACTGTTTTAAAATTATTATTAGACAAGACAGAATATTAGAAAAGTATACTTCGTTACAAAGCAACCACAAAACTCTAATTGTATCTCTTATTATATATATATATATATATATATATATATATATATATATATATATATATATATATATATACTTATCATCTGGAACTTCAATTAAAAATATATCCAATACCTGTCGGGTAAAAATTTTGTATTTCTTGAAACGCTATCCACGTATCAACTTCTTTAAAAATGGAATTAATTCGGTAAAACGTCGAATTTCCACATCACTGATTAAAAGTGTAGCCTTTAACATTGACAATAAGGTCGATGGTTGTACTATCTCTGACTTTCCTTTTAGATAGGCTAGAGTTTGTTGTATTAAAAACTGAATCACTCTGTATATGGAGGAGTACAAATAGATTTTTTCTTACTATCCGAACTTAACTTTTGAATGGCTTTACAAAAAAATATTAAAATTTTAAGTCAACTTGAAATATTGCGTTTCTTCGCTGAAAACAGCCCTTTTTCTAAAGGGACATATCATATAAAATATGAAAAATAAATTTTTTATAATATGAATACCTACGACGTTATTAAAATTAGTCAAATTGTTCTGTAGATACAGCAGTATTTACCTAATCAGAATTCTTATTGGGTAAATACCTGACATAACTGTTCAACGTAATTAAAAAAGTAAAACCTTTCATCAGTTTTTCTTCGAACTCTGCCACATATAAATTAAGGCGAATTGAGATAACTTCCAAATAAAACTAATCAAGTATTAGAAATCCAATCACATTCAATTACAATTGGAATGTCTTCTATAATTACTTATTTCCAATTCCATTAATATAGCTGTGTTCTAAACACATTTTTAATTAATGTCCTTTTTTTCTAATGATAACATAAACTGTTTGCTGTGATATTCACAAAGAAATCATAATATAATTTTAGTTAAAGATCAGAGGCAATTGTGTTTCTCGCTTCTATAATAGTAAGCCACATTTGTGGGAGCTATAGGAAGCCCGAAGAAAATACCTGCTGTATCATTCTTTAATTGAGTTTTTGTTGTAAGCCAAGAAGCGGTAGTTCATGTAATAATTTGTTTAACAGATTGCCTAATAGACGATTACTAATCAATTTTTTTAGAATCGCCGTCTCAAGGGTATTCGGATGATTCGTAAACTTTTATTGTGGCTGTGCTTTAAAGGTATAATTGATGTTTGCCTTAATTTTTGTTGATTACCTATTCCTATTTCTATTTTGTTGATTACACGATTACCTATTCGACTCGTGAAGATGCTTTTAATGGATAATGACAGATTATAGAAAACATAATAATTTAATAACTTTTATAGCCAAATTACGTAATATGTATATTTCCCGAAGAATAATTAATGAGTTTAGGTATAGTGTGCTTTTTATTATTATTAGTAGTAATTAGTAGTCCCAATTACAGTTATTACATATAAAAATTGTACGAACTTTTATGTTTTATGAAAATATGTGTTAAATATCCAAAAATCTAGAGAGGGGCTAATGTTATAAGCCCGTTCACAATTTATAGCAGTCGACACAAAGAAACTTACATGCAGCCCGTAGATTTTTCCCTGAGCATATCCGATTACACAGCTTCTATTGCAGCAAATACGCATGCGTCAGATCGAAACGTTAGATTTTTATTGGTTGTACCAAATTGACGGATCTACTTATGCTAAAAATATTTCATATATTGTTGATTTTACCTTTTAGCATTACACCAACCAATAAATTGGGAGTATTGCTTCTCTTCTTTCTTTTGATTTCACGGGTAACAAATTCAAACTTGCTTCATTAGCTGCTGCTAAAATTTCTTCAGGAAGGAATAAAATTGAAAACATAGATCGAAATTTACTATAGATTGATATATCAAGCAACGTCTGTCACAAAAACAATCAGAACCAGATATAATTTTTAATTGCTACAACTATTAATATAATAACATAATAAAATATTTCTAATTTTAATGTTTTCTTTCAGAGATTTTGGAAGTTCTAAGGCAGCTATGAATTAGCGATCGCTGGCAATATGACTGGCATAGTCCATATTTTTTCTAGGTTTGTGTTGAAAACCTTCATGTTGCGGTCACTGTGAGTACACCCATATGTACATAATCTAGAACTTTTTAAATTCTATTCCTATTCAGGGACTATTGAAATTTTCTTCACAAACTCAGGCATTTTTATAACTCTTTTTATTAATTAATGCTTAGCAGACTTTGTAAATCAGAAGAATAATAAGAAATCAAACATTTAAGGGTGTTGCGTGTTGTACGTACTGTTATTAATTTTATCCCAAAGAAAGAAAGGAAACCTAACAGAGACGCTGAGAATAAGCTTTTCATTCGATATTATTACGAGACTTGGCTCTCTACTAACGTCACTATTACCACCTTAAAACTCGTAAACAAGCCCGAAAATAATTTAGAGCCGTAATAACGTACCATTTAACACTGGCCCTTGTTCAAATAGCATTCCTACCCGTATTTCAATGATTTTATTCCAACCGAACAATACCGTATTCCGTGGCATACCTGGATTCATTATATACACTGTGCCACATAGAAATTGCCGTTAATCTATGCTTATCTACGACATATACTTGATAAAAGTGAAAAAATATTGTTCTAACAAGAAAATTAAACGAGAATTTTAAGTTTCATTTGCTTGAAAAATATTTCTCTATTGGATTCTTCATTGTTACCATCTGCAAAACACAACTCAGTTGTCATAGTAAACTGGGCTATAAACTATACAGTCAGAGGCAAAAATGTGATGAAAATTTTTGGAGCTTGGACTTTGGAAAACATTAAAAAAATAGCATCAGAGACACGTAGTGAGGAGTAATGAGGGATCGCTAATTAGCAACTGCTAAATGATAAATAGCAGTAACCGCTGCTAGGGGTTCTTAAACATAGTCGCTATTTTTTTAGAAATATTTCACGTCTAATACTTAATGAAATTTGGCAGTGAAACCTAAACTCTAAGTAAGAAGTCAGGAGAACACCTGTTGTGGTTTGAAAGGAAGATCTTAAGAGGAATCCTGGGGGGAAAGTAGACATAGAAGAGCTATATAAGGAGGCACTAAAATTAGATGAAATGGTAAAATTCAGAAGAATGCAGTGGCTAGGTATCTCGAACGAATGGGAGGTGAAATAATAGTTAAAAAAATAGTAAGGAGTAAACCTAACTATATAAGAAGAAAAGAGATTGAGAAAGCAATGGAAACAGGCAGTGGAAATAAATTTAAGATAAAAAAATGTAATTGATTGGAAAAGAAAGGCGAGAAATAGGAGTGGAGGAAAATAACGCAGCTGTGGGCCTAAATAACATGTAAACATGTTTTCACTTCTATTCATTATTCTATTCTATTAATCGAGAGCACGACGTTCTTGGATGTGTTCCCCTTTCCCCCCGTACTACCATTTTAGCAGGGGTCTGACAACTCCAAAGTATTAGTGGAATTACATCGTTAAAAACTAAATTAGGGAAAAACTATAATCTGTGATTATACACAATTTAATTGTAAGTAGCGATGATTATATTACATTAAAACCAATGATTATATTATATTAAAAACAATGATTATATTATACAGGGTGTTAAAAAAAGAGTGTAAAATATTTCAGGAGGTAATAGTATTAACCAAAATAAGCAGAAAAGTCTTAATAAACATGGGTCCGCAAAGTAACGGTTGCGGAGATATGGACCACTATTCGTTTTTCAAACATTTTAGTTTATTAGGAATAAACCGACAGAGGAAGCTTTTAACAAATAAAAAATATAGTTACAGAAGATGTTCAAAGTGCCCTCCGTCCATTTCCAAGCAGGCCCGACATCTTCGTCTCAACGATATTCGAACTCTTTCGAAAACACCCTCCTTGGTTTGGATTTCTTGACACTTTTGATTAATCCGTAGCTGCAGCTCTTCCAGGCTATTTACAGGAGTACCATACACTAATGTCTTCAAATATCCCCAAACAAAGAAATCTAGAGGGTTCCGATCAGGCGATCTTGGAGGCCATAAAACAGGTCCGGCCCTTCTTACCCATCTATGTGGAAAAGTTTGGTGTAAATGCTCTCTAACGGCCATGGAAAAATGAGCTGGAGCACCATCATGCTGGAACCACATTTGTTGTCTTCGATTCAAAGGAATATCTTCCAAAAACTCATACAGTGTGTTCTGCAGAAAGATGAGGTAAGCAGCGCCTCTTAAGGGGTTTGGTAAAACAACAGGACCTAGAAACCTGTCACCTACAATACCCATCCAAATGTTTAATGACAAACGTGCCTGATGTCCAGATTCTATTAGAGCATGAGGATTTTCGTCGGCCCAAATATGAGTATTGTGAAAATTAAACACTCCATTTCTTGTGAACCCGGCCTCATCAGTAAAAAGAATGTTTGCAAGAAAACAGGGATCTTCAGCATCATGACGTAGAAACAGCGGCAAAAAACCAAACGTGCTTGATGATCATTTATTGGATTTAAGGCCTGTACTCGTTGCACATGGTATGGATAAAGCAGTTGCTCGTGAAGGATTCTCCAAACAAGAGGACCACTAATTCCTACCTCGGCTGATATTCTCCGCACACTCGTACCTGGATTCTGCTCTACCAGTGCTAGAATTTCTTCTTCTGCTCTAGGAGTGGATACCGTCCTTAGTCTTCCGGATAAACGTTTGCTCAAGGAACCGGTATCACGCAATCTTTGGTGAATTCTTCTAAACATGCGTTGTGAAGGAATCTGGCGATTTGGATAAGCGTCAACATAAAGACGTCGCGCTTCGGTGGCGTTCCCATAAGCACGACCACACATGAAATGCATGTCTGTTAATCCTGCGTTAGAGTAACCAGCTATAGCGAAAGAAAACTTGTGCACGGAGAACAACTGTCAAATACGTACTGTTTATTTCACTAAACATCAACCAACTATTGTAAGAAAATACACAACGTTTTTGCAAATTAAAAAATGGGGCTAAAAACATACAACATTCCATATCTCCGAAACCGTTACTTCGCGGACCCATGTTTATTGAGACTTTTCTGCTTATTTTGGTTCATACTATTACCCCCTTATTATTTTACTCTTTTTTTAACACCCTGTATAGTATTTGTGTGTCAGGTATATTTAAATTTCAAGCTCACGTGCAGTTTTTTGGTCGCGCAGCGTAAATGCAGGCCATCGGCGGAGCGCGAGCGAGTGGCCAAGCCCACGAAAGTGCACCAGAACCCACGCTAACCGAATCAAGTTGGCGTAGCCGACCATCTGGTACGATCCTCTCCCCATTCAGCCGGTACAGCACAATTTGCTGGCTTCATTCATTCGAATATACATTGAATCATAAAGTCACTTATTGTGATTGGTAGTAAATTTATTTGACCGCCAGTGTTTCATAAATATTAATTAGCAGGGAGCCGAGCTGGCATTGAGGAGCAACGGACGCCCGACAAAAAAGGCCTACCATTATTCCGATACACCTCCGGAGATTTTTATCCTTTCTTCTATTATCGCAGTCGTTAATGGGCACCGAGAGCGATCAAAGGAGTTGCGAAATAGGATTTTTTGCTACCATATTAAGGTTATCGTTTAATAATCGTCTCAATTTGTCGGTTCGTTTTGCTAGTGGGCGACCTGATTTGCTTGTTATTGATATTTATTTATTTAGGATTACAGCGGCCCAGACTGAAAAATTCCAATTATAGGGCAGAAATTACATAAAAAGAGGAAAAATATACGTATATAAAAAACAACAAACAAAAACAGCCACAGATACATACAAAAATGATTTGACATTCTTAAGTTAATATGTAAAAAAAAACGAACTGCAAAAAAAAAAGAACAAAAATGCAGGAAAAAGTGAATTGAATACAAAAAAAATCAACTATAAATAATACAAACTGTAGCAATATGATAAACAAGATTCAGCTCCAAATACATCGTCTTGTAGCATTAGCAGAACAATTAAAAATATCAAACTGAGAGTGACATTTCATATAATTAGTACACATACTAGGAATAGGTGAATTTTTAAGAACGTTTGTTCTAGATATAGGCAAATAGAACAATGAATAGGTGCGAGTCTGAACATGAGGAATGTTAAAGTAAATATTACTCAAAATGTCCGGGCAATCTATCATGTTAGATAAAAGTTTGTACAAAAAAAGAACAGAAAAATAAACACGACAAGAGGCTAAGTCATTAAGGTTAAAAACCTGGCTAATATATCAGACTGTGGAATGTAGATAAAACACGAGGTGGATAAACACCATTTACTCTAAAACTTCAATATTTAACAAATTTCCACTGAACACTTTCCAAGCTGATAATATGGATATCACCATATATATTGAGGATCCCAAACAACTGCTGCATACTGCAATTTAGGTCTAACATAAGCATTATAAAATAAAGCCAGCGTAGATATATCAAAAAACTTTTGAGCATTTCTTATAATGAAACCTAAATTTTTATAAGCAGCGGATGTTATACAGGGTTAACTATGACTAAGTACAAACATTTTAACCACGTGCTCATGGGCCCCAAAAAGACAATAAAAAAGTTATTCCAGAATTTTAGCTCGATATTTAAAAAATGGGGCAAAACCCTTTTTTCCTACGGAAAGTCGGCGCCTATGATGAGTATAGACTGAGATGGCTTATGGCTTAGATACATAGTTGGCATTACATCTGTCAACAACTACCATGCGGTCGTTTGCAGTATTTCTAAATGCAGAAACGACAAAAATTAACATTCTTATTAGTAGTAATACCTGATAGATAGATAACAGTTAATCCAGTAACTATTTTGCATTCGTTTTTCATTATTTCGTTACAAATTGGTAAAACTACATTTTCACTCACTACCGATAAACGCACTTCCCGTAGGTACAGTTGTTAGATACAATGTCTATGTATTATAACAAAATCGAAGAAAGGGGTGGTAGGTAGGTTCTAATAGATAACAGAAAACGTTTAACACCCGCGGCACTCTTGTCCCATAACCTAGAAAAACAAACCGGCGAACTATATTGTGGGAAAATATCTGTACCCGATACATATTTCTTTATTTATTAACTATAAAACGTTTTAAATTAAAATAAGGCACTAAAAACTGAAGAAGAACACAAAACTACAACGTAAACACAGGAATTAAATTATAACATGACAGCGAACCAACTCGACTGGACCGACTGCCGACTGTGGCCGACTGTTGCATGACGGTAGCTTGCTGGTTGCATACTCTGATTCTCGCATTGGCGGCGTTAAATAAGGATTTAATATAATATCGAAAACATTTTTTTTTCGCTTTATAAATAAGTTTGGAAATTTTTTGAAAGGAAATTCTGTTAATTCTTATTTTTTTCTATTCCCTCTCAAAATATTTGTACTTAGTCATAGTTAACCCTGTATATTTGATATGCGCTACAAACGTTAATTTTGTGTCAAATATAACATCCAAGTCTTTAAATTGAATGCATCTATTTAGAACAATATTATAATGGTATTGAATATGGGAGACTTTCCTTGCAAAACTCATTACATTCCTGACACCACACAGACAATTTTGGAGAGCTGTTGCTGTAAAAAATGCTTGAATATTAGTGAGTGCACCATTAGTACATATAATAAACAAAAGAGGGCCTAGAACTGATCCCTGCGGAAGCCCCGATGTGTCACCACATTAACCGAATTAAAGCCACGAAGTTGTACATTTAAAATTCTGTTACTTAAATATGACGTAAAAAAAGTTAGAAAATGATATGATGCGGATGATAGTTTAAGTAACAAAAGGCCATGATTAAGTCTATCAAATCCTTTAGATAAATCCGTAGAAAGAACATATGTCTGACTACCTTTATCCAAAGAATTCGAAATGAAGTGCGTAATATCGATTGCCGGATAAACTGCACATTCGAATGATGAGTTGAAAATAAATTGATTAATTAATATTGATTGATATATTCTTTACTCTCTCAACATAAATCTCATGAAAATTTCTGTTAAATTGTGACTATCTTAGGGAAAATTACACATGCGGGGCGGCAGCTCTCGGTTGGTTAACAATGGGTGTGGATAAGGATTGCAAATTTTGTATCAAAAATCACTGTAGATATATTACCTACTTTCTGATGGTTATATAAGGGCGCCACTTAGTTTATAATTAGGTCCTTGATATTCAAACTAAGAAATTACACAAATACACAGATGCGATTCAATAGGATTTTAATTTGATAAATATTTAATTACAGTAAGTAATATTTAATAAAAAGGAAGTGATTTACGGTGTGAGAATAGTCCAATGATAAATTATTGTTTATGTATAGCTTAGTTAACACTTGAATTTGATCACCCTGTAAATAGTACTACTTCAGGTTCACATTTTAGGCAAAATTAAAAAGTAATAAAATGGAAGGTAGATATCTAAATTTTTTATAATAAATGTTGATTATGACATTAGGTTTCTGGAAACTCTAATTATAGCGGCCCTGCACTTCTTTGAAACATTGGCATAAAAATAAAGTGTAGATCTGACCTGGTGATATCCTTAAATATCGCAACATAAAATGGTTTTCGGGACCTGGAATTACGCCACTCTGGATAGGGTGTGTGCCTAACTGCCTTGGAAACGGTCTGCCTGTTACGGTGCAGCAAGGCAGTGCAACGCAGCAAATATTATTAAAGGTGCATCGGTACAGGGTATGACATCATATCATAAGTAAAACAGCTTCGTGAGATTCGATTTCCATAAGTGGTTCTCAATTATTCGGAAAAGTAAGGTAACCAATAAAAATAAGGCCGACAAATCTATAAGAGAATTAATGTATTTTAACATATATTTTACTGCTAGGGACTGCAAAAGAACTGAACACAATATAAAGAAACGTACCTTCTAATTATAATGGCCTTTTCTTATTTGTTTGGCACTAAACAAAATTATAATTGTACATACATAGAAAGAATAATGGCGACATCGTCTTTACGGAATCTGCGGTCAGTCGTTCTCTTTTGGAATCGAATCAACTTTCGCCGAAAATCCTTTTTTGAAAAACTATTGGCAATTACAATGAGTACTTGGCGCACGACGTCACTCTGTCCGCATACGATATGCCGAAAAGAAGAAGGAAATAATATTCGGGTAGGCATTATGCAAAATAATGCACCATCTTCCAGAGTAAGCCCCTTTGTTATTTTAGTAAAATAACAATTATGAATCAGCTTTATATACACATTGTTTATTCTTAAAACAAATGGCTTGATAAAAATATATAAATATTATTAGATACTTGTATATACTGGATGTTCTCCAAAAATGTACAGAATTACCGTTACAAAATTTCATAATAAATTGAGTAAAAGTAAATAGTTCCATTTTAGTACATCATTTCTGAAATTTCCTAATTTTATTGCTTAAATTAAAATTTTCCGGTAAATATTATGGCATAACAAAATATGGAAATTTGTACCCATTTTTATCAGTGTAGACTGAACCCAAACAAACAAAAAAGTGTTATGGGTGTGGAGTTTATAATGTATAAAAATTATTAAACAGCTTCTTTACAATATTTGGAATAAAGAAGTATTATGTAAAAAGTTATATATATGTTTTGTCATGTAAATTAAATACCAATGTTTGACTCGAAAAAAGAATTGTCTTTAGTACGGTCCTGGATGAAGCGGCTACAATCCTTTCATGTAATACGTACTTGTACTGATTGTACTTGGAGCAACGAACGCCCAACAAAAAAAGGACGTTAGGATTTTTATTGTATAGTATACCAAATAGCTGTAAAATAGTAAATATTCACTAATTCACAGCATTTCTCATTGTTTCAGTTTTAGAGTATCATACAGAATAAATTACGAGAAAGTGATTTTTATCCATTTTTTTAGGTTTTCTCAAATATTTGCTGTGTAACCCCCAATTTTAACTTCAGATTCATGTTCAGCGGGAAAAAATACAAAAGAAAAATATAGTCTTACTCCCAGCACACATGACTTTTTTTATGGACCTGTGTAAACTTTTGATGTGATTTTCATCGTTTTTATGGGTTTTCTCTAAAATTTGCTGTGCGTTCCCCCATTTTGACTTCAGATTCGTGTTCAGCGGGAAAGAATACATGGAAAAAATATAATGGGACTCTCAGCACACACCACTTTTTTTGTGGACCTGTGTAAACGTCTCAATTTGCCGGTCTGTTTTGCTCGTGGGTGACGTGATTTGCTTGTTATTGATATATTGTTTACTGTTACGTATAATTACGTAAACAGTGATAAATATCTTGTTCATCTAACCGGTCATTCCAATTTGTAATTTTAGATATGAGTAAATGGAAGTTTTAGGCTGAGGACAAATGGGAGTTAAAAAAATGATAGACGCTGTGACATCCGTTGTAGAAACATATTATTTTATACGGAGTATGAGGCTGACTGCTATGATTTTAAAAGGTTTGATGGTAGGCTCGACCCAAACAAACAGAAAAGTGTTATGAGCGTGGCGTTTATAATGCATAAACATTATTAGACAGCTTCTTGACAATATTTGAAATAGATATACGCTGTGACATCCGTTGTAGTATTATTTTATACTGAGTATGAGGCTGACTGCTATTATTTTAAAAGGTTGGATGGTAGGCTCGACCCAAACAAACAGAAAAGTGTTATGAGCGTGGCGTTCATAATGCATACAAATTATTAGACAGCTTCTTGACAATATTTGGAGTAAAAAAGTTTTATGTGAAAAAGTTCTATATTTTCGTGTTTTAATGTAGAACTACTTAACGTTTGTAGGCCTCAATCACGATTTAGTGTAAGAATGAGGGAAACCTCATTAATTAGGGGGGTAGTGAAACGTCAACCGGTATCAATCTCTCACATTGACTCAAGCCAACGTTTTCCCATCCTACCGTACCCATAGAGAGGATGCCAATCCTCTCTACAATATCCCGGCCGCGAATTGAGCCCAGAAATTCGCATCGGTTCAAATACTGACACATTAAATCGCTTGACAACCGACCGACCTGATTAAAATTAAATTAATATTTGTAGACATTTTTACTTTGTTATTGTTTGTTTTCTACCTCTTTATTTTTTCTAACAGATAACACATATTATTAACAATGTATCAAACTAAATTCTAATATACTACCTTTAATAATAAAAAAGTGACAAAATAAGGAAAATAAAACAATCATAATCAGTTCAATATGAATTCTTTCCATATCTTAAATAGCATGAAACTATTAATTTCGTAATTTAACCAACTCCATATTTCTCCTAATTTATAATGTATGTGATCAATAATAACTATTGTTCCAATTTTTATTCTAATTTATATTAATATCCTCATCCATATTCTTAGCCCCATCGACATTCTTATCTTCATCATCATGAAGTATACTTGAATATCTGACTTATATATTTACTGCTTGGTAAACATTCTCTTCATTTAAAAGGCTAATCACTTTTTTTCATTAATTTTTTATTGCCTAGTTTAATGAACAATATTTTTATTACCATTTTGGAGCCAGATGAGATAATAGTAGTCGCGTACCCCCTGCATCTCCAATTTTTTTCTTATTAATATAAAATGCAAGTAATATAGTGGTACTAATATTGGATGTCACTAAATTAATTTCATTTAAAAAGTAAGGTTGTAAAATAGACTTTATCGTCAACATTTCAAAATATTTTATATGAAAGTGCATGGGTATCGGTAATAGAATAATTAATATATGTATTAAGTTTGTTAAAATATAGTGGAATTAAAACTAAAATGATTGAAATTTACATTCTAATAAGTTTCATGGGTTCTTTCAATGGCGGCAATAAAATCACTGGAGTAAATAAACTTTATATTAATACTAGGTGACCCGGCAAACGTTGTTTTGCCATATGAATTATTACTGGTGAATATTTTGGTAGTCGGCTTCGTTCTCATCCCTCCTCCGTGCTGTTTACTGGGTGAGAAGTGACACCGGTAGACGTCTGGCGGGGATAACTGATCTAGTGATAATCGATCAGTTATCGACCAGGGTTAAAAATAATTAAATTACTAAAATGGCTATTAAAAATAGGGGTTTGTGATATAAGGGTGAAAATTAAGGGTTATACGTATTTTTAATGCCACATCATAAAAAAATAAAAATAAAAAATGTTGTCCAAAAAAAATGTTTGAGGTGCTCGACCCTTATCACTTAGGGGTATGAAAAATAGATTGCGACCGATATATATATATATATATATATATATATATATATATATATATATATATATATATATATATAAGATAGATTATTCCGCAACAATTCATACAGATGTTTGCTTTGATTTTATCTCTTATTACTATTCATTCTGATGCAAAACCAAATATAAACCATGTTTCACTTTTAATGGAGCCATACTTACCACTTGTTTACTTATTATTTAATTGTTCTGAATTTTTGGCAGCTTATACATACTTATATATCACATGTGGAATGTATTTTTTATAACTATTAACTTACCTTTATTAAACTATAAACTTTGACCTAAATTAAATATCTGGGTTGGGGCACCACAAAAAATCCAAAGGACAAAACATACAACAGGCGTAACAAGGAAAGCTGCAAAGAAATAAAGAAATGTAATAAAAATAATAATGTAGGAGTAAGTATTCCAGATCCCTACACACTCAATATCAGTGAGCAATGGAGACACGCTACTGTGGTACAAACCATAGCCGTCAAAGAAATTGTCCGTAGACATACAACGGGCAAAACCATCAGAATCTCTATAGATAATAATAGACAATCTCTACTGATCTTACGTAATCATAAGAAAACCATTAGATCAGCATGGGGATGCCAATAGGCACTGGTAGTGGCCTCATGCTGAGTTAAGGGACACGGGTGGTGCAATGACAATAAAGTAGCTGACAAGCTAGCCAGGAGTGCATCGGGTCTCAATACTTTTGGACCTGGTCCAGTGGAAAACCACTGTGTCCCTTATAAATTGAGCCGATTTGTCTCCGGAGTCGGCACAAACCACTGTGTGTGTCATCGCCTAATACTACAATTAAAATATGTATGATCGTGCAGTTCTTATATTAGGTTTCATACATAAAATTTATAGGAAAATTGTGTAGCAAGCTTGATCCCGCTACTTCTAGATGGAACGGTTGAATCTTCCCGTTGAGCAGATAGGTTCAAGCAACGCATATTTCATATCATTTGTTACAAAAATGGAGGGAATTTACTACTACGTGTTTTTGGCGCCCATACTGCTACATATTGTAATTGTGTTGTTTACATAAATATTTACGAAATTTTTTTCCATGTACGGCAAACACGTTTAGGGTTACTTGTCATTATTAAGTAGAAACTATAATAGGAACAAAATTTAGGTCAATCATGTGTTGGATGCAATTTATCATGCCGCAAAAACTCATGTTTTGGATACCCTGTATACAAGAAAAGGAAGATGAGACATCAAAAATGATATAAGTTTGTGTTATAAAGTCCTGTCTAATTAATTTGGCGATTTGGAAGTTACAGAAGATAATAATGTTAATTCACTTGACGGAGACTTCAATTCATTACAAAGGAAGATTTGAGTTGTAATAAAAAATCGCGTTTCGTTGTCTCATTTTTCATCTTGTGTGTTCCGGAAGCTACAAGAAACCTCTTCAAGTCAATTCTACAGGTTATAAATAATTTTATTTCTGCAATAAATCTGTTACATAACTGTTCCTATCATTTCTATGGCCTAGCCATGTTGCTTGAGATATAGGAGTTCACGTTCTGCGATAACTCGACACGGTGATGAATATAGATGTGATGCGATATACAAAATCTACATAGAAATATACTGAAATACTGAGGAATATTACACATATATTTTTATCAAATGAAAAACACATGATTTTGTAATATACATACCTAAATACTTTGATATAAATTTCAAAAAAATGACATTAATAACGTTGAGAGAGTTTATTTATTAGGTATTTATTAACTGAATATTTATTTGGAACAAAAACAACACTATAAATTAGTACAAATTTTTCTTTAAGGTCGCCGTAAAATAATCATATTGTCGTGTTTTTTAGGTACAGAAATCTCGAAACATAAAACACGTAGAACAAAAGTAATATCAAAAATAAAATTCTTGATATTTCGTTTATCAACTTTTACTATTTAAATTCTCCTCATACAAAATAATAACTTATAAAAAACGTTTGTAAGACACACATTATTTTACTGTTCTAATCACATTTAAAACATTATTTTCACATATTTGTAATTAAAAGTGAACAATCTTAATGCAGAATTATGTAAGTTTATGTTATAACTAAAGCACGTACTTACTGAGCTAGGGAGCTAAGTTAATGTTTGTAGAACACGAGGTGCAAACATATAAGTACCTACAAAAAGATGAAATTAACATCTTACCTTGTTCTCGTAATTTATAATATTACTAGGTGACCCGGCAAACGTTGTTTTGCCATATGAATTATTTCTAGTGAATATTTTGGTAGTCGGCTTCGTTCTCATCCCTACTCCGTGCTGTTTACTGGGTGAGAAGCACAAAGCTAGAAAAAATATAGACTGTGCCAGTGTCATATTACCGGCGACCGCTAATTCATGGCTGCCCTAAAAGGTCCAGAATCACTAAAACTTGGTTTTTATGCCAATTTACGTTGGTTGTATTATAGCGTGAATCTCATTGGTCACATTGATGTCACATTCTTTAATGACATTTAAAATGACAGCAAGTTAGTTAATTTCATATGGAAATGCAGCCATCATATTTGCACAACCGCCAACGTAAAGCAAATAAAATATCAATTTTCTGGACCTTCGGTCCCTAGAAAACGCGGCACCTGTCACGTGACATATATCATGAACCGACGCTATCTATATTTTTTTCTAGGTTTGTGGTGAGAAGTGACACCGGTAGGCGCCTGGCGGGGATAACTGATCTAGTGATAATCGATCAGTTATCCCCCCATCTACCAGGATTAAAAATGATTAAATTACTAAAATGGCTATTCAAAAATAGGGGTTTGTGATAGAAGGGTGAAAATTGTTTGGGGTGGACCACCCCTATCACTTAGGGGTATGAAAAATAGATTACGACCGATTCTCAGACCTACTGAATATACATATAAAATTTCATAAAAATCGGTCAAGCCGTTTCCGAGGAGTATGGCGTCTAAAACTGTGGCACGAGAATTTTATATATTAGATTAACATTTACGTTACATAAGGATTCACTTGTAGTACTGGAATAAAATTAACTAACCAGCAACTGATGTACTTGTTCAGGTGTTAGGCTGTGGCGTTTGTCGCTAATAATCCATTTCAGTTTCAAAAAACGTGTGTTCAATGTCCGCAAATTTCACTGACGCATATTTAAAGTAAATATAATTTTTCATGGATGGCACATTTAGGGTGGGTACAGAAAAATCTGCTTCTTTGCCATCAAAAGGATCTACTATGCGGCATAAAGTCAAGAAATCCTGGATTGTTCTGCAAAACGATATGTAAGTCTAAACATGTCTAAATAAAAACAGCACTCCTGACCCTCGATTCTCGAATGCAGTGAAATAAATTCGAGTGGCATTTATTCCACACAAAAAAATCCCGAGTAGTTATATTATTATGTATGTGAGACTGATTTCTGTCGTTATCTATTCGTTTTACTTAGGTTCTTTTTAGTATTCGCAAGCATGAGAAAAGATTCCTGTTATTTGTCAAACTTTATGTTATTTAGTTCTTAAATATATAAAATTATTTGTATAAAACAATATTTCAAGAACACAGCGCCCTTAAAATACTTATTTAAAATAGAACATAGTGATTGTTGTGTAATTTGGTATAATGGATTTTTAACGAACAGGATCCTACATACTATACGCAAATTCCTCACATACTACGAAGCGTATGAATACACGCATAGTCTGTAGCAAGCCTTATACATTGCAAAGTAAAAAAAGTCCGGTTTCGTCAGTATTGTACATATTTTTTGGTGAATAGTAATTTTATACAACTTGTAGCTTTGTATTTCAGGCTTCAACACTATAGGCAGCGGACGAAATTGTGGACAGTGACTAATAGATAATATAAAAACACTATTACTATTAAGCGTATAATATTTTTATAAGAGATTACACATTATTCACCTCATTATTACTGTGCCGCTTTCCATGCACAACGATACTATACTCACATTTACCCCCACCACGATAAAGACTCAGTTAAACTGAAGCCCGATGTATTCTATATCTCTATTTATTGCATTGTGTAAAACAATATTTTGGTGTGTGTAAACATAGTGTAAACCGTGAGCGTTAGTACATGGCTTTGCCTAAGTTAGAACGCCATTAGAATATGCGTACGTTGGGGGATTTGCTACTATTCGCGGGATGTTATTTATATAGTTATATTAAATTATAAAAATAAATTTTTGCAACGATGAAGTTAACAAATAACAGTTAAAAATGGATCAAAGTGCCAGTTTTAGTAAAAGGTCTGTTAGTAATCGACATAACCTATGTAACGGACAATTGATAATAATAAAAAACGTATACGAAGGAATTCGAGCGTGAAACTCTAACATAAGTGCAACTGATGCTGTTGATATGTGTAGTTCGTTAACACAAGTGTCAGTTTCTAGTGTATATCGTGCTATAAAAAAGAGTGTGGAAGTAAATCCAAAGAAGGAAAAAATAGAAACACGAGGAAAGAAAAAAACAGAAGTCGATGATGACGTAAAATCGCCATTCGCTGGAAAATTCATGGACCATTCTTCAGAAATGAAATACCGACGATAAAAAAAATTCAAGCTACGATAGCTGAAGATAAGGACATGCCTCAATTTTCTGACAAAGTTCTTAGAAGAACAATGCATGACATGAATTTTCGGTTTTTAAAACGAAATCGTAAAAGTATGCTCGTTGAAAAAGATGAAATTGTAGTATGACGAAAAGAATATTTAGAAAAACTAAGAGAATTTCGTGCATCGGGCAAAAAGATATATTACATGGATGAAACATGGGTAAACGAAGGTTATACGGTATCAAAAGTTTGGCAGGATGGTAACGTTCGAAGTAAAAGAGAAGCATTTTTAGATGGATTTTCTACAGGATTAAAGGCGCCTTCTGGAAAAGGACGTAGGTTAATAATAACACATATTGGAAGTGATTCGGGATTTTTAGAAAATGGTTTGCATGTTTTTGAATCACGTAGGACTGGAGATTACCATGAAGATATGAACAGTGAAGTATTTGAAAAATGGTTTGAATCTATTTACATAGTGAAGTGGATGTGACACCGAAGGGAACGTGTGGTTATTTTAATAAATAGTGAACATACAGTGATAGTGAAGTTTGTTATGATTCTGACGTAATGCGTACTAATTTAGTGATAATGATAATATTCGTGTAAAACAATTACCTATATGAAATGTATAAATAATCAACATCTTGTGGCGGCATGAGCCGGGTGGTGGTGGGTCATCGATGCCCAAGAGGGCATCGTTTTATAGGATATTGTATTTACAATGTTGGCAAGAATCTATTCAGTTTGTCTTGATAAACTTTCTAAATTAACATAGGTAAATCGATATACAAGATAAAAACTTTTGAAATATTCTTATTATTTTTATTATCTAACGCCTCGAAATTGGTAAAAACCGTTATATCACTGTTTCTACTCTGAAAATAATGAGTATTATGGAATGCAATTATTTTTATCATTTTTGTATATTTTTTATATCTGATCGCATTCAAATTTAGTACGCCTATGAAATGTTGCTGCCCGCACGCTTCGCCCGTCGCGCTTGTCTACAAGCTCACGATTAGTCACTGTTCACAATTTCGTCCGTTCACTTTAGTCAGGTCAACATTAGCAGACTTACCGCAAATTAAAGCCTATGTTATATATTTAACAACATTTTTGTATCCATCCATTTGAGGCTTTAAAACTATTTTTGAACATTCGGCTGTTTCTTCTTTTCTACGTTTTCTGGCTTTACAGAACCAATTGGAAATTACTTGATCAATAGCCAGTCCTTCAGTTTTGTGAAAATTTCTCTTCTGTTCTGGATTGGAACCTTCTTTAAAGAGTTTCTTTATGTCGGGTTTGTTACTTGGGTCCTTATCAGCCAATTTTCGAGCAGTGAAACTTTTCGCTTTCCCTAATAATAATGTTAATTTTGTTTTTAAGAGCATACGTTTTCTTTTTAGCTACCTGATGATTACAACATCACAGTTGAACATAGGCTAGCTCAAAACCTACAGCCTCGTTATCTCTTAGAGTTTTAAATATTAATTAACTTTTATTTTCATGGAAAATAGCAATAATTGTCGCTTTTATAAAATTCTCCCTTTTTCTACGATAATGAGAGACACATGAAGAAAATTTTCTTTGAAGTGGCCGTGACCGTTTTTTGGGGGTGCTACTATTAGGGAGATCATTAGTACGGGTATTCTCATATAATCGGTTTCGGAAATTTGAAAACGGATTTTAAAAGCTGGCCGAATATAGAGATTTTTCTGTTTCATAGAGTGCGTTGGTAAAATATTTCAGACAAATTTAAGGACACCTTCTCTAAAATTAGGGTCACAGATGGCATCTAATAGAAATGAAAGCTGGATATATATAAAATCTGTATATCCTGTTTCCAAATATGGATCTAACAAAATGACTATATTTTCCATGTTCCTACCCTTTTAATAGACCGCTTCCATTTCCATATCTTTTTCTACAGCACCTTGTATTTCATACTCTATATCAAATTCCCCCCAGGGATCCACCTATAAAGGCTTTAATAGATTATTTAATGAGCCTTTGATCTTCGCAATAAATAAATCAGCGTGTAATTGTAGTGGCAATTAAATTTTATTGGCGTTTGTGAAAGAAGCGTAAATTTTGTTATGTTTCTGTACTAGAAAATGTTTATAAATAATTAAAATTGTTTAGGACGAAATATTTTTCTTAGTGTAGAGAAAATAAGAATAATATATCACTTTACAACAGTTAATAATAGTCAGAATTGGACGTTATATGAATACGTTTTCATCTAACTCATATATACAAGGTGTTTCAAAATGTTGTTCAGAGAATTTTAGAGTAGATTCTACATCCAAAAATACAAAAACATTCTTATAATAATAATGATAATGATAATGATAATGATAATGATAATGATAATGATAATGATAATGATAATGATAATGATAATGATAATGATAATGATAATGATAATGATAATGATAATGATAATGATAATGATAATGATAATGATAATGATAATGATAATGATAATGATAATGATAATGATAATGATAATGATAATGATAATGATAATGATAATGATAATGATAATGATAATGATAATGATAATGATAATGATAATGATAATGATAATGATAATGATAATGATAATGATAATGATAATGATAATGATAATGATAATGATAATGATAATGATAATGAGACATAACATGTATAGGAATAGTCACATAAAACTTACAAGCTAAGAAAAAGTAGGTAAAAATTCCAATATGGAATAAAAACATTTTGCCAATAAAAACTGCTTTAAAGCTTTCTTAAATAAATATTCACTTTCCAACAATTTCAATTGGTTAGGTAAGTTATTAAATAGCCTAGGACCTAAACAGTTCGAAGTGTTAGACGTTATTCTTATTCTAGCAAATGGAATATGTAAATTCATGTTTTGTCTTGTATTGTACCCGTGAAGTGCATCATTTAAAACAAATTTACTTTTATTTTGAAAAACATATAAACAGATCTCAAATATAAATAAACATGGTAAAGGTAGTAGATTTAAATTTTTAAAAATATCCTTACAAGAGTAATGACTAGACACTCCTACTATATATCTTAACATTCTCTTTTGTGCAATAAAAACTTGGATAGAAAAAGTAGAATTTCCCCAGAAACAGATACCATACCTGAGACGAGATGAGACTTGTGCGTGGTAAAGTCAGAGAAGTTGCTCAATATTTAATATCGACCTTAAATTGCGGAACAAATAAGTAAGAGAGGAAATTTTATTAGTTAGTAACGTACAGTGCATTTTCCAATTCAAATTTTTGTCTATATTGAGTCCTAAGAATTTTATTACCTCGACATCAGTACTCAAATCATTATTTCCCACGGTAAAACTCAACATATTACAATACTTCTTTGAACTATGAAATCTTACAGCATTCGTTTTATTAGTATTAAAGTACAAGTTATTCTCAGAGAACCATTTTGTCAAATCTTTTAATAAAACGTTGCAATCTTTTTTCAAATCATTATCGTTGATGTTCCATGTAATTAAAGATGTGTCATCAGCATACATGGTAAAATGTGTGCTCGGTGAAACAGCATCCAAATCATTAAGATATATTAAAAAGAGTATAGGTCCCAAAACTGAACCTTGCGGTACACCCATCTTTACAGAATGCTGCACCGAACAACTATTTTTTACTGAGACATATTGGGTCCTATTTTCGAGAAAAGATTGCAACCAATCAAGAGGCAAGCCTTTGATACTACAAGAAATCAACTTATACATTAGCCTGTGATGATCAACACAATCGAATGCCTTACTCAAGTCGCAGAAGATGCCGACCGGGCATTCGTCAAGCTCTATGAAATGGTAAACTTTTTCTAAAAATGCATGAATAGCTGTGCCTGTAGACATACCACTGCGAAACCCGTGCTGATATTTCGTTAGAATATTAAATTTATCCAAAAAAGGCATCAACCGCTCCAAAAAACAATATTCAAATACTTTTGAAAATGCAGCAGGTCCTGTTACAGGTCTATAATTATTCATACTGTTTGAGTCACCGGTTATAAACCTAGGTCTTTAAATACTCCGTCTTTGAAATACAGGCTGTCAAAAAAATGAGTTTTAATTAAAACTTTAAATTTTATAATTCCGCCCAATACTTAAAAAAAAATAATTTAAGGTTGAAACTTATGTACAAACAATTGGTAATGGAAAAACTTTGTAAAAAACACAATTGTAAAAAACACAAATGATGATTGTAAAAATACATTTAGTCCAGGAACTTCATGAGGATGATTATGACCGCCCTTTGCAATTTTGCGAAATAATGAGTGAGCGGGTAGGCAACGATCCACAGTCCCTTTATAACATATTTTTTTTAATGAATGTAGTTTTTGCTACCTGATAATTTGACTGGCCAAATGTATTTTGAATTACTGGAAGACGCTATTGACCCTGCCTTGACTGATATTATTGAGAATGTTCCAGAGTATGATGAAGATCATTTGATTTTTCAACGGACGGTGCTCCTCCGCATTATGCGTTAATTGTCTGTCAGTATTTGGAACAACGTTTTCCACGGAATTGGATTGGGTGAAGAGGCAGCATTAAGTGGCCTCCACGATCACCGGATTTATCGCCCCTTGATTTTTTTTTGTGGGGATACCTAAAAAGTAAAATCTATAAAACACAGCCAGTGTGGCTGCAGGATTTTCGTCAAAGAATCGTCGACGAATGCCATCGAATCGGAAATGCTTCAGAATATGCGCAAACGTTTCGAACAAAATCTTTATTCTTGTATGGAAGCTGGCGGTCATCAGTTTGAACACTTAATCAACTAAGTAGTAAGTAAGCAGCTAAACATAATTTAAATTTTAAAATGTAAATTTTTTCAAAGTATTGGGCGGAATTTAAAGTCTGTTGTAAAGACAATTGTAAGAGCTTTCAAAACAAATATTGCTCAACCCTCAATGCCATTTAAATATTTAGGGATACTTACCCTTGCTTGGGGGTGAAAGTGGCGGAGTCAAAAATACCAGCAAAGACCTTCTTTAATATAAAGTCGACAAATCTGAGTGTTTTTCTACAATCTTGACGCAGTTCCTGAAAATGGCTCCGTTTCGTTTTCATTTGGCCACCCTGTATAATCTTTATTTGAATTTTTGCGCATCTATAAATGGATTATAAATAATTTAGGTGAGTTTGTAATTATAAATAACATAAAAAAATCATGCAAATCATGTTTCTGTCACATATGTTCACTCAATAACTATTTTCAAATAAACCAAAATATTTTATTATCGTCGATAGCTCGTAATCCAAACATCAACATATAAAATTCCCATCAATTTTACCGCTTTAAATAATGTTATTTGCGAGTTAGCTACAAATATTATTTACTAAACACATGACATTTCGTTTTATGTGAAAGGTTTAATAAAAGATTATTTTTTTTACAAACTACCTATTTATTTAAAAATAAGGAGTAACTGCACATTTTTTAGAAAAGTAGGAACAGAGATTTTTAGCGAATTGTAAAGCTAACATAAATCAATTTTCCTATAATTTCAATTAATGATGTCATATGTTCTTTGATATCGAATATCTAGGTATGCTAAAGAACAATTCCGTACACAAGGTTGGATTCAATAAATATGTAAAATAAAAATTAATCTAGCTACATTTACTAACTGAAAAAGACATGCCTGGCATATTGAAATTATTAAATGATTTTCAAAACTTAAATTCACTTTTGAACATAGACGAATACTCAGTCACTCAGATAAAAAAAAATAAGAGAGTCGACTCTGTCATTTAAAAGATGTATGATGAGCCATATGTCGCCCAAGAAAACCCCAATCTCCAAAATGTAAGCAAATATATGTATTTTTAAAAAAAAATTGCTTACAAATATCGAAAATAAAATTTTAACTGATACCCTGTACCTTTTTAACCATCAACTTTTGACTAAGGTAAGTTTGGCAATATCGCATTATTTTGTTATCAAGGACCTACTGTTGCTCTATGTTGGATTTATTTCGAGACACCCAGTATAGGCTTACAATATTTCAAAAAAGTATATGTTTGATGTACGGTTTCCATGTATGGAATAATAGAAGCGTACCTCGACATGCGACATCATATATATTTTTGTTGAAAATTCCTATTTGGATATAGAAAAGTAGTCAATAATTCTGAATTCTGATATGACGTTATCTAGCAGTGAGACGAAGCACCTATCGACTAGCGCATTGGGTTCCCAGCCCCACATAATATCCTCCGTCTGGCTATCCCCGGACCGCTCCAGGTGACAGCACCATGATTAGAAAGGCCGGAGCGGTTAATGGCGAACTTGGCGGCACCTGAAAAAAACCTTAATTGCGACCGCGGTCATAGAGGGCGTCCGATTTTTCTAAAGGGATCAAAAATTACATTAGCAATAATAATAATAAAAAAATATTTGTCTTCAAAACTGAATACTGAGAAAATACAGGGTGAAACTTGAAATAAGTACAAATATTTTAATAGCACGTGTAGTTCGTCATATAGACAAGTCATTTTTAAAAATTTCAAATATTTAAGGAGATATATATTTTTTAAATACCCTAATTTTGAGGACCGCTGACCAGATAGACCACTGACGAAACCTAATAAAATAAACCATATGATTTACTGAAGGCGAGGTTGCCATATCATTTGTAAGATAAATAATTTTTTCTACAAAACTGTTAAAAGTGGGTTTTTTAATTGTCATTTTTGATGTTAAAAATGTCATTTTTTGACACGCGTGTTAAAAGTAAATCAAAGTTTATTTAAATTTTGTTTTGAAAATTAATAAAAGGTTTTAACAAACACATGAACAACTTTTTATTTTAAATAAGTACAAACCAAAATTTTAAACTAGTTATTACTATTAACATTTATAGTAAAATTAGAACAATTTGAAATTGTAATTCCCTGCGGAGTCGTCATACTTAAGTTGGTTTTACTGTCAACATGTGTGACACATCTATTTTCTGTAGAAATACTACTGGTAGTACTGGTGGTCTTGCTAGTAGTTGCAGCAGTAGGAAGTATTTGGCACGCAATTTCCTTCTTCTGTTCCAGTGAATTTTCAATGTAGCCTTCAGCTACCGTCGAAGATTTCCATCCTCCATGTCTCTTGATGGTAGTAAGATTTGCACCAGAATCTGCTAACAATGTCGCCGATGAACGACGAAAACAGTGTCCGGTGTAGAGTTGAGGATATGGTAGATTCAAGAACTCTGCAATATCGGCAGGCATTTTACCAAACATGTTAATTCCGACTGGATTCTTCACACATTTATTCTTCATATATTTAAGAAAAAGTTGTCTATAGTCAGCGTTGGGTGGCCGGAGTGCCATATACTTTCTAAAAAAGTTTAAATAGAATTCACAAACAACACTGAAAGTCCGAGGCACTTTCGTTTTAGTATCTGGTATGGTCACAACAACCGAAGTGACCAAATATTCGATATTATCGATGGTCATCTGACACAATTCCTCCCGGCGACACGCTCCGAAGACATCCACTATTGCTGCGACTTTCATCATCAGATACTATTCGTCTTCTGCTTCTGTGAGAAATTTGTCGATATGCGTCTTCGTCAAAACTTTTGACTTTTTTTGATATCCTTCACCCTTCCGTTTTAAAAAAGCAATAAGTTTATAATGTTTGCTTATATCTTGATCTTGCTTTATTTTTAACATAGTTTTGATCATGGAATAATTTGATCACAGCGTTGACGATTTCCATATCTTGGCTTTTTCCTCAAAATATGCCAGTAAAATACTTTCGTTACATTTCCCAGGGATCTTTTTAATGTTGCACCATTCCGAAAAGCGTCTATAAGCGATTTCGTAGTGTTCCTTTGATTTCGCCGGCAATAATTCCAATGTTGCTCGACTGGCGGCTTCTTCGATTTCAGCAAGGATGGATTCGTTACGCTCATTATCGAGATTATTCATTATACTTATAATATTACTAGAAAATGCTGTCAATATTTTTGCGTTTTTTCCGTAACTAACAACAGCACTGGTTGCTACGAAAATTTTGGTTCATAAACATTGCGATCTGTGTGGTATTTTTTGATTTCTTATTTTTATTGAGTTTAAAGTTCTTCCGATTGTTTTGTAGAAAAAATAGTGTATGATATACATGTTAAAAGTGATTTTATTTTGTTCGTGAAGTTAAAAAACTCGCTACGCTCATCATCATCATCATAATCATCTTCACTCACAAAGTAAAATACTTTTAACACGTATATCATAAATAGCTATTTTAACGCAAATTAAATTTTTGGGGTTGTTTCTAGCTCTTTTCCAACACGGCACCTGACTGATTGGAAACCTGTCCCAAGTGGATAGCCAAATCGTTCACCGACTTACTGCAGCGGAGTTGTATCGAATATTAAACTGACTGACGGCTTCGGACAGGTTTCAAACTTGTCAGGTGCCGTGTTGGAAAAGAGCTTCTAATTTAAAAACACTTGTTTTTAATAATAAGTAAAATTATTCATAAACGTGCATAAAAGCTCACCTACTTACTGAAAAACCAACTATTTAAACAGTTAACCACGTTTAAGAAGTTAATACACTGTTAGAAAGATTATCACAAATTATACTCATGAATCCGGAAATTATTTTATGAAGAATCAAAAAAACTATGATCTTCACACAATACCTTACAGTTAATTTTCGCCACATAATCTCAAACAACGTGTCATTGCTAATCATTTCGTACTTCGTAGTTTCGTGGGTGAAAATAAACACAAAACATGAAATAACAAAATAACTAGCTTGATGTACGCGAACGTTCAAGAGAATGCAAAGTAAAATATTTAAAAGCAATGTTAAGCGCATGCAAAAAATAAACTGGTGTCGTAGGCACAGGTAACAGGTAGATGTCACGAGCAGTAGGTGAAATTTTCCGCACCCGCCCCACTCTCTAGGATTGATAGTCGAGGTCAACAAAGAGGTTATGTTGATACCGGTGCACTAGTATGGTGGAGTGTAGTAAAAATGGATAATGACCAAATTTTGGATAACTATGATTGTGAGTAGATAATCTGGTTTATATTTCCAATTTATTGGTGAGGTATAGGAATGGCAAAGGAGAGGAGATTGCCATTAATATTTTCATAAATAAACATATTTCAGTCATTTTTTGACATGTCTAAAAATTCTAGTTAACCTTGTTGGAGCCTAGTCAAAGATATTAGTATAACACTGGCAACGCTGTAAAAGTCACATCCACCATGGTTCTTAAAAATTTAGTATCGGAGCCGGATCAGCGGACCTCGACGAAATTTATTTAAAATTTGACTTTTTTATTCCTGTTTTTTTTTCTTTTTGTAAAAAAATTATTAATTATGTGTTCTACACAGTGAACTGTATTGCTGGTTAAAATATTTGTACTTATTTAAGGTTCACCCTGTACATGAGGAGATAATAAACATAAATTTAACAAAAAAGAAGTACGCTCAGTACACCACAAATGGTTTCCTCATCTTCCGCGCATCCTAGAAGTACGTGGTGGGTACTATGATATAATATAAGAATAATACAAAAAAATAATATTTACAAATAATCATTAAGAACACATTTCTTTAAAGACATTCTGAACAGGCATGGTTAATAAACAGTCGGTCGGTGGTCGCGCGGTTTAAGGCGTCAGTACTTGAATCGAGGTGACTAGATCGGTGTTGGTTCGAGCCCAGCTGCCGGTAGACCGTATATAAGCTATATTCGTGGAGAGGTTTGGCGCCCTCTCTGCGGGTATGGTAGGGTGGAAGAATGTTGGCTTGGGTCAATGTGAGAGATTGATACCGGTTGATATTTGACTACCCCCCTAATTAATGAGGTTTTCCAGGTTTCCCTCATTCCTGCACTGAATAGTGGTTAGAGCCTACCAACATAAGTCGTTCCTGGGCGCAAATGCGGCCTGCTTAATAATAATATGCCACCCCCTCTCCCGCACAAGTCTCCAACTTCTGGGCTAATCCCTGTGATTAGAATGAGGGGTAGAGATATTATTATTATTATTTACTACGAATATTGATGTTGTACACGTAATGTTAATTTATTTTAAAGATAAGGCGGTGTCTTAGTAACAATTAAGTTATGGTAAAAGTATCAGACAGCATGATAATTTCTTCTTATCTTCACTGACAACCATCTTAAAATTTTAAAAGAATTGGATGTGTGGTTAAACTTTCTTATACCGCATATGAAACGAACACAGGAATTTCACATTTTTTGTATTCTGTTTCAATCAAAGCTATGCAATGATTATATAAAATATCTCCATAATTAAATCGATTGTTTCACAATAAATGTTTCAAAATTTAGCGTAAAATAGTAAAAAGTAGCGGTCCTAAATTAGTCCCTTGAGGGACACCTGACAACATTCTAACTTAATTTGATTGTCGACTATAGCCTTTGTGCTGAGACCAAAAAAATGTAAAACTAAAAGTAATATATCATGATGAAGCGTGTCAAATGCCATACTAAAATCCAAAAGAGTAAGAGCTGTTATTTTACGCTTGTGAACTTGACATATGACAACATCTGTTGCGTGAAGAACTGCAACTGTAATTTTCCTAAATCTTGATTGCAACACTGGCAGTAATTCTTTATTGTTAAAGTGATTTAGCTGTTACTCTCTCTAAGACTTTAGATAATACTGGCAGCACAGCAATAGGTTTCAAATCTTTAAATTCTGTTGGATTAGTAGGTAACTTTTGGAATAGGTCTAATTAATGGTTCCTTCCAGCAGGATGAAAAAACACTATGTTTTAAACAAAAATTTACTAAATGTGTAATTGTATTACTACAATAGTAGTAACTTAAAAATCAAAAGTTTATCGGTTTGTCTCATCGTCTTACATTTTTCTGTTCTACTTTTAAATTAAGTTTTAGCTCAATTTTAGCATTTTTTTATTTATGGAATTGTCTTACCAAGTACCATTTGGTAAGACAGGGAACTGAACTGGTTTCTCGCCTGTTTTAACGTCCGCATCTTCTCTAGGTTGACGTTCTTCTGAGAAATCCCCTCAGATCTTCATTCTTCGTCACTGTTATAATAAAGCCGCAGATATGATTATAATGACCTACGCAGATAACACATCTTTGCATTTTGGAATAATCAATGCGTGGAAGGAATGGTTGTTGCCGTTTTTCAACTGAACTTGATGTTTCCCGTTTACAGGAATAGTACAATAGTGTGTGTATATTTACATAATGTCAATAATAATAAAACAGTGGAGTTCCGATTACACGTTTGTATAAGTTTTGTCTTTATTAGCGGTTAGTTTTTAATTTTAACGTAATAGAGGCAACAGTAAGCTAGAGGTACAATGCATTAAAGACGTAAGGCCTTACAGAGGTTTAGACGCAAATTCGAACCACTTTATGGTAGGAGCAAAACTGGAACAACACCAGAAATTAGAAACCAGAACAGGAAAGAATAGGAAATCGCATAGTGACTAGACCAAAAACCAATGAAGAGAAAATAGAATATGAGAGTAAATTAAGTAGAGCGCTGACAAGTATCAGTAATATCAATTACACGAGAAAAGTACAGGAAGTGAGGACACATCACACTGAAGGAAAGAAGCAGAAAAAAGAATAATTTACTGAATGTTGAAGTTAAAAGAAAGCTAAAATAGAAGATTCTTCAAGAACGAACAGAGGAAGCAAAGAATAAACATAAGGAACACCAAAAGGGTGCTAAGAAAAGCAAAATTTATGAAGCTATATCAGAACAAATATAAGATATCAGTCAAAACCAGGATTTTATAAAAACAAAATTGGATAGTTGAAGGAAAGGATGAAATATTGAATAGGTGGAAAAAATATTTTGAAAAGTTATTAAACTGAAATGAATTTCAGGAATCGGAAAGGGAAGGTAGCAATAGCTCATTAGCCACGTATATAAAAAATAAATTGGTAGCAGGAGTAGAGAATAAAATAGGGAAATATCAGTGTGGCCTTGGACAAGAAAGAAGTACAGTAGATCAAGTTTCCACTCTGCAAGAAATTCACGCTGAAAGCTTTGAATGTGATAAACCAATCTTAGTACTATTTGTAGACTATAAACAAGTCTGTGTCAAAATAAAAAGAATAAAATTATATAAAGTTTTAGAAGAATTGGAAGTCAGCAAGAAGACAAAGAACATAATATGCGTAACATTGAAAGGCTGAGAATAGAGTAAAAGTAAATTATAGAACCATGAAAGTGTTTGAAGTAAAAAACGGGTTGAGACAAGAAGGTCCATTATAGTCAGTGTTATTTGGTTAGTTAGTTTAGACGCAGATTCGGCCCACTTTATGGTAGGAGCAAAACTGAAACAACATTTACCAGAAATTAGAAACCAGAACAGGAAAGCGTAAGAAATTTTATAGCGGCTAGGCCAAAAACCAATGAAGAGAAAATAGAATATGAAATGAAATTTAAGTATCAGGAATAATATCAATTAACTGAGAAATGTAGAGGAAGTGAGAACAAAAATAAAGAGAAGAAGAAGCAGAAAAAAGAATAATTTGATAATGAATGTAAGAGGGAGCTTAAAGTTAGAAGAGAGCTAAGATAGAAGATGCTTCAAGAAGGAACAGAGGAAGCAAATAATAAACTGTAAGATTCTACAAGGTAACGATCTTCTGATCTTAACCCCCTTGATTTATATTTATGGATATATTCGAAGCAAAAAGTATATCCACATGATTTACAGTACTTATAACAGATACTTTGAAGGATAAAATTAGGGAAGAAATAGATCATAAATCAAAATACAGTCTTGTGTTATTTTGAGAAAAATAGAATACAGGCTGATAAAAACACCCTTCCGTTGTCTCGAGATTATTTATTGACTTCCAAAAGTTGACCAGTCCCTGAAAATATCATTATGTTTTCTCTTACCAACAGAGCTACGTCATTAAAACTACTTTAATTACAAAATGATGCGTTTAAGAGGTTACGTTTATTTATTAGAGATATTAGTCATATTTTATATGTACTACACGGGACGCCCTGTTTATAGTGGACTCGAAGACATAGCAATATTGAAAATTCTCGGCATTATATTAGACTTTTCAATATTCCTGTACCTTTTCTCCAACCATATCCCATTCGAGATACTAGACGCATTTATTGGCCCAGTTTGTCAAGATTGGGTCGCCCTCGACGGCCCAAATCGGTCGCAGATAAGAGCATACCGATGGTATCTCGGCCCGATTGCCCGGTCAGGTGCATTCCATCAAAATGTAATTATATTTGTAATTCGTTTTTTATAAGCGGTGCTCTCGTGGTGTCGAGGATCCCATAAGATATACCTAACTATTTGGCCCGGAGCCTATGAATAAATTAAAATCCCCACGATAAATCCTCAGACACATGATGCGGGGATCAAGAATATATTACGAGGCGGCCAATGGCGCTGCTATCGGGTCGGATGGGGATAATTGTTTTTTTGGACGGTTTTTCGCGGAGGTTATTTGGTGATGATGCGTGAAACGGCGTCCTATAAATTAGGTATTTTTTTTGGTTGCCACGGACAGGTTGCAAAATAGACAAATACCCCCTCGGGGCAAATGAGCCAACACAGAGTGATTGGAAAAATTTGTTCAGGCGCTAATTTAAAGTATAATTTTAACTGTTATTCTTCCAAATCATCAGTCGGTCACATTTACTTCGCCCAATACAGGGTATTAAAAAAAGAGTGTAAAATATTTAAGGAGGTAATAGTATGAACCAAAATAAGCAGAAAAGTCTCAATAAACATGGGTCCACAAAGTAACGGTTGCGGAGATATGGAATGTTTTATGTTTTTTAGCCCCTTTTTTATTTTGCAAAAACGTTGTGTATTTTCTTATAATAGTTGGCTGATGTTTAGTGAAATAAACAGTACGTATTTGACAGTTGTTTTCAGTGCACAAGTTTTCTATCGCTATGGTTGGTTACTCTAACGCAGAATTAACAGACATGCATTTCATGTATGGTCGTGCTAATGGGAACGCCACCAAAGCGCGGCGTCTTTATGTTGACGCTTATCCAAATCGCCAGATTCCTTCACAATGCATGTTTGGAAGAATTCACCAAAGATTGCGTGATACTGGTTCCTTGAGCAAACAGTGCTATTTATCCGGAAGACCAGGGTCGGTATCCACTCCTAGAGCAGAAGAAAAAATTCTAGCACTGGTAGAGCAGAATCCAGGTACGAGTGTGCGGAGAATATCAGCTGAGGTAAGAATTAGCGGTCTTCTTGTTTGGAGAATCCTTCACGAGCAACTGCTACCATGTGCAACGAGTACAGGCCTTAAATCCAATAAATGATCATCAAACACGTTTGGTTTTTTGCCGCTGGTTTCTACGTCATAATGCTGAAGACCCTCGTTTTCTTGCAAACATTCTTTTTACTGATGAGGCCGGGTTCACAAGAAATGGACTGTTTAATTTTCACAATATGTATATTTGGGCCGACGAAAATCCTCATGCTCTAATAGAATCTGGACATCAGGCACGTTTTTCATTAAACATTTGGATGGGTATTGTAGGTGACAGGTTTCTAGGTCCTGTTGTTTTACCAAACCGATTAACAGGCGCTGCTTACTTCAACTTTCTGCAGAACACACTGTATGAGTTTTTGGAAGACATTCCTTTGAATCAGAGGCAACAAATGTGGTGCTCCAGCTCATTTTTACATGACCGTTAGAGAGCATTTACACCACCTTTCCACATAGATGGGTATGAAGGGCCGGACCTGTTTTATGGCCTCCAAGATCGCTTGATCTGAACCCTCTAGATTTCTTTGTTTGTAACCCCTGTCGTGATTTTGACCTTTCCAGATCCCCTACTGTTTTAGCCGATAAGAGGCCCTCTCGCCTCCCCCTCAACCACGAGATGCAGTTTTGGAAGAGACAGGAGGGTCTCTAGGGCCTGACTTGACTTTAAAAAACAACTAATTTCATTCAACAGTTTGGTGGGGAGGATATTCCTGTATGGGGCTGAGGTGTGGGGATGGAGAGAATTTGAACAAATAGAAAAAGTACAGGAGAAATATCTATGGTGGATACTAGGAACAGACAGAAACTTCGGGCTACATTGTCAGAGAAGAAAGCAAAAAAGAGATAACATGAGGGTGAAAGCAAGAAACCTAGCAGTAAAATACGAAGAAAAGATAATGAGAAGGAAAAACTACAAGATACTGCAACACTGCTGGTTAGAAAAAAAAGAAGTAAGGAAGAGAGAATATAGGCACAGATAGAGAAAAATACTACCAACGAAATAGGTATGCAACCATAGAAATGGAACGCTTAATAACTGGAGGCAAACAGATGAGAAAAGAATTACAGGCCAAGAGACAAAGATATAGACAAGCAAGAAAAAAGAACAAGAATAAAGGACTCAAGATACAATGCAAAATGTGAGAGGTTGATAACAAAGAAGATACCGAGATGCTTAAAGAGGGAAGGTAAGAAGAAAAGGATAATGTTAGCAAGATTCAGGTGTGGCAATGAGGAAAAAGATAATAAATGATGGACAGATGAAAGTGAGAGAAGATGTAGTATCTGTTGGGAAGAGATAGAAACGATAGAACATCTACTGCGCGATTGTGAAGAAATGAGGGGAAGACATGAAAGCAGATAGCAAATTTTGAACGAGGACGGAGGTTTAGAATGGATGAAGATAGTTAATAAAGTTAGAGAATCGAGAGCCAGGCAGAATAGAGTTTAAGTTTATTTTGTGTTTTGTAATTAATGTCTACTATAAGGAATATTGTAATTACTTAAGCCTGTAGGGTAAAATAAAACATTACTACTAATAAACAATTTAATTTTGTCGTTGTATTGCACATTTGAGTGCAATACAATATGTAAATTTTGTTTGTTGTGTTTAGTAACCCTAATAGCACCTTCAATATTTGAATTTTTCATAATTGCAATCCAAAAAGCAAGTAAACGGTAGCGAGCGAAACCCGGCGTGCTATAGGAGGCAGTGACGTCACACAGAAAATGCAATAAAAAAATGCCGAATGACCTCATCGCCTGGAAATACAACACATGCACAAATAGTCGAAAATCCTCAGTAATAGGCGTCTTCATGTTCATGCTCAGATGATCACAAAAACTCCGGCACGTCTGCTGGCACGGCTGCCTCGGAAGCTCGTATTCCTCATTGATTCCAAGGATCAAAGATCAGCCGTATAATAATTACATCTACCAGACTACGTACTACGTAGTTGAGATGTATACGTCCGAAGATATAAAGCGCCGCTAGTGCGTGAAAATATTCAGGAGATGGGACGCCCTGGCATCTTCATCGTCTACGACGCTCCACGGGGCCTCTCATTATTTGTTTTGAGAACGTTAGCCGCTTGGAGATGTGATACGCGATACGAAAGGTGTGTGCCTAGCGGTTTACTGTAGTTTTACGTTTTTGGGAGGAGAGTAAAGAAGGTTATATTGAATTAGGGTTTTGTGGATTTTCATCTTTAGGAAAAACTAGTATAGCTTCACGCACAAATAAATCACAACTGATTGTTTACCAAGGTGGAAACAACGGTTTTACAAGTATCCGCAAAGTATATAAAAAGCTCATCCGTTATAGAAATTACAATTTATAATTTATTATTTGAACTTTATTATTACACAATGTGATTCAGATATAATAATAAAAAATGGAATGTAGTCTCTCACACAAATACAATTTACAAATATATACAAACAATTTTGTAAAACGAAAGTCAATAATGGTAGTTCGAAAATGAAAAATACACTTCTGCGCGTCACTGGAACTGGTCCACTGGTAAAATATGACCTAGTGCAAGGCTTGGTTTTAATTAATAAAATAGTTTAACATACTTAATGCTACAACAACTGTTCAAAATTTTGTCCATCGACATGTAAACATATTTGGGCCCGTCTTACCCAGTTTCTTCTATCATAAATGTTTCTGGTTCTTGACGGTTTTGAATTCTCAAGTTATTGGCAGCAGCTATGATATGTTCACGTAAATCATCAATTGTGTCCACTTCGGTGCGTTCACTTCATTTTTGAAATATCCCCCCAAAAAAAAGTCCAAAGGATTTAAGTCAGGAGATCTTGGCGGCCATGGTACCGGTCCTCCTCGACGTACATCGTACACGTGAACTTCATTAAGGTACTCCCGAACATTTAGTCGAAATGAGGGGGAGCATCATCGTGCAAGAACCATATTTGAAGTCGGACAGCTAAAGGTACATCTTCCAGGCAGACCATTTTGAAGGAACTCGAGATACTGAACCCCATCTATTTGATTCGGTAATATGAATGGTCCAACCAAGCTTTCATCGATAATCTCCACCCAAACATTTAAAGAAAAGCGTTGTTGGACATGATCCATTTGAATCGCATGCGCATGATATACACAGAGGTGTTCCCCAGGGGAGTATATTGGGGCCTTTGTTATTTTCAATGTATATGGCTGAATTTTCGACTTTTTTTGTGATATTCTAAACCACATCAGTGAACCGATGATTATCAAATATTCTATAGTTTTTCTTTTTCGTATATTTATTCTGCTATACAGTGTATTAACTTTGACTTAGACATTATTTCCACAGTGTCCAATTCTCATGGCTTAATGTTAAATGAAAAGAAAACCGAATTATTGATATTTGGACCGCGTCGAAATGATATAATGAATTATTATGATTTAAATATAATTCTGAACGGAAAAACTCTAATGCCTGTCACTTGCTATAGGGATTTAGGAATTTACATAGAAAATATGATCATATTAGTGTTAAGTATGAGTAATCCAAGTGGTTGAAACAAAATAAGCGTAATATGGCTCATATGGCCTCTTGTTTATAAAGTTAATGATTCTTGTTCTCCTAAGTATCTCTTTAATAAACTTGTCAAAGACCAACATCTACACTCTACACTATCCCAAGGCATTGCACCGCTCAAATTTCAGAAGTTTTTTAGTTTGTATTGTTTTAAAAAGCGGATCAAATCCTATGTTGATTTGCCTGGTACTTATTTGGGAATTCTCTGTTACAACTCTAAAATGTGCTTCTCAGCTGCTGCAATACGCCGTGGTCGCCCTGGATCTCAATCTCTTCTACGATTTGGTTGCAAATTTTCCGTGCTACAACCGCGTTGCGCTACCGTGGTAATATATCGTATACGGTAATTAGTTTGAATTAACTTTTCAGTTTTTGTTTTCGAAAAATTTATTTTTCGCACATTTTTTTACAATTTATGACAAGTGCATATTAAGGCGCGTATAGTCTTGCGAGCTGAGCGGCTCATGAGCCGCTCATAAGGCGCTCGTGAAAAAAATAAATGCCCGTTAGATATAAAAAACTGTCAAAGTTATGTAAAAAATAGATATTAAGCAGATTATAAGAAACACCACCATTCAGTTTGTTCGTTTGTTTCAATTCATTAAAATGTCCGAAACTTTGTTTGCCGTGATGGTTGCAAGAGGCGCAGGTATAATAATGGCCAATTTGTATAAGAAAAAGAAACCCCGTCGTTGCTGGCACACTGAGCTATGCAAAAAACGAAATGGAGCTGAATTGATGTTGGACATGAAGTTCCAGAGCATTAATTGGCAGCATAAAAATTTTACAAGAATGTCGCCTACTGATTTTGAAAATTTACTGTTTCTATTAGTCTAAGTATCTCTTCATCTGACCAGGTCGCCATGGTTTGATTCAAAAAGCCTGTCCACACTTACAAGCACGTAGTTTTGCCGTCCAAACTGACACTGAGCATCTCTTTGTGCTCGCCGAAAAAACCGACTCCCGTTGGCTCACAGCAAGCGGCTCAAAGTCGGCTCGAACTACGCTCAAAACCCCGTCCACACTGGCCACACTTGTTACATGAGCGGCTCGTGAGCCGCTCAACTCACGAGTCTAAACGCGCCTATATTGTTTGGCAGCGTAATACCAAAGACGGTTTGCGAGTAGACAAAATATAATGCCGAATCCTCTTTGAATCACAATGAACAACTTCTGTAATGCTTTGGCGATAACCGTGTGGCACTGTGGCAGTGTTTTTTTTTTATATATATTTGTGTACATACGGTCAAGAGAAGGAAAGGTGGCACGTAAAAAAATCTTTGCAACAACAACTTTTAATATTTCGAAAAAAAATTTTTCGCCTTATAATTAAATCTAGAAATTTTTTGGACAATTCCATTAACTCTTATTTTTTTCTATCCCCTCTTGAAATATTTGTACATATTTAGAGTTAACCCTGTATATGTCATGCAGCACATTGAGCCAATTTGGAAAAACTATACCCAACTGGGCATCCCTAGAAATAAATTCAGATTTTCGGAAACATGAATAATTCATGCAAGGAAGCCCGTTAAAAAGAATAATTAATGTACACCATTCGCTAAAAGTCCGCGATAAATTGCACAGTTAATTAGCTTCTCATTTGCTATGCTCGATGCGAGGTGATAACCTAAGTGGTACACATTTTAGAAAATAATATGCCTTGTAAAGGGTACGCGTCGAGCTGGGTACGGTTCTCTTTAGTGGATAAAAAGTTTTCATTAACATAGCGATGGAAACGAGTAAGAAATAATTACTATAATTGTTTTATGGGGACAGTGAGGAGAGTAACACTTTATTTTGACTATCTTCGATCGAATCCGACTGCTTTTTGTACGCGTTTCTTAAGCTTGTTGTCAATAATTAAACGCATATGACAATTAGTGTAAAAATGTTGTAATGTGTCAACTTTATTTAATCTGAAGCCTTTTTCAGTGGATACATGTTCTTGCCGTTTTGTTTTGCTTGTTTTGGGCAGTACATAGCAGGGTGATGCATAACCCAGCTAACAATTTCCTGTTCTATAAAAATCGTAAGAACATTTCCAGTGGAAATTTTATAGAGCAATTTTTGTTCTAAGAACATTTTCAAAACGTTCTTACAACACTTAGTTATACCATAAAATGTGCACCGTTCTACAGGGTGTTAAAAAAAGAGTGTAAAATATTTCAGGAGGTAATAGTATGAACCAAAATAAGCAGAAAAGTCTTAATAAACATGGGTCCGGAAAATAACTGTTGCGGAGATATGGACCACTATTCGTTTTTCAAACATTTTATTTTATTAGGAATAAACCAACAAAGGAAGCTTTTAACAAACAAAAAACAAAGTTACAGAAGATGTTCAAAGTGCCCTCCCATTCCAAGTAGGCACGACATCTTCGTCTTAACGATATTCGAACTCTTTCGAAAACACCCTCCTTGGTTTGGATTTCTTGACACTTTTGATTAATCCGTAGCTGCAGCTCTTCCAGGCTATTTACAGGAGAACCATACACTAATGTCTTCAAATATCCCCAAACAAAGACATTTAGACGGTTCGGATCAGGCGATCTTGGAGGACACCCTCCTTGGTTTGGATTTCTTGACACTTTTGATTAATCCGTAGCTGCAGCTCTTCCAGGCTATTTACAGGAGAACCATACACTAATGTCTTCAAATATCCCCAAAACAAAGAAATCTAGAGAGTTTAGATCAGGCGATCTTGGAAGCCATAAAACAAGTCCGGCCCTTCCTACCCATCTTTGTGGCACGTTTTTCATTAAACATTTGGATGGGTATTGTAGATGGCAGATTTCTAGGTCTTGTTGTTTTACCAAACCGATTAACAGGCGCTGCTTACCTCAACTTTCTGCAGAACACACTGTATGAGTTGACATTCCTTTAAATCAGAGGCAACAAATGTGGTTCCAGCATGATGGTGCTCCAGCTCATTTTTCCATGGCCGTTAGAGAGCATTTACACCAAACTCTTCCACATAGATGGGTAGGAAGGGCCGGACCTGTTTTATGACCTCCAAGATCGCCTGATCCGAACCGTCTAAATGTCTTTGTTTGGGGATATTTGAAGACATTAGTGTATGGTACTCCTGTAAATAGCCTGGAAGAGCTGCAGCTACGGATTAGTCAAAAGTGTCAAGAAATCCAAACCAAGGAGGGTGTTTTCGAGAGAGCTCAAATATCGTTGAGACGAAGATGTCGTGCCTGCCTGGTAATGGACGGAGGGCACTTTGAACATCTTCTGTAACTTTGTTTTTTGTTTGTTAAAAGCTTCCTATGTCGGTTTATTCCTAATAAAATAAAATGTTTGAAAAACGAATAGTGATCAATATCTCCGCAACCCTTACTTTGCGGACCCATGTTTATTAAGACTTTTCTGCTTATTTTGGTTCATACTATTACCTCCTGAAATATTTTACACTTTTTTGAACACCCTATATAGAACTTTTTAGTTCTTTAAGCTGTGCTGTAAGGTCTGCAGGAAATACTTATAGAATTGTTGAATGAACGTTCTCAGAGGTCTTAACATTTTTTTAAAACATAGTTATAACAAAGCAATTTCATAAAAATTCTATGGTACTTCGTTATACAATTTTTGTGTTGCATGGTGTTCTATTTAGAGAACTTTAAAATCGTTGAATTGTGTCTTTTAGAAACAAAATTGAGATGAATTGCTTAGTTGGTTTGTCAGGGAGCAGTACATTTTACTGCAGAAAAAGTTTTATCGTGAAATATGTCGTACATTATGGTAATTTTTTGACGCGCCCTCAGTTAACTTTGTATTTCCTATGATGCTGGAAATTTAATAAAAAAAAAGTTTTCTAAATTGATGAATTTAACACCCAATCGTATATAAAATAGTCAGAAAGTAAGTATATCCATATGATTGATATCATTTCACCTATTTATATTGTATATATTGTATATACTGTATATATTGTATATATTGTATATATTGTATATATTGTATACATTGTATATATTGTATATATTGTATATATTGTATATATTGTATATATTTATAATTAAGATTTTTTTCTTTCTTCAGAATATGACGACAGAACGAAAGGTTTTATCTTGTACTTGATATTCTGAATATCGATGTGTATCGGAACATCCCTAGCTATTCCCAAATTCTTTTCTCACATTTCTAGCAAAATGAACTAGTTTAATTCATTTAAATAATGTGATATTTAAGTATTTGGACCGCACCCGTATTAGAAGGAGCCGCATTTAGCCGCTTGATTTAAATTTTTTAGCTTGTAATCCTCAAGAAGAAATGATAAATAATTTCCTGTACGTGCTCGCCAAACGCAATAATGATATGTAATTTTATCGTAGTATTAATCTTGTAAAAATATAGAATTTCCGAGGGCTCTTATTAATTTCGATTGCTTTACTTAAGATATAATTAAACAATTAAGCATATTTCCTTATTACCGCTAATTTAAGTCTATATACGGCGACAAGCTGCCCGAGTAAGTCCCTTTGTTACGGAGTCGCGAGGTTGGTGGTCTTGAATAAAATATCGTATCAGATATAAAGTTTAAAAATCTCTATAGACGATAATAACCTATAATTATTTTCTGTGAACGTATTCCCATCCCAATATAATAAATACAATGACGGTGACCGTGTGGCTCAATTCAGCATACCACTATTGGGCATTATGAACTGAACTGAAAAAAAGCAGTTGGTCTCAAAATTGACAAGTGTAAAATATACAGGGTGAGTCAAATTTCGGCAGCTACTGGCACCAGTCACTCTTCCGTTAGCAGAATACTCCACAAAGAAAAAATTGCATCCTTATCATGTTACTTCAGTTCAGCATCTAACGCCACAAGACCCTCTAGCTAGGTTACGGTTTGCACAGTTACTTGGCTTACAACAAAATGATGACCCAACATTTTATAATAAAATATTATTTACGGACGAAGCCACATTTACCCGACGAGGTATTTTTAATTGGAGAAATAGTAATTCTTGGGAAATAGAAAATCCTCATCTGCCAATAGAAGTACATTTTCAGGAAGAATTCTTTATCAATATTTGGTGTAAAATTCTCTGCGATAATATTGTGGGGCCGTTCGTACTACCATGTCCGCTTAACGGAGAACATTATTTAAATTTTGTAATTACTGACTTGCCACTACTTCTTAAAGATATTTCCTTAAATTTATGGCAGATATTCTGGTTTTTGCATGATGGTGCACCTGCACATTACCCCCGACTTAGCCCTGATTTAAATCCGCTGGATTTTTACTTTTGGGACTATATTAAATCTTTAGTTTACAAAGACATTATTAATAGTCAAGAACAACTGTGGGAAAAGATTCAAGAATCGGTTAATATTATAAAGCAACATAGAACTTTATTCAACGTCAGACAAAATGTAAATAAGAGGCTTAGAAAGTTCATTGAAGTCGCCGGTGGTCACTTCGAGAGTCTTTTATGATTAATAATTTGTTAAGATATGCATAATAAAATGTTCAGTTGTTGCAGTGTTCGTCTTATTGTTATTTCAGTTTTGATATGTTAAGACTCCCTAATTTTCTAATTTAATTCTCGCCGAATCTCAAAAACTCAAATGGTTTGTTTCTCGAAAACGGCTAAGTTTATCGATTTGTAGTTCAATAGTTTCTTATTAAAAAAATCAAAAGTGTAAAATACAAAAAGTAGCGCCCCCTAGTCGGGGCCTCAACACTGTTTGCATATTCGTAATTGTCACCTAAAAAATCATAAGATTACAAATTTTCAAAACAATCGGTCCATACGTTCTTAAAATATAGCAAAAATTCGGAAACAATTTTTCAACTTTAACACCCTATAAAATGAAAAGGAGCAACAATTATTGAATAAGATAAGTTCAGTTCCATCGCTATATTTTCACGTTAATAATCTGCCCTTAAGCTATGTACCATTATTAATGACTCAGCCTGTATATCCGAAAAATTTGAAAATTTGGCAAGTACTGGCGAATACACAGAGAAAACTAGTCGATCTTGACAAAGAAATGTTGATTCCAAAAATATACGTTCCTGCCAATTGATTATTTCTGTTGATTGTTAAATACATCTTTGGTTAAGACAATTTTACATGGTTATCTTTGATTGGAATATTTATTCAAACTAACAAACTATTTGGTTCTATTTATGCACTATGCAAATACTGGGCTGTTCCCTACTTCCTGGAAAATCAGCACACGGCGACAGTTAGTTGTCAACATTTCTTGCATAATGAACTAATTTGATTAATTTACAAACAAATTGCGGCCATATTTTGTTATTTTAACAAATTATTTTGTTGAATTAATCAATTTTGACATTAACTTGATTACTTATATAAATTAAATTAACAACTTATATTTTCTATATTATACAGGGTGTTAAAAAAGAGTCTAAAATATTTCAGGAGGTAATAGTATGAACCAAAATATGCAGAAAAGTCTTAATAAACATGGGTCCGCAAAGTAACGGTTGCGGAGATATGGATCACTATTCGTTTTCAAACATTTTATTTTATTAGGAATAGAGCGACAAAGGAAGCTTTTAACAAACAAAAGACAAAGTTACAGAAGATGTTCAAAGTGCCCTCCGTCCATTTCCAAGCAGACACGACATCGTCTCAACGATATTCGAACTCTCTCGAAAACGCCCTCCTTGGTTTGGATTTGGCACATTTTTCATTAAACATTTGGATGGGTATTGTAGGTGACAGGTTTCTAGGTCCTGTTGTTTTACCAAACCGATTAACAGGCCCTGCTTACCTCAACTTTCTGCAGAACACACTGTATGAGTTTTTGGGAGACATTCCTTTGAATCAGAGGCAATCATTTTTCCATGGCTGTTAGAGAGCATTTACACCAAACTTTTCCGCATAGATGGGTAGGAAGGGCCGGACCTGTTTTATGGCCTCCAAGATCGCCTGATCTGAACCCTCTAGATTTCTTTGTTTGGGGATATTTGAAGACATTAGTGTATGGTACTCCTGTAAATAGCCTGGAAGAGCTGCAGCTACGGATTAATCAAAAGTGTCAAGAAATCCAAACCAAGGAGGGTGTTTTCGAAAGAGTTCGAATATCGTTGAGAAGATGTCGTGCTTGCTTGGAAATGGACGAAGGGCACTCTGAATATCTTCTGTAACTTTGTTTTTAGTTTGTTAAAAGCTTCCTTTGTAGGTTTATTCCTAATAAAAAAAAAATGTTTGAAAAACGAATAGTGGTCCATATCTCCCCAACCGTTACTTTGCGGACCCATGTTTATTAAGACTTTTCTGCTTATTTTGGTTCATACTATTACCTCCTGAATTATTTTACACTCTTTTTTAACACCCTGTATAATATTAAAAGCTTTCAGTAACAGTGATTAAATAATACATACAATTTACTGAAAGATACAAATACTCCTATTAAATAATATTACATAATTATATAAATTTCTAAATTACATAATTGTACAAATTTCTATAATATAATATTAAAAGTAAGCTTTTAATAACAGTGATTAAATAATATATAAAATTTACTGAAAGATTTGCAAATACTCCTATTAAATAATATTACATAATTGTGCAAATTTTATGCACAAAAATTATTGCATAATATATATTGAAAATATGAATACAATAAGTATCAGTAGTGTACAGAGTGCTTAAATTCGAGGGAAAGTTTGGAAACTATAAAAGATGTTAGAACACTTAATTGTGGCAAAGCTGGTTAATTTGATGCTCTATCAAACACTGCTTAGACATTAAGATGTAATACATTCTGAATACTCCCAAAGATATCCCTAAAAAAGAATGAAATATTTATGCTTTATTTATTTCTTTCTGACTTTATTTGAAGAGATTTTTTAAAATTAGCCACACTTTCTCATAATATTTAAAACCAGATTTGACATTAAATTTCTAACACTAAATATACTAAAAACTAAATATATACCTTTTGCAATTCATGTAAACAACTTACCGAAATTCGACAGTTTAAAAATAGGAAACGAACAAGCGATTGCATCAATAAACAGCATAACGTATCTTGGCGTCATTTTAGATTGCCACTTAAGATAGAATGAGCATATCAAGTCTACAATAAACAAGCTCAGAGCCATTTTATTAATATTCAAAGAACTTAAAAAATATTTACAATTAAATCATCTTAAGATAGTACATTTGGTCTTATAGAATCGTATTTGAATTTTGGGAAAGCTGCATGGGGTGGAGCTTTATATGTGCATATACATGAGTTGGAAGTTATCCGAATTTTGTTTTTGAAAATAGGTAACAAGTACTCTACCCAAAAGTTATTTCAAGACAGTAGTATACTAGATTTGAAACAACTGTTTTCAGGAAATGTGTTTAGAAGTCCATGTTGCTCAAAATCGAGCAAGTATTACGTGTCACACGAGACAATCTGCAAAATTACTTTTACAGGTGCCTACAATGATTACCACTATGGCTCGACGTAGTTGGTTACTTTTGCGTCCCAGATTATCTCCCTGAAATTATTAAGTTATACACCTGCAAAAGTTGAAGTCACAACTAAAGAAATTAAGATTGAACATAAGAAAGCACATTGATTTAATAAAATGAAATGATGTCACAATGTAACAAAATAGTGATTGTTTGTTAGCCATTTATTTATTTACGAAGTTCACGAAGAGTGGAATTTTTTACCGTGTTGAACTCATTTATTGTTTATTTTATTATGTTGTATGTATTTTTTTTAGAAGTTCATGGACAGGTTTACACACCATGTCGAACTTATTTTGTTTGCTCATGTATATTTAACTTCAATTGTTGTTATCTTACGTTATATCGTAAAATAAACCATTAGTATTTAAAAAATGATTACGGATACGGGTGATAATATCTAATGATGTTATATTTAAACTTCAGTATCTATTTTCGATCACAAAATTTATTAACAGTCACTTGTTGTGGAAAACAAGGGGCTACGCCAATTTACTTCATTTTACGATCTTGCCTCAGAGTTGACCATTATTTTTTAATCCATCTTCATTAATTGGCTTGTCTCCTATGTACCCATGATTTACGCACTTTACACAAAAAGAAGCATCTTGTAAACAGAACTGTCATGTTTACGAACTAAGGTTGATGTACTGATATTAAAAAGCCTTTAAAATTCATTACTGTGTCGTTTAATTTCCATAAATTATCTTAGTTCTTGCATACTAAGCGTGCAGAACAGTTTTACAATGTTTCATCATTTTTTCGTGCCAGAGGGAAAATTACGCTCCAAGCGCGACATCTACAGGGCGATTTATGAAGCCGGTTAGATCGAAATATGACTAAAGCTTGTAGGTCTCAAGTGAAGAATTAAAAAAAATATATTTCAGTCTGTTTGTGGTTAATAGAAATCATATTTTTACTTGATTTTGAATTATAGTTCTTTTCACATGTAGGCATTTATGTTATTTAGTTTAATAGGATAATAATCTAAATATTGTCAATGAAAAAACAAATTAGTTTTATATGGAAATTGTTAAAGAAATTTTCCATGAATATATTATTATGTTTGTCTACAATCAGCTGCGATAGATGAGATCTAACCTATGTCTGAATTCCAAAGATTACTAATTGTATCTACTGAAACTAATATTTTCAAAACATCTATTTATTTTCTTTTACTCTCTAGAACCAAATCTTAACCCACTGTTCTTCTTCTTTCTTATATAAATGATTTGATTCCTTGTAGTAAATTAATTTAAGCTGATGCAAACATTTTGACTAAAATAAAATCCTTTGGCAACTCGTTTTGCAAAATAATCACAGCTACATAAACCTTAAGCCGCGTACACACTTGTAACTTCGATGCGTACCTACTTCTCAAATAAGGTCAAGTAAGTAGGTCGTGATGCGCGTAACATGTTGCAGAAAATTTTTCTCCGAATATAATTCGCTATGTTGCAAACTTTTTGATGATTACATGTAGTGTGCAGTCCAGTGAATTGTGTTAAGAAAAAAGTTACAGTTCCACACTATGCTTAACCGCATCAGACAGTATCAACCTTTCATGTGAAGCACTTAGGCCTCATTGCGCCCCTTGTACCTCTTATTAGGAGATCGATTCACCTGAGCCGCCAACCAACCGAATAAGGAGAAAAAGGTGGTGACGTTACTCAGGAGGATCTCTATAATCTAGGACATAGAAGGCCATCGTTCTCCCAACACGGATTCTCTTATCGCAACCCCTACAAAGAGGTGTTTCACATTGCAATAGAGGTGTTTCCTTGATCAACAGTGTCCAGTTTGAATACCTGTCACCAGGCGAAGATTTGTCCTAGACATAGCCAGGTACTTTTTAGCTGTATCTTTGCAGGGATGCCCTAGGAACTCTTTAGTAAATTGACCGTCATTTGTTTCATCTTAACATTTCCTAAACTCTTTGTGGGTGTCCTCCTTGATGATTTCAACAAATGCTGTCAACGGAAGCGTTCTGGAGGGACCAAATCCAAAAATATTGAGATTCGATGCACTCCTAGCCAGCTTTTCAACCACTTTATTTCCATTGCACCGGTCGTGTCCCATTACCCAGCATACAGATACAGATTGGTTGAGGCTACTACCAGTGCCTGATGGCATGCCCATGCTGATCTAGTTGTTATCTTATGATTATGTAAGATCAGTAGTGATTGTTTACTATATGTGTAGATTCTAATGGTTTTGCGCGTTGTATGTCTATGGATAATTTCTTTGGCAGCTATGATTATAATTACTAATTCCGTTTGTACCACGGTAGCATTCGTATCCATTGAACACTGATATTGAATATGTAAGGATCTGGAATAAATCCCACATCCTGCACTTTCCTTTATTTTTTATCCGTCTGTGAAGACGTTGATTACATCTGCGCTGGCGACCTCCTCATTCCTGGTAAGTACCGTGCAGGGTCTGACAAACACAAACTTGGGATAAATATTGTCAGTGTCTGTCTGCAAAAGGGGCATCTTCCTGACTACAGGCGACTCTTAACTTCTCCACATCCTACATCAGGTATAATACCAGTATTTTTGAGGCGAAGCATAGTTGCTGCAGCCACTTCTTTTAGATAAATATCCAAAGGTGGCAGACATAGCATCACCATTGCTATGGTGGGTGTCGTACGCATAGCTCCAGTTATGCTTAGACAGAGAATCGTTTGTACCTGACTGAGCTTTTGTTTAGCTGTCGTCTGTTGGACTTTCGGCCACTAGACAATAGCTCCATAGGCTAACATTGGTCTCACAATGGCAGTGCATATCCACATGACCGCCTTTGGATTCATTCCCCAAGTTTTACCAACGCTCCTGCGGCACTGCTCGTAGGATATGTACGCCTTTTATAGTCTTCTCTCCATGAAAATTCCTTGTTAGCTTCGAATCAAGGTATTTTACATCCCAACGAAACTAAGCGTAGTGTTTAGGAGACTTGGTGCCTTTATGGGTCCCATTCCTCATTCTCGTTAAGAGAACCATTTCTGTCTTCCTGGGGTTGACGGACGGAGCATGGTCCTCATGAGGTTCTGTTACAAGTGTGTATGGGGCTTTAAACCGCTTATCTACTTGTAGCCTAACTTCGTCTTGAACCTCGTCCTGTTACTTTAACACGACCATGTGATTGGGACCCTGTACCTCGCTTATTAGTATTGGCAACTTATCTTGTTCTTGATCTTGTCATGGTCTTGCAAGACAAAACAACGGGCTCGTCCGCAGTGGAAAACGGACCCTAACGATGCTAACTTTTTGCCTTTGTCGATTACAGTATATCTGATGTCGGCGCTGATTATTGCGGTTGGCATTTATTATAAAATTCTCATGATTTCCTACTGATTACCGGGTGTTTATAAAAATGCAAAAGTTATTGTTTATTTCTGTTATAATTTAGCGGTTCTGCAGCTTTGCAGCGCTTGCCATTGAGTAGACATTAAAAACAAGGTTATTGACCTAAATACGGTAGGTGAAGACTCGGATTGCAGGATTGCACTGAATGGATATGTTCCGGACAGCTTTTTGTTGACAGCACGAAGGTTTTTTATTATTGTCTGTACTTAAATACAAAAAACGTCTTAATAATTTAACCTAGATAGTATTGGATTTCACTGTTGTAATTTTAATATTAAATATTTTTTATGTTGAAACTTAATATGTTAATTGTACCCCTTTAAAAAGTAATTTATAGCATTAATTACACATTACAATATGTAGGTACTATAGGAAAATATTTAAATTTGGCAACGCCGCGTGAGGCTGACACCGAGTTGAATTGCCGCCAGCGGTCAATGACAGTCTGAAAAGGGGGGTTTAAATAATGGTTTGAAAATATTTTTTTTAGACGTAAATGCATTAATTTTTTTTTAATCGCGTATTCGTATTATACTCACTTTTCCCTATCTTCTCTCAAAATTAATGACATTATGACTGAATCACCACGTACATTGAATTAACAAATCTCTTCTTACTGCGTACTACGTAGTAATGTTATTTAGCTATGGGTACCTGCGCCACTTGAAGAGATATGGTAATTAACTTTTTTTAGCAACACATATAGATGACGGGTTTTTCTCATTGTATAACAACCCTACCGCCACCCTGTACAGAACACACCATGGTTTCACGCCCAATAAAATGCGCTACGCGCCAATAACGGCCCAATAATTAATTAGTCTCGGGGCGTTAGGTGTACCGCTCTTCACGGATAGAGCGATTGCATCGAACCTGTCCGCTCGGAGCGATCGGATCTCCGATAACCGTCGAAGATAAGTGATCGCCTCGGTGTGAGTTCGACCTTTTTCGTATTTAATTAAGGCAATTAAGTGTCTCATATACAACAACCCCCTGTAGATAATATCGGGGACGGAGATAAGAACCGGCGTTGGTCTGCACTCGAAGTCGCGGTACGTGCGAGGTTGAGTTATGTCGCCAAATCGGCCGATAATTAGGCGAGATCTCGATGTGCTCGCTGCCCGGGGTCGATTTTATCCCCGGTGGAACGCAAAGTGACAAAACGCTGCGTAATTCAAGGACTAATTGATTTCATTCACCCGCCACCTGTACAAACAAAAAATATGTCAGTTTGGAATTCATCGTGTTAAAGCTAAGTAATCGCCTATTCAGGAGGAACGTGACAAATCACTGCTGTTAAAATAAGAGATGCAGAACAGTGCATCTCGCGTTTTTGTAGATGTAAGTTTTAATCCCTGGATTTAATACAGAACCGGACTGATGTTGTTGTTGGAAGCGAGACGGTTTATCTACACATTCAGGTCTGATGACCCATTGTGCATGCCGCTACTTGCAGAGTTCAAAAAAGGCTCGACTGCGTCCAAAGACTAGCATAGGGTTTGCTAGAATCTTTCCAATATTCTGAGAAAAAAGAAGAGATGTTTCGGTATTTTCATCATTAAACATATATATATATATATATATATATATATATATATATATATATATATATATATATATATATATACATCTTCATATCTTTTCTGCGTCTTTTCATATTACAACGATTCTACGTCCGTTAAAGTATAGTGAAATATTTTTAGACATAGGTGGCGTCTTAAATGTTTTATAATTGAAAATACAGAGTATATAACAGAAATCTTTTTGCTGCCTTCAATAATAGAAGATTTCTACTTTGCAATGATTTTGCGTCCTTACATTTTACTATTATTTCCGCGTCCGATATACGTTTATATGTTTGTATCTTTTCTGCGTCCAATAGTATATTATAATACTTAGTAACAATGTTTCAGCGTCCGACATAGTTGCCACTTCCTTGACAACTTCGAGCTTTAATATTTATATAGTATATTCTTTCCTGGGTCTGACACGACGCGATATAGAAATGTTTGAGATAATTAATTTGCCATTAACCAATTATTGGTAACAATGAACTTTTCAATTTTATTTGATACAGGACAGACTAGATAATCTTTAATTATGTTAAACGTGATATTAAAAAAATATTTATACATTTAAAATATAAAAAATAGTTTATTTATAAAATTGTTGTTTATTTATCGTCGCGCTGTGTAGTAGAAAAACAAAAAACAAGTTTCTTATCCACGCAAAAATAAACAATAGAAGTCACACCTACTGAAACACATTTGAGAAAAATGCAAACAACTAAAGATTATCTAATTACTGCATAATAAATACGTTTTTCTAAAAGTGTATAAGCATAATCATTTGTTATTACACGTGTCACGTTGATCTAAATTCAAATTTGAAAAAAATGGCATTTTGTTGTGTAAAAGTATTAACTTTTTAATCCATTACATGGATAAGAAGGAGGAAAGTAATTTTAGGAACAAACTGAGGGAAAAAGATGAGAAAAACACAGGTAGACAGAGGGAAGAAGAAATCAGGAAGAAAGGCGCTGTATTGGAACGTAGCAGGTGTAACAAATAAGGAGGCAGACTTCTGGGAATACGTGGAAGGGTTTGACATAGTGAGAATGATGGAAACATGAGCAGAAGAGAAATCGTGGGAAAAAATTAAGTACAGATTATCAAAATGCTTCAAATGGGAACTCCAAGGGGCCGAAAGGGTGAAGACGAAAGGCAGAGCGAAGGGTGGGTTGATAATGGGGGTACGCGAGGGAATAGAAGTAATAAGGAAATGAAAAACACAAGAGCATGATAAGTAGCAGAGTAAACATAGGAAAGAATACATGGAGAATAATAACGGTATATAGTACAGGGATGAAAGATTTGAAGTCGCAAATTAAGGAAAAAGTAAATGACCGCTCCAAGGACAAAATGCAGAAGATTTTAATGGTCTAATGAGAGAAATGGCAAAAAGAAGAGAAGAGTCGGAAAAGGGAGAAAAGATAAAATAGATAATAAAATGGGGAGATTAATAGAGGAAATAATAAAAGATAATGGATGGGATGTACTGAATGGAAATAAGGAGGGAGACGAGAAAGGAAATTGGACATATCTGGGACCAAGAGAGTCGGTAATTGATTATGCAATAGTCTATGAAGATGCTTGGGAGGAAGTGGAAAGTTTAAAATAGCAGACAGGGTGGAGTCGGATCATATGCCTTTGGAAATAAATTTAAGGGGACCGGAAAACGTGATAGCAGCAACAGAGAGACAATCAAAAATAAGAGAGGAATTATAAATAACGAAATGGGGAAAAGAGGAAATAGTAAAGTACAGAGGAAGAACGCAGATGATGAGCTTTAAGGGAAAGGCAGTCGATGAGAAGATGAGGGAATTGGCAGAATGGATAGGGGGAGCAACAGAGAAAAAGAAAATACTTAATAGGGATAAAAGAAACAGCTGGTGGGATAAAGAATGCAGAGAACTGAATCGACAAGCCAGAGGACAACTGAGAAAATGGAGACAGAACAAAACTACAAAAGAGGAATATATGCAATCGAAAAACAACTATAGAGTTGTAAGGAAAAGAAACAGAGTTAGGAGAAAGAAGAAGAGAAGAATATAAAGAAAATAAAAACGGAAACAGAAGCGTGGAAGTATATTAATAAAGAAAGAAAGAAGCGGAAAAAGTGAGCGAGCAGATAAAAATGGAAGAATGGAAAAGTTATCTGTAGAATTATTAAGTGGAAACGAAGAATATGAAGAAAAAAATAGTGTGCAAATAGAAGATGGAAACCAAAGAATAGATAGGGAAGAGATAGTGGAACAGATTAAAAATTTATAGAAAGGAAAAAATGCTAGAAAGGACACAATACAAAATGAGGCCAGGATTTACGGCACAGACGCTGTAGTAAACAGTCTCTGTGAAATTATCAATGAGGGAAAAGTAAACCAAAAAGCTGGAGGGAAGGAATAATCTCCCATATTTATAAAAAGGGATAAACCAGAAAACAAAATATTACAGAGCTGCTATACAAAAAACTAAAGGCGGAATGGAGGGAAAAGAAATTATACCAGACGGGCAGGCAGCGTACAGAAAGGGTGCAATTGACAATGTATACATATTGCATCATCTAATTAACAAAGAAGTGCAGAAGAAAAATGGAAAGTTGTATGCGTTATTCATAGATCTAAAAGCGGCTTTTGATAATGTACAAAGACTAAAATTGTAGGAACACCTAAAGGACAGAGGAGTGGATAAACACCTGATAAGAAAACTTAAAGATATATATATATTATATAAAACAACGTTGAATAGAGTGAAAGTGAACGGGATGGAAAGTACAGAATTTCATACAAACAAAGGAGTGAGACGGGGTGCCCACTAAGCTCTTCCTTATTTGCAGCATTTATTGGCGACATTGAGGAGAGATTGAGGATGGCTCAGGCAGGAGGAGCAGTAGTGGGACAGAGAAAGGTTTGGGTACTCTATAATATGCAGATGACATCATTATAGTAGCAAATGAAGAGAACGAAATGAAACAGATGATAAGACAAGTGAATGTGGAGAACACAAAACTGATGATTTTTGGAATACATTTGCAGCACATATAAATATAAGGAAGGTAAATCAAGCAATGGGGATAGCTTGGGGGACAGAGAGAAAGAAAATTCAGACATAAGAGACAACTAATATTCTTCGACAGTTTAGTGCGGAACATACTCCTGTATGGGGCCGATGTGTGAGGATGGATAGAATTTGAATAGAAAAAGTACAGGAGAAGTATTTAAGGTGGATACTAGGAACAGACAGAGAAACTCCGGGCTACATTGTCAGAGAAGAAAGCAAAAGAGATAAAATGAGAGTGAAAGCAAGAAACCTAACAGTAAAATACAAAGAAAAGATAATGAGAAGGAAATACTGCAAGATACTACAACAGTGTGGGTTAGAAAAGAAGAAGGAAGGAGGAGAGAATATAGGGACAGATAGAGAGATATACTTCCGACGAAATGGGTATGCAATCACAGAAATAGAACGCTTAAGAACTGGAGGCAGACAAATGAGGAAAGAATTTCAGCTAAGCACAGATATAGAAAGGCAAGAAAGAAGAACAAAATTAAAGAGGGAGAGTAAGAGTAAGAAGGAAAGGAAAGATTCAGCTGAGGAAAAAAATAATACTTGGCGGACAGATGAAAGTGAGAGAAGATGTAGGGCCTGTTGGGAAGAGAGAGAAGTGGTAGAACATCTACTGCGTGATTGTGAAGAAATGAGGGAAAGACATGCAAGCAGAGCAAATTTTAAACGAGGTCTGTAGAGCAAAATAAAACTTATTATTACTATTACTCTATTACAAGTATTGTTTGTTATAATTAGGTATTCGGATATTACGTAAGGTAAAAACTGACACTTAATATAATTATTTGTATACTGAAAGTTAGGAGTTTAATAACGCTAATTGTGGTGATACAAATTTTGATTTTAAATACGAATATCACAAAATAGTGACGGAAATAAATTAATATTAGCTTTCTTAAGAAAACAATTGCTCAACAAAACAAGGAACATATAGTTCTAATTAAAAATCATGAAAAAATAACCAACAAAAATTGCAATTACTAATAAAAATTGCTAGTATTTGTTTGCTTCATTATTTTTGCTGCTAAAACATAGGAAATATCAGTAAAGGAATTTTCTAATAAATTCACAAATTTTATATAAATCTGTGTACGAAAGTTAACGTTGACTGTTTAGAAAGCAATTATGTCCCATATAAATTTTGTCTTGGTCTTAACTCTCGCGAATTAATATGGAGTTCAAACATAAACAAACCTGTCCAAAAAATAAAAATTCAGTAGTTCACAAAATATTTTACTCCCAACATGAAACGTTTATTCCGAAATAGGAACAAACGTATTTTGAGACTGATCTAGTATCTTCTATCGCAAAAAAGATGCCATCATTTGTGCGTTAGGGGCAAGGTATTTTAATATACAGGGTGATTTCACTTTAAATACAGAAAAAGCAGAAACACATTAATTGCCAAAAAATAAGTAGAGTTTGCTCTATAAACTTCTTTCTTGGGGAAGCGGTATTCGAGATAGGGTGTTAAAGTTTACAATAAAAAATATATATTTTCTGTAATATCTTCATATTGCGCTGACGTTGAATGAAATTTACTACATCGTATTCAAATAATTTTACCTTTTACTGAATGTAATATTAACCTCGTGGCATGCTACTTATGAAGATATTACAGAAAATATATTTTTTTGTAAACTTTAACACCTTGTATGTCTAATACCGCGTCTCCCAGAAAAAAAGTTTATAGAGCACACTTATTTTTTGGCAATTTATCTATTGCTGCAATTTCTGTATTTAAAGTTAAATCACTGTGTATATAGAGAACAACATATTGATATTTGCTTCAGGGAACTGACTAAAGTCTATTGAAATTGAATTTCAAAAAATTTACTCAATGTTTCAAAATTTATCGTTGTTTGTTGTGATAAATAATATAAAATTAATAGCCAAATATGAATTGGTCTCAACTCTAAAATTTATGAAAAATTTTCAGAATCCATCAGAAAAAAATGTTGTTAAAACCGCGTTAAATTAGTTATCCGCGGTAAAAGAGGAAAGAGAGGACTGATTTGGTGGAGACATGCAGGAAATAAACTAAATACATTGTTGCCAAGATGTGGACGCACAATCATCTGAAAATGTTTTAGATAATTCAAATGGTTATACGGTCGGGATATATACGCCACTCTATTCAACGCCAACTGGTGTTAAACTGCTGAACCTTAAAATGTATATTATTTTACATATTACTAATATTTCTGCGTCCGACCAGAAATTGTGTACAGCTACACAAAATAACTTACAGAATTCTTTTTCGGTAGATATTAAATTAGGTATAAAACTGCATCATTTCTGTTATACCACATCATCCAGCGATGATTGCCGATTGCAATAAAGACGAATGTTTTTTCTGCGTCCGTATATGGACGTAGAAAGGTGGTGGACGCTGAATGATATGTAAATTTAAAATGTATGGACGCAGAATAGATAGTAAGATATATATATATATATATATATATATATATATATATATATATATATAGTCACAAAGGATGTGTCGAGAATCTTAATTTGCGTTTCTGCATAAGCCTTCCATCATCACAACAATCTTATGAAGGTGATTATTGATATATTCAGAAATCCATGACAATCCATGTTGCTTGTGCTAAGCATAATAAAAAATAAGCCTGTCGCACGCCAGACCATTCTTCCTTTGATTGTTCTTTAATTCAGTTATCAATCGAATTGACCAGATAACATTGTGGTAAGTCCAGTACTAGTTCTGGTCTCTCAAATTGATTGCTCGTGTTTTGTCTGGCTAACCAGACCGATACTTCAGAAGTGGGGCGGTTTTAGGTGGATAGATTTGCAGAAATTTATTGAGGTTGTTGCTATAGAAGCGGCGCGGTTAACCCACAGCATTCATGTCTGGTGACCCATTGCGCATGCCGCTCCTTGCAGAGTTCAAAACAGGCTATCATCTGAGGAAAGAGCTAACATTTTCAATGCCTTCTTTGCCACCACTGGAGAAATTGCTGCCAATCAGATCACCGGAAGTTCTCTCCCCCCTCTAGTTTACCTAAAAATAAACAAACCAACTCGCTCTTTCTAAAACCTACTCCATCTGAGATTATTAAGTACATTAATGAATTAAGAATTCTCCAGGAATTGATGGAATTGCATCGTCTACCTTGAAGGAAATTGCTCAGTATATTTCTAAACCGTTATCTTTCATAATAAATAGAGCAATTCAGCCTTTAAGGTGGCCGTGGTATAGTCTATTTATAAGAATGGTGGTAAAGAAGAGGTAACGAATTACAGATCTACCTCATTAATTATTAATTTCGCAAAAATATTTGAAAAGGTGATTAAGGATAGAATTGTCAGTTTTGTAGACAAGTACAAATTATTATCTAGTGCACAATTTGGATTTAGAAAGAGGTAATGTACACAAGATGCAATTGCGGCGATAGTAAGTAAGGTTTATGATGCGTCAGATAATCATCATAAGTGTTTGGCAGTTTTCATTGACTTGAAAAAGGCCTTTGATACGGTATGTCATAAGGAAGTGTTAGTAATGACAGTTTAAATCTTATAATATCGTATATAAACAATAGAATACAATATACTAAAATAAAGAGCATACTAAGTAAACCTAACTTTGCTGAATATGGTGTACCACAGGGAACAGTACTTAGACCTATTCTATTCATCCTGTATATAAACTCTTTATTCAATATACAAACCATGAGCATAATTTAAGCTACGCTGATGATACTATATTTTTCTATAAATCATCAACCTGGAACGATCTGAAAGTGATAGTAGAGAAACACCTAAAAAAAGTTAAATATTACTTTGGTAACAAATACTTAATTCTAAATTTAAAGAAAACTTATTGCCTACCTTTTTCTTTATATGATACATCTGCTCCAACTTTTGATCTATTGGTTGTAAATGATGAATTCCGCATATTACCTGAAAGAGAGATAAAATATTTGGGAGTTATGGGAGTGATACCAGTATTATGGATATTCGGTCACTTTTTTACTATCAGTGTGCATTGCATCAGTGAAAACTGAATATAAAAACTACTTCTGTAAACATGACTAAAGGCAATACAAATAACAATCTAAGAGTGCCTAAAACAAAAACAACATGCGGAAAACGATGCTTTATGTATCTCAATCCAACAATATATATATATATATATATATATATATTAAGTAAATTCAGAAAACAAATTTATGACATTATAAATCCTAAGTTTATTTAAATTTTGTTTTGAAAATTAATAAAACGTTTTAACAAACACATGAACAACTTTTTATTTTAAATAAGTACAAACGAACATTTTAACTAGTTATTACTATTAACATTTATAGTAAAATTAGAACAATTTGAAATTGTAATTCCCTGCGGAGTCATCATACTTAAGTTGGTTTTACTGTCAACATGTGTGACACATCTATTTTCTGTAGAAATCCTACTGGTAGTACTGGTGGTCTTGCTAGTAGTTGCAGCAGTAGGAAGTATTTGGTACGCAATTTCCTTCTTCTGTTCCAGTGAATTTTCAATGTAGCCTTCAGCTACCGTCGAAGATTTCCATCCTCCATGTCTCTTGATGGTAGTAAGATTTGCACCAGAATCTGCTAACAATGTCGCCGATGAAAGACGAAAACAGTGTCCGGTGTAGAGTTGAGGATTTGGTAGATTCAAGAACTCTGCAATATCGGCAGGCATTTTATCAAACATGTTAATTCCGACTGGATTCTTCACACATTTATTCTTCATATATTTACCACCAACAACACTGAAAGTCCGAGGCACTTTCGTTTTAGTATCTGGTATGGTCACAGCAACCGAAGTGCCCAAATATTCGATATTGTCGATGGTCATCTGACACAATTCCTCCCGGCGACACGCCCCGAAGACACCCACTATTGCTGCGACTTTCATCATCAGATACTTTTCGTCTTCTGCTTCTGTGAGAAATTTGTCGATATGCGTCTTCGTGAAAACATTTGACTTTTTTGCTTGATATTCTTCACCTTTCCTTTTTAAAAAAGCAATAAGTTTATAATGTTTGCTTATATCTTGATCTTGCTTTATTTTTAACATAGTTTTGATCATGGAATAATTTGACCACAGCGTTGACGATTTCCATATCTTGGCTTTTTCCTCAAAATATGCCAGTAAAACACTTTCGTTACATTTCCCAGGGACCTTTTTAATGTTGCACCATTCCGAAAAGTGTCCATTAGCGATTTCGTACTGTTCCTTTGATTTCGCTGGCAATAATTTCAATGTTGCTCGACTGGCGGCTTCTTCGATTTCAGCAGGGATGGATTCGTTACGCTCATTATCGAGATTATTCATTATACTTATAATATTACTAGAAAATGCCGTCAATATTTTTGCGTTTTATCCGTAACTAACAACAGCACTGGTTGCTACGAAAATTTGGTTCATAAACATTGCGATCTGTGTGGTATTTTTTGATTTCTTATTTTTATTGAGTTTAAAGTTCTTCCGATTGTTTTGTAGAAAAAATAGTGTATGATATACGTGTTAAAAGTGATTTTATTTTGTTCGTGAAGTTAAAAAACTCGCTACGCTCGTTTTTTAATCATCTTCACTCACAAAATAAAATCTTACTTTTAAAACATATGTATAATGAAAAATGTTTGCATCTGTAGTAATAGCTCTATAAATGAGGGTAGTGGCAGTTTCACAGGTTTATTTAATTTTAATACTTGTTCAAACTGTGTATTTAATATCAATGTGGATAAATGAAAATTAATGTAAATATTGTTGAATAAATTTTAAAAATTAAAATTAGATTAACACTTTCAATCTAAAGATTAAAACTGATACTTTTAGTATTAAAAGTGTCAACTTTATTATAGTGAATAATTTGTTTGATAATATACCATTTTTTTTCTCAGTAAGAAAAATGGTAACCTTAGAGGCAGTCAAAAAATGTCATAGTTTTGTCGCGGAGGAAGAAAAATCAATTTATCAGATCTGAAGATGTCGTTCATAATGATATCTGAATCTGTATGGCCTACAAACTTTAAAATTTGTCATTAAAAGTAAGTCTTACTTTGTCTTCTCCGAATACGAAGGTATCATACCATGTATGGTATATGGCATTACTACGAGAAATTTATATTATATGCATTGTACAACGGTCACAGTAAAGTAGATATGAAAAAGTAAATTAAACCATAAATTTTACTGAACTTCATACTTTTAGGCTTAGGGCCACTTGATCAAGATTGCACACTTATGTCAAGCCTTAGGCCAGAACCATTTATGGTGTAAAATTATTAAAGAGTTTTTTTAAATTCCAGCGAACACCAAATTACCATTTAAATATGTCCTTTAGAGTACATACAAGTCAGAATCTTTACTGCTAACATTATTTCTAAATGAGGTGATAATTATATGGTGACGAGTTGGCAAAACCATGAACCACGATGCGGGTAATATGCATTGAAATTCTTGTACGCCGGCCTTATTGTCCAAAAAATGCTTAACAACTTTAAATAACCACTTATTTTCTAGATAAAGGGATAAATACAAAAGTTTGAGATTAATATGAGGCGGATTATTATTATGTACGCTGTTATATTTGGTAAAAAAAAAAATCGTTTTACCGAACCCACTTAACGGCACTAATGTGGTATTGTTTCATGTCGTGTTCATCATCTAGGAGATAAATTATTGTACTTTATATTAAATATTAGTTAATTATTGTAACACATAATTTTCTTAACTGAATAAAATGAGACCAAATTATGAATGCAAAACAACGTTTTATTTACAATCGCAAGCTCAAGTTAATTATAACGTAGTTTAATAATAATGGTAATTGAAACAATCATCATGAATGTTCCTTCAAAAACACTCCTGAAGAAATCTAGTGGTGGGCAAGTGAATAATTCACAAAGCCAACTTTAAAGAGCGAGTTCTTATGAAAGGAGATTTCTAGATGATTTTTTTATATGAAGGTCAGGACCAGATATCAAAGCTCTTACTACCTACTACTTTTTGACAGTATAAGGCACGGCATTTTCTTCCTACTAAATCACTCGATGATGTCTCACATGATTTTTTCTTAAATTGCTTCATTAAGTTGATGAAGTTGTTGACAATAATCCTCGCCATTGATGGTTACATTATTTGGAAGCAATTCATAGTAAAATACTCCTTCTTTGTTCTACCAGATGTATAACATCAGCTTATGAGGACGAGTACCAGCTTTTGCTCGAGTATTGTCTTCCTTTTAGAGCTAAGCCATTCTTTTCTGTTCTTGGCACTGACGCATCATTGTATGAGCCTCATTTTTCAACACCAACCTGGGACAAACACGAACGATGTTATTGACGAGCTTCTCTATAAGCCAGCAATGTGATATAAATGTTAGCAGGCTGATATTTGTTATTTTCATGCAAAATATGCAGGACCCACTTTTGTCTATGTAGATATCATAATGTAGTTGATTAGTCATAGTCCATTATGCTGGTCAATTCCCAAATTGATTCAATTAAAGCATTCAAATAATCTTAATCAAAGGCAGATGATTTTCCTGAATGTGGGGATCATCAAGATCATTTTTGTGCTGCATTTTCTTTAACGGCGTTCTCAAAAGTATCCTATTGAACAAAAATTTGCTCAGTTTCTTCTAAGTTCCATGTCCAATTAAACAATAGTGTGATATTAAAATAACTTTGACATAAACTTTTATTATGCATAATATTATATGGAACTACTTTATGGACTCAACACTCAACCAGCGTTGAATTACACTATTATTAGCTTTTGTGGATTTTTTTTTACTGTATTTTAAATGTATATAAGCTAATTAAAATAAGTTTTCCTATAGTTCTGATTAATAAAGTCATATACAGGGTGATTTTAAATAAAGTAGCAAAAATGAGACCACATATTCCTTAGGTGAAAATACACCGATTTAACCTAACATACCTATATCCCAAGTCGCTTAATAAAAAAGATACAAGGTGTCAAAGTTAAAATTTTACTTTCGATATTTGGAGATAACTTCTTAAAAAAATCCAAATATTTACTTAAAATTTGTAAACCAGGAGTTTTTGTGGGTGAGAAATTCAAATTTGTTACTAATTTTGACGTCACTAGTAGAGGGCGCCACCTATGGCACATCATGTTATTTTAAATGGTAGAACTTTTTTGCAGCTTAGTGTATCCATCTGAATAGAGAAATAATTGATTCTCCTACCTGTTTTATTTGAAAAAGTATACCTTGCTAAAGTCGTTAGGAGTAACCATTATTTAAATAATCCTGTTTGAAATGCTAAGTGCACCGAGTAAAAACTATTTTGGTTTGTGGTAAAGTGCCTTTTCTGCTGAAGATACAGCAAAATATTACTTGAAAGAGTTGTTCGGAATGGCAAATTATGAAGACGTGCAAAATTTCAAGAAGATCGGCGAGGTTTGATGAAACCATTTTTTTCAACAAAGCACAAAGATTTTATCTAAGCAGGCCGATCTTTTTGAAATTTTGCACATCTTCATAATTTACCGTTCTGAATAACTTTTTCAAATAACATTTTACTATATTTTCAGTAAAAAAGTCAATTTACCTGAAACGATAACAGTTTTCAATCGGTGCACTGAATAATTCAAATAGGATTATTTCGAAAACTGTTACTCCTAACGACTTCAACATGGTATATCTTTTTCAGATATAACAGGTAGGAGGATCGATTGTTTCAATAGTCAGATGGATACACTAAGCAGCAAAAAAGTTCTGCTATTTAAAAGAAACATTATGTGCCATAGGTGGCGCCCTCTACTAGTGACGTCAAAATTAGAAACAAATTTGAATTTCTCACCCGCAAAAACCCCTGGTTTACAAATTTAAATTCAATATTTAGATTTTTTAAGAAGTTATCTACAAATATCGAAAATAAAAATTTAATTTTGACACCCTGTATCTTTTTTATTAAGCGACTTGGGATATAGGTATGTTAGATTAAATCGGTTTATTTTCACCTAGGGAATATATGGTCTCATATATTCTTCTACTTTACTTCTTTGCTACTTTATTTAAAATCACCCGTATATGTTTCTCAATTACTTCAATATCATAATGATAATATTATAAAAAAAAGTACGTAGCTGTATGCTTCAATAAAAATCCACACATTTTTTACTTTAAATCAGTACCTAGGTATACACTTCAAGTAAGCAAACTAATTAGACTTTCCCGAAATATTACCTTTATATTGTAAATAATTAATAATTATATAAGCGAATTAACAAGCCTTTAATCCACAAGAAAAAATAGACTCTCGAGGCGCAGTCGCGAGTTACATTTGTTGAGAGGATTCATGGCTGGTTAATTTCCTGAATGTAAATATTGATTGTCAGCTGAATACTAGAAAGTCTCGGATTCGTTTATATGACATGCATTTGTTTATTTGTCAACAAGAGTGAAACACTTTGCAAAATCTACACAAAAAATGAGTGAGAATGCTGAGAATTTCTTCATTCCGGCTGAAATCCAGCAAGCCCAAGAAGTAACATTACGTCTGTTACCAGCGAAAAGCAAAAGTGCATACGAGAAAGAATTGGTGGAATTCGATAACTGTCGAAAAAAGGGGCATAGGAGAAGGTGCAATTACGGAAAAGGTGCTACTATCATACTTTTTCAATGTGGAGAAGCGGTTTGCTGCCTCTTCGATGTGGACAAAATATTTCATGCCAATCAATGTTGAAAGTGCACAAAGGTAGTATTTGAAAGTAGAATCAAGAAATTATAAACCAAAGAAGGCAATTATGCTGGATATAATCCAACTCGAAGAATTTTTGAGAAAAGCACTGGATGGAAGTTTTTTCAGTCAATGCTGTACAAATGTGTCGAAAATACATTACTATGCTACCTAAAAATGCCGGTGGGAGATTTTTCTTGCGATATGTGGTTGAAAAATGCTACACATCATGTAGACATCAACACAATTTCGAAAACGTTTTCAAAAGTGGCTGCATTTCTTGGGTTCCGTGGTACAGAAAGTTTTACCGGACATGGAATGAGGCGTTCTTCGGCAACATTCCTGGCCAATGGTGGGGGTGATATTACCACTGTGAAGCGTCATGGTGGTTGGATATCGACTACGGTAGCGAAAAGTTATATTAAAGACTCACTGTCAGCAGGATGGCAATTGCTGAAAAAATCCAGATAGGACTTGGTGAAGTTGTGGGCTACTCCAGTCCTTCAGAAACTCCTTATCAAGAGAATTTAAATAATAGCGGTCAAAATGACAAAATCGTTCTTAAGATAAATGTTAATGTTAATAATAATAATTCTAAATAAAATGCTATAAAATCGAAGCGTGGTATGAATTCTAATCCACTATTGTGTAGGCCTTTAATCTACGGAAAACAGATGCGCTAAACCTTCTTAATATAGTGATCGTGGATAAAATACTAATAACATCAGTGATTATTTTACTATTGGGTTATTCTCATAACGGTATAGTTGGCTAGTGGATTAACCTACCGACGTCATTGGTTGCTAAGGAGATATCAACAAACAGCTATTGTTATTAACAATTAGTTATTACCAAAAATAACCAGAATAAATTCTATAAAAATTAGTTTTTCCGACGAATATTTGCTTACAAATATCGAAGAAAGTGCATCTGAAGTAATTTTAGGCTCACTTATAGAATGCCTTAGTATTTGAGAGATATGAAAAATGGTGGCCCTGAAAATAAAATTAAGGACACAACTGGTGAAAAAGTCCTATAAGCATATTTCAACAAGAAGTAAGAATCGTAAACCTGTTTCATTATGGAGTTATTCTATATTAAAAAGAGAACTATCAATAAGAAGAAACGTAGACAGAAAATATTCTACTTTATTTGCCATGCTTAATAGAAAATCGGGGGTCTAGAAGCCGAAAATATCTAAAATTTTAACCAAGGAACATATAACAACATTTCTACAAACAGTCGAAAATGAAATATATTTGAAATTGAACGTCATTTTCAATATTCTTTTTACTTTTTCAACAAAATATTTGTTTTTTAAGGTCTTACTAATTTTGGAATATCGAATGCCTATAGAAGGGCGGAATTGACGAATATGTTAAAAGATGTTATAAATGAGGAAGTTTCTTCAAAGTCCGAGTTAGGAATACAAAAATAAAAATGAATAGAAATTTTTTTATAACCCCAGAAGACATATACGGTGTCGATTTAATAGGTACTATTAAAAATATTATGCTGAAATGAGGTCTCCAAACTGTACACATAATCGTTTTTTTCATATAAAAGTAAAAGTGTTAATACACCGGTATAAATATAATTGGAGCAGTACCCTATAAAATTGCCAATTTTTTAAAACTATCCAACCCTATACAATGTACTGGACGACGTTCCTCAACGTCAATATTAACGAATGCTGGAGCCGACCTTTTAACGATAAAAGGTATGGTGGATAGAAGAGTAATGCAGTTGTAGAGGGGTACATTGAAACCTCAGAAGAAAATAAAAAGAAAACTGAAATTAAAATATTAGGTGAGAGTACTTCATTAGGACCACAGAACACATTGGATGTTTGTACCACTGTTAATACAAAGACAACCTAGTCTAGTTGGAATTCTAACTAGATCTATTAAAGAAAAAATACATTATGTAAGTTTCGACTATTCTTTCAAATAACACAGCGGAATTTTCCGATAGATTTTTCACCTTCTTCGAAGTACGGAAGTGGTGAAGATTTTTGCAAAGATTTTTTACTACGACATTTGCTTCATCCGTTATGAAATGAAATCTGCAAAACATGAATATATAGACCTTACATTTGAAAACTTTCAATAGAATTGATTGATTGATTGATTTCTATAATAACAAAAGGAATGGACCAGAAAAATTTGGTTTATATTGTATTCGGACACGAAATTTGTGCTTAATAGTACTTTCGAACGAATTTTTGGCTTAGACCTAAAAAGTCCAATTAAAAAAACATTTAATTCAAACATAACTACTGCAAAAAAACTTTACAATGGATTCTTCTCATGAAAACCAAAAACGCTACAAATTCTTGCATCATTAGAATCTCACTTGCTTACCTGTTAAATGCATATATTCCGCCTTTTATACGCATACATTACTTCTTGAAACTAGGTACTTAACATTTATACGTGAACATCCTTGCTTGGTATCCAAACAAAATTAATTAGTCTTGACAGTTCAAATTAACGTACAGCCAAGGGTAATAAATTGCAATAAAATTTTGCGAGTAGCCATCGTACTTAAATGTATGGCGTTATTAACTGTTTGGGGAGTTCATTAAAATCCTCGTTTATCGCGTAGAAAATTAAAATTAACAAAGTAACAAAATATGCGTCTTAACCATTACACGACACCAAAGTTTTCATCGTGTCATGACGATGATCTTATTAATGAAGTACAAATGGAATGCAGCATCTATAACATTTCTTCTTAGAGGTTGTGCAATTTGTAGGATCGTGAAATCTAGCAGTCGACAACTTTCGTAAAAATCATCCTGTAATAGGTTCACAAAATGTTGATTAGTTGAAAAAGGTAGGTATATAGAAGCTATAAACAACTGTGAAGTGAAAATTTTTAGCAGTTTCCTTCTGCAAACACATTATTTATGTGTAAATGTAAATGTTTGAACTGATTAATGAACCTGACATTTTCTTACATGTGCATATTGTTAAATTTGTATGTACGTATTTTACGTATTTACCTAAAACCCATTTTATCACATGATAAAAATTTTTCTGTAATTTCACATTACGCTAGCAATTAGTGACTAGCGTAAAGTTATGTAAAATTACATAATAATTTTGTAAACGAAATAAATACATTGTAATATTATAGAAATAAACGTGGATAAAATTTCATATTATGTTATGTGATTTTACAACTATTCTCCAAATTCTTTTAAAGTTTCAAATTGAAATTGTAAAATATATGTAATTTTCCCAAGCAGATAATTTAAAATTTACCTTTATAACTACAAGTGAAAAATATACTTAGAATAAGCTTTTTCAGACATTATTTCACATCTGACTGAATATTGAATAGTGTATAAAAAAATATTTAGATAATGAACAATATGTACATGTTAAAAAAATGTATACAGGGTGTTCGGAAATTATGCGTCAAGACTTCAGGAGGTGATTCCTCACAAAAAATTAGGGTTACAAAGTCCTATAACAATTTTTCGAAAACTCAATATTAACGGAGATACAGGGTGTTAAAGTTAAAATATTATTTTCAATATTTGTAAATAACTTCTTATGAAATCCAAATATTTACATAAAATTTGTAAATCAGGGGTTTTTGCGGATGAGAAATTCAAATATGTTCCTAATTTTGGCGTCACTAGTAGAGGGCGCCACTTATGGCACATCATGTTTCTTTACACTGTCACTATAACGGTCACACATTAAAACCTATTATATCATATCGTAAACTCAATATTAACGGAGATTCAAATATGTTTCTAATTTTGGCGTCACTAGTAGAGAGTGCCACTTATGGCACATCATGTTTCTTTATTGGTTACTAGCACTGTCACTATATCATATCATACTACCTTCCATATGACCTTCATGTATCCAGGTTTCGTCAAAATTTACCTTATACCTTTTGATATTTAATAGTTTTTCGCAATATCACTATTTCGTCTTTTTCTATCAGTGTACTCTTTTCGATTTCATTTATACGGAAATTCGCATATCATATATCAGGCATAATTCGCAAAAACACCCTTCTATAAATCCTAAGCAAAGTTTTATCTTGTGAGATATAGCTTCCAAACTCTTTTTGTCATAAACTCATTTTTAAAACTTCGTTCCTTCGTTGTCATTCTTTATTGCACTGTACATTGCTGAACTGCATAATATTTCAACCACATTACTTACACTCATATTTTGATTTCGCACCCAAATTCCGTCATCTATATCAACATCTGATATTCCTCACTTGTTAAATTAGGGCATTCACGAACACAAAATCACTAATAAACGTTCATAATTAAATTAGCAGATATGCGGCACACGATTTTATAGGAAAAATATGCGGGCTGCATGTATGTTTCTTTGTGTCGACTGCTATAAATTGTGAACGGGTTTATAACATGAGTCAGTCCCTAAATTTTCGGCGGTTGAGTATAGAATATTTTCGCATGAAGGTACAGACAACCGTGTCTTGATACATGTTTCGAAATCGCAAAAATGGCACAATTCCTATCGTTTCTCTAACACAATATTAATTTACTACCATTCAACGTTTAGACCCGGTTTTGACTTTTGAATGGGCGTATTTATCATGTCTGTTAAAATTCTATTGTGCCTTACTTCCTGTTACTATCGACATCGCCACACAGCCAGGTGCTCTTCCAGCGGATTTGATTGACAGATCTGTCAGGCCCGTCACGTTAGTTACGCCAGTTTAGCGCGTGCCATCTACTTGCTGCTCCTTTGGTGGGGCCGGTAGCAAGGACATAACACCCACGGTCACTTCATTCGATAAGTCGTAATCCCATCTTTTACAATCGAAATTTCTAAGTGGATGGATGAAATTGTCTTCAATAAAAATGGGGTCAATATCGTAAAAAATGTTTGTAAAATCCTTATAGTTTCCGAGAACAAAATTATTGAATTTCTAGTAGTTTCAACCTTTACATCGCTGCGTTACTGTAGTACTCTAGCCAGATGATTACTTGTATCATATTAACATTTTTGTGATGCAAGTGTTTACATTTACATTAGTTTGTAAAATATCAAAATTGGCTTGCGTCTATAGCAACTTGCAGCTGATGGGTATCGTTTTAATGTATGGTGAAGTGAAAATGTTTTAGCAGAACGATTTCCCGGCAAACATATCTTAAATGCAGCTACTTTTACAACGGTGTGCAGTGAGTGGAAGTGTAATGCAAACGCTGGCATGTCACGGGAAATTTGCAACCGAGTCGTAGAAGAGATGGAGGTCTAGGGCATCCACGGCGTATTGCAGCAGTGTGGCGTATCAAACACGAGGCTCAATTATATCCATACCATGTTTAGCGTATCCAAGCATTAATACTAAGGGATTAGACGAGGAGGACTGGCACCATGACTGCTAAAATCTCCTGATTTTAAACCATTTGGACTTATTTTTGTCGGGATATTTAAAAAATAAAGTATATTTCAACATGAACATTTTTTGTGTATTACAAGAATCATTTCGCGTATTTGGAAACACACTGAATTTAAAAATTAGGAAAATTTAAATTAAGTAGTGGTTTTGAGGCATTTACGGTCGGTGCTGTTGCCTATATAATCCATAATAGTTTTTTGGCTTGCTATGCTGTTGCCTAGGTAATTGGTCGCTGTCAGTAACATAATTAATGTGCAGGTTCTTAATCTTTGTTGAAGAGTTTAGCAGTGCATATCCCAGCTAGGCTAGGGATGTGCACATTAATTAAATATTAAAAGTTTGTTTAATCGATCTTGCTATGGATCGTCGACAATGATCGAGACGTCATAAAGTATGGAAAGGGCTCGTTTTACATAATAAGTTATAAATAATGGACACAATAGGCGAAACAGAATCGAAGCTCTTTAAATCAAGTGGAAGTGAATTTATAATTAGTTCGATTCATCAGAAGTGGACCTAGACTCAATAAACTAACTAAAAAATAATTTTATATGCTGGATGTTCTTTAAATAAAGTACATACCACAAGACTTTGTAATCTTGTCTTGTCTTGGTCTTCGATTGGCTTGGTTTGGCAGCACTAATTAAAATACATGTAGCAGTAAGAACTGTAGGTAAGAAAGTAAATATTACTGCTAATATTTATATTTGGAGATATTGATTTGTCCATGTTATTATTATAGTTAAGTTCACAAGTTAACCATTGGTGGAAGGCTTTACTTACTGCAACATTCCTCGTGCTGTCGTCCATGTCCTACCCAAACTTCACAATACCCCATTATTTTTCATACCAATACTTTTTGTGGAACAGCTCAAGACAGCTGAATATGCTCAAATTAACTTGTAGAATTTATGTATGCTTGAGATGCATTACAAAAAACGTTTATAAATCACTATAATACTTTGTTAGGTTTTTGCTGGTAAGAATACATCGGAATCAATAAGATATATTTATTTGATCTAGATATATTTAACATTAAAGCCGGTTACAGACGGTGAGCGATAATATAATATATATTTATATCTTTGTATTGAGATACATTCTTAGAGACAAGTAAATCGCATATATATATATTATATATATATATATATATAATATTGTGTGAAACTAACTACTAGGAATTGTAGATTTGATTTATATTAGCTTAAAATACCTTTCTAAAACAGTAAAAAAATATATATAGTATGCGCCAAAAGTATGGAATAAATTCAATAAAAACGAAACAATTATTTTTTGGGAAAAATCCTCGAACAGGTCGATTTTTAATTTAAAAAATACATATTTTAGCGTAAAATGCGATTTTCAAATGTCATTTGTTTTCGAGTAATGACGTCATCGATTTTTTTTTAAATAGCAACACCATATTTTTTTCTTTGATTCTGAAAGATCGTTTAATTCTCTATCAGACAGTACTAAAATTTTGCCCTCTTACATAGGAAAGTTTTCGAGTAAATGACGATTGAATGTTAGAAAACGTAAATCAATTAAAATAAAGCAAAAACGTTATCAAGTTTAGTTTTTCGAATTCCATAGTTCTTTTATGGATCACGTAGGTGAAAATCTTTGCAAAGTGTCATTGTCACACCGACTTTCTAATAAGTATTGTAAACGACATAGAAATTATTATTCAGTTTAAAGTATTACGGCACATTTAACTGTTACTCAAAGAATTGAAATTTTAATTTTTATCGGATGCGGGAATATGACTAGAACTCAGCAGGAAGTTTGCGATTTATTTAATGAAAAATATCCAGATCGCCCTATCAGCCAATCAACAGTCAGTAAGGTAGAGTCTAAATTTAGAGAAACTGGCAATGTTGTAAATATTCCAAAACCTGGACGTCTAAGCATTAATGAAAATCAGAAACAGAACATTTTGAAAAGTATGGTGGATAATCCTCATAATTCTTCACGATTAGTTGCATTAAACAATGACACTAGTCAGAGCACAGTGCTACGTATCTTGAGGAAGGAGTAATATCATCCCTACAAAATTCAACTTGTGCAGTAACTCAATGAAGATGATCCCGATCGCCGCTTACACTTTTGCGAAATTCTAATGGATTTATGTCAAGGAAATAGAAATTTACACCGCCAAATACTTTTTTCAGATGAGGCCACATATTGTCTGAATGGTACAGTAAACCGTCAAACTTGCAGATATTGGAGTCGGGAAAATTCTCATTGGATGGCAGAGCCACATACCCAACAGCCTCAGAAATTAAATGTGTGGGCTGGAATAGTTGACGACAGAATAGTAGGGCGTTTCTTCTTTGAAGGAACCCTTACAGGACAAAGATATTTAGAGTGTTTAGAAAATGACCTTGTTCCAGCCCTTGCAGTAATTTTTCCTAACGATAATGACCCTGGCATTCCTGACGATACCATATGGTTTCAGCAAGACGGTGCACCTCCGCACTATGCGCGCCCTGTACGAAATGTTTTGAACAACTGTTTTCCTGGGAGGTGGATCGGCAGACGCGGACCGATAGAGTGGCCTGCAAGATCGCCAGATCTTACACCTCTTGACTATTTTTTATGGGGATACTTGAAGGCAAAAGTATACATTAATAAACCACGTAATTTAGAAGAACTTCAAAATCGCATTCGGGACGAAATACGCAGAGTTACTCCAGAAATCATTCATAATGTGCAAGAAGAATTTCTTCACAGACTTGCGCATTGTCAAGAAGTTGGTGGATGGTAATTCGAACATTTAATTTCAGTATAAAATTTAATCAATTGTATTTTATTTTACATACCTCAGAATTGTAACTTTTTTATGGATAAAATTTACATTTTCTAACATTCAATCGTCATTTACTCGAAAACTTTCCTATGTAAGAGGGCAAAATTTTAGTACTGTCTGATAGAGAATTAAACGATCTTTCAGAATCAAGGAAAAAATATGGTGTTGCCATTTAAAAAAAATCGATGACGTCATTACTCGAAAACAAATGACATTTGAAAATCGCATTTTACGCTAAAATATGTATTTTTTAAATTAAAAATCGACCTATTCGAGGATTTTTCCCAAAAAATAATTGTTTCGTTTTTATTGAATTTATTCCATACTTTTGGCGCATACTGTATTATAGCCCTCCGTCTGTAACCGGCTCTAGTGGTAGAAATATAAGTACGGTATATTTTAAATTGACTGATTTTTCAAGTTCCCGAATAAAACACACACGCGTAGTAACTGAAGTATAATAGATGTTATTTGAATACGAAAAACAATATCTGTCAAATGATCTCTTGCAGCTACACAGATATTTATTCGCTTGTTCAAATGTGACTGCAAATAGATTACGCCTAATATTTTAGAGGAACTTATTTAAAAAGTTAATGGAAGAAAACGAGGCACTTCTATAACATTGGGCAGAGTATTTCTTACACCAAATCCCTTTTGGAAGAAGAAAAATTCTAAAGGCTGGTATAAAAATGTGCCAATTGGAATTAATGAAATTTTCAAATGGACTAAATGATCAGCACAATACGTTGCTATAGATGTCAAACGTGTCAAAATTACAAATCACTCAAATCGAGCGCCAGCAGTTAGCAAATTAAGTAAATGCGGAATTGAACAAGAAGAAGCTCTAATCAAAATAACACCTTCGGTGTCGCGTTTTAAATAGCAGTTTTTCTCGTCTAATTGCTAGGCAACAGTTTTTCATTAAACAACCCAAATTTGAGAATTGAAGACTTCCCCCGTAAACTAGGGAGGAAAATGAAAACGACGCAGACATTAACGAATACATTGGAATAGCTACTTATTTCATTCAGATTTTAATCCATCTGTAAGTAATGTTATATTATTTCTCGGGTAGACAATCAATAGATTGGCAAGTTATTAAGCAGTTGATGCCAGCCAGCATTTTGATACCTACACTTTTATGGACTAAAGTCCTTTCGGGTTAAAATATACACTTGAGTTTGTTTATCCAACCAGAAAATAAAAGATTAACAATATTTTAGTTCACATTTTCACAATTATATTATCGTAACGTTAATTAATTTTGTTAACTGCGGCAACAACTTGTATTTTAATAGGAAACAAATGTCTGACAGGCCCAGATTCGAGATAAACCAAAACTATACGGCATACACAGCATAGCCAGTGCGGGCGCATTTTTCATTGTGTCAAACGGGCCTATCCTGCCCGATCTAAACAATAATAATTAATTAATAATTATTAACGATATCATCTTTCAGGAACACGATTCAGTTAATAACAATAACAGTCACGAATACTAGGAACTGATAACTCTTAATTTATAGAATATGAATATTAATGTGCATAAAACCGGGGTTATGAACAACGCCGGTGTATTTTTATTACGTCGAGATTTTGATCGTGCCGCTCCTGTCAATTTAATTAGATGGCTTCTGTTTCGTTATTTATAACGTCTTCTTAAAACACAAGATATGACTACGCGACCCAGTGGGGAGCGAATCGAGTTACTAGAGAAGGCTGTGCCGTCGTGATATAGTAATAATCGCCGGGTATTCTAACTACAACATTCGTTTAATTAAAAATTATACTACGATCATTAGAAATGTTTAAATCGATTTAATCTAACATATCTATATCCTAAGTCGATTAATAGAAAAGATACAGGGTGTCAAAGTTAAAATTTTATTTAGATTTGTAAATCATGGGTTTTTGCGAGAAATTCAAATTTGTTTATAAATTTAACTTTACTAGTAGAGGGCGCCACACATCATGTTATTTTTAAATGGCAGAACTTTTTTGCGGCCTAGTGTATCCATCTGACTATTAAAGCAATCGATTCTCCTACCTGTTATATCTGAAAAAGGTATACCCTGCTGAAGAACGTTAGGAGTAACAGTTTTCAAAATAATCCTATTTGAAATATTCAGTACACCCATTGAACACTGTTATCGTTTCAGGTAAAGTGCCTTTTCTACTGAAAATATAGCAAAATGTTACTTGAAAAAGTTGTTCAGAATAGTAAATTATGGAAATCGGCCTGCTTTAAAATGTTTGTGCTTTGTTGAAAAATGATTTTGTCAAACCTCGCCGATCTTCTTGAACTTTTGCACTTCTCCATAACTTACCATTCTAAACAACTTTTGCAAGTAACATTTTGCTATATTTTCAGCAGAAAAGGCACTTTACCTCAAACGAAAACAATTTTTAATCGGTGCACTGAGCATTTCAAATAGGATTATTTCAAAAATGGTTACCCCTACCGACTTCCACAAGGTATAACTTTTTCAAATAAAACACGTAGGAGAATCCATTGTTTCAATAGTCAGATGGATAGACCAAGTTGCAAAAAAGTTCTGTCATTTAAAAGAAGCATGGTGTGCCACAAGTGCCGCCCTCTACTAGTGACGTCAAAATTATAAACAAATTTGAATTTCTCGCCCGCAAAAACCTCCGATTTACAAATTTTATATAAATATTTGGAATTCTTAAGAAGTTATTTACAAATATCGAAAATAAAATTTTAACTTTGACACCTATGGAATCTGTGGTCTCATTTTTGCTACTTCATTTAAAAACACCCTGTATGTATCCCTGAAGGACGCCTCTGGAAATCGATTTTTCTTGAATAACGTTTAAACGACTCTTAGAATAGTGTATTTGAAACATATTTAGCTTTTTTAGTTTACCAGGGGCGGGCTAAGCTTTAAAACTTAACGCTTAAATTTTTAACATACTGTATGATAAAGACTTTATAATAATAGATCTGAGTAGCTCCAACCGACTAAAAAAATGGTACTCTCGTTTATTGCTGATAAAATGAACCGTTTACGAGAAAAATAATAATAAACTAATTCATGTTTTATTTTTAATAAAAAGAGCGATGATTTCTATTTTTTTTCTCGACAGCATTCTGGTGCTCCCGCACACCAAGTCTAAAGTGAGGTAGTGTCCCATTCTGCATGAAGTACATGTTTCGGCGGATTTTAAGTGGTAAGTGCTCCATTAAATATTGAAAAGCGTTTTAAAGGAAATCCAAATAAAGTTGTCAATCCAATGGTTCCGACAATACGAATGGTACAATGAAAAAAATGCCAATAGGTACCTATTACCTGGCCTCCTCGATCTCCCGACCTAACGCCGTTGCATTTTTACCTGTGGGGACACCTCAAGCAATTGGTGCATTCCACTTCTGTCGACACTATGAAGGAACTTTTACAGAGAACTACATTTCATTGTGATGTAATAAAGAACAATGCTGGGTTATTGTGGCGGGTACAGCAGTCCTCAATTCGTCGTGCCCGAGTATCAGATTTCACGGAACCCATGTTGAATCTTCTTATGAAGTTTTTCAATAATTTCGTTCAGGGACACATATCTCCGACGGGTGGGTCTATAGGAAAAAAATTATAAGAACTTGTCATCTCATTTTTTCATGTTCTCGGCAGTTTTCCAAAATTTTCTCGGACACCCTATTTAACGACAGAAAACAGCTTAATCAACAAATTTTTAGGTACAGAAATCTTTCAAAATACATATTTTTCAAAATTCAACTGTAGATGTAAATATTGTTATAAACTTACATAGTAATTTAAATAGTAAAAGTGGATAAATAAATCAATAATTTGATTTTTGATATTACTTTTGCTCTACGTGTTTTATTTTTCGAGATTTCTGTACCTAAAAGCACCACAAATGTAATCATTTTACGGCGAGAAATACGGCGGCCTTAAGAAATTAATAGTGTAACACTATATGTATAGGGGGATATACAGGGTGAACCTTAAATAAGTACAAATATTTTAACTGCAAGTGTAGTTCGTCAGATAAGTCTAGTGAGTCATTTTTTAAAATTTCAAATATTTACGGAGATATTAATTTTTTTTAAAAAATTCACACTTTTTGAGGACCGCTGACCAGATAGACCACTGACGTAACCTAATAAAATAAACCATATGATTTACTGAAGGCGAGGTTGCCATATCTTTTGTAAGATAAATCGTTTTTTAAAGTAAATTCAATTTTTACCATTGTTTCTAGTTTAAAAACACTCGGTTTTAGTAATAAGTAAAGTAAAATTATCATAAACGATTAAAATATGAATTTTCTCAAGTTCGATACTGTCAGTTAAAGAGTTTAAGAAGTTACTTAAAAGATTCAAAAAAAATATCCATAAACGCGCATAAAAGCTCACTGCTGAAAAACCAACTATTTAAACAGTTATCCACATTTCAGTTAATAGCATTGTACACTGTTAGAAAGATTATCACAAATTATTCCCTTAAATTATTTTATGAATAACAAAAAACTATAATTTTCACACAACATTTTAGAGTTAATTTCCATCACATAACCTCAAACAACGTGTCAGTGCTAACCATTTCGTACCTCGTAGTCTCGTAGTGGGTGAAATACAAAACATGAAATAACAAAATAACTAGCTTGATGTATGCGTTCAATATCAAGAGAAGGCAAAGTAAAATATTTAAAAGCAACGTCAATCGCATGCAAAAAGAAACTGATGTCGTAGGCACAGATAACAGGTAGGCGTCAGGAGCAGTAGGCGAATTGTCTCGTACAATCCCCATCCTCTAGGCTCTAGGATTGATAGAAATTATGTTGATGTTGAATACCGGTGCACTAGTATCGTTCAGGACAAAGGCAAGTGCAATCAAAACTGTAATATTTGTGGAAAGGGATTTGATAATTTCAATACACGTAAATTGAAAGTTAATATGATATACTTTTGCATCTTCTGAAACCGAATTAAGCTAATAGTTTCTTTAAGTAATGCACCGCTTGACGCATCTGTTTTAAGAGTTGCGGCACTAACGTATAAAACGTATTTAAATCGTCTTATTATTTTCACGTACAAGGTTGACATGCTTAAAGCATATTTGTTAAGTAGTGTTAATCAGTGACAGTGATAAAAATAACGTATTGTGATAAATCAGTCGGAGTGTAGTAAAAATGGATAATGAACAAATTCTGAATAAATATGATTGTGAGTAGAGAATCTGGTTTATATTTTCAATTTATTGGAGAGAAATAGAAATGGCAAAGGGGAGGAGATGGCCATTAATATTTTCATAAATAAAAATATTTCAATCATTCTTTGACATGTCTAAAATTTATTTAAAATTTGACTTTTTTATTGCTGGTTTTTTTGTAAAAATACTATTGTTATGTGTCTATATAGCGTTGGTTAAAATATTTGTACTTATTTAAGGTTCACCCTGTATAAATAAACGTTCGATATGCAACAAATATTCAATCGCAACCGCTAGACCCAGAGGTAACCTGATTGGACTGCTATACTGACCATTTTTTGAACGAGGCCTTGTCGATGTCTATGTGCACTATAAATTAAAATTATGAACTTTATTGGTGCAAATCCCAACTTCATTAGTGTAGCAAATACGGGGAATCAAAGCAAGTAGGTATCTGTTTTTCTTTTTTAACATTACCCTGATTATTAGTGGTGATGTGGTGAACTTACGATATTGTTAAACGTAACTTATTTTTTGTTTACAATATAGATCCGGTCGTGAAAATTACGACAACAATGCTGTTGGTTAAGTTCAGATAGAGCGTTTGACCTGAGGTCATGAGGATAATTTGAGTTCACATTCATTAAACTACTTGTTTTAATGCGGTGTCCGAAAATGGAAATCGTATACAATGCTGTATTAGGTATATACGTACAAACGTCGTCTGACGTCACAGGTCTCCAAAAATCGGTTAATTTACGACACTCCATTAATATTAGCTGTCAAAGTGGCATATGTATGTGAATCAATATGATTCTGCATATCAAGAAATTAACCATTTGTAAGATCGGACATAAAACGTTGTAACCTGTAACAGGTAAAAGGATGCACTGGCTAAACCAACAAAGAATGTCACTTAATCTGTACATTTATTTCTATTTTCTTGTTGGAAGGCGGAAAGTTTTTAACATTCATGATTTTTTAATAGCCGACAAATCAGATATGTATAAAAAAATCGTGACGGGTGTCCATTTTTTCACACAATCGATAGTAAAACGAAAATAAAATTCAATTTCATAAAAATACTGACATGATAGTAATATAAATGGACGTACACAATTTATGGTGCACCTAGAGAATGAATAGAATTATAAACTCTTTTAGTGGTCAATAGATACTGTCGATGTTATTCATTACAGATTTCCATTTGTATTATTTATATCAACGTTAGACGCAGGAAACTCCGTAGGGAACAGTCTTGGTAGCGATACCAAGATAAAATTATTGGCTTCTTAGCAAATAAATATTCTTGTTAACAGCAATAAATACTTTTTTAAGGTAACATGAGAGCTAAGGATTTTCTTACTTTATAGAGATATATTGAAATTCCAGTAGCCGTATCTGTATATATTTTAACTTTCAAATGCAGGGCATGTTATAGATGACTAGACAATTTAATACATATTTTATAAGATTTTTGCCGTGACTAATATTTTTATTTTATTTTATTACAATATTCAACGAGCTACGCCCGATTACAGGAAAAGGTTACATATTAAAAAGAAAGTAAATATAAGTTAGAGATAAAATAATTCTTAAAAAACAATACCACAATAATAATAGTAACATATGTGTCCTATTAGCTTAAGTGAAAACATCAGCGTACGGAACAGCTATTGGTATAAGTTCCCCTTGTGTACATACATTTATATAATATATACAGAGTGGCCAGATGATAACGAAACAGAGCCATTTTCAGAAACTGCGTCAAAATTTGTAGAAAAACGCTCAGACCCGTCGATTTTAGATTAAAGAGGGACATTCTTTCCTGATAGTTTTGACTCCGCCGCTTTCACCCCCAAGCGAGGGTAAGCTTCACCACGAAATATTTAAATGACATTGGGGGTTGAGTAATATTTATTTTGAAAGTTTTTACATTCTCTTTACAACAGACTTTAAATTTTATAATTCCGCCAAATACTTAATAAGATTTTTGATTATAAAGTTGAAACTTATGTACAAACAATTATTAATGGTAAAAATGTCACTCATTCGAGTTAAGTACGCCAGTGGTATAAATTTAGTATTTCGTAGTATTCTTACAATACATTTTGGCGATTTCTTACTACTTTCATAAAAAACACAATTGAAAAAACAGAAATGAATTCTATACACACACAACGAACGTAAAATTAAACACAATGGTTTATTCCATTGCGGAAAGGGTAGATATAATTTCGCTTCATTTTATGAACAAAAAATGTGCGAATAGAACAGCTCACCTATTTAATGAACAATATCAAGATCGACATGTCAGGAGGAAGTATGTTCTAGAGTTAGTAAAAAAATTTCAAGAGACAGGGAACGTAGCCAATTAAAAACGAGAAATTGAAAAACTTATAGTTAATGAAGCTAGGGAAGTTACAGTTTTGTCACAAGTTCATCTTGATCCTACATTAAGTACGAGGTAGCTGGCATCTGTGTCAGGGATCAATCAAACTACTTTTGAAGAAGAATAAATTCCATCCATATAAAATACATTTAGTCCAGGAACTTCATGAGGATGATTATGATCGCCGTTTGCAATTTTGCGAAATAATGGGTAAGCCAGTAGGGAACGATCCATAGTTTCTTTTTAACATTTGTTTTTCTAATGAATGCAGTTTTTTCTTGAACGGGACGGTAAATCGTCACAATTTACGCTATTGGTCAGATTCAAACCCAAGAGGTTTTCACGAGGTGCATACACAGCAACCGGAGAAATTAAATGTATGGGCTGGAATTTTCGATGACCAGTTGATGGGTCCTTTTTTTCTAAGTGGTAATTTGACTGGCCAAATGTATTTGCAATTACTGGAAGACGCTATTGACCCTGCCTTGACTGATATTATTGAAAATGTTCCAGAGTATCATGAAGATCATTTGATTTTTCAATACGTATCCCCGTCTTAATCTAGATAAAACCTAGATAACCTATTTTGCCATGATAATTTCAATGCCATAAAAAATAATTTATTAGAGTTATTATAAAATGCTGGGAAGAAAATGGGAAATTTTGGACTGAAGAGGAATACATAATAAAATAACAGGAATACTTAAAGACATGTATAATAAAAATAATAACTGTGTCATTAGCCAAAATGGGATGCCGGAAAGTTTTACAACAAATGAAGCATTGAGACAAGGAGAAAGTTTAAGTTCACAATTTCAGACAATTGTAGGGAATAGGCATTTCAGAGGGAGTATTCGCTGATGATGTAGCATTCTTAGCAGATAAGGAGAAGAATTTGCAGAAGAACTTAGGGACCTGGAATGAAGCACTTGATGAATACGGAATGAAATTGAATAAAAGAAAGATAAACGTTATGGCAATAGGACATGAGCAAAAAGACATAAATATACAGATTCATAATGTGAAAATTGAACAGGTAAAAGCTTTAAATACTTAGGAATAGAAATAGAAGATAATAGCAGACAAAATGTATAAATTAACAACAAGATAGAAATGGCGCTAAAATTATACCATACAATGAATAAGCCATTTGTAAGGAAAAAATAAGTTTCCAGGAAAACAAAGCTAAATGTTTTTAAATCCACTTATAGACCAATTTTAACATTCGGTTGTGAATCTTGGGTATTGACAAAGAGACAAAAAATCTAAATACAAGCTATAGAAATGAAGTATCTACGAAGAATCAAAGGCGTAACTAGAGCGGACAAACTGAGGAACACAATTATACGGGAAGATTTAGAAATACAACCATCAGAATTTATTGAAAGAATGCAAATGAGCTGGTTGGGCCATCTACAAAAAATTAATAATGCAAGGCAAGTCAAACGGGTAAGGGAAGACAAAATAGAGAGACAGAAGAAAAGAGGTAGACCTAGACAGACATGAGACAGAGCTGTGGGAGAAATATTATAGAGGAAAGGCATACCATGGAGCGTGGCAAAAGTTTTAGCAATAATTAAGGAGTGGGCGAAATTTATATGTGTAATAGTATACTTCAAATTAAGTTAGTAACTTATATTACCCTACACCATAAAATGATAAATTGATTTTTTTTAATAATAATGCTCTTTTGATGTTCCTTTTTCACCATGTAAACCTTTTTACTAAGCACATAAGTAAGAATATTTTTTTAGTCCTCTATTTTTATAATTATCTTCGAAAGGGTTATCTGTTGATACCCTTTGAATGCTTTCGTTTAGTATGCGACTTGTTCAAATATACTGTTGCTACAGTAACACTTCAAGTGTGCTTCATATAAAGAATAAAATAAATATGTATATTCAAGTTATTTTGGTGTTATCCTTTACGTTCTGTCTGGTCAGATCTGCAGATGTGACTTTTAAAAATGTCACTTTTACCGGATATAGTCGGTCCGAAGAAAAGTTCAAAACGACCATACTTTATTCAAACAGTTTAAGTGAATTTCTGCCAAAAACGGATTTTGATAGGATTGAAATTGTAGATCAAAATATCACCATACTGAACGATGGATCTTTATCAGATCTACATAATTTGGAAGAATTGGTATTAGATAACTGTGGAATACAGGAAATTGGATCGCATGCATTTTTGGGTGTTACAAAACTTAAAATTTCCTTAAAAGGTATTTGTCTGTTTTTTTTTATTTTTTTCTATACAGGGTGATTCTTAAGCAGCGGTCAGAAATCCAGGCGCATATAATGTTGCCAAAAATAAGGGATTTTTGTTACATAAATGTGGAATCTCAGGACAGCCATTGTCCAGTTACAGCGTGCCAAAAATTAAAAAAATCAGTTTTTAATAGTTAATTTCTAAATCGCTTGACATAATTTAACCAAATTCGGTGTGCACATTTAGTATGACAGTAGGTATGAAAGAGAAAATTACAAGCTTTAGAAACTTACAGTGGCGGAGGCAAGGGTGTCATCGATCATTATTTGCCAAAAAAAAATCACCCTGTATAATATTACAAATAAAATCGGTCATCATATACGCCATTGTATTATCTTCACTTTTTGTTTTATATAGTTTGTATTCCAAACCGATTAACAACAAAATTTATTTATTTCATCAAGTGCATTTTTACACAGTTGCTTAAATTCCTTAAACCTATCTTAGGAAGGCCATGCAAAACAATAATCGTTCGAATCCGTCACCTTATTTAATATTCTGTATTGTCATATTAAGCTTATTTTTGAAAAAGATTAAGTTTTAATAATGGTTTATGTATTATCAAATGCTGAAATGGCCAATATGGTTTACATTTATGGCCTTGCCGATGGAAATGGTACTGAGACTAGGCGAATTTATGTGGAACCAAATCCAGGAATATTCAGAAATGTTTTTCAGATGTTTTTGTAATCAGGCTCATTTCACCTTTGACTGTTAGAACGTTTGAGACATTCTCCACGAAATACTAGTACTAGGAAGATCGCTGGAAATCTTAATGTAAATCATATATTAGTTTGGCCCGATATGATGACCTATTTTATTTGTAATAATATACAGTGTGATATATTTCTTTTTTGGCAAATAATGATCGACGATAGTCACACCTCCGTCACTGGTAAGTTTCTAAAGCTAGTTTAATACCTACTGTCATACTAAATATGCACACCGAATTTGGTTAAATTGTCTCAAGTAGTTTAGAAATTAAATATTAAAAACTGATTTCTTTTTTTAATTTTAACACGCTGTAGCTGGACAATTACTGCCCTAAGCTCCTACACTTATACAGGGTGTTTCTAAACTATGGTGCCAAATGAATATGACAGATAGAAAATGTCATTTTGAGCAAAAAGTTTCATGTAAACATAGGTCCAAAAATGTATAATAAAAAAGTTACAGGGTGATAAAAGTACAGTTTGAGAAAAAATTTTACCAATAACTTCTACAAAAGTTAGGCAATTTAAATGAATCTTGGTGCAGTTTCTTAGACACTAAAATGCAACAATTTCGTGCAAAAACAATTTATTCCCATCGCCCAGGAGCGGAGAGCCGGGGTAGCACATAGGATTTTATTATGAAAACAAAATTGTCCTTTGCATTTTCGGAAAATTGATCAAATTTTCTAAAAAATAAACTAATATGTCACAAAAAAGGTACTCTTGTTCGATGCCACCAACATGAACCGTTCTCTTTAGAAAAACAAGATAGAGGTAGCAATGGAAGTTCGTCATCATATTAGCCATGAAATTTAAAATAACCTTCCAGTTTTCCTGTCAAAAGTTAATTGTAAGTTTTGATAGCATAAAATTTAGCTGGCGTTACTCATTAAAAGTTGTTATGGCAGAACAATGCACCTCTGGAGAACTTGCAGATATGCATTTAATTTACGGAAAATGTGGCTGTAATACAAGAATGGCAAGTAGATTATATGAACAAACCTATCCAAATAGGAGAATACCTTCTCGAAAATTGTTTATGTCCATCGACCGGCGCCTTAGAGAAACAGGTACTTTTAAAAAAAGTCATTATAACAGTGGCCGTCCCAGAACGGTCCGAACTCCAGGGGCTGAAGAACGTGTTCTCCAACGTTTTAAAGAAGATGATACTTTAAGCACCAGAGGAATTGCTTTCACCGAAAATATGCCACATTCCTTGGTATGGAGGATTGCTAGGAAACAACAACTGCATCCATATCATATAACTAAAGTACAAGAATTGTTTGCTGAAGATTTGCCAAAACGACTACAATTTTGCAACTGGATGTCAGAAAAGGTTCGTATTGAGGCGATGTTCGCCAAACATATTTTGTTTACAGATGAGTGTTGTTTCACGAAAAATGGCATTTTCAATTTAAGAAATAGTCATCATTGGAATGATGAAAATCCAAATGCAACAGTTGTGCGACATTCGCAATACAAAATTAAAATCAATTTATGGGCGGGAATAATTAGCAATAAACTTTTGGATCCAATTGAGCTTTCTCTAAATGTGAATGGGGAAAATGACTTACATTTTTTGAACAACGACTTTGTTGAAGTTTTGGAAAACCTTGATTTGGAAACCAGAAGAAATATGTGGCTAATGCAAGACGGGGCCGCTCCTCACTACTCTCGACAAGTAAGGCGACATTTAAATAATATTTTTGCAAATAGATGGATTGGTCGTGGATGGGATGCTCCTCAGCCATGGCCACCAAGAAGCCCAGAATCTAAAGTGTATGAAATTCCTATAGAAGACGAGGATCATTTAAGGCAAAGAATAACGGACACTTTCAATGAAATAAAGACGAATGAAGAAGTTTTGAATAAGCTCCCCTTTCATTTCTTAAAAAGAGTTAGAGCATGTATTAGAGCTAACGGTGATCACTTTCAACATATGCTTAAATAACTTTTTTCTGTAGTAAGTAGTTTTGTTATGTTGTAATTTAAAAATAAATGTTATTTGTTACAACAAATTTACAAACCAAATCCATACCCAGTTACCACATAAAGCATAGCCTTCTTGATTACAGCATTCTTGTTGTCGGATGCACGACAATAAATTTTGCAAATCGAAGCGTAACGTAGCCGAGGCCATGCAAAACAATAATAATATAAAGCCGTGATCTTATTTAATATTGTGTATTGTCAAATTAAGCTTATTTAAAAAAAAATAAGTTTGAATAATGGTTTATGCATATTCAAATGCTGAAATATGGGTTACATTTATGGTCTTGAAGCTAGGCTAGGCGAATTTACATGAAAAGATTTCCAAATCCAAGAATATTCAGAAAAGTTTTTCAACGTCTTTCGGAGTCAGGCTCATTTCAGAAAGATCCAAATCCTGGAAGACGTTTAAGTGTTAAAACGCCTGAGTTGGAAGAAGTGATTTTACACGAAATTGAAGAAGACCCAACTGCTAATATTAGGAAGATCGCTGAAAATCTTAATGTGGATCATAAATTAGTTTGGTCCATTCTGAAGCATCAACAGTTATACCAGTATCAGATACAAAGGGTTCAAGTCTTACTGCCGCAAAACTATCCTGCTCGCTTACAATTTCGCCACTGGGTTTGGCAGAAATTGAAGAAAATATTGACTTTACCGCTGACATTTGATAGGATGGAAACTATTTACTGACGATGCTAATTTTTCCAGAGGTCGCAGGTCGGATGAAAACCCTAAAGCCATAATGGAATCTCGATCTCAACATCAGTTTTCTTTGAATGTGTTGGTGGGTATTATTGGAAATTTTATTGTTGAGCCTTACTTTTTATGAGGAACTTTAACCGGTGCCTTCTACAGAGATTTTCTTGAAAACGTTTTACCTAAACTACTTGACGATGGTCCCTATGCTCTAAAATAAAGAATGTGGTTTATGCACAACGGTGTTCCTCTACATTTTAGTTTAACTGCTCATGAATTTTTAAATGAAAGATTTTACAAGTGATTGGACGCCTCATCCAGTCACCTTACTCACTCAAGAACCAGGTGAACCTTGCCAACCCAGATCACCTGATATGAACCCTATTGATTTTTTTTATTTACGGACATCTCAAGACATAACTTTACAAGGTTCTCATTGAATCTGAGAAGCAAAAACAGTCAACAACTGGTTGTGATATGATAAGAGGACAGTCCTGAAATTTTTGCACGTGTTCCAGTTGCAATTTCAAGAAGATCTGAAGCATCTATTTTGGCTGAAGGTGGCCATTTCCACAATTTGTTATAATAAATCATACTAAAGTAATTATATTGTTAATTAATTATTGTGTTATTATTTTAAGTAATGTAATGAGTATCGTAAAAATGTACTTGATCAAATAAATCAATTTTATTGTTAATCGGTTTGGAATACAAAAAAGTCTAAAGAAATAAAAAGTGAAGCTAATACAATGTCGCACATAATGACCTATTTTATTTGTAATATTATATTGGGTGATATTTTTTTGGCAAATAATGATCGATGATACCCACACCGTCACTTGTAAGTTTCTGAAGTTAGTAATTTGTTGTTTCATACTTTCTGTCATAATAAATATGCACATCGCATTTTGTTAAATTATCTCAAGCGGTTTAGAAATTATACACGGTAGCTGAATAATGGCTGTCATAAGACACACATTTATACAGGGTGTCTTGCAAGTCGTTAATTAATTTAACCGTGCTTTTCAACAATTATTGAAGTGTAGAAGAAAATTGAACCTTTTTATAACAATTATTTCATACTTTTTTTATTGGAAATGAATGGATTATTTAACCAATAAAATATAAAGTGGTTTTGTTACTTACCGTTAATTGTGAAAATTAAATTTTAAAATCTGCAAACATTATTTTCTTGAAATTTTTGTTACGTAACACCATAACTTTTCATGATGTATGTATGTAGAACGGCACGCTCTTTCAAACAGCATGGTCAAAATTGGGGGTTGCTATTTAAAAAAAATTGTCGATTTCGTCATATCTCGAACAACGATGACGTCACAAATGTGGCTCGTATGTCAAAAAGTGTCTTTTTTCAAAACAAAATCGATAAACGCATCATAAGTATTCCATATGATTGGATTATACGTACACATAGAATTATTGGCTTCAATTAGAATTTTTAATCATAAATAAATCAAAAAATTTTATATGTAGATACCTAGAAATATATTTTTTGGATTTTTTCGAAAACTTCTCAATTTAAAAAATAATGAATTTATTCGTTACTTTTCGAAAGCACTCACATCATTTTGTCGCAATAATTATGGGACTATATGTATGTTTATTTCAACAGACTCAAAATCGTATTCTATCATCTCCAAAAATTATTGTAACGACTTGCATGACACCTGTTTAACAGAAAACCCTTATTTTTGGCAACAGAATATGCCCCTGGATTTTTGGTCTCTACTTAGGAAACACCCTGTATAACTACCTACCTAACGTATTTTAATTGAATGTTTAAATTGAATAGTTTGTTAAGTAAAATTTGGTGCAAATTTGTGACCAACATGTAGATATATAATAAACCGACAATGTGAAGGTATTATCAGTTATATTTAAACTATTAAGACCAATAATAGTTATATCCATATTAACAAAAAAAATCCCACTGCTACTTCTCAGGAGAGACTTTTTATAGCGAATTTTAATTTTACATTGTATTTCAGAAGCACAAACCATAAATCCTAGAAGTAAATCCTCGCATCAGATTCTTGTTTAGTGTATACTCGCGTCAAGAATTCATACGTCTTACGTCACGGCTGACGTTACACATTTGTTTTTATTGTCAACGTAATTTTCGATATTTGGTTGCGTTAAAAACAATCATTTTTTGCAATTTAGTGCAATATGTAATGCAAACTTATAGTGTAGTATATAGTTTTATTACTATCAGTTGCAGTTTCTTAAATATTTTGATGAAAATACAATGAATTATTCATTTGTTCGTATGACGTAAGTCGTCTGAATTCTTGTCGCGAGTATACCTATTGTTATTTTTATATTATATTACCCTTAAAATTGACCATACGTTAATCTTTGCATTCTCGATGTATTTTTGTAAATTGATATATTTTTGTTTTAGGAAATTTGATATAATACATTTATGCAAATGTATTTCGAAATCGAGATTTTACTCAAATAGATTTAAGCTTTAATCGCATAACTGCCATATACACTAACGCCTTCGACGATATGCCATCTCTAGTATTAATCGATTTAAGCAGCAACAAAATTGAAAATTGGAACGTCATCTGGTTCCAAAACACTCCCTCACTTACATTTGTCTCCCTGCAGAACAATTCCATCCATTCAATACCCAGATATGCTTTTAAGAATTTAGATGGTGAAAAAGGTAGTAAAACATTTAAAACTACGATAACCGTTATCCTTAATTACAACAAAATCAAAACAATCGAACCAGAGGCCTTTAGCGGTCTTAAGCAAACGTATGATATAATGTTGGACAATAACCAGTTGGAACATCTTGATGAAGACTTGTTGAGCGATGCTGTCGTTTTCCATTTGAGCTTAAACAACAACAATATCAGCTGCTTGGATGGCAATTTGAATAATATTATTAAAGCAAAAGTTACGTATTTGGAATCGAATCCATTTAGATTCGAATGCTTGAGCAAACTTAGAAAATGGGTAAATAAGAATAAGAAAACAGTTTTTTTGCCTGAGAAGTGTCCTAAAAAATAAATAAATATTGTGACTGCTTACCAAGACAGTTCACAAGAATTTTCTACATGTTTATTTTAAAAATGTAATATATGTAATATAATTATACCACAATAAAATTTATCACTAAATATTTCTTTATAATCCTACCCACTTTTTTATATTTATTTCCAGAATAGGTAAGCTGGTGAGAAATATTTTTTTATGATTCTAATTTGTATTTCTGGGATGCATGGTGTTCTAAAATAGTATATTAAACAACGAATTTTTTACGATACTTTTTATACGACTGCAAACAGAGACCACAAAAATCAAATTTTAATTTAAACTCAGCCAACTTGAAACATTGCATAATTTGGGTGACAACATCAAACAAAAATCACAGCGTGTGCAAATATGACATAACCGTGTGCAAAATACCATTTTCAGAGCGTGTTTTCCGTGTGAAAAACCCCCTTTTGCAAGGCAGTCGTATAAAAAGACATTTAAAGATGTACCCCAACTAATATTTAAGCATAATAGACTACTACACAAGAAAAATAAACCTAATTTGATCGAGATTTACTACTATTCGCCATAAAAATAGTCTCCAATGTTACAAAATCTTATAATACCAAATTTTTAATTAAGAAAGTTGTTAGCCAACAGTAATATAATGACTTCCAATTAAAATGAAATATATGTCAATTTATATAGTTGGAAATTACAAATTTTTATTTTTCATTTACATTTTCTGTGTTTTCAAATGCTAACATTCCAATAACGCTTAAGGTCGCCGTATTTCTGGCAAAATATGACCCGTATTTGTAGTGTTTTTAGGTACTGAAATCTCAAAAAATAAAGCTCGAAGAACAAAAATAACCACACAAATAGAATCTTTAAAGTTCTGTCTATTCATTATTACTATTTAAATATAGTTTAAACAAAGTTTTAACTTTTAAAATACGTATTTTCATATTGGTCTTTGCTGCTAACCTAATGTCACATTTTTATCAATTAATTTATCGTGCATATACATAAACCTAAACAATTTTATATGTAACACTAAGTAAGTTTATATTATAGGATTGTTTAGAACAATATATCAATTTTAAAAAGTATTTAGTTTGATAAATTTCAGTACCTAAAAATTTATTAGCATTTTTCCATAAGGGTCATTTTCTCAGCAAGTTCGGCCAACTTCATTATCTAGAAGTCTGTTACAAACTATAAAAATTTGACACAATTTAGCAATAAATAGTTCAGCCTCTGACTTAGAGATGGCGGTAAAGTAAATTCTGTTTACAGGGCGAGCAAAATTTGGAATTAAGTATTAGAAATCAAAACGAATTAAACATACCACATGCATTTGATTGCATTGTTATTGATATTAACTTTTGATTTTTCCACTTCGGAACGGTTATTGACCGTGCGAAAGACGTTCTGTATGCAGTTATGAGAAAATTTTGACCTTTAAAAACACCTCAAAATTATGGGAACTAAAAAAATCTCTTTAATTTTAACTAAGGGCTATTGGAACACTGTTAACGAAAAAATACAAGTGTTTAAAACACCAAACCAAACTCCTGCAAAATTCAGAGAATTAAATCGATCTGATTCAAATTTTAAAATACAGGGTGTTGAAAAAAATGTAGTCAACAATCTCAAAATTTACAGAATTTGAAAATTTTTAAAGTGAAATGACAACCACTTCAAAATTATAAATTTCAAAAGGAAAATCTTACAGTTAAATTATCTGTCCACTGATACTGCTGGCTATCGTAATATGGAATATACAGGGATGCAGATAACAAATGACGCTTGCATGTATATTAGTATACATTGTTCTCATGCCGTCAGGGGATTTTTTTTAAAACATTTATTAGCATTCGTCTTGTAAATGACTGTGAGGTTGACATTTAGGTAAATTGGATCTCAGCAATATATTTTGACATCTAATTTTTGCCGTATAAGTTTGCTTACATATTTTAAACCCACCACACAAATAAAGATGTAATAGATATCAGGGTAAGGTTGAAACATAAAACGATCGTTTTTACTATTATCTTTTATTTTACAGGTACACAAATTTTTCAAAAAGTATATTGCTATTTGTCTTCTGTGAATTGTCTCACTATTCATTATTAAATACCTATTATAAAAGGGATAAATAATGAATTAAAAATATATTTACATTATACAGGAGTTCAGTTTACATGAAAAATTAATATCACACTGTTCTATAAAATTTTCGTTTGGGTTCCAAGGCGTCTAAGAAATTATTTTTAGTTAATGTTTTGTAATAACTTTATTGCGAGTAAGTATATCGTTTTTCTTTAAATTTTGTTCCCTTCACTAATGTTTCTTTGCATTCACGTTAATTTGACGCTTATCCTGATTTAGAATTTATTTTTTTATAAATTTGGATAATACGTAACTAGACAGCATATACAAAAAAAATAAAAATGGCACTAAAAACTGAAGAAAAACACAAAACAACAACATAAACACGTGTTATCCACTATGCCTGACGGCCTCGTGGACAATTTCACGTCGCGTGCAATAAACACTTACTTTTTGTACTTGTTGCATAAATAACTATTATGTATTCCTAAAATTTGATAAATTAAAAACTCGAATCCCCTCCCCTGTTCCTGTTACATATAAATATATAATTATTAAGTACCTATTATTTAATTATTACTTTAATTCAATTTACAAATAATGATATACATACCTTTCTAAATCCAACGAACTCTCAATTAATAAAAATGTTCTATAATTTTCACTAGTATTACACACACATAAAGAATACAGAAAACCACTGCTACTGCAAAGCACAGATTTGCAAAGGATAAACTGCATCTGAACGCTGAAACTTAGAATACGGAAAAATCGATATCCCATTTAGATGATAGGGTTGTAAATATTTTTCCGCAGGATCGAACGCATGACCTTCAAACTCAGTTTCGGCTACCCGTTATTTTCTGCACTCCAACTGTGACATTCTTTAAATATTTGCAGTTCAAGTTTTCTCTGCTAGATATCCAGCACTTCCCGGTACACAGTTTTATATCATTGTCTGTCAACAATCGAGGTACTTTCTTATTTAGAATACCGCAACCTTAAGACAATACAATTTACTTAATTTCGCCTTGAAATCTGTCTTCAATATACAGGGATTTTTTAAATTATTATATTAGGTAAATATTTACATGTTTATTACGAAATTGTAAAACATATTTTGTCTTCCAATAATAGTTAAAAATAAGGTGATAACTAGTTTTTTTTTCAGTTGATCTTGCAGTGTATTATCAAAATATTCGTGGCCTTAGGTCCAAAACACAAAACTCGTTTACATCATCCACTAGTTCTACTGCTGATATTATTTAACTGAAAGTTGGCTCAACAACAATATTAAGGACGGAAAGTTATTTGACTTGAACATATTTCAAGTTTTTCGTCGTGATGCTGTCTTCAGTAGAAAAATGGATGGAGACAATCTTCTTGCTCATTTAAATAGTGTCTCTTTAATTGTGGAAGAGCATCCTAATGAATATTTTCTTATTGGTGATTATAATACCCCAAAGCTGAAGTGGTACTTTGACATGAATAAGTGTTGTTATGTCATTTCTGAAATCGGCGATCGTTTTGGTGAAATCCTTGCTGATACTTACAACCTTCTTCAATTTAATCAATACAATGGTATTTCAAATGCAAATAATAAATTGCTAGACCTTGTTTATAGTAATATAGCCTTTGCTTCTGCTTCCGATACGCTTTTTGTACTACAAGGTATAAAGGCAAATACTAAACGCTTATGGCTTTTTGTTGCAAGTAAAAACAAAAATAAGTCTCTTCTTATATCATACAACAGTAATATATTTTGTAACGACAAATACTACCAATGCTTTTCAGATTATTTTGGTAGTATTTATGTACATCATCGTCGACACCTTCTAATATTAAAATTTCTCACGAATCAAATATGTCTTTACCAGTCAAGCACATCAATATTTCTCAAATTGAAAAACAATTAAATAGATTGGGTGTTAGTAAAGGTTCTGGGCCATCAGAAGTTTTTATCACTTGTTGCAAACAGTCTCTTTTACAACCTCTTTATCTAATGTTTAATAAATCTATTTCTGAAGGTGTATTTCCAAGTACATGGAAACCAACCACTCTCTTTCCTCTTGATATTTGGTAAATTATTGGAAGCAGTCATAACCGAAGAATTATTTTATAACTTAAAAGACATTATTATCATCACTTAAAGTGGATGCCGTGTACATCGATTTTTCTTAATTTTTTGACAAAATTCATTGTGACTTTGTTTGCTAAATTAGAAATTTAGGAGTGCACGGTAATCTTCTGGATCAAATCATACTTCTCCAATAGGTCACAGTATATTAGAATTAACAATTCTTCAGATTATGTCAACATATAACATTAGGAGTACCACAGGGATCTTATCTGGGCCCTATACTATTTTCTTTATTTGTTAATGACATATTTTCCGTACTGAAATTTTAGCTTATATGCAGAAGATCTAAAAGTGTTCCAGTCTGTATCATCTTTTAATGATTGTCAACATTTGCAAGCTGATAATCTATTTTCTGAATATTGCAATATTAACAGACTGTTTTTAAATACTGATAATTGTAGCTTCATTAAATTAACTCGTTTAAAAATTAGTACCGATTTTAGTTGTTCAATTAGTGATGTTTTCCTAAAGAAAGTTCAATATATATACGATTTGGGAGCAAACTTAGATGTCAAATTGTCCTTTGAAATCCATATAAATAATATGGTAGGGAAAACATTGCGTAATTTGGGATTTATTTTGCACGTTTCCAAGTTCTTTTGTGATCGCAAGACTTTAATTATTTTATATAATGCATTTGTCAGATTGCATGTTGAATTTACAAGTTTAGTTTCGCATCCTTAATATGTCAAGTATATCGATCCTATTCAAAATGTCCAAAATAAAAAATACTCAACACCTTCATTACAGATATAACCAAAATTTGCGGTTTCAACGCTCAGCCCAAGTAATATTGCCATGTCTTTTTGAAAATGTATATAGGGTGAGTCAATAATAATGGCATACATAGCTTCAAGGCAGATTTCTAACATCAAAATAAAGCGACCGAGTCCAACATGCCGTATTCTTTTCATTCTACAGGCTGTTAAAGATGAAAACATGTTTTCGATATTTTGCTATATTTTAAGAACGTATAGACCGATTGTTTTGAAAATGTGTAGTCTTATGTGTTTTGAGGTGGCAATTATGAATATAAAACACTGTTGAAATCACGACTAGGGGGCACTAGTTATACTGTAATGTCGATGTAAAAATATGTCTAACTTTTTGTATTTTACACTTTTGAATTTTTTAATAAGAAACTGTTGAACTGCCTTCAATTCTAAATAGAAAAGGTATACCTGTTACAAACAGATAACTCAACCGTTTTAGAAAAAAATTAAATTAAATTAGAAAATTATTTTTTCCAAGTAGAAGTAGTAGTAGGCCTGGAAATAGAAGCTACACAGCTGTCACTACAATACCATATTATTTCTCTCAATGCCACTCAATTCATAGATTAGGCACTATGATTAGGCAGTACTGTTTTTTATTGTTATTTTTATATTTCAAATGACCCGTCATAATACTGTTTAGAACATTGAAATGAGAAACATGATATACAAGGTGATTCAAAAGTAACCTGCATCCTTTCAGGAGCATAATCCTTGCATAAAAATAAGACAAAAAGTTCCTATTAACATGGGTCCGAAAATGCTTCCTAAGGGAGCTACGACCCTTTGAATATGACACCTTATAGACGATTTTTTCTCTATAACTTTAAAATCCTTTACAATTAAATTTTGAAAATTGGTGTACTGTATAAACTTTTGACGCTAAATAAGATACTAAATTCGAAATTTTAAAATTTTATTCAGTGGCGTCACATACGAGGGTGGTAAGGGTTAAAAGATCCCTATTTCTTTTACTCTTTAGGTTATTGCGATTTTATTCATAAATTATAAAATTTTTGAGTTTTTTACGTAAAAAGGGTACAACGTACATTTTCTCGTAAACGGTACGCTCTATCGAATTGAACTAAGAACACCTTTTTTACGTAAAAAACTCTAAAATTTTATAATTTATGAATAAAATCGCAATAACCTAAAGAGTAAAAGAAATAGGGATCTTTTAACCCTTACCACCCTCGTATGTGACGCCACTGAATAAAATTTTAAAATTTCGAATTTAGTATCTTATTTAACATCAAAAGTTTATACAGTACACCAATTTTCAAAATTTAATTGTAAAGGATTTTAATGTTATAGAGAAAAAATCGTCTATAAGGGTCGTAGCTCCCTTAGGAAGCATTTTCGGACCCATGTTAATAGGAACTTTTTGTCTTATTTGTATGCAAGGATTATGCTCCTGAAAGGATGCAGCTTACTTTTGAATCACCCCATATGTATATAAATGCCCTCGAACATTTTTGTGGTCACCGTGCAGCAGCGAGGTACTTGGAATAATATGGAGATAATAGACAACCCGATCATGACTACTTAAAAGATTGTACGGCAGATTAGAAACAGAATCATTTTTCTCGAAAAGAGACGTTGGAAGGACGAAAATATTAACAGCGGACGAAGAAGATGATATTTTAGTGCGAATTGCTGAAAACACACGTACAAGCACAAGTCAAATTTCGGCAGCTACTAGCATCAGTCTTCCGTTAGCAGAATATACCATTAAGAAAACTTATCATTTTAGTCTAGTTCAACATTTAACGCCACAAGACCCTCTAGCTGGGTTACGATTTGCAGAGTTTCTTCGCCAACAACAAAATGATAACCCAACATTTTATAATAAAATATTATTTACGAACGAAACCACATTTACCCGATGAGGTATTTTAAATTGGAGAAATAGTTATTCCTGGGAACTAGATAATCCTCATCTGCCAAGAGAAGTACATTTTCAGCAACAGTTCTGCCTTTAAGCTATGTATTATTATTAATGACTCACCCTGTATATTTGTTGCCAGTTTGCCGATAACACCTCGTGATGGAACACTAGCAACGATTCTTGTTTACAGCTTTTGATTCTTTCTGAACAATATTAGTGAGCAACAAATGAAATAAATATATCAATTCCGAAAATTATTATTATGTGGGTTATCGTCAGATAACCTCTCCAATACTTTCGTAAAACTTATTCAAGGAAATGTTAGTGCAGTATTATATAAACAATTGAAATGAACCTTCAAAAGGCATTAAAAGAAAAATGTTCGCGACATTAAATCTAGTGCTTTTACTGCCGTTCTGTTTGGCTAAATCTACAGATGTGACTTTTAAAAATGTCACGTTTCGTGGATACAGTCTATTCACAGAAAAATTCAAAAAGACCATACCGATTTCTAATAATTTGAAGGATTATTTACCGGAATCAGCGTTTGATAAAATAGAGTTTATAGACCAAAACATTCCAGTGTTGTATCAAGGCTCTTTGGCAGATCTAGATGACTTGGACGAGTTGGTTTTGGAAACCTGTGGCATATATGAGGTTCAACCTGGCGCTTTTAAAAATGTGCCGATGCTGAGAAGTCTTTCTTTAAAAGGTATTTATTCGTTTATGTTATTTTATACCTACGACTTTCAGTGCTTATATCTCAGAAACCATCAAAGCCAGTGCGACGAAATTTGGTATGCAGTTACTAGATGGTGCGTAGAATCTGATGGTAACATCAATTATTATAGGGTTATTTTGATTTTTTAGTAGTCAACCCCGCTAAAACTTATGGTTAAATATACTTAATTATGAATACATTATGTAAAATAAACATTCAAAAATTTTAAAATTTAGTATAAAAACTTGCTTCATAAAGTTGCCAAATTTCATTGTTTTGTCATGTAAAACGTGTATAGCCTTGATCCAGATTTACACAGAAGAAATAACATCAATTAACGTCAAAACTATGAATTGTCATTAAATTGTAAAATATTAATGGAATAAAATATTTTATTGCACATAAATAACGTTAAATAATGTATTCAATGAAACTTACGCATGCACAATGGTATTGAGACTTGCATTATAATCAAAAAATGCTTAGGAGTCGTTTTATTCGAATTTATTTGTTGTTAAATATGTAATGGATAATTATTATAGCAGTTGGAAAAAAACAATATTCTTTACTTACACGCTTTTGTAAATTATTTTGTGATAAAAAATACGGATGCTTAATTATTATGTACACTGTAGTAACATTAAAAAAACAATTTTCTGAAGTTTTATTACATTATAATGGGGCAATTTAAAAATATTAATATTTTACACAATATTCACGACGAACTGACGAAGCTGTATCGGAAGACTGCGCCGGCACAGCGACCCCAATATTCCAAAAGCCTCAACTCAAAATTTTTATTGACAAGCCTCAATAATACCACTGTGACTTAATTCCATCAATATTTGACAATTCATAGTTTTGACGTTTACCGATGTTAGTTTTTTCTGAAAAGTCTGGCTCAAGGCGTGTATAACATAACAAAACAATAAAATTTGGTCTCTTTTTGAAGGCGTTTTTTATGCTAAATTTTTGAATGTTCATTTTCCAATTTAAACATAAATTTTAGCGGGGTTAACTACCAGAAATTCAATATTAAATCGATTTCCTGAAAAATGCAACACCCTATATAAGAATTTATGTTATCGTCAGATTCAACTCACCATATAGTGTCTGTATACCAAATTTCGTCGCACTGGTTATGATATAAGCACTGAAAGTCTTAGAGGGAGCACCCGGTATAACAAAAAAAAACATATAATTCTACTTTTTCAAAGCTATCTCGATATGAATAATCAGTAATCAATTTAAAGCCCGCACTTCGTTCGAAAATGACGTCATTATCAGGAGAGCACTTAGGGCCTTAGAGTTAATGTTAACATATATCGACAAAATGTTAAAATCAACATCGTACCTTGTACTGCTAATTTATAATATTCAACATTATTTATATTAAGTTTATTATTTTACAAAATACTCTACATAACTATTCACTAGTACTGGAATAAAATTGAAGAACCAGCAACTTCTGTAAACGTTCAGGTTTTAGGCTGTGACGTTTGTCGCTAATAATCCATTTCGGTTCAGAAAACGCGTGTTCAACGCCCACTAAGGTAACTAGAACATATTTAAAATATGTATACAGATAGGGAAAATATTTAACCGATCATATGAAATGCTAAGAATAATCCCTTCCACTGCTCGCCGTCCAAGCTTGACGCGTCCTCCCCTATTTTGGTGGACGAAACCAGTATTCGTATAACACACTATTCGTTTGGCATTCGGCCGTGGGCGTAGGAGAGCAGGGGAGTACTGACTTAGCCCGCCCTGCCGTGCGTCATCTTCCCACCAATACCCCATGCATTTGAAATGTATGTAATAGAATCTCCCCATGATCGGTTAAATATTTTCTCTATCTGTATATAATTTTTCATCGACGGCTCATTTAGGGTGAGCATTAAAATCTACTTCTTTGCCATCAAAATGATCTACTATACGGCATAAAGTCAAGAAATCCCGGATTGTTCTGCAAAACAGTATCAATTTTTTTCTTCACACGTTCAACACTAGGCCCTTAGAACTGGTAAATATACTGCCGCAAATAAAAAACTTTATTTACTGCATGACCATGTGAAATAATTCCCCAATTTTTTATGGGAAATAACTACAATGAGAATGATCAAGAATACAAATTTGCACTTTCTCATGAGAATTTATGTCACTTCCTGAAGAATCATAGTCGGACCTATGATCTTCGATGAAATGCGGGCTTTAGTGATCATAATAAACATGTATAATAAATAGTACTTAGAAAACTTTTCCTTAAAAGTAATTACATCAATCCTTTTAATTTCTTTTAGGTAACAAGATTGAGGAAATCAAAGAAGGCGTATTCAATAACCTAGAACTCTCTACGATAGACCTAAGCCTCAATCGCATAACCACCATTCACAGCAATGCTTTCAACGACTTGTCTAGCTTGCTAAACATAAACTTGGCAGATAATAACATCCAAAAATGGAACAAAAACTGGTTCGAAAACACCCCTCTGCTTACCAGAGTCTCTATGCAGAACAATTCTATCGCCAAACTCCCTAACCACGCTTTCAGAAACTTGGCCGGTAGTAAAAACTTTGGTAAGGTGAAACTGACTGTGAATATAGTACTAAGCTACAACAAAATCAAGACGATTGAATCAAAAGCCTTCAGCGACTTGACAGAAGTAAACCACTTGTGGTTGGATAACAATCAGCTGGAGGAATTCGGTGAAGATTTGCTAGATGGCGTCGGGGTAAAAGATTTGAGGTTAAACAACAACAACATCCGTTGTTTGGATGGCGATTTGACTAAGATCATCAAAGGTGAGATGACACAGTTGGATTCGAACCCGTTTGACTGCAATTGCTTGAGCAAAATAAAGGAATGGGTAAACAAGAACAACAAAAACGTCCAGTTGTTTTTTTCTGAGATGGAGTGTTCTGCGCAGAGGATCAAGATTAAGATGACTGCTCTGGAAAAGCGACTTAAAGAGATCAGGGACCAAGACAACGATATCGAAGTTGCGGAAGGCAAACCTTCATCAAATCCCATCAAATAGATTTCGACTGCTGATCTTTCAAGCCTAGATACTTCATTAATGCTTTGGTTAACATTTTATTTTTGTCTAACTGTTGATGAATATTTGAGACTAGAAACACATTACAATAAAACATTTATAATTTTTATTTTTAATTTGAAAAATATTGATTAAACATGGTGAATTATAATATTCTTTGAATTCCAAAATATTTTATGGTTATATAAAACTTCACTTATTGCTGTGGTTTCTATGTAACACCAAATGATATTCTCGATGACTACCATTTAATGCTTAGGTAGAACAAGAAAAACAAACACTACAATATAATTTTATGACCACCCTCTGATGATATTAGTAACATCAGCAACGGTGAACAATGGAATTCAAATAAAACAACAATGTCGAACATTATTATTATGCGTGTTATAAACAGATAATCTTTTAAATACATAAAAGCTATACGTAATATAAATAATTCAGATGACTAGCTACAAAAGAGCAATTAAATTAAATTTAAACCGTCAGTACCATTTTACCTGTCACTTTTCATGTTCACAGGAAAACTTAAGAGAACCATACCTTCTTCAAATAGTTTGAAAAGGGTACCTAGGTTTTAATAAGGTTGAGTTCTCAGATCAAAATATTCGAGTTATACGAGGACCCTTTGGCAAATCTAGATGTTACCAGAATGATTGTCCTCATTCCATATCAAATTGGATAGTTTATAAACTAGCCAAAGATAAAAGTTATTTAGTATCTCTGATTATTTCGAGTAAATTAGCCAAACGAGTGGGTTAGTTTATAAAGTATCTACTAATATTATAGAATATGGGTTTTCCATTAAAATAACAAACGGTTGAGTTTGGTTCACTTTGTATACCAGCCAGCTAGTTTACGAACTAACCAAAGGCAAGTTCGGCAAATAAATCTGGATGTTCTAAATGTGTTTTTTCCTTTTTCAACTTCATGAGATAGCAAGAGATAAAGATAGAAACTTTTAGTTAAATTTGACCAATACCAACACTTGTCGAGTCCAGAGTCAAATATAGTGGTTACATTTAAAGATAACTAACTATACCAGTTTTAATTCAAGCTAAGTTTTCTTAAGGTCTGTTGCAGTGGTCTAACAAAATACATACATCTTGCTCCATCACGTCAAATAGCATATATACACAAGACACAGTCAGTAAAAAACAGGAATTCTTCTTAGTGGAGTCTGCCAGGCTAAAGACAGTTTGAAGATTTGATGGAATTTAGTTTAGGTCTCATAGTGTGTGAGGGATATAACTGTCACAGTAACTGTAACATTTGGTAGTATACATTTTCTTCACAAAAACATTACTCATTGTTTTAATGGCGTAAGTATGCTTTAGAGAACTGTAATCGACACCGAATATTTTTAAGGAAACCACACAATTTCAGGAGCGAATTCACAGAGACAAACATGGACTTTTCTGAAGAAATTTCTGTCAAATTAAGAATTATCTATAAAATCTCCTGTATATTTTTAAGGAACATTTTGGTTACTGTAAACAGTACTATTTTGTCGGTACAATTTTGATTTTATGTAAGGAAGTTCATGATCTTTTTAATATTTATGTTGTTGCCACTAAAAAGTATTAATTATTATTTACTGAGAAATGATGAAATGAATTTGTTATTATGAAGTAAGTAGCACCAGAATTATTGTATTCGGATTTGAGCATTTATTTAGTAGTCGTTGAGTTATTGTCATAACTACAAAATAAACAAACAAAAAGAATTGTCAAATTAAGGTGCTAGTTTGGTTTAGTTTAAAGTTTGTTTAGGGCACAATGAATAATTGTGAGTCGGAAGAGATTGTGGAGGCTGCAAGTATTGCAATAAGCAATTTGCTGCCTACGAAGTCAAGATCTTTATACGATATAGCCTACATTCGGTCCAAAAAGTGGTGCGCCGAGAAAAATGTTCAAGTATACAGCGAGAATGTTTTGTTAGCATACTTCAGTGAAAATGCAAAGAATTACAAGTCTTCCACATTATGGGAGCAATATTCTATGGTTAAGTCATGCTTGATAATTTACGACAACATAGATATAAGCAAATTCCCCAAGCTGATCGCATTTTTGAAAAGAACCGGTGACGGATATCAACCGAAAAATTCGAAAATATTGACAAAAGGTGAAATCGATCGTTTTCTATCAAGTGCAGATGACAAAGAATTCTTAATGATTAAGGTAAGATTACTTTTGTTGTTAGGTATTTCAATTATTAAGTATTTTGATTTTTTTGGATTAATTCTGGGGATTGCCGGAGCTTGTTGAACTGATGAACTAGTCGATTTAACTGTAGATGATATTGAGGATGTAGGCTCTTCCTTTATTGTAAAAATTCCAAACACTAAGACAAAAATTCCACGAACCTTTCTGGTTACCGATGTGGGAAATATGCTTGAATTGTTTCGAAAATACCTGTCCCTTCGTCCTCCCCACGTCAAGCATAAGCGCCTTTTTTTGTATTACAAAGCAGCAAAATGTAGTTCGCAGCCTGTTGGCAAGAATACCATGGGAAAAATTCCGAGTGCAGTAGCTTCGTATTTAAAATTACCTGATGCTGCATGTTATACTGGTCACTGCTTACGAAGATCTTCAGCGACATTACTGGCAGATGCTGGTGTGGATATCACGTCAATAAAGCGTCATGCTGGTTGGAAATCAACGACAGTCGCTGAGGGTTATGTCGAGAACTCCATTAATAAGACCAAAATTGCTAATCAGGTTTTAGTAGGTACCACTACTAGCGCAACCACAAAAACTGTAAATGTAAGCGAAAGTAATATTCCTTCTAATATTAATTTTGAAAATTGTACAAATGTAACATTTAATTTAAATGTCAATAAATAATTTCAATGTTATCTTTTTTTTGCATGAAAAACGTTCTCCATAATGTAAACTCCCTTGGGAGCATTATACTCCCTTGGGAATAATCGACTACTTCTGTTTTAATTTTGATGTCATAGAAATTGATTTCTACTCCCGACCGTGGAAAAAATAATATATTGTCTACAATTGTCTCTATTTATTTATACTTTTACCCGTAGTCACCCATAATTGACGTTGTCATTCAGCTGTCACAAAACTATGACTATTTATAGGAGTCTCTAAGGTTGACATTTTCCTTACCGAAAAAAAATTGTATCTTAGCAGCAAAAGTATTCTCTTGTAATCATAGGAGCTAAAGTGAGCCTTTAATATAGCCTACCGTCAGAGTGCTTGATCTCCATTCCCCGTATCTTTTAAGACCAGTGAGGTCACCACCCCCGTCAACTAAAAGGGTAATAGACGTTCGTCGTAATGCGTGTTCACTGTACTCTTGTTGTCCAGCTTCAAAAACTTTGCCACTTCTTGCGAGACGGCACTGATTTTATGAATATCGACCACCATTAGATTACACTTTCCACTAACATATCTGAGAAATAATCGACATTCTACCAATCCGGGTGAGCGTAAAGTAACATATTTTCGATAAAAACTTAAATAATTGTCTCCCAGCACAGTAAAAGAACGTGTTCTCTTGGTTTTGGTATTGGAAATTTGTATAATTAAAGTGGGTTTCACATCTTCAATATTATCTATTGTTAAATTGACTAATTTATCAGAACAGCATGCGCCTGGAATTCCCAATATTAGTACTACTTATAAAGAAACTTTTTAAAAATTTTGTTTTAGTGTTTACCTTTATCATCAAATATATAAGTATCAGGTGCACTTTTTAAAAAGCTATTAATTTGTTCCTTTGTAAATACTCGCGATGTTTTCGGTACATATCCCTCAGTGTTGACGGTTTTATATTATCTGTTAATTTTGAGAAATACACCATCAATATATCTTGTCGAAACAACTTGTGTTTTTTCTTTGCACCAACCCATAAAACGTTGCTAGACACATTCATGACATGACATTCCGATTCTCACCAAGTTTTTGAAAGAACATTTTTGTTGAAGTTTAAAAACGTTGCTCCCTCATAATTCAACTAGATTAACTTGAGATTGTGGATAAAACGTTGTATTTTACTTGTGTTTTAGTTGCATTATATGCACAATACTCTTACAATGAATAACTGAATGAATAACTACTAATAACTAACATCTTATATTTTTCTGTGTTTGGGGTCTGGTAATAAGAGTTCTGGAGAACAAATCTCTATTTAATTTTTGTTTCGGGTAGCTTCAGTACTTTCCTTTAATGTTTACGATGGCCACAAACAAATAAATTTTAAATTTAAAATAAAACTAATATCGAAAACAAACATGTCATAACAAATCACCGTTTACATTCTTCTGAAAAAGCATAAACCTAATCCAATGAATTTACAGGCTAATATTCAATAAGTTCTTCCCATTATTGTGTAATATTTACCTTTATGATTCTACCTACATATGTTTCAATATTAAATAGACACATTACGGAATTTATGACATCCCAAGTTGGGCGTATGACTTAGCTGCTAAGGTAATAAATATAATAAAATTTTACGAGGAGTAAAGAACACAATGATACCTTGGAGAACTCGTAGTAAATTTTACATTTTATATATTTATTTAAGATAACTCTTTCCTATGTGTGTTCCACTAGAAATTGATTTTTTAAATCACCATTAAAGATCGACTTTATGCCTCAGCTCCAACAATCCAGTACAAGTTGTTCGTGTTTCTAGTGAAATATTTAGCTAATAAAATTTTATTTCGAATTGAAACAACTTTTTCACGATTACAATATTATGTCTTCATATACGCTGAAGGGGTTGCAAGCCACGTTTTGTTATTCCATTTTTCGCGGTAACGTAGACTCGTACTCAATGCTGAAGACCATAATAAGAGGTTATAAGACAATAGTAGGCGTCTCAAGTAATCAATTATGGTACGACCATTATTAAGACGCGTTGGATAAATATAAAATATCCCAGTTTTCTTATTTTCGATCCTTCGGAACGCCCTGGCTGCTGCTATTGTAAACGTCGAGAAAGAAATTAGAAGAAAGGTTGGATTGTTCTGGTAGAGTAGCGATAATTATTATCATTTTTTCACGGTTATTTTTAATCAAATCGTGTTTGTATTGTTGCTTAAGTTTTATAAAAGATGTAAACATGATAAGAAATTAAAAGATGTGTAGGTGCATGACCTCCCAAATTCGAAGGAATCTTAACTACAAAATTGCATTATCAGATTTTTTAATCCTCCTTTTGAGTTCGACGATTTAATTTTTGATATCCATCTGTTTCAGATTTGATTGTCAAAGTCATTAATGGATAGGGTAAAAAGTAGTGGACCCAAATTCGAATCCTGAGGAACTCTCGTTATAGCTACATGGGTTTTGAATTTGAAACCATTGAATGGAATACATTGCATCTTATTATGAAGGCAGGAACGAAAAAAGTAAGTAGTATGTCACTAAATCCAAATGAAGCTTTGCAGTAAATTTGAATGGTGCATATTATTGCCTTAAAGAGGTCAATGTAAATCATATCTACATGACGACAGTTATCTAGCATATTTGAAACCTAGATCTAGATCACTGAATAGTCAGTACTCACAAAATGTAGAATGCAGAGTAGTTCTTTTTCTAAAACTGGGATGATATGAAGCTGTGTCTATTTATTCAAAATAAATTCTTTACGGAAAAGTAGATTAAGTAGATGGCTGTACACTTAAATTTCAAGAACCTTGCCAAAATCATTTAGATGGCGGCACTAAACGATGCTATATCAAATAAGTTCATAGATTTCAGTAATGGATATAAATACAGGGTTAACTATGACTAAGTACAAATATTTTAAGAGAGGATAGAAAAAAATAAGAATTAACAGAATTTCATTTCAAAAAATTTTCAAACTTATTTATAAAGCGAAAAAAAAATTTTTCGATATTATATTAAATCCTTATTTAACGCCGCCAATGCGAGAATCAGAGTATGCAACCAGCAAGCAACCGTCATGCAACAGTCGGCCACAGTCGGCAGTCGGTCCAGTCGAGTCGGTTCACTGTCATGTTATAATTTAATTCCTGTGTTTACGTTGTAGTTTTGTGTTCTTCTTCAGTTTTTAGTGCCTTATTTTAATTTTAAACGTTTTACAGTTAATAAATAAAGGAATATGTGTCGGGTACAGATATTTTCCCACAATATAGTTCGCCGGTTTGTTTTTCTAGGTTATGGGAAAAGACTGCCGCTGGTGTTAAACGTTTTCTGTTATCTATTAGAACCTACTTACTCATCCCTTTCCTCGATTTTGTTATAATACATAGGCATTGTATCTAAATAACTATACTTACGGGAAGTATGTTTATCGGTAGCGAGTGAAAATGTAGTTTTACCAGTTTGTAACCAAATAATGAAAAACGAATGCAAAATACTGGAGCTAACTGGATTAACTGTTATCTACCTATCAAGTATTATTACTAATAAGAATGTTATAATAATTTTTGTCGTTTCTGCATTTAGAAACAATGCAAACGACCGCATGGTAGCTATTGACAGATGTAATGTCAACTATGGATCTAAGCCATAAGCCATCTCATTACTCATCATAAGCCCCATTTTTTAAATATCGAGCTAAAATTCTGGAATAACTTTTTTATTATCTTTTAGGACTCCCTGAGCACGTGGTTAAAATTTTTGTACTTAGTCATAGTTAACCCTGTAGATCTCAATCATAAAGATGGAAATTTAAAATACGTATTTCGGAAATGAATTAAATTAAATTAAATACATAATACATAAGACAAACGTAATCAATCAGCCATTGGTTCGGGTACGGCTCGGTGGTAGTACATACCAGGAAATAATGAACAACTAACTTAAGTTCTGAGGTAGGTCAGTGACATAAAGTATCACAGCACAGTCGTAGATCAAGTGAACAGACATTCATTTATTATTGATTTGTCTTGATAATAAAATTTACACAAGCTATCAACCTGATCAAACTTCAAGAGGAGCCGAAGCCAGTATATGGGCTGACAGAGGTACTGATAGCGGTGCGCCCCACAGAGCCTAGTCCTAGAACAGCAAGGGCGGGTGAAAGAAACCCAGCTAAGATTAAGAATGTGCAATTATGTTACTGGCAGCAACCAGTTACCTAAATGACGGTAAACAACCCGGAAAACTATTATAGATCAAATAACAGCACTTGCCATGAAAGCTTCAAAACTACTATTATTATGAAGCGTTGTTGAATACAATTATTGACAGAAAGCAAAGCAGTTCTTTACCTTTAAAGGAATTGTTTGAAATTCTGGAGGATTTAAATACGATTTTACAAGCAGTAACAAATGACATAGGAATTCATGCTGGTAAGAAATTTAATAATATCTAAGGAAAAAGCCAGATTACGTGCATGTGCACTATTCTAATGAGTATTTTCATGACACGTTTCAAGTGACTAAAAACAGTTTGTGTGCACAATTATGCAATTAAACAAGAACGTTTTTCCAAACGCTTTTTCTAATGGAACCACGTTTGTCAGCCTATAAAACTGATACAAGCATTATACAGAGATACACAAACCATCAGGGGTGACTCAGAACACATCCAAAAGAAAGTTTTTTTGAATGTGCAGGAGACTTACAAATAAAATGTTGTACAGTAAAATTAAAAAGGGCAGAAAATGATTTAAAAGTACACTTCTGCACGGTACTGGAAACTGGTCCAGAAAAGCGTAACAACAATTGCACGGACAAAAATTGAAAGAATTTCTCAAGGAAAGAAATAAATGAAATTTTATTACACCTATTTTACATCAGCAATTGTTACTATCAATTAATAAAATTAATTTATGGTTTTATTTAATAAAATAGTTGGACATGCCTGATGTTACAACTAGTCAAAATTTTTCTTTAGTTTTATTGGGTTTTTGCCACACTTCTGAAAAAAATAAAGATTAATTAAATAAGCCCTTGCGCCAAACGGATCAGTCAAGGGTTATTTTTGAAACTAAGTTTGCCTAACCAAAAAATCTCACACTGAAAAAAGCAGATAACTAAAAGATAACAAAAATCACATCACTATCGCGCACTTCCGTATTTTTGACGTTTCGAAAATCTCTCTGTTTTCGTTTTCTAAATAGTAATAAAATATTAAACGTATGTCAAGTTTGACAGTTTAAAATTTGTTTATCTACTTTCATAGAGATGTTAAATGATTTTTATTTTATTGTTACTTACTTCTTCTTGATACAACTGTAGCCAACAATGATCGATGTTTACTGAACAGTTTGATACACACTTATCTCCGTTCAACAAAATAATCGCAGTATCTTTTAATTTTCTTTTTGTTGCGTTAGCTTCCTTCTTTTTTTGCCGAACCCCATTGAATTAAATGACCGCTTTCCCAAGCATGTTCGCAAATTTTAGATTTTTCAAATTCCCGTCTTTTTATATAATTTTTATGTTCCTCAACTCTTAACATTCATAGGCCGAGACGTTTCTCCAACATAATGTTTATTGCATTCACAAGATATACTGTAGATGCAATTCTTTGGATTTGTTATATCATTTTTTGGACGCGTTTTAGACAAAAATGATCGTAAAGTATTAGTTTTCTGAAAAACTGTTCGAATATTAAATTTATTACCGATTTTTCTAAACTTTTCTGATAATATAGGAATGTATGGAATTTTTATTGTATGATATATTTCTTTTGTTTGTCTTTAAGTGTTCGTTTTATCTGCAATATTTATTTATTTATTTCAGAAGTGTGGCAAAAACCTAATAAAACTAAAGAAAAATTGAAATTATTCCACAAATAAATAGCTTCAGACAATATAGTCAAAATTTTGTCCACCGACGTATAAACATATTTGGGTCCATCTTACGCAGTTTCTACGAACTGATACAAACGTTTCTGGTTCTTGTCCGTTTTTAACTGGTAAGTTGTTAGTATAACAGCCCCGTGTATGATACGCCGCACTGTTGATTAGGTCATTCCTTGTACTAAGCGATTTGTCTGGATTCTCCTCAAAAATCGCTAAAATATATTTTTCAGCTGCTGCAGTACGCCGTGACTGCCCTGGACCTCCATCTCCCACGATTCGGTTGCAAATTAAACGTCACTCGCGTTGCTCTACCACGGTAAAATAAACTGTATTGGCCATTATGCGTACAGACGAGAAGCTGCTAAAGCACTTCGTCTTACTTCGCCATGGATTAAATCGATATCCGTCAACTCCGTATTGCTATACACGTAAACCATTTTTGACACTTGAGAAACTAATGTAATCACTATCGCAAAAACGTTAATACTGAAATCGGATTTCTATTTTTCATGACGCATCTATTCCTAATTTTTATTGGATAAGTTGTGAATCGTCCTGTATAGTACATCGTGAGTCGCGACCCCGTCGTGTCCGCGCCACTGACTTGACTCGCAACGGTCCAGATCTGCACACGTGAGAATCGGGCGGTGAAATCTGACGAACAAAATGACTGCCCTTACTTCGTAGCATTTTTGGCAATGACAGTCTGCGTCGATGGCGAGATAACAACACCCCTCGCGTTTTTCACTCTCCTGGTGCGTTTATCTGTAGAGTTATGTGAAGGCTACCATATTACGCCAAGGTCCGCAAGACCGTTTAAGCAAATATGCGACACCAGATCCCCTATCTGGAATATATTGATGTCTTCCCGCTCAAGTCTTGTAGTAATGTGTTGGCAGTCTTGTCAGACAATCGGCTGCCGGGCAGCAGAGGTCGCGCCACTGGTCACCGTCGTAAATCCCGTGCTGAACCTTAGAGATCCCATCCTCCACGATGTGGCCGTCGTGACCACCGGAATGGTACATGGGGGATCTTGTTTCGTAGACGAGCCGGACTGTCGGTGTTTCTCGGTGATAAGGATCCTACTTTTCAGATCTGCATTTCCACCAACACTGGGGAACCTTTTTGTGAAAGCGTTTAGAAATTGGCAAATCTTGATATTGATTAGAATTTCGAAATTACGCTTTTTTAGGCACTAGTGCCTCAAAGTAAAAATGAAACATTAAAAACATTAAATAGCTATTTATGATATACGCGTTAAAAGTAAGATTTTATTTTGTGAGTAAAGATGATTAAAAAACGAGCGGATCGAGTTTTTTTAACTTCACGAACAATCGGAAGAACTTTAAACTCAATAAAAATAAGAAATCAAAAAATACCACACAGATCGCAATGTTTATGAACCAAAATTTTCGTAGCAACCAGTGCTGTTGTTAGTTACGGAAAAAACGCAAAAATATTGACAGCATTTTCTAGTAATATTATAAGTATAATGTATAATCTCGATAATGAGCGTAACGAATCCATCCCTGCTGAAATCGAAGAATCCGCCAGTCGAGCAACATTGGAATTATTGCCGGCGAAATCAAAGGAACAGTACGAAATCGCTTATAGACGCTTTTCGGAATGGTGCAACATTAAAAAGGTCCCTGGGAAATGTAACGAAAGTGTTTTAAGATATGGAAATCGTCAACGCTGTGGTCAAATTATTCCATGATCAAAACTATGTTAAAAATAAAGCAAGATCAAGATATAAGCAAATATTACAAACTTATTGTTTTTTTAAAACGGAAGGGTGAAGGATATCAAGCTAAAAAATCAAAAGTTTTGACGAAGACGCATATCGACAAATTTCTCACAGAAGCAGAAGACGAAAAGTATCTGATGATGAAAGTCGCAGCATTAGTGGGTGTCTACGGGGCGTGTCGCCGGGAGGAATTGTGTCAGATGACCATCGACAATATCGAATATTTGGGCACTTCGGTTGTTGTGACCATACCAGATACTAAAACGAAAGTGCCTCGGACTTTCAGTGTTGTTGGTGAATTCTATTTAAACTTTTTTAGAAAGTATATAGCACTCCGGCCACCCAACGCTGGCCATAGACGACTTTTTCTTAAATATATGAAGAATAAATGTGTGAAGAATCCAGTCGGAATTAACATGTTTGGTAAAATGCCTGCCGACGTTGCAGAGTTCTTGAATCTACCAAATCCTCAACTCTACACCGGACCCTGTTTTCGTCGTTCATCGGCGACATTGTTAGCAGATTCTGGTGCAAATCTTACTACCATCAAGAGACATGGAGGATGGAAATCTTCGACGGTAGCTGAAGGCTACATTGAAAATTCACTGGAACAGAAGAAGGAAATTGCATGCCAAATTCTTCCTACTGCTGCAACTACTAGCAAGACCACCAGTACTACCAGTAGTATTTCTACAGAAAATAGATGTGTCACATATGTTGACAGTAAAACCAACTTAAGTATGATGACTCCGCAGGGAATTACAATTTCAAATTGTTCTAATTTTACTATAAATGTTAATAGTAATAACTAGTTAAAATGTTGGTTTGTACAGCAGGGTACAGCATTTATTACCTCGATATGTCAAGAAAAGTTGCTGATGTGTCGTATTGAGTGGACGAAGTTTTTTCATACGAAATATATCTAAAAAATTGATACCATCTATTGATCCCTCAGTAATCGTAAACATTCTTGGCACTAATAAATGACTTATAATCTTTTATAGCATCTACTGTCAAAAATCTTCCCTCCTAATGCTCAAAATACTCAACGATTTAAACAACTTTGAATAATAAGGAGTTCTTTATCCTCGGCTTGTTTCATAAAGCTTTTTATTTCCAGCTTCGTAATTATTTTTTATTTCTTTGGCTGGTATCCAAAATCTTTCCTTTTTAAAAATGCAATTAGGTTTGTAAATTTGCTAATATCTACGTTTGTTCAGGTAAATCATGGTACGGAACATCGAATATTTAGTTCACAAAGTTGATGGCATTAACGTACTAGATAGTTCATGAAATAGGAAAGTAATATCTTTTTTGTAGAATTCTGAATATGTTTTTCTTTGACCCAGGTTTTAAAGTTATTGTACGAATTTTCGTGTAAATATTTCAATTTTTCGGGCATTAATGTGGATAGAGCAGCTGCAGCAGCTTTTTCAATACCCAAAGACTCGTCATTATCACTCATTTTTGACGATTTTTTCGAAAAGCTTTGCAGGAAATACGACGTTTGATCTTGACAGAATCTTGACATTAAACAATGCATACACAATGCCTTAGAAGCACTACCCACTTTCCAAAATGTTTAAGAATACAAATAAAAGCATAAAAATATCAAATCCTCAATGTATGACTCAGCTACTGCTGTGGACTTCCACCCACACCGTCGTTTTTGTTTGTAATATTGGACCCAAAGTTAGTTAATAATGTAGCAGTCTCTTTTATATAGAATAAGAAAAACCGATCCTGAGAGATATCTTTAGAACGGAATAACTTCGATAGATATCAACATATTTAATTGTTTCTTCGTTATTCACCACAAATGTTCTTGGAATATTGGTTTTCGTATTTGGTACGATAATAATAAGCACATTCTCTTTGTCTTCTATATCGTGGATCGTGATATTTGCTAGTTCTTCGGGGCGAGAGGCACCGGCAATTCCAAATATTGTGGCTACTTTGGTCGTAAGATATACATTATCTGGAGCATATCAAAGAAATTTTTCTATTTTCTTTCTTTCTAAAACTTTCGATTTTTTGGTCTATAACCAGCATTTGATTTCTTCAAATATGACGTTAACGTGAGGTATTTTCCAATATCAAAGTCCTTCTTTACATTGAAACATAGTTTCAATATCTAATACTTTGGCCATAGAATTGACAGACTTACATTTTGCAATATCGTGAAAATAAGCCAAAAATACCTCTTTTTACAAATGCAGTGTTCTGCATATTTAAATATTTATGAGAAGTGAGGCTTTCAACAATAAGAACAATTTCAGCAAATGTCGAACCTGTCAAAATGTTTTACATATTGACGTATCCTGTTACTGTTAAGATCCAAGAAAAAAAGAGACGACCGTTATCCACAGTATATGTATAACTTCTGAGGGCAGTGCAATGTCCAACTAAACTCAAAGACAAGAGGAATGTGGGGTCCATGAGGCGTCCTTTTTTTCATTCGTTTGACGGGCGCTCTATAAACAATGCCCTTCTCGCATTTTAGCCCCACCCGTCATGTCATTTCTCCGATTTTACTCGTAAAATTCAAATTTGGACTTGTAGGTCTGACAACGCAACATAAAGCAAGGAGTGTCCCTATTTTAAATGCAGGGCAGCAGACACCATTTCACGTGCGCCATATATGGACCAGCGGATGATTTACGTTGGAAGATATTGGGGCGCTTGTTAAGCCCCGATACACCAGTTCGCTCTTTATCTTATCAGGTATGTCACTTGCCCCGGTGTATCTACGGACGTACGTGCACGGTGACATACTGAATGCAGCCTATCTCAAAGTACCCGTGTTGTGATAGACAGTTGGAGCGTGTCACCACCAGCGGTTGCATGGCCTAATAGAACGTTGTTGACTATTGTTAGTTTGACTACAAGTCCATTTAAGGAGTGAAATGACATTTGAGAGTCAGAAGTTCATTCTAAAACCTTGCACAGATTTTAATATATTATATTGACAATTACTAAAGTTATGGAGATTGCTTTATATAAGATATGTTCAAGAACAAATTTTCATTTTCCATGGCTTTATGGTATATAAGTTAACAACAAGTAACCTATAAATGATACTGCAGGAAACCTGCAGGGGTTTCCTGCAGTATCATTTCTAGATTTAATGGCGCATCGCCCAGGGCGGTAGGTCTGGGGTTAAGTACCTACGATAATGTAGGTCGTTTCCTGCAAGTTGAGCCGCTTAGGCCGAGCAGGAAGTAGCAGACCAGTTACATCTCACCTAACAAGTAACCTGTTTTGCATAACTCAATTTATTGCTGAAAACATGGACAACAATGTTCAAGTATATATAGTTTATACATATTTTTCCAGGGCTTTCGACAGATTGAATCATGGCATTCTATTGATTTTTATTTTAGTATTTTTTAACAGGGAGGAAACAATATCTCGAATGCCATGGTTTTATATCTGAAGAAATATTGTAATATTAGGAGTGCCTCAGGGGTCGATTTTTGGACCACTTCTTTTCATAGTTTTCATCAATGACATAATTGAGAAAACAGATGTGTCTTATTTACTGTATGTGGATGGTGTGAAAATTTCCTGTGCCATATATACTATTTGAGATTGATTGAGGCTTCACCACTGTTTGAATGTTGGTGCAATTTAAACAACCTTCCTTTAAATGCATTTAAGAAAAAGGTGTTTCTATTTCTTTGTACTACAGTATCGGTGGCACAGTTTTAAATTGACCAGTTTCCATTAAAGATCTACGTCTGACACTCTTAACCGAAGTTAAACATATTTTAGGAATTCACTCATTAACTCAAGAGGTTTCACTGCTACACAAACCTTAATGCTGCTCTTCAACGCCTTTGTCAAGTCCAAACTCTCTTAAAATTGATTAATTCACTGATTACTGATATTATTGATGTACCTTATCTAGGTAAACTGTCAACAATCATTGAAAGAAAGGTAAATCTTTTTTAAAGCCCAATACTTAAAGAGGCGCCAGTTAACTGTCATTAGTATATTTCTAACAGTGGCGGAATAGGAATACACATCCTATATGATAATACTGCTCTGAACGCATTTCTGTTTACAATTACAAGAATGTCTCTATTCAGGCGAGTCGATACATACAGATAGCTTTAGAGCGTCCGCTTTAATTTGCAACGTATTTGAAATGAAAACTTTTGATGCGAACATTAGCAGAAATGCACCCAGCTCGTACAACACACTGAAAAAGGTAATTTAGTATGGATGTCGGGTAAAGTATGCTACAAACTTTGGGTGGTGATAGCACAAAAAATATTACTAAAAACTCTAATAAACATAACCTCTTACACGCACTCTTTTTCAGTTATAAACCTTAAAAGGTAATAAAACAAACGTAGTTTTGATAACGTAATCCTTTTTTGGAAAAAGGGAACATAATGAAAAATTGCAGGGACTAGTTAACTTTAGGAAACCAATAAATAATGTGAATGTAAATAAAATCCAGAGAGCGAAAGTGTATTTTTAATACTGTTTACTAGGTATTTTCTACTAAAAAAATTAGTTTTACAAAAATACAGAAAATAGCACAAGATTTTTAGAAAGACTATTATATATTATAATTTTTTTGTCTTTTTGTGTTTTTTATGCAAAATGTTTAATTTTTCAGCAAATTTACAAAATGCAGAGGAATGGGTGCTCCAGTATTGTCTATACCCGAGTTTCAAATTAGTAGTTGCGAGGAACAATATTCCTTAGGCATACCACTTGAGAAGGGTTCAAGGAATACAAAAGTAAACTATTAAAGTTCACTCAAGGTCAACTTACTGATGGTAATTTTGTGTTCTTTGAATCCGTATCAAGTGGTACGCCTATGAAATCTTGTCCCTTCCAACACTCCCTTCATTACTGCTAAATGTTCAAAGTGAACCCTATTAACCATTGCACAATGCCAAATTCAATGTACAAATTTATTATATTCTGAATTCGGTGTTATCTTTTGAACTTCTTCTCTGATACGATTTTTCAATCCTTTGATATTGTCTAGTCTATTCACATACACTTTGCTTTTGAGCTAACCCCACAGAAAAATATATTGAGATAAAGTCAGGAGGGCGTGGCGATCATTCCGGTGGCTCTCTTTTGCGTATTCACCGATTTGGGAAAATTTAGTTAATTTCTTACATAGAAGCGAAAAAGTGGAGTGGCGTCGAATCAGGCATTACCAGCAGGTAATCATTGGGGTTATAAAATTTATTCCAGGGTTGGAATCAGCTCAAAATGCAAAACATCCAAAAATAAATGTCACCTGTCAAATTGCCGCAAAAGAAATGAGATTCTAGAATGCGATATCCTTCTACCTATTCCCTGCGCAAACATTTTTCTAAACTTCAACGCCTAGTATTCAAGTTAAAGCAAGAAGCTGCTCCATCAGTGAAAACTATGTGATTGAAAAACTGAAATCTTCTGTCTGTGAAGTTTGCCCATAGTTCTTGTAAGACGTTAACTTTATAATTATGCCACTTTTGAGAGTTAAAGTTGTGTGAACTGAGCACTTTGGTAAGTTGAAGTTGGCTGAGATACACCTTATGGTTGCGTGAGGATTTTTAATAACAGTGAGTGTCACATTTTGCCGGTCATTGTCACTTATTGATATTTGCCTTCCTGATTCAGGTAAATCTTTTATACTTTCGGTTTCTTCAAACTTTTTGGATACTTTGCTTATTCTAACTTGGCAAACTAGACTAAGTAGGTAATGGAAGGGTTTCGATTTAGAAAAGGTCAAGGAAAATTCTAATTTGGTGGAAAAAACAATTTTTTGAGAATATCTTCATTACAGCGACATTTTTATAGTATAAAATCCATCAATAACAGTCAATTATTTATTAACTGTATCGTAAAGGTATCACAAAGTATAAAAGCATCTCTATTTAATAACAATATCCGCAATTGGAATTTTATGTAGTACATATTTTACGTGTTTTACTGTTTTATTACTTTATGAAAGAAATTTTTATTGCGAAGAAAATTTTATTATGATTTGTATGGTCCATATCTAGTGAATTTTACATGCTCTGCGTGTTAAGTGATTATTTACAATATAATCATAATCAAAACAAAAAAGGGTTTTTTTAAATTAAATTGAATTGAAAACTAGCACCAAAAGCATTATAATCATCATAGTTTTTCATAACTGTCTTCGTTTTGACTATTCAATATTTGGAAACCGACCAAATTTGTGATATTTCTATAGCTATATACCACAATAATTTTCAGCGTTGTGTCAAAATGGATGCCGCTTATAAAATTTAGTTGTGAAATCAACGTTAAGTTACAAGTACTATATAGAATTTGTTATAACAGGGCCATATCGTAATGGTAAATAATATATGAAGGCATGAAGGCATCATGGATTTTTCATGTTCCCCAACATTTCAATGAAACGGATGAGATAAAAGTGGAAATCTTTTCAATTTTGCTTGTATTACATTTGTTTATTTTTCTTCTAAATACACCAATTCTTTTGATATTTTTTTCTTTCCACTGGCTTAAACCTATGTTTATTCTTATAAAATGACTATGAAAGCTGAAGTAAGAGGTAAAACTAGACTTTTATCATTCACTACGAGACAAACAAGGCCCCCCCAAGGCATTTTGCTGCTTTAAATTGGTTATATAGAATGTTTTGTTAATGTAACTTTGCATCAAAATAAACGTTTTTGTGTTGTAATTGTTACATTACTATTATGTTTTACAACAGGTGCATAACTATATTACAGTGTATTGTTACCGTGTATCTTTTAATATAATAGTTTTAAGCTAGTAACGGACGGTGAGCTATAATAAATATCTGATATATTACAAAAATATCGCTTGTGATTAAAATGCATAGAACGTTACGCACTGACGCTATAATATATATTTATATCTATGCGGTTTACTTGTCTGTAGGAATATATCTCATTACAAACAAATAAATATATATTATATTATCGCTCACCGTCGGTAACTAGCTCTATAGGTTGGTAACTTACATCTAAGAAGCAATTATAAAACTTTTCTATAACTTGGTTGAAATACTACGGAACATTACTAAACAATTGATATAAAACACTTCAATTTTATTAGCTGAAAGGTTTCATAAGCTTGTCATTGAAAACAATTGTGCAGGATGATTCAGAACTTATCTAAAAGAATTTGGGAAAAGATGCATCATGAAAAATGGAGTCGATATAGTAACAACAAATTTTATAAAATTCTTGCAGTTTCCGAGTAAAAGTGAAGTTGTAGTATTTTCAACCTTTATATCGCCGAGCCACTGTAGTCTCTAGACAGGTGATTCCGATTATTTTATGAATATTTTTTTGTGAAAATAATATATTTGATCAGTACTTAGATAATTAAAAACCAGCAAATTTTTGACAACATTTTTTAAATCAAAATGAAATACCACCACGTTCCAATAGCATATTGACACGTCTGTGCATTGAGATAATCAAACGCTTAAAGATCTCTTGCGGAATATTGTTATATTTTTCTTCTGCCGCCACGACTAACTAATCTGCTGTCTGGGGTGGAGGAATATGATTATGAATGGCTATAGCAACGAAATTCCACAAGTTTCGAATAGGATTCATGTAGGAGAGTTGGCTCGTTAATCTAATCTATTGATATGTCCTGCTTCCAATGTCTCTTGAACCCTTTTCGCGCGATGTGTTCGAGTGTTGCCGTCCATAAACAAAAAATTGTCACCTAATTCATTACGTAGGGGGTAGATAATGGACGTAATAACTTGTTCGATGTAAATTTCACTGGTCAAATTCTGTGGTATGTTCTGAGGTGCAGCGGTTGAACATTATTCCACCCCAAAACATTACATTACCCCCTTCAAACGGAGCAACTTCACGGAGAAAATGAAGTCGCTGTTGACGAGCTGGTTCTCTCTAGACTCTTTGTCGATTGTCATGAGTAACCAGCCTAATTCTGGTTTCGTCTGTAAATAAGACCTACCACCACTGGCGCAAAAGTCAACCCCTATGCTCTCGTGCCCACTGGAGACGGGCAGCACACTTGGAAGTAGAGTGGAGACCCATAATGATCTTCTAACACATAAATTTGCGTTATGGAGTCGTCTTCGAATAGTAGGTGTCGATATAACACGGCAAAACGTACCTTGAAAGTGAGCCCTGAGAGGTAACTGAAGATGGCGGTGTCTACGGGCATATTGCACCAAATACCGATCCTCCCTTTCAGTAGATACTCGCGGACGTGGTATGTTTTCCACTGTATCAAATTCTTCATATCTGTGTACTATTCGTACAATAGATGATCTAGGAATGCCCAACATGTTCGATATCTGATGATTAGAACGTCCTGCATCATGTAAAGCAGTCATTCATGCTCGGGTAAACGCAGAAATTTCACATCCTGGCATTATAATGTACAAAAATTCAAAGGAACACTTGACTGAATACACTGCCAAACTGACCAGATTTGTAACAACATTAGTAATAAGGTAAAGTTTCATGGTCTGCAATTTTTATTGTCTTTTTTGTTCCTTAAGTACATGTACTCTTTTACCACATTAAGAAAAACTACTAGGTTTAATCGAATCATTTTATACATTTGGGGTCCAAGAATTTTGATGTAGCGTGTATTAATTCAGCAGCATTTCTAAGAAAAAAAAAAAAACTCTTTATAACTGAAGTTAAAACAAAACTCACTTACGCCGCTAAATCAAGTCATACGAGATCATAACTTGGAGCATTTAGTTTTTATAAGTTTATTTATATGGAAAAGTCGCCGGTCTCCTTAGTCGCGAAATAAACTGCGCCTGTCAGGCGGACTGTATCGCAGCGTCGTGTACGCGAATACACCCATTTATCTTAATTTGTTGCGCGTATTTTAGTCGGGATAAGTCGGGACCGCGCCATAAACCAGGAGATATCGTTTGTCCGTCGGCACCGAAGGGATAACTCAAGATATTGAGGCGGGAATTGACGGTCTCGCGGCCGATTGCTAATTGCGAGAACTGGCGAAATCCGCGCCTAAAAGGCTATCGCTGCCCGGAACGATACGTCATTCTGTAACGTACGGTATACGTTTGATTAGGCTATCGCTGCATGTACAGGATGTTCCAATTTCGTTGTAATTGCAAGGTATTTCGGAAACTAAAAGATATAGAAGGATGGGGTTTTTAGAATTAGGAATACTTTCCGAGAAACTTAATAATTTATTTTATTTTAGATAACACTAACCTACAGTACACTATACCATTTTCAGGCGGGACAACAGATTAAAAAGTCAGATTTTATACTGCAAACACACAATAAGACAATAAAAAAATATTAGCATAAAAAATGAAAAGTTAACTTAAGTTAGCTACGGAAAATGCGTACATACTGATCTAATATTAGCCACTGATGAGTTGAACAGATCAATTCTGTTTTTAAATAAAATGTTATATGTGTTACACCTGACATACATTGGGGAATTTGAGTAAGTTGGTCCTTAGTGTCATATGGTAACATTTCTAATAAAGTAGGACATCAAATTATGAATCAACTTAAAAAGGAAGATTTGGGAGTACATAACAGACTTACATTCAAGACTATGTACTCCATGCCGCCCTAGTAACATATTGTAATCAGTACCAATTTCCGGGTAAAAGCCATCGAGTTTAAAAGACATGTACTTCAGAAATTTTCTCTGGACATTATTCAGCTTATTAATAGCATTTCAATTATGTGGACTTCAAACTGTTCTAACGTTATCTAATTTAGGAAGAACAGAAGCGCAATATAAGCTAACTCAGTGGACGAAAGCCCCAACCTGCGTTGAATTACACCCACAATATCTACCCATATATTCCTTATTATTAGCTTTTGTAACATTTTTTTACTGTTTTAGAAAGGTATTTTAAGCTAATATAAATCAAATCTCCTACAATTCCTATCAATGAAGTCATATGTATGTTCTCTGATACCAAACATCTAGGTATGCTAATGAACAATTCCACAGACAAAGCTCTATTCAATAATTATCTAAAGAAAATAATCTAATTTACTCCCTTTATAAATATCTAACTTCACATTTTGGCAGTGGGAACACGACAAAATCAACCACAATAGATGAGATCTGACCTATATCTGCATTTTTAGGATTGCTTCTTCAGGTGGTCTCCTTTAAGTTGAATCAAATATCTAAATATAAAAATTATTATAAAAATTAAAATTATTTGAAGTTAAATATCGACATTGACAAAAAGTAACATCCTGTCAATGAATTAAATATGACAATACCTACTTGAAAAATGTTCACCTTTTATGTAAAAGTTTTTATATATTTTTAGGTATTAATAATATTGTGTGAAACTAACTACTCACTGGACAAAAGCCCCAACCTGCGTTGAATTACACCCACAATATCTACCCATATATTCCTTATTATTAGCTTTTGAAACATTTTTTTACTGTTTTAGAAAGTTATTTTAAGCTAATATAAATCAAATCTCCTACAATTCCTATCAATGAAGTCATATGTATGTTCTCTGATACCAAACATCTAGGTATGCTAATGAACAATTCCACAGACAAAGCTCTATTCAATAATTATCTAAAGAAAATAATCTAATTTACTCACTCTATAAATGCAGAAATAGGTCAGATCTCATCTATTGTGGTTGAATTTGTCGTGTTCCCACTGCCAAAAAAGTGAAATTAGATTTTTATAGAGTGAGTAAATTAGATTATTTTCTTTAGATAATTATTGAATAGAGCTTTGTCTGTGGAATTGTTCATTAGCATACCTAGATGTTTGGTATCAGAGAACATACATATGACTTCATTGATAGGAATTGTAGGAGATTTGATTTCTATTAGCTTAAAATACCTTTCTAAAACAGTAAAAAATGTTACAAAAGCTAATAATAAGGAATATATGGGTAGATATTGTGGGTGTAATTCAACGCAGGTTGGGGCTTTTGTCCACTGAGTAGTTAGTTTCACACAATATTATTAATACCTAAAAATATATAAAAAGATTTTTTTATCTATAAACCAAGTATTTACGTTATCTAGCGAAGTCTGCAATTTATGGGTATCGCGATATGAATAAATTTTAGTGAATATCTTCATATCATCAGCGTACATAAGACAGTTAACATCATATGATTGAAATATTTCGTTGATGAAAATTATAAATAGCAAGGTTTCTAAACATAATCCTTGGGGAACTCCTGAAGATGATAAGAAACTTTGCAGATTTGGGACTGCGAATTTCGACTGTGCGCGCAATGAAAGAGAAGATTTAAATAGCCTAAGCAGGTTATCTGAAACCCTCATAATGCCCAGTTTATTGATCAAGATTACGTGATCAAGTCGATCAAATGCTTTATTGAAGCCCGTATACACAACGTCTACCTGAAGACCCGCATCCAGGGCTTCACTAAGATATTAAATGAAACAAAGAAGATTAGTTGTAGTCGACTGAGTTTTCATGAAACCATGTTATTCAAAGCCAATTTGTCTGTGAATATTGTTAATACCTAAAAATATATAAAAAACGATTTCATAAAGGGTAAAATTCTGTTATTAATTAAGTAGGTCGTTATCATATTTAAATTCATTGATAGGTTAATCGCTTTTAACATTATCGATATTTAATTTTAATTCATTGGTATAATAATTTTTATAGTTTTTGACTCAAATTAAAGGAGGCCACTTGAAGAAGCAATCCTAAAAATGGTCTGATCTCATCTATTGTGGTTGGGTTGAATTTTCGAGTTCCCACAGTTTCAAAAGTGAAGTTAGATATTTATAGAAAGTTTTCATTAAACCAGGTTAGTAAATTGAGCTAAATTAATTTTTTTAGATAATTATTGAGCATTGAGCTGTGGAATTGTTCATTAGCATACCTAGATGTTTGGTATCAGAGAGCATACATAGGACATGATAGGAATTGTAGGAAATTTTATAAATATTAGCTTAAAATACCTTTCAAATACAGTAAAAAAACTTTTGAGAAGTTACAAATTATGGCTATCGACCTATAATTATCAACAATATTTGATTTATCTTTTTTATGAATGGGTCAAATCTTGGAAAATTTCCAGGTGTCATCATATGCATATATTTTCAGAGATAGATTCAATAATATTGTTAAGGGGCGGCTAGCACCCATTGTGCAATATATGCACAATCACGCACAAGAAAAGAGGAAATATGATCTGGCACGCAGATCAGAAAATGTTTGATAACGTCAGGATTTTTAGATCTAATGAACTGTGTATGTTATTGAACCTTTTTTCTCAAATTGGGAATTATATCTTTAGAAAACCCCGGTGGATATTTTTTAGACCTAGGAGAAACTTTAGCCAAATTACAGTCACATAACTCATTTAAGAAAGACCAATCAATTAAACTCAATTGCTCATAAAGTAGGGGAAGTTTGCATACTTAAAATTATAAACAGGTTCATTGCATATAAACCCCTTTTTATGTTTAAGTAATGTAAGTAGGCGCATAAATAGAGCAGGACGGAGATCATCAGGATGTTCCAAATTCTCATCGCAGGCCTTTATTTCACAAAAATTACTTGCAAAAACAAGGTCAAGTAACTTGTTTTGAATATTTAAGATTAAACTATATTATTGGAGGTTATAAAATGCAACAAAATTTTTTAACGATAGTGGAATGTTGTCATCAGATATATAACCAGGTATGTTAAAATCTCCCAGTAAATATAGGTCGCACTCAGCAACATCTTGTAGAGACTCAAAGTATTCTAGCAGTTGTTCATAATGGCTAAGTTCTCCACACGAAGGAATAATAATAATAATAATAATAATAATAATAATAATAATAATAATAATAATAATAATAATAATAATAATAATAATAATAATAATAATAATAATAATAATAATAATATCTCTACCCCTCATTCTAATCACAGGGATTAGCCCAGAAGTCGGAGACTTGTGCGGGAGAGGGGGCGGCATATTATTATTAAGCAGGCCGCATTTGCGCCCAGGAACGACTTACGTTGGTAGGCCCTAACCACTATTCAGTGCAGGAATGAGGGAAACCTGGAAAACCTCATTAATTAGGGGGGTAGTCAAATATCAACCGGTATCAATCTCTCACATTGACCCAAGCTAACATTATTCCACCCTACCATACCCACAGAGAGGGTGCCAATCCTCTCCACGAATATGGCTTATATACGGTCTACCGGCAGCTGGGCGCGAACCAACTCCGATCTAGTCACCTCGATTCAAGTACTGACGCCTTAAACCGCGCGACCACTGACCGACTTGTACAATCGTTTTCAATATTAATGACACACTTTAAAACAAATTTGGCTATTTATTTCGAACTGCTGACGTATTGATAATGAAATCTACTTTCAATATTCAACATTAGTACTTAGTTGTTCCATTTATCAATAGAGATCCAACGAAATTTCTACTCAGAACTTCCAGCTGTTTAAAAACGGATTGAGGTAGTGTCATTATTATTGCAAACGATAGTACAGGATAATGAGATGAATAAAAGGTATAATACTTTTGATTGCCACCCAACAATATCTATATAGAAGGTAAAATATGAACTTTTTCCTCTATGGAAACTCCACCATGTTTTGTTAGGCACAAAAGTCATCCTAATATTGGGGGTTCCAGCCACATGCCGTTCTGATGAGTCAGTTAATTTAACAATTGATAATGTTGCAGATGTGAAAGCCGCCTTAATTATAAAAATTTCCAACGCCAAAATCAGGACACCATGTTTTTTTTACTGTGCTGGGAGACAATCATTTAAATTTTTATGGCTTTAGGTCCACTCGGATTGGTAGAACGCCGATTATTTCTCAGATATACAGTGGAAAGTGTGATTGAATGGTGGTCGGTAAAATCAGTGCCGTTTCGTAAGAAGCGGCTAAATTTTTGAAGTTGGACAACTGGAGGGAGTACAGTGAATAGGCATTACGACGAACGTCTGCTACCCTTTTGACGACGGTGATGACCTCACTTGTCTTAAAAGAGACGGAGGATGGATATCAAGCACTGTGGCGGAAGGCTACATTGAAAACTCACTTTTAAACAAAGAAGATATTGCGAAAAGTTGATAGTGGTAATGATAAACCAAGCATCGTTGTCATTTCTGATATCAGATTATCTGAAAATAATATAACTATTAATGAAAACGTGTTGGACTGCATTGAGAATTGCTCCAAAAATAAGGGTAATGGCAGTTTCAGATTATTTAATTTCAATACTTGGTCAAACTGTATATTTAATACCAATGTGGATAAACAAAAATTATTGTAAATATTGTTGAATAAACTTTTATAAATTAAAACTTGATTAATACTTTTAATCTATGGATTAAAAGTGTCAACTTTAGTTCTAGGAGTAAAAGTTGTTAAGATACCATTTTTTTCTCAGCAAGGAAAATGTCATCCTTAGAGTTTCCTGACCGTAAAAAATGCCATAGTTTTGTGACGGTTGGAGAAATAATGGCATTTTAGGTGGTACACTATCCTTAAGCACGTGGTTCATGACATAAAGGAACCTCTAACTAAACTTGTAAATAGCTCTTTTGAACAGGGTTCATTTCCATCTATTTTGAAACAAAGTTTGATCGTCCCTATTTATAAAAAGGGGGAACGTGCTAAGATTTCGAATTATAGAGGTATTTCTTTGGTGTCGGTGTTCGCAAAGATATATGAGAAGGCTTTTGCAGAAAATCTAAAGTTCTTCTTAAGTGAGCACAAGTTAATTAGTAATTTCCAGTTTGGCTTCCGAACTGGTTATTCAACGTTGGATGCTTTATTAACAATTTATAAGCACATTTTGGAAAGTTTTGAGTCCAAACAGAGATCGGCTTGTTTTTATTTCGATTTAACGCGGGCTTTTGATACCGTAAATCATGACTTACTTCTGATAAAGCTTGAACATTATGGGGTCAGGGGTACTCCTCTTGAGTGGCTGAGATCCTATTTATCTAATCGACATCAGAAAGTTATCGTCAAGGGTCCTGATGTTCAGTCTACATCTAGCAACAGAGTGGTTCCATCGGGTGTTCCTCAGGGTAGCATTTTGGGACCTATTTTGTTTATCATATTTATAAATGATCTAGGCAATTCTTTTTATCCAAATCTGGCTTCTCTCTATGCAGATGATTCCACTGTGGCTTTTCGAGCAAATTGCGTTGATCAGTTAGCTCGTGAGGGTGGGAATTGTATTGATATAATGAAAAAATATTGTGTGGCAAATGGACTGTCTTTAAACTGCGCGAAAACTGAAATGATTTCTTTTTCAATGCATGACTCTAATTTTAGTTTATATGTTGCCTTAAATGGGAGATCTCTTAGGGATAATGATTGTGTCAAGTCTCTGGGAGTCACATTTGATAGGTGTCTAAACTGGCAGGCTCACATAGCGAACTTATGCAAGGAACTATCCAAACATAACTTTGTCATGTGGAATCTAAGGGAGTTTGTGGGTCTTGACATTCTGAAATTATATTATTACGGGCAGGTGTACCCTATCCTAAGTTATTGTATCCTCTGTTGGGGTAATGGTTCTGGTGTTGACAATTTAATGATTGCGCAAAAACGAATCATTCGAACTATGCTGTTCAAAACAAGGCGTTATTCTTGTCGCCAATTATTCAAAGACTTGGGAATCTTGACTGCAGTCTCAATGTATATTTTAGAGTGCGCGACATATGTCAGGGTTCACAAGTCTGAATTTACGCAGTTCGAGGATAGACATTTGACGTTTGACCTCAGAGATAGACATACTGTCGTGGTACCTAGACACCGATTGGGAAAGTCGGCTAATGGTCCATTTGTTATGGCACCTAAAATATATAACCATCTTCCTGTTAATATAAAAAATATTCAGAGCATCCCGTCCTTCAAAAAGTCATGTAGAGATTTACTTTTGACAAAATCGTTCTATACGGTGCGTGAATTTTTTGAGTGTAGTTTTCTTTGATTGTTGTTTGTTATCTTGTATTGTACAAATTGAATTTGAAGTCAATTATTGTGTCATTGTTATTTATTTTGTTATATATTTGTGAAATTTATTATATTTACTTGACGTTTTCCATGCATTGTATTATGTCTCAGGAAATAAAGCATATTATTATTATTACACACAACATGCGTTAAAAACTATACTTTTACTGACTGATGTTTGCCGAAAACATAAACTCCGTGAATTTTTTTTAACATTGATTTTTTAAGTCTTTGAAAGATCGCGTTAGCAGCAATTTTCGAATTTCTTTCTGGTAAATCATTCCCCTCTTCGCACTTCATAATGAATGTTGGAGCGAAGAGGCGAAATCGACAGGTACTTTGCCAGCCGTAAACCGAATCAGATAGAGAAGATTTATCGTGATTCTGGACAGACCGAGCGTTATAAAACGTCGGCGGATACGCTCGCGTCGCGCGATTTGTGCGCCCGGGTCGAGGGTGGACACCTCAACAGTGGCTAGACAACTTCCAGTTGCGGTGGTTAGAGTTACGGCCGTGTCGCCGTCATCACAATGGGCAATCTCGACGGTGTCTTTCCACGTTTTTGTTTCTCTCGCAGCAAGCTGGCGAGCTGACTGTCATAACTTTGAGCGTGTGCTTTTTTTTTTCTTCATTACGTTGAGAGATCTGATATACCCGACAATGATGTTAAATTTCGCCAAGAGATCAGTAACTCACTCAATAAATTGTTTCCCTTAACTGTTCTGTCAAATTGCACCGAAAAATAGGGAACAACACAAATATTTTTAAATTTTTGTCATTGATTACACAGTCCCACAAAAAAATTCTCAGATCTGAAGGTCAGATCACGTTCACTTTATGTTTTTGGGGTCACTGAATCCAAATTCGGGGTCCGTTTACCGCATCACGTCAGAGTTTTATTTCAACCTAAAAAACCAATAATTTAGGCTTTTCAGCACTATTAAACGCATATAACCCTACAACTCAAACTTTAGATACAAAACTCAAGCTGTTAACCCATAAACCCCATAACTCCACAATGCCATAACCAATAAACCCAATAACCGCGTTACTCGCTACTTGAACTTATCTTATAACACGCTATTTGTTAGTGCTCATTACACACATATTCTACCCCACAAACATATAAACCCCACAACCCAAGAACACTATAATCCCATAACCCTATAAACAATAACAGTTATGTTTTTCCCATAAAATGAAATGGGACCGTCATAATTAGTGTTACCCAATGCGAATTTTGTACATCATGTAGTCCTTAAACGGATGTTTGAAAATATAGATGAACTACGGACTTACATATGTTTTAATCATTTTCTTTTTTAGAGTCGTAATAAATTTTCTTTTCTTCGAATGATCTGTGCAGAGGATTTCTTTTAGGTTTTTTTTTCTAATTTTGATATATCTTTTAGCAAACAATAAAAATCCAGCCATCATATACATATATTATAGAACATAATTCTACCTTCGTTGGTAACGGGTTTCCATTACTTTTATGCCTTGGTGGAAATGTTCGCCTTATTCTTCGTTGAAATGACCATTACGAGTATAATCTTGGAACCGTTACCAAAGAAGGTGGGATGTAAATACAGTGCTTTCGAAAAGTAAAGAATAATGTTTTTAAAAAAAGCACTTTTTGACATACGACCCATATTTGTGACGTCATCGTTGTTCGAGATATGCCGTCATTGGCAATTTTTTTAAATAGCAACCCCCAATTTTGACCATGCCATTTGAAAGAGCGTGCCATTCTACATGCATACATCATGAAAAATTATGGTGTTACAAAACAAAACGAAAATAATATTTGAAGATTTTAAAATTTAATTTTTACAATACTGCAACAGCTGTCCGTGCTTATTTATATGAGCTGTTCCCGAATCGTTGGATAGGGAGAAGGGAGCCGATTGAGTGGCCAGCCAGATCGCCTGATTTAACACCCCTAGATTATTTCTTGTGGGATACTTAAAACGCAAAGTATACGTTACTAGACCGGTTAATTTAGAAGATTTGAAAGCAAGAATTCGTCACTAGATATATCGTATACCTCCTGAAGTTATTAATAATGTCCAAAAAGAATTTATTAATCTTCAAACATTATTTTCTTGAAATTTGTGTTATGTAACACCATAATTTTTCATGATGTATGTATGTAGAATGACACGCTCTTTCAAATGGCATGGTCAAAATTGGGGGTTACTATTTAAAAAATTGTTGATGACGTCATATCTCGAACAACGATGACGTCACAAATATGGGTCATATGTTAAAAAGTGTCTTTTTTAAAAAACAAATTCGACGTGCCAGGGGATTTTTTCGAAAACTTCCCAATTTCAAAAATAATGAATTTATTCGTTACTTTTCGAAAGCACTGTATAACATAACGGTTGATTTTTGTTGGATACTAAAAAGAGATATACCAGAAGGAGAAAAAAAACGTAAAAGAAATCCTCTGTGCAGATCAATCGAAGCAAAGAAAACTCGTTAAAGCTCTAGAAAAGAAAATCAATAAAAAATAAGTATAAGTACCTCCGTAGTTCATCTAACTTATCAAACAGTATTTTAAGGGCTACATGATGCACAAAATGTTTATGGGGTTATGTGGTTGTGGGATTATAGGGTTCTTGGTTGGTGGGGTAGGATATGTTTCGTTTAAGAGCACTGTCAAATTACGTGATGTAAAATAAATTCAAGTACTGAGTAACGCGTTTATTGGGTTTATTGGTTATGACACTGTGGAAGTATGGGGTAATTGGTTTATGGGTTTGGGTGTTAACAGCTTGAGTTCTGTGTTTAAAGTTTGAGTTATAGGGTTATATGCTTTTAAATAGTGCTGAAAAGCTTAAAGTATTGTTTTTTTTTTTGAGGTTATGGCAAAACCCTTACGTGATGAGATTAAATGGACCTCAGATTGGAAGTGACCCCAAAAACATATAATAAACATGATCTGACCTACAGATCTGAGAAAAAAAAATATGGGGCTGTTAGAGAAAAATTATGCCCATTTGTATAAATAAACAGAAAGGAATAAGCCCTTTCAGTGACAGAAAAGCGCTGAATACAGAGTATTTCTAAAATAAATGCGTTTTTAAAAGGGTAACAACAAACATAAAAACAAATAATTTTCATGTAGCAACTTATAACCTAAAATGTCATATTTTCAACATAAATAAATTTGTCATATCAAATATCCAGAAAATTTTGAAGCAGGCTCTGTTAAGTAGAAGGCACTTGGCAATTTTAAGGGTGTGTCTTTGCAATGTTTTCCGGTAGCTGAAATGTTTACTTTTAAATATTTTTACCGGGTCTCAGTTAGAAAGTGTTAGACGTAAACTGATATAAAGCAATTAAACAAAAATTCTTTCCAGTAACTGATAAGCATGCTTCTAAGCGACGAGGAAAATTATCTCCAGGTAATCGGTCCAGAAAGTTGGCGACGGTAACAATGGGTATTCGATACACACGCTCACACAATCTCAGACCATATCTTCTAATTTTTTATTTAATGAGGCATTTTTAAATAAAATAAATAAAATTCCAATTAATTGATATCCATTAATTGGAAGAAATTGGAAAAGTTAATTTTTATTTATGTATCATTAGTTGGGTATTAATTATTAAATTATCTTTACTCTTTGCGTAAAATAAGTATTGCTATTATGTAGCTATTTAATTAAGTTTATTAATTAACTTGTCTCTTTAAGGGATTTCAAGATGTCAATGGACAAGTCAAGGAAAATACCTTTATAAAATGAAAAAATAGGAACGAATTTTTAATTTCTGAATAAAATATCAAATATAAGCAATATACAAGGTATTTTCACGAGTCCACATCTGACACATCGAGAATCAAATTTATCTCTGTTTGATAGTATCACTTATTGTCAAACTCGCTTAAAAGGAAGAAATTTAATTATAATCTTTATTCTTGTTGTCAATTTCATTTTAGATTTTAAAATTGAATGCTGGAACCCTGAACACCCTAAAAGATCATATCGTTTTAAAGAAAAACAATGTTTTTAATAAAAACAAAATAAGTGATCTACTCCAAAGAGGGCGTGAAAATAATGTTATTAAGTAACCTGTGGTCTAAATTGTATGTGTGTTCCAGTAAATTAATCAATCTGGTATCTAGAGGGTAGCTTAAATGGCTAGAGTGCTTAGGTCCCATTGTACTTATTAAAAAAAGATTGCTCTGGAGAATCTCTCTAATGTTAACTCCGAGGCAAATTGACAGCTGTTTGTTTGATCCCACCATTTCCTAAACTCTTGACCTGCGTGTGTTCTCCTTGATTATTTCAAGAAGTTCTGGCAACGACAACATACTGCAGGTACCAGGTCCGAAGATATTGAGACCCGATGCACTCCTGGATAGCTACTTTAATTTTATTGTACCTTTAAGGGTGTTACTCATATATTATCAGAGTAGCTACAAGACAGTAAGATTTTAAACCTGTGACAGATACTGCTATCTAATAATAGCTAAACTATTTATGGCTAAAAAAATACCTCTAACTGTATATTACGTGATCTTAATGTCGATAAATATGGCGATAATCAAAGCAACATACATATCGAGATAGATAATTTTAAGTTTATGTTTTTCTTCTACAAAATATTTAACAATTTTTTTGACTGCAGCAAAATACACATAAAGGATGTACTTTAACAGGGTTTAAAGTTCCTAACTTTAAAATTACGTCGACATTTCAGTAATTTGCCCACAAATACGGCCACCTTTACCCTCAACAAACTTGCTATTGTCGGCTGAGGCCACAATCAGTGCTTGGTGGCAGTCCCATGTTGATAATATCTTATGATTAAGTGAATCAGTAGTGATTGTCTGCTATCTGTGTAGATTCTGACAAGTTTTGCCCATTGTATACCTACGAGGAGCAACTTTTTTGACGGCTATGGTGATATACATACCTGCCAATTCCGTTTGTACCACCGTAGTATGTTTATCCATTGCTCATTGCATCGAATATGTGAAATAGATCGCACATCCTGCACCTTCTTGCCCTTTTAATCCATCAGATGTTGATTACATCCTCACTGGAGGTCTCCTTCTCACTCCTAATAGGTACTGTGTAGAGTCTCAAACGTAAAAGTACTGTCAGTGTTTGCCTGAAGAAAAGGTATCTTTCTGACGACCCCATCCCACCGGCAACTCCTAACTTCTCCACATCCTACATCTGGTTTAATACAAGTATTCCTGAGCCAAAGCATAGTTGGGAAGCCATTTATTTTAGATAAATATCCAAAGTACGCAGGAGAGGATTTAAGACAAAGAATATACGAAATGATACGAATGATCTGGGGAAGACAATGTATGCCTGAAGATTGGAGAGATGCTTTGATTATACCAATCTTAAAAAAGGGAGATGCAACAGACTGCAGAAACTATAGGGGTATATCATTGTTAGATGTAGGGTATAAAATTATGGCAATGTTAATAAAACAGAGAATAGAACCTATAGCAGAACTACAAATAGGGGAGTATCAAGCAGGTTTTAGAAAAGGAAGGTCAACAACGGACCAAATCTCATGAGTATGGGATCAAAGCAATGGTTCTATTTGTGGACTTCAAGAAAGCATATGATTCGATCAAAAGGAATAAACTAAGTAAAATTTTGAAACAATTTGGGATACCAACCAAACTGATTAGGCTATTGACCTTAGAAAATACCAAATCCAAAGTACGAATAAAAGGTGAATGTTCGGAAGGCTTTACTATTGATACAGGACTGAGACAACATATTGTTTAAAAGTCATCAAATTGTAAGTTATGCAGATGACGTGGCTATTATTACTAGAGATAGTAGGGAATTAGAAGAAGTAACGATAGAACTTGTGAAGGAAGCACGTAAAGTGGGATTGCAGATAAATCAAGAGAAAAGTAAGCTTTTGAGAATAGGAGAACAAAAAAGGATACCAATTTTAAATTGAGAACAGAGCATGGAGAGATGGAGTTTGAGGAAGTTCAAGAATATGAATATTTGGGGGCGCTAATAACAGCTAACTGTGATGAGGAACAAGAAATAAATAGGAGAATAATAAAAGCAAACAGAAGTTCGGCAGCAGTCAACCACTTATTGAAATCAACAAATTTGTCCAGAGGAGTAAAATTTAGAATGTATAAAACAATTTTGAGACCGACAGCGCTGTATGGTAGTGAAACCTGGGTTCTCAATAAGAAGTCAAGAGAAAACCTTTTAAGGTGGGAAAGAAAAATCTTAAGGAGAATTCTAGGGGGTAAGAAGACGGAGGAAGGCTATGTAAGGAGAAATAATGAGGAAATATATGCAATGTACCAGGCACCAACAATAGACGAAATTGTAAAAGCCAGAAGAGTGCAGTGGCTAGGGCATCTAGAACGTATGGTAGATGAAAGGGCAGTTAAGAAAATAGTAGTAAACCTAACTTCAAGAAAAAAAGAGGTAGACCGAGGAAGCGAAGGAGAGAGGCAGTGGCAATAGATCTAAGGGAGAAAAATGTAACGGATTGGAAAAGAAAGGCGAAGGACAGAATGGAATGGAGGAGAATAACACAGCTCTGGGCCTAAAAGGCCTGTAAACAGCTTTATATATATATATCCAAAGGTAGCATTACCTTCATTGCTATGGTAAGGGTAAGTGTTGTTCGCATAGCTCCAGTTATGCTCAGAGAAGTAATCTTTTTCACCTGGCTAAGCGTTTGTTTAACCTCGTAGGCTAACATTGGTTTTACAATGGCAATGTATATCCCATGACTATTTTTGGTTTAATTCCCCACGTTTAACCAAAGGTACTGTTCATAGAATATGTACACCTTTTTTCAGAAGTGTGGCAAAAACCCAATAAAACTAAAGAAAAACTAAAATTAGGCCACAAATAAATAGCTTCAGACAATTTTTTAGTCTCCTTTTCAAATGAAAATTCCATCTTAATTTTGCATCAAGTGTGCCTCCAAGGTATTTCACAATCGATCCAAAGTTTATCGTGAAGAGAACCAGAGCAAATGAATCATTCATTATTACGAGGAACGTAGCTCGACCCTGTATCTAATGTTGTTAACGGTCCGGGCGCGGATTTGTCTAGTCAACTGTAGAATGATTTACTATTTTTATTTAAAAATACTTTACTCAAATCAAGAATTAACAGATATGGTGTAAATATAAGTATGTACCGTATGTTTGCCAACTGTTAATGTTGCAGATACCTGAAATAATTAATATGTGAGATAATTTGCAGCTCGTAGGAATATTTTTTTATCTCAAAAGTACAGAATTTTAGAACACGTCCACATATTTTCATGTCCTCTATTGCTCTTTTGAAGCAACACACTTATTTTTAAAAACATCCGTAGACAATTTATACAAACTGTTTCAGTCATAGAAGTTGACATCATAACAAGACAAGCTCCATACTAATATACACCTGTCATAAAAACTAAATTCCACGTCCGAGCGTTATTAACAATTTAAAAAAATTCAAATTTAAATACATCGTAATTATCGCGATTGCATTTACCGGCCGGGTATTTTTCTCGGACACGTTTATGGGATAATAGATAATATTCTCGCCGCATACCTAGTAGTTATCTCTGTAATAATTCCGACTGTTTTACACGACTCAAGGCGCCGTCACTATTAAATAGATAGTGTAACTTAAACAGGAAACATTACAGACCGTCCAGCAGTACACAGATTAATGTAGTTTTCTCGTTCTAAGTGGCTTTCGGTTATTAAAGAAAAAATTAAATAGGCACGTGTAACGGGTAGTTATGATCGAGTGAATGTCACTAGACGCGTTCCAGTGTTTCATTTTTTTTAAGCTCTATGAGACCAAATGGTGGAAAAATTTTATACTTTTATCTATAACTGTACGATAATAGTTATTTATTTTTTACTGTATTGTAATAGTGTTTTTCTACACCCGTATTATAACAATGCACTTATATGCCCATAATCCGTTTCATAATGATACCCATTACGATACAGATTTTTCATTACGATACAGATTTTTAAACAATAGAGACCCATAATTTTTCAATCAAGCATGCTGTGCATTTGACGTTTATCCTAGGTTCTTATGTAATTATTTTAGATGTCACAATCAGTACGTATTAAATTTTCGTAGATACCTAGCTAAACTTCGATAATTTATCAAAATGTCTGATATCAGCGATATAGAAGAATTACCATCGACTCCTCCACACATATCGGAGAAAGCAGAAAATGCAGTTCGTACGAATAATTACTGTTACCTATTGTGTTCAATAAAAATATAAAATTTATGGTTTTTGATTATTTATCGGGTGTAGAAAAAATAGCGTATGCAACTCTCATGTAATGATTATTAATACACGAGCATTAACCGTATGGTTTATGCGATCATTACATGATCGTTGCATAATATACTATCAAGCTCACATAAATCAATTATTCTACAATTCTGCTAATGAACAATTCGGACGTAAATGAGCCTCTTGTATGATACGCCACACTGCTGCAGTACGCCGTGGACGTCCTGGACCTTCATCTCTTCCACGATTCGGTTTAAAATTTCCTTCACGGTCACTACACTTGCACTCACTGCACACCGCGGTAAAAGTAGCTGCATTTGGCACAATTTAATTTTATAGAAAATACCCCCCATAAAATGAGCCAAGGAACACACCCTCCAAAGAAGCGCACATCATTATGGGACACCCTGTATAGAACGCTAGAAGCGTTAACATTGGGCACTCAAAAATAGTCAGGTTATGGAGGAGTTTAGAAAGCAGCCTCCAAGGGAAAACTTAATGTAATCTTATACTGCATTTTAATATCAGCATACAATTGAAACCAAAACGAAATGTTTGTAATTGGACCATAGAAATCATGTGTTTCTACGAATTAGACGTAAAATTTTCATATTTTGAAATTCCCGCCCATTAGTGTGAAGCTACCTCGTTAGTGCAACCAACTCATAAAAGCTGAGTTACCGCAATATTACCAGCCTTGCGTTTTCTTCATAGGTCGACTATTTTCGGATCCTCTCTTGACAGTCTATACAGGGTGAATCTTAAATAAGTACAAATATTTTAACTGCTGGTGTAGTTCGTCATATAGATCAGTTTAGTGAAAGCCATTTTTAAAAATTTCTAATATTCACGGAGATATTAATTTTTTAAAAAAATACCCACATTTTGAGGACCGCTGGCTGATTTATCATCCAACAACCTAATGAAACATATGATTTGTTGCGAGGTTGCCATATCTCCTCCAATATAAATATTACGTTTCCTTTAACGTAATAGTTCTATTTTAAAAATACTTGTTTTAAGCATAAGTACAGTAAAATTGGGTATGTAGTATGATACGCAGCAATATTAACATAAATTTTAACATCTGAACTAACCTTAAAATACTTAAAACGATTAAAAATGAATTTCCGCAAGTTCAATACTACCGTCAAATATTTAGGAAGATATTACGTGATATTACTATGTCCAATGTTCAAAAATTATACATAAACATGCACACAAGCTTACCTGTTTGTTAAAAAATTAACTATTTAATCAGTAATCCACATTTCACAAGTTAAATGTCATTGTACACTGTTAGAAAGGGACACAAAACACAATTTCCTTAAGTTATTTTATGAAGAATAACGAAAAACTATGATTTTCACACATTAAATTTAATTTTCGCCACATAACCCGAAATGAGTCAATATTAACTATTTCGAATACAGAACCATAAGTGACTTCGCACTTTAATCAGTGAAAAAATTTTTAAAATAAAGGTACACACAATCACAATATTAAATAACAAAATAAGCAGCTTGACGTATGCGTTTAATATCAAGAAAAAATGTATAAAATGCATACATTTAGACGGCAGATCCAGCAAAGTAAAATATTTTCTCTCTAATGAAATGTGTTGTGGGTTGCCGGTACAAATGGGAAAGGGAAATATGCTGGACGAATTATTAAGAGGTCGATTTATTATGGGCTTTTCAAAAGGCGCAGCTCGAGACAGATTTCATGAAGATGTTTAAAAAGGTGTATATCGCATATAAAAAAAGATGGTCAGAAAAACCATCAAGGTAAGTTTTCAGTAATGTGCCTACGACAGGTAGGTATCACGGGCAGTAGGCGGAAACGTCGAGCAAGCAAAACTATGTTTAAGGATTGACAGTCAGTGAGATTGCGATGAGCTTATGTTGATACCGATAAAAGAAACACAAGTGCAAAGACATCTAATATTTATGGTAAGTGATTTCATAATTCCACTACATGTAAATATAAGAATATTGGATGTTTATATAAATATATTTTACAGAGCACTGAGAAGACGTTCGATTTACTAGCTCAACTAGTTATCCACTAGGATGCATTAAAATTCCAATAATCTAGTGACTTGCCAGGATGAGCAATGTTAATGTGCTGAAAAGTGATGGTGGACTACCCTTATTAGGAAGAAATTTTTATTATGGTTTTAAGTATTCATTCACTTCAACACAGTTACAGTACTGACGACGATATACCAGATGTTGGTAAAATCTGAGGTAAGATTAAGTAAAGTGATGTATTATTTAAAATGTAGTCAGTCAATATAAAAATGAATTTTCGACTAAATTAGGTGTTTTGTAGAGATACTGTACATCTGGCAGCTAAGGATACAATTGTACCCAAATTTTTTAAAGCAGCCGTTTCCTTACGGAATTAAGGTTCAAGCAGATATGGAATTAGAGAGATTAGAGGAAGTTAATATTATTCAAATCCTAGACTATAACGAATGGAGTACGTCTGTAGTACCAATTATTAAATGTGATGAAACTATAAGAATTTGGGGTGACTGTAAGGTAACAGTAAATATTATATTAAAAATTGATTCTTATTTGCTAACTAAAATAGAAGATCTATTTAGTCAGTTACAAGGTGTGTTACACAAAGGTCTGTTTAAGTACACCAGACTTTCTTATGGTTTATCGTGTATTCTTTCTAAATTTGTCTAAGAAGAGTATTAGTATTTTTAGATATACTTATTACGAAAACCAGTAGAGATGAACATGGTTTTAATGTAGAAAAAAATGTATGCAGATTGTCTGATTAACTACTTTATTAAGTAAAACTGAATTTTTTAAAGAATTGGTAGTTTATTTAGATCATAAATTTAATAGATTTGGATTAGATTAGCGATTAGTAATACTCCAATACCGATTAATCAAACACAACTTAAAGCTTTTGGTTAAGTATTATCCGAGGTATTATCATAAATTTATACCAAATAGTTTAATTATTTTGCAACCTATAAAATTTGTTAAAAAAATATATTTATTGGAATTTGTAAGAAAAATCAGACAGCTTTCATTTATATTGTTTTGTGTTCATTTCAAGTATTAGTACATCATAACCCTAATTTACCTCGGGGCTGTAATTTCACATGTTAAGGGATAACTCAGAAAGGCCGATTGCCTATGTGTCTCGGAGATATAATAAAACACAACAGCAATATTCACAAATAGGAGATACTTTAGCTATTATTTTTGGAATCATAAACCTTTGAGGACTATTTTTAACTCATTAAAATTATGATATTAAATGTGTGACTTATTACCCATTAAAGACTATTTTAATGAGATATTGATGTAAAACAAATTAAAAATTAACAAAAAAATAGATGTTTTATTAAGGCAAGTAATGAAATTTGTAAATGATGGATGGCCGAAAAAGTTTTTTTAGCTTTGTTTTGTACAAAAATAATTTCTAATATTGTTAATACTTGTAAATATTGTCTTTCTCACAAAAATAGCCCACCAAAAGCTCAATTAATACTATGAAAATTTCCTAAGATTGCTTGGGAACCTTTACATATCGATTAACTTGGACTATTTCATAGTAAGTTTATGCTAATTATAGTTGATGCCTGTAGTAACTGGATAGCAGCATTTGTGACTAACCAACTAACACTAAAACTTGTACAACCATTAATATTTTACGTAATGTTAGAACCTAGAACATACTTGGTATTAGTGCCAGAAATGCAAAAAATCTGGAAACGTCGCTCAAATCAATGATCAAATCATAGATCATATGTTTGGCACTAAAATCAATATGGAAATTGAAAATGTGATACTGACAGTGCAGTGACAGTGATGTGCATTCTTAGTAAAGTGCAGTGATAGTGACAGTGGAGTGTAGTGACAGTGAAGTGTAGTGACAGTGTAGTGCAGTGACAGTGCAGTGCAGTGACAGTGCAGTGCAGTGACAGTGGAGTGCAGTAACAGTGGAGTGCAGTGATAATGATATTAGTCTTGTGAGAAATCAGTTGGAGTGTAGAAAAAATGATTATAGATCACATTCTGGATCTGTGAGTAGAGAATCTGTTTTATGTTTTCAGTTTCATGTTTGTACATAGACGTACTTTATTGGTGACGTATAGGTATGGCAATGAGGGGAGGTAGCCATACACATTTTTTATAAACAGTCATTCTTTGACATGTCTAAAAATTCTAGTTAAGCCTTGTCTTCATGAACACGAAATTCGCGAAAATGCACGCGTTTTTTATTTAAAATGGAAAAGTGTCAACTTTTAGCAAATTTTATTATTGCTATTTTCATGCATTATGTGGGGTTAGCAAGTTTGACTTGGGCTTCCGATAATCTGTCATGACAGTCAATGACAGTTTGATAATAAAAATAATATAAAATGTTACAGTTGACGAAATTCGCTAAAAGTTGAGATTTTTTCCCACCATCAAATAATTCGAGCGAATATTCGCAAATTTTGCGTCCATAAGGACAAGATTTTAAAACTCCCTTGAAGCAAAGACATTTGTGTAACACTGGCAACACTGTGAACCACACGTTCAGTCTGCAGCACTATGACTTATAAAAGTATGAAAGGGTATGTCTAGGCCAGCGGTCCTCAACAAGTTTTCTGCTGAAAAATTACGAAATTTATTTAAAATTTCACTTTTTTATTACTGATTTGTTTGTAAAAAAACTATTAATTATGTGTTCTACACACCAAACTATACTGTTGGTTAAAATATTTGTACTTATTTAAGATTCACCCTGTATATTTTATAATTTCTATGGTTACACTACGTATTTCTTAAACAACTCCAATGTTAAAAGTAATTATACCATTTATTTTCTTTTTTACTATATTTTACATTTATATGGCATTTTATCTAGATTTATGAAGAACGAACCTATTTATCATATACTTCTATCCAAGCGATTATTTTCATTTGGAACGCGACAAAATTGTCGCTTTGTCACCCGCGCCACCAGACCTTAATAGTAATAACTATGATTCACGTAACGCTTACGAATTTTTACGGTTTAATTTTAAATTGTGCGGCAAGAAGCGCGACGTCTAGGCTTGCTTAATATAAAAATTGTCTTCACAATTACCTAAATTGGTGGCACGCTTCGTTTCGTCCGTCTGCCTCGAATTCCTCGTGTAAAGATAAGTGGACATCTAGTTGGCCATGTCCGGGATGTGTTAAATGAATTTATTACGTAAATTTAATGTTTATTTTCTCGGCTTCCAAGGGACAAACTAATTGCGCAGTGGCACCACTTAGAGTGGCGAACGGAATTATCTTTTTGGTTACGGTGGCGACCACGCTTTAACGCCACTGCCCCCAATACCACCGTATCAGTTGGCAAGGCGCCAAATCGTAAATAATTCCAAAAATCAGAATCATTTATGTAAAACTATTCTTAATATGATAGTTTTTTTTTAAATATATCTTTATTAAGCATTAATAATATTGTGGTAATATTTAAAAAAAATACTTTCGCTAAATTTATTAACGAAAAAATACATGTTTGGCATAGGGAAAGATGTTTATTAAATTCAACCTTGCCTATGGAATTGCTCATTGCATACCTAGGTATTTAGTTCATTAATACAAATTGTAGGAAAATTTGAATTAGATTAAATATACAGAGTGAGTCATTAATAATGGTACGGTAACGCAATTGAGCTCAATATGCCTTATACAGTTGTTGCTCCTTTTCATTCTACAGGGTGTTAAAGTTGAAAAAGTGTTTTTGATTTTATGGTATATTTTAAGAACGTATGGACTGATTGTTTTGAAAATTTGTAGTATTATGTTTTTAAGGTGGCAATTACAAATATGCAAACGGTGTTGAGGTCACCACTAGGGGGCGCTAGTTATACTGTACTGTCGATGTAAAAATATGTCTAATTTTTTGTATTTTATACTTTTGAATTTTTTAATAAGAAACTATTGAACTACCTTCAATTCTAAATAGAAAGGATATACCTGTGTATAAATGTGGTGCTCCATTTAAAAAAAAATGGGATGACGTCATTAATCAACCTATTTCGGGAATTTTCAATAATGTCTTATAATGAATTTGTGTGTGACTTTAGGGACAGGGTATATGGTCTGATTTCTGATACCCAAATTTTTAGTTGTTTAAGAATATCCTGTTTGGGGAGCTACTTGCATCGTGGAAATCAAGAGCAACGAAGATCCGTCAGAATCCCAAGGCGCACACACGAGTTTAGAACATAAATCATGTTACACATACGAATTCTAGCACGTATAGTACGTGCACGTGAAATAAACCACGGGAAGCAGGGGTTATCGCACTTCTAAAATTATTGACTTATAACCTCTGATTATATGTACAAAATTTTGAAAATAGTTATTATAATAATTATAGAGCGGCTGGGCGAGCTTGTGGCGCATATCGGGCTTTTGTGAGTGACATGACTAAATATAGCAATTTCAGTTCGCACAGCTGTTAATTTCAACACCTTCGTTGTTAATAAGATTTAAAATAAAATGCATTTTAGTTGTGGATAGACGTGCAAGGTTGTGGCGGCGTTCGCCGCTTAAACAATAACCCTCGAAGGTACCATAGGTTATGCAATTTTTTATTTAATTTATAATAGTTCGAACAACAGGATAGGAGAGAAGGTTACCCTTTGTGGTTCGTAATTAAAATACACCCATGCATGGTTCTCTAGCCGTCACAACAGGTTTCATAGGACGTATTTTCTAAAACATTTGTTTTCCTGTTGAATTTTAAATTTATTTATAACTTTAATAAATAATAATAACACATTAATTGCTCAACATGAACATTTCATTTACAGAACAAAACAAATAAATGTTCATAATACATGGTGTTAAAAAAAGAGTGTAAAATATTTCAGGAGGTAATAGTATGAACCAAAATAAGCAGAAAAGTCTTAATAAACATGGGTCCACAAAGTAACGGTTGCGGGGATATGGACCACTATTCGTTTTTCAAACATTTTATTTTATTAGAAAAGGAATTTTACCGACAAAGAAAGCTTTTAACAAACAAAAAACAAAATTACAGAAGATGCCCTCCGTCCATTTCCAAGCAGGCACGACATATTCGTCTCAACGATATTCGAACTCTTTCGAAAACACCCTCCTTGGTTTGGATTTCTTGACACTTTTGATTAATCCGTAGCTGCAGCTCTTCCAGGCTATTTACAGGAGTACCATACACTAATGTATTCAAATATCCCCAAACAAAAATATCTAGAGGGTTCAGATCAGGCGATCTTGGAGGCCATAAAACAGGTCCGGCCCTTCCTACCCATCCATGTGGAAAAGTTTGCTGTAAATGCTCTCTAACGGCCATGGAAAAATGAGCTGAATCGCCATCATGCTGGAGCCACATTTGGTGCCTCTGATTCAAAGGAATGTCTTCCAAAAACTCATACAGTGTGTTCTGCAGAAAGTTGAGGTAAGCAGCGCCTGTTAATCAGTTTGGTAAAACAACAGGACCTAGAAACCTGTCACCTACAATACCCATCCAAATGTTTAATGAAAAACGTGCCTGATGTCCGGATTCTATTAGAGCATGAGGATTTTCGTCGGTCCAAATATGCGTATTGTGAAAATTAAACACTCCATTTCTTGTAAATCCGACCTCATCAGTAAAAAGAATGTCGTAGAAACCAGCGGCAAAAAACCAAACGTTCTTCATTTATGGATTTAAGGCCTGTACTCGTTGTACATGGTATAGATAAAGCAGTTATTCTCCGCACACTCGTACCTGGATTCTGCTCTACTGGAATTCCTAGACATATATAGGGTGATTCATAGTAAAGATACATTTTTTAAATGGAACCCCCCTGTATATTACTGCATATTTGGATTCCTCGGTCAATTCTAGTGTAACTTCATGTACCATACTTGGTGCATAAAACGTACCGTTTGGACGTTTATTCGATATTCTGTCAAAAAGTTGCTGTCTATAAACAGTTGAATATCAGAGGAGGGTGGCAACATAGGAGGCTGTGATTGGGGGAAATTATTGACCACCCTCCATACTACCAAGAACTAGAAAGTCAATTATGAACTCTGTTACGGCTGATATCGTCGCTCTGATGATGAAAACTTCAATCATGAATAACTTGATTTTTTTTAATGGAACCCACATATTTTTTTCACGTCACCAGATAACACATGTCATTACCTTTCACCCAATATAAAGTTATCTGTATTTATCTCTAATACTTTTCTTCTAATCCACAATTACTTTTTACTATGATGGATTTATGCAAACCAATTAATTTAAACTAAATTGAAAAATAAATAAATAAATATTATGGCAGCATATATTCATAAGAATTAATAATTAAAGTGATTCTTTATTAAAAATGACTTTGTTTATTTAGTTTAATTCGATTGGCCTCCATAATTTCACATTTAATTTTTTCAAACACTCGGGACTAAAGTTGGCCATTGAAAACAAACAGTAAAGTTCTGTCACCTTAACTTCACTTTGACAGTAATTATTTCTTCTCTATGATATTTTTTCGTTCTTGTTGTTAAATTAAGTTATTGCCAATGGTAAATTTTAGTTAAAATGGTTTTTATCCTTGGAGAATAAAATCTACTGTTTGTTTTCTATGGCCAACTTTACTTCCGATTGTTTAAAACAACTAAATGTGAAATTATGGAGACCAATTGAATTAAACTAAATAAACAGCCATTTTTAATAAAAAATCGTTTTAATTATTAATTCGTATGAATAAATGCTGCCATAATATTTATTTATTTATTTATTTTTCAATTTAGTTTAAATTAATTGGTTTGCATAAATCCATCATAGTAAAAAGTAATTGTGGATTAGAAGAAAAGTATTAGAGATAAATGGAGATAACTTTATATCGAATGAAAGGTAATGAAATGTATTATCTGGTAATGTGAAAATATATGTGGGTTCCATTTAAAAGAATCTAGTTATCCATGATTGAAGTCCCACTAGAATTGACTAAGGAATCCAAATATGCAATAATATACAGGGGGTTCTATTAAAAAAATGTAAATTTACTGTGAATCACTCTGTATATGTCTAGGAATTCCAGTAAAAATATTTTTAGCTCTTACTACTCCCCACCCCCCACCAACAGCAGATTTTAAAAATATATATCAGTATAACCATAATCTTCCGTCCACACACTATTGGCCCACCCTGTATACTCATTATTATATGAATTTAAAACGTCATGTGTGTTCCTCAGTTTCTTCTAAAAATATGCAAAAACTGAAAAACAAACGATTATATTATATAAAGATGATATATAAAGCGGTCTCACGACACGCTTTCTTTTCAGAATATGGACAGTGCCTCACAACAAATAAATCTTCTATCATCGTTTTGAATAAATAATCTGCTCAGAGATATTAATTTATGGTCAAGAAAACATACGAGTTATTTTGAGATACATGACTTCCCAAAAATCTACATATTTATATTACGAAAAGGAAATTTAGTGTTTCTCCACACAATACACAAGGTGTACAGGGTGGAATCTTTAACAGATTGCATCTCTTATATTTATGACAGGTGCAGAAAACATATTAGTACTAATAGAACAGAAGAATATTGATGAAAATGGCAGAGACTTAACTTCGTAGGTAAATGAAATTTGACAGCATTTTTAGTTCTTGCACAGAACTGTTGAAAAAAAAACATATACATCATACAACGTTGTAATAAATGTTTAAGGTCATCAAAAAAAAAGTAAAAAATCGTAAAATGGCTCGTACATTTAAAAAATTGAGAGTTTTTGATCAAGGAAAATTGAAGATCACTGTTAAAACTATATCTCGGTTACATACGGGATGTTTAAAAAATATGTTACAAACTTTGGAACATACGAATAGGACAGGAAATATGAGACACGAACTCCTGTCTTAAAATGTGTCGTTTTGGTGTCCTTGTAAGTACTAATTTTTTGTCCTCAATACCGGTTATGCATCCTTAAAAGACTTTACACCGTTCATGAAAAGCTCGAAAGAAAACGACGTGGGTCCATACAAATTACGTAATAGCAAATTACTCTTGACTTGTAGAATATTAATAAAGAACTTGCCATTTGTTAATTAAATAAATAATAATATGATCAGCTACAAATTTGACTCAACATGCCGACCTCGAACTTCATTACCTATAAAGACAACGAGCTAACTTCTTTCGAATTCTTTGGAATGGTTGTGCATTCTGCTGAATGAAAAGACATGCGGCAAAAATTGAACCAATAAGCTTCTCCTGGGACTCCACTGTCACCTCACGGCCCATTGACTTAAGTGAGTCCACTAGTGTCAACTTAGGACTTCAGGCTAGCCATCTAAATCCCTCCGTTCCCTATCCATCTATAAGGATATTCCACATTCCATTCCAAAGGAACATCTTGAAATAAGTAAACTGTGCCATCTAAGCAAGTTGGTACATACGGTGCAATCAAATTTTTAGTACTTATGGTACCAAAACGGAATATTTTGGGACAGGAGAGTATTTTTGTCTCCATTTCCTCTACTGTGTCCTAAAGTTTGTTACCTTTTGTTTGGAAATAAGCTACCGAAATATGCAAACAATTTGTTAAAATTTTGTGATATACTTCAATAGTGTTCTTAAGATGTCAATCCAAACAGTTTTGGAAAAAAAGTTGTTAGCCCTGTTTTTCATTTCGGTAGTCAAAGATAAAGCAAAGTTATCAAATTACGAATTGTAACTATTAAAATAACGAAAAAATAAAGACATATTTCACATATCTACCTTTCACCTTGGTCTCTAGCTGAAATTTGCAATCAGAACACCTCTTTTTTATTGTAGAGCGAGATAAATCGTACTTAAAGTTTTTGAGGATGAAAATTCAAAAAATAATATGTGATTCTTTGTAAGAAATGTAAGTACCTACACCAGTAGGATAAGCATAATCTGAAATGGGTTCATAGAAAATTTTATAAAAAAATATTAAATATTAAGACCTTTGTGGGTAAATTAGATATTACTAATTAAAACATGTTTTCTATACACCACATTTGTATTGTATTCAAAAGTTCTTGCAGTGCTTTAGAATCAGTTAACAGTTAATGATACGAAAGAGCTTTAGATCATCTGCGAAAAAAGGTGATTAAATTGCAAAGTTGACGATAAATCATTTATATAAAAAATAAATAGACGTGGTCCCAAGCTAGACCCGTGTGGAACCCCTGAAGGGGTTATGAAAATATTAGATTAGATCAATATGATTTGAGACAAACTGAGTAAATTCAACTAAGTTAGTTACAGTAGAACGACTTGCAACGGGCTCATGTTGTTTAGAAGAAATAGAGGTACTGACATTGTTATAGATATATGCAAATAATGACAATCCAAAAACCTTAGCAAAATTTTACAAAATGGCTATAGGTCGATAGGTCTTCATGTTAGAAGGATTATCACTTTTCAAAATAGGGTAAACACTTGCCACCTTCCACATGGCAGGAAAAGTGGCTGTCTTTGTGTTTAAGGAGAAAGACAAATGGCGTTAAGTCTGGGGATCTTGGCGGCCACCCAGTTAGAGGACTAATTTTGAAAATTTCCAATGCAGCCTCTTCCCACAACTGCGTTGTACAGAGGAAACCCATCCATATGAAACTTCACGTCACACTGTATATTAGAGGTACTATAGTTTTCGGTGACTTTCAATGCGATCACCCTGTATACCAGTGGGTCAGCGCCATATATCCATCTGGAGGTTAAAATGTAGATTTAATCTCTTTATTTAAACACTATACGCTTTGACAATGGTCGGGCGGAATTCACAAATTTTATTCTCAATAAATTCTCAGCCGGTAGCGAGTTTTTTTCGCTGGAATTTGGTAGTGTCGACAGGCCGATGTGATATTAATCTTTTTTTAATACCCGGAATCCCACCAAGTACACGACGAGATATTGCGGCAACTGTTAAATCAATCATCTGATACTGGATCGAACATGCCAAAAAATCTTAAGTAATTTATTGGATGAGCGACGATTCGCCCGATGGAAACTTAAATCTGCCGTTTTTATGGCCTAGCCGAGCTATAATAAATATAGCAAGACAGGGTGTTCCGTAATCTTCGTTGAAAGAAATCGAGCAATAAATAAGTTACAAGCAGTACAGTTGCTGATACACATTAGTACTAGGCGATAATTAAACAGATAGGTACACAGAAAAAAGTCTTAAAGTATAATCATATACTTAAAATATTAAATTTCATACAAGTGTATATACATATATACAGGGTGCCCGCAAATTATGAGCAAAAATTTCAGGGGAAAATTCTAGATCGAAAATAAATGCGTCTCTTTCTATAATATTTTTTCCAAAACTGATTATTAACGGAGTTACAGGGTGTTCAAGATAAAATTTTATTTTCGATATTTGTAAATAACTCCTTAAGAAATCCAAATATTTATATAAAATTTGTAAATCGGGGGTTTTTACGGATGATAAATTGAAATATGTTTCTAATGTTGACGTCACTAGTAGAGGGCGCCACTTGTGGCACATCATGTCTTTTCTAAATGGCAGAACTTTTTTGCATCTTAATGTATCCATTTGACTATCAAATCAATCGATTCTCCTATATGTTTTATTTGAAAAAGGTATACCTTGCTGAAGTCGGTAGGCGTAATCATTTTTGAAATAATCCTATTTGAAATGCTCAGTGCACCGAGTAAAAACTGTTTTGGTTTCAGGTAAAGTGCCTTTTCTCATGAAAATACAGCAAAATGTTACTTGAAAAAGTTGTTCAGTATCGTAAGCTATGGAGACGTACAAAATTTTAAGAAGATCGGCGAGGTTTGATGAAACCATTTTTCAACAAAGCGCAAAGATTTTATCAAAGCAGGCCGATTTTTTTTAAATTTTGCATATATCCATAATTTACCGTTCTGAACAACTTTTTCAAGTAACATTTTGCTGTATTTTCAGTAGAAAAGGCACTTTAACTGAAACGATAACAATTTTCAATCGGTGCACTGAATATTTCAAATAAGATTATTTCGAAACTTACTCCTAGCGACTTCAATAAGGTATACCTTTTTCAGATATTACAGGTAGGAGAATCTATTGTTTCAATAGTTAGATGGATACACTAAGCAGAAAAAAAGTTTTATCATTTAAAAGAAACATGATGTGCCATAAGTGGCGCCCTTTAGTAGTGACGTCAAAATTAGAAACATATTCGAACTTTTCGTCCGCAAAAAACCCTGATTTACAAATTTTATGTAAATATTTCGATTTCTTAAGAAGATATTTACAAATATCGAAAACAAAATTTTAACTTTAACACCCTGTAACTCCGTTAATAATCAGTTCTGGAAAAAATGTTATAAAAAGAGGTAGCATTTATTTTGAGTCTAGAATTTTCCCCTGAATTTTTTGCTCACCATTTCCGGACACCCTGTGTATTAATTCAGTACTACAGTATATTTAATACTTACACATATTTACAGATTCAAGCGCACTATGCCTGGTTTTTCTCGAAAACGGGCAAATTTTGGTACTTCTTACAAAAACACCTTTTTTGTTTAGAATAAAATTTACTATAATAACAAGTGATAAAAGGGGCAAAAAAATTATCCTCAAAAAAGTTATGACCTAAAATGTTCCCGCGGAGTACTGCAGTGATATAGCCAAAATTTAATAACTTCAGAGCATTTAGCATCCCAAAAACCCCACATAATAAAATTTCAGTTCATTCTGTCGAATTTTGTGGAAGATTTTTCTAAAAAATTATTTTCAATGCCTTATATCTTGAAAACGGAAATAGATACGCCTATGGTTCATAGGAACAAATTGTAATAATTTTGATATTCTATCAGGCCGTGAATTTACACTAGTGATTTTAAGAACACCCTGTAGAATAGGTTATTCTTCCTCAAATTATAGATTTGCACAACTAAAATTGTTAATATTTTGTATCAAATGTCATACTGTAAAATTTAAAAGCGTCTATACCTAGTGCAAAATAATATTTGTAGATGATATTAATATAACAGTTGTGGTGATCATTACCAAAACTATTGTCACAGAATTTGCCCCGCTCGCAGCCAATTCGACGACTCTGGTATCGCAAAAAGCTAGATTGCCCCGATCGCACCTACGCGATCCAGGTAAACAAACAAAATAATGCCGTGTATCGAGGCGCGACTGGAAAATTGAGGATCAACGAGAATCGTTCGAGAAATTGATCTACAGATGCTAGAAAATACTTGGAATATTCGATTGGTCTATAAAAGAAGAATAAACGGCCGAGTCAGTCAGTCTTGAATTAGAGTTTTCATTTGGAGGGTTCTGTGAGATCAATTGAAGATTTAGAGCGTTTTAGATAGTGATTAATTAAATAATGTTCAGTTGAGTTGTAATTAGCATTCGGTAGTGTACAGAGTGTTATTAAATATCAGTAAAAAATAATAATCTGTTTTTCTGGTAAAAGAAAAAGTCACACTGTAGACACAATTACTTACTACAAATGGGGAAGTTGTATGAATTCTATATTGGTTGGAAATATGTTACAGAGTAATCTTTCAAACATATTCCAACGTCAGAATATGATCTGGAGGCAATAATCACATAATAATTGAAATATTAAGATTGATAAGTTGCTATAGAATGTAGACAAAATCACGTGGCCGCAAACGCCATATAATAGAGCATTTACATTAACTCAGTGTCATTAAATTCCGATAGGGGCGCTAGCGTCAAAGTTAGGTATTAATATTAATGTTATATGGTCTAGATTACGAGTCTATGGTCGATAATTTTTTATTTGAATTCGTGTAAGACAAATAGTGATTGTAAATCTAATTTGTATACGTATTATCAAAATAAAACTTGTACTAGTACAAAAAGTATTAAAATCTTATTTATGCTAACCTTACACAACCTTGTTTATTTGTATTTTACATTAGCAATTTGGAAAGAGAAGTAATAAAACATTATTTAACACGGAAATTGTTAACGTTGGAGTGCCTAAAGAATTTCCTGGTAATTCTTAATTTAAACCTCTTTGTTTCTTAAAGAATTGAAATTTCACGAATCGATACAAAAATGGTCGCTCAAATTGCAAAAAATATTGCATGTAATATGCCTAGTAAATAAAAAAGTACATTAAATGCCCAGTTTCTGAAAAAATACGAATAATATATAAAAAATCAGTGTTTTAAATAATGTACATGTGACATATATAAATAATAAACATATGCAGTTTTTGTTTGGTATTTTACGGTACAAGTACAATACAGAAAAAGTTGAAAACCCTGTTAGGTCTTTTAAATGGTTTTCATTTAAAAATTTGAGTGATATTAGTTCTGCCTTTTTGTAACTAATAACATTTTGAATCACCATATCGTAAAAAAACTTGTTACTACTAGATGCACTTGCTATACTCTCAGGATTACTGTCGTTATTATCATTTTTCGTATGATCACATTTAACTCGTGTTACATTTCTACTTTTTTTCCATCTGCAGGTTTGTCTACATTTCCATCCGGTTTTCGCCTTTTCATGTACCTTTTCATTGCGTGCATTATTTTTTACAGTATTGGTATGGTATTTTTGTGTACGAGTAAATATAATGTTGAAACATCTCTTTTTTTTGAGAATTTTCCATTGTCCTAAAAATAAGAATGAAACCTTATCAAATAATGAAAAATAAAATATACACTAAAAATAGATCATGTATGCTTGTACTTACCGATAATAGTAATAGTATAACAACTTCTGTAAAATGTTTTAAGCAGATCTTTGTGTACTGGGTTGGTTTCATGCTGGACTCAATTGCTATTAACCATTTTATTCTGCATTATTAGGGAACTTGCGAAACATGAAATCTTTATTTTTATTAGCAACATATAAACACTGCGGTACACAACAGTTATATGACATGTTTTTTTACACAAATTGAAACACAACAAAAATTAAATAACAAATATTTGTGAGGTTAGATTTAATACCTAACATTGATCGCAGCGCCGCCTACATGTAAATGCTCTATTGGTGTGACGTTACTCGACGTTTAGCGCGGTTTGTTTCCGTGGATGCAGGTGTAGGTTACGGTATTGGTGATGTAAACAGGCGTTTGTTTCTTGTATTTTTGCGTTTTTGTGGATCATAGACACATATTGTAAATACTGTGTAGGTAATGCTATAATTATTAGTGGTGATGTGGTGAACTTACGATATTGCTAAACGCAATTTATTCCTTTGTTTATAATATAGATCCACTCGTGACAATTACGGTGACAATGCTGTTGGGTAAGATAGATAGATGGATGGTTTTACTTGAGGTAATTATAAAATTATGACAATTAATTAATTAAACTACTTGTTTTAATTTGAAAAACAATAAATAAAAGTAATGAATAACGATCTTTAACATTTATATATTTTTTTTATTTAATTTAATACATTTTTATTGCTATTTACTACTAATTACATTGCTCCTTGAACATTTAAAAAAATCCTTATTTATTACCTTGTGTTTATTATGTTTCTAGAATAAAACAGGTAATTTAATGTATTGAACTCACATAGCAAAATTTTATAAATGCCTCAAATAACGTTCTACATCATGTAAATGGTAGGAGCAAATACAGAACATGTTATTTGGAATTGGAATGAAGCACCGAATACAATAAATGAGAAAAAATGAAAGTTTGCTTTGCCATTGATTTTCTAAATGCCCTTTATACGTTCTGGCAGCTTAATAGCAAAGTTTAATTGATTCTTTATAACTTTACATATAATTTTTTTCTTGAACTTAAACCTACCTGTATTTCTAATTAAATTTACATTAAAATGGTTTTCACAATGTTGCGATGCTTCCTTTCGTTGCGTTTCATCACCCTGTACCACATTTTTCTTTTCATTTTTTTTCAGGGTTAAATATTTTTTATTAAGTGCTGTTTGCTGTATTCGTAAATAATGGCATAATGCAATACTTCTTTAGTTTACCCGGTGAGAAGCACTTTCTGTGCCCATTTTTCGAGTCTACACAATGACAGCTAATAATATAGCAAATGAAAAATTAGCTCTTCTAAACGTATGTAATGCGTTGTCTGAAAGCGTGGAAATAATATACAGATATGAACTAAAGAACACTGCTGTATTTTGGTATATAGGTGCGAACGGTGTATGATGTCACAGATCTACGCTGTGGTGTATTTTAAATACCATTGTTAGACATATTGTTTCACGAAATTGTCTATGTTAAAATATACAATTTCCCGTTTACATGAAAATTGGGACGCACTGTACATTATTTAGTCCTATCGCTGAACCCATATTTTGTTGCTGCCAAAAGCCCAAAACTAAGGTAAATATAGCCCAGAACAGTAGCAACGCAGCTCGTTGAGGCGCGCGGTGTGTTCCCCAGATATAATTAGCAGGTATGGCTAATTGGTAATTGACCGTGTAATTCGAAGTAGATTCCAGTAGCTCAGAGCCCGCCTGGCAATAAGCGGGAGCCCAGCAAGACCGCTTCTCTTAAAAACCGATCCGCTATGCACACGATTGTAATTTATTTTATAGGCCCCATTTTATAGGCCTTTCGGATGCCCCGCATTCTTCGTCGATTATTTTGAGACGTTCCTCGATAAATCTGGGATGAATTCATCAGCGTGTAGCTTTTCTGGCACTTGGGTCGTGGATATTTCTCGTTATAACGTACAGGGTGTATTTTAAGCAAAATATTATATACGGGGTTAGAGTAGAAAAGAGGGATAATATTTTTATTTTTCATTTTACGGAAAAAAGGTATTCTTGATTAATATTTTTGCTTGTCTCTAAAATTTGGGTCGCATGGTCGCATAAACTGCCCTTATTTTTAACAATACAAACATATGTTACTGAGGAAATATTCGATTTGTACATGAATCAGGCTACTTTTACAGAAAGGAACAGTAAAACATTTTTATTTTTTATTTTACGGGAAAAAGGAATTTTTGACTAAAATATTTGTTTGTCTTTAAAATGTGGTTGGCATGGAAAACTTTCATGTTGCATGTACAGGGTTCTCAGAAAATCGGTAAATATACAAATCGTTCAAGAATAAACTGTTTGTTTTTAACAATACAAAAATATGTTATTAAGAAAAGTTGCGTAGAATTGATATTTATGTTATAATTTCAATTTGTGTATAAATCGGAATACTTGATAGCAACAGACAGTAAAATATGGTTTATAGATTTGGGAGTTAACAGCTTAAATTTTGTGTTTAAAGTATGAGTTATAGGATTATATGCGTTTACTAGTGCTGAAAAGCCTAAATTATTGTTTTTGAGTTGGCAAAACCCTTACGTGATGAGATTAAACTTACCCTGTAATGCTGATTCAACGACCCCAAAAACATAAAATATACATGGTCTAACCTCCAGATCTGCAAAAAAAAATGTGAGGTTTTTTGTGGTTCGCATTTTATAGCAAGTTAAATAAATAGTCAAAATAGGTAAAACGCTCTGTATCTCGGTAATGACAATGGTTAAATCTTTCAACAACAGGTTTCTTGGGGCCTTCTAGATTTTATGTATTCACTATTAAGGCATACTCGCGTCAAGAATTCAGACGTCTTACGTCACGGCTGACGTTACACATTTGTTTTTATTGTCAACGTAATTTTCCATATTTGGTCGCGTTAAAAATAATTATTTTTTGCAATTTTGTGCAATATATAATGCAAACTTTTAGTGTAGTATATAGTTTTATTACTATCAGTTGCAGTTTCTTAAATATTTTGATGAAAATATTGTGAATTATTCATTTTTTCGTATGACGTAAGTCGTCTGAATTCTTGTCGCGAGTATATGTACATTTCCCAATGAAACACCCCGTATATTGGACACGAAATTTGGAAATATTTTTTAAAACAATTTAGGTATGCATGGTTTCTTTAGAATTTGGGATCAATTCTTCCTCACAATACATAGCGCTACGCTTCGTACGTTCACAAGACCATTATCCCTATTTCGACGCGAATTGTTGTTACAAAAGGCACTAATTCAGAACAGTACCGTCTGCTAAGCCTATCTGCGCTTATTTGGCTTACCACAACTGGCTTTGCAACAAAAAGTTCGCCTCGCAACGTTCTTCTTTATTGCACGTCAAAATAGTACAATATGGACTTCTAGCCGCCGTTTTTGGAATGGATAAGTGTGCACATATTGGGAGAAATTAACCGGCTGCATCGTTTGTAAGAGTGATTTAGCGCGTTCTGCGTAAGGATATTTCTCATACAATGGAGGATGTTTAAGTAAAACTTAAAATTCCAAATCCATAGGCGTCGATGTGAGAGAGAGAGAGAGGAAGGGAGTTTTCGCATAGGAAACTGGTTGAAGCAAAAATAAAATTGTTAGATTGATTGATTGTACACTATAGATAGTACGCCACATATATCTGAAAATAGAATTTGTTATTCAAGCAACCGTTATAAACAACAGTGTAGTAAATAATGACAATGACATATTACTATTATTTATCGTTGTCATCATCATCATCATCATCATCATCATCATCATCATCATCATCATCATGGTCTTCTTCGTCGTCACCATCATCATCATTGTTATTAACATTAATTACTATCTCCACATCCATATCATCAGCACCATCAGCGTTATCATTATTTCACCATCTTTATTATCGTCATCGTATGGTCATTATGATCGTTTGCATCAGCGTCATCATCGTCCACATGAATTAAAAAAGTAGGAATCTGGTCCTCTTGTATTTTGAGGTTTTTAATTTTGCGGAACACCACGTTTCAAACAGGCATCGGGGTAGTAAATATAAAATTTTTAAGTATTTAATAAATGTAGGAAAAAAATCATCATGATAATCATCATCTTAATTTCATCATAGTCTTCATCATCCTTATCATCGTTGTTATCATCACCGTCATAATGATAACAAAATGAAAATGTTTCATCAAATAATTCCAGTAAATAAAGTAGGTGAAAGTAAAATGAGTTTGATCTCTTCGTGATGTAAGTGTATTCTAGTTTTGTTGCATACTATGTATACAGAGTGTCCAGAAACTAGTGATAAAAAAAGATAGAACATACAGGCAGTTTTAAGTACTTCATACACTTGTACAATTCATAAAATATGGAAAAGTTCACATTTTAAATTTATAATTTTTCATATATGCATTAAAAGTATGGTTTAGCTAAAGGAAATGCTTCTGGAGCTGTTCGTCTTTATGCCGCACGATTGCCGATCAGGGACCTCCCAAATCTTATAACATTTATACGGGTAGATAGGAGGTTACATGAAACTGGTAGGTAAATCTGTTAAATTTAACGCTCTACTATTTTATAAAATTGTTTAGAATCCTTCAAATCAAAACTCAGTGGTGGAAGATCGCGACATGCTCGAACTATTGACGCTGAGGAATGGGTTTTGAAATTGGTGAATGAAGATATTAGAAAATTGTCATTGCCGTTAAATATTCCTAAATCTACAGTATCTATATAACATACTCGAGAACAACTCCATCATCCATGTCATTCACAAAAAGTACATGCAATGCCTGAGGCTGATTATTCTCCACGTTTACAATTTTTAATCATTTTTGAAAAAACAAAGAACTATGTCTGATTTTATAAACAAAGTGCTTATTACTGATGAATCAAGATTTACTCATAATGGAGTAATTAACTTACATAACAATGAAAATCCACATGCTATCATTAAAGCAAAACACAGATTTTTTATTAACCTATGGTTGGGGATAGCTGGTGGCTACTTGATAAGACCGTACGAAATTGACGGAATATTAACGGGAGAAAAAAAATCCTAAATTTTTTACAAGAACAATTAAACCTTTATTCGACAATATACCTTCAAATATTAAAAATAGCATATGGGTAATGCATTTATTATTCCAGACCGATGGATGAATTGAGGTGGTCCTTTATCCTATCCACCTCGATCTCCTGATCTTAATCCTTTGGATTTAATCTTTTGGGAACACCTAAAAGGATTATTTTATTCTACCCCTCTTGACACCAGAGAAGAACTGCTACATCGAATTGCCATGAGTTGTGATTTAATCAGAAATCAACCCCAACATGTTGGGGATATAGCTTTTTGCGGCAAATTAGGGGTAGAATGGCGAATGAAAAATTGCAAATTTTTCAACACCGTCAAAATTGTATAAATTCTAAAACTTAATTTTGACCGTACCTGTATAATGAAGCATGTCTAATTCCAATTTAAATAGTGAAGGTTGTATTACTACTATAACCTAAATTTCGAGGTTGCCAAGTTGACGGTTTAGAGATAGGTTAAAAATAATGTATACATGGTGTCCAGAATATGAGTGCCGTAATTTTAAGAGCTTATATATCTGACTAAACGCAATAAAAAACTCTTATGAACAAAATATCTGAAACGAATAGTAACGTTTACAAATACATTTCAAAAATAAAAATACAACTGCAATAATATGCAAAACTATGTTACGAAATTACAAAGTAAGGTACAATTAAGGGTACACCTGTAATGTAATTTCTTCATAATTTGATTTTTGGATCAGTATTAAAGAAGTAAACAATTGAAATTTCCGAGAAACTCGTTAAAACTACAACGTTGGACAACGTTGCAGTGTCAGGCTGCTGCTGATAATCTAAAAATAATATTAGTCATAACGGCGCGTACAGTTAGTGTTATTCATTTTTATCTAGTTTTTCATTGATGTTTGTGAGTGTACAAAACGGAACAATTTATAGTTACCATACCCAGATGCATGGCATGTTAATTTACGGTGAATTTAGGCAAAACTCTCTGGCTACGAGACGTTTGTTCGGTAAACGCTAGTTGAAGGAAACAGAAGTCATTTTAAACACTTGTTTCTATTATTTTGTATTGTGAAAAGAGTTTAGGTATACCTATTTGTAATTATTATGTATAAATACATAACAATCCTAAGATATTATGTAACCGACGTTGCCACATATTCAAGACCTGTTTGCTGTCATAATTCTGTTACCCTTGGTTAGAGAAAAAAAATTATTGTCAAATATGTTTTGTTTAGTACAACTTTTCATATGGCAAAATTAAGGCACTCATATTCCGGATACCCTGTATATGAAGTACTGACATCATTTTAACTCTCCTGTCCTATAATTTTTGACCACTAGTTACTTTAGTTACTTGTAATTGTACTGTTGACATTTAAGGTTTTTTAAATGAAATAGGAATATCACGTGCCGATGTCATAACAGTTTTAATAGCCATAAGAAGATCAAGTATATAAATTATGACTTCCGTGACTAGCAACGATATTAAACAGATCACCGCGTTACGGTCTTATCAAAGATTTTAATTGGCCACCAAAAGTTAGCCGGAATATAAATTAGGTGTTTAACAGCAATTAACATATTCTTGTATTCCACAGTCTGACATAATGAGAAAATTAGAGTTTCGGACTGTAAGCAGATAGTAGATGAATCATTGAAAAAGTAGCTGATGTTGTATGTTTACACTGTTAATTTAAGTCACCAATGAAGAATTTGTTCCTATACACTGTAAAAAATTACACCTTTTAACATAAAAGAACATAAGTCTGAGTTAATCTGTGAAGAGTTTCATGTGTTAATTTTATTGTATAATTTACAGAATTAAGGACATATGCAACTAAAACACACTTTCAAAATTTTCTTAACATTAAAATAGTATTGTTTATGTGCTTTGCGATAAATCAGTGGAATGGCTATATCTCCTTGGCAAAACGACTGCTATTTTAATTGTGGATGAGCAGTCAATATTATTTTATTCAGATGCCAAAGAAGTAATTAAAAAAGCCTGGAATATCTCGAGATTCATAGACACAAAAGAATCTTCTTTGTGCCACCCAGGCTGTTAAAAATGGTTCCTCTATTAGAAACGCATCTATGAATTTTGGGATACCAAGAAAAACTTTGAAAAGACGATTAAAAACTGAAATAAAGATTGATGTTTCACACATATTATGATACTTTGCAAATCACTAGTTTAATAGAGAGATGGTCATCTGTTATTATTTCAAATTTTGCATAATTTTTGTAACATGTTTGCTTATACACTCATATTTGGTGTATTTTATAGACAAGATATAAGCTAAAAAATGTAGCCCACATAGCATAATATCCACGGGACGTCAATTTTAAGTCAATTCCAGGACAAATTATTATTAAGAGTGCAGCTCTCATAAACATCCTTAATATTACGTTGGTCAGATGTCCATTTTAGGTCGGTACATTCCTGGACTAGTATGCACGTCCATGGGACATCCAACAGTGGACCTCTCAGAGGAAATATGTTTTGTCTTTTAGAAACAGCACTAAAGCACTTTAAACAAAGAGCTTTGAACAAAAAAACAATAAAAGAGAATAAATTTCATTTATTTATAGTCAAAACTCCCTCGAAATTAAAATTTATCTTGGCGGTGACTGGCATTGGGTGATATTTGATCATGTTAATGATTTAGCTTTGTAACAGAAGATACAATAATATAATTTTTAATATAAACTTTATAATTATTTTGTCTGTGACGGAGTATTTTGTTACTGTGACTTTTAAAAATTGGAAGATCTTGCTTCTTCAAAGGAATATATGCTATATCTCCCATATATTATATATATATATATTTGTTTAACAGCTGCTGCAGAAAGGGGTGTCAAAAATACTACCAATAAATTAACGTAGGTAGTGATCCAATCATTGTTAAGTTGAGAAATGAAAGGTTGCAACAAAAGAACACAAACATTTTGTTATTATAATAATAATAATAACAATAATAATAATTTTTATTCACCGTAGGAAACTAGTACCAAAGAAAAAATATGTACAAAAATTACTTGGTTTTGTCACATTTCATAGAATCCGAAAAGGATCCTCCAAGAATTAATAATAACACAGTACAAACCGAAAAATTATAAACAAAAAGAAAACATTATCACGATGATATAGATGATCTAATAATCAAAATATTCATTGTTTGAATAAAAACAATTATTGTCTAATAGAACTGTTGTTACTTTAGATTTAAATATTGTTATGTTATCTATGTTTTTAAGAAATTTAGGTAACTTATTATAAATCTTAACTAAAGTTAGGACTTTGTTTGAAAGTTGTCAATGTATAAGGTGGAACAGCCAATGTTGTAAAATTATGAAAATTTGTCTTCACATATATTAAAATTTCTTGTATGTATAAGCACTGCAATGTGAGAAATTGTTTTTAAAAATGTTTCTACAAGACGTTAATCGAGACACTCCCACCATATTTCTAAAAGCCCATTTTTGAAGTTTAAAAACCCTATCAGCAAAACTAGATGCACCCCAAAATAAGCACCCCAATAATACTCTTGATATAAATTGTTAAAATAGAATATGACTTAATAACGTTTTCATTTGTTATTTTCTTCAAACGATAAATTGCATAGCAGATCGATGACAATTTATTGCATAACTCGTTATGTTTTTATACATAGCATATAGATACTATTGTCTGCAGTTATTTATTTGTAGCATTTTTCTGTTGTTTTTTTTTTTGTTTTACTGCTACTGAAATATAAATATATTAAGAAATAAGTCCTTGTGCCTAATGGATCAGTCAAGGGGTTAGTTTTACAAATCAAGTTTTTGCGTAAATACGAGCAAAATGTCTCACAGTTATGGAAAATTATTATAAATAATTTCGAATATCCCAAAAACGTTCCTTCTGGTACCCTCTGTACATATTTTCTATATACATTCGGTAGCTACGTTCTTAAAAGGTCCAAAACATCCATTTGTAAGCCTTTGATGGACATCAATTTTGTGGAAAACGAACTTCTTAGCGACATCAGTCGGACTTCTAACGTTTGTTCATGGACGTCTATTGTATGTATATGTCTTATGTATTTGGTACGTCCTTAGGACGTCCTTAAATGGTACATAGATAGGTCCCCAAATGGACATATACACACAAATACAGAGACGTCCTAATGTCTATTAATGTACATCTAAAGGACATTCTTAGGCGGTCTTTGTGTTATGTGGGAGAACATTTTTCTCATTACACAAGTTTCATTAACAAATTTTGCTGGAAGCCGACGATAGAACTCATTTTATTATAAAAGTTGCATTGATAATGGGACTTGCAGGTGCCTGCAGGCACTTAATTGATTTTTTTATCACAAGCGGAAACATTGAAGGAATAAATATAGTGGAAATGGTTCGAAGATATATAGCGATGAGGCCAAGCAATACAAATCATACTCGATTTTTTGTAGGATACAGAAATGGAAAATGCATCAAGCAGCCATTTGGCATTAATATTTTTGGAAAAATGCCATGTAATATAGCATTGTTCCTGAGTCTTCCAAATCGTCAACAATATACTGAAAATTGTTTTCGTAGATCATCTACGTCGCTGCAGATTCAGGAGTCGGTTTATTAACGGTTGAAGGCATGGTGGTTGGCGCTTTAACACAGTGAGGGAAAGCTATACAGATAGGGAAAATATTTAACCGATCGTATGAAATGCTAACAATAATCCCTTCCACTGCTCGCCGTCCAAGCTTGCCTGTAGTTACGTAAACAAACGCGTCCTCCCCTATTTTGGCGGACTAAACCAGTATTCACATATGAGTAACTTTAGTCATATGAGTATTCATATTCGTACGCGACGTTGCGTAGGAGAGTAGGGGAGTACTGGGAGTACTGACTAAGCCCGCCCTGCCGTGCGTCATCTTCCCACCAATACATGGGGTATTAGTGTGAAGATGAAATGAAATGTATGTAATAGAATCTCCCCATGATCGGTTAAATATTTTCTCTATCTGTATAGAAGATTCCAAAGAAAATAAGAAGAAAATGGCCTCTACTATTTTAAGTAACATTTCAGGCAAATTGAAGCACCCGGGAAATAAACTTACTTTCTAAAAATACAGCCTACTTACCATCTTCTGGAATTAATTTAACAAACTGTTCAAAACTTATAATTAATGTTTACAATAAATAAATTTGGAATTTTTTATGGCTAATAATAACAAGTAGAAGTGGTGATTAATTTGGTTTTTGTTTAGATTTACTTTAAAATTTGCGTGTTATTATCAATTCATAACGGCACTAAGTGTTATTATGAGGGCCATAATGGCATCCAAATGAGGATGCCAAATGTGTCATAATGACACCGTCGTAATTTAAAAATATTGGCCGAACTTGCCCTAGTATAACCCTCTTCCGATCCAACCAAACAACGCTAAGTGATCGACTCGTCGTCATGTCCTGGACCACATTAATTTAAATATCTTGAAGCCCATTCCCAACAAACTTCTCAAATGGAACCATTAAACGAAAATAAATATATACAATAAAATTTCAACGACGTCTCAACCGGAATCGATCTCAGCTAGAAATCCTCACAATTAGCTCTTATCTCCAAAAATATTCTGTTAATTACACCCGCTATCTCCCAAACAACCAATTTAAAAACGATAAGGCCTCTTAAGAGGGATCACTTAACTTTTTGTACAAAACTCGTGCCAAAGCAGCATTTCTCCCGGTCGTAAATATAATATAAAGTTCTCGATAGGCTACCGAAAATCGGGTCGTATTATCTTTAATTAATAAAGCCATCTTGATAGCCGAATATTCGACGTTTAAATGTAAGGAGTCAAAAGGAGCGCGTACCAGGTATATATTGCTGGATAATGATGTGGGCGAAGGGTTTTGACTGCCTGAATTCAGTATGCTTCCGAAATTGTTTACTATACTAAGATGATCAAATTATAGAAAATGACATCATAAATAAACTAAATTGCAATTTGTTATTCTGATAAAATAATATTTTCTAATTTTGACATATAAAGTGACACTTTTTAAAACTGATTGACATTATGAAATGTCTTACTTTTTGTAACTAGTTGCATAAAGTAAAATTTTATGCAATTGGTGACGAAAAATGTATTTCAAAATTAGTGACAAAAAGAATTATTCTATTTATTAAACTGTTATAATACAAGTTAAAAACATAAATTATAAATTAATTAATTATTATAAATATTGATAACACAATTATTGCAATTATTCAAATTAATTCCCGACGACATATTTTTTTCATTGCTCGAACTTGCTGTTATTTGGGAAGCGGCGCACATTGCATTAGATGTTTCACCAAATATTTCTTGCGCTATAAGTTTTTTATTATTCATGGAATTTTCAACATATCCCTCCGCAACATAGCTAGGTTTCCAACCTCCGTGCCTCTTTAATTTTAAAATATCAGCGCCACTGTCTGCTAGGAAAGTGGCAGAGCTTCTTCTGAAGCAGTGGCCAGTATATAGAACAGGATTTGAAAGACCAAGAAATTGTGCAATAACTTTTGGCAGACTGCTAAATGTGTTAATTCCCACAGGATTTCTGGTACATTTTCCATTCGCATATTTTACAAAAAATCTGTTGTGTTTAAGAACCTGGGGACGCAACTTAATATATTTTCTTAATATTTCAACAAGATTCGTATTTTCAATGTCTCCAGTGGTAATTGCAAACTGCCGTATAACTTTTGTTTTTGAAGGTGGGATATCAAGACGAAAATGGCTTCCTTCGTCTATAACATTTTCAACTGGAAGAAATGTTAATTCTGCCTTTCTGCATGCTCCTGCCATTCCAATTATCATTGCAACCTTAGCCATTAAGTATTCTTTGTCATCAGCTTCCACTAAAAATTTGGCAAAATCTTCTTTAATAAAAACTTTTGACTTTTTAGCACTGTACCCGTCCGCTTGCTTTTTAATATATGCTACCAAATTTGTATATTTTTTAATATCAATATTCCTTTTCAGATTTAGTTCAGACCTTAACATTGAGTAAAGTGTCCATAATGTGGAAACTTTTAGATCTTTCTTACCCTCAAAATATGCAAGTAAAACTTTCTCATTAACATGTTTAATTTTCTTCTCATCACACCACGTAACAAATTTTTCGTATGCCAAATCATAAACTGCCTTTGACTTGGGGAATTACTGATAATATAGCATTACCTGCTGCCTCTTCAATATCGCTTTTTTTACAAAATGTCAAACTGACAACTAACATGAAGTAACAGCAACAAACTAAATTTATGTTTTCCAAATTTTTGTCAATTATATTCAATTTTATTTTTTTATTACTTTCTTCAAAATTAGAAAAAATGTTGTATGCAATACGTTACGAAATGAAATTTCGTTCGTTCCGCAAAAATCTCACGCGTTACACAAAATTAGGCATTTCGTAACTGATGGCATAAATAGCTATTATGTAATCTCTGCTTGTAAATACAGGGTGTCCGGAATATGAGTGCCTTCATTTTGCTGTATGATAAATTGAACCAAATAAAATATATTTGCGACTTAACATTTTTTTTTATTACCAACGCTAATGCAACGGTAACATAATTATGACAGCAAACATAACGACAATGTCGTTCACCTACCATGTCAAAGTTAAAGAAAGTTGAGATATCTGGTAATAATACCTGTTACGTTCTCAAACGTATAATAACCAGTAAACCATTCGGTCATGCATTTCCGCTTAAAAACTACGTCACATTCCATTACCTTGTACCCTAAACAAACCACCTTCGTATCCCAGTCGCCTTCTACACCTCTATAGTACAGTACGACGCCAGGCCACGTTGATGAAAAGAACAGTAATTTTCTAGCATCCAATTACTTCACGTCGACTTTGAAATGAGAATAAGCTCATCTGACTCCCCCACTACAAATTTGCTACAAAACAAAAGACTACTGCAAGTAGCCAACGATTTCACGTCAACGTTGCACAGGCAAATCCTCTGTTGTCCGCCGCACGCTACAAATTTCTACAAAAGTTAACCGCCAAGCAATCTACCTAAAACCAACAGCTACAAACTACAAACTTCTGTTCTCACTGCATAACATTAAAGTACTTTAAGTTTTTACTATCATAATTTACATTATTATTTGCTGTAGCTTCAGCTCCCGGACAAGAGAAGCAGTCAAATAATTATTTCAATTAATACATTGTATTATTAGCATTGCTTTGTGAATAAATCCTGAATAAAGGATTATTGTTGTATTTTGTCGAAAATGCAAAGTTCATGTAAAACACGCCGAATCATGGTTACCGTCGGATATCAGCAAGCTATGCTGTTTGGGCTCTGTTTAGTCCGCTCTTGCCCGTAATATCATATTGTTTCTTTTGTGTTTTAAAATTGTAAGAGTTTAAGTTAGATAATAGTTATCTGGATTAAAAATCTGATATTTAAAAATTTGAGTTAAATATAGTGCAAGGACAACAACAATGCAATCATTAGAATATTGTTTGATAATATTATATTATTCAACGAACATACCACGATGGCTGTAATACACGAGGGTATAAGTTACGGCACGATCCGTAGACGAGTGTTGTAAATCACCTGTGTGAATTACAGCCATTATATGCAAGTAGAATACTATGCTTTGTCCAGGACTATTAACAATATTTTAGCAAACTTTTTACTGAAAGGATTATACAACAGGTACCCATTTTGACATTCATAATATGGTACATAACATACAATTCAATACTGTCAAAATACCATACTTTCAGATTCTTCACAAATATGTGAACAAATTAAATCTAACTACATTTAATGTTAAAGATACATTTCCTCTGTTGGTATATACGAAAATACTAGAAAGTAATCTTAGTTTTTGAAATGTATATAAAAAAGATGAATAAAACTTTGTGAATGAATATGAATAAAAAATTGAAATTCAAGAATATAAATGGTAAGTAACAAATCCACGAGAAAACAGAAAAAATCTTAAATTTAATAACTCTATGATTTTGTCTGTGAATATTTTTATAAAATTCGGTTTTGATCGTATAGGAAATACTTTATGCACTGAGCATTACATTTACTATTCACTTGAGGTATTTAAATTCTATGAATTTATTTAGATATGTAGTACGTGATCTGGCAGTAGAAGATGAGCTAAACTTGACCTTAAAATATACAACTAGAAAATGGTAACAAACACAGAATTAGTGCTATTATTTACTTAAAAATAACAAAATAAATAATAGAGGTGTGTAATATCCACTAAATAAAATTGAAAATTGCAACAAACAGGGTGTCTGGTAAGTATATGGCATACTCTCGAGGGGGAAGTCAAAATAATCCTAGTATTTCCTAAAAACCTTTTTGACTCATGAATGGCCCACTTTGTCTCATGAACTTGGACCGACAGCTTTCTTATACCATTAGAGATATTTTCAGCAATCTCATCCAGAATTTCCTCCTCTAACTAAGGGTTCCTTGCTCTTTTTGGAGGTTCTTCTCCACCACGATGCGACAAAAAACTTCTTAAAATGAAATGCCTGTTGCTATAGTAACTTATGCTTAATAGACGATTTTTACATTATGTCGTACTAGAACATAAATTATATATAATAATACTAATTATTATTATTAGTAATAACTTCGACAGTTGTAGATAAAACGTTGTACACAATACACACAATTTCACATGTGTATGGTATGGTATATTCCACTGATTGCATAAGTATTACAACATGATGGGGGATTTAAAGCATATTTCTTCGGAAATAAAAAATATGAAATACTACCAAATATAGCGAGAATAAAGTCAGTTTTCAACTTTTAGGAAAGACTAATGAGTATTTGAAAGGGGTGTTTAAGGGGTAAAAGTGAACAAAAACGTCTAATAGACATACGGTTGAATTTCAGCGGTTACTGAGATAGCAATGAAAATATTTTTATTGCTGTTTTTGCGAAAGCTGATATGATATTTTATTTAGAGTAGGTAATGCATTCTAAATCAAGCTCACATTAGTGATTAATAATTGTCACATTTATTTTGATGTTTGTGATTTAAACACTTATTTTTATAACTATCGCATTTATTATTACATGTGTATTCGTTTAGTCGGTATTGCACACATAATTTTGTAATGCCTGCCACATTTAGCCATCGAGAATATGCTGATTTTATTTATGGGTATTGTAACGGTAGCAATAATCGTGCAGTTGATAAATATCGACGTCGCTTCCCAAACAGAAGAGTGCCAGATAGAAATGTGTTCCAGGCAGTCTTCAACAATGCACGTGAAGCTGGAATGTTTCCCAGTGTGAGAATTGCATCTGAGAGGCAAGCTGGTCCTGATTTAGCAATGGAAGAACAAATTATAAATATGATAGAACGTAGCCCGGGTTTAAATACAAGGCGCATTGCAACCCGTCTCCAATTTAATCAAACTACGACATGGAAAGCCATTCACAAAAATGGTTTAAAACCTATCCATATTCAACGCGTCCAGAATCTTCAGGACGGTGATAATGATTTGCGGTTGCATTTTTACAATTCGATAAAATCAAACCATACACCTTACAAATACATTTTGTTCACTGATGAGGCTCAATTCATTCGTGATGGAGTAAATAACTGCCATTATGAACGTCGTTGGTCAGATGAAAATCCACACGCTACAGTGGAAAGTAACTTTCAGCATCGGTTTAGCATTCAGGTGCGGTGTGCTATGATTAATAATCAATTACTTGGCCCAGTTGTGCTAGATGGTTGTCTTACTGGAGCTAGACATGTAGAATTTTTAGAAAATAATATGACAGATCTACTGGACGATGTTTCATTGGGTATTAGGCAAGACATGTACTTTCAGCATGATGGTGCGCTTGCCCATTATAGTCGTGTTGTGATTAATCATCTTAACAATCACTTTCCACGACGCAGGATTGACCGAGGTGTTTCCAAAATTGATCACCAAAATCACCAGATTTGAATTCCCTTGATTACTGCCTCTGGATGGTTTAAATCATTAGTACGTGCAACAAAGAGAATATATCACCGTGCACTTCAACAATCTACCCGTGCAATGCACAAACGATCTGACGGTAAATTTAAAACTGAATTCCTTAATTTCAGTTTATTAAATCTTTAATCAATGTTTTAATTTATAATACCTACAGAATAATCACTTTTCCCTACTGATGCATTACAATAATTAACTCGGCTAAAAATATTTTCAGTGCTATCTCAGTAACCGTTGATATTCGACCATATGTTTATTAGGCTTTTTATTCACTTTTGCCCCCTGAACACCCCTTCCGAATATGGGGTTCCCCCGATCACCCTGTATACCTTAAATTGATACAATACTTTCACATACACAAACATGTATACAATATATTCGAATAATACCCAGCTCTTTCACTCTGTATATTTGAATAGATTATCCATAGTTAAGCTTACTCGGCAGTTATATTAATTTGGAAAAACCGCCCATTCGCCTATAGTCTTAATTCGTAACGGGTAACGGCTCTGCCATTTATTTGTGTCCTAACGAACGGATTTATTAAGCGAGTTATTTTTGCTCGCCCTGGGCTACATAAAGAGATGAAATATAAAACGACCATCCTCCTATATGCATATCGTAAGTCAAGACACCCGCATAAAGCTCACAATAAGGTACGTGACGGCCGGTGAGCCTTATGTAGGCCGATTAAAAAAAATAATTATTGTTCGGAATGTTCGCGTGATAGAAGACTTATCGGCCTCGGAGTCTATCAACATAAAGTAACGTCCGAGTAACGAAGAAACCTAGTAACAAGTCTCATGTTTCGAGTTACATCACATAATTTTATGTGGTAATTAACAACTTAGGTTATGATGAGAAGAAAGCTCGCGGACATCACAAAGTGCTTTTCATCATACAACGCCGGGCAGGGGCGTGCTCGGTCGGACTGTCTGAGACTTAACGAAATACGATGAAAGTATATTATTACTAATAATGTCTAGGTTGGTTTCTATCAGACGTAAATGGCGATGCTACAATCTGACATTTTTTATGGCGGGTGGAAATATTGCGATAAAAATACTGTTGCATTTTGTAGATTAAAGACGTTGTAGTTGGAACGATACAGTTTTTTCAAACAGAACATTTTTATTATTACTAATAGCTTTATAGAAATATTAGAATTTTTTTATAGCTGGTAGCTAGTTTGTCAGCTTACAGATATGATGTTGCCGATTATGCGTGCATTAGGGTTGAAGATTAAGTTTTCGGATTCTCCGGCCTGCGTCTGACAAAAAAACGACTGATGTACGCTCCCTCGGGCCACATATCTGGTGACATAGCCTTCGAGAAATTCTTCTCTGAGATTGTCACTTTAAATGAGCTATATATATCTGTAAATTTTGAATTTAGTTTTTCACACTTTGCTTCGGGGAAACTGTCAGAGAGTGCACCACGCAACTGATCCTCAGAGGTTTGTGAGTCCAGTCTGCAAACATGTAAAGAAACATTTCTTGGTACAGTTTTAATTGCAGCGGTATTCTTATTTCCTACTACCATCCTTTTATTATTAGATCTCTTTCTTGTTACTTCGGACCACGTCTCGGCCTGTCTTGGGGGAACAAGAAGGAATATCAGATGTTATGTCAATATATTTGTTTACGTTCAGGTGTGTTTCAGCGAGTTCAACGGCCGCAGAAACATCCTTTTTTGTAACCTGTGTATTTTGTGTGTTTATATTTTGTTGTTTTTTTGAATCAGACTTGTTTTGATGTTTTTGCTGTTTTTCCTGGTACTCCTTATCGCAGTCCTTTTTATTCGGAATATCGACTTCTTGTTTGGGGTTCGACATAGTTGTAGAAACAGACGGATTGGCGAGTACTCTCAATATTTCGATATGGTCATTAAGAATTCGAATTTTATCTTTTAGTTCATCTATAATTGCATACTTCTGCTGAACTATGTATTGCAGGACACATATATTAATTTTACCATCACCATCCGACATACACTCAACAACAGTAGTGAAATTTATGGGAGTACTATTTGCACTCGTGTTTCCACTGTCACTGACCAGTCCACAGCAATTTAGTGAAAATTTGTCTATAATCTTCACATTCTTTAGCTTGGCACAGCTTAGATGAAACATATTATCACAATTCACACATTTTAAACCAGAACTAACTTTTTTTACACTTCTTGCAAAGCGAGCCAACATTAGGTGTGCTACCCACAGCCGCCATTTTCATAGTGTCTAGTCTAGTGTCATGGTCGGTCAGTGGTAGCGCGGTTTAAGGCGTCAGTACTTGAATCGAGGTGACTAGATCGGTGTTGGTTCGAGCCCAGCTGCCGGTAGACCGTATATAAGCTATATTTGTGGAGAGGTTTGGCGCCCTCTCTGCGGGTATGGTAGGGTGGAAGAATGTTGGCTTGGGTCAATGTGAGAGATTGATGCCGGTTGATATTTGACTACCCCCCTAATTAATGAGGTTTTCCAGGTTTCCCTCATTCCTGCACTGAATAGTGGTTAGGGCCTACCAACGTAAGTCGTTCCTGGGCGCAAATGCGGTCTGCTTAATAATAATATGCCGCCCCCTCTCCCCCACAAGTCTCCGACTTCTGGGCTAATCCCTGTGATTAGAATGAGGGGTAGAGATATTATTATTATTAATGATAAACCCAAACTGATTTAGTCATTGTCTTATGATTACGTAAGATCAGTCGTGATTGTCTATTATTGCGTTATTTTCCTCCATTCCGCTCTGTTTTTGTTTTTCCAATCTGTTACATTTTTCTCCCTTAAATCTATTGTCACTGCCTCTTTCCATCGCTTCTTCAGTCTCCCTCTTTTTTGCTTATAGTTAAATTGGTTTGTATATATTATTATTTGCTTTTACTATTCTCCTATTAATTTCTTGCTCCTCATTACACTTAGCTGGTATCAGTGCCCCCAAATACACATATTCTTGGACTTCTTCAAACTCCATCTCTCATACCGCATTATCAATTGGTATCTTATTTTTATTCTTCTATTCTCAAAAACTTACTTTTCTCTTGATTTATCTGCAATCCCACTTTACGTGCTTCCTCTACAAGTTTTCTCCTTACTTTTTCCCTACCATCTCTTGTAATTACGGCATTATTTTTAAACAATACGTAATCTTCTCTATTCAACTGACTATCTCTTATGACCTTTTCTAGTACTAAATTAAAAAGAAGCGTGTAGAGTGAGTCTCAGTCCTGTGTAAATAGTAAAACCTTCGGAATATTCATCTTTTATTCGTACTTTGCTTTTAGTATTTTCTAAGATCATTTTCAATAGCTTAATCAGTTTGGTTGTTATCCCAAGTACCTCCAATATTTTACTTAGTTTATTCCTTTTGACAAAATCATATACTTTCCTGAAGTCCACGAATAAAACTCACTCTCATATTCATAGCATGTAGTAAGGATTTCCTTCACCATGAAGATTTGGTCTGTTGTTCACCTTGCCTTTCTAAAACCTGCTTGGTACGCCCCTATCTACAGTTCTGCTATAGGTTTTAAAATTGGTATAATCATAGCGTCCAATATTCAGGCATACATTCTCCAAATATTTAAGATCATTTCGTATATTCTTTGTCTTAAATCCTGTCCTGTGTACTTATTGTTCTCTGCCGTTATTCCGTTTTTCCCTGAATTTGATCCATCTGCGAAGACTATAATTACATCCTCACTGACAGTATCCTTCTCACTACTGGTAAGTACTATGATTGGTCTGATGAACGCAAACTAGAGAGAAATACTGTCAGTATCTACTTGCAGAAAGGGCCTCATTCCACAGGGCTTTTAGCTTCTCCACATCCTACATCTGGTCAAGCCAACGTTCTTGAGGTGAAGCATAGTTCTCAAAGCCACTTCTTTTGGATAAATATCCAAGGGTGGCAGGCATATCATTTCCTCTATTGCTATACTAGATGGTTCGCATAGCTCCCGTTGAAGCAGGTGATCCTTTGTACTTAAATTTAGTTTTTTTTTAGTTATTCTGTACTGTCGACCACCAGACAACAGCTCCATGGCCATAACGAAAACAGTGTATCCAAATGACCATTTTTCGTTTTCTTCCCCAGGGTTTACCAGTGGCACAGCTTATAGAATATACATTTTTAGTTTTCTTTCCAAATGAAGAACCCATGTTTGCATGACGTGGGACTACAAAATATATTACATCTAATGCAAAGCTAAGTACAGTATCTAGGCGCCACCTGCCTGTATTGACCGTAGTTTCCTTTTCCTTGACAACCTTTTCCTTGACAACCTTTTCCTTTTTCTTCTTGGGGTTGATGGACAGAGCATGATTGACCCACCACTTTTCGATAGTATTTGAGGCTATCTATATCCTTTGGCAAATAATTCCTTCGAATTTTCCAATAATCAGAATTGAGATGACGCCAGAGGCTATCTAGGACTAAGTTCTATAACAGTGGTGATAAAACATCTATCTGCAGGCAGTCTTTTACAACAATTCCTCTCACGAAAGCATCCGCCACACTGATTTATATGGCTCTTTTGGTGAGCATGTTTGATATCCAGGTACAGGTGATAGGAGAAACTTCCCTCTTCACAAAGGCTGAATAATTTGACGGAAGGTTATTTTACAAAATGTTCTTTCTATGACTATGAAAATCCCCAAGGTAAATTCTTTCTTCTCCAAGGATTTTTCGAGCTCCAGCTCACTACTTGGAGAAGGGCAGTGTCGGTAGATCTCTTTGGAGTACATGCATATTGATTAGGATGTGGCTGTTAGTACTTTAAATATATTCTTTTCTGTCGTTTTTAAACAGAAACAAGGTCAGGTTGATGATTCAATAGAATGAAGATTTGCCTAAATGATAGTTTTTAAAATGTTTCTCTCTTAAATGGTTTTTATCGACGCAGGTTTAAAAATTATAAACAAATATTTAGTTGTTCAATATTCTAATACAAATTAATAGTGGTTATGACCTTTGAGAACTTTTGAAGCACATGTTCAACTCTTTTAGACAAACTTGAAATTAAGTTATCCAGAGCGTCTTATTGCAAATTTTGCAGCATATCCCCATACCTGCTCAATTGAGCTTATGTTGAGAGAGGCTGGTAGTCTGCGACAGTAGTTGTTTACTAAAAATTTGTACAGCTAATTGAAAAAGAGACAAGGTGTGAAAGTTGAAATTATTTTTTCGTTTTTTTTTGTACCTATGCCTAAATCTATCTCTCCATGGAATCCATATTTTTATACCGCCAATCCGATAGGTGTCGACTTTGGGACGTATTTTATATGAATTTTGTTGCTACTAATATCCGAAATGGACTTTAATTTCCTAAAAATATATGACAAAACAAGTATTTCTGTTTGTTAGACAATATTTTCGCTTGGGTTGTTCCTTAAATCTTTTTAAGAGCTATTAATTACTATTCTAGTTAGACAACTTAATTATCGAGTTGGTTATTCATTCCCTTGATTTAAAACTTATTTGTGTTTATAAGTGACAGTAATAACACACCTTTAGATCATAATTAGAAAGCAACCAACTCATTGGAGAGACATATCCATAACTCACTTTTACTTCTAGCATTTTGCTTGCTGTATAATTTAATACAACAATTATACATGATGTTTAGTAACGAATATGCTAACTTCCTCTGACGAAAATAAGGTGATTTAAGTCAACTTATCTTAATACAATTTTGTTTTCTTAAGAAGTTATAGTCTTCAGAAAGTATTTTTGTTATGTATTTCATTCCCTTACGATAACTTATTTATTTTTTGGGTAATCGTACGCAAATTTTGGAAAAGAAGGTTTTTTGTGTGGTAAATACGAATATCTAATTGATTTTTGCTTTAAATGTACGAAAAAAAATTTTCGGGCGCCTGTGCTGGGTGCTGCTATATTATTCCATTCAGATTTTTTTAAGGATACAAGTCTTGGAAAATGATTAGCTATTTTGAAACAGCCTTCGATTAGAGATACCGACAGCGGGTCTGTCCCTCACAAAGCTTAGTCCGAGAACAACAAGGGCAGGCCAAATAATCCCAGCTATAACTAGGGATGTGCACTTTAATTCTGTTACTGGCAGCTACCAGCTACCGAGGTCACGCCATAACAACCCGGAGGATGACTATATAACAAATAAAAATGTTTTATCCACAATCACATTATATTCGGACTTTCATCCACACATATGAACCATTTAAAGTGATACTTTATCCACTAATGGGATAAAGTAACTTTAATTCACTTTCGTTTTTTGTTTTCTCATATTTAACTTCCTTTCCATTAATAACAGCCCTTGTAGCATTGTTGCTATCATTTTCGGAACGTATAACATATACCGAAGTTTGTGAAGAATTTGTACAAGTTACGGATGTCTCTTCTTGTAAGGGAGAGGCTATATTTTCGTTGGATTTTCCTTTCAATATCAAGTCGTGCGAATATTGTTTTATTAAATTCCAACAAATATAATATAATATTTAATTGTTAATTGTTAATTGTTAATTATATAATAATTGTGATGTGATTATGGATAAAACGTTGTACTGCATTCGTGTTTTAGTTACCTTTTATCCACTTAAGAACACTAAACGCTTGCGTGGATAAAATGCTGCTTAAAACACATATACAATAAATAACTATTACTACATTTTTTTTCTCTATTTTTCATTATTTGTTCTCAGCTAAATATCTTTATTATTAATTATTGAAGCTTATGCTAAAATTATGTATAACCCACACCTTTTTAATCTTTTGGTTTCTGATAATATATTATTATTTGTAACGACATTAATTTTTTAGCTCTCAAATTAAGTCGAAATTGCTACATTTTGCTCCGCTGGTACGCCCACATTAAAACAATTTATGCTTTTAAAAATAAATTCGCTACATTTTTCAAAAGTGTGTTTGATTTATCGTCCCGCGTTTTGCTATAGAGGCCACAAACAAAAATATTTTATCTCCAACATCCAAATTTTAAGCATGAATGTGTTCTTCTACAAGTGTCTTAAGTCATCCACATAATTTATAAGTGTGTGTTATAGCAACACCACAATTTATTGCTTTGTTTCTTATTTACAAAAAACTCTTTTGTGCTAGATCAAAGATTACCATACATCATATTTTTTATACTATATCTTTCCAGCACCGTATAAGATCCAACTTGTCAGCCGTGCACTGATTCATTAGAAGACGTCCTCTTTGTATTCAAAGCAAAATATCTAAAAATGGGTTCGCCGCAGTAATTTAAGTACCACGGATGCGTGCACCCACAGCACCATCTTCGTACTCTATTCAGTCTGAAAGATGTATTGTTAATCCCTCTCGAAAAATAATTGTTTGACGGCAAATTATATTCCTGAAGAACCCACGGCTATTATGAGCTGGAACAAAATAAACAAATCTATCAAAAATAGTGTAGTGATTGAAATTGTCTTACACCGCTTTATATCGCCTCGTACTTCAAATATTATTATCCCCGAACAGCACGGGTTTATTCGAGGCCGTTCCACAGTTTCTAATTTATTGTGTAAAACTATAGCTCTTTGTATAACAAGGGAGCAAAGTGCATAACTTAGTTTCTATGTAATACATATGATTTTTTCTACGACCATTCACAGTGTTTTACATTGGTTTTACATATACAGTATGCGCCAAAAGTATGGAATAAATTCAATAAAAACGAAACAATTATTTTTTGGGAAAAATCCTCGAACAGGTCGATTTTTAATTTAAAAAATATATATTTTAGCGTAAAACGCGATTTTCAAATGTCATTTGTTTTCGAGTAATGACGACATCGATTTTTTTTTAAATGGCAACACCATATTTTTTTCCTTGATTCTGAAAGATCGTTTAATTCTCTATCAGACACTACTAAAATTTTGCCCTCTTACATAGGAAAGTTTGTCGAGTAAATGACGATTGAATGTTAGAAAACGTAAATTTTATCCATAAAAAAGTAACAATTCTGAAGTATGTAAAATAAAATACAATTGATTAAATTTTATACTTAAATTAAATATTCGAATTGCCATCCACCAACTTCTTGACAATGCCCAAGTCTGTGAAGAAATTCTTCTTGCACATTATGAATGATTTCTGGGGTAACTCTGCGTATTTCGTCCCGAATGCGATTTTGAAGTTCTTCTAAATTACGTGGTTTATTAATGTACACTTTTGACTTCAAGTATCCCCATAAAAAATAGTCAGAGGTGTAAGATCTGGCGATCTTGCAGGCCATTCTATCGAAAAACTAAACTTCATAACGTTTCTCCTTTATTTTAATTGCTTTACGTTTTCTAACATTCAATCGTCATTTACTCGAAAACTTTCCTATGTAAGAGGGCAAAATTTTAGTACTGTCTGATAGAGAATTAAACGATCTTTCAGAAAAAATCGATGACGTCATTACTCGAAAACAAATGACTTTTGAAAATCACATTTTACGCTAAAATATGTATTTTTTAAATTAAAAATCGACCTGTTCGAGGATTTTTTCCCAAAAAATAATTGTTTCGTTTTTATTGAATTTATTCCATACTTTTGGCGCATACTGTATTTTATTATATTTTCTTATGCATGACAATCAAACAACCAAATATGTCAAAATGTCATAATAGGTAGTTAGATAAGTAAATATTGTTACGAATCAAAGTACATGGAACGGTTGCTTCTTGTTTACATTCGGAATGTGAAGATGAAGTTTCTCAAGATATTCTGGAAGAAGCAAACGTGGTTTCGTTAAATCTATTACCGTTAGTCTCGTAAAAATATTAAAAAGAGTACCAGCTATTTAAATGTTGGATGAGGACTAGGCAGATAAGAAAAATATGTGAAGAAGAGGTCCTATTTTATTTTCCAAAAAATGCGCCGATTTGAAGCCTTCAACATTATGGAGAACATACAGCATGTTGCGATCTACACTCCAAATTAAAGACAATATCTACATTAAGTTTCCTAAATTAGTAGCTTTTTAAAAATGGAAATCTGCTGAATATAAAGCCAAGAAAGCCAATACTTTTTCAAGGGAGGATATTAACTAGTTTATTGCAGAAGGTCCAGATGAAACTTACTTACGTATGAAGGTAAGATTGATCGTTACTGCTGAATAATAAATAAAAACGTAACGCAACATTTTTTGTTAGAAAGTATATACAAAATTTTTCCTTTTTCAGGCTTATATTTGGAATTGCTGAGGCATGCCGTAGCGATGAATTAGTTAATATGGTACTTAATATGGATATCAGTGATAAAAGCGATATTTTGGTGGTGCAAATACCTGACTCAAAAACATTTATGAGATTGTAAGCGGAGTATCTGTCTTGAATATATATAGAAAATATATGGACTGTAGGTCCCCTAAAACATGTCATTTTAGATTTTTTGTAACTTATGCTAAAGAGAAATGTACAAACCAGGTAATTAGCAAAAACACAATTGCCAAAATTCCATACAGAATAGAAATATTTTTAAATTTGGATGATTCGAAAGGCTATACTGGACACAGTTTCCGCCGTACTTTAGCTACGTTATTACTCAATGCTGAAAGTGATATTCTCACTCTAAAAAGACATGGGGGATGGCGACCAAAGGCAGTAGCAGATGGGTACTTAGATGATTGTATTTCTAAAAACTTTGAGGTAGCCACCCAAATAATTACGGGAGAAAGTACTACTTCAAGTACCAAGAAATGTTGACTTATTTATGAAAATTTTGTTTACCACAAGTACTTCATCAAAGACCATGAATTTGGAAAATAACAAACAGGAACTCATCTCCACCAGTAGAGCCAATATTTCTTCGGGTGGAATTTCCATTAGTAATTTAACTAATTGTACCATAAATACCAATATTTATTGGTTTTAATTTAAACCTCAATTTGAACTGTAAAAATAAGTAATAAAAAATCTGTTTAAAAGAAAAGCATTATACATTTTTAGAAAGTTTGTGTATCAATAAAAGAAGTACACTACTCTTACAGCTATTTGAAGTTTCTACTTGTTTGCCTCCCGAGAGAGCTAAAGTATTTTCCTCCCGAGGGAGGAAAACTACTACTTTCCGTCCTGAAATGAGGAAGTAAAATAGTATTTTCCATGTAGGTAGTAGAAAAAATACATGTCTGCAGTTCTTGATGTTGGAAGTCAAGTCGTTGTTATCTACACGAACTTCTCTAAAGCGCTTGGCAGACCCGACCATTCTAAATTTTTAAACATAGGTCTCTGTATTGCTTTACTTAAATTATTTTCGTCATAGCGTAATAATCCGACACCTTTCTTTAAATATCAGGTATTCCTCAAGGGTCCATAACTTTTATTTGATATATTTATTAACGATATTGCGGAAGATCTTAATATACGAGTACAATACCTATGATATGCTGATGATCAAATTATTTTATCAAATTAACTGTTTTGAACTGTCAAAATCTTCAGAATAACCTTGAATCACTTAACGGCTGGTGTAACAGGGATATGTTGCCTCTTAATAACAGCAAGTGTAATGTTATGTCGATTCATCGTAAAAAGGTGCCTCATCATGTTTGATTATATATTGCAAGACAGAGGCCTGATAGCATTAAACACTTAAGTGTTATTTTTGACTCTCAGTTAAATTTTTTACAGCACATCCACAGTTCCTTATCCAATGCATACAGGAGTTTGTGATTTAATTTAGGTACGAAACTCTACAGATTTTAGGAATCAGTCTACTTTGCGATTATTGTATACAACTTTTGTGAGATCTAAACTTGAATCTTGAAGTAGACGTACCATGCACTGCAAAATATTTAAGACACCTACACTAAATAAAAATATATTTACGGTAGTTAGTTTTCTTTAGCAACATAGATTACTCGAAGGAAAATTTTTAATCGTACCTACATATTGACCGCATGCTTTTTGTTGATATTCTGAAAATGTGCAAGCATAATTTTCTTATTGACTGCTCTTACTAGCCATTTGTCTCACCAACTGGTAAATTCTGCATTATTTTTCGTAAAGTTGTCCGGAAGGGCCTGTTGACGTTTAAAAATATCATTTTCTTTTAATTGAACTTAACAACTTGAGCTTATGATTGTGGATAAAATGTGGTACTGTATTCGTGTTTTAGTAGAGTTTTATCCATTTCATATAATTAGTTATTAATTGTATAAAGGAATTAACAAGCCTTTTAATCCACGCGAAAAAATAGACACTCGGGGCGCAGTCGAGTGTTATGATGATTAAAGGCACTGGTTAATTTCTCGAACGTAATTCAACGTCATATTTGACAAATTTATATTAATCAAGAATATTTATTGTCAGCTGAATACTAGAAAGTCTTGGTATCGTTTCTATGACATGTGTTTGTTTATTTGTCAACAATAGTGGGAGAATTAAGGCTTTAAAATGCGAAATTATCACAAATACATTGTAGCATGCCTAAAAATCGAATAATAATGATCAAAATGTTCAATTTTTTCCGTCGCTTCTCTGGTGTCATTTATAGCTGGGTTATTGACGTCGATACTGCATTTGACGAACGGTGATTTACATAGGCACTATGAAATGGTTCTATGACATAGTTTTTTGCGTGTGGTTTATGATTTTTGCTTGTCTTTTTTTAATGAAATTAACCCAGTAAAGATATCATATTTCAAATAAATGAATGCGGACAAGCTTATTGTGTGTGAATGAAAGGCTGTCTCCAACCAAAAAATCACTCTGGACACCATTGTGGTTTTTTTGCTATTTTGTTTTTATTTACTATACTTATTATAGTTCAGTAAAGATACAACAAAAGGCTGACCAGCTGGTTTTTGCAGGTTTCTTCAAGTACTGTCTTCAGAGTTTCCATCCAAAAAAGCACAGTCCAACCCCTTCGCTGTTTTGCGCAATAGGGATGGTTTATGATTATTGTGTCATATCTAAAATATTTTGTGTACATGTACTTAATAAAAGTCATTACCGCTGTTCCGGAGGATCTATTGTTTTAAAAAGATTTAAGCATATTTAGTAGGAATGTTCTAATTAAATAGGTATTTTGAGGTGCGACAGTTTGAACCAGTGGGATGTAGTATCCAGGTAACTTTCTGTTTTCAGTGATGCGAATTGTCAGTTGAACGTATTTGCACACAACCACCCATACCACCACCAAGAAACCACCCTTATTGCAGAAAACACCGAAGGGGAAGACTGTGCTTTTTTGGGTATCCACTCAGGAGACAGTCCTCTAAGAACCCTCCAAAAACTAGCTCCTAAGCCTTTTATTTGTATCTTTACTGAATCATAATAAATAAATATCGTATTTTTTTTTTCGTATAATGTGCGGTGAAGCGTCAAATATTTAAGTTACAAAAAGTAAGTAAAATATATTAATATTATTATGTACAAGTCGGAAAAGAAATTCCAAAACTAAAGTAAATAAGAAACCACTCATATTGTAAAAAACGCACAAGGGTCTCTAGTGTAATTTCTTGGTTGGTTGGTTGGACATCCACCCTGAAAAAATCAGGTTGTGTGCATGCATTTTTTGCACTATATGAGTACTTCGTGCAAATACAGCAGTTTATACAGGCATTCGGAAAAGGCTTTTAAAGATAGCTTTACACAGTTTGAATTCCTTTCTTGTCTTTTTTATTAGAATAAGGCTGGAAAACTGGCAAGCCTGGTACTATCTCAGCCTCAAAAAAAGAGCCCATATAAACCATTACTATACAGATGAAGGTGAAGAGGATCTCAAATTTAAGGTTTTGAATTCAAAATTATTAAAATTTTTAGAATGTTTTCAATGAATTGCTTTGAAAAACAAATCCGTACTTTGTTCTAAACGCTAAAAGGCGCTACAAAATGTACTCGCGAATAAAAATTGGTCATAACTTTTTTCTCACTGTATGTATCAAAGTTTTAAAAGAACATTTTCTGTTTGCTGTAATTTAATTTTCATGACGTCGGTTTTAATATACCTATTTGAAATTTAGTAATAAATAATAGTTATTTATGCAACAAGTGCAAAAAGCAAGTGTTTATTGCACGCGACGTGAAGTTGTCCTACGAGACCGTCAGGCCGAGTAGGACAACACGTCGAGTGCAATAAGCACTTTTTGTACGAGTTGCATACAATATTTTTTCTACGTTCATGCAAAAACCAAAAAATGTTATTTAGATGACACTAAGTCTAGGAAAATGTGGCGTCGATTTGAACGTTTATGTTTGTCATGATGACAAAACGCTGTAGTAGAATGACAGATGAATGTAAAATATTTAATAAATTACTAATATATTAGGAACAATTTAACTCAAACTTGATTTTTACCATTAATATTAAAAGTAAATGTACAATTTGTGCAATTTTCAATATTAATATTTCTTAGTAAATTATTTTTTAATTCTACTTCATGATTTGCGACTTCTGTAAATGTACTAGTACTTGGTATCTGTACATTTTCATTTTCTTCAGGCTGAAATATTTGTTTTGCAACAATGAGTTTGTTTGCAAGTGATTCCTCTACGTATCCCTCCGCTACTGTCGACGATTTCCATCCACCTTGTCGTTTAAGCTCTAGTATATCTGCTCCAGTGTCTGCAAGAAGTGTTGCGGAGGATCTCCTGAAACAGTGCCCTGTGTATAGCTTAGGATTCTCCAAATGCAGAAATTTTGCAATTTCATACGGGATTTTAGCAAACGTGTTCACACCAACAGCTTGGACAGTGCACTTTTATGCGAAATATGATTGGGACGTAATTTCGTGTATTTATGATATATCTTGATCAAATTTAATCCTTCATCGACCTCACTTCTAATGACAAAACTTCGTTCTTTGTCAGTTTTTGACCGTGGCACTTTTACAATTAATATTGAGCTTACTTCTTCTATGTCGTCGGTACTCAATTTTTGGAGCTCATCTCTACGACATGCTCCTGCGATACCAAATATTGCAGCTACCTACAACAAGCAGTTTTAATATATTTTAAAAAAGCTAAATAAAATACCGACTTACTTTTTTCATCAAATACTGGGAGTCCGGAGCTTCTTTTAAAAATTTATAAATGTGTTCCCTGTTCAATACTTTTGACTTTTTCGGCCGAAATCCTACAGAGTTCTGCTTCATAAATGCCATTAGTTTCTTGTAGGTTTTACTATCAATATTTTCTTTTGAACAAAGACAAGCTCTCACCATTGAGTACTCAGACCAAAGTGATGAGGGTTTAATATCACTCGATCTTTTTGAGAAATATGCAAGAAGCACATTTTCTGTAAGATTTACAACTTTTTTATCGAAGCACCACTCTTTAAAACGATTATAACTTATTTCATACTGTTTTCTTGATATTCTAGGCAATAAGTTTAATGACGCTGCATTTGCTATTTCACTGACTTCTGGTCGTGTTCCAACAAATTCTTCATCACTATCATCTGTTTTTCCTATAATATTACTCATTTTCAAACTTTAAATTGTGTAACTGTCAGAATTAATTTTTGACTGACGTTTCTAGAACTACAGTTGCATTATCCAAATCATAGTAGTCGTAAGCGCGTATATTGTAAACTAATTTTATTTTAAATAAATTGCATTTTCTGGTACTTAATTTCGTAATCCATTATGTAATAAATATGATTGAAAATAATATAAAATATGCAATTGCTTGAAACGTAATACAATCTCACAGAAAATTGACTAAATATAGCGTCGATTTGAATGTTTATGTTTGTCACAAAACCCTGTAGTAGAATGACAGATGAATGCAATAAACATTTTATTGCACTAGTGCAATAAAGAACCACTTTTTCCACTAAATATAGTTCAATAAAGTTTTGTTTTTTGCATGAACGTAGAAAAAATAATTTTACATACTCTTATCTTCAGCATTAAATTACATAAAATGCAAAAATAGTAAATAAATAGAAAACGGTTAAATTTAGCGACTTGAAATTAGTATGTACTTATATCATATTATTTGTGTACAAAAGCTAAGAGAATAATATTATTCTACTTTGACACATACAATGAGAAAAATGTTATGTTTATCCACCAAGACTACCTACATTTTGTAGCGGCCACTAACGTTTAGAACAAAGTTGAGTACAAATTCGTTTTTTTTTGTCTTGGATAATCCAAAAATGCAAATTTTCAAAGTAATTCACTGAGAACTTAGACAGACAAGATTTGCGACGTATAATACTGTCACTGGAGTATAGCTTTCAATTGAAGACTTTCTAGCAAAAACATCACATGTCAAAAACTTGGTTTTTCAGAAAACACAAAAAACGTAATAAGACTCTGTTATTTTACCGAAATACAATCCTATTTAGCCTACTTTTTGCGCTTGATTATTTCCTATAGATTTATAATAGTTCTTGAGCAAAAACATCTTTTTTCCTTAAGATTTTCAAGAAAATAAGTTCGACATGTGTCGTTTTTGTGGAATTTTTTGGCAACTAAGTCCAATGGGGATATTTTTACACAGTTATACAGTGATATCAGTAAAAATAGGATCTCATCAACAATCAAATTCATAGCTACAAAAAAATTGGTTTATTCAAACGCAATGTTTGAAAATACATGTCATAAAAAATTTAAAAAAACATATTTCTTCTCTTCATAAGCGCTGCTGTTATCATCTTCATCGATTTCGTCAACATCAGGACGTGTGTTTTGGGTGTTTTCATTTTTCCGAAAAACTTCTTCGTAAAAAAGTATATGTTCAGGATTTTCGAGAATCCCGAGTAAGGTTTTCAAGTTGTTTATTTTTAGAGGGGAAATTGTCACTGAATCAGTGTATACAGGCTTTAGATTTATTCCGCCAGGCAATCGAGATTTATTGCGAATTATACAGCTCCTCCAGTAACCATTGTAGGTATCTCGCACATTTATGGTTGGATCATTTTTCTTTACCACCATTTGTCGAATGTTCTTTATTTTTATAGGAGGTTTGGCACTCTTCAAGAAGTACTTTTCAGTGGCAGACTTAATGTCAAAAAAATGTTCTTGATCCATGTTCACTAACTCAAATTGTGACGGCTTCTCTCTGGCTTTCTTAATCAAAACATCCCACTGATACGGGACTTCTACCCTTTCTGAACCTCGTTTTTTTTTCTCAATTACCGCGAAGTCTTGATCATTGGTCATGAGTGTCCTCTGATAGGGTATATATATATATATATATATATATATATATATATATATATATATATATAAAATTTCATCAAAAAGTTTAAGTACATGAACCAAAAAATATATAACATGCAGCATTACGTAATTTTTATTCTGCCCTGGGCATCCATCGCTTATGAGTACTAAATTTCTTGATGTAAAATGGTGGTTGTTTAAATAATGAAGAATCATTGAAGTGACATCATTGCAGCCTTTTTTAGCGGTACCTTCACTATAGGTGTAAATTGAAGCCTCATTAGTGGCTATATTGTGAACGCCAAATATATAGTACCATAATTGCCGGGAATAAAATACGGGGTTGGTAGGAATGTGCGGCAACGGGAGATTTTGCATATAATCAAACGTAAGACATTCTACTTCACCCGCCTGCGCCTTAGCTTTGTATTTTCTTCTCAAATCAAAAAAAGCCTCAGCTCTTCTGAGGTACAGCTTTTTTTCTACCTCTACATTTTTGCGCGCTTCGCCCGTTAATTCTTTATTGTTAAGCTTTTGGGCAAAAGAATCACATTCACTACATGTATCGGATCGTGGGTATCCAAATTTGATTCTGAATTTGTTCTTAAATGTGTGCCAGTAAATTTTGTATGGTATGTTTATTTTGTACTCAAAAACAAATATGGAATGCATATCTTTAATACATAACTCTGCAGGCAGGTAATATATATTCGGGTTTTTGCGGATAGAGTAATGTGATTGTCTTGGTTGAAAAGACATTATATGGGTTTCTATGAGAGAGATTACTTCGTTGGCAAACTTCTTGGGCCTATTACCATGCAAACCTCTTTTATCTCTTGGTGACTTACCTACCGTTGTTAAACTATTTTGTAGTCTTCTAAGTCGCGCGGGGGTTATACTATGTATTTTTAAGAAACCATCTTGACACAGTTGAATATGCTTCCCAACAGACCTTATACTATAGCAAAATCAAGCACATTTAGTTTTTCTTTTATCATCCGGTGTTTCTCTTGGACGTCTTCTGCTAACATGACTCATTTGAATAAGGCCACTTAAATGTGCATCTTGTTCATTTTTATCAGTCATCGAGTAGAACTGGTTGAAGATGTTTTTTTTCACGTTTGCAGACTGATTCTGCAAGCACTTTTTGCTACATCTGAAAAGAATATTATTGGTATGCCGTCTAAAATAAAATTTTATCTTTTGCACTTACCTACAAGTTGATCCCGGTTTTACCCTCTTTTCTAACTTTTCTTACTTTTTTTCTGGGCCATTCCACTTCAGTACTTTGAGCTTCTTTAACATTTTCCATATTTTTGCTTTAATAATCACACCACAATAACATGGTACATGTGTTGGTTTTGCCAGAAACGAATATCTGCTATGAAAGGTACTGGCTATCACTGTTAGATGCCGCACTAAACCCATTTACGTATTTTGTGACATGTGTCGTTTTTGTTACAAAGTCTTCAATTTAGTTATACGTGCAGTGGTACTGACGGAAAATGCCGTCGAAATTAAAATTACAGTCCAGTCAGCAAATTCGTTATTACAACTCACATAGACATAATTTAGATAGTGTTCAACTATCAAATCTCAAATTTTTTCGAAAAAGAACCACTGGCACAGACAACATCTTATCGAAACTGCCACCGGGAGCGAACCTGTTAAAAAAGCCATAATACATATTCTTATCTCAGAAGTATTCACGGTCTAAAAGTTTCCCCCGATGAAAGGATCATCCTGTACACACATAACTAAACGTGTCAGACTGTAATAATAGTCCAGCAGGCATTAGTATGTCATTAATAAACTGGGCGTTGCGTACCTTCGGTCCATGAGTCAGGTGCAATTTATTTGCCGCTTGAAATATGAAATATGTAGACGTCAAGCAGTTCTCCGCGGACGTACGCCCCTGAGTCCGACGAGATCCATTATGTGCAAGAACTGGATGCCCCAGGGCGGAGGTAACATCCGTTCACGTGCTATCATTGACGTGCCAACATTTTTAATTAAATAATAATAACGATAATTTCTGCAAAGCGCCGCTCCGTATCATTCGTTTAACGTGAATGATGGGAAAGTCTCGCATATGAACTTCAAGTTGATACAATATACACAGACTTTTAGAAGGCCTTCGACAGAGTGAATCATGCGATCTTAATGCATAAGCTGAATTTGGTTGGTTTTGATAACAAACTTCTGAACCTGTTTGGGTCCTATCTTCAGAATATGCAACTATATGTCGAGTATAGAAGTCATAAATCAAAAACCTTTATTGCAGGTAGTGGAGTACCCCAAGGCAGCAATCTAGCGCCTCTACTCTTCTCAATTTTTGTAAATGATATAGTCAGAAATATATCCAGTAATATACTACTGTTCGCAGATGATCTGAAAATTTTCCAAGTTATAACAACTGAGGCAGATTGTATAATACTACAAGACGATTTAAGCATTTTAGATAGTTGGTGTGAAAATAATAAAATACCACTAAACATTATTACATTATTTATGATATATACCCTTGAAACTACATGTATCCAACACCACTATTCAATTAACAATAATCAACTTCAACAATGTAATGAAACTAGAGATCTTGGAATACAATTTGACACAAAACTTAGCTTTGCACCACATATTACCAAAGCAGTTTCTTCAGCAAGGAGAATGATGGGGTTGATTTTCCGTACATGTCATGACTTCACTACTGAAATAGCTCTAATAACGTTATATAACGCCTACGTAAGATCAGGACTTGAATATGGTTCACTCATCTGGTCACCAAAATACGATATATATATCCAACAACTTGAAGGAGAACAGAGGAAGTTTATGAAGTATATAGTGTTCAGGATGGATGGTAGCTACCCTCCTCAAGGTTTTGATAATAATATTTTACTATCTAGATTTTCCATGCCAATCTTAGAAACTAGAAGATGTTACTCTGCTTGTATATTTATTTATAAGTTAATTCACTATATGGTTGACAGTCCTGAAATTCTCTCATAATTATATTTTAATGTGCCACGCATTAATAGTAGAAATGAGACTGCGTTTTATCTTCAAAAACCTAGGACTAATATATTAATTAAATCGCCGATGTTCTGTGCATGTAAACATGTTAATGCGATTTGTGGTGGAATAGATGTGTTTAGTGACAGAATAGGTAGTTTTAAGAACAATTTAAAACGACTATTAAATATTGTATGAAATATGGTCAATATAGTATATTCTTATTGAGTTTCTTATATTTGTGTGTTGTACATATATCTATCTATATGTGTTTAAGTGCGACATGTGCGATGATTGATTTGTGTTTCAACATCGGAAAATTTCTATTTTTTTTTTCTCTTTATTATTTTAGTATTTTGTTCATTGGTTGGATATAGAATAGAGGTGTAATGGTCATTACATTTGAATCAAATCAATGATTATTGGGCCATTGGAGCACTGATTCAATCAAAATAGATATTAAGTTAACAAAGCACTGTTTATGTTTTATGGATTGTCTATGTAATTGGGAAATTATTCCTGTTTAGACAATAAATCATTTATTTATTTATTTATTATTTATATAAATTTTTACTTCAGTTTCGAATTGCTTTAGTAAAGGGTGGAATAAAATTGATAATGTAAATAATTTAAGTCTTAAACATAACTGGAACTGAAAATACACTATTTTTAATAGCGAATTATTTATCTAGATCGTAATCGAGTGATGTTAAACGCAGTTTACGAACGAAATACATTTAATATTTTGTACACGGCCAGCGGCCGGGCGTTAACTTGAATTTTATAGTAAAATAAGGGCGCTAGGTGTCACTTTAACGCCCGAGGACCTATAACGCCCGAGGGCCCTAACTATTCACTATCCTTTAACTAATAGTATGGGGTCTATTTTAATTGAAAGAAAATATTTTGTGTACCACATTTTATGAAAAAATATAAAGAACTAAAAACAATAAATTAAAATTTAATCATAGTAATATAATTATGAATTACATTTTTATGTTTACAATATAATTAACGGAATTACTTATAAAAATATTAGGACAGAATTTGCCCTGTCCATTTTCTAATTATTCTGCAGGACTAGTTTTTGTAACTTCAGTAACACTAGTATTTTTGGAAAAATCTGTGGAAGATCCATAGCACTTACTATTAGAAGGCATATTTGTGCCAGCATAATTTTTTGCTATTTCACTTTGTCGGAAACTGGATTTTCATTATAGCCTTCAGAACAGTGGCTGATTTCCAACCACCATGGTGCTTAATATTAGTTATATCTCTTCGCCGTCGGCCAGAGGCCTGGCGAGAAAACAAAGGTTCAGAAAGTGAAATTCATAATTAACGGAAAAAAATAGTTTTTTATTGCAAGTAATTAGGACGGAGGAGAAGTTTTTTTTGTGACAAGTGGAATTTTTAGAGGCTTGTCAAAGTCATCACGAGCAATAAACAATTAATGTTTTTATTCATTAATTTACTGATTAACCGTGGAAAGTGAGTAGCTAACTGTTGTTTTGGTTGTCGAAAACTGTGAGGGATTTAGATTTTTGTGTGTGTCTTGCAAAACGAGAACTAGAATAATAGAAATTTTTGTGACACTGGACTAGACATTTAAATTCTATAAGTTGGAAAGTTTTGTTGTCTGGATTAGAGAAATGGAAGAAACCGTACCTAGAATAGTTTGTTTATATAACCATGATCTCAAGAAATCGTGATGATGCCTGTACTCCGAAACGTAGTGGCGATATTGAGACGGATGTAAGACCGTGTTCTCTGGTATCAACCAATTCGCTGGAAGACCTCATCGAATTTCCTATTTCTGAGGTACCAGAGAACTTAAACTTAATCGAGCTTGAAAAACGCGCGGATTAAGGTCAGGTAATGTAAGAGACAACGCTGCAGAGGAAGTACGCGGGCGCGAAGGTGAAATTGTCACCGGAAGGATGCGCAGTGTACAATCTGCTCCAGCGTCGGCTACTAAATTAGCAGAAGAACATCGAAAATAATATCCGATATATACGCGCTGTATTTTAGTCTTGGATTCTTTTATAGCTACCAGAAAAATTGTATCTAAATCCTGAATATCATCTATTTCTATGTTACATAACTCTTCTCTAACGACAAGCTCCACATATGCTTAAAATCAGTGCTACCTACGTTAAAAAATAATGTAGGTACATTTTATTTTATATTTGAAGATAGTGACTTACCTTGATCATTAAAAATATTTCATCGAGGGCATCTCTCAGGAAAGTGTTAATTTCTTCTCTAGTCAATATTCTTGGCTTTTTCGGTTTGTAATCATCATTTTGTCTTTCTAAGAACGTTATTAATCTTGAATATTTACCAATGCCGATGTTACGATGTTGTTGCCTTTAATATGGAATAATATGACCACAACGAGAACGGCTTACAGTTGCACATTTTCAGTGTAGTGTTTCACGTTTTCAAACGAACACCATTTAATAAAATCATCATAAATTTTGTTTGTAAAGTTTTTCTGATTTTCCCAACAGACTTCCTTTCGCTTCCTTGAGACGCTTCCACAAATACAAATATGATGTATAGCAAATTTATGCAAATTTCAACAATGGCAAAATAAACGAACAAATGAATTATGTGGTGTCATCGATAAGTAAAATCAGTGTCAGGAAAGGTGTCATGTAGTGAAATTCGAAGTAGCTGCCTTGACAAATAACTGGTCAAAAGAAGAAAATGCCACATCAGTACTAGCTGCTCTACGGGGTGAAGCTATGGAGATTTTAAGAAGACGGCTCTGGAAATGAGGTATGGAGAAGCCATTTAAAACACGTTTATCAAACACAACTAAAAGGCTGAAGACAACGCTTTCAAACAAATTTGCAGCACCTGCATAGTTCCAAAAACAATTAGCAGTGAATAGCTTCCTCGATGACCTGTGAGACACTGAAATCAGCCAAGCATTAAGGTTAATCAGACATAAAAATCTATCTGACGCTCTAGCTCTTGCGTTAGAAATTGGAACTGCTCAACAAGCATCTAGAGGTCAGGAGTGGTCAAGGTAGGATAAGGCGAATTAGGTTTCAGACCGACGAACAACGATGAGTCCAAAAGAATGTAGAAGAGTTTGTGAAGAGTCTGCGAGATCTATTGGATAACATTTATAAAGGACGGGACCGTGTGCAAAAACGCATCCAATGTTAAAACTGTTTACCAAAAGAAAATCCCAGGAATCAATGCTCTAGTAATGTATTCCATCCAGATCAGAAAGAGACAACTAGGAGACAAACAGCAACAGAGTTCAGCCAGAACTGAGTTCAATATTGAGACACAGAAGAACCAATTAATCAAAATTGAGTCAAGAACTGGAAAGGAGAAGAAAGCAGTAATTAATCTGAACAACCCGAATACAACTTTAGAAATAATAGATCTTTAACTAGATAAAATTAATCCAAGATCAATTGAAATAAAAAGAAGCTTAATGTATAAAAAAACGAGGAACTGCCAAAAAACTTAAAACGTAAAGATCAGTTGCTGTGGAAGTTAAATACCGATAAAACAAGTTGGAAACCCGACATTAAGAAATTAGCATAGTTACTTTAATAAATGAATTGAAGGAAGAAAGAAAAAAGGATAATTTTTGTGCCAAAGAAAAAAGTTCTAGAGCCCTATTTTCCAGTGGAATATTAAAAATTTGGATAAACCTAAATGGAATGATATTTCTAATAAAAAAATTGAAATATAACTGAATGGTAAAAGAGAAAATTGGTCAAACCGTATTACCCTGAAAACGAGTGGCGGATGTTCTTGAAGCTCTTCCTAGTGGTATAGGTGGAATGCATTTGAGGCGAAATAATACTTCGAAAGTCAGAGAGGGATTTTATTGACTTGAATATCGTTCCGATGTGGAAAACTGATGTCGACACTGTAGTATTTGTATGTTAAATAAAGATTATACAACGGAGTAATCTGATCGGGACAATCAGTTCTAAGAGGAGGACAATGTTACGGAAGCAACTACCTTTTTTGTTTGTTAATTATGTTCCTGTTTGATTTCAAATTTATAATTTTTGTAATACCTTTATATTGACGTTTCCTAGAACATTCCGCGGTATATTCGATTTGGTTCTAGATACATTCTCGAGAATCTAGGAAACTTCGAGAACCCTAAAAACCTATATATAAGCGGATCGCCTTCACAGTTTCGTTTTGACAGAAACTTCAAAATAAAGATTTGACAGTTTGAATTGTTTGAAATATATTTGTTGTGATCCAAGTAAAGTTTTGTTTTTTTACGTGGAGTATTTCAAGGCTAAGCCAACCTAGAGGTTACAATATACTATTTATATTTTCTTAAAATCCAATAGTGGTGAATTTCAGATCACAACTGTTGTACCGCTCTGCTCAATATCGATTTAATTTATACAAATTGGTTTTAATTTATACCTATTTTAAATTTACAATATATCAGTAAATAAGTACGAGTAGGTACTTTAAAAAAAATGGCCCAATTTAAATGGCAGATGTCTGAGAAAATATTGTTCAATACGTTGGCAAAGAAATTTGAGAGAATAATAACAGTTCAGTTTATTGGTAATTTTAGATAATTTTAGTATTTAATATTCAAAAGTGACAATTTTAATCACATTCTATAGTAATAGCGTTTTCTTTTATTTTATTTGTCTGTAAGTTACATACATACATGTGTTTATTATTACAGTACAGCCATAGGTTATGTATAATAGTTTGTGGCTTGCCCTTATTCATTGTAAGCATTTAAAGCTTTAAATTTAACTATAAACTGGCCAATTGGAACAATTTCTTGACCAGGATTTTGTTTAATCTAGGTATTAGTAATTAACTTTTTAAATTTTCTATATCTGCAACTGTTTTAGTGAACTTTGCTATCTGGTTACTACAAACTAGTTTTAAATTTTCATTTCTATTCAATTTATCTTCCTGTCACATATATTTACCCAAAAAATACCTGTTGTTTCTGTCCGTTCAACCGACCTCTACCACATCTGAGACATTGACAATCACCTAATACAAAGCCGTTCAACTTCCTTTCTCATTTACGAGTATTTAGTAACTACCTGACAATTGAAAGAGCAAACTAACCTATGTGTATATTTTTTAGGAAGCTATTAACTCGATATTAACGTGGGATACTCGAAAAAATTTTCAAATATCGCCGTTTTGCTAATTGTTTTATTTTGGACGCTTTCATACTTCTCACTGCAACGTAATCAAAAATTAGCAGGTCTATGTTATTGTGTCTTATTTCGGTACACACAGAATTGCATATAGCTGGAGTTTCGTCATTATTATTAATATACAAAATAAACTGCACACCTGTGATACTATTTTGTAATTACTTCCACGTATGAAACGCTCGTTACATGTTTTATTTCATACATGTTTCGAATTTATAATTCGTTAAAAGTCAAGGTTGATGGTTACATTAGATTTCTATATTCTATACTATTTAAGGAAACGGTAGATGCATTGTGAAGAATTTGGATCTGAAAGAAGTAATATCTATATAATTTATTTATACAAAATTGATGTTTATCTTGCAAAAACAGCGGGAGCAAATCATGTAACGTTTTTGTCATTAATGTTATGTTCCTGGAATACAGGGAGTCAAAGCAGTAACTTTGAAGACACAGTTTCTTAATTATGCTGAAGACAAACATGTCCAAACTTGTAAAAGACACAGCTAAGTATGTGTGATCAAAAAGTTGTTCAATGTTGACGAAATATTTAAACAGTGGTCCAGTATTTGCAAGAATTTGCCATTATTGGTATATTCATGGTTTACCAGTTTTTAAAACACTATAGGAAACCAATATTAGACCATTATGTTGATAAAAATAACTGTTTGTTTTTATTGGTTAGAAAAATATGTGTTAACATTAAATTTATCTTTGTGAGAACTTTATACTTTTATTGGATTGGACATTGAACCAGTATTAGTTCTTAATTAAATGACAATATTCCACCATTATACTCGTATTATGAATGTTATTGATATAACATTATTTAAAGTCATTGTTCCAATATTATACATAGATTGTAAAACATGAGGCCGGTGTAGGCCCTTTAAATATTTATTTTGTTATTACATCTGGTGTTAACTGTAAATGGTTCCATTAAACCAGCAATGGCCCATCATTGGATTAAAATATTAGACCAATATATTATTATCCTATTGACACAGGACTGAGACAAGGAGACCAACTCTCAACACTCTTTTTAATTTAGTACTAGAAAAGGTCATATGAGATAGTCGATTGAACAGGGAAGGACACATATTATTTAAAACTCACCAAATAGTAAATTATGCAGATGACGTGGAAATAATTGCAAGAGATAGTAGGGAATTACAAGAAGTAACGAAGCAACTTGTGGAGGAAGCACATAAAGTGGGATTGCAGATAAATCAAGAGAAAAGTAAGGTTTTGAGAATAGGAGGACAAAAAAAGATACCAATTTCAAATTGAGAAAGCAGCACAGAGATGGAGTTTGAAGAAGTTTAGGAATATGTGTATTTGGGGGACGCTGATAACAGCTAAGTGTGATGAGGAGCAAGAAATTAATAGGAGAATAATAAAAGCAAACAGAATGTACAAAACAATTTTGAGGCCGACAACGCTGTATAGCCTGAACCCTCAATAAGAAGTCAAAAGAAAACCTGTTAAGGTAAAAAAGGAAGATCTTAAGAAGAATTCTAGGGCGAAAGAAGACGGATGAAGGCTATATAAAGAGAAATAATAAGGAAATACATGCAATGTACCAGGCATAAAAAATAGATTAAGCTGTAAAAGCCAGAAGAGTGCAGTGGCTAGGGCATCTAGAACTGATGGAAGATGAAAAGACTGATACAAAATTGTAGGGAGTGAACGTAACTACAAGAAAAAAAGAGGGAGGAAGCGGTGAAGAGGAGCAGTGGCAATAGATCCAAAGGAGGAACATGTAACGGATTGGAAAAGAAAGGCGAAGCTTTATATAATGCCAATCCATTATGCCAAAATCGTAAAAACACAAGGGACCATCATACACTCTGTAATCTGTGGCAGCGCCCGGTGGTCATTTATTGAACTATCGAATCTATGAGTCATTTTCTTCTGTGTGTTGTTGTGGTGCTGTAGTGCTGTTTCGAAACCGTGATTGAAAACAAACACGGAAGTACGTTTGATTTCAGATTAACTTTATTTGCTACTTACCTTTTAACACTATTGATTGTAACGTATCGTTTTATTTCCTTTAATAATAATTAATACAATTATTATAAAAAGTAACTAGGTGTATCTACCCAATCGAGAAAGTTACTGTTCAAATAAATATACAAGGCGATTCTTAACACATACGCATAAATTTAACTGCGTTTTCCAGAACTCAAAATAAGACCAAACATCTATATAAACATGTATCCTAAAACGATTCGTTTTCGACATACAGGGTGTGAAAAGTTAGTTCTCCACGACGATTTTTAAAACTGTAAGGGTTTTTACATAAAAAAGTACTCTTCTTGAAATTAAACGTCGGCAACAGTTTTCGAGATAAATTAATTTTAGTATCTGGACGTCTGCTAAATCTCATTTAAAATTGCATCTAAAGACGCACCATAGACGCATCTAAAAATTTTTGAAACATAGTTTGATTTTAATGAAGTAAAAGAGACAATTTACATTCAGCAAAGCTTCAAGTTGATATGTTACTTGTACTAGGTTTCTGTGAAGGAAACTATAGAAGAACTGTGGAGAAATATCGTAGGAGATTTCCAAATCAAGTGATTCCCCATAGAGAAACATTTTCTAATGTTGTAAGACGGGCTTGAGAGATAGGAAAGTCTTTTCATAATATCCAAGAACGTCCTAGTGTAATAAGGGTACAAAGTAAAGAAAATATTTTGCAACGTTTATCTCGAGAGATTGAATTATCAAGAACTTCTGTGCACCGAATTCTTAAACGTAATCGACTATCTATATTCCATTCAAAAGGTGCAAGAGCTATTGCCTCCATATTTGGATCTACAAGTGATATTTTGCGAGTTTATCTTACATTAGGATATTAATCCTAAACATGTTCAACACGAGTTTAAGCTAAATGTTTGGGCCTGCATTATTGATGGTTATTTGATTGAACCAGTTATTTTGCCAAATCGATTAAATAGTGTGATTATTTTTTTTGACATAAAAGAAGTTTATTTCTCGCCAATTGAATCCCAATAAGTTTTATGGAACCGTATTACGAATAACTGTAAATTTATAACAAACGATTATTCATTCTTAGACAGAGTAAATTTTAGTTTTCGACAAAGAGTAAATTTATGTTTCAGAGAAAATGGTGCCCATTTTGAACAATTTTTTAAGTTTTAATTTTATTTTTCTTTTATTTTATATTTTTTACTGTCAAATGTTAAAGGCAAAGCATACTATTGACTTTTTGATTTCTCCGTACAAACACTATTAAAATCTTACTTTAATTTATGCGGTTTTTCTTAAAAACGTTAAGGTTTTTTTAAGTTGAACAAGAGTAAAAAATGTTTTGCATTAAAATCTACTCGGAATATTATCATTCTTTTTAAATCAATGAAAAAAAAGTTTGGTACAATTTTAGGGGTGACTCACCCTCAATAAACACCTTGTTGTTAATTTACTTGAACTTATAGCCAAAGGAGACCAATAATTAACCTAAATCATGTACCAAATTTGGTTATTTCAAGTTAAAGGAATTCAGAGGTAATATTTTTTTTCAAATTATATGTCCCCATTTTCAAAGCCTGTAACTTCGCCTGTGTGCAACTATAAGTATGTTTGTTTAAACTGCAATAATAGCATGCTATTGCTCTCTGTCGGTTTTTATACCGGGTGTCCCGAAATAAATGCAACAAAATTTGGTCAGAAATTCTTAAGAGAAATTTAAGGAACCCGTATTTTTTACTTTTGATAAGTGCGGCCCCCTTTCGGAGATATAGCCCCCTGAAACAAGCCCCTAAAAATTTAATTTTTTTTATATCTCAGAGCTATATCGCACAAAAACCACCAAATTTGGTACACAGGGATTTTATGACATGTAGAATGCGATGCTGATAAGCTTTTTGGCAAGGGGCCCCCACAAGACACTTTTGATGCATATCGAGGTTCATATGAAATTTTAAAGTGTTAATCGTAGGTGGCTGGCATTCGCAATAAACAATCAATTTTATTCTATGACAGTTGTCATTAACCATCATCGGGAGCTCATAGAGACAGGATCAGTAGTTGTAAAAAAATCACAATTTAAAGAAATTTAATTTTAATTTAAAGAAATCACAAGTTAAACATTAACAATTAATAAGAAAATGTGAATATCAAAATAAGGTACAATAAACTTGGAAATTAATAACAAAATTAATGGTACTTCATGATTAAATAATTTAATTCTAAAAAGTTTGTTAAAATCACACTGGTCAGTTCCGTAAAACGTGTTCAAAGTGAGAACCGTTTTGTTCAACACAAGCCTGCAAGCGTGACACGAAATTTTGACGTATTTTCGTGTGAATGTTGGGAATCTGTCTAATTTCTTCAGCCGCAGCAAGGATTCGTTCATGTAATTGTTCCCGGGTTCTAATTGGTACGGCATAGACGCGATCCTTCATGGATCCCAGAAAAAAAAGTCCATGGCATTTAGATCGGGAGAACAGGCGGGCCATGTTACATGAGGAGAATTGTTACCTATCCATCGCCCTTGGAAATTTTCATTCAGCCACTCAGTTACGAAGTGCCCCCGATGTGGTGGGGCACCATCGTGCATAAAGAACAAATTGCGTCTAATACCGAGAGGAACATCTTCCATAAGAGGCGGTAGTTCATGCTCCAAAAAATTAAGGTAACTTTCAGCATTTAATCGTGGAGGCAATAAATATGGACCGATGATGCAATCTCCGACAATTCCAGCCCAGCAATTAATTGAAAATTTTTCTTGCGAATGAGCCTGCCTTAAGACAAATGGATTTGCCATAGCCCAATAATGAAGATTGTGCAAATTTATTAGGCCATGTTTTGTAAAGCACGCCTCATCGGTAAAGAAAAAATTTCGTATAAATCCCGGATTTAAGTTGTAACGTTGAAGAGCCCATAAGCTAAAATGTCTTCTTCGTGGCAAATCTTCTACTTTAAGTTCCTGGGCCTTTTGAAAGTGAAAAGGTTTCAACAGTTGTCGTTTGATAAAGCGGTGTATTCTTGTTCTGGGAATCTCAAGTTGAGATGACGCGCGTCTTATGCTTATTTCGGGATTTTCTTCAATTAAATTTAAGATAATTTCTTCCTGTTCGGGAGTTAATAAATAACTTCTCCCTGAGTTAGGTTTTTTCACAACTACGGATCCTGTCTCCATTAGCTGCCGATGTACTCGTGCAAACATTGAATGGTATGGGAGTATGCGTGCAGGAAATCGCTCGGCGTACAATCTGCGTGCGAGACGTGAATTTCCACGAGCCTCCCCGTAAATTAGGTGCATTTGTACCCTTTCTTGGACAGAAAATCTCACCATTTTTTCGGAAACAATGATTACTGACAACTATTAATGGTAACAATTTGACACTGGTTAATGACAACTGTCACAGAATAAAATTGATTGTTTATTGCGAATGCCAGCCACCTACGATTAACACTTTAAAATTTCATATGAACCTCGATATGCATCCAATCACATTTTGCCATTTTTTCGAAAAACGCTGCGTTTTTCGAAAAAATTTTAAGAGACAAAAAAGTTTTTAAATTCCCTGGAGTTTCTAAGAGACTACTTATTTTTTTAAAAATTAAATATGCAACTAATGTTCGGTGGCCCCAAAGGCAAGGGGGCCCCCGAAAAAGTGTCAGCATCGCATTCTACATGTCATAAAATCCCTGTGTACCAAATTTGGTGGTTCTTGTGCGATATAGTTCTGAGATATAAAAAAAATTAAATTTTTAGGGGCTTGTTTCAGGGGGCTATATCTCCGAAAGGGGGCCGCACTTATCAAAAGTAAAAAATACGGGTCCCTTAAATTTCTCTTAAGAATTTCTGACCAAATTTTGTTGCATTTATTTCGGGACACCCTGTATGGGACGTTCTGTACTGGTTTTAGTTCCTATTGTTGATACTACGGTGGCTGATCCTAACCGCTTTTCAGACAATGTTGCTCCTCTGACACCTTTCGTAGTATTTCCAAACTTTTCGTAGTGGTCCTGCAAAAGCTTTTCACGACTGCTAATTAAAAAAAATGTATTATTTTCAGTTCAACACGCAGTTACAAAAATTGCTTCAGCTCAGAAGTCACTCTGCATAAAGAGGCTATTTAAATTCTATGGGTATTTAAGCGAGAACTCTTCACCATTATAACCAAAAGCGGTTGGCGGAACGTGTTTTGTCCTTATGTGAGAAATTTGTAAGGAGAGCACAAAAAACGTTTGCGCTTTGCATCTCTCTAAGGAAATTTGATACACTGTGCTATAACTACGTACAAATAGTCCGAGATGGGAACATATATCATCGGTTTAATAAATAATAAATAATAAAGGAACAGAAAATTGTATGGGCAGGGCAGGCTGGTACAACTATCCATCTTCATACCATATAAGACGCTAGATGTACCATAATTATAATTTTATGCAAATTGGAGTCCCATTTAGACACAAACCTCTGGACTTGTTAAAAGTTCTACATCCGGTATTTATAAAAACAACCTGCTCATTGTTCGTCGTACCCGCTTTAATGGTTTTTGATATTAGCGTCCCGATTGATCGTCTAATTCGATCAAATTGTGCTTAATTGCGGAAAACAATAGGGTCATTAGGGACTTAAACTATTAAAATAGCGTTTATTTCTGTAAATTTCCGTGTGAACTATCGCCGATCCGTCATGGCCATTCGGTCAAGAACTAGAGGTAATTGTTTTATAATTTCTATATAAGTTCAACGTAACACCAAATTTGATAAACGAATAAAAATAGTGTCCAAAAATCGTTACAGACGGCAAATAGTATATTGTCATATTCGGATTAAATGTCATTTTTGAGGCGAGCAAACTCTCGGCTACGCTACGCTTCGCCTCGCAAATGCAAAATTGCGAGACAAAATAGCTATTTATGATATACGTGTTAAAAGTAAGATTTTATTTTGTGAGTGAAGATGAAAAAAACGAACGTAGCGAGTTTTTTAACTTCACGAACAAAATAAAATCACTTTTAACACGTATATCATACACTATTTTTTCTAAAAAACAATCGGAAGAACTTTAAACTCAATAAAAATAAGAAGTCAAAAAATACCACACAGATCGCAATGTTTATGAACCAAAATTTTCGTAGCAACCAGTGCTGTTGTTAGTTACGGAAGTGTAATGAATAATCTCGATAATGAGCGTAACGAATCCATCCCTGCTGAAATCGAAGAAGCCGCCAGTCGAGCAACATTGGAATTATTGCCGGCGAAATCAAAGGAACAGTACGAAATCGCTTATAGACGCTTTTCGGAATGGTGCAACATTAAAAAGATCCCTGGAAAATGTAACAAAAGTGTTTTACTGGCATATTTTGAGGAAAAAGCCAAGATATGGAAATCGTCAACGCTGTGGTCAAATTATTCCATGATCAAAACTATGTTAAAAATAAAGCAAGATTAAGATATAAGCAAACATTATAAACTTATTGCTTTTTTAAAACGGAAGGGTGAAGGATATCAAGCAAAAAAGTCAAAAGTTTTGACGAAGACGCATATCGACAAATTTCTCACAGAAGCAGAAGACGAAAAGTATCTGATGATGAAAGTCGCAGCAAAAGGGGGTGTCTTCGGGGCGTGTCGCCGGGAGGAATTGTGTCAGATGACCATCGACAATATCGAATATTTGGGCACTTCGGTTGTTGTGACCATACCAGATACTAAAACGAATGTGCCTCGGACTTTCAGTGTTGTTGGTGAATTCTATTTAAACTTTTTTAGAAAGTATATGGCACTCCGGCCACCCAACGCTGACCATAGACGGCTTTTTCTTAAATATATGAAGAATAAATGTGTGAAGAATCCAGTCGGAATTAACATGCTTGGTAAAATGCCTGCCGACATTGCAGAGTTCTTGAATCTACCAAATCCTCAATTCTACACCGGACACTGTTTTCGTCGTTCATCGGCGACATTGTTAGCAGATTCTGGTGCAAATCTTCCTACCATCAAGAGACATGGAGGATGGAAATCTTCGACGGTAGCTGAAGGCTACATTGAAAATTCACTGGAACAGAAGAAGGAAATTGCGTACCAAATACTTCCTACTGCTGCAACTACTAGCAAGACCACCAGTACTACCAGTAGTATTTCTACAGAAAATAGATGTGTCATACATGTTGACAGTAAAACCAACTTAAGTATGATGACTCCGCAGGGAATTACAATTTCAAATTGTTCTAATTTTACTATAAATGTTAATAGTAATAACTAGTTAAAATGTTGGTTTGTACTTATTTAAAATAAAAAGTTGTTCATGTGTTTGTCAAAACGTTTTATTAATTTTCAAAACAAAATTTAAATAAACTCTGATTTGCTTTTAACACTAGTGTTAAAAGTAACTTACTTTTAACACGCGTGTCAAAAAATGACATTTTTAACATCAAAAATGACAATTAAAAAGCCCACTTTTAACAGTTTTGTAGAAAAAAGATTTTAATTCGAATAAAACCTGCTATTTTTTCTCCAACCGAAACCCATTTAATTATTAATTTGTGCTTTAAAATTATTCAAACAAATTTGGATAATAAAGCAAAGTAGGTAAGTAGGATATAATCATGGATACTTTCTCAAACATTAGTTGCCATACTGCTAATTCAGTTAATTTGTGATTGTGGCTCAATTTGTCGAAAAGTCTGTAAAAATGAAATCCAATGAAGATTTGGGTGTGCATGCTTTTGCAATTTAATGACACTCCTTCAAAACATTTTTTGAACTTCTGGAAGTACAACAACTAAGAATTAATGTTAAAAGTACACTTCATTATAAGTACGTCAGCAGTTTAAAACAAATCGCAAAATTAATTTTAAAGAGTGTCATTATTATTGCAAACAATTGTACCTGGGGAGATATCGGAGTGTTCAAAGGTTTCTGTGAACCTTCTTCCAAAGAAATCTCGAGAAATTTATGAATGTGTCAACCAAAGTTTTATAGATTAGTGCAAAGGAAAAAACATTACGTTGTGTTCAAAAGATATATTGATTGTGTATTTCTCAAACTTAGCAAATAAAATGAAACCGTCAACGCTTTGGTAACAATATTCAATGTTGCTGCCAACGATGGATATAAAGAAGAGGATTAATATAAGCAAATGTTCAAAATTACGTGCTTTTCTTAAGAGATAAAATGAGGAATATGTACCGAAAAAATCGTGAATTTTTACAAAGGAGCTAATTGATTACTATTTAAATAGTGCACTTGATAATTTATATTTGATGATGAAAGCAAATGTTTTAAAAAGAAAAAAAATTAAAAAGCTTTTTTATAGGTCATCCTAATATTAGAGGCTGCAGGCGCATGCCGTTCTGATGAATTAGTCAATTTAACAATTGACAAAGTTGAAGATGTCAAATCCGCCTTAATTATATAAATTCCCAATACCAAAACCAAGAGACCACGTTCTTTTACTGTGCTGGGAGACAATAATTTAAGTTTTTATGGAAAATATGTAACTTTATATCCACCCGGATTGGTAGAACGTCGATTATTTATCAGATAGTTAGTGGAAAGTGTCATCGAATGGTGGTCGGATAAAATCAGTGCCATCTCGCAAGAAATGGCCAAATTTTTGAAGCTGGACAAATGAAACAAGTATAGTGGACACGCATTACGACGAACGTCTACTACCCTTTTAGTTGACGGCGGTGGTGACCTCACTTGTCTTAAAAGTTATGGAGACAACATTGAAGACTCACTTTTGAATAAAGAGGATATTGCGAGAAGAATACTGAAATTTGATAGTGGTAATGATAAACCAAGCACCGTTGTCATTTCTGATATCACAAATTTGAAAATAATATAACTTTTAATGAAAAGTGAGAATTGCTCCACGAATGGGGTTAGTGGCAGTTTCAGTGGTTTATTTAATTTGAATACTTGTTCAAATTGTGTATTTAATAGCACTGTGGATAAACAAAAATTATTGTAAATATTGGTGAATAAAGTTTTATAAATTAAATCTATATATTAATATATTTATTTTGAACAGCATTTTATGTCAAAAATAGTTTTTTCCACGGTCGGGAGTAGAAATCAGTTTCTATGACATCAAAATTAAAACAGAAGTAGTCGATTATTCCCAAGGGAGTTTACATTATGGAGAACGTTTTTCATGCAAAAAAAAGATAATATTTGAAATTATTTATTGACATTTAAATTAAATGTTACATTTGTACAATTTTCAAAATTAATATTAGAAGAAATATTACTTTCGCTTACATTTACAGTTTTTGTGATTGCGCTAGTAGTGGTACCTACTAAAACCTGATTAGCAATTTTGGTCTTATTTTCAATGGAGTTCTCGACATAACCCTCAGCGACTGTCGTTGATTTCCAACCAGCATGACGCTTTATTGTCGTGATATCCACACTAGCATCTGCCAGTAATGTCGCTGAAGATCTTCGTAAGCAGTGACCAGTATAACATGCAGCATCAGGTAATTTTAAATACGAAGCTACTACACTCGGAATTTTTCCCATGGTATTCTTGCCAACTGGCTGCGAACTACATTTTCCTGATTTGTAGTACAAAAAAAGGCGCTTATGCTTGACATGGGGAGGACCAAGGGACAGGTATTTTCGAAACAATTCAAGCATATTTCCCACATCGGTAACCAGAAAGGTTCGTGGAATCTTTGTCTTAGTGTTTGGAATTTTTACAATCAAGGAAGAGCCTACATCCTCAATATCATCTACAGTTCAATTGACTAGTTTATCAGTTCGACAAACTCCGGCAATCCCCAGAATTAATCCAACCTATAAAAAATCAAAATACTTAATAATTGAAATATCTAACAACAAAAGTAATCTTACCTTAATCATTAAGAATTCTTTGTCATCTGCACTTGATAGAAAACGATCGATTTCACCTTTTATCAATATTTTCGATTTTTTCGGTTGATATCCGTCACCGGTTCTTTTCAAAAATGCGACCAGCTTGGGGAATTTGCTTATATCTATGTTGTCGTAAATTATCAAACATGACTTAATCATACAATATTGCGCCCATAATGTGGAAGACTTGTAATTCTTTGCATTTTCACTGAAGTATGCCAACAAAACATTCTCGCTGTATACTTGAACATTTTTCTCGGCTTACCACTTTTTGAACCGATTGTAGGCTATATCGTATAAAGATCTTGACTTCGTAGGCAGCAAATTGCTTATTGCAATATTTGCAGCCTCCAGAATCTCTTCCGACTCACAATTATTCATTGTGCACTAAACAAACTTTAAACTAAACCAAACAAGCACCTTAATTTGACAACTCTTTTTGTTTGTTTATTTTGTAGTTATGACAATAACTCAACGACTACTAAATAAATGCTCAAATCCGAATACAATAATTCTGGTGCTACGTACTTCATAATGACAAAATATGTGTTTTTAAGTTAATGAGAGTGGAAAAAATAGTATATACTATTCGGGAGAGATGCTAGTTTGTCCTCGGTGCATTGTAGCCCTCGGGCTTCAAATTGCACATCTGCCAACATAACGCATTTCTCTTCCTTATAGTACAATGTACTATTATAGCATCTTTAATATTAAGGGCTAAAAATGAGTAGAAAGTGTAGTATAAGTGTTTAAATTTATAAGATAAACCGAAATATGCTTTATTTTGAAAAAAACTGTTTATCTTTTGTATAAACTGGAAGACACAGTTTTGATAGTCATTCTATGTCAAAATGTTTGTAATTTATTTCATTTGTTTTGGAATAAGATACCCCATATTACTGTAAAATTCTACGAATTTAGCAGAAACTTGCCTCAATAAAATTCCATCAGGATTCTCGTAAATGTCAATCGACGTAGAATATATGTAAGGCAATGTATGTTAATCCATCGAGTGACATTTATCTTTTGTATCCAGTATTGGATATGCATTTCTGATGCAATAAAAAATGCAATATTATCTCGAAAATGCCTAAGAATTTTACATTGTAGGTTTTATTGTTTAAAAAATGAATGCCAATTGCCAATACATAACGTACGACGGCGACGATGCAACTTTGCAAGAGCATTTCTTAAAACTAATCTTATTAGCACAGTCGTTGACGAGACTAACAAATCCTTTCCATTTACATTGAAAAAATTCAAAAGTGTTGGTAATATTATATTTCCTACTTTGTCAAATATAAACTTTTGAATAATTGTGCCATCTCCATTTCCATATAAATTCCAAAAAGACCAGGAAACATCTCCTACATAATTATACAGTGCATCCCTAAATCCACGCACAAATTCATTATTAGGTAAATAAAAGACATTATTGAAAATTGCCGAAGCGGGTCGATTTTTGATTTTAATTTACTTTTTTTGAAATAAATAATTTAATATACAGAGTAACCTACCTTCGAGTAATAACTTTATCACATGATTTTCTAATTTCCGGGTTACCCTAGTTGAGCTGTTTACAAAAATATATCTCAAGTTGCTCCTAATTGTTACAGGGTGGGCAACAATACCCAAATTATTTACAAATACCAAAGTTTTTGTCATAATTTCTTTGATGGTTTTTAATTTTCTGTCTGATAGAACATACTGGTGCATTTTTTGCAGGCAATCAATTTTATACAGTTTGCTAAGATTGTACGAGTAAATCCAGTTTAACTGGTTCTTTCTTAAAGTATTAAGTATTTTTTAATTAATTAACTTGTTTTCGTTTTATAAAAACCTGAATCTAAGTGAAACGGAACGAATTGAAATTCTCATGATAATCGGGTGATGAACTCATGAAGAAATTTGTGTTTTATTTAATGAAATACATCCGAATCGTCCACCAATAAATCGATCCACTGTAAGCTGAACTGAAGCAAAGTTTCGAAACCATGGTCACGTTAAAAATCTGCCCAGATCTGGTCGACCAAGTATACTAAATGAAGGTGTGCAGTTATAAGTCTTTTTCACCCTTGATGAAAACCCGCATTCCGCAATGAGAGTCTTAGTAGGTGATTTAGGTGTGAGTAAAAACACATTGGGCAGATTTCTTCACAAAAGCAGTAACCATTTTTTTACTGTTTTAGAAAGGTATTTTAAGCTAATATAAATCAAATCTCCTACAATTCCTATCAATGAAGTCATATGTATGTTCTCTGATACCAAACATCTAGGTATGCTAATGAACAATTCCACAGACAAAGCTCTATTCAATAATTATCTAAAGAAAGTAATATAATTTACTAACCTGCTTTAATGAAACACTCTATAAATATCTAACTTCACTTTTTGGCAGTGGGAATACGACAATTCAACCACAATAGATGAGATCTGACCTATTTCTGCATTTTTAGGATTGCTTCTGCAGGTGGCCTCCTTTAAATTGAATCAAATATCTAACTATAAAAATTATTATAAAAATTAAAATTATTTGAAGTTAAATATCGACAATGACAAAAAGTGACAACCTGTCAATGAATTAAATATGACAATACCTACTTGAAAAATGTTCACCTTTTATGTAAAAGTATTTATATATTTTTAGGTATTAATAATATTGTGTGAAACTAACTACTCAGTGGACAAAAGTCCCAACCTGCGTTGAATTACACCCACAATATCTACCCATATATTCCTTAGTATTAGCTTTTGTAACATATTTTTACTGTTTTAGAAAGGTATTTTAAGCTAATATAAATCAAATCTCCTACAATTCCTATCAATGAAGTCATATGTATGTGTTTCTTTGTATACCAAATTTCGTCTGATAACTTCTGCAGAAGCCGAGATATACTCGCTGAAAGTCTTAGGAAATACCCTGTATATATGGAGATATAGAAGATATCCGGAAACTAAACCGACAAACAAAGACAGCAAATTCTTGGGATGATTTTATATCGATTTGACATAAATCGTCTTATCCAAAAATATGTCCTAAGAGTGGAAGGGCTCTTTGAAGATGACCTTTGACATTGTTTTATTTTAATAGTTTAGATCGCTGTTTGTCTGGATGGACAACTTATGTTATGTGTTAATTCTTATACGTACAACCTATGGATATAAAAACGATCTTACAATTGTAATCCATTGATATTGTTGATTATATTTCCCTTATCTTCGACTTTTTAGTATTTTTATTATTAAAATTGAATACTTCATACTATTTTAGAATAAGATGGTAGGCACGTGGTTTTGTTTATATTCTATGGTAATTTATTAATAGTATTTTAATTATTATGATTGTTGCCTACAGAGATGCCTTGATGCAACTTCCCCATTCAAAGGTATAGAAAACATTTTGTATATTTCGATTTTGCAAGAAGAACATCTTCAATTGTTGTAGATATATGGAAATGCAGTCTTGGTTTTTCAAGGAAGGAAAATAGTACTTTAATTCATGAAACGCAAAAAAAATTGGAGATAGGTCAACAAAACCTTCTGTGTAAATATTGGAAAAAAATCGAAAGGGTGGGAAAATTAAGGCGAAGGCACATACACCAGGTATACCTATGCGTTGGAATATGTCGTTTCCATTCTATTTGTCTAAAAATTCCAAAAAAGGAAACATCTTTTGAACAGACTATCCGTCCGGTGCAGGTAAACTAGGCGGTTTCGAATTACTCATCCTTTTTATTTAAAGCAATTATATTCCACCACCAACGCATTCTGATATTTATGCAATATGATAATTACTATTCTCGTATGTCCAGTTATGGTTAAACATAGATGGTTATTAATTTTATTAGTATTTTTAAAACGGGTTTCCTTGGAATTGTTATCGATGAATTTTTATTTGCAAGACACGTTATAAATATTCTATTTCTACGTTTTATGTACAAATTTGGTTTCGCAGAGGTGTGTTTACCATATAGAGCATTTCGCATTTGGTTATTTGATAACTACATCGTTCATCATTTCCTGCAAATCAAGAATGACTTATTTTAATAGAGCACAAAAAATATACGTTTTTAAAAATGAGAATTGATAAATACTACCGAATAGTTTTGAAAACGTTTTTAAAACCAAAATAAACATTTGTGCGATTTATGTCATTGGCAGTATTAAAATATAAGGTCGATCGTACAATGGTTTGAAGTTTCGCAAACAAATTTTATTAATATTGATGTACAGGGTGTTCAGTAAAGAATCGGCAATAATTTAAGGTTATCTTCATTCAACAAAAATAATGTGATTTAAATCTAACTTACCTGAGTACAATTTCTTAAGAAGTCCTGAGAAAGAACTTTTTTTTCTTCATTTTTTTACGATAATTTCCTTACTTGTTGGATAATTATTGTATTCAAACCTGAGAAGACGAGTTTTTTAGTGAAATAAACGAAAATCTGATTTTTAGGCCATCAGATAAATAGAGTATAACTTTAGATCAAGGTAGGTGTGACTTTTTTGTCCTACACTTTATTTGCTTTTACTATTTTAAATATTTTATTTTTATTTCTCGTTTCATATGTATGTTACCTTGTTCTTATATTATTTTTATGTTGATATATACATAATATATAAAAAACTGTCTTATGTCTTTCTTCTTCTTCTTCTTCTTTCTGTATTTTATTTTAAGAATTTCTTGTTTGGAATACTTCTGTGTTCTGACAAACATTATGATTTGCATTTTCCCACGCCAACATTTTGTATATTAAATAAGACTGAACTAGCGAAGTATATACTACCAACATATCGATATCAAGTGTATCTCTTAAAACCTGAACGTTATGGAATAAAAATAGATTTCTTTCCTGACATTTAATATCCTTATCCCATTTCAGATGACTATCCAACATGGGAAAGAAACTGAATAGCAATATTGTCTTAAATTGGCATTATCTGAAAAGTAAAGGTGGACCGGATATTCACATAGATTGGCAAAAATCGTGTTTTATCGTAATATACTGCATGCAGTCACAAGTCAAACTATTTAGACATTATAGCTAAACCTATTTCAGCTTTACAGCTTCCCAATTTTCCTCATTGTAAAAGAAGTATCACCAGCATGTGCCGTGATTTCATCAGACGTAGGTACTGAAGGAAGTTATTTAAATAGATGTTGAAGAAGAGCGGGCCCAAAACTGAGCCTTGTGGTATTTCATAGGTAACTTTTTAGTTCATTACGTTCGTTATTAATTATCACAAACCGCTCGGGTCTTGTTAAGTAGTTTTTAAAAAAAACTCAAACGTAAGATCTCTTACTCCTATTTCATCCAAAGTATTCAACAGCAGGTTATGGCTCACCGTATCAAACGCTTTTGATAGATCTATGAAGTTACTGAGTGATGTCTTATTAAATTGGGTATAATTAAGAGTTAAGTATGGCGTCTTGTGTGGAAACTCCGGTTTTAAAGCCATACTGCATGGATGATAGAATTAAGTTTTTGTCCAAATATCTTTGTTTTAATATTTTTCTTATTATTTTGGAAATCGTAGTGAGTAGTGACCTTGGACGATAATTGCATTGCAAATCAGTTTGATGCCTCCCACGATTTCTATCAATAGTTCACTGGCTCAACTCTTTAAAAGTAGAATAACCTTTAGATATTTCTCTCAGCGTAGTAAAAAGTTTTGTAAAAGTAACACCACATGCAGCAAACTGCCGGAGTCAGGCTGGGAATTTCTAAGAAATGATATGTAGAGCCAATTCTCTACCCAGTAAAATTATTATTCAGATCATCGTTTCTTACATGGATCGGTACACGTTGTAAATACGACCAGCCATCTGCGATCCATCAACAAAAACAATTTAATGCGGTGTCATTAGCTTAATAACTCATCTTTTTCTAACGACTAACTCGATTACTCCGGAGATATTTACGAGACGCAGCACTTTGAAAGTGGATTGATTTCCATATGCACCGGTTAGAGTGACTCGTTACAAGCGATTTAGAGTCCGGCCCAACCGTTATAAGAATAAAATGCCATTTCAATATCTCGTCTAACCAAATCAGGATATTTCGGATTTAATATACGTCCGAAGTGTTCGAACGGCTATTTATTAGTTTAGTTAACCGGTTCTGAAATGGACAGCAAGCTGTAAAACGGAGCATTAAAAACCTTTATTTATGCCCAAATAAATGTGAGATGTAGCCTGGCATTTAGCGATCTGCCAGGAGAGGCGCGTCTACTATCAGCAAAATTATGTCGCCTTTTTTCTTTGCTGGAGTTGATGGGACGCGGTAAGATGACATTTTTTAAATGCTGATTTGAATTGAATAAGAATCTCAGTTCTCCTGAGGTTCTTATCGACTACATAACAGAAAATCTTTCTTTTCTAAAAATTTGAGTGCATTGCAATTTTCCTAAAATTTTAACAAATAGTAAAAGTAAAAGTCGCTTTTTGATATCAAAAACCTATAAGAAATCATGGCGCCTATCTTCGTTATATGCTGGTTTGGATGCAATAAGAAGGCTGACGTTCTTCATTTAGAGTATCCTAATGACAATACGATAAAGTCGTATTTCCCTAAAATAAAATAAGGTGGGCAGTGCAAACCTTTTCAGCCTAACCTCGTTTTTATTGAAAACGATGAAGAAGCTGTGTGAACGATACAGAAGGAACAGTATACTAACGGGTAGACAGTCACACTCTAATCAACATGCATACACTCCAATGCGATCCACCGACACTGCCCTTCCCCAAAATCAATTCAGCTCTTGTGGAAAAGAGATTTTCTCCTACCATCTGTGGTTGGATATCAAATATGCTCAGTAAAAGAACCATAAAAATCAGCATTGTGGATGCCTCCGTAAGAGGCATACTTGCAAGGAGCTACCTGCAGGGAGGTGTTTTTCCAAATAACAGCCCTAAGAGAAATTGTGGTGTAAAGACTATGCTGTGTCCGTCAACCCCAGGAAGAGAGAAATGGTTCTCTTCACGAGAAAGAGGAAAATGGGACCAATAAAAACACCAACTCTCCTGAACATTACGTTAAGTTCCGAATCGAATGTGATATATCTTAGAGTCACACTTGCTTCGAAGCTAACAGGGAATCTTCAAAAAAAGGCGTACATATCCTATGAGCTGTGCCGCAGGACCATTGGTAAAACCTGGGGAATGAAATCAAAGACGGTCATGTGGATATACACGATCATTGTGAGACCAATGTTAGCCTGTGCAGCTGTGGCTGAAAGTCCAACAGACGACAGCTAAACAAAAGATCAAGATCAGGTACAAAGAATTGGCAGCCATCTTTGGATATTTATCTAAAAGAAGTGGCTCCAACAGCTATGCTTCACCTGAAAAATACTGGTATTATACTAGGTGTAAGATGTGTAGAACTGCGTACAGACTGACAGTATTTCTCTAGTTTGGGTTTAACAGACCCTACACGGAATAAAGAGACCACCAGGGAAGGTATAATCAGCATCTTCACAGACAGATCAAAGGAAGGTGCAAGATGTGGTATTTATTCCAAATCCTTACATATTTGATATCAGTGGATAGGCATGCTATCGTGGTATAAACGGAAATTGTAGGTATAATCATAGCCGCCAAAGAAATTGCCTACATACAACGAACAAAACCATTATAATCTACATAGACAGTGGACAATGACTACTGACCTTACGTAATCATAAGATAACAACTATATCATCGTGGGATCTCCATCAGTCACTGAAAATGGCCTCAACCAACAACAGCATATATGTATGCTGGGTAAAGGGATACGACCAGTGTAATGGCAATAAAGTGACTGACAAACTGGCTATATAGGAGTCAGATCTCCATATTTTTGGACCTTGTCCCTTCAATATACTTCCGTTGTCAGCATTTGTTGAAATTATCAAAGAGGGCACCTAAAGAGTTTATGAAACGGTGCGATTAAACAAATAGCTGTCATTTGCACATGAGGAAGTGTGAAACATCTCTTTGTAGGGGTTGCAAACAGGAAGACGAAACAGTACTCCATGCACTGCCATCTCGTCAATAAGATAATCCGTCTTTTCTAATTATTAGGTTAGTTGGAAACTCAGGTGGATCCTAATGGGATAATGTACAAGGCCAATGGTGCATAAGTACTGTAGCCTCTCTGCTATCCTCCCCATAATTCTAGATTCCAGACTGCGTATCAGCTCTGCAGGCCTAGTGACTTGCTTCATAATTCTTCTCCATTCCTAGATCTCTACTTCCATTCAGTGATGATTGCTCTTTCTATGTCCTTTTTCACGTCCTCTTTCCATCTTATTCTCGGTCTTCCACATCATTTTCTCCCTCCAATACTCCTTTCTATAATTTTATATGGAGTTTTATGTCTCGGAATTCTCATTATATGATCCATTTATCTAAGTCTTTGGGCCTTTATTGCTCCTATAATATCAGGATCATTAGATAGACTCACTACTTATTCTTCTAGTAAATGTCGTTCCTAAGTAGGTGCATTTTTCAACCTCTTCAGATGCGTATGCTTTTCCTTTGCAAAATCTTATAAATTACATTGAGCAGAGCTACACTTCTATTTGACAATCCTTCCTATCTCCTTTTTTTAAAAAATTATTGTGTTGTAATATAGCTTCCTTCCATTTAGGTGGCATTTTTCCATTTTTTCATATTGTTTTCCAGTACTTTGTGTATGTTTCTAATTAAGGGTTCCCCACCATACTTGATAATTTCTGCAGTAATTCCATCCTCACCCGGACTCTTATCATTTTTCAAAATTTTTATTTCATCTAGGCTAAGTGGTTCTTCTATATCTGTATTTTGATATATATCCATTACGTCATTGATTCGTTTGTCTTCTTCTTCTTCCAGATGGCAACTGCTGACACAAATCTCCCTTTTAAATGTTCAGTCACCCAGATTTAATAAGTAGAATAACGTTCTCTAATCGCTTCAAAATGTAAACGAATTATATCTTTCTTTATTAAATATAATAATATATAATGCCATAACAATAAAATTAATATTTCTTGAAACTAATATTATTTAGTAGTATTTTCCTGACCATTTTTATATTTTCTTCTTTAGTATACTAATTTGTAATTAAATTATTTTCATTATTGTGGTCCAAAAGATATCTAAGTTATGATTCTGTATCTTCAACCATTCATAAAAAAATGTTGTAAATAATCTAACTGACAATGCCATAAAACTATTCTATCCCTCTAATAGGCCTAACAATATAAAAAAATATAAAAAAGGTTCTTAAAACAAACAATTATCCTAAAAAATGTTATAATCCCAATATAAAAAATAGATTTCATAATATTTATAATAATAATATTATTACACCCAAGCACTAATATTAATAAAAACGAAAAATATATTTCACTATCATATACCTTCATTCTCAGAAAGCATAAAAAAGATGTTGCAGAAACATGATTTAAATATAGTTCTTAAACCTTACACCACAAAAAAAATCACTAATTTGAAACCTATCATCCTAAAAAAATTTAATCTAACGTTGCTTATAAAATTAATTGCTGCGAATGTAATGGAACATATATTGAACAAATTAAACATACTTACATAAACGTATCTATAATCACAAATATAACATTAACCAATAATATTAATTCCACTGCTCTTTCTAAACACGCAATAGAAAACAGACATAATTTTGTTTTAATAACTTTGAAATCATTAATAGCGGATGTAACTTACATAAACGTTCCATTCTTGAAATGATCCAAATTAAAAGAAACGTTAATTCTATTATTAATAATACAGATATTGACGGTAAGTAAACAGATTTTTTTGGAAATTTGTTTTTTTTTGTGTTTGTATTGTTTTGACTTATTCCAGGAGATGTATTTTTTAAGAAACTGATATTATTTAAAAAAAAATTCTCAGTTGGCCTTAAAATGGCACTCTCAACGTCATATGATTTTATAGGCCGCACGAGGACACCGAACTGCCATATAAAAAATTATGTGGAGAAAAATTTATAGCTGCGCCTTTTTTCCTTCAGAGCGCGCTCATGCATATTTTTAATAACGTATTTTCGCACAATAATTGCTCTTTTTCTGGGCATCTTCGCCCGCTTGCGGTGTCGCATTTTTTTGGTCATTTTCGAGGGGCCAGTTCTTTTATGCGTCCATTTAGAAGGCGGCCGTAGCTGCATACGTAATTTATATCTCGGCACTGTGTTCTCCCCCATTACAATGCAATTATTATCTATAAGGAACTGATGCGCACCTCTATAAATCACCGGTGACTTATTGAATGTAGTCGGCTGAAGGAAGTAGAAACGCTAAGGAAGGATCGACACCAGGATACTTTCATGATAATCCATCAATATTTTCGTTGATTTTTTATCAGTGTATTCAATAGGAGAATGGTTAAATTTATCAATTCATCCATTATTAAAAATGAATATTTCAGTCACCATAAATAAAATTATAAAAATTACTGACCAATAAAGTTCTCCAGTTAGACTTAAAGGCAGGTTATACCATGCAGTTCTTTAACTAGGTCCCGTGGCAAATACAAGATTAAATAAATTCCAAGAGTAAGCAGTGCGTACTCTTGTTAGGCTTATTTTGTCAAGGAAAAAGTTTGTTCTTGTTCTATGAGAAATTAGGGCCCTTTTTGCGTTAACAGACAAACCAACACTCAAAAAAAGTCAGAACGGGATGAATCCTTAAAAGGAGTAGGTATAAGGATTTCCTAGAAGAACAAGTTCAAATTCAATGTAGAAGAAAATAACCAATTCAAACAAAGATAGTAAATCTTAGAAGAAAAATGTATATGTTTTTTTGTCCTGGTTGTGAAGAACATATTGTGGATCTTCCAGCGAAGAATGAATTCAATGTCATCAAAGTCAGAAGAAAGAAACAGAAAATCTTAAATAGGACTTATGCTGGTAGTTGCATAACCTCGAATTTCTTGGTGAGCGCTCTTATATACTTAAGTTTACACATTTGTACTATTTTTTAAATATTTTTTTTCATCTGTTTCCTCCAACTTTTGTAATTTTTTTGGAAATTAAATACTTCTAATCTCCTACATGCGGTGTGACTTTACCCTACTTCTGTTCGATGTCGATAAACTTTACCGTCCTTGAAAAAATTGATAAACATTTTGGTAATTTTATAATATATATTCTGAAAATCAAATATGCCATGGATTTTATTCAAATTTTACTGAAACATTAGACCAATTAAAATAAACAAAATGCATCTGAGTAAAAACTCAGGCTCATACTAGGATAGAAAGTTCTAAAGATTCTCCATTCTTTTTTGGGGCTATTTAAAGGGTAGAATTAGTCTTACTTGAAGTTAAGTGATTTAAAGTTGATTCGACTTGTAATATTGTATAATTGGACCTGATTGAACAGTTTCCGTCACTGGTTTTTGATTTCTTGACGTTTCCAGAGACATATCTCTATCTTTTTTAGAAGTAATTCTGAAGCTGGAGGGCAAGTTCTTTTATCGATATATATGACCAGTCCATGACGTCCTGGTGCTTGGTTCGAATTGGCTGGCAGAGGCGTTCCGGTTCCTTTAAATTGTAAGTAGTTACCTAGACCTAGTCACAGTTGAAATTATTCCTATTCTTCTGAATTTCTATTCTCTCTCTCATCAATCTCATCATCTCTTTCACACTAACATTTTGGTTTTGTCCAGTTCTGTCTAATGTCCTGCCTCCGCCATATGTTCCGCAGCAGCTGATTATTCCTTAGATGATACTTGTCTTTCTTCAGTTTCTTGATAATGTGTCTCCTTGTTTGTTCAGTTCAATGTATACTTTGCCGCATATGCACGGGATGCTGTATGCACCAGAATCCTGGAGGAAATAACTTCCGCAGTTGGTCTTAGGAAAGGTTGCCCTTACCTTTCTGATGTATTGTAGACGGTGCTAACATTGGATTTTCTTAAGATGCAGACTATCTTGTCAGTATATAATTGCATATAGAGAAGAAAAGTTGTTGCTAGATATGCTTGTTTTTCCTTGATTTTAGTCATCCTCCTGATGGCTTATTCAGTATTCCTGTTGCTGTATCAGTTTCCTCTGATAACAGATCGTGTAGGATCAGTTCTTCCTTCTTCTTCCAAGTGTTCTGGCATTAAGATATTGACGAGACCTTGGTCATGAGTCAGGTGGTATATGAGACGCGACATTCAAATACATAACAGTGTGAGTAGGATTCCTATAAGCGCTGTGTTTTCTTTTCACAGGGACATCTAAGAATGGAAGGCAAATTCATTGGATGTGCTTAATCATTCTGTACTTACTATGGCAGCATGCAAATTTATATTACCGATTTTATGGAAAACGTTGACTTTAAACGAAACTTTTTACAATACCGTATCATCATACTATGAAAATTAAGTGCTATTAGATTTTCATTTGTTGAAATGTTGATTTGTTGACTTTTAAAAGAATATTTACAATATAAAAATTTAGAAGTCAGAGGTCTAGTTAACTTTACGTATGTCTTTGATGCAGCGAAAGTATTACTTCTTTGATGAAAACATCTTGACTAGCAGTATATGCAGCATGTCTAATTTACACCGGATATTTTTTCCTAGATACTGTTGGCGCCGCATGTCTTGTTATACGGACTTATAATAACGTGGCAAAAAATTCGTAATATATTGTCCGATGCTCGATCGCCTGGCTGGTGCAAGAAGCAATTTCTACCAGTTGTGCAAGAGATTATTACCTTAAGCATCATATTTCATCGCATCTTTTGTAAAAACATATTTGCGGATAGGTTTGTTTCATTTCTGTATTCTGTTTTAGCTAGTTGACGACGGCAAATGAGATAAGATTGTTAATTGAATAGAGAAGATAAATGAACTATGAAATAAGAGAGAAATGGTACAGATAGGGATAGGGATACAGGAAGTGAAACCCAAAGAGTTAATCAATTAGTACCTCGGTAGGTTCAAAATTATGATTTGTGGTATAACGTTAACATTTGCAATTTCTAATGATTGAAATGTGCAAAAATTCTGTTATTAACCTAATAAGTACAAAATTTAATCTCTTATTGTTTTAACTAAGGTAGTTATTGGTTTTTATGGCAAAAATGCCTTGAATATCAATTATTAGACATATCCCAGGTACAAATTTAGTGGACCAATACTGACAAAATGTAATTTGCCATTGGTATTATCAATGGTTATACAAGTAGTAACCGGCGTTAACCTCTATAGCAATTCCGAAATCTATCAACAGATGTCAGCCACTTTGTGATTTCTTCTGTATAGTGCTGTGATGTAGTGCTGTTTCTCAGCCGTGGCTGACAACAAACTCATGTAAATACGTTTGATTCCAGATCAAGATGTAATATTACTTTATACCTACCCTGTAACACTCGTGACTATAAAGTGTCATTTTATTTTAATAATTAATTTAATTGTTGTAACAAGCAAGTAGGTGTACTTACTCGACCAATGTGTGAAAATGTGATACTACTTCAGATAAATATATACAAGAATCAGCTGAAGTAGTTATTACTTTTACACTTCCCCTTGTATAATAAAGTTGTTTCAATTATTAAATACAAACTTGATCTAATAATAAAGTCTTTATTAATTTAATAATGATATCATCACATTTCATGTCAACATTAAAACAAAACTATACCGACAGCTTTTGTTAGGTAATTGTAGAAATCTATAAGAAAGTAATTAAAGATATTGAAAGCATAATTGATATTTTTAAAATATTTTTCTCCTTTGGAAAATGGTTATAAAATTAATATATTATAATAATAATAATAATAATAAGTTTATTGCCCAACAGATTACAAATCCAATTACAGGACAAATATAAAAAAAAAAGTACTAATAGAATTATACAACAAAAAGAAGTACATTATAAGTATACAAATATATGTATATATGGCTATCAAGTTTTTAGTTGCTGAATTTAATATTAGCACAATTAATAATTTGTGAAAGAGTACTATAATTAATGTCACAGGTGTCAGATATCAAATTAAAATTTCTGCACATAACATATACCGGAGATTTCAAAATTATGTTTGTTCTAGCAGCTTGACAGTAAAATGTTACATTTTGCCTAGAACTTATTCTAGGAACTTGGAAACAGAAATGTCTTAATAGCAACGGACAATCCAAATCATTATGAAATAGATTAAAAAGAATTTTTAAACTATTAATAACACGACGTAACTCCAGCGATGCAAAATTAAATCTGTTAAGTAATATGGAATGATCATATCCTCTCTCTGGATAAAAGTTATCAGTTTTTAAAGATAAAAATTTAAGAAACCTTCGCTGTACACTCTCAATTATGTATTTATGATTACCGTAATATGGATACCAGACAAGCGAACAGTACTCAAGTTTAGACCTTATAAAAGAACAATAAAGAGTTTTTAAAGCTACCTCATCAGAGAATTCTTGACAATTTCTAATTATGAAACCCAGCATCCTCAAAGCTGCATCTGTAGCGTACTCAACATGGTTAGAGAAGCTCAATCTACAATCAAATACAACTCCTAAATCTTTTATGGTGTCGGAACGTTCCAATATTACATCATTTAAAATATAGTCATAAATAACGGGATTAAATTTACGGGTGTAAGTTACTATTTTACATTTATTTACATTTAAGTTAAGATAATTATTATTACAATACTTCTGTAATTCACATAATTGCCTTTGTAATATTGTGCAATCATCAATACTTTTAATCATAGAAAACATCTTCAAATCATCTGCGAATAATAGTTTCTCACAATTTATTACATTAGCAATGTCATTAATAAATAGCACAAAAAGCAGTGGTCCCAGATTTGAACCCTGTGGTACCCCAGAAGTAGCTAAAAAAACTGTTGATTTGTGACCGAAGTACGCTACAAATTGTCTTCTGTTATAAAGATATGATCTAAAAAAATTACATAAATGAGGGCTAAATCCAAGTACCTTTAATTTATGCAGAAGAAGTCCATGATTAATGCGATCAAAGGCTTTTGTAAAATCAGTATATATGACATCTACCTGCCCTTGATTATCAAGTTCATTGGCAATATACTGAGTTAGGCTACATAAATTCGAAGTAGTAGATCGCTTCTCCATAAATCCGTGCTGGTCTGGTGTTACTAATCTTTTGAATACTGGATAAATACGATTGTACAGCACGATCTCGAAAATTTTTGAGAAATTGCAGAGAATAGATATCGGTCTGTAATTATTTATAACAGATCTATTTCCACTTTTTAAAATAGGACATATTCTAGATAATTTCCATAACTCTGGAAATGTAGCAGTTTTTAAACATAAATTATAAATAATTGAGAGTGGTTTGGCTAATACATGTGCACAATCCTTAACAAAAAAAGATGGAATACTATCGTGACCAGATGTCATTTTGTTTTTTAACTTAGATGTAGCAAAAATAATTTCAGCTTCTGATAAATAACTGATATTCATACATATCGTGTTATTTGAATTATTAATAACAAAATTGTCATTATTATTAGCGTTAGGCAAGTATACACTATTAAAGAATTCAGCAAAGATATCAACTATAGATTGGGGATTATCATAAGTCTTGTTGTTATACATGAGTGAACCAGGAATCCTAGTTATGTTTTTTTTACTATGAATAAATGACCATAAATTTGAAGAGTCTTTTACTACTTGATCCTGAACATTGTTGAGATAGTTTTTATATGCCGTATTTATCTGTGTTTTTATTAAAATTCTGAGACGTTTAAACTCCTGCAAAAAATAAAGGTTTTTACTAATTTTATACTCTCTACGGTGTTTATCTTTCAATTTAATATTATTTTTAATTTCAGTGGTGTACCACTTGGGAAATTTGTTATTAATTGTGGTATTATAAACCGGAACAAACTGATCCAAAACTGAATTCAAAGTATTATAAAATTCTGTGCATACATTATCAACATTACTCATATCAGAAAGAAAATCCCACTCAATACTTAACATAGCATTATACAGGCCGGGGTAGTCCGCTCTGCGAAAATTGTAAGTCTTACAAGATCTACTGTTAGGAAACCTAATATTAGTTAATGTATTTATTGTAATGCTAATCATTAAAGCTGGATGGTGTAAATCTTCTCTAACTAAAGGAGTATTATCTCTAATGACTTCACATTGCATATTAGTAAAGATTAAGTCTAATAGACGCCCATTTGCATTTACAATATTATTATGTTGACGAAGATCAATAAATGACATAAAGTTAGAAATTATTTGACACCTTCTGTCTTCAATTGCATTATTAAAGTTAGTAACATTAAAATCTCCCAGAATTAAAATATTTTCAATAGTACTTAGTACCTGCTCTAATTTTTCAAAGAAATATTCAAATTCTTGTACATCTGTATTCGGTGGGATATAGATAACATAAACATATAGTGGCTTGAGATTAATAATACACTTACAGCATATAATGTCAATATTAGGAGTTAAGGTTACAAAATCATTAACATCAATGATGTCAACATTCGGAATTATTTCACTGTTAACCGCAAGAAGAACTCCTCCGCCACGAGAGAGACCAGTTATTTCTAGTTTCCTGTCCGATCTGAATACACTGTATGAGTCTGGAAAATACTCTGAATTAGAAATATCTGATGTGAGCCATGTTTCGGTTAAACCAATAATATGAAACTCATTAGCACTAACAGAGGGAAAAAATTCACCGATCTTAGTCCTCAGCCCACGCACATTTTGATAATAACATATTACGTCTAATGTTGTTGGTGAACTATTGGGCTCCTTTAGTTTAAAGACACAATTCTCGGTATTCCACGAACGTATTTAATTCTCAAGTTATTTTCCCCGCCAGCAATTCGTTCAGTTAATTGACTTTTAACTGACTTGTAGTAGTCAATTTGCCTTGGTGTTCGGTCCAGAGAAATGCGAATATCTTTATAGCGGACAGTATTACTTAAATTTTTCGCTTTACGAATAATTTCATGAGTCAAAAATTCATCATTAACAGTAACTTTTATAGGTCTTGGAGTATTTCTGTTATGATCGGCTTTACCTATCCGAATAGCTTTAACACATACATTCTCAGGTACAGAGATTTCTCTCAACATATCTGCAATATTATTCTTATCTCGATCTGCTCTCGATTGCACACCAGTAATAACATCTTCTTTAAATCCAAATACAACAACATTGCACTTCCGTCGTTGCCTTTCATTCATTTCCTGCAGTATCTCCTCAAACTGGCTATTGTCGACCATAGGAGAATTAGATTGAGCAGCTTGCCTCTTCAGCTCCAAAATCTCATTCTTCAATTCAATCAGGGTAGCCTGAAGTGCTTGTATATCATTGCCTAAACTCGAGCAATTAACACATCTCCAAGATAACCCCTTCTTACCATTAATTGCTCGAACCTCTGATACGGTCAAGTCTACACATGAATATTTAAATATTTTCTTACAAATGGAACATGTAACAGCTTTATGGTCTTCAGTTACAGAGTTGCAGCACGAGCATGATAGTGAAGGCATATTTTTATAGGAACGCCTATGGCACAGACCAACCAACCAATCAGAAAATTCTACTTATGCAGAATAACTTTACTGACATTAAAGAGTTGCTATAATATGCAGATACTGTACTTGATTCAGCAAAGCAATAAAAACAAAATATAACCAATTGTAATCAGCTCAAATTGACAAATTATTAGCAGAGCACATATACACACATCTACACAGTACGAGTAATTATACTATTATATGAATTAGCCAATAAATTAGTGCATGTTCGAAAATCCACAATTTACTGAAATCAATAAATTGCAGCCAATTTACCAAGTTATTTGATAACAGAGCATTCTGTTTTAAAAAAAATACAGTTGATTGTGCCTAGAGTATGCAGATTTGGGCATATTTACCACCTTAGTGACTTTGAGAGGGGGAGAATTGTTGGGTTATGTGAAGCAGGTTTGTCGGTGAGAGATATTTCTAGAATGACTGACAGATTCTTACGTGCCATAGTACGGTGTTACCAAGCGTTGAGTCAGAAAGGTCGTGGACAAAGAGCGAGGGGCACCGGCCATCGTAGGGGAACCACAGAGCGTGGAAAAGATATGGAATGGCATATGGCTTCACCATTTCTTGGATGTAGCGTTGGGCTATCCTGTTCCCTCTAATGAAAATTAGTGGTGGTTTGCTACCATAATAATAATAATAATACTTTATTGGCCAAGAAAAAGATACCAAATTTGTACATATGGCAAGTGAAGTATAAAAAAGAACAAACAGGTGATAAGGTAAAATCACTAACAACAACTTATAAATAAAATATAGTATGAAATAACATACATAGTCAAATATATATAAATATAAAAAAGAACAGATGATAGCGTATCAACCACTAACAACAACTTATAATTTACAAATATAATTATACATGTATATATAAACATATTCACTCATGAGTGAAAAATGCGGTGAAAATCGATAGCAACAGTAAAAGCCCCAGTTAGCATCACTTACTCATAAAAAGTGTATGTTCGTCTTACTTTTAACTTTCCGGCAGTCAGATATATATCGGATTTCCTTAGGAAAAGCATTATATAAAATTATGCAATTATAATATGGCGATTTTTTAAAAGCACTTGTATGGTGAGTAGGACCTCCCTTGTCTTGTAGTATAGTTGTGAAAATTTGTCCGTTTTTTAAAGTGTCTTATGTTACTCTTTGTAAAAACTAAGCATTTTAAAATATAGATTGAAGGTGTTGTGAGAATTCGTTTATCCTTAAACACCTCCCTACAACTCACATTAATTTTTAAGTTGAAAAGTAATCTTATAATTTTCTTTTTGGCATATGAATACCCTTTCACATTCACTACATCTACCCCAAGCAAGAATGTTAAACGCTATGTGACTGTATACCATGGAATAATAAACATTAATTAAGCCCGCTTGATCAAGAATATGCTTTAATTGCAATAGTGCAAAGAATGCTTTATTTAGCTGACTACACACATGGTCAACATGCTTACACCAGGAGAGCTTAGAATCAAGGATGGTGCCAAGAAGTTTCACTGAATCTGACATGATACCTTCAGAAGACATACAGTTTGTGGGTAGAGGTCTTTGAAGGTGAAAATTAAGGTAAATAGTTTAGAATTAGTTTATTCCTCTGGCACCATATACTCAATGATTCCACCACGTTACATAATTTTTCTGACCTCATCTGGTGTATTCGCCGACACATACGCGATAGCACTCTGTACCATAACACCTACTGTGTGATGGACATGACGCTCTCTGTAAAATTGTGAATCGCGTCTTTCACCATATTGCCTTTTCACCCTTGCACGATCATCGTGCATCCCCAGACAGAAATGGGATTTGTCAAGAAAGATCACCTGATGCGATTCTTGATCCCACTGAATCCTTTCTGTACACCATTGTAAGCAGTTAGCTCGATGTCGACGAATGAGAGGCAACACCCAATGTAGATTATAAAACAAGTGGCCAAAACTTCATATTCGGCGATATACTCATACAACCCCCCCCCCTCCTTTGGCGGCCGGTGCCTCTCGCTCGGTTCTATAGAATGTAAGGATCTGTTAGTCCTTCTAGAAATTTCTCTCACCGACAAACCTGCTGCGCGCAACCCAACAAACCGCCCCCTTTCGATGTCACTCAGCTGGAAAATCTGCCCAAGTCTACGTACTCTAGGCATAATCAACTGCAAAAAAATATCATTTGCAATGAGCTTTACAACACTTGCAACACAAATGTGAAAGAAATTTTTAAAACCATACTGATACGTTATCAAAGTGCAACCTACGAAAACTACAAAAAAACAGATGAACCTGAAGATTTAATCATTTTTTACCTTCACCGAGAGACGTAAACACGCAAAAAATATCAAAATAAAATGATATTTAACGGGTGTTTACCTTTCTTTGTCACGTAGTATATACAATAAATCAAACAGTAGATATGTGAAGCGTGTATTTTACAAATCGTCTAAAACCTGTATGGAAATTTTATTATTTACTTTCATATATGTCTCATAGTTGTATACAACTTCTTTTTTATTTGACACAAATAACAACGCAAAATCTATGAGTTATGTAAAAATAAATAAAATCAAGATATAAGCCGAAAGTATTGTTATTAATAATCCTTTATTCTAAAATTTTTAGATGATTTATACCTTCCGCCGCATCTCCCCGACTTTTAATTGCCCGATCATTATAATTTATTATTTGACGAAATATCAGCAAAAAAATCTCCCACAACCTCACGACGCTCAACTTAACTTTAGTTAAGATTATTATTTATGCGATGTGGCGACCGGGATAGCCCCGGGTAATAGGAACAGCCCATAATTCACCATGAACACGGCCTTCTTGGATTTTAATTATTAATTACTGCCTAACTCTCGTCTTTAAATGCAATTAAATGTGGCTGCTCGTTGGATGTGGATAAACTGGACTGATAATTGCCTCTATAAATAATTACAATACATCCTGTGGCTCTACGAGTGGAGTATGCCGTAATTTGTATGATTATTTAGCAAGTAATTAAACAGCTTTCTGATTTGGACCCTCGGGTTCGTTAGAAATGTCTGTTTTACCTCGTGTAATTGCTAGATTCGTTCTGACTCGCATCAGCATTCGAAGCATAATGTGAATTGAATTGAAGGAGTTTTACATTTATGTGACATGAGTTTATACCGCGTTCATAAACATGAAAATCGAATAAAGTCCGGGGGCGGCGGTATTATTATTAATCTGCTCCTAGGAACCCCTAACGCAAAGACGGACAAATTTTTTCAAAGAGTACCTACGTGTCTTTAAAATTTCGATTCGATTGGTTGAAAGACGGCTCCGCGGGCCGCATTCCGTTTTCTAAAATTTTTTCGGTACATTACCGGATGCACCCCCACCTTATCGCGAAGTATACGTACATAAAATTTCAGGTCGATCGGATTCGATTTGTGGCCGTGAGATGTGCGGAAAATTTGTTTTACCCCTAACAACGAAAATGAGGCTAGATAAACGGCGGCTGTGGGACGGGATCGGAGGTTTCCCGAATAAAGGACCTATAACCCTCTACTCCGAACCGTATACGTTGCCCTCCTTCGAGAAATCGACCTTTTCTGTTCCATTTCGAATACATATTCAAATGTTTTTTATGAAAACATGAAAAAATGCTTCTATAGAATTTTTTGTACAAACAACGATTTACGAGTTGGGCAGCAAAATACCACTGCCCCCGGACTTTATTAGATTTTTTGGAGAAACGGATAAACGGATTGTCTTCATTTTCGGTATAGACTATTATTTCCTGGTAGTGACTTGAAATGATATTTTACGTTCCTGCCGCCCCTCCGGGGGCCGCCCTTGGAAATACGAGATTTGTCTAAAATCATTGAAATTGTGGCTTCTTCTCCACTTTACCTATCGAAAAGTCTAATAAAATTTTTTGATTGCATGTATCGTTTCTTTAAAAAAATTAAACGTAATTCGGGGCGGCAAATGGATTATTAGAAAATTTTATTATTTACGGGTTTTCGATCTCGACATACCATTACCAGGGTCGAAAATGTTGTTTTATTGTCATTGAAGGGCGTGAGGGGTTCCTAGGGGCAGATTAATAATAATACCGCCACCCCCGGACTTATTCGATTTTTTGGAAAACGGATAAACGGATCGTCTTCGTTTTCGGTATGGACGAACTCCACACAGCTGCATTGCTGTGTACTCTTCTATCGCATGGAATGGTTCGCTGGAGAATATTTCACTTTTTAAAGCTCGACAACCGGAATTCAGGACTGATTTTTCGCAGACAACCCTATACCACCGTGTTGGTAATGAAATAATCTTTATTTTAATTTAACTTTAATTTATTAACCACACCGGTGCAAGTTACTAGTATCGATTTACCTGTTTATACCTGCCTACCCAAGAGTTGTGACGGGAAAAAAATAGTCAACCTAACGTTTGCATATTCTATGGGCTTCATACTTTCGATTGGTATGGAATTTGTCTATTAACCAAACCAGTGAAATGTTAAAAAATAAAAATTTTAATTGTTAATGAATCATATTCTGCACTAACATTTTTTAGACAACCCATTTGCAATATATTTATTGACATATTTAATTGGATATAAAATACTTTTCATCCATTAACCAGCTCGGTGAAGGTCGTTTTATAGTGGGATCCTATACTATACGTAAAATTTACTCTTGTCCTATCCAAATTGACAAAACCGCAGAGGAATTGATGATGTACGTGAGGATTCTGTTCTTAGCTCAAAATAGCATTTTGAGATTAATTACAAGCGCATGTGCATAAAATTGATTACAGAGTATATAATGTTAATAGCTTAGGTATGTTTATGTATAACGCAATTATATTTATTTCCGGAAACGGCATGCATGAGAATTGTGCTATCTTGTATTGATATTTTATTTAATAACTTCAAACCAATAATATTTTAATTGAACCCTTTTATTTATATTGCAAACTACTTTCTACTTATGTACTGTCTGTTTTTTTTTTAAATGATTGAAATTTACTAAAAGTTTATCGCGTTTTAATATTAATTTAAAAGTGGGGTTACGTGTTCATAAAATTCTAATAGGAAAATGGAAATTACTACATTGTCCTTCTAGTTTGATATTGCTGTTTCTGAACGTACTTCAGTTTGAGCCGAACTGGGACCCGCCTCTATACCGTACTGATGCTGTCCGACTAAATTTATCCTCCTCATTCCATGAAATAATTGTAGTAGAACTTTATTGACAGGATCCTAGAATATCGAAGGGAGTGAGGAAATTGGATCACATAAAAATAATCTTCAGAAAAATTAACTATTCCCGTCACTGATTTCATAAATAAAAAATGGCCGCCATATACTGCTGTGCTTAAATTGTACTCTTCAGTTTTTGTCCAATTATGTGAATGTATTTTGTGGAGCATAGATAGATCAGCAGAATCACTTGAGTCGAAATAATAAATCGCGCATAGCAGCTCGTGCATTCATTTTAGGCTGGAGAGACATCCGCTAGCCGTCAGTTTGTCTCAAGCGCTGGCGTGCAAGCATAATAATCTAGACGATATATTAGGTGTCCTATCTAAAAAATAGTTAACTGCTTTTCTTCATGGGTATTGATTTTCTGTGGTACATTATGCTGTGCTGTTTCAACACAATATAATCTTGTTTGTTCAACTTCTTTTTCCATTCCTTCAATTTCTATTCCTCTTTTTACATAGTGTGCTAATAATTTTCCTTCTATTCTGGGAATTTTATCTTTCAGTGCTTCCATTTAAAAGCTGAACTAGAGAAGTATAACAAGTCACTACCATATTACGATATGTGTGTTAACAGCTCTAAATCAGTATCATATGGGGTTTTCTTGATAATTCTCTAAACCTTCAGCCTGACTACTAGATTATTGACTAGAACCATTTGAATCTTTAGAAAATTGGTCGAATTCAAAACACTTTTACCAGAATCACTCTGGATGACATCAGGAATTATGTAATTGAGAAAATATACTTTTTAATAGGTACTTGAAGTAGTAGGCTTACTGGTATTTTTTTTTTATTTGTGAAAACCTTGAATAATGAACTTGAACAATTAAATATGTTTTATTCCTTGATATTCTGCCAGATCTAAATCAATACAAGACCAATGTCTCTTCAGGATATCTGAAGATATTATTGGTTTTTAATTTCGATTTATATGATTTTAACGAATTTCACATGTTTGTATCAATCCTTCAGCTTATTTATTTATAGATTGCCGCCAAATTGATTCATTAGCTCTTGAAGTACATCTAGTTATTTCGAAGTGGCCCTCATGTAATTAGGACATTATTTCTTAATACTTTGGGTATGACAATTAAAATTAATGACAAAATTGGTATTATTCGAAATTTTAAGCCTTTCTTGATGTTGCTGGGAAATTCTTATGTCCTGTGAAAGTACTTCATTGGATGTGGAAATAACAATCGTAAAAGTATCAGCAGATCCAGACAACGATAACAAATTTAATCGATTGGATTGGATTTGACTAGTTAGTGATCATTCAACGCATCTTTCTGCCACAGCACTGATTTCCATCGTCAGTTGCAAAATATTAGCATCATAGTCAACCAGTAAGATAACAGCAGTACGTCTAACATGCCCAGTAAATGTCTCTATTTTCGGGAACTTTAAAGATGAAGCTATTTTTTAAGGAAAGCTGCTATTGAATGATATAAACTTGATTGCATATGTCCAGTGCTTAAAAAATCTTTGGTTTACAACAAAGGACCCCGCAGGGTCCTTATGGAAATTGGGTTTCGGTCAAATTTGATGAAACTCTGGACTCTGTTAGTTCTCGACGAGTAGAACAAAAGTTCTCATGGTCACTGAGTCCAAAAGTCTCATGGTTTTGAGATTACTAGTTTCACACTTACAATATTATATACTAGTTTGTTCAAGCACGTATGCATGTGCACGTGTATTCAAACATATATAAACTTCAAACACGTATTAACATACAACTACACACACACACACACACACACACACACACACACACACACACACACACACACATACAGGGTGTTAGGTAAACATGCGGCAAAAATTCAAGGGGTTATTCCTTGGCCTATTCTAAGAATATTTTGTATGATGATGATTTCTGAAAAACCCCTTTGTTTCGAAGATACAGGGTGAACAATATTTGCGAAAACCATATTCGATATTTGTTGTAATCATTAATGAAAATAAAAGTATGGCGTACGTCAATGAGTTTATCAAGTATGAAAAATTAATGAGTTTGCTCGTGATTTTTTAACAGCAACATACGGAGATCGCTGGATTGGTCGAGGTGCACACACGCATGGTCTGCTCGATCCCCAGACTTAAACCCTCTGGATTATTTCTTATGGGGCTATCTGAAGTCATTCGTTTACGCTACTCCAGTGGAGAATTTGGACGAATTGCGAAATGGGATAATTGCTGGGTGTAACTCAATTAGAAACAACCCTGGTGTGTTTGAAAGAGTTCGGCACTCAATGACGAGAAGATTTAATGCTTGTATTCAGGCTGGAGGAAGTCATTTCGAACATTTATTGTAGATTGAGCAACTTTACATGTACTTTTTGATAATAAAATGTTGTTACTGTAGCAAATTTTGTTCATCCTGTATCTTCGAAACAAAGGACTTTTTCAGAAATCATCATAGGACAAAATATTCTTAGAATAGGCCAAGGAACAACCCCTTGAATTTTTGCCGCATGTTTACCTAACACCCTGTAGGTGTGTGTGTGGGTGTGTGTGTGGGTGTGTGTGTGTGTGAATGTAGTTGTATGTTTATACGTGTTTGAAGTTTATATGTGTTTGAATACACGTGTACATGCATACGTGCTTGAACAAACAAGTATATACTATTTTAAGTGTGAAACTAGTAATACTGCAAAATGCACCCAAAGTCGAACTTCAGAGAGCTATATCTCAAAACCATGAAACTTTTGGACTCAGTGGGCATGAGAACTTTTGTTCTACTCGTCGAGAACTAACAGAGTCCAAAGTTTTATCAAATTTGACCGAAACCCAATTTCCATAAGGATCCTGCGGGGTCCTTTACCAAATCAATATATTTTTTAACCATCTTGACCGGATGTGCCCTTCATCATACAAGATCTACTTCCATATGTTTTGGTATCCGGAATTTTTATCATAGTCTTCTCTTCTAGAATATTAATGTCAGTGATATTTCTTTTCAGGAGTTCGTTACATCTACATGCACCAGAAACTGCAATAGGTGGACAACTTAAAACAATAAAAAAAATATATTAAATACCTCTGATACTTTTGGCAATCAAAAAGTCATATGATAGTATTATTTTGCACATAAAAAGTAAAGATAGGTAGAAATTCCTCAGGCGCTTTAGCCAAAAAGTCATCGATATTTTGTTTTGAAAATATACTGGATTACTTCGATATGAAGCCTGAATTTTGTAGCTTTAAAAACATCGTCAGTTTTGCATATCATGAAATGTCCTTCTTAGCTTTATCTTAGTTCTATCATAGTCCTTAGCATGCTTTGGGTATCCCAGAGCATGGGTGTTTTATTTCGTCGAATACACTAGTTTCTGATCCAAAATGTGTTGTGTTTTTACGATTACACCAGAACCGATAAATTTGGAATGTTTATTTACACCGCGTCAATCTTTTTTTAATTTTTAATCCTTTTATTTGTGTTGACCATTACATCATTCATAATCATTGACTATTATTCATAATTATTTTTACACAAGAATACAACAATGAAACCTTAAAGTCATTAAAGATAGAAATTTCAACATTTAAACAATTTTAATAACAAATTTTCACGTTTTCTCATTTACTTCACATTTATAGCAATGTAAATTATATATATATATAAACATGCACTAACGAGAGAACTTTAGCGGACAAGAATAAAATTCCTGGAATTAATATTATAATATAGTTGCTATAAAATAATAATTAAAAATATTACAGACGCCCTTCAGGCGACTACTTTATTATCGCCATTATAAAAAGCGTCATTTATAAAGACCTGCACATTAGTATCAACACATCCGTGGAATGCTGTCTTGCAGTCCAGGCTATTTTATAACCTTTGACCGGCAGGATATTTAACATTTTTCAGGAAGATAGAAAATTATTTCCAATTGCGTACACCACTGGCCAAGGTCATAGTCATATATAATTAGAAGTTTAGGGACCATAATGACTGCATCTATTTTTTCCATGAGTATATTGTGTATTAATAATTTTACTTCAAATAATGAAAAAACTGTTAGAGTAATATAACAATTTTATGAATTGATTGTAGCAATAATTCACAGAGCTTGGTAATATTTTCTAGCAACAGTAACAACCAGTTTTAGCATACAATGCTTTGTGGCCTCTCAGGTCCAGCATGGTGTAGCTAATGACCACTAGATGTAGCTTCGTTAGATTTCACCTATGCAGTTGCATATTAATTGAACAGGTCAAATACAGCTCTTTCGATAACCCAATCAAAATCGATGGCGCATCTCTCAAATCAATTACATATACAGTATGCGCCAAAAGTATGGAATAAATTCAATAAAAACGAAACAATTATTTTTTGGGAAAAATCCTCGAACAGGTCGATTTTTAATTTCAAAAATACATATTTTAGCGTAAAATGCGATTTTCAAATGTCATTTGTTTTCGAGTAATGACGTCATCGATTTTTTTTAAATGGCAACACCATATTTTTTTCCTTGATTCTGAAAGATCGTTTAATTCTCTATCAGACAGTACTAAAATTTTGCCCTCTTACATAGGAAAGTTTTCGAGTAAATGACGATTGAATGTTAGAAAACGTAAATTTTATCCATAAAAAAGTAGCAATTCTGAGGTATGTAAAATAAAATACAATTGATTAAATTTTATACTTAAATTAAATGTTCGAATTGCCATCCACCAACATCTTGACATTGCGCAAGTCTGTGAAGAAATTCTTCTTGCACATTATGAATGTTGGGTAACTCTGCGTATTTCGTCCCGAATGCGATTTTGAAGTTCTTCTAAATTACGTGGTTTATTAATGTACACTTTTGACTTCAACTATCCTCATAAAAAATAGTCAAGAGGTGTAAGATCTGGCGATCTTGCAGGCCATTCTATCGGTCCGCGTCTGCCGATCCACCTCCCAGGAAAACAGTTGTCCAAAAAATCTCGCACAGGGCGCGCATAGTGCGGAGGTGCACCGTCTTGCTGAAACCATATGGTATCGTCAGGAATGTCAGGGTCATTATCGTTTGGAAAAATTACTGCAAGGGCTGGAACAAAGTCATTTTCTAGAAACTCTAAATATCTTTGTCCTGCAAGGGTTCCTTCAAAGAAGAAAGGCCCTACTATTCTGTCGTCAACTATTCCAGCCCAAACATTTAATTTCTGAGGGTGTTGGATATGTGCCTCTGCCATCCAATGAGGATTTTTCCCGACTCCAATATCTGCAAGTTTGACGGTTTATTGTACCATTCAGACAAAATGTGACCTCATCTGAAAAAAGTATTTGCGGGTGTAAATTTCTATTTCCTTGACATAAATCCATTAGAATTTCGCAAAAGTGTAAGCGGCGATCGGGATCATCTTCATCGAGTTCCTGCACAAGTTGAATTTTGTAGGGATGATATTTTTGCTTCCTCAAGATACGTAGCACTGTGTTCTGACTAGTGTCATTGTTTAATGCAACCAATCGTGAAGAATTATGAAGATTATCCACCATACTTATCAAAATGTTCTGTTTCTGATTTTCATTAATGCTTGGACGTCCAGGTTTTGGAATATTTACAACATTGCCAGTTTATCTAAATTTAGACTCTACCTTACTGACTGTTGATTGGCTGATAGGGCGATCTGGATATTTTTCATTAAATAAATCGCAAACTTCCTGCTGAGTTCTAGTCATATTCCCGCATCCGATAAGAATTAAAATTTCAATTCTTTGAGTAACAGTTAAATATGCCATAATACTTTAAATTGAATAATAATTTCTATGTCGCTTACAATACTTACTAGAAAGTCGGAGTGACAATGACGCTTTGCAAAGATTTTCACCTACGTGATCCATAAAAGACTATGGAATTCGAAAAACTAAATTTGATAACGCTTTTGTTATATTTTAATTGATTTACGTTTTCTAACATTCAATCGTCATTTACTCGAAAACTTTCCTATGTAAGAGGGCAACATTTTTCAGAATCAAGGAAAAAAATATGGTGTTGCCATTTAAAAAAAAATCGATGACGTCATTACTCGAAAACAAATGACATTTGAAAATCGCATTTTACGCTAAAATATGTATTTTTTAAATTAAAAATGGACCTGTTCGAGGATTTTTCCCAAAAAATAATTGTTTCGTTTTTATTGAATTTATTCCATACTTTTGGCGCATACTGTATATATTTGCGAGTAAATCATGTGCTGTGAATACGTTATTGATTTTTTTTTCATTTACGGTTTTTTAGGTGTTCAGCATTAAGAGATGAAGTGGAACGCAAACAATATTGTGGAATTGTTAATCGTCGTCAGCTAATAGCTAGTAAACTCGCTAAAGGTTACAATTAAAAATATCTAGATTCTTGCAGTTCATATTATAGGTTCCATACATAAAATTTACAGGAAAATTTTGAAGCAAGTTTGTTATTGTTAGAACTTTATTGAACGTTTTAATTTGTCTCGAATTTTCCCGTGGAACAGATAGGTTCAAGCAACGCATATTTTGGTACACCGGGACAGCATCATATCCTATAATTGTAGTTTATGGTCACTCTATTATGTGCCGAAATAAAAATCTCGTATACAATTATAGTGCTCAGATTCAATGTGAACCTTGTAAACTCAGGCATCTGAACTCTAAAATGTCCCCAAACAAAAAATAAATTGTTGTTGTTCTTGAGTGCCTCGTCCAATAACGTTATTACCGAATCTCTCATTTAAAAATTCACGAGCAATAAAACTAAAATGTGGAGAACCCCGTCGTGCATGAACCTCATTCTTTGTCTTAGCTCATAGGCAACGTCGTCAAGTAGTTCAGATAAAACGTCTTCAATAAAACGTCTGTAGAAGGCACCGATGAAAGTTCTTAGTAAAAAGTAAGGCTTAAAAAGAAAATTTCCAATAATTCCCACCCATGTATTCAAAGAAAACTGATGTTGAAATCGAGATTCCATTATAGCATTAGGGTTTTCATTAGACCAAACGTGTTTATTGTGGAAGTTCATTCATAGCATCTCTGGAAAAATTAGCTTCGTCGGTAAACAATATGCCAACGGTAAAGTCAACATTTTGTAATTTTTTTTGTAAAATCTAGTGGCAAAATTGTAGGCGAGCAGGATAGTCTTGCAGCAGTAAAACTTGAATCCTCTGTATGTGATACGGATATAACTGTTGTTGCTTCAGAACGGACAAAACTAATATATGATTCGCATTAAGATTTGCAGCGATCTTCCCCGTACTAGTATTTAGCTTTTTTCAACTCAGGCGTCTAACACTTAAATGTTTTCCAGAAATTGGACCTTTCTGAAATGAGCCTGACTCCGAAAGACGCAGAAAAACATTTCTGAACATTCTTGGATTTGGAGTTGGATGATTTGGAAATCTTTCTATATAAATTCGCCTAGTCTCAGTACCATTTTCAGCATTTGAATATGCTTTTAAAGCTTAATTTGACAGTACACAATATTAAATAACATGACGATTTCTTATTATTTTAAATTGAGTTCTTCATCTCTATACTCCAATTACGTTCGTCAAACCAAAAAACCAATTAGTCTAACACTTAACAGTCCCATTGAAATTAAAAACGAAGGAATACGGATGATCGCCAACGTGACCTCTACCTCTTCCGTCAATGGCGATAATAAATTAGAATGTCAACACTCCCCGCACAAATTGCCAAGTGATGGATCGAGCGAGGCGCAACGCCGATGGTCAAATCTGAAAAATGTAATTGACATTTACCCACCCGCTGGGCCGACAAGCAATCGTTTGTTCTAATACGCCGGTTAATGGACCCTAACAATCGTTTCACTTTGACCGTGTAAAAGTAATGGATACACGATATTTGTTAATTTCTTCGCTTGGTGGGATCGAACGTACTTATCGCGGCGTTGACGTTGACCTTTCGTTTCTAATTATTGAAAGTTGATTAATGTGATTGATGTCTGATGGCCCGGGAGGATCGCCCGAAAACGATCATGAATGGCTGCTATTTTCCTGTATATTATATTTTAAGCCGTGTATCGTGGAAGCATACATTTTCAAGCTGATACAAAATCTGAAAAATAATGTTAAAGAACACTTTTTCATAAGAAACAGAATTATACAGGGTCTTTCTAAAATTGTACCATGTTATTTTCGTATTAAAATAGAGGAAATTTTCAGTGGCGAGACAGTAATCAAGGCAGTGAATGAATTCGAACCCTGCAAGGCTGCAGGGCCAGATGGAGTTTTCTCTTCGTTGTTACAGAAGGGCCAGGATATTCTCTTACCACGTATGATAACAGTTTTTCAGGCCAGTTTTGCGATCAGTCTCATATCCATTCTATTTAAACCGATGGAAAGAGTTGTGGATAGATACCTCGTGGAAAGAGTCTTAATCAGACATCGCACATCCATGAGAACCAGCACCACGCAGACAGCGCTACATGGTATTGCATAAGGTAGAGAAGGCCTTTCAGTGCAAGGATTGGCCATACACTTTGATATAGAGAGTGCCTTCGATAAGGCAAGAACTGTAAACATATGCGACTCACTTTAGCACCGAGGCACACCTGCTATTATGGTCAAATAGGTGAGATCCGCATTGGAGTAAAGGAGAGTTAGTGCAACCATGGGACATATAATGCGATAGAATGCAGAGAGCTTTTAGGATTATAGAGGGATGGTGTAAGGAGGCGGGTTTCTCAGTCAATCCAAAAAAGACTAAGATGATTCTCTTCACAAAAATGAGGACGATATATGCCTCTAGTCAGGGAGTTAAAATACTTGAGGATAGTCTTGGGCAGTAAATTGTCTTGGGGGCAACAGATTGAAAGAATTATCTGAAAATCAATGGCAATTAAGGAAAGTAGTAGGTAAAAACTGAAGACTTAATCCGAGGGTACTTCACTGGGTGTACACGACGGTGATCAGACCGAGGTTACAATATGGGACCTTGGTGTGGTGGCCGAGTGTGGACCTAACAGAGGGTCATGCCACTATAGCATTCAGGGCAGAAAGGGAGATCCCAATCTCTGCTATAAGGGTTACTGAAGCGGAACGGTGGTAGCAGGTAGAGGACATGGTCTCCCCCCCCCTCCCCGGGATACCTGGTATGATATACGGATGGGTTCCCCGGAGAAGTATCCGGGTGGAGAAATATACCTCGAAAATATTCGCTAGGTATATACGCCATGGTCTAGGCAGAGGTCTACTATTTTGACGGTAGCAAGCAAGAAAGGAGTAAAAAATTGTACGGAGAAGAAAATTCTTCATCTGTTCTGACAGTCAGGCTGCTCTCAGGACCCTTAGTTCTCCAAAGATAAGATCTACTTTCGTTCAGGAGTGTGGAAATGCTCTGGCCAGGGAGTGTCTGGCCAGACACAGGAAGGTGGAGTTGGTCTGAGTTCCCGGCCATAAAGAATTCCTTGGTAACGAGAGAGATCAGCTAGCTCATCTTGGATCTGGGGAGCCTGGCCAGGGATGGAATTGGAGGAATATAGAATGTAGAAAGGCTCATGACTCTTTGGATGGACCCAATAGATCTAGGACAGTGTGACTGCTGAACCTCAGTCGAAGCTCCCTGAACCAAATGGTTGCGGTCCTGATAGGTCATTGCAGACTCAGAATAAGGCATCTAAGTTTGACTACTATTTTGTGTTGAAATAAGTCGATTTAAGTAAATTTACCTTGATGAAATTGTGCTTAATTTAGGCGCTAAAATTACAGTTTTTTTAAATAAATTTAAAATAAATAATTTTGCTAAAATTTAAATAAGTTGACAGTTTTATGGGAAAAATCTTATACCAAAATTATGTTGCATATCAATCTGTTATGTATAAAACGATTTTCTTAATTGAATCAAATTTCTGCGTGGACAAATAATTTAGATGAGGCAATTTATTCATTGCAAAAAATAGTAGATATTGATTACGATTTGTTTCGTAATTTGTATTTTAAAAACTAGAAGTAGATTTTAGGAAGTTTATGACACCACCAAATTTTAGAAAATTGCAAAAGTAGTTTTAAATTTATAACAAAAACATAATAATTGACACTTCAGGCTCATCTAGCACCAATACTAAGCATATTTATACTAAGATAACATATAGGTTTAAAGACCTAACCCAACTAACATTTAAGCATAATAGACTACTGCACAAGAAAAATGAACCTAAATTGATCGAGATTTACTACATTTCGCCATAAAAATAGTCTTTAATGTTACAAAATCTTATAATACCAAAATTTTAGTCAGAAATTTGTTAACTAAGAGAATGACTTCCAAGTAAAACAAAATATATGTCAATTTATACAGTTCAAAATTACATATTGTTTACCTTTTCTGTGTTTTCAAATGCTAACATTCCAATAACGTGTAAGAAGAAGTTATAATTTACTTAATTTCGCCTTGAAATCTGTCTTCAATATCCAGGGATTTTTTAAATAATTATAATAGGTAAATATTTGCATATTTATTACAAAATTTTAAAACTTATTTTGTCTTCAACTATAGTGGTTAAGAAGAAGGTAATAACTAGTTGTTTTTGCTATATTAAATCCTTCAATTTAATAAGTTCTGTTTTTATTACAATATTAAATATATTCAACTGTGTTGATAACTTCTAAGAAATATTTGATCATTTCAATTAACCTAATAGAAATATTGTTCTATATTATTATATACAAATTTACTTATTAATAATACTTCGACGTAAATGTTTCTTAAAAGGATCTTTTAGGGAGTAAGCTTCTTGTTATATGTATTCAGATAGATATTTTCATGCAATAGGGTGTTGAAGTTGTTTTGTGTTTTGATGATCTGCAATAAAAACCTACTTGTGCCGTACGAGTAAATCAAAAGATAAAGCCCAACAGGCGGCTTACCACACAATATTTCAGAGTTGTAAAAAATACTTATTGGGTTCATATTTCGCCTACCAAAATCGAAGCCAACACTGCAGATTATATAAATCAAGCTAATGATAATATATCGATAAACACATCATAAGTATTCCATATGATAACACTGTTGTCGTCTCAAATGAATTCAGTAGTGCATGTGAATTGAAATTTGAATTGAATTCCGTTCGAAAATATTTATTTTGTTTTTGTTATTACACACACATAATATTATTGGCTTTAATTTGAATTTTCAATCACAAATAAATCCAAGTGTTGAATTTTATATGTAGGTACCTAGTAATAATTTAGTTGGTAATAAATTACCATAAAATGTCTTTATTTGGAGGAAATTTCAACCACAAAGTTAATATTTTGCTGTGACGTCAACATTGGCATAGGCAATCTGTCCTATAGGTTGTAACAAACGCTAGATGTTTTGTTTATTATTTCTAATTGATTACTTAATAAAATTACGTTAATAGAGATATTTTTAATACATTTATGACGAAAAATTATTAAATACATTTTATCACGAAATACATCCAGTTTTTGTTTTAGGTTATTTTTCGGGATAATAATATTATTAAGAAGCAATAGTAAAAATGTATATTTATAAAAGTTATGTTTATAAAAGTTTGGTGATCACATTGTACGAAAAAATTTCCTGGGTTGTACAATTTGTTGAATAGAAACCGAAAATACAAACTTTATATTATATTAAAATCTAAATATCTATAAATACTCATATACTAACTCCTACTCTACTTGTAGCTTTGTAGCCTGACTTATATTCTTTCTTTCTCTTCCTGTCCCTGTTCGCTATTAGAATGTATATACGCAAACATATTATGTTGTCTCTCTCTAGCAAAAGAAGGTCATATAAAGGGCATAATTAGTGTATATTTTGGTAATAATGTGTTGAAATTTTAACATAAAATTGGGCCGTATTTCTTTTACGTCCAATTATCTTATTGGAATAAAATCTTTGCCGACCAATTATTAACTTCCATATTACTTTAGTTTTTTTCCCCACATAAGGAAAAAGGCCAACGAATATAGGTAAACTTTCCGGAATTGGTCATGAAAAGTTTATGACCAATTCAGAGGTCAAGTTAACGTAATTTTAACTTTAAATGTTGTTGGGAAGAGTCTGTATATAAATTGAGTGTGCAAATTTTTGTAAATCACTGTTTGGAGCAATCTTATTTGAAATATAACAAATAGTGTTTCAATCTTGCTAAAATTATTTTTAATGTTAAAATTTATTGAGTCAAGGTCCAGAGTACTGCTGGCAGAGTACTGAAATTAACTAATTGTAAATTTACTGCCACTTGTCTGAAAGAGTGGAGTAGAGTGATTCTTTTTCTCTATTTTATTCATTGCTTATTACTTAACGTCTACCAATCGACCGTTGTCGACAATCCGCCATATCGATAGTTACGTGTAAACTCGGGACCGTAGCCGGCCGAGAGCAACCACCAGTGTTACCAGATTCGTAATAATGTTCCATGTTTCTTATTTAGATACAAGAGTCTCGCATTCAAATTTTGGAAGATTTCCTGTATCAGCCAACACTAATAAAAAATAAGACAATAGAAATGACAAAAAAATTTTTTTAAGAATCAGTTGTTGTGCGAACATATGTGGCATGTGGTAAGCAATAAATGAAAATAATAATGGTTTGAATACTGATAATAGAACATCTAGAAAATGACACCATTTCCATATATGTAGCAGTGTCTGAATCATTTTGAGATAAAAAAAAGTACATGCATAAAACTTAATTCCAATAAGGAAAAACAAAATGTAAATGGTCCCAGTTAATACAGTAAAACGATTGCAAAAACAGCTCAAATTGATCGTGACATCCTTAATTTGATGTCATAAATACCATTTAAGTAAAGCGAATTTATTTCGTTTTCAGATAATAACGTTATTAAGAAATTACCTTCTCAAAGAACAAGATCCTTATTTGTACGCCGATGATAACTTTAACATTGATCGGCTATTATCCAAATTGTTGTTGAATCGGTGTGGGATGAGGCTTATGTCTTTACACGTATTTTATTGAACGATTTTTTATTTACAAAGGCGAAATATGAAAAAAACGTGTATTAGATACTAGGCAATATATCTAACCTCGTATTCCTTGTCACGCTAATAGAAACAGACGTTTATTGATTTATATTTGGATATATTTAATCCTTTAAAGGTATGTCTAGTCTAACATACAGGTAATTAACTATTTGCTATACAACTTTGAATGTAATCTTCTTATTACTGTTGTCATACTTTTAAGAACCGATAGTGTTAAAAGTATTTTGGATGGGTTTGTTATTTTATCGTTTTTTTCCCACATCAAAACTGCAATACCATATTCTTTTATTTCGGATTAGGCATTTCAAAAGTCCATCAGACATCAACATGTTTGCATATATGCATAATCTACAATTGTAGTTTTTTTTTTACTAATTTGTAATCATCGTTTTTTTACTAATTTGTGTGCATGTAAAATAATTATATACAGAGTATAACAAATAAGCAGGGCATTCCATTAATTGCATATTTTAGACGACGAAATATGACGATTTAACCCGATTTACCTATATACAAAAATGCCTCTCTTAAAAGACGCAGGATGCTGAAGTTGAACTCTTAAAATTGTTTTTTCCCAATAATTTTGTCAATTTTTCACACGTAAGTTTCAAATTTAATAGAGATACTTCTTGTGGTTAACCAAATCCTCAAGGGAATTTTTGTAAATGGAGCCTAAACATCAATCGTAGAATCTGGAGGGAAGGGAGTACTTTGCCCTTACATTTTTTCATTCAGCGGGGTAGACAAACAATTTGCGGCCGAGGTCTGGGTAACATGGGAGAGCCATTTGACTTACGCAAATTGTAATTTTCGAAATGGTAAATGTCGTCGAGGAGCAGTCTAGCATAAGCACTAGGACTAGGAATTGCCGAACCCCATTGAATCAAATGAACCGCCTTTCGAAGCATGTTGCAAATTTTTGATTTTTCAAATTCCCATCAATACCTTTGTGCACTTTCAAAATTGATTTTAGCATAGAATATTTTATCCACATTGAAAAGGCAATAACCGTTCCTCCACATTGAAAAAGTAGCACCTCTTCTGTAATTACTTCTTCTTCTATGCCCCTTTTTTTCTTCAGTTATCGAATTCCACCAATTATTTCTTCTCGTACACACTTTTGCTTGTTGCTGGTAACAGAAGTAATGTTGCTTATTGCTGGATTTCAGCCGGAATGAAGAAATTTTCAGCATTCTCAATCATTTTTTGTATCGATTTTGCAATTTTTTCACTCTTGTTGACAAATAAACAAACGCGTATCATAGAAATGATTCGAAAACTTTCTAGTATTCAGCTGACAATCAATATTCTTGATAAAAATAAATTTGTCAAATATGACTCTTTTCAAAATCATAATTTTTCACTTGCTTTTTTTTTGGAAATCGCGAAGACGGACTAATTTTTTCGATTCTTCGTCTTAAATACTATGCGTCTTTAAAATTTCGCTTCGATCGGTTTGGGGGCGGCTTATAAAGTTTCCGGATTTTCTTTTGCCCGTAGCTACTTTGCTATTGGTCGCAGGAGGACGCGGTTTGGACCGGGGGGTTTTGGGGCTCGCCGAGAACGATACAATTTTTGAGAATGAAATATAGAACAAAAATACAGAAGTGCGCGATAAGTATATGATATTTGTTATATTTTACTTATCTGTTTTTTCCGTAGGAGATTTTTTAATTAGGCAAACTTACTTTCAAAAATAATCCTTGAGTGATCTTTTTGGCGCAAGGATTTATTCGATTAATCTTTATTTTTCCAGAAGTATGGCAAAATACCCAATTAAACTAAAGAAAAACTAGAATTATGTCACAAATAAATAGTTTCAGAGAATGCCCTAAAGCAAATTTTATTAACTGTTCGCATTTTACTTGATTTCAGGTTTTGAAAGCATTTTTTGGAAAACTGTATCTAGTACCGATAAAATACTCTACGGGACAAGGATAGATGGTCATTTAATATACTTGTACTGCGTCGCAGCTGTGCGAGTACCCGTAAAAAGAAATAAGTACAAACATTTATAAAGTGCGAAGAACAACATTCTAGTATCTTATAATCATATTAGCCATGCCTTAAGAATTTATCACCTGTCGTTTACTACACTGCGGCGTTTCAAAATAATTCATCTGAGATTTCTCCTGATGCCAATTTATTTTGCAAGCGGTTCCGCGGCATTCTCTTGTTGCCGTTAATTCCTTTGGTGTTACAGACACTGTAAAGATTAAATAGCCGATATAAATGATCGGATTAAGGGTATGTATAACAATTAGTTTTTCTTTCTTTTAGCACTGATTCACGTTCTCTTTTGTGCGTATAATATACTAAGGTGGATGAAATATAAAGGGAAATTTGTATTTATTCTCACAGTAAAAGAAATTTTTAATGCTTCTTATTCTTCTACATGCTATGAGCGAAACTAGAACAACAGTTACTAGCAATTAGAAACCAAAACAGGAAAACAATAAGATATAGCATGGCTAGTCCGAGAACCAATGAAAGAAAATAGAATATCAAAGACATTTAAGTAAAGTATGAGTAGGAATATATAGCATATAGCATGGTTACGCCGAGAACCAATGAAAGAAAATAGAATATCAAAGTCATGTAAGTAAAGCATGAGTAGGAATATCGATGAAATGGGAAATGTGAACGGAAATAAAAATGAAAATAGAAGCAGCTGGTAAATATTTAAATATCGTTTTTTTACTTATTTTTTCACAAAATTTAGACAATTTCGTGAAAATTGTCACCTTGAAGATGTAATATTTTAAAACTACGAAACCGGTAGTCAAATAAATAAGAGTTGACTTTATTCAACATGTTTCATTTTTGTTTATGTACATTCACAGAAATCAAGCAAGTACAGAAAAACGAAACGCACTAGCCATAATACTACTATGATTAATAGTATTTTTAGATTAACAACAGAAGGTGATAGATTACAGTGATGTCTTACGTTTATAGTTATATTACAGTTTTAAGAATTTTTAGGAAAATTTCAATTGATTACTTTATTAATACTCTATACAAAAATAAATTACGTTACAGGAGCCTTTACTTAACTTTAGTTTTTAATTTCGTAACACCACAGTTTTGCATTATATTGCAGATATATTTTTATTTTTTAAATGCATTTCTAGAAAAACCATTCGTTTGAAACATTTTTTTGTTGGGGGTTTTTTGTTGCTTTCGGCTAGATATACAAGTTCCTTGTAGTATCTGCACTTATACTACGGATACCCTGTATAATCCCCTGCACCGTCTCAGCGCAGCATTCGGTGGCTTGCTGCTTATCTTCATCTTTAATAAAAACGGCCATTACCTCGTATAATATCTAATTTAAATGGGACGGGTGGGTGCGGGGCCCTTAAACAGTTGCACATCGGGGGAGTAGAGATAAAACCGCTCCGATTAACACCGATTACATCTGGCGATCAGCGGGGCGTCGATAGACAATGATCGTTCGAAAAATTACTAAATAATACACGGGCCAGTTAACAATGGAACAGCAAACACACGGTATAAGTAGAGGAAAAGGCGTGCTGCGATGCGAGGCGCTGACGATAGGCGTTCAGCTCGCCGTGAAATTTTCTGTCAAGCCAAAAACAGTAGGTTCTGCCTAAAAACTGCTTTACAGTGTGCAGTGTGCAGCAAGCTCTTGAACCTACAACACATTTCCTAAAATTCTGACTTGCAGTTTATTTTACAGTTGTCAATTCACAATTGCAATAGAAGTGATACTAACCCTTTAGCCCGAATGTACACACTAAAAACTAAACTGCTTATTCAAATTTGACGAGTAACAATAACCAACAGCGTAACATACAGGGTGATTCAGCAACTTATCTAAAAAAATGTTTTGAATGTACTCTTACAAATACAATTTTGTAAAAATAAAATCAAACAGAGCAGTTCAAAAATGATTTAAAAATACACTTCCGCACGGCACTGGAAACTGGTCCACTGTAAAATCTTAGAAGACGTATAAGCGGCGAGCGGTGACTGGACAAAAAATTTACATTTTCAAGGGAAAAAAATAAATTACATTTTACAACACCTATTTTAATGCAGCAAATTCAACTACTTTTGCCACTATCATTATTAATTATTAATAGAATTGATTTGTAGTCCAAATGATTAAAGTCAGGTGATGATGGCGGCCATGGTACGGGTCCTTCTCCCACAATCCCCTGCTATTAATGCTTGCACACATTGTACATGGTACGGAAATAATTGAGCCTCGTGTATGATACGCCACATTGTTGCAATACGCCGTGGACGCCATGGATCTCCATCTCTTCCACGATTCGGTTGCAAATGTAGCGCGTCACGCCTGCGTCTATCTACACTTGCACTCACTGCACACCGTTGTCAAAGTAGCTGCATTTGGCACAGTTTACCAGGAAATCGTTCTGCTAAAGCAGTTTCACTTTACCATAAAAAAATGTAAATCACAAAAAAGTTAATAGGGTAAGTAATCGCATATTTGAAATCGCCTGGCTAGAAATTACAGTAGCCCAGCGATGTAAAGGTTGAAAATACTTCAAGTTCAATAATTTTTTCTCAGAAACTACAGGGATTTAAAAAAAATACGACATTGACTCCATTTTTCATGACGCATCTATTCCCATTTTTTTAAGATAAGTTCTGATTCACTCTGAATAAAATAAAAGTTTCAGTTAATATATTTTGCAAGCTCAACAACACAACAACACTTGTTTATTTAAGAGTGTTAGAGACCGTTTTATTCACGTCGCTTAATTTTCGCGATGATAAAACATGACTAAAACACGAATGCAATACAACGGCTCATCCACTATCACAAGCTTAAGATAAACAAGTTTAATTAAAGGAAAACAACATATTTAAACATCAAAAACTCGATGTAAGTGTCACGACGAAACACGCTGGTTGCTACGGTTCGATTTAATGATAGTGAAATAAGACTTTTTTATTTCTCTAGTGAATAAAGTTCAGGCTTTGTTGGCTTTAGCGAGAAAATAAAAAGTCAATTATAGGGTAAATGTGGATATAAAATTTCTAAGAAGAGTTACGGATACGTTGCATTGTTATATACCTAGAAACGAAAGTAACAATTTTATATCTAGTGCCAAATAAGTTTATGTTATAAAAATATTATCATCGAAAGCTATATGTTTAAAAATATGTATTTTATAGATTTTGGTACTTAAAATTTTATTATTTAAACCTTTTTTTATCGTCATTTGTTCTTGTTCGGTATCCTTGAAAATATCCAGAGAAACTATTAGAGTTCAGTTACTAAATATTTAAAATTGTCTTTGTAGAAAACTCTATTGCAGGAGTATGGAGCTCTTAAGGAATATATGGACGTGTTCGTGTTTGAGGAGTTTCTATGGCGCATGCAGTATGACAGGTCGCTTGTTGGACCTCTCAGGTCCAACGTGGCCTTTAGAGGTAGACGTATTATATCACGTGTATCATATTGCAATGTTTTTTTGCGAGCCGAAATATTTTAACGCTGAAACTGAAACTAATTTTAAAAATAATATAATTAAACTTATCATAAATCGATACTGTGTAACACAAGCTACACAGTAGTATTTAAAATACCCATTTTTGCCTGTTATATCGCTAGGGTGTCCTTGTACAATTCTGCAAGATGTAAAATATCTTCGCCTATGTAAGATACGTTCCGGTCCACGGTCTCCGTAAACTGGATTCACACTAGCAGTGTTCCGCAATTTTTGAACAGTGCTTTGCACTGATATATGATTGGGTTGTTGTTTTTACGCGTCATAATTTGCAAACAAGCCACAAATCAAATTTATTACTTTTGTTTTAAAGAGGTAGGTAACAGGCGAACGGCAGCTACCATGGCGAAGGCATTAGATCGGTGTTGCCGGTTTGCAATTTAGGCAATCAGAAGAATCGAGTACTTGAGAGGCATTGAAGGAACTAATTTAGATTTTAATTTAAGAGGTAACCTATATGAAAACAAGAAACTACTATCTCCTTCAGTACCTCTGTTCTCTATAGGTTGAGAAGGGAGCAATTAAATAAAGATATTAACAAATTAAAATTCATGTATTTATTTCTCACTATGAATCTGGTGGTAAAGATGAAAGAAATCGGTGAAAGCTGACAGAGGGCCTGCTCATCTATATACCCTTTCCAGACTTAATACCATATCCGCTAATTCCCGATTTGAAGAAGGTATTTTGAAGCAAAACAACGTGAGTTTATAGTTGATAGAACAACCGAAACACGTACGTGCCTGCGTTGTGCCACAACATAAAGTTTGTAAACAATTGAATAATAAAGATGAGGGTCGGCCTGCTGAAATTCATGACACTTTAAACGGTAGACGGCTTGGTGAAAATTAAAAAACACAACCTTCTTTGAACAATTTTAACTCCGTGTAACTTAAAGACAAATTAAGCTCACGTAATTTTTTTTTATGAACTTACTAGTATTTCATTATCTTCGTTTCTAGAATACGTCACGTGTTTGTGACACCCTGTACAAAAGGTGGTCTGGTAGGTTATACTACTTAACAACTTCATTTGGTATTTAGATTTATTTTTAAAATCACCATTTTATACAAAAGTTTAATTTTTCAAGTACTCAAATTTGGAACAGCTGATAGTGGCTGTTCTTTAAGAATTTACCGTTCGCCTATCATAAAGGATACAGTAAGCACAGTAAGTCAAAAGCAAATGAAAAAGGCATGCTGTGATCCCCGAGACCATTATAATGTCAAAATGTTAATCGCTTTCGACTTTAAATGGGTCCCGGGAATTCGTTGTTGTTTTTTGGTGGTTGGTGTGAATTATGGATCAAGTTTGCTATCTAAAGATATTTAAAGGAAATTAATTATTAAATAACTAGTTTGGCTGCATATTTTATAACTACACAACGTTTGTGTTAAAAATAACCTTATTATTATTATACAGGGTGTTGAAAAAGAGTGTAAAATATTTAAGGAGGTAATAGTATGAACCAAAATAAGCAGAAAAGTCTTAATAAACATGAGTCCGCAAAGTAACGGTTGCGGAGATATGGACCACTATTCGTTTTTCAAAAATTTTATTTTATTAGGAATAAACCGACAAAGGAAGCTTTTAACAAACAAAAAACAAAGTTACAGAAGATGTTCAAAGTGCCATCCGTCCATTTCCAAACAGGCACGACATCTTCGTCTCAACGATATTCGAACTCTTTCGAAAACACCCTCCTTGGTTTGGATTTCTGGACACTTTTGAGCTGCAGCTCTTCCAGGAGTACCATACACTAATGTCTTCAAATATCCCCAAACAAGGAAATCTAGAGGGTTCAGATCAGGCGATTTTGGAGGCCATAAAACAGGTCCGGCCCTTCCTACCCATCTATGTGGAAAAATTTGGTGTAAATGCTCTCTAACGGCCATGCAAAAATGAGCTGGAGCACCATCATGCTGGAACCACATTTGTTGCCTCTGATTCAAAGGAACGTCTTCTAAAAACTCATACAGTGTGTTCTGCAGAAAGTTGAGGTAAGCAGCGTCTGTTAATCGGTTTGGTAAAACAACAAGACCTAGAAACCTGTCACCTACAATACCCATTCAAATGTTTAATGAAAAACGTGCCTGATGTCCAGATTCTATTAGAGCATGAGAATTTTCGTCGGCCCAAATATGCGTATTGTGAAAATTAAACACTCCATTTCTTGTAAACTCGGCCTCATCAGTAAAAAGAATGTTTGCAAGAAAACAAAGGTCTTCAGCATCATGAAGTAGAAACCAGCGGCAAAAAACCAAGCGTGCCTGATGATTATTTATTGGATTTAAGGCCTGTACTCGTTGCACATGGTATGGATAAAGCAGTTACTCGTGAAGGATTTTCCAAAGAAGAGGATCACTAATTCCTACCTCGGCTGATATTTTCCGCATACTCGTACCTGGATTCTGCTCTACCAGTGCTAGAATTTCTTCTGCTCTAGAAGTGAATACCGACCTTGGTCTTCCAGAACTGTTTGCTCCAGGAACCAGTATCACGCAATCTTTGGTGAATTCTTCCAGACATGCGTTGTGAAGGAATCTGGCGATTTGGATAAGTGTCTACATATAGAAGTCGCGCTTCGGTGGCGTTTCTATTAGCACGACCATACATGAAATGCATGTCTGTTAATTCTGCGTTAGAGTAACCAGCCATAGCGAAAGAAAACTTGTGCACTGAGAACAACTGTCAAATACGTACTGTTTATTTCACTATACATCAACCAACTATTATAAGAAAATACACAACGCTTTTGCAAAACAAAACAAGGGGCTAAAAAACATAAAACATTCCATATCTCCGCGACCGTTACTTTGCGGACCCATGTTTATTGAGACTTTTCTGCTTATTTTGATTCATACTATTTCCTCCTTAAATATCTTACACTCTCTTTTAACACCCTGTATATTAATAGCAGATATTAAATTTTTACAAAAATTGTTAAGTGAATTAAAAAGCCATAGACCTGCAAATTCAAAAATGCTCTAAAAAAAGAAAGAAATTATTTGCTTCGTATTCTTTTTTGCTTCTGAATACTAATTTTTGAGTTTCTACGACCTTTTGAAATCTGGCCTACAACTTTTTTGTTTGATAATATCTCCTGAGCCGCTTAAACAATTATTATTATAATTTGGTATATGGAAAAGAAACAGTTAAAATCCGTTTATTTTATTATTATTATCAACAAGGAAATAAAGACAGAGGATTAACCTATAAGATAAAATGAAATACAGTGAATAACAAATGACAATTAATAGATCAAAATAAAAAAAAACATAAAACATGCTATATGAATAATAAAGGAATGTAAGATAATATAACGTAGTACACAATACAAAAGCCAACATATTAGTCTGCAGGAAGATATCAATGAATTCTACAAATTTAGTCCAAGTTCAACATTGCTAATAAATGAGTCTAATTTATTTTTAAAGCATTTATAGAGATGGTGTGTTTACAATGTCGGCACGATTTACAATAAAATTTTGCCGCGCGGTTGATCTAAAACGTTCTTTGTACAGTTTCAGGTTGTGACGACGCAAATTTTCACTAGTAGTTATCAGTTAATGTAAATGTGACGGACATGTCAATCGAAATATTGTTGTGAAGATCCCGATGTCTAAAAATAAGGTAACCACGTAATCTTCTTTCTCCAAGTGGCATAACGTTAAGTCTGCGTCTATCTTCGTACAACAGATGACAGAAATAAGGAACGCATTTTGTTAACCAGTTTTTCACATGTTCACTCGCATCTAAATCTCTCCACACATTATATTCCATGATAGACCTTATGTAAATTTTATACAGGATGTTTGATAGGTAGATTTTAAACGGGTAATAGCTTTTATCTACCTACGAAACACCCTCTATAGTTGTTTAAAGAGCGCGACATTAAGTTGTTGAAAACACAGAATGTAACACTTGAATTGATGTGGCGCCGCACAGAGCTAATATGAGTTTCCAATTTCAAGGTGGAGCTGATGATAGTAACTCCACTTGTGAATCCTGAATGAAGAACAGTTCCATCAGTAAAAAGGTAAATTGAGTGAGGATTATTGTTACCCAAATGAAGAACTGAACGCATTTCTAAGTCGAAGAGCCAGTCATCACACTTTTTTTCAAGCGAGTGGAGATCACAATGGAACACATTGCTATGCGAATGAGGTTTACCAAATATTTTAGTATGATTATCAAAAAATATAGAAGTAGAAGTAAGATTGTGGTAAATCGGTGCAGTAAATCAAAAAAGGAACGGCCCAAGGGGTGAACTCTGAGTGAATAGACGATTCCACTCGAAAAGAAAACGTACGGCTGGTGACATAAACAGTAATCCAACTTAAAAGTAGGGCAAAATATTCCAGCTTGGCAGCAATCTTCTGCAGGGAAAACGGTCGACTGCTTTCCACATAAACAATATCAACTGGTGTACGTGAATCTAAGTCCGTTGTCCAACGGTCTAGGCAAATTGACCATGTTGGGTCTGAAGTATGACATCTGTAGAGATAGCGAACGGGAACAAGGCACTGGATATTATCCTGTCCAATATTTTCAGAGACCAAAATTGTTGGCCTTTAGTTGTTTTTGCTAAATTTGATAATAAACTTGAAATTTTTGTAAAATACCAAATTGGAAATGAAGAGAACACTTTTGTTCGAGTATTTTGGAAAATATTTGTCGCGTGGAATCTTCGTCAATTGGCCCCTACATCTTGTTTACGATTTTTTCAATCGCTTTTGCCGCAGTAATAAGAACATTTTAATAACTTTTTCTAGAAAATTGAGCCCCAGTTATGCAGAATGAGACGATGCTTTGAAAACACTTGAAACAAGTTTAGAAAAGAAATATACTAAATGTCATTACGCGTACTTGGCGCCCTCTGTGTCACTTGATAAAACTATCATATTAATCATGTTCAGATATGCTACAACCGCATGCCAAATTTTATGACTTAAAAGTTCAGGAGACCAAAACTTTGCTTTTTTCAGTAATCTGTTTGCAACTAGGCCCAATTTTAAAAAGCTATATACTCCCAAAAAGTTATAATTCGAAGGAACAAAAAAAAATCGTGTCAATTAATTTATCATGTTAATTATGTACTCAGTCATCTTGTATATTATATATTGTTTACAATATTTTATTTTATCTATCTATATTTTTCTATAAATAAATGTTTTAAAATAACTAGCTTATATTTGAGTCATACATTGACTTTCTGTACCATGTAATTTATTATTCATACGATTGTACTAAGTATAGAGGTAGCAATCAATAATTGTTTCTATTTATAGTACCTACGGAAAAAAACAATACAACATTAAATCATTAAAATACTGTTTTAGGTATCTAACATGAGCAGTCACATTTTTATTTATTAAATTCAACACAAACAACTTGTACTATTTCTGTTTTCTAATTTTTCTAATGCATTTTACATATAGTGTATATCATTTTGAGTAACACCACCCCTTGAGCTTAGGAGCCACGGGTCGAATTTCGTTTTCTTAAAGGTATTTATGGATTTGCATTGTGTAGTGTTTCCTTTGCACAGTTTGTCTTAAATACCATATATGAATATAATTTTGAGTGTGGTCCTGTTCAGAATATCTATCAGATAAGCTAGCTTTCATACAGTTTTTCATTATATTCAGTCCCAGATCGCATCTCAAGCTGCTTATATTTATTCAATATTGGACGTCTGTGACTTATGACCTTTAAGCCAGGTTCATGTTTGTTCCTCTGTAGTAAACAGATTTTTCGGAATTCCGATTTAACACTGCCGAATCGATAAAATCAAGGGAAATGTAACTATAGCAACTCGTGTAAGGGCAATTTCTGAAGTTTAATACGCGGCTGTTTATGTGTCCCTATATAACTAGAGGAATGTAAATAGTACAGGAAAAAATACAAAAGGCAATTTAACCGATACGATTTTCCATTGAGATATGGGCTCATTGTTAGAACAATTGCATATGGAAATATGACTCTGTGTCGAAAGTTAACGTCGACGCGCTCGAATAAACGTGTGTGTTAAAAAGTAATTTAAAAGAAATGTCACTAAAACATTCCAACAGATAAAGGACTGAGCAAATGTTACATTGTACAGGTTCTCATACCCTATAGTATGGGCCTACAGTGAGAATAGAAAATAGTCGCGTCAAATTAGCATGAAAAATGTGAAAATAGATAACTTTTTGCGGAGAAGTCCGATTGAGATGCGGTTTTCTGCAAAATGTTCAGGGAATTTTTTATAACAAAAGGTACATCTAACCTCTGTACACTCGCAAATTTTTAATTGTTTATTTAACAAATGACCCATTTTTGTTGAACATATGGCAAATGTCACACACGATTCAACTAAAATGTCTGGAAAATGTTCTCTGGGGGGTTTTCGAGGTCCCTCTTTATCACTTTGGTGTTAGCTTTATTATTTATTGCTAAATTGTTGTAACTGGGCTAATTAACAAATTAAAAACTCCACCCCCAAAATCACTAGAGAACCGGAACTTTTTCCAGGATTTCTGGCTTATTAAGGCAAATCATCGGCACAAGATTTTTTCAAATATAATTGTTTATTGTTCGATTGTTGCAACCTCGCTAATTAACAAATTAATAACTCTTGTTAACTAAAAAATTAAAAATTTGCGAGCGTAGAGGTTAGATGTACCTTTTGTTATAAAAAATTCGCTGAACATTTTGCAGAAAACCGCATCTCAATCGGACCTCTCCGCAAAAAGTTACAAGTGAAATGCTAATTTGACGCGGCTAAAATATTTAAATAAAACTTAATACAGCTAGACTGTTACAGTATTTCGTACAAAATCTATGAAATTCTATCCGGCAGGCAAGCCGGGAATTGAATTTGGATAAATCAACCGTTTAACGAGTTTTAAAGACCAATAAGTATCATGACTACATATTTCGCAATTTGGAGTATTTGCCTGAGCGGCACATTGAAAACAGACTTAATGTCTTATGTGATCAAATTGTGTTCAATGTAGAAACTGTTGATCAAAACCTTTTTGGCACGTTCTTTGGACGGACGAAAGTCGATTTGTCAGTAATGGTTTTCCAAACAGGCGCAACGTACACTGACCCATTGGAAATCCCCACATTGTAAATCAAGTCCAAAACCAAGGCCTTTTTGGAAAATATGGTGCGGCATCATCGGCAGACATTTAATTGGACTTTATTTTTATGAAAATACATCGAACAGCGTGAGTCACCTACATTTCCTACAAGAAGAACTTCCTGCACTTTTGAAGAATGTGTATTTGCAGCTTTCCCTTGAATACATATTTTGCAGTGTCTTTCGCAAAGAAAAACTGTAACAGGAAAGTGCTACATAGTGACAATGATGACCACAACACTCGGTTCAAAAATAATATGAGACATCGATTGGTAAAATCAAGAACAGCAACAAACTATTTAGTATTCGATTTGTTTAATGCATTGCCTGTGACTATTCGTAATTTAGCTGATAATGTATTTAAAAGCGTTGTGAAGCGGTTTTTATTGGAACAAGCGTTTTATAACCTAAATGAATTTAAGATCCATTTTAATGGAGTGCGAAGTCCCCATATAATTGTAATTTTGTGAATTATTGACTATTTTATTATATGACGCTTTTTACATGTGGTGCCTAATGATATTTTTTTACGTTAGTTTGTTGTTTGTTTAAAAATTTAGGTTTACAAAACACTTTCGCAATATATTACTCATTTGAAACGGTTTTAATGAGTTAAATGGGAAATGTTAATAACCGCAGCCCTCAAAGAAGTCAGGCGAAGATTAGATATGTGTCTTGAAATGAGAGGTCATATAGAGAAGATTGTAATATGTATACCGGGTGACAACGGAAAGTGGGAACACGCTGTAACTTTCGGGTCATTTCGGATTTCATGACATTTCCGGTTTGACCAGAAATGACCGTAAATTTATATTTTTAAATGGGACACCATGTATTTTTTGACATTTTTGGAATCAGCGGATCATTTTATGTATGGTAGAACTAATTTTCTAACGCATTTTCTGGATTTAAGTAATTTTTTTTCATTTTTAAAAAGGAGTCCGACAAGCAGAAATTATTTTCTTTGTATAAAAACAAAAAATGTTCGAGAATTTGTTATAAGAGAAGAAAATGGAACAGGTATCAACTGTTTAAATATATTTCGAAAATATGCTGAACTTCGTCCTCCTAATGCAACTCACAGCCTGTCGAGGTTAATACTTTTGGAAAGATTCCAAAAATAATTGCAAGAAACCTTGAATTGAGGAATCCTGAACAATACACTGAACACTATTTTTAAAGGTCTTTAACCACCATTCTGTTTGATGGCGGTGCAGATATCCAGATGTTAAAGACTAGGTTGAGAATATCTTAGAGAATAAGAAACATATAACAAAGAAGATCATGGGGTCAAACACGGATTTAACTATTGGAAATACAGCAGAAAATCCTCACACATACAATTGCTAAGAAAAGAAAAAATTCCACTCTTTTAAAGTACATTTACTGCAAAAGTTGAATAAGTCTGATCTACAACGTAGCATACAGTTTTCCAACGAGACCATGTTACGTTGTGATGAAAATCGCAATCGCAATCGTTTATTGTTTTCTCTGACGAAGTCACTTTTTTCTTGAGATAGATGGAAAGAAGGACGTCTTATCTTATTGAATAAAATTTAACTGCTGCTAGATAATTCAATTTTCTACATTTTGACAGTCCCAGTTTTACCAGTTCTTTATTCAAACAATTAGCTACATTTGCCATCAAAAAGATCTACTATACGGCATAAAGTCAAGAAATCCTGAATTGTTCTGCAAAACGGTAACAATTTTTTTATTCACACATTCAGCACTAGGTCCTTATAACTGGGAAATAAACTGTCGCAAATAAAAAACATTATTTACTGTGTTATTCATTGAATACCCTGACGCTGTCACAGCCGCTCCAAGGCAGCAAATAACTGAGGTATCCGTCAATAATTAAAATATATGTACTTATGCTAAATATAGGATTGTTAAATAAATATTCGTTGAGCATATAAAATAGAAGTAGCGTGACTTGATTGTAGTCACTGTAGACTACTTTTTATGCTGTCAAAGTTAATGTAGTAATATGACGTTGCTTCCACTGCAACTGTTCTGTTTTACAAGTAGCAACCTGCTGTAAGTCTAAACATGTCTAAATAAAAACAACACTCTTGGGTCTCGATTCTCGAATGCAGTGAAATAAATTCGAGCCGGAATTCATTCCACTAAAAAAATTCCTGAATATATTATTATCTATTTGTATATTTACAATTTATGAAGAATTATATTCCTTTAGCAAAAACTATGTGAAATAATTCCCTATTTTTTATGAGAAATAACTACAATGAAAATGGTCAAGAAAACAAATTTGCATTTTCTCATGACAACTTTCTGCGGAAAGGTGTTCCACTAAAATCGAGAATCGAGCTCCTGCAGGTCAATAAATACTATATGCCTATCGATTAGTTGACATGAATAAGATTAAATTTGTATTAATATAATTAAAGTATATTTAAATAGTAAGGTCCTCGCCAAGTTCGGACCTGAGATCTGCGAACAAGTGCGGGTTTTAGAGATGACTATAAAATTACAATAACGAATATGGTAGATATTATCTAAAAATAAATATTTTCTTAGAAATTTTACGGATTTTTTTTTAGTGTAGAGAAAACTTGTAAGTTGACACAGCGAAGAGATATTTGTTTCTAACATTCAGATCTTTTGTAGACTGACTCAAAAAACAGTTATGAATTCGTTGATTTTTTTTAAAAAAAAACGGCGCTTTTATTATACAGGGTGGTCGCGTTGTAATGGGCCAAAATTCATGACTAGATTCCTGATGTGAAAATATTGCGATTTAGACAAACTCACCTTAGTCCAAAAGTTGACACTTACAGAGATACAGGGTGTTTAATGCAAAATATTATTTTAGTTTTTTCTTATTTATTTCATAATTGAAGTTGGAGGCGGACATGTTGAACATTTATTGTAATATTCGATATTCAATTGTTCATCACAATTTATAATTTGAAATAAACTCTTGTTCTTTTTGACATTCGTACCTTATTTTGATTTCTCGAATTACCAAAGCTAAATATCTTGAGAACGGTGCAAGATAGCGACTATCAAAAAGTATAGCTTTTTTGTGTAAAAGAAGTTGTAAAATCAGAATTTGCTACCTGAGAATTAGATTTTTGAAAGATAAAAAAGTTCTGTCGTTTCCAACGCATTCGACCTAGCGCAGGTGGCGCTCTCTATGAGCTACAAGCAAACCATGGATATATTTCAATCTCTCGCCCCAGAAAACCCCTAACACTAAAATTTCATCTCGATATAAGCATTGATTATGAAATAAATAAGAAAAAACTAAAATAATATTTTGCATTAAACACCCCGTATCTCTGTAAGTATCAACTTTTGGACTAAGGTGAGTTTATCTAAACCGCAATATTTTCACGTCAGGAATCTAGTCATGAATTTTGGCCCATTACATCGCGACCACCCTGTACAGGACCTGTGGCATTGCTTTACTTTCTCTTCGAAAAGCGCAAGGTGTTACTGTGAGGACAGGCGGTTAGGTTCGACTAGTCACCCCGTGGGGTTGTTGATGTTGTGACAAGAGTGGACCTTTACTAGAATAGGAATGTGGGTTGGAAGTCTAGAATAAATGTGACGAAGTGGTTCTTGTGATGGCTGAAGTGCATTGAGCTGCGTTATATAAACATAATTTATTTCATTCCACGTTTACATACGCAGTTCGAATAAAAAATTGATTAAATTAATTAAACAGTTAAATATTGAGGTAGAGTAGTAGTCGGCTTTAAACACAAAGACTAATAAGATTGTTTTACTAGATATAATAAGTAGCCTTTCTGCTGCCCTTCAGGTTTTGATTTATGCTTGCGTGAGCTCACTTTATATTCTACAGTTTCATATAAATTTTCTTTGCATCTCATGAAATTTGACATGTATTTTATACCGAGTCTTCATTTCTAGAAAGTAAATATTGAATTAATTAAATATACAGGGTGTTCCGCATAGTAACTGACGCATAGCAGGTACATGTAGGGGATCCCAAAACATTTTAAAAATATTTCGAAAAAGAAAAAATATATCTCTGAAATACCTTGACTTAGAATAACCGAACTTGGTATACAATTTGGGTTTATTATTGGTTTCTTTGACTATGAGTTCAAGTAAATTGAAACACTGTAACAGTAGCAATAAAATGAGGAAGTGCCCCATCATGCATAAATCAAAATTCTGGTCTAAATTACAACGGTAAACCTTCAATTAAATCAGGGATAGTATTTTGCAGAAATCCCAACTAACTTTAATTATTTAATAGATTGGGCCAAATAACTGGTCCAATCAAATCTGTGACAGGCAGTCAAAAGAGCAAAGTCGATTTATGACTAAATGGAAATTGGTGGGGCATCATAAAAATGAAATATCTTTCCTCAGTAAAAAAGACATAAGTCAGTATAAGCTCTAATATGGAAAAAAGAGTACCCTCGTAGGGGCATAAGTTAAATTTGTAGTCCAACTATTTCGTAAAAGGACATATGTAAACTTACATAGCTCACTTTTTCTTTTTGAATAATCAAAATGGTATAACTAAAATTAAGCATCTCTGATTGCAGTAAATTTTAATGTTTGCTATTACTTTTGTTCACTTACAAGGACAAATGTGTACATATGACCTTTCTACTGAATTACAGTTCCCTATTTTCATAGCTTTTTACAGTCCAAGGATATAAGTCAACTTATACCCTTTTGGTGTTCGTGTCATGTAGAAGTAAACAGACATAACCTAATTTAGTAACAGTGTTTAGTAACATTTATATGGAATTCAATACTCATCATAATAATTTATTGCATCACTTATCTATACAGGAGGATGCAGAAATTGTTAATGAAAGCGAAATAGGTCAGCATGCAGATGAAGCATATTTTGCTGTAAAAACTATTTATCACGATTTATTTGAAGCCGCTAAGATAAATATACCGTCTTTTAATGGTAATATGAAAGAATGGTTTAGTTTTATTGGTTTATATCAATCATTAATTCATGATAAAGACACTTTAACAGATATTCAATATTTATTGTCCACCTTATCTGGCGAAGCACTGAAATTAATAAATGTCTAAGAGCATAGTAATTTACATCGGAATATTGCTGAAAGCTGTGAACACTTGTAGTTCCTCTACGAGTGAAACAAGCCTCATCAATGAAAAGAATTTTCTTGTGAAAATTAATAACTAGATGCAACAAAAACTCGCAATAGTTCACTCGTCGATTCAAATCTTAATACAATAACTCTTGCACTTTTTAAATGTGACATGGTTGTAGTAGGCATATTACGTTTAAGAATTCGGTGTACAGAAGTTCTCGATAATCCAGTTTCTCGAGATTCATATTCTGTTTGCAAAATATTTTCTTTATCTTATACCCTTATTACACTAGGACGTTCTCGGATTATATTGAAATACTTTCCTGTTTCTCTATAGGAAATCACTCGATTTGGAAATCTCCTCTTTCTCCGCAATTTCCAGTTTCTTTCACAGAAACATAGCACAAGTAACATGTCAACTGTTGCTGCTGAATGTACATTTTCCAGCCATTTTCAGCAACAAACGATAGCAGAAATGAAATAGATATATTATTGTCAAACATGAAACATTTTGTGCTGTCATATTGTTCCATTTCACTTGAACTCATAATCAAAGTAGACCAACAATAAACCAAATGTATCAAATTTTCCAAGTTAAAATAATCCAGGTATACAGGATGTTAAAAAAAGAGTGTAAAATATTTCAGCAGGTAATAGTATGAACCAAAATAAGCAGAAAAGTCTTAATAAACATGGGTCCGCAAAGTAACGGTTGCGGATATATGGACCACTATTCGTTTTTCAAACATTTTATTTTATTAGGAATAAACCGACAAAGGAAGCTTTTAACAAACAAAAAACAAAGTTACAGAAGATGTTCAAAGTTCAAAACATTTTTGAATAATCCGTAGCTGCAGCTCTTCCAGGTTGTTTACAGGAGTGCCATACACTAATGTCTTCAAATATCCCCAAAAAAAGAAATCTAGAGGGCTCAGATCTGGCGATCTTGTTAGCTACAAAACAGGTCCAGTCCTTCCTACAAATCTATGTGGAAAAGTTTGGTGTAAATGCTCTCTAACACGGCCATAGAAAAATGAGCTGGAACGCCATCATGCTAGAACCACATTTGTTGTCTCTGATTCAAAGGAATGTCTTCCAAAAACTCATACAGTGTGTTCTGCAGAAAGCTGAGGTAAGCAGCGCCTGTTAATAGGTTTAGTAACACAGCAGGACCTAGAAACCTGTCACCTACAATATCCATCCAAATGTTTAATGAAAAACGTGCCAGATGTCCAGATTCTATTAGAGCATGAGGATTTTCGTCGGCCCAAATATACATATTGTGAAAATTAAACACTCCATTTCTTGTGAACCCGGCCTCCTCAGTAAAAAGAATGTTTGCAAGAAAACGAGGGTCTTCAGCATCATGACGTAGAAACCAGCGGCAAAAAACCAAACGTGCTTGATGATCATTTATTGGATTTAAGGCCTGTACTCGTTGCACATGGTATGGATGAAATACCAGTGTTAGAATTTCTTCTTCTGCTCTAGGAGTGGATACCGACCTTGATCATCCGGATAAATGGCACTGTTTGCTCAAGAAACCGGTATCATGCAATCTTTGGTGAATTCTTCCAAACGTGCGTTGTGAAGGAATCTGGCGATTTGGATAAGCGTCAACATAAAAACGTCGCGCTTCGGTGGCGTTCCCATTAGCACGACCATACATGAAATGCATGTCTGTTAATTCTGCGTTAGAGTAACCAGCCATAGCGAAAGAAAACTTGTGCACTGAGAACAACTGTCAAATACGTACTGTTTATTTCACTAAACATCAACCTACTATTATAAGAAAATACACAACGTTTTTGCAAAATAAAAAAAGGGGCTAAAAAATATAAAACATTCCATATCTCCGCAACCGTTACTTTGCGGACCCATGTTTATTGATACTTTTCTGCTTATTTTGGTTCATACTATTACCTCCTTAAATATTTTACATTCTTTTTTTTAACACCCTGTATATATATATATATATATATATTTTAATATTTGGCTCCGATTTGAAGGTCTGTATCTTCACCTATGTGTAACTTTGTATATAGATATTTTTAATTAAATTGCAATATTTTGGGATCCCTACGTTGATTCTTATGCGGAACACCCTGTATATTGACGTTTTTCCAGTATCTGAATTTGTGGTCCTGTTTCAAAAACACCCTGCCCAAAACATTACATAAAAAAATTGTTTATGATCCGATTCTATTTACGTGTATGTACAATGTTTCAATATGAGGAATTCCAGTTTTAATACCTATTTACAAATGTTTTGATAACATTTATGAGCATCGGATTATCCCAAATGAGTGAACAAGGAGTAGGTACAGCCACCAACGCAGGAAACGAGACACGGGCGTATCAAAACATCATTCCTTGCAAGAGAAAGAGAAACCGACAAACGATGGATTATCAATGACGCCGTTTCAAATATTACTGCCTGAATTTTCCAGCGCTTTCCTCCATTTTTGCGACCGAATTGACGCGTGGGCGTCCCATGAAAGCATCGGCGACGTGCAGACTAGTGAACTTTAACCTTTTGGATGAACCCGGCTGCCAACACAGCTCAACAGGTTTTCTTGCACTTCACGTTTCATTCTTTCCTAGTAGTGGAGTGATCGTGATATTGTCTGAATGTATATTATGAGTCTCAGAGGCGCGTTATGTCAAAATTTCGCCTAACTACGTTGTCATTCATTTACTATTTTCAAATATTTTGTAGTTTCACAAGAACCAGATGGTAACAACATACATAGTACCCAGGGTTTTCTAGATGTGGAACTGGGATTTGTCACATTTCTGTTATTCCGATTTCACTACACCTCAACTAACTGCAACACCTTGTATATTTTTACATTTTTTAAATCTAGAGATGATTTGCATCCAAAAAATTTTTGGAAAACTGAGGTATTAGAATATTTCTTCCAATGCAGGTGCTCTTCAATCATATGAAGACATTGCCACAGCTGATTTAATATAACTTTTGTTCATGACAATAAATACGTTACAAACAAATAGTGCTAACCATCATGATTTAATTAATTCCTGTTTTTCCAATAATAAATGGAGTAATATACTAAGGAATTTATTTTTTCTCCTGTAACAAATTTAACTATAGAAAGAATTATTTTCAACATTAAGTCTAATGCTACTGGTCCTCATGGCACATCAGTGCAAATGTTTCTTTGTCTTTTACCTCATTTAAGTAACCATATTACTTTTATTATTAATAAATGTTTATCCACTGATGTTATACCGAATACGGAATACATGTATACCAGTGGCGACTAGTGACGTTTTAAACTAGTGAGGCAATTAGGCTGCTGGGACTGTTCTAAATACAAACAACAACATTTTTTTGGAAATTTCTTTCTTAATCGTTATTTTTTCTACTGCTCTATTTTGTTAGGCTAATAAATGAACTTAAGTAAGAAATTTTTAACTATTTGACGATTTTCCTGAACTTTCAAATTAATTAATTTCTTATTTCATATCATTATTAATTGAACGATGCCGTTGTATTATTTTATTTACTTCTACTTATTTATCAATGTTAATTTGCAGTTTGAAGAAACAATGTGTAATTTTATTATGAAATATTGTAACCTCTACGTTGACTTAGCCTTAAACATAAACTGAACTCATTAGGTGAAACCGGTCCCCTTATATATTTTTTTAGGGTTCTAGAAGTGTCCGCGGTCTCGAGAATGTGTCGAGAATGAAATCGAATATTCTGGAATATTCTAGAAAGCACCAAAATAAAGGTATCACAAAAATTATAAATTCTAACGCAAATAGAAATATAATTAACAGACTAATAAAGTAAGTCAGCTTCCGTATCAATATTAATAAAACTCGCGTCAACTTTTGAAATCAGAATATCTATTTTTGCCAATGTTGAAAAAGCGCGCTTATGTATTGAATATTTAATAATATCGTTAGCATATTCCTCACATTTTTCTGTTCTTTGGTGGTACTTAAGGCTCTGGACATCGTTATTTCACATTACACAGTTACAGTACACACATCTGAAACTTAACTAAAACGAATTAGAAACCACAATAAAACTTTAATTACAGTGCATTGAAATTTAAAATATGTTAATAACAGAAAAATGACTACTACAATATGGCAAACTACATATATAGAACTATCTTTGTTGCACTCTTATAGAGATGGGGCTGCTTCTCTCCCGCAATTGGCTACCAACGGATTCCATGCTCTCCATCTCTTTCTTACCTACATTTTATTGATATGAGGCATGCCTTAGGTGTGTATCTTATTGGGGTTAAGAACGTAGATTACCTATACACATTATTATATGTTAGTTATTACTGTTATTACAATTCACACAGGCAAATTCAAATTGCCTCAACGTCGCTATTTACAAATCGCGCCGCCGTTAATGCTGTTGTTGGTGTAACATTTGTGTGTTTACAGAAATACATAGGAATTTCATGGCCAATATGTTGTATGTAATAAATTAATTACATTATTACTAAGCAGTCAGTGATTCTTATTAAAGACGACGATATAATTTATGGACGATGTTCCATTATTGATTGTTCTTATTTAATGTTTGGGGATGACCTTAAGATTTATTCTGAGACTGATATCGTATCTGATTGTGTTTATATCCAAAATCAGTTACTTAAAATTGAACATTGGTGCCAGGTTAACAACCTTGAAATTAATGTTTCAAAATGTATCATGACCTACACGAGAAAACCATCATCTGTAAATTTTAATTATACTTATGGCTCATGTCCTCTACAAAGAGGTACTAAAGATTTAGGGGTTATATTCGATGACAAACTGACATTTGTTGTCCATATTAAAAATGTTGAAGTCGCAGCATTTAAACAGTTGGGATTTATTATTAGAAATTGAAATAGCTTTAACAAGATCAAAGCATTAAAGACATTATATTTACCTTATGCCAGATCCAGACTTGAATACTGTGGTGTAGTATGATTTCCTATTTATAACATACAGTATGCGCCAAAAGTATGGAATAAATTCAATAAAAACGAAACAATTATTTTTTGGGAAAAATCCTCGAACAGGTCGATTTTTAATTTAAAAAATACATATTTTAGCGTAAAATGCGATTTTCAAATGTCATTTGTTTTCGAGTAATGACGTCATCGATTTTTTTTAAATGGCAACACCATATTTTTTTCCTTGATTCTGAAAGATCTGTCTATCTGACAGTACTAAAATTTTGCCCTCTTACATAGGAAAGTTTTCGAGTAAATGACGATTGAATGTTAGAAAACGTAAATTTTATCCATAAAAAAGTAACAATTCTGAGGTATGTAAAAAAATATACAATTGATTAAATTTTATACTTAAATTAAATGTTCGAATTGCTATCCACCAACTTCTTGACAATGCGCAAGTCTGTGAAGAAATTCTTCTTGCACATTATGAATGATTTCTGGGGTAACTCTGAGTATTTCGTCCCGAATGCGATTTTGAAGTTCTTCTAAATTACGTGGTTTATTAATGTACACTTTTGACTTCAAGTATCCCCATATAAAGTAGTCAAGAGGTGTAAGATCTAGCGATCTTGCAGGGTATTCTATCGGACCGCGTCTGCCGATCCACCTCCCAGGAAAACAGTTGTCCAAAAAATCTCGTACAGGGCGCGCATAGTGCGGAGGTGCACCGTCTTGCTGAAACCATATGGTATCGTCAGGAATGTCAGGGTCATTATCGTTAGGAAAAATTACTGCAAGGGCTGGAACAAGGTCATTTTCTAGAAACTCTAACACATTTAATTTCTGAGGGTGTTGGGTATGTGCCTCTGCCATCCAATGAGGATTTTCCCGACTCCAATATCTGCAAGTTTGACGGTTTACTGTACCATTCAGACAAAATGTGGCCTCATCTGAAAAAAGTATTTGCCGGTGTAAATTTCTATTTCCTTGACATAAATTCATTAGAATTTCGCAAAAGTGTAAGCGGCGATCGGGATCATCTTCATTGAGTTCCTGCACAAGTTGAATTTTATAGAAATGATATTTTTCCTTCCTCAAGATATGTAGCACTGTGCTCTGACTAGTGTCATTGTTTAATGCAACCAATCGTGAAGAATTATGAGGATTATCCACCATACTTATCAAAATGTTCTGTTTCTGATTTTCATTAATGCTTGGACGTCCAGGTTTTGGAATATTTACAACATTGCCAGTTTCTCTAAATTTAGACTCTACCTTACTGACTGTTGATTGGCTGATAGGGCGATCTGGATATTTTTCATTAAATAAATCGCAAACTTCCTGCTGAGTTCTAGTCATATTCCCGCATCCGATAAGAATTAAAATTTCAATTCTTTGAATAACAGTTAAATGTGCCATAATACTTTAAATTGAATAATAATTTCTATGTCGCTTACAATACTTATTAGAAAGTCGGTGTGACAATGAGACTTTGCAAAGATTTTCACCTACGTGATCCATAAAAGAACTATGGAATTCGAAAAACTAAACTTGATAACGTTTTTGCTTTATTTTAATTGATTTACGTTTTCTAACATTCAATCGTCATTTACTCAAAAACTTTCCTATGTAAGAGGACAAAATTTTAGTACTGTCTGATAGAGAATTAAACGATCTTTCAGAATCAAGGAAAAAAATATGGTGTTGCCATTTAAAAAAAATCGATGACGTCATTACTCGAAAACAAATGACATTTGAAAATTGCATTTTACGCTAAAATATGTATTTTTTAAATTAAAAATCGACCTGTTCGAGAATTTTTCCAAAAAAATAATTGTTTCGTTTTTATTGAATTTATTCCATACTTTTGGCGCATACTGTATATAAACAAAGTCTGGAAAGAGTGAAAGTTTCTATATTTTAAAAAGCATGGAATTTATCCTTAGATAGAGGAGGATTAGAGGTTGTGATCACCAGCTACATTTAAATGAATTTGATTTTCACTCACTAGAGATTCGAAAACTGCAGGTAAGTTTGAAATTTCTTTATTTTCTGATGCATAATAAAATTGATTCACCTAATTTATTACAAAACATATATCATTTTGCACCAATTGCAACTCGCTGTCATTTTACTTTTTATCCACCTCATGAAAATTATAATCTTCTAATAAAATCACCCATTCATAATATGTTGCTTAACTTTAATAGAATTGCTGATTTATATGACATTAATATTGATACTCTAAATGTAATAATGGATAGGCTGATGGCTTGGGTACAGTAACTATAGCAATCATTACATATTGTTTTTACTGTTACTGGTAATATACAATAATTTTGTATGCAATTATCAATTGCATTCTATGCATCAAATATGTTGCAATGTACTGAGTATTTTCTTTTTTGTTTTTTTTTTTTCGTTTTATGTCCTGTGTTACTCACATTATTATTATATCTTGTAAACTATAATGTGTGATAATATTGTCCTATTATCGGAGAAATCTGTTGGGCAATAAATGTGTTTATTCGTAACTTATTACTTTCAAATAGGCTGCCACTGCTCTATACTGTAGATATCAGTAGATATTTCTCACTAATATTTGTTAGCAAAATAGTACTTAAAGTATAATATATTCACATCATAAGGATGAGCAATGTCTAGAATTATTCAAGTGAATGTAGATAAGTCGGAACTATTTAAGAATATACAGTATGCACCAAAAGTATGGAATAAATTCAATAAAAACGAAACAATTATTTTTTGGGAAAAATCCTCAAACAGGTCGATTTTTAATTTAAAAAATACATATTTTAGCGTAAAATGCGATTTTCAAATGTCATTTGTTTTCGAATAATGACGTCTTCGATTTTTTTTTAAATGGCAACTCCATATTTTTTTCCTTGATTCTGAAAGATCGTTTAATTCTCTATCTGACAGTATTAAAATTTTGCCCTCTTACATAGGAAAGTTTTCGAGTAAATGACGATTGAATGTTAGAAAACGTAAATTTTATCCATAAGAAAGTATCTATTCTGAGGTATGTAAAATAAAATATAATTGATTAAATTTTATACATAAATTAAATGTTCGAATTGCTATCCACCAACTTCTTGACAATGCGCAAGTCTGTGAAGAAATTCTTCTTGCACATTATGGATGATTTCTGGGGTAACTCTGCGTATTTCGTCCCGAATGCGATTTTGAAGTTCTTCTAAATTACGTGGTTTATTAATGTACACTTTGGAAATTCGAACATTTAATTTAAGTATAAAATTTAATCAATTGTAATTTATTTTACATACCTCAGAATTGTTACTTTTTTATGGATAAAATTTACGTTTCCTAACATTCAATCGTCATTTACTCGAAAACTTTCCTATGTAAGAGGGCAAAGTTTTAGTACTGTGTGATAGAAAATTAAACAATCTCTCAGAATCAAGGAAAAAGTATGGTGTTGCCATTTAAAAAAAATCGATGACGTCATTACTTGAAAACAAATGACATTTGAAAATCGCATTTTACGCTAAAATATGTATTTTTTAAATTAAAAATCGACCTGCTCGAGGATTTTTCCCAAAAAATAATTGTTTCGTACTGTAGATATTCTTTGAAGTTACAACTACTATTCGTCAAGTATATAAACTATTGCTTGTGGTACTTAATAATTGTGAAGTACCGGTTACGTTTTATTTGTAAAAGAAATCGCATACTTTAAGATTGTAATTCACTGTCATTGAGAAAAGAACTTTTATTACAAGTCGTTGAATCTCTGACGGAAAATTAGATAAAATCCAAGTCCCAGCAATGTCCAGTTTCATTGCAGTAATTAATATCCCTTCATTACTAAAATATATGTCTTACTTTGTTTTCTGATGCAGCAAGTATTTACAATATAGGAATAGCTTTCTGTATATTTTCTTCAAGAATTTAATCACTACTCTAGACATTCTCATAAAGAAATTATACGCAGAGGAAGAGAGAGTGAGATGATGATTGTAAGCTTATAAGTTTTTTATTCGTGTGTTATAGATCTAACACCTTGGTTCTTATTTTAAAATCATCTTAATATATTATACAGGGTAATTGGGAGGGGGATCCTCCAATATTCGCAAGGTGTGTTTAGGATGCAAAAGTGAACGAAAAAACCTAATAAATATATGGTCGAACATAATGATTATTCAGATAGCATTGAAAATGTTTTTATGGCTATTTTTGCGAAAGCTGTTATTATTTGATATTTTATTTTGAGTAGGTCATGCATTCTAAACCAAACTCACATTAGTGATTACTAATTGTCACATTTATTTTTACTTGTGCGTTTATTTAGTCGATATTACATGATACACACATAATTTCGTAATGCTTGCCAAATTTAGTCATCTAGAAGTCTTCAACAATGCACGTGAAACTGGAATGTTTCCCAGTGTGAGAATTACATCTGAGAGGCAAGCTGGTCCTGGTCTAGCAGGGGAAGAAGAAATTCTAAATATGGTAGTACAAGGCGCATTGCAACCCGTCTCCAAATTAATCAAACATGACATGACATGGAAAGTCTTTCACAAAAATGGTTTAAAATATTTCCATATTCAGCTCGTCCAGAATCTTCAGGACGGTGATAATGATTTGCGGTTGCATTTTTGTAATTTGTAATAATTTTGTAACGAAAACCATACACTTTACAAATGAGGCTCAATTCACTCGTGATGGAGTAAATAACTGTCACAATCAACATCGTTGGTCAGATGAAAATCCGCGCGCCACGATGGAAAGTAACTTTCAGCATCGGGGCAGCATGAACGTGTGGTGTGGTCTGATTAGTAATCAATTACTTGGCCCAGTTGTGCTATATATATGGTCGTCTTACTGGATATGTAGAATTTTTTGAAAATAATTTGACAGATCTACTGGACTATGTTCTTACATGTACTTTCGGCATGATGATGCCTCTGCCCATTTTAGTCGTGTTGTGATCAATCATCTTAACAATCGCTTTCCGCAATGCCGGATTGGTCGAGATGGTTTCTAAAATTCACCAGATTTGAATCCCCTTAATTACCTACTGCCTTGGGATGATTTAAATCATTAGTATATGCAACAAAAGTGAACACAAGAGAGGCGCTATTCGATCGGATTGTCAATAGCTCACCCTTGCAATCCACAAACGAGCTGATGCATAACATCGAGGCGGACGGTGGTATAATTAAAAATTTATTTCATTAATTTTGGTTTATTAGATCTTTGATCAATGTTATAATTGGTAATACCTACAGAATAACTTTTCCCTACTGATACAATAATTAACTCGGATAAAAATATTTTCGTTGCTATCTTAGTAACCGTTGATATTCAACCATATATTTATTAGGTTTTTTTGTTCCCTTTTGCCTCCTGAACACCCCTTCCCCCAATCACCCTATATAATATATCAAATAATAGATTTGCTGCTTTAATATTTGCAAATATACCTGATTCTCAGTTTTTTTACTTCATGGCAATTTTTTCATCTTTGCCTGGTATACTAGATAGGTAAGATGGCCGAGAATAACATAAAAAAGTAGTAAAATACCCTCAGTTCGAAAAACAATGGCGCAGGAAGGAATGATTTTTTTCCCATTCTCCATATAAAATAATGGAGAATTTAAGATTAATATATCTTCAATCTGATCAAATGTGTAATTCTTATACTTTAATGCATTATCTTATGTAGTAAATGTTCTTCATCGGAAGCATCCTTAAAAAATTTACTATGTCATCCCGACTAAACATTTTAGACCTTTTTCGCTCATAGCCTTTACTTTTTCGTTTGAGAAACGCTTCTAGTTCATGAAACTGTCTCCCACCTTATTATAAAATGTCATCTTTGATTTTAACATTGACCACTTAGTCCGCAGGGAATTAGGACTGTACGATCCAGACTGTAAGAAAAATATATCAATATATCAATAGAACGTGGAAGAATAAAGACATACTATGTCTTGAAAGTAAGCCAACATTACAGTTCACTGATATTTTTGTTTTCAATACAGTTAACTTTTAGCCACTGCAGGAATTTGTGTTCTACTTTGGTTCGAACTTTGTTGGAGCTTTCTCAGATTTTTGTAACAAATCGCCTGAAATCTCACTTATCCCCAGATTTTCATTCATTTTCACAAATTAATAAATCTGAACTTTTATTTACAAACTTGTCAGTTGATATATCCATCGCCTACTTAATTATTAAATAACGTTAATTTAATTTTGAAAACTAACAAAATTTGGTTTTCATATTTCATTAGCATAAATTTATTTAATTTCCTATAAGTACACATAAATTGTTATAGTTAATGAAAGAGAAGGACAGGTGTATTTCTATTAAGAGTTATTAGTCAGCATTAGCTGAGAAAAGCAAATAGTGAGATAAAAATACATCTCCTTTATCAAATTTGCAGATCTGATAAACTAATATATTTTTTATGCACGGCAATTAATTCAGTGGCATAAATTTTTACCTGGCACTGTGAGATGTTCCCACATTAGCATAGTCCCATGACCATAAGTTAAAAATATATAAATTCATTAAGCGAATTCTCCTATTGATTTTAACGACGAATATATTAAACTGAAACGAATGCAAATGGACTACATAATTGGCGACGTGTAATAATCTTGTTTAATGGCCCCCATGGATAATTCGCTGATACATTACTATAAAGAGCTTATTTAAAAGTTTAATTTTCTCGATTATACATATCGTCCATGAGCACGTTATGTTAAGACCGTTAAAAGTTTTTCTTAATAATTATAATCAGCTGGAGTCAGAAAGCGTAATTATAAAGTCATATTTATTTCAGTGTTAACTGAAACAAGAAATCTTGCAAAATTTGAAAAAACTTGTCTTTTCTTGCGAAACAAGAGAACAGCTTTAATGGCTTGTTCTTGCTCGATCTTGCAAGGTCATATCTTGTCTCGTCAAATTTTTGCATGATTCTTGCGGGACTCTTTTCTTAAATCTTCTCAAGTCTTGTCTTGTCTTGTCTTAAGAAAAAACAAGATACGATTGCCAACAGTAACTTATTTGTGCACGAATGAGAAACTGAAAAATAGTTAATATTTATCTTAGACAACATTTCTTGGAATTAACAAAAATGTGCCTCATTATTTTTTTTATACTCAGTTAATGACAGTACCTGACTTAAAACTATCTTAAACTTTGAAAGGTCGCCTCCCCATTGTATTTGAGCCTCTTTAAAATAGTTTTTCAATCATTAATTCATTTCATTAAAAATAGTCAGCTTAGAAGTCACCTTGTATATGGAATTAGTAAAACTACAATATATTTTATGTGCTACATTGCAAAAAAATTACTATGTAAAAAAGATTTTTTCCACGGTCGGGAATAGAAATCAGTTTCTATGACATCAAAATTAAAACAGAAGTAGTCGATTATTCCCAAGGAAGTTTACATTATGGAGAACATTTTTCATGCAAAAAAAAAAGATAACAGTGAAATTATTTATTGACATTTGAATTAAATGTTACATTTGTACAACTTTTAAAATTAATATTAGAAGGAATATTACTTTCGCTTACATTTACAGTTTTTGTGATTGCGCTAGTAGTGGTACCTACTAAAACCTGATTAGCAATTTTGGTTTTATTTTCAATGGAGTTCTCGACATAACCCTCAGCGACTGTCGTTGATTTCCAACCAACATGACGCTTTATTGTCGTGATATCCACACCAGCATCTGCCAGTAATGTCGCTGAAGATCTTTGTAAGCAGTGACCAGTATAACATGCAGCATCAGGTAATTTTAAATACGAAGCTACTACACTCGGAATTTTTCCCATGGTATTCTTGCCAACTGGCTGCGAACTACATTTTCCTGCTTTGTAGTACAAAAAAAGGCGCTTATGCTTGACGTGGGGAGGACGAAGGGACAGGTATTTTCGAAACAATTCAAGCATTTTTCCACATCGGTAACCAGAAAGGTTCGTGGAATCTTTGTCTTAGTGTTTGGAATTTTTACAATGAATCAAGAGCCTACATCCTCAATATCATCTACAGTTAAATTGACTAGTTCATCAGTTCGACAAGCTCCGGCAATCCCCTGAATTAATCCAACCTATAAAAAATCAAAATACTTAATAATTGAAATACCTAACAACAAAAGTAATATTACTCTTACCTTAATCATTAAAAATTCTTTGTCATCTGCTCTTGATAGAAAACGGTCGATTTCACTCTTTGTCGATTTTTTCGCTTGATATCCGTCACCGGTTCTTTTCAAAAATGCGATCAGCTTGGGGAATTTGCTTATATCTATGTTGTCGTAAATTAACAAACATGACTTAGCCATATAATATTGCGCCCATAATGTGGAAGACTTGTAATTCTTTGCATTTTCACTGAAGTATGCCAACAAAACATTCTCACTGTATACTTGAACATTTTTCTCGGCGCACCACTTTTTGAACCGATTGTAGGCTATATCGTATAAAGATCTTGACTTCGTAGGCAGCAAATTGCTTATTGCAATATTTGCAGCCTCCACAATCTCTTCCGACTCACAATTATTCATTGTGCACTAAACAAACTTTAAACTAAACCAAACTAGCACCTTAATTTGACAATTCTTTTTGTTTGTTTATTTTGTAGTTATGACAATAACTCAAGGACTACTAACTAAATGCTGAAATCCGAATACAATAATTCTGGTGCTACTTACTTCATAATGACAAAATATATGTTTTTAAGTTAATGAGACCGTGGAAAAAATAGTATATACCATTCGGGAGAGATGCTATTTTGTCCTCGGTGCATTGTAGCCCTCGGGCTTCAAATTGCACCTCTGCCAAAATAACGCATTTCTCTCCCTTATAGTATAATGTACTATTCCAGTGCGTAATTTAGGATTTGTAAAATTTTTGTTATTTTTAGGTATAAACAGTATTGTGTGAAACTAACTACTCTGCGGATTAAAGCCCCGACCAGCGTTGAATTACACCCACAATATCTACCCATATTATATCCTTTATTATTAGCTTTTGTAACATTTTTTTAACTATATTAGAAATATATTTTAAGCTAATATAAATCAAATCTCCTATAATTCCTATCAATGAAGTCATATGTATACTCTCTGATACCAAACATCTAGGTATACTATTGATCAATTCCACAAACAAAGCTCTATTCAATAATTATCTAAAGATAATAATCTAGCTAAATTTAATAACCTGGTTTAATGAAAACATTCTATAAATATCTAAGTCCACTTTTGAAACTGTGGGAATATTGTTAATACCTAAAAATATACAAAAAACGATTACATAAAGGGTAAATTTTTTTTTGATTATTTAAGTAGGTAATTATCATGTTTAATTTAAAATTCATTGACAGGTTAAAGTCACTTTTGACATTGTCGGTATTTCATTTCAAATAATTTTAATTTATTGGTATAATAATTTTTATAGTTAGATACTTGACTCAACTTAAAGGAGGTCACCTGAAGAAGCAATCCTAAAAATTCAGATAAAAGTCAGATCTCTTCTACTGTGGTTGACACTGCGATGACAGATACCTGATGCGCCATCTATTGACAGAAAACATTTTTTTTGCTCCTAGACGTAATATCCTACTTTTGCGCTACTTACGTAGCATTATTGTATTTTTTATATGTGGGCGCCGTCTAAACTGATACGCCTATGGACTGTTGCTCTCCACCTGCTTGGTCCGCCGCCCTAGTTCAGAGACTAGTGATAAGTCACTCTCTAGTTTTCTGAAGATTGGGTATAGACGAAGTTGAAAATATAATCGAATGTCCTTTAAAATTATATATTACACAATAACACTTTCCAAACCAACCGCCGCAAGTTTTCGGATGATCACGCTGTATATTATTTTATATCGACATCTACCGGAATCGTCATAGCTAATGGTCACTTTGCGTATGCAGTTCAATGTGTATTAAATCAATCTCTAATAAAATATATGCACGTGTGCTTGATGTAATGAATAAAATATTTAATATTGCGCGTATAGATTAATTTTCAATGTGATAGCAAACAAGTCTGTAGTATTTCCAGTCAAACTCGTTTTTAAGCAATCATAAAATGTAAAACGCCGATATAAGTAATATGGTTAATTCGAATAGATTTGACACATAACGACAGGACTTATATATTGCCGGTTTGTCTGGATTAAACGAAATGTCAAAGACAGTAATAAATTATATAAAAGAGAAACGAGTTGATGATGGCTAATACGGTTGCACATTTGTTATACAGGGTGTACAAAACGCTGGCACAAATGACTGAGTTTAAAATATGAGGATCTAGCCCAAATAACGTTAGTCAGAAAGTTGATAGCAGTAGAAGTTACTTTTTATAACTTTTTTGTAAATATCTATTTTGCATATAATAGCATGATTTGCATGAAATGTGGTACTTTGGGTTTAGTAAATCGAAATATTTGTAAATAAATTTTTAAAAAGTAATAGGTAACTTAACATCCTGTATTTCAGGAATTATCAGTTTTGGAACTATACCTTACTTGAACCCGATTGTCACATTTTAGCCTTGGGAATTTGTGCTAGAGTTTTGTACAGATCTTTCAGGGGCACCCTGTATAAACAATAAATTTCCCTGTTCGCTTTTTATTTTACAATTACGGTACAAAAGGGATTGCTTTATAATTTGTGTTTTAGTTATTAATAAACTAGCGAACCCGTCGAACTTCGTTCCGTCTAACAATCAATGAATGAGCAGATTTAGGATTTTAAAATTAATACAAAATTATTAAGTTCAATTTTTTATTATATTAATATAATAAAATATATGGGAATTGGTGGGTTGCACTCTTCAGTGAAGCACCCTGTGATGTACGACATTTTTCGTTTTATTATCAGGCGCAAGAACAAATAAAGAAGATGGTTTTCCGACTAATGAGAACTTCCTCACCTTTGACTTTTCCTTTGAGTATCGTCGCGTAAATTCCATTGATCATCAGTTTAGTCATCACCAAACGCGTTCCGTTGCATAGTTTTGGTTGATTTAGGTTTTGAAGCATGATTACTACCGAGCCAACCCTTACTCGTAAATTGTGCGGTGGTAAGCCAGGCACATCCAAGGATATCAATAGGATAGTTGGAGGCTTCATCTTCATTTGTTACAGTCAACAGATTTGAATGAATGAAGAGTACATGATTCCATTCTGAATTACAAAGTTTAAGTCATCCACATATTTATTCTTAGCTGCCAAAATTGCTCCTTCACTCAACCATTCGTTATTTTTGTAGTTAGCAATGATGTTTGGGAATATTTTATTTATGAGTTTGTCTTTCGATGAGACAAAATCACAGAAATTTGGAGGAAATTAAGTCAATCCGCTCCATTCGCCGACAGTGAGCTGTCAGAATGAATGAGAGCTGTCAGTTGCGTTTTGTTATAACATATCACTATTATCACTGATGTTTTCCCTCAATATCACATTTTAATACTTATTATCCTATGCCCAACGAAGACAAATCCAAAAACACAAAAATCATAAAAATTGTTCCAGCCGTTTTTGAGTTATAAACGGTGTAACTAACACGACTTTGTTTTTTATATATATATAGATAAAATAAAATACTGTTTGATTTATTTTTTAAAATCATTCGAGTTTTTGGCGAAGTCGCCGGTAATTCGAAAATAGTTCTTCTAAGAAATTGTTTCCTAGGTTAGTTTAGTACGAAAGTAATAGAATGTTCTAATATATATTTTTTCTACAAAACTGTTAAAAGTGGGCTTTTTAATTGTCATTTTTTATGTTAAAAATATCATTTTTTGACACGCGTGTTAAAAGTAAGTTACTTTTAACACTAGTGTTAAAAGTAAATCAAAGTTTATTTAAATTTTGTTTTGAAAATTAATAAAACGTTTTAACAAACACATGAACAACTTTTTATTTTAAATAAGTACAAACCAACATTTTAACTAGTTATTACTATTAACATTTATAGTAAAATTAGAACAATTTGAAATTGTAATTCCCTGCGGAGTCATCATACTTAAGTTGGTTTTACTGTTAACATGTGTGACACATCTATTTTCTGTAGAAATACTACTGGTAGTACTGGTGGTCTTGCTAGTAGTTGCAGCAGTAGGAAGTATTTTGCACGCAATTTCGTTCTTCTGTTCCAGTGAATTTTCAATGTAGCCTTCAGCTACCGTCGAAGATTTCCATCCTCCATGCCTCTTGATGGTAGTAAGATTTGCACCAGAATCTGCTAACAATGTCGCCGATGAACGACGAAAACAGTGTCCGGTGTAGAGTTGAGGATTTGGTAGATTCAAGAACTGTGCAATGTCGGCAGGCATTTTACCAAACATGTTAATTCCGACTGGATTCTTCACACATTTATTCTTCATATATTTAAGAAAAAGTCGTCTATGGTCAGCGGTGGGTGGCCGGAGTGCCATATACTTTCTAAAAAAGTTTAAATAGAATTCACCAACAACACTGAAAGTCCGAGGCACTTTTGTTTTAGTATCTGGTATGGTCACAACAACCGAAGTGCCCAAATATTCGATATTGTCGATGGTCATCTGACACAATTCCTCCTGGCGACACGCCCCGAAGACACTCACTATTGCTGCGACTTTCATCATCAGATACTTTTCGTCTTCTGTTTCTGTGAGAAATTTGTCGATATGCGTCTTCGTCAAAACTTTTGACTTTTTTGCTTGATATTCTTCACCCTTCCGTTTAAAAAAAGCAATAAGTTTATAATGTTTGCTTATATCTTGACCTTGCTTTATTTTTAACATAGTTTTGATCATGGAATAATTTGACCACAGCGTTGACGATTTCCATATCTTGGCTTTTTCCTCAAAATATAATAATAATAATATCTCTACCCCTCATTCTAATCACAGGGATTAGCCCAGAAGTCGGAGACTTGTGCGGGAGAGGGGGCGGCATATTATTATTAAGCAGGCCGCATTTGCGCCCAGGAACGACTTACGTTGGTAGGCCCTAACCACTATTCAGTGTAGGAATGAGGGAAACCTGGAAAACCTCATTAATTAGGGGGGTAGTCAAATATCAACCGGTATCAATCTCTCACATTGACCCAAGCTAACATTCTTCCACCCTACCATACCCGCAGAGAGGGCGCCAAACCTCTCCACGAATATAGCTTATATACGGTCTACTGGCAGCTGGGCTCGAACCAACACCGATCAGTCACCTCGATTCAAGTACTGACGCCTTAAACCGCGCGACCACTGACCGACCATATGCCAGTAAAACACTTCCGTTACATTTCCCAGGGACCTTTTTAATGTTGCACCATTCCAAAAAGCGTCTATAAGCGATTTCGTACTGTTCCTTTGATTTCGCCGACAATAATTCCAATGTTGCTCGACTGGCGGCTTCTTCGATTTCAGCAGGGATGGATTCGTTACGCTCATTATCGAGATTATTCATTATACTTATAATATTACTAGAAAATACTGTCAATATTTTTGCGTTTTTTCCGTAACTAACAACAGCACTGGTTGCTACCAAAATTTTGGTTCATAAACATTGCGATCTGTGTGGTATTTTATGATTTCTTATTTTTATTGAGTTTAAAGTTCTTCCGATTGTTTTGTAGAAAAAATAGTGTATGATATACGTGTTAAAAGTGATTTTATTTTGTGAGTGAAGATGATTAAAAAACGACACGTATATCATAAATAGCTTTTTTTTAGTCCAGTTTTTATTGTATTTTAATATGCCAATTTATCTTATACGCATTCTCAAAAAGTGCCAATATCTCTAGCGCAATCTATGCCCATCATCAGGCGTAGAAATGGTAGCGTTTTTAGTACTGGAGTTTGGTATTTCGACAGATATTTTTGTGGCAATTTTAACCTGAGAATCTGTAGACTTCACAACATATGCTTCCGTTATGGTTGAAGATTTACCACTAATCTCTTCAACTGGTAAATATCACCACAGTTATTTACCAGTGGTGTGGCTGTCATCTTTCGGAAGCAGTGTCCAGTGTAATATGTCATAATGCGGAAGCTTTAGAAACACTGTTGAATTTTTTGGGAAATTTATTTATCAAATTGTGACCAAATGGCTGGCGAGTGTTTTTACCGAACCTTAATTGTAAAAAGAAGTTTTCATTCAGAACGTCTAAACAAATTGCAACTTATGTTTTAATAAACGTCATCCATTCTTCATTACTCTATAAATACGACCCAACTTTCGTTCAAGGGAAATCAGTTACAAAAGAAATTACTCTATAGGAAGGTTCTACACAAAACTCGAATTTTTCTTATATTATATTTTAACTGAAAATTGCCTCAAAAATTTCTTTTTTAAATGTCTTTATATTACATGCTGCTCTAGAAATATAAAATTAATAAAATTGCGGTTTTGATTTGATGTAAAAATGTAAAAATTTACGGAAAATTTCCATTTTCCTTCGATTTTAGAATAAGGGAAATCTGTTATAGAAATGATAATTAGATAATTTGATTTGACTACTAATTTGCGTTTTAATGATGGTTTTATTAATAATCGACGGTTAATTAGTATTAGTATTCACGTTTTTTGAGTTTTGTGAATAAACGAATGTTATTTAAGTTATAAAGAGTAAGTGGATTTGTAGCATTTTTTAAAAATTGAGCGCGCCCGGTCGACGTTTCGAAATCCGCGCGCGCGGTATATTAATTATATCCACATAGATGTTTGTTATATAAATATCAATGTTAAATAAAAATCATGTGACTTTGTAAGAATTCTGTAAGATTTAAAAGTTAAGGTATCTTTTGTGGCAATATTATGGCGGATAATGATTTTTATGTTGAAACTATTTATTTGAAAAATCTCCATATTCTAATTTTATATAATTAATGAATTCATCCATCGGATCTAGACTGTTTGTCTTACAATGGCGTCTCCACAAGTACTCACAGAGTCGGTCTGAAAATTCGTCCGGTGGAATACGTTGACATTTTTGAATTTTTTTGCAGCCGACGACTCGATCCGTTGGGTATGAATACCGTCTTCAGCAACGAATATAACACTATGGTTAACAGTCTAATGCCATATTTCTCTACATGTTGTTCCAAAAGGAGAATTAACATGCCTGCATCCCTTTTATTTTCGGGACAAATTACCATTCTTAAGTCTTCTGAGTTATCGGCAATCATTCCGAATACTCAGAGACCTTCAACTACACTTCCTCTGTTATATTTTCATTTACCAAATTTGGATTTTTGTGTTCACAAATACGTTTGGAATTCAAAAATAAAAATTGGTCACATTTTTCCGCTTTTCTACATTTTTTCCATATAGGTAATGAAAATGACGCATTTCCGCGGGAAAATTTTGGCGTTTCTGTGATAAGAAAAATGTCTATAATTCACAGTAAAAAATATTTTGTATGTAACTGATTTCTCTTTTTCTAAAGTCCACAAAATTTCCTTTATAATGGAAATGACGCATTTCCGCGGGAAAATTTTAATGTTTCTGTGTTCAGAGAGGCCTCTGAATGCTATTTGTTATTTGTTTTTTTTCATAGCTGATTTCCCTTAAACGAAACTTGACCCATAAATACTCTTGACTGGCAGGTTTCTGATGTTGTGAACCTTATTTCCCAATTTCATTTTATACAGTTCCTCACTTCGAGTTGGACCTGATACACTAATTATAAGTGCAACCTTGGTAGGTTGTGTATCATCAGGTGCATTCTTATAAAATGTTCTCACTGAAGTGCTTGACCTTTTGGATACGTATCCTAGATGTTGCTGTTTAAAAAATGCCAATAACTTCGAAAATTTGGAGATATCCGCTTTAAAGTAGTCTAAAATATATCAGTATAATAGTTTCAGAAATAGCTTTCAGAACACTTTTTTAATCAAGTCTATCAAAAAATGCAACTAATTTAAGTTTGTGTTTGACTTTTTTCGTACCATTATCAAAATGCCAACATCTTTTTCCAAACTTTCAACGGCTTCTATCAGTTGAACAGGAGTACACATAATTTCTTCTGAATAGCCCATTGTCTTCGAAAACACTTTTTTGATCAAGTCTATCAAAAAATGCAACTAATTTAAGTTTGTATATTTGCCTTTTTTCCATAGACCTTATAAATCATGGACGCGCCCGAAACCGTTTTCTGCCTATACAAATCGTTGATGCTCAGATGTGTGCGACAGAGATAGAGCTAGTCCGGGCAAAAACCCACAGATCATTGGCCGAAAAAAAAACAAAAACCGTAAATGACAGACGTATGACATTTACGGTAACAGATCGACTCCACCATAGTTTATGAGGCTTTAAAAACTATTGCTAATAACACACTAAATACAACTAAATCACAAAAGGCACACACATCATTAACAATATTAACAGGAAAGGTTGTGTCAGGTTATGTTTATATATTTTTTTGTTATAGAACATCTGCTTTTGCCCGGACTAGCTTCATCCCTCTTGCACACATCAGGACAGCGGACCTCTCTTTCTAGGGCTGGTCCATGATTTATAAGGTCTATGCTTTTTTCGTACCATTATCAAAATGCCATGTTGACGTTTCTAGGTAATCTGGTTATACAGGGATCTTACGTTGTTAATTTGTCATACAATTACTTTTGATACAAAAATCGCCACTTGCATTTAAAACATATGGTTGTGAATAAAATAGCATACAAATCTCGGTGAAAAGTCATTTTCTCTAGGCAAGAATGAAACACTTTCTACCTCGACATGTTATTATGTTTCACTGTCAATCTGTGCGATTTCTCAATTTGACACAATTAACAATCGAAATTAAAGTAATTTACCAAGTGGAAATCAGTTTTAATAGCAGTTGAGACACGGTGCGTTCAGAAACCGGTTCAAAACCTGTTTGCCGTTGGTCAGAGAAAAAAAATTGTTAAGGAAATTGTTTTGATGTCACTGTTTTGCCCGAAATTTGATGTATGTCTAGCCAGAAAAAGTATAATTTTCGAATTGTTTTGGTCGATAGTTCAATCGACATTTTAGTGTAACAAAATAGCAACAGAAGAGTAACATAATTACTAATAGTTTTTTTTCAAAATGTTCAAAATTGTCTGCCTATAAATTTACCAAACCGCATCGATAAAACATGCAAATATCCTAATTTAATACCACCATATTAGGCGGGTTTTATCACAAATCCGAATAACATGAACATCCGATCACGGGCATGTGTTCCTTTCCCGTATTAATATTAATACGCCGTTTACGAGTTTTTTAATGGTCCCGAGATGTGTCAAAGACACTGCCACGAAATCTAATAATATTTATTTATTATCATTTTCGTCTATCGGGCAAAGCGGACGTGGGCGCAATGCGGCGCCAGTCATACTGATGTAACTTTCGGCTAGCGGGCACGCGCTGCCGCTTTGCGGTCAACAGGTTCACTTTTTGAGGTCTCACCGAATGGGTCAGCCCAATCTGGCGCTCTACAAGGTGTCCCTTCTAAGCCAGGCCGCCGCTACCGTCAAAATTGTAACGATAATAATTTTTTCCACAGTCGGGAGTAGAAATCAGTTTCTATGACATCAAAATTAAAACAGAAGTAGTCGATTATTCCCAAGGGAGTTTACATTATGGAGAACGATTTTCATGCAAAAAAAAGATAACATTGAAATTATTTATTAACATTTAAATTAAATGTTACATTTGTACAATTTTCAAAATTAATATTAGAAGGAATATTACTTTCGCTTACATTTACAGTTTTTGTGATTGCGCTAGTAGTGGTACCTACTAAAACCTGATTAGCAATTTTGGTCTTATTTTCAATGGAGTTCTCGACATAACCCTCAGCGACTGTCGTTGATTTCCAACCAGCATGACGCTTTATTGTCGTTATATCCACACCAGCATCTGCCAGTAATGTCGCTGAAGATCTTCGTAAGCAGTGACCAGTATAACATGCAGCATCAGGTAATTTTAAATACGAAGCTACTACACTCGGAATTTTTCCCATGGTATTCTTACCAACTGGCTGCGAACTACATTTTCCTGCTTTGTAATACAAAAAAAGGCGCTTATGCTTGACGTGGGGAGGACGAAGGGACAGGTATTTTCGAAACAATTCAAGCATATTTCCCACATCGGTAACCAGAAAGGTTCGTGGAATCTTTGTCTTAGTGTTTGGAATTTTTACAATCAAGGAAGAGCCTACATCCTCAATATCATCTACAGTTAAATTGACTAGTTCATCAGTTCAACAAGCTCCGGTAATCCTCAGAATTAATCCAAAAAAATCAAAATATTTAATAATTGAAATACCTAACAACAAAAGTAATCTTACCTTAATCATCATTCTTTGTCATCTGCACTTGATAGAGAACGGTCGATTTCACCCTTTGTCAATATTTTCGATTTTTTCGCTTGATATCCGTCACCGGTTCTTTTCAAAAATGTGATCAGCTTGGGGAATTTGCTTATATCTATGTTGTCGTACATTATCAAGCATGACTTAATCATAGAATATTGCGCCCATCATGTGGAAGACTTGTAATTCTTCGCATTTTCACTGAAGTATGTCAACAAAACATTCTCGCTGTATACCTGAATATTTTTCTCGGCGCACCACTTTTTGAACCGATTGTAGGCTATATCGTATAAAGATCTTGACTTCGTAGGCAGCAAATTGCTTATTGCAATATTTGCAGCCTCCACAATCTCTTCCGACTCACAATTATTCATTGTGCACTAAACAAACTTTAAACTAAACCAAACTAGCACCTTAATTTGACAATTCTTTTTGTTTGTTTATTTTGTAGTTATGACAATAACTCAAAGACTACTAAATAAATGCTCAAATCCGAATACAATAATTCTGGTGCTACTTACTTCATAATAACAAAATATGTGTTTTTAAGTTAATGAGACCGTGGAAAAAATAGTATATACCATTCGGCAGATATGCTATTTTGTCCTCGGTGCATTGTAGCCCTCGGGCTTCAAATTGCACCTCTGCCAAAATAACGCATTTCTCTCCCTTATAGTATAATGTACTATTATTTCACACTAATACATTATAAACAAATAAACCCGTAGTTACCATCATAACTATAAACATGTTCATAACTCCCTTGAGAGTTGTACTAAGTAGTTATAAATCCCTAACTCTCTCTAATGTAAACTGCTGGCCACTCGAACTTACACATAGATATTTTTAGGCAAAATTTAAAGTTCAATATTTTCAACAGGAATGCAAATTTTTGAACTCGGCTTGCACATTTTAAGAGCTAGTTTTTTTCAGATTAAGCTGCATGACGTATATTTATCGTAGGACCATAGGTTTATTATATACGGGGTGATCAACGAAGTCATGCAAAAAATCAAAGAGTTTGTATGAGTGAAATTTCCGCAAAAATGTTTTTTGGTCGTTGCAATATGGTACGTTACTAAGATAACATCAATATCTCTAGACGTTTTTGTTAGTTTTTGAATTAAGGCCCTTAGGCCTTGTACACACTACTCAAAGTAAAATTTGGGTAGCAAAATTTTTAAAATGCTATATCTTGACATTGGATTGACGGTTCTTGATGATTTTTTGCAGATTTGGAATCCTTATTTCATGTAGATTTTCTATGGTCTAAACATTTTATTTGAGTGTTGAAATTTACTCATTATACCGGGTCGATAATCTACGATATACAAGATTGGTTAACAACGGCCAAAACTCAATTATTAAAAAACACATAATTCTAAACATAATTTAACATTAGTATATTAATTAAAAAAAAGAGAAACTAATATTTTGTTGGACTTTCTGCTCGACATATTACTTCCCTACATCGATTTGGTAGAGTATCCACAAGATTATTTATAAAATCTTGTGGAATATTCTCCCATTCTTCACGAATGGGCTCACTAAGCATTTCTAAGTTTTCAGCGGGTACATCACGCGATCTTACTTTAAGTTTTAAATAAGGCCAAACGTGTTCGATGACATTAAGATCCGGAGACTTTGTAGGGCAGTCCATCCTATTGATGTTCTGTGCCAGCAGCTTATTTACACAAATAAACCGAATTGTCGAATTGACATTATTTCCAGAGTTGCAAGAATTTTCCGTTAAACTGTTGTCACTGCCAATGACTGTAATTAAATATGAAGATGATGTTCCACTTCTTTCTTGTGACATGCCAGCCAACATTCTTACGGTTTTATTTTTCAATTCCATGCTCTCGCCCAATAAATGTATTTTTCTCTACGGGCTGAACTGTGCAACGCTTTTCGCGATACGTTAGAAAAAATCTTTCTGAACCTGACGGACGCAAACACATATGCTTCCTCACTAGACCCACTGCAGAGAACTCGTTTTCTTCTACAATGGGAAATACCACTAAATTTGGTATTTTGCATTTTTAGAGAGTACTCTAAAAAACATTGGATACGTGTAATAGGATTTGGACTAATATGCAGTTTTATGAGAGATAGTAATTATTTAAAACAGCATGACGTCACGCGTACATTTTTACCAGCTGGCAACAATGCATGACAATCAGAGAAATACGAAACGTTCAGTCTCCCGTCCGACCGTTATCTGTAAATATCTTGACTTAAAAGTGTGACGTACATGATTTCAAAATGGCAGTACCTGTAGCGTCCTAGTGAAATGTGGATGCGCACTCGTCGAAGCTCGTTCTCCTCTCCTCTATTTCTCTGGACGGAAGTGACAAATGATGTTTATAGGCACTATATCTGTCTCTATTTATACAGTACTGCATTTCATTTATTTTATACTAAGACAAGTTGCATGCTGTTGTTCTGTTGCCGCATGTTAAAAATGTACATCTGACGTCACATGTACATTAATTTGCCAATAATTTTTTTAAATTTAATTTAATTTAAATAACAAAGAATATGGTCTTCATATATTTCCAAAACAATGTAATTTACTGAATTTCCAAAAACTTTTCCAACATAGTGGCATTCCCCATTGTAAATTTCTTACGGATATCTATTTTAATTTTCAAAATATCAACCACCATAACCTATCTTCAATATGATTAATCTTCATATTCAAAAGTCCTTGACCTCTACGCCCCCGAAATAACCCATAATCAGAACCACCTGTACCATAGAGCAGTAAATGTGTAATTCTTATAGTTTAATGCATTATCTTATGTAGGAACTGTTCTTCATCAGAAGCATCCTTCAAAAACTTGACAATGTCATCCCGACTAAACACGTTAGACTTTTTCGGCTCATAGCCTTTACTTTTTCATTTGAGAAACACTTCCAGTTCATGAAACTCTCCCATCTCTATTATTATAAATTGTCATAATTGTTTTTAGCATCGGCGCTTAGTCCACAGGAAATACATGCCATGTCTTCAATGTAAGCCAACACTACAGTTTCACTAATATTTTTGTGTTCAATACAGTTAACTTTAAGCCAGGAATTTGTCATATTCTTTTTTATACTTTGGTTCCAACTTTGTTGGTAGTAGTGCGGCACCAGCTTTCTCTTTCTGTCTTTGTAACAAATCGCCTGCTATCTCCAGATTTTCATTCATTTTCACAAATTAATAAATTTTACAAACTTTTATTTACAAACTTCTCAGTTGATATATCCATGGTCATCATGCCAACTTAATTATTAGAAAACGTTCATTTAATTTTGAAAATCAACAAAATTTGATTTTCATATTTCATTATAGAATGAAAATGAAAAATATATCTTTATCTATCACGTGAGTTATTGGATGTTAATAATCTCGTGCAAATTAACAGTTATCAATTGCAATCTGTTGCCCTCGATAATTAACATGACATTATAATAGTAAAACAGAATGTAGCTAAATAAGTAAAATATATACATAAAGAGTCATTCGTGACGACCTCAGACTAAAAATCTAAGTATCTAGAGAATGATGTTAATAAATCTAGGGAGCACGTTCTATGTTTAAAAACACAAATATTCGTACATCTGTGAAAATAAATATTGTTAGCTTGATTTTTAGTTACAGTAAATGTTCAATGAATGTAACTACAACTAATGTTATTATTAATAAACTATAGAACTGTACATGTTTGTCTATCTCATTTTAAGACAACTAAAACGCATTCTTCGGGTACTTGAGAGAACTTTTGGATATTTGCGGAAATATCGGAACCAACTCCCTTATTTCAAATAGAACACCTCATATATTATTGTATTTTTGGAAAGGACATAAAATTTTGAATGGAAATCATCTTCGAATTTCAAGAGTATAGAGTTATATTAGCTCTAATAGATAAACAATCAACATAAACAACATAATTCAAGTTTTTCAGATGATTCTTTTCATTAATGTGATGCAATTTAACCAAAAACTAGAAAAAAATCGCAAAGATCTCAAAAATAATAAATTTAACCCCAACAAAGTAGATACATTTTGCACACTATTTTTCACCAAATGAAATTAGTAAAATGTAACAGGAAAAATGAAACACAGTGTAGAATTTTAAAAGTTCTACAGACTCTTACAAAAACCGTTAACTGTAATTTTTTAATGACAGTTAACAAATTAACAATTTATTAAATAAATTTCTAAAACGAATAGTTTCGCGAGATGTTTTTTGTATCAGTATTAATGAAGGAAACAATAGTTGAAGTTTCTCAGAAAATTCTTAAAACTGTAACATACTGTAACGTTCGTCAACATTGCAATCTATCACATGCTGCTGTTAACCTAAAAGTATTATTAGTCATAGCTTGTGTGTGGCTAGTACATTTAGATTTGTTGTGCTTGCTTGATATTTGTGAGCGTACATAAACAATAATGGAATAATTTATATTAATCATGACCCGCTGCTTCTCTGCAAAGGCAAAAAGGTCTATTTGCAAAATTATGATTTTGAGAAAATCAGCATTTTACAATTTATGCCTGCCAATTAAACACTATATATAGTTAAGATTATTAAATTAGTACATTTTGCTAAAAACTATTATAATAATATTGTATTAAAATATCTATTAAGTTGAACTTTATCACAAAAAGGCAGAATAATCTAAGATATATATATATATATATACAGGGTGTCCGGAAAATATGCGCACAAACTTCGAGAGCCTAATCTAGATATAAAAATAGTCATATAAGGTTATGTACAACTTTTTCGAATTCTCAATAATAACGAAGTTATGGCCTGTCAAAAAAAAATTTTTTAATTTTTATTCCTGATCACCAGATCTTAATCCCATGGATTTCTTTTTCTGGGGGTACCTCAAGACGCTTGTTTATAACGGACCAATAAACAACATTGTGGAATTAAGAGAAAAAATAATCGAAAGTTGTAATATTATTAAACAGAAGCGCGGAATATTTTTTCGAACCCGCCAGTCATTTTTACGAAGAATTAATTTATGTATAGAAGTAGCAGGGAACCACTTTGAAAGTCTTTTGTAAATATTTTTTTATTAGTTACGTATTAAATAAATCCTGTTTTCGATTCCAAAGCACGCTTTGTATTTTTTTGTAGTCCTACGTGATCTCATGAAAACTTCAATGGCATTTTTCTCGAAAACGGTTACTTTTAGTGAATTGAAACAAGAGTACCTTTTTTATAGGATATTTAATGGGATTTTATTTTGGCATATCAAAATTAGAAAATAATTATAAATAAAAAAAATTTGACCAGAATTCTTACATGGATTGGAGGTTTAAAGGTGTTGTGGTTTTTTATTTTGAATTCTTTCATGTTTACGGTCCACTTTAATGCGTATAACAACTGTACCGAATTTGAAGAAAATCGGTTTACTACAAAAAAAGTTATGTCAGAAATAAAAATTAAAAAAAATTTTTTTGACAGGTCATAACTTCGTTATTATTGAGAATTCGAAAATGTGTTACATAAGCTTATACGGCTATTTTTATCAGTAGATTAGGTTCCCGAAGTTTGTGCGCATATTTTCCGGACACCCTGTATATATATATATATATATATATATATATATATATATATATATATATATATATATATATATAAGATTATCTTGCCTTTGTACTTGTTATTGTTTTTACAAAACAACAACAGTCATCCTCTAATATACATTAGAGCTATTTCATAATCTTAAGGATGGTAATAGATTTTAAAACAAAAGTGGAAAATATCTTTATTAAAATAAATCTAAATTCAGAATGAACAAAAAAACTTAAACAAAAGATAATTTTAAACGGTTTCAAATGCTTTCATGCATTGCATTTTTTAACAACACACATATTCATTCTCTTTCATAGACAAAAGAATCTAATGCATACATTGTTGGTCTAGATAAAGGCAAAACGGTCTAATGTACAATAGGTTTCTTGTAAATATTCATCCAATCAAAGACAAAACAATCTAAAGTACATTAACCTCTTCTGTCTTTGTTTATATGGACAATATTAAGAATCTAAAGTACATTAAACTCTTTTGCCGTTGAAATTTCTTACAAAATATGTTCATCAGACTGTTTTGCCTTGGAATGGCCGACCAGGTTATAACAATAGACTGTCTTTTCAATTTTCTAATTTTGAAACCCCTTATCCTAATAATACAGTTTCTGCACCAAAACGTAGAATTGCTTCTGCGCATTACATTTCTGTAAAAATATTAAAATAGACAATTTTGTGATTAGACTATTTTGCCTTTGCAGGGAAGAGCTGTAAAATCGTAATAAAAAATATTTTTACGAAAGCCTTACACTTGAAGATATTAAATAACAATTAATTTCATGCACACCAGGTCAGCATGCAGGGAAAACCTCGCTGAAGATGAAAACAATCAGATAGCGAAATCATTGTTAAATAAGTATAGCTTAAATTCATCAGCGAATGTTAGTCGTTTACATGCCACAATATCACAAACATCGTTGACGAATAGCAAAAACAAAAGTGGCTCTAGATTCGAGCTCTGCGGCACAACGGAAGAATAGAACAAAGCACAGAGATGAGAAAAGTTACATTACAGGGCCGTCTGGTGAAAAAATAATTTCTTCCTTCCTTGGAAAAATAATGATTACTTTTTACATAGGGTGGAGTAATGGACCAAAAAGCAACAGCACATGAAACATTGGTAGGTACTGGAACTTAATTTTGGAAAAAAAATATTGTGATAAGAAATTAATGGCTTATCTTATTTCGTGAATGTTCGAAGTAAATTTGGAAACTACTCTTACTGAAAGAAAAAATGTTTATTAGAAAAGTACAGACCATAAGTGTAGAAATACGGAACACAACTTAACCCCTGAGTAAAATTTAAAAACTTAAACCTAAACCTTCTACTGTTATAGTCAGTATATTCCATGTTAAGGAACACAGAATGTCAAAGAAAATGTAGATATCAGAAGATTTGCAAAACTAATACCATATTTGAAAAGCAAATCAATTGGATACTGTCCAAAAAGTACAAAATTCTAACGAAAGAGGAAATTGGGAGATTTTTACAAGAAACACCTGATAATAGATTTCTGCTAGAAAATGTACTAATTTTGGACAACTTTCCAGGTTATTGTAATAATTGGTATTTATGGAGCTTTGATAAGAGATGTGCTACTAAAGATAACGATCGATCATATGGAATACAGAGATTGAATTATTATTAAATTGCTGATTCTAAAACTCATACTCCGAGATGTTTTGTGATTTCAGACCAAATTAAGATATACCGCAAATAATGTGGTTTACATCCGGCAGTTACTACAAGTCGAGGATTTTTCGTAAAGTATGTCAGGGGAAAATGTGGTCGGCATCAACAAAGTAAGGAATGTACCAGAACAAATAGGAACTTATCTCAATTTGCCTCATCCGGATACAGGGAACTGCTTCACACGTTCTTCCGCCACTCGGTTAGCCGACGCAGGGGCCGATATTACTACCATCAAACGGTATGGGGGTGGCGTTCTAGTACTGCAGCGGAGACATACTGTTACCATCTTCAGCAGAGCCTACGGAACTTGAGTTGAATACAATGTACGCAGTAAACTTAAGCAATTACAGCAGCAGCTATTGAACACCCAGAACTAGTAGCTACGATAACTGACAACACTGGATCTGGCATAAATTTAACTCATTGCAATATCGGCACTTTCAATTCACATTTAGTGCAATATAAATTGTAATCGCCCTGTTTATAATAGTTACTGTTTTATATTGAAATGTTATATTACTTAAAATGTATATCGTTTAATCAATAATTAATAAGTTCCGAAAAAATGACAAATTATTTTGACATTTGTTTTATGTTCTACAACGAAAGACTTTTGAGTTCAAGAACATAAAAATATTTCCCAGCTATGTGACAAGAAAGACTCATTTTATCTGAAAATTTAACGAAAATTTTGTCTTTCTACGACAGTTTTCGAAAAAATGTATTATTTTCAAGTGAAAAACTACAAAATAATTATATAATATATATAATATAATATATAATTATATTTCTTCGATTCTCCAATATTCTTTTCAATGATACTTACATCGTTTTTACTTCTTTTAAACTTCTATTTTATTTCATTATATTTCGAATTCTAATTCTATATTTTCTCATTTTTATTTGTGAAAAATTGTCATCTATGATTAAGATAGATACTTATAAATTAATGTTCCACTCTGTAGCCAAGTCAAGTTTGTATTCTACAGGCTAATGCAGCACTTAAATTTAATGGTCTTTACAAAGCGTCGATATAAAGGCTTTAGTGTATATTTGGAAAGATGTCGAAAACTAGTCGACGACGTTAATTATCATTTAAGATTGGAAAATTTAAGCATAACGATATTAATCTCAAAAAACGATAGATAAGATATTTCAATTATGGACGTTCCTTCACTAAATTGTTTAATTATGGTAGCTGGATCCTGCCTACGGTGATTTTCAATAGGTGGTTGGAATTTTGTTTTTTATTGTAATTTTATTGAAGAACCTGCATAAAACTTAATGTTTTTGGAGACAAGGAGGCACGTGTAGACGGAAATTTACATAATCAATGATTTTTATTTCGTTTCAATTTTATTTAACTGCTTTATTAAAAATTTTACTAAACTGTTTAAAAACTAATCATGGCTTTATTTAACATAAATAACAAATATGCATGACGCCAGCATTGGAAATGATCAAGCTTTCGGTACAGTAATACTAGAAATGTTCAAAATGTAATTAATAATTATTCTGTCACGATAGCCTCTGTGGATGTTTAAGTACGCTACAAGTAAAGTTAACATGAGCAATAACATGTTTAAAGTACATAGAACAGAGGGCGACTTTCTGTATAGGAACGACAAATTAATATAGGGTTTCCAAAGTCCTTTGCCTTTAAAAATTTGGGAAAGAGAAACTTGTAACAATAATTTGACAGTGTTGATATGTCAATAGCGGTGGGTTGTACAGGGTGATTCAGTCATAATTTTATTAATTTTAAGAGAAAAATTAGTAGAATACGATGACGCGATAAAAAATTAAATGAATACGCTGAAAAAAGATATTTCCAAATCATTATTTAAACTTCTTTTCAAGCTGTCACTAACCATATTATACAGCTCCGAAACCAACTCGTTGACCACCTCGGTGGGTGAATTTGGTGACTTGTTTTAAACTACTGATGTATTTGTAATTACATCTCTCAGTTTTTGGTCATAAGGTCAAAATTGTTCCACTCACCAATAAAGATCTAACGAAACGTTCATTAAAAATTCTTTTGAAGGAGTGCCATTATTATTGCATTAACTTGTACGTCTGTATCTCGATGAAGCTAAAGAAAGTGTAAATATGCAACCAACAGTACAATCACAATCCTAAAGTCAGCGTAAATCTGCAAACATCGCCGCCGTACGGTTTAGTACAGCCTTAAGTATTTCCTAATAGTTGCTTAATGTCTAGATACTGCATTTTTCCTTGAAATTGTTCTTGTCGAAATCTTCTCGAATAAGTGGCTTTCTAACTTTGTATGTGTGTGTTTATAATTATATTTTGTACATTCAGGTGTTATTTAGTGTTCTGAACTTTTTATTTGATAAACTGAGGTGTGCCGTTTTGATTATAAATTTTGGAATGCAAATTCAAACAGGTAAACATCTCTGCTTTATTTATTTTCTTTTAATGAAAGTTCACGATGGGATGTGTGAAACTTGTACTTACCAAAATTATTTTGCAATAGTTACTACTGTTAAAATCAGTTGTAAGAAAATTCAGCATGCTCTTTTATTTTCTTGGATTTTATTAGCTTTGTACATATTAACGGATCATAGTCTATGAACAAAAACAAACTTTTAGCCGTGATATGGCAACACAGTTGTTGAAGTTGCTCTTATTTCACCACTCGACAAAGTGTGTCGTGGCTAGCAATGCATAGGTATTACCAGGGGTTGCAAGTTAATATGCCTCAATTTAAAAGGTCGAGTTTTTTCGATTTTCTGTCTTTGTCAGACCTTCCAAATACGTGGTTAAAATTAATGATATTATGACTGAATGACTGAATGAAGTTTTTTATTTTATCCAATAAATAACTACATTCAATTTTATAAATTATTTAGACAAATGTATCTATTGAAACAGCTTTAAAATAATACTGTTAATGTTGAGTTAATATTTTTCCGAATTAGGAGTATCACATTTTGGTGCGAATGCACTCAGATAAAAATGGATGGAAATTTCTATGTTCTGTTATGATCATTTTAATTAATATTTACTGGTAATTTTTAATTTACATTTTATATTAAGGAAAAATCAAGTAAGTGTTTTTACATAATAAAATTAGCAATACTCACAAACAATATGGCAATACAATGTACCCTTTGGAACTATTTACTTACTCAGTTCATTCTGAAATTTTACATAATTTATCATGTGATTTCTTTTACTCGAACTGTTGCTCATGCGCAAACGCATAGCAATCTAATCTCTTATATAATGCATTTTAGTTGCGTTAATGTGTGGTAAATAACATGTACGGTTCATTAATAAGGACTTTTTGTGGGATATTTGGAAAATAGTAACTATAAGATATTTTATAATGTATGCAACAACAGCTTATGTCATCGTAAATTCTACATAGAAACTGAAACGGTAACTGTGCCATTACCTGTCTGTTTCTGACCTATACAGTAATAGTTTACAATAGATATTAACATTATTTGTAGTTACTTGAATTGTAAATAAAATATTAATTGTAAGAAGTAATTTGCAGAATATTTTGACCAGAGCAACTTTGTTCCACGACATTAAAAGTGGAAAGTTTTCTCTCCTTGTAACTTGCAACAAAAATACTACTACAAAAATAATATTAATACATTTTTAAATTGAGTTCTGTTACACTATTTAGGTTAAATAAAATGATATATTTGAATTAACTGTTGAACCTTGAACCATTTAGTATAGGTATAAATTCTTTTTTAATATGGAGGTACATATTGTTCATTATTATTATTGTCACTTATATTTTTTCACATTGATATTCAGTTATGTATTTGTAATAATTGAGTTATTGAAAAAGTTCCCTTAATACATATTCAGTTCTAGCTATAATGGTAGGTAAAGGTATATACAGGGTGTACGGAAATGATGAGCAAAAAATTCAGGGGATAATTCTAGACCGAAAATAAATCTTTCTACAACATTTTTTCCAAAACTGATTATTAACGGAGTTACAGGGTGTTAAAGTAAGTATAATAACTTCTTAAGAAATCCAAATATTTACATAAAATTTGCAAATCGTGGTTTTTTGCGGACGAAAAATACAAATATGTTTCTAATTTTGACATCATTATTAGAGGGCGCCACTTACGGTACACCATGTTTCTTTTAAATTGCAGAACGTTTTTGCATCTTAATGTATCCATATGATTATCGAAACAATCAAATCTCCTACCTGTTTTATTTGAAAAAGGTATACCTTGCTGAAGTCGGTAGGCGTAACCATTTTTGAAATAATCCTATTTGAAATGCTCAGTGCACCGAGTAGAAACTGTTTTGGTTTCAGGTAAAGTGCCTTTTCTGCTGAAAATACAGCAAAATGTTACTTGAAAAAAGTTGTTCAGAATCGTGCAAAATTTCAAGATCGGCGAGGTTTCATGAAACCATTTTTCAACAAAGCAGAAAGATTTTATCAAAGCAGGCCGATTTTACCGCTCTGAACAACTTTTTTAAGTAACATTTTGCTGTATTTTCAGTAGAAAAGGCTCTTTAACTGAAACGATAATAGTTTTCAACCGGTGCACTGAATATTTCAAATAAGATTATTTGGATAACTGTTACTCCAAACGACTCTAATAAGGTATATCTTTTTCAGATATAACAGGTAGGAGTATCGATTGTTTCAATAGTCAGATGTATACACTAAGCAGCAAAAAAGTTCTATCATTTAAAAGAAACATGATGTGCCATAAGTGACGCCCTCTACTAGTGACGTCAAAATTAGAAACATATTTGAATTTCTCGTCCGCAAAAACTCCCGATTTACAAATTTTATGGAAATATTTTTTATTATTTCAAGTTATATACAAATATCGAAAATAAAATTTTAACTTTAACACACTGTAACTCCGTTAATAATCAGTTTTGGAAAAAATGTTATAGAAATCCAAATATTTACATAAAATTTGCAAATCGTGGTTTTTTGCGGACGAAAAATACAAATATGTTTCTAATTTTGACATCATTATTAGAGGGCGCCACTTACGGTACACCATGTTTCTTTTAAATTGCAGAACGTTTTTGCATCTTAATGTATCCATATGATTATCGAAACAATCAAATCTCCTACCTGTTTTATTTGAAAAAGGTATACCTTGCTGAAGTCGGTAGGCGTAACCATTTTTGAAATAATCCTATTTGAAATGCTCAGTGCACCGAGTAGAAACTGTTTTGGTTTCAGGTAAAGTGCCTTTTCTGCTGAAAATACAGCAAAATGTTACTTGAAAAAAGTTGTTCAGAATCGTGCAAAATTTCAAGATCGGCGAGGTTTCATGAAACCATTTTTCAACAAAGCAGAAAGATTTTATCAAAGCAGGCCGATTTTACCGCTCTGAACAACTTTTTTAAGTAACATTTTGCTGTATTTTCAGTAGAAAAGGCTCTTTAACTGAAACGATAATAGTTTTCAACCGGTGCACTGAATATTTCAAATAAGATTATTTGGATAACTGTTACTCCAAACGACTCTAATAAGGTATATCTTTTTCAGATATAACAGGTAGGAGTATCGATTGTTTCAATAGTCAGATGTATACACTAAGCAGCAAAAAAGTTCTATCATTTAAAAGAAACATGATGTGCCATAAGTGACGCCCTCTACTAGTGACGTCAAAATTAGAAACATATTTGAATTTCTCGTCCGCAAAAACTCCCGATTTACAAATTTTATGGAAATATTTTTTATTATTTCAAGTTATATACAAATATCGAAAATAAAATTTTAACTTTAACACACTGTAACTCCGTTAATAATCAGTTTTGGAAAAAATGTTATAGAAAGAGCAGCATTTATTTTCGGTCTAGAATTATCCTCTAAATTTTTTGCTCATCATTTCCGGACACCCTGTATATAGCATAGTAGTCGTAAATTCATGACTTAATATAATATAGAATTTTCTCCATTCTTGTTTCTGCTGAAGTGTTGAAGGTTGAAGTGTTTTTAACAGGTTTATTTTCGAGAAATACTGCAAAATTTGGTTAGATTGTTCTGTTAATAATTTAATATTCTTTCAAGATTAGTTCATAACATGATTTTAAGAAAGTTAGCTAAAAAATGGGTCCTATATTATATTCAACAGTTTGGTATAATAGACTAATGTAGTTATTGGTTTGTGTGAAGAATTCTGATTGGTTAGATGAAATCTACCACACTAAACTTATTTCCTAATTATGGTACGTTTTTCTGTCATACCCTGTACATTTTGAAGTTGATATTATAACTAAAATACATTGCTTACATTTCATTTTCAAGGTATTGATACTGGACCAGTATAAGCTCTTTATTTCTAATCTCAGTTTTCTCAAATGGCCGAGTGACCCCAAACGCGTTGTTTTGCTACAGCAACACTATATCAACCATTAAATCTGACGAAAAGGCGTTCAACCCTCTCAAATTCGCAGGCGATCCAACATGTGTCAATTGGTTCAAAATTATTGTTGCAACGGAATCGAATATATTGGTCTCAATGGTTTCAGATCACCATCAGATTAAATCAGTGTGTTTTTATTACGTCCCACGCACACACTGACCTTATCTATATGCACCTCTCTCCCCTTTTCCACCTCGCTCCAGCGAGGACCGTTGGCAGCCAGTGGCGTGCGTAAGATACATAGCTAACATATGCGTAAAGTAAATACTGTTATCAGTTATTAATGAACCAGTTGTTGTTGAAGGACAATTAGAGGAAGAATTTGTTTCTACCTGAGATAACTTATTGATACTGTTTTTGACACTATTTACACAGTTATTATTTGATTAGGTATAACTTCCCAAGATTTTCTTCGTCAAGAAGATGACATTTTAAACTTTTAAATAAAAGTTAATCCCTGTCAAGCAGAGTTACCAAAAAACGGTAACTTTACTTAACTTAGCACTTAAGGATGTTTTCATTGTAAAGTTCAGTCCTTGTGGATGCGAAGTTCTATGGATTTCTGTGAAAAGTTCGTATTTGATTTAAATTTAATGGCGGGCAAATTTCAACTAAGTGAATTTCGAAAAATCATTGAAATAGATTTGCTTATATGTTCGACCAAAAGCAATAAAAAGCTAATAAAAAATGTCTAAATGAGTATTTTTATAAATACATTTCAGAAATAAAAATACAACCGTAAAATGTAAAACTGTCCAACTTTGCTGGTTGGACAGTTTAATCATTTTTAGGTTTTATGACAATTATGCTTTATTATTATTGCGAAATATATATTTGTTTTATTGTAGCAACAAATACCATTATTTTGTTGTCGGTAACTGAAATAATTTATAGTAATATTCCGTAGTATTTCTAACCGCGCTATAAACATTTAAAATGTTTCTTAAATATGGGTTATCAACCCAAATCAAAATATACTTGAAGACAATTTTGCTTGTAATAGCTGTATTATACACTGTGATACAGTTATTATGGAATGTATAATCAATATCTATTTTTCTTTCTATTTTACTGAAAAACAAAACAAATTGCAACACAAAAACATTTACATTACCGCAAAATTACATTGACATTGTTTGTGTCATAGTGAATGGTAGAAGTATAGTTTTACCTCTTGCTTTAACTTTCATAGTCATTGCATAAGAATAAACATGTCAGGTTTAAGCCAGTGGAAAAAATTAAAATGAAGTGGTGCATTTAGAAGAGAAATAAAGAAATGTATCAAAACAAAAAAAACTACCACTTTTTGCTCGAAATTGAAAGAATTCCTACTTTTATCTCACCTGTTTCATTGAAACGTTTTGGAAATACAAAAAATTCGTAATTTTAACTGCTGTTCGACAACATTGAATTCTTTCAGCTGCTGCTGTTAACCTAAGTATTATTAATCATTACCTTTCGTGTTTAAATTTAAATAAAATTTGTTTCTAATTCAGCACAGCTTATTTCAGTACTCAACGAAATCACTGAATCAATTAAATTCATGTTTCGAGAATTAAGAGCAACTCAACTCAAACGTAAAGTCGCTATAGACAATTTCAATTAATGTGTAATCCTCTTCCTCAAGTTATAACACATTCGAAATGATAGTTTTTCAAACCACAATGAACTTTAACAATTTTCAAACGAACGGTTATGTAAAAATTATCGAGTATAAATACTATAACAAAAACAAACAGTTTGTCAAATGCTGATTTTACTGAGGCAATACATTTATTTTTATAGCTTGCAACATTTAGCGTAAGCTACATTGTGTGTGTGAGAATAATTTTAAAGACCCAATTGCTTCTAATGCGAAAACCAATAAAATAATAATTTTATAAGAAAATTTGTATGTTGCATAAAAAGAACATTCTCTTTATTATTTTTTTGCAGTTGGCGTCTTTAAAACAGGTTCTACATTATCATCAGCAGTACGAAAATATTTAGGTACATTTTTTTAACTAAAATTGAAAAAAACTGTAATAAATACAAAAGATAAGAGCAACATGTAGTATATTGCATGAAAGACGAAAAAATAGGCAATTTTTTGTGGCTATAGCCTGCTTCAATAATTTTTTTTTATCCGCGTAGAGGGCGCATCTAACTACATACGATATTTAAAAAATCTGTTTATATCAAGTGAAACGTATCAATTTTGCAATCAAAATTTATTACTAATAAGTTCCCTCTATCTCTTAAAATTAGAAAGTTAGACAGCCTTAAGGTTTGGGTACTTTACAGGTTTTTTTGTTATTACTCATAAAATTGGCCCTGGATCTCAAATTTGTTTTTACGAGCATAAAGGTCTCCAAAAATGCAATAAAAAATATTTAAAGATTTTTGACGTGTCTCGCATATTAAGCGAGATACATGGAAGTGGCCCTCTTATGTGAGACAGCCTGTATATGTATAATTTCACAACACAAGATATCAAAACAACTTAATTTTTGGCATATTATTGTTATGTTGTATACAATTTAAATGAATTGTCCAACATGTGTTTGGTATATGGCAAATAAATAACTACCTAAATTTATAAAACCTTTCTGTCTCAACATCTTGGTGGTTAAATGAATGTAATGTAGGATACCTTATACCTTATTTTAATAAAAACCACAGGCCTTATCAAAAATGAAAATAATGGAACTATGTATTATATACTAATTGATTTATAGATACACCACAAATGTACGTTTTTTGGTACGCCGCTGGTTCATTGTTAGTGTTCGGTATACTCACTATATGGTTCTTATTTTAGACCTGACACTCCTCTTTTCCCCACCATCGGTTGTCTTTCATTCATAAAACCTACACGATGACCTTATTTTGTTTTACATTTTGTAACTTTTACCAACTGAAAGAAATAGCACTAGACAATTTATCACTCAAGTTCATTCGGATTAGTACATATATGGCATGACAAAAAAATATTTTTGCTAACGTTTCTAACTGTCCAGAGGTGACAAAAGAACTGCAACTAATATATATTCATTCATGTTATATGTCACCTTTCCTAAATGTGTTTTAAAGATGATAAATTTTATTTTAGAATGCGTGTTGCTTTCCGAGACCAGAGCTGGGCATTATAATAATTATTTGAACCACATTATCTATTAGATATATTTACTAGCAAAATAGGTCAGATCTTTGAACCGCTGTATTTCTCGCCATAAAGCCTCTCGCCATCAAATTAGTGCTGTTTTTAGATACAGAAATCTCGAATAATTAAGCACGTAGAATAAATGTAATATCAAAAATAAAATTCTTGATATGTAAGTTTATGATATGACAATATTTACATCTACAGTATCGGTACCTTTGAATATTCGCAGATAGCATGAGATAATATTTCTATTATTTTCTAAGCTCTATATTTATTCACTTCTTAAACGTTTAAAATCTGTATTTGTAGAAAACACAATTTCAAGAGTACGCGGCAATTAACAATATCATCATGGCTGTTTATTTCGTTAGTAAATTTAGCTATATTGTTATTTTAGATATTTTTCAAATTCAAGCTTGTCTGTACAGTCGTTATTTGACTCGTGTATCTTTGTTACAATTCTAATTTCAGAGGGTTTTGTGAATAATATGATAAGTTTATCAAGTGGCACACAGACAATAGTTATGCGAAATGATATTTAATTTTTTCCATTTTTTATTTTTTTTCCATGGTATTCGAAGTACGCACTATTTTATTCTGCTGGAAAAGTATACGTTCCTCTTCTTATTTCGGGCTTAATTTTGAAAAAAATATATGCTAAAGTTGTAGTACCTACTACTAATGAAAAACTTAATTGAAAAATCCAGAAACAAAATATAGCACCTAATTATTGAAAATACCAAAATACAGACAGTTACTTTCAAAATACACGTTTTTCTTTTCATTTCCGATTTGATATTTTACAACAAAATCTCAAGTTATTATCTTTAGCAAATAAACGAATTGTAAATGAAAATTTTTTAAATTCCATAATTTATTAAAATCCTTGTGAAAAACAATATAGTAGCAATCATAGCACCACATTCAATCTGTTTGAATTATTTTCATTTATCACATTTTATATATATAGGGTCGGTCAGTGGTCACGCGGTTTAAGGCGCCAGTACTTGAATCGAGGTGACTAGATCGGAGTTGGTTCGCGCCCAGCTGCCGGTAGACCGTATATAAGCTATGTTTGTGGAGAGGATTGGCACCCTCTCTGCGGATATGGTAGGGTGGAATAATGTTAGCTTGGGTCAATGTGAGAGATTGATACCGGTTGATATTTGACTACCCCCCTAATTAATGAGGTTTTCCAGGTTTCCCTCATTCCTGCACTGAATAGTGGTTACGGCCTACCAACGTAAGTCGTTCCTGGGCGCAAATGCGGCCTGCTTAATAATAATATGCCGCCCCCTCTCCCGCACAAGTCTCCGACTTCTGGGCTAATCCCTGTGATGAAAATGAGGGGTAGAGATATTATTATTATTATTATTATTATTATATTTCATTAATTTTCCAGCTTGCCAATGGCAGTACAACTTTAGCGACGTTTGTGCATAGTAAAACTATGCTTCGAATACGATGGAAAAGAAATTTAAAAAAATGGAAAATATAATTTTAGAAAACAATTCAATGCCATTACGCATAACTAGCACCCTCGATGTCAGTTGGTAGAACTATTTTATTAATAACATTGTCAAGAAATTTAAAAAAAATTGAAAAAGTCATGTACAAGTCCTAATATTTCTTAACCACTCTATATATAGCGAACATATTGTGTGTGTAATTCAACGTTGATCACGTTAGTTTGTAAAGTAGATAATGTCACATAAACCTTGTCGTGATTGTCAGATATTTGTACATAATAATTACAAATAGGTACACCTAAACATAGATACTATTAATGGTTTTTTAGAGGTCTTCTCTTGTAGCCAGAGTTTTACCCAAGTTCGCCATAAATTAACATATCTTTTAGCTGTTGATGGTTACTATAAATTGTTCTATCTTTGATTATGCACACTCACAAATATCAAGCAAGCACAGAAAAACAAAACGCACTAGCCATAATACTATGACTAATAATACTTTTAGGTTAACAGAAGCATGTTACGTTTTCAAAAATTCTCTGGGAAACTTCAATTATTGTTTACTTCATTAATACTGATACAAAGCAACAAATTACGTTAAAGAAGCTTTTACTAAACCTTTTACTAGTTTTACATTAGTTTGTAATTTCCTAACACAGTTTCGCATTATATTGCAGTTATATTTTTATTTTTGTATTTGTAGAAAATTATTCGTTTTAGACATTTTTTTTATACACCCTGTTAGTATCGGCAGTTATATTCCGGATGTATATGCGTGACAATGTATTTGTTTTATGTTTACAAAATATTTATTTAGCTTCTACGTTTTGTATAATTAACCTTTTATAAAACATCTTTTAACATTCCTGAAAAATAATTAAAGAGTATAAAGTCGCTTTTGATAATACATAGTTTAAATTGAAAAAAAACTTCTTTTCTACCACATTCCCAAGATCTAACATAACGATACGGTAACACCTTGTATGTTTCTTGGCATAGAGGTTATCAGCTTACATAACACCGCATACAACCTTTTAAAATAATGTCAGAGTTTTATTATACCGCTACTTTTCTAACTGTTTGTGAAATGCCTATTTTTGTCAAATCTTCGTCAAAGGCGAATGTGTTCTAGCAAATTTCAATATTCACGAATTCACGCAGCAGAACTAATTCTATAATAAGACAATTACAAAAACAGCAGGTACTACGTAGGTACTAGAGTGGAGAAAATGAATGCGACAAATACGTTAAATAAAAATACTCAAAATTCATAACTTAGTAATATTAAATCACTCCGTTGAGTTAATAATATGACAAATAATAATTAAAGAAAAGTATTGTAATTACAATAGGTACGTTTGATCATTATTTTTAACAAGAATAAACAATTATAGTTCGAAGGCCATAGAAATACGTACTATTAAGATACCTTTTTTGTTCAAAATAATCTGTAAATAAAAACCAACCAACTTGAATATAACCAATGGCTGAGATCCCATAACTTTCTCTGGTCGAACTAAAATGTAATTTTTAATGTAAATATAAGATGCATTTATAAAGCAGTCTGTTACAAATAAAATAATCAATAAAAGAAAATAAAATTACAAGAATGAGTTCCAAATGAATTTCTAATTGAAACATCAAAATATGCCTACTATTGATATGGGAGCATTCACTATAAAACTCAGTTGTCACTTAGATGTTCTTTAGGTCTTTGAATCTGCTTTACAATTTTTATTTTATATTAAATTTTGTCTTTTGGGTTTTCCCATACAACATACATAAAAAAATTTTGATTTTTTGTAAAAATTTGCAGATGTGATTTTAAAGCTATTTTTAACCATTTTAACTAAGAATTCATTTCTGTTTACCCAAATGTTATAACATTTCTTCAATATCTTCATCTAAAATGGTTTTTTAATTTTTTTTTTCTTGTTTCTGTAGGATTGTTCCACATATTCTTCTGCTACGGTATTGGATTTTCAACCCCTTTGAAGATCCGCGTCTTTGGAAATGGTAGCAAATGTTTGCCTGATAAAGTGACCAGTACAATCCAGGTTAGAGTAATTTTAGAAAAATTGCTGTTTACTTCTACTTTAACATTTGGTGCCGTCATGAGCTTGCTCCAAAAATGTCGAATTATTTTTGTTTTATTTATTTTTCCCTTTAAAAAAGATTAGTAAGTTTACCAATGTCAGATTTTTTTCTTAATGAAATTAGAATTAATAACATGGGAAAGGGAAGAATCTTTTTGAGCCTTTGCTTTGTCTTGAAAATAAGCTAATAATACCGATTCATGTGTTATATTTTGGTACCATTTTCTTGGCACCAATTTTCTTATTATATGGGATTTCTCACGTAATGCGTTTCTTTTACTAATTCACCTGTATCCTCAATATTAACAGGCAAGTTGTCGAATACACTTGTGTTCCAAATAGTTTTTTTTTTATAAATCGATCAGGTTGCCTATCTTTAAATTTAATTTAAGGTTAAGTCAAAAGGTAGGTAAGCACCTTGTTTCTGACTAACATCGTCAAGATTTGTGGGAAGTAGTCAGTATGAAAAGCCATAAAATGCTATTTTAGATTCATTATCAACCCCGCTTTTTCGTCATCTTTTATTTTTGTAACAAAATTGTCATTATATTACAATTTAACGTCTATCGAACATTCCTTCTTGCAGTTCTGCATCTGAAATATTGAGAAAGTCTTTTTCTGTATACAGATAGCATTTTCCTTCTTTATTAAGATTTTATGGAAGAGGTGGCAGCAGAATTTTACAAAGAGCAACTAATTCTCCTCTAATTATGTTATTAAACTTGGTTGAATGAAGTTCTTCGTTTCTATCTCTACGTGAAATTTAATTGTTGCCCCAATAAAATATTTAGAATTTTCAATTCTTCACAAATTTGCCATCCATATTCATTTTTCGTAGAAAATATTTCAAAGATTGACTTCAGAATTTGTTAAGTTTAAGAGATTAATCTTCCTAAAATATATAGGGATTTCACTGTTTTTAGAAGATTCAAATCCAGCGAACTCAAAAAGATAAATACAATGGTTTTGTGCATTGGCATACTATATTTCGATTTGATCTTGGAAAGACCTTTAATATTAGCTGATGAGGTTAAATGAATCCCAGATTTTGATTAAACGAATAAAAGTATCTAATATGGATATAACTCGTTGGACGTATCACTTTTTTATATGCATATAAATATGGGAAAATGCAAGATATGCTTACGGGTGTGCATATTACAAATCCAGGCGAAGCCGTATTTTGTATTTTTTCACTCGTTGCATTAATGACTTTGCACACTGATGTGTACATATTCCTACACCAGATTATAGTGTATGTAGTACAGTGTAGGTAAGACTAACAATTTAAAACAGACACCTTATTTATGTCGGGTCGGTTAGTGGTCGCGCGGTTTAAGGCGTCAGTACTTGAATCGAGGTGACTAGATCGGAGTTGGTTCGAGCCCAGCTACCGGTATACCGTATATAAGCTATATTCGTGGAGAGGTTTGGCGCCCTCTCTGCGGGTATGGTAGGGTGGAAGAATGTTGGCTTGGGTCAATGTGAGAGATTGATACCGGTTGATATTTGACTACCCCCCTAATTAATGAGGTTTTCCAGGTTTCCCTCATTCCTGCACTGAATAGTGGTTAGGGCCTACCAACGTAAGTCGTTCCTGGGCGCAAATGCGGCCTGCTTAATAATAATATGCCGCCCCCTCTCCCGCACAAGTCTCCGACTTCTGGGCTAATCCTTGTGATTAGAATGAGGGGTAGAGATATTATTATTATTATTATTATGTCACTAAAAACAAATACGTCGAAATCCTCAAAAATTGTAATTTCGAGTCGATACTAATAACGCTGACTACAAGATAATAACATCGTAAATCCATCGCCTACGCAGAGATTTAAATTATTTATATATAAATATAAATAATTAATAATTTTGAAATAATCACTTGGATTTGAGAAGCATGAATGGCGAATAAGAGGCGTTATCCTTGGATATGCCTGAATGGAGTCGGCACACGGACTTTGTAGTATTTTTTCGACGGCACAGACCTGCTAATTATCTTAACACTCGATTACTATTACGTCTTATTAAATTATTTGTTGAACATAAACGTTTGCCGAGAAAAATCAGATACGTTTTAATTGTCATTTGATGTAGGAGATTGAATCTAACTTATGTTTCCTCTCCGCTTTAAAAATTTATGATAAATTTGGAGAAATAAATTTGCATAATTAAATAAATGTTGTATTTGAGATATCACGGCTCGTGCTGTTATTTGATCTATAATGACTTTCCGGTTTGCTGTATGTCAATAACGGTCGTAGCTTATTATCCATTTCGTTAATTGAAAATGGAGTATAAGGACCCTTGTAGAACTCATAAGGGAGCAGAACCTCATGGTATACATCCTCTTCTTGCTAAGCTACGTACTACAAGTGGTGCTTATCCTTTATACAGGGTGTAACAAAAAAGCAGGTTATCCCGGTAACTGTGCTTATTTTTTGCGGCAAAATATGACGATTTAACTCTACTTACCCGTATAAAAAAATACCTCTCTTAAAAGCTACAGGGTGTTAAAGTTGAACTTTTAAAATTGTGTTTTCGCTGTAATTTTTTCAGATTTTCACGTATCACGTATCGAAAATAATGCCTAAAAACAAACGTAGACACGAGAGGGAAGGGGTCATTTTATCCCCTGCTTTGTTCTGACGGACTCCTATGGACGATATTTTATAACATTTTATTTAGAATAGGTATTTTTTTACTTTTGATAATTTTTCGTAATACTCTTAATTTTCGAGATAAACTTGACCTTTGAGCATGCGTTAGAGATAGTCGCAGTAAAATAAGTTAAAATTTCAAAGGAGCAATTTGTAATGTTCTAACTTGTTCTAAAGTGTTCTAACTTATTTTATACAGAGGGTGTCTGAACAATAGCTAGCCAGATGTACCATTTTTACACAAATAAATGTTTGTCGATGTAAATTTGTTTGTTAATGGAAAACAGGGATTTAAGAAACATGTTAGTTATTAAACAAAAGATTTATACTAAATTCCACTAATTTTAGTTGCTCTACACATTCCCGTGCCTTCAAAGTGTATAAACGAGCTCTTTTAAATAAAGAATATCTGATATTTTGAAAAATCTCTGCTTATTTCCTAAATTTTTCAGCTGTATTTGTAATACGTCTTTTCAGTTGATCATTATTCTCAATTTGTTCGAAATAAACGTCCAGACACTGAAGTCCAATGGCCTAAAATCGTAGGAGCGTGGTGGTCATTGAATAGTTGCGCCTCTTCCACATCTAATTCATTGGTTTGGAAAAATTAAACTTAAATATTGTCTTCAAGATGAGGCTGAACGCCATCAAGTTGCATTCACATATTTTGACTAAGAGTAAGTGGCAAATTGTCAAATAAAGTGAACAGAAGAAGAAGTTACAGAAAGTTTAAGCATGTCGGGGCTTCTAAATTTGTTGGTAGACTATGTGTAGGGTAACTGCACCAATTAGTGTAAATCTGTTTAATAATTAATCTGTTTCTTAAATCCCTCAGAACACTTTAGAGCAAGTTAAAATATTACAAATTGTTCTTAATCTTGCATGTCCAAAAATCGAATTTATCTAGAAATATATCTTTAATTTGAAATCTAAGCATGCGCATATCTGATGTACTATTGAGAAAGCTGCAATCAGATTAGTGATTGGTCTTATCCAGAATCCCATCTGACAAATTATTAACGGATTTGGATTTTCTGATTACTCTCTATATTAAATGGTTATTTTCCGTACATATTAAAGTTGTCTTCCATAGTTCCCATACATAAAAGTGGACCAAAAAGTATTGTTGTTAATTATTAATCTTATTAGTAAATTATGTGCTCTTGTCAAACTATTTGCAAAGTTAATTTAGGAATATATTTTTACTTTGGTCGTATGTCAAATAATTCCTGAAGAGGATGGATTTATTTCTGACAGGTCTATTCAAACTAATTTTGTAACTAATACCGAATACTTATGTACTAATTTAGATTCTAGATTGCAGGTTCATTCTGTCTACATTGCTCTAAGCAAAGTTATTGACAAAATAAATTATGACCTATTCACTGCTAAATTAAGTTTGATTGATGTAGATGGAGTTCTCCTTAAAGGATTAAGTCATATTTGTCTGACTGTAAGTTTTTTATAACAATTAATGAAATGCATTCCGACATTATGTTGAATGCTTCCATTTTTGTAAATATCTTTTATATCCAGATATCTTAAAAATAAAACAGACAAATCTCAAATTGAGAACCAGAGTCCGGAGAGATGGAGTTTGAAGAAGTTCAAGAATATGATTGTGTATTTGGGGGCGCTAATAACAGCTAAGTGTGACGAAGAGCAAGAAATTAATAGGAGAATAATAAAAGCAAACGGAAATTCGGCAGCAGTCAACCGCTTAATGAAATCAAAAAAATTGTCCAGAGGAGTAAAATTTAGAATGTACAAAACAATCTTAAGGCCGACAGTTCTATATGGCAGTTAAACCTGGACCCTCAATATGAAGTCAAGAGTAAACCTGGGAAAAGATGGGAAAGTAAAAACTAAAAAAGAATCGTAGGAGGAAAAGGGTTGTGGAAGGAGAAATAATAAGGAAATATATGCAATGCACCAGGCACCAACAATAGAATTGTAAAATCCTGAAGCGTGCAGTGTGCAGTGGCTAAGGCATTTAGAACGAATGGAAAATGAAAGGACAGTAAAAAATATAGTATGGAACCTAACTATAAGGAGAAAAGAGAAGAGACTGAGAAAGCGATGGGGAGTCGCATTGGCTATGAATTTAAAGAAGGAAAATGTAATGGAAAGAAAAGAAGAAACAGAATAGAAATTTCAAACATGGACGATCGCAGAATACGGTCACTTCGGTCCTTGATGTTGTCACCATAACGCTTCGTAGTGGTAATATCACTCCCAGTATTGGCCAGTAATATTGCCGAAGAACGCCTTATTCCATGTCCGGTACAACTTTCTGAATCAGAGAGCCTCAGAAATGCAGCCACTTGTGAAAACGTTTTCGAAATTGTCACATATCGCAATAAAAATCTCCCACCAGCATTTCTAGGTCTCAGATTGATGTATTTTCGATAAATTTCTACAGTTTTGAGTGAAAAAGCTTCTTCCACGGTGAAACTTCTTGAAATATCTGTTTTTGTATTCGAAATGAGTACGTACATAATCCATTGCATCGACAGCACCTGCGACTCCCATGATCGTTGGAACCTGTAAAGAATTGAAAACAAAACGCTTAATGTTTAAATTGAAATATTAAAATCGTCCATTTTCTACCTTAACTTGTAAATATCCGGTGCATTTCTTCGATTTGGTTTCTCTCCAGTATCTTTGCCTTCTTTGGTTTATAATTTCTTGATTCTACTTGCACATATAAAGTAAAGTAAAGTTTACCATACTTCAAAATACGAGGTATGGCAACTAAGTTCCGGGAATTTGTCAATGAAAAAATAAGCCAATTAAATTTCGCCAACATTTTATTATCGACCTTCACAATAGTCTACACAATGATTTCAACGTTGCTCCCACGATTGGAAGCACCCTTGGTAATCCTCCGCAGTTAACCCGTTCAGCACCACGGTTACAGCTTCTTTGACCTCCTGTACGCCGCCATGATCAGTTCCCTTGAAGTGCGACTTCATCTTGGGGAATAAAAAAATCGCAAGGGGCAATATTGGAGCTATAGGGTGGGTGCGGCAACATTGGAATGCCTTTCTTGCCAAAAACAATTGCACAATGAACGAGGAATGGGCTGGCGCGTTTTCGTGGTGCAATATCCAGCCGTTCTCGGCGAGTTCGGGTCACACACGGAAAACGCGGGCCCACAGCCGTTCCAGGACGCCGACATAGAACTGTCCAGTCACTGTCTGGCCGGCAGGAACATATTCACGATGAATGATGCCATGGATATCGAAAAAGACGATCAACATCTTTAGTGGTGACTTGGACATCCTCTCTTTCGTTGGCCGTTCTCCACCTTTTTCCACCCACTGCTGACTTTGTTTACGGGTCTCGGAGTCATACTCAAATATCCAGGTCTCATCTCCAGTGACTACCCGACTCATCCAGTCTCTACCGTGGCTCTGAATGCGGCACAACAAATCCTCGCAGATCGATTTTCGCATGTCTTTCTGTTTACGGGTGAAAACTATTGGCACCATTTTTGCGCAAATCTTTCGCATATTCGTATTTTCGTGTAACATCTTGCGAATGGTTTCTTTGTTAACGTTTAACTCGTCAGTCAACGCACAAATGCTTGCAGTACGAGAGGTGACGGGAGCTCCTTCACGTGGATCGTCTTCTACCGATTCACGCCCCTCCTTGAACCGTTTTACCCATTCAAACACGTTTTCGTCATGCACTCGTCTCCATACACCACCTGCAATTCTCGAAGGATTTCCGAGGGTTTTTCACCAGATTTAACTAAAAATTGAATCACAACACGTTGCTTGTAATTTGAGTCACTCATTTTCTCGACGCCACTAAAAATGTTACTTCCAAAAAATACACATAAAACACAAACCAAACATGCTATCGACTTGAACTGAAACTAAAAGGCAGGTCCCCCCTCTCTAGGAAAACGTTGACGAACGATGCAGTGTTGCCAGTTTCCAACTTAATTGCCACATCTCGTATCAATACCTTTGTGCACTTTCAACATTGATTTTAAGATGGAATATTTTGTCCACATCGAAGAGGCAGCAAACCGTTTCCCGCATTGAAACAGATAGTAGCACTTCTTCTGTAATTCCTCCTTCTCATATGGTTCTTTTCTTCGTAATTTGTCAAATATGACGCTTTTCAAAACCGTAATTTTTCACCTCCCTCACTTTCACGCTCCTAATTGACCGGTTTTGACAGAAAAAATGTGCTGCGTCTCGAGTGTCCATTTTTTGTCGTGGATTAAAGTCTTGTTAATTATATAATTAATAACTATAATATTTATATTCACAAATAGGTAATAATTTAAATTGGTGGCTATAAGTACTTACTTAAAAATAAATATCTTTGTCTATCCTTGGTGTTAAATTATATTTTTATCTACCCATGCGGTTAAAGTACTACTTTATCTACGATTTTTAGTAGATGAAAGGCAACTTTAATATTAGCTATAGAAAAAAACAATACTTTCTGCTTTTAGTCTCTTTTGATTACATTAAAGCTCTGTGTTACAAATATTTTATATGCGGTTTGAAAAAATGAATCATTAAGTCACCTTGTAAAATTTCGCAAATAAAAGAAATCTCTCAGTTGCCCATAATAAACGTCAAAGAAAAATGTATTATTTTACAACGGCTAGACTCGTGCGACTCCCTATAGTACATACCGAGATAGCGACGATAATTTTATTGAAATTTATTACCCTTCTTTACGTGCCACTAATATAAAGTCGTTTTAATAAAAGGCAAAAGCATAATAGCGGATTATCTCATAAAAAATTACCTCCCATAGTTTTGGAGGTAGTATTAACATACGATTTGTCCTTATGTCGTATTTCATTTTTGACGCAAAAGATTAATAATAATTTATATTTAATAAAGAGCCTATGCGAAGAGGTATACCCAAATTTGTTATCATGACATGAAAATATTCAGTAGATTTCAAAAACATCAATTTCTGTTTTCCAATGTCCTTAATGTAGGTGCTGTAATTACAACTTAATACAATAATAGAACATGTGAAAGTTAGCCTATGGGGTGTAATTTTCAATTATGTACATGTGAGCAAACCACGAAATGCGTAATTCTGGTGTAGTATTACAACTTCCTAGGCAATTTAAATTTTAATGCGATTGAGCGTTTAAACACACGTGTCATTTGCACATAAAATAGTATATTCATAGCTAGATAACCGAAAAAAAAATATATTGAAATGGGTAATAGATAGATAGATAGATAGATAGATAGATAGTTTATTTAACCATGTTACATATATACATATACATTTATGGCAAGTCAAAGAAACAAATGGGTACACAGATGTGTATATAAATATAGTATCTAACAAACATAATAACATAATAAATCATCACAAACAAGCTAAAATAATCTAACTTCACACGGGGCGACTTATAAAACAGTAGTACCTAATTATTTGTAGTCTGTGTTAAGAAAATCATGTACTGTATAAAAACAGTATTGCACTAGATGCCTCTTAATTACAGTTTTAAAACATTTCAAATTTAACAATTTGACAGCAGTTGGCAATTTATTGTACGTCCAACATTAAGAGAATTGGATTGCGACCTTGAAAGTCGGAAGCAATCCGCTCTAATTGCATTAGAATTTCTTGTGTTATATATGTGAATGTCTGACTGAAGATAAAAATTATTAATATTTTTATGTATTTCAATTAATGTGTAATATATATATATATATATATATGCAGTTGGCAATTTATTGTACGTCCAACATTAAGAGAATTGGATTGCGACCTTGAAAGTCGGAAGCAATCCGCTCTAATTGCATTAGAATTTCTTGTGTTATATATGTGAATGTCTGACTGAAGATAAAAATTATTAATATTTTTATGTATTTCAATTAATGTGTAATATATATATATATATATATATATATATATATAGGCAAGGTAAAGGCAAGATTCCAAAATTAATAAAATGTGGTTGACAATGTTGTCTGCCGCTCAGACCAGCTAGAACTCTAATAGCCTTTTTCTGCAATGAAAAAATCTTACCCGACTGGCCAGAGTTACCCCATAAAAATACCGCATAACACGAACGGGAATGAAAAAATGCAAAATAGGAAGAAATCAAAGTTTCGAGACCAACTACAGGTTTTAATTGACGTAATAAAAAAACAGTACTCGCGAGTGACTTCAAAAGACTGCCGATATGACCTGTCCAATTTAGACCATCATCCAAAACTATACCTAGCAGCTTTACTTGTTCACCTTTCACATTTGCTCGGTTTGAAGAAATGGTAAGCCTCTGGGTTTTTTTCAACATTTACTGTGAGTTTGTTAAACGAAAACCACTGCTCTACTTGTTTAACTAATTGATTTAAAAGCATATTTAAATGAAAAATGTCTCTGTGTGATATCAGCAAAGTAGTATCGTCAGCGAATAATATAATAAAAAGTAATGAAGATCATTAATAAATATCAAAAACAGAATTGGCCCTAAAATGGATCCCTGTGGTACACAATGCTGATTCACTTTAAATTCGGACACGTTATTATTAATTATCACACACTGAGATCTCTCCATTAGTATGACTTAAAAAAAACCAGTGGCAAACCTCTCACACCATAATGCTCCAACTTAGCCATCAATAGGCCATGGGGGACACAGTCGAAAGCTTTTGTGAGATCACATAAAGCAATAGCTGTGTGTTCGCCCTTTTCAAGTCCTCCGACAACGTCTCTCACAACTCCATGCACTGCATTGGTTGTAGACCGATTTGGTCTAAAACCAAATTGACTCGCACATAATACGGAATTGTTTTCAAGGAAGGTAAACAATCTCACTTTTAATATGGCTTCTATTATTTTTCCAAAAATTTGTATAATAGAGATTGGACGATAATTTGGATCTCCTTTTTTGAACAGTGGTATAACCTTTGTCAGCTTAAAACACTGTGGAAAAATTCCTTTATTGAAGCAAGCATTTATTAATGAGGTAAAAAATGGAATTATCGTTTCAATAGTTTCCTTAATTATTTTCGAATTAATTTCAAAAACACCAGTGCATGGGGAATCTTTTAAAGATTTAACTGCTTGTAGCACTACATCTTCAGATACAGGTTTTATGAAAAAAGAGCTAGAAGGAGAAGGGACTCGAGTAAACAATTTCTCAATTGATAATAATGATGATGTTGTTTAATTAACAATTTTAGATTAGAATTAATTTTAATTGTTATTTTATATTTTTGTTTCAAATATAATATTGCTATTGCGATACAAGTTTAGAAATAATGGTATTTTAGGCACGCGACGTGAAGTTTAACACGTTAAGTGCCTAAAAAACACCAAGTGATTTTCTAACAAAAATAGCCGATATACCCAATTCAATGTTCATACAACAAGTAACAAACAGAAGCGGAGATAATTTTGATCACAAAGCAATTAAAACCAAAAAATTCAAGAGATGTATATGGCATGTCACCCAGCTTAATTAAAGATATCATACACCAATTGTCTCCACAAATAACATTTCTAATCAACAAATGCTTTCAGCATGCAGTCCTTCCAGAACAACTAAAAATAGCTAAAATAATACCAGTGTATAAATCAAGTAAAATAGATATTCCGAGTAACTATAGGCCCATATCCATACTACCAGCGATATCAAAAATATTTGAACATGTATTGAAAAATCAGTTATTAGGCTTTTGGCAAAAATTTAATGCAATTACTGAAAACAAAACGGGTTTATACCTGGAAGATCCACAAATTCTGCACTGATCCAAATTACAGAAAGAATTACTAAGGCTTTTGATGACAAGTAGAAAGCTGAAGTAGCAAGTTGTGACCTTAGTAAAGCATTTGATAGTGTACAGCATGACATCTTATTGAACAAATTGAGCAGATATGGTATAAGAGGTAATGTTTAGGAATTAGTAAAATATTATTTAAAAAATAGAAAACAATATGTGTTATTGGAAAGATGTAAATCACAAGTGAAAAATGTAACTTGTGGCGTGCCCCAGGGATCCATCCTTGGGCCACTGTTATTCTTCTATATTAACGATCTACCTTTGAATATTGTATGTAAAACGACAGAACTTATCCAAACGACAGATGGTATACTACAGGAGGCTGCAGATTGGTTTAATGCCAACAAATTAAAAATTAATGCCAATAAAACACAACGGTTAGTTTTTGAAACTAAGAGCGATTGTCAGAGCACTTTGAAATTTTTGGGGATATACTTTGACCACAGTCTAAAATTTACTAAACATATACAAGAACTAAACAAGAAGTTATCTAAATCTACATTCACCTTAAGATGTCTGATGAGGATCGCTACTCCAGACGTCGCCAAATCAGCATATTATGCTTCATTCCACAGCCATCTTGTGTATAGAATATTGGTATGGGGCCATTCACCTGAAACAATAAAAGTGTTTATCAAACAAAAATGTGCAGTGCGAATCTTATCAAAAGCAGAGCAAAGTGCAAATGCAAAACAGTGTTTCATAAATCAAGGTATACTTACCTTCTACTCTATTTACATACTTACCTGTTTAATATATATTCATGATAACAAACAACTTTATGTGCTAAATAATAATTTTCATAATCACAATACTAGAAAGGCTCAGAATATAATGATTCCATACCATAGATTAAATACTAGTCAATGCAGTACAAATTACTTAGCTATAAAAATGTATAACAAATTACCTGAATGGTACAAAAACCTTAATACTAAAAATTTTAAGAAAAAATCAAGAATAAACTGTTACAAGGTGCCTACTATAGCATTAATGAATATTTCTGTGATACAAATTTTTAACTTACTTTATTTTAACTTCATATTAATCTGTTTTATGTTGGTTTTAATAACCTCGCTCTCATTAATTGTCTTGTTTATTTTAATCTATAGTTTTAATGTACTTATAGCTACTAAGTATTATATCTAGCGACATGTTAGTGGCTAAGTATTCTACAAATATTTATGTACACCAAAAATTTTACCTACTGCTGACATTCCATGTAATTTCTTGATGGTAATAAACTAAACTAAACTAATATGATCGCTAGATTATTTTATTTAAACAACTTTAACTAAGTATTTGCTATGGTACGATGTTTACAAATATTTCCAAAAATTCTGAAATTTGTTAACGTTTGTGAACATTATAGCCTAATAATTAAACTTCAGTATGTATAACGCAGATTCTAGTAATATTGAAATAGAAAATGAGGCGGAATCTGCCCTGTGTACATTGATTACTCAAAAATCGAAGAAATTGTACCAAAAAACTTATGCAAAATTTGATATTTGGTGTACAGAAAGGTATGTAATATTTTGGAGAAAGTTATTATAGCGTACTTGTCCCAGTTATCTTTAAAATGTGCCCTCTACATCGTGGAGTAATTATTCCATGCCGCGAACTATAATTTATTTCCTCAAAGGCAAATCAAGTTATTATAGACTCATAAAATCCAGAATATTTTCCAAGGGACAGGTTAAAAGGTTTATCAAAGAGGTAGATGATGAAAAGTACTCATTCCAAAAAGTTGTCTTGTTTGTTGGTATATTTGGAGCCTGTAGGAAAGAAAAATTAACTTACAGAAAACATTAAAGATGCTAAGTCGTTACTATTTCCAATACCAAGATGTTCCTAGGTTATTTACAACACCAGAGGGAGATACAAGCAGTCAATTTCCCGCAAAAATGCAAGTGTACTTCCATCTACCATTAATCACAACCGATTTTTTATTACCTGCAAAATATTCAATTTACTGACCATGACATAACAATATATAAAATATTTCCTGGGAATTGGTCATAACAAAAAAAACAGAATTCAAAATACTATGCAATCATAGAAATTTATTACGATCGTTTCGGGATAACACCCATATTCAGATAATAGAAATTTTTCAAAAAATTTTTGTTTACATGTTTGTTTCAATAAATTAGTCCAATTGGTTAAAAGACATGACTTGTCGAGATATATAAAATTTTTATTTTTACATTTTTGTTAAAATCAGACCAGTTAATACCAGGCCTTTGACCTTGTTGGGATATCTTTTCACTAAAAAGTTTTTTTACCATACATAGGTAAGTACTCTTAAGCAAAAACTGAAATCCTATGCGACTCATTTCGTGACCGGCGCACACCACCTATTATGGTCAAATGGATGAGATGCTCTTTGGAGGAAACGAGAGTTAGTGCAACAGGGCCCTGGGGTTTAGAGAACGGTGGGGTAGGTAGAGAATATGTCCCCCCTGGATTCCTTGGTATGTTATACATCTTGGTTCCCGATAGGAGATGAGTATTCAGGTGCAGGAGTATACTTTGAAAACAGGCCCATGACTTGTTGGATAGACCCAATAGACCTAGAACTTCAGTAGAAAGTCCCTGAAATAAATGGTAGAGACAGAGAAAGATCCTTTATGCGTGGAATGTGGAGAAGAGGAGGACATTCTCATCCACTTTCTAGAGCACTGTGCAATTTTTTGAAGACTAAGATATAGCATCTTTGGAGCCGAGAAGCTGCGAAGGGAAAATATAAGGGGCCTATCATAAACTAAGATCCTGACGTTTATTAGAGCGTTGGTGGGAAGGTGATGGAATGATGTGGTAGGCAACAAGTGCCCATCTGTGGTCTAATTGCTATGCTGTTGCCGCCTCTTTATACTGCTACTACTACCCTTAGGCATCAGTTTTTGTTTTAAAATTTTATATTTATTGTTCAATTAATTGCATTATGTTTTTTCATGGTCACTATTCATTTTTGAAATTAATTATTCTATCATGTATTAGTAGGTGTTTTAAGTGATGATAATTTCTCACAACTAGAGTTAATTATTTCTGGTTACCAGTATTTTTCACTTCTCCAGTCTGGACTATTTGTCGGTATGAACTTTGGTTGTTGTCAAAGCATTTGCATTTGGGGTTTTAATAGTATGTCAAATCGGAGCAAGTTGTCTTCTGGTGCGTGCTTTTTAATAATTCTAGTACTTCATCTTGTGTTGGATGTTTTCTGGACTACAAGTTGGTGAATGTTCGAGACCAATTGAACTGCGTAACTCGTGTGCAGTTTTTCGCCGATTATCTTGGCAACTGGCTTCGATTTTCTTCTCGAAAAGGATATACAGCATCATCTTGGTTATATGTTATGTAATTTTATGTAAACTTTTTACTTCTAGAATCTTGCATTCCTATTTTTAGATTTCAACAATTTTTATAAATTTTCTAGTATTTTGTCTGATAAAATAGTCGCTTTGATTTTATGTTTATTTTTAATTCATTCAATTCATAAAAGGATATGACATAATATTTTAATATTTTATAACATGAAATTATTGAGATTATTATATTTTTCCAACTATTTTAAATTCATTTTCTTTAAATTAATTTTATTTAATCTCTGGCTTAAATTAGTTTTATATTTTTTATCTCACGGACATGCAAAATGTTTATGTTTCAATGTATTCACTTTTTTCGATTTTCAATTTGTGCGAAACATCCTGTATAAGAGACTTTACGAAACATTAATCATATTAAATTTGAATTATTAAAACTTAAAATGGTGTCTTACATAACCGCTTTTTTATCGTTGTGGTTTTGGCTATGCAGGAAAAATGTGGATTCCGAGATGAATGAATTTATCGAGGGAAAAATCAGTAAGAGCTTAACCTCGCGTGCCTGGCGACGCCAATTTAAACAAAAATATTTATAAAAAACAAACTATTCCGGTTTGGGCTCGGCTTAGAGCCAGATTAAGATGGCAAAAGCCGAGAACGATTATCAAGGCCAAAACCACAGGCAGAGGCGTGCGGGGGACACTTACACAGATCTTTAACCCTTAAATAGCCTTTTTGAATTCAGATCCACAGGATTTACATAACAAAAAAAAAGATAATAAACAAATGAATTTACAGCGAATAAGCATGATTTAATACTGACTGTAATAATAATTTCTTCGTCACGTGTCCTCAATAATTTTGTTAAGTTGAATTTTTATTTAAGTATTATAATATTATGTGAAATTCACTGATCTGCGGACTAATTCCCCGACCAGATTTGAATTACACTCACACCCATATATCTTTTGTTATTAACTTCAGTTTTTTTTATTTGTTGTAAAGCTATTTGTATTATTATTGGGTATATTGTATCAAATTTATTATAATCAGAATATAACATTGGGAGAATTTGGATCTTTTACATGTAACATTGGGCACATTAATTAATATTATCATACACACATCTTCAAAAATCTTGCCTCTTCCCTTATTAATTTTTATTTTGTGGTATGTAAGCCCAACTAGCAACAAAGTAACACTGAGACTCGAACCTTCAAAGAGTAATTATTACGTAAGCGACACGAAATTTGCTACTTTATTGTATAAATAACTTTATGCAAGGTTACATTCACTGCTGCGGATTTTCTACTACTCTTGGTTGCTTTAGAGTTAGTCTAAGTAGCTCCCATAGTTTCGGAAACGTCTTAGTTACCAGTGGGACGATCTATAAGTTTACAGAACTTGAATGTGGCAAATAATCGTAGCAGCGACTAACTCATATTACTAAAATATTACTTCAAAGTAGCTATGATAGTTGTTGCGACGTTCAAGGAACCTTAATTGTGTGTTTAATGTCGTGGAACTTGTAAGTAATATTTATTAGTCCAAACAGAGATATCTCTACTCGTAGAAGTATTAAGAATCATCGAACAAGGCAACTACAAATTGTGTATCATTCTATAAATATACCATGATGTAAATTTTATTATGTAGTTTCCCAAAGTTGGAAACCTTCATTCTGTTCGTCATTGTGTAATGTATATTTGAACTTGTAACATGTGGATTGTATTTTTGAATATATATCACATTTTTTATAACTATTAACTAAGTGCTATGTACAAACCTCACAAAATATCCAAAGGATAAAATATGTAACAGGCAAAGCCACAAAGAAATATAATAAAAATAGTAATATAGGGACAAGAGCTACTACTAGAAGATAAAATTCAAAGCAAACTTCGGACCTACCGTATTCAGAATGAACAGCAAGATGTTGTTAAGGAGTAGAGGAGTGGAAACTTTGTTAAGACAATATGTGGCAGTCACAACTTTACTGCTACTTTAAAGTAACGCTACAACCCCACTCGATACTTTATAGTAAATATTACTTGAAAGTTACCCATTGGCAGTTTTGCATCAAATTAAATACATTTATGGTTAAAAATTAATGTCACTTCCAACAAACAATAAATAGCTTTTTCGATCTATATCTAGAGGATCACATTGCTATTAAACATATGCCTTTTCAAGGCGCGTGCTGGATTTGAAGGATTTATCATTATGTTTGTCAATAAAGTTCCATTCGTTTTAATTTTGGGGTTCAGGTCATCGCTCCATAATACATATTTCTAAGCACCTACATGTTTCACTTGCTAAGTAATACATATTGCATTTATAAATATCTGCCTAATACCTACTTGATTCAGATTTAAAGAAATGGAGATAGAATATGAGGAAAGAAATGAAATATAACAATATTGCCAGATAAAGACAGCGACATACTAATATGAAAGTTCCTTAAACGATGCGGTTTCCAAGACCACAATGTCCCCTCAATGGAACCACAACGTCGCTGGAACGTGGCCGTACAAGTTCCGGAAACGTCATCGGAACGTAGCTGGTACCATAAACTATTTACCCATTTTATACGCAAGCACGTAATGGGAACATTTATATATTACATGCCCATCCAACGACTAATTGTGCTAGTTGGGAGGTGATCATTTTTCATCATGAAAATAAAAACTGTAAACAATTATTTTCCTTCGAAAATATATAAATGTTTTTTAAAAGGAATTCACCCAACTTGATCACCCAACGTGACATCAGAGTGGGAAGCTTGTTATATGGTTAACTTCACCTAAAGGGACCAAAAACTAATGGTAACAGGTCTTCAAAGTAAATTTTTGCGAACATACCGGATAATAATTTTGACAGGTATCATAAGAAGGATATTACTTCCCTGAAACCTAAGGACAAGACAATCTTTTTTTTCGCTTTTACCTTTTACACGTCAATGAGTTGAGGAGCGCAGGGATAGAGTTTTGCCACAATGGAGCAATGCCATATTTTTTTTGGACGAATCATAATTTAGTTTATGGAGTGTCAATTGGCAGGAAAGAGTATGGAAGGATCCACGCAGACAGAAGCGACTCACTTGTACTAAAGAAATTCTTCCCTATCAAGACAGATCTGTGTGCAATTTTATATAAATAACAGAATCAAAGACAGCTGGAAAATAATTAGTTATGAAACTAATAGAACTACTCACACTGATATTACCGATCAAATTGATCCTGATTTATTTAATAAACACTTTACAATGATAGCAGAACAAATTATTAACTCTTTACCTACTGGCAATGACACTAGTGATTTGGGCAACATTGTAAGTGATGTACATAATACTTCCTTCTATTTGTTTCCGATAGAGGAGCAAGAGGTGAAGTGTGCCATTCAACAATTAAAAAATTCCAGTTCTCTCGATATTTATGAACTAAATGCTAAAATCATCAAATATGTTGAAGACCTTATCATTACCCCCCTAACTTCAATATTTAATATATGTATTATAGAAGGTGTTTTTCCATATGTGTTTAAAATTGCTCGAGTTATACCCTTATTTAAAAAAGGGGATGTTAGTGATGTTGATAATTATCGCCCAATTTCCATACTCCCCATCTTCAGTAAAATTTTTGAAACAATCCCTGCTAATAGACTAGTTACTTACTTAGACAAATATTCATTCTTAAATCCGTCACAGTTTGGATTTCGGCGTGGTAGATCGACTACGCAAGCAGTACTTAATATTATCAGTTACATTGTTGATGGCCTTGAAGGCGGCCGGCATACAGCTATCACCCTATGTGATCTGTCCAAGGCGTTCGATTGCGTTTCTCATGGAAGGCTCATTGAAAAAATTCATTCACTCTATGGGATCCGTGGTATTCCCTTACTCTTGTTCCAGTCATATCTATTTAATCGTAAACAATGTGTTACTACTACTAAGTCTCAGTCTGAATTTTTAGGATTAAATCATGGTGTGCCTCAGGGTTCCGTTTTGGGACCTCTTATATGTCTCCTAATAGACATGTATTATTTGCAGACGACACTATTCTTATGTACACTGATGCAAATGTTGAAAGACTATTGCGCGACTCCACACAGAACGAAATTCATGCAAATCAATGGTTTTTAACCAATAAACTGAAACTTAATCAAGATAAAACGCAGAGATTAGTTATCTCTTCTAACAGCTCCTTAACAAGAGGTGCAAGTGTAAAAATTTTGGGTATATACCTTGATGACAGATTAAACTGGGCGTCTCATGTTGACCATTTAAACTCTAGGTTAGCAAGTTCTCTCTTCCTACTTAGAAGGCTAAGAAATTTTTTAGACCTTAGTACTCTGAGATTGGCTTACTTCTCACTTTTTCATTCCCATCTTACGTACGCTACTGTGATTTGGGGAAATTCACAACATGCAATTAAATCATTTCGGTTGCAGAAAAAGGCTGTTAGAATAATTTTGGTGCTAATTACAGAACACACTGTCAACCTATATTTAAAGAATTGGGCATAATGCCTCTTCCCTCATTATATATCTATCACAATCTACTTGAGATCCATAGGAGTGCTCCGGGTCTCGCTATTCAGGCTGATATTCACCAATATAATACTCGTAAAGCTAACTCTCTTAGAACACCTCGTTACAATTTAACTCTGAGTTAAAAAAATTCCCTTAATTTTAATTTGTTCAATCACTTACCTTACGAGCTTAGATTCGGTGTTGTTTAAAAATGCTATTAAAAAAATTATTCTCAAATATTTCTTCTATTCTATAGAAGGGTTTCTGGAAATTCCACTTATTTAAGTTACTGTGTGTTGACATGTACATACAAATTCACCTATATACAATACCTTGACATTTATTTATTCGTAAGAATTGTGTTGCTACATTGATATTTTCTTTTATTTTTTATTATTGTTTTATTTTTTTTTCTTGTTCAATTGTTTATCACATTTTATTTGTGCTGTATGCGTATATTTACACTTATATTGAGTTTCTAATTATTACTTTTATAAATTCAGTGGTTTTTTGTAGTTTTTTACATTAAAATTGTGACCTGCTTCAAATGCTTATGTAAAGCATAATGTTCTTAATAAACACTATACTATATAAGTATATTTGGTTAAATTTGGGATCACTACATACACCTGCTGCTACTGCTTATATATAGATCTTTTTGGGTTGATGGGGGTGTCCAAGATGATTTTTGTTCAAGGTGTTCAAAGCGACCTATTCCCAGAGGTTTATATAATAGGTCTGTTCAAGCAAGGAATCCGTAATGGTTTCAAACTGCCAGAAATATTCGACCAGTAAAATTATGAATTTGTTTTCAGCAAACATCGTGCAGGAAGTAATTGGACGAGCGTTTCTGACAGTATGGAACCAGTCCGGATTCTTTGCTTGAACAGACCTAATATTGGCCGAAGTTCAAATAAATAAAATTTGTGCAGGGTTCTTTATATGACACTTCTGCCTCCGAAAGTAAAACTACTTTAGAGTTGATTCAAATATAATAAGGTATATAAAAATAAATGTTTTATTTCAAGAAAGTAACTTTTTGACCACCCTCTGAAAGTAATCGTTAATTTCTTCCAACTGTTATTTCAAAATTTGTTTATATTTTGAATAATAAGGGAGCTCCTTCTCCACTTTAATGGAACTCTCTGTTTTTTTCACATACCACGTTTGAAAATTATGTTTTATTTATTAGATCATTATATATTATTCATTTTGTTGGAATCTATTGTTGATATTCAAAGACAAATATATGTCAATAAAAATATGGAAAAGGGAAAAAGTTCATCACACAACATAACAATAATCGTCGGTGTTGGCTTTACAACGGTTGGATGTATAGGGACAAATCTCAAGATAAATCTGGATTTTTTATTACGAAAAGTTAGTAATACCGGGTGTCCCGAAATAAATGCAACAAAATTTGGTCAGAAATTCTTAAGAGAAATTTAAGGGACCCGTATTTTTTACTTCTGATAAGTGCGGCCCCCTTTCGGAGATATAACCCCCTGAAACAAGCCCCTAAAAATTTAATTTTTTTTATATCTCAGAGCTATATCGCACAAGAACCACCAAATTTGGTACACAGGGATTTTATGACATGTAGAATGCGATGCTGATAAGCTTTTTGGCAAGGGGCCCCCACAAGACACTTTTTCGGGGGCCCCCTTGCCTTTGGGGCCACCGAACTTTAATTTCATATTTAATTTTTAAAAAAATTAGTAGCCTCTTAGAAACTCCAGGGAATTTAAAAACTTTTTTGTCTCTTAAATTTTTTTCGAAAAACGCAGCGTTTTTCGAAAAAATGGCAAAATGTGATTGGATGCATGTCGAGGTTCATATGAAATTTTAAAGTGTTAATCGTAGGTGGCTGGCATTCGCAATAAACAATCAATTTTATTCTGTGACAGTTGTCATTAACCATCATCGGGAGCTCATAGAGACAGGATCAGTAGTTGTAAAAAAATCACAATTTAAAGAAATTTAATTTTAATTTAAAGAAATCACAAGTTAAACATTAACAATTAATAAGAAAATGTGAATATCAAAATAAGGTACAATAAACTTGGAAATTAATAACAAAATTAATGGTACTTCATGATTAAATAATTTAATTCTAAAAAGTTTGTTAAAATCACACTGGTCAGTTCCGTAAAACGTGTTCAAAGTGAGAACCGTTTTGTTCAACACAAGCCTGCAAACGTGACATGAAATTTTGACGTATTTTCGTGTGAATGTTGGGAATCTGTCTAATTTCTTCAGCCGCAGCAAGGATTCGTTCATGTAATTGTTCCCGGGTTCTAATTGGTACGGCATAGACGCGATCCTTCATGGCCCCCCAGAAAAAAAAGTCCATGGCATTTAGATCGGGAGAACGGGGAGGCCATGTTACATGAGGAGAATTGTTACCTATCCATCGCCCTTGGAAATTTTCATTCAGCCACTCAGTTACGAAGTGCCCCCGATGTGGTGGGGCACCATCGTGCATAAAGAACAAATTGCGTCTAATACCGAGAGGAACATCTTCCATAAGAGGCGGTAGTTCATGCTCCAAAAAATTAAGGTAACTTTCAGCATTTAATCGTGGAGGCAATAAATATGGACCGATGATGCAATCTCCGACAATTCCAGCCCAGCAATTAATTGAAAATTTTTCTTGCGAATGAGTCTGCCTTAAGACAAATGGATTTGCCATAGCCCAATAATGAAGATTGTGCAAATTTATTAGGCTATCTTTTGTAAAGCACGCCTCATCGGTAAAGAAAAAATTTCGTATAAATCCCGGATTTAAGTTGTAACGTTGAAGAGCTCATAAGCTAAAATGTCTTCTTCGTGGCAAATCTTCTACTTTAAGTTCCTGGGCCTTTTGAAAGTGAAAAGGTTTCAACAGTTGTCGTTTGATAAAGCGGTGTATTCTTGTTCTGGGAATCTCAAGTTGAGATGACGCGCGTCTTATGCTTATTTCGGGATTTTTTTCAATTAAATTAAAGATAATTTCTTCCTGTTCGGGAGTTAATAAATAACTTCTCCCTGAGTTAGGTTTTTTCACAACTACGGATCCTGTCTCCATTAGCTGCCGATGTACTCGTGCAAACATTGAATGGTATGGGAGTATGCGTGCAGGAAATCGCTCGGCGTACAATCTGCGTGCGAGACGTGAATTTCCACGAGCCTCCCCGTAAATTAGGTGCATTTGTACCCTTTCTTGGACAGAAAATCTCATCATTTTTTCGGGAACAATGATTACTGACAACTATTAATGGTAACAATTTGACACTGGTTAATGACAACTGTCACAGAATAAAATTGATTGTTTATTGCGAATGCCAGCCACCTACGATTAACACCTTAAAATTTCATATGAACCTCGATATGCATCCAATCACATTTTGCCATTTTTTCGAAAAACGCTGCGTTTTTCGAAAAAATTTTAAGAGACAAAAAAGTTTTTAAATTCCCTGGAGTTTCTAAGAGGCTACTAATTTTTTTAAAAATTAAATATGAAATTAAAGTTCGGTGGCCCCAAAGGCAAGGGGGCCCCTGAAAAAGTGTCTTGTGGGGGCCCCTTGCCAAAAAGCTTATCAGCATCGCATTCTACATGTCATAAAATCCCTGTGTACCAAATTTGGTGGTTCTTGTGCGATATAGCTCTGAGATATAAAAAAAATTAAATTTTTAGGGGCTTGTTTCAGGGGGCTATATCTCCGAAAGGGGGCCGCACTTATTAAAAGTAAAAAATACGGGTCCCTTAAATTTCTCTTAAGAATTTCTAACCAAATTTTGTTGCATTTACTTCGGGACACCCTGTAGATCTTCTAATTAATTCTAAGTAATTATATTAAAACGAAAATTAAATATTTATAAAAAGAGATTCTTATATAATTTTCAGTGCAATATCAAAATATTACTATGACACTCTACCGAGAGCAAAAATACAATGTATACCTTGACCTTAGAGCACGTATCCACTTTATACGTTAAGAATGAATGATGTTTCCGGAGAGCAATGCTGTGGGCAAAATGGGTTGTAAAAAGTGATGTATGAATGACATGTCGCGACGGTTAAAGATGTAAACAGCTTTACAGATTTTAGATAGAAAAATATTCTACAGATTATCCCAAAGAACACACCTGTGTTTATTTTAAGAACTATGCAAAAAATACGGTATTATTGACCAGCCACGTGATGTCTTCGTGAATGAAATGCTTGTAAAATGATCATCATTATAAGCTATTAACTCTGTAATAAATTTTATGAGTACTTCCACTCTAAACTTGGTACAAAAATGTTCGAAATGGCCAGTGACATCACAGTCTAGGTTTATGCTATTGTTCTGTTGCAAATGGAAACAAATAATTCACTTAAAAGTCAACACAGAAAAATTTCATCGTTAACGTTATTTTGATTTTCTGAACTTTATATAATGGTAACCTGCGGGTTACTATCTAAAAATAATATCATAGCGTATTAGTTCAAAACAATTGAACTTAAAAATTGTTTGACAGAATCCTCACTATTTAAAGAGTATACCGGGTGGTTTTCTGCACAATATTCAGAATTTTCTGAGATTTTTTTTAGTTGAAATAGGTCAACTTATTTTTTTGAAAGAGCATTGCTTGATGAAAAGAATGTATTTTTGCTAGGTTTTATCTTTAGGTTGTGACGTCCTCATATTTTGTTTAAATTGCACCTTCCATTCATATTTCGCCTATGAAAATCAAAGCCAACACTGCAGGTTATATGCAATCTGCCCTATAGGTTAAAACTTACAGACAAATTGACTTCAAAGTTGATTTTATTTGAGCGTCCATGTTTTTACAAACACTAGATATTTTGCATGTTATTTCTAATTGATTACTCATTAAAATTACGTTAATACAGATAACATTAGTTAATACATTTATAATGCAAGATTATTGAACACTTTTTGTCACTTAATACATTCAGTTATTATGTTAGGTTATTTTTCAGGAAAGTAATATTATTAAGAAGCAATAAGAACCATGTATATTTATAAGGTGCGTTCATTTTTTGAAAGTTTGGTTATCACATTATACGAAAAAATTTTCTGGGTTGTACAATTTGTTCAATACAGACTTTATATATATTAAAATTTAAATATTTATAGATACCCATATACCTACTCCTACTCTAATTGTAACTTCGTAGCCTGACTTACAGTCTGTACCTCTCTCTTTCTTCCTATCTCCGGTCTCTATTAGAATGTATTTAATCAAACATATAATGTTCTCTCTCGGGTACAAGTAAGTCCTAATTAGGGTATATTTTGGTAATAATATCTTTTATATTTTGATATTTTAACATAAAATTGGTCTGTATTTCTTTTAGGTTCCATATTACTTTAGTTGTTTTCCCCCATAAGGAAAAGAGCCAACAAATATAGGTAAACTGTCCCTATATGAAATAGGTCATGAAAATTTTTGACCAATTAAGAGATCAAATTAACGTAATTTTAACTTTAAATGTCAAAAGTACAGCTGTTAAATGTGCATTGCATGAAAGACATGTTCCTCGAAGAATTGGAAATATCCGCTACAGTAGAATTTTCTTGAGTTGAAATGACTTAGCATCTTCAAGTAGATACCTGATAGATACATTTTCCATTGCGATAAGCATAAAACAGACGGCGATCCTTTGCTGCTGCTGCACAACATTTTGTAAAACTTAATATATTTTTCAGTAATTATAAATCTGTTGTTTACACAATTCTTTGATTAAATTTCACGATTAATAATATTCCTGAATGTTCAATATCATCTAATGTTACCTGGATTATTTCACAAATTTGACAAGCTCCTGCAATATCAAATAGTCAATAACATAGTATCTGAGAAAGAACTGCATGTTTTTTTCATCTTCCATCACCTAAATCCGCTGTTTCACAAATCTTCCGTGATTAAACTGGCAATAATTTTTATGATGCTACTTTCGCTACTTCTACTGACTTCAGTTTTGTAAGAGAAAACTCTGAATCAAAAATGTCCATTTTTTAACTTTGAATATTCAAAATAACTAATACATAACTTCAGTTCGCAATTGTTTAAACCCAATCAGAATTATATTGATATATATTTGATTACTTTAAAGAGTTTCTTAGCAACGCAAGTCCAATGTCGCCTACCTGTTCAAACCTTCAAATTTTTTCTGACATATTGTAATAATATGTTTTTTCAACAACTTTTTCTCTTGTATAATAAATAACTATTTTCAACAAAACTGTTAAAAGCGGGCTTTTTAATTGCCATTTTTGATGTTAAAAATATCATTTTTGACACGCGTGTTAAAAGTAAGTTACTTTTAACACTAGTGTTAAAAGTAAATCAAAGTTTATTTAAATTTTGTTTTGAAAATTAATAAAACGTTTTAATAAACACATGAACAACTTTTTATTTTAAATAAGTAGAAACCAACATTTTAACTAGTTATTACTATTAACATTTATAGTAAAATTAGAACAATTTGAAATTGTAATTCCCTGCGGAGTCATCATACTTAAGTTGGTTTTACTGTCAACATGTGTGACACATCTATTTTCTGTAGAAATACTACTGGTAGTACTGGTGGTCTTGCTAGTAGTTGCAGCAGTAGGAAGTATTTTGCACGCAATTTCCTTCTTCTGTTCTAGTGAATTTTCAATGTAGCCTTCAGCTACCGTCAAAGATTTCCATCCTCCATGTCTCTTGATGGTAGTAAGATTTGCACCAGAATCTGCTAACAATGTCGCTGATGAACGACGAAAACAGTGTCCGGTGTAGAGTTGAGGATTTGGTAGATTCAAGAACTCTGCAATGTCGGCAGGCATTTTACCAAACATGTTAATTCCGACTGGATTCTTCACACTTTATTCTTCATATATTTAAGAAAAAGTTGTCTATGGTCAGCGTTGGGTGGCCGGAGTGCCATATACTTTCTAAAGAAGTTTAAATAGAATTCACCAACAACACTGAAAGTCCGAGGCACTTTCGTTTTAGTATCTGGTATATTCTGGTATTGTCGATGGTCATCTGACACAATTCCTTCCGGCGACACGCCCCAAAGACACCCACTATTGCTGCTACTTTCATCATCAGATACTTTTCGTCTTCTGCTTCTGTGAGAAATTTGCCGATATACGTCTTCGTCAAAACTTTTGACTTTTTTGCTTGATATCCTTTACCCTTCCGTTTTAAAAAAGCAATAAGTCTATAATGTTAGCTTAAATCTTGATCTTGCTTTATTTTTAACATAGTTTTGATCATGGAATAATTTGACTACAGCGTTGACGATTTCAATATCTTGGCTTTTTCCTCAAAATATGCCAGTAAAACACTTTCGTTACATTTCCCAGGGACCTTTTTAATGTTGCACCATTCCGAAAAGCGTCTATAAGCGATTTCGTACTGTTCCTTTGATTTCGCCGGCAATAATTCCAATGTTGCTGGACTGGCGGCATCTTCGATTTCAGCAGGGATGGATTCTTTACGCTCATTATCGAGATTATTCATTATACTTATAATATTACTAGAAAATTCTGTCAATATTTTTGCGTTTTTTCCGTAACTAACAACAGCACTGGTTGCTACGAAAATTTTGGTTCATAAACATTGCGATCTGTGTGGTATTTTTTGATTTCTTATTTTTATTGAGTTTAAAGTTCTTCCGATTGTTTTGTAGAAAAAATAGTGTATGATATACGTGTTAAAAGTGATTTAATTTTGTTCATGAAGTTAAAAAACTCGCTACGCTCGTTTTTTAATCATCTTCACTCACAAAATAAAATCTTATTTTTAACACGTATATCATAATAGCTATTTATTTTTTAACTTCACGAACAAAATAAAATCACTTTTAACACGTATATCATACAATATTTTTTCTACAAAACAATCGGAAGAACTTTAAACTCAATAAAAATAAGAAATCAAAAAATACCACACAGATCGCAATGTTTATGATCCAAAATTTTCGTAGCAACCAGTGCTTTTGATTTACTTTTAACACGCGTGTTAAAAGTAACCTACTTTTAACACGCGTGTCAAAAAATGACATTTTTAACATCAAAAATGACAATTAAAAAGCCCACTTTTAACAGTTTTGTAGAAAAATAGCCATTTTTACTCCAAGCAATCTCGTTTTAAAAGAAAAATACGTTTAAAAAAAAATCTAAGAAAATTATGAATATTGTGCGGAATTTTATCACTCCGGTGACAAATCAGTTGCTTTTCATTTTGCATTTCCTACTTCACCATATTCTACCCCAACCCGAAGCTGAAAATACAAAGCAATGCCGTTATTCAGACTTTTATTTAATTTAATAATCTATAACATTATACATACTGAACGTGTCGTCCTTGGAGTAAAAAAGGAAACATAAGATCATTTTGGACATATTTACTTTCCCATATGGTGTTTTCTTCCTCAAATGTCATCGATGTAACTCTAGAACAACCGAGGACACTACCAGCCTACATTAAAAGTTGTTTTAATTTATATGCCGATAGAATTTTTCGGTGTGTGTTTAACAAGCTTATTTAAGCTACTGCGGGTCCACTTCAATTGATATCGGGCGGTGCTGATGAAAGGTTGGAATTTTTAACACGATTTAGGTAATAACACGGTGGCAATGCATTTTAGAAAGTAATTCACCGGAATTATATTCCAATCCCTTTATTTCTTATTTTTTATGTATATTTAAGTAGCCGGAGATCATATTTTTATTTTATTGTGTTTCACTTTTTGATAATGTTTACAGATCTCTTACATTTAAGGTCCTGTTCTTGAGATTTAAAAGATTTTTTAATTATGAGAGACTGCTTTTACTAGAATTCAATTCAATTCAAAATATATTTCATTTTAACATAGAAAATACTTGAACTAATCAGTTCAGTCAATGAATACATAAATTAGTGTAATTTTAACACTGCTGCTAAAAGTAAATGACGTATATTTAGATACTTTTAAAACTTGTGCGAAAATAGAAAACAATTAAGAAATTTTAAATCAAGGAAATATTTATTTACTTAATTAAATATATAGTTAGAATAAATAATTCCATGGACAGTATCATTAGTAGATGTATAGTATTTTGTGAAACTTTGTTTTTTAGGGTTAAGTGGAAGAGCGAGTTTCTACTCTTGGAGTGGATAACCGAACTTCGCCCTTTCGCCACTTAAATAATCATCATATGATTGATATCAAATCATATGATGATTATTTAAGTGAGTGAGTTTTTTTATATTTTTAGGTATTAATAATATTGCGTAATTTAATAAGGAATATATGGGTAGATATTGTGGGTGTAATTCAACGCAGGTTGGGGCTTTTGTCCACTGAGTAGCTAGTTTAAAACAATATTATTAATACCTAAAAATATAAAAAAAATTTTGCATGAAAGGTGAACATTTTTCAAGTAGGTATTGTCATATTTAATTCATTGACAGGATGTCACTTTTTGTCATTGTCGATATTTAACTTCAAATAATTTTAATTTTTATAACAATTTTTATAGTTAGATATTTGATTCAACTTGAAGGAGACCACCTGAAGAAGCAATCCTAAAAATGCAGAAATAGGTCAGATCTCATCTATTGTGGTTGAATTTGTCGTGTTCCCACTGCCAAAAAGTGAAGTTAGATATTTATAGAGTGTTTCATTAGAAGGTTAGTAAATTATATTATTTTCTTTAGATAATTATTGAATAGAGCATTGTCTGTGGAATTGTTCATTAGCATACCTAGATGTTTGGTATCAGAGAACATACATATGACTTCATTGATAGGAATTGTAGGAGATTTGATTTATATTAGCTTAAAATACCTTTTTAAAACAGTAAAAAGTGTTACAAAAGCTAATAATAAGAAATATATGGGTAGATATTGTGGGTGTAATTCAACGCAGGTTGGGGCTTTTATCCACTGGGTAGTTAGTTTCGCAGAATATTATTTATACCTAAAAATATAAAAAAATAAATGATTATTTCTGAAACCAAATTGTTCACTATATATTAGTTAATTTTCTTCATAATAGTTGCCAAGCTGTTCACACACTAAACTCAATAACTTTGTCTATTATAGGCAACAAATTTATGGGTCTAAAATCGTGTGGTTGCTGAGGAGATAGTACTTTTAGTATATGAATAACAACACTAGTTTTTAATTCTGAGGGTACACATCCTTTTTCTAAAGAAGTGTTAACTATAGCTAATCACAGAAAACGCTTCCTTCAGTTGAGCTACTGAAAGTTCTTCATCCGCGATAGACTTATTTTTCAATTTAAAAATCACGTCCTCAACTTTATTAAGTGATATACTTGTAAATTGAGTATAACTATAGATTACCAAAAATATGCCATTAATGGTACATAAATGGCTTCATATAAAATACAGAATATTGGCAAAATGGTGTATTGTCATATTATCAACTGCAGTGTATGTAAATGCAATAAGGTATGGTTAGATAATGGTATTAATAGTAGTACTTCAATTGCCCTTTATGTAAAAATGATGGCAAGTTAAAGAATGGCCAGCTGCTTACCGGTGGGACATCTTACTGGTGGACCATTATGGCTTACCATAAAAGTATCAGTTATCAAAATGTATCAAACATTATACTTCTTTCAGATAATAATTGAATGCCTAAATTGTATGCTAACACATAGGAACAACAAACTAAGGTACAGAACACATATCTATTCTCCACATAATATTTATTGTGGACTTGTATTTGCTCTACTTCACTATCTAGAATTGCATGACGCTCTGATAGCCTTGCACGTCCTAAAAAATTTAAAGAATTTAAAAAAACTGACTCCTAAATGTGTATCAAGTGTAACAAAGCACCACTGCCTTATTTTCAATCAAACTGGCCAAATAAGGAACCCCACACCAAAACATTTACATTTACACATTGCTGGCGATATTTGAATGGCACCTCACGGGCTTCCGTCAAAAGTAGCCGCCACATTACTAGACATTAACATTCATATTTGAATGGAGACGTCAGTAACAACAAAAAATATTTACGTTTTCCATTCTGCCGATGGATCGACAAGATGAAGCCGGCTGTCTATATTTGATGTAAGAGCTTCCCAGATAATCTCTTGACAAATCAGTTTAATAGTTTGCCTTGATAGGTGTGAAGATACCGATCTTCAGACGGGCCATATTTAATGTCTTCATTTATATGGACGAGTTTAATGTTACGTCTTATTAACAACTCCTCAAACATTCAAATGAGTTCACAATAATTTTCAATTATAGAAAGGCGCGAGGGTTTTACCAAGCCGAGATCGTTATCTGTGGAATGGATCTGGTTTTATTATTGAATTCCTCAGTATAGTTGACATATTAGTTGATTCTATTTGAAAAAAAGGCAAATTCTGGTTGTTACATTACACTGGCGCACAAAATAATAGTTATTTATAGTACAAGTGGGATATGGGCATTATTATACATGATTGAGACATTTGCGACGAGTCGTGTAATTTCATGAATGTAATAAAAAATGACGTCCCACGTGTACTATATAAAATTTTATCTAGAACTGCAAAAATTTTTATCTACAACTAGGTACCTTAAATTGAGACAAATTCAAAATCATATTCAGTTTGTAAGTTTTGATTTAAAATCAAAAAGCAAAGAAACAAAATTGAGTTTTCGTTTTTACATTTTCTTGTGAAAATAGTTGATTGAAATAATGAGTGATTCAGAAACCGAAAATTTGTCTCTTGAAATTGAATAAGCTGCTTCAACAAAAAATATTTAAATATTTTTAGTGTAATGCCAAAGAAGATTTCTTTTATTCTCAATGTATCACAGCCTCAACAATATTCAGGCCACTGTTTTCGACGATCATCTACTTCATTTCTAGCCAACACAGGAGCAGACCTTCTAACTATAAAACGACATGGTTGTGTAGCCAACACCGTGTGTGAAGGCTATATTGATACGTTTCTCGAAAATAAAAACGAAATCTACACAAAAGGTCTTGGAAAAGAGATTGCCGCCATTGAAACTTATTCAAGTACTTAGGAAGAACATTTAAGCATTGTTAATAAAAATACAGACCAGCTGCATTAATCTGGTATTACTCTTACGAATTGCTAAAGTTGTGTTGTTAATATTTATAACAAGTAATTCAATTTAATTTAAGTAAAATTATGTATTAATTGTCAAATTGATAAACCTGTTGGTTATTAATAAAAATAACCATTAAGCAGTGATATTTTTTTAATATTTCACTAGTGGGGTAATATGGCACATTACTCGACTAGTGGTGTAATGATCTTCATTATTCAACTGAAATAGTGCCAAATAAATGCTGTAATGAGGCTCTTATAAAGCAGTGGTAGATAAATAAAGTTCTCCAAAGATACCCATTACGTTTATGTTAAAAGAACTCGTTAATAGTTGTAACAATTATTTATATACGCGTATGTTGGAAGTACTAGAGAAACAAAATATAAGTGTTGTTATGTTTAAAATACTGATTAGAATTTGTAATAATACAGTGTCTGTCGAGAATATTAGAAATTTTAAACAGTCCCTCTTTTTGCAACCTTATGTAATTGAGGAATTATTACAAGTGTAAGGGTACAGACAGAGTGGAAGCAGGTTGTCCGCTTACTGGTAACCAGCGCTGAACATGAACTTATACGCTATGAAAGTTGTAATTGTATATTCAAGTTGATATAAAAATCTGCAGGTTAAAGCAGGTTGAAATGAACACAGTGGAAGCAGGTTTCCTGCTTACTGGCACCCTGCGCCTATACGCGCTTATATGCGGAAACCTGCGAGCCTGCTTTTAACATAATGAAAATTTAGTTTATTTGTATGCGCTGGTGCATGTGTAGAAAAATTTAGAAGGAACTAGAAATATTTTCAGTTTCTCGAAGACAAAGACTGTATGGGACAAAAAGAGCGTTGAATTACACCTACGATATATACCCGTATATTCTTTATTATTAACTTTTGTAACATTTTTACTGTATTAGAAAGGTAAGTTAATATAAATCAAATCTCCTACAATTCCTATCAATGAAGTCATATGTATGCTCTCTGATAGCAAACATCTAGGTATGCTAATGAACAATTCCACAGACAAAGCTCTATTCAATAATTATCTAAAAAAAATAATCTAGCTAAATTTACTAACCTGTTTTAATAAAAACACTCTATAAATATCTAAGTTCACTTTTGAAACTGTGGGAACTCGAAAATTCAACCACAGTAGATGATATCTGATCTATTTCTGCAGCAGCAATTTACTTCATTAATACTGATAAAAAAATTACGTTACAGGAGGTTTTACTTTACCTTCGTGTGTAATTGTGTAATTTTGTAACATAGTTTTGCATTTTTCCATCTGTATATAATGTATATCGCAAAGATCGTAAATTTCAATTAACGAATCAAAGTAGAGGAGGTGGCGTTTTGATAGCACTTAAAAATAGCATAAATACTGAAGTTTTAGATGTATCTTTTTTTTAATCACGTTTTTCATCAGTTGACATATTAGCTGTTAAGTGTTTTTTAGAATACAAGGTACTCTTTATAATAGTTTTGTATATACCTCCCTCAGTACTCATAGATGATTTTGAATTGTTTTTTGATTGCCTTGAAAGTTTTGAATGTTTATATGAAAATAATGTTGTTATAGTTGGTGATTTTAATACGCGCAATTTTAAAGATTTAGATCTAGGAGATAGAAAAACCAACAGTGTTACAAATTTTATGAATTTCTTCAGTCTCACTCAGTTCAATAATGTTAATAATAATTTTGGATATTTACTTGATTTAATTATCAGTAATGTTTATTGTAAAGTAACTCGTGATCATGTTCCTTTAGTGAAGGAAGATGTTTACCATCCACCTTTAATTTTCGAGTTTGCTAATGGGAGCATTGAGAATGCTGTATTTCTGCCAAACTCAAATCAAAAGGTATATAATTTTCGAAAAGCCAATTTTGTTTCTTTGTATAATTCGTTACTTGCAATTGATTGGTCATATTTAACACGTATAAATGATATTAATTTAGCGCTGGATGAGTTTTACAAACAACTTTATGAAATTTTTGATAGGTATGTTCCTTTATATATAAACTATAAACATAAGTACCCTCCCTGGTTTGATTCCACTGTAATAAAAAATATAAAAAATAAAGCCAAGGTTCTTGAGAAATATAAAAGAACACATTATGTCTGCTATTTGAATGAATTTAAAAGATTGCGGTCTTTAATTAAAGAACAAATACGTCATGCTTACAACGTTTATACACAGAATGTTCAGTCATCAATTATTAGCAATCCTAAATTTTTTTGGTCATATCTACATTCCAAGAAGGGATCATCTAGAATTCCAGGCAGAGTATCGTTTGAATCCATAAATTATGATAAACCTCAAGAAATTGTTAATATGTTCAGTATGTTTTTTAAAAGTGTTTATCAAGTACCTCAGACAGATAATGGTAACTTTACTCATTCTTTTGAAAATTTTCTCAATATTGATATCGGAAATATAACTGAAGAAGACGTTTTCAAAGCAATAAAAAGATTGAAGAATAAAATGACCTCGGGGGTTGATAATGTACCATCTTTCATTGTCAGAGACTGTGCTGGAGTTTTGGCTGTGCCGTTATGTACATTATTTAATCTTTCTTTGAAGCATGGTATTTTTCCCGACCGATGGAAGGAAGCTAAGGTTTGTCCTATATTTAAAAATGGTGACAGAGCTTGTATTGAAAATTATAGACCAATATCGATTTTATCAAATTTTGCTAAAGTCTTTGAAATCATAATTTATGACCGTATTTATTCTTCTGCACACTATCAAATTTCACAAAGTCAACATGGCTTCATTACTAGTAGGTCTACAGTTACAAATTTAGCAGTATTTACTCAATATGTTTTAAATACCATGGATAATGGTGGCCAGGCAGATGTAATTTACACAGACTTTTCTAAGGCCTTTGATAAAATTGATCATCAAATTTTGATTAGTAAATTGCAATGTCTTGGTTTTCATCCAAATACGCTAAATTTTATTAGGTCATATTTAAGGAAAAGAGTACAATATGTGTCATATAATGGTTACAATTCTGTTCAATATATTGCTACTTCAGGAGTTCCGCAGGGATCAAACTTGGGACCACTATTATTTGTTCTGTTTATCAATGATTTAAGTGATGTAATAAGTTGTTGTAAGCTTTTCTATGCGGATGATTTAAAGATATTTCTGACTGTTAATGACATAGATGATTGTTTAAATTTGCAGAATGATTTGGATAATATTAGAGATTGGTGTGTTAAAAATAAACTATTGCTAAATATATCAAAATGTAAAGTGCTCAGTTATACAAGGAAACTTTCTCCAATTCAATTTGATTATAGTATTGGCAGTGATATATTATCTCGGTGCAGCACTCATAAAGATTTAGGTGTAGTTTTTGATGTAAAGCTTACTTTTGATGATCACATAGCAATGAAATCAAGTGAGGCTATGCAATTGTATGGATTTATTGTTAGAAACTGCAATAATTTCACCAATGTTCATGCTTTAAAAACACTTTTCTTTTCATATGTTCGTTCTAAGCTGGAATATACTACTTTAATTTGGTATCCATTTTATAATAATCAGAAATCTGGTATCGAAAAGGTACAGAGAAAATTTTTGAAATATTTGTCATTGATGATGGAGTATATCCTGAAAGAGGAATAAATTATTCTTATTTGCTTTCCCGGTTTAACACCTGTAGCTTAGAATTAAGAAGAATTTGTACATCATTAAGTTTTCTCTATAAAATAATACATACTCAAATTGATTGTTCTGATATACTTGGAGATATTAAATTTTTGGTACCAAGTTATAATTCCAGATCTAATATAACATTCAGATGTAACAAACCTAGAACTAATATTTTACTGAAGTCACCTATTCATGTTATGTGTACAAATTTCAATAAATACTGCTGTTCGTGTGATATTCACAATTGTACATTGAAATCGTTGTTGGTTAATGCAATAAGAACCTATTCTAATGAATTATAATATATAATTTTTATACATCTTTAAGCACATACCCATTTTTCTCTTGTGTGTATTCTAGACCAAGTGTAGATTTTATTTTATTTTATTTTTTTTTATTTACTATTATTATTTAGAGCACGTTATGTAATGTATTTTTAAGTTTTGCCCTGTAAATGGATCTCTGTTGGGCAATAAAGCTATTATTATTATTTTATTACAGTTGTATTTTCATTTTTGAAATGTATTTGTAGAACTATTTGTTTTAGACACTTTTTTCATAAGAGTTTCTTGTTACTTTTGGGCAGATACAAGCCCCTTTAGTATCGGCACTTAATAATCCAAACATCCTGTATACTAATAATGTAGTAGTTTCCAAAAACATTTTTAATTAAGGTTGCCGGATATATGTGGCTGATTGTATGTTGGTATAATTTTGTTCCAAAGTGAATTTTGAAAATTATTTACAAATTTTATTATGCCAGGTATATATTTTTTTATTAGAAAATTTAGCTAGATTAATTTATAATTTAGATATTTATTGTATGAAACCTTGCAGCTATATATATATATATATGACTTCATTAATTGTATATTAAAAAAATCTTTCCTTATCGTTTCTTAAATTTTAAATAAATAACGAATTCTCCATAATTTCTTCTATTTCGATTAATAATATGTACTCCATTTTGTTTTTTCATTGATTTAGTAATTATAAAATCCAGAACAATCCAGTTCATCGTCAGATGATAACATTTTGCAAGGAAGTACTTAAGATGTAACGAATAAATTTTTGTCTTCCCGCTTTCAACAGCTTTTGCTATGTGCGGTCTCAGCGCGAGAAAACAGCGCCGGTAAGCGCGATTTACTGGTAAGAAAAAAACCTGCTTGCACTCTGTCTCTGCTCTAAAAATGTAAATTAAAAAATAAATCACTGTCAGGTTTTTATGAAATCCAAGTATACTCGCGTCAAGAATTCAGACGTCTTACGTCACGGCTGACGTTACACTTTGTTTTTATTGTCAACGTAATTTTCCATATTTGGTCGCGTTAAAAATAATTATTTTTTACAATTTAGTGTAATATATAATGCAAACGTTTAGTGCAGTATATAGTTTTATTACTATCAGTTGCAGTTTCTTAAATATTTTGATGAAAATATTGTGAATTATTAATTTTTTCGTATGACGTAAGTCGTCTGAATTCTTGTCGCGAGTATAATCAAATACCCATTATTCAGCCTGAAGATGTATATTTCAAAATAAAAACGTTGTACCATTTCATATCTTAATATTTCATTCAATATTATTCTATTTTTCCAAATCTCCGAATTCATAAAGAATAGCAAATTTAATATCAATTATTTAAATATTTTATTTCAGCAATTTATTAAAAATATTAGGCCTTTTTTATTTCTACCGTTGTATTTTAGTAAAACATATGTTCCAGTAAACTCCTTTTTATGGTAAAATAAACTACACACATGTAGAATTTCTTAAATAATTTACAAAATCACTGCCTCTGAAACTACCTTATTTAAATAACGACAACCGGATATCAACTGACAGCTTAAATTAGTAATGAATATTCAAAGGAGTATAATTTAAACAAAACATTTAACATATTTGTAAAAGAATTCCAAAATTTATTACAGAAGTATAGTTAAATATGAACCAGAAGTAAATTGTTGTAATTAGTAGTAGATCTACATTTTTTACGCTGCTGTTTACAAACAGCTGTTGATATTAAATTACTTTTAATTACTAGTTTTATTAACATTCTTTAAATGGAATGAACATTTAGAATTTTACTTTATCAAGTAACAATGTCTAAAATTTGATGCAGTTTGTTTTTGTCTTAAAATGTGTAATGTGTGTTATATTTCAACCATTTTTTATTTTGTATTATCTTATATACAGGGTGATTCAGTTTTTAATGAACAAACTTCGGGGGTAAGTAGAGCTTTGAAAAATAATGGCAGTTTATTATACAGGGTGTTCCAGAATGATGGTCAAATATTTTACCAGTGTATTCCACAAGTCATTTCAGGGGGGATCTTCATATCAAATTTTTCAATTTGGGTCCTTCCTGTTGAGATATTCGAGTCACAAAATGGCGGAAAAAAATTGTTTTTTTATTTTTCCTTAAAAACGGTTACGCTTAGAAATTTCAATTTTGGTACACATTATCAGCTAGTCAAAAGCTATTTTGTGGTGGTGTCTATTCCTTGGCTCATGTTTCTGGAGGGCGGGAATAAGCAACCCCTAGATTTATTTCTTTCAGAACTTTTTTGTGCAATAGCCGATTTCAACAAAACTTTAATTCTAAATACTACATCTAATTTTACTACTTTTTTCCCTCTTGTAATTTTTTCATACAACCAACAGTTTGCGCGGAAAAAATAAAAATAGTTTTCTTTACTCTAAACATCTTTTCGTCACCGGTTACTAATAACCGCAGTAGGCGGTTGCTATGTTGATGTTTATCTGTTGTCTTGTCAAACAAATCGCCATTAGGTCTATAATTGACAGTTTTTGCATTCTAAACAAAGATATTCCTATAACTGTTGCCAATCCTACCATATGCATATTCCGTCAATTTATTAGCTAATATTTGTACGAAAGAGTCAGTTGTTTACAAATATTTGCAAAAACTGTCAAGACTGGTTTATTTGACAAGAGTTTAGAGCTATAACGTTTGGATCATGTGTCTCCCGAACGATGGATGGACCGAGGTGATCTAATTGGGTGGCCCCCTCGATTGCCTGATCAAAATCCGCTTGACTTTTATTTTTGGGATCACATAAAACCTTCGGTGCTACCGAAGTTAACACTGAATTAGAGTTGCTAAATCGCATATATGCTGCCACTGTGGTAATTCAATTTCAGCCTGGTTTGGGCGTGCGTATGGGACTCATGGATTCGACGGACTCAACTGTCACGGAAATAAATTCGAACAGTTGCTATGAAATTTACGTTCTTTTATTTTATTTGAAATACATTAGTATATCTGTAATTGAAAACCATTTTTCACTGTTCGTCATTCTTATTTGTCTTTAACTATAATTTCCCAAGGTTATGCGTATAGGTTAAGAATCACCCAGTATGTGCAAATGAGACACTCCCATATTATACGTACTCAAATCAGTATCAATTGGGTATTGGGTGCACTGAAAATAATGTAATAATAAAAAACATTTTTATTTTTTAATTATCTATCAGCTTTTTTATATTGTTAAGAATTGTACTAAGAATTATTGTATGGATAATCTTACCGAACTTTTCATTTCTGTTCTAGTCATTTCAAAACTGATGTGGTTTTGAACTGATGGCGAAATCGACTTATGCAAATTGTTATGAAAATACTAAGTTTCCGCCTACCACAAATTACGTATTGTTTGTTTAGTCTATTCAACTTAACGGGTTATTCAAATATACGATTGTAACAAAAATTAAGTAATATTTTTTCCTAATAAAATTTATTTCTAGAAAAATTATAGGTACCATCAGCTGCAAGAGGTGAGGCCCAAATAATACCTAAATAGGAATAAAGGACAATGTTAAAAATAGCCGATTTTTGGCTTATACGGGGGAACGCATAAATCATAAAAAAATCAATTGATTATTATTAATTAACATTAGAAATGGCCCAGAAATACGTCAGATAGCTGGGGAAATGTCGCTACTACCCCTAAACCTATATAAACTACCCTTAAATAGCTTTAAATGGATAATCATTAATTTATCCTTGCGCCCATTTTTCAGGTCGCAATAGTATAAATGAACCTTAAAAGTGATTTAAGCATTTCTTTCATTCTAAACGAATTTTACAACAATAAATAATGATTTATGATTTATGCGTTCCCCCGGATAAGCCAAAAATCGGCTATTTTTAACATTGTCCTTTACAAGTCTTCCCTGAGGTAATATTCCTTGACGCGTTGACCATTTTTTATTATGGAGGCCTTCGCCAATAGCCCTACTATAACCATAAATTAAAAAACTAAATATCATCAGAACTCCGATTTTTATTTACAATATAAATAATAGAAAAAAATATATGTTTCAGCATCTAATAATTTAAGAAAATGTTCCTACGTGTTTAAAACACTAAAAAATATAAAAAATATAAAAACCAATTTTCAACTACTTATCTATTTACATGGAAAACAAAGCCACTTTTACCAAAAATGTTTTAATACTTTCACTTCTTATAAAACAAGTCTATTCGTCGGTCTTTTAAATTCGCAAATTTATTTATAAAGTCCTCATACAATTGGGAATCGGCGGTAAGAGTTTGCAACAGTTCTTTTTTTATAGCCATTATCGATAAGTTGTTTAAGCGCTCTTGTGCCATCGTATTTCTTAAATAAGTCTTAATGCGCTTAAGGCACGAAAAGTTTCGTTCTACTAAAACACTTATTGCAGGAATTATTAAAACTAAGCAAAATAATTTGTATGTTTCCGAAAATATCATTTTAAATTCCTTGTATAATATTTCTACCGTTTTCTGAACTTCTCAATTATAAAATTGTTCGTCTCTGTACAAAACATAAAGTTCGTTTTTCAACTTATCTATATCAAATATGTTTGGATACATTTGTAGTAAACAATCAAACAGAAGATCACGGATTTAACGATGTGAAATTTGTACTTAAACAGCTGTATCACATCTACTTCTGGTATATAAATTTCTAATTGTAAAAAGTGTATTATTGATGTTTATAATAAACCTTAAACCTTATAACATTTTTTTAATAATAAATAAATAATTCTTCGAAAGAGTAGGGCTTTATTTAACAGAAAAATGTTAATAAAATGTTTCTTTTCTCGTTACAGCATACGTATTGTAATAAGAAACTATTTATAGAACTGTAAAATTGATATTACTAAATGAAAGTACATAAACAAATACAGCTAAGTATGTATCAATTTTTCCTTTTATGTTTTTTTTTCTGTATCAAACTTGATTTAAATAACTAAATTAAACACGAAAAGTAGTATTTTTTTCGCACTATCATTCTGAAATATGCGTTTACTGTCATTGTTGACACATTCTGTAAGTTGAATATACAACACTGTGGCTTGTTTCCATATAAATCAAAAAAATAATAGTGTTGTTTGAGTTCATAACAGTATTAATGCGGTAAGTAATTCTTTTCACCAACAAATGCTGGGCTCATTTACTGTAAAAATTAAAGGTACAATTTGTACAATTCTTAAACGTAATGGGTTTTCCCTCGTTTTTATCTATTGCTTTTACAGTAATTGAATATTCTGTATTACTTATTCAGTTAGATATGTTAGGATTAGAATAAACTTTAGTAGTTCTGTCTTAAAACGCTGGAATGGAGTCAAATTCATTGTCACTGCCGCTGTAGGTATGTAAAATGTTATCAGCAAACTCTATTTTCTTTGTTAAAGACTCACAACATATCCTTCAGTGACACCAGAAGACCTAAAAATACATTTTCTGTTAGTCAAATAATACATTAATGTTATCACTAAAACCTCCAGCCCCCATGACGTGTGAGTACTATAACATCAACTCCAGTATTTGCTAACAAAGTCGCCGATATCCTTCTAAAAGCATGTCCAGTATAGGATTTTGGATCTTGCAATTCGGACATTTTTTGTGGTATTTGTCCCAATGTATTTATACCCACAAGTTGATTTACACATTTTCCCTGACGAACTAAGTAGAAAAATCGACGAGAGTTAGTCTCCTTAGGTCTAAAGCATTTTCGCAAAATCGTCAAAAGAGGGACTTTTTCATTGGCCTGGTCAGTGATTGTGAAAATTCGACTAATATGTGTTTTGGTATCAGGCACTTTAACAATGGCAACTGTACCTTCATCCGTAATGTCATCAACTGTCATCTTCATAAGTTCATCACGCCTAAGAGCCCCAGAGACTCCCATTATCATCACTGCTTTCATCATAATATAGGTTTCATCGGGGGTTCCAGCAGGGATTGGTTGATCTCTTCTCTGGTAAATACCTTTGATTTTTTCGCATGATGTCCAATATTTTTCTTCTTTAGAAATGCTACTAACTTCTTAAATTGCAATATATCGACACCATTATTTAAGTTGATGGTACTTTTAAGCATAGAGTACTCTGCCCATAATCTTCTCGGAGATTTCAATCTTAAATTTCTCTGAACAAAATAAGCCAGCAAAGTTTTTTCAGACATCTCCGCTTTCTTCTCATTCAACCATTTCCTGAAGGCATCATGACTTTTTCATACCTCACCTTTGATTTTGTGGGAATTAATGACTCACAACCTATTTGATACGATTCTTCAATGTCCGAATCTACCTCTGAATCGTCTTTATCAGCCATTATAAGCACAGTTTTGACAACAAAACCCAAATTGTTCAAACTTCAAATTGTTTTTTCGGTTTCCAACAAAATAAATTCAAAACACGCTAGATAGGTGGTAGTGATTTCTTTATTGCACTAATGCAATAAAATGTTTATTGCATTCATCTGTCATTCAAATCAACGTCATATTTTCTTAGACTTAGTGTCATCTAAATAAAACATTTTTTGGTTTTTACATGAACGCAGAAAAAATATTGTATGCAACTCGTACAAAAAGTGCTCATTGCACTCGACGTGTTGTCCTACTCGGTCTGACGGCCTCGTTGGACAATTTCACGTCCCATGCAATAAACACTTATTTCTGTACTTGTTGCATAAATAACTATTATTTGATAAATGCGACTGTGTGAAAAACGTTATACACTATATGGTTCCGGGTCGGAAAATGAAAAATCTCGACTTCGTCTCGATTTTTCAAACTTTTCCTCGATTCTGTTACACCCCACTTACCAACCTAATAGTGTAATATACTATAAAACAAATTTATCTCTTTTATATGGACAACATATTAATTTCTTAGCACACCAAGTACGTAAATATATTAGGTAACCAGCGAGTGTAGTATAAACCATATACTTATGAATAAAGCCCACGTCTGGCACGATTGCTAATGACCAAGGCCACCTCATAAATATAGTTAATGAAATACTCGCAATCAATGGATATTTTCGCTTAAACATACTCATTAATAATATACTTACAAAACCTTTAATCCTACATTTAGCGTACGGCTAAATATGAATGAAAATTGCATCATCTTTTATGATTGTTAACAAATTATAGCCTCGGCGGTTTCAGAATGACCCATGTGTGTTATGGATGTGGTTATGCAACGATGAGGTTTTGAGGAATTATGAGGAAACATTCGATCTGATATGCGGAACAAAATTTAATGTAACAAAGTAAACATATTTGGTGCCACGTTCAGTAAGGAAACAGAAGAGAAAATATTGTTAGACAGTGCAGCGTTGCATAAATATTTAAAAGCAGTTGTAATTCTGAAAGGTTATGCTTTTTTATATCTAAGTATACATGGTGGTTTACTAGTTTACTTTAGTTTGATAAGAACCAACCAAGAAATTATAAACAAAATATAATACCTAACAAGTATAAACAAAATAGTCTGTGAAGAGTATCGATTATTAAGTTAGTAAAATAATATTTATGTACTTCATTGCAAGGAGAATATTAATTATAACAAACAAAGGTAAGAAATTTCATATTCAGAATGCATATTAGCTCTAATATATTCTGATATGCTAAAATTTTCATCACTGCGATCGCTACATTCAATTACTTGTACATTATTTGGCGGCCTAGTTAAAGTTTTCTTACTTGTTTCAATTTTTTCATTAATACTACACTAGCGGAAAAAATTAGGGGATCAAAAAAAAAATCTCAATTTTTTTCAATTTTTCAAATGGCTGTATCTTTGGTAAAAATGATCGTATGTGAGTGAGAAAAAAATCAATTTGAAGCTTGAAGTGTCTAGTTTATGGATCTTGCCATAAAACAATTTTCCAAGCAACAATTAGCGCAAATCCTAATGAATATTATGGGAAGAAAATTTTTCGAAATTTTTTGCACTCTTATTTTTAGTGTACGGACTTCAAAAAAATGTTTTCAACACAGCCACTATATGGATTGGATAAGTTGTTTATTTAGCTTCAATTTCTTTTTTGTTGGCCTCGATACGACAATTCCTTGCTGAGTTATCAGCCTTTGAATGAAAATGCGTCATTTTCTCTTCTCTTAGCAATATCTCAGGAACCAATGGTCGCTCAGAAAATGGAAGGGGGGTTTCGAAAACTTGAATCCATTCTCTACAATGTTCTGGCATGTTTTTTCAACAAGTGATTACATATTCTAAGAAACACGAACCTATTTTATTTCGTTATTCTTTAAACAATACTGTTTTTCAGAAGGAGTGTACAATAAGAGAATTGGGCATTGTATTTGACTCTAAACTAAGTTTTTCAGAACATATTATTAATGTAGTTAAATTATCATTTAAGATGCTAGGTTTTATCATAAGAAATTGTAGATCTTTTTCTATTAATGCGCTAAAGATGCTCTATTTTTCGTTTGTACAGTCTAAGTTGGAATACGGTGCTATACTTTGGCACCCTATCTATGAAACACATTGTTTGAATGTTGAGTCAGTTCAAAGGAAATTTTTAAAGTTTCTTTCCTTCAAGTGTGATGGTTTATATCTCACTCGAGGCTGCAACCATTCCCTCATTAAAACTAAGACGGGCTAGAAATAGTGTATTATTCTTGTACAATTTGTTTAACGACAATGTTGATTGCATGTCATTATTAGAATATTTAATATCAGAGTTCCTAATTTTCGTCTTAGACAAAATGATACTTTTTATTTACCAGCAGCCAATACGAATATTTTAAGAAAGTCTCCAGTTTATATCATGTCTCATAATTTTGACATCATATCTGATCATTGTGATATAAACTTTTCTTCTATTAAATCTATAAATAGAGCTATACGTTTTTTGTAATTACAGTTACTTTGTTTTGTTTTTCTTTTTATATAACGTTTAGTGTTAATAATTAAGTAATTCTCATTAATGTATTAGCCATATTGTAAGAATGCGTGCATATTAATTGCTTTTTTGTCTTTATATTTTTTATTATTTGTGCGTTACCTTTGTGTTAATTTGTGTCCCGTAAATGGATATATTTTCTGTTGAGCAAATAAACATATTTGATTTGATTAGTGGTTCATTACTCAACTGAAGCAACGCCAAATAAATTGTGTAATGAGGCTCTTATAAAGCGGAGATGTAGGTGCAAATATATACATTACATTATGATATGTATTCTTCTTGATTTCCTTATAGCATATTTAGAAGATTGGTAGGAATGGATACAAGAATTAAAATCATTTTTAAAAGTAAATACACATATCTTGTATTCATAGTTTCTCATAATCATGAAACTGACACCCTGTATAATAATAATAATACATTTATTTTCAACAGGTAAAAATCCAATTACAGAAAATTTAGAAATAAGAAAAACTACTAACAAATATTGTGTACATGCATAACATATTAACTAAACTGATGTGGATAAATAATAAAAAAGAAAATTAGGACACAGACAAGGTAACAAACTTTTTATATATTGACAAAATATGACCAACGCTATCTTGATGAATATCGCATGAAAAACAGATCTTATTAAATAGACTGCACATATTAAAAGGCGGTGATCTAAGCAATACATTGCTCCTACATGGTCTATTGAAAAACACTTGTTGCTGACGAGTTTCTAATCTTGGTACAAAATATGAAATCTGCTCCACTAACAAAGGGCAGTCAGCTTCATCATGCAATAATTTGTATAAAAACTTTAAAGCAGCAGAGTTGCGTCTTACATGTAGTGAGTCTATGTTGAACATAGTGAGAAGAGTGTAATAATCAAAACCTCTCTCAGGGTAGTGACCATTATATTTAAAAAACATATATTTCAAACACTTGCGTTGTACTGACTCAATACTACAAATAGCATTCTGATACAATGGCGACCATATGATAGCACAATACTCTTACTTCTGATAAATGTGACATATAATAATTTTAACGTATCTATATTAGTAAAACAATTCCAATTTCTAACAAAAAAACCTAATGTTTTGGATGTAGAAGCGATAACTTGGGTAATGTGGTCAGAAAAAGTAAATTTTTAATCAAAGATCACTCCTAAATCCTTAAATTTCTCTGTTTTGTCAAAAATATTACCATTTAACGAATAATGAAACACTAGTAGGTTTTGTTTCCTATGAAATGAAAGCAGTTTACATTTAGATATATTGATATTTAAAAAATTTTCACTGCACCACTGATTAATTGTGTTTAAAACATTCTGTAGGCACATGCAGTCGTTTATGCTATTAATTTCTTTATAAGACAGATCGTCAGCAAAGAGTAAGTGGTGCGAGTTTAACGATAGAGATAAATCATTGATAAATATCAAGAATAAGAGTGGTCCAAGATTTGAGCCTTACGGAACACCAGATGTGGCTAAATATTCATCAGACCTGAATCCACCATATTCCACAAATTGCCGCCTACACATTAAATAAGACTTTATCAAAGATAACATATTAGATCAAAATCCCAAATGATCTAATTTCGTTAACAACAGGAAATGATCGACATGATCAAATGCTTTTTGTATATCCGTATATATGACATCAACCTGCCCCTGTTTGTCAAGAATGTTAGATATATACTGAGTGATACATGTTAAATTAGTAACAGTCGATCTATTTTCCATAAACCCATGTTGGAAGGGGGATATTACTCGTTTTATTGAATTGTAGACATTGTCGTAAATGATCATTTCCAACAATTTACCAAAATTACAAAGAATAACAATTGGTCTATAATTAACAATTTGTGATGGATCGCCAGATTTCAATATGGGACAAATTTTAGTCAATTTCCATAAATCTGGATACTCACAATTTTTTAATATGAGGTTAAATATTAAGTATTGAGGTTTAGCTAATACCTAAATGCAATCTTTTACTATAAAGCTAGGAATATTATCAACACCAGACGTCATCTTATTTTTTAGTTTTCTGGAAGCTTTAATAATATCATCTTCTGAAATAGAATTAATAAGTATACAAGTACTGTATAGTTCTTGTAATGATTTTTTTCAGACAATTTCCTTGTCATTGATTGATAACTCTTAGCGTGTATAGCAAATGGTGTTTTACACAAGTTACACAGTTATATCGTCGAAGATTAACGCTTAAAACTAAGCAATTAAACGGCCATTTTTCGACACACCTCTGAAGCGAACAATAAATAACGGTTTTTCCAGACAACGACCGTTTCAATACAATATGCAAATACCCCGATGCTACAATTTATAATCCATTATAAACCTCTCCAACCGAAAACCTTCCAGCTACGTGACTTTTTGCCGAGGATAATAAGCGTTGTGGATTTTTTCTAACGAAGAGATACACACCATCGTTCTCCATTTCCTATTGCATCTCTGCCTGTGAGCGAAACGAAGGTCGGCCCACGCGATATGATTCAGCTCAGGTGTGATGGAGGCTCATTAATAAAAACACAGCCACGTTGATTAAGCTTTACTATAATAGGAAGAAGGCGCGGTTCGGACGGAAGAAAAACAAGTGACCTAAAATATATACGTATGTAAATTGTAAATGTTAAGTTTGCGCAAGGAATAAAGGGAAGGAGTAGACTGATGAATGAACATGTGTTCATGAATGAATGATAAACTTCGGGTTCGAGTCAAACTCGTGCCGGACAGTGGCGCGTGTATGCAGATTTCGAAAGGTACAAAAAAAAATTAGAACTTGTACGCATTTAGTTGTACAGGATGTCTCAAACTCTATAGTATGGGCCTATTGTGAGGGTACAAACAATTTAAATAAAATTTGGGACACATGGTATTAGATGGAATGGCGTAAGCTCCATTTTCAATCGAAAGTCTTTGGGATTTGACAGAAACGACTAACGACGCCATCAATTATATTTTTCCCAAAAACATACCCAAATGTTTTTCCTGTTAAAAAGCTCTCTTTTTTCTAATAGTCGTTGGAAAATAATTGAATGCCCGTTGTTTAAAATGCATAAATATCGCAAAATACTTATCATTACTCAATACGAACGTCAAACGTATAATTTTTGTCCTTACAAAATATTTTCTCATTCAGAAAAAGCTGATGTTACTAATTTACGGCGAGTCACAAAAAAAATTCAAGAAGAGCTGTAGAGTTATGTCAAAAAAGGTGTCTAGAGCGCCTCATTCCTGATTATAGAACCTTTACAAGATTGGAGGCGACGCAGAGTGACTCAAAGCGTCACTGTGCCACCCAAATTACTGTACACCCCTTAGGGTTGGGCCGTTTGAGTTTATTTTTTTTTTAAATGTTCGTCATAAAATTGCCTATCGATCCCTCTTTCTCAATTTTCACGTTGGGTCTTCATTTTCGCGGAATTTGACTCCAAAAATGGGTTTGCATAGAAAAAACTAGATTTTTTTGGACAAAAATTACCCTACGGAACACGAGATTGAGATTTTGCCGGACTTTTTTTATGGGGAAATTCTCGTCTTGGAAAGCCCTACAAGACTGTCCACTTCGATTTAGGGGAGAAATTTTCGCTATCATACATTTCCACCCGAACAGTTCCAGGACAAATCAATCAGTTCTCATTAACAAAGAACTATTGTATCCAAAATGGCCACTTTTGTCAAAAAATTTAATTGCCAAAATCATTTATGGAACCTTTCTGACCTTTTTCAGAATTACGGGAAAATTCGGAAAATCTCTGTATGTGGCCATTTTGGTGAATGTCCAAAAATGTGTCCAAAAATACTGAAAACATTTTTGCGGATTCCTTGAATGTGTACAAATAATTTTTGTGAGATGATATCTTTTCCAATACTTTCCCAGTTTTCAGTAGAACGATTTCTGATATGTGAAAATTTTTATATGATAGTGGCCATTTTAAGATCAATGGAAAATTTCTCCGAAATCTAGGTGGACAGTCTTGTAGGGCTTTCCAAGACGAGCATTCCCCTATAAAAAAGTCCGGTAAAATCTCAATCTCGTGTTCCATAGGGTCATGTGCGAAAAATCTAGTTTTTCCATGCAAACCCATTTTTGGAGTCAAATTCCGCGAAAATGAAGTCCCAAAGCGAAAATTGAGAAAGAGGGATCGATAGGGAATTTTATGACGAATATTAAAAAAAAATTACCTTAAACGGCCCAACCCTAAGGGGCGTACAGTAATTTGGGTGGCACAGTTGCGTTTTGAGCCACTGTGCGACGGTGCAACGAAATGAAGATGCATTTTGTGTTCGGAAGAATCAAATAATTGACCGAAGGGTAACAAACAATGTTAATACAGCTAGATCGTTACAGTATTTCGAGCAAAATTCACGATATTATATACGGCAGGCTAGCCGATAATTGAATTTGGATAAATAAACATGACTACAAAATTCACAATGTGGAGTATTTACCTGAACGTCACATTGAAACAGACTTAATTTTATAGGTCAAATTTAGAAACTGTTGATCAGAACATTTTGCGGCACGTTCTGTGGACAGACGAAAATCGGTTTGTCAGTAATGGTCTATTGAAAATCTTCACATTGTAAATCCGGTCTAGATCCAAGGCTACTTTGGAGTAAATGTATGGTCCAGCATTTAAATGGACCTTATTTTTATGAATATGCACTAAACAAGCTAATTGCTTTGTAGCTATTTAACCAGGACCCAAGCTATTGTGAATTCAAATATATCTGACATCTTTTTGGTGACTCACGAGGTACCTGAGGGATCTATGTAAGGGCCTCTGCCGTTTTCTATATATATTGCAGATTTTTATGAATATTTAAACAAGTGCAGGGTACATCATTATGCAGGCAATTCACAAGTTTATCTCAGTTTCCCGATAGAAGATATATAACTCCTTCAAATGACGCTATCAATAACGATCTAAGATTATTACTTAACATTTCAGCTGTTCACAGATTACAACTGAATCGAAATAAGTCTAAGGTCTTAATATTTGGTCCCAAAAAGAAAACATGCAAAGTAAAATCAGAGATCAATGTTAAATTAGGAGATACTTTGCTAGATGTTACTGATAGTTGCAAAAATTTGGGGCTCTTACTTGATGATTAATAGAGATTTACTAAACAAGTTAATACTCGCTCAATACGTTAAACCAACTCTAACCGCACAGGGATATAATGAACTTTAAATTAAAAATCAATGTATGCGTTTCCCTAATTTTTGCGATTGTATTTATGGGCCAGTTCTATTAAATACTGATATAACACGCTTACAGAGAAAATAGAACAATTGCTTTAGGTTTGTTTACGGTGTCAGAAAGTGTGAGTTATTTTTTTTAACGAAATGGGCCTTTAAGAAAAATATATTTTAAGAAAGGCTAGTTGTTTTATTTAAACAGAGGACCTTTCTTAAAATAATCTATTATACTGTGGAAATTTTAAAAAAGTTAATTTTTTGATCCCAATATCTTCAAAAACATACACCTGTCTCTATGGGTCAATTAGATATTACTGTGCACCAGTCTCAAAATCTTCTCTATTTAATTGTGCTGCTACAGCATGTACATAAACAGGGCTAATGCCGTTGATAATTTTTTGTATCGCACGTCAATGGTACCCAAAGATAACGTACGATCCGCCAGGGTCAGAGCAGGCGTGCCTGTCAGAGGTCTTCGTGGGCAGACGCTGAAGAATGGACCCGGGGAGTGTCAATATGCTAACACAGATTTCATCTCCCCGTACACATGTTCCTCGTTGCTGCCGTGGAGCTGCAAGTAATTACAACCGATTTTATTACGATTTAAAGGAGACCTAAGCGAGGATTTTCGTACGGAGTATAATTTATTCTAGAACCAATCAACGCGGGATCAAAAATTAAATATCTCGATGACAACGGTCCCCATAGAAATACATAATAAATGTTTTGCTTTCAACTTTCGAAGGAAGGTTTAATGACTAGATCAGCATGGAAATGCCACCAGACACTGGTAGTGGTCTCAGGCAACAATCAATGGGCAATGGATAGACATGCTACTGTGATAAACGGAATTAGCAGGTAAAACTACAACAGACAAGCACTATTAATTTTGTGTAATCATAAGATAATGACTAGATCAGCATGGGAATACCACCAGATACTGGTAGTGGCCTCAGCCAACAAAAGCATATGTGGCAATAAATAAGCTGACAAACTAATTAGAAGTGCATCTAGTTTTAATATTTTAAGACTTGAGACAGTATGCTTTCGTTGTCAGCATTTGTTGAAATTATCAAGCAGGACCCCCACAAAGTGTTTAGAACACTGTGGGATGATACAAATTAAGCTATTAAGTTATTAATTTGCCAATATGTTCCTAGAGTGCTCCTGGAAGGATATAACCAAAACAGTAACTACTGTAGCAACTGTAGAGTACACGCAATACCTGGCCATGTCCAGGACAAATCTTCGCCTGCTGACAGGTATTCAGTCTAGACACTGTTGGCTAAGAAAAGACATTTGCAATATGAGGAAGTGTGAAACACCTCTTTGTAAGTGTTACAACCCACTGCCGTCTCGTTAGCAAGAGAATCTGGGTTCGGAAAACGATGGCCTAGATTGGAGATACCCCTGAGCAGCATCACCACCTTGTTGGTATTTATCTCATAATGGGAGACTGCCCTTCCCACAAATCCAAAATCCAGATACATAAATCCATGTTTTTTTAAATGTTTAACAATACTTGTATTTACCACCGCATCTTTTTGTTGCAGTGGAATGGTAGTGCTTCAATAATAGATGTAACAGGTGTCCCGTTTGAATTAAAAAAGAACCTGGGGGTAACTTCTTTTTTGAAAAATAATGAAGGAACTTCTTATATTTGATTTCGTTAGCATCTCATTTCCAGGATACAAGGTGTTAAAGTTGATGCTCTGAAGAGATTTTTTCTTAATTATCGAAATTTGTACATGAATTAATATTAACTCTTTTTTGAGAAAAATCTTTAAGTTGCTTTAGTCTTAATAGTAGTGTCGTATATGCCGGTAGTTTATTTAAGAAAAGTCCAAAGGATTTATTTCAGGATATCGTGGCGGTCATGGTACCGGTTCTTCTAATCCAATCCATACTTCAGTAATGTACTCCCGAACATTTTGTCGAAAATCAGGGGAGCACCATCTTGTAAGAACCGCATACGGAGTCGGACAGCTAAGGCTAAGCTTCACTGCAGAAGTCTAGGCAAATCAGTTCGAAGGAACTTGAGATATCATCCATTCCATTTGGTAATATGAATGATCCGATCAAGCGGACATCGACAATCCCTGTCCAAACATTTAAGGAAAAGCGTTGTTGGAAATGATTCCGATGAATGGCGCGCGTATTCTCAAAATCCCAAACATGAGTATTATGAATGTTATACATGCCATTCCGTGTAAAAATAGTTTTATATGTAACTAATACGTCAGTTGATATTTTGAACTTTATATTGCAGGAACCATTCACAAAATTTAACTCGTAAGATATAATCCCTCGGTACTAATGTTTGAACACGCTGTACATGATATGGATATAACTGAGCCTCGCGTAAGATACGCCACACTGTTGATTGGGATATTCCTTGTACTTGAACGATTTTCCTGGTACTTATTCGGGTATTCTCTTCAACAATCTCTAGAATGTATTCCTCAGCTGCTGCAATACGGCGTGGACGCCCTGGACTTCCATTTCTTCCACGATTTGGTTGCAAATTTCCTGTGTCACGCCCGCATTGCACAACTGCGATAAAAGTAACTGCATTTGGCACATGTCTATCGGGAAACCATTCTGCGTACAGACGAGAAGCCGGTAAAGTATTCTGTTTTACTTCACTATAAATTAAAACGGCATAAATCAACTTTGAGTTGCTATACACGCAAGCCATTTTGATACTTCAAAAACTAATTTAAACAGTATTGCAAAAACGTTAATACTAAAATCGGGTTTCAGTATTTGAAATCACTATATAATTTTTTTTTCTCAGAAACTATAAAGATTTTACTTTTTTTTGCGATATTAATTCCACTTTTGATCGCATTTATTCCCAAATGTTATGAGATAAGTTGTCAAACCACCCTGTATAAGTTTTCTTAGTTTTACTATATTTTGTTCAAATACTAATAATTCAGTTTAATACAGGGTTAACTATGACTAAGTACAAAAATTTTAACCACATGCTCAGGAAGGTCTAAAAGACAATAAAAAATTTATTTCGGAATTCTAGCTCGATGTTTAAAAAATGGGGCAAAACCACTTTCCCACGGAAAGTCGGCGCCTATGACAATCTATCATTATCCGTCATGGCTAGATATGTCAACTACTGGTCGTTTTTTCAACATTGTCAAGTGTAGAAACTACGAAACGAAACATTTGTATTAATAATAATAGTGTCTAAGTACCTGGTAGATAACAGTTAATCCAGTTAGCTGCAGTATTTTGTATTCGTTCTTTCGTTGCACACTGCCAAACTACATTTTCACTCCTTGCAGATTCATCATAATTATCCACTAACATATCCGACATAAAATACTTTATATAATTATTATAACACGTTTAAAATTAGTCACTTAGCTGATTTAAACTAACAGTAAGTTCTAGGTTATGCCATACTGCATTGAGAATTGCATACCCTCCATGCTCCAAATCATCTAGAAAGCGAAGTTAGTTATAATCTAAGGGTCATTTTTACAGAACACTGTAAACATCTTGGGATGTTATAGTTTAAAATATTGCTAATTATTTTATGCAAACATCGTCGATTACTGTTAATATTGTTGCTATTATTAGTATTAACAGAATTTAATTACACAATGAACACATGAAATTTAAAAATTTATCGGCGTGAGTGCACCTTGTATTAGTGAAAGATGTCATCAGATGTCGTCTGTAGATGTCAAATAACGTAAATTTACGGTTACGGTACTCTGATTAGTTTGAAATAATTTTTCAGTACTTGATTTTCGCAAATTTAATTTTTCGCGTATTTTATGTGTATTTACAAACATGTCGTATTCAAATGCCTAGATGACCAATAAGGTGCTGATTTATGGGAGTGTGACAAGTGCATATTATCGTGCGGTAGCTTCAAAGACGTTTCCCGAGTATACAAAATATTTTGCTGAATTCTTTTTGAACCACATCGAACAGCTGTTTTATGTCGTGGCGGTAAACGTGTGATAGTGTTTTTATGTATTTGTGTACATTTACGTGTATTTTGTTGTTATCCTTTGTGCTTTTTCCCGACGTAAGTAATCGACCTGGTTAAAACCGCCAAACCAAGTAGGTACCCCGCTTTACACAAAAAGAACGATCGAGGGAAGGAGAGGTCCACAGGAAGTACAAAAATCTTTAATTTAAACAATTAAGAACACAGAAGATGATTCAGCATTAATATCTCATCAAGTATCAATCATGGAAATAAATATTAGTAAGGTAAGTGCTGCCTCTCTGTGTTACCATACCGAATTTCTCATTAAATAATAATCTACATTTTGCAAAGATTTTTTTTCTTTCAAAGCGGCTTAAATTGATACAGGTGTCAATTGACCTGTCACTATATTTGACACCTTTGACTGGCAGAATATACCTAACCTCGCGGCTGACAGAAGGTCAGTGACGGCGATAAATAAGGATTTAATATAGTTTTGAAAATAATTTTTTTTGGCTTTATAAATAAGTTTGGAATTTTTTTGAAGGGTGATTCCATTAATTCTTATTTTTCCCTATCCCCTCATAAAATATTTGTACTAAGTCATAGTTAACCCTGTATAAAGTATATGTTAAAGTATCACTTCACTTTCACTATTGTTATTATTTATGTGATATCTTTAACAAAAAAATAGAACAGGGAATATATAATCGCATATTCAATGCTTCTAATAGTTATTTGTTTATTTTTTATTGAGGAAACCATTTAGACCGGTCTAGGCGATTTCGCGAACCTGCCATATGTCACTTAGCAATCACGCCGAAGTCGATAATTAGGATAAGTTGACAACTGTAAATAATTCACTTTCACCTGTGTAGCTGCACATTTAATTACATATGCAAAGCAGTTAATCTGTACGGTGTGACGTGGGCACATTCACTTTTCCACATCATTTGTTCGCACATGTCTCTAAATGGGCATATTAAAACACCAGGCAATAATTTAACTATTTATCTCCATACAAAAGAGGAACCCATTGTACGGACAAAGTATTACCTATAATTATACTTTATTTTCTTACTGAGAGAAGACTACACCTAGTCGATTTCTAATTAGATAATTTATCTTGTAATTTACGATGATGGGATGTAGCTTCTGTGAAAAACCTATAAACTTCTACGAGTATATATTGGTCATTATCTAGTCGTATTTCAGTATTACTTAATATTGTATAACTTGGTTCTAATAAAAAAATAAGTAGCGCTTGAAACTCAGTTTAATATGATTAAAATATAAAATTGTATTATACATTTAAATACATCGCGACGTAAGTATTTTATTTCGATATTCATTTCTACCTTCAGTTGGAAACCGGTGTAGTATCAATGTATTTTACACATTTTATTTTTATGTAACTAAAACGTTGTGTAAAAAACGTGTTATTAACATTTGGATAACGGGTTCAATAAATTCTGTTAATAAAATGTTTAAAGCGAGATTTTACAAATGCTGCACTCAACTCGCGGTTTAATATTATTAAAATATAAACTTATACCTATTATACGTTTGTATGTTATAGTTAAATAAACATTATAAAGAAACGTACATTTCTAGTGTTCGCCTATGCATGAAATGCGAATACTATTAGCGTATTTTAAACCATATATTTTATACGTTTAAGTTGTTGACAAAACGTTTAATCAAGCAGTACAACGTTTTAAAAACGTTATATAAACGTACGTATGCCCATTATGATGCTACATAAGTGAGGACCTCAAATTATTTAACAAGTTCCTCTCCATATCCAATTTTTTTTTATGAAATAGACTGTGATGTTTTTGAAAACAGATTTTCAATTTTTCGATTGATGTCTTTGAAATTTCCAAGGATATCAAAAGGTTGCATGATTCTGTTCCATTAATGGTCTTCTTTATTTATTACAGAATATGCTTTATATTTGTATAAGAAAATCAAAAAACCAAGGGAATTGAGGATCAGGACTTGGAATAGGTCCCCTCGACCAATCCACCTAGTTCAAAATTTTCTGTTTAAGAATTTGCTTTTTGTTCATGCATGTACTACATTTCTCTAATAATAGTTCATGGTATTGCTTTCACCAAAGAGTTTAGTTATTCTCGTAAGGAATTCGGATAGAGTTAACAAATGATTGGATATTCTAAATGGTCCAATTAAGAAATTTCTTCTTTTTCTTATTACGGTTTGATAAGGGTTTTCATCATTTCAATAACCAATACTAACTTATTCATATTACGCATTAATTTTGATTCATTTCTTCCACGGAAATGATAAATAATTCGCATTTTTCAAAATTTCTGCCTACAAAATGTATAAGAACTGGACGCAAATCTATAAAAACGTTTAATTTTTTGTAATGCTCTATCATGTGTTGCTGTATTGTACTCTTTTCAATGTCACCCTGTACATAATAAGTACAGTAACGGTTTTAGAAAAAGGATATGTTTACACGAACAACATATATTTTTAATTTCATAGATTATCAGATACCAATTTCATTACTAAAAGTTTATAATAATAAATCTTCGATACTTGTATTATAATTCATCGCAAAAGCCTTAAGCTAGTTTAAAACTAAATACCTAGAACCAGTAATTGATTTAGAATATAAAAAATGAACTGATATTTGTCCCCTGAGGCAACCTTAGGTGAGTGTTTCAGCCTTACAAAAATAAACTAGCTAATACCCCAGGTTAATTGTTTAATATCCTATATAGATTCAAAGATAAATTATTGATTACAGGTGTTTCTATTCTCAACAGTGTAGTATACAGAGTAAAAAAGCGGAATATACCTATCCAACCCATAAAGGCTAATAAGTTATGGCTAAATTTCATTTTAAAAAGTCGTCTTTAAGGCTTTGTATCTCAAAAACAGATGATACAAAGGCTTTGCTGGGAAAAACATTTAAAACTTGACATATAATCCATTATATCAGGGGAAATTGGTTATTTTTAAATCTAGGAATGTTAAAGTTTACATAGATCGCATGAATCATAAATGAACTTCTTAATATTTCATTAGAAAGAAAACTGATGTTTCCTTTAGAATTTTAGAAACAATTAGCAAGTTACTATGTCGATATGGACGGACGATATTTTGGATTGTCTTTTTTAGCAAAAAATAACAATATTATATTACAAATACATATGTTTTTTAGTAAAAAAAAAAGAATCAGATGCTGAATTTTTCTTCGTGAAAACAGATTTAACTATAGAAATTGCAAATGTGATAAACTGACTAATTTGAGTATGGAAAATATTCAAGACATTCTATTTTTATTCTATTTTTACGTAACTATATCTGATACAAAGATCAAAAAATCTCGTAGTTTCGCAATAATACAGAAAGGATTTCCAATAAATTCCTGTAGAATTACCGATGGAGCTTACTACCTAACAGTAATAGCCAAGCTGCTGCGACGCTGAATTACGCTGAACACATGTATCACCCATTGTAGTTTCCATAACTACGTGCAGTTTCGATTGTTTATATTTTTTGACATAAGTAAATTACCCAAAATGAGTGAGGAGTCTCTCAATGATGTTCCGACAGAGATATCGGAGGCGGCTGATGATGATAAAGCATTAGTTCTTGCAAAATAAAGAATTCGTTATAAATTAGAACTTGCTGCCTTCGACCAATGGCGCATGGAGAAGAACACTTCATCTTTAAGAGGTTCATTGGGTCTATTTCCATTATATTGTAAACGTAATTCTCCGTCAACTCTATGGTCAGAATATTCGATGTTGAAACTATGCTTCACAGTAAAGAAGGACATTAATATTGGAAAATATCTTAAGCTAAAGGCATATTTGAAGAAATCAAATATTGGTTACAAGCATAGACCTTATAAATCATGGACCGGCCCTAGAAACAGAGGTCCCCTGTCCTGATGTGTACAAGAGGGATGAAGCTAGTTCGGGCAAAAACAGATGTTCTATGACAGAAAAATATATAAACATAACCTGACAAAACCTTTCCTGTTAATATTGTTAATGATTTGTGTGCCTTTTGTGATTTAGTTGTGTTTAGTGTGTTTATTAGCAATAGTTTTTAAAGACTCATAAATTATGGTCTGTCACCGTAAATGTCATACGTCTGTCATTTACGGTTTTTGTTTTTTTTTCGGCCAATGATCTGTGGGTTTTTGCCCGGACTAGCTCTATCTCTGTCGCACACATCTGAGCATCAACGATTTGTATAGGCAGAAAACGGTTTTGGGCGCGTACATGATTTATAAGGTCTATGGTTACAAGCTAAAAAAGTTAAAGGTATTAGAAAGAAAAGAGAGAGAAGAAAATTTTCTCTTAAATGGAGAACTAGCAAATATGACGATCCACGATATAGAAGACAAAAGGGATGTGCTCATTATTGCTATACCAAACACAAGCACCAATGTTTCAAGAAAATTTGTGGTAAACAACAAAGAAACAAATATGTCCATATTTATCGAAGTTATAGCACCTATTTTGCGTCCTAGAGATACCCCTCACGATCGGTTTTTCTTATTCTATAAAGGGGGTAAATGTACTAAGCAATGTGTGGGTATCAATAGCTTTGGGAAAATGTCATCTAACATCGCTCAGGTCTCCCAAACCCCGAAGCATATACAGAACATTGTTTTCGGCGCTCTTCTGCTAGTTCTGCGAGTACAATATTACAAACATTAAACGGCATGGTGGGTGGAAGTCCACAGCAGTAGCTGAGTTATACATTGAGGATTGTTTGGATAACATAAAGAAAATAGCCCACAGCCTTCCCAAAGCATCAAATCCCATTCCAAGTAGTACATCAACCATAGCAGTATGTTCGGTGGCTGGAGAACAGCAGCTATTCCTTCATCACTGAAGTTACAAGCTAATTAGTCGCGTCAAATTAGAATGAAAAATGTGAAAATAGACATCTTTTTGCGGAGAAGTCCGATTGAGATGCGGTTTTCTGCAAAATGTTCAGGGAATTTTTTATAACAAAAGGTACATCTAACCTCTGTACGCTAGCAAATTTTTAATTGTTTATTTAACAAGTGACCCATTTTTGTTGACATATGGCAAATGTCACACACGATTCAACGAAAGTGTCTGAAAAATGTTCTCTCGGGGGTTTTCGAGGTCTCTCTTTATCACTTTGGTGTTAGCTTTATTATTTATTGCTAAATTGTTGTAACTGGGCTATTTAACAAATTAAAAACACCACCCCCGAAATCACTAGAGAACCGGATTTTTTTCAGGATTTCTGGCTTATTAAGGCAAACCATCGGCACAAGATTTTTGCAAATATAATTGTTTATTGTTCGATTGTTGCAACCTCGCTAATTAACAAATTAATAACTCTTCTCCCGGAATCGTTAGGAAATCGGATTTTTTTTGCAATAATTCTGGGATCAATTGAACAATAAACAATTATATTTGTAAAAATCTTGTGCCGATGGTTCGCCTTAAAAAGACAGAAATCCCGGAAAAAATTTCGGGTCTCTAGTGATTCCGGGAGTAGAGTTATTAATTTGTTAATTAGCCAGGTTGCAAAAATAGAAAAATAAACAATTTCGTGCAACAACCTTGTGCCGATGGTTCTCCCCATGATGCCAGAGTTATTGCAAAAAAATCTGGTTCTCTAACGATTCCGGGAGTAGAGTTATTAATTTGTTAATTAGCGAGGTTGCAACAATCGAACAATAAACAATTATATTTGTAAAAATCTTGTGCCGATGGTTTGCCTTAATAACCCGGAAATCCTGGAAAAAATTCCGGTTCCCTAGTGATTTCGGGGGTGGATTTTTTAATTTGTTAATTAGCCCAGTTACAGCAATTTAGCAATAAATAATAAAGCTAACACCAAAGTGATAAAGAGGGACCTCGAAAACCCCCGAGAGAACATTTTCCAGACATTTTCGTTGAATCGTGTGTGACATTTGCCATATGTTCAACAAAAATGGGTCATTTGTTAAATAAAAAATTAAAAATTTGCGAGCGTACAGAGGTTAGATGTACCTTTTGTTATAAAAAATTCGCTGAATATTTTGCAGAAAACCGCATCTCAATCGGACCTCTCCGCAAAAAGTTACAAGTGAAATGCGAATTTGACGCGACTTAAATTCTGTAGCGCATACTTTGTCAACAGTGAATTCCACGACTGAAGAACATCCTCAAGTCACTATTAATTTAATACTGAATTTACAAAATGTCACAAATTGTACATTTAATTTCAGTGTTTTTTGTTAACATATTCTATTACTTTAAATAACTACTTGATAATTACTTGTTAATATTATAAATTGGTAATTTAAATAAACTGCTTCGTTTGATTAGAATGATCGTAGGAAAAATATTACACGTCTTTTCCGCACTCAATTGCTGCAATCAGTGTGCGTAAAAATATCACTTTCCGTACTTGTTAGGTAAATAACTAATACAATATAGTTAGAAAAATCATAGTAGTGTAATAATTTTTAATTATTATGTGTTATTTAGGAAATTTAGGTGCCATAAACTGAACTGCGGTTTGATACAAATCACTTATCCACTTTTGGTTGATAAAATTGACTGTAAGTGCCAAGTTCAATAAAATAACTTGAAACGGCGCGCCACTTAGAAATGTCAGTGCTTCTTACCAACAGGTAATAGTGTCACGAATATCACTCGAAACATGTCCCTTGGCGTTTTCGTTGCGTAAGCCATTCACAAATCTAGCGACCGCATGTCACCGTTCATTCATCCGATGCCATATATGGCGATTTCTTACACAATTTTACTAGCCGTTGCCCAACTCGGACCCATTCATGTCCGTTTACATTTTATTACGCGGCAAAAGCGCTTAATTAGCTGCGACGTGTATCAGCAACGCTTGTTTTTCAGTTACTGGGCAGGAATGCGTTCCGGGGTATTCAGAATTTTAAAGGCTAATATTTCATGCTTTGTTCGAAACTCTCTATTTTTCCCTAAGATACATATTTGTTGGTAATGCTAAGATTTTAGTGAAAAGCGCTGTGTATTTTTTAATTAAAATTGTTTTGTGTGGAAGGAATTTATAACGTTGCGAAACTTAGAGTAAAGAAAAAAGTTTCCTCACAAAAAAAAATACAAAAAAGTTGTTGGTATTTGCCAGGGTCTAGTAAATTAATTTTAAAGTTAACAATTGCTATCGAAATTAAGAAAAATATATATTCTCCTTTAAAAGCAATCCTGTATCGTGGTTGAATTCCTGTTAGTTGTCCAACATTTAACAAGTCCAATGTGATACACGGAAAAAAATTTTTGCAATTATTATCATTAATATAATAACGTAGCGTGTAGCAAAGCAAATAATGTGCAGTAGTATTTTATAATTTTGTAGCAGATGTTCATGTAGACGCATAGAGTGACAAACATAAACCATAATAATATACATGGTTAACTATGACTAAGTAAGATATTTTAAGAGGGAATAGAGAAAAATAAGAATTAACGAAATTGCCCTTCAAAAAAATTCCAAACTTATTTATAAAGCGAAAAAATATTTTTTTCGAAATTATATTAAATCCTTATTTAACGCCGCCTATGCGAGTCAGAGTAGGCAACTAGCAACACGTTGTGGTAACACGACGGTAAAATTCCCCATCAATCCCGTCATGTCATAATTTAATTCCTGTGTTTATCATGTGTTTACGTTGTAGTTTTGTGTTCTTCTTCAGTTTTTAGTGCCTTTTTTTAATTTTTAAACTTATTATAGTTAATAAATAAAGAAATTTGTGACGGGTGCAGATATTTTCCCACAATATAGTTCGCCGGTTTGTTTTTCTAGGTATTGAGACAAGATTGCCGCGGGTACATTGAAAGTTTTCTATTATCTATTCCTTTCGTTCGATTTTGTTATAATAAATAGGCATCTAACTGTACCTACGGGAAGTGTGTTCTATTGGTAGTGAGTGCTTGCAATGAATTAATTAATTAATTAGAAATTGAAGCCGCCCGGCAGGCTTCTAGAAGTGGTCAAGGCAGAACAAGGCAAGTTAGGCTTCAGACTCGCGGGAAAAAAAAACATGGAAGAATTTATGGATGTGTAAGATTTAATGAATAACTTTCAGGTAAAACAGGACTGCACTGATTTCACTGTATATAGCAGGAGATTTCCCATTCAGTGTTGGAATTGTGGAGTTGAAGGGTATATTAGAATCGATGTCCTAAGAATATATCTAGTCAAGACCAGGGAAGTGCCAACTAGTCCCAACGTGCCAACTAGGTGCTACCAAACCCCACCAACTGTTAAGATCAAGGTAACCCGTCTGCAAAATAATGGAACAAGTTTGGTAGTACCAGGGTTTGCATGCTGACGGGAATGTGAAATGGTCCTTGATACAGGTTCTAGTCACACCAAAGTAATACTGAACATCATCGCTTACTCCAGAATACAAAACTCAGACCAGAACTATATATTGGAGACAGCAAATAGAGAAGTCATAACAGTGACAGGCATACTTCTAGTTAGAGCTCTAAAATTATATATAAGCGGATCGGTTTCGCCGTCACAGTTCAGTTTATGTTCAGAAGTCGATCGCGAATAACAGAAACGTCAAAGTAAAGATTTGGCCGTTGCTAATTTGTTTGAAATATATTCGTTGTGTAATCAAGAAATGACAATAAAGTTTATTTTTGCACATGACTTATTTCAAGGCTAAGTCAACGTAGAGGTTACATGATATAATGCTGTCCGGATGTAGCAAAACATGCACCGCCTGAACCTATCGGATCCTATAATACGAACCTATACCTATAATTAAATAATTGTAATGACCTTTGGCAACAGTAAATATTCCTTTCTCCCTTTTTTAGTAGCCAGTTGAAGATCCACCTTTTGACAGTAACGAAATCAACAATATTAAAATTTATTGGCTGGATTTATTATAGTGACCACCCAGATCGCTGGACTTAACCCCACTGGATTATTTTCTGTGGAGGTGTTCAGAAACATTGTCTATAAACAAAGGTCAGATAATATAGATCAGCTGAAACAAAATGTAAGATTAGTGTGTGAGACATTGACAGATCTTACAATAGAAGACAAACTGAAAATTGGCTGTAATTATTCTTAAGGACGTGTTTGTTGCTTATTTTTATTATACTATTACTGTTACTGTTACTAAATATTATTAATATAATTCATTTATCATATATCTTCTTTTGGATATAAACTTCTAACATGTGCAAACAGGTGAAACCTTTATGAAGGTTTTTTTTTATTGGAATGCAATGTATTTTTGAATGAACTACAGAAACATGTTAATCTCACGAATGAGACACATTCAAAGCTTAGGTTTATGTCTAAAAGGTATTGCCACTTGTTTTTGTTTTTGTGTTAAAAATATTTCTTCGAGAAAATGCCTAGGGAGAGAACTTTGGAAAACCCTGTACACATATGCATGTATGTGGTTATGATTGATGAGAGACATCATGCTTCAACATAATTTTATATAGTCGTATTTGATTACCAGTTACCACAAACTTAATATTTCAGTAACAACAGAGCTATTTTGACAACCTCTTTTCGATCGATAGAACACGCGCTCCGAGTCATTAAGGACTTCCTGTCCAGCGCCAACTTGTCCAGTGAATACATTAAACATTAGACCGTCAGTTTTTTTACCATTAAACCCGGCATGGTCAGGTGGACCCTAATATCGTCCATAAAATGGTACTTGGCTTTGATTAGAGATAAAGCAGCGTTAAACTCTGAATCACTATCTACCACTAATACGTTATAAAATATTTTAAATGGGCTTTTGATGTATGCACGGGCGGGTTTACGTCTTTTATTTGGGCTGTTTCGGGGCATGAAATTGTCATGATTAATTAGGGAAGAGCAGTAAACGCTGTTCCGTTGACGACTCCTAAATTCTTTTGTTTGTTTCCGTAAATGGACCCATGTTCGAATATCTGATACATGTGGTAAGATATCTTTGGCCGTTGAAATACGAAGTGGTCAAATTAACTGAAAGTAAAAGAATTTTTCGTTCGTATGCAGAAATTTATTTACATTGAGAGAAATTGATCAATAGAAAAGTTATCTCTGTGACCGGACAGGTAACAAAATATTACTTTTTATGAAATTACTTTTTCCCCGGGGGAAAATCAATACTCTTTTCCTGGTTATGTACACATAAAAACACCAAGATATTTAATTTTAGAATATTTTATAATACAAAACTTACATTTCCTTAATGTCAACAGTATAGTTGCTAAATGTGCATTGCATGAAATGATGTTCCTCGATTGATGGGGAATGCCTCCTACAGTAGAATGATTTCGAGTTGAAATAATATTTTCTGCCATGGTCACAACTGCCGTTGATGGTCCTGGTCACAAATTGAGTCTTATTTCAGCTGCCACACGCCCTAACCACTTTGCCACACTTCATACATACATATATATCCTTCAGCGAACGTTGATGACTTCCAGCCACCACGTTTCTTTAGAGTCATCAAGTCTCTTCCAGATTCAACTAAATGTGTAGCAGACGACCTATATATGACAGTATTTCCAAGCAGAAGAAAATTGTCTGCTGTTTCAGGTACCTTATAAAATTGATTTTTACCAACAACCTGATATATTTTCCATTGCAATATGCATAAAATAAGCGGCGATTCTTTGTTACTTCTGGACAAAGGACTATGTACGTTCTGTAAAATTTAATATATTTTTTAGTAACTATAAATCTCCTGTTTACATCATTCTGTGTTTGTTTAAGTTTTACAATTAATGTTTCCGAATCAATATCATCTATATCATTTTACCTGGCTGATTTTACAAACTCACTAATATTTCACATTTTGCTTCAAAAATGTAATTAGTCTGCAATGTTTTGAAATATCTACGTTATTATTGGATTGTAATGTACTTTTAATCATTGAATAATTTGGCCACACTGGCCAAATTCTGAAAAATAAGCCAATAGAACCATCTCCGAGAAAGAACTGCATGTCTTTTTCACCTTCCATTCCATGAATCTTGAATACGTTGTTTATTAAATTTTCCGCGATTTAGCTGGCAATAATTTTAGTGACGCTACTTTCATTGCTTCCACTAATTCCGGTCGTGCAAGAAAAAACTCTGAATGAGAAATATCCATTTTTAAACTTTGAACATTCAAAATAACTAGTAAATAACTTATGTTCACCATCCTTTAAACCCAATCACAAAGTATAAACTATACACAGAATTAAATTGACAAATATTTGATTACTTTCTTTAGCAACATAGATCCAATGTCGATATAAGCACAACAACCTATTAGCTTAATAAATCAAATTTTTTCTGACTCAACCAGCAATGAATTACACCAAAAAAACCCATAGCAAACAACCAAAATCATTCGCCAGCAGCCCACCAGACATACCGGTTTCAGGCTTATTAGCTCTCATCAGTCTGCCATATTTAACCACTCGGGTAACCATATTAAAAAAATATAAAAATATAAATAGTTTTTGAAGCATATATCACAAAAACAACTGAATATTTGAGACATAGGCCACTTTTTTTAAATAGAACACTGTATATTTTTACGCCATTGGAAAAAGTCAACTGAGCTTTTCAAAAATATATTATATCTACTTATCTTTTACGGTTTTCAAGGCATTACATGTTTAATGTTAATAAGCAACATCATATCACATCATATCACTCATGAAATATGATATCTTTTTAAAGATTTTAAATGAGAAACACAAGAAATAATGTATAAGAATGGTTCAATACGTAAAATAATTTCATTTCATTTCCTTTTCCAAAAAATGAGTTACCTACGTCATGAAAACTACTTTCGTTGTTGCACATTTAAAAGTCTATCACTGGAAAACATACTTTATGGGACACCCTGTATAACTTTAGTCTTAGATCGTCATGAACCCTGATACAGGTATAGGTACTACCTGTTTCTTGATCACATCCAAATATTTGGTAATTAATAATATATCCTTACATAGATATACAGTATTTTAAGATAATTTAGAATTTTCGTCAGAATAAACTTAATAGCATAATATCCGAAAAAGATTACAAAACCAACTTGTTAATTTGTATATGTGCCTGTGTATCTTCTTGAAAATACAGTCAATTAGATAGCACTTTTAGGAAAATCAATAACAAGTTTGTAACATACTTTACCGGACACTTTGTCCAACTTTAGTTTAAGGTTGTCGTGAATGATTCTGCTTAAACTACCAATCGCTAATAAAAGATCCCTGATACAGGTAGGTGCTACCTGTTTCTTGTTCACATTCAAGTATTTGGTATTTAATAATATATCCTTACATAGGTATACAGTATTTTAAGACAATTTAGAATATTTGTCAGAATATACTGAATTAGCATAATATCTCAAAAACAAAACTTACAAAACCAGCTTGTTAATTTTTATATGTGCCTGTGTATCTTCTTGTAAATACCGTCGTTTAGATAGCACTTTTTGGAAAAACAACATTTTGCGTACATATACCTGTCTATATTGAAGTCCTTTTCGTAATTGGTTGCACAGCATTGTCCATCTAGCCACTCATATTTCCAAGAATTAATTATCTTTATCGTTATTAATATTTTATTGCGGTCGTATTTGGGCAGCAGATTGCTTTTGTCTCTGTATGGCTCCTTTCTAAGGATGAAAGAAGCCGCCAGTTTAGATGATATCACCTTTAAGTCGCCTTTTAATTAGTGTCATTAATTGGCTATAAATAACGCCCCTAAAAGTTTTTGCTTCCTGTTGTGGACTAATATTTAATGATGGTCGGTGGTATCCTTCAATATTTAATGACTTTTTGATTTTATATTGGAAAACAAATTTTTTCGTTTTAGAAAAATTAGTACAATGACCGTTGGTGAACCTGAACTGTTTACTTTAATTTCTCGACAACTGATAACATCAATTTAAAAATAGTACATAGATAATGGAGAAGATATTTTCCATTTAACCAACCCATCCAAATAAACATTTATCACCCTATACAATAAATATGTGCTAATAAAACAGGTCATCATATGCGCCATGGTATTATCTTGACATTTTGTTTCTTCACTTTTCTGTATTCCAAACCGATTAACAACAAAATTGATTTATACAGGGTGATACATATCTCTTTGGCAAGTGACCCATGATACCCACACTTCCGCCAATAGTAAGTTTCTAAAGCTGGTAATTTTTTGTTTCCTACCTTCTGTCATACGAAATATGCACACCGAATTTGGTTAAATTATCTCAAGCGGTTTAAATATCAAAAATTGAAAACTGTTTTTTTTATATTTTTTGAAGATTGAATCCAGTACTACTCTGTTGAGAATCGTGTCTCCCGAACTCTACTTATCCCGCCTACCAGATCCCAATAAATAAAAAATGTGATCGACAATGCCGTGCACATAATAACAAAAGAACGTCACCCACACTAATGCACAAATCCACTCTATCGTAATGAGTAATGGTTCTTTGATTCCAACCAGTTAATAAAATAATGTCTTCTTATCTCCGGCAAAGTCGGATGAATTAAAAATAATTTGCTTACCATGTAACCGCCTAAATATCGCGCTGTTCTTATTTTGTTAAATTAATAGCCTTCATTTGTCATACACAGGCATGAGGGCCTTCTGCTATGTCACGGTAACTATCTGTTCACTTTATTTCAGAGTTTTAGGTGTACCATTTATAATTTGGGGTAAAATTTTTTAATTTCTAATCTATCTAGGCTTTGATTTCCATATGGAACACTTGGAACACTATGGCGGGAACCACTAGATGGCGTTGTAAAATACAAGATGCCGCTAAGATTATACGGCTTTTAATTACCAGGGATGTGATGTTTTATGGTGTAATTCTTTGTATTTATGTAATTTTTTGTGAAAGTGTATTTTATTAGGACTTATCAAAAGGATTTTTAACTTTAATCTAAAACAAATTCCGTGCATATACAGGGTGATTAGTGAGGGAACCTCCAACATTCGAAAAGGGTATTCAGGGGACAAAAGTGAACAAAAAAGCCTAATAAACATGTGGTCAAACATGAACGGTTATTAAGATAGTAATGAACATATTTTTACTCGAGTTAATTATTGTAATGCATCAGTAGAGAAAAGTGTTTATTCTGTAAGTATTATAAATTATAATATTATTTATAGATCTAACAAACCGAAATTAATAAATTAAATTTTCAAATATACCACCGTCCGCCTCGATGCATGTATCAGCTCGTTTGTGGTTTGTGGATTGCACAGGTAGTCTCTCTTGTGTTCACGTTTGTTGCATATACTAATGCCAATATCCAGCCCCAAAGGCAGTAAGCCAGGGGATTCAAATCTGGTGACCTTGGTAGCTAATTTTGGAAACCACCATCCAGCGTTTGTTTTGCCTAATATCCAACATTGTCCAGTAGATCAAATTATTTTCTAAAAATTCTACCTATCTAGCTCCAATAAGGCGACCATCTAGCACAACTGGACCAAGTAATTTGTTATTATTAATCATACCACACTACACGTTAATGTTGAACCGATGCTGAAAGTTATTTTCCACCGTGGCGTGTCGATTTTCATCTGACCAACGATGTTCATTGTGACAGTTATTTACTCCATCATGAGTGAATTGAGCCTCATCTGTGAACAAAATGTATTTGTAAAATGTACGGTTTGCGTTTATCCAATTGCAAAATATACAACCCTAATGCAACCGTAAATCATTATCACCGCCCTGATGATTCTGGACGCGCTGAATATGGAAAGGTTTTAAACCATTTTTGTGATTGACTTCCCATGCCGTAGTTTGATTAATTTGGAGACGAACTGCAATGCGCCTTGCAACCAACTTGCCTCTCAGATGTAATTCTCACACTGGCAAACATTCCAATTTCACGTGCATTGTTGAAGACTGTCTGAAATACATTTCTATCTGGCACTCTTCTGTTCGGAACGCGACGTCGATATTCAGCAACTGCACGATTAGCGCTACCGTTGCAATACCCATAAATAAAAATAATATCAGTATATTCTCGATGAATGTAGCAGGCATTACGAAACTATGTGTGTACAATACCGACTAAACGAACGCACATGTAAAAATAAATGCGAGAGTTGTAAAATAAGCATTTAAATCACAAACGTCAAAAGGAATGTCACAATTAGTAATCACTAATGCGAGTTTGGTTTAGAATGCATGACCTACTCAAAATAAAATATCAAATAATAACAGCTTTCGCAATAATAGCAATAAAAATATTTTCATTGCTATCTCAGTAACCGTTGATATTCGACCATATGTTTATTAGGCTTTTTTGTCACCTTTGCCCCCTGAACACTCATTTCGAATATTGGAGATTTCTCTCCCCAATCACCCTGTATATACTGAGCAATTTTCTTCAAGGTAGACGATGTAATTTACATCAATCCTGCAGACTTTCTAATTATATTTATATTATTTTTTTTATATTGCATAATGCTATTATGACTTATGTGATAACTGATAACCAGTTTGTTTAATCAAGTATTATTTTTCTTCATTATTTTACTTATTTTGGATTGTCCTGTAATTGGTTAATTTACTATTGGACAAATAAAGTACTATTATTATTATTAATTTAGGGAATTATTGATTACTATGTTTGTTTGAATTATTTCTGCAGTATTTCCAAATATTTTGGTATCAAAATGCATTAATTTCATAACAAAAATTAAAAAAATATTTAGAAATAATTTGAATCAGCTCAACATCTTTAAAGTAAAAACTACATTTTGGCATTACTTCATGTTGTTGAAGTAATTCTATGCATGATAACCTTCCTCCAAGCCACAATTAACTTTACAACGTACCCATACCTTGTTCCCGCAATTTTATGGCGTCTATATCTCTTACACCCCTCAAACGAACCACACAATAAATATTTTTGTGGGTTTAGCCTGTCTTTCGAAAATAGCAGGATCAATCAGCACATGCTCTCGCATGTGTACCCTGGAAACCACTCCAATGCGCCGACGGAACTGGTTTAACTGAAAAAAATATGCAAATCGCGCTAATATAAATAAAAGCGGCCATTTTTAAAAAGGAACGAGTGCAAATCACGCTATCACAATAATAAATTGTCCGTGATAAATAAATAAAAGCCGGCGAGACGGCTGTGATGCGGATATCGTTATTGGTCGGCTGGGAACAATACTGCTCGCGTGGAAGGAGATCGACGTTGGCGTTGCCCAACCTCTTTTCCTTATTTGCGAACTTCAACTTTTTAATTACCCGCTTTTATTAGGTAAGCCTTAAAAGGAAGCATTCGTTTGTTATGTACCATGTTTGCCTGGGTAATCTGATGGGCAGTTGTCACAGAGTCGTCACGAATTCCGATTCCGAGTTTCTCCTTTTCTATTTAAGGACAAAAACGGATGGAGCACTAGAATCTGTTATGCAAGCATTAACTACCTTAACGAACGAAAATTGAGTGTATGTTTATTTTACCATTGATGTGTAAAGGGGACCACTCACAACTTTCGACGAGCTGATTTCGGCAAAATATATCAAGCACTGCATCAGTGCACTGTTGTTTTCTAGTTATGATAATTAGACCCCTATGTTTAAAAGTAAAAAAAAATAAGTACCCTTCGTGGTATATTAAAGACATCATTGATCTTATAAAATCGAAATTCATATACCTCATATCATCCTACAAGATTAATGGGGAAATTGCATGATTTTTCCGAACCTACGTGCAGTAGAAGGAATGTATTATTTTAATCTAAATGGCGTTCGTCCTAGACAATTTCGGGAAAAAGAAGCTTAAAAATGGTATTTAAAAATTTAGTTTGGCCACGCCGCTCCCACAAAACACCACAGCCTAAACCTGTGACGTCAGACGCCGTTCATATATACCTAAATGTGCAGTGTGCTTTAGTTCATATTTGTGTACGATTTCCATGCTTTCCCACAACGCGGTACATACGTTTAGAAGAGTTAATTTGTCATTTATTAGATGTTATTGTGTTAAATAGACATTCGTATTGAATAAATTTGCAAAATATACTCGTGAAATGGGCACAGAAAGTGCATCTCATTGAAGAAATGGAAAAAGTATTGTATTATGCTATTATGTACGAATATAGCATACAGCGCCTATTAAAAAAATATTTTACTTTGCCAACAAATGAAAAAAAATGTGATGTACGGCGATGAAGCGCGACGAAAGGAAGCATTGCAACATTGTTTGTTTCTGAAGACCAATTTAAATGTAAGTTTCATTAGAAATACAGATAGGTTTAAATTCATCGATAAAAATAAAGTGTAAAGTTGTAAAAAATAAATTAAACTTTTCTATTAAGCTACCAGAATGTATACAGGGCGTTTAGAAAATCAATGGTAAAGTAAACTTATATTTTTTTCTCATTTATCGTATTCAGCGCTTTATTCTAATTCCAAATAACATGTCCTGTATTTGCTCATATTATTTACGTAATGTAGAATGTTATTCTTGTTTAATGTTTAAGGAGAAATTAAATCAGTAGTAAATAGCAATAAAAATGTATTAAATTAGTTAAAAAAAATAAATGTTAAATATCATTATTCATCACTTTTACTTATTATTATTCAAATTAAAACAAGCAGTTTAATGTGAAATCAGATGGCATAATTTTATAAATACCTCAAATGAAACCATCTATCTGGTGCTTAGTCAACAGTAAACAAGGAATAAATTACGTTTAACAATACCGTAAGTTCACCACATTGCCACTAATAATTATCGCATTACCTACACAGTATTTACATTATGTATCTATCACCCACAAATATCACAAAAACGCAAAAATACAAGAAACAAATGCATCACCAATACCGTAACCTGCATCTGTATCTACGGAGACAAACTGCGCTGAACGGCGTGTTACGTCACACCAATGATATCACGTTTTCGGTCACGTGGTTTTGTTTACATTCTAAAGAAAGTTTTTGAAATTTCTTAACTTCAAAACGAATAGGATCAATCCTCCTAGAGGTCTTGAAAATATTTTACTTTTGACCGACTTTAACACGCATCCACTTGAGCTAAGAAAAAATTTACAGAGCCTCAAATTTTTTTACATGTTGTTACACCGTAAATAATAATAATAATAATAATAATAATAATAATGGCATTTATTTCCAACAGGTAAGAAACCCAGTTACAGGAAATGCATAACATACAAAGAAAGAAATTACAATTCATATAACTTATACTTACTATACCTAATCATAACAAACTCACAAGGCTGTAAAAGGAAAAAAATACATAAAAATGAAAAACAAGAAAAAGTAACAAATATGATTATATCCAGATTACTCGTAGTTGTAAACAATGTTTTTTATTGTGTTCAATGACGCAAAATTGATGTCACAGTCGTTACAAATATTATTAAAACTAGCACATGCATTATATATAGGCGCTTTAAGTAAAATATTAGTTCTAGGCCTGTCACAATAAAAAGTTTGATTGTATCTTAAACCAGCACGCGGCACAAAAAATTTTATCTTACTGAGGAGACTATTACAATCTATATTATGGTGTAACAAATTATATAAAAATGAAATAACAGACCACATTCGCCGTACATGAAGAGAAGGCATGTTAAATCTGTGCAATAATAGTTGATTATTAATTCCCCTGGCAGGATAGATGTTATCTTCTTTAAAAGAAAGATATTTCAAAAAACGCCTCTGAACTGATTCTATATTGTCAATGTGGCACTGATAAATTGGAAACCAAATAATTGAACCATATTCAAGCTTATTTCTAACTAATGTATAATATAACATTTTAAAAGTGTTGACATTTTTAAAATTTTTACAATTTCTTAACATAAAACCTAAAGCCTTATTTGCATTACTAACTATGTTGTTAACATGCTCAACAAATGTAAAATTCGAATCGAAGAAGATGCCTAAATCCTTTACACAATCAGTTCTCGAAACTGTAATATCATTAATTGTATAGTCATACAAAAATATATCTTTTTTTCTACTAAATGATACTACGTAACATTTGTTGATGTTTAAAGTTAAACGGTTTGTTTGACACCACTTGCTAACATTGTTAGCCTGAGTTTGTAAATATACACAATCTTCCACATTCTCAATACGTGTATAAATTTTTAAATCGTCCGCAAAAATCATATTAAAGCAAGATATAGTATCAGATAAATCGTTGATAAACAAAAGAAACAACAAGGGTCCTAAATTCGAACCCTGCGGAACGCCAGATGCAACTCTAAATTTCGATGAACAAAATCCTTCACACTTTACAAACTGTTGTCTTTCAGTTAAATATGATTTTAGAAAACAAACAAAGTTATTTGACAGGCCAACACTGTCAAGCTTAGTAAGTAATATATTATGATCAACCTGGTCAAAAGCTTTGCTAAAATCCATATATATTACATCAGTCTGTCCCTGTTGATCAATATTCTCACAAATGTATTGAGAAATGCAGGCTAAGTTTGATACACATGAACGTTTATTAATGAAACCGTGTTGACTCTGAGATAACATATTTTTTGTTGAAGAATAAATATATTCATAAAGTATTATTTCTAAGAGCTTTGAAAAATTGCATAAAATTGAGACTGGTCTATAGTTAGATATCATCGATGGATCGTCTTTTTTTAATACCGGACATATGCGTGCTACTTTCCACACATCTGGATATATTCCTGTAGACAAAGATAAATTAAATATAAATAGCAATGGATCTATTAAGGCACGTCCACAGTCCTTCACAATGAAACTAGGTATAAAATCCGTACCAGAAGTTAGTTTATTCTTGAGTTTCTTCAGGGCATTATAAAAAACTACATCATTTATTACCGGTATATTAATAATATCACTAGAATTATGTGGCACATTAAAAGTTTCATAGTTAAGCTCCGGTGTTACATAAACACTGCGAAAATAATCTGCAAACCCATCAACAATAGCTTGAGAGTTATCATAATGATTATCATTAAGTTTCATTACACCTGGAATATTAGACCGCCCCTTTTTATTTTTTACAAATGACCAAAACTTAGAAGAATCGGACATAATAAGACGTTCAGAGTTATCCATAAAATCTTTATATGCCTGCTCAATTAATGCTTTAACTCTTCGTCTTAAATTAGTGAATTTACTATAGTAATAATAAGTATTAAACTTTTTATAATTTCTAAATGCAGACTCTTTAGCACGTATATCTGTTATAACTTCTTTAGTAAACCATGGTGGAAAACGACGGCTAGGAGTAATTTTTAAAGGGACAGATTGATCAAAAATACTATTTAGTATATTATAAAATACTTCACAAGCAACATTGACATTATCACACCGCAATACATCAGACCAGTCCGCATTCGCAATTAAATCATACATTAGAGGATAATTTGCCTTTCTAAAATTATATTCATTATTTAAACTTGAGTTATTATTATTAAACTGATCATAATGTTCCAAACCACATTTAAATATAATCTCTAAGGCAGGATGGTAAGCATCTTCTTTTACAATAGGTAAATTGTCTCTAGATACATTACAAGAAAAATTAGAAAAAACTAAATCAAGCAAGCGGCCCTGATTATTTGCAATGAAATTATATTGATACAAATTAAGCATTTCACTCAAACTACTCAACAATTTACATTTAGTATCATTTGTATATACTCCAAAACCCGGTACGTTGAAGTCACCTATAATAAGAATACTTTTTCCATATTGTACGCACAATGATACCAAATTTTCAACAAATAGATCAAAATTAAATAATGATATGCTCGGCGGAACATAAACAACAAATATATAGGCAACGAAGTAATTTTTAATGATTTTACACCCAACTATATCGATCATGGGCGTAGTAGATTTAATAGACGACACATCTATCATTTCAATATTTAAACAGTTTTTACAAGCGACCAGAACACCACCTCCTTTTAACGTATCAGTTAAGACCGAATTTCTGTCACATCTAAACACACTATAATTATTAGGAATGAACTCGCCATCACTAACGCCTGCACCCAGCCAAGTTTCAGTGAGACACAAAATGTCATAATCATTCGATGATATGGCATTGTAAACACCAGCTAATTTAGTATTAATTCCACGAACATTTTGGTAGTAACACAATGTTTGATCAGAATATCCGTAACTGGGCGAGACATTTAGTTTAAATTACGAACAATTTTTGGAATGCCGTTAAAATATTTTATTTTCACATCCTCACCCTGTTGCTTCCTTTCCATCAATTCCTTTTTTATTTTTTGAAAATAATCAATTTCCCTAGGAGTTTTATCTTGGCTTATAAATATGTGTTTAAAATTTTCAGATTCTTTTAATTTCCTAGATTTCATAAGAATTTCTTGGACCTGTTTTACATTATCAAGAATTACTTTAATAGGCCGAGGACGAGTATTCTGCGGGTTAAATCTTCCCAAACGTAGACACTGTATTGTTTCTGTTGGGACACTATTAGAGACACAGTTCAGTATTTTGGCTACATCATTCTTTTCCACAGACTGACGATCTGCATTGTTTACAGTAGATGGTTGTTCATTGATACCAAATATAACCAGATTGCATTTTCTGCTGTTCCTATCATTAATCTCTTGGATAATTTCATCAATATTATAATTAGCATTATCAATATTACCAGTACTTTTAGCAGCTTTCAGTTCCTTCACTTCCTCTTGAAGCGCAATAATTGCAGCTCTTAACGAGTTAATATCACCACCAATATCTTCACACTTAGTGCAAGTCCAAGAGAGTGATTTTTTGCTGTTAATAGATCTGGTTTCACTCGAAGACATATTCACACAACCATGATAGTAAATACTTTTACAAATGCAGCAGGTTAAACAAAGATGTGGTTCGGTACGCCTACCACAGCATTTGCATTGTAAACCACTCATGATTATGGCAGAAAAGAAACCTCCACCACTGGTGATAAATCAGCCCGTAAAGAAATCACAAATAAACTACAACTTTTTTCGCTATTTGCCTTTTTTGTTCTTGGATATCCAGAGCAAGTACTTGCCTTAAATATTTGAATTTCATATATTATTGCATCAGTGCTCAAAGGAACACCAATTTAGCACTCACATCAAACATCATTTGTTTATATACAGTATGTATTAAACCATACAATATAAGAACAGCCAATTATCACACAAAACTATAAAAATAAACCGAGAGCAACCCAGACTTGTGAGTCGTTAAACGTTAAATGAAAAATGTGTAAAGTTGATTCATTGAGTATATTCTCGAAAACTATATTTCACGTATCTCATTGGAGAACCCGTTCTTCTTCGTGTAATATGTTTTAATGTGTTGCAGACGTGTTTGAAATGAACTTAATTTAAATAATCATTAAATCCAACTTTGTTTATGGAATTGTTCATTAGCATTATTTGGTATCATAGAACATACAGATGACTTCATTAATAGAAATTGTAGGGAAATTGATTTATATTATCTTAAATACATTTATTTCATACTGTACTGTATTTCCCGGACTTAAATGAGTCCGGGAAATAACTCATTACAGTACTGAGTCCGGAAAATGTTTACTTCCCGAACTGCTTTAAAAAAACACAATAATCACATTTTTAAAAGATTTTATCTTTAAAACTACAAAAGCAAGCCTATGAAAACCATCAGCATAGACGTGAGCATCGAATATTTTGCCCACATTGTCGCAGGATTCATCTTTTTGGAGATATCCAAGAAGTACGCCAAAAGGATATTCTCATTCAGGCCGTTTTCCACCTTGTAGGTTTTTCTCCATACGTTGGAGAGCTGGTATTCCTTCTCATAACGAGCAGAAGACTTCGTAGGCACCAATTTACTGGTTGCTTCAGCACATTTTAGCTCGATTTCTTCCATTTTTTACGAAAATTATCACAAAATACGCACGGGATGACAAACTGTCAAATGTGTTATTTTTGTTTTTACATCACTAAGCTAAATCAAAAGCTATGCGATAAACAAGAATGGAAACCACGCTAACACCAACATACAGGCAGGATATGTAAAATAAAACAATAAAATTTAATTTTTAATACAACATAGAATGAAATAAAACGTTGTACGATACACGGCCGTGAAATGTCACGGCTCCTTCGTCGCCTCGTCCGTAAACATCTAGACTTGTACTTTAATATACCATTTCCCTGCCTTGTAACGTAAATAACTATTACGATACAGTAAAAATTATAAATTTTTGTAATGTTGTATTATTGCGCTCTTGTAGTAGTTAGAAGGTATTACTAAAATATGCCAAAACATAGTGAAATGAAAATTATCAAATAGTAGACGTTCCCGGATTTTCTGTATGGGATAACATATTTGCAATTTTTACTTGATCATGTAACGAGTCTCCACATATCCTTCGGCTACGGCGCTGGATTTCCATCCTCCTAATTGTTTTATCTGTAGGATGTCTCCACCTGTATTTGCTAGCAATGTAGCTGAAGTCCGTCTAAAACAATGTACCGTAAATCCGTGAGCATTTTCTAATTTTACAAAAAACTACTATTTTTTTGGGAAAAACTTCAATAGCATTGTGGCCACAAGGCTGATTTGTAATCTTGCCATTCCTTATTTGTAAAAAAAACGATCGGGACCAATGGTCTTGTGAAGATCATAGTATTGCTTTATTATTTTTATACATTCCGATTTTGTAATTGCAAATGTTCGGGAAGTGTAGGTTTTTGTTACAGGAATAACTATCATGTTCATCGCATCTGCAGGCCTCAGATATGCCAATAATTAAAGCAACCTTAAAGTAAAATATACCATTAAACACATAATTGAATTAAATAGTAGAAATATTATCTTTTGAACAAGAGCCTTATTTAAGAAGGTACTGATGTTTTCTTCTGAGAGAGTATTGGATTCTTTAGGTTTATTCTGCCTTTTCAAAAATGCTCGCAACATCGAATATTGCGACCATAATGTTGAAGCTTTACTTTCTTTACTCATTTCAACAAAACTTGCAAGCAGTATCGTTTCTGAAGTATGTTGCTCACCCTTAATTGCGCACCATTTAATATAACATTTTTCTCGTACCTTTCTTTGCTTTTCTCCGGAATTATTCCTCAGTTTCTCGGACTTCCAGAGGAGTACAGGTTAATTCAAAATCAGACATTATGTTTAAGCAAAAAAATTAAAATTTTGTAACGGAAAGAATATTTTTTGACTTAATTGTCAAAACCAATAAACGAGTAATATTGCCTAGCAACAGTTTCATGGAGCTCTTTGTCGAAAAAAATATTAAATTATGATAACAAATTCTCTTAAAATTAATGTTTTTAAAAGCTTGTAACAAAGCAATTGTTGATAAAATAGTATACATACATTCCAGCAACGACTTTTAGCGACTCTTAACAAGGCCTGGGCTGTAATGATCTACTTCCCCACTAGGTATGTAATATACTATTTCTATTTGGCAAACGCCTTCCAGGAAAATTATCGGAACAGCATTTAACTACAGTACTCTTGAAACATTCCAGACGTCTATATCTGCACTGCTCAGTTTCCATTATTATTATGTAGTAGCGCGTTATAAACAAAGCAGCATAAAATCTTAAGAAGTTTACAATATTCACTAACAGAACAAATTACTGTTTAAATTAGCATAAAAACTACATATACGATTTTTTCTTATCCGTTGCGTTTGACATATACGCACTTGATAAATAAGTATTATTACAGAGATCGTCTGGTTGACTTTACCATAGTTTTTTGCATTTTCCTAGAAAACGATGCATTATTATTAAATTTACTAAGAGCATATTTTTGAATGGGAAAAACTGGACTTAAAAAAAGTTAGAGAATAAAATGTCAGGGAAATGCTAGCAACTAGCGCCCTCTACTTTGCATAAAAAAACTAATAGCACCAGCGTGTTCGACGTCATCAAAAACATTACATCTAAAATTTAGTTTTCTAAAATTATTTTACACCTGTATCTCAAAAATTAGAAGTTCTAGGACATACCTTTATTAAACAAACCCCACTTAGTTTTCAATGTTCTATCAGTCCTAGCAATATTAACCGCGTGTTTTCGAAACATCCCGTATATTCATATATTCTAAATGTTTGTGGTTGCATATAATACGGCCCTTACTGATTATAGAAATTTGCTGGTCATCAACCCAGTCCTACACAATTTGAAAGTTCTCGGACAACCCACATGAAAATATAATTGGCCACCCCTGACCTATACATTCTGACCTATTTTTCACTGTTGCTATAAAAACTGAAATAATTTTTCCCTAAATACTAATGAAACATTGCTTTAAATTAAAATAATATGCGAACAACTTGACTTATAGGCTTTTATTTTTGTATAAAATCCTCATTTAACAATTAATTATATGCATACAAAAGAGAAATTTAGAATTGCACAGGCTGAGCATGAGGAAACGTAAGATTCGGCTGTAAATTTGCTACCCTAGAGTCTAGAGGAAAACTGAAACGTTTATTTCTTGACTAATTTTGCACAAGGATTTACATATTTTATCAATTTTTAATAAAAAAAAAATAAATAATCGAGCGTCGAGTAAAACTATAGTTTTATATTCGATATGTATACAGGGTGATTTAAAACTTATCTAAAAAAATTTGGGACTAGATTCCGATATCCTAGGGTACCCAAGTTACAGCTGAAATTAACGTTTTCGCGTGATCCTTTTGTACATACTCCAAAGACAAAAAAACGGCTATACCTCTGTATTGTTAATAACTGACACAAAGGTTTAATTTAGATATATCAGAAGCATCTTCAATGCCTATATTATCAAAAAAAAAAAATGAATTTCAATTTCTCATTCCAACGTCCAATAATTTAACAAGTGTGGATACCGGTACTGATGAAAACCACAACTGTTCATTCGTCTACCGTAGTCGGCGAGTGTGCTATTGTTCTGCTGTTTGTAGATTTAGAAGATGCAATCGTTTTCTTCTCCATCTTTAACAAAAAGTTGAATTTTAAAATTCTCAAAAACATTGAATATTCTCTGCTACCACAACTCGATAACAAAAAATCTCATATTATTTCTTATATACAGTATGCGCCAAAAGTATAGAATAAATTCAATAAAAACGAAACAATTATTTTTTGGGAAAAATCCTCGAACAGGTCGATTTTTAATTTAAAAAATACATATTTTAGCGTAAAATGCGATTTTCAAATGTCATTTGTTTTCGAGTAATGACGTCATCGATTTTTTTTAAATGGCAACATCATATTTTTTTCCTTGATTCTGAAAGATCGTTTAATTCTCTATCAGACAGTACTAAAATTTTGCCCTCTTACATAGGAAAGTTTTCGAGTCAATGACGATCGAATGTTAGAAAACGTAAATTTTATCCATAAAAAAGTAACAATTCTGAGGTATGTAAAATAAAATACAATTGATTAAATTTTATACTTAAATTAAATGTTCGAATTGCCATCCACCAACTTCTTGAAAATGCGCAAGTCTGTGAAGAAATTCTTCTTGCACATTATGAATGATTTCTGGGGTAACTCTGCGTATTTCGTCCCGAATGCGATTTTGAAGTTCTTCTAAATTACGTGGTTTATTAATGTACACTTTTGACTTCAAGTATACCCATAAAAAATAGTCAAGAGGTGTAAGATCTGGCGATCTTGCAGGCCATTCTATCGGTCCGCGTCTGCCGATCTACCTCCCAGGAAAACAGTTGTCCAAAAAATCTTGTACAGGGCGCGCATAGTGCGAAGGTGCACCGTCTTGCTGAAACCATATGGTATCGTCAGGAATGTCAGGGTCATTATCGTTAGGAAAAATTACTGCAAGGGCTGGAACAAGGTCATTTTCTAGAAACTCTAAATATCTTTGTCCTGTAAGGGTTCCTTCAAAGAAGAAAGGCCCTACTATTCTGTCGTCAATTATTCCAGCCCACACATTTAATTGCTGAGGGTGTTGGGTATGTGCCTCTGCCATCCAATGAGGATGAGGATTCAGACAAAATGTGGCCTCATCTGAAAAAAGTATTTACCGGTGTAAATTTCTATTTCCTTGACATAAATCCATTAGAATTTCACAAAAGTGTAAGCGGCGATCGGGATCATCTTCATTGAGTTCCTGCACAAGTTGAATTTTGTAGGGATGATATTTTTCCTTCCTCAAGATACGTAGCACTGTTCTCTGACTAGTGTCATTGTTTAATGCAACCAATCGTGAAGAATTATAAGGATTATCCACCATACTTATCAAAATGTTCTGTTTCTGATTTTCATTAATGCTTGGACGTTTGGGTATGTGCCTCTGCCATCCAATGAGGATGAGGATTCAGACAAAATGTGGCCTCATCTGAAAAAAGTATTTACCGGTGTAAATTTCTATTTCCTTGACATAAATCCATTAGAATTTCACAAAAGTGTAAGCGGCGATCGGGATCATCTTCATTGAGTTCCTGCACAAGTTGAATTTTGTAGGGATGATATTTTTCCTTCCTCAAGATACGTAGCACTGTTCTCTGACTAGTGTCATTGTTTAATGCAACCAATCGTGAAGAATTATAAGGATTATCCACCATACTTATCAAAATGTTCTGTTTCTGATTTTCATTAATGCTTGGACGTTTGGGTATGTGCCTCTGCCATCCAATGAGGATGAGGATTCAGACAAAATGTGGCCTCATCTGAAAAAAGTATTTACCGGTGTAAATTTCTATTTCCTTGACATAAATCCATTAGAATTTCGCAAAAGTGTAAGCGGCGATCGGGATTATCTTCATTGAGTTCCTGCACAAGTTGAATTTTGTAGGGATATTTTTCCTTCCTCAAGATACGTAGCACTGTGCTCTGACTAGTGTCATTGTTTAATGCAACCAATCGTGAAGAATTATGAGGATTATCCACCATACTTATCAAAATGTTCTGTTTCTGATTTTCATTAATGCTTAGACGTCCAGGTTTTGGAATATTTACAACATTGCCAGTTTCTCTAAATTTAGACTCTACCTTACTGACTGTTGATTGGCTGATAGGGCGATCTGGATATTTTTCATTAAATAAATCGCAAACTTCCTGCTGAGTTCTAGTCATATTCCCGCATCCGATAAGAATTAAAATTTCAATTCTTTGAGTAACAGTTAAATATGCCATAATACTTTAAATTGAATAATAATTTCTATGTCGCTTACAATACTTATTAGAAAGTCGGTGTGACAATGACATTTTGCAAAGATTTTCACCTACGTGATCCATAAAAGAACTATGGAATTCGAAAAACTAAACTTGATAACGTTTTTGCTTTATTTTAATTGATTTATGTTTTCTAACATTCAATCGTCATTTACTCGAAAACTTTCCTATGTAAGAGGGCAAAATTTTAGTACTGTCTGATAGACAATTAAACGATCTTTCAGAATCAAGGAAAAAATACGGTGTTGCCATTTAAAAAAAAATCGATGACGTCATTACTCGAAAACAAATGACATTTGAAAATCGCATTTTACGCTAAAATATGTATTTTTTAAATTAAAAATCGACCTGTTCGAAGATTTTTCCCAAAAAATAATTGTTTCATTTTTATTGAATTTATTCCATACTTTTGGCGCATACTGTATATACAAAACAAAGTCGTGTTAGCTAGACCGTTTATAACTCAAGAACGGCTGGACCAATTTTTATGTGCTGTGCTGGGACCGTTAATTTTAATTTAATATTGTCCGTCCTATCTAGAATTGAAATTATTTAATTACCTTCCTTCATCTATGAAGGAATTAAATACTAATATCTTTAAGAGAAAGGTTAGAAAGTTATTACTACTTAAGTGTTGTTACTGTCCCAGCGAATATTTTGATGATAAAGATCTATGATTATTTTCAATCATCTTTTATGTTAAATAATGAGTGTTCTTCGTGAGCTTATTGCTTTTTATGTATGTTATTTAATGCGTTTACATTTTTTTAAACTCCTTGGATGTGCCTGGCTTACCACCGCACAATTCACTACTAAAGATTTTGCGTTTTTCGTTTTATTTGATATTTATATTCTATTTAACTTTTCATGTATGTTCTATTTCACAGAAAGTGCATAATAAATATTTTTATAATCTATTATTTTTAAGTAACAATTTTGGGAATTGAAAATTACAAAAAACAATTTAATTTTTTGCCCAATTTTAATTTTTTACTCTCAACGTCTACCGAGAAAAAGTTTCACACTTCGTTCTTCCAAATTTCGAAACTATATTTGAACATGTGTTATAATAATAGCGACAATATTATATAAAAATTTCTGTCATGCAACTATACCACAATCGATCCAGTCTAAATTTAGAAATAAAAGGTTGTACCTACTACCGTTTCCTGTTTTTCATACAGTGTTGGAGGTGGACTTAAACGTATTCCGACAGATTTCTAGCTGTTGCCATTAAGAAAACATATGGATTACAATAAATAAAACGTACGTACACACCCTGGGCAATAACATGCATTGTGCGGTGTAGAAAAATACGGTTAGTAGATTTTACTTTACACTGTTAATAAGTTTAACACGAAAGGGGTGGGTCTAGGTGCATTTCATTTATGACTGAATCACTCTCACGTTTTATGTGAGGATATGTTTGTTGGGCGCAATCACTTCACGATACTTTATGAAAGCTTGTTAAAATGTACCCAAATGGTAGCTACAATTATTCGTCTAAGTTTTGTATCATTACGGAATATCAATGTTCTCCCTGAGTACCCAAATCAAAAACTGAACTATAAATTCAAAAAGAAATTTGAATTTGTCTCTTCAACCGCATACAAGATATTCTAATAAACTAAACAAGTATATCTATAATGTGTAATAAATGTCAGATATCAAGTATACAGTAAGGTCAGGAGATCGTGGCGGCCATGGTACCTGTCCTCCTTGTACAATCCTTTGGTATTAATGCTTGGACATGCTGTCTGTTGCAATACGCCGTGGATGTCCTGAACTTCCTTCTCTTCCACGATTCGGATTCAAATTTCCCTCTTGCACTTGCACTTATTTTTAATGACGCATCTATTTCCAAATTATTTTAGATGAGTTTTGAACATATAACAAATTCTTAGCATTGATGATTATTTCATGTACCCATAATAAAGCATATCATTGTTTTGTGAATTTCTTCAAAAAACTAAACAATTACACATACGAGTATAAAACAAACTCGACAACTGACAAATGTATAATATTAGATTATTAAAATAAACAACTAATAATTATTAAATGTAAATATTTATATAAAGTTCAAAACTACTATACTACTACTACTAAAATTAATTTCAAATTATTTGGTAGACAGAACGCAATATGTAGCACTAAACAATTTTATATCCTCTGTTTTGAATGTATCATCTGAGGTCCCACAGGGATCTCACCTTGGTCCATTATTGTTTTCTCTCTCTTTAGGTGATATTGGGAGGTGTTTTCGACACTCCAAAGTAATTATGTATGCTGATGATATAAAGGTTTATAAAGTAGTCAGTACTATATCCGACTATACTGAATTACAGGAAGATCTGAATCGGTTTACAGTTTTCTGTGATACTAACAAATTATTTTTGAATATTAAGAAATGCCTTCACATTTTATTTTCTCGCTTGCAATGCCCCTCTTATACCTTAATTACACAAGAATTAATTTTGTTAATGAAATCAAGGATTTGGGCGTTACTCTTGACCAAAAACTTATTTTTGATAGGCATATTGAAGTCATTGTTCAAAAATCATTAAGAGTTGTTGGCCTTATATTTAGAACAACAAAAGATTTTCATCACTACTCTTCCTTGATTACAATGTATAGACCTATTTTAGAATATAGCTCCACCGTATGGAATCCCTTATATAATAAGTATGTGAAGCGATTTTTTGACTCTTCTGATTTTTTCTAATTTTGTACACCTATCACTAGACGTGTTTTTTTCATTTTGAATATGAGCTCGAGTAAACGGCTGTTTATGATTTAGGCACGTGAATGTTGAAAGTCGTATTTTCTCGAAAACGGCTAATTTTAACGTGACATAACAAGAAGACCTTTGTTAAAGATTGTTAGACTTTCTTTAATTACGTTCTATACAAATTTATAAAAATGTTCAAATAAAAAAGTTCTGTCATTATTTAAAGGCCAACGACAGTTAGGCCCTTTGGCGTTGGAGAATATGCGGCAAATTAAGAACATCGGTACAATAGAACACTAGTAATACGTGTACGAAATTAGACAAAAATTGTTATACTCATAAAATAGTTATTAGAAGAACTTCATAAAAAAAAATTGATGCCCTGTACCTCCGCTAATTTTGAGTTTTCGCAAAAATGTTATGGAAATTTGTAGCCTTAATTTTTGTGTAGAATCGCCCTCCGAAATATTGGCGCATAATTTCCGGACACCCTGTATAGTTTTAAAATCTGTTTTTGTCGATATATGTATAGACATCTTTTGGTATACTACTGTGTACTTGAATGTGTACTAAATAGAAACCTGTATTATCTGTTCATCGTTGAATGAGGTTGTTCATGTATGTGTTTTGTTGTGTTACAAGAGTAATTTCAGATAATTTATCGGAGACGAATAATTATCTAATCAGATAACAAAAAAATTATAAATGTACATAGAATTGATTATCGGTGATTTTATACATTTTAAATAATATATTTTATATCTAGAACTGGACCATTTGTTATTTACTACTTTGTTTTTGGTAATAATTATTTCACTTGTTAAACTAGTGTATGTTTATTTTCTGGGAACGGGGACGTACTCTTAGAAGAAAAGGTCAAAAATTTGAGGTTAAGTACTAAATGTCAAACAGTCAAATTTGTACGTTCACAGTGAGTGTTGAATAATATGAATGATTTATTTTTGGTTTAAAGTTTATAAAAAAACATTCCTTAATTTAATATAGTTAGCAATTTAATGAACGGTGTTACAAATGGTTATGGAAAATTCTACCTTGAATAGGGTAGGTGACATAAAAATATGGTGAACATTTGTCTGTAAATAGGTCATTAAGGAAAACGTAATCAATACGCTTATTTACAATATGGACTCAAAAACAAAACCATTTTATTTATTTATTATAGATAAATATGTTTATTACATATTTATCGAATATGTTTTGTATTGATAAATAGGTATTTACTTATAAATGTTTCTAGGCACATCAGCAGCAGAGAAAGGCAGAGGCACTCTTGTGTCAAAAGAAATTTGACGAGTCCATAGAATGTCACAGAAACGCTATTGAATTGTTGTCGCAAACTTGCAAATTAACAGAAAACATAAAAGCATTGGAATCATTAAATTTGCAGAGGGAATACCACCAAAAACAAATAAAACTTGTGAACTTGAAGAAAGTGCAACACGAATATTATATAAAATCATTAGAGGACCAGAGAAGAAAGATCTCTTCTCGCAATATGGATGGTCAGGACGGAGAGAACTTGGAGGCTGTATTTTACAGGACGTTTCAAGTTCATGACTCGCTCATTGAATATCTAGGTAAGTTTTTCATATTTAAGTCATTGAGTACTTCACAAAATTTTTTGTGTAGGTAAGCGTGGTACTAGCAGTGATAATGACAGCTTAAAATCAACAAGTGATACTGAAGAAAAGTCAGAGAAAGCTCAAATAGTAGGCAACAAACATCCCAAGGATGAATCTCAGATGATCGAAGAATTAAAAGTACTCAGCGGACAACTCAGAAGTACAGTTCAAGGTCTTTTAGCAGAATTAGATGATCGCAATAAAGAAATAGAAAAACTAAAGGAAAGAATCACAGTCCTAGAAAGTGAAAAAGAAAAAGGTATGTATTTCTACTCTGTTAGTAACTTTATAAATATACAGGCTGTTCCGCATAAGAACCAACATGGAGTTAAAACTTTTTTTTTTTTAATATCCCGGCAGAATTAATTTAAAACACTTTTTTTTTTACTCTCATTAAATTTAAAAAAACTGAGATTTTCAATTCTTGTCTGTTTTCAGTTAATTAAAGGCCTTTTAACACATATATATATATATATAATATATAATTAATTAATATTTTCCATATAATTAATAACTATAATTAAAACAAGATTTTAATAGTTTAAAATTTTACAGTTAGTAATAAAACTATTTCTGCTACTGTTTGTTGTTGAAAATGGTAGGAAAATTTACATTCAACGAATAAGTTGACATGTTACTTGTCCTAGGTTTCCGTGAAACAAACTGTAGAAGAAGTGTCCTAATATCCTAGCGTAATAAGAGTACAAGATGATGAAATGATATTCCGATGCAATAACTCTACCTAGACATTTTCAACGTGAGTTTAAGATAAATGTTTGGGCCTGTATTATTGATCGTTATTTGACTGTACCAGTTATTTTGCCAAATGAATTAAATGTTGAAAGTTATTTGGAATTTCTACAAAATACTCTTCCTGATTTAATCGAAGATTTACCGTTGCAACATAGACTAGAGTTTTGGTTTATGTATGATGGGGCACCACCTCATTTTAGTGCTACTGTTAGACTTTTTGAATTGTAAGTTTCTAAATAAATAGTTAGGATGAGGAAATAATTGTTCTCAAAATTGGCCACTAGGATCGCCAGACCTGAACAAATGTTTTTTTTTTTGGGGGGGGGGAGCATTGAAAGATTTTGTTTATTCTTCACCAATTGAATCCCGAGAAGATTAAACACAAAAAAAAATTAAATTCAATTTTCGGTGAAGAGTAAATTTATACTTCAGAGGAAATGTTGCCCATTTTGAACAATTTCTTTAGTTTATTTTTTTTTATTTTATAGTTTTATTACTGTCTAAAATTTTAAAAACAAAGTCTATTATTGACTTCTTGATTCATTCTAATAAACGCTTTTAAAATCTTGTTTTAATTAATGCGTTTTTTCTTGAAAACCTTCAAGTTTTTTAAAATTCAACAAGAATAAAAAGTATTTTAAATTAGATTCTGTACGGGATATTATCATTCTTTTTAAATTAGATCAATGGAAAAAAGTTCGGTAGAATTTTATTGGTGATTCACTCTCAGTGAACACCTTGTAGTGTTTCAATGTATGTGAACTCATAGTCAAAGAAGACCAATAATAATCCTAAATCATGTACCAAATTTGGTTATTCCAGAATTATTGGTTGCAAACGAAAAGATGACAAACCAACTTATGCGTAGTAATTTCTACACAAATGCCCACCACTAATAAGTTTTTCATCTACTACACATGACCGCATTACCTAATTGTTATTGATGTGTCTATCAGTTTACAAAAAAGTTAGAAATGAAATAAAAAAGCTGAAGCAAATAAAACTAGATACTAAAATAGTTATTAGTAGAATATACTTAAGTTATAGGAATTCAGACCTTTTCAAAATAACAAAAAATCAGTACTACAAAAAAAGTCGGTGTTGTTTGCTTGTGACCAAGAAATCGTTAGATTCAGCCGTTATTGAAAGTATTAACGTGTGTTCGAAATGGTTTATTTTATCACGGAAAGAGTAGAAATTGTTGCAATATATTATCGAAATCACGATTGCGCTAAAGCTACAGCACGAATTTTTAATGCCAATCATCCTGAAAAAAATGTAAACCACCAGTACGTTAAATACCTGATTGACAAATTTGTTGCAACAGGTTCGCTTTTAAACAAGAAACGTGAAGTAATTGGGCCACTTCGAAATGAAGCAGTTGAAGTGGCAGTTTTGGGTCATGTACAGATGGATAATAAGCAATCGATTACAACTGTGTCTCAAGCTTCTGGCGTATCCCGTTCCAGTGTTCATCAAATTTTGAAAAAACACAAGTTTCATCCATTTAAGATGACGCTGGTTCAAGAGTTACATGAAGATAACTTTGATCGCCGTAACCAATTTTGCGAATACTTTAGTGAACAACTTCTACTGAATCCAAATCTTCTGTACAATACATGTTTCTCCGACGAATGCACATTTATGTTGAATGGTGAAGTGAATAGACACAATTGTCATTATTGGAATGATACTAATCCGCATTTAATCAGGGAATTTCATACTCAGACACCTCAAAAATTGAATGTTTGGGCAGGCATTTTGGGCGACCATCTTGTTGGACCGTTTTTCATCCAAGGTAATCTCAATGGAAACACCTATCTAGAATTATTGGAAAGTACAATTGATCCTAGGATAACAGAGATTTTAGAAAGTGACGACAATTTACTAGAAAATGAAATAACCTTCCAACAAGATGGTGCGCCCCCACACTATGCTGCTGTTCTGCGACAATTTTTGGATGACCATTTCCCGGGGCATTGGATTGGCAGAAGAGGTCCCGTCGAATGGCCACCACGAGTGTACGCCACTCAGTCGGAAACATTGCAAGTGCTACGTCAGAGAATTGTAGAAGAATGCCGATTAATAACTGCGGATGTCTTTAATAATGTTCGAACAGAATTTGAAAACAGATTATTATTGTTTGGGAGTTAACGGGGGTCATTTTGAGCAATTCATCAAATAAATCTGATTTATTATTTGCTTTAGATTTTTTATTTCATTTCTGACTTTTTTGTAAACTGATAGACACATCAATAACAATTAGGTAATGCGGTCATGTGTAGTAGATGAAAAACTTATTAGTGGTGGGCATTTGTGTAGAAATTACTACGCGTAAGTTGGTTTGTCATCTTTTCGTTTGTAACCAATAATTCTGTCAAATCTCAACCGATTTCTAAAAACGGTACGTCACTGTATTCGCAATGAAAAGGGCTTTAAAATGATGTGCCACAAGTGGGGTAGTTGCATTTGAAATTTTTAAGTTGGGGTTGCTAGGCATTAGGGGGATGAACATATCAAGTTGGCTTGACTGTCAAAAAAGCTCTCCCCAAGAACAAAAATCGACGGGTCTCGGCGAATTTTGAAATATTATTCGGTTTTCCAACTATAGGAGGGGTCAAATTTTCGTTGGGATACCCTGTATAGGTATATTTGGTTAAATTGCAATATTTTGAAACCCCCCTTTACATGCACTTGCTCTGTGTCAGTTCTTATGCGGAACACCTTGTATTTTATACTATATTATGAATTTTCCAGCTCAATCCAAAAATAATTCGAGTTTAAAAGTTGTAACGGACTCTTCTGGAGCTACGTCTCCATACGTGTTTTCACCAAGCAGCGAATTGAGCCCGGACGTTATACACGAAACCACAGCACTGCCCTCGTTAGCACCTCTTGAGATGCCAAATTTCGACTTTTTAAATCATATTCACAATAGTTACAACAGTAGTAAAAAGTAATTAGTTGTGTAGTATATATGGACTTTTATCGTTGCGATTTTTGACACTTTTTGAGCCTTTTTCATAAATTGGAAAGTACCTGATTTCCAAATAAATATATTTTTATAAAAATCTGGAGATGCTTTAGTTTGTTGACGAGTGTTGAACAAATTTATTTTAAAGTTTTATCTTCAAAATTGTGTTGAAGAGTGGGAATTTAAAGAATGGAATTTTAAGTTATTGACAACAAATTTGAAAAGGATCGCCTTTGCTTTTCAAATATTTATTTTATTTTTGGAGGAATATTTATTAAGAAAAGTATCTTTATTTTTCAATTTTCTATCACCTGTCAAAATAAATGTATACAAATCTGGACCACTGTATATTCGTGTGTTATAAGTATGAATCCATAATTTTAAGGTCTTGGTTGCTGCATGTTTTATTTTCATATTCTCATTCAAAGTAAATTTGATCTGTTCCTTTGTTTTTATTTACTTGTACAGTAATGGACAATAAAAAGCTTCCATATTGAACTGCTTATGATCCTGGTCCTTTATGAAACAAGGTTTTGGTTTTTTCTCCACGGATATACAGGGTGTCCGAAAATTATGCGTCAAGACTTCAGGAGGTGATTCCTTATAAGAAATTAAGATGCAAAAAAGTTCTGTCATTTAAAAGAAACATGATGTGCCACAAGTGGCGCCCTCCACTAGTGACGTCAAAATTAGAAACGTATTTCAATTTCTTGTCCACAAAAACCCCCAATTTACAAATTTTATGTAAATATTTGGATTTCTTAAGAAGTTATTTACAAATATCGAAAATAAAATTTTAACTTTAACACCTTGTATCTCTTAATATTGAAGTCTTGACGCATAATTTCCAGACACCCTGTATAAGTATGTAACTTGAATCAAACTTTATATCTGAACCTGCGAGTCATAAAATTGAATTTAATAATTTGTTGTAGCAAATAAACTCAAAATTGTTAAGCTTCTTGCACAGAATATTATTACAGACATTAATGTGAACAAAACCTCTATGTAAAAGGTTCAAGATTATTGCTCGAGAAGTTTTACCATTTCTAGAGATGTCCATAAATGACAACAGAAGGATTACTGAAAAATAATAGTTTTTTTCCAGTTTTAAAGAATTTTCCGTGTTGTGTACTTAGATATTACAATATTTATTTAATATTCTTTTTGTGTATTTTTTTATTTTAAATTTTACTTTGAAGGTATGGCTTATGTTGGATTGTTTCTTATTGTTAAATAGTGTTTTATAAAGACTACGAAATAAATATTGCTGTTTCAAAATGTACATTTTAAAATCCTAATATACCTTAAGGAATAATAGTATACTAACCTTTCCCCACACACAGTTAATGTTTTATATTTAGGGAAAAGGAGGGGTAATGTTGAGTTAAATTTAAAAAACTCGTCAAAAAATAAGTTTTCTTTATTAACTTTCAAAAGCATTTTAAACGAAACAAAACATTTAATAATTAAAAAAAAAAAAAAACAAAAATTCCTTAACCTAATACCGTTTACAGGTTCCGTTTACATGCAATTTTAAAAAGTGCTTTAGATCCAAAACAACCACTCTTCTGCCATTTCCATACTTAAATTGAAAATGTATTACCGTTTTAATTTTTAAGTACTATTTATTGCCTGTATGGGAATTAAAATATATAAAAGTGAGAGAATTTATGAAGAATATAAAAATGGCGAAAGAAACATTACCAAAAAAAACCTATTCCTCAATGGACCTTACGCAACAGCAAGATTAACCTAAATAAAATACAGAAATAATACACTTTTAGGTAGTACACGGTAAAATATACCTAAGCTGGCTCAAATTAGAAACAAAATTGTAACCAATGAGATAAACCAAACAGATCTAAGGTATCTGCTGCTGCCGTTGCTGAAATATTGTGAAAATAGCAATTTTAGAAAATGAAAGCCGAGATTTGATTATAATCTAGAGAAATCGATATTCCTAGAAAGAAGCAACATTCAACTGTTTTCTTTTTTTCTTATAGGCCTTATAAATCTAGTTGGCATCTTGGATCTGTTTGATTTATCTTAATGAACAACAAAAGACGCAATTTCTTTCCAATTTGAGTCACCCTGTATATTTTACCAAGATGTCAATGATGTACCCGGTAAACAGTACAATAACTAACAATATATATACAAGGTGAACACGAAAGCAGTATTAAAATATATTTTAAATTTATCCTGGTTGTCGCCACGGAATCATATGATTGTAATACATTTTTACACGCCTGCATACTTAATATGTCAAATATGTTTTGTACCCTTCATCACATAATTGTAGAAATTAAGAATATGATATATTTGTACCTACCAACCGAGCATTTCCTCGTGCAAACATATAAACGGAAAACACATTCCAAAGTAAACATTTAGATTCGTTACATTCCAAAAGAAATCGAGGACAGACCTTAACAGACTAGATAGTAACCTCTATCACATGTATTGTTACAGTAAATATATAGTTTTTTTATAATAGCAAAATATACTTTTTGAAATATACATATATATCCGTACAGCAGGTAAAGTAAGATGGTGAAGTTAAAACTGGAAACGGAGTTGTAACAGTGAAAATAATCCGATATGTAGCTTATAAATCACTCTTAACCCCCTTCTATATCACATGTACTGAGAAAATGAAAGAGTTATGAGATTGTCTCTGAATTTAAATCTTACGATTCCTACTGTACTCTGCTTTGGTTTAGTAGCCTATCACTTTGTATCAAGGGGTATAGGGTGGGGGTGGTATACTGTACGGAGGCGGTGGAGTTGGACTGTTGAAGGTGTCCAAACCGTCATCGAATCCGTCTATAAGGCATCTGTCGTCGTCTCTTAGATACGTTGAAGAATTAAATGGAAGAATGAGAGTATATATTATCCCCATACAGGCGATACCCCCTAAAAACGTAATGATAATTAAAAAAAATAAATAAATAAAAAAACATTCATAATCTAACGTAGAATTTAGTAAAACCTAAATTCTCAGTCATTTTTAAATTTCAAAATATAAACATATCTCCATTAAATGGATCTTTGCTTAAACCATAAAATTATATCAAATATGTTCGTTTACAATGGAGGTTGCATCAATTTTATAATGGTTTGAAATGTATTACAGGCTAATCTTTCAAATATACATATTGAAAGGTCAGAACATGTGTCTGGCGGCAACAATCACATAATAATTAAAATATTAATATTAATCATCGCCATAGAATGTAAACACAACCAAGTGGCCGAAAACGCAATACAATTGGTGTGACGTTACACGCCGTTCAGCGCGGTTTGTTTCCGTGGATGCAGCAGCTGATAAAGTAGGTAAACAGGGGTTTGTTTGTTGTATTTTGGCAATTGTTGTCAGATACACAGTGTAAATACTGTGTAGGTAATGCCATAATTATTTGTGGTGATGTGAACTTACGGTATTATTAAACTTTTTCCTTTGTTAACAATATAGATCCACTCCTGAAAATTACGGTGACAATGCTGTTGGGTAAGTACCAGATAGATGGTTTTACTTAAGGTATTTTGATGGTAATATGAAAAGTAATAAGTAAAAGTAATGAATAATGATATTGTCACGGATTTCCCAATCCGAATTTCTCTTACTGTCAGAAAAACTAATCCGTTAATTAATTACTTCGTCCCGATCGGATACACCTCTATATGGGGACAGACGCTCCAGATGGACAACCTTCATCTTACTCCTGGGAGTCCTCTGTATCCGGTAGACGACATCATTGATTCTTTTAATGACGGTGTAGGGGCCCTCCCAACGGTTCTGTAGCTTAGGCGATTTTCCTTTCTTCCACGTGGGGTTGTACAGCCACACCAGGTCACCTTGTTGGAATCCGACTGTATTGGCCCGGACGTCGTATCGAGTTTTCATGCGATTGCTCTCTAGTCGCATTCGAGATCTGACTTGGTCGCGTACGGCTGCTAGTCTTCGTTCTAGGTCATGGATATAAGTGTCTGGATCTGTGGGCTGTTCCGCAGGACGACCAAATACCAAATCTGATGGAAGGCGAAGCTCTCTTCCAAAGATGATCCTTGCGGGAGTCTTCCCAGTAGTTTCATGGACAGCTGAGCGGTAAGCTAACAGGAAGAGTGGAATGAGCTTGTCCCAGTCTGTCTGGTTCTCGTTAACAAACATCCTCAGATTGGTTTCTAGTGTGGTGTTGAAGCGTTCTACCATACCATCTGACTGGGGATGCAGTGGGGTGGTCCTGGTTTTTCGGATTCCCATAAGCTCGCAGACCTTTCGGAACACGCCTGATTCGAAATTTCTGCCCTGATCTGAATGTAGTTCCATGGGCACACCAAATCTGCAGAACAGGTTGTTGACTAGCGCTTCTGCTACGGTTGTGGTCTCTTGATTGGGAAGGGGGTATACTTCTGGCCATTTGCTGAAGTAGTCCATGGCTACTAGCAGATATCGGTTCCCACTTTGTGGGCGTGGGTTCGAATCCCACTTCTGACACCAAATTGTCACGGATTTCCCAATCCGAATTTCTCTTACTGTCAGAAAAACTAATCCGTTAATTAATTACTTCTTTATTAACTATACTCAGTACACTACTGAACACTAATTAGAACTCGACTAAACACTTATTTAATTAATCGCTATCTAAATCACTTTGCTCTCTCTACCTAAACACTTCAATTCAGACTGTAATACAAGAATAACTTAATCGGCCGTTTATTTTTCTTTTATAGACCCAACGAATATTCCAGGTATATTCTAGCATCTCTAGATCTATTTTCTAACATCTCTCGAACGCTTCTCGTCGTTTCTCAAATTTTCTAGTCCCATCTCGATCCATGGCATTTTGTTTGTTTAACAGAATCGTGTAGGGGCGATCGGGGCAATCTTAGTAATTCGCGGTACCACAGTCGTCGATTTGGGTGTGAGTGGGGCAAATTCCGTGACAATATTTAACATTTATTAATTTTTTTAAATAAATTTTATACGTTTTTATAGCTATTTACTATTGATTTAATTTCTCCTTACCCATTTTTTAAAAATTTATATGTTTTCAGAATAAAATAGGTAATTTAATGTAGTGAAGTCGCATAGTAAAATTTTATAAATGTCTCAAGTAACATTCTACATCACGTAAATGGTAGGGGCAAATACAGGACATGGTATTTGGAATCGGAATGAAGCGCTGAATATAATAAATGAGAAAAAATATCTTTGCTTTACCATTGGTTTTCTAAACGCCCTGTATACATTCTGGTAGCTTAATAGAAATATTTAATTGATTCATTACAATTTTGCATTTTAATTTTTTCGATGAACCTGTATTTCCAATTAAATTTACATTGAAATAGTCTTCACAAACAAATAATGTTGCAATGTTTCCTTTCGTCGCGCTTTACCCGCACCACATTTTTCTTTTTACTTTTTGGCAGGGTGAAACATTTTTTATTAGGCGCTGTATGCTGCATTCAAACGTAATGGCATAATGCAATACTTCTTCCATTTGCCCAGTTATTCAATGTCAATGTCTATTTAACACAGTAACACTTAATAATATCACTAATGACAAATTAATTCTTCTAAACGTATGCACCACGTTGTCCAAAAGTATGGAAATCATATACAGATATGAACTAAAGCACAGTACTGTATTTAGGTATACACGTGCGAACGGCGTCTGATGTCACAGATCTACACTGTAGGAATGTGGCCAAACTAAATATTTAAATACTGTTTTTAGACTTATTCTTCCACGAAACTGTCTAGGACGCACTTTCTATTAAAATAATACATTGTATCTTCTGCATGCATTTGGAAAGTTAATTTCTTGTTGCTGGTAACACTACGTCATTCTTTGAAGGTAGCTTAAATATTGATTTATTGATGAAATTGTTTTAGATGCATACAAGACCAACAAGACGCATATCATACAGTATGCGCCAAAAGTATGGAATAAATTCAATAAAAACGAAACAATTATTTTTTGGAAAAAATCCTCTAACAGGTCGATTTTTAATTTAAAAAATATATATTTTAGCGTAAAATGCGATTTTCAAATGTCATTTGTTTTCGAGTATTGATCGTTTTTTTTTTAAAAGGCAACACCATATTTGTTTCCTTGTTTCTGAAAGATCGTTTAATTCTCTATCAGACAGTACTAAAATTTTACCCTATTACATAGGAAAGTTTTCGAGTAAATGACGATTGAATGTTAGAAAACGTAAATCAATTAAAATAAAGCAAAAACGTTATCAAGTTTAGTTTTCGAATTCCATAGTTCTTTTATGGATCACGTAGGTGAAAATCTTTGCAAAGTGTCATTGTCACACCGACTTTCTAATAAGTATTGTAAGCGACATAGAAATTATTATTCAATTTAAAGTATTATGGCACATTTAACTGTTACTCAAAGAATTGAAATTTTAATTCTTATGGGATACGGGAATATGACTAGAACTCAGCAGGAAGTTTGCGATTTATTTAATGAAAAATATCCAGATCGCCCTATCAACCAATCAACAGTCAGTAAGGTAGAGTCTAAATTTAGATAAACTGGCAATGTTGTAAATATTCCAAAACCTGGACGTCCAAGCATTAATGAAAATCAGAAACAGAACATTTTGATAAGTATGGTGTATAATCCTCATAATTCTTCACGATTGGTTGCATTAAACAATGACACTAGTCAGAGTACAGTGCTACGTATCTTGAGGAAGGAAAAATATCATCCCTACAAAATTCAACTTGTGCAGGAACTCAATGAAGATGATCCCGATCACCGCTTACACTTTTGCGAAATTCTAATGGATTTATGTCAAGGAAATAGAAATTTACACCGGCAAATACTTTTTTTCAGATGAGGCCACATTTTGTCTGAATGGTACAGTGAATCGTCAAACTTGCAGATATTGGAGTCGAAAAAATCCTCATTGGATGACAGAGGCACATACCCAACACCCTCAGAAATTAAATGTGTGGGCTGGAATAGTTGACGACAGAATAGTAGGGCCTTTCTTCTTTGAAGGAACCCTTACAGGACAAAGATATTTAGAGTTTCTAGAAAATGACCTTGTTCCAGTCCTTGCAGTAATTTTTCCTAACGATAATGACCCTGACATTCCTGACGATACCATATGGTCTCAGCAAGACGGTGCACCTCCGCACTATGCGCGCCCTGTATGAGTTTTTTTGGACAACTGTTTTCCTGGGAGGTGGATCGGCAGACGCGGACCGATTTTTTATGGATAAAATTTACGTTTTCTAACATTCAATCGTCATTTACTCGAAAACTTTCCTATGTAAGAGGGCAAAATTTTAGTACTGTCTGATAGAGAATTAAAAGATCTTTCAGAATCGAGGAAAAAAATATGGTGTTGCCATTTAAAAAAAAATTGATGACGTCATTACTCGAAAACAAATGACATTTGAAAATCGCATTTTACGCTAAAATATGTATTTTTTAAATTAAAAATCGACCTGTTCGAGGATTTTTCCCAAAAAATAATTGTTTCGTTTTTATTGAATTTATTCCATACTTTTGGCACATGCTGTATATTCCAAGATATTCAAGGAAATTTCTACCATACCAGTATATTTGTCTGGAATGTGACCTAAGTATTCAAATTATCATTACATTATTTTTTGCTGTAGAATCACCTTATAGATGATTAAATTTACATTTAATATGGAATAGGTAAAAATATGAAGGTGTAATGCTGTAAGACAATTACAAACACTGAGAAAGCAATTATTGCAATGAAGGAAAATTAGTCATTTGACTTCGGTCATTTTTGGTAATTGACTGCAGTCTAATACAAATTAAAATTAAATTATTTATAAAAAATCCGTAACAAAGGAACGTTATTACAAGGTAGGTAATTAATCGATTTCAGTTTTACAACAAATTTAAGGAAACACTAATGCGATTGTGAAAAGCCATTCACCGTGACTACTACAAATTATTTAAACCACTGGACGTTTTAACTTTCTCTTTTTTTTTTCAAGCAATTTCGATTATTCCTTTAAAAAATGTATATATACTGTTTCATTGTACAGTCCACTGAGAAACTGCAGATACTTTTTTTTTAATGTCATTTACGAATTATATAATATTTAGTGAATTAGCACTGAGACAACAATCTCTGCCCAAATACTACATAGCAGGAAATGTTGATTTAATTTTGCTAAATAAAAGAAACACATTTGATTGAAAGGAAGGACAAATATATGGTCTATATTTTTGTATTTATGTATTTTTTTTTTATCAAATAAAACTTCCGTTTTTATCCCTTTTATTTCATATTTGTCATTTATATTTTTTAACGAGAGTAACAAGTGGATTTAAATTCAACCATTTTATGCAAATTAATGTCTAAAGATGTCGGAACCAAGTGAGACATAAATTTGAAAATCGCGGTAACGAGGAACTCCTGAAGATCAGAAAAAATTGCAAAAATTTTAAAAAAGAATAAGCTTACAAAGCCTATATCAAGGAAAAAAAGAATTTTAATGTTGCATAACTTGAAACAAAAAAATAGATGTTCTATTTACAATATGAACGTACAGTAAAGTTCGGTTATAACGTACCGGCAAGGACTTAAAAAATTGGTATGTTATATCAGAAGTACGTTTTAAAAAAATATAATAACTTTTTAAAATTCCTATTAATTCTTAACAAAAATACAAGCATATGTATGTACATGTTTAATAAAAAGCAGCAACAGAAGAAGGCCCTATAATAATGCCGGGACTTGTTTATTCAGTACGTTATAACCATAAGTACGTAATAAGCGTGTACGTTGTAACCGAGCTTTACTGTATATAACCAGAAAAGTGGACACTTGGTGTAGTATTTTAGAACTGCTATTAAATATAAATGGTGAAACCACTTAAGATTTCATGGTGTACCAAAATTTAAATGTCTAAATGTAACATGAAAAAAGTTATAGACATATTCTTGCAAACCTCGTCGACTGTAATTTTTTTAAATTTTAAATAATTTTGAAACAACTGGGTTTGGATATAGTGTTCCCTACATATTTTTATAAACTTAAAATTTCACGCTTTTTCCAAAAATATAATAATACTTATATGACGGAATATATTTAGCTGCACACTTGCAAACAAAAAGGGTGCTTTCCTATTTTAATAACTGTGATTTTGACTATAAATTTATGTTTCATTTTGTCTTATACGTGTGACGTACTTTTTATCTAATTTTTTGTTTGTTACTCGGCATCATTTTATCATTTTGTTATAAGTAATTATTACTGATTTTGTTATGTTTTGTGTACTGTTTTATTCATCCTGTAAAAGGGTTTTATCCCGTTAGTTGAATTAAATAAATAAGGAAATAAATATATAGGGAGTTTGTTTCCTTTGAAATAGTAAGTTGCCAACTACTCATCTAAACCACATCACCCATTGACAAAGTGGTAACTATAACACCCTGTACCTCAGTAGGTATTAATATTTGACCAAAAGTTTAAGCAAATAATTTATTTTTCCACTATAGAATCAGCACGTAATATATTACCCATTCCTAAATGTGATTATTTAATGTACTTTATCAATCTTTTTTATCAAACCACATCCTTTTCCTTAATTTACAGCATGTGGCCAAACATAATATGCATTATAATAAAGAAGGAACCCCACATTTTCTTAACGTGGTTTACATAATATTTTACACAAACATGTTGATTTGAATGTAAATGACTAATTTAAAATTATAATAAATACAGGATGAATCATAATTATGTGCAAAAAAAAATTACCGAAACTTTCTCTGGCTAAAACAAAACAATTGGACACATAAAACTTTGTTCCATAATACCTCCTTAGAAAGATACAGGGTGTTAAAAAGTTTATCAAAAATAATTGTTCCTTCTTACGCCTTGTCCTCATGGACTCGCATTCGTGAATTATTTATTTTAATGGCACAAAAATCTCTACATTTAGTGAATTTCACCAAGTATAATATTTATTATTTTCATCATGGAACTGTCATTGATTGATAGATTGCCAAAAGCTCACAACAAATTTATTAACACCACATAATGAAAGTAGCAATAATATTTGTATACAGAGTGGCCCACTTTTTTGTAGAAGGACTTTAACAGGTGACAGAGAAACGTATTTTAAGAAGAAATGTTTATATCAATATAAGTCCGCAAAAGCTTCGATACGAACGCTTTTAGCCTGTAGCATTTTAGAATAGTCTCATTAAATTGACCTATTACAGATATTAGTTTTTCAATATTTCTTTAATAATGGGCGCAGAAAAAAATACAAGGGATAAAAAAGTTTCTAAACAGAACTGGGAAACGATTTCCTTTAACGGACACGGTCAACGGCGCATCACAAATAAAATTGGGGGCGGAAAAGGGGCCGCGACTTTGAAAAAATTATCACGCGGTAGACTTTCACAATGATTTGTCATACCTATCCAAGTAAATCCCAATAAATAACTAAACCCCAAAATTTGAACAAAATATCTCAAAAACTGTAGGCGTTAGAAAGAAAAAATTAAAAAATTCTTCACTTTTGAACACACTGTAGGTCCGTATCGAAGCTTTTGCGGACTTATATTGATATAAACTTTTCTTCTTAAAATACGATTCTCTATCGCCTGTTAAAGTGCTACTACAAAAAATCAGTAGAATACTAAAAGTTAGTTACCTATATGCAATCATCACTAAGCTAAACACTTAAAAAAGGTTGCATTAATATTGAATATAATTTTTTTTAGACAGCTTCCAATTTACTACAAAAAAACATCTGTTGCCTAACATTCATGGAATGGTGTCTCTACTGTCAATTATTTCTATCATTTTTGAGGATAAAATTAGTAAAATGTTTAAGAGTATTTAAAACAGATTCGGTAGATTGATTGGTTGATTTGGACCTGAGAGGTAGCCTCCAAGAAGTACCAATTTAAATCGGCTAGATTTCATTTTACAGGAGAGCAACGCAACATTTTATTTTTTAAAGGTTCACCATAGCAGTGATTACCAATTACTGATTTTTAATATTCTGCTGGTTCCTCTCAACGACACCTTTTTAAACAAAATTACCTTAGTTTTAACCAGAAAATACGCCCCTGGATATTCTGCACTCATTTAAAATAAAAATATATATATATAAAATGAACTTGTACACCCTGTATCTTTGTAAAGAGGTACATTACTTTTTTACAGTCACTTGTTAAAATTATTCAGTGACCAATTTTCCTAATATATCAAATATTAATTTTACTTAGTCTCATAATTTGCGCTGTGGTTAAGAAAAAGTGTGCCGAAATGTCAAATGCGATAAAGATAGACTTAAGCTTCATTCACATAAGATTAGTGCAGTTGCATTGGTACTGCAGAAAAGTTATTAAAAACGGCGCCGTATTCTTGAAATAGTGTTTTCTACAAAATACAAATAATTTTAGACATTTAATAACTGAATAATCTAGGGTTTAGCAAATAATAGAAATGTTAACTCATCCCACCTGCAAATATTCAAAGATACTGAAGTAAAACGGCGAGAAATACAGGTGACTTTTGTAACGTTTAGATAAACTTAACAGTAACGCCTTTGTACTGCAGTTGTATGGCAGAAGCTAAAAGCATTTTAGCTTTTACCAATCCTTTTCCAACAATCATACAAGGACCAATCAGAAAACTGCTTTTTTGACAGTAAACAGAAGATTCACATTTTTGCAGGTTAAGTTTTTAAATTAGATTCTAATTTAGATATTTAGTTTAGAATTGATTTGCTTCTAAAAAAAAATGGATGAGGAGGACTGTTTGGTTTAGAAACAGTTACTTTTGCTGCTCTTATTCGCAGCGACGTCAATATGTATAAAAACTATACATGCAAAAAAAATTAAAAGAAGATGGTGGGTGCGACCTATTAACCGCAGATAGCACATGCAAGGTGATTTCTATAATTTATATAAAGAAAAAATGCGAAATGAGAATGCTGATTATTTTTTCATTTCACCCGAATGACAGTGGCAGTGTTTGATGACTTGCTGAAATTAGTGGGGCCTCATTTAACCCACAGTATACTAGTATACTGTGATTTAACCAAACATTCAAATAGACCATCTATTCCTGCAGATTGTAGGCTTATATTTTATCTAGGTTAGGCTTTTAATTACTATTCGGCAAATGATAAAAACCAACAATTTCCGTAGGTAGGGACGTAGTTGACAAAACATAAACATAACCTCTCTGAAGGTCAAGAATCTTGAGTTTTTGCATGTCGCCAACTTACAGCGGAAAAATTCCCTAACTTCTTAAGTCTACAGTAATTTTATGTAAACAGAGTAAATAATATTTAACACCATACAATTACAATACAACAGTACAACTGCAGTGCCATTGCACTAATGTTTATCTGAACGTTACTTTATACATTAAAAAATTAGGCACCTTCAAAGTTGTTCTACAGTGGTGCCACTTTTCTTTCAATAGTAAAAAAGTCTTTTATTATGTTATGTGTGCTATTCGAAAACAACAAAATTAAATATAAAACAAACCAATCATAAAATTTTCATTTTATACTATATGACTTATGTAAACGCGATTATTTATTATTTAAGCAAAGAACAATGTAAGAGATACAATTTTTAAAATTTAAAAATAACGAAAAGTCTTCACCCGTTTTTAAGTGACTGGTCATTTAACCATAACCAAATGAAACATACCAACTCCAAAAGAGAACATAGTGTTTTCTTGTGATCTCTTATTTGAAATTGTTTTAAAAAAGTAAACTTTAGTGATGACCTATCACTCGCCAATTGTTTCAATCTATTTCACGTTTTCAAAATTATTCCATGTGTTGTTTAATTTCTTTCGTTTTGTAAATGGGTTTAATAAATATTTAAAAATTTTGGGAAATATTTACCTGAAGCGGCCACCAAATAAAACCCTAGTCCGTAAGTCACCTCAGCATCGACATGTGGATGAATTTTAGCAATAGAATCCTCTATCAAAACAACTATATAATATGAAAGGCTTATAATAGCCATTATCCACAACACTAAAAAAAAAAAAAAAAACATTTTACCAACATTCTTTTATCCTAGATCAATATTTTACCTGTACATGTGCCTAGGACTCCATATTTCCTTGCCATCCGATACAAAAAGCTCTTTGGCCCGATTATGTCAAGGAAGAACCCTAACAGAGCAAAGATGATCGTCATAAAACACAACAAAATCGTAGTTCTCATCATGTTCACGATTGTGGAGTTGATGCAATTATATTCTAAAAGAGATCACATATTTACAAACATCGTTGACATTAGTTAACCCTACAAAACAATGAGTACATAGCCTATGTAATAATTGATTTTTTAACGCATATGTACAGCTTAACATACGAAAATGTCACGTTACAAGTAGCGGTAAAAAATCCAGGGGTGTATTCTGTAGCCAAAAATTTTTTTTTGTAAAGAGTTTGTATAAGGGTTTGTCTTAAGACACCCATAGTCCAGCTACAGCGTGTCAAAAATTAAAAAAATAGAGATAATTTTAACAAATTCGGTGGTCATATTTATTGAATAATAGTAGGTATGAAACAAAAAATTATCTTATTGTGTATTGTCAAATTAAGCTTATTTTTTAAAAAGAATAAGTTTTAATAATGACTTATGCATATTCAAATGCTGAAATGGCCAATATGGTTTACATTTATGGCCTTGCAGATGGAAATGGTACTGAGGCTAGGCGAATTTATATGGAAACATTTCCATATCATCCAAATGCAAATCCAAAAATGTTTTTCAATGTCTTTCGGAGTCCGGCATATTTCAGAAAGGTCCAATTCCTGGAAAACCTTAGAGTGTTAGAACGCCCGAGCTGGAAGAAGCTATTCTACATGAAATTGAAGAAGACCCAAATACTAGTACTAGAAAGATCACTGCAAATCTTAACGTAAATCATAAATTACTTTGGTCCATTCTGAAGCATCAACAGTTATACCCGTATCACATACAAAGGAATCAAGCCTTACTGCCGCAAGACTATCGTGCTTGCCTACAATTTTGCCACTGCATTTTGCAAAAAATTGAACAAAATGTTAACAAGTTTGGTCTGATGAAAACACTAATGCCATAATGGAATTTCGCTTTCAACATCAGTTTTCTTTAAATGTATAGGTGGGCATTATTGGAAATTTTCTTGTTGGGTCTTACTTTTTACCAAGAACTTTATCAATCAATCAATCAATTTTTGTTGTTAATCGGTTGGGAATACAAAAAAGTGTAAAAAAACAAAAAGTGAAGACAATATAATGGCGCATGTGATGACCTATTTTATTTGTAATATTATATAGGTTGATATATATTTTTTTGACAAATAATGATCGGTGATACCCACACCTCCGCCACTGGTAAATTTCTAAAGCTGGTAATTTTTTGTTTTGTATCTACTGTCATACTAAATATGCACACCGAATTTGGTTAAATTATCTGCCATTTAGAAATTAAAAACTGAACTTTTTTTAATTTTTGACACTATAACTGCACAAGGCTGGCCTGAGACCCCACTTTCATATAAAAAAACTTTTACTTCTGGCTACAAAATACGCCCCTTTTTGACCTCTACTTAAGAACACCCTATATACAGACAATTTCCCAATAAAAAAAAATCAGTGATATATTTTCTAATATTAATACTCCAATTGTTTTATTTTTTATTTATTTTATTATTTTTTAAATACATACATATTCCTTGATTTTACTTTTCTATCATTTTCAAAGAAAAATGATATGTGCAACCCACCATATGACAATGCACAATTATATTTTTCTTGGGAAGCACTGAGAATATAAAATTTATTTCTCTAATACCTAGGTACCTACTTAAGAATCAAATAAAATTAAAAGTAAATTATGATTCTTCCATCAATAAATTTTATAGAATTATCAGTTTTATATTATTTTCTAGTAAGAAGTAATTTACATTGTCTCTAAATCAATTTAAATGTTTCAAATGAATTTTTATTTCACGAAATCGAGCTTCATTCAGATATACATAGAAATGTAAATCGAGTTTTTTATAAACATCGTAGTATACTGCTGCACATCAAACTGCAACAGTTATCATTTTTTAGAATCAACACCTGTCCTCTATTCAATGTCAGTAAAGAAGTAAAACAAGCGGACTCAGTGACTACATATGGCTTTGTAGGCATTGTTGTACCAAGGTTTTTCATAATAAATTATAATTCTAAATAGGTTCAAGCTATATGACCTTGACTTTATAATGAATGCTTCGTTTAGCAGTACTGGGAATGTGAACGCAATTATTGATTTGTTTTCAGGTGGCTGCTTAATATTGTTTACTAAAAAAATTCTGGGAAATGTTTTAGGTAGTGCAGGAATTGCAAATTATATAAGATTAATTTCAAAAGGCATACTTCCCAAAATGTTGATACCTACAGAAATCTACAGAAAAATATGCAAAAAATGAAATATTTTAATTTTATCATGGAATATACCTAACATGATTATCTCAATGTTTCAAAATTAATAGATTTTCATTATCACGATCTTTGACCAGTAGTTTATAACTATAATAAAAATACAAATAATTATATTTCTCCGGAATTACCCATCTCAAAAATGACATCAATTAACCACAAGTAAAATTCAATTCTAATTACTTGATAAGTATTTAATAATATTCTGATAAATCGTGTTATGCTAATAATTTTCATACATATAGGTATTTTGAAAAGAAGAATTATCTGAGAAAAAACATGCCATGTTGTTTAATAATTATATTAGCAGTGATATATTTACAGATGTTATTGATACTTTAATTGATAAATACTTACTAGGTATCAACATAAAACCATACCTAGCTACTTATAAACGTTACTACTGAAATTTCCAAATTTAGGTAGGTACTTTAATTCAGCTTAAGTTTTAGGTTATGAACTTACAAATATAACTAAAATAGGTATATAATATACAAATCTTACCAGAGTCGTCAATTGCGGTCTCAACGAAACCAAACCAAAAGAATTGACCCATGGTCAAGTAAGGTACACAAACTGCCCCAGAGCCCGAGATGTTAAACCAAGTCAGATCTACAAGGGACATACTTATAAGGGTTATGGTGATCATATGGAATGTAGCGGATATCAAATTCCTTTCGTCATCTTTGGGGTGCAACCATTGCATTAAATTCGTTGCAAACCTTCGAGCCATGGCTAAGAAACTGAAAATCATAACATGAATTCAAAATATTATAACAATAATACAAAAAAATCAAAATAAAACTAAAGTAGCTACTATAAATATTAGAAGCTTGTACTTACGAAAATTACGAACGTTCTGAAGGTGTTGGAATTAATAATTATGCATTTGAAAAGTCACTCACTCCATTTTAAAGTATTGAAAGTAAAATTCGTCCGATTTAATTACACCGCGTTCTAATGTATACTAACAACAAATGTAGGCCAAAACGCCCCCCCAGAAAGAATACTATTTACTCGCTCTCCTGTCCTCCTGTCCCCGTAGTTGTTTTTATACTAATCATTTGTCATCTGTCAACAGCAAAGCAGCAATCAGTTATATCGGCTAGCCAACATAATAAAAACAAAATAAAAGCATGCGATTGAACTACTATAAGTAAAGTAACACAGATTACAGGAAGAATAGTTAGTAAACAATAAACAAGGCAATAACTGTGCTGTTATTATATGTACCTATCCATCAACAAATATTTGTACAAGATTATTTGTTTATTCCTATTTGTAGGTAGGTACGACGCGATAACATGCATGTAGGCACTTAGTTACTTATTACATTACATGACTATTATCAATATATTAATGATCACCATACAGGTGGGTAATAAAATAAACCACTTCGTATGTTGTCCAAAATTTATTTGTTTACTGAGGAGATTGTTTAATGATGTAAATAAACAATTTTAAAATCGTGCCCGATGCATATGCAACTTGAAATACACATTGTTGTTTTTCAGGTTGTGTGAATATATTTCTAAATATTTTCATTTCCAAACCAATTTTTGAATACCTGATCGAACACCCAGGCCTTGAAGGGGTCCAGCGGGGCCCAACCCCATCCACAATTTGTATAGTTTTATGTTAAGAATTTCGAAAAAGAATAAAGACATATTCAGTGAGGTAGCGAGGATTTTCTTTCGGGGAGGTCCAAGCTGCATATTTTCCAATATAAATGTCCGGACCCGCTGGACGTCACTGCACATACTAATTTAAATATGTAAGGTGTTCGGAAATGATTCGTTAATATTTCTGGGGGTGATTCTACATGAAAAACATTTAGGTACATAACATTTTTTCGGAAACTCAAAATTAACGGGGTTACAGGAGGTCAAAAAAAATGGATTTCTTCTAATAACTTTTCTAATTTATACACTTATCACTAGTGATCCTTTGTATCCGCGCTCTTAATTTGACGCATATTCTCTAACGCCAAAGGGCCTAAACTGTCTCTGGCCTTCAAATAATGAGTTCGACCTTTATCGTTTGAACATTTTTATAAATTTAGATAGAACGTAATTAAGGGTCGTGAAAAAATCTTAAAAAAACGTCCTCTTCGAGACGAGAACCGATTTCGAGAAAAATGACGCCGTATTCTTGAAATAGTATTTTTTACAAATGTAAATAATTTTAGTCATTTTAAGAAATGAATAACATACAGTTTAGCAAATAACGCGAATGTTATCTCAATAATTTAAAAATATACTTTTTACAAAAAATGGAAAGAAATGCTTAAGGAAAGAAATAAATAACAATTTATAACGCCGCTTTAAAATAGTTTTCAGGATGCGTATATTATGTATATGTATGTTGAACATTCCCAAATTTTTTGTCGGATAAGTTCTGAAGTTGTTAATTAATTCGTGCTATATTTTTTTGTAATTGTGTCTAAAATAATTAAAAGACGTCTTATTATCTTTATATGTTTTTATCTATTTTAATTTCGTTTTTCTACAAATTATTGCACATCCCTGGAGAAAGGCATTTTTCGTTTCGCCGCAATAAATTAATTGTCTGTTCGAATTAAAGGACAGTTAATGTAGGCCCGATGTTCCCTAGATGCTCTTATTTTATCTCTTCTTGCCCCTAAGGCTTTCTTTATACTGCTATAAAGGAAAAACTCGAAATATTTTTTGCTATTAAAATGTTTTTAGCTTAAAGTGAGAGCAGCTTAATTTCTTTAACTCTTGAAGCTTGAAGGAGGGGGAGAGTTTTCTTAGTAGAAAAATAAGGTGTGAGGTTGTATTTATCTGCCAGTATCATTAAAATTCTCTATATAGAATGATTCATAGTCTTATTAATGTCATTAAATTTAACCTCGTATTCGGAAGGTCCAATAAAGGCAGAAAATCGAAAATAAAACTAAGTTTGCCTAACCAAAAATCCTCACACTGAAAAAAGCAGATAAGTAAAAAATAACAAAAATCACATCACTATCGCGCACGTATTTTTGACGTTTCGAAAATCTCTCTGTTTCGTTCTCAAAATAGTAATTGTATTAAAAGTATGTCAAGTTTGACAGATTAAAATGTCATCTGCTTCCATAGAGATGTTAAATGATTTTTATTTTGTTGTTACTTACTTCTTCTTGATACTTTGAGTTTAGATCAGGGACGGCCAACCTTTTTCTAAGTCGTGCCAATATTAAGAATGTAAATTTTGTGCGTGTCACTGGTTCATTTTTAAATATTTAGGATTTTTATATAGTTTAAATTATACATCACATACATTCAAACATGTTTTATTAATATTACATTTTGAAATTAAATTAGGTAACACTCTAAAAAATATTAAAATAAAAAATAAGTTTTACATATGTAAGCATCATAAAAACTAGTGCGGCTTTTGAATTTGGACGTTTTTAAGACTAGAAATTGAAACCCCGTGGCTTCTAACGAAGTACTACAGTATTCGAGTAGATGTCGCTACAGAAAATACGTTTATAGTAAAATAGTACTATTATTTCATTCATGTCAAATTTTACCAGAATCCGGGCAAAAAAGAAAGACACTGCAAGCGAGATGCATGATCTTTCATCTCGCTCGCCGGTCACATATTTGGATTAAAAGGGTCGTAAAACCTTCCTATTAGCAATAGCCGCGCCGGCTTATTGCTTTGAAAATGTTTTTGTCCGGTATGACGTATTTACACAAAAAAGAAGGCACGTGGTTAACCATCCTAGAGCTTTTTATTCTATATTTTATTATTTATCCGGACTCAGACTAGAGTAGGTGAGAACGTGCGGATCTCTAAGTAGGCATTTTTATTGTGTTATTGTTGTGCTGTGAAAAAATTGAAAAATATGAAGAATTATGGAGAAACAAATTACGAAAATTGTATACTGCCAGAAATTATACTGTATGAAAGAAAAGTATGGAATAAATTCATTATTTCTAAAACAACAAAGTTTCATGAAATTTCCTCGGACACGTCGATTTTGCTTTTTAAAAAGACTCTTTTTTATATATACTCGCGACAAGAACTCAGACGACTTACGTCATACGAACAAATGAATAATTTATTATATTTTCATCAAAATATTTGAGAAACTGCAACTGATAGTAATAAAACTATATACTACACTAAAAGTTTGCATTATATATTGCACAAAATTGCAAAAAACAATTGTTTTTAACGCAACCAAATATCGAAAATTACGTTGACAATAAAAACAAATGTGTAACGTCAGTAGTGACGTCTTACGTCTGAATTCTTGACGCGAGTATACCAACGCATTTCCGACGTTCATTTGTTTTCGCGTGATGACGCCATCGGATATATTTTTTAATAGAGCCCAGATATTTTTTCATCGGATTCTTGTATAGCTTAACTTGCTGAATTCAACTTTCAGAGATAATAATAATTTGTTGTTGTTAAATTGTTTCAAAGTAAAGAGTTCTATTTTGTTTCTGCCAGTTTCTGAGGTGACTTGATTTAATTTGTTGTTTTTGCTATCAAAAGATGTAATATTCTAACATGGAATCTAATAAAACAAAATAATAAATTAGGGGGTCAAATACGATTAAGGCAACCAGAATTTAATTATTAATTAATTAATTATTAGTTGATTATTGTTAAGTTGTTTTAAAAATAAAGAGTCCTTATTTTGTGATACTGCCGATGAATTCACTATATCCATTTTACTCTCAACCAGCCCATCACAGACACAAATGGGATTCAATTTTATTGGATCGGTTATTATTTTTTTCTCGGAAAGTTGAAGGAATAAAGTATTGAAATTATACATTTTTGAATTCAACAAGTTAAGCTCTACAAGAATCCGATGAAAAAATATAGGGGTTCTATTTAAAAAAATATCCGATGACGTCATCACGAGAAAACAAATGAACGTCGGAAATAAGAAAGCAAAATCGACGTGTCCGAGGAAATTTCATGAAACTTTGTTGTTTTAGAAATAATTAATTTATTCCATACTTTTCTTCCACACTGTATACAGAAATATTCCTAAAGGAAAAAGATGTATAGATCCGCAATATATAAAGGATGCACAAATTAATAAAAAAAGTAGTTATATTTTGTGATTTTTATCTTCATCCCTTACATTTTTTAAAATCTATTCCAAATAGATTACTGTAAACTCTGCCACGAAAATAAAAAAATTAAAAATTTTAATTAGATTTTTATTTATTTAATTATTACATTTATTTATTTATTAAAAGCTATTCCATAATAATTTTTAGCTATGGAATAAATAGTAACCAAGACAAAGAATGTAAGTACTAAAAATACTATAAAATCGATATACCTATGCTTCCAATAAATAACATCCAGATACATAAACATGAAAAAATGAAATACACAATTACAACTATATTTTCCACTCCACAAGAGACACGACACTTTGTGGCTATATGTAAGACGATGTTTATTTAGTTTTACTTTAATCAACTGAAAAGAAAGCCTATATGCAACTGAATACTTTTGGCAAAAATTACAGTTTTAAAAAATATTAGATTTTTAGTAATTAGAAAAGCCCATTAATGCATTTCTTAAGCATGTAAAGCAATTAGTAAACTAAAATATGGAATTAAAATATTAATATTACTATTAAATTGTAGCGTATATCTAAGTGAGTTTCACTAGCCTATTTCTATTTTTTTTTATTCATAATGAAATTAGTAAATCTATAAATATGGTTCAGCCCTAGATTCAGAAACGCCCCATATAATTCGAGCATTTGAAACATCCTTAAATTATTTACACATTATTCATAAAACCGTTTCTTTGGAAATTGAAATTTATTTTTTTTTCTCTGCTATTGTTTCTAACCTTGCATAACTTTTAAAAATCGAAAAAATGGAACCGGCGAAGTATCTCCGTTCCCTCAGTATCTTTATTTTTTAGGCGTTGTTTACAAAAATAATGATTTGATCAACCATAAAAAATATCTCTTTTAAATTTCAAGCTGATACGTCATAAATTGGCGTTATTACGGAAAAACGATTTTATTAGTTCAACTTTAACACCCTGTATTTTTTAAATGATGCTTTTTTGTATATAGGTAAGTAAAGTTAAATCGTTATATTTTACAGTAAACAATACGCAGTTCACGAGATGACTTGCTTTTTTGTTTCACTCTGCATATGATATATATATATATGTGTATACTAATACATATTCGAAAAACCAAAAAAAAGCTTTTTTTCATATACATTTATTTGAACTTTGCGAATTACAATTAGCCCAAGACCCATTAAAATAAGGACATAACACTAAGTAACACCTTGTATATAAATTATCGAGAATAAATGAATTTATAAATTGTTACAAATAATATGAGTTTGCATTATTAGTTATAATTTTGTACGTTTTAATTGAAATAAAATATAATTTTGCGGTATAAAATTAACATGATTTTGTTTTAGTCATCAATAAATATGACTACTAGTTAATAATTACGTTATACTAAATTAACCGCAATAACTGGTACTTAGTTCGTGAAAAATACCCTAGCGCATTTGTGAGTTCATTCATAAAATTAGATTTAACGAGTGCGACATCTATTTCAAACTAAGCCAACTAAGGGTCAAACGAATTGTAAATAATGAATGAATATTTTATGATAACTTTATTCCAATATAACTTTTTTAATAAGAAAATGCTGGCGAAACTATGAATTAAACTGTGACCAGCTTACTATTTAGAAGACAACGAAGTAAAATATATCATAATTCCTTAATAATATGAAGAAATAATCGTTTGTTTTTAAAACGCTAAAAAACGTACATGTTTAGAATTTAATGTCTCACAAAATAATTACATATCTCAAATTATTTTTGCTTTGTTATCTTTGCCTATACTTTGTCAAATGTGGTGTAAAATTATATTACTTGTTTTCAGTGTTTTAAAAAGATATATTGGAATAAAAAAAGGTCTGTTTTCTATTAGTTTTCTATATAAACTAGGCAACCAGTAATTATCGGTTTCTGTCCTTAATGATGATATCTATATTAGGGTTAACTTTTGAAGAAGCAAGTAAGATCAGATGCTTCAGATGAAGGTCAGTTAATTTTGAACGATATTTGGTCTTTATAATGTTTATAACAGGGGTCAACATGTTCGCAAACATATGTTGACCCAAACCTGCAACAGTATTTAAGAGCCAAATCGTGTAAATTTGGAAACTCGCTCAATGGAATGAATTTCCAAAATTCAGAATAATCTGGATTAGTTGAATTTGAAATTAACTCCTTATATTTATTTGTAAGGACTGTATGGTTTTGCAGGTCAATAATTTCTGTTTGAAGTTGTGGAGACTACTGACTTATATCTTCAACAGAAATTAAAAATGGATTGGTAAATAATGCAGTATTTTTTATCCCCATTAAAATCAGAAAGTCTGCTGCAGAATGAATTATGCAATTGTGCTATTAAGTTTTTGAATTTGATGTATTTTGCTTTTTTATTAAATTTGCCAGCTCTTGCATTCGCGGAAAATGTGTTAACCTTTGTTTTTCAAAATCATTTGAAAAAAGCTCAAGTTTTGTTATAAAAGACGACACAAGGTTTAATAATGTTGGAAAAATACAATTTTTACCTTGCAATCGTACATTCAGACTATTTAAATGTCCCATTATATCTGTAAGAAAGGCAAGATCCCACAACCACTCTTCACTCTTGAGAAGTAAGCACTCATTGGGTAATTCACCAATTTCTTCGAGATATTTTAGAACGCTCTGCTGCAAATTCCAAAATCTTTCTAAAGCACTTCCTTTTGAAAGCCAGCTGACGGTACAGTGAAGGAGCAATTCACTGACGAGGAAGCAGTCTCATCAGGAAACAAGTTACGAAATTGTCGGCGACCAAATCTTTGGCGCAAAGAGCTTCCTGATGTATGATGCAATGGTACTTGAAAATGTCCCTTTCCAAATAATTCTGAAATAAAGCTACGCATCCTTTTGTATTGCCCGTCATGCACGGTGCGCCATCCGTACAAATACTATCTAATTTGGTCCACTCTACTTTGGTACTTTCAATTGCACTTTTTAGTTCAGTAAAAATATCCTCACCTCTAGTTGAAATTAGTTGACGCAAATAAAGAAGTTCTTCGACCACATCAAAGTTATTGTTAATATAACGCACAAATATACTCAACCGTGCATTATCTGTAATATCGCAGCTTTCGTCCAAAGCGAAAGAAAAATATTTACAAGACTCAAGCCCAGTAGATATTTGTGTAATAACGTCCATCGCCATGTCGTCTGTACGCCGCATCACAGTATTACGAGAGAGAGAGCTATTTGGTCGACCATTTTCTTGATTTTTTGATCATCTGAATATTTAGCAAATATTAATAAGCTACGTTTGATTAATTCCTCTCCATCGGAAAGGTTTTTTTTTCCGAGCCAACAAAAGACATAAGAGGCTTTTATCATTGTTTCCATGTCATCACTCCTTTTCTGAAAAACTAACTGTTGCGCTATTAATGATTTTTTCTTCTTATTTATAAAATCGGTTCGTAAGTTTGAACCAACAGGATATTTAGAATTGAAATCAGAATGCATTTAGGAACTGCAACACAAGCTCCGCAAACTAAACACACCGGTTTCACAATATTTTGTTTGGTAAACAAAAACTGCTCCTCCCAAGCCAGGTTAACATCACGAATGGCAATATCGTCTTCATATTTTCTTTTTGACGTACTTGGTTTATTAATTAACATTTTTTGCCACGAAAAATGAAATAAGAGATAAAAATCGAATGTACGTTGTACAATGTTGTACGTTACGTGAACGGACGCTTGCAGCCCTGGAAATACCCGAATGTAAGATCTGGGGTGCGAGAGAGAAAACACTACTAGGTTACCCTTGTCTATCCCATTATGAAGATACTACACATATGACTAAATAAATAAAACGCGTTTAAAGGATAGGTTGACAAACATCGCGAGTATGAGCGTCATCTGACGGTTATTTGGAAAAACTCTACTACTTGAAAAAAATTTGCATACAGAAAACTGTGTCACAATTTAAAAAGAAAAGCAAAGTTGGCAGTATAACTGGTAGAGTTCGCTGTAGCGAAAAGAAAGTAAAGAAACTAATAAATAATTAAAATCTGAGGTTAAAACATGTAACATGATTTTCTGTGAACATGAAACATGCACGAAACATGGATGCAATGGATGGGTAAAAATTAATATATTTTTGCAGCGTGATGAAGGTAAGTTATCGCTCTAGTGCAGTCTGATAAATGTGTTTGACTAAAATTTAATATAACGCAAACAGTTAATTATAGTTAGTGAAATGATTATCTAAATTGCCTTGCCTACTTTTGTTTGTTTTATTTTTTAATATAAAATACTGTTTAATATACTGCTGTGTACCAAACTGCAAAAATATATATTATTCCTATGATATCACAGATACTTCTTACAGAAATCAAAGCTTTTTCAGAGTTACTGCAGACAGGAAAATGTTTGGGGTTAGAATCAATTCGCAAATTATGTAAACCAGATTTTAATCTCACGAACAAAAATTGTTACTTTGAATTAAATGTTTTAAAAATATTGAGAAGAATAACTTCACCTTATTTTGGTATTTATTTATTTAAGGTTGATTCGTTTTTTTAGTGAATATAAAAGTAATGATAAATACATATATCTACGAGTCTACTGATTTTTTTTACTAATACTAATAGAAAAAAATTATCAGTAATACATGATACTGATGAGAACCATTGTAGTTCGGAACAAATGTATGTAAACAATAACATTTAGCATAAAATATGCATCTATTTTTTATCATGTTAATCGCTATAATTACTAGTCATGTAATCAATTTCTTTTCCTATTTATAATAGAATAAAGAATTAAAAAAACAATTCTCTTTTTATTATTAAACCATTCTTTTGTAATAGATATATTATAGAATTTATTGTTTTATATAGTGTGTAACTTACATGAAATAAAATTCATAAATCATTGACTACATAATTCTGTAAAAAATCTGTTCAACTTTTATATTTGAACTTTTAATTTTTTACGAAATTTTGTTATCGAGAATTATGAATTTTATTTCATATGTACGTTGCACTTTATATATTAAAGTAAATTCAAATTTACCGCCAATGAAGCGTAATGAAGCTTATTATACAGCGACATCTATTGTACAGATTTTGAGAGTTATAGTTTTCTCAAAACAGAAAACGTAGCATAGTGCAAATCCTATTTTTTTTCCAAATGAACGTAAGATGCCGCTAGGTATGTCTGGAGCAAGTCGTGCTTCCCATGAAAGACAGAGAAAAGAGCCTCTTATTTAGTTACTCATATGATACTACATGCCGCTGCGAGCGTCGGGCGCGTGGATCCATATGTGTAAGAGTAGAGTGGGAGTTTGAATTTAAATCGCGTATTCGTGCTCGTTAAGTCCTTAGCGTGCCACTTCGTGGCACGCGTGCCGCGGGTTGCCCACCCCTGGTTTATATGGTCTAAAAAGTTATTACTATGGACAAGTATATTCAATTTTGAACTACTGTAATTCTGTCAATATCGAAAATGTATTAATTTCACAAAAGAGAATAATTTGCACTATGTTATTCAGTTAACTGTTGTGTCAATATACATTTTGCAGTGTATTGTGTATGTAAAAAATCACCCCTCTCAATTTTTATTATACACAGAAAGACAAATTTCGTACAACCTTAGGAATCAAAATAATATTCAATTTTTCAAACACCATCTAACAAAAACAGCAAATAATCCATTCATTATTGCTCCTCGATTATATAATCACCTTCCGGATAGCTTTCAAACGAAAAGTTAAGCTATTGTTACGTCTCATTCGTTTTGCAGCATAGTATTTTGACCGATTTGATTTTTTAGAAATTGTATTATGTTTCTGTTGCTTTTTTTGTTTTTAATCTTTTATTATGTCTGTATGTTAACTCTGTATGAAATTGATATTGTAATTGGCTTGTCCAATGTGATGTTCGATATTTATGGATTAATAATAATAAATAAATAAAAGTAAGTGATATTTGGAAATAAAAACGTTTTATCTAGAATCATACTTATGTTGCCCATACCTAATTGTAAGTAGGTATAAATAAACATGAAGGTTTGATAGTATAGTTTTACAAAAAATAATTCTTCTACTAGTTCCATTTGTTGAATGAAAGCACGTAAAGTTCTATTGTTGAAGAGTTTATACTTAAATAGTGCAAATACTCAACTGCACATTTCATTTTCAGTTTTAATAAAGTGCTTTGTTTCCACGAAAAGCCTTGCCACAAGCAGATAGAACCGAACAAAACAAGCCCACTTTATGATAAAGGGGTGAAACTACCGAATAAAATTCTGCACACAAAACCTTATTTTCACCTCTAAAGTCCAGCGCCGTTGTCGTATAGCTTTTTATAATATACGAGAACTGTCACTGTTTTAGCAGCTTATTCTTTTACATATTGTTGTGAACATAATAGTTATTTATGTTTTAAGAGCGCAAAGTGATGCATTATTGCTCGAGAGCAATAATATCACTTCTTGCTCGTAATGCATACAAAGTTTTATCTACAATCACTTAACAAAATAAAACTTTTCAATTATTAACATTATCGCAATGAGAACATTAATTACAACAAATAGAACAAAGATAAAAAATTCATTTGCTAGCATTCGTAATTTGTATGCTGAAGGAACAATCTTTAATAATAATTCCTGATCTAGAAGGCATATTAGGGCTATTATATTCTGATATGGCAAAATGCCATTCATCACTGCGATTGCTACATTCAATTAGTTGTACATTATTATAAATGTTCTTACTGGTTTCAATTTTTCATTGATGTTATTATCTATGTATCCTTCTGCAACTGTAGAACTCTTCCATCCCCCGTGTCACTTCAGTTAAATGACACTCTGGCAGGTTAAGATAATTAGCAATAGGGCAATCCAACGAACTGTCAAATCACTTTAAAAATGGCGGCTGTAGGACAAACAACTCGACATATGACAAGCAGAAATTTGTGCTTTTGTGTAGAACTGTGTGTTTTGCTCATTATATTTTATACCTATTTCGGAATACCAAGGATAATTCAGACTATCATAATGGTTTTGTTGTGTTATGAATTGTGGGAGTAGAGGACAGCGAGATCAAGTTAGATTTTTAGGATTCCTGCTGCATTGAATTATAGACATAGAACTGATCTCAATGAACTCTCTCATATAAGACGGCAAAACTGGCTTAATGCAATAAAACGGCAAGACCTAACTCAAGAAAAAATTAAATACAGTGTCATTTGTTCAAAACATTTTGTATCGGGAAAGTTAATAAAAAGTGATATACAACAATTTAAAAGCAGATATTTTAGGTAAACCGGCTGCTTTAACAGATAACTTACATCTTGATTGGATTCCTACATTGCATTTGGTTATCAAATTACCGCTGCAACGTTGTCAGAGACCAAGATGGATAGATATAAACGAAAATGTAGTGTTGTGGTAATGTTTTCTGAAGTTTTAAATATCTGCAATATTTATATGTAAAAGTAATATATACCTATGCTTGTATTTACAATTTTTACTTGAAATTTTGTAAAGAATTTATTTCTAAAGTTTGACTATTTAAACTTGACTCACCCTTTTCTTATATACCTACCTACATTTCAGGAATTAGTTGTTGATAAAACACACAGTTCTACACAAAAGCACAAAATTCTGCTTGTCATATGTCGAGTTGCTTGTCCTACAGCCGCCATTTTTAAAGTGATTTGACAGTTCGTTGGATTGCCCTATATCGTTTGGTATTTTGGCAATAACAATCATCACTACCACTTGATTAAAACACTTGTCTTTATTAAAGTTTTGGAAGAATCGTGCTGGTGTATTTCCGTTTTTGGGTCTCAAGGCTACATGCTTCCTATGAATGACAAAAAGTTGATAGAAGTGTCTTGAATGTTATTTGTGAGAGTAAAAGTTCGACTTCTTATTGTTTTTAAATCAGGAATAATAGCTATCAAAATGGATTCTTTGTTCTCAATATCTTTAGCATTCATTTTTACTAACTCGTCACATTTGCAGGCACCTGAATCAGAACTACCTATAATAAAATATTCCTATCCTAGTTACGGATTTTACAATAATCAGTATATACAGAATTTACCCTTTTTAATAAGTATGTTTCATCATCAACTTCGCTCAAAGACCTGTATTTTTCCGCTTGCAAAATAGTTTTTGATTTCTTGAGCTTATATCCAACTCCTTGCTTCTTTAACAATGCCGTCAACTTGTTTAACCTGCTTAAGTCAATATCATTCTTGGTATGTCATGTGGATTTTACCATCGAGTAAATCGACGATGCTTTATCACAAAACAGGCGAATTCTGAATATTTATAAAATTTCTTCGACTCTCACCGCCATAAATAAGTTATATTTCTTCTCGTATGACTTCTTTGATTTTTCTGGCAACAAACCAAAAGTTACAATTTCTGCAGCATTTATAATCTCCGGAGGTGCATTCGGGATGGCACTGGCACTATTTTCAATTTCCATCATTTTTTCAACTAAAACTGTCTAACTAAACTGCGCAAATTTTACAAAATTTGACAATTGTTAAATTTACTACTTAAAAAGGACACTATTTACTTGGTTGGTATTGACGACGAACATTTGCAATAATGTGATAGTCATGTGACACACCTCAATAAACGTCAACTCTTCATTGTCACTATTAAGCAAAAAACCTTATTTTAATTAGTGATTGCAGATAAAAAAATTCAGTTTCTCAGTTACAGTGAATTAGCAGTTTCCTCAGCATCAAAAATATTCTTGATCAGATTCAGTTAGATGTCCTGTAGTTTTCTTAAAAGCATATCATAAGGGCAATAAAGTAGGAAATCATTTGCATCTCATATACTTATACAAGCTAACTAAAATCTAAAATATATACATTCAAATTTGTACAAACTGATAATATAATTTAATAACGATAACCACCTGTTGATTTGGTACTAGGAGCAGTGTACTGCCTGGTGATTTGTGGCTGATGCAGTGTAGTTCCAAACGTGGAAGAAGAGGAAACACCACCGCTAAAAGAAGACGAAGAAGCGTACCCAGACGTGCTCAAACCTGATGAGGCAATTTGCAAAGACTTTTGGATTTCTGCAGGTATAGGTGGAGGCGTGGGAATATGATCTCCTGAGGCTCTGAACCCATTTTCGTCTGCTACGTAGGTGACAGTTATGGTTTGGCCGTCAGGTGCTTCGTAGGAGTAAGTCCCGTGGACTACAGAAGATGCTTGGTCCGTGCCAGCGTTCTGGATGTGGCCTTGTTCTTCTTGGCTTATCTTGTTCTCGGTTTGGTAACTATAATTTGAAAACATATTTTGTCTTAGGCTAAATGGTATGTTGTAAAACAAATATTTTTTATTCACTATTCTTAGAACATACTCAAATCTGTAGCTTCCATCGCCGCTGTTTTCATTGTTGTATCTTAGGATGGCGATTGGAATTCCTGTTGAATATGTGGCAGGGGCGTGGTAAAGTCCAGAGGGCACAGGTCCTGATGGTGGAGCAGCATATGACGTCGCAATACCTTCAACACAGTGTATGAGCTTTTATTTAGTATTTTTACGATAACATTTTGATTGCAGTGCACTGAAATTTTAAATGTAAAAAACTAATAACGGAAAAGGAACTACGAAACGACCGTACAATATGGCACACTATATAAGACTGTCTCTGTTGCACTCTCCAGAGACGAGGCATGCATAAAACTTCACAACTTCCCTCCCGATTTATGAAATAGGTACTGTATTTTTCAAATACTTTGACTTTCTACCGATTTATTAAAGACTTAATCAAATCTGGCATTGGATTTGTGTTCAGTACATGAAAATACATAAGTTTATCATAGTTGGTATCTTCGGATAACGACTCTGAGAAATTTTGTGTGCCGTTGTATTTTTTTGTTCAATTCTATTTGCCACTTTCGCTGTTTAAAAAATAGACGATATCCATATTTCTTAAATCTTACCCGATTGTGTGAAAGCAGATCCTGAACTTGTAGAAAATCCTGAAAATGGCCTTGGTCCTGATAAGAAACTGCTACTTCCTCCAGCGCTATGAGCAGTAATTGGTGGTAAATAGTTGCTATGTAGTTTTTCTGCATTTACCATAGCAAATATTAAAATGACACAGATTATCTAAAAAATACAATACATTGATAAAATATTGATCACTAATACACCATTTTATACGAAAAAACATGTGTCAGGTGCCCAATTTGATACCAGTTTTTCATGTGATTCTGAAAATTTAGATGAGGGTGGTTAGGTAATAGTATATTAAACAATAAGGTTTGAAAACGACTCGACTTGTGGACCAATATGTCTCGCTCGTGTGCAAAGAGGTTTTCAAACGAGTTTTTTACGATACTTATTATACGACTGCAAACAGAGACCACAAAAATCAAATTTTAATTTAAATCGTTTTTATTACTAAAATTGCCAACGCATTGACAAAATAAATTAAATACAACTTTTAAGTTAACTCGTTTTTATTAAGAAAATTGAAAATAGTCCACTGTTCATCTCTTCTTTACGCTGATGATATGAAGTTATCTTGCAGAGTAAATAACTATATTGATTGTCTATGTTAATATAGATAATATTCAAAAATGGTATGACTAAAATAAATTACACCTGAACATAGATAAATGCAAAGTTGTCTCATATACCAGTAAATTCATACAATTGGGTTTAATGAAACATCAATGAGAATAGTTTAATTCGCACAGATATATTTAACGGCCCAACTTACTTTTAGAATTTCAGAATATTGTAGCATCTGCCTCACAAATGCTAGGCTTTGTTATGCGTAATCTAAGTTTTTTGTGAGCACTCTTTAGATACTGTATGATACTTTAGTACGACCTAAATTGGAATATGTTAGTATGATTGTGTTCTCCATACGAGCCGACACAGAGCAGGTAGGTATAGGGGGTCCGAAAATATTGCAATTTAATCATACATACCAATATACAGAGTTACACACAAGCGGAGTTACAGGCCTTCAAACTGGGGCCAAATACTTGGAAAAAACTTAATATCTCATGATTTTGGTTTATTATTGGTCTTCTTTGACTATGAGTTCAAGTAAATTGATATAATTGATTGATAAGGTGTTCATTTAGAGTAAGTCATTCCTAAAATTATACCAAATTACTTTTCCATTGATCGAATTTAAAAATGATAAATATCCCGCGCAGTTTTAAAATTTTTTTCAAGAAAAATGCATTAATTAAAACAAAATTTAGAATTTAGTTTTATTAGAAGAAATCAAAATCAGTAGTAGGCTTTGTCTTTAAATTTTGACAGTAATGAAACTATTTCATTTCTACTACTATTTGCTGTTGAAAATGGTTGGAAAATGTACGTTCAGCTAACAAGTTGACAGTATACTTGTGCTAGGTTTCTGTGAAGGAAACTAGAAGAAGTGTGAAAGAATCTCGTAAAATAATTCCAAATAGATTTCCCATAGAGAAACATTTTCTACCAGTTACAATGACTTGAGGCCAATTTCAATATTGCCAACACTGTCCAAAGTTTTTGAAATAATAATTTGTAAACAAATAAAGCAATTTTTAAATTCAAACTCAATTTTACCATCAGTTCAGTCAGGATTTCGAAAAAACCATAGCACGCAAACGGCTCTTCTTAAAATAATAAATGATGCTTCTATAGCTAAAGATAATAAATTATCTACAATTTTAGTCTTACTTGATCAAAGTAAAGCATTTGATCTAGTCAATTTTGATTTATTAATTGCTAAGCTGAAATATATTGGTTTTACAGAAAACACTTTAATTTGGATTAATAGTTACTTAAGGGGCAGGTCGCAAAAAGTGATATTAAACAACGTAATGTGCTCGATGGTAAAAGAAACCTCATCCGGTGTCCCCCAAGGTAGTGTGCTGGGTCCAATTTTCTTTTCGTTGTTTATCTTTGACATCACTGCGGATATCTTGCATTCTCAGACTCATCTGTACGCAGATGACATTCAAATTTACCTATCAACTAATTTTAATTCTGTAAATCATACTATTGAACAGATGAATGATGACCTTCAAGTTTTATATAATTTTTCAAGTAACCACGGCCTTCGTTTAAATCCCAACAAAACTAAAGCAATTTGTCTTGGATCAGAGCGACATACTAATTATATTACATCTAACTTTACTCTAAAATTACATAACGCAGATGTGCAATGGGTATCTTGTGAAAAAAGTTTGGGGTTGTACATAGATTCGACATTAAAATTTGAGAAACATGTATTATGCGTAGTCCGAACTTGTTTTTTTAAATTGAAAGTTTTGTATAACTTTAAATCAACCTTTGGACAAGAAACTAAACTAAAATTAATAAAAACTTTCATATATCCCCATATTGAATATTGCTGTGCTGTATACTATAATTTTTTAACGCAAAATTGTCAACAAAAATTACAACGGATTCAAAATGCCTGCATGAGATTTGTGTTTAATATTCCTCCAAGAAGTCATATAACTCCTTATCTTATTAAGATAAACGAATTAAATATTAAACTTAGAGTTCAGTATCTGTATAGTATATTCTTGTATAAATTGTTAAATACTAAGGAGCCACTGTATCTTTATGATATTATATCTCGAAGGTCTGACGTTCACAGTGTCAATATAAGAAACAATAAGTTTCATATTCCACAGCATACCACAACACATTTCCAGGGATGCTTCTCCTATTTAGTGCCATTTTACCTTAACCAAATTAATACAGACTTGTCTGTTACTTTATCATCCTATAAAAAAAAGTTAAAATTGGAGCTACTAGAGAGACTTGTTTATATAAGGTATATCAGTTATATATAAAAATGTTACTATTGCTGTAGAATAATTTGAGATGTTTATGTTTTCATCTCGTATGTTATGATTATTGTTAGAAATTATTTTATCTGTTATTATTTTATTAGTTATTATTTTGTTTTTGCTATTCTTTCCTCAATACGCGAAACGCATAATTTATTAGCATTTAAAATTTTAGGAGAGGTGTAAGACAGCTTTGGCTAACCTCCTCCTTTTGTGTACCTATACTACTGTCACCATTGTTTAGTTTAAGTTTTTGTATTTCATTATGTGTGCACAATAAACCATTCATTATTATTATTATTATTATTAATGTCAAAATGCGGTCTCAAAAGACAGGAAAGTTTTTCAATAATATCCAAAAAGGTCGGTCAGTGGTCGCGTGGTTTAAGGCGTCAGTACTTGAATCGAGGTGACTAGATCGGTGTTGGTTCGAGCCCAGCTGCCGGTATACCGTATATAAGCTATATTCGTGGAGAGGTTTGGCGCCCTCTCTGCGGGTATGGTAGGGTGGAAGAATGTTGGCTTGGGTCAATGTGAGAGATTGATACCGGTTGATATTTGACTACCCCCCTAATTAATGAGGTTTTCCAGGTTTCCCTCATTCCTGCACTGAATAGTGGTTAGGGCCTACCAACGTAAGTCGTTCCTGGGCGCAAATGCGGCCTGCTTAATAATAATATGCCGCCCCCTCTCCCGCACAAGTCTCCGACTTCTGGGCTAATCCCTGTGATTAGAATGAGGGGTAGAGATATTATTATTATTATTATTATTATTATTATTATAAGGTCCTAGTATATAGTAATTGTATTACGAATATATATAACGTTATAAGAAAAAATCATCATTTATTAGATAAAGTAAATTTAAATTTTCGACAAAGAGTAAATTTATGTTTTAGAGAAAATTGTGCCGATTTTTAACAGTTTCTTTAGTTTTCATTTTTTATTTTATAGTTATATTACCAACTGTCAAAATTTACAAAGCCTGTCTTTTTGATTTTTTCTAATAACCACTATTAAAATCTTGTTTTAATTAAGGCATTCTTTCTTGAAAATTTAACTAGAGCAAAAAAGTATTTTTAATTAAATTCTGAGCGGAATATTATCATTCCTTTTCAATTCGACCAATGGAAACGATTTTATATAATTTTAGGGGTGACTCACCCTCAACTTTGTATATAGGTATATTTGATTAAATTGCAATATTTTGGTTTTGTTATTGTTTTAGCCATTTGTTTATTTGAGTTTCTTTTGTCTTGTGGATTTTATTAATTAGTAGTGTATCATATGTAATATTGCTTTAATATGTTGTTTTTCTCGATCCTGTTAAGCAGTGATCATTATGTTGGGTTTGTATAATAAATAAATAAATATTAATAGTATAAAAAGTATCTCAAATAAAAATTGGCAATAAATCTATTTCTTTATATTTTAAAATTTTCTTCCAAATATATTAATAATTTAAAAAAAGTCGTCTGAAGCTACTAACTGCTATTTAAAACATTTTTTAATTTGTTTCAACATTAATAGAGCTACGAAAATCCGTATTAAATGGGACCCTCAGTATAATAAACAATAGAATTCAATTACTGGTAACAATATATTGATAAATCATTACATTAAAATACTATAAAAATAACTTACCACCTTCATTATTGAACAAAATTCCTTACAATGCCAAATAAACTTATCTGATAGAAAGCACCATCGACACATGTATGAGACAATAGCAAACACATCGGTATATATACGCTCACACTATGGTTTAATTGTGATGCTACAATTAATATTTAAAAATTTTACGCAAGGACATCCCCCTAGGCGTAAGGAACAGTAACGTGTACCATATCGGTCATCTTTGAAGTTTCTAAGGTGGGTACACCGCGAGGATGGGCAAGGTTGTGTGTCAGTGAATGCGACCAATTAGTTCATCCTAGGACAAGCTGAACGCTCAAATACTGACGCTCTTTCGTGGAGATACTTCGGCTTGGAATGCTTTGAGTTATGATTTAGTGGTCTTCAATGTCACATGACTTAATTAAAATAGTTGAAAGAAATTCTTACAGAATTTAGTCAGCATACGAGTATTACTGGAAACAGCATTAAATTTAATCATCTACATATGTAAATAATCTAGGCACTGAATATCTTTCATAAAAATGACGAAACCCACTAAGCAAAAAACCTCTGTAAGAAATGTTAAATAAGTTTCCTCAACAGTTAAAACTTCGCTTGTGACTTTTTGTGAGAAGCTTATTAACATGACAGAAGCACAAATGTTAGCCACAGACCACGGTGAATATTACAAGCAAAAAATATTTTCCTAAAAATAACAGTATAGATTCATACGGTACCTTTTAGAAATTTCAATATTGTTGGAGTTTTTTATATGATTCAATTTGTCCTTAATTACTTTTCGATGATACTGCGTAATTATGTTAATTATTATATTCCGCGCTCCTTGATCCTATCTCTAATAAAGTCTAAAGATTTTTTTTAAATGTCTGACCTGACGAATATCTATACCTGAACAAATTAACGCAGAGCAGTTCTGTTTAAAAGAACGTTTGGGAAGTATTAGCAACTACTCTTAGATCTATCGATTTTACCATATGTGAATAGTTTTTAGTAAATTATTATTTATTTATAAGCACAACAAATATGCTTGTCCTTATTAATCATAAAAACATGTAGAAGATGTCTGCATTGTGCTGTGCAGAGGATATCTAACTGTAAGTTTTTTTTTAAACATCTCCTAGTAACTTTATTTTTCGCATAACTTTATATATTAAATATCCTAAGATTAAATTAAATATTAAAGAAGATTTATACAAGTTGCATATAAGGTTCCTGTATTTTACAATTTTCCAGAATGTTTGTAACCTCGCGTGTTTACTGGGAATTATCTTTAAAAAATGATATATGTTGCGATTTTGGTAGGCAATAACTTTTTAAGTACTTTCGTCAACATTTACATTGCGAATAATCGTATAAAAAATCTATTAGTCTAAGATCCTTACTTTTTTCTGGTCACTGTTATTGCCCCCTACATGGTGTCACCTAACGAATGATACATACTTCAAGGGTATAATTTAGAAATCAAATCGTGTCGATTTAAGTAAACTTGCATAAAGCAAAAAAAATTACAGAATATTAAATTTTCTTTATTTTTTCCGTAACTCAGAATCCAGTTAACCGATGTTCCTAGTAAGTTAAATCATAGGTGTACTCAAAAAAAATTGGAGCAGTCCTACATATGAAGGAACAGCCAGTTCAATTGTCCTTTCACCTATGGCATACTGATGAGGGCTAACAAACCCGAAACCGGTCTACGTCTGGTGGAGTGGCCGATAAGGGTTCTTGGCTGTTGACACAGATACTGCAGGTGTAATTCAACCTTTAATTTTAAATTTTAATTAAACAAAGGGAAATGTAATAAATAAGACGGTGAGTAGTAGTTGTTTCCTGCAGTATCATTTATAGATTTAATAGCGCATCGCCCAGGGTGAGAGGTCTTGGGTTAAGTACCTACGACAATGTAGGTCGCTTCCTGCAAGTCGAGCCGCTTAGGCCGAGCAGAAAGTAGCAGACCAGTTACATCTCACCTTTCTATTGGTTAGTTTAACGCTACAACTTATGATCCATTCCCTACAGTTCACCATATATAAACAGCAAAACTAAAACTATATCTTTTGCGTGGATTTGATAATGTCTAGTTTTCAATATTTGCATTTAATCCAATATGCAGCTAATATAATATATAAACATGAACTGTCATTGGATGCCCTTTAATCTATTTCATTTAATTGACCAGACAGTAATAGATTGTGTACAGGAAATGAAATTAAATGGATTGTCCCTATATTGATCATAAGGACATATTGAAGCATTTTGTTCGCAATGCAGTGAGATAGTTGCCACATAAATAATTGCTTTGTGTTTAATACAATCCTCATTATTTCAAATTCCCATCTATTCAAACGACAATGAATTCTTGGTTGAAAGGTAACTGTTGTATACCGTTTGAACCTGTTTTTGTTAGGTACTGAATGAATGTGGCACAACTCAAATCTTGCAGTACAGTAAAAATAATCAAACCTGCATAAATATATTTTATCTGATGGCATGTCACAATGACAACGTTATGTCACTCAATTTTGATCATAATGAAATTCTATATGAAAAACATGTGATGGAAAGATCAAAAAACTTTATTCAAAATGCATAACTACGTACAAAACTATTTATTGTAAATGGTAAAAGAGCAATTACTACAATTTGCAATATTAAGTCCAATGAATTATAGAGTTTTTACATCAGTTGATGCTTTTTAGTAAACTTGTAATCCTGTTTGGTTTTTGGCACCAAAAATTGCTTCTGATATTTTTTTCTTTTGCTCTTTCGAATTTTCGATGTAACCTTGCAAGAATATTGCTTTTCCATCCGCCATGGCGTTTCACGGTACTCAGATCAGCTCCAGAATAGGCCAAAAATGAATAAGACGATCGCCGAAAACACTGTCTGGTATATTCTTCAAGGACAGGTAAATTAAAAAAAGTGGCAATAACTTTTGGCATTTTACCAAAGGTGTGAATTCCAACGGGTTGTTTCGTGCATTTCTTATTTTTACAAGTGACAAAAAAACGTCGATGGTTTGTGTTGCAAGGTCGTATTTTCATATATTGTCTGACAAGTTCTACCATATTCAATCCTGGGATATTCCCCGATGTTACAAAAAATTCTCGCATTACCTTTATTTTTGTATTCGGTAAAGTAATTCTAAAAACGGATCCTTCATCTATCACATTTTCAACAAGCATATTTGTCAGTTCCTCTCTTCTGCATGCTACACTTAGTCCAATTATCATAGCAACTTTTTTAAATAAACTTGTATTATCTGATGCTTCCGTTAAAACCTTTATGACATCTTGTTTAGCAAAAATTTTGGATTTTTTAGGTCTGTAACCTTCTGATTTACGTTTTAGGAATGTAACTAGCTGTAGGTACTTACTAATATCGACGTTTTTTTCTTGTTAATAAAATACTTCTTATCATCGAATAATGCGACCAGAGAGAAGATGGTTTTCTTTCCTTAGATAAGCATTCAAAGTAAGCCAACAATACTTTTTCATGAGTGATATTCTTGATTTTCTTAGTAGAACACCATTCTTTGTACCGATTAAATGCTATTTCATATACACTCCGTGATTTTTCCGGTAAAAGGGAGTCCACGATATTTCGCGTAATTTCTTCCAAATCAGAAGGAAACTACCAGTTTTAGAATCACTCATTATTATTTAAAATATATTAAATTCTACGTGACAATTGTGTTTGGCAGCAGATAAATAAATATTGCCGTTACAACCTGACGTTGTCATGGAAATGGCAAAGCACAGCTCACTAACCTATTAATATTTTAAACTGCACATAATTATACTTACTGCTTTAAAAATAGTTGTCATTAAGTGTGATATGTCAAAAATGCAGTAATCACATAACACTTAAGTGTTATGTGGCAGTAATACGAATCATCGGCTACGCCTCGCCCAATAACATTCACGACTTGTACCATTATGATCCTTATTACATAACTATTTTCGAAAACTGCCATTAAAAGTCGACATTTTAGTTAAATTTTCAGTTGACAAAGTGTCTTTTTTGTCACGTAGCTGCGAAATACATTTGTGTTCTAGAACGCCAGTCTTTTTCGTTTCAATAAAACAAATGTAAAATTAACTTGTCAATATTTCGAAACTTCTTTATAATTTTATTAATTAAACAATATACATTTTAAGTAATATAAAATTTCAATACAAAACAGTAAGTAATATAAACAGGACGATTACAATTTATTTTGCACTACATGTAAAATGAGAATACCGATATTGCCGTGAGTTAAATTTATGTCAGATCCGGTGGTGTCAGTTTTCGTAGTTTTTAGTTCTGGGTGTTCCATGAGGCTGTTGCTGTAATTGTTTAAGTTTACTGCGCACGTATTCTTAGCAAGTTCCGCAGGCACTGCTGAAGATGGTAACAATTTATTTGCGATTGAAATTTTATTTTCTATAGAGTGGCGCAAGAATATATAAAGCAGTAGGTAACTTTATGCATGAGACAAATGGAGAAAGTTGCTATTTCTTACATATTCCTCATTTTGATGACGACATCCACTTGATTAACACATTTTTCCCTGACATACTTCATAAAAAATCTTCGACTTATAACTGTCGAACGTAAACCACAGTATTTGTGCTATATCTATTATTAGTATTAGTTTTCGAAATTGTTCGATTATTATCATTATTTATTTGTTTAAATACTGTTGCACAAAATAAATGCAATATGAAAATAATTATCATAAACAAATAATAACTACTTGTATTACAACGCAATCTCAGTTACTATTTCCTTATGAGTACGACTTTACGTCTACATTGTTGCATTAATCTGTTTCCAAAAAATATAGTAACTTTAGTGTTAGTTAAAAAGTTCTTCTTTGGTATATTTTCTTTGACTGTTTTGTATCGCATTAACATATGAAAATTTTGCCGGCTCTGTTCCATTTGTGGAGCAATTTGCATTTTTCCACAATGCATTTTGCGTTCCAATTACGTGATACATCGCATATGTCGTGAAACAAAATAAAATGGATTACAGAGAAATCGCCGTTATTAGATTTCCGGAAAAAAATACTAACACACAACAACATTGACGCATAATTCACACATTTCAATAGCTCGTACATTGTTTCCACGTCCATGGAACATTTCCAAATACCCGTCTGTTGCGAATTAGCTATGCGTACTTCTTTAAAAGCGCGATGTGGATATACAAAGGCTTAGCAGTGCTATTGTGCCGGACAAATAGCTTTATAATTCCGCAATTTAAAACAATTGCGATTTCAAAACAGTCGGATTGGGAATTAAAGAGATAAATAATTGGAGGGGATAAAGGATACTGCATCCCTCAGTTACCTCCATTCGCCTTTCATTTTTTTTCACCAAAATTACATAATAAGTATGCCGCAATAGGATAAAATTATGTGTGTATCTTAGAAAACAATGGGATTATTAACAAAAATAGTTTTTTAAAATGTAACTTTAACACTCTGTATATTGAAACAGAGACGTCCAAATTAGAAATGGCATAAGGAAAGCCGCATTATTTTTGTCCAAGGAATATGTGGTTAATGGTATGGCCTTCTATTTTGTGACACCCTGTATCCATGTATAATTATATTTGTAAATTATGTAAAGTTGTTGTTACTGGTTCTACCGCATAATCTGTTCTTTTTTATATTTATATATATTTGACTACGTATGCTATTTTGTACTATATTTTGTTTATGTTATTTATAAGTTGTTGTTAGTGATTTTACCTTATCACCTGTTTGTTCTTTTTTGATACTTGACTCGCCATATGTACAAATTTTGTACACATGCGCAAGAAATTTAAATTCATACGGTGAAACATTAAAAAAAATGTCACTTGGCGTAAATATCAAATTCTACTGTATTTACAGGGTGTTTCAAACTCTATAGTATGCGCCTACTGTGAGGGTACAAAAAATTTAAACAAATTTTGGGTTTAATGGGGTAACGTAAGCTCCATTTTCAGTCGAATGTATTTTCTTTGCGATTTGACAGAAACGACTAATAATTATATTTTTTCCAGAAACACACCCAACTTTTTTTTCTGACAAACAGTTCTCTTTTTTCTAATAAACTTTTATCAGAGAAATTTTTCTGTATTACTTTCTGTTTAAAAATTATATGCAATATCGTCCTAAAGAGTCTCAAAGGAAATATCACCTAAAAATCACATCAGCGGTGGAAAGAAGATCAAGTAGTCGTTGAAAAATAATTTAATGTTCGTTATTTAAAACGCATATATGTCATTAAGAATAAATTCATTCAAATGATTATTATGTCGCGGAGGTGTCTTGTAAACCTAATTTTTTAACCCATAAAAATCGAGGAGTGTTAGATCTCGTGACATTCTGGGCCACTGAGTAGGTCCATTAATCCCAACTCATTTTTCTGGGAAAGTGTTGTCTAAATATTGCTGTACAATCCTGGCCTTGTGGGGTGGAACATCTCCTTAGCTGCAAAGGCACATTCTCCAGAAGTGCAGGAATTTCTCCTTGCAGGAAATTTAGATAACTCACGCTGTTCAATGTATGTTCATAAAAATAAAGCACAATTAAATGCCTACCGATGATGCCGCATTATACATTTACTCCAAAATGGCCTTGCTTTTGGACTGGATTTACAATATGGGGATTTTCAATGGACCAATAGTGTTCGTTGCGCCTGTTTGGCAAACCGTTACAGGCAAACCAACTTTCGTTCGTCCAAAGAACGTGCCGAAAAAGATTCTGGTCTACAGTTTCTACATTTACTACAATCTGAGCTATAAAATTAAGTCTGTTTTCAATGTGACGCTCAGGCAAATACCCCAAATGGTGAATTTTGAAGTCATGATACCCAAATTTAATTCCCGGCTAGTCTGCCGTATATAATTTCGTGGATTTTGTTCGAAATATTGCAACAGTCTAGCTGTATTAACATTGTTTCTTACCCTTCGGTCAATTATTTGATTCGTCCGAACAGAAAAGACATCTTCATTTCGTCACAAGGTCGCCTCCAATCTTGCAAAGGTTCTATGATCAGGAATGAGGCGCTCTGGATACTTCTTTCGATATACCTACCTAACTCTACAACGCTTCTTGAATTTTGTTCTGACTCGTCGTAAATTAGCAACATTTCAACTTTTTGTGAATGAGAAAACATTTTGTGAGCACAAAAGTTATACGTTTGCATTCAGTAATGATAAGTATTTTATGACATTTATTCACTTTAAACAACATTCAATTATTTTCCAACGTCTACTCGACCCGTCCACCGCTAATGTGATTTTTAGGTGATATTTCTTTTGAGACTCTTTAAGACTATATTGCTTATAACTTTAGAACGGAAAGTAATACAGAAAAAAGTCTCTAATAAAATTTTATTAGAGAAAAGAAAGCTTCTTAACAGCAGAAAAATTTGTTTGAGACATCCTCTCTACAGGGTTAACTATGACTAAGTACAAATATTTTAAAAGGGTATAGAAAAAAATAAGAATTAACAGAATTTCCTTTCAAAAAATTTCCAAACTTATTTATAAAGCGAAAAAAATTTTTTTTCGATATTATATTAAAGCATTTAACGCCGCCAATGCGAGAATCAGAGTATGCAACCAGCAAGCAACCGTCATGTAACAGTCAGTCCAGTCGAGTCGGTTCGCTGTCATGTTATAATTTAATTCCTGTGTTTACGTTGTAGTTTTGTGTTCTTCTCCAGTTTTTAGTGCCTTATTTTAATTTTAAACGTTTTATAGTTAATAAATAAAGAAATATGTGTCGGGTACAGATATTTTCCCACAATATAGTTCGCCGGTTTGTTTTTCTAGGTTATGGGACAAGACTGCCGCGGGTGTTAAACGTTTTCTGTTATCTATTAGAACCTACCTACTCATCCCTTTCTTCGATTTTGTTATAATACATAGGCATTGTATCTAACTGTACTTACGGGAAGTGTGTTTATCGGTAGTGAGTGAAAATGTAGTTTTACCAGTTTGTAACCAAATAATGAAAAACGAATGCAAAATACTGGAGCTAACTGGATTAACTGTTATCTACCTATCAGGTATTATTACTAATAAGAATCTTATAATAATTTTTGTCGTTTCTGCATTTAGAAACACTGCAAACGACCGCATGGTAGTTGTTGACAGACGTAATGTCATGGATCTAAGCCATAAGGCATCTCAGTCAATACTCATCATAGGCGCCGACTTTCCGTAGGAAATAAGGGTTTTGCCCCATTTCTTAAATATCGAGCTAAAATTCTGGAATAACTTTTTTATTGTCTTTTAGGGTTCCCTGAGCACATGGTTAAAATTTTTGTACTTAACCTTGTATATAGTACGTATTTAGTATTATTTTACAGTAATGCATGGTGTAAACAACTTGTAAATTTGAATGGTTATCATAAAAAAAAATTATTTAAAAATCATCATTTAAGGAAAACCGTTTGATTTTTACGAAAGTTCGTAACATGAAATTTTCTACAAAAATGTGAAAATTATAAATGATATGAACATTATGGTATGGAAATTCAGTATAATAAAAAAAACATTTTGTACTTAATAACACAAAAAATATACTTGATTTCCATTCAAAAATCTGAAATGAAAGATCCTTTGTTACGGAGACCTAATATTATTAAAACAAGCTTCTGTAGATCTTACGCAAGCAAACGTTCTATCCCTATACAATAGATACCTAATTCTCTCTGTTCCTTCAAATTTATTATTAATTAGCGGTTGCCAAACATAGATAACGCGAATACATAGGCTCAGCCTAATAGCGTTCAATTATTTATAGTTTGGTAGTTTTGAAATTAATTTGGAATAGAATGACTTCGTCTTAGTGCCTCTAAGTAGCAGGCTTCCATAAACGATATAATTCTCTTTAACAAAACGAGGAGCTCTAAAGATTTCAAGTCTGCTCTGCTTCCTATGTCTCCTTGGAAAACACCAGGTGAAGGTAAAATTAGAGCAGGAGTTACGTTTAAGGGCAACTGAAATTAATAAATTTTTTATATACTATTATTCGACTTCGTCATATAAGAAACATACAGTGTGATTCAGAACATATCTAAAAGAATTTGGGAATAGATGCGTCATGAAATATGGAGTCGATATAGCAAAAAACTTTTTACAAAATCCTTTATAGTTTCTGAGTAAAACATTATTGAAGTTGTAGAATTTTCAGCCTTTACGCCACGATCTCCTGACTTTAAACCACGTGACTTCTTTTTTAGGGATATTTAAAAAATTAAGTGTATCGCACCGAAGTGGATACATACTATTGATGATTTACGGAAACGTATCATAGTCAATATTTTTGGACCTGGTCCCTCCAGTATGCTTCCATTGTCAGTATTTGTTGAAATTATCAGAGAGTTTAGGAAACGTTGGGATGAAACAAATGGCTGTCAGTTTGCTAAGGAGTTCCTTGAGTACTCCTGCAAGGATACAGCCAAAAAGTGCCTGGTTATGTCTAAACCAAATCTTCGCCTAGTGACAGGTATTCAAGCTGGACATTGTTGGCTAAGGAAGCACCTCTATTACATGAAGAAATGCGAAACATTTCTTTGTAGGGGTTGCGAACAGGAAGACGAAATAATACTTTATGCACTCTGTGAGTGCACTGCCATCTCGTCAATAAGAGAATCCGTGTTGTGACGATGGCCTTCTATAACCTACATCAGAGAGATCCTCCTGAGCAACGTCACCACCTTTTTTTCCTTATTAGGCTAGTTGACGGCTCAGACAGATTAATCTCCTAATGGGAGGAGATACAAGGGGCCCAATGGGGCCTAAGTACTGTATCCTTTTTTCTACCCTCCCCTCGATTCCAGAATTCCAGAAATTCCCAGTTCTTCCTAATCTGGCGAATAAAGAAGAAAACACTGTGTAAGGTTATCTGCGATTCGGATAAAGTACTTCATATGTTGTTTTAGCAGCCCGACTACTAAAATGTTTCTGTACATGTACCACTATCATTTCACAGCTCGTAAATTCATTGTGACGAGGCATTTCCAGAAACAAACTTTTGCAAAATACAAACTTGACAGTAACTTATCAAAATTGTTGCTTTTCCAAAATATATGCGGTATGTGCTAATAAACATCCTCTGTAATTTCTGCAAACTATTTTTATTGGAACTGATTGCTTACTTTCATAAAACAGATGTAAGTACATAAACTATTCATTGATGAACTATTAATCACGATATATTGACCTCATACAGTTTTTAGATGACAGTCGTTAAATAATGAACACCTTAGCTTTGACAGAACACAACTGGTGCGCAATTTAAATCTTATTGTTCTAAATGAGACATCGTATAGAGAGCACTATTATCGAAAAATATTCAATAGTGCAGAAACTGTGCTTTTCTGTTTGGCAATTTCGATGATGTGTAAATAAATCGTCTTTTTTTTAAGTTTTATTAAGGACTTTATTATTATCTGCATAAAATTTTATTTCAAACATGCAGAAACAATGTTTCGAATAAAATTTGTAGATCCCTTTAGATGATTCAAAAATTCATTTCTAAAAAGCAATGAAAATTTACAAATTCAATTTTCAGATAGTGTTTTTTTTTTAATTGAACACTCTACTTATACTCTACTCAACTTAACATGTACTTGCAATATCAAATCTAAAAGAAAACCCATTTAAAGGGATATATGCAGCAGAGGGCATACGGCGAAATTTACAAACCCAAAGAGCAACAGTTTACTTGAAATATGAGCTTGTAAGCAGGAAACTCAAATACAACGCCATAAGCTGTGCTGCAAATTTCCTGAATGCAAAGCGTAGTTTCCTTGAGTTTGTTGGTCAATACGACGTCAATATTTATTATTAATTATAATTTTCTGCCAGAATGCGCATATATCTTGCCAAATCATGAGCTGTAAATAGAATATGCAACTGCATTTCTAAAACAATATTTGTTTGGTGGATGACTTTATACTATACTATGCACATGAAAAACAAAGTAATAGAACGCATACAGCCAGGTGTAATAGGGACAAAACAACAATTATTAAAACTACATATATGGACATAAAACCACATAATTTTTAACAGTGTGATTCATTTAATATGATAACTTCTCCCCTAATGTAATGTGTAAATAAAATACTAATACAAAAAATAACATAAAGTTCACAGCATCATATCAGTACTGTCAGTGTTTTTAAATATACCGACAACGATATTTTTGTATATTGTTTAGAACGGATGGAAAACTTATTGAGCTAGAACGGAATTTTCATCAACAACTATATGATACATATATTTAAATTACAGGTATAGCAGTCACATAGGCAAGAAAAAAGAAAACTCCTTATTTCTATTCAAGCTTTCGAAGCCTTTATTGCTTTTTTATCAGGAAACTACAAAATCGTACAATAATTATCAAAATGTGAAAGGAAAAGTTAAACAGACTTACGAAAAAGATTGACATTAATAAAAAACAGAAAAATTCAAAAAAACATTGGCACAATGTCACAACTCTTACATCACTTGTAATATTAAAACAACTATTAAATAACTAGCCTATAAACCAGGATGAACACGGATTACTCAAACATTATTGCAAAATTTGGAAAAAACTTGTCTGAGCCCAACAGGTGGTCGAGGAAGTAAAGTTAGGTTAGAACAAATAAAAATTCTTATAACAGTGAAAAGAGTTGAATCATCTGCAGGCTGACCAACCCCAAAATAGAATAATTGAAAAATGTATTAGTGCCAATCTAACAAATTCGTTGGCATTACTATCAAAATTGAATAAGAAAAGAAAAGAAATAAGGAAAGCGTCCAAAACCCAATACATTATTATTCAAAAAAGAATACCAGAAAAATATAAAACCTTACTGGGTGTCGGCAAAGATCTGACCTATTTCTGCATTTTTAGGATTGCTTCTTCAGATCTCATCTATTGTGGTTGAATTGTCGTGTTCCCACTGCCAAAAAGTGAAGTTAGATATTTATAGAGTGTTTCATTAAAGCAGGTTAGTAAATTAGATTAATTTCTTTAGATAATTATTGAATAGAGCTTTGTCTGTGGAATTGTTCATTAGCATACCTAGACGTTTGGTATCAGAGAACATACATATGACTTCATTGATAGGAACTGTAGGATATTTGATTTATATTAGCTTAAAATACCTGTTTAATACAATAAAAAATCATTAAATTCCTTGCACGTAAGGTAGATAGGTGACTTCAACATTAAATTAGTATTAGCATGTGGTACGTAGAAAAATGTTTTTTGCCTAGCATTAATGCTTGGAAGATAAAAATCTAAATGCTCTAAAATATAGCTGCAATCGGGTTTTCCATTGCATAATTTATATAAAAACATAAGTGACAAAATACTTCCTTTTGGAAATCAGAGTCCGTAAATTAAATCATTGAAGTAAACTTACATGATCACATCCTTGTTGAGGATAAAAGCCATCAGCCTTGAAAGACATATATTTAGCTAACTTACGTTGAACACTCTCGATTTATTTTTTATTTTTTTTATTTTATTTTACCAATAAAATATCCAACGGGCTAAAATGCCCAATTACAGGATAAGTGCAAAGCATAAAATTACAAACAAATATATATAAATATAAAGTTACATGTCAAAAAATTACAAACAAATATAAATAAAGCTACGATGTCAAAAAACTAAAAACAAACAGGAAAAAATACACTGTATGAGGAATAAACAGATAAAACACTACATAAAAGCAATTAGATGAACAAAACAACATAGAAAGCAAACAGAGTAAAAATATAAATCAGGTTACAAAAGAACCTGATTTATATTTTAATGTCATGCACGCTGCAAGAACAAGCGCAATGTTGAAGGATTGGTAAAATCCTGAGAACTTCGAAGAATAAAACCGAGGTTCTTGTACGCCTTTGTCAAACATGCATCCATATGCTTCGAGAAATTCAGCTCTGGATCTAAAATAATGCCAAGGTCTGCAATTTCTGACGGCCGTTCTAGAACATCACAACCAATGGTATAATCAAATATCGTAGGATTTTTTTTTTCCGATAAAACGGCATAACTCTACATTTAGATTAATTCAAAGGTAATTTGTTATTATTACACCAGTCGTTTAACATTTCCAGGTTATTTTGTAAGTTAACACAGTCAGCCAAAGTAGCAATTTTACAAAACAGTTTAAGATCATCTGCATACAGTAAGTAGCGAACGTTCAGGTCATTAACAATATTATTGATAAAGAGTATAAATAAAAGAGGGCCTAATACCGACCCTTGTGGAACACCTGAAGTCTGACAGAATAAATCGGATTTGAACCCACGGTACTGAACAAACTGAAAACGACTTGACAGGTAAGACCGTAACAAATTTAACAAACTATCACAAAGACCACATGCATTAAGAGTATTTATTAACAATTCATGATCAAGTCTATCGAATGCTTTAGAAAAGTCAGTGTAGACAACATCTACCTGACTTCACTCATCAATAACTTGAGGTATATACTGGGTCTTGAACGACCTTTTATAAAACCATGCTGTTCGGGAATAATCATATTAGATACATGATGCAATAAATGGTTGTGAAGTATTATCTCAAAGACAAAGACAAATCTCTCTTGACATGCATTGCATAAAAAGGGTTGCATACATTACAGACAGATTCCAGTGTAGATCTAATGTAACAAAAATATTATAGTTTTATCGTGTCTAGATTTCTAAAGTTGGTACAAGAGCGATAAATAAAACCGAGAAGTTTAGAAGCTTAAGCAGTAAGATTAGTAATATGAGAAATAAAAGAATGCTTCGAGTCAAAGGTGATGCCAAGATCTTTAAACGTATTAGATCGACTAAGAACAGTGGAACTAATTTTGTATTCAAATAAAATATAATTAATTTCTCGGGAAAAAGTAACAACATTGCATTTAACGGAAGTTTATTATTTAAACACCAATCATCTAATGCTTGTAAATCTCTGAAGTAAATAACAATCGTTAATATTATTTATTACTTTAAATATTTTAAGGTTATCAGCGAATAATAATGCCCTACCAGAAATGATGGAAACAATATAATTAATAAAAATGGAAAAAATAAAGAAGCAAAGTTATACCTTGTGGAGCACCACTGTCTGTAATTTTCAACTGAATGTACATCTCCCTTTTTGAAAATAGGAATAACTTTTCATAAGTCTGGAAATACGCTAAATTTTAGACTTAGATTAAAAATATGTAATAGAGGTTTTTTAAATATGTCTGCACAGTCCCTGATTAAAAAAGTAAGTCTGTAACAATAACATTTTCTATCGTCCTTTTGTATATACAATACTCGGATGTAACAGAAAACTTTTTAGGTTCCAACTAATTAAATAATTATAACGTACACTTCATTAATTAAAAGTATATTTAGTTTCGAATAACACATCCTGCTAATTAATTTTTTTCGGACTGAAATGTGACTCCATTATTACATCATTTGAATGTAAAATATTGTAGAGCTAAGAGTTTCATCCGTTGCGTACACACTTTTATATTTAACAAAAATTTGTAATTGGTAAAATTCTCTGCGATAGCATGTGGATATGGAACGTTATTACAAAATCGAATCACGACTTTTACTTTTGATGATCTGGGCTATTAAGGTTAAATACTGGTATTAAGTTGTGTTATTTTGTTAATGATATATATTTTACGTTCATTGTATGACCGTAGTTATAATTTTAAAATCCTGTTATTGACTGACGTAGATATACAGGATGATTCAGAACTAATCAAAAAAAAGTTTTTTAATCACTTACAAATTTTGTAAAAAAAATCAAAAAGGGCAGTTCAAAAATGATTTAAAAATACACTCTGCACGGCAGTGGAAACTGGTCCACTGTAAAATCTGATAAGGCAGCAATCTGCGATTTTATACAGCAAATTTCTGAAGGTATTTCCAAGTACTTGAAAAATAGAAAAAATTGCTCCTATTTATAAAAACGGAAGTAGGAGTGATATAAAGAACTATCATTACTTTCCGTGCTTATTGGAAGCAATCGTAACCGAGGAATTACTTTTATAACTTTTAAAACATCATTGTAGAACAACAGCATGTTTTTTGAAGGTAGATCTGTTGTAACTAATCTTGTGCTTTATGTTGAATTTATACTTGAAAATGTGGATGAAAGATGTGAAGTGGAGTCCGTTTTCACCAAATTTATTAAAGCTTTTGACAAAATCCATCATCCTTTGTTTGATAGATTAAAGAATTTATTTGTGCACGGTAATCTTCTAAGGTGGATCAAATCATATCTCTCCAATAGATCACAGCGTGTTAGAATCAACAATTGCTATTCAAATTATGTCAACATTACCGCAGGGATCACATCTGGGCCCATTACTATTTTCTTTATTTATTTATTAAAATTAGCACATGTTTGCTATGTCGTACGCTACAGTTTGAAAGATTTTTAGGAAATCTTCTATTGTTTACTTCAGTAATACTGATACAAAAGAACAAATTAGGTTAAAAGGGTTTTGCTTCATCTTAATTGTACCTTAACTTGTAATTTCGTAACTTTGTAGAAAAACTATTCGCTTAGACATGTTTTTCATAAGAATTGTTTGTTGCTTTTGATCAGATATAGAAGTATGTTCAATATTAGCACTAATATTCCCAGCACCCGTACTTTAACAAATAGCACAACGTTTGTCACACTATCGCTCCTCCTTATTGTACCAAATAAACTGAAAAAGTGGTAAAAAGTGGAGAACTGTCGCAAGTTTGACGAATATAAGGAAGGTAAATAGAACATTATTTGTCTTACATCTGAGGACATATCGTCAGCTAACTCGGGTAGCATTTGTTGAAAAAATTTAAACAGAAGACTCAACAAATATGTCACGGACAATTCTTGCTCATAAATTAGCTGAAAATCGCTAGTGAAATGCTCTTGGTTGAGTGGCATATGCATTTTCTATTTTCAGGAGTACTCCACTTGCTAGCAAAGAGTGGTCATGATGATAATTTTAGTAACCATCCAATGAAAGCAGTGCTTCGAGGATGATATGAACACACAAAGCGGTTGGAAAGGCTGAATTGCTGGGAAATTTGGTTGTCGAGTATTCAAACTGAAACCTTCTTCGACCATGTCTAAAATCTGCTCTTCAGCAGCTTTTACACCGGTGAAGGAAAACTGCAGAACCTTTTTGAGTACCACATAGAGAATTAAACTAATTTTATCTCTTCACACTCATTAATATGTATGATTTGTTATACAGTATGCGCCTAGAGTATGGAATAAATTCAATAAAAACGAAACAATTATTTTTTGGGAAAAATCCTCGAACAGGTCGACTTTTAATTTAAAAAATACATATTTTAGAGTAAAATGCGATTTTCAAATGTCATTTGTTTTCGAGTAATGACGTCATCGATTTTTTTTAAATGGCAACACCATATTTTTTTCCTTGATTCTGAAAGATCGTTTAATTCTCTATCAGACAGTACTATAATTTTGCCCTCTTACATAGGAAAGTTTTCGAGTAAATGACGATTGAATGTTAGAAAACGTAAATTGTATCCATAAAAAAGTAACAATTCTGAGGTATGTAAAATAAAATACAATTGATTAAATTTTATACTTAAATTAAATGTTCGAATTTCCATCCACCAACTTCTTGACAATGCGCAAGTCTGTGAAGAAATTCTTCTTGCACATTATAAATGATTTGTGGGGTAACTGCGTATTTCGTCCCGAATGCGATTTTGAAGTTCTTCTAAAGTACGTGGTTTATTAATGTACACTTTTGACTTCAAGTATCCCCATAAAAAATAGTCAAGAGGTGTTAGATCTGGCGATCTTGCAGGCCATTCTATCGGTCCGCGTCTGCCGATCCACCTCCCAGGAAAACAGTTGTCCAAAAAATCTCGTACAGGGCGCGCATAGTGCGGAGGTGCACCGTCTTGCTGAAACCATATGGTATCGTCAGGAATGTCAGGGTCATTATCGTTAGGAAAAATTACTGCAAGGGCTGGAACAAGGTCATTTTCTTGAAACTCTAAATATCTTTGTCCTGTAAGGGTTCCTTCAAAGAAGAAAGGCCCTACTATTCTGTCGTCAACTATTCCAGCCCACACATTTAATTTCTGAGGGTGTTGGGTATGTGCCTCTGCCATCCAATGAGGATTTTCCCGACTCCAATATCTGCAAGTTTGACGGTTTACTGTACCATTCAGACAAAATGTGGCCTCATCTGAAAAAAGTATTTGCCGGTGTAAATTTCTATTTCCTTGACATAAATCCATTAGAATTTCGCAAAAGTGTAAGCGGCGATCGGGATCATTTTCATTGAGTTCCTGCACAAGTTGAATTTTGTAGGGATGATATTTTTCCTTCCTCAAGATACGTAGCACTGTGCTATGACTAGTGTCATTGTTTAATGCAACCAATCGTGAAGAATTATGAGGATTATCCACCATACTTATCAAAATGTTCTGTTTCTGATTTTCATGAATGCTTGGACGTCCAGGTTTTGGAATATTTACAACATTGCCAGTTTCTCTAAATTTAGACTCTACCTTACTGACTGTTGATTGGCTGATAGGGCGATCTGTATATTCCCGCATCCGATAAAAATTAAAATTTCAATTCTTTGAGTAACAGTTAAATGTGACATAATACTTTAAATTGGATAATAATTTCTATGTCGCTTACAATACTTATTAGAAAGTCGGTGTGACAATGACACTTTGCAAAGATTTTCACCTACGTGGTCCATAAAAGAACTATGGAATTCGAAAAATTAAACTTGATAACGTTTACGTTTTCTAACATTCAATCGTCATTTACTAGAAAACTTTCCTATGTAAGAGGGCAAAATTTTAGAACTGTCTGATAGAGAATTAAACGATCTTTCAGAATCAAGGAAAAAAATATGGTGTTGCCGTTTAAAAAACATCGATGACGTCATTACTCGAAAACAAATGACATTTGAAAATCGCATTTTACGCTAAAATATGTATTTTTTAAATTAAAAATCGACCTGTTCGAGGATTTTTCCCAAAAAATAATTGTTTCGTTTTATTGAATTTATTCCATACTTTTGGCGCATACCGTATATTGTAACCTCCAAATTGGGTTAGCGTGGGAATACGTCACGTAGACAAACAACTTTATTGTCACTCTTAATTATACAAGAAATATCCTTCAAAGTCACAACTGTCAAATGCTTTACTTTGACGTTTTAGTCATTTGCGTTCGACTGCTCAATATAAACTGACTGTGACGGCGGAATTGATCCGCTTATATAGATTTTTAGAGTTCTCGAAGTTTCTGCGATCTCGAGAACGTGTCGAGAAACAAATAGAATACAGCCTGGACTATTCCGGAAAACGTCAAAATAAAAGTATTACAATAATTACAAATTTTAACGCAAACAGGAAGATAATTAACAAACTAAAAATGTAGGTGAGTTTACGTAACAATATGAGTCGGATGAGTTGTCCAGATTAGAAGTTTCTGTGTCTCTCTTCTCGACATCAAAACCAAGAAAGACAGGTCATTCTGTGTTACAAATAAGAAATATGGTGATAACGTCTTGAAGATCCTGTGAAAATACATCGCATTTACAAGATTCCACAGAAGAGCTGAGTTTTTAAAGCTGCTAAAATCAGAAATGTGTACTGGACATTGTTTCCGCAGTCCTGCGATTACCATGATTGCAAATTCTAGCGCAGACTTGATAAAAATAAAGTGGTTGGGTGGTTGTCAATCTTCTTCCTTAGCAGAGACATACATTGAAGAATGGCCAGCAAGATTGCTGTATCAGAATGCATACTTAACAAAATCGTGGAAAATCAGATCATGGTAGGAGCAGAACAGAATTCTTTCTTTCCCAACCATATTTCTGGGAATTTTAATTGTAATATTAATATTTGTATTCACAAATAGTGGTTGATTTATATCTACCTTTGCAATTAAAATACTACCTACTTTATCTATAATTTTTAGTAGATGAAAAACAACTTTAACATTAGCTATAGAAAAAAAAATAATTTGAAATGAAAATAAAATCATAAATATTTGACAAATTTATTCTCTCTATTCTCCTATGCATCCAGATATATTTAAACATTTTAACGATCGTTTTATAACGACGACGTAACTTTATTTTCCTACTATATATTAATATGTAATATTGCTGTCTAGTCAGTTTACTATGATGAAATTGATGAGAAAGTTTTCAACTGCATTCATATTTCAAAGCAAATGGTAAAATATGTATAAAGCCCAGCAAATTGTGCTTATCATTCATGCAGTTGGACATTACTAGCGAAGTCTTGTAAATTTTTCAGTTTAATGTTACACAAATCGAATAAAATGAAGTACCTACCTACACTGTTAGTAACTAGAGCAAACTAACTTGGTTTCAACGTAGGAGGAACGTAAACTAAATTATGGGGTCGTACATTTTTAGTATTTTAAATTACATTCTACATAAAAGTATTCTAACAAGCAGCAGCGTGTCAGTGTCATTGTTTCTAGAAGACAATATTTCAACATTAACTTTTTTGTCTCTTGTAAGATTTGTTTGGCTTATCCGAATACACTGTTCGTGTTGCCCTTTTTTTATACAGGGTGTCCTGCAAGTCGTTATAATAATTTTAGGAGGTGATAGAATACTTGATTTTGAGTTTATCAAACTTTTACTAAGAACTGAAAGAGCATTGATTAGATAAGTTTTTAATAATATCTGAATAAACCTACACCCAAAAGATTAATTAAAATCCACGTTTAAATTTCACTCCTCACTTTTACAAACTAGGAAAGCCATATTTATCAAGTTCTTGTAAGTAACGAAGCCACTTTGGATTTTATTGATTAAATCATTTAAATAATCCATTCATTCCTAATAAAAAAAGTATAGAAAAAAAGGTTATTCTACACTTCAATGATTGTAGAAAAGTACGGTTAAATTAAAAAATATTAAAAAATTAATTATCACAAATATTGCAACATTTGGTATATAGGTATGTTTTAATTGACTCAAAATCAAGTGTTCTATCACCTAAAATTATTGTAACGACTTGGAAGACACCCTGTATAACAAAAAGGGCAACACAAACAGTGTAGTCGGATAAGTCAAACAAATCTTACAAGAGACAAAAAAGTTAATGTTGAAGTATTGTCTTCTAGAAACAATTGCACAACTTGTTTAAGGTGTATAATGAATCAAGTGAGATATAGATTTTAAAATGACTACGTAACAAAGAAAGGTAAACATCCTTAAATATCATTATATTTTGATAATCTTAGTTTTCTCACTGAAAGCAAAAGATGATTAGATTTTCAGGTAGTTTTTTTGAAATTTGCATAGACCATACTTTGATAACGTAGCATTATATTTTAAAAATTTCTGCTCATATTTATGTGGCAAGTGTTGTGAGGTTTGTTGCAAACGACATTTTTTACAGTTGATTATGTCTAGAGTACGTAGATTTGGGCAGATTTCCCAGCCGCCTCAATGGTCACCTTTGAATTTTGGACAGCCATGCGTTCAAGTTCTAAGGTCTCCGACTTTTTGTTTAGAACTGGGAGCAGATAGACGGTTTGGCTTAAAATACGTGTGAACTCGTGAATGCGTAACAGAGATGGCAGCACTGTACGACACACATACCTTCTAGTGGTGGCGCCGAGAGTAAGAAGTGTTGTTGACACTTAAAAAGGTGAGGTTCTCGTTACAAGAACAGCGAGTAATCATTCGTTTTCTTCACTTGGCGTGGTGGGACATCCATTGACATGTATTACCAGTTCACTGAGATATATGATGAAGGTGTCATAAATGTGAAATATGTGCCATGTAGTGAAGGCATGAATGAGACTTTTTTTCATCAATTGTGACAATGAATGAAACCGAGACTGCTTTGATGCGACGTACGGCCTTCTTTCAACTGTCTGATCCACAAACGCACATTTTTCATTCATGAGACCAACACCACATGTCTCTGTACATTGGCGATAAATTTCAATGGGTGCACCACGTAAGTCGAGAAAACAAATTATTACTCGCTGTAGTTGTAATGAAAATGTTGCCATTTTAACTGTCAACACCGCTAGAGGATTTGTGTGCACTACAGTGCTGCCATTTCTGTCACGCATTCACAACGAGCTCCCTCGTATTTAAAAAAAATGTAGGCGTCTATTTGTTTCCAGTTTCAAGACAAAAAATCGGAGACCTTAGGACTTAAACTCATCTCATATTAATTATATAGCACCACGAAAAAGTGGTCTGTTCGAGGGACCAGATCTATATATTCTTATGAATTTTCACTCGCTGAATCCTAATCCCATCGCTCTAGGTTCAAGATCATTCCAAGGTCAAAACGAAAGATAATTTTTAAGTTGACCAGACTACCGTGCATTTATGTTTTTGGAGTAGCTGAATCTGAATATGGAATTCATTTAACCCTATGAGGACAGCTGCAAGGTCATTCCAAAGTTGATGATAAAAGTTGGAAAAAACCTCCCTCCAGTATAAACTAATAACTTCTATATGACAAATCTAAGCAGAAATAACAACATGAAATGGAAACATCTGCTTAAAGAAAGCCTCCATAAGTGAAGCAGGCACTGAAACATCTGTTGATGCTAACTATTCTCCATTTAATATTCTGAATGAACAGGGAAAATCATACAGAAGAAAGTAAATGGTCTTGCGCGGCAATTAGATTTGTTGATAGAAGACAAAGTTTTTACGTTGTGGTTGAAAAATTTGCTTAAAATCGACGAAAAATCAAATCTTCTGGTTACCGTCAATGAATTAGTTAACACTTGGAATATTTTTCCAAATATGATGCACTTCCTCTAGTCTACTGATATTAACCGATTAATGAACAAACTCGAACCTATATGATACAAGCCTAATAAATGGAGTATTTCTTTTCATAACAAAATGTATACCCCTCCATTACAGTAACGCATTCAGTTGTTTGAAAGAAGAATATACGAACATTAAGTCGGTTCTTGAAAAATTAACTACAAAAATGGATAGCAAATTTATGGGGATTTGAAAGTTATCATCATTTTATTGAGACGTAAATTAGGTTTCACAAAATATTCGTGCTTTTTATGCGAATAGAATAGTAGAGATGAAAGAAATCACTATGTAGTAAAAGAATGACCACGAAAAGCTTCATTTCTACCAGGTACTAAAAACATCAACAGAGAAGCATTAGTTGCTACTCATAAAAGTCTGATTCTAACTCAAGTTCAGAGTTTCAAATGGGTTATTGAGAATTTCCTGGGGAACCATAAAAGTCTAGATTACAGGGAAAATTGTGTAAAATTGTACAAAAAGTTGGTTGTTTGATTAATTTGAAATTGACAATATCAGTAAAGGACCAGGAAGATGTCATTCGGATTTCATCTGAACAATACAGAGTGAGATGTACCATAAAAAGGACGAATATATAAAAAACATCCATTGTGTAGATCCTTTGAGTATAAGAGAGGTAGATATCTTAAAAAAAGAAAGAGAAAGAATAGTACACATTATAAACTTACACTTACGACGACTGTTGCTGTATAAAATTCCGTTTCTATGCATAGGGCATATAGTTACTGGCGTTATTGGGTATTAGAGTTTTAACGAGTTCAAGTTAAGCTGATCCAATGGTGTAAATGAACTCCAAATACGGATCCAATGACCTCAAAAATAAAGACGTACGCTGGTTTGGCCCATTTGCGTACCTATCTTTTGATTATACATTGAAGTTGACCTGATAGGGTTAAATCAATCCTCGATTTAGATCCAGCGACCTCAGAAACATAAATATAGGATGGTCTGGTTCATTTGCGTATCTATATTTCTACGTGACCTTGAAATAACCTTGAAGTTATTCTGATGGAGTTAAATGAGTTCCCGATTCAAATCCAGCTACCCCAAAAACATAAATGTACGATGATCTGCTCCATTTGCATGTATATCTTCCGCTTTGACCTTATAATGACCTTGCACCTAGAGCGATGGGGTTAAATGGACCCCAGATTCGGATGTGTGAAAATAAGAATATATCGGTCTAGTCCGTCGGACAAACTACTTTTTTTGTGGTGCTGTGCTATTATGAACGTAAAGTATACGAGGAATTTATTTGCAAATAATATTTTCCTCTATAGAAGTTCTAAATATATCTTTTAAACCAAGTAACAATGCTATATTGATTAAAACGAACAGAATATTTTGCCTTCATCCCCTTTTCGAAAAGAATGTTGTTCGCGATCCATATGCGAATGGTCTAATTGTATTCTAAAATAATGCACTTCTATCAAAGAGAGAAAGACTATATGCGACTCAATAAAGTTGTATTGAAAAAGGGTATAAATTCTCTCTAGTTAACAAGAATTAATAAGCGTATGAGGCGGCTCCGTCGCCTTTCCTACTTTTGCGGGCACGCTATTGAAGACTAAAGAAAGGGAATGTGAGGGAATGCAAGTAATATAATAAAAAGCATTCCGTTGTGGTTGCCTCAAAGGACTTATGACTTAATTCACAGCGAAACGAAAAATACTAGACCACAAGAGCACTTCCTTGCAGTAAAGCAATGTAAAGTAAAAAATGTGTAATATTTATGCTAAATTCTATAAGATTCTTGTCAGACATGTTCCACTGTACAAAAATTTTAGTCACAAATATACTGGTATACAAGTGAGATTATACGCCTTATTAAAGAGAAAGCTAAATTGCACAGGAAATACAAAGTAACAAGTAGTGTTGAATATTATCAAAAATTTAGTAGATTAAGACCATTAATAAAAATAAAAATTAAAATTAAAGATGCATACAAGTTATATCTACAAAATGTTCAGAATCAGCTAAAGTATGAAGCCAAATATTTTTTGACATTTTTAAATAACTAAAATAACGTATCTAGCAAGTATTCTAGATACGTTATTTTTGTTATTGAAATCAATTGATTTACGAAAATTAAATGTGTGATAATCCCCTCTCAATAGTGAATGCATTTGATAGATATTTTAATAGTGCTTATTCTTCCCCTGATGTAGATGTAGAACTTTAACTTCGAAGGTAATATCAATGATACAAATTAATTGTGAGCCGATAACTGATGTTGAGATGTTGGAAGTGGGGAAAAAGTTGAAAAATAAGTTTAGGTACTGCTAGACCTGATAAAATTCCTTCTTTTCTTTTAAGAGATTGCTTAAGGGTGCTAACATATGCTTTGCAAATTATTTTTCTTAAATGTATCAGTTTTTCCTGATGCCTGGAACATTGGGAAAATTTGTCCGTTTTATAAATCTCAAGATCGTGCTCCAATTGTTAATTACAGACCAATATCAATTTTAAACAATATTGCAAAGGTCTTGTGAGAGTGTATTTTACAACCGCATTTATATGGTCTACTATGAGTAACTTAGCAGTTTTTAGTCAGTTTTTGTGTAATGCTTTATATGTTCGGCAGGTAGATGCAATATATACGGACTTCTCAAAGGCTTTTGACAAGATCAATCACCATATACTTATTGGTAAACTTTCAAGTTTAGGTTTTAACATCACTTATATAACCCTTCTAAAATCTTATTTACATAATAGTCAACAATTAGTTCGCTATAATGGTTCTTGTTCAAATACTTACTTAACTACGAGTGGGGTCCTACAGGGTTTCAAACTGGGCCCTCTGCTTTTCCTAATATTTATAAGTGATATATGTGATAAGCTGAATTGTAATGAGCCTCTTTTTATTTTTGCAGAAATTCTTACATGGCAAAATTGACAGTTAAATATTCTTTTTCATAGAGTAAATTCTAGATATCACAATACTTTCTTATGTGAAACAGCTCATAGCAATAATCTATTAAAGTCGTCAGTTAATGGGATGTGCAGTAATGCTAACAGGCTTTCTGATATGTGCGATATTTTTTGTTGCAGTATTTCTGAATTGAAAAGTATATGTTTTAACAATTCATATGTTATGATCGGCATAACGATTATTTATAAACTATGTCTCAAAATACTTAAATTACTTATAAATTACTTATTATTTATAGAATTATTCTAGTACAGTCTTGTGTTTTTGTTGCTTTATATTTGCATAAAATATATTTTTCACCCATGTAGTTACTAAATATTTGTACACTGCTCTATAAATGGATTACTGTTGGGCATTTACAATTTGCTGTTTTCTGTTTAGTAACAATAATCCATTTTATATAATCGTCGTAATTCGAGGACATGGTTTGGAAAGAGCACAAAACAACAATGTTAATGAATGAGCTCAATTTAAAAGCATAATAGAAAACTTCAATCAAAACAACCAAATCGACTGAAATTTGTTTTATTAAACGAAATAACAATTTTTGTAAATCGGTAATTACAAAATGGTTTATGTGATTTTATCAAATGTTTTTATAGTACATTCATTTTCATTTGAAATGTTTATTATAGCTTAAATTATCACTGAATTGTTTACTTAGTCGAATTAACAGTTTAAATACATGGAAATAAAATTTTAGCGATCCATATTGATCCTGTTTGTTAAATGGAAACATTCAAATATCTACCTTCTACGCAAATAAATATTCGCTCATATGTCATAATGCGATATACAGACTTTGGCAGATGGTAACTGGGTTGATGTCAAACATTCTTTCTTATAAGAACATAAACCCGATTTGTTTTTGTTTAGAAGTTGCAAGCATTTTAAAATAATATATTAAAGTATAAGTGGATAAAGCTCTATTTCGCGCGTATTTTAAATGTGAATGCTTTACGTTAATGTTTTTTATTGGTACTCTTTGAAATCATGAATACTGGTATTAATGCTAGAAATAATGGAAATAAGAACTAATAATGTAAAATGGTTGAATTCGTGATGTGACATCCATATACCTTTTGCTGTCATAAAAATGAGAAAACAAAAATTAGAAAACGCTTATAAAAAAAATGTGGACTATCCATTCGAAATTGCAAAGTACGCTGAGGATAAACAAAGGGGTTGATTTAAAATCATTTATAAAAGAGCATGCATTCATGAAGACAATTAGCAAGAATGATGTAGCAAAGAAGGTGTATATATTCAAGGAAGACTATTTGCGGAAGTTTTTTACACATGGACATTACGTATTTATTTTTGAAGGTGTTAGCCATTTGCGGTATCTTTGGCTCTTGTACTTATATGACATGCTTACATGATATTAAGGAAGAAGGAAGCGCATTGTTTGTTACTATGCGACAATCTAAGACAGTGAAGATTCGACATTTTATTGTTGCTGGCAGTGATGGAATTAGTTATTTGCGTTTGGTGAAGCAGTATTTATTATTGCGCCCCAAAATGTAAGTACAGACCGAGTTTTCTTACGGTATGATCAGGGGAAGGGCACCAATCAAGTGATTGGTATTAATACATTTGGATCATGCCCCTTGCAAATTGCGTGTTATTTTAAACTGGACTATCCTGAGAAATATAGTGGACAAGCGTTTCGACGTATGTCCGCTATCATTATGGCGAATAGTGGCAGGACAATAGATCAAATCCAACGATCGGCAGCTGTGGCGACTGGTTATGTTGAAGAGAGCATTAGCAATAAGAAGAAAGTCTCGAACATTATTGGGAGTGCCATTGATGAACAGCATTTCATCAGATTTAAAAAAACCAAAGTATTAATATTTCAAACATTTCACCATCATTTAAAAAATTAAGAATGCTGAATATTTGAATAAAGCTTTTGAAACAAATCTATAATTGCATATTTCAATCAAAGTATTCAAATCATTGAAATTATTATTTGTGTCATTTTGTTTTTTTATTTGACACTTAGGAAGAGTATACAGATATTGTCTTTGTATATGGGTGTTCCAATGGAAACGTCAGACAAGCAGCCTGTGAATCATGAACTACCTACCCCCAAAGTCTTTAGTGCATCATTTCATAGATGCTGTCATTGACAACTATTCAATGAGTGCCTCAGCGTATAGCATAATAGTTCAATACACAACTTTATCTACGTAGTTACTATGGTGGCATGGTAATTCAAATCCGAAGCTTACTATCTTCGAAAAATATTTGCTCTAATAACAATATTCAACGTAAGAGGTTTGAATTTATTTTTGGGAGCTTTAACCAACTTTAACTTTTTTTTTAGCTACAAATAGCCGAAAAAATTGATTATAATATTATTCATTTAAATTGACCCTTTTTGCAGTGTCGTGTTCACTGTTTGCAAATAATTTTAAAGCGTCTTACAGCAAAAATTTCCCCTTTCACAACACCTTTGTTTCTGTGTTTGGTAAACTAGTTTGAAAGAGAGCAATAAAGTTAATTAACATCGGTTAGCTCTATCTACAGAATCGTAAGACTTTGTGCTTTCTTTTATCGACTCTGTATTTAAATAATCGAGGATATTATGAGAAATGGTAACTAGCCAAACAATAGGTATTATTCACATAATTACTAAGAGAAATTGCGATCTAATAAGCTTAGAATCCTTCTAGATCTGGAAATGATTCATTTGAAAATTATGTCATTTGTCTCGCGGCCTGCTTTGATGAGTTCATTTCTTTTCGTGGTGCGAATTCATAATTGGATTTTTTCTCATTACTTTCTATTCGATTGGTCTCCGGGAATAAATTTGCATACTATTTCATTTATTTCAGCGTCTTGTAATTATCATTTTCAATTACAGCGGTCGATTGCAGATATCTGAAATTATGTACAGGATGTCTTCTAAAATTTTCCAACATCATTTTAAAGTCTAATATATATTTTTTTAAATACACGTATATACAGGGTGTTAATATTAAGTTTAGTCAAACTTCAGCGATGCATTCTGCTGATGAAAATATTTGGGTTTTTGTCACAGTTTTTTATCCAAATATGGACTATTATTACATTGCTTGGTCGGCGTATTCTCCTGATATTAATCTTATAGGTTATTTTTGTAGGATTATGTCAATACATTAGTATATCGTACTCGAGTTAATAATTTAAGAGTACTTATTCAGTGGATTATAAAAAGATTTAGGACCATTCAGGATATGTGTATGATTATGTTGTTATACAACCACTGTGATCCTATTGTGGCTCACACCCATATCACATTTCATCCAACAAATTTAGCCTGTTTATGAAGCTGGTAACCTTATTGGGTGAGATTTTGTCCAGATCTTCTACCAAGAGATGCATCTTGCCAAATAGGAAAATCTGGTCCGTTCCCTTGCTGGACAGTGACATAGTATATGTTCTGCCAATTCTCACTCTCCAAATACAAATCCCAAATATGTAGTGCCAACTAGAGTTTTTATGTCTAGTACATTTAACTCATCAAGTTTCTAGTTCCCTTTGTCGATATACTTCCTATAAACGCCTTCTAATGAGTTAAGCTTGACAAAATCTCCCAGTATCTACACACTTTTTCCTCCATTGAAGCTGCTTTATTAATCTGGACCAATGAAGCTAGATAAAGCACATTTTCTTGCTAAGGACTCGACCTGGATAACTGCATGACCAGCTATCCTGGCCAAAGTTACTGTTGCTAGTTCCCAATCGCTCCAGAGTCTTCCGACAATTCCATACCGTTCTTGAGTTGCACCGGTAGGATCGAAGTGCTTTTAAAGCTGATTAGCTAACAGAAAGTATTTTTATCGATTTGCGTATATGTTTCAGTTTTTCCAGCTTCCATATATACTCAATGGTATATTATTTTCTGTCTGAGATAGTCCCATACTTACCCAAATTTACGAACAGCCTTGTCATTGGGTTGTAACTATACACTCCACCTTCAACACCTACTGCAGTATTGAAGCCATCCATGGACAGCAAATGTCTGTCTTTAGAAGGTCGATTCTATTCCATTCCCAATCCTTCCTCTGAGGAAGGAACATTTCAAAAGACAGCCTACAGTTGATTCTTTTAGATATAACATCGGAAACCATCAACAGAATGTAATTTTGTCCTCCAGGTTATTTTTGTATGTCAATACAATAGTATATCATACTCGAGTTACTAATTTAAAGGTACTTAGGCAGCGGGTTATAACAGGATTTCGGACGATTCAGAATATGCAGAGAATTAGGGACTGTGTATGGTTATGTTATGTTAGTGGGCCGAAAACGAGCCCTCCACTGCGATCCTGTGATCTACTGTGACCCATACCCATATCACATTTTATCCAAGTTTAGCCTGTTTATGAAGCTGATAACCTTATTGAGCGAGATTTTGTCCAGATCTTCTAGCAAGAGATGCATTCAAACAAGGAAAGTTTGGTTCGTTCCCTTGCTGGACAGTGACATAGTATATGCTCTGCCGATCCCTCACTCGACAAACACAAATGATCCTTTAACCTGTAGTACCCAGTATATTGGCCAATAAGAGTCTTTAGATCTAGCCTATTTTATTAACTCTATCAAGTTTTTTGCCCTCTTTATGGATGGATCCTCTATGAACGCCTTCGAATGAGCTAAGTTTGGCAAATTCCATCTGTATCTACAAATTTTTTCCCTCCCCCAAGCCGAGAGGGCAGCTTTGGCAGTAGCCGAAGCTATGCCAAGAGCCGTTTCTAGACCAATGCAGCTGGAGGAAGCACCTTGCTCTGCTAATGACTCTTTCTTCTGGATATTTGCATGACCAGGTATCCAAACAAAAGTTATTCTTTTGCTGGTTTCCAACCGCTTAAAAGTCTTCTGATAATTCCATATCCTTCTTGAATTGCACCGATTGGATCCAAGTGCCATTAAAGCTGCCTCGCTATCAAATAAGATTTGCATTGGTTTGCGTGTGTGTTTCAGTTTTTCCATTTTACATATACACAACTTAATAGATGAATTTCTACCTAAAATATAGTTGTATGCTTACACAGCTTTACTGACAGCCTAGTCTTTGGGTTGCAGCTCTACACTCCAACTCCAACACCTTCCCAAGTATTTAAATCATCTGTGTACCAGCAATTTTCTGCCTTCAGAAGGTGTTCCACTCCGCTGTCATTCCCCCCTCTGAGAAAGAAAAGTTTCAAAAGGCAGTCCATAATTGATTCTTGTAGGCATAACATCCGAGACCATCAACAGAGTGTTGTGACTGTGTGTTCTTCAGTAGTCCGTTGTGCATGAAACATGTAAGAAGTGAGGCAATAATATAAGGTGTACGAAATGTGATCAAAAGGTAACGGGAGTTTTGTAATATTTCGGATTGTATTAGTCTGATTGGCCTGATTTGTTGCTGTGTAGGTAAACATATTTGAAAAGTATCTATACATTCTTAGCCATATCGAATGTAAACAAGAGTTTACGAGTGGTATAAGCGTTTCTAAAAAGGCCGTGGAAACGCAGATGATGAGCGCCATAGAATGCCCCAGCACATCAACATCTGATAAAAATGTGAAAATAATAACAGATATGACTACGAACAATCACCGAAACACAATCAGAAAAGTCTCTGATGATGTTGTCATATCAGTTGTTTCATACCATGAATTTTTTTGGATGTCTTGAGTACGAAACGAGTGGCAACTAAATTTGTTCCAAAATTGTTGATTTTCGAACAAAACCAAGTCGCTAAATGAAATCAAACGATGCAGAACTACTGAAACGTATTACAACAGGCTCATAACATATCATAACATTTTATTTCATTCTTTTTGTAAAATTTAATGCAAATGTTCTAACCTTTGTGGCAGGTGGCAACAGATGAAAGATCTGTCATGGCTAATAATGTATAGATAGACTTCAGACATGTATACCAACACGACAACGAAAATATAGGGCGAATCAAACTAATACGACCTGAGATATTATACAATTCCCGTTATATTTTATTACACCTTGTATATCATTACGCCACTGTAGTATATTTTAAATTGTTTTATTCATAGAAAAATAGCCTATAATAGATATATTAAAAATGTTTAAAAATTTTACACACTGTTACTTCTTACATTTTTCTAGCTTAAATCATTTTGCTAAAATAATAACTAATAATAATAATAATTCAACTTTTGTTGAATAGGTACATAACATCTTCTACTAAAGGCAACAAGGTAATTTATTACAGTACCTTAGTTGAGATCTACTTATTAACGGATAAAATGAATGTACCTATAGCCAGAAGACCCAAAAGTTACATAGCCATTTTGTTCCCAAAATTACAACAGGAAGGACGAGCTGATCATCTTTCGTATACATTAACATGTTATACCTACACAAAAACTATACTACATACAATATTCATTATATGAAGTGAAAAATGTTATATACATAGTATTGAAAAATAGTATATAGATTGGAAGAATAAATAATGCATGACAGAGTGTGTAGTATCAGTGTTAATTTAAAAACTTTGTTTTTCCACGGTCGGGAGTAGAAATCAGTTTCTATGACATCAAAATTAAAACAGAAGTAGTCGATTATTCCCAAGGGAGTATAATGCTCCCAAAAAATTTACGTTATGGAGAACGTTTTTCATGCAAAAAAAAGATAACATTGAAATTATTTATTGACATTTGTACAATTTTCAAAATTAATATTAGAAGGAATATTACTTTCGCTTACATTTACAGTTTTTGTGATTGCGCTAGTAGTGGTACCTACTTAAACCTGATTAGCAATTTTGGTCTTATTTTCAATGGAGTTCTCGACATAACCCTCAGCAACTGTCGTTGATTTCCAACCAGCATGACGCTTTATTGTCGTGATATCCACACCAGCATCTGCCAGTAATGTCGCTGAAGATCTTCGTAAGCAGTGACCAGTATAACATGCAGCATCAGGTAATTTTAAATACGAAGCTACTACACTCGGAATTTTTCCCATGGTATTCTTGCCAATTGGCTGCGAACTACATTTTCCTGCTTTGTAGTACAAAAAAAAGGCGCTTATGCTTGACGTGGGGAGGACGAAGGGACAGGTATTTTCGAAACAATTCAAGCATATTTCCCACATCGGTAACCAGAAAGGTTCGTGGAATCTTTGTCTTAGTGTTTGGAATTTTTACAATCAATGTCTACATCCTCACTATCATCTACAGTTAAATTGACTAGTTCATCAGTTTGACAAGCTCCGGCAATCCCCAGAATTAATCCAACCTATAAAAAATCAAAATACTTAATAATTGAAATACCTAACAACAAAAGTAATTTTACCTTAATCATTAAGAATTCTTTGTCATCTGCACTTGATAGAAAACGATCGATTTCACCCTTTGTCAATATTTTCGTTTTTTTTTCGCTTGATATCCGTCACCGGTTCTTTTCAAAAATGCGATCAGCTTGGGGAATTTGCTTATATCTATGTTGTCGTAAATTATCAAGCATTACTTAACCATAGAATATTGCGCCCATAATGTGGAAGACTTGTAATTCTTTGCATTTTCACTGAAGTATGCCAACAAAACATTCTCGCTGTATACTTGAACATTTTTCTCGGCGCACCACTTTTTGAACCGATTGTAGGCTATATCGTATAAAGATCTTGACTTCGTAGGCAGCAAATTGCTTATTGCAATATTTGTAGCCTCCACAATCTTTTCCGACTCACAATTATTCATTGTGCACTAAACAAACTTTAAACTAAACCAAACTAGCACCTTAATTTGACAATTCTTTTTGTTTGTTTATTTTGTAGTTATGACAATAACTCAACGGCTACTAAATAAATGCTCAAATCCGAATACAATAATTCTGGTGCTACTTACTTCATAATGACAAAATATGTGTTTTTAAGTTAATGAGACCGTGGAAAAAATAGTATATACCATTCGGGAGAGATGCTATTTTATCCTCGGTGCATTGTTGTTCAAATTGCACCTCTGCCAAAATAATGCATTTCTCTCCCTTATAGTATAATGTACTATTTATATTCGAAAAGTAAATTGATTCGATCCGAATTATAAATATATATATATATCTTTCTTAAAATGAAAATTTAAATCAAAGTTGATAATGAAATTAATTTATATGCATATAATAATGACAAAAACGACTAATAGTGATTATAGTCACTTATTTGAAATAAAATGTGATGTTTTTAAGTTGCAAAATTACAAAAGTTACTGTCATAAGAACGTAGGATTGCAGAAATAAATCAAAAGTAAAACAAATTTGATTGGAACACCTCGATAACACCTTTAAAATAAAAAAGCTGTAAGAGTTACTAATACATTTTTTTAAATTCTAAATATATCATTTCCATAAAAGGTTAAAGGGGTTGGTTTTGTTATATTGAAGTAAAATTTGATTTTATTAAACTTCTACTTTTATAGAAATAATGAGCTTTGGTTTATTGTTCAGACATATATGCACTGTATATTGTATAAATGTCAAAACTTATCTTTTATCTGAAAAACTCGTCTACAAAGTTTACCTATATGTATTTCATAGAATATTGAATATTTCATTTATTCATCTTTCTCTAGTAAGTAAGGCAGACAACTAGAAGTTTTCTTCGCATACATTAATATTGTTTGTAATAAATTATATACATATAAGGTTTTATGAAGAAACTTTCTTGGTTTATAAGAAGTTCTCCTGGATTTACACTAAAATGAAAAGTATATAGAAAAAAGATACAGGTAACTTTCCCAACTGTAATTGTTCTACTTCAAATATGTCAGAAAAAACTAAGAGCTTTAGAGCATTTTCTGATGCTCTCAGACTTAAAATAAGTTTATATATTTTTTTAACTGTAAAATATTTGTATTGATATATTCAGCACTAGTTTTTGTTTAAAAATACAAACAAAAACAAAACTTTTACATTAGTTTTTTTTGTATCAAGTTAGCATTTTAGTATTTCATTATTCATGTTACTTTGCTGTCTGGTTCAAAATTTAGAAAAGAAACGCTAATGCTTGTAGTACATCGAGAACTTAGTTTGCTAGTAAGGTGTATTAAGTTGAAATTCATCTTTATCGTTTAGTCCAGTCATTTAAGGTTTTATCTGCAGAAAAATTCCTAGTGAGCTGAATTCTTGTATACACCTTTATTACGGCGTTGTAATGAAGGTGTGAAAAATCAACATTGATATCGTGCCTGCTAAAAAAGTTATAAAGGTCAAAAGTCACGAAAATCAGTTTTTCGCAAATATCTCGCCACCTATTGCTCGGAGGTCAATAGAGGTCATTATAGAAATTGTTTATCGTGAAATTATATACAAAAAATGCCTCTTGCATTTTTCTGTAAAATTACCCGTTTTCGGAGTTGAGCGCTGAGCAAGCAACTATATTACGACAATGCACTCGTTTCCTCACCACCTTCGAGGTAGAATGCAAGGCGCGTTTTTTTACATGGTTTCTCCCGTAGGCATAATCCATGATATGTAATAAGAGTTTTTTTTTATTGAAGAGTGGATAATTTTTTATTTGAATACTGAAAAATACAGAAGAAACAAAGTTAAGTATATAATGTTTTTTTGTCATTTATTATCGATATCTTCAGTTTCTATATTATTAACAATTGCTGACAAAACGTCGAGTGGACTTATTCCTATATTTAAATCGACATCTTCATCATTTTCATCATTGGTTGACTCTGCGTTTAAGAATGACTGGCCACGGCAATGTCCACAAACTTTTGAACATCTTAATCCAATTTTTTGCATCCACATTTGCCGGCACAACATTTTGTAAAATTGCTAAAGATTGTGTTCAGTAGATCATCGGGTTCTGGTGGTAATAAAGTTGTTATTGATGCAATACTCAACTTGTTTTTACGACAATTATTATGAACATTTACAAAAGTCACAGTACTTAAATATTCAATATTACCATCACCTCTAGCAATACTAGCATTTTTTAATGTTTGTAGACCACGCCTAACTTCTACTACATCACCATCCGATAACAATTCATTGCATATAAAACATGTTGTGAAAACTGTTCAAGAGCATGAAGAAATAATTTTCAACTGAGCTAAACATAATCCGGTAGGCAATAGCAGGTATAAAGGGACAACAAAATACGGAACATCTGCCAGTGTAGGTCGTTTGTATAATATTTAGTAGATTTTACTAAGTTCCCAAACCTCTATAATATAAGTATATTTTTCACAAAACGCCCAAATATCAGATAAAAGTTTTGAATACACTTACAAACATGAATAAAAAGCAATAGAGTTTACGCCTTGGTATACGATATACAATACCATATGTGTGTCTAGTCGCTTTCTAAGTTCTCTACTCCGGAAACGGTTAGTTTTACAGAAAAATGCAAGAGGCATTTCTTGTAGATAATTTCACGGCAAACAATTTATAATGACCTCTATTGACCTCCGAGCAATAGGTGGTGAGATATTTGCGTAAAACTGACTTTCGTGACCTTTTGACCTTTATAACTTTTTGAGCCGGCACAATATCAATGTCGATTTTTCACATCTTCATTACAACGCCGTAATAAAGGTGTATACAAAAATTCAGTTCACTAGGAATTTTTCCGCAGATTGAGGTTTAAAATGCCTAAAATGACTGGACTAGTTATAGTTTTCCAAAATGGCGCACAGAATTTACACTGAATTATTAAAACTTGAACTTGAGGATAGCGAGAGTCATAAATCTTATACATTCCTAATTTATCATTTTCTGCATTTCAACTTACACCAGGTATTCAGCGTAAAGCCTACATTTCCATGCAGAAATATTTGGTGGGTTGTTTCAAACGTTTTAAGAAAATTAGTTATGTGATGCTTTCGTTTCACTGCTATGGTCTAATCTTAAAATAGGCTTATATATTATATTCCTGCATTGTTGAACTCAAGATGATTTGCTTATATTATTTAAGACGACGCGCATACATATCCCAACAGCATACAAAGGATCTTTAGTAGTTTAAGAAATATGATTTATCATATAATGGAAACAGCTAAATATTTTAAGAAGGATAGAGAAAAATAGGGATTAACAGAATTGTTCTTCAAAAAATTTCCAATCTTATTTGTAAAGCAAAAATTTTTGTTTCTTTCAAACCTATATTAAACCTCTATTTATCGACGCTCTGGCTGCTCCGTCAAAAGCTGGGTTATATTTCTCATAAGATAAAGGTAGTTACAGGGTAGTTATTTAAAAAATTTAGATGATTATTTAACGAGGAACACGATATTATAGCAAATGGAGGTAGCACTAACCTTATTGATATTTATTTCCAAGAATGTTGAATAATTTTCTGTTTTCTTACTTGTTTATACAGGATGTCAATTGAGATGTGAGTTGGTCTTGAAAAAATAGTGGGGGTAGTTCATATAACATTTTTCATTTTAAAGTCGCGATTCCGAGAAACCGGGTGTTGAAGTTTTTATATTGAAGGGGTTTTTTTCTTAATTATCTTACAATCGGCTAAAGATAAAATTTTCAAAATTTGTGTATGAGTATATATCAACCCTGTGTTAAGAAAAACGCAAAAACTGTTTCATTATAACAGACAGGGACGCGCGTGCGGAGAGTCTGGGGGCTATAATTTAGAAACAAATCTGGTGAAAGTCAAATTTGCTGTGTAATCGTGGCAGATACGAAAAAAATGTAAGATAGAGTTTTTATTAGAAATTAAAATATACATTTAAAAATGTCATAAACTTTAACTTTATACAGGGCGATACAATTTTTTTCCTAAATTAAATATACGAACTACCCATATCTCCGCCGCTGATTGTTCAAAGTTCTTGATATTTTCACATTTTATGACATATTAACTAACTACACTGTGTACCAAGTAAGGCTTAAATATCTGTATTACTTTAGTAATTATAGCAAAAAATCTAATTTTTTCTTCAAACTTTAACACCCTGTATCTTCCTTATAAAGCCCCAAAATTATAACTATTATATAATAAAATGCCATTATTTTTCGTTCTGCTTACCCTCGAAGTTTGTTCATTAAAAACTGAATCACCCTGTATATGTGGCGCAAAATATTTCTCAAAACAGCCTTATAGCTCTTCAAAAATGACAAGCTGATTCTAGTTGCATTCATTAAATGCGTAGAATTATCGGAGGAGACTGATGTAGACAATGAACAAGCACCAGTTCCTTTTTCTGCCAAAAATAATTTTGATATATTTTTCTTCTTGGCCTGGTCTTCTATATAGTTCTCATCAATTGATGAAGATCGGCATCCATAATGACGTGTTACAGTCACCAATTCAGCACTCGCATCGGCATGTCTAGCTAGGGGTTAGGTAATTTTATATGCTTCGCAACTATTGCAGGCATTTTATGCCAACACGCTGTATAGTGTACCTAGATCCTATAAGGCAAACAAAAAAATAATTATGTGATCCCATTTGTAGATGAAGTCGAACATATTTACTGATAGTTCCAAAGGACTAATAGCCTCTCCGTCTACAGCTACAGAAAATATTCTCTTGATGTTAGTCTTGGTATTAGTCTTGGTATTAGAAAGCGTAATTATTAAAGAACACCAATAATAAGAGCGTTCAGAAACCTGACGCCTTCTTCCATTGTTTTCACTTTTGATTTCTTGAGATAAAAGAAAATATATCACCTTTGCAAATGCATGAATATGACTACTTTGAACAAAGCGAAGCTGCTTTCAAAATGTTGCATTTTACATAAAGATGGGTTAACAATTCTCCACTTAACAAGATTCGCTTTCATAATACTTTCACTGAAATTAGATTTTGTTCAATCTTGCTCTTTTTATACTGCGGTTCAGAACTCATTCTTCGCAAATTAATTATATAAATTGACAATATTTTCGAAATCGCATCGTTGATAAGAAAATTTTGTTTTTTAAAGAAATCAGTATTTCCTCTTTCAAATTTTCTAATCCCATGCGCAAATCCGAAACAACTATTTCGAATTCTCTGCAGACGTTGAGTATATAAGTGTAGTAGAGCCGGGCCATAAATGCAGTCACAGTAAGAAAGCTTTGAGAATATTAAGGAGTTACATAAGCTGATTTTCAAATATAAATCCATGACGGCAAGATGAGGGTAAAGTTGTTTTAAAGTATTATACGATGATCGACACAGACTGTTAACATGCATGGAAAATCTCAGCTCCTCATCAAACCAAAGTCCCAAAGTTATTATATTCACTGGTAAAATTTCGAGAAATCTCCTAATTTTAAATTAATTACCATTTTCGATACGATACATTTCTTTCTGGGACCGAAAATTATAACATTATTATTATTATTATTATTAATTTAATTAGAAGGACAGAGGCAATGCTTATAACGTCCAAAAGATAACAATAAATAGACAAAAATGTCCTGACAATAAACATTTGTTTCCCAAAACTAACGAAACAGGCCATTACCCGCACTCGGTAAATAACTATATATCGCGCACTTACATTAACTCCCGTGACATCCACTCATCCAGTCGATTTTTAAACACATTTATGGAAGGTGCTGACACAACTGATGAAGGTAAGTTGTTCCAGTGAGTAAGCAATTTATTTGGAAAGAAATGTTGTACAGAAGTTTAGAAATTGCCTTTGGATAATTTATACTCATGACCCCATAGACGCAGATCTGAATTTAAATAGAATAAATTAGGAAAATCACTGTTATAAGTATTACCACACAGTATCCGATAAGCCTGAATAATGTTGCCTCGAAGTCGTCTGTTAAGTTCAGGACGACGATTGTGATAGGAAGTTACTAATAGACCAGGGTCGATAATTTTTGAAACCAAAAAAATAATAATAGTAGGATGAAACCCATTGGAAAAGGAAGAGAATACAACAAAAAAGGAAAAATAATTTACGGGCGATATGAGGTCGGAAAGTGGAAGGGGGTGAGTTTTTAAGGTTAAAAAACGGTTTACCACGATTTCTGGCAAAACTACAAGTCCTATGGCAAAAAGTTAAATAGCAAAGTTGTAGGTAATAAAAATATCTACATTTTTTATATTTACACTTTTTTCACATAACCTCAAAATTTATGTGAAAAATTCAAATAACCAAGTTTTTGGTTTTTTATTTTTATCTTCTGCAAAAAATATTTTTTTTTCACGATGTTTGATGGAAACTTACCTTTTTATGTCCTAAATACACTGTAATTTTTTTGATTTAAAATATTTATTTTTTCACCTTATTTTGACTTAATATCGAAAAAACACCCTAATTTTCAATCGAAAATTCTCACGTCAAAATATCTGCTTTTTTAAAAAAGTCGGTGGGCTTTTTGTTCATTGAAATCTCTACTTTCTGATGGTGTAAAAAAATATACATCATTTTGGTAAACGTTCCCAGAAAATGCAAAGAAACGAAAAAATATTGTAGATGTTTTATTAAATTAACTTTATTAACTTATTTAGTTGTAAATTATAGTAGTATATTTCGACATGCAATTTTTTGTTTATCAGTGCAATATGAAATCTTATGTTTTTCGAGTAATTAAAGTATAAATTTTAATTAATAGCTCAAAATTGTACATAATGATTAAAAAAAATTTTTCGGATTCGAGTTTGTCGCATCATTTCTTTGTTTTTTCTGAAAACATTTACCATAGTAATGTATATTTTTTTACACCATAAGATAGTAGAGATTCCAACGAACAAAAAGCCAGCCGACTTTTTGAAAAAAGCAGATATTTTGACGTGAGAATTTTCAATTGAAAATTAGGGTGCTTTTTCGATATTAAGTCAAAATAAGGTGAAAAAATGTATCGTGAAAAACAATTATTTTTAATAAAAGATAAAAATATAAAACCAAAAACTTAGTTATTTGAATTTTTCACATAAATTTTGAGGTTATGTGAAAAAAGTGTAAATATAATAGTTGTAGATCTTTTTATTACCAACAACTTTGCTATTTAACTTTTTTCCATAGGACTTGTAGTTTTGCCGGAGATCAAAATAAACCGTTATTTACCCTTAAAAACTCACCCCCTTCCACTTCCTGACCTCAGATCGCCCGTAAATTATTTTTCCTTTCATTTTTGTTGTATTCTCTTCCTTTTCCATTGAGTTTCATCCTACTATTATTTTTTTTTACTTTTTACCATTTTCAAAGGCTTCAGCACTGGTCTATAAGGACAGTTATCCATTTTGTGAATCTTCTCTGTACGCTTTCTAGTAAAGATATATCCTTAATTAGAGAAAGGGACCATATATTTACAGTATTCCAACAGAGGACGAATATACGTCTTATATAGCTTTAGCGATACTTTTTTGCTCGGATATTGGAAAGATTTTCTTATTACATACGAGGGATTGTTTGCTTTTTTTTACAACGTGACATATGTGTTATGACCAAGAAAGAGTGCTGTTTATAGTAACTCCTAAATCATTTTGACTTGACTAACTGGCTCGTCCCTAAAAGTTTATAGGTGTCTCGGACATTTATTTTCATTTAAATGAATCAATCAGTTTTCACACCAGCGTTATATAGCTATAATATCATCTTGAAGATGTTGATGGGGGAGGGGAGGGGAGGGGAGGGGTGAGGAGTTGTTAGGCAAAACTTTATCGCCGTACCGTTTAAATAGCTATTATTACAACTCATAAAAAACTGAAGTTTGTTGAAATAGCAGCAATAACAGCTCCGCCAACAAGTTTACTTCCACGTGTTTGTATCGCTTTAGAATCACTCTGTTTATTGCTTATTACGTATATACCATCTGTTGCTCGCTACGATTTTTTATCATTAGCCGGTTTGACTTTTGATACGATGCCATAGTTACAGAGCGAACAGCAAGCTTTGAATTATTTTGTACTTGGTGTAAACCCACTCAACTATATAAAATCGTTGCCTTGGATCCACAGCATTTTGTTCGGTTGCAAAAAAAGGAAATCAAATTCAGGCTTCTGACTGGTAGGTTAGAAAGTTATTATTCATTACATAAATATATAGGAGTCCCATGGGGCTCCTTCCACTAATTTGAGCCACAAATGAAAATCCTGACGTTGAAATACAATGGTTGAGTAAACAGTGTAATTCATCAGTTTGTCATTTTATTTGAGATTTTTTTTCTTAGTGTACCTTGAAATGTTACACAACCACAAAGGCTTTTCATGCAAATTCGAATTTCACTGCTTTAATATCTTTATAAGTGTCCTCTTTGTAAATTTAGATTAAAGTCGTTTTTGTTCAAACTGTGTTTTTGCTTCTCCGAATTCGAATTTAATAGTATTTGATTTGTAAAGGTTTTATTCATAAAATATAAATGAAAATAAATATATTTAAAGTGATGAATTTTGCATTTATTGGAATATTGAAAATATTATTATTGAAAAATCATACATTTTTAAAAATAATACTGTAAAATTCATATCATTTTGTGTACGAATTTAATTCGATGAAATAAATTTTCATCTACGTATTTCGCTCTGCTTTCGATTACGGTAGAAAAATTAACTGTCATTAGATTTTATTATTGTATACATTCCTGTTTAAACTGCAATAATAGCAGATGTTGTTTATTGGGAAGTACATATTATTTTTTTATTTAGTTTGACATAACACAATAACATAGTTATGGGTTTTGTTCAGACTCATGGACAGGACTTATACATTTTTAGATATTAACAATATTGTGTAAAACTAACTCTGCGGAATAAAACCCCGACCAGCGTTGAATTACACCCACAATATCTACTCATATACTCTTTATTATTATTATTAGCTTTTGTCACTTTTTTACTGTAATGCAAAGGTATTTTAAGCTAATGTAAATCAATTCTTCCACAATTTCTATCAGTTTATAAATTCCGAACAGTTCGGAAATCATTCTTTCTTTTCTTTGTTGTTTGAGCACCAGGAAAACTATAGCATTGCTTCGTCAACTCAAACATAGTTTTATATGTTTTAGTTTGTACTTTCAAAGGTTGTATTGAGACTTAAGTTACAACTTGTTTCTTTTCTAAAGACTGGATGACTTATTTTTGACCCAAAATAACTGATTAAGTAATTGTCTATTAAATTTTCTTACATACTATTGAAATAATGTTTTAATAATATCATAAATGATTTAATTTGTTGGTTTGTAGATATCTCCCCACTATAATGTCATTTCAGTTTGGATTCAATTTCGATATACTTATACAAAATTTGTATTAAATGAGACGAATATCGCTGAATGATCTGCAAATTAATTTTTTTAATCAGTCTGCGAAAGTTTCACTTTCCTTTTCTTCAGAAGTTGTTTTCTGTGGCGTTTTTTACAGCTAGATAGAAGAAGTTTAGATACTTTAAATTTCATTTGCACCACAGCATGGAGTAATTCTCGTCCATTTGTACAAATTTACCAATACAGGGTATTGGTTTAACGACAATTGCTAAAATTTCTATGCTTCCATCAAGACAGATTTTATCAACCATGAGAAATGAAATTTATTGAACAGAATTATTTCTAAATCGTTAGAAATTCCTAACTAATTATTTAATTCATTTTCTATATAATCTTTTGCTTGATAAAATAGCAATGGTTCTCAAATATGCCAATATCTTTGAAAATTCTATTTTCCTATCCATGATACACTGGCTATTTCCTTGACAGTATTAAAAATAATATTATCTTCTTTGTAGTAGGAAAGTTACCTAATTTAAATCTTATACCTGCAATCAATTTCATCCACTGGCGTAGAAATTTTTAAAATGCATTTACAGAAATATTTCAGTTCTACGTATACTTATTCATTTTATTATTATAAAAGTTGAGTAAAATGGCATTAAATTCATAACGAAAAGACCATGTACAAATTGATAACATCAGGATTATTTAAATCGGCTTATTCTGATGCAAAAAACATGTGGTAGAATTTTGTGCATACTATTTAGAGACACCATATATTATGTTGATACTCTTTTAACTCCACCTAATCACAAATTCCTTGGGACGCTCTGTATTAATTCATTAAAATATTCAATCTATCATAAAAAAACTCTTCTACATTATTTGAACGCTTTAGTTTCTCATCTACCTACAGCTCTTTATGTTTTATACGGCACCATATACGTTTTATTATATAAAACGAGAACGGTATTTGAAATTTTATGAAGGACATCACACCATTTTCTTCAATTTTATGAGACTGTATCTTTGCTTAAATGCTGAGCAAGGTGGCGGTAGTTCTGACGGCTTTAACAATGAAAAATTTAATATATCTGGAACAGTTGAAATGATATGTCATAAATGCATTGTAGGCAAAATAGTATGTTAAAAAGATGTTTGGTAATTAAAGAAAATACTCAAATTCACAGGTTTGTCTTTTATTTAAAGTTATATGGTAAAATGTGACATTTCTAGATTTCTAAAGGTAATTGCTTTTCTCAAACGAAAGAATAAGCGTTACATTCGAAAAAAGGAAAAGGTTTTTACTAAAGAAGACGTTGAATGATTTATACGAACAATATTCGGGATTTCTAGTTGTTGTCGATGTAATGAACTTTTCTCCCTGTTTGTGATGGTTTTGATTGAACGAAATTGCCAAATGTTACGTCGATGATTCCATCAATAACAAAATCGAAATGTCGAAAAGTTATTTCCTAGTAGAGTCTATGCCGGTTCTTCCCCTTCAGCAGTCTCTGCACCAGTAGATGGTTCAATTTCAACTCTTTCATCGTCCACATTGTGTATTACCGGAAATAACAATTGTACCATTATTTTTAACATTATATGATATGACATAAGTAAAACAGAATTCTCTAATGTAAATAATGCTACTGACTTGTAAAATTGACAGTGACAGTAAAAATAATGTATCTACTTTCTTTTATGTATTTTACAGTTCTATAGTTGGTGTAGTTCTAGCACAAGTGTGATGAAAACAGTTTTTTAATAAATAAAACCCCGTTTTTAGAAGAATAATTTATTTATTATTAAAAAAATATTATAAAACGTAAAGTTTATTGTAAACATTAGTAATAACTTTTTTACAATTAAAAATGTGTCTATCAAAGATAAACGTAAATCTGTTTAAATTCGAATTTCTAATCGTTAAATCCGTGTTTGATCCTATGATCTTCTTTGCTATATGTTTCTTATTCTATAAAGAATTTTCAATGTAGGCTTCTGCCATAAAAGAAGATTTCCAGCTCCCATGAAGCTTTAACATCTGCATATCTGCACAGCCATCAAATTGAATGACGGCTTTGTTGCAATCATTTTTAGAATGCTGCCAAAAGTATTACTTCCAACAGGTTGGGAGGTTCCTTTTCTGTAGAATACTAACTTCTTTGTAAAATTTTGGACGTTTTGTCCTAATAACTCTCTGAACTTCTTTTCAACAATGCGTTTGATGGGAAATTCTGCTTATATCTTGATTTTTCAACTGAAATCATACCTAGTCTCAACATGGAGTAGTAAGTCCATAGTGTAGATGGTTTCTGGGAACGTTGCTTTCCGGAGAAATAAGCTAAAAGGATTTTCTCAGACACCACCTTGTTAGCTTTGCACCATTTGCATCGTCAAACTTTTGGTACTCCAATCGAGCCTTCGATTTTACCGGCAATGCTGCTTCTATATCAGAAGGTAAACTATCATCAGAATCAGTCATTTTGAAAAGCGCTTTTTAGATTTATGGGTTTGATAGTAACCATACGAAAGCTAACTTAGTATACTTGATCTGTAAACTTAATAGCAGATACTTTTTCCTGTTCATAGAAAATACACCAGCTTCTTGTCGCGTCATTTGACTCTTTTTGCAAAATATATATTTTTTCGGTGTTATTAAATTAAAGTTGATACAATTTTGTACAATATTCTTGTTGTAAAATTCATATTACTACACTCGTGTAATATGAATCTTTACAACACTTACATTACAAGTGAATAGCTTGTAAAAATAAGCTTCTTTGTTTACCACCGGTGTTTGAGAAATTGACGTTTGCAGACGAGTATCAAATAAACACATTTACCTGTAGGCCATAAACGTAATTCATGAAATTGAAATGACTACATCTGTGGGCGCCAATGATGATTTTGTTCATAATCCTCATAACGGCAAGGTGATAGGAAAGGTACTTGAGCCGTAATATGGAGCATAGAGATCGGCCTTGAGACGGATTCCTCACTGAATCAGCCAAAGGTCTTGTGTATTATTGCGTCAGATCTGCTTACACTCTCCAGTAATCGATTAGCGAAGAAATACATATTAACCCTATATATATATTTTATCCCTATACAAAGTTATAAATATTATTACATATGTACAGATGGAACACTCCGTAGATTGATTGCCCTTAATTTCGTCAGTTAGCAAAATGCACTCCTAATGAGTATAATCCCTTAAATTTGAAATAAAAAAGTAAAAATACAAATATCTCCCAAACATCAAATTTTTTCACATTTGACACAACCAGTGCCAATAAATAGTCATATTTTGAAGAGAATATCAATCTGTAATTATACATTATATTTAAAACAGATATTTAAATTTCTAACCATCACTATCACTGTCGGATAGATTAAGAAGAATCGGTAACATATTTGATTTTAGAATAGTTTCTCAGACACCATCTCGGTCTATGAATGTTGAAGTTGAAAAATTTAAAATTTGCTTGAGAGAACGGTCATTTGATTCCATTGGGTTCGGCAAAAATTTTAGAGGAGGATAATGCAACTAAAAGAGAATTAAAAGAGATTGCGATTATTTTATTGAACGGAGATAAGTGTGTGTCATACTGGTCAGTAAACATTGATCATTGTTGGCTATCGCATTGTTATAACAATAAAATAAAAATCATTTAACATTTCTATGGAAAAAGATAAACAAATTTTAAACTGTCAAACTTGACTTACTGTTAATTAATTTGCAAGGTTTTCGAAACGTCAAAAAATACGGGAGTACACGAGAGTGATGTGATTTTTGCTATATTTTACGTATCTGCTATTTCAGTGTGAGATTTTTTGGTTAGGAAAACTTAGTTTGAAAAATAACCCTTTACTGATCCTTTTGGTGCAACGGTTTATCCAATAAATTTTAAATTTATTTCAGTGCGGGCAAATACCGAATTCAACTAAAGAAAAACTAGAATTATGTCACAAATAAATAGCTTCAGACAATAAACATAATTTTTTCTTGTGCGCAGTATGGTGTTGGAAATATAGCTAGAATTCAGATATGTTTTATATTTCTAACCATGTTATGAAGACCTGGACTATCTCCAATTGAACAAAATAGAATATAAATCTAACCAATAGCATTTTTATTGTGTATATTGAGTGTGATTGCAGTTAATGACTAACACACAGTAAACGAACGTAAAGAACAATACTTATTCCGCAAAATGCCCGTACTAAAATTTTATTGACAAATGATGTTTTCCTTATTACGACATGAATTCATTATGAAGATTAAATGGCCTGTCATGACTATCAATCCCGTGGGTTAGCACGGAAAAAGCCGTTTCATTGTCCCTTTGGTCCTTAGCGCCTATTTTTAGGAGCGATTTAACTCAGCCGGTTAAAGGACCCACGTACGCTATAACTCGACGACCTTTTGGTTCTTTTTACCATTGTTCGGGCAATTATACGGAAATTATTTTCCATCGTAGAGTTCCGCAAAACTCAGCGAAATGCTAGTTTCTAATATGTCCCATGCCTATATTAGTCTACAGGGTGTCTTGCAAATAACTACAATAATTTTATAATACCTGATTTTGAATCGATTGAAACAAACATACCTATACCAGGTATTGCTATATTTGTGATAATTATTTTTTTAATATTTTTTAATTTAACCGTGCTTTTCTACAAAGTGTTTGAGAAAAACAAACCTTATAATAATAATAATAATAATAATAATAATAATAATAATAATAATAATAATAATAATAATAATAATAATAATAATAATAATAATAATAATAATAATAATAATAATAATAATAATAATAATAATAATAATAATAATAATAATAATAATAATAATAATAATAATAATAATAATAATAATAATAATAATAATAATAATAATAATAATAATAATAATAATAATAATAATAATAATAATAATAATAATAATAATAATAATAATAATAATAATAATAATAATAATAATAATAATAATAATAATAATAATAATAATAATAATAATAATAATAATAATAATAATAATAATAATAATAATAATAATAATAATAATAATAATAATAATAATAATAATAATAATAATAATAATAATAATAATAATAATAATAATAATAATAATAATAATAATAATAATAATAATAATAATAATAATAATAATAATAATAATAATAATAATAATAATAATAATAATAATAATAATAATAATAATAATAATAATAATAATAATAATAATAATAATAATAATAATAATAATAATAATAATAATAATAATAATAATAATAATAATAATAATAATAATAATAATAATAATAATAATAATAATAATAATAATAATAATAATAATAATAATAATAATAATAATAATAATAATAATAATAATAATAATAATAATAATAATAATAATAATAATAATAATAATAATAATAATAATAATAATAATAATAATAATAATAATAATAATATTGTGTGAAACTAACTACTCAGTGGACAAAATCCCCAACCTGCGTTGAATTACACCCACAATATACTCGCGTCAAGAATTCAGACGTCTTACGTCACGGCTGACGTTACACATTTGTTTTTATTGTCAACGTAATTTTCGATATTTGGTCGCGTTAAAAACAATAATATTTTGCAATTTAGTGCAATATATAATGCAAACTTTTAGTGCAGTATATAGTTTTATTAATATCAGTTGCAGTTTCTTAAATATTTTAATGAAAATATAATGAATTATTCATTTGTTCGTATGACGTAAGTCGTCTGAATTCTTGTCGCGAGTATATCTACCCATATATTCCTTATTATTAGGAATTGTAGGAGATTTGATTTATGTTAGCTTAAAATACCTTTCTAAAACAGTAAAAAAATGTTACAAAAGCTAATAATAAGGAATATATGGGTGTAATTCAACACAGGTTGGGGCTTTTGTCCACTGAGTAGTTAGTTTCACACAATATTATTAATACCTAAAAATATATAAAAACTTTTACATAAAAGGTGAACAATTTTCAAGTAGGTATTGTCATATTTAATTCATTGACAGGATGTCACTTTTTGTCATTGTCGATATTTAACTTCAAATAATTTTAATTTTTATAGTTAGATATTTGATTCAACTTAAAGGAGACCACCTGAAGAAGCAATCCTAAAAATGCAGAAATAGGTCAGATCTCATCTATTGTGGTTGAATTTGTCGTGTTCCCACTGCCAAAAAGTGAAGTTAGATATTTATAGAGTGTTTCATTAGCAGGTTAGTAGTAAATTAGATTATTTTCTTTAGATAATTATTGAATATAGCTTTGTCTGTGGAATTATTCATTAGCATACCTAGATGTTTGGTATCAGATAACATACATATGACTTCATTGATAGGAATTGTAGGAGATTTGATTTATATTAGCTTAAAATACCTTTCTAAAACAGTAAAAAAATAATAATAATAATATTTATTAATCCATTAAGACATTTACATGTATAGGACAAGTCATACAATTTAAACAAACAAAAATAATATAGTTACAAATCGTCATCCATAAAATTTTTTATACTATAATAGGACTTGGCAAGTAACAATTTTTTAATTGACACCTTAAACTGAGTGGTACTCATTATTTTATAGCTGTTAGGCAATTTATTATAAAATTTTAAACCTTGATAGTAATAATATCTCTACCCCTCATTCTAATCACAGGGATTAGCCCAGAAGTCGGAGACTTGTGCGGGAGAGGGGGCGGCATATTATTATTAAGCAGGCCGCATTTGCACCCAGGAACGACTTACGTTGGTAGGCCCTAACCACTATTCAGTGCAGGAATGAGGGAAACCTGGAAAACCTCATTAATTAGGGGGGTAGTCAAATATCAACCGGTATCAATCTCTCACATTGACCCAAGCTAACATTATTCCACCCTACCATACCCGCAGAGAGGGTGCCAATCCTCTCCACGAATATAGCTTATATACGGTCTACCGGCAGCTGGGCTCGAACCAACTCCGATCTAGTCACCTCGATTCAAGTACTGACGCCTTAAACCGCGCGACCACTGACCGGTAAATAGTAAACAGAAAATTCAAATTTTCTCGTTTTATGTGTAGGGAGACAAAACATGTCACAATTTCTAGTAGAATAGCTATGAAGATTGGAGTATTTTGTAAAGTTATAAAAATTCTCTTTGATATACAATAGTGACTTAAAGATATAAATGCATGAGAAGGTTAGAATTCCGTTTTCAATAAATATATTCCGGCATGTTTCCCGAGAATTAATGTTAAAAATATTTCTAATTATACGTTTCTGCGCAGTGAAAATTCTATAACTGCTAGCAGCATGTCACCATAAAATTACATTGTACGATAGATGACAGTATACTAAACTATAATAAATATTTAGTAAAGCACATAAAGGCATTGTACTTTTTATTCGCGATATAGCATAATATGACCTGTTTAGTGTCCCACACAACATATCTATGTGACTTATCCATTTTAGTTGACAGTCAAGATGAACACCCAGAAATTTAATAGCTTCAGCTGATTCCAAAACAGTGTTGTTAAAGTTTACATATAATTTAGTGTTTATGCAAGATTTATTTTGGAAATAAATAATTTTTGTTTTTTCAATATTTAAAATATTTAGGAGTTTTGTTGATTGTAGTTTAAATTTTATAAATCACATTAATGCACTCTTGAAAATGTACAAAGGGGTGTTTCGAAATTTTTATCTTTTTATTCTACTGGCTATCCGGTACAGGGTTTTGATCACAATGTATTAATAATATATCTACCCCTCATTCTAATCATGAGGCCCAGAAGTCGGAGACTTGTGAGGGAGAGGGGCGGCATATTATTATTTAGCAGGCCGCATTTGCACTCAGGAACGACTTATGTTGGTATGCCCTAACTACCATTCAGGAATGAGAGAATCCTGGAAAACTATATTAATTAGGAGGGTGACCAAGCGTCGACCGGCATGAATCTCTTACATTGACCCAAGCCAATACTCTTCAACCCTGTCATACCTCTCCATGAATATAGTTGATATATGGTCTACAAGTCGCGGGGATTGAACCCACAGTGGTCTGGCCACATCGATTGAAGTACTCACGCTTTAAACTGCTCGACCACTGACCAGCTTTAGAAACCCGCAGACGATGTTAATCGGTAAAATTCCTGTATAATCTAGTTCATAATAAAATCGATTGCCCAGATTTGTTAGTATCGGGCAATAAGGCGAGGATTCACGCCACTTTTTATTTACGAAGGGCTAACACAAATTTATTGCTAAAATTCCCAGTTTATTTTACTTGCAAGACTATAATTCAATTTGTAATACTTGCGATATAAATGACTTTATACAGAGTCTTCATAAATGATTACAAGCCACGTGACCAGGACTGTGATTCTCGAAGAGCAAGTCGTATGCGAATAGATTTCTTGTCTCTCTCAATTGCCGTAGTGAGGAAAAGGATATTCGCATATGAATTGCTCTGCGATTGATTTGAGAATCTCGGCCCTGATCACGTGACTTGTAATCATTTATGAAGGCACTGTAGTAAACTACGTCCACAGTTGATGTACGCTACTTCCCTGTCTCTAGGTCAAGTCTCTTTTCGCTTTAAGTTATGTATCTTAGGTTAGTTTATTCCTGCACTTTGCTGTACTATAGTATTCATTTTTGTATTATTTTTATTGTTGTGGAATTTATCATTATTTATATTAGTTATTCCAGTGTAATTCAGCTCTCTAAAATAGAGTTACTTCTATTCGGCTAATGAATTATTATTGTTATTATCGATATAAGCTGGAAACTCCTCTAAAACATACTGTATGTGAAAAATTGATCGATTTTCCCTCGGCAAACTGAACCAGTAATTTACTAACAATCAGCGAACTGTCATTTGCCAATGAAACGAATACCGTTTCATGATTCGACTGCGGATGCCAATAACAACTTGAAATGTAGTTTTAACGATGAAGGTCGTCGGATAATTGCAGTCGGTTTGGCGGATCAACGGAACTACTTGGAAAGATCGGCGAACTGCAATAATCAACCGTTTTAAAACTATCCTCGTTTGCGATGCTACCGTGGCCGCCGTCACGACAGACTCATTACCCTCGGGGGTATTATAGGCATTATCGAATGTTTTTTATGTTTTCGAAATTAACTGATGGTTAGGTTCACGCTAAAGTAACAGTTCTAACAGCTTTGGCTAATTGAACATGTTACCGAGCGACAAGTAATTTAATGTGATATAGCACAGTTTATAATAATAATAATAATAGTAATAGTAATAGTAAATAATAGTAACAGCAATAGCAATAGCAATAGCAATAGCAATAGCAATAGCAATAACAATAGTAATAGTTATAGTAACAGTAACAGTAAAAGTAATAGTAGTAATAATAATAATAATAATAATATTAATAATAATGATAAATATAAAATTAACACAAGTAAAATAATAAGCACAATAAAAAAAGAAAAATAACCTTAATTAGTCAGATGTGTGTCATTAAATATATTATTATTTATGTTTAAAATAATATTTTAATCTATTCTTAAAAGTTTGAAAATCCGCTATACTTTTTAAAGTTAAAGGAAGACCATTAAAAATATATGGTGAATTATATGAGAAAGAATGAATGAATGGGGTGGAATGTGCATAAGATATTTGGTTCTATTTGCGCGGAAATGTATATCCCCGCCAAATACCAACTTATCTTTTAAATATGATGGTTGATTGGAGCTAATAATTTTGTAAATCATACAACAATAATGAATATCTCTGCGGATATGCATCCTGTCTCCCAACTATATCTTTCTTAATAAGATATAATGTGTTCTCGCCTCTTTACAGCAAAGGTAAGGTAAACAAATCTCTTGCAAGAACTTTGTATCATCTGAATTCTTTGTTTATTATGTGCACTAAGGCAAGGCCCATAAACAACATCACAGTAGTTAAAAAGTGACAAAACAAGTGACTCGGTTAACTTTAATGTAACAAACGAATTTAATACATACTTATATTTATATAAACTTTTTAAACGAATACGCGATGATATTATATTTGTTTCATGTGTAGAAAATGATAAGTTTTTGTCAATAGAAAGGCCAAGAGTTTTACATGAATGCTGAATTTGTAGAAAAACATTATCTAGTCTAATTGACTATCTACATTTAATTTTTTTTTGTTTTTCTGTACCCGTCATAAGAATAGCTGTTTTTGTGGGGTTCAAAGATAAGGTATTTTAGCTAACCAGTCAGTATTCAACTTCCGTTGCCAGATGCTGCAAATCAGCACTGAGAGAGTCCTAAATTTGACAATCATCAGCATATAAATGCATATCAGATTGTACAACTTTATTGAATTCAGTTGTGTAGAAAATAAATAACAAAAATCCCAATATGGAGCCTTGAAGGACACCTCTATTAAGTAACAGAGAATTTGAATATGCTTTAACACCATCTGAAACTGTACTTGCTGATTATGGTTACTTAAATATTACCTAAACCAAATCAGCGCATTTGGCGATATTGCGAACAATCCAAAATGTAGAAATACGTAGTGTGGAAACAGGATGCGTAGCTCCACAATGTTCTTTGTATGCCGGTCGACCTCAAAAATTGACATAGCAACAGGAAGATCGGTTACTGCAGGATGTTGAGAATAATCCAACCACCAGTGCACGCATATTATCAAGAAACAGGCATCATGTCCAATCCACTGTCCATAGATGTCTTCAAAGGTACAGTATCCGTATCCACCAATTAAGAGTAAATTTTTGCAAATGGGCATTACAAGAATTTCAGCGCAATCAAGATTTTTTCCGTAATGCTTTATTTACCGATGAAGCTCATTTCAACCAACAAGGAGTTTTCCATCACCAGAACTTTCATTATTGACATTATGAGAATCCTCATGGAAAACGTCAGAGGAATCAGCAAAGTGAATGGTGAAAATTACAGTAATTTTTACGAGAACATTTTTCCAGGTTTGTTAGAAGGTATTCCTCTACAACAACGTGCAAATATGTGGTTAGTACAACATATTTTGAACCTCCGTTTTCCTAATAAATGGGTTAGACGGGGTGGACCAACACCATGGCCACCCCAGTCTCCTGATTTGACTCCGATAAACTTTTGGTTATGGGGATGCATAAAAGAAAAAGGTTTATTTTACTGTGCCTGTTGGCGAGCATGATGCCAGTGGCAGGATTCATGAAGCAGTAGCGGAAATAAATGAGGATAATTTTTGTTCTGTTGCCAGGAGTTTCTACCACATATTGCAGAAATATATTAACGAAAATAGTAATGTTTTTGAAGGTTAGCCAAAGCCTGAAGGATCTTCGTGTTTGCTATTTCTTATTTTGTATGGATTTAAATGTATTAATATTAAACAAAAAATTACAAACTTGAATTTTTCTTTACAACATTTTCCGAAACGTCTCCGCGTCGAGAATTTTTGTTTTATTTATTTTTTTTAGAATATATATCTCCTTTCCATTTTTTTACAGATATAATATTAACCTGAACTTCCTCCGTATTCCTTTTTGCCCTGATTGATGTTTTAATTAAAACGATGAAAATTACAGTTTTCTGCACTGCATATAGCACACAACTTTGAACATATCGTTTCATAAAATTATTTAATTAATTTCATTATTTGCGTGTCCGCATTTTTAGCTACCAAATTAAAACTTTAAAATAACTGTATAATTTTGCACGATGGCGTATGTATATTAATCTACTAATTAATTTTAATACGTCACGGAGGAACTTTATAATTATACTGTCAGATAAAATAATTAAACGTATTCGAAATACATGTGTTAATTAATAGGTGCAATTACATTGACTATGGCCGAATCATTACAAATTACAATTTAGAGAACGAACATTGACAACAACCATTAATTATAAATATAACAGCTACACATGTCGACCATATTGAAAACTCTAGTTTTCGAATTTTAGCTACATGAAAGGTAATTAGAAAGAGATTCCAAATTGTCTTGTCAATTTCTTTGTTTTATTATGTTAACCCGTAATGTTCCTCAATCTTTCTTGTAATGTGGAATTGCGTTTACTCGACCAAGAATGACTGCTGACATTCTAATGATCAGATCTCGAATATATTGGGCATTCCTAGATCATCTATTGTACGAATAGTACACAGATATGAAGAATTTGATACAGTGGAAAACAGACCACCTAGTGAACATCCTCGGGTATCTAATGAAAGGGTGGATCGATATTTGGTGCAATATGCCCGTAAACACCGCACATCTTCAGCTTCAGCTCTCAGGGCTCACTTTCAAGGTACGTTTCGCCGTGTTATATCGACACCTTCTATTCGAAGACGACACCACAAGGCAAATGTACGTGCTAGAAGACCATTACGTGTCCCCGCTCTACTTCCAAGGCATCGTGCTGCCCGTCTCCAGTGGGCGCGAGAGCATAGGGGTTGACTTTTACGCCAGTGGCGATGGGTCTGTCAGAATTGGACTGGTTACTGATGACAATCGACAAAGAGTCTGGAGAGAATTGGAATTTTCTGCTTATGGATGACAACGCTCGACCACATCGCGCAAGAAGGGTTCAAGAGACACTCGAAGCAGGACGTATCTACAGATTAGATTGGCCAGCCAACTCTCCTGACATGAATCCTATTGAAAACATGTGGGATTTCGTTGCTAGAGCTATTCATAATCATATTCCTCCACCTCAGACTGCAGATGAGTTAGTCGTGGCGGCAGAAGAGGAATGGAACAATATTCCGCAAGAAATCGTTAACCGCTTGATTATCTTAATGCACAGACGTGTCAATATGATATTGGAACGTGGTGGAGGTCATGCCGACCATTAATCAAGCAGAGAATTTGCTTTGTTACTTCTTTTTGATTTAATAAATTTTGTAAAAATGTCACACATTTGCTGGTTTTTAATTTTCTAAGTACTCAGTTTATAGAACATTAAAAAAATATATATGTGTTCTTTAGTTTGTCTAGCAAAACTTTCAATTATTTATATATTTCAGACAATTATTTCTTAAATAATCGCTCTTTTATGGAAAGATACAGGGTATCCGAATTGATGCTTCAATATTCTACACTACATTCTTCACAAAAAAATAATGCTACAAAGCCCTATAAAATATTATCTGCTACCAAGATGCTGAGAATTTCGACATTTCGCGGTTTGTATATGTTATATAAAAATAAATATCAATTCGAAGAAAATGTTATCAATATTATTATATTATCAATAGTAAAAATCGTAAAAACTTTTAGTGTTTCTGCTTTGGATATATATTTTTTGGATTCTTGATATTCGAATTTAAAAATTATCTTCTAACAAAGAATTTAACACCCACATTTCAGCCACGACTAATCCATATCATAATAAAAAAAATGCAAGACAAAGTGAAATATGTTGTATAAGAAGACTGGTTGCACGCCACTGATTTTCAGTTTTAAAAATCTTTTACGTGTTAAATGAAATATATTTATACTGTTATTTATTGTCTCATATGTGCAAACAATTGCTTATTGTTGTCTAATATATTCTTAATTAATTAATTTAATTGCCATTTTAATACTAGACGCATTCATCAAAAAGAAGCGTTGGCCGACCTCGATAAAAAATGTGACCCCCGGCAGGTGGAATTTGATATATTATATATTATTCATAATTCGCTTTCTAATAGTAAGCATTATTTAGGTAGAACCTAAATTTACTCATCCATCATTATATCAGAACACTATTTCTTAATTAATTAGTGGCATGGTAATTAAGGATATTTCTTGTTTAAACAAAGTAGTGTATTTCTGTCATAATTTCGACTAAATTTCATGCAGTCTTCTTGTTTCTTAATAAAGAATTAATTTTTTCGAAAGCTCTCGTCAAAAGTCAACATTTTCGTTAAATTTTCAGTTAGCAAAGTGAGTTTTCTTCGTCACTTAGCTACGAAATAGTTTTATGTTCTATATAGAACGCCTTTTTCATTGTAGAACATAAAACAAATGTCAAAATAACATGTCATTTTTTCAACTTATTTATGAATTTATTAATTAAACAATATATTTTTTAAGTAATATAACATTTCAATACAAAACAATAATTATTATAAACAGAACGATTCCAATTTATATTGCACTACATGTAAATTGAAAGTGCCGATATAATAATAATAATAATATGCTTTATTTCCCGAGACATAATACAATGCATGGAAAACGTCAAGTAAATATAATAAAATTCACAAATATATAACAAAATAAATAACAATGACACACAATAATTGACTTCAAATTCAATTTGTACAATACAAGATAACAAACAACAATCAAAGGAAACTACACTCAAAAAATTCACGCACCGTATAGAACGATTTTGTCAAAAGTAAATCTCTACATGACTTTTTGAAGGACGGGATCCTCTGAATATTGTTTATATTAACAGGAAGATGGTTATATATTTTAGGTGCCATAACAAATGGACCATTAGCCGACTTTGCCAATCGGTGTCTAGGTACCACGACAGTATGTCTGTCTCTGAGGTCAAACGTCAAATGTCTATCCCCGAACTGCGTAAATTCAGACTTGTGAACCCTGACATATGTCGCGCATTCTAAAATATACATTGAGACTGCAGTCAAGATTCCCAAGTCTTTGAATAATTGGCGACAAGAATAACGCCTTGTTTTGAACAGCATAGTTCGAATGATTCGTTTTTGCGCAATCATTAAATTGTCAACACCAGAACCATTACCCCAACAGAGGATACAATAACTTAGGATAGGGTACACCTGCCCGTAATAATATAATTTCAGAATGTCAAGACCCACAAACTCCCTTAGATTCCACATGACAAAGTTATGTTTGGATAGTTCCTTGCATAAGTTCGCTATGTGAGCCTGCCAGTTTAGACACCTATCAAATGTGGCTCCCAGAGACTTGACACAATCATTATCCCTAAGAGATCTCCCATTTAAGGCAACATATAAACTAAAATTAGAGTCATGCATTGAAAAAGAAATCATTTCAGTTTTCGCGCAGTTTAAAGACAGTCCATTTGCCACACAATATTTTTTCATTATATCAATACAATTCCCACCCTCACGAGCTAACTGATCAACGCAATTTGCTCGAAAAGCCACAGTGGAATCATCTGCATAGAGAGAAGCCAGATTTGGATAAAAAGAATTGCCTAGATCATTTATAAATACGATAAACAAAATAGGTCCCAAAATGCTACCCTGAGGAACACCCGATGGAACCACTCTGTTGCTAGATGTAGACTGATCATCAGGACCCTTGACGATAACTTTCTGATGTCGATTAGATAAATAGGATCTCAGCCACTCAAGAGGAGTACCCCTGACCCCATAATGTTCAAGCTTTATCAGAAGTAAGTCATGATTTACGGTATCAAAAGCCCGCGTTAAATCAAAATAAAAACAAGCCGATCTCTGTTTGGACTCAAAACTTTCCAAAATGTGCTTATAAATTGTCAATACAGCATCCAACGTTGAATAACCAGTTCGGAAGCCAAACTGGAAATTACTAATTAACTTGTGCTCACTTAAGAAAAACTTTAGATTTTCTGCAAAAGCCTTCTCATATATCTTTGCAAACACCGACACCAAAGAAATACCTCTATAATTCGAAATCTTAGCACTTTCCCCCTTTTTATAAATAGGGACGATCAAACTTTGTTTCAAAATAGATGGAAAAGAACCCTGTTCAAAAGAGCTATTTACAAGTTTAGTTAGAGGTGCCTTTATGTCATGAACCACGTGCTTAAGGATAGAACAGGGAATACCGTCAAAACCCCCTGAATTCTTGAGAGAAACGCTATTTATCACCTCGACCATTTCCTCGTGAGAAAGTGGTAACGAAGTCAAAGATTCGGCCACTCTGTCTGTGGAAAATAGATAATTATGAGGATTTACATCCGACTTGCGGATTTCACTAACAGATTTACTTAATTGTTTATACAAATCCCTATTTCTGTCAGTAGGGCAAAATAAGCACATTTTATACAAGTCTTTCAACAAACGACACTGTTCCCGGATCAGAGGGGTTATCCAAGGTTTGGTTTTAGGCCCATTACCCCTCCCGATGCGAAACGATTCCAAAGGGAAAGACAAATCAACTATCTCCAAAAAACGGGTAAAAAACTTATCAAATTTATCATTATTGCAATGAGTTAAATTTTTGCAAGATCCAGTGGTGTCAGTTAATGCAGCTCTTAGTTTTGTGTGTTTAATGAGGCTGCTGCTGAAATTATTTCAGTTTACTGCGCATGTTGTATTATAGGCAAGTTCCGTAGGATCTGTTGAAGAATATAACAATTTTTTTGCGATTGAAATTTAATTTTGTATAGAACCTTCTGTATATATTGTGATGAACACAAAAATATAAACCTGAAACACAAATTAGAAACCTCATGCAGTAAGCCGTACAAGTTTTCTATACTACTCAAATTAATAAAATTCTATCAATAACGGACATTTAATATGAGACATATTGTATTTAAAATTTAAAATATAATTTGTGAGTTAAATAACAGAAATGATGACTAAGAATAATTAATCAATCAATAACTAAATAAACTTTTTAAGGAGATATATGAGCTAATTAAATAATGTATCAATAGGTTAAGTATAGGTTAGAAATGAAAAAGGTGCATAATTTTAAAATTGAAGTGCGACACAAATGTTATTTAAAACTATAAATAAAATAAAGTGTAGTGAACTGGAAAAACTTTCACAAAATTAACGAAAAAAACAGGAAATACATGACATTACCTTGACGACGAGGAGGATACCATAGTTACGTTTGGAAGCGACGCCAAGTAATTAGGGGAGACGCGACCAGAAGTTTGGAGATACAACATCGATTTAAAGTTGGGTCCATTACCTGGCTCAAAAAGTAGTAAAAATCCAATAAAAAGGCGTCTACAACACTCAAACTCCAAATACAGGGAAAATAATGTCTGAATTTTGATAGCTCTACAGGAATTATGACAAAACAACATATTTAAAGCGGGGGAAAACACGAAGAAATACCGACAACTGGTAATATACGGAGAAATAAATTCAATTTGCTAAGAAACAGGAACGTAAGTGAATATAAAATCCAATTTAAAAACAAGACTATGTGAAATTAAAAATATTTAATAAAGGCAATAAGATTTTGCTTAAAAATACACACAGAGATACGCTCTTTCAAAAGGCATGGTCAAAATTGGTCGGTTGCTATTTAAAAAAATTGTCGATGACGTTATATCTCGAACAAAGATGACGTCACAAATGTGGGTCATATGTCAAAAAGTGCCTTTTTTAAAAACAAAATCGACTGTGCCGGGGGATATTTTCGAAAATTTCTCATATTCAAAAATAATGAATTTATTCGCTACTTTTCGATAGCACTGTATATTGTAATCTCCAAATTGGGTTAGCGTGGAAATATGTAGCGTAGACAAACAAACTTTATTGTCACTCTTGATTATACAAGAAATATCCTTCAAACTAATTTCACAACTGTCAACACTTTACTTTGACGGTTGTCAATCGCATTCGACTGCTCAATATAAACTGACTCCAACGACGAAAATGATCCGCTTATATCGGGTTTTTAGAGTTCTGGAAGTTTCTGTGATCTCGAGAACGTGTCGAGAAATAAATAGAATATAGCCTGGAATATTCCGGAAAACGTCAAAATAAAGGTATTACAAAAATTATAAATTCTAATAAAACAGGAACATAATTAACAAACTAAAAGGTAGGTAAGCTTCCGTAACAATATATAATTCTGACACTATTTTTTCAAATAACTTTTATTATTTATTGGGTCGCTACCGTCTTGATAAAAACATGGTTCCAAATACAAATTAAATTGTTTATAGCAGTGTTCGAAAAAAATATTGTTTGTATTTGTTTGAAAAAATATTATGTTGTTGAACACGAAATGTTCCATTTCAAGTTTTAGACACAAAAATAATTATTTAAAAGATTAATACATACACTTATTTACACGTTGCTAAGTGCAAAAAACTTCGAACATTTTTTGCCTCCCCTTGATCGTGTATATTTCTTATGTATTTCCATGTGCTGAATACGAATCTGAACCCTTTTGAACTGTAATACCCACAAATTTTACAAAAATTACTAGAAATTGCTGGAAAAAGTGCAAAATCATTAAAAATCGAAAATTACATTAGTAAGCGATAGGAAATACGGGTTTTTTCTGAACTGAATGTTACTTACATATTTTAATGCGTTCAATAAGAATTTAGAGACTGTTCCGTTTCATCGCCACAGATTTGGCTAATATTGCAGGATATAACATAAAATGATATTAATAAGAGTGAGAAACTTTACAAAAATATTTTCAGAAATGAGTCAAGTATTTTTCTTATATATTTTAGCAAGTCGAATTTGAATCTGTTGGATCCAAACCCAAAACTTTCGCAAACATTGCAAAAAACCTTAAAATAATCATCGTCCTTAATATTATTTTCTCTTTCTTCTTCCGATGGTTCATCAAATTCAATTCCTCGTGCGAATAATCCAAATCCATAGGTTCAGGAACCAGTTTCATCCACAACAGCTACTTTTTCTGGTCTTACTTAACTAAAGAAAGTTGAATTAGAACCGATACCGAGGATAATGAATACTGACCAGTTTTTTTTGCGATTTTTGAAAAATGTTTGGGTAATGGGGCTTAACAGACTTCAGATTCAAATTCGACTAGTCAAAATATATGAAGAAGAAGAAGACTTGGTACAACCTAGAAAACATTTTTCTAAAGTTTCTCATTCTCATTAATATGTTTTTTGCCATTTTCAAAAATTGTTTTGCGATTTATTCAAAATCTCTTGCGATTAAGTTAAATAAAATTTTTTCCTAGTTTCCTCGCGCCTATTAAAGTGATTTTTGTCATTTTCAACGAGTTTTTGCCTTTTCCAGTTATTTATGCGATTTTTGCAAAATTTGTAGGCGACGCAGCTCAACAGACTTCAAACTCGAATTAATCGTATAGGAACATATAAGAAAAAGAAACACACTCATGATCAACGTCAGAAAATGCCGTTGTAATTCTACTCTAAATTGTGTGGGTGATTCATTTCACATGGTCGATGAATTTATTCCTCACATACACATTAACGGGCTGTAAAATGGTTTCTGTTTCACAATTATTGATGCTAAGTAAACACCAGCCCAAATACCTTAAAATATTCACCGATCCACTAAAATGATTAGGTATAATTTATGGTACCAATTATCGCGATGTGGAAAATTTATGGTTAGCTATATGTAATGCCACAACATTAAAATCCTGCGTGGAACCGATGGGTAATAATTAATTAACACACCCATACGTTACTCAGAATGTACACTGAGAAAACCTATAAATTTACTTATGTTTTGTAATGTATGTACAGTGTGTAAAATGATTTACTTTTTAGAAAATACCTACTATGGCGTTGCTGAACGTAGGCTTGGTCTTTTATACAAGGTGTTCTGAATTTAAGAGAAACAATAATATCGTCATATTTATTTATTTATTATTTTTATTATTAACAAAAAAAAAGTAACATCTATAATACAATATATGTAGTTATCAACACAGACAAAACACAAACTATACAAATAAATTTCTTATGCATTTCTCAGAATAATTGAATATTTCGAGGCCATTCTGCACAGCGTTATAGTTGGTACACATAAAATGCAAAGGAGATGAGTTCAATAGGTTGGTACGCGGCTTGCAAAGATAAAACGTATTACCATATCTTGCCTCAATTCTAGGTAGATGAAAATTTAAATACGATAACATTTCTGGACAATCATATACATTATGAATTACTTTAAATAAAAATATTAACGAATGTAGTTTCCGACGATTCGCAAACTAAGCAAAGAAAATCTACTAAGATCATTATGCGGTGTTCCAACTGAAGGATATACTCGATCTAATTTAAAACAAACCAGTTTTAAGAACCTCCTCTGTATATTTTCAATGCACAGGGAATGATTAATATATCCGGGATTCCAGATCAAACTCGCATATTCCATTTTTGACTTCACAAAAGAATTAAGTAATGCAAATAATACCTGTTGATCCGTAAAATTGTGTGCGTTCTTATAACAAAATCTAGATTTTTAGAAGCAGCAGATAAAATGTTCTGGATATGATGTCAATTTGTGATCAAACGTAACGCCCAAGTCACACAAATAATTAGGACGGCTTAGAATCGTGTCATTTAATTTATAGTCAAATTCATGAGCAGCGCTCCTACGATGATAAGATACAACATGGTATTTGTCAATGTTTAAGGGAAACTTATTTGTAATACACCAATTATAAATTTTATTTACATTATTCTGTATTCTAATACAATCATTTTCAGTTTCAACCTGCCAGTACAGTTTCATATCATCAGCATATAACAAAGAATGAATGTCCAAATCGTTAACAATGTCATTTATAAATATTACAAACAGCATTGGGTCAAGTATAGAACCCTGTGGCACACCAGAAGTAGCTGATATTTCAAAGGACTTAATTCCGCGGATTTCAACATATTGCTTCCTATTACTAAGATACGAACGAAAAAATTTTAGTAAGTTCGGGGAATAAGAATTCCATGATCTAATCTATCGAACTCCTTTGAAAAATCAGTATACAGAACGTCAACTTGTGTGTTAATGTCAACATGATTAGAAATGTATCAAGTAATGCAGCACAAGTTGGTAACAGTAGAGCGCCCATGTGCAAACCCGTGTTGACTAACTGTAATCTGGCCCTGTACCTGAGAATAAATTACTTCATAGAGTGCTGTTTCAATAACCAACATAGAAAATGTCAGGAATATAAGTGTCATTATTTTGCGCCAAAAAAAATTATCGACTAAGATTTTTTTTTCTCTGGCCATCTTTAATAGAATTATAATAGCAAACAGGTTTGGATATATGACAACGTGGCAACATTTATTACGTCAGAGGTTTCTAGGTATATAATAATCAAAAATAAGTACACCTAAACATTCATACTGGATAGTGTTCTTAGGGCTTTTTTTAGAACGCAGAAAGAATTTTGAAATAGTTATACGTGTACAAAAAGACCGTAAATGCACCATAAATTAACATCATATTATGCAGCTCATGATCCATTTCCAATATTCAACACAAGCAAACACTAAGCAATAGGTACAAGTAAACAACTAGTCACAATACGAAGTCAGTATGTACGATGTATATTTGATGTGGGTTTGTTAACAAGTTGACAGCACAAGGTAATAAATTGCAATATTGTCGCACGTTATAGTACGTTAAAATTTGATTTGATTATTATGAATTCTTTAGACATAATGAAACTAATCACCAGTTACTATGTTTTTTTCAACGGACAAGTTGCTATGAAGCCTTTTCTAGTACACAACCTCACAATATTTCTTTTAATGAGTCTAAATTACTCTTATTGATTAGAAATTAATAACAGTTTTTTCATTTGTGTTCGATTAAAAATTAAATAATTTGACTTAAGAGATTATTACAAAAATTCCATTTGTCCAACCCATATTGTTGCTGTGGAGAAGTACTGCTCAACCGATTGTCACTAAATTTGAGAGGGAAACATTTTCTTAAGAAAAGAACTAATAATTTATATATTAAATCAGGTCTGGCCGTAGAAGGCGCCATATTTTAGCTATATTTTGTTCCGAAGATGTCGTTCTTGCCCAATATTAATGGACTACCCTGTATAGGAGATTACAATAAACCAAAATCCAATGTCCCTAGTTGGATCAAACAATTTGACTCGTAGGTTTCATTAGGACCATTACATAATATTAAATTTAAATGTAATTTCATATGAGACGTTACTATAATTTGGTCCATCCTAACCTTTCTGAAGGAAGAGTATCCCAACAAAGATTTAATGTTAAAATTACGTTAATTTGACCTCTGAATTGGTCAAAAATTTGTATGACCTATTGTATATGGGAAAGTTTACCTCTATTTGTTAGCCTATTCCTTATGCGAAGAAAAAAACTAATATGGAAGTTAATAATGGATCGGCAAGAATTTTATTCTAATGAGATAATTGGACAAAAAGAAATATATACCAATTTTATGTTAAAATATCAAAATATAAAAGACGTTATTACCTAAATATACCCAACATTATATGTTTGATTAAATACATTCTTATAGAGAACAGGGATAGGAAGAGAGAGAGGTGTATACTGTAAGTCCTGCTAGAAATAGAGTAGGAGTAGATATATGGGTATCTATAAAACATTATTTGACTAAATACATTTCAATAGCGAATAGAGATAGGAAGAAAAAGAGAGAGATTGTATGTCAGGCTACAAAGTACAAGTAGAGTAGAAATAGGTATATGGGTACTTATAGTATATAGATATTTAGATTTTAGTCTGTATTTTTTGGTTTCCATTCAACAAATTGTGCAACCCAAGTTTTTTTTTCGTATAAAGTGATCACCAAACTTTCATAAAAAATAATGCGCCTTATAAATATACATGCTTATTATTGCTTCTTAATAATCTTTCATTATAAACGTAATATTATCTAATCTAGGCAACTAATATTATCTGTATTAATGTAATTTTAACGAGTAATCAATCAGAAATAACAAACCAAACATATTATAGTATTTGTTACAACACGGACGCTCAGATAAAATCAACTTTGATGTCAATTTGTCTGTAAATTTTAACTTATAGGGCAGATTGCCTATGCCAATGTTGACGTCACATCGAAATATTAATTTTGTGGTTGAAATTTCCTCTAAATTCATATATTTCTAGGTATCTACATATACAAATTTTTGATTTATTTATGATTAAAAATTCTCATTGAAGCCAATAATACTATGTGTACGTATAATCCAATCATATGGAATACTTATGATGCGTTTATCGATTTTGTTTTGAAAAAAAGACACTTTTTTACATACGACTCACATTTGTGACGTCATCGTTGTTCGAGATATGACGTCATCGACATTTTTTTTAAATAGCAACCCCCAATTTTGACCATACCATTTGAAAGAGCGTGTCATTCTACATACATACATCATGAAAAATTATGGTGTTACATAACAAAAATTTCAAGAAAATAATGTTTGAAGATTTTAAAATTTAATTTCCAAATCGCCAAACTAAGATTTCTTACTTCAGTCTCAACACCTTGGCGAAGCAATTATACCTAATGCTAGTTAAAATTGTCTGAATTGTTGACATTTTAAAAGCGCATTAACGCGCGTCATTTTAAGTTATAATTGAATAAATTGTCCTGGAAGTCGCTCTTGTTATAAGTGACTTATGACGTTTCCTTGAAAGCAGGATATTTAGAATAAAGTACGGGAATAATTAATATTGCTAATACATCCGTAGATACATTAAGGTAGACCCTTAATTAACTTAATTTGAGGGGAATGCGGAAAATCTAAATTAGCGGATTATGGTTTACATTATTATGTAAAAGAAATCTTTAAAACTAAAAAAACCGTCTCACTTTCAGATTTGCATCCTAAAATTGTCAGATAGTTCAGTGTCGCTTGATAATAAAAAATGGGCAATTATAGAAGCAAATGAGTGTATGATTTTATATGTTTCGTTTTTTTTTTTTAATGTTGTTTGTGGATGCAGAAATACAATGATATTATTATTATTATTACAACTTGGAATAGGGCAGAGATTTTAAAAAGAACTTATTATGTCCAAAAAAAAAGAAATTACAGTATACATTAAATTATACAATGATGTACAACATTTACAATAATATAGTTACATTGTGTTTGCTCATGATTATAATTAAACATGAAACATAGATAAAGTATTAATTAGACAATAAATAAGCATCTAATCAGTTCTTAAAAATGTTCACAGATAGTGCGGTGACAATTAACTGGTAAATTGTTCCAGACGGTGAATGTTATGTTTGTCAGGAAAAATTGTCTTGTCCTGGATTCATGACCTCGTAATCGGCAGTCTGTGTTAAGTGTATACAGCAGAATCAAATTTCCAAAATTGTGTCTTAAAATCTTAAAAGTTCTATTATTATTCTCTAATAAATTTTGATCACGGATGAGATCGGGACACCACACTGGACCGGTGTATTCAAGAATTGGCCGCATATAAGTTGTATATAATTTACAAGAGGTTTCAAAAGATATATGGGAAAACGTCTTACGATATAAAAATAGTCTGGTATTAGCGCGTTTACACACTGAGTTGATATGGTCTGATCACGATAATTTACAGTTTACTATGACACCTAAATCGTTATTTGTCGGCACTGTCCTAATCAGTTGCTTATTTAAGTAAGTTAAATCATTTTGAAGAGACTTATGGTGAATGATGGGGTTAGCGTATATCTTGGTGTTATCCGCGTAAAAAGATATTTTGCTTCCGAGAAGATGTTGGATGTCACTGGAGCAAATGAGGAAAAGCAGCGGATCTAGTACAGAACCTTGTGGGACACCGCTCGTAACCGGTCTTTCGTCAGAATATACATTGTCTACTCTAACTTTGAAAAATCTGCCAGATAAGAAGTTTCCAATCCATCGGTTCAAGTTTCCTCGAATTCCTAGGTGTTCAAGTTTGTTAAGAGTCTTCTTATCGGTACCCTGTTAAAGGCTTTCGAGAAGTCCAGATAAATGATATCTACTGGATTATTCATGTCTAAACCAGTCATTAACACAGTATAGCAAACCAGTTAGAGTTGATCTGCCCGGAGCAAAACCATGCTGCTGGTTCGGTACGATGTACTCTCGTAAAAGAAACTCAGTTATAGATTCAGCAATTACGGATTCCATAATTATTGGGATCGAGCTTATCTCCCCTTTTGTAAATTGGAATGATGGATGCCAACTTCCAAACTGATGGGACATGTCCTTGTGAAAAAGATTGTGACATTATCATGGATAGGGGTAGAGTAATATTGTCGGCACATTGTTTAAAGAAGAAAGGAAATAACCCATCCAGGCCGGGAGAAGAAAACTTCTGAAGTTTTAATAAACGTTTTTTAATTAACAGTGGAGTAAATTCTATTCTGTCTAAAGTGGACATCACACGAGGGTACAAAATAACAGGAAGAACATCATTGATATGTGACACAAAATAAAAGTGTGAACTATTTCAAGGAAAAAGTAGGAGTTGTATTAATAATCCTGGAATAATGTGCCAAATGCAGCTGTTTTTGCCGCGGCAGAGCAACACGGATGTGACATGGAAAATTTACAACCAACTTTTGGCAAAAAACTTGGTAAGCAAAATCACTGACGGATCATTTTATTTAATATCAAAAACGCGCAAATTATTTTTTGTTCTCCTGCAAAGAATGCATCGACTTACCAAACACGTTGTATATAAAATTTGCAAGTACCTAAAAAGTTTTTCCTGACTGATCTGCTATTCCAAATTCGGCTTTGCCTCGTCTGAAAACATCAAGGATTCGTCTGAAAATACTGTATTAATAAAGTACTTATAACAAACTTATCTATTTTTTTATTTTCAAATATAAAACAGTTAATTATAATCATAGAAAATTAAGCAATATAAAAAATAAAGTGTAGCAACTAATTTCTAAATTAAGTACCTACTTAATTTTAATTTAAAGTGGAATGATAGGTAAGTAATGTTGACATTGTGAGAATTCGTATTATATTTTTTAATAGAATTGTTGATAAAAATAGTGGCAAATTACATAGTTACCTTGTGAAAAACGTTTAATTAAAAAATGTTTACGTCATACTTAAAAACCGTTGAACACCACAAACAAAAATTAGCGCCTCTGAATTATACGTAAAAAAATACACGAAAAATATTTTGACCAAATCAAATACCTTATTCAATTTACGGTCGCAGCACATTGTGTTAATATGGCCTGTAATAGAAAACGACATTATTTAACTTCGTATAAAACCCGAAATACAAAAAACACCTTTGTACATAAATAATAATACATATTTTTTATTGCCTCGATTATTACAATACATAGCATGTATTTATTTATTTACTTATTTTCTGTAGTGGTGATATTAGCAAAATGTATTGTTTTATATAAATATATAGGTAACACATTTTTACTCAAAGAAAAACCCAATACAAATATTGTATTTATAATATTTATCAATTTTATCTCAGTTCTTTGCGAATACCACAAATAGTTCAGTAATTTTTTTTCACTGCCATGGTGGCGCAAAAATCAGCGATCCAGTTTATGGACCTGCGGGGAGGTATACTTTACTTAGCGATACATATTTCATGCACGTGGTACGAATACAAGAATCTGCATAAGGCTAACGCTTCTTTACGAATTATTTATTATTCAATGCTCATACATTTACAATTTTTGTTTGGATAAATTGTAAATCGCCGTGTATATTAAAATTTCTCAAAGCGTCTTTTAACGTACATAATCTAGTTATACCTAAAAACAACATTGCAAACAACAAAGTAAAAATAAAATATTAAAAATCTGGAACATCTAAATCTGAAATTTTAAAGTGTAAATTAGCCTTTAAGTTCAAGATTTTTCCAGTGACTAGCAAGATGAGTTTACGCGATGGCAATCGCTAGAATCCAGTGAGCATCGTGTAAATCAGCCATTGTGTTTGATATGCATTTGACCTGCCAATTATAATATCAGACCTACACCATAAATATAATAATCTTTAATTAAAATATTGCCAACAATATTATGGAATTACATTTAAAATGTAAATTCTCAATTACATTAAAAAGTGTAACAAGGTAAACAGCGTATAAGTTATACACAAAAGGCAACGTTTTATAAATTTGGTAATAAAAATCCTTTCGAATATTGGGGAACCCTCATATTCAAAAGGCATGTTTAGAGGACAAAAGTACTGAAATAGCAATGAAAATATTCTTATTACTATTTTTGGGAAAGCTGTTATTAGTTGATATTTTATTTTGAGTAGGTCATACATTCTAAACCAAACTCACATTAATGATTACTAATTGTCAAATTTATTTTGACGTTTGTAATTTATTTTATAACTGTCATATTTATTTTTACATGTGCGTTCGTGTAGTTGGTATTATACAGACATAATTTCGTAATGTCTGCCACATTTAGTCATCGAGAATATGTTGATATTATTTTTATTATGGGTATTGCAACGGTAGCGCTAATCATGCAGTTTCTGAAGATAGACGTCGCTTCCCAAACAGAAGAGTGCCAGATAGAAATGTATTTCAGACAGTCTTCAACAATGCACGTGAAACTGGAATGTTTGCCAGTGTGAGAATTACATCTGAGAGGCAAGCTGGTCCTGGCCTAGTAGTGAAAATTCTAAATATGGTAGAACGTAGCCCGGGCGTAAATATAGAACGCATTGCAACCCGTTTCCAAATTAATCAAACTACGGCATGAAAAATCATTCACAAAAATGGTTTAAAACCTTTCCATATACAGTATGCGCCAAAAGTATGGAATAAATTTAATAAAAACGAAACAATTACTTTTTGGGAAAAATCCTCGAACAGGTCGATTTTTAATTTAAAAAATATATATTTTAGCGTAAAATGCGATTTTCAAATGTCATTTGTTTTCAAGTAATGACGTCATCGATTTTTTTTTAAATGGCAACACCATATTTTTTTCCTTGATTCTGAAAGATCGTTTAATTCTCTATCAGGCAGTACTAAAATTTTGCCCTCTTACATAGGAAAGTTTTCGAGTAAATGACGATTGAATGTTAGAAAACGTAAATTTTATCCATAAAAAAGTAACAATTTTGAGGTATGTAAAATAAAATACAATTGATTAAATTTTATACTTAAATTAAATGTTAGAATTGCCATCCACCAACTTCTTGACAATGCGCAAGTCTGTGAAGAAATTCTTCTTGCACATTATGAATGATTTCTGGGGTAACTCTGCGTATTTCTTCCCGATTGCGATTTTGAAGTTCTTCTAAATTACGTGGTTTATTAATGTACACTTTTGACTTCAAGTATCCCCATAAAAAATAGTCAAGAGGTGTAAGATCTGGCGATCTTGCAGGCCATTCTATCGGTCCGCGTCTGCCGATCCACCTCCCAGGAAAACAGTTGTCCAAAAAATCTCGTACAGGGCGCGCATAGTGCGGAGGTGCACCGTCTTGCTGAAACCATATGGTATCGTCAGGAATGTCAGGGTCATTATCGTTAGGAAAAATTACTGCAAGGGCTGGAACAAGGTCATTTTCTTGAAACTCTAAATATCTTTGTCCTGTAAGGGTTCCTTCAAAGAAGAAAGGCCCTACTATTCTGTCGTCAACTATTCCAGCCCACACATTTAATTTCTGAGGGTGTTGGGTATGTGCCTCTGCCATCCAATGAGGATTTTCCCGACTCCAATATCTGCAAGTTTGACGGTTTACTGTACCATTCAGACAAAATGTGGCCTCATCTGAAAAAAGTATTTGCCGGTGTAAATTTCTATTTTCTTGACATAAATCCATTAGAATTTCGCAAAAGTGTAAGCGGCGATCGGGATCATCTTCATTGAGTTCCTGCACAAGTTGAATTTTGTAGGGATGATATTTTTCCTTCCTCAAGATACGTAGCACTGTGCTCTGACTAGTGTCATTGTTTAATGCAACCAATCGTGAAGAATTATGAGGATTATCCACCATACTTATCAAAATGTTCTGTTTCTGATTTTCATTAATGCTTGGACGTCCAGGTTTTGGAATATTTACAACATTGCCAGTTTCTCTAAATTTATATTCTACCTTACTGACTGTTGATTGGCTGATAGGGCGATCTGGATATTTTTCATTAAATAAATCGCAAACTTCCTGCCGAGTTCTAGTCATATTCCCGCATCCGATAAGAATTAAAATTTCAATTCTTTGAGTAACAGTTAAATGTGCCATAATACTTTAAATTGAATAATAATTTCTATGTCGCTTACAATACTTATTAGAAAGTCGGTGTGACAATGACACTTTGCAAAGATTTTCACCTACGTGATCCATAAAAGAACTATGGAATTCGAAAAACTAAACTTGATAACGTTTTTGCTTTATTTTAATTGATTTACGTTTTCTAACATTCAATCGTCATTTACTCGAAAACTTTCCTATGTAAGAGGGCAAAATTTTAGTACTCTCTGATAGAGAATTAAACGATCTTTCAGAATCAAGGAAAAAAATATGGTTGCCATTTAAAAAAAAATCGATGACGTCATTACTCGAAGACAAATGACATTTGAAAATCGCAGTTTACGCTAAAATATGTATTTTTTAAATTAAAAATCGACCTGTGCGAGGATTTTTCCCAAAAAATAATTGTTTCGTTTTTATTGAATTTATTCCATACTTTTGGCGCATACTGTATAGTGCGTGGTTACAATTTTGTAATTCAATAAACGCAAACCATACATTTTACAAATACATTTTGTTCACTGAGGAAGCTCAATACACTCGCGATGGAGTAAATAACTGTCACAATGAACATCGTCACATTAAAATCCGTACGCCACGGTGGAAAGTAACTTTCAGCATCGATCATTAACGTGCGGTGTGGTATTATTAATAATCAATTTATTGGCTCAGTTGTGGTCGTCTTACTGGACCTGGATATGTAAAATTTTTAGAAAATAATTTGATAGATCTAGTGGACGATGTTCCATTGGCTATTAGGCAAAATATGTACTTTTAGCAAGATGGTGCCCCTGCCCATTTTAGTCGTCTTGTGATCAATCATCTTAACTGTCGCTTTCCACAAGGTTGGATTGGCCGAGGTTTTCAAATTTGGCCACCAAGGTAACCAAATTTGAATTCTCTTGATTGCTGCCTTTGGAGATGGTTTAAATTATTCGTATATGCAACAGAAGTGAACACAAGAGGTTTAATATAATTATAGTATCCCAGCTAACAATTTCCTGTTCTATAAAAATCTTAAGAATGATTCCAGAGCAAATTATATAGAGCAATATTTGTTCTAAGAACATTTTCAAAACGTTCTTGCAACACTTACACCATAAAAATGAGCACCGTTCTATAGAACTTTTTAGTTCTTTAAGCTGTTCTGTAACGTCTGCAGGAAATACTTATAGAATTGTTGAATAAACACAGGTCTTAAAGAATTTTTATGAGACAGTTACAAAGCAATTTCATAAAAATTCTATAGCATTTCGTTATACAATTTTTGTGTCGAATGGTGTTCTATTTAAAGAACTTTAAAATCGTTTAATTGTATCTTTTAAAAAACAAATGTGTCTGTATCGCACATGTTAGAAATAATATGGATTGTCCAATAAGAACCAATAAGATGAACCTAATCAGCCTGCATAATGGTAATTTTTTGACGCGCTCTCAGATAACTTTATATTTAGCAACAAACTGTATATAAAATAGTCAGAAAGTAAATATTTCCATATTATTATCATTTCACTCACATTTCACCTATTTATATTGTATATATTTTTAATTAAGAATTTTTCCTTTCTTCACTTAACCACAGTGTTGTCATATTTTATTGTGGTAATTTCAATTATTTCATCTTATTTAATCAAACTAATAAAATTCTTTAACTTCAACATCTATAAGTGTAAATGAATAAGATAGTTCTATATTAAATATGTTACTAAATTTCTATAAAGAAATCAGTTTCCATTAGTAATCAAATAAATCTTATCTATCGTAATGAAATTTTCTTTCTGCGAGCAGATAATAATTTCTACAAGTCACGACTATATTATACAAATTTCCCCATTATACTTTGATCAATATATCTCGTACTTTTATAGGCAGGTCTCATCAGATGAGGGTATGGGAAACCTACATCCTATAAATTGAAGTTCTATAGCATTTTTTTAATGGAACAAAAAGGCATGCGTTACTTATTTACTCTATATGATTTTATAATTATGTATTATTATTTTCACAACCCCTTACACAATATTTCTATAATTAAACTATAGCGACATTATGGAATAATTTTATAATAGTGTCACAGGAGATGGTATAATTCTAGAAAGCATTATTTTGCATCGGTTTTACAGTAATTTGATTCCATATGCACCGTTGCTGTAAAATTGTGTTATTGTGTACACTTATAGGGCTACATTAGCAGTTATCTTATAAATGCTCTATAAATTATGCTCTAAGAACGTTCTTGCAACAAATTTAATAAACAATTTAGTTTCTGAAGGCAAAATAGTCTCATGTGCCACATTAATGCAACAATTTAGTATTCTAGATACAATTATAAAATATTAACAGAATGTAAAAATCCTATTACTTTAAATTTATAGATCTACTTTGCTAGCTCGGATAAGTTTTAAAATTTGTTTATTTACGATGTACGAACCCTGTATATTTACAGAAGTCGTGTAAACTTTACTACTAAATTTATTCTAAATAACATAGTGTGAAATTGCAGCAGTGGTAAGCGTAAAATTGCAAGAATCTTTCAAACAAATGTATAAACGCCAAATTACCATCAAATTTATCTAATATCTTTATGAACCCATCAATTGAGACGTGTCCATAATTTACTATTACAAAATTTCCAATGCGATATAGATGTTACACCTGTTTACGATCCTTATTTAACATTAACAGCGCTTTGACCTTTGAGGGAGCAATTAATAAAATGCGGATTCAATTGCTCGCGTACTTGCCCGATCTCCTTGAAAAGTGTTATGAAATTTCACAGTACACATATCTGTAACATGCCATCTTGTTACTCTGGATCGTCCCGATGCGATTCTTCGAACCATCTTCGGGTATAAAAGGGGAAAGTACGCTTTAATTGGTATCATTTGGTTTCATCCTCGATCATACAAGCGTCACAATGAAATATGTAAGTATTAAGACTCGCTAAAGCGTAAGGCTTTATTGAGGGTTGAAAAAGTGTGCGTGAAATTATTATTGGCTTTGGCAGCAAGATAATAATGATTTTTAAGGAACGTATATATATATATATATATATATATATATATATATAGTTTTAATCACGTTTATTACTTCAATAATATCTTTATTTATTTAAAAAATGATTATTTGCTTTTGATCAACGTTAAAATAAATTTTGAAACATTTATTATATCTATTCAACAATTATCACTTTAGGATTAATCATATCAAATCAACCAATTTAATTTGAAAAGATTGCTGTCATTGTACTATATTCAGGGAGTTGAAAACAGTTATTCATTAATTTTTTAGATGTCCAGTTTTTTTTGAGCCATCATTTTGTATTGTTGCGTCAGATTACTTTGCATTTTACAGGGGTTTCTGTTAAACACTGTAGTTTCTTGGTTTCTAAAGATATTCAGTTCAAACAAAAACCATGTTGAAGAGCATAACAATATTTTATGTTTAGTACATATTTAGGCCTGCTTAACTGTAAATAGACAAAAAAATTGGTAAATGTTAACGTTTTCAAACTAAAAACCTCTTTTAAAATTAAACATGTTAAAGATTTACTACTAACGTTAATTTTTTTCCGCATTATAGTCTTTATAGTATACTATTTTTTAGTTCTTAAAGTTATATAAAATCCAGTATTTACAATCTGAAATATCACAGAAGGGACACACTCTAAAAAACCAGAATTCAGGAAACATTCTTTCATTATGCTATAATAAGTGTTTAAAATTTCATCATTGAGATATTTTACTTGTTTTTTAGTTTGCTTGTTTAAGACACAAAATCTGCCATAATTTTAAATTCATAAAATCCAGTATGTCTTGAACCGTTACTTGAAAAAAACTGATTTTTTTCACTAATAAAGTGCTGTTTCTGTATGAAGTAAGAGAAAATGTTATCAAAAAAGTTTCTCAGAATGAAGACATTGAAATTTTGCACAAATTTTGAGGATGTGTACAAAATTTCAATATTCTAAGCCTACTTCGATTTTTTGCTCAATTTTCAAATTTTCTTGATAATAAAATGCCATTTCTGTAGGTATGAGATACGACAAAATATTATTAGGTTGTATATTAGATTGTTTCTCAGAATAAAGACATTAACATTTTGCACAATTTTTTTTATTCTGAAAGATTTTTCTTAATAACATTTTGTTATATCTCATACAAAAACGATACTTTACCACAGTTGGCTTACGACATTGAAATTGCACATGGAATCAGTTTTTCATTGCGAGAAACTTTTCTTAACCACATTTTGTTCTATCTCACACAGAAACAGCACTTTACTGGTGAAAAAAATCATTTTTTTTTTCCAAATTTCCATGGCATACTGGATTTTATGGATTTGAAATAATGGCAGATTGTGTTTCTTAACTAAGCATTGCTGAATTTTGCTTAATAATGTGTTATTTGGATTTTTACTAAAATCAATGTAATATCTACCCTCACTTAATAGCACTTCCTGAAATTCTTGCTATTTTTAAAAGTTTGACACAAAAGCTTTCAAACACAACACAATGAAAAAATGTTTTCCGAAAATTTTGGATTTTTAATTTATTTATTATAAAATATAAATATAAATCAAAACAAATGTATCACAGTAAAAGCAAAATAATAATAAACTAAATACTAATAAAGTTGGTTTCCCAAACTAAATTTAAGTAATAGGGGCACTGACATTTATCAATATCTTTTTCAGTTTATCGTCCTCTTCTTCGTCGCCGTCAGCTCTGCTGGTCGTCTAGAAAATGTCTACCTTCCACCTAGCAGCTCGGCCTCATCCGGAGGAAGCAGCAGTTTCTTAAACACCCCTATAAAGTCTGTCCCTTCTGCCTACAGTGGACCGGCTGCTGCCCCTGTTGCCATTTTGAGACTGAACAATGACAACAATGGAGATGGAACTTACAATTTCGAGTGAGTAATACCTTTACCTAATTAGGTTAGTAAAGAAATGCGCCAGAAAAAGCGTTAGTTACGTAATATCTCCAAAAAAATTAAAGAAAATAATTTTAAATTAAAAAAGAAAATTGTGTTTACAAGTTCAACTTATAAAATAATCATAGGAGCGTTCGATAGGTAACAATTTTTTCATCATCAATTATTTCAAATATGTCAACAAAAGACCTGACTACTAATCTAAAAAATACATTGTACAATGTGTCTAAGTGGTTCAGTTGTAATAACTTATATTTAAATACCGACAAAACCAAATTAATTAGATTCCACAATAGGCAAAAAAAATGCGAGTCTGTTGCAGCAAATATTAACAACTGTACTATTACCAGTGATGAAACAAACTGTATCAAATTTTTAGGAGTTACCTTGGATGATACATTAAATTGGAAAATGCATTGCAATAATCTTATATCTACATTAAGTTCAGTAAGCTACTTAATTAAGTGTATGAAAGAAATTTTGCTCGAACAACAATTGTTAAATTTATATTATGCATATGTGGAGTCTAGATTGCGTTATGGAATATGTTTTTGGGGTAATTCTACCTTGTCTCATTCAGTTTTTGTCATGCAAAAACGTATTTTAAGAATAATTGCTGGCGTGCCAAGTCATCGTACATGTAGAGATATATTTAAGAATTTTAATGTTCTTACATTAGTGTCATTATTTATTTTTGAAATGTCTGTATACATATATAATAATAAGGAGTCTTTAACTCTCAATAAGGATATACATACAATCAATACCAGACAATGCTATGATATCCGAATTCCTTTTGCAAAATATACCATAACAGCTAATTCACCAGATTGTTTGGGATTTAAGATATATAACCATTTACCGAGTGAACTCAAGACTGATAAGATTACAATATTTCAATTTAAACAAAAAACTGAAATCATTTTTAATAGATAATTGTTTTTATTCTTTATTGGATTTTTTTTCTGCTGTTGTGTCTTAGGTTAAGTTATTATATGTTTATTTGACTATTGTTATACAATCCTTTTTTGTCCACAACAAGATGAATAAATAAATAAATAAATAGGTAGGAACAATATTTTAAATTTTTATCAATGTAAATTGGATTGGATTATTGATAAAACTTCAAGCAAGGAATCCAGACTGGTTCGAAACTGTCAAAAATCTTCGTCCAACTACTTCATGCATGATGTTTACTGAAAACAAATTCATAACCTGTAGGAAAATTGATTTATATTAGCTGAAATTTCTTTACAATACAGTAAAAATAGCAATGTTACTATATGGCTTATTTTTTATCTTAAATAATTTTCCAGACTTTTGGATTTACACACCTTAAAATTATTCTGAACTACAAATTAGTTCTGATATAGGGTATGCTGATGAAGGCAGGAAGTATGTAGTAAAGTAGTAAAACATTTATCAAAAAAATCCTAGTTATTTTTCAAATATCGCTCTCAAAACAAACGGAGGCCAGACCAAGCATCTTATGTGTGTGTTATACTGTCATTAATTAACAAGTGTAGCTTTTCAGTTCGGCATGGAGTAGCAAATGGTTGCTAGTTTGCTACTCCGCGTACTAATGGTCCCTTCTGTCGGGTTAGGCAGACTTAAACAGTTAGGACTATTCGTCAGACACCTTACCTATGGCATACTGATGAGAGCTAATAAGTTTGAAACCGGTCTGGTGGGCTGCTGACGAATGACTTTAGTTGTTTACTATAGATTTTTCAGGTGTAATTCAATGCTGGTCGGGGCATTACCCCGCAAAATAGTTGTTTCCTGGAATTTCGGGTTTGCAAAATATCGTTCACGCCGAATCGCGATAGAGGTCGATAGCTTTCAATAATGTCTACTGCTATGTAGAACGCTTTGTGCCTGTGGCTTTTCAGTCCTGCATGATGTAGGTTTGCTACACCGCGTGGTCATTATTAATAAAAAAAAGTGTAAACGGAAATACATTGTTTTACATTGCTCTTCTCAATAATACAATACATTTGGAGTTTCTACTTGCGTTTTTTTAGTTTTGAAACCGAAAACCACATCTCTCAGCAAGAAACAGGCCGTGTTGGTGGAGCTGGAGCCGAAGCTGCTGTCGTAGCTCAAGGATCTTACTCTTACGCAGCTCCTGATGGCCAGGTCTACACCGTCAACTACGTCGCTGACGAAAATGGTTTCCAACCCCAAGGAGCTCACATCCCTACCGCGCCCCCAGTACCAGAAGAAATCCTCAAGGTAAGGCAACTTACAAATATTTGAAAGAAAGAATATAAGATAAATCGCCTATTTTTCCACATAAAATTATATACTGTGCGTTATTGTTATTACTGAACTAATCATTATTCATCATTTTATTTAACCCAGTAGGTTCTATTAGCAATTATAAATTTTAAAAAATATCTGGTTTGGGCATTACTCAAAATTTTATTAACTTATTTTTCTCTTGTCTAAACGTGATAAGTCGGTATGTACAATATTGCGGTTTTCAGTCTGTCAGAGCTTCTACTACATCAGGTGTTCTGCAGGGTTCTATTCTGGAGTCATTTTTATTAATGACATTACTTCTGAGCTACAGTGCAATACTCTGCTATGAGCCGATGATCTAAAGTTATTTTTCTTTTCTGTAAATTCCATTCGGGATTGTCATTTACTTCAGGATGATTTAATACTCTTAAACAGATGATGTGTTCAAAATAAGTAAATATTGATAGTAGAAGGTTAACTCGATGTAGCAATTTTAAAGATTTAGGAATTACCTTTTACTCAAAATTGACTTTCACACCTCATGTTAGTAATATGGTGGCCAGTGCCTTAAAGAGTTTTGGTAAACATGATACTGAAACACTAATTCTCTTGTATGATGCTTATCTAAACTTGAATACGGATCAGCTTCATTGAATCCCGGATATGAGACACACAGGACTACAATGGAATCTGTTCAGTGATTCAAAAGGGATGGTATTTACCCTGAACAGATTTTATTTGTTTGGTATCTCGTGTTTCTGTTTAGTTTTAGTTATTTTATTACTTTTTGAAAATTTTGTCTTTTAAGTTAATGCATAATGTCATCATTATGGACTACTCCTACCATGTAATTGAATAAATAAATAAATAAGTCATTGCAACAATATTAATTGATTATTAGATATCATTTTTTATTGAATCAATTCAATTTAAAAGGAATTGCACATAATGAACAGTCAATTAACCTAGATTAGGCTAACGAATATTATGAAGTCAAAGGTACCATAAATCTTAGAATTTACAAGGCAGATTTTCAAAGGTATTTTCTTAGGATATAAATTTTCTAAAGTTTGATAAAGTTTTTAAAAATATATTTTTAATTATAAAAAGGTTCCTTTCTTCACTTGGCATTAATGTCTCCTAATCAAATAATATGAAAGATTGCATGTACAATATATTGCAGCTGTAAAGACACTCTTTAAAACGAATATTAAACTGCTACTACTTTCAATTTTCAAATTTAGTTCTTAGTTGTCTCACTCAATCAAATTTCTACTTAGAACTTCTAGTAGTTCAAAAATTGGAGGGAGTGCTATTATTATCGTTATATATTGTAGGCACCCAAAGATTGCCTATAACCTACGTCAGATTGGTGAATACTTAAAAGTCAAATATACTACAGTATGTAGAACTAAGTAACAAAATAAACAGCGTTTTGAAAAAGTGTTATAAATTGTTTGATATTAAGTAAAATAAAAGGTTTGCCTTGTTACTGAGCATTGACATCTCCCCGCAATATATGAAAGACTGCCTAAATTGTCTAATATACTTACGTCGCATTTAGTATTGTTCTATGTACAAGTCTTTAAATATATTGCAATGGTTAACAATGTAGTTGATTTTAATTATTTTTATAAATACATATCTACCAAGATTTGAAGACACAAGTATTGATACAGAAGAACATGTTTTAAAATGTTATCGCATTTTCACTATCATTATATTATTTTCTTCTCAGGCTTTGCAACAAAATGCCGCCGATGAAGCTGCCGGTATCGTTGATGATGGCCAGTACCGCCCAGACCCCTCTGAAGCCGCCGTCAATAGGCAGTACTTAGCTCCTAAACCAAGTGGCCGTCAGCAAAGCGGTGGATATAAATATTAAGTAGACTGATGTTGCGTATTGTTAAATAGGTACATACTTAATGATATAATGTGTTGTTTTAAAATATTTATTGCACTTTTTTTAAAATTGTTTAAATTTAAGTTAAGTGTAGTTGGAAAAAATAATAAATGAACTTGTAGTATAATATTCACGTCTTATTTAAAACATTCGAGTTAAAAACTTGTGTGCTACAAAGGAACTGTTTACTTTTACTCAATTTATTATGAAATTTTACAGAAGTTTTCATGTGACTTCTGTTGGACATGCGCAGATGCACACCCACCTAACCTCTAACCTAAAACGTTTTAGTTGTGTTATAGACAAACATATGCCGTTCATTATTAAGTAGTTTTGTGTCTTACATTCATAAGACAGCAAGTATAAAATGATATTTTGTTACGTGTACACCTGCAGCTTGTGTCAATTTAAATATTATACAATTCATAAATATCATAGAAACTGAAACGGTACATTGTTTGAATATGTTTGCATCAAAACTACGCTATAACATGTGTCTCTAAACCATACAACATTCATTTCAAACAACATACCTACTTGTCTTTGGGACAGTAAAAGTAGTAATTCCTTACAACAGATATTAACGTTAGTTGTAGTTACGTTAATTATAAATTTACTGTAACTAAAATTCGAGCTAATAGCTATTTATGATATACGTGTTAAAAGTAAGATTTTATTTTGTGAGTGAAGATGATTAAAAAACGCTCGTTTTTTAATCATCTTCACTCACAAAATAAAATCTTACTTTTAACACGTATATCATACACTATTTTTTCTACAACAACAACAATCGGAAGAACTTTAAACTCAATAAAAATAAATCAAAAAATTCAACACAGATCGCAATGTTTATGAACTAAAATTTTCATAGCAACCAGTGCTGTTTTTAGTTACGGAAAAAATGCAAAAATATTGACAGCATTTTCTAGTAATATTATAAGTATAATGAATAATCTCGATAATGAGCGTAACGAATCCATTCCTGCTGAAATCGAAGAAGCCGCCAGTCAAGCAACATTGGAATTATTGCCGGCGAAATCAAAGGAACAGTACGAAATCGCTTATAGAGGCTTTTCTGAATGGTGCAACATTAAAATGGTCCATGGGAAATGTAACGAAAGTGTTTTACTGGCATATTTTGAGGAAAAAGCCAAGATATGGAAATCGTCAACGCTGTGGTCAAATTATTCCATGATCAAAACTATGTTAAAAATAAAGCAAGATCAAGATATAAGCAAACATGATAAACTTATTGCTTTTTTAAAACGGTAGTGTGAAGCATATCAAGCAAAAAAGTCAAAAATTTTGACGAAGACGCATATCGACAAATTTCTCACAGAAGCAGAAGACGAAAAGTATCTGATGATGAAAGTCGCAGCAATAGTGGGTGTCTTCGGGGCGCCACTTATACATCAGGAACGTTTTTCATTAAACATTTGGATGGGTATTGTAGGTGACAGGTTTCTAGGTCCTGTTGTTTTACCAAACCGATTAACAGGCGCTGCTTACCTCAACTTTCTGCAGAACACACTGTATGAGTTTTTGGAAGACATTCCTTTGAATCAGAGGTAACAAATGTGGTTCCAGCATGATGGTGCTCCAGCTCATTTTTCCCTGGCCGTTACAAAGCATTTACACCAAACTTTTCCACATAGATGGGTAGGAAGGGACCTGTTTTATGGCCTCCAGGATCGCCTGATCTGAACCCTCTAGATTTCTTTGTTTGGGGATATTTGAAGACATTAGTGTATGGTACTCCTGTAAATAGCCTGGACGAGCTGCAGCTACAGATTAAACAAAAGTGTCAAGAAATCCAAACCAAGGAGGGTGTTTTCGAAAGAGTTCGAATATCGTTGAGACGAAGATGTCGTGCCTGCTTGGAAATGGACGTAGGGCATCTTTGATCTTCTGTAGCTTTGTTTTTTGTTTGTTAAAAGCTTTCTTCGTCGGTTTATTCCTAATAAAATAAAATGTTTGAAGAACGAATAGTGGTTGGTCCATATCTCCGCAACCGTTACTTTGCGGACTCATGTTTATTTCTTTTTATGACTTTATGCTTATTTTGGTTGATACTATTACCTCTTGAAATATTTTACAGTCTTTTTTTAACACCCTGTAGAGTGACGTAACATTTTTTTGGTAGATGAAGAATATCAAAACTAAGTAACATCTGGGTAACACAGTCAGACGAAATCACCAGATAACTACTTTATTGGGTCATTCAGTGTAATATTTCGTAATTTTATTCTCATCTCAAGCTAAATAATTGAATCGTTTCTTAACATACCAAATGGTAAGCGATTATCTATGTAGGTAAGTTATTTAAAAATAAGTATATATTTATATTTATTAAATATTTGAATTATTATATAAGATATTAACAAGATATAACTATACATACATTTATTATTATGTTTTAAAAAAGGTGCTTACGATTTCACTAAAATTGCTTAATTTTTAACGAATAGATTTAGATTTTAACAGTTTGAATATAATTAAGGCAGTTTTTGTATAATATTCCTCTACAATCAAATTATCAAATTCTTTTATTAAATAGAACTACTGAAATTTATAACCTCTACTAATGCAAATAAGATAATATTACACTGAAAAAAGTCTACTTAAACTGTACCTATAGTGAGCTGCAAATAAATTTATTAAAAAATCAGGTATTTGTATTTTGGAAAATCGCTCAAACCGATAATTTTTTTTGTTTTAAGTTTTGTATTCTTTCAACCAGTTTTCATGTATACAGGTTGCAGAAAAAAAATGATATCATGGTTGACATCTTTAAATGGAAAACTCTCATTTTTTATGTTTATTCAATTTACTATGAATGGGTAGAACAACTGTACTGAATTGGAAGAAAATCGGTTTACTACAAAAAAAGTTGTCAGAAATAAAAAAAAAAAAATTTTTGACAGGCCATTACTCCGTTATTATACATATACCCTATACCTATATATTTATTTTTACGATCGTTTCGGTATTACACTATTCACAAAAATAATGTTTCTTCTAGTCAATAAATTCATTTAACTTCACGTGGCGTATACAATATTTTTTCTACGTTCTTGCAAAAAACAAAACTTTATTGAACTATATTTAGTGGAAAAAGTGGTTCTTTATTGCACTAGTGCAATAAAATGTTTATTGCATTCCTCTGTTATTCTACTACAGCGTTTTGTCATAATGACAAATATAAACGTTCAAATCGATGTCATATTTTCCTAGACTTATGTCATCTAAATAAAAATTTTTTTGGTTTTTGCATGAACGTAGAAAAAATATTGTATGCAATTCGTACAAAAAGTGCTTATTGTACTCGACGTCCCATGCAATAAACACTTACTTTTTGTATTTGTTGCATAAATAAATATTATTCAATTGTAGCGGTTAATGAGATTTAACGTAATTTTATACTCACGAACTAATTTAGAACAAATAAACTAAATTAGTGATCTGTGAGATTGTATTAGATGTTGCTTGAATGCATTACAACTACTAACTGTTTAGTGTATTAGTTGAATCCAGATGTCCACATTCAATATCTTTGAACGTAACTGGGTCAAATAATTGATTATTAATCACACCACATCACACGTTAATGTTGAATCGATGCGTGCGGATTTTGATCTGACCAATGATGCTCATTGTGACAGTATGGTTTGCGTTTATTCAATGGCAAAAATGCAACCACAAATCATTATCACCGTCCTGATGATTCTGGACGCGCTGAATATGGAAACGTTTTAAACCATTTTTGTGAATGACTTCTCATGCCGTAGTTTGATGAATTTGGAGACGGGTTGCAATGCGCCTTATATTTACACCCGGGTTACGTTCTACCACATTTATAATTTCTTCTTCCACTGCTAGACGAAGACCAGCTTGCCTCTCAGATATAATTCTCACATTGGGAAACATTCCAGTTTTACGTGCATTGTTGAAGACTGTCTGGAATACATTTCTCTCTGGCACTCTTCTGTTCAGGAAGCGACGTCGATATTCAGCAACTGCACGATTAGCGCTACAATGATTGTAAAAGCAAATTAATATTCTTTGTTTAATTTTTGTGTAGAATTATGACGCATTTAGGAGCCACAAAAATTTTAAGTAGCAAATTTATAATTCCATTGTGAATTCAATTTTCTTCCGTATATTTAGGCACCATTCGCCGCCGTTAAAAAACATCATAACATAATTAACTCATTCAAGTACATTATATATTTAAATTCTTCGTTTTTCAGATCTCCCGCCGCAACGAAAGCAGTTTTAAATTAATGGGCTAGTTTAATTACGGAAATTAATCATTGTTGTCTCCTCTTTAGCCGCTAGTAGGTAGATTAATGCGCGACTGTTATTTTTTAAACGTCCTCATAACCCGAGCACCAAAGGTTGTTCGATGTAGAACAACGTTGAATAAGTGCTCAGGATGAGAGGACGCTGGAAAATAAAAACATGTAACGAGCGGTATTTTCCCCTTCGACCCGTGCGCATGGTCTCGTTTTGCATTCAATTTTCTTGTCGCAACATTTGTTTGGCTAGCGAAGGCGAAAATCTGCTGGTTTGTTAAAATTTATAGGAATAAATATGTTTCAATTTCTGTTTACTAGAAAACAGAGCTTCTCATAACACAGATTATTCTTTACATCTGTGTATTGCTAAAAAAAGTTGTGGCGTAAATAGAATTTTTCCATGTGTAATAGGCTTATTCCATGGCATTTTTTATATGGTTTTTATGCGTTATTAACATAATAAATATTTATTCTATTTCGTGCCATTTAAATTAGATTTATAAAATGAAGCGCCTTATTAGCAAATTATTCTTTATTTAATATATTATATTACCTATTTAAATATATTACTCTATGTTTTACTTACAATGGATTAATTAAGCAAAAAAAATGTAATGGTATAAAATGACAAAGTTAAAATTGACCCTTGTCCAAAATAAATAAATTATTCTGCTTATTTAAAAACCCTATCTGATTAATTTACATTTATGATGATAGTACATATATAAAACATATTCAAATTAAAATGAGTTATTTTATTTTTTTACCTGTATCTACAGTTTTTTCAGAAACATTTAAATTAGGTATTAAAATACAGAGACTGCCAAATGACGTCTAGGAAGACCACCCTTATCGGAAGCGTAGTGCCGGCCAACCGTGCAACTATAGTACAGCATTAAAAGTAGGACTGAAATCTATATATAAGCAGGCCCAGGGGTACTGAAAATAGGTTCTGATTCACAGAGTCTAACACAAGAAGAACAAGAGCAGATCAAAGAATCCCGACTAGGACTGGTTACGTGCAAGTTAATTCTGTTATTGGCAACAACCCGTTACCTAGGTCATAACAACCCGAAGAATCACTAGGTATAGATCAAATAACAGCACCTGCCGTGGAAGCCTCAAAACCACCATTCTAAATAAATTTGCCGAAATATAACGCACTCATTCTTTTGCAACCGGTTTTCTGTGTTAATAATCGAGATTTAAAGTGTGTAATACGTAACGTTTGCGATTTCAAGAGAAAAAGGGTCCAATGATTCGTTCGGAGTGCGTTACGCATTAAACAACGACTTTTTGATCAAACTGCACTTATTCTTGAATATGACGAGGGTTTCCTGTTCCCCATAAATGACTTTGCTTACTAACTTGACTAGAAAGGCAACTGCTTTGTCCTTCATTATCAAAGTTATCCAAAAGTAGGGTTTTGCTTTCACTACGTTTTGTGACGATTTGAACGTATTGCAAATGTCTTTGAATATCAGTTGGCCCTAGTCTGAACACAGTTTAAATTTTGTATGGATACATATGCAAGTCTAAATGCAAAATTCTCCTTAAAACCTGCTCACATAATCCTAATGGCGCCACACCTCTTCTTGTGAAAGTTTTTTGTTCTGCCTGAGCATCATCCCGAACAAGCTCAATATTTTCATTTGAACGACAAGAACGAGGTCTTCCAATAGCCTTTACATCATTTACTGTGCCATGTTGAAAAAATGTGTTTACTAAACGTCGAATTGTTTCTTCGTGTGGAGCTCTTCGATTGGGATACGCTCCCCTAAAAGCACGTTGTATTGAAATTGTCAAAGAAAAGTTTATGTTATTTTCGTCGTGTTATCATTTACCAGAATATTATTTGTTTTTAAGTTCGTTATTACAATATGTAACAAACTAAAACTAATCTTGTTAAATATTATACTAGAATGTTGTTTATTTGAACTTATTTATAATTTGTTTCATAAATTCATTAAAAGACGTGTTATTTAATTAAAACCATAGTTCCGTAATTAAGTACTAGATATTATACAATAAAATTTGTGTACTTTACACTGTAAACTCTTGATACAGAAACACTGAAACATGTAAAACACATGACATTATTATATTAACAAGCGTGTTAAATAAGATAAATGTACACAATTGTGTTGAATTGTGTAATTATTTTTTTACAGTGTGGATTAAATAAATGTGTTGCTTTATTCCATAGTAAGCTGCAAAGCTTCGTTAGGTACTTTGTTAGTGTAACATTCTGCAGGGCACTTACTATATGTATTGATATTATTGTCACGTAGCAACCTAAAATCTCGAAAATCAAAGGTATTATTTGTAAAAGATTTCTTAGCACACATAACAATAAAATCTGACACTGAGGGAAACATCTTTTAGCCATTAGCAGTAATTGATTCTTTCCAGAAAAAATATCTGCATTAAATATGCCAAAAAGAGGTGACGTTGATGCCACAATAAAAATAAATTTATTGCCTTCTTATCACAGCTGCTTTTGTGATTTTTTATCCTAGCAAAAACTTTTACTTAGACTGACTAGTTCTACAGCAATACCAAATATTTCTTATTATTTCAAATAAATGACTTTATAGTCACTATTAAATAATTTTTTTATCATTACTTAGATTGACTTAATTATTAATTTTAATCTAAAAAAAACTAAAAAAGTTACAAGTAAATTGAATATAAAACAAAAAATTTAAGTTAACGTTGATAAGTAATTAATACTACAGGCACACACACTCCCTCATGCAACTTAAATTTATTATTCTTCTTATACAGGGTTAACTATAACTAAGTAAAAATATTTTAAGAGAGGAAAGTGAAATATAAGAATTAACAGAAACACTTTTCAATAAATTTTAAAACTTATTTATACAGCGATTTTCTTTTATAAACAACACTTATCCCCGACTTATCGACGACTCTGGCGGCCTGTCAGTCGCGAGGTTATATTTCACATAATTCAAAAGTAGTGATAAGGCATTGCGTTGCCATGTCTATCAATTTGCGGCTCTTTTAAAGAAAAACTTACTATTTACAAAATGCAGATAATCATATCGAGAATAGCACCATTTCCAAGATTGATATTTGGAGAAATTTCAAGAATGTTGAATCATTTTCTTACTTGGCATTAAAACTTGTCATCGCAAAGATTTTTGTACTTGCTGGAGACCTAATCAGCAATGCAAAATTCGTTGTTATAAATGAGACCCTGTGTGTTTAAGTTGCGATTTTATGTTTTCCTTCAGTTTCAATTTTAAACGATTTACCGTAATTAATTAAAGAAACCATCTTGTGGTATCTACTGTTTGTTTATGTAGAGTCGATAGCAAATTTAGTAGAGCTACGGTATTCATATAAGATTTTATAATTAAAAACTGCCGCAAGTGCATTCCGAGTTTTCTCTGTTAGTAGGTATTTCTTTCATTAAATTTCGATTTTCTTAGAATAAATGAATATTTTATTAACTGTACGCAGACTGGTACTATATTGCTAGCAGGTAAATCTGACTTTTTGCTGTTAACTTTTGCGCCAATTGAAATTATATTTTGCTAATGCAGTAATTACTTTAAAACTGTCAGTAACAATTTTAAGTTCCCATAAAGAAATTGACTAATTATTGGAAAATGAAAGAATACCTTGTACAATTCGGCCATTCACTGACTTATCTTTTTCCAGCAATTTCCCTCAGTAAATCTTATTTTGCATAAGATATTTATTTGTCAAAATTCAAAGAAAAGTGGTGAATATTAATGACATAGTTGTGGATTAGTTAATAAACCTAAGAGAAAGAGAGTCTGTGTATAAAAATAGGAAAATCAATTACTTGCTTGCTTTATAAAATACAGTTTTGATATTGTGTCATATTAATGAATGCCTTTTTTATTACACATTTTTAAACTTATGTTAGAAAACCTTTTTCAAAAATGACAGTTTAATTTTATTTACTCTATGTGGTACATAACTGAGGAACACCGACTGTTGTTTCTCGTAGGTCGGCCCATTCTTTAGCGCCCACGCTGCAAGCCAGTTATCTGGTGGGTAGGTTTCATTCGAGCACAGTCAAGATCCATATATTTTGCTGGAGTATCAACTTAAAGTTTAGGGAACTAATAAATCTCTCCTTATGGAATTAATCACTTTCGCTGTAAATGTAAACATTTTAGCGGAATTATTTTCAAATTACCTAATCCTGCAGGATAACGGGTTCAATAAATAATCCTTTACTGTTTTCCCAGTTCAACGTCTATAATGCAATATACAGGGTTTCTGAAATAAGGGCGTTCCGTCCAAGGAGCAATAAGACACTGCTTCTAAGCAAATTACCTCCAATACTATAAAACTATAGCTTTAAAAGAAATGTTTGATGATTCATTGGATCGGAGTTTTTTTTTGAAACCTGTACAGACTGAATTCACTTAAACACCTTTCTACAATGAACTCGATTAAAATAATAAATCTGTTATCGACGATTTACCCTGACGACTATCCTATAAAATGTTCATTATATATGTGTTTCCTTATTAATAATAATATCCATTATTCACTAGTGAATAATGAAATCATTATTCACTGGGTTTCAACGAATTGGGAATGAATTAACAAACCAAATATTCTTTGTTGTCCGCAATTGAATCTGAACCTCCTACGGTTACCAGTTACAATAATATTAACATTTTCCCGAATGATGGTAGAGGTTTACTAAATAAATTTTTATTTCTATAAATGATACTGCAGGTAACAACTACTCCAAAGACTAGTGCATTGAATTACATCTGCAGTATATGTGTGAACAGCCAAGAACCCTTGTCGGCCACACCATCAGACATAGACCGGTTTCGGGCTCATCAGTATGCCATAGATGAGATGACCGACAATTGAACTGGCTGTTCTTTCATATATGTCTTCACATATAAACCAAGTTAAGGTGAGATATAAGTGATCTGCTACTTCCTGCTCGGCCTAAGCGGCTTGGCTTGCAGGAAGCGACCTACAATACAGCAGGTACTCAAACGCAGACCTTCTCTGCGCCATTAAATTTATAAATATCTCAAATTTGTATTTGGTTTTTAAATTTATCAAGTGAACGATAAATGTCAAACTTGAAAGTAAAGTGACAGTTTTCATGTTATGTCATATTCATGCTATGAGTTTCAAAATATTGTGTAATGTGTAAAAGTTTGCTAAAATATTTTTAATAGTTGTAGACAACGTATAGTATTTTACTTGGCAATAGTGACTGGAATCCATTCGGGTAAGGTTGCAATTGTTCAAAAACTTTAAGGTAAAGTCGAGAGACCACTTATCGAACGGTAATTTCCAATATTATTTTTTGTGCTGCCTCGATGTAGGTTCCTACGCGTTGCATGGGATTCGATACGATGTTTCACCTTCAACAATCCTGGTATATCTCTCTCAGCTTGACAATGGATAAAAAGATAACTGACTCTTTTTGGTTATGTATTTCTCCAATTTCCTTGATGTGAAGTAGGTTTTCTCCACGCAGAGGCTCCTTAGTTTAGTTTGCAGGCTTCCGCTGCACTTGTCACTGGTTGAACACTGGTTGTATTTCTCCAATTTCCTTGATGTGAAGTAGGTTTTCTCCACGCAGAGGCTCCTTAGTTTAGTTTGCAGGCTTCCGCTGCACTTATCACTGGTTGAACAATTTCTGAGCTGAATGATACATCAGTTCTGGTAGCTTGACGTTGATATTTCAAGAGACATGTCGGTCTATTTTTCTGAGGAATTCTGAAATTAGATCCTCTATTTGGTGCTTATACAGTTGTATGCACTGATCTATAAAGTTCCTGTATAATCAGTTTCTTTCCTCGTTCTTAAAATTCTACGAAAGCTGTTGTCAAGGTCATTTTTTCCCCGGTATTATAATCGTGGGACTGAATTCTAGAATTAAATTTGTCCAAATTACATTTAATTAAAAGAAGACAATGAAATATGTAAGTTGATGGTACATATTTAAGTTTACAAAACAATTTTTACAATCATTTCTAAAACTAAGCCCGGAGATAATCCGTATGGATTTCTTTTATAAGGAAAAAACACGTGCATGACAATGCGCATAACCCCACATCATATTAGCATACGATATAATAGATACTAAGCAGTGATAAGTTCTCTTTAAGGTAATTAAGGAGACTTTGTCTGCTAAACTTCGGAGTAGTCGATGAAATTTTACGCATTCTGGATTATTAACACCATTTATGTTTCTAAGACTAAAAAACATTTCTGATTTAGCTAAATTTACATATTGGGAAAATCGTTAATGTAAATGAGAAAAAGAAAGGGACCCCAAAACTGATCCTTATGGAACTCCATGTTTTATTTCAGACATAGTGGACTTGACACCATTATGTATAACATATTTGAAATTTACTTGATAAATAGAATGACAAAAGACACAGTCGGAGCTGAAAATCCGTAGCAGTGCAATTTATTTAATAAGATCTCATAAGAAACACAATCAAAAGCTTTGCTTAAATCTACAAAATAAGAACTTACACACTTTTTTCCCTGTAAATATAAAAAGCCTGCAGCACAGCGGCAAAAGTAACCTACAACTTTTACAAGGACAAACACTAGTGGTTTTTTCACAATATTGTATTTAACCCTTTCAGCGGCGTACAGTATAATTCATCACGAGCTGCAGGTAACGTAAAATCTTATAAGCACAACCGGAAAAGAGAAAATCTAGTGCATCAGCTCTTAATAAAGGTGAAATATTTGCAATGGCCAGATTATGTGACGAAAATGAACCGGAAGGACTTCAAAGAAATTATATCACAAATTAGCGTTTGAATTAGCTTGGCGCGCAGGAGAAGGAACTTACTGCAAAACCACTTATTACATATCCGAAACTGAAAATAATGGAAAAGAAACTGGACGAATAATACTCATCTTCGAAAACGAGACAAGGCGGTGACAATAAATTATGTGACAGCAAATGTACTACGCCTAATATTTTAGAGGAAGATAGGGGTCAAGTTTCGTTTAAGGGAAATCAGCTATGAAAAAAAAACAAATAACAAATAGCATTCAGAGGCCTCTCTGAACACAGAAACATTAAAATTTTCCCGCGGAAATGCGTCATTTCCATTATAAAGGATATTTTGTGGACTTTAGAAAAAGGGAAATCAGTTACATAAAAAATATTTTTTGCTGTGAATTATAGACATTTTTCTTAACACAGAAACGCCAAAATTTTCCCGCGCAAATGCGTCATTTTCATTACCTATATGGAAAAAATGAAAAAAGGGGAAAAATGTGACCAATTTTTATTTTTGAATTCTAAACGTATTTCTGAACACAAAAATCGCCCGGTCTGCGCGCGCGGATTTCAAAACGTCGACCGAGCACGCTCAATTTTTAAAAAATGCTACAAATCCACTTACTTTTATAACTTGAATAACATAACATTCGTTTATTCACAAAACTCAAAAAACATGAATACTAATACTAATTAACCGTCGATTATTCACAAAACCCTAAAAACCATGAATATGTAAACGATTTTCCTCAATATTTTCTTTAAAAAAATCATTAAAGCGCAAATTAGTAGTCAAATCAAATTATCTAATTATCATTTCTATAACAGATTTCCCTTATTCTAAAGTCGAAGGAAAATGGAAATTTTCCGTAAATTTTTACAGTTTTACATCAAATCAAAGCCGCAATTTTATTAATTTTGTATTTCTAGAGCAGCATGTAATATAAAGACATTTAAAAAAGAAATTTTAGAGGCAATTTTCAATTAAAATATAATATAAGAAAAATTGGAGTTTTTCGGAAAACGAAACATTTCCGCGGAAAAACAAAATTGGTTGTATACTGGTAATCTTGTGTAGAACTTTCCTATAGAACAATTTCTTTTCTAACTGATTTCCCTTGAACGAAAGTTGGGCCGAAGATAGTTGCCCAGTACGCTTATTTAAAAAATTGATGGAAAAATGAGGCATTTCTATAACATTGGACAGAGTATTTCGTACACCAAATCCCTTTTGAAAGAAGAAAAATTCTAAAGGTTGGTATAAAAACGTGCAGATTAAAATTAATGAAATTGTCAAATGGACAAAATGTTCAGCACAACGCATTGGCATAGATGTTAAACGTGTCAAAATTACAAATTACTCAAATTGAGCGGCAGCAGTTAGCGAATTAAGTAAAAGCGGAATTGAAGAACAAGCTCTAATAAAAATAACAGGATACGTCAATTCATCATCAATAAAACCATACTTACAAGTCGACAAAGAGTATCATTCCAGCATTATTCAATTGATTCGTTTGGAAAAAGAACAAACTTCAAGTAAAGTAAAGTATTGATTTGTTTCTAAATTTATGATTCATTAAATTGTCTTGCCGAATTATACTCGATGATTTCGGGCAAATTTGTGTTTTGTTAAATTCTAAACTGTTTCCGTCCGCAATTTGACTCGAAAAACTTGAGAAACTAGTAAAAGTTTTTCTCGTCTAATTACTAAGCAACAGTTTCTCATTACACGACCTTCAACGGCTTCAAATCTGGGGTTTATCCTATTACGTCAGGTGTCCCTCAAGGGTCTAATCTTGGACCATTACTCTTTTCATTATTTGTCAATGATCTTAATGTCTCTGTTACTTGCAATAAGTTGATTTTTGCTGTTGATCTAAAAATTTAATCCTCTATTAATAGTTTACATGATTGCATGGCTCTTCAGAATGAGTTAAACAAGGTTTCACAGTGGTGCAATTCTAACAAGTTACAATTAAATATTTCGAAATGTAAAGTAATATCATATACACGTAAAACAAATCCTATTTTTTTTTTCATTACAATGTAGATGCTGGAGTTTTATTACGTACTGACACGACTAGAGATGTATGCTTCGACAATAAATTGAGTTTCTCTGAACACATTCAGCAAACAGTTTCTGCTTCTTTAAAGCGTTTGGGATTCGTAGTAAGACAAGGTCGTGTATTTGAAGATAATGAACTTCTAATAAAACTGTTCTTCACTTTCGTTCGATCGAAACTTGAATATTGTTGCCTTATTTGGAATCCGTACTACAATTAATACATTAAATTAGTTGAATCCGTTCAGAATTTGTTTTTTTAAATTTCTAGCATGTTATGTCGACGGCGTATATCCCAACAGAGGATGTGATTATAAGGAATTAATAACTCGCTTCAATTTTAATTCGTTAAAGTTTAGGAGGAACTTTTACAGTTTAAAGTCTTTACATTCACTTCTGAGTAATAATATCGATTGTCCTCAAATCCTAAATTCCGTATACTTTTTAACAAATAGAGTAGCTAGTCGTACACTACGAACTTTTTACTGCCCGATTGCTAACACTAATGTGTTATTGAAGTCTCCTGTGTATTCAATTACATGCAATTATAATAAAATATGCACCTCATGTGATATATTTCACTGTAACTTGAAAGAATTATATACCACCTTTAGTTATATCACTAATACATAATTTTGTTTGTACTCGTGTTAATTTGTTTTGTATTGTCATTTCTTAATTATTCTCAATTTTGGTTTATTTATTTATTTACTTTGTAAACTTTGTCCTGTAATCGGTTTGTGATTGTTGGACAAATAAATTTGTTATTATTATTATTATTAAACATCTAAATTTACCTTTATATTCTATCTTCTAGGGGGCGCTGTGTGCAGTCTTATATGTTCTAATAATCGCCCAAACTTTTTTGTGAATCAAAATATCCTCAGTGTGATTAAGCAGACAATCGCGACACATTAACTCTAGAATTCATTCATGGTGTGCAAAGCATTATTTGTGTCTTGTGATAATTTAATCATAGTCCGATTGCGCCCTTCACTGCTAATGTACGCGTACAGTATGCGCCCCCAACCCCCTTTAATGTTCTTCCTTCCCGTCCGTCTCAATATTCCCAAATGAGGGATGCAATCCTGTTTCCGGACATCAACGTAGCACGTCGACTATTGTCGCAGCAAAGGCGGATTGAATAATCGAGGCGGTTTAAATTTATGCCCAAGCACAATAAACAGGATGGATTTACTATTTCATATTGAAGTAATAAATGACTGTGGCCGACGTACACCTAGGAGGTACTAAATGATATTTATACAGGGTGTTAAAAAAGAGTGTAAAATATTTCAGAAGGTAATAGTATGAACCAAAATAAGCAGTAAAGTCTTAATAAACATGGGTTCGCAAAGTAACGGTTGCGGAGATATGGACCACTATTCGTTTTTCAAACATTTTATTTTATTAGGAATAAATCGACAAAGGAAGCTTTTGACACACAAAAAACAAAGTTACAAAAGATGTTCAAAGTGCTCTCCGTCCATTTCCAAGTAGGCACGACATCTTCGTCTCAACGATATTCGAACTCTTTCGAAAACACCCACCTTGGTTTGGATTTCTTGACACTGTAGATTAATCCGTAGCTGCAGCTCTTCCAGGCTATTTACAGGAGTACCATACACTAATGTCTTCAAATATCCCCAAACAAAGAAATCTAGAGGGTTCAGATCAGGCGATCTTGGAGGCCATAAAACAGGTCCGGCGCTTCCTACCCATCTATGTGGAATAGTTTGGTGTAAATGCTCTCTATCGGCCATGGAAAAATGAGCTGGAGCACCATCATGCTGGAACCACATTTGTTGCCTCTGATTCAAAGGAATGTCTTCCAAAAACCCATAGTGTGTTCTGCAGAAAGTTGAGGTAAGCAGCGCCTGTTAATCGGTTTGGTAAAACAACAGGACCTAGAAACCTGTCATCTACAATACCCATCCAAATGTTTAATGAAAAACGTGCCTGATGTCCAGATTCTATTAGAGCATAAGGATTTTCGTCGGCCCAAATATGCGTATTGTGAAAATTAAACACTCCATTTCTTCCTCATGAGTAAAAAGAATATTTGCAAGAAAACGAGGGTCTTCAGCATCATGACGTAGAAACCAACGGCAAAAAGCCAAACGTGCTTGATGATCATTTATTGGATTTAAGGCCTGTACTTGTTGCACATGGTATTGATCAAACAGTTGCTCGTGAAGGATTCTCCAAACAAGAGGACCATTAATTCATACCTCGGCTGATATTCTCCGCACACTCGTACCTGGATTCTGCTCTACCAGTGCTAGAATTTCTTCTTCTGCTCTAGGAGTGGATACCGACCTTGGTCTTCCGGATAAATGGAGCTATTTGCTCAAGTAACCGGTATCACGCAATCTTTAGTGAATTCTTCCAAACATGCGTTGTGAAGGAATCTGGCGATTTGGATAGGCGTCAACATAAAGACGTCGCGCTTCGGTGGCGTTCCCGTTAGCACGACCATACATGAAGTGCATGTCTATTAATTCTGCGTTAGAGTAACCAGCCATAGCGAAAGAAAACTTGTGCACTGAGAACAACTGTCAAATACGTACCGTTTATTTCACTAAACATCAACCAACTATTATAAGAAAATACACAATGTTTTTGCAAAATAAAAAAAGGGGCTAAAAAACATAAAACATTCCATATCTCCGTAATCGTTACTTTGCGGACCCATGTTTATTGAAACTTTTCTGCTTATTTTAGTTCATACTATTACCTCCTTACATATTTTACACTCCTTTTTTAACACCCTGTATTGCAGAATAAATTTTAAACGTGTTGTGTAACATTTAATACAATCCAGTGAATGTCACAAGAGGAAACATAAGTTTATTTCATGTAATGTACTAAGAAGAAAAAATATAATTCATGTAGAATGAAGTTGTGAAACTCAAAAATTAAAAATATGTTATAATCATAACTTTGCTTGTTATAACAACACTCTTTAATGACTATTTTCAATTATTTGACATATTTTATTAACGTAACTATACTACGGAATAAAGAGATACGGCAAAATGGTTGAAAATACACTGAAAAGTTAAATAATGTAAAAGAAATTGAAACAGGCTATACTTAGGCAAGGCGCATATTGAGACGCGTGTGGTGACACAGCACAGCACGTACTTTTGTAGCTTAAGGAAAGTAATGGGACAGCGCAAATTCGTGCCACGACGTTGCACAGCAAGACTCGCGTGTGACGCGAGGCGCGCGGCGCAGTGGCACTGGCACAGGTTTTCGCGCCGTACGCGCCACTTGTTGATAATTTTGAGGTTATTTGTGTTTTCTCCCGTGACAATGAAAACAAAACTGATAGAGCTGGTAAGAAGACATAGAGAGCTATATGATACCAGACATGAGAATTATATGAAAGCGAAGATACAAACAAGATTTGGTGTGAAATTGCAAAAGAACTGCACTTAAATGGTATATTTGTAGGTAGAAAACCGTAATTTTTTCTACATTTTCATTAATAACTAAAAAATACGATTACGAAGCTACAGGCTACATATGGTCCAAGTTTCAAATTTTTCGCCCTTACGTTTTCTCAATACTGGTTTCCAAACTCAGGGGTCTATTTCATTTATAAATCCAGTTTTCTGTTTAAATCATTCATTTTTATAATAAACAAGAAAAATTAAAACGATGTGGCTGTTCGAAAGTCGTGAGAAGAACTGTCTTGCAATATGCGAGAGACAACGCTACGCGTGTCGCGCATTCGTGTCATGCTGGTCGGGTCACGTCATCTCACACGCGTCATACGCGTCTCAATATGCGCGCCTTGCCTTATGGTAGACACTAGCTAGCATGGAGCATGGAGACGGTCATGATCATTCTTGAATGAATTGATGGATATGCTGCAACAATAGAATGAGGAATTATTAGCTGACATATAAAAACATAATATTTTCAAAACCTTCATTCAAGAGCGTCAATCTTAGATTTGAATCACACTGATGTTTGGCATTCATCACTATTTATGTGTGACATTTATGTGTTTTGTGTCATCAAAATGACAATTCATTATCAAGTATTGTTATGTATTAAACATTTGGAATAAAATAACACTTGTCAAATACATATGATGTTTTACTTATATGCACAAATAAATTGCTTTAAATTTATCAATTATGCAATATCTACATCTATTATTTTTGGCATCAGTAAATATTATTTTATTGAGTAGCTAGTGACCACTAAATTTAGACACTTACATCTCGCATATTTTGTCCATCTGTCGGCTATGACACAGGTGAATATCAGTCAACAGCTAACAAGCTTGAAGCCGATAAATATCTGATGGCACCGTTGTCGACAACTAACTGGAAAAAAGTAATTTATGTCATGCTAAGCAACAATAATATTTGTAATTTTATGTTTTTCTTGTCCTTAAGTTAAAAGTTATTAATTTATAAAATATACATTTTATGTCAACAACATTGGTCGGTCAGTGGTCCCTTTGTAATAAGTAAATCATCCGCTTCGCGAAAAATCTATATATTTCCGCTTGCCAAAAAGTTTTTGATTTCTTAGGTCTATATTCAACTCCTTGCTCCTTTAAAAATACCGTCAACTTTTCGAACTTGCTTAAGATAATTCTCACAAAAATAGGCGAGGAGTACGTTTTCTGAATATTTATAATTTTCCTTCGTTTTGCACCTCTCCGGAGGTGTATCACTGTTACTATTTTCAATTTCCGTCATTTTTTCAATTAAAATTATCTCAATTAAACCGTAAATTTTACAAAATTCGAAAATTATTAAATTACTGCTTAAAAAGGACGCTGCTTACTTGGTCGCTATTGAAAACGATCGTTTGCTAGATTTTATGGATCGGCAAGCAATAAAGTGACACTCCTCAATAAACGTTAACTTTTCATTATCACTGTTAAGCAAAAAATCCTAATTAATTAGTGATTGTAGATAAAAATATTAAACGTAATTTTCCATCTGCAATCTTAAAGCACACACCGCGTTTAGTTTTATTCCATATATTCGCACTTAAAAGAAAAACCTCTACTTAAGATTCACTCTGTAGTTGAGCAGACCTTGTGTAAGACAAACAATGATCAAGTTTTGGGATGATCCACTACAAACTGAATGCAAATTTCGGGACTGGTCATCAATGGAGAGATGCGAAGGCTTAATTTTTTCTGCTTTCCGATACCTCAAAGTGCGAGGTCTAGGTCCGAACCCCATCTTACATATTCATCAAACCCCAAATGCTCTTAGCCACTTACACCTGTTCAATTAAAGGGATGTGGTTTCCAGTTGGTTTAAATTAAACTGGAGTTAAAACTTTCAGTCCCATAATTCTAAAGTAGGACAACTGAAATAATGATCGAGTTTGGAAGGATGATCAGTTTGAATTCTGAGAGACTTGCATCTTCTTCCTATTCTTATATCCTTAACCGTTCAAAACATGGTATATTAAGTACTGATTTATAAGATTCCTTTAAGGAGATAAATATAGTTGTACGTATAAATTTTCTTAAAAATGGACTGGTCTAAATAGATTAATTAAAGATATTATTCGATGAGATGTGTTACCCCATTATATTGCACATTTGGATACTACTAACTTTCACTACAGTTTCGTATTAATTTAGATGCTTCTTATACACTGATATATTACGGAATACTTAGTATTATACAGAGTGTAACAAAAAAGCAGCATTAAGTCTTGATAAATGCAAAAAACTGTGGTAAAGTCATCAAGAAGATCTTGTAATAGTACAATTAGTACAATTTAAATTACGAAAAAAAAAAACATGAGAATCCTTCGAATACTATTTTTTTTATAAATATATTACGTAAATTTGGTACTTACTAACTCTTATCATTCTTTGGTGTAGATAATTGAAATATAAAATTGTAAAAATACCATCCTTAACATACGGATTGATCTTTATTATAGTTTTAACAAGTAGCAAACTAAGCAGATTTCAAAATAAAATTACTTACATCGGCTTAGATTTTCATACAAAGAACATGTAGGAGAATGTTATTATAAAGATCTCTTAGAAACACCTTGTACTTCTACATACATTTCTTTTTATCTAATTAACTTATCGGACTCGGAATAATAAAAACTAAACTCATAAAATTTCTGCTTCTGATAACAACTTTCCGTCAGTAAAATCAGCGCCTCGGAAACAGACAATCACATTCCCATACACCCAAGAAAATTTAATAAGTATTGTATCCAAACTAATTCAATAAATAATGAAACTGAAGGTGACTACATTATAAATAGACAGACGAAAATTGAAACTCACCCTATGTTGGTAAAAGTGAAATTGAGCACAATACGGTGTTGCCATCGAAAACTTAGTCATAAAGACCAGATGCTCTGATATAAAAATATAATAGTTACTAATTGTATAAGGCAATTAACAAGTCCATGAGAAAAAAGGACTCTCGATGCACAACCGAGAGTTAAATTTGTTCTAGAGGATTAAAGTCTGGTTAATTTCCCGAATGTAATTCATCGTTATATCTACGACCCCGTCAAAACCGGTCAATTAGGAGAGTGAAAGCCATGTGAAAGCAAGTGAAAAATTATGATTTTGGAAAAGGTCATATTTGACAAATTTATTTGAATCAAGAATATTGATTGTCACATTACTTCTGTTACCAGCGAAAAGCAAAAGTGTGTAAGAGAAGGAATTGGTGGAATGCGATAACTGGCGAAAAAAGGAGCATAGGAAAACGAGTAATTACAGAAGAAGTGCTACTATCCTACTTTTTCAATGTGGAGAAACAGTTTGCTCCCTTTTCGATATGAACAAAATATTCCATGTCCAAAGTGCACAAAGGTATTGATATTTCGAAGTATGGTAAACTTACTTCATATTTGAAAGTAGAATCAAGAAATTATAAACCAAAGAAGGCAAAGATACTGGAAAGAAACTAAATCGAATAATTTTCGAATAAAGCACCCGATAAGGAATATTTACAAGCGAAGGTATAAAATACACGATTTTAATATTTCAATATACATATACATCGAGCGTTTGCATGACCTTTTTGGATATCACCCATGTCCAAAACAAAGGTAGTTACATACAGTATGCACCAAAAGTATGGAATAAATTCAATAAAAACGAAACAATTATTTTTTGGGAAAAATCCTCGAACAGGTCGATTTTTAATTTAAAAAATACATATTTTAGCGTAAAATGCGATTTTCAAATGTCATTTGTTTTTGAGTAATGACGTCATCGATTTTTTTTAAATGCCAACACCATATTTTTTTCCTTGATTCTGAAAGATCGTTTAATTCTCTATCAGACAGTACTAAAATTTTGCCCTCTTACATAGGAAAGTTTTCGAGTAAATGACGATTGAATGTTAGAAAACGTAAATCAATTAAAATAAAGCAAAAACGTTATCAAGTTTAGTTTTTTCAAATTCCATAGTTATTTTATGGATCACGTAGGTGAAAATCTTTGCAAAGTGTCATTGTCACACCGACTTTCTAATAAGTATTGTAAGCGACATAGAAATTATTATTCAATTTAAAGTATTATGGCACATTTAACTGTTACTCAAAGAATTGAAATTTTAATTCTTATCGGATGCGGGAATATGACTAGAACTCAGCAGGAAGTTTGCGATTTATTTAATGAAAAATATCCAGATCGCCCTATCAGCCAATCAACAGTCAGTAAGGTAGAGTCTAAATTTAGAGAAACTGGCAATATTGTAAATATTCCAAAACCTGGACGTCCAAGCATTAATGAAAATCAGAAACAGAACATTTTGATAAGTATGGTGGATAATCCTCATAATTCTTCACGATTGGTTGCATTAAACAATGACACTAGTCAGAGCACAGTGCTACGTATCTTGAGGAAGGAAAAATATCATCCCTACAAAATTCAACTTGTGCAGGAACTCAATGAAGATGATCCCGATCGCCGCTTACACTTTTGCGAAATTCTAATGGATTTATGTCAAGGAAATAGAAATTTACACCGGCAAATACTTTTTTCAGATGAGGCCACATTTTGAATGGTACAGTAAACCGTCAAACTTGCAGATATTGCAGTCGGAAAAATCCTCATTGGATGGCAGAGGCATATACCCAACACCCTCAGAAATTAAATGTGTGGGCTGGAATAGTTGACGACAGAATAGTAGGGCCTTTCTTCTTTGAAGGAACCCTTACAGGACAAAGATATTTAGAGTTTCTAGAAAATGACCTTGTTCCAGCCCTTGCAGTAATTTTTCCTAACGATAATGACCCTGACATTCCTGACGATACCATATGGTTTCAGCAAGACGGTGCACCTCCGCACTATGCGCGCCCTGTACGAGATTTTTTGGACAACTGTTTTCCTGGGAGGTGGATCGGCAGACGCGGACCGATAGCATGGCCTGCAAGATCGCCAGATCTTACACCTCTTGACTATTTTTTATGGGGATACTTGAAGTCAAAAGTGTACATTAATAAACCACGTAATTTAGAAGAACTTCAAAATCGCATTCGGGACGAAATACGCAGAGTTACCCCAGAAATCATTCATAATGTGCAAGAAGAATTTCTTCACAGACTTGCGCATTGTCAAGAAGTTGGTGGATGGCAATTCGAACATTTAATTTAAGTATAAAATTTAATCAATTGTATTTTATTTTACATACCTCAGAATTGTTACTTTTTTATGGATAAAATTTACGTTTTCTAACATTCAATCGTCATTTACTCGAAAACTTTCCTATGTGAGAGGGCAAAATTTTAGTACTGTCTGATAGAGAATTAAACGATCTTTCAGAATCAAGGAAAAAAATATGGTGTTGCCATTTAAAAAAAAATCGATCACGTCATTACTCGAAAACAAATGACATTTGAAAATCGCATTTTACGCTAAAATATGTATTTTTTAAATTAAAAATCAACCTATTCGATGATTTTTCCCAAAAAATAATTGTTTCGTTTTTATTGAATTTATTCCATACTTTTGGCGCATACTGTATATGTAGGTGCATGCTAGATAAAATGAAAATTCCAATTTTAAAACATAATGACAATTAGAAATGTCAAATGTAAAGATGGCTATTCAAGGAAATTTCAACATCTCTGACAGGACTCTAAAAAAAAGACATATTAAAGAATATTTAAGTATAAAATTAGTAAAAATTGTTATGTAGTTGTAAAATATAGACATAAGAATACAAAACACAAATAGTGTAGTGAATAGTGTTCGACAAGAATAATTAAAAATTAAAATGTTACATGTGTATTGACCCTAACAAAACTACTAATAATCTAGAAGGTAAAATTACCTAGAAACAATAATTACGGGGAAAACTGTGAAGCGAGAAGAGGTGTGAATTTGGTAGAGCCGAAAATTTCATATTTTTATAGTTAAAATTTAATTAAAAGTTAAAAACCCATACTTACCAGTTTCACAGTATAATTAAAAACTTAAAATAACTCAAGACAACATCGATCAATATCACATTCAGGAATTTATTGGAAAGCATTAATGAAAATCAGAAACAGAACATTTTGATAAGTATGGTGGATAATCCTCATAATTCTTCACGATTGGTTGCATTAAACAATGACACTAGTCAGAGCACAGTGCTACGTATCTTGAGGAAGGAAAAATATCATCCCTACAAAATTCAACTTGTGCAGGAACTCAATGAAGATGATCCCGATCGCCGCTTACACTTTTGCGAAATTCTAATGGATTTATGTCAAGGAAATAGAAATTTACACCGGCAAATACTTTTTTCAGATGAGGCCACATTTTGAATGGTACAGTAAACCGTCAAACTTGCAGATATTGCAGTCGGAAAAATCCTCATTGGATGGCAGAGGCATATACCCAACACCCTCAGAAATTAAATGTGTGGGCTGGAATAGTTGACGACAGAATAGTAGGGCCTTTCTTCTTTGAAGGAACCCTTACAGGACAAAGATATTTAGAGTTTCTAGAAAATGACCTTGTTCCAGCCCTTGCAGTAATTTTTCCTAACGATAATGACCCTGACATTCCTGACGATACCATATGGTTTCAGCAAGACGGTGCACCTCCGCACTATGCGCGCCCTGTACGAGATTTTTTGGACAACTGTTTTCCTGGGAGGTGGATCGGCAGACGCGGACCGATAGCATGGCCTGCAAGATCGCCAGATCTTACACCTCTTGACTATTTTTTATGGGGATACTTGAAGTCAAAAGTGTACATTAATAAACCACGTAATTTAGAAGAACTTCAAAATCGCATTCGGGACGAAATACGCAGAGTTACCCCAGAAATCATTCATAATGTGCAAGAAGAATTTCTTCACAGACTTGCGCATTGTCAAGAAGTTGGTGGATGGCAATTCGAACATTTAATTTAAGTATAAAATTTAATCAATTGTATTTTATTTTACATACCTCAGAATTGTTACTTTTTTATGGATAAAATTTACGTTTTCTAACATTCAATCGTCATTTACTCGAAAACTTTCCTATGTGAGAGGGCAAAATTTTAGTACTGTCTGATAGAGAATTAAACGATCTTTCAGAATCAAGGAAAAAAATATGGTGTTGCCATTTAAAAAAAAATCGATCACGTCATTACTCGAAAACAAATGACATTTGAAAATCGCATTTTACGCTAAAATATGTATTTTTTAAATTAAAAATCAACCTATTCGATGATTTTTCCCAAAAAATAATTGTTTCGTTTTTATTGAATTTATTCCATACTTTTGGCGCATACTGTATATGTAGGTGCATGCTAGATAAAATGAAAATTCCAATTTTAAAACATAATGACAATTAGAAATGTCAAATGTAAAGATGGCTATTCAAGGAAATTTCAACATCTCTGACAGGACTCTAAAAAAAAGACATATTAAAGAATATTTAAGTATAAAATTAGTAAAAATTGTTATGTAGTTGTAAAATATAGACATAAGAATACAAAACACAAATAGTGTAGTGAATAGTGTTCGACAAGAATAATTAAAAATTAAAATGTTACATGTGTATTGACCCTAACAAAACTACTAATAATCTAGAAGGTAAAATTACCTAGAAACAATAATTACGGGGAAAACTGTGAAGCGAGAAGAGGTGTGAATTTGGTAGAGCCGAAAATTTCATATTTTTATAGTTAAAATTTAATTAAAAGTTAAAAACCCATACTTACCAGTTTCACAGTATAATTAAAAACTTAAAATAACTCAAGACAACATCGATCAATATCACATTCAGGAATTTATTGGAAATCATCTCCATAACCAGACTAGACCAGACCTGTGAGTTTTGCAAAAAGTCGAAGAAATCAAATAACAATAAGTAACTTCTAAACGATTAATAACAATATACAACAGTTAATTACTTACCTTCTATTAGATTTCAATCACTTAATAAGCTTATACTAATAAATTCCAGTCATTAAACGTTGTAAGGCACAAATAGAAGCTAAAGACGTCAAAATCCAGAACTTACATCTAAATAGAATTAGACAAGTTCCATTGCACTCATGTCTATTTCTAGTTGCATAAGAGCAGTAAAAAGATTCATATAATTTTAAACACAAGATTAACACACGAGGCAATATCTAAGAAAAATCAAACTTGTTAAAAGTTAAACTGTAAAAATATTCTTTAATATTAATTAGGTTGAATGCTTTCTAATTTAATTGAGGAATTATCATTTTGCTGTTTTTTTAATAAAATTAATGTACTATCTTTTAAAAAATAATTGTTTCTTTGTATGTACTGGGTGGTTAAGATATTGAACATTTAAAAATAAAAAAAAGGTATTAGATACTCTGCTAGAATCCACTCCTGAGAAAAAATGTAGCCAGGGTATTAGCAAAGTACAGGTAAAAAAAAATTTATTAGAAAAATAAAATCATAATTTAAATTTATAAAACAAATACATTATATTTATTCACTTATACACTTCACATATAATATAAATACAATCTACACTAATAAAAATTTAAATAAAATAAAACATTGGCGCCCAAATAAAAAAAAATTATATACATCACAAAATCATATCACACATATCATCACAATATATTATTTCATTCTTCTATCTCCACTTTTTCTTAAAACAATGCAAATATTGTTAGAGACAATAAGTATATTGGTTGCATTCTCAACTTATCACTTATAAAACATACATTCTGTTTAAAAAAATAATATTTCACAGATAAATTTCCATCCACATTTTGAATTGAAATATTTATATTGCTGGCAGAGATACTTCTGATCATTTTTTTACACTTACCAGTTGCGATCCTGGAATCCATTCTAAAAAATACGCCGCTAGAATCTCTTTTTATAGGTATATGGTTCAAGTTTCACCCTTCAGTGGAATTCAAAAAATCGACGATTCAGGAAGTATGCTAATATCTCTTTTTATATCAAAAGAGGACTACCTCGCTATAAAATTGAATTTTCCGGTGATTTTCAGTGAAATTACTCTTCTGGAAATAATTCTTCATATTAAATGGAGCATTCTATCTATACATCTGCCTTTTGCAGTCATGCTTAATGAAATAAAATAAAATTATGTGGGCTGATATATCATTAGCTGTAATCAACCACGAAAAGCAATCCCTTAAATACGGAAATACGTTTATTAATTTAAACTGATTTAATTTTTTGCTGGTCTCTGTCTGAAGTGACAATACCTTAATTTTTTTTTAATTTACAATTTTATTTAATGATCAAAATACAACAAGAAATGTATTGATTCATTAGCATCTGTAAAGGAAAGTAAAAAATCTCTTATGCAATTTATCTTTTGTCTTTTAGCTACTGATTTGTACACTGAACCAAATATGATTCATAATATTAATAAATTCCGTTTATTGGACAAAATGATTCTGTTTGTTAATATAACGTACACTTGTTGATTAGTTTCTGTGTTCGTTGAACTAATGTATTGGCACGAATTGTATTAAAACATATTTTTTTCTGCTTTCACTTAGTAATATTAATTTTACTGTTCTATAAATAGAATAGTTTCGTAAGGGCATCTATTACAGCACTAGTGCTGTAATAAGAAAACGTTTTTATTAACATTTTTCTGGTCCCTATTTTTGGAAGAATGATGTATTTGTTATTTAAATAAATATTATAAAACGTAAGATTGGACCGAATTAACTGAAATTTTGTTAAGTGGGGTTTTTGGGGATGTTAAATGCTCTGGTGATGCAGTACTCAATGAACGCCCACTTCCTAATTTTTTTGTCGTAAATCTTTTAGTCGCTTTTATCACTTGCTGTTATGGCAAATTTTATTCTAAATAAAAAAGGTGTTTTTGTAAGAAGTACCAAATTCCTCGTTTTCGAGAAAAACCAGCCTAAATAAAGCAGCTAGTATCCCAAATTTTTGTATTTGTGAAAACGAACACATTTCGAACACTTGTTTTAATTTTATTTTCTTTAAATGTTAATTTTCTGTTAATAATAATTAGTTATTCTTATTGCTTTTCTTTTTTCAATTGTATTCAGTATGTGTCAATTTTTTCCAGAAATTGAGTTTTATTAATGAACCTAATAGTAACAATAACTAGGTGCCAAAGCCTACTTGAAATAAAAAATACACCAAATTTTAGCACTTCTTAAAAGAGCAGCTTCTTTGTTTAGAATAAAATTTGCCAGAACAGCAAGTATTATCACTTGCTATTATGGGGCAAAATGATTAACCACAAAAAAAACACAAAAGACCTAAAATGTTACAGCGGACTACTACAATGAATGCCCTATATGATATAGCCAAAAATAATAATAATAATAATAATAATATGCCTTTATTACAATTTAGAGAACAATACAAATAGTAGATAATTACGGGTGGCGGTATCCAGCAAAGCTGCTCCTATACAACCACCCTTAAAAAAAAAATAAGTGACCATAACCACAACTAGTACGTAAGATAAGTATACATATATGCAAGAATATAAAAAACAAATTAACGAATACACTCAACAATCTCTCTGATTAACCAGAAATGTTTTAAACTTTCTCCGAAAGGTGACAGAACTAGTAGCCCCAACCATGCTATGCGGTAAAGCATTGAAAATTTTAACAGCATTGTAACTAAAGCTACGTTGAAACATCGTTAAAGTATGAACAGTTAGGTGATCTCTATGACGCGTATTATGTTCATGTATATCTCGACCTTTAATAAGCTTATCATAAAGGTATATTGGTAACTTATGGTCAAAAACATTATAAACCAGTGTACCTAGTTGAAGTTGAAAACGCTCATGTAGTTTAAGCCAACCAGAATTTCTAAAAGCATTTGAAATGTGATCAAATTTTCTAATGTTATAAACAAATTGAATACAAGAATTCTGAATTTTCTGTAGACGCTCTCTATCTTTCACTAACAATGCGGGCCAGTAAACTACAAGGCAATAACTAACGATAGATAATGTTAAGGAGTCGCAAAGTCTTAATTTAACTTCAGTACTAAGAATATTTTTATATAGGTATAAGATTTTTAATTTGCTATAACACCTTCTCAATAGATTAGATACATGAGTGCCAAATCTAAGATCTGGATCTAAGGAAAGGCCCAGATTTACACCACTGTCAAAAGGTTGCAGCACAGTATTATTTAGTAATAGTTGAAATGAAGGATGGTTACGAATGATTAACAGCTGAGGGCCGAACAATAAAATTTGAGTTTTTTTTTCATTAAGGACCAGACCATGCGCATTAGAAAATTTACTAATGATATTAAGATCAGAGTTGATGTTACGAACAGCCAAATCAATATCATTGACAGGAAATGAATAATAAATTTGCGTGTCATCGGCATACTGGTGAGATTTACAGAATGTTAAATGCGAACATAAATCAGAGCTATATAATGAAAACAGCAACGGTCCCAAAATGCTGCCCTGAGGAACACCCTTGTTCAAAAAAGTGGGGTCGGAAAAAGTATTATTAAATGTAACTCGCTGTTGCCTCATGTTTAAATAATTATTAAAAAAATGAAGAGCATTATCATTGAATCCAAAATATTTCAGTTTCGTAACTAACGTAGCATGATTTAAAGTATCGAACGCCTTGCTATAGTCCAGTAAGATTAAGCATGTATTAAGGCTACTATCATATGCGCGGAATAAATCATCAGTTACATTAAGCAAAGCAGTAGCAGTACCATGATGAGAACGAAAGCCAGATTGACTAGCAGATAAAATATTATTTTTATGTATGAACCTATTTATTTGATCCTGTGCAATTCTCTCCAACACTTTAGACAATACAGGAAGTATACTAATAGGTCTAAACTGAGATACATCCGAGGGACTACCAATTTTTGGTACAGGGACAACATGCGCAAGTTTCCACGCGTTGGGAAATACTCCTGTCAATAGACATTTATTGATGATAAAAGTAATGTGGTTACTTAAATAAGGTGTTAAATATAATAACATCTTAATAGACAATCCATCAGACCCAACAGCATGCGATTTAACTGCAAGTAAATATTTTTCAACATCCTTCACTTCTACGGAGTTAAAATTAAATTTGTTAGAAATATTAGGGAATAACGTGTTAACATAAGCTGACTCAATAAATTCCTGATCAACAACATTAGCAGTGGGTAAATTATTTACAAAATGATTACTAAATTTATTGGCATCAACAATATCGGCAACCGTTGCATAATCAAATTGATTTTCAGAACAAATATTTAAGTATTTTAAGGCGCGCCAAAAATGTTTAGGATTAGATTTAAATGTTTGTTGCAGATATGCTTTTTTCTCAGATTTAACACTCATATTGACCAGATTTCTTAACGTCTTGTACTCTCTATGCGCTACTTCAGTTTTCAACCTTTTGTACTTTGCCAAAGCCTTATCTCTCATATTCATCATAAGCTTCAGATTATCTGTAAGCCAAGGGGCTGGAGGCTTAGTTATCTTAGAAGTCTTAAATGGGGCATGCACATTAAATAATTTTAAAACATTGTCATTAAAATACTTCACCATATCATCAATTTCCTCGATTTCGTATATGAAATCCCAATTAATATTATGCAAATCAAGCAAAAATAAATTATAATCAAAATTACGAAAGTCTCTATATCTTTTATATATAGTATGGGGTTTAGATTTATTTAATTTAATGTTGCATTTAACCCAAGAATGATCAGATATAATTTCTACCTTAAGAACTTCAACAGAATCTGAAATATCAGCACAAGAAAACACAAGTAAATCTAAAAGAGTTTGAGAATTAATAACTTCGGAGCAGGTAGCATCCTCAGAAACCCCACATAACAAAATGTCAGTTCATGCGATCTAATTTTGTGGAAGTGTGACAGAAACTAAATTCCAAAAAATAATTTTCAATGCCCTGTGTACGAATAAATTGTAATATTTTTTGAAAATCTGTCAGGCTCTGAATTTATGCTAGTGTTTTTTAGAACACCCTCTAGAAGCCATTGTAGTATAGGATCCCACTATAAAACGACCTTCACCGAGCTGGTTAATGGATGAAAAGTATTTTATATCCAATTAAATATGTCAATAAATACATTGCAAATGGGTTGTCTAAAAAATTTCAGTCCAGAATATGATTAATTAACAATTAAAAATTATTTTTTTTAAACATTTCACTGGTTTTGTTAATAGACAAATTCCATACCAATCGAAAGTAAGAAGGCCATAGAATATGCAAACGTTAGGTTGACTATTTTTTTCCCGTCACAACTTTTGGGTAGGCAGGTATAAACAGGTAAATCGATACTAGTAACTTGCACCGGTGTGGTTAATAAATTAAAGTTAAATTAAAATAAAGATTATTTCATTATCAACACGGTGGTATAGGGTTGTCTGCGAAAAGTCTTGAATTCCGGCTGCCGAGTTTTAAAGAGTGAAATGTTCCCAAGCGAACCATTTCATGCGATAGAAGAATACACAGCATTGCAGCTGTGTGTAGTTCGTCCATACCGAAAACGAAGACGATCTGTTTATCCGTTTCTCCAAAAACTCGAATAATTTCGCCTTGAAATCTGTCTTCAATATCCAAGGATTTTTTAAATTATTACAACAGGTAAATATTTACATATTTATTACGAAATTGTAAAACTTATTTTATCTTCAACTAGTACTTAAAAATAAGGTAATAACTAGTTATTTTGCCCTATTAAGTTTTTCAATTGGTTAAGTTCTATTTTTATTACAATATAAACCTATTTTCAACTTTGTTGATAACTTCTAAAGAATATTTGACTATTTCAATTAACCTAATAGAAACATTGTTTTATATTATGGTACAAATTTACTTGTTAATAATACTTCGACGTAAGTGTGTCTTATAAAGGTCTTTTAGGGAATAAGCTTCTTGTTATATGTATTCCGACAGATCTTCATGTAATAGCGCGTAGAAATTGTTTTGTGTTTTGGCGATCTGCAGTGAAAACCAAGCCCTACATAATTTTACAGAGTTGTAAAAAACGAATTTAAGGCAACACTGCATATTATGTAAATCAATCTGATGATAATATATCGATAAACACTTCATATATAAGTATTCTTATGACTGTTATCGTGTCAGATGAATTCAGTAGTGCACGTGAATTGAAATTCGAATTGAATTCTGTTCGAAAATATTTATTTTGTTTTTGTTATTACGCATACATAATATTATTGGCTTCAATTTGAATTTTCAATCACAAATAAATCCAAGAGTAAAATTTTATATGTAGTTACCTAGTAATAATTTAATTGGTAATAACTTACCATAAAATATCTTCGTTTGGAGAAAATTTCAACCACAAAATTAATATTTTCCTGTGACGTCAACATGGGCATAGGCAATCTGCCCTATAAGTTAAAACTTACAGACAAATTGACTTCAAAGTTGATTTTATTTGAGCGGCCACGTTTAAATAAACACTAAATGTTCATTATTTCTAATTGATTACTCATTAAAATTATGTTGATACAGATAATATTAGTTAATACATTTATGATTCAGTTTTTATTTTAGGTTATTCTTCAGTATAGTAATATTATTAAAAAGCAATAGTAAAAATGTATATTTATAAGGCGCGTTATTTTTATGAAAGTTTGGTCATGACATTATACGAAAAAATTTCCCGGGTTGTACAATTTGATGAATGAAAACCAAAAATACAGACTTTATTATATTAAAATCTAAATATCTATAAATATACTAACTCCTACTCTACTTGTAGCTTAGTAGCCTGACTTATAGTCTTTCTTTTTCTTCCTATCCCTATTCGCTATTACAATGTATAAAATTAAACATATGTTGTTGTCTCTCTCTGGAAAAAGTATGTCATATAAAGTGCATAATTAGGGTATGTTTTGGTAATAATGTCTTTTATATTTTGAAATTTTAACATAAAATTGGTCCGTATTTCTTTTAGGTCCAATTATCTTATTGGAATAAAATTCTTGCCGACCAATTATTAACTTCCATTTTACTTTAGTTTTTTTTCCCCACATAAGGAAAAAGGCCAACGAATATAGGTAAACTTTCCTTATACGGAATTGGTCATGAAAAGGTTTTGACCAATTCAGAGGTCAAGTTAACGTAATTTTAACTTTAATTGTTTGTTGGGTGCCAACACTGCACCATGCAACATCAGTTTTAATAATTTAACATTTTTTGATAATTTCAGAAGTAGCAACTATTATAATATCTTTATGAAGGAAAAAACATAACGCAATGCATAAAAATATACAAAATGTTTCATTTACAAAATTATATTTTTGGATCATAAGTTTCCCTTCTACCTCTTGTAGTTTTCAAGATACTCTGTAATTACAACAAAATAAGGAGACTCTGTACATTAATTCAATTAAAGGGTTCATTAGCCTAATTTTAATAAAGATATTCATCAGAGCATCGCAACTTTAATTATATTTATGGACATTTTTCATTCAGTGTAATAAAATACAACACATTCCGATAAAAATTAATAATAATTAACCTTAATGGTGTGATGATGATGTCAATGTTGTTTTAATTGCAGATATTTTAGCGATTGATGAAATTATAGAAGCGCTATTAGTGGAATAAGGTTTGGCCCAGTTTTAATATTATTGACAAATGTGCTTTTTTATAAAGCAGTTCTGTTATACAATTGTTGCTATTTTTAAGTGAAGGACGACAAGTGTGTGAAAAATATGAAATTTAATAGCAAGTAATTTACAGTTTCCTTTATTAAATCGTCTCTGTTCTGACTTATTCAGAAAAATAGAAAATACGTTACAAAAAAAATGAAATAAATTACTGGAATATAATATGAATATTTGGAAACATTAACATAGTTAATATTATTAATTGCAGGTAGATTAAGTTTATGTTAGGTTAATATAAATATTTGTTAAATTTAGTAATTTAAGTATTTTAGTAAATACATTAGCTTCAAATTAACCAAATGTAATAAATTAATATAGTTATGATTCTGGATATTGTTATTTTATGGGTGGAACTAAACTCTTTCCTAAACTTGAGTTCTAAAAATGTATTTTACATCAAACAATAAGTATTAAAGAAAAAATGATTGTTCTTTAAATTCCATTGCATTCAGTTTTAGTTCCATATTGACCATAACTGTATACCGGGTGTAATCCTATTTTTGTTTAAGTTTCAAAGGTAAATTATTGAAATTTGGAATAATAAACTTTTTTATTTCCGATTCTGAAAGCAACAACAACTTTTAATTGCCAGATGGAACACCTTGTATATTATTGTATTTTAATGCTACATAATTCTCTGAGACCAATGATTCCAAATAAGTGAAATTTCAGAAGTCAATTTCAATCTGAAATTGACTTATGAAATTTTTCATCAAAATGTGCCATAAGTGTTCCATTTTATTCTACTTAACTCCTGTTGAAAGTACTAAATTATGTGATTTATGGGACACGAGAAATTTTATTTAATTGAATCATATTGGTACCACTTATTAGCCCCAGTAACAGGGATTTTATTTTCATGATTTACGAGGGTCGTTCACAAAGTAAGTTTCCCTATTGGGATAAACTTAATAAAACACTTTTTTAAAATCCAAAATAGTTATTTTAAGAAAAGTAATTTTGTCGAGCTTAACAAGGTAAAATATCTATTCCAGAACGCAATAGCATTTCGCGTTGGTGTTACAAACAATATTTTTTTCGAAAACTGCAATAAAATAAGACATTTTAATATATGTACATTTGATCGTATGAACCCAGTTTGAATCAAGATGGTTTAGGCGCGGTGACTATCATTGATAGCAACTGGAATTCATATTCTAAGAATGTTTAACTCGAGATGAGTTCGGAAAGTAAAGAGCATTTACCAGGAGAAGTATTGGAAGCGGCACAAAGTACTGTTTCACAATGAATCCCTAAAAAGTCGTTGAGACAGTACGACATTGCCTACAACGAATTCAAAGAGTAGATCGAGGAAAATTAAAAAAGTGTCTGAAGCTGTATTACTGACATATTTCTAACATAAAATTAAACCTTCGACGTTATTCCATATTAAAAAGTACATTGAATGCCAAAGAAAACGTAAATACAAGAAAACTTCCAAAACTAATGCCATAATCAAGAAGCACCTGATAATAGATTTCTGCTAGAAAGGCAATTTAAATTGATATAACCCGATCGATTTAACTAATTTCGGGTAACTTTTCAGACCATTTTAATAATTCGTATTCGTGGAGCTTTGAGAAGAGATGAACTACTAAAGATAATGATCGATGATATAGAAGACAAAAATTCAAATAATTCTCAATTTCAAAGCTCATACTCCGAGATGTTTTGTGATTTTAAGTCCAGACCAAATGGAGATGTTCTACAAATACTGTACATTACGTCCGACAGTTACTACAAGTCGAAGATTTTTTTAGAAGTATGTCTGAGAAAAATGTCTTAAGCAATTACAGTAGCAGCCTCATTGAACACTGGATCTGGCATAAATGTAACTCACTGCAATATCGACGCTTTCAATTTATTCAAGAAGAGTAAAGCGTTTTGCATTCAATGTTTGGCTGGGAGCAATGATTATAGCAATAATTAGACCAATAATATTTGAAGAATCCTCGAATAGTGTCAGATATATGGGATTTTTGCAAAACGAGTTTTCTTTAGAAAAGTTTCTTTGAATTTGTTACATACATTTTCGATCAAGAAAGATGAATGAAAGTTGCAGGAACTTGTAAATCTTTTGTAGTTTTATCACAAAAACAATTGAATATCGCATTTCTGAGATGTTTTCCTAAATTTTGTGTTTTGTGTTTTGTGTTTTTGTGGAACACCTGCCATGGAAAGACCGTCAACTAAGCTTTTCACCTACTTATCTTTTACGTTCTTGATATTACATGTTTATTGTTATAACATCATACGTTTAAAAGAAAGTTATCATAGTATTTTCATTTTCTTCGAAACGGTATTATTAACAAATTTATTAAAAGCACGTTTTTGTGAAAAATTAAGTTTTACATAACGTAGGTAATATAGAAGGAGATAAACCTAATTTAAAAAAGTTGTGGAATTGTTAACAAATAGCGCCCTCTACTTTGAACAGAAAAACTAATAAACCAGCATGCGCAGAGCGTCGTCAAAACCGGATCTGTGTCAAATTTTGATGAAATATGTTGTACTTTAAAAAATTTACATCCAATATTTGAATTTTAAATTATTTGTACCTCAAAATTGAGTGACTCTAGAACATACATTTGTTAAGCAAATTCCACTAATTTTTTAATGTTTCATCAGTTCCAGCAATGTTGCCATGTCTTTTTGAACAGCGCTGTATAATAGGAATACAAATAAATAAGTTATATGTTAATTAAAAATATTAATTATATGCTACTGTACTGTTAAAATTAAATTATCTGTCCAATGATGCTGCACAAGCGATCAAAATATGGAGTATAGGAAAATAAAGGGTGAAACAAAAAGCCCTACATTATCCCCTATGCCGTCAATTAATTTTAGTGATATTCACTTCAAAAGATGGCCATTTATTAGTTTTGGCCGTGTTCTAAATTTGAACAAAATATCTTCAGATATTTAGAAGAAATTTGTATGTATATCTACGCTTGTTGATGTCTAGGTAAATTAGTGCAAAGTCTATTTTGACCTCTAGTTTCCGCCGTATAAAGTTGGCTACATATTTTGGAATCACCCTGTATAATTCTAATAGGCAAAGATTTGTTGATTTATAGTACGTTTTCAGAATTACTATATCTGATACAATTTATTTCATCAGTTTTTTGCTTTGAACAATTCTGTTAAAAGTCACTTTATTAATATAGAAATATAAAGCCAGTTTATATTATTTAATTTTTTTAATGCTACATCTAACACCTACTTCATTATGCAATAATCTCGATTGAAATAAGATAAATACATCTTTTAACAAACGCACACTAATGTGAGGTCAATCTAAATACCGTACGTATTAATCTCCGTCAATGAAGTCATTATTCCGATAATTCCTGAAAGCCGACCTTGAAAGCAACATGCTACAGTTTTGTCAAAAATTGTAACATCTCTTTTGTGGCTTATGAGGGTATATAAGTGAAAGGCGATGCACCAAAAAGCATCATTCTTAGGGTAACGAACCAACGATCTCAATATGAAACTGGTAAACATATAGTTTATATATATATATATATATATATATATATATATATATATATATATATATATATATATATATATATATATATATATATATATATATATTGCTTTGTTTTGTCGTATTCTGTTTTTATTACCGTCACTTTAGAATTCATTTTTACAGCATCTAGCAAAAATGTTTGATTAAACTGCTTCGAATCTGAATCAATAACAGTTAGGTGTGAAAAACAACATTTTTCCCTATCAACAAATTATAATACAAACAATATATATTTTTGTTACTATTTAGCAGTTTGTACTAATTTATAAAGTATAAATAGTTTAATTTCATTTCTTCAATATGTTTACTACCGCATTACCTAAACAAGTGTATTTTCTTTATTAACAATTCTAAACCTTATAAAATATCTCATACTTTTTGCGCATAAGTACTTAAATTTAGAACTAGTTTTAGTACCTAGAGCAGTAATAGGTAATGCTATTGTTTTGTGGTGACTTTACAGTAATATAATAAACCACTATATTTTTCAGTTCATCACTTTACTTCTTGTAGCTGCAGCTTCAGCAGGACACTTGGGGAACAATTACTTGCCTCCAATCAACGCTAAGCTTTCTGGAGGCAGCGCAAACATCTTGGCTGCCCCTTCAGTTGGTGTAAGCTCACCTGTACTCACCCCCAGCGCCTATGTAGCGCCTGTTGGCATTTCTGCTGCCCCAAAAGTCGCTACTACTGGATTTGTTGGTAGTGTTCCAGTTCCAAGTACATCATATGGAGTTCCAGTTTCGGTAGCTGCAGTGAAGACCTATTTAGCACCAGTAACTGCACCAGTGCCAATCCTGAAGCTTAACAGTGATAATAATGGAGATGGAAGTTACAGATACGAGTAAGAAAATCGTTAATATATCACGTGGTTAAAAATTGAAACTTGATCAATTATATTTTTCCATAATGCCAAAAAATTTATCAGCACCTTTGTATTCTATTTTTGTTGACCATCTAATTCTGTCTGATCAATTCTTGATATTCAGGGGCATTACGATCAACACAATTAGGTTGAAGGACTTATGCCAGAAAAAGAAACAAATGCTACTTATCTGTTATAATGGAATAGTAAAAATAATAAAAAATAATAACGATAAATGATTGATTTGTTAGATGTGAAGACGTCAATCGCTATACTCTCTTGATCTGGAAGTACTAGCAGCATCCAAATTTGTCAAAGATAAGTGAAGCCTTTACTTCCCACTTATGGGATAGCTAAATCATCGTCTGCTAAATCGCAGCACCCGACAAATGACATGATTTCGTTGACGGTGGCTAAGCTTATATAACAATGATTGTGTCTTTTATAGATATGAAACCGCCAACCACATTGCCGCCCAGGAGTCAGGTCATCAAACCGCTGCTGGTACCAGCGCCCATGGGGCCTTCTCCTATTTGGCTCCCAATGGGGAAACCATTACTGTCAACTACGTTGCTGACGAGAACGGCTTCAGGCCAGAGGGTTCTCATCTCCCCACCCCCCCTCCAATTCCTGAAGCTATTCTGAAGAGTCTGGAAATCAACGCTGCTGAAGAAGCCAGGATTGCAGCGAATCATGGTCGCTACAGTGCAGCTGGTGTAGAAGTAGTTGCTGCTGATCCAGTTGTGGCATCTGTAGCTGACACTAAGTATTTACCTCCAGCAGCTGCTGTTCAAAATAGTGGTTATAGGTATTAAAATGGTCTCAGTATTAAATTATGTGCATTAAATTATTGATATATGTAGCAGTATTACAAAAATAAAGAAGTTACATAAAAGTTATGCATTTTCTGTTCTCCGCAATATTTTATTTATTTCAGAGAATATTTTAAATTGAAGGCACGTAGAGAAAATAGGGAAAAATAACCCTACTTAATAAAACATATGTAAGACATACTATATGAAAGATCAAATAAAATAAATTATCCACAATCACCTTATAATTGTACTTTTATCCACATATATGAACCGTCTGGAATCACTAGTAAAATAATGAAAGTGAATGAAATGATGAATAAATGAATGAAGAAATGAATATGAAATACATTTATAATAATAGATATTTCGTTTTTGCTTTATCACATTTAACTTCCTTTCCGTTAATAACAACCCTTTTAGCATTGTTGCCATCATATTCGAAACGCATAACATCTGCCGAAGTTAGTGAAGAATTTGCGCAAGTTACGGATGTCTCTTCCTGGAAGAAACAGCTATATTTTCCTTGGACTTTGCTTGCAATATCAAGTTTGTTAGATATTGACTCCTCAACATAACTTTTTGCTGCAGAGGAGCTTTTCCATCCACCATGTCGTTTAATGGTTGTACGATTAGCATTTTTATTGGCCCGTAAAGTTGTTGAAGTGCGCCTCATAAAATGGGCAGTATATGTTTCTAGATTTACGATTTTCAGGAATGAACAAATATTCAATCTTCGCCAATGTGTTGATTCCAACAGGCTGAGAAGGACATTTTTGATTTATGTATCTTAAAAAAAATGTCTTATGTTAGGCGAATTGGGTGCAGAGGAATATATTTTCTACGTATTTCAATAGCGTTAAAAGAAATCCTTCTTCTACAATTGTAAATTTTCTTGAAATGCCCGTCTTGGTGTCAGGTATTCAAACAAGTAGGTAACTGCCAACGTCCTGTACGTCAGTAATTTTCAAATTTGTCAATTCCCAGCTTCAACAGGCACCAGAAACCCCCATTATTAATGCCACCTAAAATAATTCAAAGTTCACTATATACTTCTAGCAACATGTTAAAGGTAAATAGATATTACCATAATCATTAAATATTCTTTATCGGAAGCCTCAATAAAAAATTCTTGGATATGTGTTCGTTCCAATACTGCAGCTTTTTTTGCATTGTATCCTCTTGATTTACTCTTCAAATAAGCAGTAAGCTTGCTATATTCTCCAATATCTACATTTTTGTCGACCTTTGTAGTAGCCTTCAACATCGAGTACTTCGACCACATAGATGAAATTGCATAATTTTTTCTTCAAATTTAAAAAACACGATAGCATGACTTCTTCATCTATTGTCATTACTATCTGTTTTTTTCCTCCATTCGTTAAATTCGGTGAATACTTTATGCTAATTTCGCTGGCAGAAAATGGAAAATTACTTCTTGTCCTTCTTCGAAATACAATCATTTTCATGCATTTTTACCAAATTCAGATAGAACTGTTTATTAAATAATTGATAATAAAGAGCGTACCATAGCAACCAGTAGATATAACAAACCGTACCACGTTTCATTGAGTACTAAGAAATATCAAGTGCGAATATTTTGACCTCTAGTTTCCGCCGTATAATGTGGGCTATAAATTTTAGAATCACCCTGTATAATTCTAATAGGCAATGATTTGTTCACAGTACGTTTTCAGAACTACTACGTCTGTTAAAATTTATTTCATCATGTTTTTTGCTTTGATCAATTCTGTTAAAAGTTACTTTATTAACAGAAATATAAAGTCATTTTATATTATTTAATTTTCATAATGATGCTTCTAACACCTACTCCATTATGTAATCATCTCGATTGAAATAAGATAAATACATCTTTTAACAAACGCACACTAATATGAGGTCACTCAATCTAAATACCGTACGTATTAATCTCCGTCAATGAAGTCATTATTCCGATAATTCATGAAAGCCGACCTTGAAAGCAACTTGTTATAGTTTTGTCAAAAATTGTAACATCTCTTTTGTGGCTTATGGGGGTATATAAGTGAAAGGCAATGCACCAAAAAGCATCATTCTTAGGGTGGTAGCCAACCAACGATCTCAATATGAAACTGGTAAACGTATAAATTTTATATATATTTTGCTTTGTTTTGTCGTATTCTGTTTATTACCGTCACTTTAGAATTCATTTTTACAGCATCTATCAAAAATGTTTGATTAAACTGCTTCGAATCTGAATCAATAACAGTTAGGTGTGAAAAACAACATTTTTCCCTAACAACAAATTATAATACAAACAATATATATTTTTGTTACTATTTAGCATTATGTACTAATTTATAAAGTATAAACAGTTTAATTTCATTTCTTCAATATGTTTACTACTACATTACTTAAACAAGTGTACTTTCTTTATTAACAATTCTAAACCTTATAAAATATCTCATATTGTTTGCGCATAAGTACTTAAATTTAGTACCTAGAGTAGTAATAGGTAATGCTATTGTTTTGTGGTGACAGTAATATAATAAATCACTATTTTTTTCAGTTCATCACTTTACTTCTTGTAGCTGCAGCTTCAGCAGGACACTTGGGGAACAACTACTTGCCTCCAATCAACGCTAAGCTTTCTGGAGGCAGCGCAAACATCTTGGCTGCCCCTTCAGTTGGTGTAAGCTCACCTGTACTCACCCCCAGCGCCTATGTAGCGCCTGTTGGCATTTCTGCTGCCCCAAAAGTCGCTACTACTGGATTTGTTGGTAGTGTTCCAGTTCCAAGTACATCATATGGAGTTCCAGTTTCGGTAGCTGCAGTGAAGACCTATTTAGCACCAGTAACTGCACCAGTGCCAATCCTGAAGCTTAACAGTGATAATAATGGAGATGGAAGTTACAGATACGAGTAAGAAAATCGTTAATATATCACGTGGTTAAAAAATTGAAACTTGATCAATTATATTTTTCCATAATGCCAAAAAATTTATCAGCACCTTTGTATTCTATTTTTGTTGACCATCTAATTCTGTCTGGTCAATTGTTGATATTCAGGGGCATTACGATCAACACAATTAGGTTGAAGGACTTATGCCAGAAAACGAAACAAATGTTACTTAACTGTTATAATGGAATAGTAAAAATAATAAAAAATAATAACGATAAATGATTGACTTGTTAGATGTGAAGACGTCAATCGCTATACTCTCTTGATCTGGAAGTACTAGCAGCATCCAAATTTGTCAAAGATAAGTGAAGCCTTTACTTCCCACTTATGGGATAGCTAAATCATCGTCTGCTAAATCGCAGCACCCGACAAATGACATGATTTCGTTGACGGTGGCTAAGCTTATATAACAATGATTGTGTCTTTTATAGATATGAAACCGCCAACCACATTGCCGCCCAGGAGTCAGGTCATCAAACCGCTGCTGGTACCAGCGCCCATGGGGCCTTCTCCTATTTGGCTCCCAATGGGGAAACCATTACTGTCAACTACGTTGCTGACGAGAACGGCTTCAGGCCAGAGGGTTCTCATCTCCCCACCCCCCCTCCAATTCCTGAAGCTATTCTGAAGAGTCTGGAAATCAACGCTGCTGAAGAAGCCAGGATTGCAGCAAGTCATGGTCGCTACAGTGCAGCTGGTGTAGAGGTAGTTGCTGCTGGACCAGCTGTGGCATCTGTAGCTGACAATAAGTATTTGCCTCCTGTAGCTGCTGTTCAAAATAATGGTTACAGGTATTAAAATTGTCTCAGTATTATATATGTGCTTTAAATTATTGAATTATTGATACGTGTAGTAGTCTTATAAAAATAAAGAAATTATATAAAAGTTATGCATTTTGTGTTTTCTGTATTATTTAATTTATTTCAGTGAATATTTGAAATTTAAGAGACATAGGGGAATATAGGGCAAAATGGCTCCCCTTAACAACAAATATAGAAAACATACTATATGAAGGATCAAATAAAAAACTGCTTTAATGTCAATATGAACATAAATACTTGCCAATCCATATTTATTTATTTAGTTTAATTTAGTTTTTAAACCTTTAAACTGAATCGAATATGTGACTATAAAAATTAATATACTTATAAAAATTATTAATAATATCCAAGACCTTGTAAGAGTTTACAATATGGATGAGGCTCAAATTTAAAAAATACTGGCTTTTGTAAGTGCAGAAAGACAACAGAGTGTGAGCTTTGTTTTATCTGTGAATAGAGCATGCAGAACAATGCATTACATCAGGAATAATATTTCTCAGGAAGCAAAGAAATTATTTGTTATTTCAAGGTCCTTATGGAATACTGTTTGTGTATAATTAATCTGGCTATATGAAAACAGACATTTATTGTGCTTATAGTATTTTCAAGAACATGCCCAAAGTACACCTGAAACAAAAGTTCTACTTTTGCTTGATGAACATGTAACCCACAAGTAAAGTGAATCGAGTAGGTCATATCGTACTAGCCTTTCTACTTCATTGCACACACCAGATTCATCTACTGGATGTGGCAGTATTCTCACTTCTTATGACCTACAACAAAGATATTGATTTATGGCTAAGAATCAACCCCAGAAAAGTTTTTATATTACATAATGTTGGTGAATTATTTGGGAAAGCTTATGGAAGAACTGTAACAGTCAATATTGGCTTAAGTGACATTGGAGAAAACGCGAAAATTTCCATTTAATCTAAACATACTGCTAGACTAACATTTGAGTCTACCTAGCATCTGTTTTGAGTTCGCCTCATTGCAATCCTTTGCAACATAGATAATTCAGATCGCCAAAAGGAAATATCGCTTCGCACCAAGTTCAGATGCCGTCAACGAGTAAAAGAGTTCGAAGAGAATCGACTTCATTTGAATAATTTGAAGAATGACATACTAGTGAAATTTTCCATTTAATCTAAACATACTGCCAGACAAACGTTTGAGTTCACCTAGCATCTGCTTTGAGTTCGCCTTATTGCAATCCTTTGCAACATAGAGAATTCAGATCGCCAAAAGAAAATATCGCTTCGCACCAAGTTCAGATGCCGTCAACGAGTAAAAGAGTTCAAAGAGAATCGACTTCATTTGAATAATTTGAAGAATGACATACTAGTAAAATTTTCCATTTAATCTAAACATACTGCCAGACAAACGTTTGAGTTCACCTAGCATCTACTTTGAGTTCGCCTCATTGCAATCCTTTGCAACATAGAGAATTCAGATCGCCAAAAGAAAATATCGCTTCGCACCAAGTTCAGATGCCGTCAACGAGTAAAAGAGTTCAAAGAGAATCGACTTCATTTGAATAATTTGAAGAATGACATACTAGTGAAATTTTCCATTTAATCTAAACATACTGCCAGACAAACGTTTGAGTTCACCTAGCATCTGCTTTGAGTTCGCCTTATTGCAATCCTTTGCAACATAGAGAATTCAGATCGCCAAAAGAAAATATCGCTTCGCACCAAGTTCAGATGCCGTCAACGAGTAAAAGAGTTCAAAGAGAATCGACTTCATTTGAATAATTTGAAGAATGACATACTAGTGAAATTTTCCATTTAATCTAAACATACTGCCAGACAAACGTTTGAGTTCACCTAGCATCTGCTTTGAGTTCGCCTCATTGCAATTCTTTGCAACATAGAGAATTCAGATCGCCAAAAGAAAATATCGCTTCGCACACCAAGTTCAGATGCTGCCGACGAGTAAAAGAGTTCGAAGAGAATCGACATCATCTGAATAATTGAAAGAATGACATGCTAGTGACAATAAAAATAAACCCGTCTTCTGATTAACATAATCCTGGTGAAAGCAAGTTTAAGATCTTCCTTAAAGGCTTAAGCGTAGTTAAAAATTCTTGTATTTTCTACAAATGAAACAAAACATTTTTTAATAGGCACATATATTCTATAGGTCCTGTAAATAAAATGATAAATGTAGTATATAATATTCCAAACATATAAGGTATGTTTAAATTTGTTGATGTTGCCAAACTGAACATGGAAAACTTTACTTCTATTTTAAACTTGCGCCTTCGCCATTTCCTGCGAAATTCTGAAAATATATTTTATATTGTCTAATAAAGTAAGTAAAATATTAATTAATAGTAGTTGCAGAAAATTAAAAACTATTTAAATTGCATTGGAATTATTAATGAAGTTAGTATTTCCAGAAAAAGCAACTTGATAATCAATAATATCGAAGATTTGTGAATTTCACTAATTGTGATATATATAGCAGACATGAAAATTAATGTGTAACAAACTTTCGTTATTACAGCTACTAATGAGATTGGCCATGGAATTATTTATTCTAATTGTAGTTCTTTAATTGTTTTCTATTTTTACACCATCAGTGTTAAAAGTAAATCACGTCACTTTTAACACCAGTGCCTTAAAATGTAATTTTAGACGCTTGTAGAAAATAGTGTTTTGTTATATTAGTATTAAAAGTGTGGTGAGCAAATTCTGTATTCGCGATGCGAACCGTAGCGCAGCTGAGCGAATGCAAAATTGGGACACAAAAGATACACTTTTAATCAGAATAAAACATGTTAATTTTTCTCCAAATCCCACTTAATAATTTGTGCTTTGAAATTATTGGGGAATTTGCGTATATCTATGTTGTCGTAAATTATCAAGCATGACTTAACTAACCATAGAATATTGCGCCCATAATGTGGAAGACTTGTAATTCTTTGCATTTTCACTGAAGTATGCCAACAAAACATTCTCGCTGTATACTTGAACATTTTTCTCGGCGCACCACTTTTTGAACCGATTGTAGGCTATATCGTATAAAGATCTTGACTTCGTAGGCAGCAAATTGCTTATTGCAATATTTGCAGCCTCCACAACCTCTTCCGACTCACAATTATTCATTGTGCACTAAACAAACTTTAAACTAAACCAAACTAGCACCTTAATTTGAGAATTCTTTTTGTTTGTTTATTTTGTAGTTATGACAATAACTCAACGACTACTAAATAAATGCTCAAATCCAAATACAATAATTCTGGTGCTACTTACTTCATAATGACAAAATATGTGTTTTTAAGTTAATGAGACCGTGGAAAAAATAGTATATACCATTCGGGAGAGATGCTATTTTGTCCTCGGTGCATTGTAGCCCTCGGGCTTCAAATTGCACCTCTGCCAAAATAACGCATTTCTCTTTCTTATAGTATAATGTACTATTAATACTTATCAAAATGTGCATTTAATAACAATGTGGATAAACAAAAATTATTGCAAACATTGCTGAATAAAATTTTATAAATTAAAGTTTAGCACTTTTAATCTTTAATCTAAGGATTAAAAGTGCCAACTTTAGGTCCTAGGGTTAAACAGGAATACTTTTGCTGCTAAGATATATATTTTTTTTCTCAGTAAGGAAAATGTCAATCATAGAGACTCCTGATTATTATAGATTTGTGACGGTTAGAAAAAAGGTCATTATTATAAGTACTATTGTTACATGCCTCTTTCCATACATGATCAGCGATTATCAAAATCTGTTGAAAACGTGTTCCTTTTGAGCACAATATAAAATAAATTGAAGCCCTTTTCACGTCTTAATTCGATCATCCTGTACTGTGTATTATAATAATGTCAGTTCTAAAAAAACTTGTTGATGTTTGACCATTTTGTAGCTCGGTAAACTGAACAAATTCGACTTGATATTCCCAGAAAAAAAACCTTCCCAGTATGTACCAGTTGGCAAGCAGGAGGTCCGCGACTCGCTTTCCGAGATGTAAGCAAACATACTGACAAAAACGGGGCATCCCTCATAAAACTAATTTGGGGCGCGAAATAAAATCTTCCTGCCGTGTTTTTTGTCGGTCGCGTTACCGCTACGTGATGCGAAAAAGGTCTAGTTGTGTTTTATTAAATCCAACTTGACCGACCTTTCAGCGTTTTATAACCCGTCAAAATACATTTTAATTAATCTGCACACGGGCAAATGGGTTAATTTCGGTAGGGAGTCACTAAATTTAATTAAATGGGTCGTTTAAAGTTTCGCAAATGGCCTGATTTGGGAAACGTCGAGGACGGTGATTTTAATGAGAGATTTTTGCTAATGTGAACTTTTACTGGAAGTTTCTGATTGATGCCTTTAAGTGTATCACATTCAAGTGTGTAGAACTATGAGAAATGCAATGATTAACTATCCTCCTAGAGGGTTTGATCACTGAATTCCAGATTTGATGAGAGGGGTGGGGGGAGAAGGGGGCAACTTTCTAGGGCCCACGCCTTTTTTAGAGCCTGTGCCCGAGCCAGCTCAAGTATAGTTTTGCACTTACAATAATTTTAACATAGTTTTATTATAAATTTTAAATTTACTAAATTATCTCATTACTTCATAAATTATACAGGGTGATAGAGTTTTGACTGCTATAAAAATATAACAGGCAATAGTATACCAACATCAAAATAAGCAAAAAACCTTATATAAGATGGGTCCTAAACCCAGCTATTTTCGAGACAGAAATTAACAAATTTCCAATTTCATCTGTAAAAATTCGGTTAGTTAAGGGTTCTCACCATAATTTTCTGCTTTAAATGGCCATAAAATGCAATGTTTACCTCTTGTTTTTAATTTATTTATGTTTAGTTGTAATAAAACAATTTTTTCGAAATGCGAATTGTCTCGCAAATTCTTTTACATATCATTATTTTCTTAATTTTTATTTGTCTGTTAAAAGAGCACGACGTATTTATTTAGATTCCCCAACAACGACTATCTAATAGGGGTTAAGTATCTTAACGTCTTCTTGATATTGGTAGTGCCCAAAAATGTTATAATTGTATAATGTACACTGTAAAAAAAGTTGCTGTGTAAGTGAGATTTTCCAGTGTGTAATTTAGGATGTGTAAAATATCCGTGTTAATAGTTTTACACACTATGGCTTTTTTATACGTTTTACACAAAATGTGTTAAAATTACTAGTATTATAATAAAATATACTGAATTTGTGTAATATTTACCAGTGATGTGTTAAAAGTACACCATTTTGTGTAAACATAACACGCACACAACTTAATTGTGTTCTATATCCCTACTCCTGACTGGTCGAGCACAACTGCGCAGCTGTAGTATATCAGCTGATCCAACACACGTCACTACGCCATATTGGTCATGTAGCAGTGTTGTGTACAGTTACCTCTTGTTCACTGTGTTCAAATGGGGAATATTTAAATTTAAATTGAGGTTTAATCAAGGAAACTGGTAAGTACTTACCTAACTATAACAGATATTGATGATAATTGTAATAAAGCTAAAACTAATTAGGAATATAACTCTTAAAAATATTAGTTCACTCTGACGATTTACATTACATTGCAATCTGATTTTTTTTACTTGAGAGAAAGAAAATTATATGTTTAAATCACTACCAGTTAATTTTCGTAAACTCCTATTTATGTAGTGCCTAAATACATCTTTGTTTAATGTTTGCTGTTGCATTGTTTATGATTTACTAGAACATTATTCCCTTATTATAATAATATATGTACTACTATACTGCTAATTTTAATACATACATATTTTGTTAGCAAACTTGGTTGTCGTTCATTTGTACTGAATCTCATTTGTTTAATAAAATATTAAAAAGTAAAATATCTTTTATTTTTTAATTACTTAACACCATAATTCTGAAAATTCTATAAATTGATACAGAAGCGCACCTACCTTGTTAATTATGTTCCTGTTTGCTTGTGAAATTATAATTTTTGTAATATATTTATTCTGGTATTTTCTACAACATTCCAGGCTATATTCAATGCATTCTTGGCGACTGGCAAAACCTCTAGAAAACGTCAAAATAAATGTATTTAAAAATTTATATTGGTTAAAAATTTTTTCGCAAGCAAACAGAAACTAAATTAACAAACTAAAAAGGTAGGTGAGTCTTCCATATCAATACCAGTTATAGAATAAAATTAACATGTTAATGTGTAAAGCCTACACCTTTAATGATACATATAACACTGAAATGTGTAAAAGTTACACATGACATTTGTTATATTAACACAGTGGATTGTGTTAAACATTAAACACACTGATACATACAGAAAAGTGTGTAAAAATATACACAATTCCGTGTGGACCTCGATTAACACAGCATTGTGTTCTTTTGTGTTAAAATGTGTAATTATTTTTTTACAGTGTAGTGCAGTGTCGTGCATGTGTGGAAACAAACGGTGGACATTTTGCATATACAGGGTGTCCAGCTTAAATATAGCTTCCTGTGATCAAGTAGAACCGATTTAAACAAACTTAGCTTAGTCCAAAAGTGCCTGATTTAGAAGTCTTGTTATGGGCATAATTAAGAAACGAAACGTCCAATCAAGTTGAAATTTGGTACAGTTATGTTTTAGATAGGTACAAGCATTGTGAAGGAGTGAGTAGTGCTTTATATCGAAGGGGGCGCTCTTGGTAGTTTTTTTGTAACTCATTTTTTTCGTATCTTTTTTGTTAGTCCTATTCTGATACGCTTGACGGAAAATTATGGTGAAGAAATTAATTTTTTGTAGAAAAGCTATAAACTGTATCTTCTTTCTGCAGCTCCTCCATTAAATTGATTTTGACAATAAACAGCGATCGTATCTGCCGTTTCTGAGTTGGAAAACTGATTAAGTCGAGGTATGTTTTCAAAATTTTACAAAATAGGGGAGACCAGGTACGAAAGTAACATATTTTTGTAAAGCCGGATAAATAAAGAATTAACAAAGTTATATAAATTTACTTACTATAAGTCGTTTCCTTGGCATTTTATATATAGAAGAAAAATAATATAGAAGTAATTAAAGTTCATATTGATGTACAATTAATACAAAAGTAGAGAGTGTACGTCGTTACAACCTACTCAATGATATGGGTCAAAAGTAACAGAGCATGGGGACGTTTGTAACATATGAATAATAGGTAATAACTAGGTATAGAAAGTTAGTATTTACAAGGTATTTGTTTATTGATTATACCTATATAAAAGTAAGTTGTACTGCAGGTACATAATATATTTTTTATTTGAAAAAAATAAATAAATGAAAAAATAGAATAATGAAACAAAATATAAAATAATAATACATTTTTTTGGTAATAACAAAGAATCCTATCCCTATCTGGCTTTTGCACGGTTGTCTGTCGCCAGACTCGTCCATATTCCATATTTGGGATGGACCAAGTTTTTCCCAATCCATAACAATCTTTCCCACGATCTGTTGTTCCTTGTCATTTGTTAGGCATCCTAAATTAAGAGAATGAATTTGTATATTCCCACATAGCATAACAAATACTGAACTAATTATCTAGATATCTACAGAATTATCATTTTAAATATGACAAATACGATCATAGGTATTAAATATGAGGGACGGTTGCAACATGTTACAATCGTCCCCCTATGGCATTGTTACAATCGTCCCATTACGCATTTTTCACGCGATTGACAGGATACTTGCTTAAAACTTTTTTATAGATTATTTTTAATTAACATACCATACTTAGGTTATAGCCAATATTGGTATTAACTGAACAAGCCAATAAAATAATTCAAAATAATGTTCAGTTCTAGGATTATGATAGATTAAGATAAAGAATGAAAACTTATTTTGCATATCATTTTGCACCGTGCAGGACTTAACTCGAACACACTACGGCTATTGTTGTTCAAATAAGTTAATGTAGATTTCACTGCCGACTCTATGATGATATAATATCATAGACAAACCTCTTTAGAAATACGATAGGCTTACTGTTACAACCAACCCGTGTTACTTTCGTACCCGGTCTCCCCTACTACTAATAATTTGAAATTATTAACACATTACATTTACACTTTACACAACTACACTCAGTACAAAAATTAATATTAATCTGACAGGCTTTTAATCAATTTTTTTTCTAATTTAAGCGTATCAACGTCAATTTGACAAGTGGTAACTTGATCGAATTAGAAAATTTATTTCTATTTTAATGTGCCGATATTTTCAAACGCGTTTTTACCGAAAACGGTGCATTTTATCGACATGGAACAAGTATAGCTTTTCTACGCAAAATTAATTTCTCCATTATAATTTTCAGTCAAGCGTATCAAAATAGGACCAACAAAAAAGATACAATAAAAATTCATTGTAAAAAAGTGCCAAAAGCGCCCTCTACGATATGCGGCACTACTTACTACTTCACAATGCTTGTACTTATCTATAAAACATAACTGTACCAAATTTAAACATGATTGTACGTTTCGTTTCTTAATTATGCGCATAACAAGAAAACAAAACTTTTGGACTAAGCTGAATTTATCTAAATCGGTTTTATTTGATCACAGGAAGCTATGTTTAAGCTGGGTCCCATTACTTTCCGGACACCCTGTATGTTGCAATTATGTGTTATGTTAGATAGGTATTTAAAAATGGCATTGTATTTTGATTTACGATAAGTACTTAAATTATTTTTTTTACACGCAAGTTATGATTATTTCTGCGATGTGAGTCTTCTGAGAGAAGTTTTTATTATTTATTTTTCAAATTTCTATTTTTTAGTTATGTTTTAAACATTTAAAAATCATCAAAATTTAAACATTTTATATTAAAACAATTATTAGTTCTACCATTCACTGTTCAAAAATAAAACTGAAAAACAGTTGTCTGAACTAAATTCATAAATTTTCACAGTATTCACTTAATTTATAGATTTTATGGAGATTGTGAATATCAAAGTATTACTCTACAATGGAGTCATGGCGGGCGACCTCTGGGGCCATAAAATACCCACCTCGACCTATCCATCTTTTATAATTTCTTTATTTCACTTGACTTTTGACCTCTTCCTCGTAAGCTGCGATCAACTCTTTCAAAAGTTTTTCGGTGCGGTAAACGTCGATTTGGAAATGTATCAGAATAAATTCTTCTTGCCTCAAAACAATTGCCGAGTGCTTGTCAATAAACTAGGTACATGTCAGCATATTTTCTGTAGGCATAATACTTCATTATTTAGTCTTGTGTACTCAATCAATCTCACAATTTTGACAAGTATTATCAATAACACATTTTAACGACATAAAAATGACTCGTGTTTTATTGCAGTGTTCTGATTTATTATTTCAGTGACGTATTACAAAATGGATAATTTCATCGAAATAAATATAGAGTATCATTTTTAAAGAGGAATGACCACAATACTTAAACATTCGGTTTTCACCTCTATAAAGTGACACCTGTCAAAATTTTGGCCCAATGAGTGTGGTGGCAAATCCTTTCCTGATTTCCCTGGCAGTGTAAAACATCTACTGTAGTAAGCCTTTATGACCTTCATAAAATATTAAAATTTCATTAAATTATACACGTCGGTTCAAAAGTTAGAGCAGCAAGGGGCACTTGAAGAATTTTTTTATGACAAACCTATAAATTCATAATTATAAGTACCCAGTATCTGCGACTCACATATTTATTTTTATTATTTAATTTTAGAAGCAAATCCGAAAATAAAAGTTATTTGTGTAAAATTAGGGAAAAATTACATTAAACTTGCAGGCAAATATATGACTAGTATAAATTTTGCAGCAGATATATGTCCCTGTAAATTATTACAATTGTAATATCACATTTACGTGTGGGATTACATGAACTTGCTTTTTCTGTATTCGAAAACTAATGGAACAAGTAAAATTATATAATTTTGTATGCAGTTACTGAATAATAATTTTCGAGGTTACACAGAAAATATGTATTTTTGTTCCTAGATAAAATTGTGCTTGCCTAGGATTTGGGAGTTTGCGAAAACAACGAAATCCGCTCACGAGAATAACTTCGTGAGTATAAAATCCTGTCATATTTGCATGAAATAGTCATATTCATATGAATTATTCAATTTTCCCTTTAAAGTTCGATTTAAGCAAATATAAAATTTTAATGTGAAACCAGAAGGCATTTTCGTAAAAACTGACCTGCTCATATTTCTATTATAATAAATGCATACAATTCGATTCTAGACTAATGAAATATTTTATTGTCTTTCCATTTACCCAAAAGTAGGCAAAATTATACACAGATATCTGACCTTCAATGATTTCTTAAAGACCAGTAAAAAATGTATATAGAATTTTTCTATTCATCAACGTTTCGACTTTTATTAAGTCATCATCAGGATGCTATAAAAATATGTTAGTATAGAATAAAATAATAAAATAATTTATGGAATATTATTATTTAAAACTAAACATTAATAAACAGTTAATACTTACATAAAATTGTACCTATATCTAAAAAAGTTCAACGTGTCCAAGATACAGGGTCTCAAATGTTTCGAATTTTTTATTATAATTTTATTTAATAAGATTATAGAAGAGGGTAGTTGGCCAAATGCTCTCGAAATAACAAAAATCTTACCTATTCATACAGAGGGAACGGATATGCTTGACAATTTTTGGCCTGTAGCGGTTCTACCTATATTCTCTAAAATTTTGGAAAATCTTTTGAAAGAGAGACTATTATCTTATCTGGAGATAAATATCAATTTTGTCTCCTTTCCAGTTCGGCTTTAGAAAGGGTCTCTCTACTATTGAAGCACTTTTGACAGTAATAGATGAGGTTGTTGAATCTCTTGATCAATGTGCCTCAACGCATGCGACCTTCTGTAATCGCACTAAGGCATTCGATTGCGATAAGGATATTGCTGCAAAAACTTGAATACTACGGTATTCGTAATAAAGAATTACAACTATTTAGGTCACATCTAACTGACAGGCAACAGTATGTTAGTATTGACAATGTTGAGCCTAATATGTGCCCTACATTGAATGGAGTTCCGCAGGGGTCTGTATTAGGGTCCTTGTGTATATTAATGATCTACCACTAAATGTTAACAACAGTACATGCCTCGTTTGCTGCGATACGACTCTTCTGACCCGAGAAAATGTGAATGCTAATGAATGAACATTGCTGAAATGTGGTTTTCAGCAAATGACATGCAAAATACAATGCAGCCACACTGCTTGGAATTACTCTGGACGCAAGTTTAAACTGGTCTGCTCACATTGATAAATTTGATTTCAATAAATTAATGTGAGAACATTTCTTAGGCTGATGATAAACTGAATTATAAAACGGTAGGGGTAGACACTATGCCTGCTCCGTCTTACTTGAGTTATAACTGTGCAAATAAAACGGATGAAAATACTAAACGTCTAAAGTGCCCTTTAGAATATAACATAGAGATTATGTACAATTCAAAGAGTGTTAACAAGTGTTCGCTTTCATGATTACAAAATAAAAAATGTGCAAATGTTAACAAATCGTCGTCGAAGGTAAAGGAAAGTAAATTCTTAATTAATGGTATACTAGATCGCCGAAATAACCATTACTGGGGTAATAAAAATTCACATAGATTATATGAAGTTCAAAACTAGGAGTATTTTGGAAAAAATGTGTGGTGCGGCAGATGGACGGCATTTAGTAGGTCCTTATTTTTTTTTAACAAAGTGTCACATGTGAAAGATTTCTACAATTCTGAGACAGAGAACTTGCAGGTTTCTTGGAGAATGTTTCATTACAAGTTAGAAAATTTATGGTTGCAATTAGAGCCATAGTCATAGTTTTGTAATTGGAGGAACTTATTTGAACCAGTAGCCAATAACGTCTATAAGGAAAGGTTAGAAAATATCGACCAGTTCAAACGAAATATAATATAGCGTATGAGGCATTGACAGATGTCATACAAAAAGTCACAGAACGAAATCTTTTCAAAAGGTTTATTATTCTTGTTTGGCTAAAAATGGAAGACAAACTGAAAATTGTTTGTTCCTTATGTTTGTCACATTGTTACTGTTAATACAAACACTATCAAATGTTTTGAAACCCTGTATATAAAATGATTCGATTAAACCTAGTGGATTTTCTTAATGTGGGAAAAAAATATATGTACTTAGGGAACAAAAAAGAGAGTTTGAAGAGAACCAGGTCGTCAACAGCGACTTCATTTTCCCCGTGAAGTTACTCCGTATGAAAGGAAAAAATATAAATAAAACATGAATTCGTTTATTATTATTTTTCTCATAAACGGTTACATAATAACAAAGGTTAGGTTTATCACTAAAAGATATTATCACAACTTTAGGACACCCTGTACAAGTAGAACACCCTTACTAACTCTATAGTCTGTTTAGAAATGAAAGAGAGTAATAAAAGCTTATTATGTATGCAAATCGTAAATAAATGTAGTACTGGTTGTTATATTCAATATTTTTATATTATGTATTAACGGCATAGCTGAGGTGTACTTTTAAAAAAAACTTTATGTAATCGAATCGTACTAAATTGTAGCAGGTAGCTAAAATTTAATCCCCAACAATCCGTCTTTGTCTATGCCGCTTCAATTTCTCGGTCCATTTCTCTTATAAGTAAACAATATAAAAACAACATTTCAAAACATGAGGCGACTTTAAGCATCATAACCGGGTTAAGAGGGTTTTTAGTAATTCAAATAAAATTATTTAATATTATTATCAAAATATTTATTTAAATTTAATGAATAGACTTTTATTCCACACAAAAGTATATGTATTTTGAAAATTCAAATTATGGTGAGTAAATGTAGTGTTAGTTGTATAAATGTACAATAAAGAAAATACAAAAAGTAGGTATATTAAAATTCATCCTCTGAATATTCTGATAAATTATCTTCGTCTCCTAGATTGATAACGATACGTTCCACAGTAACGTCAATTAAATTATCGAGTTCCCACATGTTCTCCTCTTCTTTTTGTACATGATGTATACATCTTTGTCAGTTATCTGCAGTTACTCGTTCCAAGGAATTTTTTAACAAAATTTTCACGTCACTTAATTTAAACGTCGTATTATTTCGCGCTACATCTCCTTTTACCTGCGCCCAGACTAATTCGATTGGGTTAAGTTCACAGTGATAAGGTGGTAACCGTAGTACCGTTATTTGGCGATTTGTTGCCATTTCATCGATAACATATTTTTTCTGATCTTTATTAAGATTGACAAGTGTCAAAAGTTCCTTTTTCACCATATTTGTTTCAAAAGAAATGTTTTTTTCTGGATAAACATTGAATTATATCGGCTTTCCTTCAAGCAGTCGTAGGCATGCGCTCGGTCTGCCGTGAACGGTAACTGGCATTATCCATGACAATTACAGACCCCGGAGGAATAAGATCCAACATCTGTGTAATATACTCTTCGAAAGCATCTGCGTTCATGTCTTCGTGATAGTCACCTGTATTTTTAGATTCAAATAAAAGTAAACCGCCATATACAAAACTACTGGCACTACCTATATGTGCCACTATTAATCTTCGCCCTTTACCTGAAGGTGCCTTGAACCCTGTTGAAAGTCCATCCAAATATGTTTGTCGAAAACTTTTTACATATTTATCTTACCATACTTTTGTTACAGTATATTCCTCGTTGACCCAAGTTTCGTCTAGATAATAAATATTCCTCCCTTTGCCATGGAATTTTCTAATTGATCTTAAGTAGGATCTTCGTCAACAAATAATTTCATCTTTATCGATAAGAACTGACTTCCTGTTCTGCTTTTCCCAGCAAAAATTCAATAAATTCAACTCTGGTAAGACGGCCCATAATTTGCTTCTACTGATTTTTGGCAAATCGTTGTCCTCTGAAAGTTTACTTAAAATTTTGTTTGGCGTTGGTATTTCTTTTTTAAATAAAATGAGTGTACTTTTCTGCAAATGACATTTTTGAAGAAATCATCTATAACGACTTTTGACCTCCCTGTAGATGATTTTGGGGGATTTACAGTATCGTGTTCATTTTTTGTTTCCTTTAAAAGTCTGTAGATAGTCGATTTTCCAATCCCTGTCAATTTGGAACACTTTTCCACGATGTCGTCAACACTGTTGGTAGCATTTTGGTGTTTCAATGCATTAAATACATTTAATATAATAATCTTCTCATTCTGAGACAGCGCACATCTTTTCACGCGTTTAGCAGGTACGTAATCTGATAAGCTCGACATTTTACCCAAACAATATTATATGCACTGGCACAATAGTCACTAAACACAAGTCGAATTTTACTCTACTGCACTAGCACGTCTTCGTATATTCAGCTCTAAGACTGGATTGATCTGTCACAATACACTGACTCCTGCCCTATGATGTATCCAGTAAAATATATTAATGTACACCCATTACCTGTTAGCATTAGTGTTACCCGATAATTACCTGAAACGAAATATTACCACGCCCATGACCGGTTCTTATCTCGGGGTTTTATTACTCTCTTTCATTTCCAAACAGACTATAATTAACACTCTCAGGTGTTTCTTAACAGGCATTTTGGAATATTATATCGATAGGAAATTTTTTCTAATTCAAAATATCCTGTATCCGCTTCCCGTTCTTGTTTTTGAAACCAGACCACATGTAACGTACTCAGGAAGATGAACAGGAAACTTTATAATTGGGTTATACTAAGAAGATCCAAGTCGGCAAGGTAATCCGTGTTATCCTTAGTTAATGTGCGCCAGACTGTAACTGTACTCTACAAACGGTTGAAAAGGATATAGGATAATTAACAGAATATATTTACATATCAACAATATGAAAGGAATTACAGGAAGTGTATTAAAATCCTTCCGAAGCATAACATTTATTATAATTTAGGGAAATGTCAACAGTAATTAAAATAAACTGTTATCAAATGGGGAAATTTAGTTTTCCATAACGTACATTATGCTTGAGAAGTGATGCCATAGATAGTATACAGAGTGTTCCAATGTCGTTGTACTTGCAGGGTATTTTGGAATCTACAAAAAATAGAAGGATGCGGTTGTTGCAACATAGAACTATTTTTTCGAGAAACTTAAGATGCCGAAATCAGAATTTTCATAAATCTATTCGTTTTTGAGATGCAGGGCGAAATTTAAAAAACTACTTTTAAGGAATTCTTCGTTATCTCAAAGAATAGCTGAGATATCGGAAGAGTGAATATTGTTTCTGATAGACATTTACGTAGAGTTCAATCGCGTACTTATAATTTCTCTACAGGGTGTACCATTTGAAATATGACGCAAACATACATTTTCTAAAATGGAACACCCTGTATATTTTTATGCCATTCAATTGTATTATTTTTTCTTCCATAATACTTTGAAAATTGTCAAAAAACGTTTAACTGATAAAACTGATGTTAAGTGGTGCATAGTTAGCCATGCATTTTTATATAAATTGGTTTATAAAATCTACCTTAGTCACTTAAAGGAAAATGTATACAAAATAAACAGTTTTATAAACAATTAATTTATATTATAAACAGTTAATAGTTTTTATGCTATATACAGGGTTAACCATGACTAAATACAAACATTTCAACCACGTGCTCAGAAAGGCTTAAAAGACAATAAAAAAATTATTCCAGAATTTTAGCTCGATATTTAAAAAACGGGGCAAAACCCTTTTGCTATAGAAGTAGGCGCCCATGATAAGTATCGACTAAGATGACTTAGATCCATAGATAAGCTTACATCTGTCAACAATATCTAATACCATGCGGTCGTTTTCTTTGCAGCATTTCTAAATGCAGAAACAACAAAAATTAACATTCTTATTAGTAATAATACCTGATAGGTAGGTAAGTAACAGTTAATCCAGTTAGCTCCACTATTTTGCATTCGTTTTTCATTATTTCATTACAAACTGGCAGAACTACAACATCTTCATTCATTATTACCACTCACTACCGATAAAACACACCGTAGATACAGCTAGATAAAATGCCTATTTATTATAACAAAATCGAAAGGAATAGATAATAGAAAACTTTTAATGTACCCGCGGCAGTCTTGTCCCATAACCTAGAAAGCAAACCGGTGAACTATATTGTGGGAAACTATCTGCACCCAACACAAATTTCTTTATTTAATAACTATGAAACGTTTAAAAATTAAAAAGGCACTAAAAACTGACGAAGAACACAAAACTACAACGTAAACACAGGAATTCAATTATAACATGACTGGAAATTTTACAGTCGTGTTGCTAGTTGCCTACGTTACCTACTCTGATTCTGTAAACGTGTGGCAGCGGTCGCATAGGCGGCGTTAAATAAGGATTTAATATAATTTCGAAATAAATTTTTTTTCGTGTCATAAATATGTCTGGAATTTTTTTGTTGGGTGATTCCGTTAATTCTTAATTTTCTCTATCCCCTCTTAAAACATTTGTACTTAATCATAGTTAGCGGATTTTTAGTACCATAATTAATAATACACATGATTTTAAGACAAAAGTTTCATATAAAAATAAGTCCGTGTCCGCTTTATTTTTGATTTACAGGGTGATAAAGATTTAAAAAAAAAAAATTTCTTTTTTAATAACTCCTAATTTGCATTAGATATTTTTGTGGAACTTTGTGGGTGTAAACTGAAATAAATTTTCAGTTTTAACCAGCGGCGTCGCTCCTAATTTCATTTTCAATGAAAATAATGATACGCCACTCCCTTTTTCAAAAATAAAAAATATGTTTTGAAAGGCTCATCATTTTGCAATAACAAAAAAATCATTACAATACAGAAATAATCTTCAAAAACTTACATAAATTTGGCATCTGTAATATTAGTCTTAAATTTCGTATTAAAATTCAGTAAGAAAAAATAGAACTTAGGGTGAAGACATTCGTTTTTGACATACAGGATACGATTAAACGTATAGCAAATTGTTTATGTTTATTTTGTTTGTTTAGAAAAAAATTGTATTAAATATAGAATTTAAATTAAAAGCTGGAAATAGCTACTCTGTGCATCAATACATGCTCTAAATCACCTTTGTATATGTCTTTAACTCTTCGGAATATTCCAGGTGATTGGCGTATTATGTCATTGAATTGGTAATACCTTCCGCCAATGCAGCTTCATTCGCTATGTGGGTAGAATCCACCAGTTGCTTTAGATATCCCCAAAGGTAGAGATCGCATGAATTTAGGTCAGGTGGTCGGAGTGGCCAAGGAGCAGGCCCCGACTCTCTTAATTGCGACTAAAATGAGCTGGTTTCCCGTCGTGTATAAACCATAAACAACAGCAAACATTAAGGGGAAGTACTTCTAACTAGATAGGTAGACTTTCCTGTAAACAATCCAGGTATGTTTGTCCATCTACTCCTCTCGGCAAAATAAAAGGTTCAACCAAACAATTTTCAATAATTCCTGCCCACACATTGACTGAAAACTGCTACTCGTGTCACGATTCTGAATAATGTATGGGTTTTCATCTGCTCAATAATGTTCATCGCAACAATTAAAAACACCGTTTCTGGTAAATGAAGCTTCATCCGAAAAGAAAATGAAAGAAATGAATTGTTAATTTTCTGCATTTTTTGGCTTAGCCATTGACAATACTGCAGTCTGACAAGAAAACCAGCTTCAGATGATAAGGATAAAGTTGCTGCTCTTGGAGGATTCGCCGTACATTAACATGGTTCATATTTCCTAATTCATGTTCCAGATGCCTTGTACTTATTGCAGGAGGTGTTCAATCACTTGTAAAACATTTTCTGATTTTTCACTGTTCGTGCAATTATTTGTGCCCTATAATCTACAAAATTCCCTGTTACTTTTCTCGTTTCTCTTGAACGTCTATGAACATTCGAAAAAGTGTATGCACAAGGTAATTTACGGTCAGTGAAAGCATCATCATAGAAACGCCTTGCTCCATTAGAATTTCCGTTTGCTTTTCCATACATAATATACAGGGTGTTTAAAAAAGCGTGTAAAATATTTCAGGAGGTAATAGTATGATCCAAAATAAGCAGAAAAGTCTTAATGAACATGGGTCCGCAAAGTAACGGTTGCGGAGATATGGACCACTATTCGTTTTTCAAACATTTTATTTTATTAGGAATACACCGACAAAGAAAGCTTTTAACAAACAAAAAATAAAGTTACAGAAGATGTTCAAAGTGTCCTCTGTCTATTTCCAAGCAGGCACGACATCTTCGTCTCAACGATATTCGAACTCTTTCGAAAACACCCTCCTTAGTTTGGATTTCTTGACACTTTTGATTAATCCGTAGCTGCAGCTCTTCCAGGCTATTTACAGGAGTACCATACGCTAATGTGTTCAAATATCCCCAAACAAAGAAATCTAGAGTGTTCAGATCAGGCGATCTTGGAGGCCATAAAACAGGTCCGACCCTTCCTACCCATCTATGTGGAAAAGTTTGGTGTAAATGCTATCTAACGGCCATGGAAAAATGAGCTGAAGCACCATCATGCTGGAACCACATTTGTTGCCTCTGATTCGAAGGAATGTCTTCCAAAAACTCATACAGTGTGTTCTGCAGAAAGTTGAGGTAAGCAGCGCCTGTTAATCGGTTTGGTAAAACAACAGGACCTAAAAAGAAAACGAGGGTCTTCAGCATCATGACGTAGAAACCAGCGGCAAAAAACGAAACGTGCTTGATGATCATTTATTAGATTTAAGGCCTGTACTCGTTGCACATGGTATGGATAAAGCAGTTGCTCGTGAAGGATTCTCCAAACAATAGGACCACTAATTCCTACCTCGGCTGATATTCTTCGCACACTCGTACCTGGATTCTGCTCTAGGAGTGGATACCGACCTTGGTCTTCCGGATAAATGGCACTGTTTGCTCAAGGAACCGGTATCACGCAATCTTTGGTAAATTCTTCCAAACATGAGTTGTGAAGGAATCTGGAGATTTGTATAAGCGTTAACATAAAGATGTCGCGCTTCGGTGGCGTTCCCATTAGCACGACCATACATGAAATGCATGTCTGTTAATTCTGCGTTAGAGTAACCAGCCATAGCAAAAGAAAACTTGTGCACTGAGTACAACTGTCAAATACGTACTGTTTATTTCACTAAACATCAACCAACTATTATAAGAAAATACACAACGTTTTTGCAAAATAAAAAAAGGGGCTGAAAATATAAAACATTCCATATCTCCGCAACCGTTACTTTGCGGACCCATGTTTATTGAGACTTTTCTGCTTATTTTGGTTCATACTATTACCTCCTTAAATATTTTACACTCTTTTTTTAATTCGCCACAATTATTTATTTTGTAAAAAATGTATTAAAAACTAACTTAAACACTTAAAAAACAAGGCACTCAACACTATGTTTTTTTTTTCTTTGAGTCTGACATGGAGTTTATGACAAACTAACACATGTCATCTAGATTATTGTTTTTAATTATCAGTGCAAAAAAATTCAAGAGACACTTTTTAAGCAGAATTAACTCGGTTTTAAGAGAACGATTTGTCAAATAACCAGTAAAAAATGGGTATTTAACGGCTCGAATGCCACTGATGCTAGTTTGTATATTATAAGGGAAATTTATACATGTAAGAGTAGCTTTCACTATACACTGTTGTGTACCAAATCTCAACTCAATATCTCGATTGGTTTTCGAGAAATCAAGACTATAGTATTTAAGGCAGAAAATTTGAAACAACCTGTATCTAGAAAACGAGGCATTTCCGAACCCACGTCTATATAAACTTTTTTCTTATTTTTAAACATAGAACCTGCTCCTAGAATTTCTTCACATCATTCTTTAACACCCTGTATATTAACGTAAAGCATTAATTATATATTTTTTAAATTTATTTAGTTTTCTCTCTATTTCAAATAATTTTTTACAATATCTATGACCGTTTGTATGTCCTTTTTCAATTTTCATATTGTCATAGTTTCAATACTTTCTTATTTCTTTTTTTTTGTATTATTAATATTTTGCTTTGTATATTTTCTCAGTTTGACTATGAGTATATTTACGTGTAAACTTCCCCTTGGGATTCCCAAAATTTAAATTTTATTTGATATCTTTTGTATCTTGTTTTGTTTTTCTCTTCTAATTGGAAATAAAGATATGATATGATTATTATTATAATTTGATAATAATATTAATAAAGTTATAAGAAGTTTTGCTATTCCTTTTAAGCGGATGAGAATAATATTTACAGTTTTCTGGTTAAAATCTGAACACCCTGCGGCGACAACTAAATATGCGGAAGTAATCTAGCACTGCTAATAATCTGAGGTCTTTGAACTCCCAGTGTGAATCAAACAGTAACCGATATGTCAGTGTCAGAAACTGCACCTGTAAGTGCCTGATATCCTAGGGATTCACATTGGTCCCACAGGAAAATAGAAATCGCTGTGGTGTGACGTATCAAATCCTGGTTCTCACACTGTAGAATATCGTACAGAATTGGTGAAATTTTGAATGCATTTAAAATATCAGCAGCGACTGAGAACCGTGATATTACTTGGTCTATTAACCGATCCAAAGCATAGAAACGCGCTAGTTCCTATTTTATAACTCGTTTTTATATTTGTACCAGAAATATCTGTATGGCTATGAAATTAATTTATTAACTAGTTCAAAGCATAAAAGACAATTTAGTTGATATTTAATTACCGGTCTTTAAATTTTTACAAAGTATCTGTAGGGCAATAAAATTTTCTGATAAAGTGGTTATCATACACAGCAAAAAAGAGGTAAATTTTAAAATTTTACACGAAATTTATTCCATTGTGATTTGGTGAAAAGACGCTTGAGTAATATATTTTAAAATAGATGCGTCATGAAAAATCAGGTCGATATCGTAAAAAAATATATTTGTAAAATCAAGTTTCCGAGAAAAAATTTTTAGTATTTTCAACCTTAACATTACTGAGCTACTGTTTTCTTATCATCGGAATGCAGGCGATTTCGAATATTCATATCCGATTTTAGTATTAACGGTGTTGCCATAGTGTTTACATTAGTTTTTCAAGTGTCAAAAATGGCCTACGTGTATAGCAACTCAAGTAGTATTATTTTAATTTACGGTGAAATAAGATAAAATGCTTTAGCAGCTTCCCGTCTTCACACAGAACGATTTTCCGGTAGATATGTGCCAAATGCAGCTACTTTTACCCCGGTAGTGTAACGCCGGAGTGACATGGGAAATTTGCAACCGAATTGTGGAAGAAACAGAGGTCCAGGACGTTCAAGGCAGCAACTGAGGAACATTTTAGACATTGTTGAAGAGAATCCTAGAATAAGTACCAAGCAAATCGCTCAACAAGAACAATCAACAGGGTGGCGTATCATACATGAGGCTCATTATATCCGTACCATGTACAGCGTGTCCAAGCACTAATACTAAGGGATTATTCCTTACGAATTAAATTTTGTGAATGGTTGCTGCACCAAAATGCCCAAAATTCCAGATTTACAGCTAATATGTTAGTTACATAATACACATGTTATGGATTATTTCCAACAACGCTTTTTCTCAAATGTTTGGACAGACAGATTATTATTATTATTATATAAGTATATAAGAAGGGCAGAGAAAAAAAATCTATTATGCCCAAAAGTAGAAAACTTATTCTAAGAAATACAATGCAAAGACAAAATAGTAGAATACATAAGTAAACAAATTATGAAACAACGACAGAAAAAAAACTACTAAGTTAACACACTAGACACAAAACGATCGTACTTGTTCTTGAAGGCATTAAGAGATGGGGCACTGGGAAACGTTCTGTTCGTTAAAAAATGCTGTCTAACCGTTGCATTGTATTTTTCGTGCAGAAGTTTCACAGAATGCCATCTCAGACGTATATATTCATTTAAAACAAATAAGCAAGACATGTCGACGGAGAAAAAATTGTGGGTAGATCGATATAACTGAATGAGATCAACTCTTTTTTCGTCTCTCGGAGAGGAAGGGAAGTTTCAACAGACGTAGACGGTCTTCATATGATAAATTTTGATACGCTAGAATCATCTTTGTGGCATTTCTTTGAACTTTTTCCAATGCCACAATGTCTTTAACTAGATATGGACACCAAACCGATATAACATACTCTAGACGAAGCCGAATATATGTTTTGTAAAGGCGAAGGAACAAAGGAGGGTTAGGATTTTGAAAACATTTCCTTAGCAAGTACATTTGTGTGTTAGCTCTTTTAACCACACATGAAGTTTGCTCTGACCAACTCAACTTGGAATTAATTACAATACCCAAATCACATTGCTTTTCCACAGCTGTTATTAAGCCAGATGGCAGACGATAAGAGAAATGCGGATTGTTATGACAGATATGAAGAACAGTACATTTATCTACATTCAGTGGTAAGGACCTTATAGTACAGCAAGTATTAATTTTCATTAGATCAGCCTGTAGAACAGAGTGATCCAAGATGGGATTTAGAGCTTGCTATCGTCTGCATAGAACATGTGTTGGGCATTAATTATGTTATGAATGTCAGCAATGTAAATAAGCGGATTGGTCCCAACACAGATCCTTGGGGCACTCCTGAAAGAACGTCGTACCAGTCTGAGAAAGAGCAGTTTACTCTAACCCTGAATTTTCTGTTGGTCAGAAATGCACCTATCCATTCAAGTAGTCGACCACGAATTCCACAATACTCTAGCTCCAAAAGAAGCTGCAGTTTAGGTACTAGATCAAATGTCCAGACATTTAATGATTGTAATAGATTAGTGACAGTCGATCGTCCAGGAACAAAACCATGTTGAACTTGCGGAATTATATTGTTCTCAAGTAGGAAAGGGAGCAAAGCCTGCACAATTATTCTCTCCATAATTTTGGAGCATATGCACACCAAGCTATGACCAGATTGTCGATGATAGCTTGATTGGGCCATTTCCAAATCAAGTCGATGTGTTCACTGTCTTGAATTCCCTCGAAATGATCTGAGTCTGAACTTCTGGAAGATGTGCCCTTAGTTGTCCGACTCCGACTGTGGTTCTTTCACTTTCGGGAGTACCTTAATAAAGTTCAATGAGTATGATGGATTATACGAGGAGGATCTGTAGGTACCATAGCCACCACGATAAATTCAAATTTGTTTCTAATTTCGACTTTACTAGTAGAGGGCACCACTTGCAGTCCATCATTCTTCTTTTAGATGACAGATCTTTTATGCGGCTTAGTGTATACATCTGACTATTAAAAGAATAGATTGTAGCACTGACTATTGTACAATTTGACTAATTTTTGGATATTGTACCAAAAATTCAAATGCTGATACTAATATGAGAGCTGTTTTACCTGCAAGTTGGAAACTAAAAATTACCCTTCGCTACCGGCAAGTCGTTGTTGTTTTCATACGCTGGAAAGTTTGTATCAGAATTTCTAAATATTCGATATTCAAGTCCTTGCCCATTGAGCTTGATGTAATTTACGATGCATTGGGAAATTACATGCAGTCAAGTTATTCATTAACATTTTATTTTTTTTCTATTCATATATAAATGAAAAAAATACGACAAAAATACAAATGCTTATGTACCTAACATTTGAGGTGACTTTTCTTCAATATTTCCTGAAATATTTATTTCTTTCAAATAAATAGAATGTTTTAAGTTCGATAGATTTTAAATGGGACTTAGGATGTTAAAATCCATTTTTCTCGAAAACTGTTGCCGACATTGAATTTCAAGAATACTTACCTCTTTATGTTAATTTTCCCTATGAAATTATAAAAAAATGTTTACATAAAAAAGTTTAGGTATTTTGAAGTACTACCTACCTTGTTTTACACATCCCCCGAAATATATACAGTGTGTTCACGGATGGAGTTGACAAGAGGAGAAACTCTTTTGTTTTTGACTTTATCGAAAAATGTCACTCTTTATAAAAAGTTCTGCTTCTCGAAAAAATGAGATTCCCATAGAAGCGTCTTAGATGATATATGCAGGGTGCTCATAAATTAAGAAAACAAGAAAATACTCAAGAGAAAAGTACCATTATTTATTATTGTATACAACATTTTTATAAAATAAATCTGTTTATAACTTCAAATAAAGTCTCAATACAAATTTTAAAATCAAAATTTTAATTTTAACATTTACTCTACCTCTACCTCCCACCTGAAAATTTTTCCGCTAACTTAACAAAATTTTTCGAATAGTTAGCGGCTCATTCAGTTCATGTATTCCTTGGCGTATGTGCTCTTTTAATACTTCCCTATCATGTGGCAAACCACCTTCTTCATGTGAAAACAATATACCTCGTTGAAGTCGTTAGAAGTAATCTTTTGCGAAATAATCCTATTTGAAATATTCAATGTACCGTGGAAATATTGTTTTGGTTTCAGGTAAATATAAAAAAACGTTCAAACTGGTAAATTATGGCGATGTGCAAAATTATAAGAGTGGATTTTGAAGTTACTTCAACTTTTGATACACTAAGAAAATTGCAGAGAATAATTATTTGCTGAAAATAATTAAAACTTAAAGTATCTTACGTCTTTTTATAATTAAGATAGTGGCGTACTATTTTTATTGTAAATAAAAGGAGAGTGGCACCGGGTTTCTGCGCCACTGGTGCTAATGGGAATATACAGGGTGTCCCAAAATTAATGCGACGCAAAGCAAGAATAGATTCCTTACATCAAAGTAATGCGATTAAGCTAAACTTATCTTGGTCCATTTGTGGCTAATAAAAAAGTTACAGGGCCTTAGGAGGTTATATTGAGAATTTAATGTAGACGCCTGAATGTAATTAAATTATTATTAAAAATAATCTTTAGTTTTTTACGTAAGTAACTACAAACTTTTATTTTATTTTATTGCATCCAATAAAAAAACAGGAAATAAATCGAAAACTGTTAAATTTATCGACATAAAATAAGTATACCTTATTTATGAAAATTAGATAGGAGAACAATATTTTTCTATTAAAACTTTCGTGCACACACTGATAAAAAAGTTATAACCGGTTTTTATCAACTATGAGTACATTTCGTAGCGCCCTCTAGCGTCTTCAGCAAAAACCTCCTAATCCAAATTTTCAAAACAATTCATTGAAAACTTTCTAAGAATTTTAAGAATTTCAAAGATTTACAAGTAAACAAAAAATATAATAAAAATTTCATAATCTTTGACACCCTGTATCTCGGAAATGATGTACTCTTAGATATAGGTATATTTGACCGGTAATACCTGATATACCCCTATATATTTATGCAAAAAAAAAACAATGCAATATAATTTTACAGAATTCGTTTTTTTTTCAATGTACGTGTTGCTATATTTATTAGAAAGAACACAGGATACTAGGTACCTGTGTTATTTTACCCTGTTATGCCATTTTGGACCAGTTTTCTGTATAGAAACTAAAGTTTAATTTAGCTTTTTAATTAGTTAAAAGAGATGCGAAAAACCATAAGATGCAAAATTTATTGTTAAATAAATACGTATACATGTCAAGATAAGTAAGAAAAAGGACATATTTATAAATAATCTACATAATTATACAAGGAAACTGGTATCATTATCAAAAAGATCGGAGCCTTGAATTATCAATTGGGTGCATTATTGAAAAAGTAAAAGTTTAATTAGTAAACAAACTGTTGTTAGTATAAACATAAATATATGTATTATAATTAAATAAATAACGCGAATAAGGCAAGCAACTTCTTCAGATTTAATCAATGTTTTCGTTTTGTAGTAATTTTTCTATATGCCAAGATACCTATGTTATAATTACGAATAAGAATTTCCAAATATGTTACAGGCTATTCAATCATATCATTATTTATTAGATAGTTGAGGTCAAATTCTTGATTTTCAGGATGTCTGTACTTCACCTACGCAAACTAGTCTCACCTTCAGTAATTATTGTCAATTAAAAATTACGTCTGTAGGCTAAAAGTCTGACCTCCAAAGTCTTAAGAGAACTTACGCTAATGCTTTGCAGTAATATTGCAATCAAGATTCCTTATTTGGCATAATTGAAGATAGATATACATCTTCTTTTATATAGCCACAAGTAAAATATGAAACGATTGCGTCTGAAATTAGTTTAAGATCACAGTTTTTTTATTTAAAGCGAAATTGGACCACCTTCTCTTAGCATACAGGATGTGTCATAAAATAACATAAATTTTTGGGAAGAAAAGTGTAATTTTTCCAGACATATACGTTTCTTGTTTAGGAATTGGTTTATAGTAAATTCATCATTTCTTTTAGCGATCATTATCAATTATTAATTAAACAATAGGATATTCTGTAACAAGGCTGGAATGAAAAAATTCGAGACGAGTCGAATTTTCTTTGTAACCGAGTAACAGACTATATTTTCTCCACAACCAAAAAGCATGAATCAAAAACAATTAAATTAGATATAAATAAAATAAGCTACTTATTGAGACATTTGTATTACACTGTATTAATATAGTACATTATACTATAAGGGAGATATAGCGTTATTTTGGCAGAGGTGCAATTTGAAGCCCGAGGGATACGATGCCCCGAGGACAAAATAGCATCTCTCCCGAATGGTATATACTATTTTTTCCACGGTCTCATTAACTTAAAAACACATATTTTGTCATTATGAAGTAAGTAGCACCAGAATTATTGTATTCGGATTTGAGCATTTATTTAGTAGTCGTTGAGTTATTGTCATAACTACAAAATAAACAAACAAAAAGAATTGTCAAATTAAGGTGCTAGGTTGGTTTAGTTTAAAGTTTGTTTAGCGTACAATTAATAATTGTGAGTCGGAAGAGATTGTGGAGACTGCAAATATTGCAATAAGCAATTTGCTGCCTACGAAGTCAAGATCTTTATACGATATAGCCTACAATCGGTTCAAAAAGTGGTGCGCCGAGAAAAATGTTCAAGTATACAGCGAGAATGTTTTGTTGGCATACTCCAGTGAAAATGCAAAGAATTACAAGTCTTCCACATTATGGGCGCAATATTCTATGGTTGTCATGCTTGATAATTTACGACAACATAGATATAAGCAAATTCCCCAAGATGATCGCATTTTTGAAAAGAACCGGTTACGGATATCAAGCGAAAAAATCGAAAATATTGACAAAGGGCGAAATCGACCGTTTCCTATCAAGTGCAGATGACAAAGAATTCTTAATGATTAAGGTAAGATTACTTTTGTTGTTAGGTATTTCAATTATTAAGTATTTTGATTTTTTATAGGTTGGATTAATTCTGGGGATTGCCGGAGCTTGTCGAACTGATGAACTAGTCAATTTAACTGTAGATGATATTGAGGATGTAGGCTCTTCCTTGATTGTAAAGATTCCAAACACTAAGACAAAGATTCCACGAACCTTTCTGGTTACCGATGTGGGAAATATGCTTGAATTGTTTCGAAAATACCTGTCCCTTCATCCTCCCCACGTCAAGCATAAGCGCCTTTTTTGTACTACAAAGCAGGAAAATGTAGTTCGCAGCCAGTTGGTTAGAATACCATGGGAAAAATTCCGAGTGTAGTAGCTTGGTATTTAAAATTACCTGATGCTGCATGTTATACTGGTCACTGCTTACGAAAATCTTCAGCGACATTACTGGCAGATGCTAGTGTGGATATCACGACAATAAAGCGTCATGCTGGTTGGAAATCAACGACAGTCGCTGAGGGTTATGTCGAGAACTCCATTGAAAATAAGACCAAAATTGCTAATCCGGTTTTAGTAGGTACCACTACTAGCGCAATCACAAAAACTGTAAATGTAAGAGAAAGTAATATTCCTTCTAATATTAATTTTGAAAATTGTACAAATGTAAGTTTTAATATAAATGTCAATAAATAATTTCAATGTTATCTTTTTTTGCATGAAAAACGTTCTCCATAATGTAAACTCCCTTGGGAATAATCGACTACTTCTGTTTTAATTTTGATATCACAGAAACTGATTTCTACTCCCGACCGCGGAAAAAAATGTTTATAGTATATTTTTTAAAATATTATAAAAATCTCTGTGATTGTAAAGTCTCTTTATTTTCAGCTTCATATTAGCTTGCAATTAGTATTGCAAATCTTTAATGTTGGAAATTCTAATATAAAGCTCATTCTTGCGACAAGCCCGCAAAACACCAATGACAAGGGCGATCTAAAAATAAAGAATGCAATTTATTACATGCAAACCATATAAGAAGCAAGTGTTTCAGAATGAATTTTCTAACACAAGAGAGAGCGTTTTTACATTCCATTATTATGGTCGTGGTGAAATTCATTATCTTAACAAATTCATATCTTTAAAACTGGTCTACAATATAAAACTGTTTAATCTTCAGTAGTTCTCAATATTATTATTCATTTAAATTCTTCGATAAATTTAGAATAAATTATTTTCGCAGAAACTTTATTTTAGGAAACGTAAATAGATGTTACACTTCTGGTGTGGGAAAATAAATAATGTTAATGGTATCACTTCTTCTAATTAACATCTAATTTTGTAATATACGATGACAGTGATGAATATGCGTCTCTTATTTTATCGTAGTACATTCCATTACACCAATTTAATAGTTCTTCTTTTCAGGAATAAATAATAATTAAAGATTCCATTTCTTTTAATTATTAATGTTTTCGCTTGCGAATGATAAATATACTGCCCGGCATCAAAATTGAGTGAATTATGCGAATATGATGAAAGTTAATTGCTACTGAATAATACAAGGCGTCCACAAATTTCATGGCAATAAATAAATGCGATATACGAAATAATGGTTTTTGAGGTATAGGCTTTGAAAGTTCAAGCATAATATAAGCCATAATAAATATAATATAATAAATATAATTTATTATGGCTTATGGATCTCTTAAAAATTAAGTGAAATCAATATACTAGGTGATCTTTTCTCCGGTTACCACTCCCTTTCAACGGTCAAAACTTTTACAGTGGCAGTTTATTTTAAAGGGGCATTGACATTGAAAAGGTTGCATTACAGATAATACAATTAAAATTTCGTGTATTAATCTCTATTTTGCGTTTTAGTCTTTATACAGACTCAGTTTACCAGTAATGTACAAATATTTTTGGAAGCAAAAGGTGACGCTTCTTATAGTTAGGTTTACTCCCTACAATTATTTTAACTTTCCTTTCGTCTCCCATTCATTCTAGATGCCCTAACCACTGTACTTTTCTGTATTTTACAACTTCACCTATGTTCTAGCTCATCAAAATAATATTAGTATTTAGCATATCAATTAGATTATTTTTTTCTTAAATAATTTTTTTCTTCTAAGTTATTAATTTCAATAAGTCATTTAGGCTCGTTACGCTTATGATTCGTTACATATATAGTATGTCAATCACTTTTTCTTATCTCACTCGGTATTGGGAACGCCTTGACCCGCCGAGCGAGAGACCCGAACGAGAATTGAACTCTCACGCGCGTAGCAAGGCGGTGCTTGAGTCTTGTGTTTTCCCGGAGAAAATCGGCATTTCCTCATCTCAAAGAAAAATACAGTCCACTTGACCAGGAGGTGCAACCGACCTTTCATAACAGATTGGTCATAGGTTTAACACATTACCGAGTCTAGGCTTTTAACTCATTCAAATCAACCTATTTTTGGTGCCTGGTATACTGCATATATATCCTCATTATTTCTCCTTACATAGCCTCCCTTGGTCTTCTTTCCCTCTTTAATTCTTCTTAAGATCTTCCTTTCCAACCTTCAAAAGTTTTCTCTCGACTTTTTATTGAGCACCCAGGTGCCGAACTTCTGTTTGCTTTTATTATTCTCCTATTAATTTCTTGCTCCTCTTCATATTTGGCTGTCATGATCGCCCCAAGTACACATATTCTTGAACTTGCTCAAATTCCATCTCTCTGTGCGGTGTCCTCAATTTGAAACTAGCATCTTTTTTGTTCTCCTCAAAGGCTTACTTACTTATTTACTTTTCTCTTAATTTATATGCAATTCCACTTCCTCCCCCAGAAGCTTTCTCGTTACATTTCTCGCAATTATGGCTACATCATCTGCGTAGCTTACTATTTGGTAACTTTTAAACAATATGTGTCCTTCTCTGTTCAACTGACTCTCTCTTATGACCTTTTCTAGTACTAAATTAAAAATAGGCGTTGAGAGTGGACCCTTGTCTCAGTTCTGTGCCAATACTAAAACCTTCTGAACATTCATCTTTAATTCGGACTTTGCTTTTGATATTTTCTAAGGTCATTTTCAATAACCTAATCAGGTATTCCAAATTGTTTCAATATTTTACTTAGTTTATTGCTTTTGACAGAGTCATATGCTTTCCTGAATATATTCATAGCATGTGGAAAGAGTTTCCTTCACCATGAAGATTCGGTCCGTTGTTGATCTCCCCTTTCTAAAACCTGCTACATATCCTACCTATACCTAAAACCTATCTATAGTTCCGTTATAGGTTCTATTTTCTGTGTTATTAACGTTGCCATAATTTTATACCCTGTATCTACCAATGGTATGCTTCTATAGTTTCAGAAGCCTGTTGCATCTCCCGTTTTTTAAATTGGTACAATCATAGCATCTATCCAATCTTGAGGATCATTTCGTATATTCTTTGTCTCAAATCCTTTCAAGCGTACCCTGCCGTTATTCAGTTTTCCCTGGACTTTTGTTATTTAAAGTAGTAGTTTAGTCCTGAGCTTATTTCTCTTTTCCGCCTCTGTGGTACACGGCTGATCCCACCATGTTTTTCTCTCTGCATACTCTTTTTCTGGTATTACTTTCTAGCTTGCTGTTTGTATGATGGTTTTGATGTTTATCCATTCCTCATATATATTTGATTGTATTAAATGTCCGTTATGATCTTGTAATGCCGCCATACTAGGTTATCTTTTTCTTCTTTGTATTGTTTTCCTTTCTATAGGTTTTTTATCTTCAAATCTATCCTTACTAGATAGTAATCCCGGTCTATGTCTGTACCTCTGCATGACTTAGTGTTTTTTATTATGCCTCTGCGATTTCATCTATGCAAACATGATCAATCTGATTCGTATATCCTCTATCTGGAGAAGTCCAGGTGCCCTTATGTATTTTACCTTAAAGAATGTGTTCATTATGTTCATTTTGCAAATTCAATCACCCTATGTCCATCGTCGTTGCTCCCTTGGTGTTTACCTCCTGTTCCTATTATACTTTTATACATCCCTTCTATCCGTATTTTCGCGTTTGCATCCCCTGCCGCCATTATTACGGTATTTTTGTTTGGCTCTACATAATATTAAATCCACGAGCCATCAATGTTCTGAAAAATGCTTCTTTACAAAACTTTTTTAGAACATGAGGATTCCATTGTAACTACTACAGGGTTGGTAACCAACGATTCTTTTCTAGGAAATTTCAGAAGGGTTTTCCGAATTACTGAAATAACATATAAACATGTCAGTTCTCTGCCGACAGGTCAAGTCTGCACCTAGCATTTTCTATTTCTTGAGGTGTGTATAATAGTGCTGAAGAATTTGCGATTATTATTTAAAAAAAAACACCTATAAAAAGCCAAGGTCGTACGGTAGCTCCTCCTTCAAAGACGACTTGATAAATTGATTATGTAAATTTCTAAAAAGCGAGATGCTCCATTTATTATGCATAACAGATTGTGGGGAAATAATTGGTACATTGTCCTTAATTTACTCCTAGCAAAGATGTGAAGTGCTAATATTAGCTTACAGGGTGGGCAATCTTTGGATGTATTTATTATTCATTGAAATTATGTAAATTTTCATGAAATTCCATATTTATAACTGGTAGCTAGGGACATCAATTTTTTTACATAGGGATCTGAAAGTGTTATTTATTTGATGATCTAAAACATACATTGGAAAATGGTTATTGCTGTATCAGAATCATAAAATGATGCTGATACATTCAGACTGTGGAAGTTAACTTCAGAGCGTTACAAGTAGAGACATTTCAAGTATTTAACAGTGAAATAATTTATAGTTGAGAACATATAGATTAAGTTCAGAACTTATATATAAAAAAAATAATGTACAGGGGATGAGTCTTACAAATACAATTTTGTAAAAATAAAATCAAAAAGAGCAGTACAAAAATGATTTAAAAATACACTTAGCACGACACTAGAAACTGATCCACTGTAAAACCTGATAAGACATAAATTCGACTGAACAAAAAATTTAAAGAAATTTTGAGTCTGTTTCTACAAATTAATACAAATGTTTCTGCTTCTTGTCCGTTTTGAACTCGTAAGTTATTGACAGCAGCTATGATACGTTTGCGTAAATCATCAACAGTGTCCACTTCGGTGCAATATACTTCATTTTTTCAATCTCCGCACAAAAATAAGTCCAAATGATTGAAAGTCAGGAGATCGTGATTGCAAAATGATGTTCAAATCTCATATACTAAAAATCACATCTCAGTGACAAATAAATAATCTATTATGCACTCGTGTGAAGTATTCTGATGTATTTCTGTGTTGTGTGAAATCTGGTATATACTTTTGATAAAGATAAGTATAATCGAACTTACTGCATTACTAGATTACTTCGTACAGAAAAGATTCCACGTAGATATAGAACAGTTTGGCACTACACTTGTTCGTTTAAAAACCAAGTTGGAACCTGTATTATGATTATTAATTTTAGTTATTTGTTTTTATATATTTTTAGGTATTAATAATATTGTGTGAAACTAACTACTCTGTGGATTAAAGCCTCAACCAGCGTTGAATTACACCCTTATATTCTTTATTATTAGCTTTTGTAACATTTTTTACTGTATTAGGAAGGTATTTTAAGCTAATAGCAATTGCAGGATATTTGATTTATATTAGCTTAAAATACCTTTCTAATACAGTAAAAAATTTGTTTTTATGTGATTTGATTCAAATTTTTTTCACCTTTTTTCCTGGCTATTCTAACTATATGAAATATTTATACTGGTATGTGTTATAAATGGCACTGCCGTTAAATAAATAAATGAAAAAAAAAAACTATAAATTCCGTTATCAGTAATCTCTTAGGCTTAACATGGTTAAATTACAGTAAAACCTAAATAGTAACAGAATTTTCCTGTTTTCTAATTTTGAAATTACAACAGCTTTCCAACAATCAGCAATGCACAAAAAAATCATTTTTTAAATTACAACTTTAGCATTCTGTATGTTTTTTATTATCAGCATTTTATTAGGGCTAGTTGGCTTAAGTCATAATATTTTGAAGTGAAAAATCTAGTATGTTTCCATGGGCCATTCCTTACGTACCACCCTGTAGAAATGGGTACTTGAATTATTGATCAAATCCACCCACAACCCTCATTTTGTGGGTGGTTATGTTATTATAATAACTGTTCATATAAGGAGAGATATACATCTAGGTAATGGAAAAAGGAAACATGATAGCTCTCGTAATTTTAATATCTAGCTCCTTTGTGAAGTAAAATAGGAAGTAAGATTGATGAAATATTTACTCATATACTAAAGCCAAATTTACAGTGTTCTATTTTTAGCTTTATTTGCTATAGGTATATACAGTGCGTCCCTAAAGTCACGCACCAATTCATTATTAGGTAAATAAAAGACATTATCCCGAAACAGGTCGATTTTTTATTTTAGTTTACTTTTTTTAAATAATAGTTTAATATACAGGGTGACCTACCTTCGAGTAATGATGTCATCACATTTTTTTTAATGGAACACCACATTTTTTTCTAATTTCTGGTTTACCCTAGATGAGTTGTTTCCAAAAATATATTACAGGTTGCTCCTAATTGTTACAGGGTGGGCAACAATACCCAAATTATTTACAAATACCAAAATTTTTGTATTAATTTCTATGATGCTTTTATAATTTTATTTGTCTGATAGAACGTGCTTGTGCATTTTTTACAGGCAATCAATTTTAGTTTGCCAAGATTGTACAAGTGAATCCATTTTAACTGGTTCTTTCTAAATGTACTTTTTAATTAATTCACTTGTTTTCGTTTTGTAAAAACATGAATCTAAGTGAAACGGAACGGACTGAAATTCTCATAATGGGATATGGTGAGAATTCGAGCTCATGAGGAAGTTTGTGTTTTGTTTAATAAAACACATCCGAATCGTCCACCAATAAATCGATCCACTGTAAGCCGAACTGAACCAAATTTAGAAACCATGGTTACGTTAAAAATCTGCCCAGATCTGGTCTACCAAGTATACTAAATGAAAATGTGCAGTTACAAGCCCTTTTGACCTTTCATGAAAACTCGCATTCCATTATGAGAGTCTTAGCAGGTAATTTAGGTGTGAGTTCACAAAAGCAAATACCATCCCTACAAAGTTCAATTAGTGCAAGGATTGTCCGACTACGATCTCGACAGACGAACATAATTTTGCAGAATGATGATGGAAGACTGTCAGGCAGATCCGGATTCTGTCAAACGCATAATTTTCTCGGACGAGGCGTCTTTTTATCTGAGTGGCTAATTGTCGGTACTGGTCAGATCACAATCCACACTGGACGATGGAAGCAAACACTCAGCGTCCCTAGAAGGTCAATGTTTGGGCCGAAATTGTTGATAATCGAATTTAGGGGCCGTATTTCTTTGAAGGAGATTTAGATGGCGCAAGATATTTAGATTTTCTTCAATTTGATTTAGTTCCTTCCTTGGTTGTACTGCTCCCCAATGAAGGAGAACCAGATTTGCCCAATGACACAATTTGGTTACAGCAAGTACACCACTGTACTATGCCATCGCTGTTCGCCGCTACTTAGATGACGTGTTTCCTCATCGGTGGATTGGCAGAAGAGGACTTAAGAAATGGCCCGCCAGTCCGCCAGATTTAACACCGCTAGATTTTTTCCTTTTGGGATATGTGAAAAGCAAAGTATACGTCAAAGCCAAAAAATCTTGACGATCTCAAGGAACGAATTCCATAAGAATTTCAAGCCATCCCGCCTGAAGTTATTGGAAATGTACAACAAGAATTTGTTTCTCGTCTGGCCCATTGTTTGGCAGTAAATGGTCAAAATTTGAATTTAATTTAGGTTTTTGTGTCCAAAGGTTTTATTAGCGAACAACAAAATTTCCTACGATCACTTTTATTTACGTTTTTCTATGTAACAGCAACGTTTTTGCTTATATCCGAAATGGCTTTTCATTTTAAAAAATGCGTTTCGTTGTAAATCTTACAGTAAAATCAAACATTTTCTAACATTTTACGAAGTGACTTAGATATTCGCATTTAATCGAAAATTAACTGAAATTTATTGTTTAACATCAAATGATGACATTAAAATATTAGTTCCTAAGACGACTAATCTTGATCATGATATTTTTATTCTTAATTTAGCGTATTACATATTGGCAAGCCGAATGATACAAATTTTACAGAGAATTTGAAAACATGAGTTGAAAATGTCTTCTTACTTATATGGTAATGTATTTGAGACTTCATGTTAAAAATCATGAAATATTGAGATGTGATTCACCATGTCCTGCCCATCCTATTGCAATAAGGTAACTAATGTGTATTGCTCGAGTTAAGATTGCCTTGGATCCACTTATTACGTAACATATGCTTTAAAAAATTAAAGTGTATCATCTACATATTATTGGTATCTCATTGGTATAAAAGCGGGCAGCGTTACAAGAGAAGTATCATTAATATTTCGTGTTCGTTTAGGTAATACAGAAGAATTGAAGCAAGAGATGAAGCTGGTGAGTAACTTGTATACTACAGTGTGATAATTACTAATTTTATTTGATATATTACATTCTTTTATAAAAACACGTAGATATTGTCACATTTTTTTAATATTGGAAATGACAAATCTTTTCTAATTTTACTAATAAAAAATAGATTATTCATATATTTTTTAAAATTTTATTGTTCTTATAGTTCAATTTACTAGTAGTTTATATTTGCTATGTACTATTTGCAATTCAGTATTTTAAATATACAGGGTGATTCATTAAGAATGACCAGTCTCTGAACTGGAGATACTACACACCAAAATATGGCGATTGAGCCAAATATGCCTTATCCGAATGTTGCTGGTTTAATACAGGGTCAGTTTACACAAATCACTGAGTTTTATTTTCATGGATTGCTATAACGTTAAATGAAATTTACGCGGCTGGTGCGCTACACTGTCACCAATTTTTTTGAATATCTCAGAAACAAGAACGAACGTCGAAGAAAAACAGGAGACGAAAAAGTTTCGAAATTAATCAGGTCAAAGTGGTGTGTAGATGTCTTATTAAAATTAACTTTTTTTTTGTAGTTTTGAAATAAAGTAAGAGGGGGGTAGCATACAAAGAGGAGTAGGTAGATCAAACTTAAGAAGCTTATGTAGGATCATAAGGAGTGTTTGTGTTCCAAATTTAACTTAAATCGGATAAGTGGTTCAAAAGTTATGAGGGAAAAATGAGAAAAAAATTCCTACTTCAACGCCCTCTATTTCGGAAACGATACGTTTTAGGAAATAAGTTCATATCACAAATGAACATTATTTTGACCTGCTCTATCGATTCCTGAAGTTATCAAGATTAAACCTGAATCACCATGTATGTTAAATAAATAAATAAATAAATTTTTGCTCAGTAATAGAAAAATTAATTTTATTTTGTGTGAAATTAATGAAAAACACTAAATCTACTTCGAACAGAATTAGTGAATAGCAATTTACAGTAATACAAATGGAAATACACAGAGTGCCATTTATCACATCAAATACAAAATATGAATTTAATGTTCCACGATATTGTTTATTTAAATTTGAATTACCCATAAATTGCGTTACCTATAATGTAATAATGAACAATGCATTTTCATTTGCTTGTCAATATCTGCAGCTATTTTAACACAAATGCAGTTTATTCAAACCATCATCAATTATATGGATGCAGGAAAAAGTAAATCAAGCTTAGATGTTTTGGGGGGAATTTTCTAGGTTTAATATCGTTTCTGTTACAACGCATTTAACATAAAATATCATTAATGGGTTGTTAATAATGACATTCTAAGATAAATGCTAAATTTTTTCTACTTTATTACACTACAATAAGTAAACCGCGTTTCATCCATTTATTTGGTTAGAAATGGGACGTATTATATAACATGCACTACGAAAGATTTTAATAAATAAATATTTTAATTCGAAAGAAAAACAACAACAATCAACATGTGTTCACGCAGTATTAAATTTATTATGGTTTATTATGCTTTAATTAGCATGTGTCAGAAGTTTTAGATAAGGGAGGTCAGATTGACGTTATGTAAAACTGATGTGTCTAAAGCGTTTGACAGACTTGACCATGTGTTACTAGAAACATTACTTTTTTTTTACTTAACTCTAAATTTTACTCATCTTTTGCAGTCCTATTTGTCTCACAGAATATTACAAGTTCAGCACCGTGGATTCAATCTGTTAATGTACACTCAACGTTAGGTGCACCTCAAGGTTCGGTCTTAGGACCACTTCTGTTTAATTTATTTATAAATGATATCAATCTGAGTATTGACAATAATACGTTGTTGTACGCTGACCACCTGAAATTATTCAAGTGTATCGAAAACATCGAAGACTATTTAAAACTGCAGTCTGACGATTAATTAATATCAAGAAATGTTTTTAATTTATGAGAAAGATCAACTTTAAATCTATTAATTATGCATACAAGACTGATACGATATATTTGACAAAATGTGATCAATATAAGGATCTAACTGTTTTGTTTGACTCCAGATTAACTTCTGTTAACCATATTTACGACAGCACCAAATGTGCCTATAAATCTCTTGGGTTTATGATTCGTAATTCTAAACATTTTTCTATGAACACTATTATATCACTTTATTCTTCACTGGTTTGCTCTAAATTCACTTATGGTATTCGTTTTAGACATTTTTTTCCATAAGAGTTTTTTTATTGCTTTCAGTCAGATATATAAGCCCTTAACATTTCGGTGCTCATATTCTGGACACCCTGTATCTCTTTCGTTCGTAGAAATATTTCATTTTTTTTATCTGTTTTCTCGTTCACAAGTGTATTTTCGATTTGTGTTTCCAATCTGTATTATTCTTGCCTTCTATGGCAGATTCTGGTCTGTCTTGGCAGTATTTCCAAATAAATAAAAACATAGAAAGATCAAAAATCGAAATATGGAAATATTAATTACTGTCATCATATCATAGGCATCAAAATATGGATATAATCTAACAGATACTTTTATGTTTCAGTTCATAGTTCTATTCTTCGTAGCATCAGCTACAGCAGGAACCTTGCAGAACACCTACTTGCCACCAAGCAGCGCTGCATCTGCTGCCGGCAGTGGCTTATCTGCTCCTTTCAAACCTTTATCACCAGTTGAATTAGTTACTTCTGCTAGATTTACTGGAGCCGCCTTAGCCCCAACGACTTTGTACGCTGCTCCAGTTTCTTACTCAGGACCATCAACACCTCCAGTGCCAATTCTTAAGCTCAACAATGACAACAACGGTGATGGCAATTACAGATACGAGTAAGTAGATATTGTGGACAGTTTCGTAGAAAAATATGCCTAAAAACGGAATTTAACAATTTAATATGACCACGCCCCCACGAAACGATCGCCGCCATAGCATAGGCCTGTGACGTCAGACGCCGTTCGCACGTGCATACCTAAATGCAGCAGTGTCTTTAGTTCATATCTGTATATGATTTTCATGCTTTCGGAAAACGCAGTACATACGTTTAGAAGAGTTAATTTGTCACTTGTGATATATTAGGTGTTATTGTATTAAATAGACATTGGTATTGAATAAAGTTGTAAAATAGAATTGCAAAATGGGCACAGAAAGTGCAAATCACCATGCAAATGGAAGAAGTAATGCTATTATGAACGAATTCAGCATACAGTGCCTAATATATTACACCGTGGCAAAGAAATGAAAAGAAAAATGTGATGTAGGGCGATGAAGCACGACTAAAGGAACGATTGCAACATTGTTTGTTTGTGATGACCATTTTAATGTATGTTTAATTCGAAATACAGGTTAGGTTTTGAGGTTAGGTGTTTTTAGGTACTGAAATTTTGGAAAATAAAACATGTAGAGCAAAAGTAATATCAAAAATAAAATTATTGATGTTTTGTTTATACACTTTTACTATTAAAACTCTCCTCAAATAATATAATAACATTTAAAATGCATTGGTATGCATTATTTCTCTATTCCCACATTTTACCAATTATTTTCACATACTTATAAACAAAAGTGAACAATATTATATGCAGAACTATGTAAGTTTATGTTATAACAATGTTTAGATCTATAGTTTAAAAAAAACACTTTTTTGAAAGATTTCAATACCTAAAAGTGTGTTGGATAGATTGCTTTCTGACGTTATATATTGATTTTACTTTGGTACCTTGGAATATTCGCAGGTGGCATGAGATAACATTCTTGTTATTTGCTAAACTCTATATTGCTCAGTTCTTAAATGTCTAAAATTACTTGCAAAAAATACAAGAAACAAACGCCTGTTTCCATCACCAACACCGTAACCTGCAGCTGTATCCATGGAAACAAACCGCGCTGAACGGCGCGTAACGTCACACCAATTATATCGCGTTTTCGACCACGTGTTCCCTATTCCAGTTGATTAAACTTATCTAGGAAATAACAATTTACGATAAAAATAACTCCATTTTTCACACATTTAAGGAGTGAATTAACAATCTGAATACCACTTTTTTCAAAAAATACCGAGAAATAAACAAAAAAAAGGTTACCACCCAGGGTGTAATTAAGACTAACAACAACACTGGACACCGAAGTTCACTATGTGTAGAAGGGGAACGGTTCTATCAATGAACATATACAGTATGCGCCAAAAGTATGGAATAAATTCAATAAAAACGAAACAATTATTTTTTGGGAAAAATTCGAACATTTAATTTAAGTATAAAATTTAATCAATTGTATTTTATTTTACATACCTCAGAATTGTTACTTTTTTATGGATAAAATTTACGTTTTCTAACATTCAATCGTCATTTACTCGAAAACTTTCCTATGTAAGAGGGCAAAATTTTAGTACTGTCTGATAGAGAATTAAACGATCTTTCAGAATTAAGGAAAACAATATGGTGTTGCCATTTAAAAAAAAATCGATGACGTCATTACTCGAAAACAAATGACATTTGAAAATCGCATTTTACGCTAAAATATGTATTTTTTAAATTAAAAATCGACGTGTTCGAGGATTTTTCCCAAAAAATAATTGTTTCGTTTTTATTGAATTTATTCCATACTTTTGGCGCATACTGTATGTAAGGTAAACAAGATAATCATACTTCCACTATACTTTGGTAGTATGGAATGACGAAAAAATAAAATAGTTAACAAATCATACCTATATTACCTTGGTACAAAGAAGCTTTACTTTTTGTGTTTAATTCGGTATTCAGCCACTGAAATATAACATTCTTGTGCCTAATGGATCAGTTAAAGGGATGATTTTAAAAAGTTGGCTGAGCATAAAAAATAATATAGTTTCTTCACACTGAGAACGTAGATTGTTCCACTAACACTAAATACATGTAGTTAGCGTTTCAAAAATCGCTCCTCGTTTGTCATCAAAACTTGTCAAAGTCTAATATGACGTCATATTAACGTTCATCAAAGTATGTAGGCATGATGATTTTCATCTTTGACGACTTTAACCAAATTTAATATTGTGGCGTGATGACTGTGTATGCTCACACCAAAATAAACTAAATTCCAAATTGACAGGTGTAGAGTTTTTTAAATTGTAAAAATACAAGTCATTAGTCGTTAGTAATTACGTCCATAGCAAATGATTCTGTTGATCGACGTAACCTAAATATTTTGTTAAAGCAAATTAACGCACTATTTGAAACCCTACCAGAACTGATTGGATTTTGCACGCTAAAATCGATATGTTCTCATCCCACGTAACAAATAGTTGAAATACCTGTTCCCAAGTGAATATTCCATTATCTAAAAATAAGTTCTGACGGCATACTGTAATAGTAATACCTAAGGGATAATCTTTTCATTCGACTTAAAACGTTGGACACGGAATTACTGATTTTAACATATTGGTTGGTTATGTCATAAGAAAACAGAAAACAGAAGTTTTAAAAGCAAAATTATTATTTTATATTTTGCCGAACTTAACTTCTTATTTTTCAGTCAGTCAAATATTTTTTTGGAGAAGAGTTATTTGAAAATTTATTTTATTTTCATGGGCACATTTAGGTATCTTGAATCTATATCTAAAATAACTTTTTTCATAATGACGCTAAGCGTAATATTTTTCTTTAAAAACTACTAGAACCGAACAGTATCAACCCGTTGATAAATATTTGAGGCCTATTGGTCTTTGTTTTAGTTACATGAACAACCAGAATTGTTTTTTTGTGCTCTATGTTACTTCATTTTATATTCAAAAGTGCTTCAATACGTAAAGCCCCAGCTATGCCAAACACAAATCTAAAATAATTACTATATTTATATCAAATTATTTTTGAAAATTTAGCATAAATTACCTTCGTCATCAGGTGGATTTAATCCAGTGGATTTAGTAAAAACTAAAGTACTTGTTTCTTCTTGTGAAAGAGTTTTTGACTCTTTTGGAATATGATTTACTGCTTTTTTGTTTTAAAAAAGTCGTCAGTTTTTTATACTTACTAATGCCAATGTCATTCTTTGCTGAAATAGTTGTTTTCACCATGGAATAATACGATCACATTGATAGAATACTCATTCGATAGTTCGGAAAAGTATGCCAGCAAAACATTTTCACTATATTTTTTAATTTCGTGTTTCTTGCACCATTCCATGAATATGTCATACTGCCGATTGTATTTTTCGCCCGACTGTTATGGTAAAATTTTGAAACACGTTTCTAACGACTTTTCCCGAATTACGGGCGGCGTGCATGTCTTCTTCCATCATTTTCTATAAATAATTCGCGACAAAATTTTTACTGTTGGGGCTGTTACAGCGACAAACGATTTATGTTTATTGTCATACAGTAATGGCTAAGTTGATAAATAATTGCGTCAGGTAAAATGTTTGATTTTTACAGTAAAATGAAGTGTTTGTTTACTTCGTTATGGTATCGCAAGGCTCTCTTGACGATTGGTGACAGATATATTTTTAATTTTAAAATCGAACGCCCCGTATCACGAAAACAAAGTGACGTAGAAAAATGTTATTAAGAAAGACCTTTATCAAGATCCATTTTTGTTTCGAGAACAAACAACAATGGAGACACACTGTATTAAGGACTTAGGGACTACCTGTATGTTTTCACCTCATTCCGTTGAAATGTTTACTTGGCCTAAGGTGTCTTTAAGGACTAGGCTATAACTAATGACGAAGAGAATAGTTATCAACTTACAAAGAAAAGAAACTCGAGAACCGAACAAATAAAACAGACGACCAATTAAGAGTGTTTTTGCGACGCATCGTACATCTAACGCATTACAGGCAATTCACAGGCGAGTGTTTGACGCCTCTCCCGAAGTCCCCTGTGTCCCTGGAATTTGCTTCGGCTGAAACGGCACTTTATTCCCAATTAAGTGACGAACAAGTAAATAATGCGGTTGGTGCGCTCAGTTGGAGAAAAGCTTCGTCCTTGGAGAAAACCAACCATTAGTGTTTCCCCAGGAGTTATTAGCGCGGCTGGGATAAAGAACAGGAAGATTCTGGCTCCCAAGAAATACAACTCGCAGTTGACGAGGTTTGAGAATCGGCAGCATTTGTCATGGTAAATTAGTGATAACGAAAACTTACAAAAAAGATTTGCTCATTTTCAGTGATAATTTTTCACCAGCAATAACATTTTCGTGCATCAGGTCATGTGACAACATCCGTCCAATCATGAAATGATTACAGCGATAATGCTGTATGGGTATTTTCAGCAAAAATTACATGATTTATTAAAGTTGACAATCACCAAATGTCATCGTTTTTTTTATATATATTTTTAGATATTAACAATATTGTGTGAAACTAACTACTCTGCGGACTAAAGCTCCGACCAGCGTTCAATTACACCCACAATATCTACCCATATATTCGCTATTATTAGCTTTTGTAACATTTTGTACTGTATTAAATATTTATAGAATATTTTCATTAGACCAGGTTAGTAAATTTAGCTAGATTAATTTTTAGATAATTATTGAATAGTGGAATTGTTCATTAGCATACCTAGATGTTTGGTATCAGAGAGCATAGGAATTGTAGGAGATTTGATTTATATTAGCTTAAAATACCTTTCCAATACAGTAAAAAAACAGCAAATGTCAGATTGACAATTAATTTATTTTGTGTGTAAAGAAATATTTTATCCACAATCACCTTATAATTGGACTTTTATGCACACATATGAACTGTCTAAAGTGATACTTTATCCATTAATGGAATACGTAACTTTATTTCACTAGTGGAATAATGAAGAAAGTAATGAATCTGCTATATATCAAATTTAATTTATTGGCTTATAAACATTTTTTTCCACGGTCGGGAGTAGAAATCAGTTTCTATGACATCAAAATTAAAACAGAAGTAGTCGATTATTCCCAAGGGAGTATAATGCTCCCAAGGGAGTTTACATTATGGAGAACGTTTTTCATGCAAAAAAAAGATAACATTGAAATTATTTATTGACATTTAAATTAAATGTCACATTTGTACAATTTTCAAAATTAATATTAGAAGAAATATAGTGGTACCTACTAAAACCTGATTAGCAATTTTGGTCTTATTTTCAATGGAGTTCTCGACAGAACCCTCAGCGACTGTCGTTGATTTTCAACTAGCATGACGCTTTATTGTCGTGATATCCACACCAGCATCTGCCAGTAATGTCGCTGAAGATCTTCATAAGCAGTGACCAGTATAACATGCAGCATCAGGTAATTATAAATACGAAGCTACTACACTCGGAATTTTTCCCATGGTATTGGTGCCCACTGATGATGGCTGCTGGCTGCGAACTACATTTTCTTGCTTTGTAGTACAAAAAAAGCGCTTATGCTTGACGTGGGGAGGACGAAGGGACAGGTATTTTCTAAACAATTCAAGCATATTTCCCACATCGGTAACCAGAAAGGTTCGTAGAATCTTTGTCTTAGTGTTTAGAATTTTTACAATCAATGAAGAGCCTACATCCTCAATATCATCTACAGTTAAATTGACTAGTTCATCAGTTCGACAAGCTCCGGCAATCCCCAGAATTAATCCAACCTGTAGAAAATCAAAATACTTAATAATTGAAATACCTAACAACAAAAGTAATCTTACCTTAATCATTAAGATTTCTTTGTCATCTGCACTTGATAGAAAACGGTCGATTTCACCCTTTGTCAATATTTTCGATTTTTTCGCTTGATATCCGTCACCGGTTCTTTTCAAAAATGCGATCAGCTTAGGGAATTTGCTTATATCTATGTTGTCGTAAATTATCAAGCATGACTTAACCATAGAATATTGCGCCCATAATGTGGAAGACTTGTAATTCTTTGCATTTTCATTGAAGTATGTCAACAAAACATTCTCGCTGTATACTTGAACATTTTTCTCGGCGCACCACTTTTTGAACCGATTGTAGGCTATATCGTATAAAGATCTTGACTTCGTAGGCAGCAAATTGCTTATTGCAATATTTGCAGCCTCCACAATCTCTTCCGACTCACAATTATTCATTGTGCACTAAACAAACTTTAAACTAAACCAAACTAGCATCTTAATTTGACAATTCTTTTTGTTTGTTTATTTTGTAGTTACGACAATAACTCAACGACTACTAAATAAATGCTCAAATCCGAATACAATAATTCTGGTGCTACTTACTTCATAATGACCAAATATGTGTTTTTAAGTTAATGAGACCGTGGAAAAAATAGTATATACCATTCGGGAGAGATGCTATTTTGTTCTCGGTGCATTGTAGCCCTCGGGCTTCAAATTGCGCCTCTGCCAAAATAACGCATTTCTCTCCCTTATAGTATAATGTACTAATATTTATAGTAATAGACATTTCCATTTTTGTTTTATCATATTTAACTTCATTTCCGTTAATAACAGCCCTTCTAGCATCGTTCTCGAAACGCATAAAATCTGCCAAAGTGTGTAAACAATTTACACAAATTGCGACTGTCTCTTCTTGTATAGAACAGCTATATATTCCTTGGACTTTACAAGGAGGTTCAAGTCTGTTAGATAAGGACTCCTCAACATAACTTTCTGATACGGAGGAGTTCTTCCATCTACCGTCTTCCGTTTAATGGTTGTAAGATTAGCATCTTTATTGGCCAATAAAGTTGTTGAAGTGCGCCTAATACAAAGGCCAGTATATGCTTCTGGATTTGCGATATTCAGGAATGTAGCAACAACTATTGAGGGTACCTTCGCCAGTGTCAACAGGCTGAGAAGTACATTTTTGACTGATATATCTTAAAAAGAATTTGTCTTGTGTTAAGCGAATTGGTCGTAGAGAAATATATTTTCTGTATATTTCAACAGCATTCACGCAAAATCCTTCTTCTATAATTATACATTCCTTCAAATGCCCGTCTTGGAGACAGGTCCTGTAAGTCAGTAATTTTCAAATTTGTCAATTTACAGCATCAACAGGCACCAGAAACCCCCATTATTACTGCAACCTAAAATAATTCAAAGTTCACTACCACAACTTAACAATATGTAAAAGGTAAAGATATATTACGTTAATTATTAAATATCCTTTATCTTTCTCATTCCAATACTGCAGCTTCTTTGCTTTGTTCATTCTTCAAATAAGCAGTAAGCTTGTTATACTTTCCAATATCTATATTTTGGTAGACCTTTACAGTAGCCTTCAACATCGAATATTTCGACCACATAGATGAAATTGCATACTTTTTCTTCAAATTTGAAAAATTCGATAGCATGACTTCTACATTTATCATTTCTCTCCTCTCCTTTTTGATAATAATTAATTTATTTTGTTTTTATAAAAACGTAATTAATTTATTCACTAGTAAATCGATTTTCCTGTAAGAGATCCAACAAAATGTTATTAAGAATCAATTTTACCTTTTTCTTAAAGACTAAGAAATTTAGCACAAACATTTAACTCTGAGAAACCTTTATAAAAAGAATATTTTTTGTGACACCTGGAAAATCTATAGCCAAAAGCTAAAGTCACTCGTCAGCGGCCCACCAGACATATAACGGTTTCGAGATTATTAGCTCTCATCAGTATGTAATAGGTGAGGCAACCGATGAATAACCCTAGCTGTTTAAGTCTGTCTAACCCGACTGAAGGGTGTAGACAAGCTACATCTAGCGGCCATTCGTTACGGTATCGCGATTCGGCAATAACGATATCTTACAAACACAGAATTCCAGGAAACAACTACTCTGCAGACTAATGCCCCGACTAGCTGAAAGAATGCTACTAATGAGAAAAATACAAAATCAAACAAGAAATCAATGTAGGTGCAGAAACCGCATACGGTTTTTATTTTTATTTCCTTTCTTAAGTGTCAAATGTATCCTAATCAAAATTAGCTCACAAAACATATGATTGAAGAGTCATATGAGTGAACAATATCAAGCTTCCAAATCAATCAGAGGCCGGAGATGTGAATATCAGTACCACTAATGCAATGAAAAAATAAATAAATAAATAAAGTACTGTTTTACACGCCGGATATAACTTTCTAATAAACGAAAACATTGTTTTTGTGCGAACGAATAAACAATGTTCCTTGACAATGTTTTACTTCATGAATATTTTGATGAATTGTCATTTCTTTACAACCCATTATGGAGGATATATTAATAACGCATAAGGTTTTTTGTAATAGTTATTTCTAACGCTGCACATGTATGTCTTTCCTTTGCTGTTAACTAAAACTGAATCATATTTTTTCAGATACGAAACAGCTAATCACATCGCCGCTCAAGAATCCGGCAGTCCTGCGGGTCCTGACAGCATACAAGTCCAAGGCGCATACTCGTACTTGGCACCAAATGGTCAGAGTATCTCTGTAAACTACGTAGCTGACGAAAATGGGTTCCGTCCCGTAGGAGATCACCTCCCCACTCCTCCACCAGTTCCAGAAGCTATCCTGAAAAGTTTAGAAATCAACGCCGCTGAAGCAGCCCGGGGTATTGTCGATGATGGCCAGTATCGAGAAGCGTCTCCTTCAGGGCAATATTTGGCTCCAATTGTCAAGAACCAGTATCTGCCTCCAGGCCAACAGGGCGGCTATAGATATTAAGAGTGTTTATGATTCTTTGGAGATTATTTTGTAAGGAAATGTTGTTTTTATGACTATTTTATTTATGTTTTCTTGTGTATCATTAAGAAAGTTGAACATTATCCTGAAATAAACGGGTTACAAGTGAAAAGATGTTTTTATTCAAATATTGAGTTCTATACAAATATCAATTTCTGTTTACACCCATGGACATCAAGTAAGTAGTTTTAGTGACTGTCAGACACCAAAGTGGTACATTTGATGTCTAGACATTAAATAGCCAGTTTTCCTGCTGCTGAATTCTTTAATGTTTGCTACAAAAATAAATACGATTTGCTTTTTACCGAAAGTAATTTTATTTATTGCAAACATTTATAGTAAAATTAGAACTACTTTAAGGAACATCCAATATTTTTCTTCTTTCAAATATTTACTTCGTCTATGTAATACTTCCTATTTCACTAGTCTATGGACTCCTCAGTAGCAGTTCAATAATTTAAAATATTGTTTCCAATGCTTAATGTGCTTATATCAATTGATCTATGATTTATATATCCTAGATCTATATTTGTCAATTATATATAGTGTCAATTTTGTATGTTTTCAGTAGCTAACAGCACATTTACACTTTGTAATAGTTAATCTTTAGTAGTGATAATTTACAGTTTGTTATTGTGTCTTGATTTGAGCTGCAATCAAATCAACGGGACTACATATGAGGATATTCGATTCAAAAAAGTAATTTTGTTTCCTTATTTTCTATTAAATTGATTATGCAATGCATCTCACCAAAGACAAATGTTGTTTTTGTAAGGCAGTAATATAAAATTAGTGAAATCCAAATGTTAGAAATAAAAATGAAATTGCACATCCTCTTGCATACATTATAAATAAAATAATACAAACAGGTGAGTGCCCATCGCAGTTCAAAACATCTATTGTTAAACCAATATTTAAAAAAGGGGATGCCATGTATCTGGGAAACTATAAACCGATTTCTCTTATTTCCAACCTAGCTAAAGTGCTTGAGAAAGTAATAAAAAAAGACTTCAGAATATCTGAATAAAAATGAATTGTTGTCGAAAAACCAGTTTGGATTCAAAGAAAGGGAAAAGTACTCAAGATGCAATTAACATGTTAACTGGAAAACTATATAAATCACTGGATAGAAGAACGAAAGCTATATGTATATTTATTGATATTCAGAAGGCTTTTGATACTGTATCCCATACCTTGTTACTGCAAAAACTGGACAATATTGGTATTAGAGGATTGTGTCAAACATTATTTAGGCCTTACCTTACAAGAAGAACACAATGTGTTCAAGTAAACGACATCAAAAGTAGTTATCAAGAAGTTACATGCGGTGTGCCACAGGGAACGGTATTGGGACCTCTCTTATTCAATATTTACATAAACGATCTGTTTGAAGTAGAAACAAATGGTACTATTCTTGCTTTTGCTGATGATACTGCCATTTATTATGAAGATCAGTCTTGGAGTGACCTAAAAATGAAAGCTGAAAAAGATATGGAGAACATACTTGCTTGGTATTCTTACAATTTACTAACAATTAACAAAGCAAAAACTGTATACTTACCATTCTCTGCGCTTAGTAGTACTTTGCCAGATTTTCATAGCCTAGAAGTAAATATGAATAGTGATAACGTTAGTATTCAGTGAGAAGAGAATGTCACCTACTTAGGAGTAGTATTGGACAAACATCTGAGGTGGAATGCTCATATTGAGGTCCTGAAAAAGAAACTAAGGTACGTGCTATCTAAAGTGAGGCAGATAAAAGATTTTTTAGATATAAAACACTTGAAAATGGTATATTATGCGCTGGTGGAAAGTCACCTTAGTTACGGAATAGTTGCTTGGGGAACAGCCGACAATGCATATATTAATGATGTAAATGTGCTCCATACGAGGATTATGAAGTCTATGCTTAATAAGGAAAGTACATACCCTTCTGACTTGTTATATAAAGAACTGCAAATATTGGATGTTAGGCAATTATATTATTATAAAGTTGCAATAAAAACTCACATTAGAAAAAACCTGCAAAATATTGAACATTGCTATGATACTCGATCCAAGGATAAGTATGTAGTAGTTCCATTAATGTATACTGCAAAAGGACAACACAGTTATCAATACTTGGCTCCAAAAATTTACAACTCAGTCCCTGGAAAATTAAAAGAAATAAAAAATATAAAAAAATATAAATACTTACCTAAAACTCATCTTCTCCAAACAGACAGGATATAATAGCTACTCATCGGTTAATAAATTAGAAACTATCCTATTTAGTTGTGTATATTTACTGTTTCCAAAAAAACTTTTATGTGATTTCAAATATGTATGTGTATATGTATAATAGTGCTGTATATTTTAATATATATATATATATATATATATATATATATATATATATATATATATATATATATATATATATATATATATATGTATATATATGTATGATATTTTGAAGGCTTGTTAGTAACTCTTGTTAAGCTGTTTTGCTTGGTTGTGTTTCGTTATATTTTATTGTTAGTTTATTATTGTTCTGTAATGTCGTAGTAAATATTTTGTTACGAGTATATACATTTGTGTTTAAAATGAGAACATTTATAATTTACTCATTTCTCTGTCAAGTTTTTCTACTTTAGTGAGTACTTGTGTTTATTACGAGTAGGAGATAATTTGCAAATATAGAAATTATTATGTATAGTATATACATAATAATACATTTTGTTTTCAAAAATGTTCGAGTCAGAATTTTATTCTGAAATTTATCAGTTCCCTATTCAACTAATTTCCACACATCAGCAAGAATTTATACAGAAAAGATCAACTGTTTTTAACCTTGCCGTTTCTTCACAATATGTATCTGAAGTTCTGGATAATGAATTTGGAAATTTGATGTAATACTTACTTATTTTCAAAAAACATTTGATCAAGTAGATCGTCATATTCTTCTAGTAAAACTACCTCGGTTTGGCTTTTCTTATTCAATCATCAAACTGCCTGACAGTAGCCAAGACGATTAATAAATTCTTTTTGGACATTATCAATAACTTCAGGAGGTATACTATGTATCTCGTGACAAATTCTTGCTTTTAAATCTTCTAAATTAACCGGTCTAGTAACGTATGCTTTACTTTTTAAGTATTCCCACAAGAAATAATCTAAGGGTGTCAAATCGGGCGATCTAGCTGGCCACTCAATCGGCCCCTTCTCCCTCTCCAACGACTCGGGAACAGCTCATCTAAATAAGCACGGACAGCTATTGCATAATGGGGAGGTGCACCATCTTGTTGAAAAAATTGTAATTTATAAGGATGATACTTTGCTTTTTTCATAATTTTGTAAACTGTGGACGCTGCTATATTGAAATCGGAAGCCAATTAGTTTGTTAGTGTTGAGTGATGGTTTTCTTGTACTGCCAACAAAACATTAAGCTCAATATCATCAAAGCTACGCTATTTAGATTCAATATTGCTTACCATGCTTTGACTAATGGGATGACGATCAGGATGAGTTTCATTGAACAATTCAACTACTTCTTTTTGGGTGCACATCCTGTCTCCAAATCACAGCTAATTACATCGCCGTAAGTTTTTATCTGACAGCAATAAAAAACATTCTCGGTCGCTAAGGCTACTGCCAGGCAACCATGATTTTTGACGATGCGTACGTAGAATGATACGCACTTTCAAATAGCATGGTCAAAATTGGGGGTTGCTATTAAAAAAAATTGTCGATGACGTCATATATGGAACGATGACGTCACAAATGTGAGTCAGAGGATTTTTTCGAAAACTTCTGAATTTCAAAAATAATGAATTTATTCGTTGCTTTTCGAAAGCACTGTTCAGAGGAAATGTTTTTAGCTTTTTCACAAGATGGCTTATAACCACCTATGAGATTTGAGCGTACCAGTCTTTTAAAATGTTTCGGCTTATAATCATTGGATGTGCGTCATGATGTTACACTGGTTCGTTATATTCACAACTTATAGAATAGCAAAGTTAATTTGCTAAGTTGTTAATTTTTAAGTCAGATTCATTTTCGGATTTCATGTGGCAATTCCAGACAACACGTTTTTACAGTAGCATTCTTAGAACTAATGCATTAGTAAATTCGCCATTGTTTTTAATGTGTAGTTTATTCTATAGAATTGTATCCAAATGTGATATTTATAATAATAGTTTAAGTGTAGTTACATTTCGCACTTACGGTAACCTTGTTTGCTTGATTATATGTGTACTTTACTTATAAACTGTAATTTATTTTATTGATTGACGTTATATTTTATTTTCATTATTCTGCTTTTATTTATTCCTGTAATTGGGATTATATCCTTTGGGAATAATAAATAAATAACTTTACCTGTAACATACGGAGGTCCATAAGGTACAGTATTGGGTCTTATTTTGTTCTCAATATATATTAATGACTTATTTTCTTTATCTTAGTGCAGACCAGAGATTGTAGGTTTTACGGATGACATTGTAGTGTTTTTCAAAGCCAGCAGTCAGAAAGAACTAAAAGTAAACACTGAAATAGATCTAACGTACATTAAGAACTGACTCGATCATAAACTACTGACAATAAACTTTGAAAACACTTTCTATTTACCGTTCAGCTGTTATGTATTTGGTCTTTCTCTAATTACTCAGATAAAAAAGTTGATGAGAAAGAAAAAATGAGAAATCATCATGCTGAAAAAAATTTCTGTGGTTTTTCGTTTGGTGTTATACATATATTTGATGCTAGCTAGCTATTCATGGTGGTTTGTTATGGATTATGTTTATAGATTTAGTAGAATAGTCAATAAATGTACCTTATGTACTCAATGAAAAACAGTTGATTAAAAAATATATTATACCTCCTAGGATCATAACCCGCGAGCCATCCTGTATATTCTGGAGCTGATACTTGCCCTGTAATGTCAAAATTACCACTGTTTAATGTATGAACTTGCTGTGATACTACTACAAATTTTCTCGTCCAATTTAATTCGTAACAAAGTTAATTGTCTCAAAATTATTTCAATTAAACTTTGCGGTAACAAAACAACATTCTAGACATAATCAAATCATAATAAATAGCACAGCTGAATATCTTCCGAAAATACTTCTACAAGGAGAAATAATAATTTCTAATATAGAGGGTGATTTGGTTAAATACGAAAAACTTTTCAGGTCTCTTAATAATTTGCTTAGTGAGTATTATTTATGTAAATGGTTTATTATTTGATTCGTGGAAGCGTCATATCTTCAATATTAAATATTTTTTAACTAAAACTTAATATTGTCACAGAATTTGCCCCACTCGCACCCAATTCGACGACTGTGGTATCGCAAAACGGTAGATTGCTACGGTCGCCCCTATGCGATTCTGGTAAACAAACAAAATAATGTCGTGTATCGAGGCGTGACTGGAATATGGAGAATGGATCTAGAGATGTTAGAAAATACGTGGAATATTCAGTCAGGCAGTCTGGAATTTGAGTCTTGAATTACAGTCTTGAATTGCAGAGTGTTTAGCTGGAGTTTCAGAGTGAAATAGTGTTTAGTTGAGTTGTAATTAGTATTCAGTAGTGTACAGAGTAGTTAATAAAGATAAGTGATTAATTAACGGATTGTTTTTCTGGTAAAAGTAAAAGTCGGATTGGGAAAACTGTGACAATATGTTAATTGCATATTTTATACAATAATTTATATAATTCATGACACATTCTAACATTATCATTAGCACTAGGAAAATATTTAAATTTGGCAACGTCACATCAGGCCGACACCAAGTTAAACTGCCAGCAGTGGTCATTGACAATCTAAAAAGGAGGTTTAAATAATGGTTTGAAAATATTTTTTCGACGTAAATATGCATTTAATTTTTTTTAATCGCATATTTGCGCACTACGACTGAATCACCCTATATATATAAAAGGGTTCACAATTAATATGTCGTACCTTAACAAAAATCTGATTTTATCCTATCATCAAGGTTTCTGTAAGGGTAGGTCAACGGGAACAAGTGTTATAACTGTTATCTAAGATACTGCAGAAATAATAATCTATGGCTTTTTTTTACTGTTTTAGAAAGGTATTTTAAGCTAATATAAATCAAATCTACAATTCCTATCAATGAAGTCATATGTATGTTCTCTGATACCAAACATCTAGGTATGCTAATGAACAATTCCACAGACAAAGCTCTATTCAATAATTATCTAAAGAAAATAATCTAATTTACTCACTCTATAAAAATCTAACTTCACTTTTTTGGCAGTGGGAACACGACAAATTCAACCACAATAGATGAGATCTGACCTATTTCTGCATTTTTAGGATTGCTTCTTCAGGTGGTCTCCTTTAAGTTGAATCAAATATCTAACTATAAAAATTATTATAAAAATTAAAATTATTAGAAGTTAAATATCGACAATGACAAAAAAGTGACATCCTGTCAATGAATTAAATATGACAATACCTACTTGAAAAATGTTCACCTTTTATCTAAAAGTTTTTATATATTTTTAGGTATTAATAATATTGTGTGAAACTAACTACTCAGTGGACAAAAGCCCCAACCTGCGTTGAATTACACCCACAATATCTACCCATATATTCCTTATTATTAGCTTTTGTAACATTTTTTTACTGTTTTAGAAAGGTATTTTAAGCTAATATAAATCAAATCTACAATTCCTATCAATGATTTATATTAGCTTAAAATACCTTTCTAAAACAGTAAAAAAATGTTACAAAAGCTAATAATAAGGAATATATGGGTAGATATTGTGGGTGTAATTCAACGCAGGTTGGGGCTTTTGTCCACTGAGTAGTTAGTTTCACACAATATTATTAATACCTAAAAATATATAAAAACTTTTAGATAAAAGGTGAACATTTTTCAAGTAGGTATTGTCATATTTAATTCATTGACAGGATGTCACTTTTTTGTCATTGTCGATATTTAACTTCTAATAATTTTAATTTTTATAATAATTTTTATAGTTAGATATTTGATTCAACTTAAAGGAGACCACCTGAAGAAGCAATCCTAAAAATGCAGAAATAGGTCAGATCTCATCTATTGTGGTTGAATTTGTCGTGTTCCCACTGCCAAAAAAGTGAAGTTAGATTTTTATAGAGTGAGTAAATTATATTATTTTCTTTAGATAATTATTGAATAGAGCTTTGTCTGTGGAATTGTTCATTAGCATACCTAGATGTTTGGTATCAGAGAACATACATATGACTTCATTGATAGGAATTGTAGATTTGATTTATATTAGCTTAAAATACCTTTCTAAAACAGTAAAAAAATGTTACAAAAGCTAATAATAAGGAATATATGGGTAGATATTGTGGGTGTAATTCAACGCAGGTTGGGGCTTTTGTCCACTGAGTAGTTAGTTTCACACAATATTATTAATACCTAAAAATATATAAAAATAATCTATGGCATCTAAACAGACGTAATATATCTGAATTATTTGTTTAGATTAGCGCTTTTTACTTGATAAACTTTCATAATTCGGTTTCTGTAATGATCTAATAACTATATTTAAATTTTACCTAAATTGCACTCCATATATTGAAATGCATGGATTTCGACTTTCAACATATTTAAACATCAAGTGTCCCACGGGGTTCCCTATTAGGTCCTTTGTTGCTCAATATTTTTATCAATGACAAGGTTCAATTCTAGGTCCTCTTCTATTCATAAGTTTTATTAATGACATTGTTAATGACCTAAATATGTTAAATTATATTCCAGAATTAACGGTTTGTGGGATTGCGAAAATTTGCAAGGAAGTCTATGGACATTTAACAATTAGCGTGTAAACAACAAACCGCCATTAAATGCAGCTAAATATAGTGTGATATTTCGGCCGCATGATATACTCGATACTATTTAACTATAGACTTGATAGTGAAACTCATTAGCAAATTCATTAAGGATCTGGGCATTTTATTTGACGTACAGCTTAGGTTTGTACACCTTATGGGGCTTTCCATAGCGAAGGCATACAAAAACTTAGGCTTTATTATACGTATTTCCAGAGAATTTAAAACTTCACTACTCTTCGCCCATTATACAGAACGTTTGTTCGATCTAAACTTAAATATGGTGCTATCATATAGAATCCCATTTATGAGTGTCAAATTTCTGCATTTGAAAAGATTCAGAGGATATTCTTTAAATTTGCAGTATTTATATGAGATGGTTTCTGTCATACAAGAGGAACACCACAGAATATAATTTATAATTGTTCTCAGTTAAATAGCCTTATTTCCAGCCGCAAATTTCATGAAACGCCTATTTTTTTAAATAATACATTACATTAATCAAACTGATGATTTAATGCGTTATTTGAATTTTGGAGTGCCGAGATCTAATACTAGATTTAATAGCTTATTTGTCTAACCACTTACTCGTACTAATATATTAGTTAAATCGTTTTTGTACCAAATGTTAAATAATTATCGTGAAAGAGAAAATAACGTAGATATTTTATCATGTACCCTGCGTGATATTAAGCAACGTTTATAATAACCTGTGTCATATTATTTTTTAATGTTCTACATGTTTGTTGTATTTTATATTTATATTTATTGTATATACTACTACATATTTGTCTTATATGCTTTGCCAACTTGGGTAAAAATCATAATTGTTTTATATTTTCCTATTGTCCGGTAGTTTAAAATTTTTTATTGTTAACTTGACATTCATTGTTATTTTTTTCCTATATTTGTCTTTTTTAACTATGTAACTTATCCTGTAATTGGGCTTTTCCCGTTGGGTATTTCATTTCTATAAATAAATTAGTATAGAGTAGATAATATTTTATGCTGCTCAAACTATTGATAAGATAAATCATCTTATGATTAAAATTACTTCAATTTGGTTTTTCTAATTCGCTAAGCTAAACCCTTTGCATGGTATCGTATTGTATCCAACAAACAGACAATTCAAAGCCAAATATTGAAATTGTACTTTCCGTTCCTTTTTCCTTTCTTCTGGTCACAAGAGTGATCTACGGCCACTTACTTTTCATTATTGATCTCCCTGTTGCCTCAAATAATCGATATAGGTTTGCTGATGATTTCAAGTTATACTCTGCAATGAATTCTTTGTCGGATTGTTTTCATCTGCAACTTTGTGCAGATCGTGTGCATGTTAGGTGGATTTAGATAACTTTAGCAGCTTCCTTTCGACCAATTCTAAAATGCCGATGCAATGCAATTATATCTATGGCAAATTTTTGTTTGTTTTCATTTCTTTAATTCTCATTTTGTTACTTTCTTCACTTTACTTTTTTTGTATTTTTTTCTGTATTCAGTTTTTTCTGTTTAGAAACAGCAATTTTAGCAGTAATTAGAATTACTGCTAAAATTTGTATTTGTATTGTTCACATTTTATTTACTATTACTATTCCAGTTCTGTAACTAATTAATTTTGTAGTATGATATACAGGGTGTCCGAGAAAATATGGGAAATCTCTCGGGTGCAGATAGAACATGAAAAAATATGTTGACTAGTTCCTGAAGGGCGCTGCTGGAAATCGTTTTTTCTTGAATAACTTTTAAAGTGCTTAAAATAATTTAGTAAAAATTTAATGTGATGGTCAATAGTAAGGAGTTTTTCAATATTTTCGTTAAGAATAATACAATTTTAATAAAAAAATTTAGGAAAATAATAACACGTTTAAAGAAAATATGTTATGTAAGTAAACGCAATGATTAAATCATATAGGTGATTACTGTTCTAACTTATCGATTTCATTAGATCTATGCACCACGTCTAGGAATGAACTACTCCTTTAAAATGTTACGAATATCCTTGTGATTCCACCATATGTCACTACTACGAAGTCACTAATAAGACACTAGAAAGTAATTAATAATCAATTATTATTTAATTACTTGTTTGACTGCAAGAAATATTTATTTATACATATAAATTACAGAAGGCAGTTCAAATATACAACATATTACAACAATTAACTTATCATATTACTTGAACCACCTTGGGGCGAGCACCCCACTCTAGAGTGAAAATGAGTTAACCATATCTCTAAAAGTTTTTGTATATTTTTAGGTATTAATAATATTGTGTGAAACTAACTACTAAGTAAAAAATGTTGCAAAAGCTAATAATAAGGAATATATGGGTAGATATTGTGGGTGTAATTCAACGCAGGTTGGCGCTTTTGTCCACTGAGTAGTTAGCTTCACACAATATTATTAATACCTAAAAATATATAAAAACTTTTACATAGAAGGTGAACATTATTCAAGTAGGTATTGTCATATTTAATTCATTGACAGGCTGTCACTTTTTGTCACTGTCGATATTTAACTTCAAATAATTTTAATTTTTATAATAATTTTTATAGTTAGATATTTGATTCAACTTAAAGGAGGCCATCTGAAGAAGCAATCCTAAAAATGCAGAAATAGGTCAGATCTCATCTATTGTGGTTGAATTGTCGTGTTCCCACTGCTAAAAAAGTGAAGTTAGATATTTATAGAGTGTTTCATTAAAGCATGTTAGTAAAGATAGATTAATTTCTTTAGATAATTATTGAATAGAGCGTTGTCTGTGGAATTGTTCATTAGCATACCTAGATGTTTGGTATCAGAGAACATACATATGACTTCATTGATAGGAATTGTAGGAGATTTGATGTATATTAGCTTAAAATACATTTCTAATACAGTAAAAAGCATAGCTCTAAACTGTGAACCTATTTTCCTTCTTTCCACCACTTCTTGATAACTCTTTCGTGCAGTACACTAGCATAATCGTTACATCTTTTCTTAACTTCAAGAAATATTTTTCTTTACTTTTCTTTTCTTTACATTATTATTTTTTCTTTTTAATGGATAAAAACATCAATTTCAGGGGAAACTTCTATCCATCGTAAATTTTGAAACAGAACTGCAACATTTTTTTAAGTGCATCGCTTTCCTTTATTAAAATCTGTTTAAAGAAAATGTTGTGAACAGATATATTTTCTATGATTCCACTGTAAATTTGGAAGATCTATTACTTCTAAAGTACGTCAAATCGTTTACCTCTGGGAAACCTAAAAGTAAAAGAATTATTCTTAGACATGGCGTCTGCAAACATTTTAAATCATTTATTTATTTTATACTATATTATACGTAATATAATAGCAAATTAATGTAAATTTGACAATTAGTCTTCGATCTTAATGTCAGAAAAAAATATTTTTGCTTCAGAGATTTACCTACGGAATGTTACTATAGTTTCTGTATCTGTTAGATGGGAAACGTTTTTGCAATTTGGGACTGTCTAAAATAAATATAATAATTATTTACAAATTTGTTAATATTTTACATATCTATAAAATGCAATTTATCATTATGTACTACATATTAAAATATATACTTACCCCTTCGTAGGAAGGACAAATAACTTTCGATAAGAAAAGTCTTTAATAATGGTTAAATAATATATAAACTGTAAATGAAAACTAGACACACACTATATTATTCAAAAGTTATAATAAACTATCTAGGGTTATAAACGAAGATAAGCAAAACGTAAATAAACAAAACCACAGAACGCAGTTTTATTTGTAAACAAGCCACAGAAACATGACTAAAAATGGCTACCTGCAGGCTATGTCCCAAAAAGTGGATGCGCAAACGTCTAAACTCGTTCTATATCTATCTTTTTCTATGTTTCAAGCGGAAATTTTCCTGAAGGAAATTTTTTTATAGGAACTTGTCTTGTTATTTTTTCATGTTGTATTATCCTACATTGTAAATGGATTTATGAAAGCTATGTTTTATATTTATATTAAAATTAAGCAATGATAACAAGACAAAAGATTATATCGAAATTAATCTCTAGACTATTCCCAAAACTTCTAAAACACTCAACGATAGCTATTACCTCAGCACTTGAGAATCTCTGCACACCTCTCCAACTTGACATAACTTATTTCAGTCTCCGTTGAAGGAAACCCAAATATTCAAGCGGTAGTAACACGGATAAAAGATCCCATAAACAAAACTTTAATTGGACCTCCTACCCAACCACGAGATAAAATAAACTCTCGAATACCTGCTCCCAAACCGCCTCTCGCGGGTCTCTGTCTGTTCGTCGCGTTGCTAGCTTATTATTTATACCGTCAGGTGCGGTCTAATGAACAAACTTCACCATTAATTGAGTTGCACCAGTGACGTGTGCACTGGGGACACAAATTACTGAGACAGATGCACCACACGTAGACAGTTGGAATATCAAATATACAGTATGCGCCAAAAGTATGGAATAAATTCAATAAAAACGAAACAATTATTTTTTGGGAAAAATCCTCGAACAGGTCGATTTTTAATTTAAAAAATACTTTTTTTTGGCGTAAAATGCGATTTTCAAATGTCATTTGTTTTCGAGTAATGACGTCATCAATTTTTTTTTAAATGGCAACACCATATTTTTTTCCTTGATTCTGAAAGATCGTTTAACTCTCTATCAGCCAGTTCTAAAATTTTGCCCTCTTACATAGGAAAGTTTTCGAGTAAATGACGATTGAATGTTAGAAAACGGAAATTTTATCCATAAAAAAGTAACAATTCTGAGGTATGTAAAATAAAATACAATTGATTAAATTTTATACTTAAATTAAATGTTCGAATTGCCATCCACCAACTTCTTGACAATGCGCAAGTCTGTGAAGAAATTCTTCTTGCACATTATGAATGATTTCTGGGGTAACTCTGCGTATTTCGTCCCGAATGCGATTTTGAAGTTTTTCTAAATTACGTGGTTTATTAATGTACACTTTTGACTTCAAGTATCCCCATAAAAAATAGTCAAGAGGTGTAAGATCTGACGATCTTGCAGGCCATTCTATTGGTCCGCGTCTGCCGATCCACCTCCCAGGAAAACAGTTGTCCAAAAAATCTCGTACAGGGCGCGCATAGTGGGGAGGTTCACCGTCTTGCTGAAACCATATGGTATCGTCAGGAATGTCAAGGTCATTATCGTTAGGAAAAGTTACTGCAAGGGCTGGAACAAGGTCATTTTCTAGAAACTCTAAATATCTTTGTCCTGTAAGGGTTCCTTCAAAGAAGAAAGGCCCTACTATTCTGTCGTCAACTATTCCAGCCCGCACATTTAATTTCTGAGGGTGTTGGGTATGTGCCTCTGCCATCCAATGAGGATTTTCCCGACTCCAATATCTGTAAGTTTGACGGTTTACTGTACCATTCAGACAAAATGTGGCTTCATCTGAAAAAAGTATTTGCCGGTGTAAATTTCTATTTCCTTGACATAAATCCATTAGAATTTCGCAAAAGTGTAAGCGGCGATCGGGATCATCTTCATTGAGTTCCTGCACAAGTTGAATTTTGTAGGGATGATATTTTTCCTTCCTCAAGATACGTAGCACTGTGCTCTGACTAGTGTCATTGTTTAATGCAACCAATCGTAAAGAATTATGAGGATTATCCACCATACTTATCAAAATGTTCTGTTTCTGATTTTCATTAATGCTTGGACGTCCAGGTTTTGGAATATTTACAACATTGCCAGTTTCTCTAAATTTAGACTTTAGACCTTACTGACTGTTGATTGGCTGATAGGGCGATCTGGATATTTTTCATTAAATAAATCGCAAACTTCTTGCTGAGTTCTAGTCATATTCCCGCATCCGATAAGAATTAAAATTTCAATTCTTTGAGTAACAGTTAAGTGTGCCATAATACTTTAAATTGAATAATAATTCCTATGTCGCTTACAATACTTATTAGATAGTCGGTGTGACAATGACACTTTGTAAGGATTTTCACCTACGTGATCCATAAAAGAACTATGGAATTCGAAAAACTAATCTTGATAACGTTTTTGTTTTATTTTAATTGATTTACGTTTTCTAACATTCAATCGTCATTTACTCGAAAACTTTCCTATGTAAGAGGGCAAAATTTTAGTACTGTCTGATAGAGAATTAAAGAGAATTAAACGATCTTCCAGAATCAAGGAAAAAAATATTGTGTTGCCATTTAAAAAAAATCGATGACGTCATTACTCGAAATCAAATGACATTTGAAAATCGCATTTTACGCTGAAATATGTATTTTTTAAAATAAAAATCGACCTGTTCGAGGATTTTTCCCAAAAAATAATTGTTTCGTTTTTATTGAATTTATTCCATACTTTTGGCGCATACTGTATGAGTATTATCTACAAACGGTTTTGATCGCCTCAGGAATATAATTAACGATACTAAACGGGCTTGTATATCCGATCAATGGAAAAATGATCGATCACGCTCAAAACCGGTCAATTAGAAGAGTGAAAGCCGTGTGAGAGCAGGTGAAAAATTATGGTTTTGGAAAACGTCATATTTGACAAATTTATTTTAATCCAGAATATTGATTGTCAGCTGAGTACTAGAGTTTTGGAATATTTCCTGTGTCATGCATTTGTTTATTTGTCAACAAGAGTGAAATCTAGCAAAAAGACCTAGAAGTAACACTACGTCTGTTACTAACGAAAAGCAAAAGCGTATATAAGAAGGAATTAGTGAAATTCGATAACTGACGAAAAAGGGACATAGGGGATGAAGCAATTACGGAAGGGGAGCGTTTCATTTTGAACTCTTTACAGGCTGCAACGATCATGGGAGTCGTAAGTGTTTATCGATGCAATAAATTAACCTTTTTTGTTTTGGATATCACCCATGTCCAGGGCAAAGCCAATTATCTATATGTTCTCATTCCGGATACGAAAACAAATATTTCAAGAATGCTATAGAAATTTATTTATTTATTTATTTTATTTTACAGTACAAGGCGACCCAACACAATGAGCTAACATTGCAATTTACAGGGTTGCGCGGAAGATACAAAAGAATTTAAGCGTACTAAAAACTTAGACTAAACTAAAGCTAACTTAAGTGAGCTACAGGGAACAAAGAAAGAAAGAAAAAAAGAACAATAGTATAACAAAAAAAATACAGTGGAAGTGGAATACAAACGGTTAAATATTAATCTAATTAAAAGTGTCAATAGCTAAACGTCTAGATGAGTACAGTGAGAGAGAAAATATATCAATATGGTTGAAATATAAATTACAGTTGGCGAACAGGTGAATTACTAGCAGAATTCGTATGAAACGTTGAAAAAAAGTGGCATGATCTGGATGAATAATGTGTAATATTAATCATTAGTTTTTGAAGGATATAACTACAGTCGATGGCGCTATTAAAAATTTTATGAGTAAATACGTAGCACATCTTCTTTCACTTAATTTAAGTAATCGGTAATACTTAGGATTATTATCATAAGTTTCGAAAAGCAATTGTCGATTAAATCTAAGGTTTAGGTGGTAAATGAACTTCATTTGAATCTTCTCAATTCTACTTATGTACTTTTGATATTGAGGGTTCCAGACGATGGAAACAAATTCAAGGGTACTACGAACAAGGGCATTGTATAAAATTATGACAGAGGCTGGTTTCGAAAAAGATTTAGTTACTCTTAATATAAAACCAAGATTACGAAGCGCCTTGTTAACTATATTTTCTATATGAGGTTCGAAACTCAGTTTTGGATCTAAAGTGACACCGAGATCTCTAATAGATGTAACAGATTCAATTGGTTGATTATTAATGTGGTAGTTATTAGTCATGTGTACTAGCTAATCGACTAAAAGTTATAAAATGGCATTTGTTTAAATATAATTTCATTTTTCCACAATAAGATACCAGCCTATCTATGTCAGATTGAATTAGAAAACAGTCATTAATAGTAACAACGGATCTATAAAATTTAAGGTCATCAGCATACAGTAGATGGTCAGTATATTAGTATATTGAAAGCAGCTGTCAATGTCATCAATGAATAGAGAAAAAAGCAAAGGGCTCAAATGGGACCCCTGCGGTATACCAGATGTAATACAGATATAGTTAGATGTTGAATTATTTATCTGTACACATTGACATCTATTGGTCAAGTATGATATAAGCCACCTGAGGAGGTTGCCGTGTATCCCTAAATTCTCCAATTTTATAAACATAGAAGGGAGATGTACTTTATCGAATGCTTTAGAGAAATCAGTGTACACGGCAACCACCTGCTTCCTATTATCTATGGCTTCCATTACGTCTTGGACAAATGGTATTAAATTAGTCGCGACAGATTGACCACGGAAAAAGCCCTGTTGTTTCTCACTTATTTTATTTTTAAATGTAAAGAAAACTTCATTAGTAATGATTGCCTCCAACAACTTTCCTGGTATAGACAACATTGAGATAGGACGATAATTACAGACGTTGCTTTTACTACCTGCTTTATGAACGGGAACAACAGCTGGAAATGTACCCTCCGAAACCGATTTCTTATATATTACAAAGAGTGGAGCTACCAGAGAAAATTTACATTTCTTTATAAACACCGCTGGTAAGCCATCCGGGCCAGGCCCTCTGGAGGGTGCCAGATTATCAATTACAGAAATGATTTGTGTTTCAGTAATGTAATCAATAGTAATAGGAAGGGCGTTAGAATTATGTATTTTATTGATGTTAGATGGAGTGTCGAAACGTTCATAAACGTTAGAAAAATAATCTGAGAATGCGTTACATATTTACTCATCCTCAGTAAAAATGTTACCGTTGTAAGTTACGTACGACGGAACGGTTTTGTTTTTTGATTTGTTGGAAACAAACGACCAGAATGCTTTCATATTGTTTTATATTTGATTCAGTATTGACTACATATCTGGAGTAATCATTTTTATGGCAATTTTTACTCTTTTTCTAACATTTGAAAAACTGACATAATCCAAATCATTTCTGTATTTTTTCCACCGTTTGTGTAGTTTGTACTTATCTTTTATTAATTTTACTGTCTGTGTGGAAAACCAAATGGGATATTCGTTTTTAATATTTTTCTTTGGGATATTCTCACTTATAATATTATCAATTTGAGCATAAAAGTACAATGCAGATTCATCAGCATTCGAATTATTTAACAACGCCTGCCAATTGTGAAATTTATAACGACTGTAACATGATTTAAACTTAAATTCTGACTCACCAGAAATGTGTCGAAAATACAACAATCTGAGACCTAAAGGCATCAACACAATTTCGAAAACATTTTCAAAAGTGGTTGCATTTGTTTTGCTCTTTGATCCAGAAAGTTTTACCGGACATGGAATGAGAGGTTCTTGGCCAACATTACTAGGGGGTGGTTGGAAATCGACTACGGTAGCGAAGATTTATATTAAAAATTCACTGCCCAACAAGATGGCAATTGCTGAAGAAATCCAGGTCCTACCTGGCGAAATCGTAGGCCCCTCCAGTCCTTTAGAAATTCCTTATCGACTGAATTTAAATAATCCTGGTCATAATGCCAAAATCGTTCTTGAAATAAATGTTGTAAAATTATAAAATTATTATAAGTAAACGCATAATTATTGTCACCGTTAATTATTAAGTAATGAATGAGTTAAGTATCACTGGGACATCTCAAGCTTCTGATAGTGATGAAAGCATGGGGTACCCCTGAAGAAATTACCGAAAAACAATTTTTTTTTTTTTTTTGTAAAATTCATATAGTTTTCGACAAAAAGTTATTACAGCGGCGTGTGCATTGGAGACACAAATTACTGAGACAGATACAGCTGGAATATCAAATATTCAAGTATTATCTGTAAACAGTTTTCATCGCTTCCTGAAGGTCCGCAATGTATACAGAGTGTCCGGAATATAATTACTGCACTTAACGGGCTCCTAACTAACATTTAAGTGTAATACACTACTGCACAAGAGAAATAAACCTAAGTCGATCGAGATTTACTACTTTCTGCCATAAAAATAGACTTCAATGTTTCAAAATCTCATAATACCAAAATTTTAGTAAAAAAAATTATTATTCAAGAGTAATATAATGACCTCCAAGTAAAATAAAATATGTCAATTTATATGATTCGAACTTACAAATTGTTTACCTTTTCTGTGTTTTCAAATGCTAACATTCCAATACGCATGACACGAAGATATAATTTACTTAATTTCTTCTTGAAATCTTCCAGGGATTTTTTAAATTATTACAATAGGTAAATATTTACATATTTATTATGAAATTCTGAAACTTTTTTTGTCTTCAACTGTTAGTTAAAAATAAGGTAGTAAGTAACTAGTTATTTTGCCCTATTATATCCTTCAATTTGCTAAATTCTATTTTTATTGCAATTTAAATCCATTTTCAACTTTATTGACAACTTCTAAGGAATATATTATTATGATAATTTCAATTAAATTAATAGAAATATTGTTCTATATTATGGTACAAATTTACGTGTTAATACTACTTCGGCGAAAATATTTCTTAAAAAGGTCTTTTAGAGAGCAAACTTCTTGTTATATGCATTCAAATAGATATCTTTATGTAATGGGGTGTTGAAGTTGTTTTGTGTTTTGGCGATCTGCAGTGATAACCTACTTGTGTCGTATGAGTAAATCAAAAGATAAAGCCCAGCAGGCGGCATACCACACAATATTACAGAGAGATGAATTAAAAAATAATTATTGTATTCATATTTCGCCTATCAAAATCGAAGCCAACACTGCAGAGTATGTAAATCAAGCTATTCGTAATATATCGATAACCACGTCATATGATAGCACTGTTATCATGTCAGGTGAATTCAGTAGTTCATGAGAATTAAAATTTGAATTGAGTTCCACTCCTAAATATCTGCTTTGTTTTTGTTTATTTGATTGGATTATACACATACAATTTAAATTTTCTATCATAAATAAATCCCAGAGTAGATTTTATATGTACCTAGTAATAATTTAGTGGGCGTCCCTGTTTCAATATACAGGGTGTTAAAGTTACATTTTAAAAAACTATTTTAGTTAATAATCCCATTGTTTTGTAAGATACACCCTTGAAATTTTACACGTCATCTTATTCCGGCATACTTATCATGTAATATTAGTTAAAAAAATCAAAGGGCGAATGGTGGTAACTGAGGGATGCAGTACCCTTTATCCCCTCCAATTATTTTTAAGTACGCCTATTCAGCTTTTTCTTGAAATATCAAACGTAGAATTTTTGTTCTGATTGATGGGTTACAAATGTCTTAGCGGCCAATAAATGTCAGGAAAAAATCTCTTATCCCAACAGATCACATCCTAAAAGGAAGATTTTCTTAAATTTGGATCAACATCGTTGTGAAACCAGAAAGTTTATGGATCAGAAGAAGTTTGAAATTTGCGGCCTACATAGAAAATTAAGCCCTTAACAAGAGGAACAAATCATAGCACTGGTAGAAGACGAAACCAAGCACAAGTACAAGGACAATTAGAAAATTGTTCATCGGACTTTAAAAACCCAACTTCTGCACACGTATCACATCCAACGCGTACAAAATATTCTTCCTCAATATTTTGCTTCTAGGATGCAATTTAGTCGTTGGTTGTTAACACAGAAAGATGCAGATAGGGACTTCGTAAGAAACATTCTATTTAAGGATGAAGCAAGCTTTACAAGAAATGGATTGACAAACATGCATAGCAGCCACGTATGGACGGATTTGAATCCCCATGCAACCATTGTGGCACATCATCGATTTACATTTAGGGTTAATGTCTGGGCGGGAATAGTGGTTAATATTCTGTTGCGTCCCCTTGTCATACTAAATAATTTAAATTCAGCATCATTTTTAAATTTTCTGCAAAATGAAATCTAAGATGCTTTACATGATTTACATGACAACGAACTGATGATAACTAAGAGGCAAAGTGACAACAAATGTCAAAATGTAAAATTTTTCTAGCAGTGTAAAGTAGGTTCGAAATTAACTAATAAGAAACCAACATTGTGGCGCGCAATATTCAAAATGCTCCTATTAGTTTAATAATATAGTATAGAACAATTTCTGAACTAGTTGCCACGAAGTAGGTATAGTTTTCTTGGCGTTTCGAAAGACTACATTCTCTTCCTCAAAACTATCCCCCAAACCATCATTTTGACAACTTTTAAAATAACACATCCAAATACCCTCTTTGATATTTCGACATCCGCTTACCCAGTTTAGTGTATTAGTATCATGTTGGTATTAATATATACCCAGGTTCATTTATGTTCTATCCAGTCGCCTAACTATTAATTAGTATATACACACCTACGACACGAACAAGACGGCGATAGGCCTTGTTAATCTACTTGGAATTCCAATTAGCAAACGGGGTGATGGATTAATAGAGGTAATTAGCAATAATCAATCAGTTCACCGGCGTAAATCAGGCTGGGCTAGATTCGGATTGGATTGAACTTCGCGATAGCGCTGATAAAGTGAATGGTAATTCATTTTTAGAGAATGCTTTGCAACCACGTGACACGATGGAAAATAACTTTGTGGTTGGTTTGTAAGAATCATGAAAAAAGAAAATGTGGGACGAAGCTAGACCGTCTGTCCATTCATATTTTGAGCCGTTATTGGCTGCCAGCCATTTTTAGTTACATTTCGTAATTTGTTTACATTAATATTGTGTTATATAGTTTTGTTTACACTTGACTAGTCTTCATTTCTAATTTTGTGTCCAACTACCGACCAATTTCCATGATCTGTGTACCGGGTAAAATTTTCAAGGCTGTCATAAGAAATGAGTTATTTTTTAGATTCAAAGTTGTTATACGTGTCGAACAGCATGGTTTTTCAGGGACGGTCGGTTATAACCATAGACCTTATAAATCATGGACCGGCCCTAGAAAAAGACGTCCGCTTTCCTGATGTGTACAAGAGGGGCGAAGCTAGTCCGGGCAAAAACAGCATGGCGCATACTGTATTGTTCTATGACAGAACAATACAGTATGCGCCAAAAGTATGGAATAAATTCAATAAAAACGAAACAACTATTTTTTGGGAAAAATCCTCGAACAGGTCGATATTTAATTTAAAAAATACATATTTTAGCGTAAAATGCGATTTTCAAATGTCATTTGTTTTCGAGTAATGACGTCATCGATTTTTTTTTAAATGGCAACACCATATTTTTTTTCTTGATTCTGAAAGATCGTTTAATTCTCTATCAGACAGTACTAAAATTTGCCGGAGCTTATGTAATAATCTGTAAAAAATACGTGAATATACGCTTGGAATATGAAATAAAAGTTCAGTTAATCAGTAAAGCTTTAATCTGTAACACAGATTATACATACACGACGCATTTTTTACACGAAAAACATTTAAAGGAATTTTTTCATGTACAATTTTCAAGAGTGAGATATATTTAAAAGATGAAAACAACTATCTGTTTTTCCTGTCACTAGTGCTTTAAAGTTGATAATTCTATGATATACAGTATGCGCCAAAAGTATGGAATAAATTCAATAAAAACGAAACAGTTATTTTTTGGGAAAAATGCTCGAACAGGTCGATTTTTAATATAAAAAATATATATTTTTCCTTGATTCTGAAAGATCGTTTAATTCTCTATCAGACAGTACTAAAATTTTGCTCACTTACACAGGAAAGTTTTCGAGTAAATGACGATTGAATGTGGTCTCCTTAAAGTTGAATTAAATATCTAACTATAAAAATTATAAAAATTAAAATTATTTGAAGTTAAATATCGACAATGACAAAAAGTGACATCCTGTCAATGAATTAAATATGACAATACCTACTTGAAAAATGTTCACCTTTTATGTAAAAGTTTTTATATATTTTTAGGTATTAATAATATTGTGTGAAACTATCTACTCAGTGGACAAAAGCCCCAACCTGCGCTGAATTACACCCACAATATCTACTCATATATTCCTTATTATTAGCTTTTGTAACATTTTTTTACTGTAAATAATTTTAATTTTTATAATAATTTTTATAGTCAGATATTTGATTCAACTTAAAGGAGACCTCCTGAAGAAGCAATCCAAAAAATGCAGAAATAGGTCAGATCTCATCTATTGTGGTTGAATTTGTCGTATTCCCACTGCCAAAAAGTGAAGTTAGATATTTATAGAGTTTCATTAGAAGGTCAGTAAATTAAATTATTTTCTTTAGATAATTATTGATTAGAGCTTTGTCTGTGGAATTGTTCATTAGCATACCTAGATGTTTGGTATCAGAGAGCATACATATGACTTCATTGATAGGAATTGTAGGAGATTTGATTTATATTAGCTTAACATACCTTTCTAAAACAGTAAAAAAAACATATTGAAAGTATTGTTAAAAAAGTGTATCGTTCGTTAGGTTTCATTGTACGTTCTATAGTGTCTTTTAAAAACCCTCATTCAATTATTACATTGTACAATTCATTAGTCAGAAGTCATTTAGAGTTTGGAAGTATAGTTTGAAATCCTATGTACTACATTTATAAAAACAGGTTAGACAAAATTCAGATTGAACTTATACCTCACCTTAATTATCGTTTTAATAGACAGTTGCAGTTCAATAGATATGATTTTTATATTGACCATTATAAAATGATAAAACTTTGTTCACGAAGGTACATAGGTTATGTTATATATTTATAGCAGTACTATGTTATCAGTTGGGGTTCTATTCGCGTTTATTTTCACAAGGTTATAAAAGTATAATGCATAATGTTTGAAACCAAGAACTTTTGGACATTATACTGCATTACGGGGAATCATATAAAAATTCAGTGGCTGCAATTAACTTTATGCCCAAAGGTTTCCCCAAAGATATCATCCAAGATGTGAAGCCTTTTTAGGTATGGTTCAGTAGGGTAGAGAAACTAACAACTTGCGGTCGAGGCCTGGGCAACATATGACAGCTATTAGATTTAGACAAATTGTGAATCTCTAGGAAAAGATTTTAAATGTCGTATAGGAGCAGTCTGGCATAAGCACTAGGTCAATGCAGAGCAATTTGGAATATCTTAATCCACAGTTTGGAGAAAGTTAAGGCACGACTTTACTCATTTCACGTGCAGTAGGTACAAGCCGAGGAGTCAGTGCGGACCTGTTTTAGATGTTTTAATACCACTTCTTCAGAAATGAACATTGTTTTCAACACATGGGTTAGGAAGAGAAAGAAAAGGTCCAAGAGGTTCAATACAAAACACTGACTGGAACATGATTGAGAGCACTTCAGCAGCTTCTAGATCACTAACACAGATAGAACTATCGGATTTTCTGACTATTTGAGTTCTGACAGTAGTCTGCAGTTGACCTCTAGTAAATTTGCATATCTCTTTAGAACCCTTCTCGACAAGGTTATTTAACAGCTCTAATGTCTTGGTTACTTAATTTATTTGAGAATTCGCGATGGACGATACAGTCCTCTACCAAACCAATACATTTGTATCTACGCCAAAATCCATGTTTCGTCTTAGATCTAGCTATAAGATCACCAATAAATAATATATATGGCTTCGGTGAGTATTCATAGCATTGGCTTGAGCAATGTTGGTAGTACAGGTATTGCCGCAACGCAGATGAAGATTCAGCCACATCTTCGGCAACGTTTAATGGTAAACAGATCCAAATATCTTGTAATTACATTTTTTTCCACACAGTATGTTTTGAACACCTGAGCCAGCGGCAGGCATAATGGATCATCAGACATGAGTGCTTCACTTAAATCGCGCCGCTTCCAAAATATAGAAGCAGCGCCAACAATTATAACTTCTGAGTCCAAAAACTCTTTCAGTGATAATATAAAATTTGTAAGAGATAGTTTACTTCACATCCTCCGTCATTCCGAACATTGTTACCAGTTACTTTATGTTTGATTGAAACATATGCTGACCTTTTCTAAAAAAATATAGTGAGCGATCTGTCTCCTCTTTAATATCAAATTTCTCCCGAGTTTTTTTACTCCTATTCTGTTTGAATGTAATTGTTCACATACTCTGGCTTTCAAAACCTTTCCAATTTGATATAAATAATTTACTAATCCGTTCAAGCCGCGGCACGTGTCTTCGCAAATCTAATAAAACCGAGAGACTTTCATTTCCATGAAAGGAAAATGACAGATAAAGGAAATAATACAAGTTCAGAAGCAGATCAAGCCAAAGAAATTGAAAATAAAATGTGAAATGCAAATTGCTGAATGTGTTTTATAAATGAGACAGATATGAGATGGGCGCTTACTGGAACTAGATTTTGAGATGAAGATTATGTTGTTGCCGATAACACCGCATTTAAATTACAAGCAATCAAGTTTTTCAAGTCCACTGCAGTCCTCTCGCTTGTGGAGTGTTTTGAGGTAGGTAATTAAAGAGTTCCTCTCTCAAACTTAATATGATGTGAAGAAGTCACAAATTCCTTTAATATTTTTTCGAAAACTCAAAAATAACTGAGATACAACTTTAACAGGATAGATCTTAATGAGATATTAATTTTGACAAATAATACTTTTTTCTGAAGATGAATAATTATTATTCTAAAGTCAAACAACGTGCACTTACACACTTGCTGCAAGGCAAGGTGTTTGTATGGTACAGAATATCCAAATTGAAAGATACCACACTCGTGAAGTCAATCAAAGACTGGGTGAATTTGTATTTTTTAAAACTACTCTTTATGACGTAGGTTGACAACGAAGGACTCTAACTCCAGAAGAAGAAGTTTGTGTTTTGAATATAAAACTTATTATTCAATGATTTAATTGAGAATAATTCTAATGTAAGCATAAGATTAATTACTGCTCAAAAAGGTATTCCAAAGAGCTCGGTACATGAAATTTTGAAAGAACCATCTCTACCAACTAACTAACCTTCATTCCTACCATTACCCAAAAGTTCAAGCCCTTTCTTCTGAAGATCCTGTAGATAGTGTAAATTTGTGTAATATTATATATCTCCAAAATTGAAATTTTTTACCTTCAGTTCTTTCAACAGATGAAGCTGGACTTGAACATGATGGATTTTTTAAGAAACGAGTTGCTCATTGTATTGGAAGATATGCCTCTGCGAGTAATCATCCACATACTTCAAAACGGTACGTCGCCACATTTCGGTGAAGTGGTGAGGGAATTCTTAAATGAAACTTTTCCTGAAAAGTGAATAGGAGGCAGTTGCCTTTCATCTACTGAAAATCGTAGATAAAATAGAACTTTAGCCGCAAGGGTAGATAAAATGATACTTTAACATCAATGATAAATAAAGATATTTATTTTTTATGTATAACCACTAATTTAAATGATTCTTGCTATTTGTGAATACAAATATTAACATTACAATTAACATTTCCAGAAATATGCATGGGAAGGGAAGAATCCTTATTTGCTCAGGAGACCGATGTATTGGCGCTAATGGTCTGATTTTTCACACTGTGGAAATGTATGCATTCTGATACAATCTTGTTGGTCACTGATTCCTCAATGTATGTCTTTGTTATGGAAGAAAACTGCCAAACACCCAACAGCTTTAGTGTTACCAAGTCTGCGCCAGAATTTGCAACCATCATAGCTGAAAAACGTTGGAATGAACATCCAATATACATTTCTGGATTTGGCAGCTTTAAAAACTCAAGCTATTTTCTGTATAATTTTATAAACGGTGTTTATTCTCATAGATGCAGCAGTACATTTCTTCTGCTTTCTTCATAGTTGATAAAGAAGTTGTTAGAACGTGCCCACGTTCTAAGGGCGTAGGGCGATGTATTTTTGTCTTCATCGTCAAGACGTTATATCCAGATTTCTTATTCGTAATACAGAACGACCGGTCTTTCTTGGTTTTGACGCTGAGAAAAGAAACAAGCATTACAGATTGTCGATCCTCAATGTTTTTAATCTGTGCAAGTCATTCGAATAGCACGCTAAATGTAAGCCTATTATAGCAACAACATGTAAGTCAAACGAGTTTTACTTTGATAAAAAAATATCCATCCTCTGTAGCAGTTTGTTTGGACGTTTGGTTTGCTACAGCTAGTTGAGGTTTCAGGAAAGCTATGAGCTTGCTGCATCTACAGACAAAAGTTCAATTGATACTGTGATTTTATGCAGATCCTCGCAAATATGTCGTAATACGATCATAGTAACAGTTCCTCTTCTATCTCGTTTTTTGTGCCGTCACATCGTAAGACGATACCAAAGAGGAAATAAATGTTAACACCACAATGACCGCACAATGAAAACCCATAGGGATGACTTTGTTTAATAATCATATTCCATAAAAACCGATGGGTAAACCATTGCTTGAAATTTGAACAACAAAATACCCATTTTTAAAAATATTACCCATAAATACCCAAAAAAAATACCTCAGCAAATAAGTAAATACCTAAAAAATACCCAAAAACCACAAATGATCAAAGAATACCTATGAGTATTACCCAATAATATCCTCAAGTACCTAAAAATATCGTTAAGTACCCAAAAATACCGAATAGTACCCAAAAATACCCAGATATCTAACAAACAAAAAATAAATTACACCCACGATTTTACTTACTATACCTTCAATTTTTCAATACTCTCTCATAATATTTTCTTATAAATTATTCCAATATACGTAAATAATATAGAACTATCAGTAATTTCATTAACAATAAGTAATTTTTTTGTGAGGAAGAGTTTATTGACTGACATCACATTTATATAAGTATTAAATATAAAACAGAGAATTGTTATATAAGGTCTAATCCTTACTCAAATAAATCAATAAATACATTCTAATATTTAATATACAAAATAACTAAATAATGTTGGTTCTTTGGAAATGTAAGTATATAGTTACATATAATAAGATACATATTGGACACAATTTTTATTTACTTTTTAGTTTTTGAGGCATTTATATTATTTTTTATTTTATTTATGTCATATCTTATCATCAAATTATATACGCCAGTGCCGATTAGATCAAGCGGGCCATAAAATATATATTTTCTTTCAACATCTGCAATATCCTTTTTAAAACCTATCCTTTTTAAAAGTTTAATCAAAATTTTATTTGAAATTTTATTATTTTGAGGGTTTTAGGAGATTGGTTCATTTTTTTAAATACCCTGTATTTTTTCGTTAATTAGTGATCTAATAGACTCTTGTTAAAAGTTTCATCTGAATCTTTGTTTAAATCCATTAAAGTTTATAGGTTTTAGATATTGTTTAGTTTTTTAAACATCCTGTATTTTTTCATTAATTAGTGTTCTAATAGACCCTTGTTAAATATCTGATAAAAATAATTTTTTATTCCATTAATTTTTAGGGTTTTTTTAGAAATTGATCTTTTAAACAACCTGCATTTTTTTGGTTAATTATTATTCTAAAGAACCCTTGTTAGACGTTTTTACCAAAAACAAGTTTTTTAAGTTTATTAAGTTTTTTTAACGGTAACAAATTTTTCAACACTTTGTATACAGAACGGTCTTTCGCACGTTTAATAACCATTCCGAAGTTAAATCTTCAAAAATAAAATTTTCTCGAAATTGGAAATTTTATTTTCTCCTTATCAATTTTTATATTAACACCCTGTCTATCACGCTATTAAATTATAGGAGTAACATCTTCGAATTTTATGAATGAATTGTGACGTGTTAAAGGCGGAGCTTTATTGCAAGTTCCACCCAAACGTCTCACGTACCAACTTAAAATTTCAGTAAATTTAAGAAATTATTGGAAAATCTGGACCCATTTTTCTGTCATTTTTGTATATATTGGACTGGGACAAACGTGAAAAATCATTAAAAAATATATATCTATAACTTGCTCGTTGCCGAATTTCCGCTTATAAGGGAAACAAAAATCGAAAATTATTTTTTTGCTGTATTTCTGAATTTATTATCAAAATTCTAATGCGAGGAAGTAATAGATAATTGTTAAATAGAACTACAGTTAAAAAATGAAATTATTCTGTCGAAAAATAAAGGAGAAAAATGGGTTACGGCTTATTCGGGCACTGCGAAACCAGCCTTAAGAAATTCACATTGATTCGTCATTCAACAGCCGACAAACACGTCTTTCACGAGTTTACTCTTTACACTGACTTATGCTATGCTAGCCTAAGATAGACTGTGGCCTAAACCTATGTATCCACGGGCTAACACCATCATCAAAACGCATGCGCCATTGCCATTGTGTTTAAGAATTGGCGGGAAAATACTAATTTTCTCCAAAAATACCCAATAAATACCTTCGTAATACCCACTAAATACCCATTATTACCTTGATAGTACCCAAAAATACACAAAATACCCAAAAATTCCAAGAAAATACCCATAATTACGCACAAATACCCAAAAAATACAAAAAGTACATTTAATTACCTACAACTTGTACAGTAAAATACTCCAGTGGTTTTCCCCTCGATAAAAACCAATGCAAAAGTTTCTCTAATTTAAAATCGCTTCAAATAATTCCGCGTATTTGAGTTATAGAAAAAACATTGTGTAACAGACGACAATAAAATTCCATTATCGTCTGTGATTCAGTATTTTGTATGCTGATATTGTTTACCGAATTTGGGCCAAATCGATCCAATTTTGTTATGGCTCTCGCCGGCCAAACTAGTGCGTGTAGAAAGTAGTGAACCAAGTCTTGAGAAGTTTATTTGGAGTGTTTGTTTTTAGTGATTTCCAATCACAGCTCCATTACCCTAAGTGGTTTAAAATCGGGAACTTAATCAAGAACGGCTGTTAAAATAATTAATTTTTCAATCACTAAGATTGAACCCAGAAAGCAATCACTCGAAAATTAAAGTGCCGATCGAAAGAAAAAAGAACACTGGAAGTCGTTCATCGACGAAGATAGGCCATTATGAATTATATGTGGGGGAGCGGAACATTTTCAAATAATTGAAAAACCTTTCTGAAAGGGCTAGCGGTTGTCTTTTCCTAAACTTTATTATTTTTTAAGAAAAATGTCGTATTAGGTTCATTCATTAATAAATTTAATTGTTATATTACAACAGAAGATTACTTACTCTATAACTTGTTTCAAAATATTTAGTAAATTTAATTAAATATAACAGTCCTAGTAACATCTTTTGTTAAAAATAATATCTAGTAGACATAAACATCTTACGACACCTTACGTCATAGTACATTTTTGAAATAAGACCTGAAGGTTTGAGTAGCAAACATGTAGCAATACTAAGGTGTGACATTTGTATTTAAAGCAGTTCTAAAATACTACACCATGTGTTCCATTTTTCTGATTATATTTTATCAATTTCAATAGCGATATTGAATAATAATAATAATAATTAATAATAATAATATAATAATAATAATAATATAATAATAATAATAATAATAATAATAATAATAATAATAATAATAATAATAATAATAATAATAATAATAGAATAGAATAGAATAAGTTTATTGACCACCATATACAATAAGTACATTTTTAGTCACAACAAATATATAAAAACATCAACTATCGGTTAAGGAAATAAATAATAATAATAATAATAATAATAATAATATAATAATAATAATAATAATAATAATAATAATAATAATAATAATAATAATAATAATAATAATAATAATAATAATAATAATAATAATAATAATAATAATAATAATAATAATAATAATAATAATAATAATAATAATAATAATAATAATAATTAAAAAAAAAAACAAAACATTGAGACTGTCAAAAACGTTTTGCAGATAAAATGTACACATAGTACATTTATGTCAGGATACAAGATAATATAGGTATGATAATAAAAACACGATCATTGTCGTTAGAGTTAAAAAAACATTAAAACTATCAAAAACATTTTACAAATACCCAGATAAAAATACAACACAAATAAATAGGTAACAAACAGTACAGGTCAGACAGTAAAGGTCAAATACTCATGCACACTGTAGAAACATTGTTCAACTAGAAAACTTTTAGCTAGCCTCTGAAAAGAATGCATGGACATAACCTTGATATTAACAGAAGCATGAAAGCTCATAAATTTATTATAAAGATCTATATTAATTTTATTATTGTTCGTCATTTTTAATCTAGAGTATGATGATACTAGGTTCTCTCTCCACCGTGTGCTATAACCATGTCGGTCTGAATGAGATATAAAATTTGGTAAATTCTTGTGTATGTGCAATAATGTTTCTAAAATGAAAACACAAGGAAGAGGTAGAATACCATACTTTTTAAACAACGGTCTACAGTGTGAACCGTAAGGTGCAGAGTCTATGATTCTCACAGCAGCCTTCTGCAACACGAAAATTTTATTCGATCTTGGTGAACCACCCCAAAGAATTATACCATATGTCAATAGACTGTGAGTTAAAGCATAATAAACCGTCCTCATCGCATCATTATTCAAACAGGATCTAAGTTGACGCATTGCGAATATACTTGAAGAAAGTTTTGAACATAGGCTGTCAATGTGCGCTGACCAACACAGACCAGTATCCAACGTAATACCGAGAAGTCTAACCGGTTCGGACTTTACAACCCATCTATCAGAACTAAATATCATATTTTTCGTCTTTGCTTCATTTAACTTTAGTTTGTTTACATTGAACCAGTCCTTGGCCTTGCCAAGGGCTACTTCAATTTGACACGTATCACCATTTGTTAGTAAGGTTGTATCGTCTGCAAAAAGAACACATCGAAAATAATCTAAGGACCCAGGAAGGTCGTTGATATATAATAAAAATAATAACGGTCCCAAGACGGATCCTTGAGGCACACCACAGGATATAGGTTGCAAATCCGAAACCACACCGTTTACACTGACATATTGAAACCTATTTGTTAAGTACGATTTAAATAAATTCAAAACATTTCCACGTACTCCATAATATTCCAGTTTCTTCAAAAGTATTTCGGTATGAACACAGTCGAACGCCTTAGTCAAATCACAGAAAACCGCATGTGTAGGAAATCCATTTTGCAACCCTTCCACTATAAAATCAACCACAGTGAGGAGCGCACTAGTAGTGGAAAAATTTTTTCGAAAACCGAATTGGTCCGAAGAAATAACAGATTTTCTATCCAAATAAACTATAAGTTGATCTTTAATTATGATCTCAAAAATCTTTGATAAAATTGGTACAATAGCAACCGGTCTATAATTATCAAGAGCATCGACATCCCCTTTCTTGAACACAGGAACAATTCTAGATATTTTAAAGTCATCCGGCCATCTACCGTCGACAATGCACTTATTAAATAATACCGCAAGGGGCTTAGAAATAATATCTATGGAAGCCTTGATCACACAACTGTTTAGGTCGTAATAATCTGAACTTCCTGAATTTTTTAATTTCAAAATAGCTTGTCTAACGTCAGTTTCTAAAACAGATGACATGAAAAATGATCCAGAAGGACTGGGCACATTACGCAAAAAGACATAAGGATCTACATTAGGAACAGTAATGGTCCCAGCTATAGCCTCAGATATTGAAGCGAAAAAAATATTAAAATCATTAGGGGATAGAGCGGACGTAACCGAGCCGGAGCTTGAAGGAAGCTCTCGCTTAACCATACTCCATAAGGTTTTGGTTTTATTATCAGAAGTAAAAATTGAGTTTGCATAATACTGAAATTTTTCCTCCTTCAGCGCTCGCTTATAACCTCCACGTAGATCAACGTAATGTGACCAGTCAGTAGGGGATTTAGAAATATCAAATTTTTTCCTACACGCATGCAGTTCAGAACGCAATTTCCGGAGTCTTTCAGTAAACCAATGAACACCACTCGTTCTCTTTTTAATATTCTTAACTGGAAGATATTTGTCAAGTTGAACACATAACTGATCTAGCAGTAATTTCGCTAACTCATCCATGTTAAGATCAGCTACATGAGACCAATCAAAATTTCCAATACTATTAACAAATTTATCGACATTTTTTTTATCAAAAATTCTTGAGTCAACCCTATCCGAAGAGCACGGCTTCTTATGCACGTCTTTTATGACAATGAATATAGCAGAATGGTCAGAAATGTGAGGAGACTCCTGTTTCAACATCTTCGGGGGACAAATTACAAATAATATTGTCAAGGCAAGAGCTAGCAGTAGCAGTAACTCTAGTTGGAGAATTTATATAATGTTTAGCACCATACATTGTAAGAATGTTTAATATATCCCTAGCATGCTCTGTGCCACCCATCAAATCCACATTTATATCACCAATCACAACAAAATGTTTATATCTAGTTGACAAATAATCAATTAAACTAGAGAGATTCTCTTTAAAAATTGTTATATCACCATGGCTAGATGATCTATATGTAGATATAATGGCACAATTTGCAAACTTAAGTTCTGCGCCGCAGAACTCGGCATGCTGCTGTACACAAAAACTACTGACATCAATCGATTTTAAATTTAATCTGTTAGAGGCATAGATAGCAACCCCACCATGATTCATATTTGACCTGCAAAAACCAGACACAAGGTCATAGTTATACAATTTAATTTTATTCAAATTCTTTTGGTTAAGCCAATGTTCGGATATGCAAAGAATATCATATTTATTCTCACTGAGAAAAACATTTAACATATCAACTTTATTGGCAATACTTTGAATATTAATGTGCAACACAGAACACGCAGTCAAGCTTAAATCTAAGTCATGCTTATTTTCAGTTAGAAGGTCTTTTCGAAAGAAAAAAATGATTAAGCATAACCTTGTTCCGCCAAATGTCAGGAACCTGTATGTTGTCAGCTTCATCATGGGGAACGCTAATTTTAAAAGAGGAGTACCTATCGGGATTTCGAGACACAAGTTTCTTCACTGAAACATTCGGAGCAAAGTTTTTCAAATAAAGACAGAGTTCCTCCTCATCCACGCCGATGTCAAAATTTGTCGCATGAAAATGTTAATAATAATAATAATAATAATAATAATAATAATAATAATAATAATAATAATAATAATAATAATAATAATAATAATAATAATAATAATAATAATAATAATAATAATAATAATAATAATAATAATAATAATAATAATAATAATAATAATAATAATAATAATAATAATAATAATAATAATAATAATAATAATAATAATAATAATAATAATAATAATAATAATAATAATAATAATAATAATAATAATAATAATAATAATAATAATAATAATAATAATAATAATAATAATAATAATAATAATAATAATAATAATAATAATAATAATAATAATAATAATAATAATAATAATAATAATAATAATAATAATAATAATAATAATAATAATAATAATAATAATAATAATAATAATAATAATAATAATAATAATAATAATAATAATAATAATAATAATAATAATAATAATAATAATAATAATAATAATAATAATAATAATAATAATAATAATAATAATAATAATAATAATAATAATAATAATAATAATAATAATAATAATAATAATAATAATAATAATAATAATAATAATAATAATAATAATAATAATAATAATAATAATAATAATAATAATAATAATAATAATAATAATAATAATAATAATAATAATAATAATAATAATAATAATAATAATAATAATAATAATAATAATAATAATAATAATAATAATAATAATAATAATAATAATAATAATAATAATAATAATAATAATAATAATAATAATAATAATAATAATAATAATAATAATAATAATAATAATAATAATAATAATAATAATAATAATAATAATAATAATAATAATAATAATAATAATAATAATAATAATAATAATAATAATAATAATAATAATAATAATAATAATAATAATAATAATAATAATAATAATAATAATAATAATAATAATAATAATAATAATAATAATAATAATAATAATAATAATAATAATAATAATAATAATAATAATAATAATAATAATAATAATAATAATAATAATAATAATAATAATAATAATAATAATAATAATAATAATAATAATAATAATAATAATAATAATAATAATAATAATAATAATAATAATAATAATAATAATAATAATAATAATAATAATAATAATAATAATAATAATAATAATAATAATAATAATAATAATAATAATAATAATAATAATAATAATAATAATAATAATAATAATAATAATAATAATAATAATAATAATAATAATAATAATAATAATAATAATAATAATAATAATAATAATAATAATAATAATAATAATAATAATAATAATAATAATAATAATAATAATAATATTTATTAATCCTTTAAGACATATAAAATGCATAGGATAAGTCACAAACAAAAGACAAAATACATACAAATACTTTAAAAGTCATTGTCATTGATAAATTCATCAATACTATAATAACATTTGCTGAGTAGCCTAGCCATAATAGATTTTTTGAATGATGCATTGTCAAGGGATTTAAATTTATTTGGTAATACATTGAATAGCTTGGATCCCAAGTACAGATACATTTCGTATTTACTTGAATTATGTTTCGGAATACACAACAAATCACTATTGCGTGTTGAATAGTTATGAAAATGAGAATTTTTAACTAAAGAAGAAATATTTTCTTTGATATATAATAAGGTTTTATAAATATAAATACAGGGTAGTGTCAGTATTTTATTGTTAATGAAAACTTTCTTACACGATTCCCGGGAATTAATTCCAAATATGTTTCTAAGTATCCGTTTTTGAGTTACAAAGATCTTCCCACTCCTAACAGCACTACCCCACAAAATTATATTGTAGGAGAGGTGGCTATAGACTAAGCTGTAATAAATGTTTAATAATGCACATAAGGGCATAGTTTTTCTTATTCGAGATATTGCATACAGTGATTTGTTGAGTGTTTTGTTGAGCATATCGATATGTATAGACCAATTCAATTGGTAATCAAGATAGACACCCAAGAACTTGGTATTATCATTAGATTCAAGAACAGAATTATTAATATTAAGGTGTAGTTTGACCTGCGGATTACACGAAGATCGAAAATAAACTATTACAGTTTTATCAACATTTAAAATAAGTGCGTTAGCTTCACACCAGTTAACAAAAGATCGTATAAAACCCTGGAATATACGAGTATATCTAGGAACATAGTAGTATAAAACTTAAAGGCAATAATCTTGCAAACTAAGACAAAGTGAGTAAATATTCTAATAGACAATAACAACACTTTTCCATTAAAAACTGCTTCAAACCATTTTTAAATAAATATTCACTTTTTATAAGTTTCAGTTCATCAGGCAATTGGTTAAACATTTTGGGCCCCAAACAAACCGGAGAGTTTGAAGTTATTTTTATATTGGCGTATGGAACATATAAGTCCATATTTTGTCTTATAAAGCGAATTATTCACAATAAATTTACACTTATTTTTATAGGCATACAGACACATTTCATATATGAAAAGACAAGGTAAAGATAAAATTCGTAAATTTCTAAAAAGCTCTTTACATGAATGCCATCTAAGAACACCCAACATACACCTTAACAGTCGTTTCTGACAATTGAAATAGTTAAAGAGGTATCATTAGCATAGGTAGTAAAACACGCACTAGATGTTAGGAAATCCAAATCATTTATATACACTAAGAAAAGCACCGGGCCCAAAACGGTGCCTTGCGGTATATCGCACCGTACGGAACAGCAGCGATCCACAGTGACATACTGGATCCTAGTTGCAAGAAAAGACAAATGGTATATATTTTTCAAAACTGAGAAGATGGCTGTGCTTGTTGAACTGCCAAACCCGTGTTGGTTGGAACTCAAGGTATTCAATTTATCCAAGAATCCAAAAGTTGATCTAAGAGCCAGTACTTAAATATTTTAGAAAAATCAGCGGATCTCGCTATAGGCCTATAATTGTTTATATTATTACAATCACCTCCTTTAAAAACGGGTACAACTCTTCCAAATTTCAAGGAGTCCGTAAATACACCACATTTAAAAGATAAATTAACTAAAAATGTAAGCTTCCCAAAATGAATTTGATCCAGCACGATTTTGTAAAGAAGTGAAGTGAAATTTGTGGAAAATGTAAGGAAAGTGATGAAATGATGAATCGTCTGTTTTCACGAATCTTTTCTTTGATCGATTGCACCAAATTATCGTTAACTACAGTCGGGCGGCCGCCCACTATGAACATTTTTGTGTTCTTCATCAAAAATTTCTCACCCATCGTCGTTCTCATGGCATGTTCAACATACAGCTCACACAGCTGACGATGAATAAATATCAATGGATTAGCAATCATCTTAAAAGTGCACCCAGCTATCTCTGCCGCCATGAAGGCTGGATAGTGGTAAGATTGTGTGTAAGAAATAAACCTTCAGCTGGATATTTTATCTTCTTTTGTAGTGTTTCGTTAAAATAAATATTTTTGTTATCATTTTTCTGTGATTGATCTGCCTTCTGAGTTACCCTCTTGTGCGTAATACATAAGAATATGCCTCGTATAACAGCAATCATTACAAAGAGTTGTCTATATGTACCTAAAGTATCCTTTATAGCATATAAATACCGCGTCGCATACCATCAGATTTAAACGTTGTTCTAGTTGCAACGATACATCTCTTTAAACGACTTTAAGGGGAGAATTCTTTTGGCTTAATAAAATGAAATTGATCCTATCGGTTTCAGAAATTGGGTAAAAAACGGGAATTTTTAGAACGTAAATGCGATTTACAGGGACGAATAAATTATTAGGGTTTGTCTGGAAAAATATACGAGATCTGTTCAAGAAACAATTGAGTTATTTTTTTCAGTTTTTATTATTCAACTCAATAGATTATTGGTCTCCGTCATTTTTAATATATTCCTCTGTTCTATTCACATGCTTTTCCCAATTATGATTCCAGTTCCCAATACAGTCAAGAGCTATGTACTGCAGTGGCGGCTCGTGAGATTTCAGGTATGCCATATCTCAATAGCCAGACATGGGACCCAAACCAAACTTTAGGGTATATGTACTGTGGCCATGTAGAGAACTTTGGTAGAAGAAGAACGATTTTATAGCTTGCGAAAAAAAGTTGAAAACACGTGGGCCTCACTTCAAATTTTCAAAATAGCTCCTTTAAATTTTGAGAAACATTTTTTTCCATAAACTAGATGTAATTTTAGGAATAGGTTTCAAGTTTCATCAAAAAATAACTATATTTGTAGAATTTATAGCATTTTGAAATGTTTATAATGTATCACAAAAACAATATTAATTTTCAAACTGCTGTAACTTTAACAAAAATTAAATTTTTTTAATAAAATCTGAAATCTATTGGTAGAATTATGTCTAGTTTATGAAAAAAAATGTTTCTCGAAATTTAAACAAGCCAATTTGGAAATCTTAGTTGAGGCCCACGTTTTTTTAACTTTTTTTGCAAACTGCAAAATCGTTCTCTTTCTACTGAAGTTCTCTATATAGCCACAGTACATATATACTAAAGTTTGGTTTGGGTTCCATGTCTAATTATTAAGATATGACATACCTGAAATTTCATCAGCCTTCACTGATGTACTGTCAGGTTTTGATGAATTTTTTTATGTCACCAATGGTGTCAAAATGGCTTCATTTCAGCGTTGACCCCAAATTCGAGAAAAAATCAATCACAGGGAGTCAGGTCTGGAGAATGGGGCTGTAAAACTATTGTCAACACAATTACAGATGTTTCTGAAACTATTTTGAGAATTACTATGCCACATTATAATGTTACAATATACAAATAATTAACTATTTCAACGGGAATATTGAAGAGAATTTTTCAACACTTCTTCTGTCTTTCAAAGACTTTTTACCATTTGGCTAACTAAATTAGAAATTTTAGACAACTTTACAGTAAAAAGGTACTATAATACCATTTATTTTTAGAGACTACATGGCAAAAAATATATTTTTTGAGATGAAAACTATAATAATAACATAACTTTTATTTGACCTTCAGTCTTCACATTTCCTCTAGGATACCGTCATCCCTAAAATACATGTTATTTTTAACTAATAATATACAGGGTGTTGCGTCATTAAGAACCCAGATTCCTGATAGTAAATGAAGTAAAAAGATATAGGTCAACAACATTTTTTCAAATCACTAAACTCACACTCTTTGTTCCAATGTAGATAGTCAAATGTTATTAGAACCATTTAGTGCGGAATAGACGTTCGATTCGTGATCACTAATTACATTTGACATGTGAACTATAACATCTACTATATTTATGACCATTTATATCAAAGTTTAATAAGCATTCCAATTGTTTTTCCATTGAGGATTTTGGTTATATAATGAAATGTTAAAATTGTCAAGTTCTGTGAAAAATATCGTTATTGTATTTATGGATTAGCATTGTGCTGTGTTTGCTGGTTTGATTTGACCAACAGAATCTGTGTTTTATTTTTTCTGCATTAAAGGGGCCACACCCTGTATAGAAATATTAATATTTAAAGATGTATATGATGTGTAAGAGCTCCATCTCACACACAAAACATCATAACTCCATTACTTACAAAGATGTACTTATATCCTTTATAGTTATTGATTGAAAGGTGTTTGTACTGCTGTAGGTTTGTGCTACCTCTTCTTATAGTAATTTGAGGATTATTTCCAAAATGATTTAGAACAGTGTTCATATCATAAATATTTGAATAAAGCTTTTTTGTGAAATTAAAATCATTAATTCTAAATCATTTTTTACAAGTCCTTTCCTTCACTTAAATTTAAAACCTAAAAATGTACGAATACATCAGATCGATCTTGCCATTCAATACAAAGCACAAGTATGTAACGTAAAACTATTTTATGTCTTCACATAAAACCAAATTGGGAGATGTCACTTTTGCGCAAGTAAGAGAGAAAAATGCGGATGCAATTCGATGATCTGCTAAAAACTGAAGTCGATGCCAATAAAACTATGAAACGATTTATTTATACAGCTCGTTCGCCTCTTTATTTTCGTTGTGATTTATACCAGCTTTGTGGAAGTCTATAAAATATCGCGCAAGCCTTTATAGCAGTCGTTACTTGTCCAGGAGCTGGAGAGTTAGATTAGAGAACGTTGTTTGTTTTAAAAAAGTGCCAGGAATAAGTGCAGCCCGCTACAGGATAGACTTGAGCTCAGGGCAGGATTATTCAGTATGCAAATTATGCAATTACTTAAAGGTTTTAAGATTTAGCATGTCTATCAAAAATTTTTAATTTTAGATTTCAGTTTTAAACTAATGAAAGAACCTCCTGGAGAATTTAGTAGGCTAATTATTTTAGTAAACGACTTAAATATTTTATCAAGGTTATTATAAGTTATGACAAAATAATGCCTTTTTAATGAAAGAGCTTTTCAGAAAAATTAATATTTTCAATTGTGATTTGGATTTAACGACATTATAGAGTAAGTGATGACAACATGAATGTTTCAGATTAAATATAAGTAAAATATCACGCGAGTTAGTTCTGAGGAAGAGATAGACAGATAGAGTCGAAACGCCAGGATCTAATGGCAAACTGCTAACTGTAACAGAAGCATGAATAATGAAGAAAGATAGTTGTTATTGCTTATACCGCTGCTGAGATTGCACCTGGATATCTGAAGGTCAAACATTCCATACTAATGAAGCACAGAAGAATCCTACATTGAGGTGGCACTTTGTTTTTACGATAGAGGATCAAAGATTCCAGGAGATAACTAAGAAATAATGAATTCTACTTCCAGGTTATCAACAATTTAAAGGAAGAATATTGGGACCTAGTGGATGGACAGCATCAAAAACATTATTAATAAGACGGGAAGTCAAGAACAAGCAAACGAGGAAAACTGAGACTACTTCTTGAAAAATTACTCAAGCACTGGAACTTGCAAATATATGAAAAACCTATTTAACTTTTTCAGGTGTAATTCAATACTGGTAAGAACATTAGCCAGCAGAGTAGCTGTTTTCTGGAATTCCGTGTTTGCAAAATATAATTCTCGCCGAAGCGATAGAAGTCCACCGCTTTCAATGGTGTCTACTGCTGTCTAAAACTGTAAGAAAATGAAAAAATCGCTATACATCGACAAGAAAGCGTAATATTTTGAACGCCATTTTTTCGCTAAGAAATGCTACTGGAGGAGGTATACAGGAAAACCAAAAACAATGTGACCGAGAAAATACGGTATTAATACCGCCTACAATCTTTCGAGTGAGAAGAGGCAGAAGGAGTACAAGTGTCACCTAAAGAGTAACTACAAGGCATCCGATAGACCTGGACAAAATAAAGATACTAGTAAGAATAAGTCTATATAAAATAATGTTTCTTTAAAACGTACTACTCTACGGCGCTTCCGGGAAGCGCTGCACGGTGGCCCGTGTGAAAAGACTCTTATTCACACGGGCGCGGCCACAGATTTAGCAGCGCCACGGTGGCGTGTAGTCGCCGACTCCCACCAAAACGTCAACCATAAATTAGTGGATCCACTCAGCAGCGCTGCATAGTGGCCCGTTGTAAACAAAGGAATAAGTTACGTTTAGCAATACCGTAAGTTCATCACATCACCATTAATAATTATGACATTACCTACACAGTATTTACACTATGTATGTATCTATGACCCATAAATGCCACACAGACGCAAAAATATAAGAAATAAACGACTGTTTACATTACCAACACCGTAACCTGCATCGGTATCCACAGAAACAAACAACGTCGAACGGCGTGTAACGTCACACCAATAATATAGCGTTTTTGGCCAAGTGGTTTTATTCTATTCTATGGCAATTTAATAATTTTAATATATTAATTATTATGTGATTATTGCTGCCAGGCACATGTCCTGACTTTTCCCCTTTGAAATGTATTACCCTGTAATACCCTGTAATACATTTCAAACAATATAAAATTCATGCAACTTCTCCATAAAAGAGGTTTAAATACTCAACAAAGCCTTATGCACGTAACACTATTATAAAAGTTATAAATGTCATTGTAAATATAAATTAGAACCGATAAGCTCTGACATTTTCTAAATTTTTTAAATCATTTAAAAGCTTTCCAAATCACAAAATAATGCAATAATGCGATGTATCCGCCTAATGGAAAATACTTGTTTGATGGGCCTCCTCTCCCTGTTCCCCGTTGATACCCACTTAAAAATTTCAGCTGATATCTGCAGAGATAGCAGGTATTGATTTACAGAAGCCGGTTTCTGTTTAGGCCTTTTCAGGGATTATTTAATCCCCCTTAACTTAAATACCATTAAATTTATCTTGCCTGGAATATTTCATGAAGATTAAAATTGACTTACTCCTAAATATAATATAATCAGTTTAGTGCATATTTCAATCAGTATCACTTTCTTTTTGGCGTTTTTTTAAGCACGAACCAAAAATTATTACTACGATGTGAAATTCTGAGACTACACTCATAGGAAGTTAGTCGAAAGTAAGACATTGAGATTTCAAATAAATTCCAATAACATATATGTTCCACATTCAACCAATTCAGCGTATCTAACATCAGTTGACTACTGGTAAACCTATTACGATTTAATATAATACGCATAGCTTTTTATTTGTACAACATACGTACAATATGGAAGAGCAATATATAAAATGGGGTAATATCAAGGTGTGATAAATAGATAATTTTGAATATATTGATAAGTATTGAGAAATTATAGTAAGGAATTCATTTTTTTCCATTTTTTTATATATACTTTATGCGTCGATTAAATTTTAATTTTCTATCAATTATCAAACCTAAATATTTTATTTAATCCAAAAATTCAAAATTTTCACCGTTTATTCCTATTTTCAAGTTTAAGTTCAGGAATTTACTATACAAAAAATTACCACCGACAAACATACATTTAGATTTTAGTTCATTTATTTTTAATTTATTTAATTTACGTTTCTCCGTTAATAATTGTAATTCTAAATTTACTGTGGTCACCATTACTTAGAAGTTTGTACTTTCATTGTAAATAAGCTTATCATCGACACAAAGATGAATTTTGCATTTAATTAATACATTTGCAAGATCATTTATATACAGGATGAACAGCAGAGGACTCAATATGCTACTTTGGGGAACTCCAAAGTTATTTATTCTAGGATAAAGTAGAATTTCTTTTTGTAAGTTGGTAACGATTAGATACATAGCTCAGAATCCAGTACCATTAAATCCATATTTTTTAACTTAAAAATTAATATATTACGGTCGGTTGCCTCGAAAGCTCGTTTAAGATCTACAAAAACAGCACATATAGCAACTCCGGATTTGTCTACCAATTGCTTCCATTCAAAAATCACTAATTGCAGTACTGTTTCACAAGAGTGCTTTCCACGAAAACCTGATTGATGTATACTCAAAATATTATTCCACTTTATATAGTTAAGCATCTGATTGTACACTACTAAATCCAAAATCTTTTCACAGAATGGTAACATGTTAACTGGTCACAGCTGCTCATCCAAATCAGTATTTGGTATTTGTGGTACAGGTACTACAGGTACAGGTATTACCTTTCCAAATTAATAAGATTCAAAAAAGGATATCCCAAAATATGAAAAAGACTTTTCATTATATCTTTACCGATCTCATCAGTACTTTGTTTGCTTACTTATTATTTTATATAACTCTTGTAGAGTTATTAAATTAAAACATTCAAATGCAGAGTCAATATCTGGCATGGTACCATTAATTATATCAACATCTGAATCTGCGGAACCTATTACTTTCAATACTACATATATAATACTCATTTAATATATTTGAAATACCATTACTGTAAATAACTCCATTATAATTTAAATCTTCCAATCAATTGTTTTAAATTTTACTACATTAATTTTAGGTTTGTCTTCCTCCTCTTATCTGGTAAAACCGAAATGTTTATAAGCCTTATTTTTATTTCCAACATCTTCCCTACATTCCCTCTTTATCCATTTATTTTCAAATAAATTAACCTTAACTTTTTTTCAGGAGCAACAACATTTATAGTGTCTTATATACTGCAATAACGCGAATGCATTTGCGTTGTAATTTAAAAATTACAACACCGTGACAACAATGACCCTAGTTCAGGATAGCATAGCACAAATTTGCATGAAAAAAATCGTAGTAGGCTGTCAGCAATGTTTTTAACGAGACACAATTAACAAGACTTCTAATCAAGAATATCATTTTCGATCATTTTTTAGATAGTTCATCAATATGTTGTTTCCAAGACATTTGAGGGTAAATATTTACACCAAAAAAACTTTACTTGATTGGTATAATTAGGAAACTCATTCTCGTCATTCATAGGACGCAAAGTAAACAAAATCTACTGAGTTTTATCCTGATTGAGATACATCTTATTCGCCAAAAACCACTGTTTTACGTTATTTTGTGTTGTTTGTACATTCTGCTGGAGGACACTGACCCGATCCGCACTGTTTAAAATGGTAGTATCATCCGCATAGAGGATGAAATTGGAAATGCCATCACTGCCATCATTAATGTAAATAAGAAACAGTACAGGTCCAAGAACCGACCCCTGTGGTACTCCATGATTCATGGTTAAGCATAATGATTTACTCCCATTAAAAGACACAAACTGTGATCTGTCACTCAGATACGATTTAATAAGTGATACAATATTTATATCAAAGTTATAACGCAGAATTTTTTGTAACAAGATGTTGTGGCTCACACAATCAAAAGCCTTAGATCATAAAAAGTACCAGAAACAATGTTTTATTTTCAAATCCACTTAGAACTGAGTGCGTTAAGTTGTTTATTGCTAGAGTAGTGGATTTTTTATTCCGAAAGCCAAATTTACAGGAGTGAAATAGATTGTTTTGATCAAAATATTGATTTATTTGTTCCTTGAGAATCTTTTCCAAAATTTCAGCTATGATTGGAGTTAAGGAGATAGGTCTATAGTTTGACGGGTCATCCATGGATCCCTTCTTATGAATAGAGATAACTTTTGCTAGCTTAAGAATATCAGGGAATACATTTTTCCTGATACATTCATTAGATAAATATGTAAGAGGCTAATAATTAAATTTTTAATAGTTTATATCATTTTTACGTTGATATTATATGGATCCATACTTGTTGTATTTTTGAGTTGAACTATAATCCCTCATTTCATTGAAGGTAACTTCGCGAAAGCTAAAATTAACAAGTCGGTTAGTGTGATGAATATAATCAACAAAGCTAACATTAGTAATTGACAAATTATCAATAATATTCTGAGCAATGTTGGCAAAGAATTGATTAAAAGTATGAGCATTAATATGACCCGTAGAAGGCATATCATAACTTGTATTATTTATTTTAATAACCTGCCACATGGCTATTTGGAAATTACTAGAATTATTGCCAAAATTATCATTAGCAATTTTTTTTGCTTTAAAAATTTCACGCCTATAATTACGCCTGCAGGAATTAATCATATCTCTAGTGACAAGACCAGGATCTCTCCTTATATTCGTACCATGTACAACGTGTCTAAGCATTAATACCAAGGGACGATCTCCTGACTTTAAATAGAATTTTGGAATAGACACGTCATGAAAAATTGTTTGTACAAACTGGGTACGACGAGCCCAACATTTTATTGTAACGTCAGGTATGTTAAAATATTTTATTAATTAAAACCACAAATAAATTCTATTAATAATTAATAATAATAGCGACAAAAGCAGTTGAATTTGTTGTATAAAATAGGTGTGTACGTATCTCCTATTATTTTGTATGTTCTTTTACAAAAGATATGGAACAAAAAACTTTAGACCTTATATCCCTTAAAATTTTCTAGACAAAGTTATTTATTTTTTTCGCTCTGTTGACTAATTTTCTTTATAGAATAGACTTATCGATTCTTCTGTGTGTATACGACCTAGGACCCCGTCCAAGTGGCATGTCCAATTAAACCCGAAAATATCCCGCTCATGAATATAACATTAAATAAACAGGCCCATCGAGAATCGCGCCGTATTATCAAAATTTGAGATGGCGTGGGTTCTGTTTCCGTATGAATTCCCCCGTCGCGTCAGATCATTTGAAAATCTCGCACGAGCTTCGGTTTTGTTAAATTTTCGGGACGCTTCGGGCCATCAGCGTATGTTTGACTTTTCCGCATTTCCACTATCGCCGGGGAATTGGATCGACCAACTTTGTTTAGAGCAAAAAGTACACCCCTCGTACAGGACTTTCCATGTATCCTTGAGAAACACAGATTTTTAGAACTATATTTCCACCTGGAAGCAGGGTCGTAGCCAAAAATTTTTTAGGGGGATGTTTAGTATAGAACATTTTTTTTCAGCCGATATGACAACATAAATGTTCGAAAATTCTAACAATAAAGTAATAACAAATATACAAATAAATCCCTATCTGGGGTTTGTTTAACCCCATTACGTCAGGGTTTTACCATCAACTCAAAACCCCCAACAATTTATGCTTTTCAGCACTATTAAACGCATATAACCCTATAACTCAAATTTTAAACACAAAACCCAAACTGTTAACTCCCACACTCATAACTAATCACCCTATAATCCAATAACCAATAAACCCAATAACCGCGTTACTGAATTCTTATCTTACATTGCGTGATTTGTCAGTGCTCTTTAAACAAAACGTTTTTCTCCTTCTGGTATATCTTTTTTTAGCGTTCAACAAAAATCAGCCATCATATTTACGTCCCATCTTGCTTGGTAACGGGTTTTCATTACCTTTATGTCTTGATGGAAACATTCACCTTGTTCTTCGATAAACTGACCAAGACTATAATGTTGGAATCGTTACCAAGGAATATAGGACGTAAATACAGTATGCGCCAAAAGTATGGAATAAATTCAATAAAAACGAAACAATTATTTTGTGGGAAAAATCCTCGAACAGGACGATTTTTAATTTAAAAAATACATATTTTAGCGTAAAATGCGATTTTCAAATGTCATTTGTTTTCGAGTAATGACGTCATCGATTTTTTTTAAATGTCAACAACATATTTTTTTCCTTGATTCTGAAAGATCGTCAAATTCTCTATCAGACAGTACTAAAATTTTGCCGTCTTACATAGGAAATTTTTCGAGTAAATGACGATTGAATGTTAGAAAACGTAAATTTTATCCAAAAAAAAGTAACAATTCTGAGGTATGAAAAATAAAATACAATTGGGTATGTGCTCTGCCATCCAATGAGGATTTTCCCGACTCCAATATCTGCAAGTTTGACGGTTTACTGTACCATTCAGACAAAATGTGGCCTCATCTGAAAAAAATATTTGCCGGTGTAAATTTCTATTTCCTTGACATAAATCCATTAAAATTTCGCAAAAGTGTAAGCGGCGATCGGGATCATCTTCATTGAGTTCCTGCAGAAGTTGAATTTTGTAGGGATGATATTTTTCCTTCCTCAAGATACGTAGAGCACTGTGCTCTGACTAGTGTCATTGTTTAATGCAACCAATCGTGAAGAATTATGAGGATTATCCACCATACTTATCAAAATGTTATGTTTCTGATTTTCATTAATGCTTGGACGTCCAGGTTTTGGAATATTTACAACATTGCCAGTTTCTCTAAATTTATACTCTACCTTACTGACTGTTGATTGGCTGATAGGGCGATCTGGATATTTTTCATTCCCGCATCCGATAAGAATTAAAATTTCAATTTTTTGAGTAACAGTTAAATGTGCCATAATGTCGCTTACAATACTTATTAGAAAGTCGGTGTGACAATGACACTTTGCAAAGATTTTCACCTACGTGATTCATAAAAGAACTATGGAATTCGAAAAACTAAACTTGATAACGTTTTTGCTTTATTTTAATTGATTTACGTTTTCTAACATTCATTCGTCATTTACTCGAAAACTTTCCTATGTAAGAGGGCAAAATTTTAGTACTGTCTGACATTTGAAAATCGCATTTTACGCTAAAATATGTATTTTTTAAATTAAAAATCGACCTGTTCGAGGATTTTTCCCAAAAAATAATTTTTTCGTTTTTATTGAATTTATTCCATACTTTTGGCGCATACTGTATAATGACTGATTTTTGTTGAATGCTAAAAATAGATATACCAGAAGAGAAAAAAACAATGTGAAAGGATTCAGTGACCCCAAAAACATATAATAAACATGGTCTGACCCCCAGACTTTTTTTGTGGAGCTGTATTATTATGCATTTATTGTACAAATGCAATAAGATATGACATACCTTCAAATGCAAATTATTCATTTTAAAAACAAAGAGTAGAGGAATACAACATATAATTTATATTACAAAATCAGACCGTCTTCATTTATTTGAAAATATATCTAAAATAAATTGATTTTCTATAGCAATGTTCTTCTAAATATTCAAAACTGCCAGATCATAAACAATTTTGGCCAGATAAATTCAGTAAGTAACTTTTAAATTTTCTTAGTGATAAAAAATCTTGTTCTGGGGTAGTTCTAGTTATTACTAGAGTTGCTGAGAAGGCTATAATAATATAAATACACTTGGAGTGGTTTATTTGTTACAATTATTTAGTGCATCAATAGCATTTTTGGCGTATCATCTAGGGGATATGATTTCCACTTGATAGATATTTATTGCAGCTTTTCTGCAATTCTGGGAAATAATTTAGTGATTTGTATGGTTACCACCATACCAAACAATTCCTAAGGTGAACTGTCAAATTCAAACAACTTTCTTTCGCGTCTACTTGATTATTGTTTGATTGTTGAGCTTTTAAAATATATTAACTGAAACCTTTATTGCATATATTATTGCTATTGTTATTTGTCAAATTTAGATAAACAGTTTATATTTTAGTGTGCATTCAGGTTGAAGTGTTGGTATCACGCCATTGCAAAAAGAATTGCGGACTGTAAAGCGGTTTTTACAGTACTTAGGTAGCAACTTTTGCAAAGCAGAAATAGTAGTTTTCTGTGTTGTAAACCTTGATTAAAGTTGTCCATACTCATGTACAAATTTTGGCTGTATAACAACAAAGACAAGTCCAAGAATACATATTTAATAATTATTTCGAAGAAATATAGTTTCTACGCCACTGCTTCTCATTTACAAAAACAGATAACATACTCCACAAAAAACCTTTTTGTTTAACCTTGGAATGTGCCAGGTCTAATTTCATTGTTCGTTTTCAGTTAAAGTGCTACTTCAACAATAATTAAAGACCGAGGGATAACAGAAATACTAATTAAATGAGGAATTAAAAGTTTCCTATTTGCAAATTGTTTCAACTGTAGCAGGTAGGATATCGGAAATTTCGAGATTTTCATGTATCCCTTCCCTGTTTAGATTGCTGTCTTAATTTGAGAAGTTTTATAAGTAGGTAATTAATAATAATGATACCAGTTTGACAAGTGCTTCCTTGCTGTCAAGTACAGACTGACATAAATTGTTCAAGGAAGTTCATTAGATTAATGAGGGTAAAGATTTAAAATTATTTTCAAAGAGATTAAACTATTACTGACTTATCTATGATGTTATGGAATTTTAATAACATAGCGTCCTACCGGAACGACAGATATGACTTATTTGGATATTTTGAAAACATTATTTATTTATTTATTTTGCTATTGATCCACTATTATCATACAATATGACATTGAATAAGTCAAATAATAATAAAAACAAAATATATACAGGGTTAACTATGACTAAGTACAAATATTTTAAGAGAGGATAGAAAAAAATAAGAATTAACAGAATTTCCTTTCAAAAAATTTCCAAACTTATTTATAAAGCGAAAAAAATTTGTTTTCGATATTATATTAAATCCTTATTTAACGCCGCCAATGCGAGAATCAGAGTATGCAACCAGCAAGCAACCGTCATGCAACAGTCGGCCACAGTCGGCAGTCGGTCCAGTCGAGTCGGTTCACTGTCATGTTATAATTTAATTCCTGTGTTTACGTTGTAGTTTTGTGTTCTTCTTCAGTTTTTAGTGCCTTATTTTAATTTTAAACGTTTTACAGTTAATAAATAAAGGAATATGTGTCGGGTACAGATATTTTCCCACAATATAGTTCGCCAGCTTGTTTTTCTAGGTTATGGGACAAGACTGCCGCGGGTGTTAAACGTTTTCTGTTATCTATTAGAACCTACCTACTCATCCCTTTCTTCGATTTTGTTATAATACATAGGCATTATATCTAAATAACTGTACGTACGGGAAGTATGTTTATCGGTAGTGAGTGAAAATGTAGTTTTACCAGTTTGTAACCAAATAATGAATGCAAAATACTGGAGCTAACTCAGGTATTATTACTAATAAGAATAATTTTTGTCATTTCTGCATTTAGAAACACTGCAAACGACCGCATGGTATTTGTTGACAGATTTAATGTCAACTATGGATCTAAACCATAAGCCATCTCAGTCGATACTCATCATAGGCGCCGACTTTCCGTAGGAAAAGAGTTTTGCCCCATTTTTTAAATATCGAGCTAAAATTCTGGAATAACTTTTTTATTGTCTTTTAGGGCTTCCTGAGCACGTGGTTAAAATTTTTGTACATAGTTAACCCTGTATAAAAACAATTAACAAATAACAAAATATAAAACACTTATAACTACGTATACATAACAGATTAACATGGATACAATACATAACACATTAGCACTATACATAATATACACTGTATAATATAATCCACTATATACAATTACTAAAATCACATCCAAAATACTACTCAATATTATAATATGAGTAACTAATAAAAGTTCCTTAACTAGTTTTTTAAAACCTGGAACGCTCGTAATACATTTTATATTATCAGGAATGTGACAATTTCGGAGCTATGACAAAAGGACTGTTTTCTGTCTTGATTAGGTGACGCTTAGGAGTAAAAAACTATTGTTTGTTGGATATGTAACCCATTCGTCAAACTATAGGGTTTGGAATCCAGAAAAGCAAAGAATTGAAATAAGTTGTAATGTTACTTTCAACGAAAATGAAAATGGAAATAAAAAAGGATAGTGTCCCTAAAATTTGGAAATTTAAAAGAAAGTGATATTCAAGACGAAATACAGGAAATTACATACAATTTCTGGGAAATAAAGTTTAGGTCTCCTTATGAAGCTTAGGGGGAAAAAAGTATAGCATTCCATTAGAAAATCCAAAGTTAATATCGCTATAACCTTGAAAGCATAGTCAAGGTTAAAAAACTGCAACGCCATTTCATTTGCTCCATGACGCTAACTAATTTCTATTTGACACATTTTTTCGTAGAATGCGCCCTTTTCGAAATATATAGCCTTCTCAAGTTAAATGGACCAGCCAGTATAGAATTTTGTCCAGACTTCGGTGTTTCCTTCAAATTATATTTTAGACACTGACTGAGTTAAAAATTACACTTTACTAACGTTTGGAGAAAATAGTACATTATACTATAAGGGAGAGAAATGCGTTATTTTGACAGAGGTGCAATTTGAAGCCCGAGGGCTACAATGCACCGAGGACAAAATAGCATCTCTCCCGAATGGTATATACTATTTTTTCCACGGTCTCATTAACTTAAAAACACATATTTTGTCATTATGAAGTAAGTAGCACAAGAATTATTGTATTCGGATTTGAGCATTTATTTAGTAGTCGTTGAGTTATTGTCATAATTACAAAATAAACAAACAAAAAGAATTGTCAAATTAAGGTGCTAGTTTGGTTTAGTTTAAAGTTTGTTTAGTGCACAATGAATAATTGTGAGTCGGAAGAGATTGTGGAGGCTGCAAATTTTGCTATAAGCAATTTGCTGCCTACGAAGTCAAGATCTTTATACGATATAGCCTACAATCGGTTCAAAAAGTGGTGCGCCGAGAAAAATGTTCAAGTATACAGCGAGAATGTTTTGTTGGCATACTTCAGTGAAAATGCAAAGAATTACAAGTCTTCCACATTATGGACGCAATATTTTATGGTTAAGTCATGCTTGATAATTTACGACAACATAGATATAAGCAAATTCCCCAAGCTGATCGCATTTTTGAAAAGAACCGGTGACGGATATCAATGGAAAAATTCGAAAATATTGACAAAGGGTGAAATCGACCGTTTTCTATCAAGTGCAGATGACAAAGAATTCTTAATGATTAAGGTAAGATTACTTTTGTTGTTAGGTATTTCAATTATTAAGAATTTAGATTTTTTATAGGTTGGATTAATTCTGGGGATTGCCGGAGCTTGTCGAACTGATGAACTAGTCAATTTAACTGTAGATGATATTGAGGATGTAGGCTCTTCCTTGATTGTAAAAATTGTAAACACTAAGACAAAGATTCCACGAACCTTTCTGGTTACCGATGTGGGAAATATGCTTGAATTGCTTCGAAAATACCTGTCCCTTCGTCCTCCGCACGTCAAACATAAGCGCCTTTTTTGTACTACAAAGCAGGAAAATGTAGTTCGCAGCCAGTTGGCAAGAATACCATGGGAAAAATTCCGAGTATAGTAGCTTGGTATTTAAAATTACCTGATGCTGCATGTTATACTGGTCACTGCTTACGAAGATCTTCAGCGACATTACTGGCAGATGCTGGTGTGGATATCATGACAATAAAGCGTCATGCTGGTTGGAAATCACCGACAGTCGCTGAGGGTTATGTCGAGAACTCCATTGAAAATAAGACCAAAATTGCTAATCAGGTTTTAGTAGGTACCACTACTAGCGCAATCACAAAAACTGTAAATGTAAGCGAAAGTAATATTCCTTCTAATATTAATTTTGAAAATTGTACAAATGTAACATTTAATTTAAATGTCAATAAATAATTTCAATGTTATCTTTTTTTTGCATGAAAAACGTTCTCCATAATGTAAACTCCCTTGGGAGCATTATACTCCCTTGGGAATAATCGACTACTACTGTTTTAATTTTGATGTCATAGAAACTCCCCACCGTGGAAAAAGTATTTAAATATATTTTTATAGCGCTTATTTCATCTTTCAATTTGTACTGTGTACTATTTAAAAAACAATGTCGGTAATATTATCGTTCTGTCTGATTAAGTTTTAAACATTCCAGTTATTTTTTCTTGAAGTAGATTTCCTGGAGAAAGATGAACTATTATTTTTAACTAGTTTTAAAACTTCATTACGATCAAAAACATATTAAAATAATAATGAATACTAAGAAAATGCCACAATCACGAACAGAAACGGCGGCAGTCCCAGTACCTTAAACAAAGAAAACTGGAAGCATCTGAAATAATTTTATTAAATGGGGCAAATGCCGGGTCAAATTAGTCTGCGGATTTTAAGAAGACGTAATTAAATATCGTTCAGAATGCAGGAATGTACTTTAATGCAATGAATGTCACTCTCGCAAGTTCTGAAAGGCAGAAGCAAAACAACGGACTAACCGAAATAAAAGAAAAATGCAGTCAGACTTGTGTTCCGTATTACTCTACGCCTCAATCTTAAAGCGTAATGGCACTGTACACTGTAAAGAAAGTTGAAGTATAAGTGAGATTTTGCAGTGTAATTTAGGATGTGCAAAATATCTGTGATAATAGTTTTAAAGTCGTTATTATGTGACATTTTATTTTGAGTAGGTCATGCATTCTAAACCAAACTCACATTAGTGATTACTAATTGTCACATTTATTTTGACGTTTGTGATTTGAACGCTTATTGTATAAGTGTCGCATTTATTTTTACATGTGCGTTTGTTTAGTCGGTATTATACACACATAATTTTATAATGCCTGCCACATATAGTCATCGAGAATATGCTGCTATTATTTTTATTTACGCATATTGCAATGGTAGCGCTAATCGTGCAGTTGTTGAATATCGCTTCCCGAACAGAAAAGTGCCAGATAAAAATGTATACCAAACAGTCCTCAACAATGCACGTGAAACTGGAATGTTTCCCAGTGTGAGAATTACATCTGAGAGGCAAGTTGGTCCGTCTCCAAATTAATCAAACTACGGCATGGGAAGTCATTCACATAAATTTGTTTAAACGTTTAAAACGTTTCCATATTCAGTGCGTCCAGAATCTTCAGGACGGTGATAATGGTTTGAGGTTGCATTTTTGTAATTGGATAAACGCAAACCATACACTTTACAAATACATATTGTTCACTGATGAGGCTCAGTTCATTCGTGAAGTAAATAATTGTCACAATGAACATCGTTGGTCAGATAAAAATCCGCACGCCATGATGGAAAGTAACTTTCAGCATCGGTTCAGCATTAACGTATGGTGTGATATGAATTGATTACTTGATCCAGTTGTGCTAGATGGTTGTCTTACTGGAGCTAGATTTGTAGAATTTTTAGAAAATAATTTGAATGATCTACTGGACCTGTTTGCTTTTGAAATTGTAATTTTTACAATACGTTTATTTTCACGTTTGCTATAACATTTTAGGCTATATTCGATGCATTCTCGATGACTAAGAAAACGTCCAGAAAATGTCAAAATAAAGGTTAAAAGAAAGTTATATTAAGCTAATATAAATATCAAATCTCCTACAATTCCTACCAATGAAGTCATATGTATGTTCTCTGATACCAAACATCTAGGTATGCTCTATTCAATAATTATCTAAAAAAATTAATCTAGCTAAATGCACTAACCTGGTTTAATGAAAACACTGTATAAATATCTAAGTTCATTCTTGAAAATTGGTAACTCGAAAATTCAACCACAGTAGATGAGATCTGACCTATTTCTGGATTTTTAGGATGGCTTCATCAGGCGGCCTCCTTTAAGTTGATTCAAATATCTAACTATAAAAATTATTATACCAATAAATTAAAATTATTTGAAATTAAATGTCGACAATGTCAAAATTGATTAATCTGTCAATTAATTTAAACATCATAACGACCTACTAAATTAATAACAAAAGTTTACCCTTTCAAGAGTGAACTACTTAGATATTTATAGAGTGTTTCATTAGAAGGTTAGTAAATTATATTATTTTCTTTAGATAATTATTGAATAGAGCATTGTCTGTGGAATTGTTCATTAGCATACCTAGATGTTTGGTATCAGATAACATACATATGGCTTCATTGATAGGAATTGTAGGAGATTTGATATTAGCTTAAAGTACCTTTCTAATACAGTAAAAAATGTTACAAAAGCTAATAATAAACAATATATGGGTACAAATTGTGGGTCTAATTCAACGCTGGTTGGGGCTTTAGTCCACAGAGTTCAGTTAAAATGTAGCAATAATGTAGTTTACACTTTAATTTGATTGACCATTATATGAGTGACTTTATGCATGAGATATAACATTTTAGGGCGAAGTCTGTTCTATAAAACAAGCTATTATATTTTATTATACCACTCCTCAGCGGACATTCAGGGATAGCCAGTATGGAATTACAATGAAAAGAATAGTACGTAAGGCAGTTAAACCTATTTTTGCTGTTTTATAACTTTTATTATTATTATACGCATTTGGGCTGTCTACATACAATTCAATCTCCAAAATATTATGTTGCTAATATGTTTTAAAAAAAAACAACACTTTTACTTACTCATTTAGATTTGGAATAATATCTATATGAAGCTACTGAAATAAAAAATAAGGGTGCAATGGTGGTGGTCCCAAATTGTCAAATGCGTGAAAGTCTTTAATTTTTCAGCTGAATGTATATGACATAAACCATCATCCTGATTCAGTGATTACAAAGCATTGTCGCACACAACCTATCATCAACAGTCTTGGAGATAATCTAACTTTAACCTGTTGCGAGTCGTAACGTTAAGACTTTAATAACACAGGTCCACAAAAAATAAGTGATCGACTCGGAAAACGTCTTGAAAAAATCCAATAAGCTGAATTCACTACAAACATAGAACTTGAATTGAAACCGTCAAACTTAGAATTGTATGACCATTTTAACATAACATAACCCTGGTTACCTGGTTACACATAACTATATAATTTTTCATTAAATAAATCGCAAACTTCCTGCTGAGTTCTAGTCATATTCTCGCATCCGATAACAATTAAAATTTCAATTCTTTGAGTAACAGTTAAATGTGCCATAATACTTTAAATTGAATAATAATTTCTATGTCGCTTACAATACTTATTAGAAAGTCGGTGTGACAATGACACATTGCAAAGATTTTCACCTACGTGATCCATAAAAGAACTATGGAATTCGAAAAACTAAGCTTGATAACGTTTTTGCTTTATTTTAATTGATTTACGTTTTCTAACATTCAATCGTCATTTACTCGAAAACTTTCCTATGTAAAAGGGCATTTTAGTACTGTCTGATAGAGAATTAAACGATCTTTCAGAATCAAGGAAAAAAATATGGTGTTACCATTTAAAAAAAAATCGATGACGTCATTACTCGAAAACAAATGACATTTGAAAATCGCATTTTACGCTAAAATATGTATTTTTTAAATTAAAAATCGACCTGTTCGAGGATTTTTCCTAAAAAATAATTGTTTCCTTTTTATTGAATTTATTCCATACTTTTGGCGCATACTGTATATGAATAGTCATTGAAAAAGAACTACTCAGTCGTTAACGTATAAAATAAAAAAAGACGAGTCGACAATTTTTCAGACCAAGTAAACCACCGCGTAGCTTATAATCATTTGTATTGATCTTTTCGAATGATCTGTGTAGTGAGTTCGATGTACTCTTCTTTTCTTTGACAACACGTTCTCTGTTCAACATCCAACGAAGTCAGTGATTTATATTCCATCAACCCTGGTAATGTTGTTCCATTTTCTTGATATTTTGATGAAAGCTTGAATGAAAGCATCTTCGACGGTGCTCAAATTCATACGATGTTGAGCATTTTTGCACCAATGAACAATGAAGAAAATGCAGCTTGATTTAGCTTTAAGAAATCCTAAGAGTGAATATTATGAGAAAACAGTTGCTGATATACTTTGGTGTTGGGTTGCCTGATGAACTACAAGCTATACTTTCTCGATTCGCGTCTAGATTACTTTCCACAAAGCCTTAGAGAAGTCAACGATGAAGAGAGAAAATGTCATGAAATATAACTGATACCTACTCCAGAGATCACTCGACGACGAGAGGATAAGAAACAGACAACCATAAACTCTATGGTTTTTTACCTTTCCGACTTGGAAGATCGGGTGTCCACTGTCCTGGTTAAATTGTCTCAAGGTTATATGGTTTTTGGATTTCTGTCTGTCATGTTTATTGGGTCTGTGCCTGTCTCCTGTTATACGATTATTAGGTTTCTGTCTCTTTATAAACTTTTTCTTCCTCTGGGTTGAGTTTATTGAGAAGCTAGAAAACAATGAGATTTGCTGGAGCAACGATAAATTTTTCAGATTCGGATAATCTTAACTTATTTAAATTCTATATTGCGATGTTATTTGATCAATAACCACCAGTATAATATTTTGCTGTTTCAACTGATAAGATATTATGTTTGATAGTGAATATTAGAGCTTGATCTTTGAAGATGTTTGCTAAATGTAGACAACATCCGTGATATGTAGGTACTAATTTCAAAGCTGGTTCAGGAGCAAAAACAAATCATGGTTTTTATCCACATCTTAGGCTACTTTTTTTGTAAACCTGTGTAAGTTCGATCCAAGTAAATATGAGTTGCTTATTTTTAAAACAATATTTATTCTGCGTAAAATGTATTTCGAAGAATTAATATTATAAAGGTCCATGTTCAAATCAGTAATTATTGATGGAAACTGTTAAGTTACCTATTGAAAGAGAGTATATACAAGAGTACTTACTTTCAATCGAAGTTGCCACTGTTCTACCTCCTGAAACTTTTATTTGTTTTATACTAAAAATATTATCGATAGTTTATTGTTAGCTTAGAAATTATATTCTTTACTTTTAATTTGTGTAGTTAGTAAAATATGTTGACTAATCTTTTTTCGTTAATTTTATATCAAATAATAAACATTTCACAGTGTCTCGTCTCCTTTAAAGAATTTCATTCCGTTTTTTTCCTTCAAATATTGACGAAAGATATTTGGTGTAAACAAGACTCCGATATTGGATTTTTCTTTTGTTTCTCTTGTATTTTGTCAATCTGTGTTGTATAGAACCAACCTCGCGGCAAATTTCATATGATTTTCATTAAAAAAAAGTATATGAGACGCGGTTTATATACCGATAGAAAATCGACATTTGTTATTACCTGCAGCATATCATACCACAGTACGTTTAGTAATTTCGAAACTGGAAATAAATACATTTTTGTAACACTTTTAGAAAGTTTTATTTTGCAAATTGTTACAACAAGGAATATGGACTTCAAACTGTACTACCTAGCATTTATAAATATGAAGACATTGCAATTAAAAAATGTTCATATTTTTCTTCCAACATTGTCATTATAAAAATCATATCAAACAATAAACAAATCGACGCCTATATAAATAATACTACTATTAATTTGAATAAATTAATTCTAGTCCTATATTTTTTTACATAAATATCACTCTGCGTAAGTACAAATTAAAGACCTACATTAGTTAATATCAACATTTTAGAGGGCTATATATTACATTAATTTTACTTACAGTGAAGCAACGTATTTACAGTACCTTACACTTAACATGACGTATATTTACAGTATGTGATTTCACAATTACGTCGCTATACTATGCTAATTTTAATCCTTGAACACATCTAAGCTAGGGCAATGTAAAAAAGAAGCATCCAAATGACATCTATACACAAAATTTGCAAACTATTTGACAGTTCGATTTAGAAACGGGCTCAATATCCTAAACGGAACTGTCAAAACATATTTACAAACCGCAAAATGGCCAAGTAGAGTTACTTAGTATCGAACTACTTGCAATAGATTTGTTCAGGTTATATAAGTTTAAGTTGCTTGAGCTTATAAAAAAATAATCTCAGTGCTCAGAGGCCACTATTGACAATTCAAATTAAGTTCGGCGCGATTCACGACTCAGTTGTTTTAAAGGTTAGAGAATCACTGGCGGAAGCGTTATCCATTTAGTCATTTCGATATAAAGTTTGACCTGTTTTCGTTGAATGTGAAGAATGTGAAGGATCTTTGTTAGTGTTTCGTGTTCGTAAGTATTATTATTATTATCACCAGTGGTTTTCTGATTCTTAGTTATTGTTTTTTAAGACTGAAATTAACTTTAGGATACAAAGTGCCACCTTTGTGGCGACACGAAAAGCACACATTTAATTCGAGTAAAACTTGCTATTTTTTATCCAACCAAAATCTCTTATCGAATTATTAATTTGTAGGATATATGGATGTAGTCATAGATACTTTGTCAAACATTAATCGCCATATTGCTAATTGAGTTCATTTGTGATTGTTTGTGCTTCAATTTGCTGAAAACTGGAGTGCGCGAAGGAAGTTTCTTTGAATCTTCTTCCAAAGAAATTTATGAATATGTCCACCAACGTTTTATGGATTAGTGCAAAAAACATTAAGCAGTATTCAGAAAATGTATGCATGATGGTGTATTTCTCAAATTTGTCAAATAAAATGTAGCCGTCAACGCTTTGGGATATAAAAGAGGAAGCAAATATTTAAAGTTACGTGCTTTTCTCAAGAGACAAAATGAGGGATATGTACCGAAAAAATCGCGAGTATTTACAAAGGAGCAAGTTGATTGCTTTTTGAATAGTGCACTAATAATTTATATTTTATGACGGAGGTAAACGTTTTAAAAATAAAAGAACAAAATTTTTAAAAAGCTTCTTTATAGGTCGTCCTAATATTGGGGGTTGCAGACGCATGCCGTTCTGATGAATTAGTCAATTTAACAATTGATGTTGAAGATGTGAAATCAACCTTAAATATAAAAATCTCCAATATCAAAACAAAGACAATTATTTAAGTTTTCGTAGAAAATATGTTGCTTTACGTCTACCCAGATTTGTAGAACATCGGTATTCATAAAATCAGTGCCGTCTTACAAGAAGTGAAGCTGGACCACTGGAAAGAGTACAGTGGACACGCATTACGGCGATCGTCTGCCACCCTTTTAGTTGACAGCAGGATAGAGATCAAGTACTGGGGCGGAAGGCTACATCGAAAACTCACTTTTGAATAAAGAAAATCCTACACGTGTTGGACTGCTTTGAGAATTGACCAAGAATGAGTCTAGTGGCAATTTCAGTGGTTTATTTAATTTTAATACTTGTTCAAACTGTTTAACTTCAAAAGCACAATCAGAAATAAAATGTAATTGAACAAAATGTTTTCATTATATGAAATAACAGCTTACAACACCAGAGTCAGGTTTCCAATCATCAGGTGCATGCGCATTTCAACTAAAAAAATGCCGGTCAATATAATTCTAAATTCTTTCAACTCATTAAATTTTATGCACAATATGCTATTTTTTAAAGAAAATGAACATGCATAATATGCGTTTACATATTTGAGTTATATGTATTATTAATTTTCTCTTCAGAAGTTCCAAAATTGCTTGGGCATTTATTTCTTTTAATTTTTATAGTAGAATATCATAGCTTGTATTCCGCTTATGTTTATTTCAATATTCGTTAGGATTAAGATCACACAAACATGTCACAATTTCAACCAATTCAGTCCTAAATGTATGATTATTATTCGCATTATTTCGTTTTAATTAATAATATGACTGAATAACAGCTATCATTAGTTGTCAGCGATCAACGGTTGAATTTAAAATTCACCAAATAGAAATCACAGAAGCTACACGCATGCACTATGCAATATATTATATGTCAAACGCCTTTTTATAACACATTTTGACCGGTGAAACTTCCATACGATCAAATAGTATCGCACGAATTGCTTGAACGACAACACCACATACTATGCCATCATCGCTTCAACGGTTAAATCGACCTGGGTTTTACCTACAACTTGTACAATAAGATGCACAGTATGTGGACCATTTTTGCTAGTAGCAGAAGAACTAAACAAACAGCAGACAAGATGTTTTATATTACAAACCATCGCAACCAACGACTCTCTATATATAGTTAAAAAATTTTACCGTATGGGGGCGCGCTCAACTTGAATCACCAATAGTTACTTCTATATGTAATATTCAAATTAACATGTCTAGATTTATATCAGAAGCATTAATCGATAACATAATTTTCACGTCAAAGAGAATTATTTAAATACCTTATCAATCATTTATGAATATTTATAAATGGTAAAGTGGTTAAATATTTTAAGCATTAATTACACTAAATGATAAACATGCTAAGATACTTAGCACGTAAATATGTGAATTATAAATATACGCAATCATTGCAAACCTATTTTGAAACTAAGCAACACTACTTAGATGCTCGCTTTACAATATTTTTACATCAACTTCTACACTTAAGATTTACTACCAACATCTATGAAATCAGTCTTGATAAAAAATACGGGAATCTCTTCAAATTAGTTGCCGACGGACAGTATTTTATAAACGCTTAAAACTCTTAAGTACGTTTCTATAGATCACAATTCCCTAAAAATTTGAATCTATTACTTACTGAATCCCTTATCAAGATCAGTTTATATCACAAACTGACGCACATTCTGTATATTAAATCAATTATCACCAGCACTAGTTCAGAAACACTAATTTTTTTAAGTTTGCGCCAAGCCTAAAAGTTTTCGGAAGGCCCGTCTAAAGTCCATATTAAAAATAGTGTAAATAATCGGGTTTAATACAGAATTGATGTAACCTAACCAGGTTATGAAGTTAATTAGCCTGCCAGAGGGGCAGCATATAGGGCAGAACGGTTTGATCACATACATTAAGAAGAACGGCAACCAGCACACCACAAACACACCCATGATGATGCCCAGGGTCCTAGCAGCCCTTCTCTCTTTAGACAGAGAGATCCTTTGCTTCTCTTCTATAAACTGGTAGACAAATCCAGGTCTCTTGGGCTCGCTTAACACTACTTTTGGACTAGGCTTTGAGTTTGAAATGGTGATGGTAGTAGTGGAACTTAAAGTTCCTTTGTTGTTATCAGAAGTGCACGGGTTTGAGTTCCTTCTTTGAGATAAGGACGAGTTTTCTGCGTTGTCGGTAAGAGAATCTTCGTGAGTCAGAATTGGTTTAAGAGTATTAGTATCTCCATCTTTGGTTTTCTTCTTCTTGGTCTTCTTATCTTTGGTCGTTTTTCCATTGACTTCTAGTTGCTCGTTGTGGTTAGTCTCGCTGCTTACGCTTTCCCTATCCTGCTGGTTATCCTTGTTGTTTGCGTACACGTTCTTGGATATGTTTATCTTAGAAGCTTGTGCTCGTTCCCTCAATCGCCTCTTGGTGGCTATGAATATTTCAACGTAGACTATAGTCATTATGAACAGAGGGATGAAAAATGATCCCAGAGAAGAGTATATGACGTAACCTTGACGTTCCGTCAGCTTACATACTTGTCTTTGAAGGAAAACGTCTGGTTCGGGCCAGTCGTTCCAACCTATAAGTGGTGGGGAACTTATAAGTAGTGACAGAATCCAAACCCCTGCAATCATTAGGAGCACGCGCTTTACCGTCCTCTTCTGCGCGTAGTTGATGGGGTCTGTTATTGCCCAGAATCGATCTAAGGCGATGGCGCAGAGGTTCAAGATGGAGGCCGTGCAACACATCACGTCTGAAGTCAACCACATTTTGCAGAGATGGATTCCTGAAAACAATAAAAAAATACTAATTGAAGTCAGTAAATAAGGGTTTTGAAGTTTTTATATTTAAATAATGAGATAATTAGGTTCTGTGCTCGATAAGATGCAAAGATATCCTAATCTGGACATAAAAAATGAGATTGAACATAGAAAAGCATTTATAGATTTTCCTAATTCTGATTTTCATTTTAGTATTTAAATGTCTTCGTAGTTTACACATGGAAGATCAACAGGATTTACATTATTGATCTTAAACAATATTAAAAGGCTGGATAACGGAAATAATAGTTATTTATTATATAAGTGTTTTAAGTAGCATTTTATCCATGCAAGAATCTTTAAACACGAGAACGTAGTTAGAGTAGATAAAAGGCAATTAAAACACGAATCGTATTATATCGTCACAATCATATTTGTGGAGTCAGAATGATTGGAATTTAGTAAAAAAAATCGCACGACTTGATATTTCTTAGTACTCTATGAAACATGGTAAGTTTTGTTATACCTATTGATTGCTATGGTACGTTGTTTATTACCAATTATTTATTAAACAGTTATATCTGAATTTCACTAAAATGCAAGAAAGTAATTGTGTTGCAGCGAAATCCAGGGAACATTACGAAATAGTGTTCGCTGAATTTAACAAGTAGAAGGGAAAACGAAGAGTCATAACAATAAATGAAGAAGTCATGCTATCGTATTTTTTAAATTTGAAGAAAAATATGGAATTTCATCTATGGCGTCGAAGTATTCGATGTTGAAGACTACTACAAAGGTCTACAAAAATATAGATATTGGAAAATATAACAAGCTCACTGCTTATTTGAAGAGTGAATCGAGAGGATGCAAAGCACAAAAAGCTGCAGTATTGGAAATAGCACATATTATAGAATTTTTGACTGGAGCTTCCGATATAGAATATTTAATGATTAAGGTAATATATCTTTACCTTTTACATGTTGTTAGGTATATACTTTGAATTATTTTATTATGGGAGTTTCTGGTTCCTGTCGATGCTAATGCTCGATGCTGTCCTGCTAATTGACAAATTTGAAAATAACTGACGTACAGGACATTGAAAGTTACCTACTTGTTTGAATACCTGACCAAGACGGTCATTTTAAGAAAATTTACATTTATTGAAGGAGGATTTTGTGTGAATGCTATTGAAATATGCAGAAATATTCTTTTTAAGATACCTAAACCAAAAATGCACTTCTCAGACTGTTGGAATATATAGAGATATATAGATAAGATACTCTCAATAGCTGCTTCATTCCTGAATATCACAAATGAAGCATATACTGGCCATTGTATGAGGCGCACTTCAACAACTTTATTGGCCAATAAATGTGCTGATCTCACGACCATTAAACGGCATGGTGGATGCAGGAGCTCCTCGGTAGTGGAAAGTTATGTTGAGGAGTTCATATCTAACAAACTAGATATTGCAAGGAAAATCCAATTAAAAAATATGGCAACAATGCTGCTAGGGTTGTTATTAACAGAAATGAAGTTAAATGTGATAAAATAAAAAACGAAATGACTATTACTATAAATGTTATTGTAAATAAATTAAATTTGATTTATTATTTATTGCTTTTTTATTATTCTACTAGTGAAATAAAGTTACTTTATTCCACAGTGGTCCTTAAACGGTTCATATGTGTGGATAAAAATCGGATTATAAGGTAATTGTGGTTAAAAATAATTATGAACGAATGAACAAATTATGAACATTTAGCGTGAAAGGTCTAGAGAATAAAAAATCTGCATTAGTATATCTATAATTCGTATTGAAATTGGTACATAGATAGAATGTTAAATAAAAAAAAAAACACCAAATATAGAAAAATAATACATATAAGTAAAACATATTTGTTAGTGCTAAATAGATAGTACTAGTAACATAAAATAATTATTTGTTAGTTTGGTATAAGTAAAAAAAACCTAATAACTTTATAAAATTCTTCTAAATATTCTTTTACACATTTCCGAAAACATACCAGTTTAGAATTGTTCTTAATCTTATGAGGCAAAATGTTATAAAAACGTAAACACATCTATCTCAATCAGATTTCCATCTTTTCGTTTGCCTATCCAACAACCTTGTATATTAACGGATTTCTCGAGGAATAGAAGAAATTCCAAACTTTAGAAATATATCATAAATAACATACGAGACTATATCCTTGTATTGAGTGATAGCGTCGTGTACACAGGGTGTTTCAAAAAGATATGGCAGTATTGCTAGAGCTGATGAGACTTCGAAAATAGTGGAAACTCGCGGAAGGAGTAAGATAGAGGTTGATAACTACATAAAATACGCGATTTTTAGAACAATTAATGGATGGTATTTTAAAAACGAGTTTCCGACAAAAAAATCAAGTTGTTATCTAACAGGATAAAACTTTGAGTAGAATATCTAGTACGGTGCTTTTGCAAATTATATGTGACATAAATTTCTGTTTTATAAAACGAAATCGAAAGAGCATGCTGATAGAAAAATACGAAATAGTGATATGGTGAAGGAACTATTTAAGACAACTATTGAAGGCCGATATCTGAATCGAATAATATATTACACTGACAAAACATGGTTAAATGAAGACTATATAGTGATAAAAATGTGGCACAATAGCGTTACCCAAACAATGATTTTCGACTGAATTAAAGGCATCTTCTTGTGAGGAAGAGAACAGCGCCTAATAATAACGCATATTGGAGGTACAGTAGGATTTTTGGAATAGGGCTTACTTGTTTTTGAGTCACGAGGAACAGAAAACTATAATCAAGATATAGATATTAAAGTATTTGAATAATGATTTGATTATGTTATTTCACATATGGAACTTGATGATTTAATTGTAATGCATATATCATATCTGACGATAAGTGATAATGTGTTATCGTTATAGTGAAAGTAGGTGTAAGTGGGTGGTGGTACACCGTGGCCATCCAATATGATGGCATTAATGTACTAGGTTCAATCAATCAACATCGACGTATTTTTGGTAATTTTATATTCTTTGAACATTTCACAAGTCGTACGCCTATGGAATATTATTCTCTGCAACCCTTACCTCCCGTAATAATCTGTACTGTAAATTAGTCATCCTCTACTATTTTAAAACATATGTATAACTTAAAAAAGTGAATAAAATTTCGGTGGAAGTGTTAGCAACTAGCGTTCTCTTTGTACAAAAAAAAACAGCAGCGTGTCAAATTTTAAATTTGTTAGGGCATATTATGTTTATTAACCCAAACCCTTTTATTTTTCAACGTTATATCGGCTCTTGCAATATTTCCATGTCCATTTGAAGCACCCTATATAACCAATAATCCTTAGTCAACTCATGAATTTTGTTCATTAAAAAGAAATAAATTTAGATTTCAATAATAATGCTAAGAACTTACGTAGCTTCCAATAGTGTTAGATGCTTGCCCTTAAGGGTATAAATCGAAAAAAAAAAAAATATACTTGACTTTCAAAACAAGCCAAATTGAAACAATTGGTCATAATTTGTTGGATACGTTTTTACTCTCAAAACTTTATGAGAAAGAATTACACAGAATAATGCAAACGAACAAATAAGTTTGACATTATCTACCATTTTCAGTTATAATATTGTAACCTCTAAATTAGGTTAGCGTAGAAACACGTCACGTAGACAAACAACTCTTGATTACACAAGAATAAAGCCTGCTTCAGAGAACAACGTCACGTGACTTTCAGCCAATTAAATTAATTGTTGTTGAAGTCGAGTGAAGTTCAAAATTTTCAACTTCAACTACCCGATCTTTATTTACTGAAATTAAACTGGTGGTGGGGATGTTGTCAGCAACACTACGTTGTTCTCTGAAGCAGGCTATATTTTTCAACAAATTCACAACTGTGAAATTCTTTACTTTGACGGTTCTTTCACTCGTATATGACTCGCATTTGGCGGTTCAATATAAACTGACTCTGACGGCGAAACCGATCCAATTATATAGGTTTTTTAGGATTCTCGAAGTTTCGGCGACATCGAGAACATGTCGAGAATCAAATATAATGAAACGTCAAACTAAAGATAGTACAAAAATTATCAATTCTAATGCAAACAGGAACATAATTAACAAACTAGCGAGGTAGATGAATTAACAAATTAACAAGGTAGGTGAGCTTCCGTAACAATATCCTTAGGATGACAATATAGATAGGTACGAGATAATTTTATGGCAATCGAAAGCACAATGTAACAGCAGGGCTGTTATCAACCTGCTTGAGAAATCTGACCATACTTTGTGAATTTGACATAAAATTATGGGGCATTTGTCAATATCAGAGGAATATTCAGTCAGAATATTTTTTTGACAAACAAATAAGTCGTAATACAGTAACTATTTATTTATTAAAAGTACAGTTGGTGCAACCTATTACCTCGCATAGTATTTATAATCTTATTGTGGTGTTCTTGGTCGATGTTTACGTATGGTTTTATAGAATTTGGATTCTTATACCCAGCAATTTTCAGTAATTGTTATATGTGCACATAATTATTGGCCAATTCGTTAACACCAGTTGACGTATTCGAATTGTTTTTTTATCCTTCCTTTGCATTCAGGCCTCAGCAGACGATTAGTGCCATTTGAATGAGCGTGTCATTCTACATACGCATGAAAAATTATGGTGTTACATAATAAAAATTTCAATAATGTTTGAAGATTTTAACATTTAATTTTCACAATACTGAACATGATAATGATTATGTAAAAAATCAACTAAATTAAATGTTCAAATTGTGCATCGTTGGCGGCCTGATAGTAGCCAAGACGATTAATAAATTCTTTCTGGACATTATCAATAACTTCAGGAGGTATGCGATGTATCTCGTGACGAATTCTTGCTTTTAAATCTTCTAAATTAACCGGTCTAGTAACGTATACTTTACTTTTTAAGTATCCCCACAAGAAATAATATAGGGGTGTCTGACTGGCCACTCAATCGGCCCCCTTCTCGAGTGATACATTTCGGTGAAAACTGTATTAGTATCAATGCCAGTTCTTCTATACTTTTATGCTCATTCAATAATTATTCTCGTTCACATTGTCAGTGACATTTTGAAATTTATTTGAAATATGAAGCTGTCAAATTTAAACAATCGTGGTGTCGTAGTGATTGAATGTTTAAATGATTGGGTAATTTGTATCACATGACAACAAATAACGGAATTTAAATGGCGGTTAGAACTGCCAAAACATGTTTAGTTGTATTGTCCCTAGTGCTTGGATTATTATCGGTAAGAAGATTTTACACCCCAAGTATAAATCAAACCTGACATTTTAAATTAATTTGACTAGGCCAAGGTATTGTTGTTGTTGACATATGTTGATTTGTCATTTTTATTTAAACAACAGGTTATAAGACAAGAAATTCAAAACCAGATAACACTAGAAAATTAAAAGTAAGTGTATGGAAACAATTTGTTGAATTTTGCAGGTGGGTATATGCACCATATTTCGTTAAAAAAATACCAACTTTAGTTAAATCAAACGCTAAAACTCATATGGTAATAGTTCAATCTATAGTTCTTTGGCAATTTTAGGACACCAAAGATGATAGAAATATATATTTTACGACGCAATTTCGAAGAATTTCTTATGTACGTATATCCACCATATTTCGTATATCAATAATATGCCAATGTGTAGATCATTTATATTTATCTTCTCTGAACGGTTTTAAAATAGAGGTACGAGATTTTCAATAAAATTGCATGTTTCCACGTAAAAGAACCTCTAGGTAAGCAGTAATTCAAAGAAGTTTCAGCAGAATTTTAGGCGGCTGCATTGAATCAACTATACGAGTGCAAGTCAGAATCAAACACGGAAAACCGTTTAAAAATCCGGATAAAAAGATAATTATTTGGAATAAAATCCTCGGCTCGCGGCACCGCTGCCTATGTAATTATCAGCAGCAGTTAATTGATGATCTAGCGGCTAACAGGCTTTGGTTTATGAGCACGTCGATATTTTTTATCCGATTACCGTATAACTAATTTTGTTCGGTCTGGTTAGAGTTGGAAACGTAATTTCAGTGCCTGCTGTTTCCGGTCCGGATTAAACCTGTCGGTAGGAAAATAGTCCTTAATGCGGTAGGGAATCTGAATTTTTTATGCCTAGCCATGTCTTGTATTCATACCGTATATTTAGGACCAAAGATTCCATTTTGGTTTTAAACCTTTTAAATATTGGCAATTGATGGAAAAATATATACTTTTTCTTATATTGAAGATACTGTATTTTTAATAACCAAGATATAGAGAGGAAAAACAAAAATTAAGAATACAAAATTTAATAAGTTGGTTGCATTAAAGTATATTTCTAATAATTATGTAAAATATATTTTATATGACTGCCTTGCAAAAGGGGGTTTTGCACACGGAAAACATGCTCTGGAAACGGTATTTTGCACACGCCGTGTTTTGCTGAACATTTTGCACACGGTTATGTCATCTTTGCACACGCCTCTCCAGATTGTGATTTGATGTTGTCACCCAAATTATGCCGGCCACAATTTTAGTCAATTCTGGCTCAAATCTGCTTGTCCTTAAACGCCATGGAGGGTGGATATCCAGTACAGTTGCCGAAGGCTATGTTGATGACAGTTTGAGAAATAAAATGGAAGTTTCGAAAAAGATAGACTCTTCAGTTTCTTCTGCTGCCACAGAACCAGAACAACGTCTACTGGAATACAACAAGAAAACAACGACCGCAGGCTGAAAAACTGCACTAAAAACACGACACCAAAAATATTCTATATTACCGAAAGCAAGATGCACAATAATACTGCTTTTCCCAGCGTAACCTTGAGCGAATGTTGAAATGTTACCATAAATATTAAATATTAGTTTCTTTTGTTAATGCGTTAGCAATTTTCTTAATAAAAACGAGTTAAATTAAAAGTTGTATTTAATTTATTTTGTTAATGCGTTGGAAATTTTAGTAATAAAAACGATTTAAATTAAAATTTGATTTTTGTGGTCTTTGCAGTCGTATAAAAAGTATCGTAAAAAAACTCGTTTGAAAACCTCTTTGCACACTAGGTCGACTTGTGTCTACCAATATGTCTCGTTCGTGTGCAAAGAGTCGTTTTCAAACCTTGTTGTTTGATATACTATAATGAAGTTGCATAGTCTTACCTTCCTTCAGTAAAAAGAATAACAATGTTGGAAGTACAGGTCGAATAAACATTAGTAAATTCATGTTTTTGTTTAATACATCGACTGATATCCTTTTGTTGCAAAATGGCCCCTTACAAACTTCTGAGAAATATGGAGCACTTGGCATCGTGAGGTTTACTGGTTATCATTTCCAATATTGTACACTTAACTGACATTTTGCCTTCAGTCGAAGTTATTACAACTTATATTCTTATATTTTTTATCTCAAGGTTATATAGAACCAATTTAGGTTAAAATATCCTGTTAGTCTGAAAACCTGTAAGGTTTATTCTGACTTTGAAGTTAATTTAAACCTAGTGCTAATGAACAATTCCACAGACAAATATCTATTTAATTTATTGGTATAATAATGTTTATAGTTAAGATATTTGACTCAACTTAAAGGAGGCCACCTGATGAAGCAATCCTAAAAATGCAGAAATAGATCAGGTCTCATCTATTGTGGTTGAATTGTCGAGTTCCCACATTTTCAAGAGTGAACTTGGATAATTATAGAGTATTTTCATTAAACTAGGTTAGTAAATTTAGCTAGATTTTTTTTGATAATTATTGAATAGAGCTTTGTCTGTGGAATTGTTCATTAGCATAGCTAGATGTTTGATATCAGAGAGCATACATATGACTTCATTGATAGGAATTGTAGGAGATTTGATATATATTAGCTTAAAATACCTTACTAACACAGTAAAAATAATCTACGAATAACACCAAGTATACATTTTCTTTTATATATAGACCTTTTAAGCTGTTTCATTACTTCGTTGAATTTTATATTACAACATTTTGGTACATTTGTTAGACCATATAACACTCTAATTAATTTTATGTATTTTCAGTTTGTGTTTATGGTTTCAGGTGTTTTAATATAAACGTTATTATCCAAGATCCTATTTAGAAATGCAGTTGGAATGTCTATTTGACGTAATTTCCATTCCTTTTCTATTGATACCGATATTAGGATTCTAATTGTCGATAGTCTGCACACAGGTGCATACGTGAATTCTTCACCATCAATGTAAGGTACTAGAAAGCTGTTAGCTACTAGTCGCGCCTTTTTGGTTCCATCTTCTTTGGTTTTAAATAACCATCTGGTTATAACAGATTGATAATTCAGTAGATAAGCACGTTGCCATGTTTCTAGTTTTTCATGAGAACTAATTTCCTTATTTATTGCTTCTTGCCACTGAAGCATTTCATTAACTTTCTGAAAAGTTTTTGGTTCTTGATTATAATCTTTCGATAGAAGGCAATAGGCTGTATATACTTCATATTCATCTAGAGCTTTTGGTATTACTGTTGCTCTGCCCGATCTTGTAATTTTTCCAGGCAATTTTTCATTATGCTCGCATTCCTTTTCTGCGTTTGCTTTACTTTCACTCTGTCTCTCTTCTTGTAGATTTTCAACATATTCTTTCCCGTGTTCTTACTCACAATTGTTTTCAATTTCTTTTGGTTGATTTTCAAAAGGTTGCTCCCCATTCTTACAAATTTTTGATTTATATTCCATTATCGTTTCGTCAAATTTGATATATTTCGATCTTATTACTTTTTCTTCTTCTGGTATCCACAATCCATAACCTCCCCCGCAGTAACTGAGCATTATCTTTTCTTGTTTTCTTGCTCACAAGCTTTCTTTGCTCTGTTCCAACTTGGACCCCTTGACAGTATTGTATACCAACATCTACATCCAAAAATCTTGAGTTTTCTCAACTCGTATCTTCTATTCCAGATTTCTGATGATGTCATGTCTTTAGGCAAAGCATTTGTCGGCAACCTATTCAATTCATAAACTGAGCATTTCAAAGCTTCGCTCCATAAAGTTTTGTTCTTATTTTGTCTAACAGTGTTCTATCCATCATTTCAGCTTTACGATTTTCTTGTGGAGTGTGGGGCATTTTATATTCTAAGTTATACTTCACTCTTATAGAATTGTTTTAATTTATTTGTGATGTATTCACCCCCATTGTCTAGTCTAAAAGGTTTTACTTTGGTATCTGCTTGCCTCTCTAATTCTGCTACATACTCCATTAAATTTTTATCAGCTTCAGTTTTGCTCTTTTTTTGCTATTTGCTTTTGTTTTTCTTTCGCTATCTTTAAATGCACACCTACTTCCTTTTCCTTTAATGCAAGTAGACTGAATGTGGTAATTTTAACTGAACCAATGCGTCGTTTCCTGGACGTCCAAGTCTTCTATTAAGAACATGTTTTTCCTTTTATTTCCAGTGTTTCTTTTTCAATAATGATTTGATGTCCTCTGGAAGTTAATTTTAAAGCAGAAAGTAGATTATGCTTCATGTTTTCTACAATAAGAGCTTCAATTGATGCTCTCTGTCCTTGACATATCATTTTTATGTACCTACTTCGTTTGTTTTTAATACTTCTCTGTTGACTATATATATTGACATGTGGTTCATCAACCTCTTAACATTTGTCATGTGTTTTCAAGAGATTCTATAACAAAATGATTGCTCGCACCAGAGTCCAAAATAAAACGAACTTTCTCATTGACTTCTGTGCGCATATTGGCTGCATACAACTGTATTTCTTGTTCTGCACTGTTCGCCTGCTGTTTCTTGTCTTTATTTTTATCAAAGTGTCTTCATCCTCTCCAACATTTTTCTGTGTATGAGGATCTTCCCCTATGATTTTCGGGTATTTTGCTATAAAATGGGTTATATATGTTTACAGGCCTTTTAGGCCCAGAGCTGTGTTATTCTCCTCTATTCCATTCTGTCCTTCGCCTTTCTTTTCCAATCCGTTACATTTTTCTCCCTTAGATCTATTGCCACTGCCTCTCTCCATCGCTTCCTCGGTCTACCTCTTTTTTTCTTGTAGTTAGGTTTACTCCCTACTATTTTCTTAACTGCCCTTTCATCTTCCATACGTTCTAGATGCCCTAGCCACTGCACTCTTCTGGCTTTTACAATTTCGTCTATTGTTGGTGCCTGGTACATTGCATATATTTCCTCATTATTTCTCCTTACATAGCCTTCCTCCGTCTTCTTACCCCCTAGAATTCTCCTTAAGATTTTCCTTTCCCACCTTAAAAGGTTTTCTCTTGACTTCTTATTGAGAACCCAGGTTTCACTACCATACAGCGCTGTCGGTCTCAAAATTGTTTTATACATTCTAAATTTTACTCCTCTGGACAAATTTTATGATTTCAATAAGTGGTTGACTGCTGCCGAACTTCTGTTTGCTTTTATTATTCTCCTATTTATTTCTTGTTCCTCATCACAGTTAGCTGTTATTAGCGCCCCCAAATATACATATTCTTGAACTTCCTCAAACTCCATCTCTCCATGCTCTGTTCTCAATTTAAAATTGGTATCCTTTTTTTGTTCTCCTATTCTCAAAAGCTTACTTTTCTCTTGATTTATCTGCAATCCCACTTTACGTGCTTCCTTCACAAGTTTTCTCGTTACTTCTTCTAATTCCCTACTATCTCTAGCAATAATAGCCACGTCATCTGCATAACTTACAATTTGATAACTTTTAAACTCTCTGTTCAACTGACTATCTCTTATGACCTTTTCTAGTACTAAATTAAAAAGAAGCGTTGAGAGTGGGTCTCCTTGTCTCAGTCCTGTATCAATAGTAAAGCCTTCCGAACATTCACCTTTTTTCAGTATTTGCTTTGTATTTCAGTTCTTCATTTAATAATCAAGCCTTTACGAAGTCTATTGTCACATTTGGGACAGTTTCTATTGCTGTCACTACTGTGTCAAATATTTCTGGTAGTGACTATAGTATGAGTATGAGTCGATTTTCTGTCATGATATTTTTTCCGCCACCGTTGCTGTCGATTCTGGTGGAACGCCTAAAATAGTTATTATCTGGAACTGCCAGTTGTTAAAATTATTTGCCTCCAAAATAGGCACGACTACAGCACTCAATCCAGACATATTATGTACTTTTTGTTCAAGTCTTTGTCACTGATTTCAGTTTCTTTGACAATTTTTCTTTAACTGTCTACTCGCCACTACTAACTGGCGTAATCTGGACCCATAACCTGTTATAATTATTGCGGCGAATAAAACAGTTCTTCAATGATTTCGTTTATTTAGAATAACTTTGAATAACAAATTGTTCTGTCATAAACAAAAACTTATTTATATGTCTAAACAAAAGTTACACATTATTACTAGATATTAATTTATATTACAAGTGACATCGTTTTCTATATCCCAGAACAAAATATTTCTAACAGTAATTACCTGCGGTATATCGACTAATTCAAATTTTCATGGCTTCAAACTAGTAAAACAGACTAATTGTGCTGCTTGGGTACTGTGAAGTCACACAGTTCGAATAACATAAACCAATAATAGGATTCTAAAGGTTATTTCAACAATCGGATTAAAGGTTAATTTTAATTCGAGTTTGCCTATCACTACGCACACGGTATTAACAAAGCTTCTATGTGTTTGACAGAGGTATAAGAAATATTATATAACTAATTACAGGAATTCGCAATTATGGCACTTACCAAAGATCCATTTTCCAAGAACGGAGTAAATCACGTTGAGGGGAAGTACGAGGATGGCAACGGTGAGATCCGCCACAGCCAGGGAGACGATGAAGAAATTCTGCACGATTCTGAGGGGTTTGTATGTGAATACGCTCAGGATGACTAAAATGTTTCCGATTATGGTGACGAGGATGAAAAATGAGAGGGTGCCAATAGTGAGCGCTGCCTCCCACTCGGGGAGGGCGGTCTGGCCGAAGATCGTGCTGAAATTGCCGAGAGAATCAACGGAACAAGTAGTGCCGTTTTGCCTTCCCATTATTTCATCGTGATTGGCCGATTAGGGTGGTAGCTGAAACAAAAAGAGGGTGAGATTAGGGGGACGTTCTGCGCCTTTGCTGTCGGAAAAATGCGAGTACAGGGTGGATTATATTAGCTTTAGAGGGAATGCGAAAATTTGGCAAGCCTTTAATCCCTGGGCCAAATTAATATCCGTATGGCAATCCTTTCGAATTTCGGCTTATCCTGTTATTTTAAAATTATGTCGCTGAATATGCATATTAAAGATATTTATGGCGTTAGCAGTTTTTATTTAAATATTATTTTCGGTAATCCTTACTCCGGTAAGTACTCCGTGTGGTATGACATATAGAAATATGTGCAAATATTATTACTCCTTGTGAAAAAATATCGAATTTGATTTCAGAATTGTATAATATTGCAGAAGGCGGAGAAAATTTTAATATAGTACGCGGTGTAGGAAATCTAATCAAATCAATCATATTATTCCACATTTTATACAGGGTGTCCCAGAATGATGGTAAAATATTTTAATCTAAGGGTTGCTTATTCCCGCCCTTCAGAAACATGAGCTAAGGAATAGACACCACCATAAAATAGCTTTTTACTAGCTGATAATGTATACCAAAATTGAAATTTCTAAGTGTAACCGTTTTTAAGGAAAAATAAAGAAACTATTTTTTTCCGTAATTTTGAGACTCGAATATCTCAACAGGAAGAACCCAAATTGAAAATTTTCATATGAAGATCCCCCCTGAAGTGGCTTGTGGAATACACTGGTAAAATATTTGACCATCATTCTGGAACACCCTGTATAAAAATGGACAGATTAGTTCTACGTTCAGTTAAACTATTCAAATCAAATCTATTTAATAGCTCTGAGTGAGGGATATTTCGAGTTAAATAGATATTATCAGTTTCAAAACATAAATATTTCAGATATTTTTATAAATAAATTCATAAAAATGAAACCAAGATTCTAATATTATGAGTTTGAAACTATAAAATTTATGTGAGAAACAAAAGTTAGCTTGGAATCAAAATTAACATCAAGTTCTTGAAATTGTAAACACCTATTAACAGCTTCATTGTGTATTAAATAAGGAAAATTGATTGCATCGATCGTCCTAGTAAAGCTCATAACACGACATTAACTTATATTAAGTGACATTCTGTTATCGTAACAGCATAAATTGATCTTAAAAAGATTTTATTGTAGTAAACAGTAGTCTAACGAACCTTAGGTCATTTGCATATAACAATGTTTTTAACTTTTTCGTAATTTCGTTGCAAACATCGTTGATAAATAAAACAAATAAGAGTGGCCCAAAAATTGATCCTTGCGGAATTCCTGAAGACGTAAAAAAAATCAACAGGATTATTACCACAATAACAAACATGAAGAATGCGATTTGATAAATAGGTAATGGAAAATTGCAGAAAATCAGTTGTTAAATCAAAACAAGACAGCTTATGAAGTAATAAATCCATTATCAAGTCTATCAAACGCTTTCGTATACTTTGCTAAATTTGTTGACGTGGACTGTCCTCAAATAAAAGCCTGTTGACAATCGGACATTTATGGTTTTAAATTGAAGTAAGAAATATCATAAAGGAGCACAATAATTTATTAAAATTGATAAAATTAGTTACTGACTTGTAATTTTCAACATGAAGTTTATTTTGTTTGTTAAAATTAGAATAACTTTTCGATATTTTCCAAACGTGTGGAAATTTTGCTGCTCTTACAGACAAGTAGAAACTTGTAGGCAGTGACAAAGCAAAAATAGACGCCTAATCTCTTAACAAAAAGGCAGGAATTCCATCAAGTTCAGTGGTCAACTTATTTTTAAACATTTTTAATGCAGTGAGAACATCTTTTTCGAAAATATTTGAAATATAATACTAAGGAGCAATGGTAATAGATTCTGAGTCGAAAAAATCATAATAAGAAGAATTTATAAAGCTTGACTGGAATGGAAACAGTTCTACACGATTTAAAAAAGATCAGCAACTAGTGAAATTGCTACTTATGAGAGATTCAACAGATTTTATACATACAGTGCTTTCGAAAAGTAACGAATAAATTCATTATCTTTGAAATTGAGAAGTTTTCGAAAAAAAACCCTGGCACGTCGATTTTGTTTTTAAAAAAGGCACTTTTTGACATACGACCCACATTTGTGACGTCATCGTTGTTCGAGATATGGCATCATCGACAATTTTTTTAAATAGCAACCCCCAATTTTGACCATGCCATTTGAAAGAGTGTGTCATTCTGCATACGTACATCATGAAAAATTATGGTGTTACATAACAAAAATTTCAAGAAAATAATGTTTGAAGATTTTAAAATTTAATTTTCACAATACTGAAAATCATAATAATTATGTAAAAAATCGACTAAATTAAATGTTCAAATTGTGCACCGGTGGCTGCCTGACAGTAGCCAAAACGATTAATAAATTCTTTTTGGACATCAATAACTTCAGAAGGTATACGATGTATCTCGTGACAAATTCTTGCTTTTAAATATTCTAAATTAACCGGTCTAGTAACGTATACTTTGCTTTTTAACTATCCGCACAAGAAATAATCTAGGGGTGTCAAATCAGGTGATCTGGCTGGCTACTCAATCCGCCCCCTTCTCTCTATCCAACGATTCGGGAACAGCTCATCTAAATAAGCACGGACAGGTGTTGCATAATGGGAAGTTGAACAGTATTGTGAAAATTAAATTTGAAAATCTTCAAACATTATTTTCTTGAAATTTTTGTTATGTAACACCATAATTTTACATGATGTATATATGTAGAATGACACGCTCTTTCAAATGGCATGGTCAAAATTGGGGGTTGCTATTTAAAAAAATTGTCGATGACGTCATATCTCGAACAACGATGACGCCACAAATATGGGTTGTATGTCGAAGTGCCTTTTTTAAAAACAAAATCGACGCGCCAGGGGATTTTTTCGAAAACTTCTCAATTTCAAAAATAACGAATTTATTCTTTACTGCACTGTATATGTCTTTCGAGCGTTATCAATGTCTATTTTTATTTTAGAACATAATAATTTCAATTCGTTGATTTATAGTAAATTATCCCTAATTTTAAAAAGATGCCAGAAAGTAATTTTTTTTATATCTGATATAATGAAGTTATTATGCCATGGAGGGTAGGATGTCTTGGTGGAACGAAATTTCGGAAAACTGTGTATAAAAATGGAATTGAGATATAAAGTATAAGTTAAATTCTTTTTAACCGAAATTGGCAAACAGGTTTCTTTACGTGAGCAATTCAAAGAATTATTGCTAAAAACCTGTACTTTTATCCGTCAGTAAATTCTTATTTTCATTTAAAATTGACGTAGGTCTTTTTAATTAAATTAATTGTGTTCCTCATAAGTGGCGCTTACATACAGGGTGTCCGGATTATTTTTTTCTCTGGCCAACGGTAACAGAATTATGGCAGTAAATAGGTTTTGAATATGTGACAATGTTGTTCACATACCATATTAGGATTGTTAGGTATTTATACATAATAATTAGAGCTCTTTGCACAACACAGAATAATAAATATGTGTTCAAAATTACTTATGTTGCTTGTATGAAGCATATGGTTACTATAAATTGTTCCATTTTTATTTACTAGTATGTACACTCACAAGTATCAACGAAAAACTAGAGAACAATGAACCGCGCTACAAGCCTACTATGACTAATACTACTTTTAGGTTATCAGCAGCAGCCCGACACATTGCAACGTTCTCGAAAGTTACAGTTTTAACGAGTTTCTCCGAAAGTTCAATTGTTTGCTTCATTAATACTGATACAAAAAACAAATTAAGAACAAATTACGTTACAGGAGCGTTTACTTAATCTGAGTTATATCTTAGTTTGTAATTTCGTAACCTAGTTTTGCATATTATTGCAGCCATATTTTTATTTTTGAAATGTACTTGTAAACAAACTATTCGTTTTAGACATTGATGTTGTAGGTCCTTTTGTTGCTTTTGATCCAGACACCTTGTACAGGAATTTCAAACGTACATTTTGTTTAATAAATTTTTCAAGTATCAAATAATTTGTCATTTATTTGATATTTGGAACTCGCGAATTACATAAGAGAAATAAAAAGACATGTGGAGCGTTTTTTTATTTATGACAATTTGATTAAAAAAACGATAACAACTCAGGAATCACAATAACACATTTATAAAGTCTAAAAACAAATCCTGTTAAACGGACACAAATAACATACATATTTTGCACATTTTGTATACAAATTATACATTTATTAGAAGCTTGTGGAGTACAGCTGAACTTAAAAAAGTAACAATTTGAATACTCCAACAACAATTTAGTATATCTGATGATACTATACGCTCGCTTCAGAAGAACAAAACCGCTTTAATTTCAAATTTGAGGCCAATTCTCCCGTCTCAAATAGAAATAGATGAAAACAAAGTTTCAGACTGCTGCGTCGCATCGTAATGCTTGCCGAGCACGTCTGAATACATGAAAGGTGTTTTCAAACCCTGAACGGAAAGTTAGGGTCGTTATTATTTATTTACGGACAGAATATTGCGAATAGCAAACAATTCAAGCATCGTAAAACAATTATTTTAAGTAATGTGTAGGCACAGTTATTGTTCCGCTAAGTATAAACCAAGCTGACCATAAAATGAGTTTTGTTTGTATATAATGTGTACAATTTCAAGGGTTCTACGCCAACAATATGGTGCAAAATCAGTGAAATTATGTATTGTCTTATTTTTCTTTTAGCCCTTATTCAGTTAAATTGTATTCTTGTATAAGTTTTTGTTAAAACATATTTTATAAAAGATGTTTCTACAATGAACCTATTCAAAATTTCAGTGCGTGCAGAATAAGTGAAAAAATGACGAAAACCTTAGCATAAATTTTTCTCTAAAAGGGCGAAATATGATTTTTATTCAAATCATGAAGTGTCTACTGAACTTTTGCGCTTAACAATATGCAATAGGAAGCTTTTAAAATTGATAACGGTGTGTGGGAATAGCTTGATTGAGGGTAAAGTTCACTTTAATTTCTTCATGCGCTGTTTTTCCTAATTTTTAAATGGAAAATATAAACATTTGATATTTTTAATGTACCTACAAACCCAATTAGCACAGATAGTTGTTGGAACGTAGCTACGACTATTGTAGGTACTTTAAAGTGTTTTGTCAGTAATCATGGGCTTGGAACGTAGCTACGACTATTCTAAGTACTTTAAAGTGTTTTGTCACTAATTATGGGCATGTAAGCAATGTTCCCATTACGTACCTATGACGAAAATGGGGAATAAGTTATTGGTGTCCGCTATATTCCCGTGAAGTTTCAGGGACTTGTATGGCCACGTTTCTGCGATATTGTGGTTGAAATGAAATGGAAACCCTCACTTTTAAGGAATTTCACCACCCTCCCACTACTCTTTCACGTTAGTATGTTGCTGTTTTTCTGTAGGAACTAATATTGTTACATTTAATTTCTCTCCACATATTAGGTCTGTTCTAGGTCTAAAGTACGAAAAGAAAAACAAAAATTTTAAAGTACAAAAAGAAAACAAAAATTTAGCATTTGCAGAAATAAACCTAATTGTTAAATAGACAACTATCAATTCTATTCTTGAACAAGTAAACTGTTGGCAACTCCACTATGTCCTGAAGTAATGAGATCTAGGTGTCGAAGACTCTGTTGCACAGACTCTGTTGTCTGGTACGCATTCTGACGTTCTCCTTCTTAAGTTTTAAAGAATGCCCAAAGCCTAAGAATGCCTAAGTTGCCAAAATTGAATGAATTTTAAGTACGATAAGTTAATGTTAAAGACAAGGAGACCCACTCTCAACGCTTCTTTTTAATTTAGTACTAGAAAAGGTCATAAGAGATAGTCAGTTGAACAGAGAGTTTAAAAGTTATCAAATTGTAAGTTATGCAGATGACGTGGCTATTATTGCTAGAGATAGTAGGGAATTAGAAGAAGTAACGAGAAAGCTTGTGAAGGAAGCACGTAAAGTGGGATTGCAGATAAATCAAGAGAAAAGTAAGCTTTTGAGAACAGGAGAAAAAAAAAGGATACCAATTTTAAATTGAGAACAGAGCATGGAGAGATGGAGTTTGAGGAAGTTCAAGAATATGTATATTTGGGGGCGCTAATAACAGCTAACTGTGATGAGGAACAAGAAATAAATAGGAGAATAATAAAAGCAAACAGAAGTTCGGCAGCAGTCAACCACTTATTGAAATCAAAAAAAATGTCCAGAGGAGTAAAATTTAGAATGTATAAAACAATTTTGAAACCGACAGCGCTGTATGGTAGTGAAACCTGGGTTCTCAATAAGAAGTCAAGAGAAAACCTTTTAAGGTGGGAAAGGAAAGTCTTAAGGAGAATTCTAGGGGGTAAGAAGACGGAGGAAGGCTATGTAAGGAGAAATAATGAGGAAATATATGCAATGTACCAGGCACCAACAAGAAAACTACAAGAAAAAAAGAGGTAGACCGAGAAAGCGATGGAGAGAGGCAGTGGCAATAGATCTAAGGGAGAAAAATGTAACGGATTGGAAAAGAAAGGCGAAGGACAGAATGGAATGGAGGAGAATAACACAGCTCTGGGCCTAAAAGGCCTGTAAACAGCTTTATATATAAGTTAATGTTAAATCACCACGAAGACGTTGTTGACGAAATGTCGTGAGATCTGCAGATACCAATCTATCGTGATAGGACGGCCGAACAGGACCGGGGGATAATCTAGTAGCTTGACGTTGATTTTATTCCAACATATCTTGGTCCCTGATGAGATCAGGAGACTACACTCGTCTAGCGGAAAATTTAGACTGTTTCTACCAACGTGCAATACAGCGCACTTATCTACGCTCAAAGGAATAAGCCAGTCAGTACACCAAATCTGCAATGACTCATTTTGAAGGTTTTGGTAATCGGTCGTGGGACCAGCATAAATTTTGATGTCATCACCGTAGCATGATATCGAGCTTGCGGAAAGATATTGGATGTCACTTGCATAGATAACAAATAATAGCAGGCCAAGAACTGAGCCTTGTGAGACTCCAACTGGTCCTACCTCAGAATAGTATTGACCAACCTTAACCTTAAAAAATCGGTAGAACAAGGCTGTAGCGTTATTTTAAAGTAATTATAAAGTAATGACTACTACACATTGCCTGTTCTAAGTTTCTACTGCCATTTCTTAGTAACATTTTTCCTACATTATTATTTGTATTGCATTTCTTTTTGGTTTTATATGTTACCCCTGTGGCATGTACTGTTCTTTGAATCTTTTGTGATGTTTTTATTCAGATATTTAATCTAGGTCAAACTTTATAGATTAATATATAGTTTTATATGGGATTTTGTTGTCCATGCACTGAGTTAATAGTTATAAAAATATGATATATATTCACAAAAACAAAAAATACCCTCCACGCATGACATGATTGACTTACATAATGTCGAACAGCATCAAGGTTTTCAACATTAGGAAACTGCATGGTTAAATTTACTTTGCTGTGCGTCATGATGGTTAATAGTTTTACAAGTATCGACAACGTTGTTTGGGCTATAAATGTTACTTACAAGTTCGACGACTTTAAACAGAAAATTAAGGTTGTGCAAACGTTGCAATAACTAGCATAGCTACTTGAAAGTGTATTTTAGTAACTTAAAATAGTCGCAGCTACGATCATTTGCCACATTCAGGTTCAAGGCCAAAATCAGGAGATCTACTTAGAAATCACACTCTAAAGTAACCAGGAATAGTCGAAAATAAAGTTTTCTAAGTGTATCAACTGTTTGTGACTGATAACACGAATGCTGGTCGGGTCATTAGTCCGCAGAGTAGTTCTTGGAGAGCGAGATAAAATATATGCTGGATTTAAATTTTTGCTTGAAATTTTATAGGGAAATATTTCTGAAGTTTGACTATTTCAACTTGACCCACTTTGTATAAATATAAGTGTTTTTAGTTAGTTTTACTCGTTCTAGCAAACCAAAAGACGAATCCGGAAATATTATGATTGTTAAAATAAATCAGTCGCGTACTATTTTATCTAGGATAATATGCCACTAATATCCTGTATTCCTTCAGATTTTAACAATGTTTTCATAAATGCATGTGTCAAGTTTCAAATTATTTCACTAACTAGTTTTTAAAATATTTAAAAATAATTTTATAAGTTTAATACCCTGTATCTTTTTAACGAAACGCCCTACATAAAAATTTTATAAGATAGACCGCATTTATAATTCACCAAAGTATACGAGTGTCACTTTTGGTCATCATATGCGAATCACCCTGTATTAAAAGAGAATTAATGAGACTATCTGAAAAGTTTTAATAACATTCTACCAACATGGGGTAAATTTTTTTCTTTTAATACATAATTTTCTGCACTACGCTGGTTTTATAATGCATCCCAAACAAATGGGGGGGTTATTAAAAAAAAGACACAATGAAGTAGGCGGCAAATTCCTGAAATTAATGCCCTGATTATTCTCCCTTATTCATCAGGCAAAGCAAATTCAGGTCGAGCTGCAGACCGGAAAAATAATGAGATGCATTCTTCATGTCAGGAAGGATGTCGTGCTTTATTTTATTTGCAAAATTGTGTGACTTTAGTGTTAGAACGTATATTTGTCATTCGAGAGAGGAGTGAGTATAATTTATAATGTTATAAAATTGCTAACACATTTTTCTTCAATATATATGAGATGAAATTAATACAAATATTGTAATAGTTATTTATGCAACAAGTACAAAAAGTAAGTGTTTATTATAATCACTTTTTGTACGAGTTGCATACAATATTTTTTCTACGTTCATGCAAAAACCAAAAAATGTTTTATTTAGATGACACTTAAGTGTAGTAAAATATGACGTCGATTTGAACCTTTATGTTTGTCATGATGATAAAACGCTGTAGTAAAATGACAGAATGCAATAAACATTTTATTGCACTAGTGCAATAAAGAACCACTAAATATAGTTCATTAAAGTTTTATTTTTTGCATGAACGTAGAAAAATTCTTTTAGTACACATGTTTATTAGCTGTCAATTAATTGAATGCGGCCGTTGAACATTATTCCATCCCAAAACATTACGGTACCCTCTTCAGACCGAGCAACTTCACGGGGAAAATGAAATCGCTGTTGATGACCTGGTTCTCTCCAGATTATATGTCGATTGTCATCAGTAACCAGCCCAATTCTGACAGAACCATCGTCACTGGCGTAAAAGCCAACCCCCATGCTCTCGCGCCCACTGGAGACGGGCAGCACGATGTCTTGGAAGTTGTGGAGTCATCTTCGAATAGTAGGTGTCGATATAACACGGCGAAACGTATCTTGAAAGTGGGCTCTGATAGCTGAAAATGTGTGGTGTTTACGGGTATATTGTATCAAGTACCGATCCTCCCTTTCATTAGATACTCGAGGACGTCCACTATGTGGTCTGTTTTCCACTGTATCAAATTCTTCATATCTGTGTATTATTCGCACAACAGATGATCTAGGACTGCCTAACATGTTCGAAATCTGATGATTACATCATGCAAAGCAGTTATTCTTACTCAGATATTTCATGTCCTGGCATTTTAATGTACAAAAATTCAAAGGAACACAGCCAAACTGACCAGACTTGTAAAAACATTGATAATATAGTAAAGGTTTATGGTCTGAAATTTTTTATTGCTTTTTTGTTCTTTAAGTACATGTATTTTAGTACATTAAGAAAAACCACTAGGTTTAATCAAATCATTTTATATGCAGTATGCGCCAAAAGTATGGAATAAATTCAATAAAAACGAAACAATTATTTTTTGGGAAAAATCCTCGAACAGGTCGATTTTTAATTTAAAAAATACATATTTTAGCGTAAAATGCGATTTTCAAATGTCATTTGTTTTCGAGTCATCGATTTTTTTTTAAATGGCAACACCATATTTTTTTCCTTGATTCTGAAAGATCGTTTAATTCTCTATCAGACAGTATTAAAATTTTGCCCTCTTACATAGAAAAGTTTTCGAGTAAATGACGACTGAATGTTAGAAAACGTAAACCAATTAAAATAAAGCAAAAACGTTATCAAGTTTAGTTTTTCGAATTCCATAGTTCTTTTATGGATCACGTAGGTGAAAATCTTTGCAAAGTGTCATTGTCACACCGACTTTCTAATAAGTATTGTAAGCGACATAGAAATTATTATTCAATTTAAAGTATTATGGCACATTTAACTGTTACTCACAGAACTGAAATTTTAGTTCTTATCGGATGTGGGAATATGACTGGAACTCAAGTTTGCGATTTATTTAATGAAAAATATCCAGATCGCCCTATCAGCCAATCAACAATCAGTAAGGTAGAGTGTAAATTTAGAGAAACTGGCAATGTTGTAAATATTCCAAAACCTGGACGTCCAAGCATTAATGAAAATCAGAAACAGAACATTTTGATAAGTATGGTGGATAAAGCATAACCTCATAATTCTTCACGATTGGTTGCATTAAACAATGACACTAGTCAGAGCATAGTGCTACACGTATCTTGAAGAAGGAAAAATATCGTCCCTACAAAATTCAACTTGTGCAAGAACTCAATGAAGATGATCCCGATCGCCGTTTACACTTTTGCGAAATTTTAATGGATTTATGTCAAGGAAATAGAAATTTACACCGGCAAATACTTTTTTCAGATGAGGCCACATTTTGTCTGAATGGTAGTAATCCGTCAAACTTGCAGATATTGGAGTCGGGAAAATCCTCATTGGATGGCAGAGGCACATACTCAACACCCTCAGAAATTAAATATGTGGGCTGGAATAGTTGACGACAGAATAGTAGGGTCTTTCTTCTTTGAAGGAACCCTTACAGGACAAAGATATTTAGAGTTTCTAGAAAAAACCTTGTTCCAGCCCGTGCAGTGTGACATTCGGACGGTGCACCTCAGCACTATGCGCGCCCTGTACGAGATTTTTTGGACAACTGTTTTCCTGGGAGGTGGATCGGCAGACGCGGACCGATAGAATGACCTGCAAGATCGCCAGATCTTACACCTCTTGACTATTTTTTATGGGGATACTTGAAGTCAAAAGTGTACATTAATAAACCATGTAATTTAGAAGAACTTCAAAATCGCATTCGGGACGAAATACGCAGAGTTACCCCAGAAATCATTCATAATGTGCAAGAAGAATTTCTTCACAGACTTGCGCATTGTCAAAAAATCGATGACGTCATCACTCGAAAACAAATGACATTTGAAAATCGCATTTTACGCTAGAATATGTATTTTTTAAATTAAAAATCAACCTGTTCGAGGATTTTTCCCAAAAAATAATTGTTTCGTTTTTATTGAATTTATTCCATACTTTTGGCGCATACTGTATAGGAGTATATATTGTATTTATTTGCCAGCGAGTGTATATATTATTCAGTATTATGTAATTTTTTATGTACAATGTGGATCAATTTAAGAGTAGTAATAATTTTACAACATGGTTTCACTTTTGTATTACATATTATATCCAATTATGCATTTCATATTCAGTTATGATAAGATTATTAAATCAGTTGAAATCAGAGATAAAAATGGGATACAACAATTTGCATGCAAATATATTCATTTAATGCGTGCATTATTTACCAAATTTTATATTTATTGCAGCAATAGATTTCGTAGCTCAAAGCTTCGGATATTACCGAGGCTTTTATTCATTATTGAAAACTGTTATTGTTTTGTATTTTTGTAGAGATAAATTCATAAGTTATAGTGGATTCCCTGGGGATAATTTTAAATACAAACAAAGTGCCGATAATACGCGAATATACGGAACTAGAGCCATTTCCATATTTGAAATAGAACAAAAAGTGGTTCCATATTTTTCAAATGCGATCGCTGAAATAACTGATATTTATTTCCATTACCCACAAAATGTTTCAGATGTTGTTTGGTTTTAATATTTAAAACAAACCGATATAAACGTATTTTATAAGAATCTTGACACTAAGAGCAAACATAAAATACTGAGTTTATTACCGTTGTATTCGTAGTAAACAAAGTTATTTGGATGGAACAAAAGTTGAAAAATACTGTAATAAATGTAAATACGAGAGGTAATCACTATTTTATGATAGTAATTGAACGGGTAGGAAGATATTGCTTCATAAAATATTTTTAAATTAAATTTTTGTTTTATTGGCAGCACAGGAAACCTTCATGTGTTGTATAAAAAATAAAACTGAAAGAAATTGGACTATTAAAATTTTATGGCACCTTAAAAACTATTAAGTAGTCTATTTTGAAATAGCATGAAGCAATAAATCATATTTGTCCACAATAACCCTACACTGAGAAAAACCCTTCAAGTAAATTATGTTGCTAAAAAATATTCTTTATCTAGTGTAGGAATTTTAAATATTACCCACAGATAAAATAACATTTCTACACATGTATATCACTGACAAACGATTACATCCCTTGTGGTCAGTAAAGTATTTTATTGAATTTTAAAATTCACATCCTGTAAGCCATTAGTTTACTTGTAATTATTTAGCAGTTAACTGGACCTGGTAAATATGTTTTCTGAAACAAATTATTGAGATAACTAGAACCCAATATTGTCACAGCTATAGAGATCGCTACCATAAGTAATTATGCTGCTGCGGTAAGTGAACTTGTTCACTTCTTACCCCCGAATACACCACGAATACAGGCGAAATGTGGCGAATGATATCTTAGTTATATCAGTTCAGGTAGACGTCATTACATTTTGTGTGTATTACGAGGTGGTATAGTTTATGTACTTTGTGTAATTTCAACTATGAAATACTATTATTGCATCATCTCTAAGTACTTAAATGAACGATCTGAAAATACTATGTTTTCTTTCAATAGCTAATATTTATACATACATTCACAATTAAACCATTTACCTGACTCTGTTCTCGCTGCATCGTCCATCAATTCATTCAAGAATGGTTATGATCGTCACCATGCTAGTTTGAGTGAGTGAGTTTGTTTGTTATTCCGTGTGCGGGTATGGACTATGGACTTTTCACTGTATTTTCAATCATTTTGCAGTGTTTCTTGTTATTATTAAAAAATTAAGTTAAAAATGCATTTATTTACAACTGATGTTTGTATATGTATATTGCAATGGGAACGCCAGACAAGCAGCCCGAGAATACCGTCGAAGAAGCAGGTAACCTCGCTGGAAAAAGGCCATTAGTTCTACTCAAACGATTGACAACTACAATTAGTGTTCGACGTGTAGCATGAAATCTTCATTTACAACCAAATTTTGTATGGCCTGTATAGAACAGAGAAATGTTGATTCGTTCGCCAAACTGTGCAAGCATTACATGCTGGAGATGCTCCTCATCGATTAGAATATTGATAAATAATACTCATAATGTACATATCTGGGGGTTACAAAATTCGCATGCCATTAGATTTATTTATTTATTTATTTTACTTATTTATTCACATAAGCCACATGGTTGCGAACGTCATAACTTAAACAATTTTTATTACATACTAAACGGCTATTCTCTGTTTTGACGAACACGCTTCCTGCATAGTTAAACGTGTTAAGATTAATTTCTTTCATTCTTAGAAACTTTTCCTAAGAACTGAAAGAGTATCGCTTAGGTAAGTTTTTAATAATATCTGAATAAACCAACACACAGAGGTTTAAATAAAACCCACGTTTAGATTTTACTCTTCGCTTTAAACAAAATAGAAAAACCGTGTTTGTGAAGTTCTAGGTAAGTAACGAAGCCACTTTAGATTTTATTGGTTAAATAAATTTAATTAAAGGTTCATTTACATCTAGAGATTGAAGCTTTTTACCTAGTAGAACTTGTCTACACAGTCAAAAGCTCGTGTGAGATCGAAGAAAACAGCTGTTACAAATCGTTCGTTCATCCAGTGCATCATAAATATAATTTGTAAGGTCATAAACTGCTAAATTAGACCTTTCCGTTCTAAAGACGTGTTGGTGGGTTGAAAATAATCCATTATCATTAATAAAACTAGAAATTCTTCAAATCGCATCCGTTTAGTAACGGAATCTATTGGTCGCCGATGTGAGGCTTGCATTCGAAGACATTTTTATTTATCAGACTAATTTGATTTAAATGTGAAATTATATTTTTTAAACTTCTAAACAAAAACTAATCGGAACTGTGTTCCTATAATAACAAATATTTGACATTAATTCAGCTATCATCTGCCAAAGTTTGCCATAGAACTTGTATAACACCTTCTATAGTGTGTTATACTTAAGAACTAGCCAATCCCATACCTTTTTTTAATTATCACCGAATTTTAATTCAGGTACATAAACAAACTGTGCACTTTATTAATAAAATTTGATGTAACTCTTTCTTCTATATTTTTTGAGACAGAGATTTTACTGCATTATAAAAGAGTTCTTCCCTTCGGAGAACGTTGGTCTTCTGATTCGAGGTGGATAGTTCTCCTGCAATAATGCGCTGAACATTGTGAAAGTGTTCTGCAACTTTACCTCAGGATCTAAATTAGCAATCAAAGTTTCAAATTCAGTAACAGAAACGGCATCTTCACACTGTCAAACGAATTAAAATAAGACGCCGTCGCAAACTCACCGGCAAACTTTTTCCATTTATTTATTATTCGATACAAAATAAGATCGGAAGTGCAAATTAGGGAAAAAGGAGAATTCAGCTAGGAACGTGGACGTTATTAGAAGGGCATAATTAAACCGTCTTTGCAAATTAGAGTAACGAATGCGAGTCAAATTAGCACGGAATTAACTTCGTCTTTTGAGGAGAATTGAAAGATAAGATTTACAAAAAGTTTTATTAAAATACTCAGTTGTTTTTAAAGTGGATTACGGGAACGGTTAAAAGTTTCTGAAGGTTCTCTTTTTTATTTTCAGATATGCACGACTTAGTTTAAAGTTGTAAAATTAATCCGGACAGTATTTAAATACTTTAGCCTTCATTTAACAGAATTTTGCACGGAAACGCTTAACATTAAAAAAAATAATACTATCTTCTAAGTTTAAGTATTGCACATAACACATATTCAATTATCTTTGAAAATTGATGAAACTTTGATATGCTTAAATGACATATGTTACGTAATATTACCAAATTACTATTAACACTAATACATGATTTAAATTAGATAGTATGGAATAAAATAATATACAGGGATGACCAGAAGTGTATGAACTGGACGGGCACGTGCCTTGAATGAAGAAATAGTTATTTACGTTACAAGGCCGGGAAATGGTATATTAAAGTACAAGTCTAGATGTTTAGCCGTGTATCTTACAACGTTTTATTTCATACTGTGTTGTATTAAAAATAAAATTTTAATGTTTTATTTTATATAACCTACCTGTATGTAGGTGTTAGCGTGGTTTCGATTCTTGTTTTATCGCATAGCTTTTGATTTAGCTTAGTGATGTAAAAACAAAAATAACAAATTTGACAGTTTGTCATCCCGTGCGTATTTTATGATAATTTTCGTAAAAAATGGAAGAAATCGAGCTAAAATGTGCTGAAGCAATCAGTAAATTGGTGCCTTCTGCTCGTTATGAGAAGGAATACCAGCTCTCTTCAACGTGTGGAGAAAAACCTATAAGGTGGAAAACGGCCTGAATGAGAATATCCCTTTGGCGTACTTCTTGGATATCTTCAAAAAGATGAGTCCTGCGACAATGTGGGCAAAATATTCGACGCTCAAGTCTATGTTGATGGTAAAAGAAGGTGATATTTCAAAATATCCAAAACTGGTGGCTTTCTTAAAAAGGCAAGCAGTTGGTCATCAGGCAAACAAATCAAAAGTTCTAACAAGAGAAGAAGTTAATAGATTCATGAAGGAAGCCCCATCAGAAGAGTATCTTTTGATGAAGGTAAATAAGTTTAACCTTTTCATTAGTTTTGAATTAAACAATGTGCATCTTGAATGATATAGGTACTTATTGTCAATTAATTACAAAAAATACATTTCTTGGTTTCGTTAGTCGAAATTTCATCAATTTAACAATCAGTTTTAAACCATTTTCTTTATTGTTACAGGTAATCGCAATAATAGGCATTCTTGGTGGTTGTCGGTGAGGAGAGTTATACCATATGACCCTAAAAGACATTGAAGATTGTAGCACCAAACTAATTATAACCATTCCCATTTCCAAGACGAATACAAAACGGGTATTCACTGTATTGAGTGACGACAATGAAGGAATAAACTTTCTTGAAATATTCAGAGAATACGTTAAGCTCCGACCTAAAAATATGAAGGAAGATTTTCTTTTTTTGGGTTATAGAAGAGGAACATGTGTTTCCCAAAGAACGGGCATACATACCATTGGAGGGGCACCAAAAAAAATTGCGGGATATTTGAAGTTGGAACACCCAGAAAAATATACGGGGAATTGTTTCCGCAGGAAATTGCCACTTTTTTGGCGAATGCGGGAGTTGATTTATCAACACTGAAGCGTCATGGTGCATGGAAAAGCTCATCTATTGCGGAACAATACATTGAAAATTCCTTAGAAAACAAAACAAAAGCAGCATGTATGATTCAAAATGGAGAAAACTTTATACAGGTTCAGACCAAGCAACAAACTATATCCACCACCACTACCGTGTCTAGTGAAGATTCTGTCCTTAAAGGTATTCCTGCATTCAGCCTGCAAGGAAATTCACATTGCACAGTTACTGTTAATTATAATTATAATTAGTTTTTATAGGCTTGATTTTGTAGTTTTAAAGATAAAATCTTTTAAAAATGTGAATATTGTGTTTTTTTAAAGCAGTCCGGGAAGTAAACATTTTCCGATCTCAATTTGAAATAAATAAATTATACATAGCATTAGAACTTAGGAATTGGCATCTACATCATTCCTTATGCAGATGACCTTACCACCAATCAATGGGATCCTTTGTCAAAGAATGCAGACAGCCCTTGGAACTATTGAAAATTTGTGTGAGGAGCATGCACTGTCAACCCCAGAAAAACGGAAATTAATCTCTTCATGAGGAAGACAAAACTGCCACTAACTCTCTTAAATACTACGCTAAGTTTTGCTTCAGATGTGAAATATCGTGGAGCCACACTCGATGCAAAGCTAACATGGAATCTTCATTTCGAAAAGGGACAAAAAAGGCGTACATATCCTATGAGCAGTGCCGCAAGGCTGTGGATAAAATCAAAATTGGTCATGTGGATATAGACTGTCATTATGTGACCAATATTCGACTACAAGGTTGCCTCTGTAACCAAAAGTCAAGCAGACGACAGTAAAAAAAGCTCAGTCAGGTAGAAAGCATTGCCTGCTTGAGCATAACTGGAGCTATGCGAACAACATCCACCAAAGACCACCTTTAGATATTTCTCTAAAACAAATGGCGTCAAGAACATTGCTTTCAAATCAGATGTAGGATGTCGATACGTTAGGAGTCACCTGTGGAATGAGGTCGTCAGACAGATGCCCATTCTACAGGCAGACAGTGGCAGTATTTCTCCCCAGTTTGCGTTTGACAGAATCTACACAGCTCTCGTTATAAGTGAGGAGGAGACTGCCAATGAGAATGTAATGAAAATCTTCACAGACGGATAAAAAAGGAAGTTGCCGGATGTGGGATCTATTCCAGATTCCTACATATCCAATATCAGTGGACAATGCGTCAGCATATTACCATGGTACAAACGGAATTAGCAGCTGTAATCATAATCGATAAATAAGTTCTCCGTAGGCATACAACTGTCAAAATTATCAGAATCTACACAGACAGTAGACAATCACTATAAGATAATGACTAGATCATAGTGAGAATGCCACCAGACATTAGTAGTGGCCTCAGTCGCTAATATCATAGCTATAGCAATAAATAAGCTGGACCAAGTCCCTCCAGTGTGTCAGCATTTGTTAAAATTGTGAAGAAGAAGACCCACGAAGAGAGTGGAGAAAACGATGGGGTGAAACAAATAGCTGTCATCTTGCTAAGGAGTTCCTAGAGTACCCCTGGAAGAATACAACCAAAAAGTACCTGACTGTGACTAGGACAAATCTTCGCCTGGTGTCTGGTTTTCAAACTGGACACTGTCTCGTCAACAAAATAATCGATGTTGGGAGAGCGATGGCCTTATATCTATGCCCTATATGACCTATATTAGGAAGATTCCCTGAGCGTTTACTCTTTAGGTTACAGCTCAGGTGGGTTTATCGCCTTATATAAATGGTCCAATGGGGCCTAAGTGTTGTAACTCTTTAGGCTGCTTAGACTTTGGTCCCTTGAGGTTGGCCCCTTAAGGTGACTTTGGCCTAGGTGATGATTTATGTCATATTATTCGCAAAATCTGGATATCACAATACCAGTTGTCTTAAAACAGTTTCTGGACATTTGTGATTCTCCAGTAGTTTCATCCCTAAATGGTGGGCATCGTCACCCCATACAATGTTGTGAATTTTTGATCAAAGCGACCCAGAGCTATAAGATGACTTTTTAACCACTGCTATTTTTTTCTTCGACTGCTCAGAATTTGCGAAATTTTGACATCTACAGACCCAGATTATGATTTAGGTGTACAGGAACAAAAATAATTTTCCATTTTGAAAAATGTATGTTTCCTCGAAGTTAAACAATGGACCAAAGTTACAAATGCATTGCGAAGATCAATATATGGTATCAATATCTTTTCTCTTTTTTAAAGATCAAGGAGCGCGAAATACTATCAAACTATCATTTTGAGTGATACTAAAGTATTACGAGATGGTGTACTGTGCCCGATTTGAAACAAATTTTATAACCTACTGTACCCATAAGTCATACTCTCCACCAGTTAAATTGTGCGATCATCAGTTTATATATAAATTATTTAAGAGCATCAATATATAACATAGCTTACATGATATCGGGTAAACTAAAAATTTAATTTCATACTCTGTGCATTACCTGCAATATTTTATGGGTTATTTCATTACTGTAGTAAAAATATAATATCGTCCATTCTCCCTGACACACTTACTATGTACCATTTTTCAAATTTTTTGTTAGAGAGACTATTAAATAGGTCCCCACATTCTCTAATACCAGGAAGAAAAATATCATTAATAAAGTTTTATGGAACAAGGTAGATAAATTTAAAATTCTACGAAAAATGAAATTTGACTAGATCATATAAATAGAAAAATAGCTGCAGTATGCCGGAGCTTATATAATAATCTGTAAAAAATACGTGAATATACGCTTGGAATATGAAATAAAAGTTCAGTTAATCACTAAAGATTTAATCTGTAACACAGATTATACATACACGACGCATTTTTTACACGAAAAACATTTAAAGAAATTTTTTCATGTACAATTTTCAAGGGTGAGATATATTTAAAAAATGAAAAGTATCTGCTTTTCCTGTCACTAGTGCTTTAAAGTTGATAATTCTATGATATATTTCCTAAGTTCCAAAATACGCAACCGGAAGGAGTAATAAAGACAGAATATAAAAAAAATACACGACCTTCTGAAAGATAAGCTCATCAATCCATATCACGCATTTTCTGATGACGTGTTCGACTGTTGAAGTAAAACTTATACATTATCGCAAATGAAAAACTTAAAACAAAAGCCTTTAATCGGTATAAGTCATTAAGAAATGAAGCTAGTCGAAGATTTTATTGTGATCTAAGGAATCAATACAATCATGCTATAGAACAAGAGAAATCTGTTTATTATCGTCAGAGTTTCAGCCTTGTAAAGCATGACACTGAAATGGGAGAAACTAAAAAAGAATGACCTTATATGTTACAAGAATAATGGTGTTATTTCAAAAGACATTATGGATCTCGATGCTATTAATAATTATTTTCTTGACTCAACTCCCAATGCTACTGCTAATAACGAATATGGTTCGAAGGTTTTAACACCTCTGCTTCGACAGCAACTATTTTTGAATATTTACCTGTTGCTGGCAACGAAATTAAAATTTTGATTTATAAACAAATGCCGCATACTATTGGTATGTCTGGTAGTATGTTACAGTTGTGTTCGCCTGTTATTGCTTTTCCTCTTACACATATAATTAATTATTCTTTCGAAATTGGAGTGGTTCCTTATCAGTGGAAAACATCAATTGTTACACCTATTCCTAAGAAATCGCAAGCTACAGTGTTTGCAGTTTTACGACAGAATAATTTGCTGCCAGTTTCTCTTAAAATAGCAGAGCGAGTTATTTATAATCAACTTGTCTCTCATTTTAATTTTAATAATATTTTAGCTCCTAACCAATCAGGATTTCGTAAAAATTTTAGTACAGGTACAGTACTTGCGGCTGTAGTGGACGATGCTTTATGGGCTATTGGGTGCTAAGTCTCACACTGTTAGATATGTCAAAAGCATTTGATTTAGTAGGCGTCAAATGTTTACTGGCTAAACTATAAAATAAAATAAAATGTGAAGTACCACTGGGTTCTGTCCAGGGGCCTTTACTTTTTAGTGTATGTACTGCGGATGATTTGCAAATTTTGTATAACTTTGAAATTGAGACCAAACTAACCGCTGTTGATCTTATTAGTTCTGACTTACATCGGATTAAAGACTTATGTAATAAAAATGTTTAAAAACTTAACCCAAATAAGTGCAAAAACTCTAGAGTTTTGGGATTTCGCTGTTTATATAGATAATTGTCCTGTGGAAAATTGCAGTTCGGTAAAAAAATTAGGACCTATATTTGAAAATGATTTGTGATTTGCACAACATGTTAGTGATCTCTGTAAAAAGGCATTTATGTCTTTCAAGCAAATAGCACCTTTAAAACGCTATTTGTGTTCTGACATAAAATTAATATCGGTTGAGTCCTTAGTTTTGTCACATCTAAATTATTGTGATTTATGTATAAGGTCCTTTACTTACAAATGATGATAAATTTAAACAGCAAAAAGTTCAGAATTGGTGCATGAGTTTTGTTACTTATATACCCCTTTTTTATCATGTTACTCCATTTATTAAACAGTTTGGTAAATTAAGACTTAATGAAAGGCGCTATGTTCATTTTTGTATTTTTTTTAGTAATATATTGCATAATACAACTCCTGACTATCTTTACGAAAAGTTGGATTGGTGGAATGACATACATAATCATCAACTTCGTAATTTAAATTTGCAAATAACGCGTCATCGAACCGAATATTTCAAGTGTTCTTTTACTTATTTAGCGGCTACAGTATTAAATAATGTATTGATGCCCCAAGATTTAGCATTCCGTAATAGAATTCGAATTAAGCAACGCATTCGAGAGTTGGTCATGGAAAACGATAGCTCCATAAATGCTGCTGTATTTTAATTGTTTTAATGTTGTGTGTGTATATAGTATGCGCCAAAAGTATGGAATAAATTCAATAAAAACGAAACAATTATTTTTTGGGAAAAATCCTCGAACAGATCGATTTTTAATTTAAAAAATACATATTTAAGCGTAAAATGCGATTTTCAAATGTCATTTGTTTTCGAGTAATGACGTCATCGATTTTTTTTTTAAATGGCAACACCATATTTTTTTCCTTGATTCTGAAAGATCGTTTAATTCTCTATCAGACAGTACTAAAATTTTGCCCTCTTACATAGGAAAGTTTTCGAGTAAATGACGATTGAATGTTAGAAAACGTAAATGTTATCCATAAAAAAGTAACAATTCTGAGGTATGTCTGTGAAGAAATTCTTCTTGCACATTATGATTGATTTCTGGGGTAACTGCGTATTTCGTCCCGAATGCGATTTTGAAGTTCTTCTAAATTACGTGGTTTATTAATGTACACTTTTGACTTCAAGAATCCCCATAAAAAATAGTCAAGAGGTGTAAGATCTGGCGATCTTGCAAGCCATTTTATCGGTCCGCGTCTGCCGATCCACCTCCCAGCAAAACAGTTGTCCAAAAAATCTCGTACAGGGCGCGCATAGTGCGGAGGTGCACCGTCTTGCTGAAACCATATGGTATCGTCAGGAATGTCAGGGTCATTATCGTTAGGAAAAATTACTGCAAGGGCTGGAACAAGGTCATTTTCTAGAAACTCTAAGTATCTGTCCTGTAAGGGTTCCTTCAAAGAAGAAAGGCCCTACTATTCTGTCGTCAACTAGTCCAGCCCACACATTTAATTTCTGAGAGTGTTGGGTATGTGCCTCTGCCATCCAATGAGGATTTTCCCGACTCCAATATCTGCAAGTTTGACGGTTTACTGTACCATTCAGACAAAATGTGGCTTCATCTGAAAAAAGTATTTGCCGGTGTAAATTTCTATTTCCTTGACATAAATCCATTAGAATTTCGCAAAAGTAAGCGACGATCGGGATCATCTTCATTGAGTTCCTGCACAAGTTGAATTTTGTAGGAATGATATTTTTCCTTCCTCAAGATACGTAGCACTGTGCTCTGACTAGTGTCATTGTTTAATGCAACCAATCGAGAAGAATTATGAGGATTATCCACCATACTTAGCAAAATGTTCTGTTTCTGATTTTCATTAATGCTTGGACGTCCAGGTTTTGGAATATTTACAACATTGCCAGTTTCTCTAAATTTAGACTCTACCTTACTGACTGTTGATTGGCTGATAGGGCGATCTGGATATTTTTCATTAAATAAATCGCAAACTTCTTGCCGATTTCTAGTCATATTCCCGCATCCGATAAGAATTAAAATTTCAATTCTTTGAGTAACAGTTAAATGTGCCATAATACTTTAAATTGAATAATAATTTCTATGTCGCTTACAATACTTATTAGAAAGTCGGTATGACAATGACACTTTGCAAAGATTTTCACCTACGTGATCCATAAAAGAACTATAGAATTCGAAAAACTGAACTTGATAACGTTATTGCTTTATTTTAATTGATTTACGTTTTCTAACATTCAATCGTCATTTACTCGAAAACTTTCCTATGTAAGAGGGCAAAACTTTAGTACTGTCTGATAGAGAATTAAACGATCTTTCAGAATCAAGGGAAAAAATATGGTGTTGCCATTTAAAAAAAATCGATGACGTCATTACTCGAAAACAAATGACATTTGAAAATCGCATTTTACGCTAAAATATGTATTTTTTAAATTAAAAATCGACCTGTTCGAGGATTTTTCCCAAAAAATAATTGTTTCGTTTTTATTGAATTTATTCCATACTTTTGGCGCATACTGTATATGTAGGTGCATGCATGAGTGCGTGAGCGCACAATGTGTACGCTCGCGCACATACATTATTTATTATTCATTGTTATATATAGAGTATTTTTACATAGTTCTTAGCAGCTTCAGTGAATTCCATTAAATTGCTTTCCAGGACTGTCTCATCCTGACAAAGGCAACTAAAACTTGTACGTGAAATTTTACACAATTTGATATCGCATCAAGATCTGACCTAACGTGATCCCATTTATTCTTTCTCACCTTACAAATAGTGGGAGAACGAAATGAAATTTAACGCGGAATAGCTTTTCCGACAATGCATTTCAATTCTCACAATTTTCCACGGATGCTCTTTCAGAAATCTAGCAGTTGCTAAATCCATTTAAAGTCTTCCCGTTTCAGACTGCTAAAATTGGATATAATGAAAGGGATTTTTAACTTTATAATAGATTATTATCAAATATTGTTATTACAGTGGGTTAATCAATTGGTATTGGAATATGGTGACATGTTTATTATAGTTAATTAATTAATTATATAAGGGAATTAACAAGTCGTTAATCTAAAGAAAATAGTCTAATTTACTAACCTGCTAATGAAACACTCTATAAATATCTAACTTCAGTTTTTGGCAGTGGGAACACGACAAATTCAACCACAATAGATGAGATCTGACCTATTTCTGCATTTTTAGGTTTGCTTCTTCAGGTGGTCTCCTTTAAGTTGAATCAAATATCTAACTATAAAAATTATTATAAAAATTAAAATTATTTGAAGTTAAATATCGACAATGACAAAAAGTGACATCCTGTCAATGAATTAAATAGGTATTGTCATATTTAATTCATTGACAGGATGTCACTTTTTGTCATTGTCGATATTTAACTTCAAATAATTTTAATTTTTATAATAATTTTTATAGTTAGATATTTGATTCAACTTAAAGGAGACCACCTGAAGAAGCAATCCTAAAAATGCAGAAATACGTCAGATCTCATCTATTGTGGTTGAATTTGTCGTGTTCCCACTGCCAAAAAGTGAAGTTAGATATTTATAGAGTGTTTCATTAGCAGGTTAGTAAATTAGATTATTTTCTTTAGATAATTATTGAATAGAGCTTTGTCTGTGGAATTGTTCATTAGCATACCTAGATGTTTGGTATCAGAGAACATACATATGACTTCATTGATAGGAATTGTAGGAGATTTGATTTATATTAGTTTAAAATACCTTTCTAAAACAGTGAAAAAATGTTACAAAAGCTAATAATAAGGAATATATGGGTAGATATTGTGGGTGTAATTCAACACAGGTTGGGACTTTTGTCCACTGAGTAGTTAGTTTCACACAATATTATTAATACCTAAAAATATATAAAAACTTTTACATAAAAGGTGACTATTTTTCAAGTAGGTATTGTCATATTTAATTCATTGACAGGATGTCACTTTTTGTCATTGTCGATATTTAACTTCAAATAATTTTAATTTCTATAATAATTTTTATAGTTAGATATTTGATTCAACTTAAAGAAGACCACCTGAAGAAGCAATCCTAAAAATGCAGAAATAGGTCAGATCTCATCTATTGTGGTTGAATTTGTCGTGTTCCCACTGCCAAAAAGTGAAGTTAGATATTTATAGAGTGTTTCATTAGCAGGTTAGTAAATTAGATTATTTTCTTTAGATAATTATTGAATAGAGCTTTGTCTGTGGAATTGTTCATTAGCATACCTAGATGTTTGGTATCAGAGAACATACATATGACTTCATTGATAGGAATTGTAGGAGATTTGATTTATATTAGCTTAAAATACCTTTCTAAAACAGTGAAAAAATGATACAAAAGCTAATAATAAGGAATATATGGGTAGATATTGTGGGTGTAATTCAACGCAAGTTGGGGCTTTTGTCCGCTGAGTAGTTAGTTTCATACAATATTATTAATACCTAAAAATATATAAAAACTTTTACATAAAAGGTGAATATTTTTCAAGTAGGTATTGTCATATTTAATTCATTGACAGGATGTCACTTTTTGTCATTGTCGATATTTAACTTCAAATAATTTTAATTTCTATAATAATTTTTATAGTTAGATATTTGATTGAACTTAAAGGAGACCACCTGAAGAAGCAATCCTAAAAATACGTCAGATCTCATCTATTGTGGTTGAATTTGTCGTGTTCCCACTGCCAAAAAGTGAAGTTATATATTTATAGAGTGTTTCGTAAGTCGTTAATCCACGAGAAAAAATGGAGTTACATTTTTTCGAGAGGATTAAACGCTGGTTAATATCTCAAATGTGATTTAACGTTTTATCCACGATCACGACCAAAACCGGCTAATTAGGAGAGTATAAGCTCTGTGAGCTTATACTCTCCTAATTTATGGTTTTGAAAAACAGCTATCAGCTGAATACTAGAGACCCTTGGAATCGTTTCTATGACATGCGTTTGTTTATTTGTCAGCAAGAGTGAACAAATTTACAAAATCGACACAAAAAATAAGTAAGAATGCTGAGAATTTCTTCAATTACAGAACAGGTGCTACTATCCTACTTCTTCAATGTGGAGAAACGGTTTTCTATCTCTTCGATGTGGACAAAATTTTCCATGCTGAAATCAATATTGAGAGTGCACAAATATATTGATATTTTGAAGTATGGTAAACTTACTTCATATTTGAAAGTAGAAGTTATAAATCAAAGAAGGCAAAGATACAGGAGAGAAATCAAATCGAAGACATTTTTAAAGAAGCACTGGATGAGGAATGTTCATAAGTTAATGTAGAAAATACACGATTTTAATGTTTCAATTTATACATTGAGGTTTTATTTTGAATTCTTTACAGGTTGTAACGGCGATGGGAGTCGCAGGTTCTTGTCGATTCAATGAATTAACCTTTTTGGATATCATCCACGTACATTCCGGATATGAAATATTTCAAGAAGTTTCACGATCATGGAAGAAGCTTTTTCAGTCAATGCTGTAGGAATGTGTCAAAAATACATCAATCTGCAATGCCGGTGGGAGATTTTTCTTGCGATATGTGGCTGGAGAACACACAACATGTAGGCATCAACACAATTCGAAAAGGTTTTCAAAAGTGGCTGCATTGCTTGGTTCCCCTAATCCAGTTTTACCGGACATGGAATGAGGCGTTCTTCACCATCATTACTGGCCAATGCTGGGGGGGGGTGATCTTACTACTGTCAGCATCATAGTGGCTGGAAATTGACTACAGTGGCGGAAATTTATATTGACTGTCGACCAAGATGGCAATTGAAAAAATCCAGGTCCTACCTGGCGAAATTTTAGGTCCCTCCAGTCCTTCAGAAACTCCTCATCGAGTGAATTTAAATAATCCCGGACAAAATGGCAAAATCGTTCTTGAGATTAATGTTAATGATGATAATTGTAAATAAAATGTCATAAAATCAACTAGCGTGTTAAAAGGCTTTTAATCCACGGAAAATAGACGTATTAAACCTTCTCAATATTTTGGTCGTGGATAAAAGATTTTTTTTGTTCAAAATTTTACTCTCAATCCAATATCTGCTTTTGTATGGATAGCAATGAAGAGCACGTTTTAAAATTTGCGGAAAGGATGCTGTAAATGCTCTGCTAAACAGTCATTCCTATACGTTCTATGTTTTCAAAAGCATGAACTGAACGAATTATGCCAGCAACAATTATTTCCCGAACTAGTATGGAAAGTGATACTTTCCTACAAGACACTTTTCGTACAAGTTAGAACAATATTTTTCTACCAGCGCAAATAAGGAAGCGAATAACAAAAATAAAGTTGTATCTAAAGCAACCAATATGTGAACATTAAAGTAATACAAATTATGTACGAGTATTTTGAAATCAATAAAAACAAACTCTTAATTTATTATTGTTAATATTAATGGTCCTCGGATTGAAAATACGCAAAAGCCGAAACCAAGTCCACCTGAAAGACACAGAATAAGAGCAATCCCACAGAATTCCGAAGTATATGAACAGGAGGTCACGCCACTGTAAGCTTCTGTCTATATCAACTGCTCGTAGTTTTACGATATAATCGTTAAGTAAGGATTTTCAGAAATGACGAGAATCTCACATGAATAGAACATCAGGTCAGGAAAAGTTATGGTTCGTGTCACCTATACTTTAACCAACTCGAAAAAAAGATGCTGGGAGCAAATAAAAAGAAGATACTCAAAGGTATAAAGCTGAAGGACACAAAGAAATCTAAGTCACTAGACAACATCTAAAACCCATATGAAATTCCTCTTCTTTAGAGTCATCAGAGAGATGAATATTTTAGTCATTTAGAGAATGCATGCGATGCAATAAAATATGTGTAAGCGATGTAATAAAAACAAATCAGATGAAAGAAAATAATGACTGAATTAAGTCATTATTGTGTTGTGTTGAGATGGTTACATGATGGCTGTACATCCTAGAATAGCATTTGTCAAATATGCGGTACTAGTGCAACAAAAAAAAAGTATTAGATTTTTTTTAATATTCACGTTTTGAAGGTAGACATGTTTCTGGATTGAAACTTGACCAAAGTAATATCAAAGTATGGATCGGTCAGTGGTCGAGCGGTTTAAGGCGTCAGTACTTGAATCGATGTGGCCAGACCGCTGAGGGCTCGATCCCCGCGGCAGGTAGACCGTACATCAGATAAATTCCTGGAGAGGATTATCACCCTCCCTGTGGGTATGGTAGTATGGACGAATGTTGGGTTGGATCAATGTGAGATATTGGTACCATTCCTTCACTGAATGGTGGTTAGGGTCTACCAACGTGCCATTCCTGGACGCAAATGTGGCTTGCTAAATAATAATATGCCGCCCCCTCCCCGCACAAGTCGACTTCTGGGCTAATCTTCGTGATTGGAATTATAGGAAGAAATATTATTATTATTGAGATTGTTGTTGTACTTTTACATATGCTTATTGATTTAAATAAACAAGAACTTTTACGTTTTGTAAAAGATGATCCATCCTTCCTCGCTTTACCCTTCTCATTTCCAACTCGCATAATTTGTACAAACTTGTATACTTGTGGGAAATGAGTGTCAGTCAGCGCTCGTTGAGCAATAAACCGTTTTTTTTTTTTTATTTTAATGCTCCGGCATTTTAAAATAAAGCATGTGCATTTTGTTAATTTTGACGAATGGTTTTGCGCAAACAACCAGTACCTCATATTCCATGTTTTAAATAAATCATTTAATCAGTTTAAATCGTTACTGTTAATATAATATAGCTATAACTGAGGAACAGTCCGTGTCTTATATACGTTATTATTAACTGATAACAACCATACACGACGGATTTGTGCTCTACTATATTAATCCAATTTGTACTGCTAACAGGAAATTAGTAGGCCGCAATATCCAATTTTCCTTGGATTTCCAAAGCAATTACAAGGCGCATAATCACATACTTAGAGTAAATTGAAACATATGAACCGCACTAATCTCTGTTATACAGGGTCTTTCTGGAAATAAGAGAAAGTGGTAGTAGGGGATGAGAAAATAAACAATTTTTAAGCAAAAGTGTCATATTTTTTGTTGACAAAATTGCCAAATCAGGGAAATTCCGAAGCCGAACGCAAAAGACGTAAATGTCAAAGTAAAGATTTGACAGTTGTGAATTATTCGAAGTATAATATTTGTCGTAAATCAAGTAGTGTCAGTAGAGGTTACAATATTGGCATAGAATACTCTGGAGGAATATTGTCCCCTGGTAAGTGTCAGTTTAAATTTTCTTGTCATTTGGCTTGAAATTTAATAGACACTGATCTATTCTGTGACGCCGATCGTTACTACTACCATTTATTAGGAAAAATGTTTGATTTACATTCAGATTCTGACAATATACCGTGCGATATTGAAGAAGCGGCAAGAAGTGCCGTATGTTCACTGATTCCTGAAAAATCCAAAGCGGTAAATGACTTGGCTTATGAAAAATTTGAGAAATGGCGTGAACAAAAGAAAGCAAAACACTTCAATGAGAAAGTGCTATCGCTATATTTTGAAGGTAAGAAGAATTTGATGGCTTTTACGCTGTGTTCATAGCGTAGCGTACTCCATATGAGAACTGAGCTGTCTTTAAAAAAGGTATAGACATTAAAACATACAATAGTTTGATAGCATTTTTGAAAAGGCAATCCGACGCTAAGAAATCAAACGTTTTTGCAAAAGTAAATATTGCGAAGTTTTTGGCGGAGGTGGATGACAATAATTTTTGAATGGCTAAGGTAACTAATAATTATTGCTTCATTAGTTGTCACTAATTCGCATTTCTTGCTTTAGGTTGTGTTGGTTGTGGGAATAACCAGTGCATGTCGGAAGTCAGAATTAACATTTTTACGTGTTGAAGATGTTACAGATAAGGAGACGTATTTTCGAGTAAATATTCCAAATACAAAAACTAGAGTAATTCGTGAATTTGTAATCACCCCGAGAGATATAGAAGAACTAAACTTCGTTGACATTATCAGGAAGTATAGAAACCTACACTCGGAAAATATTAAACACAATAAAGTCTTTGTTAGATACAGAAATGGTAAATGTGGTGTAAAACCAGTGGGAATTAATACTATTGTTCAGTTACCAAAGATAATTGCTCAAATGATTGTTGTGTTTCACTGTCACTGTTTCAGAAGTTCTTTGGCCACTTTACATGCAGATTCTGGAGCCAATAGTTTAAAAATAAAACAACACGGCGGCTGGAAGTCAAATTCTGTTGCAGAAGAATAAGTTGAAAATTCTATAGAAAATATGAAACGAATTTCCGGTGATATTCTTGGAGAACCGAGTAATACTAATAACATATCACGGAATATTATTGCAAGTTCAACAAATAAGATTTCTTCTGGAATTAGTTTCATTAACTGTACCAACTACGTTGTGAATATTTATAATTAAACAATAATAATTAATAAAGTGTTATTTATAAAATTACTGACTTAATAAAAGTTACTTTCTTATTTTTCTGTTGTATTTTGTTTAATTCTATTTTGCAATTAGTGAAATAACGAACTTTTCATAACCAGTTGCATTGCATAATGGTTTTCATTATGTAACTAGTTACATAAAGTAGAATGCTTTGACACTTTCGATAACAATAGTACATTATACTATATGGCAGAGAAATGCGTTATTTTGGCAGAGGTGCAATTTGAAGCCCGAGGGCTACAATGCACCGAGGACAAAATAGCATCTCTCCCGAATGGTATATACTATTTTTTCCACGGTCTCATTAACTTAAAAACACATATTTTGTCATTATGAAGTAGCACCAGAATTATTGTATTCGGATTTGAGCATTTATTTAGTAGTCGTTGAGTTATTGTCATAACTACAAAATAAACAAAGAAAAAGAATTCTCAAATTAAGGTGCTAGTTTGGTTTAGTTTAAAGTTTGTTTAGTGCACAATGAATAATTGTGAGTCGGAAGAGGTTGTGGAGGCTGCAAATATTGCAATAAGCAATTTGCTGCCTACGAAGTCAAGATCTTTATACGATATAGCCTACAATCGGTTCAAAAAGTGGTGCGTCGAGAAAAATGTTCAAGTATACAGCGAGAATGTTTTGTTGGCATACTTCAGTGAAAATGCAAAGAATTACAAGTCTTCCACATTATGGGCGCAATATTCTATGGTTAAGTCATGCTTGATAATTTACGATAACATAGATATAAGCAAATCTTGGGGAATTTGCTTATATCTGATCGCATTTTTGAAAAGAACCGGTGACGGATATCAAGCGAAAAAATCGAAAATATTGACAAAGGGTGAAATCGACCGTTTTCTATCAAGTGCAGATGACAAAGATTTTTTAATGATTAAGGTAAGATTACTTTTGTTGTTAGGTATTTCAATTATTAAGTATTTTGATTTTTTATAGGTTGGATTAATTCTGGGGATTGCCGGAGCTTGTCGAACTGATGAACTAGTCAATTTAACTATAGATGATATTGAGGATGTAGGCTCTTCCTTGATTGTAAAAATTCCAAACACTAAGACAAAGATTCCATGAACCTTTCTGGTTACCGATGTGGGAAATATGCTTGAATTGTTTCGAAAATACCTGTCCCTTCGTTCTCCCCACGTCAAGCATAAGCACCTTTTTTTGTACTACAAAGCAGGAAAATGTAGTTCGCAGCCAGTTAGCAAGAATACCATGGGAAAAATTCCGAGTGTAGTAGCTTCGTATTTAAAATTACCTGATGCTGCATGTTATACTGGTCACTGCTTACGAAGATCTTCAGCGACATTACTGGCAGATGCTTGTGTGAATATCACGACAATAAAGCGTCATGCTGGTTGGAAATCAACGATAGTCGCTGAGGGTTATGTCGAGAACTCCATTGAAAATAAGACCAAAATTGCTAATCAGGTTTTAGTAGGTACCACTACTAGCGCAATCACAAAAACTGTAAATGTAAGCGAAAGTAATATTCCTTCTAATATTAATTTTGAAAATTGTACAAATGTAATATTTAATTTAAATGTCAATAAATAATTTCAATGTTATTTTTTTTTTGCATGAAAAACGTTCTCCATAATGTAAACTCCCTTGGAAGCATTATACTCCCTTGGGAATAATCGACTACTTCTGTTTTAATTTTGATGTCATAGAAACTGATTTCTACTCCCGACCGTGGAAAAAAGGTCACTTTATATGTCAGAATTAGACAAAAATATTGAAATATCATGTTCACTATTTTATGTTAACATTTTCATTTAAATGCAGTTAAATTTGCTTCAACACTTCTATATATAATATTTCACTCTTTACTGTCACTGCTGGAACATGTACGTAAGTAAACAGACATTTTTAAAAGTTTGTTTTGTTACATATGTTAGGGTTAACAAGCTACACAGTCACATTGGAACAGAAACTGGTGCACGGATCTCTTTCAGAGAAAATATACAAACAGCGCTGTAAATCTTATTCCTTATGTAAATGAAGTCCTTTTCAAACAAGTTTCAATTTACTACAACAGATTTGCACACGACGAATTCTACATGGATTTATTCAATTCTCAAAACTCGTTCCAGTATGAAAATTAACAATCGAGAGCTTAACACGTAGAATAACTACTTTTCAAAATAATCAATATAAATGTATTATTATTGTACCTCATAATTCATCATTCACTAAAATACTAGTAAAACTGCTGAATTTGGAAATTGTTAGTCTCTTGTGTTTTTTATATAAATTGTTTAGTGTTCTAGTAAATCTACAGAAAAAAAAATGTAAATTCAACAGCTCTTGTAAAAATCTTGTAATATTTGCTGTACCTTTGTGGAATATTTTTTTAAAAGAAAACAGAATACAAAGTGATAAAAAATGCCCTTCCGCTCTGCCGATTTAGTTCATATCACTACCTGTATGTAAAATTATGGAATGGAGATAACTGAGGGATGCAGTACCCTTTATCCCCTCTAATTATTTATAAGTACGCCCATGCAGCTTTTTCTTGAAATATCAAACGTAGAATTTTCTTCTCGTCATTTTACCTCGTTTATAATTTTTTGTTCAAATGCTTCGTTTTGGAGAAAAACTGCAATTTGTAGTGCCCATAAATCTATCATTCACTACCATTTTCAAGTGAAACTGAATTTTGTGGATATACCTGTTATTACAATACCTTGGCAAATCGTAATACTTACTGAATGAATATATGCTAATGCATATTTACGCCGAAAAAAAATATTTTCAAATCATTATTTGAGTCAGTCATAATGTCATTAATTTTGAGAGGAGATAGGGAATAATGAGTATAATGCGAATACGCGATTAAAAAAAAATCTAAATGCATATTTACGCCGAAAAAAAATATTTTCAAATCTATATTTAAACCCCCTTTTCAGACGATACCCGTACACTTCTGCCCATACGTTGACAACAAATCGCCTCTGAAAGCTAAACCGACAAGTAGCGTATGGATTTTTCTCTGAGCAAATGTAGCTGTTATGACTGCAACAAAACTGCAACGTGTCTAATAATAAACCGAGTAATAAACTATTTACGTACATTACATAAAAAATCTATACCCAATGGGTAAATTATTAAAAGAATCTGAAAAGTGTTTCGTGTTTAAATACTAAATAATAAAAAACCATCGTGTTGTCGACAGAAAACTGTCCAAGACCGAAATGGCACGCCGCTAATCTAAGTTATCGAGAGTAAACCTTGACCTACCGTATTATTAGGTCAATAACATAGTTACCTAGTTTTTGTACTGTTATTTAACGACAAGGAGTAAAACTATTTTTTTAAATCTAGATACATGAATGAATTTTCCTTAAATATTGATTTCTTTGTTAACAAAAACAAATGTAGATAATAAATAAATGTTTTCGAATGTTAGGTTATTACAGTTTAATAATTTTGATATTACGTTTTCACTACGTTTTACAAATAAATATGAATTTTTAGTAATACTCGTAAGTACAATTAATTATTCAGTTTGTAGATACGTACATCTAGCCTAGAAATTTATTGTTTTTTTAAGTAGTATGATACTAACCTGTTAACTGCACTCATCCGTCCATAGCATTTTATTAATAAAATTAGGGTCAGTCGCATTTCGTAAACATTCTCCATATAACATTACCATTTCCGTATATTCGGAATTTGTAAAATTATGCATTTACGACGAATACGCGAGACCGAAATAAACAAACTACTGCTTACTGCTTGTATTCTCACTATTCTCTCCGTCCCCCCTCCAAGTGTGTGGCGTGATCTACAAATTTGGGGGAAAGAAATGCAGGTAAATTTGAAAAACACGCTGATGTGTTAAAACGATATTATGTATGTAAATATGACGTGGCAACGATGCTTAATCCGGTCGTATGGGTGTGTCCTCAGAAAGTTTGTAGCGCACCAGGAGCGTCGTGTTACTGATTTTTATAGGGTGATTTGTTTATTTTTTTTAAGGTCGAGTAGAAATTTTGTTTTCGATTTTCTGCCTTTATTAGCCCTCCCGAATACGTGGTTAAAATGACATTATGACTGACTCACCCTGTATAAGTAAATTTGGTTAAATTGTCATTCACCTGCTCTGTGTCGGTTTTTATATTTAGATACACCCTGTATATAATTTATTAAATAATTTAACATCTTCTCATGATAATAATATATCGAATCTAATATAACGAATAGTTATGACTACCCCACTATAACTTCTATTACCAAATGTATTTTATTAAAAAAAAGGAAACGATACAAAAAGAAAATGGTAGATAATATTGTTAATTTAAATTATTATATAATTCTCACGCCCTGTATAATAATTTTAAATATAACGTCAAACATTTTTCTCAAAATATACGCAAAAAGCCAATAACAAAATAATTGGCATAGGTTTTGTATAGCATACCTTCCACTACCACTTAATTTAAGGGCATAATTTATAATATAGCGAAAAAATGAAAAAACAAGTCATTTATTCCACTTGCCGTTATTTTACGCGAATATTTAAGAAATTACACGCCAACTTTAATTATGTGGTAGCTATATCATCTCTTCCAACGCCACCTTATTTATAAAATACAGCCGCAAAAATGCGCCTGCTTATTAAAATATATTATAACTCCTCCAAAGGGCTTGTCGCCTGGGCTTAGTGCGTACTGATTTTTTTATATATAATTATAAGACCTGGCACGTCAAAGGAAAATGAGTTATTTAAGTAGGCCATGAAATCAAACACCAACCCCGAGATTATGAAAAATTATGTGGGTACAAAGTTAATTACTTGCACATTTTCATAAGCCGGAATAAAGTTATACAGATCGTTAGATTGGCAATTTTTTTACGCGTGGGGAAATAAGGAAGTCTAAAAATATAAGGGCATGAGTGTTCGTAACTGACTGCATTATAGCTAGACATGCACGCATAAAGTATAGGATAATATATTCATATACAGGGTTAACTATGACTAAGTACAAAATTTTTAACCAGGGAAGCGTAAAAGACAATAACAAATTTATTTCGGAATTCTAGCTCGATGTTAAAAAAATGGGGCAAAATCCTCTTTTCCTACGGAAAGTCGGCGCCTATGTCATCAGTCATCGTCCAAGATGGCTACATATGTCAACTAGGCATATGTTCTGTGCAACTAGGTACCATGCGGTCGTTTCTCACAACGTTCCAACGTTGCCGAATGTAGAAACAACGATAGTAAACATTTTTATTAATAATAATACCTAAGTACCTGATAGATAACAGTTAATCCGGTTAGCTACAGTATTTTGCATTCGTTTTTCGTTCCTTCGTTCCAAACTGCCAAAACTTCATTTTCACTCATTACAGGTCCGTCAAAATTACTCGCCACAAAATACACACTTCGCGTAGATGCAGTTAATAAAATTGCCCATTTATTTTAAGAAAATTGATTGAAAGAAATACTAACACAAAACTTCGAATACACCCGTGGCAGTTTTTAATTTATAAAATTTTGTCCGATAACGGTCACTCCACTGCATTGCTCTCAACTCTAGGAAATATCTTCACGTACGTTTAAAGAAAATTGTGGAAAACTACACATGTCCCAATATATCGCAACCATCCATTATTTAATGAATAAAACGTTTAAAACTGAAACTGTCACTAAAATCGGAAAACTAAAATTACAATGTCAACGCCACCGTTCAGTCTTCGGTCCGCCTACACCGAGAACTTCATCTTCAGATAAATATTCTTATTGCAATCTATATAATCAATATTATCTTCTTTTATGTACGATCGTGGGTTTCTTCATTCTAGTATTGTTTTGACACTTCCTCCGTGACATGGGGTTACACGCACATAGCACTTGTCAGTCGATATAAACCTATACTGTGTTGTTGGTTGCATTGTTTCTAATACTCTACAAATGTCAAACAGCAGTAGTGGTCAGAAAAGTAATATTACAGAGCACTATAAACGCCTCGGGAAATTTAAAATAATAATACTACAATATTATTATATGCAAACATGGTCGATTATTGTGTGGACAATTATTTTGTTAATAAAAATATCTTAGTTTAAACTGTAGTAAAGTAGGCATAAATATATGTTTTGTAAAATGTAGATCAGAAAGAATGTAAGAAGAAGAAGAAGAAGAAGAAGAAGAAGAAGAAGAAGAAGAAAAGGTGTGTCAGAGTTGAGTTGTTGTTGTAAAGACAGAAAGTGCGAAATAAAGAAAGTAGTAAAACGTTATTGGGTATTTATTTAATTAACAAAGAAAATATTACCCTAACAATTGTTAATATCGTTACTATTATTAGTTTTCAGTATTTGTTTTTCGTACATTCAAATTCGTGTAATCGCGGAAATAACGGATATGGTACTAATTTATGGGAAGTGCGACGAAAGTGCATATCGTGCAGCAGCAGAATATCAAATATGTTTTCCAAATAGACAGAATATGTCAAATCCTCGTACATTTGTACGAATTGTACAACGTCCACGAATGCTGTTTTACACGTGCTGGAGTTTTAAATACGTATGTACCTACCTAACTTGAAAATAAAAAAAGAACCAATTTCATACTTTTTAAAATTCCTTGAAACTTCATTTTTTACAGTGACATAAAAATAAAGCATTTTTAAACTACAATAGATATACTTGCAGAAAAAAAGTATTTTTTTATTTATGAAATGGTCGAGGGAAACCAAGAGGTCCCCAGCAAGTACAACAATTTGTTCAACGACAAGTTATAATGTAAACAAGTTAGAAAACAGAAAATAATTTAACTTTTTTGAAATCTCCAAATATCAGTTCTGGAAGTATCAGTAAGGTAGGTTTTACTCTCAGTGCTCCCATATCGTGTTTCTCATTACATAATCTAAAATTTTTCTTTAAAAGCGTCGTAAATCGTTACACGTGGCAACGCGGTGCTCTGTCACTACCATTGACAACTTTGACTTTGACAGAATATATCTAACCTCGCAGCTGACAGGAGGCATAGTCGCCGAGAAATTAGGGGTTAATAAGGTTTTGAAAACATTTTTTTTTCGCTTTATGAATAAGTTTGGAATTTTTTTGAAGAGTGATTCCGTTAATTCTGAATTTTCCCTATCCCCTCTTAAAATATTTGTACTAAGTCATAGTTAACCCTGTATACAGGGTGTTTCAGGTTGATATGTCACAAATACGTGAGCATATTTTGGGAATAAAAATAAGAATACAGGGGGTTGAATTTTTTCTATAAATTAAAATTTTCTTTCAAAACTTTTAAACGGATTAAGATATTGTTATCAAATTTGGGGTATTGTGTAAACCGAGGATATTGCATTTCCTGCCAAAATATGGCTCTTTAAAATTAAGCAGTGGCGTAGATACAGGGTGAGTCTGTCACTTTGGGCAAAATAAATATGTGACGCCACTGGTTAAATTAAAAAAAGTGATCATTTCATAATTTTACAATTGACTTCTATTAAAAATGGTCTCTTTCATTTTTTTTGTGTTTCTCATAGCTTAGTCACAAATTGGATATTCATAGAAGTCTGTTTTTCGACGACTGTGTTAACATGCGACAATGCTTCTGAATTCAGTATGCCGTGAAAACAAAATACAATTTATTATGTAGTTTTGAATGTGACAGTTAACAAATTCTTAATTAAATTAATTTAAATCAGTTTGTTTGTTGTGTGGTAATTTAAGAAATTAGATGACGGATTCGTAAATACGCAACAAAAAATCTCTTAAAGTTATTCTAAAACAATGGTTTTCAATATAAATTCATGTAACATCTCAAAATCCTGACGCTACGGATAAATTTTACGTTCTAATTCGTATTTTACGTAGATATTTACTCGAGAAGCACCCATTATATTTCAAATAGCAGAACCTTGCAGGTCTGTGCTATGTAACCAGCACTGAGTAAGATTTAATATCTGTAACTGTTTGAAATCAGTATGAACTTTGTTAAAATATTTCAAAATAATACTTACACACATCTTAATTGATCTCTAGTACACCAATGTTCATTGAATAAGAGGTAGTCGTAATGAACTGGACTTATTTTATGAAAGGCTTCGATATGATTTATTTTAGAAGGAAGGCTTTGGAGATTTAAGTGTAGTATATTTAGAGAACTTTCTTTATACTTATTTACCTTAAAATAAGAAGCATTTTTGCTACTGTTATTGCAACTATTTAGTTTGAAACTATCGATTCTCCTACCTGTTGTATCTGAAAAAGGTATACCTTGTTGACGTCGTTAGGAGTAAATAATCTTTTTTGAAATATTCAATGCACCGATTGAAAACTGTTATCGTTTCAGGTAAAGTGGCTTTTTTACTAAAAATTCAGCAAAATGTTACTTGAAAAAGTTGTTCAGAATGGTACATTATCGAGATGTGCAAAATTCTAAAAAGATCGGCCTGCTTTGATAAAATCTTTGTGCTTTGTTGAAAAATGGTTTCATCAAACCTCGCCGATCTTCTTGAAATTTTGCACGTCTCGATAATTTTCCATTTTAAGCAACTTTTTCTAACATTTTGCTGTATTTTAGCAGAAAAGGCACTCTACCTGGAAGCAAAACAGTTTTTACTTGGTGCACTGAGCATTTCAAATAGGATTATTTCAAAAATGGTTACGCCTACCGACTTCAGCAAGGTATACCTTTTTCAAATAAAACAGCTAGAAGAATCGATTGTTTCAATAGTCAGATGGATACACTAAGTTGCAAAAAAGTTGTCATTTACAAGAAACATAGTGTGCCACAAGTGGCGCCCTCTACTAGTCACGTCAAATTTAGAAACAAATATATTTGGATTTCTTAAGAAGTTATTTACAAATATCGAAAATAAAGTTTTAACTCTGACAACCTGTATATTTGCACACTAAAGTGATAAACTCTATCTTTTGAATATTGTAACACGTTATTTTCTTGACATTTTACTTAACTAGTGTCTACTAATATAACACATCCATCATGCAACGAATTAAAAGTTCAAACCGCTTAGCTATCTCATCCAAGTATAATTTTTTAATACCCGCAAATCATCATGTTGACTAATGTTACCGCTCTGCTACATAAAATGACCGTCTACAAAGAACCTCCTGACATGATTAATGTTTCCACAATCTTTATGCTGCAGCTTTCCGAAGAAAAAGATTTAAATAGGTCATCTTATTTAACTTCGCTAATGGTCCCGTTGCATAACTTATCTAGGAAACTTCCAGAGCAATACGATTTCTCTATTTTCCTCAGGTGATACTTCGCAGGCTATCTAATTTCCTAAATGTCCTCTGAAACTTTGGCGTTAGCTTTACCATAAATCTTAATGCCTACGAAAGATTCAGTAACTGTAAATAGTAATTTAAATTATATATGTGCACCGAACATAACGATTCCGCAATATATAGAGCGTTGAAGTAAGATTCGAAAGAGCTTCAAAAATTAAAATAACGTCAAATATTTTTTCTTATATAAACATAAGTCCGATTTGTTTGGAAGTTACAAGCATTTTAAAAAATATAATTTCAATCCAATTAGCCTGACAAATAAAAATATAATAAACAGGGTGACTTTGGAGGATCCTCTAATATTCGAAAGGGGCGTTTAGGAGGCCGCAAAAGTGAGCAAAAAAGCCTAATAAACATATGGTCGAATATCAACGGTTACTGAGATAGCAATGAAAATATTTGTATTGCTATTTTTGTGAAAGCTGTTATTATTTGATATTTTATTTTGAGGTCATGCACTCCAAACCAAATTCACATTAGTGATTACTAATTGTCACACTTATGTTGACGTTTGTGATTTAAACGCTTACTTTATATCTGTCGCATTTATTTTTACATATGCGTTCTTTTAGTCGGTATTGTACACACATAATTTCGTAATACCTGCCATATTTACTCATCGAGAATATACTGATATTGTTTTTGTTTATAGGTATTGCAACGATAACACTAATAGTGCAGTTGCTGAATATCGACGTTGCTTACCGAAGAGTGCTAGATAGAAATCTATTCCCAGTGTGAGAATTACATCTGAGAGGCAAGCTGGTTCTGGTCTAGCAGTGGAAGAAGAAATTCTAAATATGGTAGAACGTAGCCCGAGTGTAATTACAAGGCGCATTGCAACCCGTCTCTAAATTAATCAAACTACGACATGGAAAGCCACAATGAACAGCCTTGGTCAGATGAAAATCGTCATGCCACGGTGGAAACTTTCAGCATCTGTTCAGCATTAACATATGCTGTGGTGTGATTAATAATCAGTTACTTGGTTCAGTTGTACTAGATGGTCACCTTATTGGAGCCTAGATATGTAGAGTTTTAAGAAAATAATTTGACAGATCTACTGGACAATGTTCCATTGAATATCAGGCAAAGCATGTATTTTGAGCATGATGATGCCCCTGTCTATGTTAGTCGTGTTGTGATCAATCATCTTAACAATCGACACGGATTTTCCACAAAGCTGGATTGGCCGAGGTGGTTTTCAAAATTGGCCACCAAGATCGCCAGATATGAATCCCATTGATTACTGCCTTTCGGGATCATTAGCATATGCAACAAAAGTGAACACAAGATGGGTGCTATTCGATCGGATTGTCAATTGTGCAGCACTCATAAGAGAAAGTCACCGAGTACTTCGACGAGCTACCCTTGCATCGCATCGAGGCGGACGGTGGTATATTTGAAAATTTAATTAATTAATATCGGTTTATTAGATTTTTAATCAATGTTATAATTTATACTACCTACAGAATAAACGCTTTCCGCTACTGATGCATTCCCATAATTAACTCAAGTAAAAATATTTTCATTGCTATCTCAGTAACCGTTGATATTCGACCATATGTTTAATAGGCTTTTTTGTTTACTTTTGTCCCTTGAACACCCCTTTCGAGTATTGTACCGCCCCCCCCCCAATCACTCTGTATATGCTATAAAAACAATTATTTATGTTTAAAGTTTAAATATTAGTTAACATTTATTAACCAAATTAACAATTCTTAAGACTATAAAAATTGCTCAAAATGTCAAGCCTCGGGTCGAATCCTAGCCTCACATCGGCGAAGTAATGATTCCGTCACTCAATGTATGAGATTTGGATCATTTCTTTTCTGGTTAGCTGCATACTGAATACTTTAAAGTAACCGTTGACGAGTAGTGATTTCATCTTGGTAGACAAGCTGCTTCATATGTCCACATAAATAAGTCGAAAGGATTTAGATCTGGGGAACGCGGTAGCCATGATATCGGACCTTATTGACCTATTCATTTATTCGGAAACTGATCACTTAACCCAGCAGTTGCTTGTCAACATCTATGTGGTGATGCACTGTGCCCAGAAATGAAAGGTGTGGTGTAGGGCCATGAAGCGCGACGAAAGGAAGCATTGCAACATTGTTTGTTTGTGAAAACCATTTTAATATAAATTTAATAGAAAATACTGATAGGTTTAAGTTGAAAAAAATAAATGTAAAGTTGTAAACAATCAGTTAAACATATCTATTAATCACTAGAATGCATAGCGCTTCATTCTCAATCCAAATAACATGTTCTGTATTTGCTCCTATAATTTATGTGATGTAGAATGTTACTTGAGGCATTTATAAAATGTTATAATAATAATAATAATAATAAGAATTTTTTTGAACATGTTTAAGGAGAAATTAAGTCAATTGGTAATAGCAATAAACATTTATTAAATTAATTTAAACAAATTATTTTTAGGTACATATTATTTTTCAAATTAAAACAAGTAGTTTAATGTGACATCAGGTGGCATAATTTTATAAATACTTCAAGTAAAACTATCTATCTGTTACTTACCCAACACCATTCACGAGCGGATCTACAGGGTGTTCCGTAATTCCACGTAAATATTGAAGGGGGGTATTCTATGGCCTAATTTAAAGTTCTGGACAAAACATCAGGAGTGATTGTTTGTTTGAACCACTTTGAAGTGAAGGGTGAAAATAAACTTTTATTGCTAAAACGTAGTTACATCAGTAGAACACGCAAAATTTTAGGTTGAGTCGTTTTCGAAAAAAAAACAGAAAACCTAAATTTAGATTCACCCCACCAACGCGAATATCTCTGCAGGGAGGGCTCAATCGGATTGTCAATTGTGCAGCACTCATAAGAGAAAATCACCATGCACTTCGACTAGCTACCCTTGCAATCTACAAATGAGCTGACGCATGCATCGAGACGGACGGTGGTATATTTGAAAATTTAATTAATTAATTTCGGTTTATTAGATCTTTAATTAATGTTATAATTTATACTACCTACAAAATAAACGCTTTTCTCTACTGATGCATTCCCATAATTAAATCAAGTAAAAATATTTTCATTGCTATCTCAGTAACCGTTGATATACAACCATATGTTTAATAGCCTTTTTTGTTTACTTTTGTCCCCTGAACACTCCTCAAATCGAAAAAAATATAGAAAAGCCTCCCCCCCCTAAATAAAGCCATAGAATATCCCCCTTCAATATTTACGTGGAATTACGGGACACCCTGTATATTGTAAACAAAGGAATAAGTTACATTTAACAATACGTCAAGTTCGCCACATCATCACTAACAATTATAGCATTACCTACACAGTATCTATGGCCCACAATTGTCCCAAAAAATGCAAAAATGTAAGAAATGAACATCTGTTTTCATCACCAACACCGTAACCTGCACCTGTATCCACGGAAACAAACCGCCCTGAACGGCGTGTAACGTTACACCAATGATATCGCGTTTTCGAGCACGAGGTTGTGTTTACATTCTGTGTCAATTTAGTAATGTTAATATTTTAATTATTATGTGATTATTGCCGCTAGACACATCTCTGATCTTTTAATATAATTTAAAGATTACCCTGCAATACATTTAAAACTAATATAAAATTCGTGCAACTTCCCCATTCCAAACTCAACATATTTTATTATGTGTGTAACTGATGAAGACGTGAGATGTGCGCATATGCACATGTTTATGACATTTTAAAATAATCACGACTCGACATGTAAAGAAGTTGTTCCTATAAAATATGATTATCGCTAACAAATGAAAAGAATCATCATAGAAAAAGTAATTCAGCCAGCATTTAGCATCGTATAGGAATGAAAGTCAACCAAATGTCATTAACCGCTCTCAGACAGCAAAAGTTCTGCATACACAACGAAATCCACACCACTTAGTAAATCTTGGCACTCTTCACGGAAATGCTGCTTCCTCACGTATAATCCATCCTATTCAGTGCCTTTTCCTTCATTACAAGAAGCTTCCAAAGGATTACGCCCTAAATAAACGCGAAGGATCATATTGCTGTGTCATCGATTTTGATAGAACGGGTTCAAGTGGAACTGTAAGTTTGAGACAAAAGATTCCGCGATATATTAAGAGTCCTGGGAGAATGAACGATTTGCTCGGGAAATATTAATTCCGACAATGGAAAAATGCCTTCCTCGGCACAAAGGAGGCCTGAGAGGGAATTGATATGGAATGGGTAAGGGTTTATTTATAAATACATACAATGGGAACGGAAAACGCACCACCGTATTCGGTGGAATCAGTTAATACAGAATTTCTGAGAGTCCTTGAGGCAAGGTCGTTTTTGTTCCTTGTTTCTACAGGATTCGCGAATTTCCTGGCATAAGGAATAGTAAAGCAAAAACAGAATTAGACAAAAAGTAATCAAGTCCTGATTACTGGATATACTATTATTAATATACCGCGGATATTTTAAACACATAAAAATGTCTAGATTCTGAACTAGAACTGTAACTAAACGACATGCTCTATAAAACTTATATGTTGTATCAATAAAAGGTTCTGTGAAAGGTTAGGAAAATATGCTACCATGTGATTTACAATGTATCTAAAAAAAGTTGGAAATAGATGCATCATATAAATATAAAATAGAGGAAAAAAACTATTGAAGTTGCAGTATTTTCCATCTTTACATCGCTGAGGTCTGTAGTCTCTGGCCAGGCAATTCCTAATACTGAAATCCTATTACTTATAGTAGGTATTAACGTTTTTGTGATGCAATTATTTACATTAGTTTTTCATGTGCCAAAAAATGACTTACGTGTATAGCAACTCCGAATTGATAGATATCGTTTTAATTTATGGTGAAGTAAAGATGGTTTAGCAGAACGATTTTCTGCTAAACTTGTACCCAATGCAATTACATGCAGTCTTGTCAGATTTGGTTAAATAATTAACTAAATATGTACGTTTTTAGCAAAAATATGGCAGGAATACCTATACCATTCAACAAAATGGTTACGATCACTCTTTGTGAATGTATCCCGAATCCATACAGCGAGTGACGTAAACCGAAAACATATATTTCTAGAAATAAATGTAATTTAGTGTATATGTGAGTATTGCCACTTATCAGGAAGACAAAATTAACTAATTATGTACGTTTTTCGCGAAAATATGGTAGTAATACCTACACCATTCAACAAACTGGTTACGATCACTCATTGTGAGTGTACATCGAGTCCATACAGCGAATGACGTAAAATAAATATTTCTGGAAAGAAGTGTAATTTAGTGTATATGTGTCCATTGCCACTTATCAGGAAGACATAATCAACTAATTATGTACATTTTTCGCTAAAATATGGCAGGAAAACCTACACCCTTCAACAAACTGGTTACGATCACTCATTGTGAGTGTACATCGAGTCCATACAGCGAGTGACGTAAACCGAAAACAAATATTTCTGGAAAGAAGTGTAATTTAATGTACATGTGACTGTTGACACTTGTCAGGAAGATTTGAATAAATAATTAACTAATTATGTACATTTTTCGCAAAAATATGGCAGGAATATCTACACCATTCAACGAACTGGTTATAAACACTCCCTGTGAGTGTACTCCGAGTCCATACAGTGAGTGACGTGAACCGTATACAAATATTTCTTCGGAAATAAGCGTAATTAGTGTACATGTGGCTATTGACATTTGTCAGAAAGGTTTGGTTAAATAATTAACTAATTATGTACATTTCTCGCTAAAACATGGTAGGAATACCTACACCATTCAACAAACTGGTTACGATCACGCGTTCGAAGTGTATTCCAAGTCCATGCAGTGAGTGCCGTAAACGGAAACAAAATATTTCTAGAAAGAAGTGTAATGTAGTGTACATATGACTATTTACACTTGTCAGGAAGGTTTGGTTAAATAATTAACTAATTATGAGGAATACATTACTCGAGATAAAAACAAATAATTTTTGTTGCAAACTGATAGTAAACCGATAATTGTATACGTTTTTCACAAAAATATGGCAATAATACCTACACTATTCGACAAGCTCGTTACGATCACTCATTGTGAGTGTACCCCAAGTCCATAAAACGAGTGACGTAAACCGAAAATAAATATTTCTGGAAAGGAATATAATTTAAAGTACACGTGACTATTTACACTTATCAGAAAAATTTGGTTAAGTAACTAATTATGAGGAATACATCAATCGACTTTTATTTTTGCTTTTTGTCATGCTACGTGATTTGACACTAAAGGATTCTGCGTTAAATCGAAAAAGTCAACGCTATATTTGAAATTAAATTATCGAGACTATATAAAACAGAAATATTGATATTTTTTATTAAAAAGCGATTGGCGCCTGGTCTATTCCATCAATAGGTAACCTTATTGTACAATACGAGCAGATTTTTCGAGGTTTTAATAAATTTTGAATACGTTCAGTTTAATACTATTTACGGCACTTTGATGTCAAATGATGTGAATAATGGTTATTTGATGATATTGGATATTTTCAGTATCATAGAAATTACACTGCGGATAAAGAGATTACTAACTTATTCGAAATTTGCGATTTCGTACTAATGACTAGCAAAAATTGACGTTGGATGATTAAAACTATACAGGGTGGTAATAAAGTTCCGCACAATGTAATTAATTGCTTCGATATCTTATAGGTCAGGTGTTATTGCGTGTGTTGTCAACAATATATCATAGCTTCCTTCGTTCGAATATTTCTTATGCTTTTCTTGTTTGGTATTATGCAACTTCTAGTAAAGATGTATTTGCTTGTCAAAGAAAAGCTATTAGAATTATAACTGGCCTTGGATTTAGAGGAGACTGTAAGGCAAAGTTTGTGGAATTAAATATACTCACATTACTGTGTATTTATTATACTACAGTATCTTCTCCACATAAAACGAAATGTAAATAATTTTATGACTTGAGACCAAGCATTCATATAACACTAGAACAAAAATAACTTACAAACAAATTTCTTTAGATTAAGCAAGCCTACCTAGGCAAATTTGAATTATCCTCAGTTTAAAAAAAGATTAAAAACATTTGTTGATCAGTTTTTTGATTGTCTGTTTATGATTTTTAACATGTGAATAGTTTTGCCTGATATTTACTTATATACAGGGTGCCTGTGAAAGGTTGGGAAATCTCGGAGCTGGAGATACTGGTGATCAAAAAAAGTCGATTGAGTCAAATATGCCTTATCCGAATATTGCTGGTTTCAAAAATACAGGGCGTTCAATGCTACAATTTTATTTTGAAATATCTAAATAACTTTGAAACCTGCAGGAGTATTAAAAAAAAATTGGCACAATTATGTTTTTCGGCACGGCAAATAAGAATTTTTAACTAATGTTGACGTCACTAGTAGAGGGCGCCACTTATGGCACATCACATTTTTTTAAATGGCAGAACTTATTTGCAGCTTAGTGAATCCATCTGACTATAGAAACAATCGATTCTTCTATATATTTTGTCTAAAAAAGGTATACCTTGTTGAAGTCGTTAGGAGTAACAGTTTTCGAAATAATCCTACTTGAAATATTCAGTGCACCGATTGAAAATTGTTATCGTTTCAGGTAAAGTGCCTTTTCTACTGAAAATACAGCAAAATGTTACTTAAAAAAGTTATTCAAAATGGTAAATTATGGGGACGTGCAAAATTTCAAGAAGATCGGCGTTTTATCAAAGCAGGCTTTTTGAAATTTTGCACGTCTCTATAATTTACCGTTCTGAACAACTTTTTCAAATAACATTTTGCTGTATTTTCAATAGAAAAGGCACTTTACCTGAAACGATAACAGTTTTCCATCGCTGCACTGAATATTTCAAATACGATTATTTCAAACATGGTTAAATCTGAAAATAATTTAAACAGACATTATCAGATTGTTGTCAGAAGTAGTGAATTAGGAAAATATAAGTAACTGCATAAATTTCCTTGAAGCAACAAATTGTTCCTTGGTGTAACTTTATAGAATATGTAACATTACATAAATTGATTAGGATAGTTTACATGAGAAAATTAACATTAAAGTTTGTTAATCCACTTCAACTAGGATGCATTACCGTACTACTACCACTGAAATTTTAATGAACACTTTACGCACGGCTTCGGTTAAGCACCATAACGGCTTTTAGTTTTATGAGGTAAATCGAACATTATAAGAGACTTTTCTGTTGCTGAACATAATTTTTAATAACATCGGTACCAAAATTTAAAAATATCTAATCATAAATTGTTATTTATTTATATTATTTTTTCCCAACGGAAATCGAAGAAGCTGCTAATGAAGCCACTTTCAAGTTATTGCCTAATAGGTCAAAGCAACAGTACGAGTTTTCGTATAATTTTTCTTGAGACAATGTGATCTTAAAAATGTTAGTGGCAAGTTCAGTGAAAAAGTGCCGTTTTTTTTTCAAAAGTATACCAAATCATCAACGCTTTGGTCAAATTAGTCTTTGTTGAAGGCGATGATGAACATAATGGATCAGGACATATGTAAATACGAGTATTACAAGTTTGTTGCTCTTTTGGAGCGAACGGGCAAAGGATATCGACCGAAAAAATCAGTAACTAAAGAATAAATCGACAAATTTCTTGCAGAAGCGCAGGATGAAACATATCCCATGTAGAAAGTTGCCGTGTATTCGGTGCATTTACAGCTTGTCAACGCGAGGAACTGTGCAATTTGATTCAATTATATCAAGATTTTGGGAATTTCACTAATTGTGCATATACCATACGTAAGAACTAATGTATAACGAGCTTTCGTTATTACTGGTACATTATATTTGAACTATTATAAAAAGTACATAGTTCTTCGTCCAGCGAACACTAATCATTCAAGAATTTTCATAAAATACGTTAATAATAAATGTACCACAGCTCCAGTTGGAATTAATACATCTGGTAAGATACTTGCTGAAGATATATTGCTGAATTTCTAAACGTGCCTGATTCTCACCTATATACTGGACATTGCTCTTAGGTTAGACGCTTATTACAAAACAAGAGTATTGCAGGTAACATTTTGTCCAAAACTTCGGTGGATAACATTGTTTCCTACCGTAGTACAACTTTCACAGAAATAATTGCTACTACAGCTACTAATCTGATTGGTCATGGCCGCACCAATGCTAAAAGTAAATTACGTCATTTATTTTTAGCACTAGTGGTAAAAGTAAATTACTTTTAACACCATCAAGTGGTGGGCAGAATAGAAAAAACATTAGACAATAAAAAGTCCCTCTTGTGGTATTCATAGAGATAGAAGGGGCATTTGATGGAACAATCTTCCCTAAAATTAATTCAGTTCTTGTGGGGAGTCTCTCCTACCATCTCTAGCTGGCTATCAAACATGCTCACCAAAAGAGCTATACAAATCAACGTGGTGAATGTCTCCGTGATAGCAAAAAATTACCCGCAGGGGAGTGATCTAACACAACTGGAATGGAATTTGGTTCTTGGCAGTCTCATGTACCATCTCAACTTGGAAATTGTCATCTATCTGGAATTAGGGGAGGGGAGGGTAGCAAAAAAGCTACAGAATTTAGGCCCACTTGGGCCCCTTGTACTTCCTCCCATTAGGAGATCAGTCCACCTGAGCCGCCAACCATCCTAATAAGGAGAAAAAGGTGGTGACGCTGTTCAGGGGGATCTCTCTAATGTAGGCCATAGAAGGCCATCGCTCTCCCAACACGGACTCTCTTATTGACGAGATGGCAGTGCACTCACAGAGTGCATGGAATATTGTCTTCTCTTCCTGTTCGCAACCCCTACAAAGAGATATAACACACTTCCTCATGTAATAGAGGTGCTTCCTTAGCCAGCAATGTCCAGTTTGAATACCTGTCACCAGACGAAGATTTGTCCTAGTCAGGTACTTTTTTACTGTATTCTTGCAGGAGTACTCTAGGAACTCTTTGTGGGTGTCTCCTTTGATAATTTCAACAAATGCTGACAACGGAAGCATACTTGAGGGACCAGGTCCAAAAATATTCAGACCCGATGCACTCCTAGCCAACTTGTCAGCTATTTTATTGCCATTGCACCGGTCGTGTCTCTTTACCCAGCATACAGATACGCTACTGTTAGCTGATGCCACTACTAGTGCCTGATGGCATTCCCATGCTGATCTAGTTGGTATCTTATGATTACGTAAGATCAGTAGTGATTGTCTACTATCTGTGTAGATTCTGTGTAGATGATTTTGCCTGTTGTATGTCTACGGGTAATTTCTTTGGTGGCTATGGTTATACCTGCTAATTCCGTTTGTACTACGGTAGCATGTCTATCCATTGCCCACTTATAACAAATATGTAAGGATCTGGAATAAATCCCACATCCTGCACCTTCCTTCTTTTTTGACCCGTCTGTGAAGATGGGATGGGATGATGTGATTGATAACATCTTCATTCCTGATGAGTACCGTGTAGGATCTGTCAAACACAAACTTGGGAGAAATACTGTCAGTGTCTACCTGCAAAAGGGGCATCTTTCTGACGACCCCACTCCACAAGCGACTCCTAGTTTCTCCTCATCCTACATCAGGTGTACTACCAGTATTTTTGAGGCAAAGCATAGTTGTTGCAGCTATTTCTTTTAGATAAATATCCAAAGGTGGCAGACATAGCATCACCTCCATTACTATGGTAGGTGTCGTACGCATAGCTCCAGTTATGCTTAGGCAGGCAATCCTTTGTACCTGGCTAAGATTTTGTTTAGCTGTCGTCTGTTGGACTTTTTGGCCACCAGACGACAGCTCCATAGGCTAAGATTGGTCTCACAATGGTAATGTATATCCACATGACCACCCTTGGTTTCATTCCCCAGGTTTTACCAACGATTCTGCGGCACTGCTCATAGGAATTGTCATCTATACCATCGCTGATGCAGATGATCCCACTATACTGATTAGTGAAAGTTCGAAAGGATCCTTTGCTGAAGAATGCAAACAGTCCTAAGAACCATTGAAAAGTGGTGTAAAGATCATGCTCTGTCCATCAACCCCAGCATGGCAGAAATGGTTCTTTTCACGAGGTAGAGAATGGTTCCGTTGTCAGCTTTCGTTGAAATTATCAAGGAGGACATCCACAAAGAGTTTAGAAAACGGTGGGGTGAAATAAATAGCTGTCAATTTGGCAAGGAATTCCTAGTACCCTTGCAAGAATACATCAAAAAGTACCTGGCAATGTCTTGGACAAACACAATTCCAGAGTAAGGAGTTGTAGTATGAAAATAATGAAATGGGTAAATCTTCTCTCATTCATATCATAACAGATTGAATGAATGTAAATATGGAGTAACATGACTGCATAGAAGGACAGTTGTAATACATCGGACACAACAGTATTGAATTCTTTGTAGACAGGGTTTGCGTCAGGGACCATATACGACATTAGCATAATTTAAATGAGAAAAAACAAGAGATTGAGTTAGTTAAAACGATTGTCACAGAATTTAGATACATTTGAAAGCATTGAAAATGTTTTAGGGAAAAGAAAGCTTTTCCGCAAAGAGCAGGACCATGATTTTAAATTTCCATGTTTAATCTTCAAGTAAAATGTGCATAAGTTTAATTCAATAACATTCCTGCCACTGCCTTCTCGATCAAACGAACAAATGGGCACCTCGAATAATTTTACCGATATTTCGACGAAGACGAAAACATAATACGGAACCCAAGCAGCACAGACTGGTCGGGTTGACGTCGAGCCGACGTCGGCAGTCTAACCTGAAGTCGGTAGCCGACGTCCTCGCCACGGCGTTCCGACCAGTTTTTATACGAAAATGGTCACACAAACTCCGGTCGACCTGACGTCACCCACTAATAAAGTATCGTTAGGTGTAAATGTTTGTACCTACTTCCACGTTACATTAGATACGACAAATATTACCTAACATAACATTGTCTATAATTTACGTACAAATTTTTCTATATAAATCAGACAAGTACTATATTTTTGTTCCGTTTATACTAATTTTGTAGCTAATAATCCTGCAGCTCATTTTAATAGAAGGTATGCGTCTACTCGTATAGGATTCAGTATATTAATATAATATAATTTTAAGGATATAAGTTTCGAGACCTTCAAACACTGAAATTATAAACGCATGCAATTTTATTGATTATATTGGACAAAACAGACCATTAAAATTTAAGCGCCATTAAATGAATACTATTTTTATCAATATATATTTTTATTTTGTATTTTTTAGAAAAGATTTCTTTTATTAGTAATGTCAAGAATAAAAAGATCAAGTGTAAGAACTAACTTCTCATACAATATATAATCTTAAAATCGGAAAATCACTCTTCAAATATTAAAAATGGAAAATTATTGTGCATTGATCCCAACTCTTCCAAAATGGCTTCCTATTATTTTTATAAAAAGATGTCGTCGTCGGCAATACCGATCCGTTATATCCCTATGATTTAAAGTTATTTTTGGTGTAAACGAATATAATTACTCTAGTCACCAGGTCATATTAAGTTTATTTATTTACCTTAATTATATACCAGTCCTCACAATTGGTATAATAAACTCCCATTTCTATATACTAACTAAGAAGTCAAAATTGCTTCACCAAGTTGTACTAATTGTGTACTTTAAAAAACAAGATATAATAATGGTAAACAAAAGTACACTTCCAACATACTTACTGTAGAGTAGGTATAAATGTACGTATCTAATTCAACTTAGTTGTATTAGAAAAATTCATTTATACTTGTTGCATGTAGATCTACAAAAGATGTATAAACATACAACTCTTACGACTAACCTAACTTTCCATTGTTTTCAGGCGTGTTCGTGCAGTTAAAATTAAGATTGTATTAGTGCAGTTATAGTTGAGTACTCTTTTTCGGATGCAGAACTTTGTGGATATATTTTTTTATTATGTTTTTATATATTAGCTCTGTAACATTATTCGCTGTTTTTTCCCACCCAGTAATTAGTACTGACTCTCAGGTGGTGTACTCTAAATAAATAAGTAGTTTCGTAATATTGACAATAAAATGACTGATGTATTTAAAATATTTGATACATAATGATTTTCCGGTAACTGTGACCTCGGCTATTCTCAGGCTAGGCTTTGTGGGGATAGACCGCTGTCGTGATCTCTGGGTTCGCCCATATATTGCTTTCGACTCATATTGTTAATATTACGACTGTACGGTCAGAACCGTCCTCCGATAATGGTCTGGATTTACTTGAATTATTCAATATCAGATTTCTTAATACTTGACAGTTTTCATTACTTCACTAACAATATAGGTAACATCGTGTCAAGCGTTAAAACGTTTCAAATACGTGTGGTTGGTGTATAGGTCAAAATATGGTATAAACACCGACGTCGGCTGTACCTACCTCATCCGACATTACAATTAGTATTAAATAATTTGGAGTAGCGACGTCGGTGTGGATGACATTAACTGACGTATGTCATTGGCTAGAGACAGTTAAAAACACCGACGTCGGCCTATCCGGCCTGTTTTATTATTCATTTATTGTTATTTAAAACATGGAACAGGTCGAAATACCGACGTCGACATTGCCAACGTCGTTGTGACGTCGGCAATACTAACGTAAGCGGTTTCTACCAAAATTATTTACAATTCGACCATAGACGTAATGCTATACCAATTTTGTAGTCATAATTTGTATAATTTTGGTATAAAACTAGTCGTTAGTTAAATTCGGTGTGGTTTGTGCTGCTTGGGAAGTACATTTAATGCAAACAATTAAACAAAGTAATTGTTTACAAAACTGAGAACAGAACATTACTTCCACCTTCAATTTAGTTAAAGGGTTCAGCAAGTGAATTCTAAGAAAACACTCCAAATGCATGCGAAGTGCATGCACAACTTCAACTTCACCTATAAGAGAGACAATTACTGGAGTAAATTGTTTTAATTGCAGGTAATAAAGGCGAAAATTCGAGACAGCTCCACCTATTACAATACAAATTAATTGAAGCTTTGTTCCGATGGGGTGAGTAAAAGGTGAATCTATTTTCTGAACCGTACAAAGGGATGAATATTTGATTTAATTAAGACAGCGAACAACAATGAACACGTCCCTTCCAAATATCCTGCTTCTTATTTAATGCTCGGAACATATAAGCTGCTAAAATAATCAGGTACAAGGTGTCCCAATTTCGTTGTAATTAATAATAATAATAATAATAATAATAATAATAATGACTTTATTAAGGCGGGGCTCAGTCAATGACTACTTACGCCCAACCTGAAATATTAATTACATAATTGTTTACAAATATATTGAATTATTTTTTATAACAATAGTATCACAACTACAACTAATTTTGTCATGCTCTGTTACTATATCCATAACTTATTTTGAATAAATACATGTATCTCTTATAGGTAATTAAGTATTGCATCTAGCACCGATACATCTATACATATACAGTATGCGCCAAAAGTATGGAATAAATTCAATAAAAACGAAACAATTATTTTTTGGGAAAAATCCTCGAACAGGTCGATTTTTATTTTAAAAAATACATATTTTAGTGTAAAATGCGATTTTCAAATGTCATTTGTTTTCGAGTAATGACGTCATCGATGTTTTTTTAAATGGCAACACCATATTGTTTTCCTTGATTCTGAAAGATCGTTTAATTAAATTTAAGTACTGTCTCTATCAGACAATACTAAAATTTTGCCCTCTTACATAGGAAAGTTTTCGAGTAAATGACGATTGAATGTTAGAAAACGTAAATCAATTAAAATAAAGCAAAAACGTTATCAAGTTTAGTTTTTCGAATACCATAGTTCTTTTATGGATCACGTAGGTGAAAATCTTTGCAAAGTGTCATTGTCACACCGACTTTCTAATAAGTATTGTAAGAGAAACTGGCAAAGCTGTAAATATTCCAAAACCTGGACGTCCAAGCATTAATGAAAATCAGAAACAGAACATTTTGATATGTATGGTGGATAATCCTCATAATTCTTCACAATTGGTTGCATTAAACAATGACACTAGTCAGAGCACAGTGCTACGTATCTTGAGAAAGGAAAAATATCATCCCTACAAAATTCAACTTGTGCAGGAACTCAATGAAGATGATCCCGATCGCCGCTTACACTTTTGCGAAATTCTATGGTTTTATGTCAAGGAAATAGAAATTTACACCGGCAAATACTTTTTTCAGATGAGGCCACATTTTGTCTGAATGGTACAGTAAACCGTCAAACTTGCAGATAGTGGAGTCGGGAAAATGCTCATTGGATGGCAGAGGCACATACCCAACACCCTCAGAAACTAAATGTGTGGGCTGGAATAGTTGACGACAGAATAGTAGGGCCTTTCTTCTTTGAAGGAACCCTTACAGGACAAAGATATTTAGAGTTTCTAGAAAATGACCTGGTTCCAGCCCTTGCAGTAATTTTTCCTAACGATAATGACCCTGACATTCTTGACGATACCATATGGTTTCAGCAAGACGGTGCAACTCCGCACTATGCGCGCCCTGTACGAGATTTTTTGGACAACTGTTTTCCTGGGAGGTAGATCGGCAGATGCGGACCGATAGAATGGCCTGCAAAATCGCCAGATCTTACACCTCTTGACTATTTTTTATGGGGATACTTGAAGTCAAAAATATACATTAATAAACCACGTAATTTAGAAGAACTTCAAAATCGAATTCGGGACGAAATACGCAGAGTTACCCCAGAAATCATTCATAATGTGCAAGAATTTCTTCACAGACTTGCGCATTGTCAAGACGTTGGTGGGTGGCAAATCGAACATTTAATTTAAGTATAAAATTTAATCAATTGTATTTTATTTTACATACCTCAGAATTGTTACTTTTTTATGGATAAAATTTACGTTTTCTAACATTCAATCGTCATTTACTCGAAAACTTTCCTATGTAAGAGGGCAAAATTTTAGTACTGTCTGATAGAGAATTAAACGATCTTTCAGAATCAAGGAAAAAAATATGGTGTTGCCTTTTAAAAAAAAAATCGATGACGTCATTACTCGAAAACAAATGACATTTTAAAATCGCATTTTACGCTAAAATATGTAATTTTTAAATTAAAAATCGACCTGTTCGAGGATTTTTCCCAAAAAATAATTGTTTCGTTTTTATTGAATTTATTCCATACTTTTGGCGCATACTGTATTTTAGTTAAGTATATGTATTAAAGTGATTTTTGATTTTTCTTTTGAATGTGTATAGATTATGTGTAGACTTAATTTCTAGAGGTAGTGAATTATATAAAAAGGACCCATAATAACTAAAAGAACCTTGAAAGGCAGAAGTGGTGTGTCTAGGAATATATAAAAGATAAGGATTACGTCTCGTCCTAGCTTGAATGTCTTCAGCAAAAACAATTTTATTTCTTAAATAACTCGGCTGATTTAGGATTATTATTTTATGAAAAAAACAAGCATAGTGAATTTGTCTTCTAATATTCATCTTGTTCCAGTTATTTTCAAGGTAATATTGTGTAATATGCTCTCTTCGTAAAATATTAATGCTATATCTCATACAAACATTTTGTACTAACTGTATTTTATAACAATCATCAGATGAAAGATAAGGCCCATACACAATATCACAATAATCAGAAAGTGATAATACTAAAGATTCTACCAACTTCAATTTAACATGCTTGCCTAATACATATTTAAATCTAAAAATTGACCGAAGTGGTGAAAGTTTTGGTTGCGGCATCTTAAATTTTCTGGAAAATTAGTCCAGTGTCGCGCAAACCGCATCCTTCTATCTCTTGTAGTTTTCAAGACATCCTACAATTATAACGAAATTGGCCCACCCTGTACTTCCCGTAGGGCTAAATGGGCCCTACAGGTTACATGAAGTGGTTACTGTGAAGCGTTATGCTTATTGATTAGTTTTCTGGAAATGTTGTGTTGTGTTTACCACAGCAAACGCACAAATTATGTATTTTAAACGTATCATCGTGTCAGTAGTTAATAAAGATAATAATAAAAATAGAGGAATATATCCAAAAATAAAGCAAGGCAACATATTCTCCAACGTTGACAGATGTGTTCATATTTATTAAGTTATCAGATACTTCTAAGAATAGAGATAATTTAATAATAGTAGTGCATATTTAATGCATTACACAAATATTTAACATTACAAAATCTAAAATTAATTTATACTTGTCAATTTTGGAATAAATTAATATATTATTACATTCACAATATTGTGTGACAATTTTCTTAAGGACGCCGTACTCTTGAAATAGTGTTTTCTATAAAAACTGAATAATATAGAGTTTAGCAAATAACAAGAATGTTATCTCATGTCACCTGCGAATATTCAAAGGTACCGAAGTAAAATCAATACAGGGTGTTTCCTAACACGACAGCCAAAATGAAATGTCATATGTAAAATCGAATTTTAAACAAAAAACAAAGAGTAACTTTTTCAAATTGGGCTTCGTTATGAAAATAAAAGTGTGTTTATTATTTGACAACTTGTCTTCAAGTAATTATTTTTGTATAACGTTGATGACTTTTATGTTAGTGTTTCTTTTAAAATGCAGTTTAGTAACGAAGAACTTGCTGATATTATTTACGTTTATGGGTACTGTGATGGTAACACTAGAGCTGCGTGTCGGGAATATAGTATGAGGTATCCAAATAGACGGCAACCTTACCGTACAGTTTTTTCGAATGCTTTTCGAAGGCTTCTGAGTTTGGAATTCATGAACGGCGTAGTGGAGGTCCACATCAACAGCACACTGCTGTACAAGAAATTGCCATTAATGATGCAGTAGTTGACCAGTACTAGAAGCATTTCCACACAGTTACAATTGCCGCACAAGTTTGTTTGGAAAACTCTTAATCGAGAAATTTTATATCCATATAACTATTAAAAAGTCCATCACTTGCATCCAGGCGACGAGGTACAGCGGTTAGCACTTTGTCATTGGCTACTTGAACAGAATGAACAAAATCCTAAGTTTATTAGAGAAACACTTTGGACAGATGAATCAATGTTTACGAGGAATGGAAGTAACAATACTCATAACGAGCATACGTGGTCTTTACAAAATCCACACGCAGTTAGAATTAGAGGTTTCCAACAGAAATTTTCTATAAACACCTGGTGTAGTATTTTTTTTTATTTCAAATTTTGCCTAATCGGTTAACTGGTGACGCATATATGGCACTTTTAGAAAATGAGTTGCAAGATTTATTAGATGATATTCCTATTGGTCTGCAAAACAGAATGTGGTATCAGCATGACGGGACGGCTCAATAATAATTTCAATGGGAGATGGATCGGAAGAGGCGGTCCCGTTCATTGGCCTGCAAGGTCACCGGACCTTAATCCCCTTGACTTTTACCTATGGAGTTACCTAAAACAATTAGTTTATGCAGAACCTATCAACACTATTGAACAATTACAAGGTGGAATTTTAAATGCAGTGCATAATATACAACATACTGTAAATTTTGAAGCAGTTTATAATTCACTTGTTTTGCGTTGCCAATGTAAATGGTGGCATTTTTGAATATCTATTGTAGTTCTTAACTTTGTAATAATGTTTTCTGTTTGATTTATTATTTACTTTAATAAAATATTTTTATAACTCGTTGTCAAAAATAATCACATTTAAATAAAGGATTGTGGAAAATTAAGACTTTTCTTTAACAAATTCTAAAAATGAATCCACATTTATCAATTACTCAATTATTTTTATAACTAAATATCTCCTAAACGAAGCCCGATATGAAAAAAAGTTACTCTTTATTTTATGTTTAAAATTCGATTTTACATATGACATTTGATTTTGGCTGTTCAGTTAGGAAACACCCTGTATATAACGTCAGAAAGCGATCTATCCAGTAAATTTGTATGTTCTGAAATCTTTCAAAATACCTACGTATTTTTTTAAATTCAGCTAAAGATGTAAACATTGTTATAACATATCCTTACATAGTTCTGCATATAAAATTGTTCACTTTTGTTTATAAGTAGGTATGTGAAAATAGTTGTTAAAATGTGGGGTTAGAATAGTTAAATAATGAGCGGCGTACAAATGCATTTTAAATGTTATTACATTATTTGAGGAGAGTTTAAATAGTAAAAGTGGATAAACAAAACATCAGTAATTTTATTTTTGATATTACTTTTGCTCTACGTGTTTTATTTTTCGAGATTCCAATACCTAAAAGACAAAATAAATTTGATCATTTTACGGCTAGAAATACGGCGACCTTAATCTTCGCTTCGAAGTAAACTTCCTACGTGGCAACACTGCAAACGCTATTTGTTTGAAAGCTCGCCGGTTGTCAAATATCGTTGTTTATTATTTATGGTATTTTATTCTTTTTGAGGTGAATTTGATACCTTGGTTGTATTTTTCTGTCTTTTATTTTTCTTATTACATTACAGCTCGCGATGGGACGTAAAAAGTATGTACTTTGTAGAAAAGTGGTAACCTAACCTATAATAGGTTAATTTTGGCCGTCATAAATTGGAAGTAAGTATTTAAGATATTTTTGCAAACCACAAATCGCACTTTTAAGATTATAAGCAAACACTTTCCTAAATTATCTGATACATTTCTTAGAAGAACAATATACGATATGAATTTTCGTTATTTGAAACCAAATCGTAAAAGTATGCTTGTTTAAAAGACAATTGAAGTATGGCGAAGAGAATACGAATCGAATCTTCTGCAACTGGATATATTAGATGGACAAAACGAAGGCCATAATGTATCAAACATTTGGCAGGATGGTAACGTTTGAAGAGATAAAAGGGAAGCCTTCTAGAAAAGGACAAATATTAACAATAATACACATCGGAAACGACACGAGATTTAAAAAAATGGTTTGCGTGATTTTGAATCAAATTCTCAGAAATATTTAAAAGTGTATTACCAAAACAAGTTTTTGCGGAAATGCAAAATATATTCTTAAATCTTCTCTTACAACCTTTAGCACCGACCGAATAGCCACCGACTTATTTGCTCGACTGTTTTTACAATTTGATGTTAAACCTTATACAAAGTGATTCACCAATGGTGACCAAAAATGACACCTCGTATTCATTGGCAAATTTTAAGAGTGATCTTTCATCAAGTTGATGGGCAGTTCAGACTATATCAGCCTTAGCGCCAACAAAAGTAACTAAGCTATTTTTTATTTACGTATTAGGCATAATAAACTTTTTTTATATATAATTAGGTGTTCAGTGAAACTAATTACTCTACGGACTGAAGCCCCGACCAGCGTTAAATTACACCCACAATATCTACTCATGTATTCTTTATTATTAGCTTTTGTAACATTTTTTTTTACTGTATTGTGGTCGAAATTATAGAGAGTGCGATCAGATAAAAAATATACAAAAATGACAAAAACAATTGCATTACATAACATCCATTATTTTTAGAGTAGAAACAGTGATACAACAGTTTTTATCAATTTCGAAATTAGATAATAAAAATAATAAGAATATATTCCTCATTTCAATCAAATCACTAATAAAATTAATTACATTCATAATTAAATTAACGAAAAGATATACCCGAAATTATGCCCGCCCGAACAATATACCCGCCCATGAAAGCGCTGGAAATGAAACCGTTGGATCCGACAATTCGTCGCAGCCAATTAAAAGCAGCATGCCTACTAATGTGTACTAACTACAGCGTATGCGTAGCAGAAGCTGTGTAATCGAGTATGCTCTCAGAGATATGCGGCACACGATTTTGTAGGAAAAATATACGGGCTGCATGTATATTTATTTGTGTTGACTGCTATAAATTGTGACCAGGTTTATAACATTAGTCACTCTCTACACTATACTATACTCGACTATAATATAAATCAATTTTCCTAAAATTTGTATAAATGAAGTCATAATGTATCCTCTCTGATACCAAACATCTAGGTATATTGATGAAGGAGGCCACCTGAAGAAGCAATCCTAAAAATGCAAAAATGGATCAGATGTCATCTATTGTGTTGAATTTTCAGTTCTCACAGTTTCAAAAGTTTTAGATATTCATAGAATGTTTCCATTAAACTGGGTTAGTAAATTTATCTAGATTAATTTTTACTTTAGATAATTATTGAATAGAGCTATGTGTTTGGCATGAGAGAGCATACATATGGCTTCATTGATAGGAATTGTAGAAGAATTGATTTATAGCTTAAAATACCTTTACAATACAGAACAAGAAAATAATAGACTTTATCTCTGCCCTTCTTCTATGTTGATAATAATAAATAATAATAATAAAAGGAACCAAAATCGATATGTAGACAGATAGGTCAAAGATTCCTCGGTTAAGGAAGTGCATTAGTAATTCTGGAAAAGTAATTACTTCCTGTATATAATACTTTGCAGATATCTTGGTCTAAATTGATTCATTTTTAGCCAAGAAACCTCCAGCTATATATTATATCTTCGATTTAAATTTGTTTTAGTAAGTTAATTCAAGACAGTTTCAAACTCTTAATCCTTATTTTATGTCTTTTACACAATTCATCGCCGGTCTAAAATTTTAATTATAATGAATGTTCATGGATTTAAATAGATTGAAACGATGCCAATATCTAACAGGCTAGAATCCAGATCCAAAGGATAACTGTCATACTGAATTGTAGCAAAAGAAAGGATTGCTTCCACTTCAAGAATATTGTAATTACTACAAGGGAGTAGAGGTATTGTTCCCTTAAACGTTTTTCCTGCTTTCGCTTCGCTATTATCAAAGAAGGAATCTGTAATATAAAATTTCTTGTAGAGGGAGCCGGAATAAGGAGGTCTTTTTAGGCGGACTTCAGTACGACGAGATAAAAATTTATGGAAATGAAATCTGTCATGTAAAATAGAAATACAGGTTTTCAAGAATTACGGGGTATATATTGGGAATTTAGCAAGTGGATTTGTGAAAAAAGGAAATTATTTATTTTTATCTTCTAGCGAAGTATTTAAGTAGGTCTCAAAGAAAATGAAATATATTAAAATTATTAAGTACTTACGTATTAATAACAACAGTGTGAAAATAGAGAAGTTGCACTAATTTTATATTGGTTTGAGGTGTATTTATTTATTTATACAAAAAAGGCCATCCAACGGATAAACAGAGTTATCCAATAACAGGGTAACAAAATTTACAAAATGAGGAATATATAAATTGAAATAGGTTGAAAATGCGAGTACAAAAAAAAAAAGAAAAATGAAACAATTTAGAAACAATAAATACATAAAAATTACAAAAATATATTAAATAAATGTAATAAAGAAGTGCAACGAATTATGAAGAGGATGTCCTTTCAAACTTTTTTTGAAGGAAGAACAATTTGAATGGAATAAGTCGAAATCGGTTCTTAATGCATTACAAGAACATATACATCAAATTAGAGGTGATTTAACAAATAATTTGTATAAACATAATTACGATAAAAAATTTCTCTATACCTAGTATGATACGATCTGCAATTCAAGCAAAAGAAATTCGTGCAATATACTGAATCCACTAAATTATTACAAAATTTTATAAACAAAAAATATATCCAAGAAATTTCTTCATAAACTTAAAGCATCCAATTTATAAAAAGACAAATTATTTTCATACGTAAAATAATGTCTATTTCTATTATATCTATAATTGACATAGTTAATGAATTTTTTCTGCACAAATTCCAATCGCTTCACACACTTATTAATAGAGGATTCCATACGGTGGAGCTATATTCTAAAATAGGTCTAACCATTGTTGTATACATTGTAATCGAGGAAGAGTAGTGATGAAAATCTTTTGTTGTTCTAAATATAAAGCCAAGAACTCTTAATTTTTGGTCAAAAGTAACGCCCAAATCCTTGATTTCATTAACAAAATTAATTTTTGTATAATTAAGGTATATATGGCTATAAGAGGAGCATTGCAAGCGAGAAAATAAAATGTGATGGCATTTCTTAATATTCAAAAATTATTTGTTAGTATCACAGAAAACTGTAAAGCGATCCAGATCTTGCTGCAATTCAGTATAGTCAGATATAGTACTGACTACTTTATAAACTTTTATATCATCAGCATACATAATTACTTTGGAGTGTCAAAAGCACCTCCCAATATCACTTAAAAAGAGAGAAAACAATAATGGGCCAAGGTGAGATACTTGTGGGACCCCAGATTATACTTTCAAAACAGAGGATTTAAAATTGTTTAGTGCTACATATTGCGTTCTGTCTACCAAATAATTTAAAATTAATTTTAGTAGGTTGCCGTGAACACCGACAATCCCAAGTTTATCAACAAGACTCTGATGATGAACCTTGACAAACGCCTTAGAGAAATCGGTGTACACGGCACACACTGACGAACCGTTGGACATGGCATTATACAGGGTGTTTGTGAAAGGTTGGGAAATCTCGGAGCTGGAGATACTGGTGACGAAAAAAAGTTGATTGAGCCAAATATGCCTTATCCGAATGTTGCTGGATCAAAAAATACAGGGCGTTCAATGCTAGAATTTTATTTTGAAATATTTCAATAACTTTGAAACCTGTCGGAGTATTAAAAAAAAAATTGGAATGATGCGCTGAATACAATAAATGAAAAAATATATAAGTTTGCAATTTATTTTCTAAACGCCCTGTGTACATTCTGGTAGCTTAATACAATAGTTTAATTGATTCTTTACAACTTTACGCTTTAATTTTTTCGATACTTCAACCTATCTGTATTTCCAATTAAACATGCATTAAAATGGTCTATACAAACAAACAGTCTAGCAATGCTTCCTTTCGTCGCGCTTCATCGCCCTACACCACATTTTTATTTTAATTTTTTAGAACAGTGAAATATTTTTAATTAGGCGCTATATGCTGTATTTGTACATAATGGCATAATACCGTGAGATACCGTTTAAATACCGTTTTTAGGCTTATTTTTCCACGGAATTGTCTAGAATAAACGCTATTTCGATTAAAATCATACATTATTTCTTCTGCACGTATTTAGAAAAATTCCTGATATTCCGTTTTCCTGATACATGGCGTTTAACTTAAAAAAAAGTGTTATCTTCATTATCTACTAAAACAAGTGTGAACAAGACCCTATACCTACGTCACTGATTTTAGTTGAAAAAAAGTTATTCACGTCAAACTATAAACTATTTGTTATGAACTGTGTACAAAGTTTGCAGGAAAAATATTTATTTGTTTAGAGCCTACCAACGTAAGTCGTTCATGGGCGCAAATACCGCCTGCTTAATAATAATATGCCGTCCCCTCTCCCTCATAAGTCTTCGACTTCTGGGCTAATCCTCATGAATAAAATGAGGGGTATATATTATTATATTAATGTACTCTATAATATTTTGATAATAACAATAAAAAAATTTTCATACCGTCTATTATGTTACTGGCAGCTACCGGTTACCTAGGTAACGGCATAATATAACCCGGAAAACCACTATAGATCAAATAATAGTACCGGTGGTGAAAGTTTCAAAACCACTATTTTGAGTTCAGTTTATTAAATAATCGCCCTGACGAGTTTTATGTGAATCATCCTGTATATACAGTACGGCTTAGGTTTATTACAACTTAGATTAGCTATTTCATCGTAGCAATTAATATATAGATAATTAAAGTGATATCTAAATTTAGGTAATATTAAAATTATACAACTTATTTTTGTTAAATTTATTATAAACAACCAGTATTGCATGCATATTGGAAACACTAAATCCTCTTCTTTTACAGCGGTATTAAAATGATATAATATATTTGATTTATTACATTGACATGTAATGATATATTAAAAAAGAGATTAACCTCTCTGTTATCTTTTCACCTAATATTTTCATAATGAGTCAAAATCCACCTTATCAATCAATATTTTGATGAGTCAAATTTCGATGTAGCAATTGTTTGAGGAAATAAAAATGTATTTACGATTTTAAAAACTTTGTGAGGTATAGCGAGTGACTTCACAGATCTAAGAAAATATATCATTTGGGATTTCCACAAATTGGTCTAAAGTAAAAAAAATGACTAGTTCAATGCAGTCAAAATAAATAAAGTATACCATTAATAATATTTGTATAATGATACTAATTCGATATGAATAACATAACGTCAAATCACGAGGAGTTTATTTAGTTACACCAGTTTGATTAACAAAGATTTTATTTGCAGATTCGATTTATCTTAAAATATTAGAAGCGTTTTCATAAATTAAAATTTAAAATTATTAAGTGCTCTTGACAATGTCATGGAAACCACAGTTATTGATTGTTTTAACTTGACTTTGACATTTAATTTGACACTTCACTTTTTTAACTTCATTATTGATGTTCAATTTTGTGTCTCACGTTCAATCTTAGTGAAAAGGAATATGAATATGGGTGATTCTGATTCTGAGAGTGTCTCTTCTGATATCGAAGACATTGCGTAAAGAGTTGTCGATTCCCTACTTCCCGAAAAATCAAGACATACGTACGAGCAAAATTATGCAACACTTGAGAAGATTGGTGTAATGGGAAAGGAATTAAGAATAGCAGCAATGAAAAGGTTCTACTGGCATATTTCGAATATCTTTCAAAACATAGATAGCAAGCCTTCGTCGTATTGGATATATTATTCTATGCTACGTTTAGTTACATCAATGAAGAAAAATATGGATATTAGTAAATACGTATATTTACTTGAGTTTCTAATAAGAAACTCGGAAGGATTTCGGTCAAAATGATATAAGATTTTAACAAAAGAAAACATAACTCAATTTTTGCTAGAAGCCGACGATAGAACTCATTTAATGATAAAAGTTGCATTGATAGTGGAGTTTGCAGATGGCTGTAGGAGTACTGAATTGACAAATCTGCACTTAAAAAATGTTAAAGATGAAGGACACTGTATTCATGTTATTATTCCGTTTATGAAAACAAAGATTTCACGAGATTTTTTTATCACAAATGGAAACACTGAAAGAATAAATATGGTGAAATGGTTCGAAGATATATAGCGATGAGACCAAGCAAGACAGATCATACTCGATTTTTTATGGGTAAGGTACAGAAATGGAAAATGTATCAAGCAGCGCAAGTTGGCATTAATACTCCTGGGAAAATGCTATGTAATATAGCATTGTTCCTGGGTCTTGCAGATTCAGGAATCGATTTATTAACTGTTACGAGGCATGGTGTTAGTGTTCTAACACAGTGACAGAAAGCTATATAGAAGATTCCAAAGAAAATAGGAAGAAAGTGGCCTCTAATATTTTGAGTAACTTTTTAGACACTGATGGCCCTTCAACAAGTGCTACGATTCGGGAAATAAACTTACTTTCTAAAAATACAGCCCACTTATCATATATTGGAATTAAATTAACCAATTGCTCAGAAGTTGTAATAAATGTTTGTAATAAATAAATGTTGTTGAATTTTTTATAGTTATAATAACAGGTATCAGTGGTGACTTACAACGATAATTACTAACTCAGTACAATCATTAATATTAATCTGACAGGCTTTTGATCAAATTTTATCTAATTTAAGCGTATGAACGTCAGTTTGACAAGTGGTAACTTGATCGAATTAGAAAATTTATTTCTATTTTAACGTACGGAAATTTTTAAACGCGTTTTTACCGAAAACGATGCATTTTATCAACATGTAACAAGTATAGCCTTTCTACGCAAAATTAATTTCTCCATCATAATTTTCAAGCGTATCAGAATAGGACCAACAAAAGAGATACAATAAAAATTAATTGCAAAAAAACTGCCAAGAGCGTCTTCTACAATATGCGGCACTACTTACTACTTTACACTGTTTGTACGTATCTAAAACATAACTACCAAATTTGAACATGATTGGACGTGTCGTTTCTTAATTATGCTCATAACAAGGAAACAATTTTTTTTTTGAAGCCCTGTAACTTCTAAACGAGGCACTTTTGGACTAAGCTAAGTTTGTTTCAATCAATTCTATTTGATCACAGGAAGCTATGTTTAAGCTGGGTCCCATTACTTTCTTCGAAAATGCGTTGTGTTAGTAAAAATATATTTCTACCACCTTTAGTGACCTAAAATTGCCAAAGAACAATAGATTGAACTTCAACCCATCTGAGTTTTTTGATGCAACTAAAGTCGGTAATTTTTTTGTTTAACGAAATATGGTGGCTATACCTGCAAAATTCAACAAATTATTTCCATACACTTACTTTTAATTTTTTAGTGTTATCTGGTATTGAAGTTTTGAATTTCTTGTCTAATAACCTGTTGACTTTCGTTATCAAATCGTGACATTTCACTATACACTTATTAAACTCAAAGTACATACGCTTCGAACTAGTAACTGACATTTCCTGTGACAACCGTTAAAATAAAAATAACATATCAACATATTATGTTAGCAACAATAATACCTTGACCAAGCCAAATTAATAATTTAAAATGTGGTTTGATTTATACTTAGAGTGTGAAATTTTCTTACCGAATATTACACGAGCGTCAATTATTCGGTCACGAATATTCATTCCTCGTCGCTACGCGATTCAAGATCATTTTCAAAATATTCATGACCTCAAAAAAATTTCCGGAAATAATTTAAGCGCTTGTGAAATTATAAGTGAAAATTTTCAAGTAATAGTTTTAACTGTGTAAAATATTTATGCTCCACTGTCTTATGTATTGTCACTCTCTGAAATATACAGAGTGTTTATTAAAATAAAATTAAAACCAAAAAAGTTTTTTCCCCAAGTTCATTGAGACTGCTTCCGATATTTTGTTTCCATTTTGTAGACACCCACCATGCGTGGAAACACTTTTTTACGACAAAAATTAATTTTCTACTTTAACCAGTGACACGTAGGCATAATATTAAATGTTTGGATAGAAAAAAACGGTACGCCTCTGATTTTTTAAAATTTTATTTTAAAAATCGCGATTTATTTAGTAAAACGATAAATTCAAAATCATAAACCTAAAACGAAACGGCAAGACAAGAAAATACAAACAAAATAAAGAACCCAAATTATGTATTTACAGTAGTTGTTGAAAGTGTCCTCCACCCACACGTATGCAAGCATCTACTCTCCTTCGCATAGACTGACGTACATTTTCAAAAATTCCTGGGGTGCCTCTTATGGTTTGGCAGCATACTATTATACGATTTCGTAACTCTTCTTCGGCTTGAATCGGCACTGCGTACACTAACCTTTTCAGATGACCCCAGAAAAAGTAGTCTAAACTATTAAGGTCGGGAGATCTAGGCGGCCATGACTGCGTTCCTCCGCGGCCTATCCACCGATCGCGATAGTTGTGATTTAAAAATTCACGCACCCGTAAGCTAAAATGTGGAGGCGCAACATCGTGCATTAGCCACATCTGGTTTCTTAATAAAAGAGGAAGGTCTTCCAGCACTGACGGCAGATCTTTTTCAAGCAAGTGTAAATACGATCCCATCTAATCTTCTTGGGAGAAAAAATGGGCCTATCAAATAATCGTCAATAATACCAGCCCAAACATTTAATGAAAACTGTTCTTGATGATTTGATTCAACAATTGCAAAAGGTTTTTCATCCACCCACAAATGGTTATTATGGAAATTTCGTATTGAGTTTCGAGAGAAAGTAGCTTCATCGGTAAAAAGAATGTACTTGTCAAATAACGGATTTTCCAGCAACTTTTGAAGAAACCACTCACAGAAATTAATGCGCAACGGGAAATCTCTAGGGAGTAATGCCTGGACTCTTTAAATGATATGGATATAACAAATTTTCGATAAGAATTTTCCAAACAAGTACGTGTGAAACATTAAATGTTGCCGCGATTTTCCTCATGCTAGTTTCGGGGTTCTCCTCAATTTCATGTAAAATTCCTTCTTCAAGTTCGGGTGTTCCTAGTGTTTCAGGGACTCCTTTAGCACTGTGGTTTACTTTTAAATTTCCGGTTTCGTGAAGACGTCTATGAATCCCAGAAAATGTTCTCGGATCGGGTGGTACGCCATTTGGATACCGCTCTTGGTATATCCTCCTGGCTTTGTATGCATTTCCGTCGGCAACCCCATAAGTAAAATGCATGTTAGCTAATTCACCGATTGTAAAATTTACCATTTTTTATGAAATTTTACCTCCTACTCTAATAATAATTTTTTAATAATGAAAAATCAATGTCAACTTTATTGCGAAAAGAAGCGTAAAACATTATGACACTTTACCCAGCTTACTAATTTTTATTTCATTTGCTTTAAGGGGGCATTTAATGAGCTTACCGTTTTTTCTATTCAAATATTCAATATCATGCCTACGTGAACACGTCATTTGTGAAAGTAGAAAATTAATTTTTGCTTTACAAAAAGTGTTTCCACGCATGGTGGGTGTCTACAAAATGGCAACAAAATATCAAAAGCAGTCTCAATGAACTTGGGAGAAAAACTTTTTTTGGTTTTAATTTTTTTACGTGAAAATGGTGCGTCGCACGAGAGTAAGTCTAGGGACCGAATTTACTGTAAAATAACTGGAGAATTTAAAAATTATTTTAGTTTTTAGAAAAGGCAGTGGCGTACCATTTTTTTCTTCAAAAATGTTTAGTTCATACCTCGTACGGACGTCATGGGCAAAGATTTTAAAACATTTTTTACATCAAACAATGCTCCTTGTAGATTAATAGGTGTGTAAAAAATTTCATAAAAATATCTGGAGTGATAAGAAAATTGTAATAAAAAAGTAAATTTTTTCTTAAAACTGTAACACCCTGTAGCTCAAAAATTAAGAGGTTTAGGACATATGTTGATATTAAGTTTTCTTCTTAAAATGACCTAAGGATTTACACCCTTAAGTATCGGCATTCAATTAATAAATACCCTGTATATAAAATATATTATTCTCACCTTCATTGCCACTACTTCATTGTGTTGCTAAAATTATGATACGAACACACAAAACTATAATAAACAGTAACAAACTACATAACACCGCTTACTACTACTCTATTAAACTGACTAACGTTTTATCTCGAAATTACTCCTAAATAAATCCATCGAGTAAACACATGTAATTTGTAATAAATGTATTAAAAGCATTATAAATATAGACGTTTTTTTAATTAATGGTGAGTTTATTAATAATTTTTATATCGCGCCTTATCTGCCCGTTTTGTTTATTGTCTGTGCTTGAGGAGCCAATCAGCACTACCAGGTAGGATGATACTGAGAAGATACTCAAGGAATTTGCAATAGATTTTGATTATAGGAAATTATAATCCATCGGTGTTTGAGTGGGGGGGATCGGGATGCAAAAATGGTGTAAAATTATAACAGATATCTACGACTCAGTACAAATAAATAACAAATTTCAAAATTATTTATAAAGCGAAAATGTTTTTTTCCGAAACTCTATTAAATCCTTATTTAATGACTTAATGAAAAACACTATATGATATGAAAAAGGTAGTACCTAGCTAATTGATATTTATATCCAAGTTTATAGAAATCTCAAGAATATTTAATCATTTTCTGCTTTCTTAATTGTTTACATTAAAAGGTGTCGTTGCAAAGAATTTTTACTTGCCGCATCTCGTTTTTTGAGGAGCTTTCCTTCCCCCGACCGTATGTTCATATAGCACACAAAAAAATCGACACACGTTTACCGTACAGTTATTCATTGTGGATCAAAGAGGATTTGGCATAATATTTTGTCTACTCCGATAACGTTTTTGGACTACCACACGATAATATGCACTTAAATTATACAAACGATACGCGAAAAATTAAATTTTCGAAGGCAAATACTGAAAAATTGTTTCATACTAATTACCTTATACGATATCTTATTTTCAACAGAATATGATGCCAGTTTCCTTGATTGTACTGCAGTCTGCAGTCATCATCTGTAGGTCACTAGTGCGAAATGTACTTCACGCCGATAAATTTTAAAATTTTTGCTGGTAAATTACATTCTGTTAATACTGATAACAACAACAATATCAACAATAAACGACGATGTCTGCATGAAGTAATTTGTACTTTTTTAAACTACACCATTGTAGAGTTGTAAAGAATCAACTAAACTTTTCTATTAAGCTACCAGAATGTCTACAGAGCGTTTAGAAAATCGATGGTATTGCAAATTTACATTTTTTCTCAATTATTGTGTTTAGCACTTCGTTCCGATTCCAAATAACATGTCCTGTATTTGTTCCTATCATTTATGAGATGTAGAATGTTATTTGAGACATTTATACGACTTTGCTATCTGACTTCAGTACATTAAATGACCTGTTATATTCTGAGAACCTGCTACTTCAACAAAAGTAATACATTTTAGGATATTTTAAAAATGTTTAAGGAGAAATCAGTAGTAAAGAGCAGTTAGAAATTAATTTAAACAAATTAATAAGTATTAAATACTTTTCATTCACATTTATAATTACTTTCATCATTTATCATTACTTTTTATTATTATGTGAAATCAGGTGGCATAATTTTATAAACACCCCAAGTAAAACCCTATATCTGGACGTAACCAACAGCATTGTCGCGGTAATTTTCAGGAGCAAATATATATTGTAAACAAAGAAATATGTTACGTTTGACAACACCGTAAGTTCACTACATTACCACTAATAATTATGGTAATGTCAAAAATGGAAAATAGATACCTGCTTGCTTTGATTCCCCGTATTTCTGCACGAATGAAGTTGGGATCCTTACCAATGAAGTTCATAAGCATAAAATTAAATGAACCCACTCGTGCCAAATTGTCCAATTATGCTTGCACACAACTCGTTTCCGTCATTTTGGAATTTGCACAGCATTACCTACACAATATACCAAAAACGCTACGAAAACGCAAAAACATTAAGCTTTGTCAATTTTTCATGTACCACTTCGAAATTAAACAGATATACTTCTTGTGGTTAACCGAATCTTTAAGGGTATTATTGTATTAAAAAAATAGTTTTCCCAATCAATAGATTGGATGTGGAAGACGGAACTGTTCAATGGCCACCACACCCCCAATTTTAGTTCATTTGAGTTCAGTGCTTGCGGATTTATGTTAAGATAATGTTTATTCTGAATCGATGGAGACTGAGCAACAGCTAAACTTATCATGAGAATGATCAAAAACAATTACTAAAATAAACTGGTAATAACGGCTGACAACTAAAATGGCGGAACCTACTACAGAAAGTATCGTTGGGAGAATTATGAGATGAGGTGATAGCTTTGATTTAAATACTAAAGGGCTGTAACTTTTTAGGGAATGCTAAAATTATTTTTTTTACATGAAATACCCCTACTAAATTCGGCTCAGGAACCTATTGTTTCATTTTCCACAACTATTTTGCCTGCCTGCCTTTGTAGGGTCAAAATATGAGGGCAGCCCTGTAAAAATATGAGCGAAAATAAAATGCATTATAAGAGACATCCCACTTACCCCTACGTGTATCTTGGATAATTACAACTGATTCTGACAATGCGAATTAAGTGTATTAATAAACGTTTCCTTATTTGGATGACCGATTAGAAATTCAAGACAACTTCTCCATTTTCCAGTACGCACCGATCCATATTTGAAGTACGTAAATGCTTTGTCGCATAAATCTACATCCATATGAGAAGAATTGTCGCTGAATGTTGAATAAAATGACAAGGCAAATTGCCGATAAATTTTACTGCATTACGATAATTAAATCAAGTGATTGATGACTTAAATTACATACCAATCTATAATTAATATTTTTTTCAGAAGTAATAAAGAAAATTCCCTGTTCTTGTTTAATAAATTTAAGCGATTATCAAGTATTTTAAAGCTTTCTTATACAGCGTGTCCTATAACTGGACCATACAGCAATAGGGCGTGTATAATAGACGCAAAAATATGTCGTTTCTGTTTAATTTCTTAATTAATAAAATATTTACAGTGAGTGATGCAGGATATTAAATCAAATTTAAAGAAAATTAAACCAAATCTGGCAGACACGAGTCAAATTCGGTGGAGTTATGTTTTAGAGGGTAAAAATTTCGATTTTATAATTAGTTTTAAAAAAATTCTTAGAAAGCGATAGTTGCACAATATGGATTGCATACATTTTTGACATTTTGACCGATTGACCTTAAATTATGAATGAGGGAATATTTGTAAATAAAAAGATGAGAACTTCATTCATCTCGATAAATCAAGTCGTTCAAGAGATATTTGAGATTAAAGATATTTAAAAACACTTTTGTTTGGAAACAAAATAATACGATATAAGAATACACTATATTTAAGCTACACATTTATTACAAGTGCTGAAAGTTAAGTTCAGCATACGTTTTAACTGTTGCATGGGTATTGTAATTTGGCTCTTATCTCGGCATTATAGAATTTGCAATAAATGTTTAACGAAAAATAAACAGAAATTGATATTCTAAAACGTTAACTGACAACCGTCCGGTAATACAGAGCCATTTACGTTAATTTAAATTAATTTTTGTTGTCAAAATTGCTTTGTAGGGCAATATTTAATTCCAAATACGAGTATACTACGTGACAAAGAAGGGTTAATATATACAGGGTGTTTATTAATTGAATGCTGATACTTAAGGATGTGAATCATTCGGTCATTTTAAGAAGAAAACTTAATATCAACATATGTCCTAAACCTCTTAATTTTTGAGCTACAGGGTGTTACAGTTATAAGAAAAAATTTACTTTTTTATTATAATTTTCTTATCAGTCCAGATATTTTTATGAAATTTTGTACACACCTATCAATCATTAAGGAGCATTGTTTGATGTAAAAAATGTTTTAAAATCTTTGCCAATGACGTCCGTACGAGGTTTGAACTATACATTTTTGAAGAAAAAAATGGTACGTCTCTGCTTTTTCTAAAAACTAATATGCGTACGACGCACCATTTTCACGTAAAAAAATTAAAACCAAAAAAAGTTTTTTCCCCAAGTTCATTGAGACTGCTTTAGATATTTTGTTGCCATTTTGTAGACACCCACCATACGTGGAAACACTTTTTGTGGGGCAAAAATTAATTTTCTACCTTCACAAATGACGTTCACGTAGGCATGATATTGAATATTTGAATAGAAAAAACGGTAAGCTCATTAAATGCCCCCTTAAAGCAAATGATATAAAAATTAGTAGGCTGGGTAAAGTGTCATAATTATTGACGTTTCTTTTCGCAATAAAGTTGACATTGATTTTTCATTATTAAAAAATTATTATTAGAGTAGTAGGTTTCATAAAAATGGTAAATTTTACAATGGGTGAATTAGCTGACCTGCATTTTACTTATGGGGTTGCCGACGGAAATGCATACAAAGCCAGGAGGATATACCAAGAGCGGTATCCAAATCGTGTAATACCCGATCCGATAACATTTTCTGGGATTCATTCATAGACGTCTTCACGAAATCGGAAATTTAAAAGTAGACCACAGTGCTAAAGGAGTCCCTGAAACAGTAAGAACACCGGAACTTGAAGAAGGAATTTTACATGAAATTGAGGAGAACCCCGAAACTAGCACGAGGAAAATCGTGGCAACATTTAATGTTTCACACGTACTTGTTTGGAAAATTCTTATCGAAAATTTGTTATATCCATATCACATTCAAAGAATCCAGACATTACTCCCTAGAGATTTCCAGTTGCGCATCAATTTCTGTGAGTGGTTTCTTCAAAAGCTGCTGGAAAATCCGTTATTTGACAAGTACAATCTTTTTACCGATGAAGCTAGTTTCTCTCGAAACTCAATACGAAATTTCCATAATAACCATTTGTGGGCGGAGAAAAACGCTTTTGCAATTGTTGAATCAAATCATCAAGAACAGTTTTCAATAAATGTTTGGGCTGGTACTATTGACGATTATTTGATAGGCCTATTTTTTCTCCTAAGAAGATTAGATGGACAATCGTATTTACACTTTCTTGAAGATCTGCCGCCAATGCTTGAGGACCTTTCTCGATTATTAAGAAACCTGATGTGGCTAATGCACGATGGCGCGCCTCCACATTTTAGCTTACGGGTGCGCGAATTTTTAAATCACAACTATCGCGATCGATGAATAGGCCGCGGAGGAACGCAGTCATGGTCGCTCAGATCTCCCGACCTTAATAGTTTAGACTACTTTTTCTGGGGTCATCTGAAAAGCTTAGTCTACGCAATGCCGATTCAAACCGAAGAAGAGTTATGAAATCGTATAATAGTATGCTGTCAAACCATAAGGGACACCCCAGAAATTTTTGAAAATGTACGTCAGCCTATGCGAAGAAGAGTAGACGTTTGCATACGTGTGGGCGGAGGACACTTTCAACAACTACTGTAAATACATAATTTGGGTTCCTTATTTTGTTTGTATTTTCTTGCCTTGTCATTTCGTTTTATGTTTAAGATTTTGAATTTATCGTTTTATTAAATAAATCGCGATTTTTAAAATAAAATTTAAAAAAATCAGAGGCGTACCTTTTTTTTATCCAAACATTTAATATTATGCCTACGTGGAGGTCACTGGTTAAAGTAGAAAATTAATTTTTGTCCTAAAAAAAGTGTTTCCACGCATGGTGGGTGTCTACAAAATGGCAACAAAATACCAAAAGCAGTCTCAATGAGTTTGGGGAACAAACTTTTTTAGTTTTAATTTTTTTACGTGAAAATGGTGCGTCGTACGAGAGTAAGTCTAGGGACCGAATTTTCTGTAAAATAAATGGAGATTTTAAAAATAATTTTAGTTTTTAGAAAAAGCAGCGGCGTGCCATTTCTTTCTTAAAAAATGTTTAGTTCAAACCTCGTACGGACGTCATTGGCAAAGATTTTAAAACATTTTTTACATCAAACAATGCTCCTTACTGATTAATAGCTGTGTACAAAATTTCATAAGAATATCTGGAGAGATAAGAAAATTATAATAAAAAAGTAAATTTTTTCTTAAAACTGTAACACCCTGTAGTTCAAAAATTAAGAGGTTTAGGACATATGTTGATATTAAGTTTTCTTCTTAAAATGACCGAAGGATTCACACCCTTAAGTATCGGCATTCAATTAATAAACACCCTGTATATGCATTTATTGATAATTGTAATGTCAGTGTATGGACATATTTTTTGTTGAATAAAGCTTTATGCTTGCAGGTATTCCTATATTACAATATCCACTTTCGTCTGAACTCATTTTATCGACGCCAGTTACAGCTAGTGACATAAACATAAGTACTTCCAGAAACTACTAGTTTATCGTTTACCATCTTAAAATTGTCGCAATTACAACTTATCAACTTTTTTATAACATTTTGAGAAGAAGTATTGTCAGTAGATGAAACGATATTCGTATCGTAATTCCATATTACGATACTTGATGAGTTTTCAAACTCGGCCTTCAGCCTTGTTAATAAGTTTGCGTTATTTCGTAAATAACAATTAAAGCCTTTCAAATCTTTAACAAAAATTTGTAAAATTATGCGACAGTTTGCTATAATAGAGGTAAGAATAATAACTAATATTTATTTTTGACAAGGTCACAATTTGAAATTATTATTCTTTTGGTTTTGTGCTTTTTTTCTTCAAAGTTCCACTTAAAAAATGGGAATATTGGAAAAAACACTTACTTGTCCTTATGCTTTCTGCTAGAACCGTTCTGACCGCTTCCATGCAGACAGAGAATCCCATTATTCAGTATGTCAAAGCTTCAGGTGCACGTCACCCTGAAACAAAGGAAAGCGTGGGCTAGAGAACAAATATTTTTAAGATTTCGACGATGGAATTCAGACGGTGTAAATTACAAAGAAATATTTCAGCTGGGAATTCGGAAAATGGCCAAGGAAGTGTTGAATTGTTTGATAAATTGCACGGTACGCTTTGGATACCGCTCAACAGGCGGTCCAACTCAAGCTGGATATTTTTCATTTGTTCCGTTGCTAGAAATATATTTCATTTGGATTCCTGTCGACAATATATTATATTTGCCCATGGTAAACAAAATACCTCCTGAAATAATGGCTGAATGATTGGGTGGGTCTCTGTGTTTTCTCGATCTTTGATGCCGGAACAAGAATAGATCCGAAACAACGGCGAAACATGTTTATTTTTAGACATATTTTATTTCGTTGTTAAATGTATCAGGCAGTGCAATCAATCATATCGATATTTACTCGGTCATAATTGAATTAAATAATAATACTTATTGTATATCGGGTTAACTTCAAAAAGCTTTTGATCAGATAGATCATTATATTTTATTAGCGAAATTGTATCAGTTTGGTTTTTCCGACTCATTAATTAAACTTTTAGAGTTTTGTTTAGCTAATAGACTGTTTGAGATTAGGTATCAAAACTTCACTTCTCGTTCTTTTGCTCCATCATCTGGTGTGCCGCAGGGCTCTAATTTGGGACCACTTTTGTTTTCACTATTCATTAATGACCTTCCTGATATTGTTTCGTGTGAAAAACAACGCTTTAAAACACGATCGCATGATAGTTGACAGATCTAAGCCATTGTGGAGACACAATAGTTTTTGACATAAAATAAAAATATTTGAAACAGCAATAAAACATATTATATTTTTCGAATGCAAGATCAAATAAGTTTTTTAGAAATTACACGTCCAGAAAGAGTCCTAAAGACTAGTCCTTTAAAAAAACACACACATCTAACTGTTCAAAGTACACAGCGTAATTCTTATATACAGGGAATTCTGGGGTAAAAATTTTAGTACTATTTTGCTTTCTGAAAAAGTAGTCGACTCTCTTGGTATTATTTTATTATTTCTTTTATTTTTGAAAGCGATGACTTTATAAACAAACATAATTGTTCTCTCGCTGCAACATAAAGGTTTCCAACCTAAAAATCATTCAAAGGGGTGGTAGCAGTTGTCATCAATCATTTGGAAGTGTCAGTAATTGAGCATTGTCAACTGTTTTTTAAGTGCAAACTGCATGTCATGAAAACAGAAATATTGATGATTTAAAAACTTTGTGTGAAACTTATTAAATTTGTAATAAGAAAGTTGTGTAGAATAAGTTCATGCCACTAGAATACAGATAAAAACAAATAATGTAAAAGAATTTTCGAAATATTTTGAATAGCTATTTATAAAAATAAAATTAAAGAAAACTAAAAAAGTAAAAAACAATATAATAATAAAACTAATAATAATAATAATAATTTATTTCCTTCAGACAAAGCAGTTCTATGTATTGCAATTGTCAAGACTTATATGCTAAATTATCCTACTATAATAAAAAGAAATCATTTAAAGTATAAAAAAACTTATCCATTAAAAATAATTTTAATTGTACTTAAAATATATTAAATTGTTTGAAACCTTAATATGCTCGGATAAATGGTTATATATTTTGAAACCTAAACAAATCGGTGAGTTGACACACTATATTTAAAAAATTAAATATGAAAGTTTCCATTATGTCTTGTATTTAGATTGTGAACATTGAAATTGATACGAGTTGATCGGTGAGTTGAAGGCCACACTATATTTAAAAAATGGAATATGAAAGTTTCCATTATATCTTGTATTTAGATTGTGAACATTGAAATTGATACGAAAACGTGATTTATTTTTATAAATAAATACCGCTAATTCTAAAATGAGGATGAGGACTTGTTAATGATAAAATTTTAAATTTTTTCACAATCGGCCTACACGAAATAGTGCTTGACACACGTGCAATACGCCTTAAAATTCGTTTCTGAGCGACAAAAACATCTGCAAATGAAAGTGTAGCCTCCCCAAAAACAAATACCATATCTTAACCTTGGTTCGACTTGGCAGTGATAAAAGTTAATCAACTGTTCGATTGTAAGCGAATGGGATAAATTTCGAATTAAATAAGATATAGAATTTCTCTTTCTTATTAGCTGGTTGCAATGGGGTCGCCAGTTCAAGCATTCGTCGAATGTAATTCCGAGAAATTTTACACCTTTGGTCTATACTGTTATTGACTATTTTAACATTCATATTACTGCACCCCTTTTGCCAATTATAGAAACGGACTAAATAGGTTTTATTTAGGTTCAAATTTTAATTATGTATATTGTACCACACATCTAATATATTTAATGTATTCCGATATAAGTCCGACTAAACTAAATAATCTTTTCATTTTCTAATAACAAATAAAAAATGTTCCATAAATGTTTTAAAATACAGGGTGAACCTTAAATAAGTACAAATATTTTAACTGCTGGTGTAATTTCTAATATTTACGGAGATATAAATTTTTTTTTAAATACCCACATCTTGAGGACCGCTGTCATAACCAACCTAATGAATCATATGATTTGTTGCGAGGTTGCCATATCTCCTCTAATATAAATATTAAGTTTCCTTTAACATAATAGTAAAGTAATACGGTTAAATTCTATTTTAAAAATACTTGTTTGAAGCATAAGTACAGTAATGTTGGGTATGTAGTATGATATGCAGTATTATTAACGTAAATTTTAACTGCTTAACTGACCTTACTATAAACGATTAAAAATTAATTTCCGCAAGTTAAATACATACTACCATAAAGTATTTAGGAAGATATTACGTGATATTACTATGTTCAATGTTCAAAACTTATACATAAACGTGCACGCAAGCTTACCTGTTTATTAAAAAAATTACTATTTAATCGGTAATCCACATTTCACCCAAGTTAAATGTCATTGTACACTGTTAGAAAGAGACACAAGACACCATTTCTTTAAGTTATTTTATGAAGAATAACGAAAAACTATGATTTTCACACAGCATATTAAATTCAATTTTCTCCACATAATCCCAAATGAGTCAGTATTAACCATAAAGTGACTTTGCACTTTAATCATTGAAACAAATTTAAAAAATAAAGGTACACACAATATTAAATAACAAAATAGCAGCTTGACGTATGCGTTTATCAAGAAAAACAGAGACATTTGTGTAACATTGGCAACACTGTGAACCACACGTTCAATCTGCAGTGCTGTGGCTCATAAATGTATGAAAGTCAGCGGTCCTCAACAAGTTTTCTACACAAAAATTTATTTAAAATTTCACTTTTTTATTTCTGATTTTTTTGTAAAAAAACTATTAATTATGTGTTCTACACAGTGAACTGGTGCTGGTGCTGGTTAAAATATGTGTACTTTAAGGTTCACCCTGTATTTGTTTTTTTATGAAATGAATTGTTTATTAATTATTTTCAAAACATACTATGCAAAAACATACTGTATGAAGTGTGTGTTTACAAATTCCGTGTCATATATTATTACATATAGAAGGTGTTTGTAAAGTACCATAGCTATAGTATAGTATAGTATACCATGGTACCATAGCCGCCACGGTCTCCTGAATTCAAAATCATTTGGACCTCTTTTTGTGGGGATATTTAAAAAATTAAGTGTATCACACCGAAGGGGTAACATACTGTTGATGATTTATACAAATGTATCATCATATTGCTGCCAATAACTTACGCGTTCAAAGCGGACAAGAAGTTTGTGTTAGCTTGTAGAAACTGCGTAAAACAGGCCCAAAACTTTGTTGTAACGACTTTATTAATTAAAACCACAAATTCTATTAATAATTAATAAGAATAACGGAAAAAGTAGCTGAATTTAGTAAATTTATAATAAGAAAGTAATATAATAGCTATTTATGCCATCAGTTACGAAATGCATAATTTTGAAGAAAGTAATAAAAAAATAAAATTTAATATAATTGACAAAAATTTGGAAAACATTTGGAAATTTAGTTTGTTGCTGTTACTTCATGTTAGTTGTCAGTTTGACATTTTGTAAAAAAGTCTAGACGGAAGGTTTTTAGCGAGATTGATATATTTTTAGTTTTATTTTTAAAAAATGAGTGATTCAAGTCCTGAAGAGCTACCAAGCGATATTGAAGAGGCAGCAGGTAATGCTCTATTATCAGTAATTCCCAAAAAGTCAAATGCAGTTTATGATTTGGCATACGAAAAATTTGTTACGTGGTGTAATGAGAAGAAAATTAAACATGTTAATGAGAAAGTTTTACTTGCATATTTTGAGGGTAAGAAAGATCTAAAAGTTTCCACATTATGGACACTTTACTCAATGTTAAGGTCTGAACTAAATCTGAAAAGGAATATTGATATTAAAAAATATACAAATTTGGTAGCATATATTAAAAGGCAAGCGGACGGGTACAGTGCTAAAAAGTCAAAAGTTTTTAATAAAGAAGATTTTGCCAAATTTTTAGTGGAAGCTGATGACAAAGAATACTTAATGGCTAAGGTTGCAATGATAATTGGAATGGCAGGAGCATGCAGAAAAGCAGAATTAACATTTCTTCCAGTTGAAACTGTTAGAGACGAAGGAATCAATTTTCGTGTTGATGAAGGTGGGATACCTTCAAAAACAAAAGTTATACGGCAGTTTGCAATTACCACTGGAGACATTGAAAATACGAATCTTGTTGGAATATTAAGAAAATATATTAAGTTGCGTCCCCAGGTTCTTAAACACAACAGATTTTTTGTAAAATATGCGAATGGAAAATGTACCAGAAATCCTGTGGGAATTAACACATTTAGCAGTCTGCCAAAAGTTTTTGCACAATTTCTTGGTCTTTCAAATCCTGTTCTATATCACAGTTATAAGAGCAGGGCATTAGTTCCTAGCCATAGTTATTTTACACGTAATAAAGACGATCATATCGTACCTTTTGTAACTAAATCTTTCTCCCAACGCTCCTATACTGTAATGGCTCCGAAGATATTTAATACATTATCTGTAAGATTGAAACATATTTCAAATTTCGGTCTTTTTAAGAAAGAGTTAAAAATATTTATTTTTACCACTGGTAGATCTAATATCAGAGATATTGTTGAATGTAAATAATATCACTTGTGTGTACTTAACATATGTTTGTCCTACCTTTGTAATGTAGTTTAGGATCATTACTAATAATGTATATTTGTACTAAATTTATTTTTTTAGTATTAGAGTACCTTAATAATTATTGCTTTATTAACATATGCATTACTATTTTTGTTTACAAAACAAGTGTTTGGTCACTTATTGTATTTTATGTATTCACTACTGCTGTAATCTTTTATGTATGTGTTAATGTTCTTTGTCCTTGATGTGTGTGAATAAATTAATATTAGTATTATTATATACTGGCCACTGCTTCAGAAGAAGCTCTGCCACTTTCCTAGCAGACAGTGGCGCTGATATTTTAAAATTAAAGAGGCACGGAGGTTGGAAACCTAGCTATGTTGTGGAGGGATATGATGAAAATTCCATGAATAATAAAAAACTTATAGGGCAAGAAATATTTGGTGAAACATCTAATGCAATGTGCGCCGCTTCCCAAATAACAGCAAGTTCGAGCAATGAAAAAAATATGTCGTCAGGAATTAATTTGACTAATTGCAATAATTGTGTTATCAATATTTATAATAATTAATTAATTTATAATTTATGTTTTTAACTTGTATTATAACAGTTTAATAAATAGAATCTTTTTGTCACAAAAAGTAAGATGTGTCATAATGTCAATCAGTTTTAGAAAGTGTCACTTTATATGTCAAAATTAGAAAAAATAAGTTCATGCCACTACAACGTAGAGAAAAAATAATAATGTACGACAATATCCGAAATATTTTGAATAACTATAAAAATAAAATTAAGGCAAACCAATAAAATAACTACTAAAAAAACAATGTACGATTAACATAACTAAATAATCTTTTCATTCCCTAATAACAAATAAAAAATGTTACATACATTTTTTTATTTTTTTGTAAAATGAAGTGTTTATTAATTATATTTAAAACATACTGTGCAACAAATGTATGAACAGTGTGTTCAATTCGGTTTCATATATTATTACATATGCCTTGAAATTATACGGGTGTTTGTGAAACTTAAACCGATCCCGCGTCGTCCTACTTATTTAAATGTTTACAATCTACTAACTAGGTCAAGCTTACTAGTTTACTCCGCTTACCGACGCCGTCGGAAACGTGCCTCAACTCAATTTATTTACGACATTTTATTTAAAACTGTCTTATTTTTATCAAAAATTAGCAAATGTCAACGCCGCCTATGTTAGTGAGCATATTTTAGCTTAAATCGATAAAATTAACAGATGCATGCATGTAATATGGATGTTAACTAGTTTGTTGTTATTGCTTTAAAATCAGTTTCAGTTATAGCAGTATTTTCACTCTTCCTAACACAAAAAAAGTTTAAAAGTAAATGTTTATGTTATATCATATTTTAATATTACATTTATTCCTCTGATTTTCTTATTTTTAATGAAAGAATGCGCTGCCGAACTGCCAAAGTATTGGACATGGATTCATAATTGTTCAATTGCAATATACAGGGTGGCGCATCCAAAACGAAACAGAGGCATTTTCTGGCAGCTCAGTTCTCTTTTTGAAAAATGCTAAGATCCGTCGATTTTGATTTCCAGGGGGACACAAAATTGGCATAAATTGGTTTACACGTGCAGCCCCTTAGGCGGGGATGGCATGTACATGATATCACTATAAAGGGAATTGAAAGGACTTTAAGGCGATGTATATTTCAATTCGACCCCCCTTCTAATTTAAGATTTTAGGGGTGGTGCCATCCCCGCCTAAGGGGCTGCACGTGTAAACCAATTTATGCTTCAGTAGTTTTGGAGATTTATTGATTAAAAGCTTAAAGTAGACTTTAATACATAATCATTAGTGGAGATCAAGTAATGTATTGAATTTGGCAGCAAAGTAGTTTTCTGCTGTTCTACTAGCGCACTGATTATTTCCGAAGAATTTTTCGATAATTTCAACCCTTTCTGCAGTGGAATATACCATGGTTAATTTATAAAGCGTTAAAAGGTATTTTAACAACAAAGTTTGGTCGTATCAATCGCAAACTATGTACTAAATTCCTATTTAAAATAAGTACGAGGCATTCCTTTCTTATCTTTCTTCAAGAAAAGAATTAAAACAATACCACCTTTTTTGTCACAAAAATCGCTCCAATCGCTATTTTCAACACTAAAATAACAAACAAACCATGGGTGTAATGAACAAAGATTAAGTAAATGCTTTTACTAAAATTTCTTTAAATAAGTACAAACTAATCTGATGTACCTATTAAAGTCTACTTTAAGCTTTTAATCAATAAATCTCCAAAACTACTGAACTAAAGTAAGTGGTATTTTACATCATTATAAAGGGAATTGAAAGACCTTTAAAGCAATGTATAATTCGACCCCCCTTCCCATTTAAGATTTTAGGGGTGGTGCCATCCCCGCCTAGGGGGTAAACGTGATTTTATGCCAATTTTGTGTCCCCCTCGAAAACAAAATCGACGGGTCTGAACGTTTTTTCAAAAAGAGAACTGAGCTGCCAGAAAATGCCTCTGTTTCGTTTTGGATGCGCCACCCTGTATCTCCGTCTAATAACGGCAAGTAAAATGTGGCAACTAAACGATTATCCGGCTCTTAAAAATATTTTTTACCTGAAAATTGTTGTGGTTAAAAATATGCGGGACCGCTGAAACCAAAATCTGCCACTCTAATTTAATAATAGCTACACAAAATTCATTCTACCCCTGCGTGGAATGTTTAGAAACATTTTAGGGCTTCGTGCGGAATGTATTAAATAAATTGTAACTCTTTTTAATGCATGTAATGGGTTATTTAATAAGTATGGATGGTTTACAGTAGGTTATGAGATTAACATAAAATGTATCTCTCTAAATCTGTTCTCCAAAATCAACATCTTTCAAATGACTGCCATAGGAAACTATGTGCAGAGCTAGGTATTACACGAATACGTTATATTAAATACAATATTTGTGTAATCGGCATTCAAGTAATGAATAATTGTATCTGACGATATTTAGTATTCAGATTCATCACGTTTATATATATAGTATTCAGGATTCAGTACTCGAAAACATAAAACGTGGCAAAGAGAGATAAATACCTATACATATACAGGGTGTCCCGAAATAGAAGACCATACCATTAATCACATATTCCTTGGACAAAAATAAAGCAACTTTTCTTATGCCATTTTTTATTTGGGCGTCCCTGTTTCAATATACAGGGTGTTAAAGTTACATCTTAAAAATCAATTTCTGTTAATAATCCCATTGTTAAGATACACACTTGAAATTTTGCACGTACTTTTATCTTATTCCGGCATACTTATGATGTAATTTTGGTGAAAAAGGGGCGAATGGAGGTAACTGATGGTTGCAGTATCCTTTATCCCGTCCAATTATTTCTAAGTACGCCTATGCAGTTTTTTCTTGAACTATCAAACGTGGAATTTTCATCTGATCGTTTTACCTCTTTTGTAATTTCTTGTTTAATTCATGGCATCTAAATCTAATTTTGACAAAGCTTGATAGACTGCTCTAACAGTTGATTTCTTTTTCCTAAAACCATTTTGAGTATCCACCAACAAATTGTGTTCTTCAAGAAAATTAATTAATCGGTTATAAATAATTTTTTCAAATATTTTACTGATGTTTGAAAGTAAAGCTATAGATCTATAGTTGGAGACATCGTTTTACAACCTTTTTTGAAAATGGCTTTTACATAAGACGTTTTTAGATTGTTAGGAAAAATACCATTCTTTAGGGATAAACTGATAATAATAATATGAGACAGAGGATATGAAATTTCAGTACTTACAAATTTCAGCAATTTAACGGGAATCTCATCATCACCTAAAGAATTTGAATTTTTTAAACTCATTACAACATTATATATCTCATTAGGACAAGAAGGTTTTAAACATATAGAAGGCTGAACATAAGATATAGATTCATATTGTACCGTTGCTTGTAATTTAGGACATTGATTTATATAATGACTATTTATACTGTTTAGTATCATTTCCTTGTTTTTTTCTTAGGAACTTATATGAGATAATATCGATTTTATGTTTTCATTTTTGGAGTTTGTAAATTTCTTTCCGTTTTTAATAAAACTTATATTTGACATATTCTTAGCTTCTAAAATAACATTTTTTAACACTTTGCAGTATATTTTATAGAAATCCTTCGTTATTATTCCGTCTAGTTGTTGTTTGTACTTTCACTGAGAAAAGTAAATATGCAATTATCACTTACAATTGCACAAGAGATTTGTATTTTGCCGGGTAAATTTGGGTTGTTTAATGAAAAACTGTTGCCTAGCAATTAGACGAGAAAAACTTTCAACGTTTTTAGGTTGCAGTTTTTCGAGTCAAATTTTAGAAACAGTTTAGAATTTAAACAACACAAAACCCGGTATCAATACAAACATCGAATGTAATTCGACAGGACAATATAATGAATAATAAATTTAGAAACATACCAATGCAAACTTTATTTATGACACTAAAAATAAATACATTTTTATTTGAGCGTACAATTATTAAACACATAGTTATTAAAATTCATACGAGGAATACTAATGTCGCTACGGGTGACACAGCTAATCGTTCTGTAGTAGATCTTGAAGTTTGTTCTTTTTTTCAAATAAATCGGTTGAAGAATGCTCGAATGATACTCTTTGTTATCTTGTAAGTATGGTTTTATTGATGATGAACTTCATACCCCAAAAGGGATTTGGTGTAATGTCCAATGTTATAAAAGTGCCTCGTTTTTCTATCATATTTTTAAATTAGCGTACTGGGCAAATATCTTCCTCTAAAATATTAGGCGTAATCGATTTGCTGTCACATAATTTATTGTCATTGCTTTGTCTCGTTTTCGACAACAAAGGATTATACTCGATACGTCCAGTTTCTTTTCCATTATTTTAAATTTCAGATCCGAAATAAACGGTTTTGCAGCAAGTTGCTTCTCCTCCGTGCTAAGCTAATTCAAACGCTAAAATGTGATATAATTTTTGTTTAAGTCCTTCCGGTTCATTGTCTTAACATTTATTAAGAACTAATGCACTGGATTTTCTCTCTTCGGGTTCTGCTCGTAGGATTTTACGTTTAGCATTATGTGCAGCTCCTGATGAATTAAACTGTACGTCGGTGAAAGGATTAAATGTAATATTGAATTCTTTATAATATTTATTTTGTAGCATTTTAGCGGTGGTGTTCCAAATTGTTTTAACTACCGCTTCTTTTTAGTCTTTTCCGTTACATTTTCGCATATTTAACGTCCAGTCATCCAATATCACATTCAATCTGTTGATGGAAGTATCTGGTTCAAATTTATATCCCTTCGCATTGCAAAAAGTAAAAAATTGTCACCAGATTGATGATGACAACTGTATTAACAAGCACACATGTATTAACAATTTGACTAATTTAGTTGTTCTCACCGAATCAAATGATAATGAATAGATCTTTCTTTGTCATGTAGTATAGTATTCATGAGCAGTGGCAGTATTTTATTAACTTAGGGTATCTATGAATACCCAAAGTACTCATGATTACCGAGGACTGATGATCACTGGATCACTTATGAACCCTTAGAATTGTGATTGATTTTGTACTATATTTATCTCAAAATGCAAAATGTCAGTTTTTCAATATCACTCCCTTTTATAGTTCATTAAACTTTTACAATCTTAAAACACAAAAGAAACAGTACACATACAAGATACAGTACACGTTACCATAAGTAAACAAATACGTTAAATAAGATAAAAAAGCTGAAATTTATTTTATGTACAAACAATCTCCTTAACGATAACAAGCACGGGCAGAGTAAACAGAACCCAAACAGCGTAGTAAATATGCGTTGCCCCACAGTGCCTTTTTCTGAAGTAATGATTCGTTGTTTTCACATGATTTGCAAGTTAAATTAATTAAACTTTACAAATTTAACATTTTCTTTTTAATGTATTTCATAGGTATGTATTTATCTGGTACTGGCACAGTGACTCTATAGTCTTGTATCTTTACTTTTAAATGTGTTTAATGAGAATTAAATATTCAGCATTGCATTAATATTATATGAATACTTTAATACTTATTCATGATTCAAGTACCCTTTGAATGTTATATTTAGAATTCAAATATTCATGAACTTCCCTTTTGATGACTCCAATCTCCAAATAAGCGATACACTTTTTTATATTTATTTTTGACTTTTGACGGCGATAATGATTGAATCGCGATTTTTGATCATTCTTCTATGACATCTTTCAAATTACCGTTGTAAGCAGCAGATACAATAATGTCAACGAAAACCTAGTAAATAGACTCATTTCTATATCAATTTTTCTTCAAGATTCTCGACTCACATTTCGAAATTGATAATTTTCAATAAAAAATTATGATAACTATAGATAAATCGGTTAGTGGTCGCGCGGTTTAAGGCGTCAGTACTTGAATCGAGGTGACTAGATCGGTAAGGGTTCGCGCACCGCTGCCGGTAGACCGTATATAAGCTATGTTCGTGGAGAGGATTGGCACCCTGTCTGGGGGTATGGTAGGGTGGAAGAATGTTAGGTTGGGTCAATGTGAGAGATTGATACCGGGTGACATTTGGCTACCCCCCTAATTAATGAGGTTTTCCAGGTTTCCCTCATTCCTGCACTGAATAGTGGTTAGGGCCTACCAACGTAAGTCGTTCCTAGGCGCAAATGCGGCCTGCTTAATAATAATATGCCGCCCTCTCTCCCGCACAAGTCTCCGACTTCTGGGCTAATCCCAGTGATTAGAATGAGGGGTATTATATTATTATTATTTGAGCTATTTCAATCACATACCTATGGCTTATTTCTTTTATCTCGGCTATCATTTTTTGTCGCCATTTGTGAATCACCCTGTATATTAAAAGCAATTTTTGGTTAACACGAAAAAATAAGTAATTCCTGTATGTGACACAGTGAAGTAAACTTTAAAGGAAAGCCGTAAAAGATTTACTAATAACATTACATTAAGTAAAAAACATGGCCTCAGGATAACTGTATAAAAATTTCATTTTAGTTAAATTTAATTTTCAAGGGTTTATTTACTTCTGTCCAAGACGTCTTTGGAAAGAAAAATACACTGAGAATTAATCAACTCTGGAAAGTAAGGGAAAGCAGAGAAAAATTGAATGAAAACATAATTTTGGGTTGATTAGATTAATTTTCCAGACTGATGATCATCTTACTTAAATTTGTGATTACATGAAAACCTTTCAAAGTAATGAAAAGTATCGATGTTAAAAATTCTTTTAAAATTTCATGTAAAAGACCTAAAATTAAAATGATATCCATCAACCATCAGTTGATATACACGTAAGCCGTTTTTGACACTTGAAAAGCTATTGCAAATACTATTGCAAAAACGTTAATACTAAAATCAGATTTCAGTATTTGGAATCGCCTGCATTTCAATAATGCTACAAACTACAGCCCAGTGATGTGAAGATTGAAAATACCACAACTTCAATCATTTTTTTCTCGGAAACTATACACATATTCACAAATATATTGTTTACAATATTAACGTCATTTCTCATGACGCATCTATTCCCAAGGCGAGAAAATGTATTAGGTCTTGTATAGGAATTCTTATGAGGCAACTATTTTAACAGTATTTTAGATTTTGTTTTATAGCTAAAGAGAGAACTGCACAAACGTAAACCCAGCAAACTCCTTGGACATAAATACAATTGAATTTGCAGTTACATTAATGGAAGCCGCAAACTGTGAATTTCACCTTATCTTAAATAACTTCCGCAACTGATTTAGCAAGGACAGTAAGACGTATCTTAGAGCATCATTAGTAATGCGATTTCGTCGTAGTGTAGACATTTCTAAATTGAAAAAAGGAGAAAGGGTCTTATAAATTCAGCAATATTTCTAGTTTGGTTAAAAAAAATATAACGCCATTTTTGTTCGAATTAAAAAAAAATTATGAATTATTTATATTCTATGACTAAGTACAAACATTTTAACCATGATCTCAGTAAGGCTTAAGACAATAAAAAATATTCCAGAATTTTAGCTCGATTCTTTAAAAATGGGGCAAAACCCCCTTTTCCTACGGAAAGTCGGCGCCTGTGATAAGCATCGATTGGTTAGATCCATAGATAAAGTAGCACTACCGATGAAACACACTTCCCGTAGGTACAGTTGGATAAAATGACTATTTATTACAAAAAATCGAACGAAAGGAATAGGTAGATATTAATAGATAATAGCAAAGTTTTAATGAACCCATGGCAGCCTTGTCCTATAACCTAGAAAAACAAACCGGCGAACTATATCGTGGGAAAATATCTGCACCCGACACAAATTCGTTTATTTAATAACTATAAAACGTTTAAAATTAAAAAAGGCGCTAAAAAACTGAAGAAGAACACAAAACTAAAACGTAAACAGAGGAATTAAATTATGAAATGGCAGCGAATTTTACCGTTGTGTTGCTGGTTGCCTACTCTGATGTTTAAACGTTAAACTTGCGGCGGACGGGTCGCATAGGCGCATTAAATAAAGATTTAATATAATATCGAAGAAAATTTTCCTTCGCTTTATAAATAAGTTTGTAATTTTTTTGAAGTATGATTCCGTTAATTCTTAATTTTTTCTATCTCCTCTTAAAATATTTGTACTCAGTCATAGTTAACCGTGTATACAGATTGTCCGCAAAACAGTGAAAAATGTAAGGGCGATTTTATTTATATGTATTATTTGTATTATTTCTTTTATAACTATTATTTTCAAAGTTAGAACACCACCGCGTTCTATTGCATTTTATAGCAATCCATTGTTATCCAATTTTTATATAAATTTGATAGATGTTTAGGTTTAACTAACATTAGATTCTTATTCACTGTATGAAAGTACGAAGTAGTTCAATTGTTTAGGATAACTTTATTATTCCCTCCTAATACCATTTTTTTATAATTTTTTTACATCTAATAGGGTCATTTGGTCAAACCTCAAATTACACTATTTTTATGAAGAATTTATGATATGGTCAGCTTAAAAAATTTGAATCTCGTAAGTAGTTTTCAAAATACACGCTGTCAAATTGGAATTAGCGAGGCTTGACGTCATTGCCTCCTACAACCTCTTAGTACTTGTCCATCTCAAACTCAGACAAGGACCTGCGTTGATTTAAAATAGATGAGCAACAGTGAACTACTTTTAAACCACACAAAATGCTATTTTAAAGCATATTCGTCTAATATATCGATGGTAGATTTAATTATGAGGACGAACTATTTTATTCGAATACCTTAATTTATTTTATTTCATAGGTACTGTACTGTAATGAGTTATTTCCCGGACTCATTTAAGTCCGGGAAATAAGTCATTACAGTACTGAGTCCGGAAAATGTTTACTTCCCGGACTGCTTTAAAAAAACACAATATTCACATTTTTAAAAGATTTTATCTTTAAAACTACAAAATCAAGCCTATAAAAACTAGTTATAATTATAATTAACAGTAACTGTGCAATGTAAATTTCCTTGCAGGCTGAATGCAGGAATACCTTTAGGGACAGAATCTTCACTAGACACGGTAGTGCTGGTGTATACAGTTTGTTGCTTGGTCTGAAGAACCTGTATAAAGTTTTCTCCATTTTGAATCATCCTTGCTGCTTTTGTTTTGTTTTCTAATTAATCTTCAATGTATTGTTCCGCAACAGATGAGCTTTTCCATGCACCATGACGCTTCAGTGTTGATAAATCAGCTCCCGCATTCACCAAAAAAGTGGCAGATGTTCTGCGGAAACAATGTCCCGTATATGTTTCTGAATTATAACTTCAAATATCCCGCAATTTTTTTTGGTGCCCCCCCAATGGTATGTATGCCCGCTCTTTGGAAAACACATGTTCCTCTTCTATAACCCAAAAAAAGAAACTCTTCCTTCATATTTTTAGGTCGGAGCTTAACGTATTCTCTGAATATTTCCAGAAAGTTTATTCCTTCATTGTCGTCACTCAATACAGTGAATACCCGTTTTGTATTCGTCTTAGAAATGGGAATGGTTATAATTAGTTTGGTGTCACAATCTTCAATGTCTTTTAGGGTCATATGGTATAACTCTTCTCGCCGACAACCACCAGCAATGCCTATCATTGCGATTACCTGTAACAATAGAGAAAATGGTTTAAACTGATTGTCAAATTGATGAAATTTCGACTAACGAAGCCAAGAAATGTATTTTTTGTAATTAATTGACATTGAGTACCTATATCATTCAAGATGCACATTGTTTAATTCAAAACTAATGAAAAGGTTAAACTTGTTTACCTTCATCAAAAGATACTCTTCTGATGGGGCTTCCTTCATAAATCTATTAACTTCTTCTCTTGTTAGAACTTTTGATTTTTTTGCCTGATGACCAACTGCTTGCCATTTTAAGAAAGCCACCAGTTTTGGATATTTTGAAATATCACCTCCTTCTTTTACCATCAGCATAGACTTGAGCATCGAATATTTTACCCACATTGTCGCAGGATTCATCTTTTTGGAGATATCCAAGAAGTACGCCAAAAGGATATTCTCATTCAGGCCGTTTTCCACCTTATAGGTTTTTCTCCACACGTTGAAGAGCTGGTATTACTTCTCATAACGAACAGAAGACTTCGTAGGCACCAATTTACTGGTTGCTTCAGCACAATTTAGCTCGATTTCTTCCATTTTTTAAGAAAATTATCACAAAATGCGCACGGGATAAAAAACTGTCAAATTTGTTATTTTTGTTTTTACATCACTAAGCTAAATCAAAAGCTATGCGATAAAACGAGAATCGAAACCACGCTAACACCTACATACAGGCAGGTTATGTAAAATAAAACATTAAAATTTAATTTTTAATACAACACAGTATGAAATAAAACGTTGTACGATACACGGCCGTGAAATGTCATTAAAGTACTCGTCTAGAAATTCCTGACACGGCTCCTTCAAGCCCTCGTCCGTAAACATCTAGACTTGTACTTTAATATACCATTTCCCGGCCTAGTAACGTAAATAACTATTTGTGTATGCTGACAATTTTTCTTGTCTCAATATTTATAATACTCAGCTTATCAACAAAATAATTCTCAGAAATATAGCTGTAGCTTCCGTGTGTAAAATGAAGACACTTGCAGAATTAGAATTTAGAATTCCCAAAATATTTACTTTGTACAAACTACTTGCAAAATATATCCATGTCAGGCTGCGGAGAAAAGTTGTTGCAGTTCTCATATATTTTCTAGGCCAACAATTTTAATAAAACATTTCTCATTAACATTACAGACTTGTGTTGCATTTTATATTTTCAGTAAACTCATGTGAAATATGTTTGTCAAGTAAGTTGTCGCGCTTGAAATAAACTGATTATTTACGCTCGACCCATAACACTTATTTATACAACGAATAAACATAGCGGTCCAAATAAAAAAAAACAATCAAAAGACAAAGTTGTTTCCTAAGGCTGTATAATTAAGAGCCGATTTTACTCCACTAAATCTAAATATTCCATAGTCAGGAGTCAAAATTGTAGAAAATAATTTTTTTTTTTCAACTTCTGATAACCTACCATGGCAGTTTCATGATGAAAATGTTATAGGTAGTTGACAAAATTTGTTACAAATAGAGATTTTTCCACCGTTAAATAAATCACGCAAATATTTGAGAATTCCGGATTCAAAAGGACAAAAGGCTTTAGAATACATACACACTATTTACTATTGGTTACTAGCACTGTCACTATAACGGTCACACATTAACACTTATTATATCATATCGTATCGCTTTCCGTATGACCTTCATACGCCCATGTTTCGTCAAAATTTAATATATTCTTCGATCCAGATTCTTATTTTTTAATATCTATTTTAAATAGTTTCTTCGACATATCACAATTTCGTTTTTTCTATCAGTATACTCTTTTCGATTTCATGTATACGGACTAAGTTTCATCTTGTAAGACTTTCTTATTTGCACGCATATGCTATTCATGTACAATTATGTTAATAAAATATATATTTCAACATCACTTACGCTCATATTTTGACCTCGCGCACTAAACCCTTCATACATATCATCATCCTATATTCCTCATTTCGATCAAATCACTAATAAAATTCATTAAATTCATAAGTAAATTAACGAAAAGATATACCCGAAATTTTGTCCGCCGGAACGATATACCCGCCCATGATAGCGTTGCAAATGAAACAGTTGGATCCGACAATTAGTCGCAGCCAATTAAAAGCCAGCAGCGCATGCGTACTAACCTGTACTAATTGTAGCGCATGCGTAGCAGAAGCTGTATAATCGGGTATGTTCTCAGAGATATGCGGCATACGATTTTGTAGGAAAAATATAAGGGCTGCATTTCTTTGTGTTGACTGCTATAAATTGTGAGCAGGTTTATAGAATTAGTCACTGTCCACAGTTTCGACCGCTGACTATAGTGAATTTTTTTCTCAGTCTACACATGTACTACTCTGGATAAAAATATTATTATACCTTTTGTTTATTAGTATAATAGTACTTATACAATGACAGTTACTTTTGGATCAAGTGTTCATAAAATGGAAAATAAACAAATTTTGCGGTAATAATGTTTCTTCAACTAAAATAAGTAAGATGTGTGTTCTCTTATGTGCGTTCTAATATTTAGTCATTTTAATATCATAGTAGTTTAAGTTCTAAAAAACTTACTTCTATAAAACAAAAATATCATTATTATGCGATTAATATTTTTTTCACAAATCACATTGTCTCACTCACAGTATAGTATACTGTGGTCTCACTACACAACACTTTGTTAATATTTCGAAAACTTGATACTACAAAATGCAGCATCAAATTTAGTCAATCTAAAGTAAAAGTTGTTTATCTAATTTCGAAACATGAGATAACACTTGTTTTATTAGCATTTATCTAATATTTAAAGACTTGTAAACAATATTGATTGAAGTTTGAATAATAGTTCGAAATTATCAATAAGATAAATATCCTCAAATTTTAAAAAATATGCATTATTATACAGGGTGATTCAGAACTTATCCTATAAAAAGTTTTTGAATGTACAGGCGACTCTTACAAATACAATTTTGTAAAAAAAGCAAAAAGGGCAACTCAAACATGTTTTGAAAGTACACAACTGCACGGCACTGGAAACTGGTCCACTGTAAAACCTGACTGCGTAAGTGTAATAAAAAATGAACGGAACATGAACAAATTTCCGAACGAAAGAAATAACACCTCTATTTTATATGAGCAAATCCAACTGCTCTTGCCGTTATTGTTATTATTAATCAATAAAATTAATATGTGGTTTTAATTCCCTTAAAAAAATCATGTTGGTTTTCATTTAATAAGTATTTAATTTGAAAAAATAATTTATCTGCAATAATTGATTGTAAGATATTACCAAAATTTACAGAATAAATATAAAGTATGCGCCAAAAGTATGGAATAAATTCAATAACTGTTAGGTTTTCATTTGAGTATTTTTTTACTGAAAAGAATATATAGTTTATTAAATTACAAAACAAGAATATAATGCATTTTTATTATATCTCAGATCAAGACTGCTAAACGTCACAAACACTTTCGTGTAGGAGTCCAAGAGAAACTGCATTAATAGAGCAAGTAAAAACCTATATTGCAGCATTTGTAACTTGTAAACAATATAAATTATATTATTTCCTATTTTAATTTCTAAATAATGTATATTGTTTTTTAAATATTTAAAAAAACATTTTGTTGCAAATTTTCCTCATGGCTACTTTATTTTTTATGTAGTAGAGTACGTATATATTTTATTTTAAAATTTACATGTTATATACGACTTCCAAGATTAACTAACAAAATACTTACAAACTTTATAGATTTACCTAACAGGGTTAACTATGACTTAGTACAAATAATTTAAGAGGGGATAGGGAAAAATAAGAATTAATGGAATCACCCTTCAAAAAAATTCCAAACTTATTTATCCGTCACTGACGTTCTGTCAGCCGCGAGGTTAGGTATATTCTGCCAATCAAAGGTGTCAAATATAGTAACAGGTCCATTGACACGTGTATCAATTTAAACCGCTTTGAAAGAAAAAAAAATCTTTACAAAATGTAGATTATTATTTAATAATTTAATGAGAAATACGGTATGGTAGCACAGAGAGGCAACACCTATCTGACTAATATTTATTTCCAGGATTGATACTTAGAGAGATATTAAGAATGTTGAATCATCTTATGTATTCTTACTTGTTTAAATTAAAACCTGCAAAGATTTTTGTACTTCCTGTGGACCTCCCCTTTCCTCGATCGTTATTTTTGTGTAAAGCGGGGTACCTACTTGGTTTGGCGGTCTTGACCAGGCAGATTACTTACGTCGGGAAAAAGCACAAAAGATAACAACAAAATACACGTAAATGTACACAAATACATAAAAACACTGCAACACGTTTACCGCCACGGCATAAAACAGCTGTTCGATGTGGTTCAAAAAGTATTCAGCAAAATATTTTGTATACTTGGGAAACGTCTTTGAGGCTGCCGCACGATAATATGCACTTGTCACATATATCCCATAAATCAGCACCTTATCCGTCATCTAGGCATTTGAATACGACATGTTTGTAAATACATATAAAATACGCGAAAAATTAAATTTGCGAAAAACAAGTACTGAAAAATTATTTCAAACTAATCAGAGTTATTTGACATCTACAGACAACATCTGACGACATCTGTAGGCCACTATAACAAGATGCACTCACACCGATAAATTTTTAACTTCATGTGTTGTTGTGTAATTAAATTCTGTTAATACTAATAATAGCAACAATATTAACAGTAATCGACGATGTTTGCATAAAATAATTAGTAATATTTTAATCTATAACATCCCAAGATGTTTATAGTGTTCTGTAAAAATGACCCTTAGATTATAACTAACTTCGCGCTCTGGATGGTTTGAAGCATGGAGGGTATGCAATTATCAATGCAGTATGGCATAACCTAGAACTTATTGTTACTTTTAAATCAGCTTAGTGACTAATTTTAAACGTGTTATAGTAATTAAATAAAGTATTTTATATCGGATATGTTAGTGGATAATTATGATGAATCTGCAAGGAGTGAAAATGTAGTTTGGCAGTGTGCAACGAAAGAACGAATACAAAATACTGCAGATAACCGGATTAGCTGTTATCTACCAGGTACTTTAGACATTATTATTATTAATACAAATGTTTCGTTTTGTCGTTTCTACACTTGACAATGTTGAAAAAACGACCAGTAGTTGACATATCTAGCCATGACGGATGATGATTGATTGTCATAGGTGCCGACTATCCGTGGGAAAAGAGGGTTTTGCCCCATTTTTTAAACATCGAGCTAGAATTCCGAAATAATTTTTTTATTGTCTTTTAGACCTTCCTGAGCACGTGGTTAAAAGTTTTGTACTTAGTCATAGTTAACCCTGTATAATCGTTTTATAATATTTATCTTTATTTCATTACAAATATTTTATTTATACAATAAGCAGCCTTACATCACACTTTTGGAATATCCCTCGTATATAAATATTTCTCAATTGCAATGAAACTACTTTTTTAAGTATCTCGTAATTGGCCGTTTTTAGCGATAGTATTCACGTGCGGTGGTACGACTTTGATCTCAGAATATCAAAGTGCCGTAAAAGAGTGGTATAACTTATATTTATTCGGTAAACTTTGATTTTACTGAAATGCATAAGATAGGAACTGATCCATAATTAGTTGCATCTTATTTACAAATTAGGTAGAACTTTAGCAATCTTCTACTTGTCTGAAAAATAACATTTAGTAATACATTTGTCAAAAATTAAAAATGTCTTTAATGTAGCATGCTTATAAATATCTAAATCTTTAATTTTATATAATATGTCATTAAAGTCAATCGAAATAATATCAATAACATTGCAAGTAGTACCATCGGTAAGTACTGGTTTATTAGATGGCTAATATTCCAAGGAAAAGGTAATTCACAAACAAGTTGAAAAGAAGGGGACCTAAAGCAGACCTTTGCGGAACCCCAGACTTAGCAATAAAAGTGACAGACTTGAACAACAAAACAAAGTTGTTAGATAAACCAAAGCTCGAAAGTTTTCCAAGAAGCAAACCATGGTCAAGGCTGTCAATAGTTTTAGAAAAATCAGTGTAAATGACTACCTGGGATGATACATCTAAACGGTGAACAATATATTGTGTGACACAAGCCAAATTAGATAATCTAGAATTAGAATAATAATATGCGAAACATACGACTATAATATTTTGGAATTTCCAATAATATTACCCTCTGTATCAGCAATAATTTTTTTTAATCAATATTAATTTGTTTTTTAGTCTAACTTCTGTAACTAGCGAACAAGTTGTAATCAGTAATATACGTTTTTATATCTCCGTTATCAATATTATACAATTTCTCGTTACGTACGTCGCGATTTCCTGATTGTTGGAAAATACGTAGAATCTGTCCAGTTTTGAAATGTGGCAACTCGAATGATGTAACGAACTACAGGCCCATTGCTATTCTGCCCAACTTTGCCAAGGTCTTTGAGATTACTTTATATAATTATATTTATAGGTACGTAAAAAATGTATTGTCACTATACCAACATGGATTTATGGAAAAAAAGTCAACAATAACGAATTTAGCTTTAATTACGCAAAATATACCTGAAGTCATTGATTCTAGGGGGCAGGTGGATGTGGTATATATGGATTTTTCCAAGGCTTTCGACACAGTTAATCATACTATAATGTTGTTTCGATTAGCCGAACTTGGGTTATCTAATAATTTATTACAGTGTTTTAACTCATATTTAAACGATCGGTTTTATTATGTTGCATACAATGGATTTAAATCTGAACTGTTTGCTGCTGCTTCAGGTGTTCCTCAGGGGTCAAATCTTGGCCCTCTACTATTCTTAATATTTATTGACAATCTTACAAAAATTATTAGCTGTAAAAAGTTGCTTTTCGCCGATGACTTGAAAATTTATTGCAAAATTGATGACAGTAATGACTCTGAATTTTTACAATCTCAAATATCAATAATTGAAGAGTGGTGTGAAAAATTTAAACTTAATTTGAATTTATCTAAATGTAAAGTGCTTAGATATTCTAGGAAATACGAACCTATTTTATTTCGTTATTCTTTAAACAATACTGTTTTTCAAAGGGAGTGTACAATAAGAGATTTGGGCATTGTATTTGACTCTAAACTAAGTTTTTCAGAACATATTAATAATGTAGTTAAATCCTCATTTAAGGTGCTAGCTTTTTTCATAAGAAATTGTAGATCTTTTTCTAATATTAATACGCTAAAGATGTTCTATTTTTCGTTTGTACGGTCTAAGTTGGAATACGGTATTATACTTTGGTATCCTATCTATGAAATAGATTGTTTGAATATTGAGTCAGTTCAAAGGAAATTTTTAAAGTTTCTTTCCTTTAAGTGCGATGGTGTATATCCCACTCGAGGCTGCAACCATGAACTATTGCTTTCTAGGTTTGATATTCCCTCATTAAAACTAAGACGAGCTAGAAATAGTGTATTATTTTTGTACAATTTGTTTAACAACAATATTGATTGCATGTCATTATTAGAATATTTTAATATCAGAGTTCCTAATCTTCGTCTTCGGCAAAATGATACTTTTTATTTACCAGCAGCCAATACGAATATTTTAAGAAAGTCTCCAGTTTATATCATGTCTCATAATTTTAACATCATATCTGATTATTGTGATATAAACTTTTCTTCTATTAAATCTATAAATAGAGCTATACGTTTTTTGTACAGTTACTTTGTTTTGATTTTCTTTTTATATAACGTTTACTGTTAAAAATTAAATAATTTTCAATAATGTATTAATATATTGTAGGAATGCGTGCATATTAATTGCTTTTTGTGTTTATATTTTTCATTATTTGTGCATTATTTTTGTGTTAATTTTTGTCCTGTAAATGGATACTTTTTCTGTTGGGCAAATAAACACATTTGATTTGATTTATTATGGAATTTATTTTTTTAATATAAAACTAGACTAGCTATTTTTTATTTTTTCGATTAACTAAAAGGAAATAGTTAACTATAAACAAACACTATTGAATATAATATTATGCTGGATATTAGATACTTGCAATTACACATATGAAAGTTAATTAATACTTAACTGCTGTCGTGTTATTATGGTTAAGTTAGTAAAACATTAATGAAGAACACTAACAACAAAGTAATTACACCATTTTTCCTAGAACAAAATATTTGTTTGCACAATTTTTGTAGCAAGGTATTAAAACATGAGTGTTCAACAAACGAAACGCGGAATAATCTGTTGTATATATAGAGATACAGTACGAAAATAACTACATAACAGAAACCCTGAAACAAGATTAAAAAGTTTCAAACCCAATTCTTTCTGAATTTATTATCAATCATACTTAACAATAACAACTGCGTGATCCAGCTAGATTTATCTCTTTCGTATTATAAACTATGTGACGTTCCCAAATAATTACCTACTCAAAATACTGATAGATTACCTTGATCGGATAAGTAGTACCAACGGCTTGCCAGCTGCAGTGGAGACGGGCTGGGTAAAATAGAATTTAATTTGGAGCGCCACTTGGTTTACGCTGATACCACACACTATAGTTTAAACCAAGAAAACTAAGGTATAAATGTTCTTTATTAGTTTTCGTTTTCTTTTTTTTTTTGGTAGGTAGGTCGTTAGTTGAAAATCAAATTAATTTATATATTCTAAATTATATTACTTTATTTGCCAAACATCTAATAGATCGTATAGAAAATTTATGCGCTAGACAATTCGGCCAATTGTTATACGATAAAAAAAAAGGTAAGTATGTATAAGTATAAGTTCGGATAATTATTAAATAATAAATTTTAAATTGTAGTTTTTTACCGAACGTGTATACACGCGCAGTTCACATACAAGCGATAATATATAGAATAAATAGATATATGGATGTATATTTGGCAAATGACAATTAAAAAAAAAGTGTGCCGAAGAACTTTCGGCAAAGTACCACGTAGAGCGTGAGTATCACAAAAAAAAGAAAGGAATATATATATTACACAAGTATATAGAAACCTCAAATCAGGTTACAACAGTATTGAAAATTGCATACGTATATAAAAAAAAACATCTTTACCTTGTCAAATAGATGGCTTAATCAAATCAGAACTTTAAAGGTAAAAGCGAAATATCAAAATGGCTTGTAGACTAATGAAATAAACTATAAGTAAGTATCAATAGGCTCAATTAATAATAATAAGCTAGATATTAATAAACTAGAGGTATCAATAAGCTAAAGGCTAAAAGTGATTCTACGTTAAAAAAAAATATATATCTACTAATAACTAATCTAATTTCTAAAGATTATTTACCAATAATTAAAACTAAATATGAAGCAGTAATCGGTAAATTAAAGTATGCAAAATATTTGAAAAAAAAATATATAATAATTGCTTAAACATGCAAACTTAGCTGAAGATAGCAAGCAGAAGGTCTCAGACGGCAGCAAGCAAGCAAATAAACAAGCAGTAAGTCGAACTACCAGTGGACAGGGAAGCAACTGCGACCGGTGGACGTGAAGATTTTTTTTCGGTAAGTTCTATGGTAGAGACTTCTACAGCAGATGGACTACTCGCCGACGAGATCAAAAATTGTTGAAGTTTCCAAGATTGTAAAAAAAAAACCCTAAAAGTAGGTTACGTCGGATTAACACATGTTCTCAGAAGTACAAAAAAAATACTAAAATGATCTGATATTACGACGATAAAAAAAATAATTTAGCAACGATCAAGTTAAGTAACAAAAAAAATGGTTACATTCAATTAAAATACGAATAAAAACTTGAGGTCCTAAATTGTGTCGACTAGTTTATATATCTACCATAACTTAAATTCTAGAAATTAAATTAAAAATCGATACTAATGTGAAAATTACACATATTAAAGAAATTACATGAGGCAATATTATAAATCAGCAGCAAAAAAAAATATATTCATACCTCACAACGTCTAGAGGGTTTTCTTCCAACGGCTTTTAGACTGACTTGCAGATGTATAAGGTGGCAGGTTAAAATAGTAGGTGATTTTCGTGGTGTGGAAAGGCGTTAATTCTCCCGCAGAAGCGGCCAGGAGGCTCCCAGAACTTGCAAATGCAGCTCCAAAAAAAAATATACCAAAATCCAAATCGAAACTGGAACCACCAATTCTTGATAGCGGGCAAATTTTCCCTTATTCAAAAGGATGAGTATACCAGTATACTATTTAAATGCACCGCAACAAGTTTAAAAAAAAAATTGCCTTAGGAATCACCACGTGCACTTTCTAGAAGTTACCACCAGAAATTTTTATCAAAAAAAACTGCCAGAAGCCTCTAGCGAAATCGTTCCGCAAAAAAACTTATTCTAAGAAATATATTCTCAAAACGAGACACATAGTTCCACCTACTAGCGAGAATCCGACTTAATAAAAGATTCACAGACAACTATACCAAGATCATTGGATTTAAATTGATAAGCAAATAAACACTTTCAATAGATGTATAAAGAGGGCGAAGAAAAATGTCTTCGGAATAATTAACAATAGTGAATATTTACCTAAAAATTAATTAATTAGCGAGCTAACGACTAATCTAAGGTGAGTAAATACTAATTAATTCTAGAAGAACACTCAAAATTGACATACAAAAAAATGTTGAGAATTAACGAAAATATAACCTAACAAGTTTGTGTTTTGTTTACAAATTAATTGTTTATTTCTTATTTTCCAGATGTCTAAACGGAGGGGAAAGAAAAGAAACGAATAAATTGTTGAACAGGTACATATTTCTAAACTATGCTAATGATTTCATTAATAAAATTCGGAGGTGCTAAAATAATAATTTTATTAATCTAAATTTTTATTTGTTTAAGATGCAGAAGACTTACGAAGATGAAGTTGTTGCTGAAGTAATGAGACTTGAAGTACACTAAGTATAGTCAGTTATATTGTACTAAATTTATTTATTTAATAAAGGTTGTAGTGCTCAAATTATTACATCACAACTAGCCACCGATGTAACCAAAATTCCTGGATATAAATTAAGCTTGCCTGCAAAGACAATTCTCAGTACGCTTTGGGCAGATAAAGTACATAATTCACTTAGATCGTATAAATTAATTAAGATATAATACTACTGTAGACAATAAATACCAATTTGTATATGAATTATGCATGAGAATATACAAAATGGAATAACGGATCGGACACAGCTGTTGCTCAAAAATGAACAATAACGCCACTGCAGATTGTTGATTATGATCTAGCTCCAACTAAGTAACCTATAAAAACATTTGTATAGTAAAAGTGTATCGTCTTTAAAGTTTAAAGCTTAAGGTTACTAATAAACTCTCAGTAAAGTGTGCTGCATTGAACTTAAATAATTTATCTAAAAGATTCATGGTTAAAATGTTTATCTAACCTTAAAACGTTTGCACTATTTCCATAGAGAAATATTTACCTACATGAATAGGTAATAGACTTCAGTAATGGCGTCAAACGACGCACAAGTCTGTAACATTTTAGATTTCTATCACAAGAGTCTGAATTATTTTAATGTCATATCATTATTTAATTGAATAGTCTTCGAACATTAGAAATTTGTACCGAGATTGTGTAAATTGTTTGCAAAAACAATGAAGCTTATCCGACATATCTTTTCGTTCAATTTCGGAATTTCAAAAAAGAAGTTCCGTTTTTACAAATATTGCAATCGTCAATGGCGATACATATTATCTACAGTATAGTGGGTCATTTGTGGTCGTATCTAGGTCAAGCTTCGTGTAGCAATTGCTCTAAAGATTTGCAGAGGAGCATGTATGCCTGAAGATTGAAGAGATGTTATGATTATACCAGTTTTAAAAAATGGACATGCAACAGATTGCAGATACTAGATTATGGCAACGTTAATAAAACAAAGACTAGAACCCATGTCAGAATTAGAAATAGGGGAGGTTTTAGAAGGGGTTCAACTACGAACCAAACCTTCATGGTGAAGAAAATCTTTACTACATGCTATAAATAAGGGATTAAAGTAATGGTCTTGTTCGTGAAGTTTAGAGACGCATATAATTCTAGTAAAAGGAATATACTAAGTAGAATAATGAAACATTTTGAGATACCAACTAAACTGATTAGGCTATTGAACATGACATTAGAAAATACCAAAAGTAAAATGTGAATTAAAGGTGAATCTTCAGAAGATTTTCCTATTGACAAGACTCAAACAAGGAGACCACTCTCAACGCTTCTTTTTAACTTAGTACTTGAAATGGTTGTAAGAGAGAGAATTGCAATATATAGTACGGAATTAGAAAATTTAACCAGAATACTTGTGGAGAAAGTAAATGAAGTAGGACTGCTGATAAATCAAGAGAAAAGTAAGCTTTTGAGAGTACAAGAGCAAAAAAGATATATAAATTTCAAATTCAGCATTTCAAACAGCACGTAGAGATAGAGTTCGAAGAAGTACAAGAATATGTGTATCAAAGCAAACAAAAGTTTCGCAGCACTTAATGAAATCAAAAAATTTGTCCAGACGTGTAAAATTCAGAATTTACAAATAAGCTTTAGGCCGATGGCGCTATATGGCATGAATGAAGAATGATCTTATGAAGAATTCTGGGGAAAAGAAGGTGGCTATGCAAGGAGAAACAATGAAGAAATGTATGAAATGTACCAGGCACCTAAAATAGATGAAGTTGTGATATTCAAAAAGTGTCGGTGCTAGGGAATCTAGAACGAATGGGAGATGAAAGGACAGTGAAAAATTAGTAGAGAGTACACATAACTATAAGAGGAAGGAAGCGATGGAAACAGGTGGAGAGAGACAGGTGCGATAGCTCTAAGAGAGAAAAATGTAGCGTACTGGAAAACATAAGCGAGGAACAAAAAAGTGGAGAAATATCACGCAGTTCTGGGCTTAAATGGCCTGTTATTGACTGCACCTATGGTATATTAATGGGAACTAACAATGTCGAAATCGGTATATTTGATGGCACCGCTGACGACTAATCGTAGTTGTTTGCTATAGATTCAGATGTCATTCATTTCTAGACGGGGCAATAGCTCACGGGGTAATTGTTTCTCCAAATTCCACTTTTAAAAAATCAGATTGTCAATATTTGTACTTCTTTGCACCAATCTTTGAGGAATCTCCTTTCACAGCGATGTCACGTTTCACAATTGATTTTTTAATAAAGAATCCTTGATTAATTCATGCGTATATTGTCTATTACTAAGAAAAAATAAATATTGTATTCAATAACTAATTCCGCTGGTCAAATATATTTTTCTTTTTTGGTTTCGATTATATTTATATTTTCAATATACGCTTATTTTAAGTATAGGGAGGAATAATTACACTGGGTTTTTTTATACAAGCCTATAGCCTAAAGATTAGTCAAACATATTTAAATTATTACTAAGAATTATATATTTATATTAAAGTCTCATTTGGAATTTATGGAGCAAGTATTCAATCAAACCATGTAAGTTAAACAAATATGTATTTCATGCAAACTTTTGATTTATATCGACGTCTATAAAAAGAGTGTTGTGCTGTAATAAATAATAGTAATTAAACTAAATCAATGTGACATATTTGGAAGTAATTTTGAAGGTTAATGTCTTTGCAGATTTTGTCTATTAAATGTATCATAGCTAATATAATTTGATTTTATAGAACCATCTTCGTGTCCAGCATTGATAAATTAGTTTAGTGAATTTGAAATACTAAACTAGAAACGTTTCAAGGGATACCATTCACATTTTTTATTCTTGTGTAAAATATAAATATTTATAAAATATTTAACATATTGAACGAAACGAGACAAAGAATAGTTTCAAACCTTACAAAACTATAATTATTTCAGAAAAACATAAACTTTTCCCGTCTCGTTTTCGTCTGCTTAGGTTACTAATTTTACAAAAGGAGTATAGACTTTTGCCTATGACGATTTCTGTTTTTGCTAGTCACTAATAATGTTTAGCTTTATAAAAATTGAAGTGACATAATATCGCATTGTATTTATATATTTAGTTGGACATGAGTAATTCAACAGGTAATTCAATGCATATTAACAAAATTACACAAAATACAACATTAATCCTAAAAATAGTGAGTACAAACAATAATTAATCCTAATGTAGTAACGAATTAATGTATGTTTTTAAATGGAGAATTAGTTCAATGCGATAAAGTATAAAAAATATGAGCATATCTAGAAAAATGAGAATGGGGATTAAAAGAAATTTTATTGAGGATATAAGGAGGCTCATCAATACTGGTAAGTAATTTGTACAAAAATATAACAGAAAAAGTATTCTCCTACAGACTATTTTTTAAACTATTTTTAGTGAGACAGTCATATGGTTCATAATATAAATTTCTAATAAGTCTACAATTTAGTACAAATCTTTTCCTGAACAGTTGTAAGTCTATTTAAGTATTTGATATACTAAGAACTCCATAAAATACTACCATATTCCAATTTACTTTTACTAATGCACTACACAAAATAATAATTGAAGAAGAGTGAGCGAAATGCTTTGTGCTACATTATATAAAACCTAGAGTTCTCATAGCTTCCTGTGCTGACTCAACATGTTTCTCAAAAGATATCCAAATGTTATCCTTTTTATTAATATTAAGGAAAAGTTAATGACAATTGACTCATAAAATCTGGAAAGATGTTCCTCAAGTTTAACGCAGTCATTCACAAACTGAGAATTCTTTGATTACAGTCATCAGAAGATAAATATAATTTGAATATTTGAAGCAGAAACCAATGTCGTTTATAAAAAGTCAAATAAGAAGAGGTTCCAGATGAGAGCCTTGTGGTATTCCAGAGGGATGATATTCAGAAAGGGCATTTATTATCCACAGCTTCAAGAGTTGTTTGTAAAAAAGGCATTATTTTTTTTAAATAGTTAACCAGATATCGCGTACTTGTGTGGGACAAAGGCGGTATATCAATATATTATTGTATGTAAAAAGAGAGGGCAAATTAATATGAATTTTCTTTAAATTATTTAGTGTTTAATTGAGATTCTCAAAAGTAGAATATATCTAGGATCATAAAGTAATATGTTGCATGAAATCTTCTTACGCGGCCTATCCCAAATTCCAATTTAAAAATAATTGGGTTTTTATTAAATCCCTCTTGGGCAGGGTAAGGGATATTTGAGGGTTGAATCCGGTCCAAAGGGCATTGTTCCATAAGCGTGGGATAAAGGTAATGCCCTATTTGTTGTTGGAATCCTTTAAGGGATAGTAAAAATGGGAATTTATAAAGTATCAGCTTAGCGGTAGGTACGACGAAAATAGAAGTATAACTGTCAGTAACAATTAAGTGAACGTATGCTTATTTATTACTGAATTTGTTGATTTTGAAAGAATGTTCATTATAGGTAGGCATTTAAATTATTGAAAGAATCAATAAATGAGCAAAAAAGGTAATTCTGGATTGAAAATTGAATTAAATATATAAAATATAAAATTGAAAGAAATTGAAGGTCATATAAGTTTTTTTTATAACGAAAGGACAAGGAAAAATATATACAGGGTGTAACAAAAAAGCAAGTCATAGCATTAACTGCCTCTTTTTGGCAGCAAAATATGACAATTTAACTCTACTTACCTATATACTAAAATGCCTCACTTAAAAGATACAGGGTGTTAAAATAGATTTTTCGCCTACAATTTCGTCAGATTTTCGAGTATCACTTAAAATTTTGTAAATTAAGATGCTTCTTTTTATTATCCAAATCCTTAAGAGCATTATTGCAAACCTAAAAAACAAACGTAGAAACGAGAAGGAAGAGGTTATTTTATTCCCCAATTTTTCCTGACGTACTCATATAGACGATTTTTTACAATGCTAGAATGTAATATTTTATTTAGAATATTTCATTACTCTTGATATTGTTTCGGAAAGCTCTTCATATTCGAGAGAAATTCGTTTTTTGAACATACAACGTCGAGATAGTCGCAGTAAAATGAGTTGCACTTCTGCACATTTTTTGAAAGTTTAAATTACAAAGGAACAATTTATAATATTCTAACTTGTTTAAAGTGTTCTAGCTTATTTTATACAAAGTGTCTGTGATTACAGAATGCCATTTTAACACAAATACATGTTTTTTATCAATGTGAATTCGTTTATTAAGGCAAAAACATTTAAGAAACAGATTATTAAGTAATTATAGTCATTAAACAGATTTACCTACACTAATTGCTGCCCATACCCTACACATAGTCTATCAACAAGTTTAGAGGAAGCAATATTCCTAAACTTTCTGCAAAGTGAATTTTTCACTTTGCTCGACATTTTGCCACTTACTCTTCGTCAAAATATCCGAATGCAACTTGATGGTGCTCCGCTTCAATTTGGATTCAATAACACATAATATTTTCGTTTATTTTTATCAAATCGATGAATTGGAAGTGAAAGAGACGCAACTATGCAGTAGCCATCACGCTCTCCCGATTTCAGTCCACTGGATTTCAGTGTTTGGGGATTTATGAAGGACGACGTTTATTCTGAATTAATTAGAAGAGAATATTGATTAACTGAAATGGCATATTACAAATGCGGCTGAAAAAATTAGGCAATAACCATAGGTTTTTCTAAATATCAGATATTCTTCATGCATTTGGAGGCAGGTAGACATGTGGAACAATTAAGATGTTGAATTAGTGAATTAAAATTACAATTTCCAATTAAATTTCAGTGTAAATCTTGAATTTAAGTGTCGTTTACCATAATATGCTTGAGGATTTGAATAATATTTGAAGAAATTATAGGGAAAAAATAATTTTAAAAGGTCAACTTTAACGATCTGTATCTTTTAACGGAACCATTTTTGTATATAAGTAAGTAAGGCTAAATCGTCATATTTTGTCGCCAAAAATAGGTAGTTAATGCGATGACCTGTTTTTTCATTACATCCTGTATAGGAACAGAGAGATAAAAGAAGAAATTAAGGAAAATGTCAGAAAAGAAAAAAAATAAGAAATTATACCATCACTTTAATGATTATACATCTCAATATAATAACAAGAATATTAAAATAATAATTTTATTGATAAGTATAAGTACATATTCAACTTTAATGTTGAAAAATCAATTTTAAGAGAGCTTAGTCAACACCAATATGTGACTATAAAATTTTCTGCAGAGGTGATTTATCCTTACAACTTCCTCATTAAGAAAATACATCGATACGTGCATAATAAACAGCACTATGCTTTGCCGTTGAAGATTAGCATGCAGTTCGCTAGAGAAATGCTTTCAAGGACTGAAGCATTAAAATTTTTACACGGTAGTCGTGACAAAATGCAAAACATTTAACTTAATCACGAATCCTAAAATAAATGCAGTACACGAAAGAATGATTTATACCCTAATTATTGCTCATGCTTCGATTAATTTGCAACCTTCGTCTACGACATATCTCCAAAAACTGACGAACTAAGATTTATTAAAGATGTTTTAATAAATAATGAATACTCTCCAAATTTTCTTGATAGAACATTAAAAAATATAACAAAGAATAAAGAAGATAAAACAAACACTTTAAGGCAAATAAGATAAACTAATCAGACAATAAAAATTCCATACATTCCTATAGTATCAGAAAGATTAAGAATAATCGGTAACAAATTTGGTATTAGAACAGTTTTTCAGGCAACTAATATTTTACGATCCTTTTTATCAAAAATATATCCAAAAAATAATAAACAGAATTTAAAAAGTTGCATCTGCAGCATACTTTATGAATGTTAGAGTTGATAAACATAAAAATTATAAAGATGGAAATTTGAAAAATTCAAAATTTTCGGACACGTTTGGTCATTTGATCCAGTAGGTTTCAAAAATTTTAGAGAAGAAGGATAATGCGACAAAAACAAAATTAAAAGAAACCACGACTATTTTGTTCAGCAGAGATAAGTGTGTGCCAAACTGTTCAGTTAACAATGATCATTGGTGGCTACAGTTGTATCATCAAGAAGTAGCAATAAAATAAAAATCATTTAACACCTCTATGGAAGTAGATAAAGAAATTTTAAACTGTCAAACTTTATTTACTTTTAGTATATATGCAATTTTTGAGAACAAAAGAACAGAGTTTTTCGAAATGCCAAAAAATACGGAAGTGAGCCACAGTGACGTGATTTTTGTTATTTTTTTACTTATCTGATTTTTCAGTGTGAGATTTTGTCGTTATGCAAACTTAGTTTGACTGGTCCATTTGGTGCAAGGGTTTATTCAATTAATTATTATTATTCACCTCCCCATTATGCAATACCTGTCCCTGCTTATTTAGATGAGCCGTTTCTGAATCGTTGGATAGGGAGAAGGGGGCCGATTGAGTGGCCAGCGCCAGACCGCCTGATTTGATACTTACAAAGCAAAGTATACGTTACTAGACCGGTTAATTTAGAAGATTTAAAAGCAAGAATTCGTCACGAGATACATCGTATACCTCCTGAAGTTATTTATAATGTCCAAAAAGAATTTACTAATCGTCTTGGCTACTGCCAGGCAGCCAACGATTCACAATTTGAACATTTAATTTTGTCGATTTTTTACATAATCATTATCATTTTCAGTATTGTGAAAATTATATTTTAAAATCTTCAAACATTATCTTCCTGAAATTTTTGTTATGTAACACCATAATTTTTCATGATGTATGTATGTAGAATGACACGCTCTTTCAAATGGCATTGTCAAAATTGGGGGTTGCTATTTAAAAAAATTGTCGATGACGTCATATCTCGAAGAACGATGACGTCAGAAATGTGGGTCGTATGTCAAAAAGTGCCTTTTTTAAAAACAAAATCGACGTGCCAGGGGATTTTTTCGAAACCTTCTCAATTTCAAAAATAATGAATTTATTCGTTACTTTTCGAAAGCACTGTATATTACTACCGTCCTAAAATGTCGATCACTGTGCTAGGCCCAATTGATGATTACCCCCGCATCAAATTATCACGATAACCATCGGATATCCGAGCACGATACCTAATGATATAACACAACTTAATCCCGTTTATTATACCCCAAGCCTTTGGGATCCGTGTATATCTATATTTGCTGCTGTCACCCCATATCAACAGCTTGCTGTCAGCTTTCCGTACGTGTGCAACGGCCATCAGAACATTTTTAAGCTTTTATAAAAGCTTTCTGGTCGCGGTTTTACGTAAATTTATTCCGAGCTGTTTCAATTACTTACGAATTTGAATATTTATAAAGACGCTGAATATTTCTGGTCCAGTCCAGTCGGGCGGGTTTAACGTACAAATAAAATATTTTGTGGAATATAAATAATACAGCACTTATAATGTATTCGGAAGAGTGGCGACCAGCGTGATGAGGCAGTACCTCAGTAAAAATTTGAAAGTAATAAGTAACAAATATAAAATCAGTATTACTGCTTATCACCTAATCAATTTATTACATCCAGTAACATTAGAATATATGGGCTGTGTAGTGCCTGTACAGAGTGTCACCTAACGAATGTTACATACTTTAAGGGTATAATCTACAACCCAAATGGTGTTGATTTAACCAAACTTACTTAAACGAAAAATATCGCAAAAAAATTACAGTGTTAAAGTTTCATTTTTTATTTCATGTTTTCTTCTCAACTCACAACCAAGTTAACAGATTTGAGCAAAATTTTCTGTTGCTTAGCTTCTCTTCATGAAGTATGCCCTGATTATGTTCCTATTAGGTTAAACCATACAGTGCGTTCATTTTACTACAACCCTTTGTCAATATTCTTCTGTAAGTTTTTTGTACGTTTAAATTTCTACACGCAATGTTGAGGTATCACAGTGAATAATGTCATGAAATAATAAGGCAAGAAAATATTGCTTGAATTTTAAAACAGTTTATTCAACTTATTTCGTTACTAATTCCAAATTCACTTTTTTTAATAATAACCTACTTTTCTTTTTTTAGTAAAACAAATCACTTAATAGAGAAACAAGTAAATTGATTTTACAACGCCCCTCCTCAATTTAACAGTCTCTCAATTAAGTTAATACTTAATCTATGTTACTAAACAGATTAGTGAATACATTTTTAGTCAAAATATCAGCAATCAGATCATTTGTAGATACATATCCTATACATAATACATTTTCAGCAACTAACTTCCTAACAAAGTTATATTTAATATCTACATGCTTGTCTTTTATGCTCCCATTTTTGAATCAGTTTAATGCAGGATTAATTGTCCTCATATATGGTAGACATTTTTAGGAAACCCCAAACCTAACCAAATACCTTATCTAGCTACCTCTGCAAGAGCTACATATTGGGCTTCTGTAGATAATGCAACTGTTGTTTGTTTCTTTGTATACCAGCAAACCATTCCACCAAAGACTTTAAATATTTAACCTGTTGTTTATTTCCTGTCACTTTCATGTCCAGCCCAATCAGCATCAGCATATCCGACCATTTGTGTTTCACCGACTTTTGGAAAGAACAATTCTCAATCCACAGTTCCTTTTAGATACCTTAATATTCTTTTGAGACGTTTCCAAAGTAGTTCCGAACCTCCTGCCCAACTGGGTTACTTTGATGTCTACCGCAAATGTTCACTGAAAAACTCAAATCTGGTCGTGTTGCCAACATCAAGTACATCAGACCAATTATCTAACTGGAGTATTTGATTTCGCAGTACTCCATTATCCAAAAGTGAATTTCCTGCATCCATGAAAGTTTTAGTTTCTTTACAGTCAATCACTTGAAAACGATTCAGCAAATTGTGAATATAATTCTTGTGCCTTAAATACGTACCTTCCTTGACAAATTTAACATTTACGCCCAGATATATTTTCAAATTTCCTAAATCTTGCATATTAAATTTGTTCTTAAGCTTGCATTTTAGAACGTCGGTTTCATATTTACTATTACTGATTTATAACTATATCGTCTACATCGTCTACAGGAGTAAATAACTCACTGTTTTTCCTTTCTTCTTAATATACTGGAGCATAGGTTTCGGTATAGTCAAATCCTTCTCGTTGCAGAATACCTTTAGCAACTAGTCTTGCCCCTTTTTTCCCTTTTTAATTTATTTTTATCAGAAATACCCATTTACTGTCTATTAATTTTATTCTACACAAAAAAATGTATACCTATCAAAAGTGGAAAATGGTTCGGTTATGAAGATATTACAGAAAATCTTTATTAACACACCCCATATTTTGTTGGACTATAACTACGTATTCATAATAAATAACATAATTAATAACAATAGACTGAAAGGTGGCAGTAACAAAAAGTCTACTAATTTATAATTAATGTTTTACTTGTCCCCCATCCTCTTCGATACATTTCCTTAAACATTTTATGAAACAATCGAGAATAGAAAAGTAAAAGTCTAACGGATTAAAATTCGAACATCGAGAAGATCTCTCTCTTACCAAATGGTTGTAATGAGTAGGAGCACAATCGTGCATGAACCACATTTGTCGTTTAGTATTAGTGGGTATTTATTCAAGAGCCCCAGGAAGTTCTTAAAAAAAATAAAATTTACTGTAATCCTGCAGCAAACAACTGAAAATTCATATGGGAAGTGATGCTCTTTTATTGAGTGCGGATTTTCATCGCTCCACGCGTAATAGTTGTTCCTGTTAAAACACCTCTACGGGAAAAAACAGCTTTATCTCTAAAGGCAATTCTCCCGAGAAAAGTGTGATCCCTGTCATGTTACTCAAGAAATCGTTCGCAAAATGTTAATTTCAGCGGGCGGTCTGGTTCAAGCAAATATATAATTTATAAGTATAGTTGAAGCGGTTTTGCGGCCAACTCCTGTGATTGCTGACAAACGACGGGATTTTCTTCTACTGTTTCTAGAATTTGTTATTCGTCTTGTACTCTTCCTTGAACGTACTTTCCATTTCATGAATTAAATCTAAAGTTCCCAGTTTCTCCTTATCTAGTGAATAGAGAAGCAAACAATGTATGAGAAGGCTGTCTGGGATTCAGATAAAATTCTTCATAGTTTCTCTTAGTAGCGCGTCTACAAAAATATTCCTGTACATATACCACTACCATGTTTTTCATTTTATAATTCGTAAATCATTGTGACGAGGCATTTTCAGAAACAAACTTTTGCAAAATACAAAATTGATAGTGACTTATCGAAATTGTCATGTTTTATGAATACGTAGTTATTTCCAAAAAATATGGGATAAACATTTAAAGACACAAAAAAGTTACAGAAGAATATTCACAAAGTGTTGCAGTAAAATGAATGCCCTGTATGATTTACCCTAATCGGAGCATAATCAATGCATACTTTATGAAGAGAAACTAAACAATAGCAAATTTTGCTCAAATTGGTTAAATGGGTTCTAAGTAAACAAGAAGAAGAAAAAATGAAATTTTAACACTCTGTAACTTTTTTGCGACACTTTTCTTTAAGAATGGTTAACTCAACACAATTTGGGTTCTAGATTATATCCTTGAAGTGTGTAACATTCATTAGGTGACATCCTGTATATCTATAAATTACTGTAAACAGAGATATGGGTATGACAATAGCATTAACGGCGGCGCAGTAACGACATTAACACACTTTTTAATTTCTAATGTGTATAGGCAATTTTCTATACGGTCATAAGCACAATAAGGTAAATAAGGGCGCATATGACCAATATACATATAGGTAAAAAAGTTTTTTCGATATTATATTAAATCCTTATTTAACGCCGCCAATGCGAGAATCAGAGTAGGCAACCAGCAAACAACCGTCATGCAACAGTCGGCAGTCGGTCCAGTCGAGTCGGTGTCGCTGTCATGTTATAATTTAATTCCTGTGTTTACGTTGTAGTTTTGTGTTCTTCTTCAGTTTTTAGTGCCTTATTTTAATTTTAAACGTTTTATAGTTAATAAATAATAAATAAACGAATATGTGTCGGGTACAGATATTTTCCCACAATATAGTTCGCCGATTTGTTTTTCTAGGTTATGGGACAAGACTGCCACGGGTGTTAAGAGTTTTCTGTTATCTATTAGAACCTACCTACTCATTCCTTTCTTCGATTTTGTTATAATACATAGGCATTTTATCTAATTGTACCTACGGGAAGGGTGTTTATCGGTAGTGAGTGAAAATGTAGTTTTCCCAGTTTGTAACAAAATAATGAAAAACGAATGCAAAATACTGGAGCTAACTGGATTAACTATTACCTACCTATCAGGTATTATTACTAATAATAATGTTAATTTTTGTCGTTTCTGCATTTAGAAAAACTGCAAACGACCGCATGGTAGTAGTACATTGTTGACAGATGTAAAGTCAACTATGGATCTAAGCCATAAGCCGTCTCAATCGATACTTATCATAGACGCCGACTTTCCGTAGGAAAAAGGGGTTTTGTCCCATTTTTTAAATATCGAACTAAAATTCTGGAATAACTTTTTTATTGTCTTTTAGGCCTCCCTGAGCACGTGGTTAAAATTTGTGTACTTAATCATAGTTAACCCTGTATATTATATTTAAAATCTCAATGCACTATAATCCAAATTTTATTGTCGTTTTCGTTAAGTTTCAGATGTGTGTACTGTAACTATAATGTGAAATAGCAATGCTCAGAGCCTCAAGTATCAGAAAACGTGAGTAATATGCTAACGATACTATTAATTATTCAATAAATAAGCACGCTTTTTCAATATTGGCAAATATGGAGGTTCCGATATATTAATATTTCATAAAATTACTCGATGCATTTTCTCGTACTGCAAATTAACATTGATAAGCATAATATATAAGTAAATAAAATATTATAACGACAATGGACTATGTGCCTAAAATAGATATAAAAAAGTACAGCAGTTTTAAATAATCCTGTATTGGATCAGTTAGTGGTCGCGCGTTTTAAGGTGTCAGTACTTGAATCGATGCGGCTAGATTGGTGTGAGTTCGAGCCCCGCAGCTATATTTGTGGAGAGGATTGGCACCGTCTCTGCGTGTATGGTAAGGTGGAAGAATGTTAGCTTGGGTAAATGTGAGACATTGACACCGGTCGACATTTGACTATCCCCCTAATTAATGAGGTTGTTCAGGTTTACCTCATTCCTGCACTGAAAGGTGGTTAGAGCCTACCAACGTAAGTCGTTCCTAGGCGCAAATGCGGCCCGCTTAATAATAATATGCCGCTCCCTCTCCCGCACAGGTCTTCGACTTCTGGGCTAATCCCCGTGATTAGAATGAGCGGTAGAGATATTATTATTATTGATTCGGAGGAAATAACGTCGTTTCCTTAAGTAGAATTCTATTGAGAGTCTTATATAAACATGAATAATTTAACATAATTTCTCTTTTATTATACTTCATTAGATTTATTCGAAATTATATAATGTAGGAAAATCACATTGATAGCATAATAGGATGCATTTAATTTTTTTACTTAAGAAATCAATATGGTTCGTCCACCTTAAATGACTATCCAAATGTAAGCCGAGGAATTTCACAGAATCTTTGCATTCAACTACATGACTTTGACAGGACAAGACCAGCATATCAGGATTTAAACTACTATGAGAGTTAAAATAAATAAACATTGTCTTATTATTATTAACCATAAGGCCATTAACATGACGTTAACATGAGTTCGTCAAGGGACCGTGCTGAAACCGCTAAGGACGTATCATCGGCATAAAGAATGATTTTGTTAGCACCCAGATTTTGAGGTAAGTCATTTATAAAAGGTAAAAACAATAACGGGCCCAACACAGAACCCTGTGGAACACCTGAGTCAACAGAATGCAAATGCGATTTACATTGCTTGACCCTAACTGGCATATGCCTTTCTCTAATAAAACTAGAGAGCCAGTCAAAATTGTGCCTCTAAAAACTAGGTTATAGAGTTTATTTTCCAGGAAACCAAAATCGAGACAATCAAATGCACGTGACAGGTCCAAAAACAAACCAGGCACCTGAACCCCATCATCAATACATTTATAAATATAGTCGGTGAGATTAGCTTTTAAATACTAATTGCTTGAATTGGAGTGAATAGTTCAAAGTCAAAGTTTTGGATTTTTTATTTATCATCCACATTGAACGCTCCCTCCACATCGAGCTAACCGCTTACAATGATGTAGAGGTAGAATTCAGTGGGACCATGAATGGAAGCAGGTGATCTCTCGTCCAGGCTTTTTATGGACACCCTGTATACATTTCCCGTTATAGGAACGTTAACAATATAGTAAAATTATGATCTACAATAAAGTAACTTAAACGTAAGAATAGTGATATTAATTGTCGTAACTTGAGCTAGTAATTTCTGTTCGAATCATATTTTGCTTCACTTTGATGATTCCAGAGTAAACGGTGCCATTAATGTCTTCTCAATTGCATGTTCCTATTCGGGTCTCAGGTTGCCATATAAATTTAAAACGTTTAAGAGACTTAACCAGCCTCCAGCGGGCGCAATTTTAGGTAATGATATTCGAGGTGTGACAAAGTTTTACGGTTTACGCAAATGGTTTGCGGAGTTGCAAATAATTTACCAACTTGAATAATTTATTAAGATGTTCGATGTTTCTTGGTAACGATATTTAACAAGCTTGCCGCTATTGAGTGTAAAATATTGGTTTAGTTCGTAACTGCTTTAAGTTAGGATTAAAATTTTCTATAAAAATTATAAAAATATACCTATATTTCTTTTCAAGCACAACGTAAAACGCAAACAGTTGCTATAAACTTAGCACAAGACAATCTATATTTAAAAAATGATTTCATTGTTTAGTATTCGAGAAACTGCAAACAAGAAAGTTAGATAATCAGATGATGAATTTCTAGTCTATAGATTAAAATAGTCAATAAATATATCGAGTAAATGGAAATCGAGAATGTTATTTTGTTGAGTGATAATCTTCATCGCATGCGTCAACTATTAAATTTCTTATTTAATGCTTAAAGTCATCCAACAAATAATTACAACATTATTTACAATAATTTTAAGATGCAATATAGAAAAGAAATCTACAAAGCCAAAACTCTGCCAAATGATACATATATCTGTAATCATAACAACTCTCAAAAAGTAATGTGGGATATACAGAGTTATCTATGACTAAGCACAAAAATTGTAACCGCATGCTCAGGGAGGGCTAAAAGACAATAACAAATTTATTTCTCGGAATTCTAGCTCAATGTTTAAAAAATGGGGCAAAACCCTTTTTTCCTACGGAAAGTCGGTGAATATGACAATCAATCAGCGTCGGAGATGGCTAGATATGTTAATTACCGTGCGGTCGTTTTTGCAGCGTTGTTAAGTGTAGAAACAACGAAAATAAACATTTTTACTAATAATAATAATAATGCCTAAGTACTATCGTTTGCAATAATAATGACACTCATTAAAATTAGTTTTGCGATTTCTTTAGAACTTCTGATGTATTTATAATGAAATCTACTTCACATTTAATATTAGTTATTAGTTGTTTCACTCACCGATAGAGATTTAATGAAATTTCTACTCAGAACTTCCAGAACTTCAAAAACTGTTTTAAGAGAGTGTCATTATTATTGCAAACGATTGTACCTGATAGATAACAGTTAATCCGGTTAGCTGTAGTATTTTGTACTCGTTCTTCGTTCTTTCGTTGCACACTTGCCAAAACTACATTTTCACTCCTTGCAGATTCATCATAATTATCCACTAACATATCCGACATAAAATACTTTATTAAATTACTATAAAACGTTTAAAAATAGTCGTTAACTGTTCTAAAATAACATAATCTAGAATACTGCATTGCTAGTTACATAATCTCCAAACCTCAAAGAACATGCGAAGCTTAGTTATATTTTAAGCGTTTAAGAAACATTTTTACAGAACACTGTAAAGATCTTGGGATGTTATAATTTAAAATATTACTAATTATTTTATGCAACCATCGTCGATTACTGTTAATATTGTTGCTAATATTAGTATTGGCAGAATTTAATTCCCCAACAACACAAGAAGTTTAAAAATTTATTGGCGTGAAGTGCACCTTGCATTAGTGGTCTACAGATGGCGTCTGCAGATGTTAAAAAATATTACATACGGTCACCGACAAGGGAAGTAAGGGAATTATTACCCTTATTTATGCATACGGTTACGTTACTCTGATTAGTTTGAAATAATTTTTCAGTACTTGCTTTTGCGTATTTTTTGTTTATTGACAAATATGTCGTTTTCAAATGCCTAGATGACGGATAAGGAGCCGATGGGAGTGCATATTATCGTGTGGCAGCGTAATACCAAAGACGTTTACCGAGTACACAAAATATTATGCTGAATACTTTTTAAACCACTTTGAACAACTGTTATAATGCCTTGGCGGTAAACGTGTGGCAATGTTGTTATGTATTTGTGTACATTTGCCTGTAAATTTTGTTGTTATCCTTTGTGGTTTTTCCTGACGTAAGTAATTGATCATGATCGCTGGACCAAGTAGGTACTGCGCTTTAAACAAAAAGGACGGTCAAGGGAAGGAGAGGTCCCCAGCAAGCACAAAAATCTTTGCAGTGGCAGGTTTTAATTTAAACAATTAAGAAAACAGAAAATGATACAACATTCTTAAAATTTCTCCAAATATCAATCCTGGAAATAAATATTAGTAAGGTAGATGCTGCCTCCCTGTGCTACCATTTCGTGTTTATCATTAAATCATTAAATAATTTACATTTTGTAAATATATATATTTTTATTTTAAAGCGGCGTAAATTGATACACGTGTCAATGGACCTGTCACTATATTTGACACCTTTGACTGGCAGAATATACCTAACCTCGCGGCTGACAGAAGGTCAGTGACGGCGATAAATAAGGATTTAATATAGTTTTGAAAAAAAAAACTTTTTCGTTTTATGATTAAGTTATAATTAACCATTTCAAAAGAAATACTACCCAAATTTCTAATATTATGTGTGATGAATTTAATAAATTCTTTATTAATGCTGCTGATGAATTGTTGAATAAATTGCCTGTTGTAATGCCAGATTTTACTAACTACATGCAACGTATGACCCCCTTTGACAGCTTCTCTTTTACTGAAATTTCGTCTGGGAGGCAGCTCATATAATTTTGAGTCTTAAAGTTAAAACGTGTATTGCTGTTTATGATATTAGTACAAATATTCTAAAAATTGTCATGAACCCTATTTTATTACTGTTAACTCAATTAATTAATAATAATATAACAAATAACATTTTTCTAAATTTATACCAATTTATAAAAAAGTAATGTTACTGATCCATCTAACTACTATCCTATATCAGTCATTCCTGAAGTTGGTAAAGTTTATGAAGGAGTGCTTAAACTTCAAATTACAAACTATATGGAAGTTTTTCAATTATTTAGCTCTCAACAGTTTGAATTTCGCAGCAACGGTAGTAATTGATAGATTAGTTTCATATATAAATAGTGGATTCTAGGAGAAGAAAATTTGTAATCTCAATGTTTTTGGACTTGAGTAAAGCATTTGAATGTGTCTATCATAAAATTTTAACCTTATAAGTGTCACACAATTAATTTATCGCTAATATTATGGACAAGGGTGGTCAAACTGACGGATCTCTTGTTACATAAATTATCCAACTTTGGATGTACATTGAATTTTCTTAATTTTTTTCATTCATATTTAAGTAATAGAACTCTAAACGTTCAGTATCGCTGTTACAAATCAATTGACATATTAGCGACACCAGAGGTTCCACAGGGATCGGTACTTGATCCCCTTTCATTTATAGTATTCATGAATGACATATTTATTAGTATTCAGACACATGCCCTCTTATATGCTGACGATCTCAAACATTTTACATCTGTTGATTCTGTTCAGGACTGTTACTATTTACAGCAAAATTAACCCCTGGTGTCAAACTATCCAATTACCATTAAATTTATCCAAGTGTAACGTCATGAGTTTTACTAAAAAAATTGTTCCTATTAAATATAACTATATAGTGGATAATACTTTATTTCTTATAACAAAACTTTGGGTTTTGTTATAAGAAATTCGTGTCACTCTACAAAGGTGTCTACAATTAATTTACTATTTAACTCATTGTCATACCAAAATTGGAATATGGTAGTATTATCTGGGATCCTAACTATGAGGTTCATATAAACAATTTGGAAAACATTCAGAGGAAATATGTTAAATATCTTAGTTTTAGACTTCATGGTACTTATACACCTCGCGGGATTCCGCAATCAGAGTTATTAGGTAGATTTAACATAAGGGAATTAGCCACACAACGCACTTACTTTTCGGTATAATGTTTATATAAATTATTGTCAGCTGTCATTGATTCTTCAGATATTTTGAGTAATTTTAATTTCAATATCTCTTCTATTCAAACTCGTTCCCATACACTTTTTTATTGCCTACTGCAAAACTAAAGCGCTTAAATATTCTCCTATTTATAGAATGTGCACGGAGTATCTGAATTATCAGGCACACTTTGACATTTTTAGCTGTTCCACTGCTACTATAAAGCAATGCATATTAAAGGAAGGTTACACTGTATTGTCATAATGTTTCCTTTGTTTTTTTCCTATTTTTAATTTTCCTTGTTTATTGTTGGTTTTATATTAATTTGTTTTCAAATTTAATTACTTATCTATTGTTATTTTTATACCAATTTTTGTTTTATTTTATGTTATATGTTTGTAGTTTTTTAATTTCTTGTCGTATTTGTTTTTTCTTAAATGTTTGTTCCTGCCCTGTAATTGGATTTCTGTCTGGGCAGCAGTACTTCTAAATAAATAAATAAATAAATAAATTTGATAAATTATACCACTATGGTTTCTCTACCGAAAGTATTTATACTGTCTACTACTTAATTGACAGCTTTCAATGTGTTGTTCCATTCCACTAAATGCCCTATATTAGAAATAAAACATGGAGTCCCACAAGGCTCGGTCCTGGGTCCTTTATTGTTTCTTATTTACATAAACGACTATTCTAATAATTTTGAAATATATCTAGGTACACGGATACATTAATGCAAAAATATCAAATTCATACTGTATTACAAAAATGTCCATGTGAATACATCTTTCATGTAAAATTACATGACTCTTTCTAAAAAAACATAATAACGTAAAATTACATTTCTTTTGTATAAAAACACGGTTTTACTTTGAATAATGCATATTCATAAATAGCCATTATCCATTACAGTTGGAGCAATACATTCTGGTGTGCTATTTCACAGTATTGATCTAAGCAATAAATAACCATCAATCTACCGTGTAATATCCCTAATATTTTTTTATCAGTGTATGCTAAGGAACAATTCCATCGACAAGATTACATTCAATAATTATCTGAAATGGAAATTTACTAACAAAAAAAGGACATACCTGGCTAATTTAAATTATATAATAATTTTCAAAACTTAAATTCACTTTTGAACATCACGAAGGCGTAAAGTCAGCTACAATAGATAATATCTGACCTAGTTCTGCGTTTCTAGAACTGCTTCTGAAGTCGGGAAGGACGCACTAAACTCCAGGAATATAATCTTTTCGTCAAAATAATAAGAAAGAACTAAGATGTTGTTATGCGATTTTCAATTGTTTGGATTAGGATTCAATAATTATCTCAATTAACAATAGCATTAGTTTCACACAATATTATTAAATAGTATATTATGCAACGATCATGTAATGATGGTTATTAATACACGAGCATTAACCGGGATACGAAACGAGCCGAAGGCGAGTTTCGTATGGTTTATGCGAGTGTATTAATAACCATTACATGAGAGTTGCATACGCTATTTTTTCTACACCTGATAAATAATCAAAAAAAAAATAAATTTTATATTTTTATTGAACACAATAGGTAACAGTAATTATTCGTATGAACTGCATTTTCTGCTTTCTCCGATATGTGTGGAGGAGTCGATGGTAATTCTTCTATATCGCTGATATCAGACATTTTGATAAATTATCGAAGTTTAGCTAGGTATCTACGAAAATTTAATACGTACTGATTTTGACATCTAAAATAATTACATATAACCTAGGATAAACGTTAAATGCACAGCATGCTTGATTGAAAAATTATGGGTTTCTATTGATTAAAAATCTGTATCGTAATGAAAAATCTGTATCGTAATGGGTATCATTATGAAACGGATTATGGGCATATAAGTGCATTGTTATAATACGGGTGTAGAAAAAATAAGTTATGTAAGTTTGTCAGATGTGAGTTTTTTAAATGTCATCTTTTTTGTTTCAGGCTATTGCCACAATAACCCTCATAGTACCTAATGACCGTGTAAAATTTTAAATATTTAAGATTTACAGCGATTTGAATCGCAAAGTCAGATAACGACATTTGGGCTTTGACCCAGTTAGACGGGTTAAATGGTTCCCGGAGATGTAGTCAAACTGAATATTTATGAACGCTCTGAAGTGCTCCCTATTTGACTATTCAGGGGGAATTGGGAAAATATAGATTACTCACCCACTACAAGAAATCGTCAATACATTTACAACTGTAAATTTGTAAGGTGCATTATTATAAATCAATTACTTTATAATAATACAACAATTTCTGAGTACTAGTTGCTACATTATCAGATTAAACGTGACGTACAAGAAGATATAACTTTCTTCACAGGAAAAAACTCTGGAACTAGAGTTTTGGTGCCCTTACTGATTATTGCATTTCCTATATGTATGCTTGATTGTTTAGTTGTGCATCGCCCTGTATAAAGTTGTGCTCACTAAGTTTATTGACTTGTTAAATTACACTAAGAAACGGTGTACTATTCTTAATTAAATACAGTGTACAAGTATATTTATATTTTTATATTTTCAGGTCCCTGTCCCCCATACATTTTTGATACTATTTGCTAAAAGCTTAATCACTTACTAACGACAAAAACAGTGACTAAATTCGTTTATACCGTTTTTATCAAGCTTTACTTAACAGGGACATCAATCATTTCCAGTGGGTAAAATTAGCCATCAATCACTCTTTAGGAAAGCTCAAATAGAATCCGTTCACTCATTTTCCGGCGTTTTTAAAAATAATCGCAAGGTACTTAACACAGTTCTTTACGTGAATAGCTTTAGATCTGTATTTTGAAGCGATATATATTTAGCTATAGAAACGAAACAGTGAGATTAATATTGCAAACAACAGAAAACTGAGCAAATTTATGCGTAGTGCTACCGACATGTTTATGCAGTTGTTTATTAAGCTATTTTTATGGTGTCCGTTTCAATAATATTTACGTTTGTGTAGCATCAATTAGTCCCAGTTACGTGATTATCGGTTTGATCTAATCATGGTTTACATTGTAGGTAAATATTGATGATTAAATACGATCTGCATCTGATTATAGTAATGTATATACCTAATGGGTTATTATTCCATAACTGCCTCGTTTAAGTTTATTTTAAAATATACGCATTGTGGTTGAAAAAACTGTTCATTTTTAACGAGGGGTGAATATGTTGACTAAAAATTGTACACCTAAATCCTTTTTTTAATAAATCCTGTAACTCCTCCTCAATTCATGATAATAGTATTTGTAATACGCAGAAATAAAGATATACTAATATCAATATTAATACACTTATTCTAACGCTAGCTTAGTTTTGCAATACCTCAAGTATAGTAAGACTTTATTGACAGATTAAAAAAATGCATATTTACGCCGAAAATAAATATTTTCAAGTCATTATTAAAACCCCCTTTTCAGACTGTCACTGACCGCTCACAGCCTTGGTCGTTCACAGCTCACAGTTCAACTCGATGTCGACCTGATTCGACGTTGCCAAACTGAAATATTTTCTTAGTACCTACCTAGGTATTAGACATCATAAATAAACGGTTGTACTGACTATTTTAGAATCTCATATTTTTTCTTGCTCAGTTCAGTCAATAATAATTTAAAATGTTAATATCCAATGAAATCAAATAATAGTAATCAAATAATTCTATTAAAAATTGCAGGTAACGCGATCCATTTAGGTTTTCCGGTAGAAAATACGGTACAATCAAACGATCCCCGTACATTCCTGCCCATATGTTGACAATAAATCGCCTCTGAAAGCTAAACCAGCGTCCATTTTTATGGACTTTTGTCCGACCAAATGCGGCTGTTATGACCGCAAAGAAATTAGCTTGGTTGAAAAAATATTTAACATTAAAATTACAAAACTTCAACGTATCTAATAATAAAACGAGTAATAAGCCATTTAGGCCAATGGGTATAGGTTTTTTATTATTAAGAGCAGCTGAAAAGTGTTTCGTGTTTAAATACTAAGTAATAAAAAACCCTCGTGTTGTCGACAAAAATCTGTCCAAGACCGAAACGGCATTCCTCTGATCTGATGCTCATAAAAGTTATCGAGAGTGAATCTTGACCTACCGTATTATTAGGTCAATAACCTAGTTATCTAGTTTTTGTACTGTTATTTAACAACAAGGAGTAAAACTAACTTTTTTTATTTACATACATGAATGAATTTTCCTTAAATATTGATTTATTTGTTAATAAAAACAAATGTAGATAATAAATAAATGTTTGCGGATGTTAAATTATTACAGTTTAATAAGTTTGTTATAACGTTTTCACTACGTTTTACAATTGAATACGAATTTTTAGTATTACTCGTAGTACAAGTACAATTAATTATTCGGTTTGTAGTTACGTACATCTAGCCTAGAAATTTATTGTTTTTTAAGTAGTATGATACTAACCTGTTTAAAATGCCAGTTCGAGTCAAGTTGCACTTATCCGTCCATAGCACTTTATTCATAAAATTAGGGTTAGCCAATTGCAAATTCAAGACGGCTCTGGAAATCAGCAGGTTCTAAAGCTTGAACTTTATGGAAATGATACGGGTTCAGTGAGTTTTCTCGTAATATTCTGCAGACCTTGCTTTGGGATATCTGCAATTGCCTTGAAATGGTTCTTATAGAAATAGAAGGCTGCTCCTCAACTAAATTTAAAACAGCTTCTATCACATTTAAGTCATTTTGCCATGTCCCACAAGTTTTCGACGCGGTTTCACAGAACCGTATCGCGAAGGCGTTGAAGCACTTGCACAAATGCTGCTTGTATTATCTCCATCCACCCTCCAAATGTGTGATGTGATCTCCAAATTTGGGGGGAAAGAAATGCGGGAAATGCAGAATGTGCGACTAAATGGTGGTAAATTTAAATAACACGCTGAAGTGTTAGACGATATGTGAACATGATGTGGCAACGATGTTTACTTCGACATTCTATTGCCATATGGCTGCGTCATCAAAAAATTTGTAGCGTATCAGGAGCGTCGTGTTACCGATTTTTATAGGGTGATTTCTTCATTTTTTTAAAGGTCGGATAATTTTCTTTTCAATTTTCTGCCTTTATTAATTAAATTAATGACTATGAGTGACTCACCCTACATAATAACTACATACAGTCTACAGCGTGATTCAGATTCTTCAGAAAGGTTTTATTAGCGAACAGTAAAATTTCCTACGATCGATTACGTTTCTCTATGTTTTTATAAATTGAGTACACTTCAGTAGACACTTTAAAATGACGTGTAGTAATTTCAATCAATTTCTTAGTACGTTTATTCATTTGTAAATAACTTTGGTATTTGTAAATAATTTGGGTATTATTGCCCACCCTGTAACAATTAGGAGCAACTTGTGATATATTTTTGTAAACCGCTCAGCTAGGGTAATCTTAAAATTGGAAAAAAATGTGGTGTTCCATTTAAAAAAAATGTGATGACTTCATTACTCGAAGGTAGGTTACCCTGTATATTAAATTATTATTCAAAAAAAAGTAAATTAAAATTAAAAGTTAAAAAAAGTAAATTAAAATTAAAAATCGACCTGTTTCGGGAATTTTCAATAATGTTTTTTATTTACCTTACCTTACCTTTATTATAATGAATTTGCGCGTGACTTTAATTGTTTCCAAGACATCAAAAATGGGATAATGGATAAACACGTTAAATGGTCTATATTTAATATTTCTGTAGATGCCTAAGTATATAAAAATATTTATGATCCTAATAAAACCAGAGTTTGTTTGTTTGGATCAATTAGTCTAGTTGTTTCAACAAATGTTTAAATTGATTAGATCTGTAATAATATTAACAAATTAACATAAATTTTGATTATACCATTTTATAAAATATATCTAAATAATGTAACGACCCTATTCTGCTTTATTGGAAACAGCTCATCCTCCACGTGGTAGAAGGGTTAAAATCTATTACCACAGCTGACAGTTTTAATTAAGATAATAGGGAACACCGCAAAATCTTAGGAGCAATATGATTAATTACGTGTTTTTGTGGAAATAGCCGGTGTCCAATACCCGGATCTCTAATAACTTAAGCGAGACTTAGTAAAAACTAAGGAGTCGCTTTTGTATTTCATCCACAAACGGGCATTGTGTATTGCATAAATGCTGTAATTTCCAATAGAGCTCGGGATGGTGAAGAACAACTTTTCTTATTGCAACGAATACAAATAGGAACTCGGGGATGCAGAGTCCCATGAGGAAACAACAGAGAATGAGAACAAGAACCTGACTGGAAATATCTGCTACTTTTTGCATACATTTCTACTTTCAGAATAGCTAAATTCTTAACAATCAATATGTTTAAGGCACGATGCATGTTTGGATTATATTTCTAGTTATTTAATGATATAATTATGCATATTTTATGGATGTGCCCATTTACAATAAATGGTCTTGATATTTGAGCTTCATTACTTCTATAGTCTGTTTGGAAATGAAAAAGAGTATTAAAACCCCGAGATAAGAACCAGCCATGGTCGTGGTAATATTTCGTTTCAGGTAATTATCGGGTAACACTAATGCTAACAGGTAATGGGTGTACATTAGTATATTTTATTGGATACATCATAGGGCAGGAGCCAGTGTATTGTGACAGATAAATTCAATCTTAGAGCTGAATATACGAAGACGTGCTAGTGCAGTAGAGTAAAATTCGACTTGTGTTTAGTGACTATTGCGCCAGTGGATATAATATTGTTTGGGTAAAATGTCGAGTTTATCAGATTACGTACCTGCTAAACGCGTGAAAAGATGTGCGCTGTCTCAGAATGAGATACCTATCAATCTAGGAGACGAAGATAATTCATCAGAATATTCAGAGGATGAATTTTAATATACCTACTTTTTTATTTTCTTTGTTGTACATTTATACAACACTACATTTACTCTCCATAATTTGAATTTTCGAAATACATATATTTTTGTGTGGAATAAAAGTCTATTCATTAAATTTAAATAAATATTTTGATAATAATATTGAATAATTTTATTTGAATTACTAAAAACCCTCTTAACCCGGTTATGATGGTTAAAGTAGCCTCATGTTTTGAAATGCTGTTTCTATATTGTTTACTTATAAGAGAAATGGACCGAGAAATTGAAGCGGCATAGACAAAGACGGATTGTCGGGGATTAAAATTTAGCTACATGCTACAATTTAGTACAACCCGGTCACACAAAGTTTATTTAAAAGTATACCTCATCTATACCGATAATACTCTAAAACAACTTAGTTGCTGCGTCGACAGATTTAATTTGGTATAGGTATTTAAAATATTTATTACCTTAGAGTGTAACTCTTCCCTTTGATCCTCCTATATACCATAAATACAAATATTATTGATTTTATCCTTTTGCTTTAATGTTTCAATTTCTTTAGATAAAGTATTTTCTCTTCATTTCTTGCCATGGTATCTGTAGTTTTCTAAAGTCCTCGTTAATTTTATCCTGAACGGTTTTTGTTAGTGAGTAGTGCTGACAAACTTTTCATCGGCTAACAATTCAGCAATCGTTTCCTTTATCATGGATTTTAAATCAACTTTTTCCATTTTACCCCTAGTAGTACACATGTCGTTCCAGTGTTAAAAAAGTTATAGCCAAAAAACAAATTAAAAAAATAAATCTGTGGTTACGTAATTCGAGAACTTCACACATTAATTTTCGTGTACTATCACCCCCTAAATTTTCCGGACACCCTGTATAAAACGGTAGGTGTAAATACGAGTGAGCGTCTAAAGTGCTCTTAATGCTCCTTTATTCAATTTAGAATATAAAATTGTCACAACGAATCCCGCAGGAACCGCCGCTGGTACCCACAGAATTTTTCACTGGAGCGATAATTAAATTTTCCACGAGGCAGCATCCGACGGATGGCTTCAGTGGGTGCACTGGCAAAATTGAATTTGTATTCATTGAAAACCGATCGCCTATTACGCGTTCGGTTTGCTCCAGTAATTAATGCGACGCGATAGTTCCACGAAGTGCGGGAAAAATGCTTTCCAGCGACCAAATAAATAAAACAAAACCCTTCGTACAATTGTCGCTCGCACTGGGGCTATGAGTTGCGGTATGAAGGCTTGGGACCACTGGTAGGGGAAATTGACTGTTTGGAGTTCTGAGCCTAGAAATTTAATTTGCGAACAAATCGGAAAACTGTTTAGAGGAGAGGGCAGTGGGACTTGGGACGTCCCTGACGCCGTCGGATTGAAAAAATATATAGATGTGTTCTACTCGGTGGTTTGACCCTGAACCTTTTTTTATAGATAATCATTTATTGGCGTGTCTGTTTAAGGATATTCTTTCAGGGAGGCAACTTTAACTGAAGGTCAGTTTTTTAGGGATAATAGTACGTCTCAGGATAGCAATCTGATATTATTTCTATTGTCATTATAAACAGTCGCCATAATTCGCGGCGACGCCGATCTTGTACCAATACATGTAATAATAATAATTCATTAAGTCTAAATTATAGAAAAGCTGACTTCGAAAACTTAAATGTCTTGAACTTGTTTATTGGTCCATTTCATCGTCTTTGAATGATGATAACGCTGTTGACACATTTTACGGTATTCTGAATGGTGTCTTCATAAAACATGTTCCAAAAAATAAATATATACATTACAGTAGGAAATTTCCTAAAAGGTTCTGAAAAGATATAATCTCCCAATGGAAATCAAAAAACAAGATTTAAGAAATATATATCAACATAATCTATGATGAATTCAAAAAACTTAGATCCTCCTTTAAAACTCAAAACTCAAGTGAATAATATATATATATATATATATATATATATATATATATATATATATATATATATATATATATATATATATATATATATTTAGGTGTTAACAATATTGTGTGAAACTAACTACTCTGAGGACTAAAGCTCCGATCAGCGTTGAATTACACCCACAATATCTACCCATATATTCTTTATTATTAGCTTTTCTAACATTTTTTACTGTATTAGAAAGGTATTTTAAGCTAATATAAATCAAATCTCCTACAATTCCTATCAATGAAGTCATATGTATGCTTTCTAATACCAGACATCAATCTTCATGCTCTGTGGTTCTTCTAGGACGGCCGGTACCACTCTTTCTGTATCCACAACCTTTCTGAGTCCACGCCTGGTAGCACTGTACTATGGTACGTAAGGATCTGTTAATTCTTCTAGAAATTTCTCTCACCAACAAACAAGCTTCGCGCAACCGAACAATCCGATTCCTCTGTAAGTCGCTAAGCTGCCCAAATCTATGTACTCTAGGCATAATCAGCTGAACAAAACGTCGTTTGCAACAAGCTTTACAAACTTGCAACATAAATACAAGCAGACATTTTTAAAACAGAATGCTACGTTATCAAAGTACGACCTATTCAAACTCTAAAAAAAACTTGATAGGCAGATGACAGATAAAACTTTCACAGAGGAAAATAAACTGACAATTTTGGTCAATGTTTTCAATCTGTTTATAGTGAAATTCCATCTAAATATTACATCACGTTTGAGAATAAATGCACTATTTATCATTCATTAACTGTCGTGAAGATCAGTGATGAAGACTTTGACCGGGCTGTCAAAAATGTAAACTCAAAATATCTCCTGGTACTAATAAAAGACAGACATTATTGTTTATTTCTATTACTATATCATTGTCTACAATTATATAAAACCCTATTTAAAGTCTCAATATGAATTTGTTCAGAAAAAATCTATAAATATGAATTTAATACCTTTCACGCATGATGTCACAGTAGTTTTAATAGCAAAATTCAAACAGAACTTATATATACTATTTTTAAACAAAGATTCGATAGGGTTGATATTATAATACAAAAGTTACACACCTTTGCTAATTTTTTTCGCTAAATTTAATGGATGCATGTCCCAAAAATACAGATTTTTATCGGGAGTACCTCAATGCTCTAACTTTGATCCTCTACTGTTAGAATGTTTATAAATGACTTGTTTATTGCTTGCTGATGACTTAAAACTTTATTAGCCAGTGAGTAGTGACAACGATTGTCAATAACTTGTAAGGTATAATTAATGTGCATAACTGGAGTATACAAAATTAATTGTTTCTTTAACGAATCTAAATGTTTCATTATGTCGTCGTCAAATAGGAAATTTTTAATTAACTTTAACTACAAGATCGGTTTGGACTTTTTGATTCGTATATATGAAGTTCGAAATTTGGGTGTGCGAAATTTAAATTCTTTCATTATTTTGATGTTACTAATACAGGACCCCAACTACAACCTCAACTGGTACATCTACACAACTTATTAAGGAGAAGCGCCACATTTCGAAAGAAGAGTTTTTAATAATAAGAAACTAATTATGCCAGGGTATCTCCAAATATCGCTTGGTTCCACTCTGGAACAAAGAGAGTTGTCTCTTGTATCTTTATAGACGCTGTACTCTATATAATTTTTAATAATTGGCAAAGAGACTGGCCAGATGGGTCTATGGGTTTTTTAAATGACTAACTCTATTCTACAGATGATGATTCGAGGAAAAGAAATGCAATTAATTTCTGAATAGCACTACTGACATGTTACATGTTACTTAAAGACCTCGTTCAACACACATTTAGACGAGTTTTTGATATGTTAGAAATTGCTTATAAAATGGCATAGTTCTGATCAATAAGTACATCTTGGATATTGGATATAAAATAAATTTGGGAAATCTTGTTACATAACCATAAGAAACACCTACCTCAGTGTCACATATAACAATTTAACAGAAGTAATAATACACTTTTCTCAATGTAGAATAGCTATAAGAAAGAATTCTAGCTATTCCAGCAAAAAAAATCTCAACCTTAAACAAAATTAAAGTGACTGTTCACGTTCACACCTACAGAAAGCCTTTGGGTTTGCTTGGATATACAGACATTTTTGTGGCCCATATGAAAGACCAGAGATTCCAAACGACTTAAACGGCCCGAGGGATGTAATTGAGGGTACAATGGGGGTGTTAGGATAACAAGTATGAGTGAAGGGGAAGCAATTTTTTATGGTGAAAGATTAAAAGTGTGCGTTGAAAATGGTGGTCAACATATTGAACACTTAGCCAACACATATTTATTTGTTATGAAATTATTTGTTTATTGGTGTTTTTCGTAACGGATATTTAACTTAAATTTGTGCGACAAATCGGTGTAGATAAAATAAAAAAGCTATTAGAAAAAATAGGTACAGGTAAAGTTGCCCAGGTAACAATTTGAGATCTCGTTTCGAAAATATTTTCATTACTTGTTAGTATAAGATTGTTGGGGACATTACTGTTAATTTCCTTACATCGTTATTGTTTTCTCTACTCAAATATTTTATAGTACTATAGAAAGTAGTCGGGCAAATATTGGAAAAATCGAATTATGCTCACCTATATTTTTCATGACGATCAATTTAAGCCCACGGAGACCTCTGTACAACCTTCCCCGTTCTAGCTACACACTACGCAAAAACGGGCGGATTTTGCGGTCACTCTTTGATATTTGGTGTGGCGCAAAAAAGGTAAAAGTTATTCTAGCGTACTCCTTAAAATGTGCACCCTCTACATTATGGAGTAATTCTATGCCGCGAACTACAATTTATTTGAATAAAAATATGAATATTAGTAAATATACCAATGTTATTGTTTTCCTCAAAAGGAAATCAAGTGGTTATAGACCCATAACATCCAGAATATTTTCCAAAAAACAGGTTGAAAGGTTTATCAAAGAGGCAGATGAAAAGTACTTATTCCAAAAATTTGTTTTGACTTTTAGTACATTTGTAGCCTGTAGGAGAAAAGAATTAACTTATGATTATTCCCAATACCAAAACTAATGTTCCTAGATTATTTACAATACCAGAGGGATATATAGGAGTCAATTTTTTGGAAATTTTCCGCAAACATGCCAGTATACGTCCATCAACCATTGATCACGACCAATTTTTTTTTCACGTACAGGAATTCAAAATCTACTACACAAGCAGTGGCTACAAATAACATTGGTTCAATTCCTAAAAAGGTTGCCGAATTTCGTCATGAATGTTACTGAGTATATTGGGCACTGCTTGCAGATGCAGGAGGCAACACATCGATGCTCAAGAAACACGGAGGTTGGAATTCGACTTCTGTCGCGGAGACATACATAGAAAATTCCATACAAAATAAGCAGGCGATAGCAAGGAAAAATTCTCAGGGAGAAAGGAAATACCACCTTCGTTCCAAAAATATAACGTTCACCTATTCGATTTGAAAGATTGCGTTATTAATATTTATAATAAATAAATAATTTACAATTCAGTTAATTTATTTTACATTTACGCATATGTGCGTGAAAAAGATCGCTTTAAGCCTAAATGGCTAAAAGTATCATTTCGATTGAGTAGTCAATTCAATTGTGCCCCCAGAATTATAACGCGACATAATTTGAGATTTGACATAAAAGTATTTATTTTCAACATGAAACAACAACCAGATCGTAATGGTAACAAATACCATAACAACAATTATTATTTCTTTTATTAAATGAACACTGGTGCACTGATATTGGCATTGAATATGTAAGTATTAACAATTACGTCCGAGTGTCTCATTTCTGTCGGGATGATCCGTATGGCGGAGTAGCTATATATGTTTTTAAAGATCATGTTGATCATACACTACCGGCGCTATCACAACATTTATATTAACCTGTAACCTGTAAAGATTGACATTTAATAGTTTTCCGTTGTCGGAAATGAATTTAAGGGGATGCTCAGTGTGTTTGACAATCATTTCCAACATTAAATTAATTACTGAACTTCAGTACAATCTGTTCAAAATTGTCTGAGCTTTGTATTAAGTTAAGAGAATCCATAACAGACTTTTTTCAAGTGGAATTAAAGGGAAATTGCAAAACAGATTTAGTTACTTCCTCCTAATGCTTTGTCGGAGAAATTTTAAAATGTAATTTGGATTTATAACAGAAATAGCTTTTACCCGGGAGCAATTTTGCAAAATTAAAAGTTATAAAAGATAAATCGCACACATGAATAAATGTATTTCTTAAAGTAAGTTCGTGTTAGACCCTCACTTTTTAATCACATTTCTTCGAAATAATTTTTGAAATAGGTACACTTAATGGGAGTTAATAACGAAAAAAAAAGAAAACTATTAGATGCGATGTAATACATAAAAACTCAAATAAGAAGAATAAGAAGTTGTTAATATACAGGGTAAATATTAACACATATCAATATTTACTGAGCAAACCAACGTATACATTGCCACTAATATTAAAAATACAGTAGCTAAGCAGAAATATTGATCTAAGAATTTCAGACCACAAAATTCAAGTATTCTCTACAACCATATCATCCTCATCTTGCACGCCAGTTCGCAGTTTTCAGAGCAAAATCTTTGTAATCTGAATTTTCTTCTTTCTTCTACAGATATGAGCAATCAGGCCTTGCAATTTTTTTTATAATACGAACAGATACTGTTCTTTAACAAAAATAAAAATATCCGATTTTAAATTAAAACACGACTGGGTTGACACAAATGTTGCGGAAGAAAGCAAGAAACTTAATGAGTTATTTTGGCTTGTTAAAAATAGTGATAATTCAGAACTTAAAAATCTCTATAATGAATCACGGAAAATTTACTCAAATAAGTTAAAATTTAAAAACCAAATGTTCTATCAAAACAGAATAGACACTACTCCAAATATGTCTTAAAGATATGTGGGACATAGTGAACACAACCCTTGGGCGAATAAAGAAATCCATAGTCATAAATCGAATAAAATGTAATGATCATTATATTTCTGATAGGTCAGCCATTTGTAATTATTTTGGCAATATTTTTCCGAAATCTCTAAAAATTTAATAAACAATACAATACCAAGATACCAACAATCAAACAGGGACAGTCGGTTGTTTATGCCCTTCATCAATGTTTTTATGGGATTCCTATGGAAATTCAGAACACACTAAAATTTACGAAAAACAAAAATTCCTCCGGTTTTTATCAAGTTACTATTAAGGCAATAAAGTCCGTAACCCAGTATTTGCTTCACCCTTTGTCTTATATTTTCAATTATTGTGTAAGGCAAGGCGCATATTGAGACGCGTATGACGCGTGTGAGATGACGTGACCCAACCATCATGACACGAATGCGCGACACGCGTACCGTTGTCTTTCGCATATTGCAAGACAATTCTTCTCACGACTTTCGAACAGCCACGTCGTTCTAATTTTTCTTGTTTATTATTAAAATGACTGATTTAAACAGAAAACTGGATTTATAAATGAAATACACCCCTGAGTTTGGAAACCAGTATTAAGAAAACGTAAAGACGAAAAAAATTTGAAACTTGGACCATAAGTAGCCTGAAGTTTCATAACCGTATTTTTTAGTTATTAATGAAAATGTAGAAAAAATTACGGTTTTCTACCTACAAAATATACCATCTTTTAAGTGCAATTCTTTTGCAATTTCACACCAAATCATGTCTGGTATCATATAACTCTCTATGCCTTCTTACCAGCTAGCTCTATCAGTTTTGGTTTCATTGTCACGGGAGAAAACACAACTAACCTCAAAATTATCAACACGTGACGCGTACGGCGCGAAAAACTGTGCCACTGCCACTGCGCCGCGCGCCTCGCGTCATGCGAGTCTTGCTGTGCAACGTCGTGGCACGAATTTGCGTTGTCCCATTACTTTCCTTAAGCTACAACAGTACGTGCTGTGCTGTGTCACCACACACGCGTCATACGCGTCTCAATATGCGCCTTGCCTAAGGAGTGGAATTTTCCCTGAGTCATTAAAATTAGTGTGCTTATACCTTTGCATAACAAAAGGCAATAAAGAGATTATTGATAACTACAGGCCGATTGCGCTGTTGTCGTGTTTCTAGAAAATTTTTGAAAAAAATATTTATTTCTAGTTTTATTAATGATAACAGATTATTTTCAACCCACCAACACGGTTTTAGAACGGAGCAGTCTACTAATTCAGCAGCTTATGGCCTTACAAATTATATTTATGATGCACTGGATGAATGAAAATTTATAATAGCTGTTTTCTTCGAATAGTCGAAACGAAGACCATTATGAAACGTTATGATTTTAATACGTTAATATGCTAGTTTTAACGCCAAAAACCATGAAATTTCAAAAAATCAATTTTATGTTAATTATGATTGTAAATAATTACATAAAGCGCGGCGCGTGTAAAATTCTATAGATATATAAAATATTCTCCGCAACAAAAATTGCTTTCACAAAGTGCACTAACACACGTAAACTAATATTGAGTAATATACCACATAACATTCCAGTTGCAGTCATTGTGATTAGAGATGCTTGTTAGTTTATAGCATCTACTACCTTTACGATACAGCTAATAAATAATTTATCATTATTGATGGATTTTATGCTACAAAAATGTAGTATTGTGGCCAGTACAGATAGAAAAATACAGCTTTTATAAAATTATCGTTTAGTTGATTTGTTGCTACTATATAACTATTTTATAATTGTTTCAAATGCTTTTCAAAATGTTAACAGCAACTAAAGTGCTTCATAATATGGCGCCAATTTTGGTTGTATAGTTGATTTATAAACACTCTTACAATGTTTTTGTGACTTATTCTGTTTTATAAGATTTGTTTCGAAAACGTTTTTGTAGCTGTTATAAAATTCCAAATTGCTAGTTGGGAATTAATTGGAAGAATGGGTTATGAACATGCAAAATGAATCTTGATCCATTACAATGACCGAAAAATATGATTCCGAAAAATGCCTTGAAAATTACGACCGGCTGCGACTCTTATGATGTCTCAAGGCAACTCATTAATGTATTTTTTTCTAATAAAGGAGTTACTAATTATAAAGACTCTTCAAATAAGTACATATTTTTACTTTTCTGTTTGATGACCATAATTGCAGTAATGTTGTTCGTGTATTAATATTAAAAGCAAATTTATTCTTTGATCATCAAGACTTTGGAACCTAATTTTAACATAGTACACACAACATCAAATGTCTTGGACCCTCTGTATACAAAATGTAAAAAAGTACATGTACTTAGGAAACAAAAAAGACAATAAAAAATTGCAGACCATAAACCATTACTTTATTACCAATGTTTTTACAAATCTGGTCAGTTTGGCAGTGTATTCGGCCAAGTGTTCCTTTGAATTTTTATTCATTATAATGACAGGACGTGAAATTTCTGCGTTTATCCGAGCAAGAATGACTGCATTACATGATGCAGGACATTCTAATCATCAAATATCGAACATGTTGGGCATTCCTAGATTATCTGTTGTATGAATGGTATACAGATATGAAGAATTTGATACAGTTTAAAATAGACCACGCAGCGGACGTCCTCCAGCATCTAATGAAAGGGAGGATCGGTATTTGGTACAATATGCCCGTAGACACCGCACATCTTCAGCTTCAGCTCTGAGGACCCACATTCAAGGTACGTTTCGCCGTGTTATATCGACACGAAGACGACTCCATAACACAAATTTACGTACTAGAAGGCTTATTACGGGTCCTCAGTCTACTTCCAAGGTATCGTGCTGCCCCTCTTCAGTGGGAACGAGAGCATAGGAGTTGGCTTTTACGCCAGTGGTGGTGGGTCTTATTTACTGACGAAACCAGAATGGGGCTGGCTACTGATGACAATCGACAAAGAGTCTGAAGAAAAGAACCAGCGACTTCATTTTCCCCGTGAAGTTGCTCCGTATGAAGGGGTTATCGTAATGTTTTGGGGTTGAATAATATTCAACCGCCGCACCCCATTAATTCACATATGACCAGTCAAATTTACATCGAACAAGTTATTACGGCCATTATATACCCCCTACGTAATGTGAAAATTTTGTGTTTATGGACGACAACGCTCGACCATATGGCGCAAGAAGGGTTCAAGAGACAATCGAAGCAGAACATATCAATAGATTAGATTGGCCAGTCAACTCTCCTGACATGAATCCTATTGAAAACATGTGGGATTTCGTTGCTAGAGCCATTCATATTCATATTCCTCCACCTCAGACTGCAGATGAGTTAATCTTGGCGGAAGAAGAGGAATGGATCGTTAACTGCTTGATTATCTCAGTGCACAGACGTGTCAATATGCTATTGGAACGTGGTGGAGGTCATAGCGGCTATAAGTCAAAATTTTATCAAAAATGTCACACATTTGCTGGTTTTTAATTTTCTAAGTACTCAGTTTATCGAACACATTCTTTTTACAAAAAAAAAAGATTCAGAAAACAATATACTTTTATAAATGTATTTGGTTTTTCCGACAAAAAGATTTCTTTAACAAGAATGAGGGGGGTCCAAGACCTTTGACATTGTGTGTATTAGTTTACGTATTGATGTTTTTTGCGATTGTTCTAATTATTTAAAAAGCCACTTGGCATTTATTATTCTCTGTACATTTTGTTCCTTAAATTATATTAGATAATTGTCAATGAATATTTTTATATTATAATTTTCAGATGAAGAGATAGTAAAGGTTTCTAAAACTTGGATACATATGAAGTATAAAATTACATAACAATTATTTAATATTTTGGTATTCTGGGCTGAACTGCATAATCATGTTTTTTTTTTAATAAAAAATGTATATTGCAAACCCAACACTGATACAGATACAAAAACTGAAACTATCACTAGTTCCTGACAAAGATATTGAGGACGATGTTGCCTCTAACCTTGCAATATTCTTCCTGTTACTTCCCAGTTCACAAGACAAATTGCATATGGTAACCACATGTGTTTGAAAATACATAAAAGGAATTTTCATGTCTCCGAATGTTATCAGAGTAATGTGCACGGTAAAGCCCGGTTTCAGAATAATTGAATTCAGAGGCGGTTTGCAAAAGTTCCGGGAAATCATGTAATTGAATTAAAAAACTGGCTAAGCAGCACAAAGCTGCTTATAATGAATGTAGTTTTGTTCGTTTGACTCGAATAATTACTTTTTGTTCATGTGTAAGCGTTTCCCGAAGGGATTACTGCTTCATAGAAACAAGTGGTTTTAAATTGCTATTTAATTATATATCACGAAAGTTATAGTGGATGCAATTACATCTCTCGCTTAGTACGTATTTCAATATCCAAAATAAAATGCGCACAATATAAAGTTTGATCAAAAAGTTCCAGGATTGTTTAAATTGTGCGACGAGTTATTGTAGTTTAATCGTCGTGTATTGGTAACACTGTTGAATATAAACTTATAAACAGTCAGTTCTTATGCCAACTTATTGTCGAAATATCGTGTTTTTGTGAAAGCATTGCTGAATGTTCAGCAATTTTGCAATGAGTTCTAAATATCATTTCAAAAGATGTAGACTCTTTATATGCATGAAGTTTAGAGTCAAACGAGGTACCATAAATGATATAAAAGGTTTAAGAAAGGGTGGAAATTAGTTACAGATGATAATCATTCTAGTTGGTCATCAACATCAACCGACGAGTGTCATTCTGTGCGGGTAAATGAATTTATGCGAAGAAATTGTCGATCTGATAAATAGTTTAATAGTGCAATATTTCTTTGGATCGTGTCAAGAAATCTTAACAAAAAAAGACAGTAGATGAGTCAAATCTGCAAACTTTCTTCTCCGACTCATGGCGGAGAATCAAAAACATTTTGAAATCTTTGAGGGGCTCTACAGAGAGGGTAAATAATGACGACACATTCTTTAGCAGTATAGAAAAACCTAATATTATAGATATCAGGATTTTCTATACATTTTATATTAGGTATTTTTTTGTACATTTTTTATTTTATTGTAAATTTTATGGAACTAATCCAAACCAACTTTCCTACAATCTCTACTAATAAAATATATTTTATACCGTGTTGGTTTGTTTCTTTTCAGCTTCTGACAATCTACCATGACAGATTCATCATGAAAATGATAGAAAATGTTATAGTTTACATAATTCGTTACAAGTACAGATTTTCCCGCCATTAAATAAATCGCATAGATTTTGCATCCATTAGGACAAAAGGCTTTTAGAATACATTGCGCTATATATGCACACTATTCACTATTGGCTACTAGGACTGTTACTATAACGGTCACACATTAACACTTATTATATCATATCGTACCGTATGACCTTCATGTATCCATGTTTCATCAAAATTTAATATATTCTTCGATTCAGATTTCGATCTTTTAGTATTTATTTTAAATAGTTTCTTCGCCATATCACTATTTCGTCCTTTCGATCAGTATATTCTTTTCGATATTATTTATATGGAATCATATATGTATAGTAACCCAATTTTTTTTGTCGTAAGCTCATTTTTAAAATACTGTCTTCCTTCCGCGAGTTTCCACTATTTTCCGTTTCGCAGTTGTACTTCTTTGCCACTTTTTATTGCACTATACAATATACACTACTCACGTAAATTCTTGTTAACAGATATTTAGATTTTAATATAATAAAGTCTGTATTTTTGGTTTCCATTCATCAAATTGTACAACCCAGGAAATTTTTTTGTATAATGTCATGACCAAATTTTCATAAAAATAACGCGTCTTATAAATACTTATACATTTTTACTATTGCTTTTTAATAATATTACTATACTGAAAAATAACCTAAAATAAAAACTGAATGTACTTCATGATAAAATGTGTTTAATAATCTTTCGTCATAAATGTATTAACTAATATTATCTGTATTAACATAATTTTAATGAGTAATCAATTAGAAATAATGAACAAAACATTTAGTGTTTATTACTACATGGCTGCTCAAATAAAGTCAACTTTGAAGTCAATTTGTCTGTAAGTTTTAACCTATAGGGCAGATTGCCTATGCCAATGTTGACGTCACAGGAAAATATTAACTTTGTGATTGAGATTTCCTCCAAGTGAAGATATTTTATGGTAATTTATTACCAATTAAATTATTACTAGATACCTGCATATAAAATTCTACTCTTGGATTTATTTGTGATTGAAAATTCAAATTAAAGCCAATAATATTATGTATGCGTAATAACAAAAACAAAATAAATATTTTCGAACGGAATTCAATTCGAATTTCAATTCACGTGCACTACTGAATTCATCTGACACGATAACAGTCATAAGAATTCATATATGTGAAGTGTTTTTCGATATATTATCATTGATCATTGATTTGCATAATATGCAGTGTTGGCTTAAATTCGTTTTTTACAACTCTGTAATATTGTGTAGGGCTTGGTTTTCACTGCAGATCGCCAAAACACAAAATAATTTCTATGCGCTATTACATGAAGATCTGTCGGAATACATATAACAAGAAGCTTGTTTCCTAAAAAACCTTTATAAGACACACTTACGTCGAAGTATTATTAACAAGTAAATTTATACCCTAATATAGAACAATATTTCTATTAGGTTAATTGAAATGGTTAAATATTCTTTAGAAATTGAAAATAGGTTGATATTGTAATAAAAATAGAACTTAACCAATTGAAGGATTTAATAGGGCAAAATAACTAGTTATTACCTTATTTTTAACTACTAGTTGAAGACAAAATAAGTTTTACAATTTCGTAATAAATATGTAAATATTTACCTATTGTAATAATTTAAAAAATCCTTGGATATTGAAGACAGATTTCAAGGCGAAATTAAGTAAATTATAACTTCGTCTTACACGTTATTGGAATGTTAGCATTTCAAAACATAGAATAGGTAAACAATATGTAATTTCGAACTGTATAAATTGACATATGTTTCATTTTACTTAGAAGTCATTATATTACTCTTAATTAACAAATTTTTGACTAAAATTTTGGTATTATAAAATTTTGTAACTTTGAAGACTATTTTTATGGAGGAAAGTAGTAAATCTTGATCAATTTAGAATTATTTTTCTTGTGTAGTAGTCTATTAGGCTTAAATGTTAGTTGGGTAATAATCCGGGATATATTAAATAACAGTACCGGCCGTGAAATCCTAAAGACCACTATTAATCTAGCTAATTTTACTAATGAAAAAAGGCATATATGTGTTCAGAACTCAAATTCACTTTTGAACACATGTCAAATGAAGTCCTTTAATTTATATTAATCTATGTTCTGTTTTTAGTACTGCAAGCGCCATTGGAAGAAGTGTGTAAATAAGCTTGAACGAATTAAGTAATGTCTTACAGTCAATGTATTAAAATATTATTCTCGACACTACTTGATCATACCTCTTATACGTTTAAATGCCTTACTTAGATTATCTTTGTTCTCAATTTTAAAGGAGCATAAGAACAGGACTGCTGTCCATCTTGATAACACCCCCCTTATTTTTACTTTGACAGTTTTGAAAGTTGAATGATTCTCTCCACGGAGTCGTCGAGATTGGCTGGGGGAGAAAAACTGTTTAAAACGTCATCCCTCAAATTAGGGAAGCTGATGTTTACATAAACAACGAAGGGTTCGTCTTTTGGTTCTGATAAAGGAAGTAGATTGACGTTAAATTATTTGAGTAGAAGCAAAGCTTCCATTAAGATGACAATGCATTATTTTCGCAAGTGGGTCAAGTTTTGCTATTGTTAAAGTTTACTGGACACCACAAACTTTGCAAGATAGCAAAATATTCTTTTATGGGATAAGTTGCAAACATTACTATTTCGATTATTTGACAGCAGTCAAAGTTAGATACCTACCACTTATAAATTATTTCCTGATTTCAAATTTTATTTGTACAGTTAATAATCATAATACGTTCAATTTTGCGTTTAACAGTTATACATCAAGTCTCAATATTGTCCAGAATATGTCCAGTTTTTAAAAGTGACAATCTATCAGAAATTAATTGTTATATACCTGTATCAATTCTGTGTAAGTTTTCAAAGGTATTTGAGATCGTATTGTGGATTTATGGCGAAAACAGCTTTCAATTTATGTTGCCCAAATCAATATATTTCTAGCGAATTTGGCATTCAAGGGCAAGTTGATGTGGTGTACACCGACTTCACAAAGGCTTTTGACCGTATTAACCATGAACTCCTCTTAAATAAATTAAATACTTTCGCCTTTAGTTCTCATTTTTGCAACTTTTCAAACATATCTGTACAACAGAAAACATTTTGTTACATACTATGGATATGAATCAACAATATTCAGAGCAACCTCGAGTGTACCTCAAGGCTCAAATTTGGAACCCTTACTGTTTTATTATTTATAAATGACGTCACTAATATAATCACTTACGATAAATTGCTATTTGCAAACGACTTAAAGCTTTTTATAGGAATTAAAAGGTGAGTTTTGTTACAAACACAATTATGATTTGGAAAATTGGTGTAAGAATAATTATTTGATGTTAAATGTAAACAAATGTGTAACAGCAACCTATACTCGTAAGTATAATCCATGCGTTTATAATTATACTCTGAACGGTGCAATACTTCAACACTGTGATACAATAAAAGATTTAGGAGTAGTGTTTGATTCAAAACTTACGTTTTCTAATCATATAAAGCATGCCATAGATTCAGATCTGAAAATGCTCGACTTTGTTATCGGAAACAATTTTCAAATGACCGTATGATATCCGCGTTATGAATACCATGGAGAATGTACAACGTAAATTACTCTAGCTTTTAAGGCCAAAAATCGATCATTTTATCCATAGTTTTAATTTTTTTTTTCATAATAATGTGGACTGTCCGCAACTATTAAGTCAGTTCAGTTTTCAATACCTAAAATTAATTATCGGCAAAATATAACTTTCTACAATAGAACGGTTAGAACCAACGTACTTTTCAAGTCTCCTGTATATGTTATGAGTAGAAATTTCAATATGATATCGGACATCTGTGACATTAATATTAGTACTCTTTCGAAAATCATTAACTGTGCCACTGTTAAATTCAATACTTAGTATATAAGTTTAACTGTCATATACACCACTTTATTTGTTTTAGAATATGTATGTAGAACTGTATATTTATATGTACTTTTTTTATGCAATTTGTAGTAGTAGTAGTAGTAGCAGTAATTTATTGGTGTTACATATACAAAGTATTTACACAAATCAAATAGCAAAGTAAAAATTGCTTAATGGGAATACGGTCGTAAATATGTTAAAATACAATAACTAAAATATACATATAACAACACAGATAAGGTAATAAAAACAATATGAATAGCAAGACAAGTAAATAAAAATGTATCTAAAAATAAAAAAAGAGAATATAAATTACAAATTAATATTAAACACAGATTTAAAAGGTCTTTGTAAAGTTTATATTGCTGACAAATTACTACCAAGATATTCATCGTTGCTATAAAATGCTTTACTCAAAAGAAACTTCTTAACTTTATATTTAAACGAATTAATATTCAAAGCTTTGATGTGCTCTGGTAATGCATTGTAATATTTAATACCCCAATACTTAGTGCCATTTCTCGTTTTATTCAGTCGAAAGTAAGTAGCTTGTAAAATATTTCTACCCCTTGCTTGATAAGAATGGGTCTCACTACTTGTGGTATAAGCATCTACATCACTTCACACATGTAGTAACCACTGTAATATATATATATATATATATATATATATATATATATATATATATATATATATATATATATATATATATATATATATATAATAATATCTCTACCCCTCATTCTAATCACAGGAATTAGCCCAGAAGTCGGAGACTTGTGCGGGAGAGGGGGCGGCATATTATTATTAAGCAGGCAGCATTTGCGCCCAGGAACGACTTACGTTGGTAGGCCCTAACCACTATTCAGTGCAGGAATGAGGGAAACCTGGAAAACCTCATTAATTAGCGGGGTAGTCAAATATCAACCGCTATCAATCTCTCACATTGCAGGCCAACATTATTCCACCCTACCATACCCGCGGAGAGGGTGCCAATCCTCTCCACGAATATAGCTTATATACGGTCTACCGGCAGCTGGGCGCGAGCCAACTCCGATCTAGTCACCTCGATTCAAGTACTGACGCCTTAAACCGCGCGACCACTGACCGACCCAATATATATATATATATATATACACGGAACGGTTAATATTTTTAATTCAATAACTTTACTTTTACAGTCATCTCTGAAACCGAGGCCGGATATTATTCTTATTGCCTTTCTTTGTAGAGAGAATACGTTAGCATGTCCCCAGATCAGAATAGCGTAAGATATTACCGAATGGATAAGGCTTTGGCAAATTGTAATTAAAATAGGTGTTGATACCTTCTGAGCTAGACTGAGCAGCAGGAATAAATTTTTGAAGATCTTGTTACAGACAGAATTGGTATGCTGATCCCATGACAATTTAGGGTCCAAGTAGACTCCCAAAAACTTGACATAATTTGGATTTTTAGTTTCTTGTATTTCTCTTAAAGGTAATATGATGGTTTTTGTTTTAGAGGCATTTAGATTTAATTGATTTGAAAGAAACCAGTCTTTCATTATTAGTTCATTGTAATGAATCCTTTCAAGTAAATCTGCAAGTATCATGTCACGGCCCGTGAGACTAGTATCATCAGCAAACTGTATAGTTAGTAATTTGTCCTGTAAGTGGATGTTATCTGTTGGGCAATAAATGGATTATTATTGTATTATTATTTATACAGGTCATAGATAGAAAGCATAAGGCCATAAGTATCTAGTGCTTATTCAAAAACACCTAGAGAAACTATCATAATTTTAAATTGAAAATAATTTCAGAGAAGCAACATCGAAATTGCTATTCAAAACACTATAAAGACCTTTATTTTTGATCCACGTTAAGTAACTTATTTAAAAATATACTATGAAAGGAATAACATGAAGATTATGATCCAGCATATGTAATTTAAAAGTTGTTTTGGAACAAAATTCCATGTATGATATAAACTTGAGATGGTAACAAACAACGCTCTTTCGGCACTGCTTGCAGCTTTTCTCATTCAACCTTCATTTTATATCCCATAACAAGATAACAATCTCCCATAATACCACAACAACGATGTCCCTGGAATTCTGGTACAGTGTATAAAATCATTACATAAGATAGGTGGTAAACTTTAGATTATTTTGCTTTGTTTGCATCTAGCCCTAAACAGAACGTATCTTGCTACAAATACAAAATAAATTATACTATATCCAAATTTGCATGTTTTACGACTGTTGTAAGTGTGTCCTTAATGTTGAGTTTTCATTAAATAATGGTTAATTTGAAAAATACCATTAATACAAGGATCAATGGCTGGACCCATCTTTCTTGAACAATCAGTAATTTTTTTATTATGCAAATAATATTTTTATGATAAATATTTATTTTAAGTGCTTTAGATATAGATACTTCATTTTTCTCTGTAAACTTCAATTATTGTTAATAAAACTAAACTGTAATGATTGAATTGGCTTTTGGGTAAAGCTTTTAAAAATGAGATGTCACTTCATGATACGACGACATGCAATATCTCTTCTAAACTGAGGAACATCAGGAAATATGAAAAAATTAAATATTTATCGTCGACGATAGCATACTTTGTGATTGCACAACATAAACTTCCTCTGTGCTTTTCAAGTAGCGCTGTATTCATACGAAGCTTTATGGCAGTGGATAAATGGCCTCTATATGCAGCTGTGGGGATATTTCTCTACGTAAAATGGCAGTTTTTACTTTAGGAGACGGTTTAAGTTTATAGTTCCGTATATTGTAGAGATGTGAAGAAATATAACACTGAATTTTACATAAACTGTTGACGGCTCGTCTTTTCGTTACAGTTTATGTTTTCAGTAAACTGTTGGAATAAGGAGTTGCTTATCTGAAAATCAGTTGAGTTGATTTCCACAGAACGTGTTTATTTAAATAGATATGACATTTGTTATTTATCAATGAAGCATTTCTCTAAAACTGCTTAAACTTTGACAAACTGCGTTATACTTTAAGTACTACTAAAATTTTGCCCTCTCACATAGGACAGTTTTCGAGTAAATGACGATTGAATGTTAGAAAACGTAAATCAATTAAAATAAAGCAAAAACGTTATCAAGTTTAGTTTTTCGAATTCCATAGTTCTTTTATGGATCACGTAGGTGAAAATCTTTGCAAAGTGTCATTGTCACACCGACTTTCTAATAAGTATTGTAAGCGACATAGAAATTATTATTCAATTTAAAGTATTATGACACATTTAACTGTTACTCACAGAATTGAAATTTTAATTCTTATCGGATGCGGGAATATGACCAGAACTCAGCAGGAAGTTTGCGATTTATTTAATGAAAAATATCCAGATAGCCCTATCAGCCAATCAACAGTCAGTAAGATCTAAATTTAGAGAAACTGGCAATGTTGTAAATATTCCAAAACCTGGACGTCCAAGCATAAATGAAAATCAGAAACAGAACATTTTGATAAGTATGGTGGATAATCCTCATAATTCTTCACGATTGGTTGCATTAAACAATGACACTAGTCAGAGCACAGTGCTACGTATCCTTCCTTGAGAAAGGAAAAATATCATCCCTACAAAATTCAACTTGTGCCGATCGCCGCTTACACTTTTGCGAAATTCTAATGGATTTATGTCAAGGAAATAGAAATTTACACCGGCAAATACTTTTTTCAGATGAGACCACATTTTGTCTGAATGGTACAGTAAACTGTCAAACTTGCAGATATTGGAGTCGTGAAAATCCTCATTGGATGGCAGAGACACATACCCAACACTCTCAGAAATTAAATGTGTGGGCTGGAATAGTTGACGACAGAATAGTAGGGCCTTTCTTCTTTGATGGAACCCTTACAGGACAAATATATTTAGAGTTTCTAGAAAATGACCTTGTTCCAGCCCTTGCAGTAATTTTTCCTAACAATAATGACCCTGACATTCCTGACGATACCATATGGTTTCAGCAAGACGGTGCAACTCCGCACTATGCGCGCCCTGTACGAGATTTTTTGGACAACTGTTTTCCTGGGAGGTTCATCGGCAGACGCGGACCGATAGAATGGCCTGCAAGATCGCCAGATCTTACACCTCTTGACTATTTTTTATGGGGATACTTGAAGTCAAAAGTGTACATTAATAAACAACGTAATTTAGAAGAACTTCAAAATCGCATTCGGGACGAAATACGCAGAATTACCCCATAATGTGCAAGAAGAATTTCTTCACAGACTTGCGCATTGTCAAGAAGTTGGAGGATGGCAATTCGAACATTTAATTTAAGTATAAAATTTAATCAATTGTATTTTATTTTACATACCTCAGAATTGTTACTTTTTTATGGATAAAATTTACGTTTTCTAACATTCAATCGTCATTTACTCGAAAACTTTCCTATGTAAGAGGGCAAAATTTTAGTACTGTCTGATAGGGAATTAAACGATCTTTCAGAATCAACGAAAAAAATATGGTGTTGCCATTTAAAAAAAATCGATGACGTCATTACTCGAAAACAAATGACATTTGAAAATCGCATTTTACGCTAAAATATGTATATTTTAAATTAAAAATCGACCTATTCGAGGATTTTTCCCAAAAAATAATTGTTTCGTTTTTATTGAATTTATTCCATACTTTTGGCGCATACTGTATATAATAGAGTTTTATACATATAAATACGGAGTAGCGTCATTATTTTATTGATAATGAATATTTTTTTACACGATTCCCGGAGATTAAATCCAAATATATTTCTTGGGTTACGAAGATCTTTTCGCTCCTAAAAGCATTACCCCACAAAATTACATTGTAGGAGAGGTGGCTATAGCTGTTTCATTCGAGGTATGTCATACAGTGATGAATTATTGAATTATATCTCATCTGGTTTATATGTGAACATACATATGAAGGAACGGCCAGTTCAATTGTCGGTCATCTCACCTATGGCATACTGATGAGGGCTAACAAGCCCGAAACCGGTCCGGTGGTGTGTCCGACAAGGGTTCTTGGCTGTTCACACAGATACTGCAGGAGTAATTCAATGCCGGTCGGGGCATTAGTCCGCGAAGTAGTTGTTTCCTGAAGTATCATTTACAGATTTAATGGCTCGTCGCCCAGGGCGAGAGGTCTGCGTCAAGTACCTGCTGCAATGTAGGTCACTTCCTGTAAGTCGAGCCGTTTCGACCGAGCAGGAAATGAGCAGACCACTTATATCTCACCAGAAGTAGTTCAGCTAATGAGAGTGGAGTACCGGTAGGATCGACATTAGGTTCTCTTTGTGTAACATTTATATTATGTAATTTAACAACTTGCTTAAACAAATGTAAAGTACATCTATACACAGATGACACTCAACTTTACTACTTTTTTTACATACAGATTTATGTGTCACAACTGATTCAAAAATCCTAAGCCAATTTAAAAATGTAGGTTTTACAGTGGACCAGTTTTTAGTGCCGTGCAGAAGTGTATTTTTAAATCATTTTCGAACCGTCCTTTTTGATTTTTTCTTTACAAAATTGTATTTTTAAGAGTCTGTACCCTCAGAATTTTTTGTTAGATAAGTTCTCAGTCACTGTATGGGCAAAGTGGCATTATTTTGCAGACTTATCGTTTTCCAAAGCTGGTCCATTTAAAATTTCAAAATTTTACATTTCTTTGATGTAACATTTTTTTAATTTTGGAAATATAACATCTTGGACAATGTATTGCATAAAACTATCTTTTACAAATAAAAACAACTCCATTTTCGGTATCACTGTTTGCTCGTTGTACTTCTATCAACGTTATCCGATCATTCGAACCCTTACAGAGAGCCATCTAGCCTCACGGGCTAAAATTAAATCAGTCTCTCTCATCCAGCCGGATAAGTGCTTACCTCGGTAACCTCGTTAGTGGTACATTTCAGTGTAAAATTTCCTGCTGGAAAGTCCACACCAGGTTGAATATTGATGAGCACTTTTATCAGGACGTCTGTCAGTTGAATTTAATGATTCCATCTGTTTCAGCTTGATAGCTGTTTACATGCAATAAGGAAGTTTGCCGACTTAATGGTTTGTTGTAACAAGCAAAGTTACAAGGTGGAAATTTTCACAGCTGTATCCTCTATTAAATAACTAGAGTGGTTCATTCAATTTTGAATAAAATTGTTATGAAATTTTGTATGAAACGTGTCAGATAATAATTTAGATTACAGTGGTTTTGTTTTATATATACAGGGTGTCTTGCAGGTCGTTACAATAATTTTAACGTGGATTTTATTTAAACCTTTGTGTGTAGGTTTATTCAGATATTATTAAAAACTTCACTATCGCGCACTTCCGTATTGTTGAAGTTTCGAAAATCTCTCTGTTTTCGTTTTCAAAATAGTAATAAAAATATTAAACGTATATCAATTTTGACAGTTTAAAATTTGTTTATCTGCTTCCATAGAGATGTTAAATGATGTTTATTTTATTGTTACTTACTTCTTCTTGATACAACTGTAGCCAACAATGATCGATGGTTACTGGACAGTTTGATACGCACTTATCTCCGTTCAACAAAATAATCGCGGTCTCTTTTAATTTTCTTTTTGTTGCGTTATCTTCCTTCTCTAAAATTTTCACCGAACCCCATTGAATTAAATGACCGTTTTCCCAAGCATGTTCGCAAATTTTGGATTTTTCAAATTCCCGTCTTTTTATATAATTTTTATGTTCCTCAACTCTAACATTCATAAGCCGAGACGTTACTCCAACATAATGTTTATTTTATTCATAAGGTATAGTGTAGATGCAATTTTTTGAATTTTGATATCATTTTTTGGACGTCTTTTAGACAAAAATGATCGTAAAGTATTAGTTGTCTGAAAAACTGTTCGAATATTAAATTTATTACCGATTCTTCTTTTCTTCTTTACTAAGTCTATGTATAAAGACAACATATTTCCAACTAAACAATGAATTTTCAACAAAATTTCGGAATGGCAATGGACTCATCATTTTCACCAATTTTAAGTAATATTTTTATAGATTTTTTTGAAAAAAATTATATTCAAAATATAAATAAAAAACCAACTATCTGGTGGAGATATGTAGATGACATTTTTGCAATTTGGCCTTTTACAGTTACAGAATTAAATGAATTTTTAAATGATATTAACAATAAAAAACCAACAATAAAATTCACTTTGGAAATAGAAAATAATAATATGCTAGCATTTTTAGATGTTTTAATTAAAAAACACGAAAATTCTGTAGAAACAAGTGTTTATAGAAAACAAACTCACACCAATAGATATTTAAATTTTAGATCTAACCATCACATTGATATTAAAAAAGGTGTTGTTAAATGTTTATATGATAGAGCAAAATTAATTTCATCAAACAATGACATATTTAATAACGAACTAAAATTTATTAAAAATGTTTTAATAAATAATGAATACGCTCCAAATTTTGTTGAGAGAACATTCAAAAATATTACAGATAAAACGAACAATTTAAGACAAACAAAAGAAACTAATCATACAAAAAAAAATGTGCATGGATGCACTCCTATATTATCAGAAAAGTTAAGAAGAATCGGTAATAAATTTAATATTCGAACAGTTTTTCAGACAACTAATACTTTACGATCATTTTTGTCTAAAACGCGTCCAAAAAATGATATACAAAATTCAAAAAATTGTATCTACAGTATATCTTATGAATGCAATAAACATAATGTTGGAAAAACGTCTCGGCCTATGAATGTTAGAATTGAGGAACATAAAAATTATATAAAAAGACGGGAATTTGAAAAATCCAAAATTTGCGAACATGCCTGGGAAAACGGTTATTTAATTCAATGGGGTTCGGCAAAAATTTTAGAGAAGGAAGATAACGCAGCAAAAAGAAAATTAAAAAAGACCGCGATTATTTTGTTGAACGGAGATAAGAGTGTATCAAACTGTTCAATAATCATCGATCATTGTTGGCTACAGTTGTATCAAGAAGAAGTAAGTAACAATAAAATAAAAATTTATCTCTATGGAAGCAGATAAACAAATTTTAAACTGTCAAACTTGACACACGTTTAATATTTTTATTAGGAAAAGGAAAACAGAGATTTTCGAAACGTCAAAAATACGGAAGCGCGCGATAGTGATGTGATTTTTGTTATATTTTTTTCTTATCTGCTCTTTTCAGTGTGAGATTTTTTGGTCAGGCAAACTTAGTTTCAAAAATAACCCTTGACTGATCCGTTTGGCGCAAGGGCTTATTTGATTAAACTTTATTTTTTTCAGAAATGTGGCAAAAACCCAATAAAACTAAAGAAAAAATATTAAATCATTTTTAGTACATAGAAAAAAAGTACAGAAATATTTGATATAAAAAGGTTTGTTTTTCTTCTACACTTTAATAATTGTAGAAAAGCTCGGTTAAATAAAAAAATATTAAAAAATTAATTATCATAAATATTGTAAAACATTATTGTAACGACTTGCAAGACACCTATATAAACTTATACAAGGTGATTCAGTCATAATGTCATTAATTTTAACCACGTATTCAGAAGACCTAATAAAAACAGAAAATATACATTTTTGCTCGGCATTTCAAAAGATAAGTAAATCAATTCATAAGGATTGATAACACAGCACTACAATTTTTTTTATGCGTTCGAGTATTGAAGTGCAATAGCGTTGCCATTCAGGACCACATACATCCCAATTAGCAAAATAAATTTTATAAAGGTTGTAGAAATGGCTATAATATAAATCTTATAGGAGCTTCAAACTCATATAACATGGATCAAATGCGTTTATACGATACTTATAGAATTGAAAAGGGTCCATTTTTATAAAACACTTTGGTAATGTAACAGTTCTATAAAAAATGTATACAACACTTTTAAAACAGTTTTATACAGCAACTATAAAAACGTAGTATGTATTTTGGTATTATTTAAAGAAACATTATACTTTTTATATTATTTATTTATTTTTTATATACTATAAAAATAAAGTTTATTGTTCTAGATCCAGTTCTGCTGAACTTGACTGACTATAAATTCGCTGTCACTTGATTGAAAGAGCTCCGATTCTGTTTCGCCTAATTCATTTATTATTTACAACTTATTATGTGAAACTGACCGTTTCTGTACTTTATAATATCTATCAATCGACCACTGTCGACGATTGACCGTATTGAAAGCCGGTCGAAGCGGGACCGTAACCGACCTAGAGTAATCACGACTGTTAACAAATCTGTAAGAAAATTCATGTTCCTCATTTGTATGCAAGAGTCTGGCAAGAATCATGCAAAATTACGGGGCTAGAAATTTGCGGTACGACGTAATCTTGCAAGATCGAAGAAGGACAAGACTTTAAAGAAACTCTTGTTTTGCAAGACAACGCTTTTTCAAATTTCTCTTCAAGATTTCTTGTCTCAGCCAATACTGTCTGTGGCAGATGGCAAATAGAGTGTGATCTGTGTCACCATACACGAACAGACAGAACTGATCTCTGCAGGGTGAACCTTAAATAAGTACAAATATTTTAGCTGCAGGTGTAGTTCGTTATATAGATGAGTCTAGTAAAAGTCATTTTTAAAAATTTCAAATATTTGCGGAGATATATTTTTTTTAAATACCCACATTTTGAGGACCGCTGACCAGATAGACCACTGACGTAACCTAATAAAATAAACCACATGATTTACTGAAGGCGTGGTTGCTATATCATCTGTAAGATAAATAATATTTTCAAGTAAATTAAATTTTTGCCGTTGTTTCTAATTTAAAAACACTTCGTTTTTAGCAACAAGTAAAATAAGATTATCATAAACGATTAAAATATGAATTTCCGCAAGTTCGATACTATCAATTAAAGTGTTTAGGAAGTTATTTTGCTCAATGATTCCAAAAATTATCCATAAACATGCATAAAAGCTCACCTAATTACTGAAAAACCAACTATTTAAACAGTTATCCATACCATTGTACACTGAAAGATTATCACAAATTATCCCCTTAAATTATTTTATGAAGAATAACAAATAGCTACGATTTGCACACATCTTAGAGTTAATTTTCGCCACATAATCTCAAACAACGTGTCAGTTCGTACTTCGTAGTAGGTGAAACAGATTTTAAAAATAAACTCAAAACATGGAATAACAAAATAATTAGCTTGATGTATGCGTATTTAAAAGCAGTCAATAGCATGCAAAAAAACTGATGTCGTAGGCACAGGTAACAAGTAGGTGTCACAAACAGTAGGCGAATTGTCCCGCCCCAACCCCATCCTCTTGGATTGACACATGTTATGTTGATACCGGTGCACTAGTATGGTCCAGTGCAAAGGAATAAGCTGTGTCAAAGGCGAGTTACAAGTGGAAACAAAACATAGAATATATTTGTGGAAATAAATTTGTCGCATCTGTTTTAAGAGTTTCGGCATTAACGTATAAAACGTATTTAAATCGTCTTATTATTTTCATAGGCAGGGTTTTTCTCTTAAGTGTCTTGTGCATGTAAGGTTGCCGTATTTCTCGCCGTAAAATATTAAATTTGCGGTGTTTTTTAAGTACTGATATCTCGAAAAATAAAACACGTAGAGCAAAAGTAATATCAAAATAAAATTACTGACGTTTTGTTTATCCACTTTTACTATTTATACAAATAATATAATAACTTTTAAATTCTACCCCCCACAATTTAACAATTATTTTCACATACTTATAAACAAAAGTCGACAATCTATTTCGGTACCTTTGAATATTCGCTGGTGGCATGAGATACCACTCTTGTTAGTTGCTAAACTCTATATTATTCAGTTCTTAAATGTCTAAAATTACTTATATTTGTAGAAAACGCCATTTCAAGAATACGGCGCCCTTAATTAATATTTTTCGTGAAATACAGTGTGATTCAATAAAATATGGCGCATTATTCAAAAAGTGAAAAAGTTTACATGCTAAAAGCATATTTATTTAGTAGTGATAATCAGTATAGTGATAGTGATAATGATTACGTATTGTGATAAATCAGCTGGATTGTAGTAAAAATGGATAATAACTAAATTCTAGATTGAACTATGTTTGTGAGTAGAGAATCTGGTTTATATTTTCAATTTATTAGTGAGGTATAGGAATGGCAATTAATATTTTCATAAATTCAATCATTCTTTAACGTGTCTAAAAATTCTTGTTAACTTTGTTGAAACCTATTCGAAGACATTAGTGTAACAGTGGCAACGCTGTGGAATTCTTATCCACCATGACTCTAAAATATTAGTAACAAAGTCGGATCAGCGGTCCTCACCAAGTTTTCGATTGAAAAATCACAAAATTTATTTAAAATTTGACTTTTTTATTCCTGATTTTTTTTTATTTGTAAAAAAACTATTAATTATGTGTTCTACATAGTGAACTGTACTGGTGCTTAAAATATTTGTACTTATTTAAGGTTCACCTTGTATAACACTGAAAACCGTGGTACGTCTTTCTCGATTTGAGATCATGCAGAAAAGTTCTGGATCTGAGGATCGGGTTAGATAAATCGGTCGACTTCCATGATACACGAGCGGATCTAAACCGCTGGTGATTTGATAAAGAAAAGAGTGACCGCAAAATCCGCCCATTTTTGCGTAGTGTGTAGCAAGAACGGGGAAGGTTGTACAGAGGTCTCCTTGGGCTTAAATTGATCGTCATGAAAAATCTAGGTTAGCATAATTCGATTTTTCCAATTAAGCCACCCTTGAAGTCGGGGAAAACTGGTCAGAATTTCGAAAAAGATCGAATTATGGGGTCCGTCTTTCATATCATTTGTCGGGTAGTGGGGGGAAACAAAGTACTTCATGAAGTGGATATCATTCCCCGTCTGCTATCGGCAATAGGGATGGTTTTACCCTCACGCAGGGAGTGTTTTTCACCTTGAGCTTTTTAGGAGGGCATTCTTGATGTTACCCTTGCCATGTGAAATTTCGCCAATTTTTACCCAGATTTTGGTGACCATTTCTTTTGTTTTCTTGTTTTAGGGGCGGTTTCCACCCCTTCAGTAGGGGTAACTGATCAGAATCAGACAGAAGAACGAATTATGGGGGCATGTATTTCATATCATTTGGAGTTATAAGGAAGAGTGGCACAAAAAAGGCAATTCATAAAGAGAACATCATTTGCCGCCGGTTTTCGGCAATAGGGGTGGTTTTACCCCCACGCGGGGGTGTTTTTCACCTTGACCATTTTTGGAAGAACATCCCTGATCTCTTCCTTGCCATTCACGTTCCCGCCAATTTTTACCAAGAATTGATCGACCATTTTCCACCCCTTAAGTAGGGGTAAGTCGGACAAATATTGGAAAAATCGAATTATGTTCACCTAACTTTTTCATGACGATCAATTTAAGCCCACGGAGACCTCTGGACGACCTTCCTCGTTCTTGCTACACACTACGCAAAAACGGGCGAAAAAATGGTTTTTTTTGCGGTTACTATTTCAATGCACGTTAAAGGGCGACAACACACTGAAAGTCCGCATATATGATTCACAGAAAAATCTATTCGTGTATGGTCTAATGCGTTTTCAGTGCATGTAATTCAAGAAGTAGTTGGACAAACACTTCTGATAGCTTCAAACTAGACTCTGACTCTCATGCGAGCAGACTTTATATCATCAAGCTTAATACACAATATTTCTCTATATGCGAACTTGTACCTAAATTTAGATACTATAGGCAAAATACTAAATTAACGTTACTAATTTTGTACGGATCTCCCGAGATTCTATTCAGTATCTGCGGTATTGTTTAATATTTACCAAGTGGATGTTATTCCGGAGTTGAAAGCAAAACACGGGACCGAATAATGATTATATTTTATCATTCTCTCGGGAAGTTATAGATCGTTAAGAACTTTTTATGTTCGCTAAATATAGGTTTTTGGAAGTACATAAGGCAATTGAACAACACAATTTTAATTAGTGGGCCAATGTAACTGGATATCTACATGTGGGATGTGTTTAATTTGAGAAATTTGACCTTTTGTTTAATTGTTTCAACCACAGGTAGAAATTATTAATGTATTTTGTGACGAATAACAGAGTAGAAAGTAAGAAGTAATAGTTGTTTTACATATAGCGATGATAAAAAATAACTTGTACAGGTTGACTTTCAATTTATTTTAAGAAGTGTAAAACATAACTTGAGCAACAATTTATTTCAATAAATCGATTTTCCTTAAATAACTTTTAAAGTACTTAATGTGATGGACACTAGTAAGGACCTTTTAAAATAGTGTCCTTGAAACATTTTTAGCTTTTTAGCCACCAGGGGTGGGTAGCTTTACAACTTCGCTTTTTTAAATTTTTTTCGGATTAAACCTCTTAAAATAAAACTTTGCTGTTTGAATGCCTTTCGTATCGCATTTTGTTGTTGAGAAAAAAAAAATAGAAATCACGGCTCTTTTTATTAAAAATAAAACATGAATTCATTCATTATTTTTTTTCTCGTAAACGGCTCATTTCATCGGCAATAAACAAGAGTACCGTTTTTTAGTCTAAGACTTAAGCTACCCAATTTTATTATTTTAAAATCTTTGTCATACAGGGTGTTAAAAATTTAGACGTTAAGTTATAAAGCTTAGCCCGCCTCAGGTAAACTAAAAATGCTAAATATGTTTCAAGGACTATATTTTAAGAGGTCCTTACTAGTGTTCATAACATTAAATCTTTATTAAATTATATTGAGTACTTTAAAAGTTATTCAAGGAAAACCGATTTCCAGTGGCGTCTTTCAGGGACACATATCTCCGTAGGGAGGGCCTGTAGGGAAAAAATGTATAGGAACTTGTTATTCTTTCATGTTCTATCTGCATCTGAAAGATTTCCCACATTTTCCCGAACACTCTGTATAAATTTTACAATTCTTTTAGTTTCTCACTCGGCATTTGAAACTTCTTAAATACTTCTACTATTGCCAGAATATCGCGATATTTAAGGGCATGACAAAGAAGAATTTTTTTGGAACTTACACAGGGTGTCTGTGAAAGGTTGGGAAATTTCGGAGCTGGAGATACTGGTGACCAACAAAAGTCGATTGAGCCAAATATGCCTTATCCGAATGTTGCTGGTTTCAAAAATAGAAGGCGTCCAATGCTACAATTTTGTTTTGAAATATCTCAATAACTTTGAAACCTATAGGAGCATTAAAAAAAATTGACACAATTATGTTTTTTGGCATGGCAAATAAGAATGTTTAACTAATTTTGACGTCACTAGTAGAGGGCGCCACTTATGGCACATAACATTTCCTTTAAATGGCAGAACTTTTTTGCTGTTTAGTGTATCCATGCGTATATTGAAACAATCGATTCTCCTACCTGTTATATCTGACAAAGGTATACCTTCTTGAAGTCGTTAGGAGTAACCATTTTTGAAATAATCGTATTTCAAATATTCAGTGCAACGATTGAAAACTGTTATCGTTTCAGATAAAGTGCATGTTCTACTGAAAATACAGCAAAATGTTACTTAAAAAAGTTGTTCAGATCGGTAAATTTTGGAAACGTGCAAAATTTCAAAAAAATCGGCCTGCTTTGATAAAATCTTTGTGCTTTTGAAAAATGGTTTTAAAATCAAACCTCGCCGATCTTCTTGAAATTTTGCACGTGCCCATAATTTACCGTTCTGAACAACTTTTTCAAGTAAAATTTTGCTGTGTTTTCAGTAGAAAAGGCACTTTACCTGAAACGATAACAGTTTTCAATCGGTGCACTGAATACTTCAAATATGATTATTTCGAAAACTGTTACTCCTAACGACTTCAGCAAGGTATACCTTTTTCAGATATAACAGATAGGAGAATCGATTGTCTCTATAGTCAGATGGATACACTAAGCTGCAAAAAAGTTCTGCCATTTAAAAAAAATGTGATGTGCCATAAGTGGCGCCCTCTACTAGTGACGTCAAAATTAGTTAAAAATTCTTATTTGCCGTACCAAAAAACATAATTACTAATTTTTTTTTAATACTCCGACAGGTTTCAAAGTTATTGAGATATTTCAAAATAAAATTCTAGCATTGAACGCCCTGTATTTTTGAAACCAGCAACATTCGGATAAGGCATATTTGGCTCAATCGACTTTTTTTGGTCACCAGTATATCCATCTCTGAGATCTACGACCTTTCACACACACCCTGTATAGGTAGGTACATAAGGTCGAAAATCGATCTAAAGATATTAAAATAGTTTTTCTTCATTGGTTAGATTATTCGCTATTTTGGCTATTGAAAGGGAAAATTGACTATTTTGTGTTATCAGATATTATTGTTTTCATTCTAGCTAGATCAAATTGGATAGCTTATAAAATAACTAAAGAAAAAATGTCATTTTAGTGTCTGATTATTTCAAGCAAATTAGTTTTCAAAATATCTGCTAATATTGTGGAATATGTATTTCCTATGAAAATAACCAACCTTTCAGTTACTTTGTATATTAGCCAATTATTTTTTACTGTATTAGAAAGGGATTTTGAGCTAATATAAATCTCTCTAAATCTCCTACAATTACTATAGTATGTTAGATATTTATAGAGTGTTTCATTAAAGCAGGTTAGTAAATTTAGATAGATTAATGTATTTAGATAATTATTGAATAGAGCTTTGTCTGTGGAATTGTTCATTAGCATAAGCATACATATGACTTCATTGATAGGAATTGTAGGACATTTGATTTATATTAGCTTAAAATCCCTTTCTAATACAGTAAAAAATGTTACAAAAGCAAATAATAAGGAATATATGGGTAGATATTGTGAGTGTAATTCAACGCTGGTTGGTTCCAATAGTAACCAGGTTTACACTTTAGCTGTAACAAATACATTAAATGAATATTACGTAAAAATACATATAATTTTCACATGTATTATCTTAATTATTTTGAAATTTTACAGAGCATTATTAACTTCACAAATCGTCAGTAAAATTACCATGAGAGTTATGGGCATAAAATGGTCAATAATTATGATAAATTTATATAAACCATTTTTCAGTGTAGCTATGTCAATTATGGCTCAAAATAATTCTAGAAAATATTACAGGAAAGTGTAAATTTCTCTATAGGTATTAACTAATTTACCTGCATCAGCGACTTTTTTTTAATCTCAACTAAACGAAACTAGGAATTTTGTCCCATCAGTTCCAGACAGAGCCTAGGCTTTTACCGTAATTTTCTCTAATTACATTTAACTGATTTCTAAGGGACAATGTAAGGTAATAAATCATACATTTTCCTGAAATTACAAACATAAACAGTCATCTTGGACATCCAATATAAAACAGTTCACTTTGAAAGTTTTGTGAAATAAGTCGTCTTCAGCAAACACGATTCAAATTTCCGCGTCTCAAGTCCTTCCCCGTGGAGATTGCTCTGAAAACTTCTATTTACCTACACTTCATTGTACGAAAACTGCAATAGATAAGAACCCGGCTGCCGTCTATTTTGAATTATGTGCCTACACATTAATTATAGCGAGCACGGCCAAACTTCAGCAACGCAAACTGCAATAAGCCCGAAAAACAATTAACCAAAGTAGAGTAGAACGTCTCATTAGTAACGTTTATGCAAAAAGGAAAATACCAGATCTCCTACTGAAATTGTAGCTACCGGGACCAAAGACAGAGGTTACATCCGCGGAACAATACATCATAAGTTTAGTTCATCTATCAAGAGTCAGTTGCGAGCTGCCGTTGCCATTTGTTAATTTTCCGTCAACCATGATTTGCCTGGAGACCAGATGTACTCCTCGTAAGACATAAGAGTTTACAAGACACTTGACAGTTGTGGGCGTCTTACGCTGCATCGCCATTCTCGTAATACGTTAACGGGATATCTTTTACGCGAACGATCCATTTAGATTTTCCATGTAATTCCGTAATGTTCAGGACAGGTACGGGTTGCTATAAAATGACTTGTTACTATAACAATGCGCGAAAGTGGAAAACGACATCACTATTCATCAGCCACTACGAAACAAAGATTTATTTATTTCCCAGGCAACACAGTTTCATCTAATTAACGTTAATATTACGGCTAGACGAGAGGTCTATGGATGGTCTTTTGTAGACTGTGTATCAAGCACTAAATGTCCCCGAGATAAACGTATATATTTCATATAAAATAGAAGGTAACTAGATGTCCTTATTAGTTTAAATATAGTTGTCTCTAATCGACATCTTTACGGTAATATTTATGTACGTATACAGAGTTAACTATGACAAAGTACAAAAATTTTAACCACGTGCTCAGGGAGCCCTAAAATACAATAAAAAAGTTATTCCAGAATTTTAGCTCAATTTTTAAAAAATGGGGCGAAACCTTTTTTTCCTACAGAAAATCGGCGCCTATGATGAGTATCGACTGCTTTATGGCTTAGATCCATAGTTGACATTACATCTGTCAACAACTACCACGCGGTCGTTTGCAGTGTTTCTAAATGCAGAAACGACAAAAATTAACATTCTTACTAGTAATAATACCTGATAGGTAGGTAACAGTTAATCCAGTTAGCTAAAGTATTTTGCATTCGTTTTTCATAATTTGGTTACAAACTGGTAAAACTATTTTCACTCGCTACCGATAAACACACTTCCCGTAAGTACAGTTAGATATAATGCCTATGTATTATAACAAAATCGAAGAAAGGGATGAGTAGGTAGGTTCTAATAGATAACAGAAAACGTTTAACACCCGCGGCAGTCTTGTCCCATAACCTAGAAAAACAAACCGGCGAACTATATTGTGGGAAAATATCTGTACCCGACAAATATTCATTTATTTATTAACTATAAAACGTTTAAAATTAAAATAAGGCACTAAAAATTGAAGAAGAACACAAAACTACAACGTAAACACATGAATTAAATTATAACATGACAGCGAACCGACTCGACTGGACCGACTGCCGACTGTGGCCGACTGTTGCATGACGGTTGCATACTCTGATTCTCGCATTGGCGGCGTTAAATAAGGATTTTTTTTTCGCTTTATAAATAAGTTTGGAAATTTTTTGAAAGGAAATTCTGTTAATTCTTATTTTTTTCTATCCCCTCTTAAAACATTTGTACTTAGTCATAGTTAACCCTGTATATTGTGTTTATGACAGATTAATTATATATGTCCTAATTCGACATCTTTTTTATCACAATTATGTATCTATAGATTATATTTATGGTAAATTAACCATATATGTGCTAAATTGACATCTTTTTTAAATATTGCAGATATGTATAAATTATGTCCATGTTAGATTAACTATACACGTCCTCAATGGACCACTTTCTAATGGCTTTTGCAGTAGTCTAGTTCTGGTCTAATCTTGAACCTACCTACCTTTTTGATTAATTCCAAATTATATTGGTTTCTGGATTGTTGGTATTTCCTCCAGTTGCTCAATGCCTTTGTAAAGATAGGTTAGGAAATATGAACACAAACATGTCCAATTATCATGAATATTCAGTTCTGTCTAATTTCTACGTCCTCAAGGTTATCTAAAATAATTCATTATACATTTCTACGAGCACTAACTTATATTCAAATTTTCACCTTTGTTGGCTCTAGAATAAAAATAACGCACTCACAAACGGCAACAAAACGACAATGAACTTTATTAGATATCTGTTGTTAATTAATAGGAGCAGCTTCACAATATCTCATATCACTTCCAATCTACAATCCACTTAATTATTTATCAGTTTATTAAAAAAAACAATGCTTGAGTTTTCCTGCGATTTTCGAGGCTCACCACAGAAAATCTACTTAAGCGCTTATAAGATGAGAAATTTTAGAAAGCGTCGCTGAACATTTTCCAAACTTTCCACATATATATTATACCCAGGTTGCCATACCAGAGACGCGTATTCGAGTTTGGACTTGACAAAGGCATTGCAGAGCGGCATTAAAGTTTGTGTATCAGTGAAACTTTTTGAGTTACGGATCTCAAATCGCAAATTCGTAAAAGATGGAATCAATGGAATCTAGCCGATTTAAAACTGTGCCAGCGAGCACCAACCGTTTAGTCCATTCAAACAGTGCTGAAGCCTCAAACAATCAGAAATAGTTTCTATGGCACAGTAAATTTTAACACCATCCGCATAAATTAAATAAGACACATCTGTTTTCTCAACTATATCAATGATGAAAACTATGAGAGGTAGTGGTACAAGAATCGACCCCTGAGGCATTTCTGATGTTACAGATATTTCTTCAGATATAAAACCATGGCATTCAACATATTGTTTCTGTTTAAGTTGCTCAAGTAAAATGCCATGGTCCAATCTGAAAAAATCTCCCTCATCTACTTGAACATTGCTGTCCAGCAATAAATTGAGTTACACAAAGCAGGCTACTTGTTGTTGATTTATATACCATAAAGCCATATTGGTAAATGGAAATTTGTCCTTAAAGGTCTCCATAAATTTGGCAAAGTTATTTATAATAGCAATATGCCTGTAATTCGCAATATTGTTTTTGTCGCGTTTCTTAAATATGGAACAAATTCATGAATTTCCAAACATTGAGAAGTGAATACGTGTTCAACACCAAATTAAATAAAATGGTAAGTGGCACTACTAAAGCAAGTGTGCAATCACTAATAATGAAAGCAGGAATATTTTTCGGAAACTCTGTTTACGTTTAGGCTTTAGTTTCAATAGAGCATTGAGTACATCAGTTTAAGTGAATTGAGTAAAGTGTAAATAATTATTATGGACATATTATGGCATATTCAAAGCAGTAAACCAGTAGGTTTAGGTTTTGTAAAAGCAGTGCTAAAGAAGTTACCAAAACCATCACCAAAGTGTCAAAGGTTTGTCACTCAAAATTTAGACTGTCAAGAATATTCTTTGAATTGATATAGCCCCAGAAGGATTTAACATAATTTTGTATGTTGAACTGTATACGCTCCAAATAATTTTTTTCTGACTCGCTGATGTCCTTTTTCAATTTTTCTCTGATTGCTTTAAATTCACTATATATGAGAGCATCACCTGTACTCATAGATTTTCCATAACAATATTTTTTTACGCATATTTTTTTTTATATATCGCCATTAAAAACCACGAAGGATATTTATTATTTGCAACATTTATATGATTAATATTTTTAAGAATAGACCAATCACAGATTAAAATTGCTTCTAAAAGGAGAAAACACCTTCTGTAGGGATATTTAAAAAGTGAATTGTATCGGACCGAAATGCATTATTGACGATCATAACTGCTCCCGGTAACTTCAAAACGAGTTCAAAATGAATAAGAACCAGAATCAGTTCTGCTAGTTCGTAGAAACTGGGTAACACTCGCCCAAATGTGTTTACACGCTGATGGACAAAATTTTGAATAGTTTTTGTAACATCACAAATTCATTTTATTAATTAATAATAATACTAACGGCAAGAGCAGTTGAATTTTCCGATATAAAATAAGTGTTAGACAATTTTATTTATTTCCTTAGGAAATTGCCTTGCATAAGATCAGGTTTAACAGTTGATCAGTTTCCAGTACCATGCAGAAGTGTATTTTATCTCTAAATACCGTCTTTAAAATGAAAAATGTTATATGAACTACACCCACTATTTTATCCAAATTCAACTCACCCACCAGTTTTTTGGATGTTTAACTGAAATGTTAAGGTTTTGTAAAAAAAAACTTTCTATCAAGGACGAGATAATGGAGGAAGTGAACTTGATAGACATATCGGTCTGCTTGTACGTTGAACTTGGACTAAGAACAGTAGACGGTGAGGTTAAAATAATCCGAAATTTGACGCTGATAAAATTTTAAAAAATACCAATTATGTAAACGGAAATACCAAAAAATAGTAGGTTGTATATCAATGTAAATGATCAAAAATAGAAATCTATTAACCACGATCAACTAGGTTCCCAAAGATTTAAACGGTGGTTTGAAATTGCAATTCAAATTAATTTGAGTATTTGAGGGCATCTTTCTAAACCATGAATCAAATTAATTTTATGAAACTCACCGTTATGAATAATTCTAGTTGAATTATTTTATTATTTTATGTAGGTGAAGAGGAATGAAGATGCTTGAAAAGTCAGAAATAGTAGATTTCTTCACGATATTTACCTTTAAAAGAAGGCGAACGCCTCTTCACTTTTGATAGTTCTAGTTAAAGTTTTGCTGATATATTTTGAAAAGTGTAGAAAATATCCCATAATTCCATTAAATGATGTGAGAAGATCTATTAAAGTTCACCGCAACGTTCATGCTAAATTGCATTCTACTGTTAGTGAAATTTCTACTCAAAAATTCCAGTAGTTGAAAAGCTGTGGTAAGGGTGTGTCATTATTATTGCAATAGATTGTACATTTTATGTAGAAAGGTATGACGATGCCGGCTTCAATTTATGACCTTTTTTATAATATCATATTTATTATCAATTTAAAATAATATTCTAGTTATGCTCTATTAACTATCATAAAATTAGTAGTTATATATTTTTATATCATAATTGTCACACTCTAGGTATAAATCATGTCCATAACATATTTTGTTTTGTTTACATTTAGTAATACATAAATGAAAAAATCATAATATACTGGTACGTCGTGTCTCGGTTGCAGCAAATAATAGCAGCAATTGCCCTAATTTGTTTGTATTTGGCAAACAGCCGTATTGAACACAATTGGATGTAAATGAGTTAGAGGCGTTCTAATAGCGTAGGCTAATTTAGACGTCGAACTTGAGAACAACACTACGCAGAACCGAAAATACGTGTCGCGAAATAGTGGCTGGTAATTACCGTTTAAATACAGAAGGAAAAAATAACAAATAAAAATTAAGTTGAATTTAAAATTTTTTCATATGCTTGCGAAAAATTTCATTTACAGAGTAATTATACAAAAAAATAATACTGGACAGGCAGACACAGACACAATTCACTTTACAAAACAAGGCACACAAGAACGTTTCAAGTAGACGATATCAAATATATTAAAAATTACCACCTCCTTGTACTATCGGATTCTGTTTGGAATATTAATTGCTTTTACTGGGAATACTCTATAGTGTGAGTTTATCCTGGGTAATTCTATGAATTTATTCATATATAAAATAGCAGTAAAGTACCTGAGTCGGCCCCATTGTTATGTAATAATTTGTGCCGTGCAATAAACAAGTAATCGAAAAGGGCCGGACAGGGTCTTTATTTGGCAATAAAATGCAATAAATGCTCTATTATTGGAAAAATGCATGTTTTGTACAAAACAGACAAAAAATGCAAAAAATGTATTTTGCATTTTCTCCGCTCCTTAGTGATTATATACAAAGTGTATCAAATACAATCATGACAGACACATATTAAATTTAACAAAATTAGAAAGATAATTGTAGGTATGCTGAAAAAATCACAAACGGAAGCCATTGCATTTGCATTAGCGCACATTACATTTACTGGTGCTCTTAACAATAAATTTGTTTGAGCTCTTTTACAATCAAATATATTATTTTGTCTGCAAGTATAGGAACTAATATATCAATTTGTGATAATAAAGCAGGATAGTCAATTTTACCCTGTAATATCTTACATAAAGATAAAACAGATGCTAGTTTTCTACGCCTCTCCAAAGACATAAAATTAGAACTACTCAATAGATCATTATAATCGCACCCTCTTTGGGAATATACCCCCAATAGCAGAAGAATACTGCACATATATAGGATTCCATATAAAGAGGCATATTCCGATTTTGTTCTAATTAAACTAAAATACATAGTTGACAAAACAGACACATCTGTAAAAAATTTTCTATTACGCATAACAAAACCTTGTGTATTATACGATGACTTTATAATATTACTTATATGTTGATTGAGTGTCAATTGATGATCAAAGTAAACTCCTAAGTCCCTTATATTATTTGTTCTTTCTAAAGTAACATTATTGATTGTGTACGGATATTGCCAAACATTTGATTTATGACAAAATGATATTATTTTACATTTAGAAATATTTAGAAAAGTTGATTTTTGAGGCACCAATTGTCCAATAGAGCAATTTGTTTTTGCAACATAATACAATCATCTACATTAACAACAGAAGTATATATTTTCAGATCATCGGCAAACATCAATTTGTTACAATCTATTACATTGCATAAATCGTTGATGAAAATCAAAAAAAGTAAAGGTCCTAAATCGGATCCTTGAGGGACACCACTTTTTGCAATATAGATATCAGAGCAAAAACCATTGCAACAAACAAATTGCTTACGATTACTCAAATAAGATTTCAAATGTATCAAATATTTGCTATGAAAGACTAAATCTTAGAATTTCTTAAGTAGTGCATTGTGATATATTTTATCGAACTTGCCCTTTACCATCTAGTGTTTCACATCAAATAATGTTTGGACAAACAAAGGTGAGGTCTTTGCTAAAGTGAATAACTCAATGTGCATGTTTAATAGTTTTAATGACATTGATATTCATCTACAATCTAATCAATTCTATAATGAATTCGGTCCAGATTTATTAATATACCGAACATACTTTTTTGTATTATTATCTACTTTTTGCAACGAGCATTGTTTTACTTTCTTATTTACTGTAAGAAATCTACTTTTTATTTTAAACGTTTATCTAGTTTTAAGAATATTTCTACATGATTAATTCTTCATTTAAATGTGCCATTTAAATATTTGGCCTCTGCTACCTAAATTAAACGTTCTAATGAATTATATTTTAGAAAATAATTGTGATATTTTTGCACTGAATGAGACATGGCTAAATTCGTCTATTTCTAATGAAATTTTGGCTATACGTTAATTCGTAAAGATAGGAATGGAAGAGGGGGGGGAGGAAGTTGCCTTTGATTTGAAGTCTATATTTATTTAACATCATCGATTCTAACAATAATATAAAGCAGTTTTGGATGTCCCTATTAATAAAACTACTTTCATTTCGGAGTTTGTTATAATCCGCCACAAACAAATCCGACATTTTTTACTGATGTTTGAGAAGAATCTATATCTAATTGCATGCAATTTGGAGAAAATATTATTTGGTTTGGTAATATTAACATTAATATTATGTTATCTTTGGATTCGAGTGCAACTCGTTAATTCTTGACTATGCTTGAATCACTAAATTTTTATCAAATTGTCAATGAAGCTACACACATAACTGTTACTAATGCTTCACTACTTGACGTTATTGTATGTAATTATTTGAACATTGTCTCTTCGGTCGGAGCTTTAACAGTGTCAGATATCTTAAATTTCTGCTAAAGTCACATAAAGGTTCTATACTTATCGCGATTTTAAACATTTCGATGAACATACAGACAGACATACAGACAAATCTCTAAACAAGATGTAGAACCTATAATTGATAGGGATTTCCAAGACGAATATTTTTCTAAATGCTAGAACAAATGTTTTCTTCATTTAAGGCTTACTATTCTACAAAAAAATATCAGGTTTATGGTACTATCTTTAGCAAATAAACGGATAATTGCATATTATCAAAATTACATAATTCTTTAAATTAAAATTGTCTGGGTTATTCCTCAACTGACGTGTTCGCAATTTTATTCGATATATGTCACTGTCTAGATCAAATATGGTCCCATAATGAAAAGAACAATTACATGTGGATGACCTAAATTAGTTCTTTCGAGGAAAATAGATTTCTCGTATATCCTCCTTCTGTACCAATTTTCAGCTCTTTCTATTGAGAAATAATGGCGCTATATAGCTTTTTTTAAAATCGCTATTTTTGATTTTTTCCCAATATTCAGCATTCTTGGATCTGGTTGGTTTACGTTGATGGCTACTAAAAGACGCATTTTTTTTCTAATTTGCGTCATCCTGCATATTTTACGATTTCTGAGATGCCAATGGTGAACTGTGGAAAACCGAGCACCCTGTATACATTTGTTTAAAGTTTTCCATTACCACCATAAAGCGAAACTTGTAAATCATTGGCTTATAGCATATACGTCCGGAGTATGAAATACATATTAGAATATTTTTTTATCAGATTTAAAGCTGTACACGCCATATGTCAATTAGGTGTCCTTAATGAAAATCAGCTGAATAACTAGATACAATTTTTTTTGGACATGTATTGTTCACATATATAAGAATATGCAAATTTATATATTTTAGACACATATTTTTTTTTAATATCACATTACTCATAATAGATTAATACCTACTACATATACGATATAAATTATTAAATATTACCTTATTCATTTTTCTTTTGATATTTGTAACTGGATTCGTATATTGCGTCAACACTATATAGTTGTCTATAAAGTATATCACATTCCAGCCATCTAGAGAGTCTGAAAAGAAGAAAAAACTATTTGAATACATTTTACCAAACTGTTATAAAATGTTTGCTTACAATACGTATAAAATTATATCTTACTCAAGCGGAAAAAATTGTTTTCGGCGTTTCTTAGAGACAGACTTGGACCACTATTTTTGTTTTGTATTTGTATCGGTAGAAGACACTAGTTTTAACTTGCAGAACTATGTTTTTGTTCGATACATATGGATTAATTGGATACAAACGTCTAGACGGTTTAAATCTTATCTTTATCTTTAGTTTCAACAAGAGCCATGTCTCTATCTATTGAAATTGATCTTAAATAAACAAACAATCACTAAAGGGCTCAACTTTCATAAATAATTTAAGGTCATCAGCAAAGAACAAATTATCACATTTTATTTCAGAAGATAAATAATTAATGAAAAGTAAAAATAACAGTGGTCCAAGGTTAGATCCCTGGGAACTCCCGATGTTGTTAAAAAATTAGAATGATGACCATTGTAAGCAACATATACGGTCGAAAGCCTTTGAGAAGTCGGTGTATACTACATCAACGTGTACTTTGGATATGAATTGAGTAAAATAAATAAGATTTGAAGCTGTAGATCTCTTCTCCATAAACCCATGTTGAAATGGAGAAATAAGATGTAGATTAATGAAATATTATCAACTTTATACGAAAGTTCGACATCATTTCATTTATAATAGTATTAATAGTACTTATAAATAAAAAAAGGAAAGCAGTATAATTTACATATTTTGTATTTCAATTCAAAGATGCTCTTGTTGAAAGATCCTTTATTTATCCCAGCTATATGATTGTTGCCAAGTAAAAGTAAAGTAACTTCAACAGAGATTCACTGGAACCGAGATTATAAAGTTTTATAATTAAAATGGACAATACAGTCGAAAACCTATGAGAAGTCATAGTATACTACATCAGCTTGTCTGTGTAAAATGTAGAAGAGATTGATGAAATTTCATTAAGTTTATACGATAGTTCGAGATCATTTGATTACCTACTCACAAATAAAAAAAAAGAAATTCAGCAGTATAATTTACATATTTTGTATTTCAAAAACGCGATTATTGAAAGATCCTTTATTTATCCCAACCCTGTGACGTGAGGAAAATCAGCGTAAATGGAATAGGGGTTGCAGTTTCCTAAAAAATAATCTGGCGCAATAAATCATCATATTCTTGACTTATAAAAAGTAACAGGTTGAGGCGCTGCCTTGGATCCCCTTCTATCTGGTAAAGCAATCGGGGATACTACGAAAAACTTTCTAAACACTTCATCACATCGTATCGGAGACGGGTTTCTGTTTTTAGCACCCAAGAGATGTCACCTCATCGTGTCAGCTGGTTATTTATCCGTTTTTTTCTCCAGTGACACATTTTACATCATCACCGTCATGTGACGTCTTTTTGAACAAGTTGTTTTCATTCAACTTTGTCCGTTCCTTGTTTTAAATAAAATTTATACGCAACGAAATTGGAGGCATCAGCTGTTTGAAAATGAAGCAGATAAGAATGAGATGATTCTTTCTTAGTATCGTTGATATTGTAATAATTTTGAAGGTGAATTTAATAGTTCAAAGGAAATGTTTAGATTTATTAATTTTTAGAGATATACAGAGTGTTTCTTATAAGAACCGACACAGAGTAGGTGAAGGGACGGGGTCGAAAAAGTGGGGCCAAATATTCTCTAAATATCTATCTCTAAATTACTTTAACTTGGAATAACCAAATTTAGTAAATGATTTATTATTGATCTTCTTGAATATGAGTTCAAGTAGGTGTTCATTGAGGGCGAGTCACCCTTAAAATTATAAGTACTAAACTTTATTTTACCATTGAACGAATTTAAACAGAATGATAATATCTCGCGCAGAATTTAATTTAAAACACTTTACCTTTTCAAGGTTTTCAAGAAAAATTGCATTAATTGAAACAAGATTTTAGTGTTTACTAGAAGAAATTAAAAAGTCAGTAGTAGGCTTTGTTTTTAAAATTTGACTGTTAGTAATAAAACTATAAAATAAAATACAAAAAAAAAAAAATAATAAAACTGAAGAAATTGTTTACCCACCACTTCCTCTCAAACATAAATTAACCTTTGAAATTGAAATTTATTATATCTAACAAATGACGATCGTTACTTATAACGTTACATTTAATCGTGATACGATTCCACGAACCTTCTCGAGGTTCAATTGGCGAGGAAAACAAAATCCTTTAATGTTCCCCAAAGAAAATAACCACATTTGTTGAGGTCTGGCGATCGTGGTGGCCATGTTTGACGACAGTTATCGTCCTAGCCATTTATTTGGAAACAGTCTAAGTTGCAACAGTAAATCTTGCGATGAAATAAGTGACAGTATTTTGTAGAAACGGTTGGACGGTTTTGAAACCATTTCGGTATAACTACGATTAACGACATTACAGTTAAAGATCTCTGATCATCATGCAATCTTTTGTGAACTGGCGCTCTCTTATTCTCGTTGTCCTGCCAAATTTGTAGTTTACAGCAACTTCAGAAATTTTTCATATAATGATTTTTTAGTTGACTTAAATAATGTGCAGTGGACAAATATCCTTTACATCAATGATATTGATAAAAAGATAGCATTTTTAAATACCAGTATCTTAAAATTATTTGATAGACATGCTCCATATATTAGGTCTGGTATAACAAACCCTATTCACCCTGGATTACTACTAACGTAAAACAGTTAATGAAGGAAAGAACCAAAGCACTTACTAAATTTAAACGGACTAAGTCGCAAATAGATTTTAATTACTACACGCTGTTACGTAATAGGTTAGTAAAAATTGTTCGTGAGGAAAAAGCTGCAAATCTGAGTTATCAACAGAGAAATCCGAATAAAAAAGAAATGTGGAAGGTTTTGAGGTATTTAAATGTAAGGCAAAATAAAAATATTAACATTCCTGCCAACTTAATGAATTGTGATGAAATTAATAACTATTTCCTATCAGTATTTAGTACACCTGATAATTGTCCTGAAACAACTTCATATTACGAATCTAACAGATTTAACGATACCTTGCATTTTCACTTTGATTTACCTAACATTGATGAGATAAAGAGCATTATTCTCGACTTAAAGTCCAATGCAACTGGAGATGATCAAATTTCTGCAAAGATGCTGCAGTTGTGTTCTGAGGTTATATGTCCTTATGTAACACATATTGCTAACTGTTGCTTGGAGTATGGCTACTTTCCACAATTATGGAAGTTATCCCTTATTAGACCTCTTCCTAAAATTAATTTGCCTACATCTTATAGTGACCTTCGTCCTATCAGCATTCTACCTGCTATATCCAAAGTTTTGGAAAAAGTTATACAAAGGCAACTATTTACTTATATAACGAATAATAACATTATTTCTGAATATCAGTCAGGTTTTAGGAAGGGATTTAGTACTACTACATTACTGTTACATTTATCTGACTGTATACTATCATCGCTTGATACGGGTATGGCTACTACGCTGGTGCTGTTAGACTTTTCCAAAGCGTTTGATAGTCTAGATGTGTCTTTATTGTGTGCTAAACTTAAATATTATGGCTTTGACAATACATCTTTAAATTTCTTTTCATCATATCTCAAAGGGCGGCAGCAGAGAGTTGTGCTTGAGGGTTTGCAGTCAGGCATAGGTAGTGTTACATCGGGGGTGCCGCAGGGGTTGGTTTTGGGTCCTATTCTCTTTTTAATATACACATCCGACATGTTTAGTAAAATAAGTTCATCTCAAATGCTTGCGTTTGCAGATGATACTCAATTGTTTTTTTCATTTGATCCTAGTGATCCTGTTGCGGCCAGTGCTTGCTTGAATAGTGATCTTTTGGCAATATCTAAATATTCTAAAGCTCATAATTTAAAACTAAATTTGAACAAGTGCAGTGCCTTACTTTTCTGTTCCAAATTCAGAGAGCGTTTACTTAAAACTCAACTTGTGTTAAAACTTGATGATGAATTTATACCCATAAAGCAATCTGCAAAAAATCTTGGCATTATATTTGATTGCCGACTTAGATTTCAAGAGTATATATCACTGATAATTAAAAAATCTTATTTGGCTCTTAAACACCTCTACAGGAGTAGAAATATTATGACATTTGAATTGAGGCCGAATCAATGGTTTTATCTTTTGTAAATTACTGTCTCATACTTTACTTTCCGTGTTTGGACAGTGTAACAAAGTATAGAATTCAAAAAATTCAGAACTCGTGTTGCAGATTTGTGTTTGGTCTGAAGAGGTATGATGTATCAGCTAAAATAAAAGAGTTGCATTGGCTTAATATTGAAAATGTTTTTAAGTACCATATGTCTGTATTTGTGTATTTGTTTCAATCTTCTACTCCTTCTTATCTTCGAAATAAGTTTATTTTTATGTATGAGACACACCCCGTTCAAACTAGATATAATTTTAAATTATCTCTTCCTAGGTACTCCACGGCGGTATTTACAAGATCTTTTACTTACAATTCTATTAAAATTTATAATAGCCTTAATGATGAACTAAAGATTCTATCTGTGAACAGTTTCCGTAAAAGAATTAAAGAGTTTTTCTTATCTTGTCAGTAACGTGCTAATGATAAAATATATTTGAATTGTAATGATTGTAATAGTAGAATTAAGTTGTTTTTGTTATGTTAGTTTTTATTTTTTTTTGTACCTTATACTGGGTTAACTAAAGTAGCGAAAGCTAGATTTCGCCCAGATGTTGTGTGTTCTTTGTAATCACTAATAAAGACCTTTTATTATTATTATTATTATTATTATTATTATTATTATTATTATTATATGGAAAGAAGAAAATAACACTGCTTTTACTCTAAGGTGATACTTCACACCATACCTATTCCATAACAGATTTCTTTACTTTATCAACAAGGGACATACAATCAAAGTACACAGATAGAGAAAATATTTAACCGATCATGGGGAGACTCTATTACATACATTTCAAATGCATGGGGTATTGGTGGGAAGATGACGCACGGCAGGGCGGGCTTAGTCAGTACTCCCCTACTCTCCTACGCCCACGGCCGAACGCCAAACTAATAGTGTGCTATACGAAAACTGGTTTAGTCCGCCAAAATAGGGGAGGATGCGTCAAGCTTGGACGGCGAGTAGTGGAAGGAATTATTCTTAACATTTCATATGATCGGTTAAATATTTTCCCTATCTGTATGTTGAATGTATGTGTAGAATATGCTGCATTGTAAGTAAATCAAATGAATCCTTCAACGCAATTAAGTAAAAACTCAGGGGAGAGAGACAAGTAGATTTAATACAGATCCAACCCTACCCAAAGACATTAGCATGCAATAATATTTTTAGGGGCTTGCAGAGTTCCGTAGGTTGACCATCCTTGCCTTTATAATGACACTGAATAGAACAAAGCATTTCGGGTAATAAATTTTCCAAATTACTCTAATTGAGTAGGGGGCCGTTCTAATGAAGACCCTTTATAAATTCGCCTTTTGTTAAGATAAAGTAATAAAAATTTATTTCAGCTTCAAGGCAGTGCAATGAGGAACAATCCTTTGCTATGAGAAGGAAGTTCAGCTTCCAACACTTTGCCAACAATTTAAGTACATCACAATATAAAAGTGACTTGTTATTGAAAATTATTCTTAATCATCTCCTTTGCCGTAATGAAAATTCTAAAGATGAATTGTGACATAAGCTGTTGTAATGCCGAGGAACACTTACTTACTATTATAAATCATACAGGCTCGTATGTCCTTTTTAATGATGCAATCATTGATAAAAATTTGTTTGTAAGTTCACGTAACTTAACGTTGGCGCGTAAAGTAACATAATAAATTCGTAAATGAAATAAGTACATTGTAAAATTGCTGAAACAAACATGGATAAAATTCTATACTATACAGGGTGAGTCAGTCATAATGTCAATTGTAAGAGGAGATAGGGAATAATGAGTATAATGCGAATACGGGATTAAAAAAAAATCTAAATGCATATTTACACCGGAAAAAATATTTTCAAATCATTCTTTAAACCCCCTTTTCAGACTGTCACTGACCGCTGACAGCCTTGGTCGTTTACAGCTCACAGTTCAACTCGATGTCGACCTGATGCAATGTTGTCAAGTTGTAATATTTTTCTATAGAGTACCTACCTACTTAGGTTTTAGACATCACAAATAAACGGTTGTACTGACTATTTTAGAATATCATTTTTTCTTGCTAAGTTCAAATTAAGCCAATAATAATTTAAACTGTTAATATCCAATAAAATTAAATAATAATAATCAAATAATTTTATTAAAAATTGCAAGTAACGCGGTCCACTCAGGTTTTCCGGTAGAAAATACGGCCCAATCAAACGATACCCGTACACTCGCGTGTCGATTTTTCTCTGAGCAAATGTAGCTGTTATGACTGCAACAAAACTCCAACGTGTCTAATAATAAACCGAGTAATAAACCATTTACGTACATTACATAAAAAACCTATACCCAATAGGTAAATTATTAAGAGAAGCTGAAAAGTGTTTCGTGTTTAAATACTAAGTAATAAAAAACCATCGTGTTGTCGACAGAAAACTGTCCAAGACGGAAATGGCACGCCGCTAATCTAAGTTATCTTGACCTACCGTATTATTTGGTCAATAACCCAGTTACCTAGTTTTTGTACTGTTATTTAACGACAAGGAGTAAAACTATTTTTTTAATCTAGATATATGAATGAATTTTCCTTAAATATTGATTTATTTGTTAATAAAAACAAATGTAAATAATAAATAAATGTTTTCGAATGTTAGGTTATTACAGTTTAATAATTTTGATATTACGTTTTCACTACTTTTTACAAATAAATATGAATTTTTAGTATTACTCGTAAGTATAATTAATTATTCAGTTTGTAGTTACGTACATCTAGCCTAGAAATTTATTGTTTTTTATGGTACTAACCTGTTTACAGCTCACAGTTCACATAAAACTGCACTTATCCGTTCATAGCACTTTATTAATAAAATTAGGGTCAGTCACATTTCGTAAACATTCTCCGTATAACACTACCATTTCCACATATTCGGAATATGTAAAATTATGCGTTGTGAATTTACGCCAAATACGGGAGGTGAAACCGAAATAAACAAACTACTGCTTACTGCTTGTATTCTCTCCATCCCCCCTCCAAATGTGTGCCATGACCTACAAATTTGGGAGGAAAGAAATGCGGGAAATGCAGAGTGCTAAATGGAGGTAAATTTGAATAACACGCTGATGTGTTAGACGATATTATGTATGTAAACATGATGTGGCATCGATGGTTTGATACGGCATTAGATTGTCGTCGGGTGCGTCATCAGAAAGTTCGTAGCGCACCAGGAGCATCGTGTTACTGATTTTTATAGGGTGATTTGTTTATTTTTTTAAAGGTCGAGTAAAAAAATTTTTTTTCGATTTTCTGCCTTTATTAGCCCTCCCGAATACGTGGTTAAAATTAATTACATTATGACTGACTCACCCTATATTATGTGGTAAATTTGCAACTATTATGCTAAATTCCATCGTAAACTTCCGAAGCTATAATTTGTATTGATATACAGGATGAACCTTAAATAAGTACCAATATTTCAACTGCAGGTGTAGTTCGTTAGTCTAGTGAAAATTATTCTCAAAAATTTCAAATATTTACGGAGATATTATTTTTTAAAAAAATACCCACATTTTGAGGACCTCTGACCAGATAGACTACTGACGTAACCTAACAAAATAAACCATATAATTTACTGAAGGCAAGGTTGCCATATCGTCTAGAAGATAAACAATTTTTTAACGTAAATTTAATTTTTGCTGATGCTTCTAATGCACTTGTTTTTAACAATAAGTGAAGCAAAATTATAATAAAAACAACTAAAATATGAATTCCCGTAAGTTCGATACTATCAATTAAAGTGTTTAGGAAGTTACTTTGTTCAATGATTCCAAAAATTATCCATAAACATGCGTAAAAGCTATGTAAACAGTTATCCACATTTTAGAAATAAATAGTATTGTATACTGCTAGAAAGATTATCACAAATGATACCCTTAAATTATTTTATGAAGAGTAACAAAAACTATGATTTTCACACAACACCTGGCATCGCTGTGGAATTCACATCCATCATGACTTCTCAATTTCAAAAATAATGAATTTATTCGTTACTTTTCAAAAGCACTGTATGCTCAAAGGATATTTAGCGATCCTAGAATTTGCGAAGATTTAGCATACATACATTTTAATTATTGATGAATACCTTCAATTATATATCATCTTAAAGCAACTGTGACAGCATCACGATATTCAATAAATAACGCAGTAAATATTGTTTGTTATTTGCGATCGTATATTTCTCAGTTGCAAGGACCTACTGTTGAACATGTGAAGAAAAAATATAGTTGTAGAGCAATCAGAAATTTCTTGACTTTATACAGTATAGTAAATCTTTTTGATGGCAAAGAAGTAGATTTTTTGAACCAACCCTGAATGTGCCATCCATGAAAAATTATATATATATCTTAAATATGCCCCAGTGACCTCTGCAGACATTGAACACACGTTTTTGAAACCGAAATGGATTATTACCAAGTGCCACAGCCTAAAGCGGGCCATTCACTAGGCGAACTCAGACCCGAGTTACGACTGCGACCAGACCCGGACCGATCCTTTCTACTCCATACACTAAACGGGCAGTTGTGGTATTATCAGTATTTCTCTGTTGACGATGAACCACTGCGACGCGTAGATATCATGCCGCCGTTATCACGGAAAATCGAAATTGCCGTAATTGTCGGAGCAGTAATAATTTTTGCATAGGAAAAAAAAAGAAACGAGTGTGGACAAAGAAATGATTACGCAAAAGGAATCAGTATACTCATTTACGTTTGCTACAAGATACCCAGTCATGTGAACCTTCCGATATCGTAAACTATTTTCGAATGGACAACTATTTTCTCTATAAATACTAATAAATTCTTCCCAAAACTCACGATTATCTTAGAAAGACATTTTTAGAAAACAATAAAAAGACTCCAGTCGCAGTCGTTGTTGCAAACTGCCCACACATAATGAATCAGCACGGATCAGTCCGAGTCGTGTCGTGAGTCCGTTTATTGATTCTGCGGACCTGCAACCATACCACGACATGCCGGTGCTATTACATTCACGATAGGATGGGTCGGCCGACTGGGTCCAACAGACTCGTCCGGCGGACCGGTCCGCCCGTGAATGGCAGGCATAACACCTGAACATTTATAGCAGTTGCTGGTTATTCAATTTTATTCCGGTAATACAAGTGAACAGTTAGAGTGTTTTGTAAACTTAATATGAATAATGCTGGATATTAAAAAAATTGTACACAATAAGATATTGATTTTAACTTTTTGCAGATATATGTCTGCACCTCGGTGTCTACAGACATTAACTTATCCTAAGTATCTTAAGTGCGCCCCTGATAATAACGTCATTTGTGAACGAAGTGCCGACTTTAGTTATCACGAATGGCACTTTCACATTTACGAAGTCTCCACACTTAACTCATGAAAAAGCTATTCTAGAAAGAGCTTCTCCTGTGGAAATGATATTTCCGTAAATTTATATCAAGCTTTCGTTATTAAATTTTTTGTTTGTTCATACATTCACGTACGAAATGCTTCAGAGGCAGCGCATAAAAATCCATGTATATAAATTCGCGGCCTAAAAACCCGGCGAGTATATACAAATCATTTATCTCCAACAGAACCAGAAGATCAAGTTGTCTTTTTAAGTATTTTTTTGTCTGTTGTTCTAGCGAGATTGAAATTTATTTAAGCTGATCTCGTAAATTATGAGTAAACAAAAAGACGGCCGTGGTGGTCAGTGTGAGTGGCAGTTTGAGTGGTATGTTTGCTTTGAAAAGGGACGTCTGACAGAAATAGATGGAGTTTAATGATTTGGAAAGATTTTAACAAGATTTATACAAAGCGCTTACCGAAATATTCAAATAAGCTTCATTTTAGATAATTTTTTATTTTACATGTACGCCAGATCTGTATCTGCATCTTGTGGTGAATTGTTCTTTGAAGTTTCTAGAAATGTTTAGTTTCTAGAGTGTTACAGAATGATGTAAAAGATCTAGAGGAAGGTTTTATGTTAAAGAATAAGAAAAATAGTTTATATAAAGATGGACCTGGAAATGCCTCATTTTCAAGATTGTTTAAAATTTTCTGCCTTAAATAGTATCTTCATTTCTTGAAAGCCGATGGAGATAATGATAAAAAATTCGGTACACAATAATATATATGAAGGGCTGCTTTTACGTGTGTAAATTTCTCTTGTAATATATTAGCAACAGTGGCGTTCGTGCAGTTAAATACTCATTTTTAGCAAAAAAACTGATTCTTGGACTATGGAGATGCATTCCTTGACCGTCAATTACTATGTGCAAAACTTTTTCGAATATTCATAGACGTTTGAGGAAAACGGGAAAAGTAAATGTGAATTTTGTAGATTGTGTGGCGCAAAGAATTGCACAAACAGTGAAAAAATCAGGAAAATGTTTCACAAGCGGTTGAACAAAATCCTGCAATAAGTATAAGATGTCTAGCAAATGAATTAGGGAATAGGAAGCATGTTAATGATTGACGAATCATCCAGCAGCAGCTATATCCTTATCATCTGGAGGGAGTTGATTTATTTCTTTTATTTTGTTCACGGATGAAGCTTCATTTATCAGAAACGGTGTTATTAATTGTCACAAAGAACATTTTTGGGCGGATGAAAATACATACATTATTCATGAATCGCGACACCACCAGCAGTTTTTGGTCAATGTGTGGGCAGGAATTATTGAAAATTGTTTGGTTGAACCTTTTATATATAAATTAAATAGACAGGCATGCCTGGATTTGTTACAGGAAAATCTACCTATTCTTATAGGAGCTGTCCCTCTTAATTTTCGATGTTGTTTATGGCTTATGCACGACGGAGTACCTCCTCATTTTAGTCGCAATGTCGATATTGGACTGGTCGGCACGAGCCTACTCCTTAGCCACCCCTATCACCCGACTTAAATCCATGCGATTTCTATCTTTGAGGGCATCTGAAACAACTGGCACACACTCACATTGCGAATGAATCTGCATTAGGGGAACGTATTACCAATGCCTGTGAAGTAATACACCAAACACCTGGAATATTCCGAAGAGTTAGAAGACAGATTCGAAGACATTTAAGGCATTTAATTTAAATTCGAAGTTTAATACACTTTCTTTTCTAAACAATTCGCTATACGTTTAATTGTATCCTGAATGTCAAAAACGAATGTTACAAAAAGTGTTCTTCATTCTAAGTTTTATTTTTTTCTTACTGAAATGAATGAACTCTTTTAATTTGTTTTTACAATACATACGTTTTTGGCATTCACTGGAAATGTATTATAAAAAATAATACAGTAATAGTGTGTAGCATTTATAGTTCAGGTCAATCTTAGAAAATCTTGTCTAATATGATTTTTATTACTCGTTCAATGTTTTCAGAAATTATTTTGTTGAAAACTAGTTAGATTCTCTTTAATGTAAATCAGACATTTAAGGATGAATACACAAGGAATGCAATATCAGTGTTTATAAAAGTATAGTTAGTCAACCTGCCTTAGTTGTGGACCATGTCGGTTAGATGGCGAGGACCACAATGTGTGCAAAATAATTTGGACAGCCCTAACAAGCTGGACCAGCATGGGTTTTTGTATTGGCTTTCTTTATGAAATCTTTGTCGGAGTCTTTATTTAATATTCATTCCTTTAACAAAGTTCCACACATTTTATCTAGGTGTCACTGTACAAAATTTTAAAAAACTCGACAAAAATTTTTTATTACTACGAAACACGTGCAAAAAAAGCTCAAGGCTATCGCTGTTTACACAACATTCCAATTCTATCCATATGTGAACTGAGAAGGCACGATGCAAAAACGAAACAACGAATATAAATATAAATTCTACAGAATTTAGAAGTATTAAATAGGTTACAAGTTTTTAGTGTCTAACAGAATACACAAATTAATCGGATCAAATTGCAGCATATACAAAAAGTTGTAGAGATGTTACGGTCAAGTTTGTAATTAATAAGGCGTTTTAAGTTTTAAAATTTAGTTGGTGCTGAATATTAAAAATATAGGTTAGGTATTCATTGAAAATATGTTTTGTGTTGAAAATACATACTTCGTTATATATTCAAAGTAATCTAATGTACAGGACGATTTGCTTAAGGATCATCGTTAATAAAGACGTACCTAAAATTTATGCAAAAAGGATTAAAAATTATAAACAAAGATAGGTACGCAAACGCTAAGCATTTTTTAATTATATATAGCCTAATTACAACTTTCATATTCATATCTCATCACTAAATTCCAATATTTTTCTGTTTTTCAATTTTGTAGCTTTAAATATTAGTAACTATTTGAAAATTTGAGGTATATTGCATAAATTAACTTTCCTGTATCAAACTGTTAATTGTCGAGCTGTATTAGAATTTTTGTTATAATATATACATAGATATGGATATTCTCATGCAAAAATTATTGTTTGTTCAAATGTGATTAAAAACAGGCCAACTTTAAAATTCCGAAACTTTTATTATGTCAGTAAACATATTATACGTATATTTTTAAACTTTGATGATATTTTGATTGTGTCACAATTTGGCCGTAGTTTTGCAGTAAAAGACTGGTGAAAACTATTTTTTTGGCTTATATTTAAACATACAAATGTGCAGGTGGCTCGATAACTTTATACAGGAGACAAAAAAGAAATAAAGATAAATCAGAAAACGCTGCAGAATGTGATTTTTTCTAAATATTTCAAAACAATAAATCTAGTGTTCCAATAATAATTTTGCACAAATAGTCATTAAAATTTATCAATTTTGTGGCATAATATGAAAGTTTAAGATGAATATTAAAAATAATCAAAATATGTCTAGCAGATTGTAAAACAATTCTGTCGGCTTACACATATAAAGATATTCAAACGTTTTGAAGTATTAAATACTATAAAATTGTATATCAGTATAATGGTAGGTGGTTATTTGTAAATTTTAATATAGCCTATAGCATATTAATATGTCAAATAATCTTAAAAATATACGTAATATAAACTAACAAATGCCTTCTCAAATCCTGCTAGGGACAATTTGACCGCTTGCGTAGGATCTAATATTTTTGTACTGTCACAACATTTTTAAATTATATAATATTACTTGAAAACTGATCTAAAGAAACAATAGTAGGAGTTATAAAATTGTTAAAATTTTTTTATCTAACAGCCAAAATCTTGAGAGAGAAAGTTAGAGCAATGTTTACCCTATAACCCCCAGGTTTGGTATGCTTATGACTAATTATGCGGAATTATTTTCTTTCTCATTTTCAAATTTGTTTACTGTACCTCGATTCGTTTTGAAAATATTTAAAAAAGTAAATAAATTTTGGGGTCTCATTTTAAGGAGCTATAGCTCCGTTAGGGGAGGTTGCATTACTTATATGTATATTTTTTAAATAAAAAATAGAACTATAAAAAAATGTGAAAATTAATAGAGCATGCTAACAAAGTTGACCGTCGTCAATGCAATAATTTATAGAAGTTCTAATAATACAACACTGTAGTCGATGAACATGTTAATTGACTTGATTTAAGAGCTTTTATGTAGATAATATTTAAGTAATTAGGTATGAATTTTCGTATATATAATATTCCATTGTTTGTGAAAAATAGAAGAAACTTAGGCATTCAAAAGTTTTCATTAATGATTTAAGTATCGTCGTTTTATCTCTTGAACTGAATTATCTGCTTGCTATATATACATAGGTAATTATAAACTATTATTTTACCAAAATTAATAAATTAATGGTTATTGATATGTTTTTTCTTTCAACTAAATCATTTCCTTTAATTAAAGCTATTAATATTTTTTACATATCAAATCAATATACATAGGTACTCAACTAGTGTTTGCTAAAAATTGTATTGTACAAGTTTGTAACTTGGTGTTGTATAGTTGTAACAAATACGACTAAACTCTTTAGAGAGACCTTTCTCACTTAAATTTTTGACTTCTGGCTTAATCCTAAGAAGTATGTTTGTAATTTAAGTTATGTTTCATAAGATTTGCAACCAAATAAGTATGTGAAACTAACCATAATAGTGTTGTTTGTTAGCGAAAAATAGCTTAACGTTCATTCGTAAATTATTAATGACACCTATTTTAAATCAACGGAACTAAATATCCAAACATATTAAATTTGGTTTAAATGTCCACTTTGGACAACCCTTGAGACAAATATCTTCTAAATAGTACATATGCTGCCATCTCTTGTCAACTTATTAAATCCTGGGTTGACTAACTATATTTTTATAAACACTGGCAATATTCAATAAACTTATTATTACCGTTACCTCTGTACTGAAGACCGGCAATAATTCGTAGATCCGTATACACTTCCTTTGTAACCGAAATAGAGGAATGACATGATTGACCCCAGTTTAAAATTGAATAAATCTTGTTAGAATGAAATCCAGCATGATAAGTTGTTAATAAAGTTTCAGTTGCAATTGATGTAGCAATGCTCCTAATAAGAATTTTGTTTAGAGAAATTTTTAGAAAACTCAGAAATATGTGCTTCCCAAGTCATTTTTTGATCAATGCATACCCCCAGAAATGTAGCCTGAGATGAATAATTAGTAGCTCTACCATCCACTTGTCGTAGAGAAAACATGATTTTACTTTATCTTTGTTCAGAGATAATTTATTTGTATGCAACCACTGATTTATATTATCTCTTGTCGCTACTACGCTTTTTTGAGAGTTCCAAAATTATTATCACTGTAGTTTAAATTTACAATTAATATCGCTATTAATCATGCCTTGTGGCAGTCGATACTTAATAGGCAATTTGTCCAATTCATTTCCATTTTTTCAAATATGACAAAAATAAAATAGGTACAAAAGTTATTAAAGTTATAGTATTATACATTAAAATAGTATAGAATTGATTGCAATTTCTGCTCACATTTGTATTGCAAGTGTTCAGAAGCTTGTTAAAAACGACATTTTTACAGCTGATTGTGCCTAGAGTACGTATATTTGGGCAGATCTCCCAGCTTAGTGAATTTAAGGAAGGGTAGATTGCTGGATTGCGCGAAGTAGGTTTGTCGGTGAGAGAAATTTCTAAGGACTTACAGATTGTTACGTACCACAGTGTGGTGTTGCCAGGCGTGAACAAAGAGCGGGTGATACCGGCCGTCGTAGAGGAACCACATAGATCAATTTAACAGCAACTGGACTATTGCAAAGCAAAGGTTTGAAGAAGAGAGGGGGGGAGGTCAGTATATGTACAGTATTTCGCCAAATAGGATGTTTTGGCCTCTTGTCTTATAGTCCACTCGTCAACATCGATCTAACCGCTTACAATGGTGTAAAGAGTGAGACCAAGATTGGGATCAGGTGATCTTTAGTGACGAATTTTGGTTCTGCCTGAGGATGCATGATGGTCTTGCAAGGGTGAGAAGGCAACGGTTAAAAACTCAATCCAGAATTTAGCAGAGAGCGTCATGTCATCACACAGTAGGCGTTATAGTATGGAGTGCTATCGCGTATGGTAGCAGAACACCACCATCGTAATGTTTTTATTGGATGCAACACGGCAGCCCAATGTTACATCCAGGTGGAGCCATATATGATTCCATATGTTCACACCAGCCAAAACGCCATTTTCCAGCGAAGCAATACTTAACCTCTTTTACCAGACAAACAATAGCCTTTATTGATCAACATTAGATTAATCTTTTGCATTGGTCACCAAAATCACCAGATCAGTCACATATTGAACAAGTCTGCGCAAATTGGCCGCAGATTGCTGTATTCTCCTCCTCATCGCAGACCTTAGCAGCTCCTACCCTTGAATGAGAAACCCCAAGAACTTATCGACAATGTTTTACTATATTAGAAAGGTATTTTACTGTAACTATTCAATAAGTGACCCTGAACCTGTATCAAAAATTATTAAAATCTAAGATATATAGGCGCTTACATTTCTTTGCATGTAGTATAATAATCACACTGTAATATGTACTGTTCCCAATTTTACTTTTCCAGGCATGTTCTCTTTTCTTAGACATTCAAATAAAATAGGGTATTATACGCCGAGTACAAGAGAAACCTTATTTTCCCGCGGTTTAATTTATAACCAGAGGGTCCGAATACAAAAACTAAAATAACCCGAACCTTTATTGTCACCAAGCATGAAGGATACATAATTTTTTCCGATCGTTATCGTAAATATAAGGTCTTCAAGACCCTACACCTGTCATCATGAATTCTTTTTATTATTATTATACCTAGCAGGAACTTATATAACGCAAATATGTTGGAAGATGAGTATAAGTACCTAGTTAGGTACAATGCGGCCTGTTTTTATCAACGTACGCCTAATACAAACTGGAAACAGCTGATGGAGTTAAGTACATTTTTCTTAAAACTGCTGCTTAATTTTGCTGTTCGCCATCTTTTAGGCAAACAGTTTCTATCACATTATCTAACTTTATGAGACACTTATGTCAATTAATCAGTTTTATTATTATTTATGAGTTTTGTGTGAGTTATAAAAACTCATATTACTTTCTAGGTATGTATGCACTGAGATTTCCTACCAGGTTTCATTTAAATAGAACATATTTAGTTCACGTGACACAAAGAGCAAAGACATGGGGAAATTATAACCAAGACATGAAGAGGTAGGTAGTGAACGAATCCGTCGTGATGTAAAAGAAAAAATATCATGTTCTGCAAGTTCATTCACTAGCAAAGCAAGAAAATGTTCCCTTTTTCCAACTAATTTTACCTAATTTTATATACAAAAAATTCAAAGACTGCAACCGCACCTTTATTATACAAGGTGTTTCTAAAATGAGTATTGAAAATTTCAGTGCATGTATAAGTCAAATGTTGATGAAAACCTTATATGTAAGTTGTATAGTTTTAAGGGAACGGAGGCTAAAGGAGCTGCCACCCCTGAAAGAGGTAGTTTAAAAAAAGCCTTTTTCTAATTTTAACATATAAAGTAAAATTTTTTTCCACGGTCGGGAGTAGAAATCAGTTTCTATGACATCAAAATTAAAACAGAAGTATTCGATTATTCCCAAGGGAGTATAATGCTGCCAATGGAGTTTACATTATGGAGATCATTTTTCATGCAAAAAAAAGATAACATTGAAATTATTTATTGACATTTAAATTAAATGTTACATTTGTACAATTTTCAAAATTAATATTAGAAGGAATATTACTTTCGCTTACATTTACAGTTTTTGTGATTGCGCTAGTAGTGGTACCTACTAAAACCTGATTAGCAATTTTGGTCCTATTCTCAATGGAGTTCTCGACATAACCCTCAGCGACTGTCGTTGATTTCCAACCAGCATGACGCTTTATTATCGTGATATCCACACCAGCATCTGCCAGTAATGTCGCTGAAGATCTTCGTAAGCAGTGACCAGTATAACATGCAACATCAGGTAATTTTAAATACGAAGCTATTACACTCGGAATTTTTCCCATGGTATTCTTGCCAACTGGCTGCGAACTACATTTTCCTGCTTTGTAGTACAAAAAAAGGCGCTTATGCTTGACGTGGGGAGGACGAAGGGACAGGTATTTTCGAAACAATTCAACCATATTTCCCACATCGGTAACCAGAAAGGTTCGTGGAATCTTTGTCTTAGTGTTTGGAATTTTTACAATCAAGGAAGAGCCTACATCCTTAATATCATCTACAGTTAAATTGATTAGTTCATCAGTTCGGTCGATTTCACCCTTTGTCAATATTTTCGATTTGTTCGCTTGATATCCGTCACCGGTTCTTTTAAAAAATGCGATCAGCTTGGGGAATTTGCTTATATCTATGTTGTCGTAAATTATCAAGCATGACTTAACCATAGAATATTGCGCCCATAATGTGGAAGACTTGTAATTCTTTGCATTTTCACTGAAGTATGCCAACAAAACATTCTCGCTGTATACTTGAACATTTTTCTCGGCGCACCACTTTTTGAACCGATTTTAGACTATATCGTATAAAGATCTTGACTTCGTAGGCAGCAAATTGCTTATTGCAATATTTGCAGCCTCCATAATCTCTTCCGACTCACTGTGCTTCATTGTGCACTAAACACACTTTAAACTAAACCAAACTAGCACCTTAATTTGACAATTCTTTTTGTTTGTTTATTTTGTAGTTATGACAAAAACTCAACGACTACTAAATAAATGCTCAAATCCGAATACAATAATTCTGGTTCTACTTACTTCATAATGACAAAATATGTGTATTTAAGTTAATGAGACCGTGGAAAAAATAGTATATACCATTCGGGAGAGATGCTATTTTGTCCTCGGTGCATTGTAGCCCTTGGGCTTCAAATTGCACCTCTGCCAAAATAACGCATTTCTCTCCCTTATAGTATAATGTACTATTGTTATCGAAACAAGTGTCAAAACGTTCTACTTTATGTAACTAGTTATATAATGAAAACCATTATGCAACTGGTTACGAAAAGTCCGTTATATTACTAATTGCAACAAATAATTAAACAAAATACAACAGACTCATATTCTTGAACTTATCTTTAAACTCCATCTCTCTGTGATGCGTTCTTAATTTGAAATTAGTATTTTTTTGTTCTCCTATTCTCAGAAGCTTACTTTTCTTAATCTACCTACAATCCCATTTTACACGCTTCCTCCACTGTTCTCTTTACTCTAATTCCCTACAATCTCTTGCAATTATGGCCAAATGATCTGCATAACTTACTATCTAGATACGAACTTTTTGATATAAAACTTTTTTATTCCAAATATTGTCAAGAAGTTGCCCTATAATTTTTATACATTATTAACGCCACGTCCTATACAATTTTAACCCAACCAAACCTGCTCTGTAATAAACAATAAGCGACATTAATTTGTATATTTCATAGGTCAGTGGAGCGCGATTTCAAAACACTCATAAATTAGTCTTGGAAATAAATTCGTCTGGCCAAATTACAAGTCTCGGTCTGGCTGATAATTTATCCATAACGATTTAAAGGCTCGGTGGCACGCTACTTAATTGATCCGTCAAAATATAAATAATTAATGGGTGCAGATACAGATTTCTGCGGTGCGAATGAACGAAAACCAGGGCTTTCGAGTTTCAAAGCTAGAGACGGCGGCGTTGAATAGCTACGATGTGGACAAATTGGGTCGAAATACCAGTTTCCACCAATGCGAGACGAAATCCTAGTTTATATTTTCTATCCGCTTGTTTTTCCCAGATCGGTCACTTAAATAGACAGTGAATCATATTCAGGAAAAATAGTTCTTACTGTATTTTCGAGACCAATGCAAGCGATATACATGTGATGTTTATAATGTATAAGAATCATAATGCTGCTTCTTGATAATATTTGAAATAAAATGACCCCCCTAATTAATGAGGTTTTCCAGGTTTCCCTCATTCCTGCACTGAATAGTGGTTAGGGCCTACCAACGTAAGTCGTTCCTGGGCGCAAATGCGGCCTGCTTAATAATAACATGCCGCCCCCTCTCCCGCACAAGTCTCCGACTTCTGGGCTAATCCCTGTGATTAGAATGAGGGGTAGAGATATTATATTATTAGAGATATTAATTAGCAAAATAATTTGACATACCTGATGTTGTAACAAAATTTTAGGCTCGTCTTCAATATACTTCATTTTTTAAATATCCCCACAAAAATAAATCTAAATGATTCCTCCTCGTCTAATACCCTAGTATTAATGCTTGGACACATTGTAGGTACAAGGGACGGATATAATTGAGCCTCATATATGATACGCCACACTTCTGCAAGACGCCGTGGACGTCCTGGACCTCCATCGGTTGTAAATTTTCCGTGTCACACCTGCGTTTGCACTACACTTGCACTCACTGCACAGCGCGGTAAAAGTATATGATTTGGCACATGTTTACCAAGAAATCGTTCTGCTAAAGAAATTTAATTTCACCATAAATTAAAACGATATCCATCAACTGCGAGTTGCATTAGATGTAAGTCATTTTTGATATTTCACAAAAAAGGTAAGTAATACGATAAGTAATCGGATATTTGAAATCACCTGGCTAGAGACTAAAGTAGCCCAGTGATATAAAGGTTGAAACTACTAAAACTTTTATATTTTTTTCGGAAACTAAAGATTTCACAAAAAAAAAGTACGATATTGAGTCAATTTTTTATGAAGCATATATTCCCAAATTTAAATAAGTTCTGAAATTCTCAATAGAAATAGTAGGTGGTTGAGTAAAAACTGAAATGATTCTTTTTTTAAAGTCGTTAAATCGGTTTTCCAATTCTGTAATTGTGTAAATGTATTTTATACAAGTGAATATATATATATATATATATATATATATATATATATATATATATATATATATATATATATATATATATATATATATATATATATAATATACAACTTGTAAAAATAACAAATCATGTTTTCCGGGTGAAGACATGAAAAGCTTAATTTTATTTTTAAATCCTCTCATATGAGCATATAATTGGCAATATTCTGTTGCTTTTTTCGTAACTTCAAATTTAATTGAGATGTCAGTTCTCTTGAAAATGATAGATTTGATAAAAATTTTGCATCTATAATTTTATTTTCCAGTTCGGTAATATCGAACTTTAATTCATTTTTAAGGAAGGATTTCTTTACGTAGAGCGAAGAAACGTTGCAAACACTTTCCGGTGCTTAACCAACCAAATATTGGTGTGAAGTAACAAGTCCCCATATGTAGCATTTACTTTGGATAAAAAAAAAACAAGAAACTTTGTGTGGGTCAAAGCGCGATTGTCCCCTCTTATAATATTGGTTATTTTAACAAACACTTTCATGATATTCAGTTAATGTAAGAACTTTCCACATAGCACCTCTTGCTGAACAATGCAGTCTATCACAAAGCAGTTGATATTAGTTTGCCCTGCAAATCCAATTTCAGTTCCTATGATAGCTCTGGTTCCATCAGTGACACTGACACCTTCTTATTTACAGCTCCAAAAATATTCGTACACTTTGTTATACCATGGAGAGGAATAAGATCAAGCATATCCTCTGCTACAGTGACCTTTTGAATACTTCGAACAAAAATTACAAAATGGCCAATATCGCATAAGTCACTGCTTTCATTCAAGCAGAAAATATTTACATTTTTCAATTGTGTCGTGCAGTTTTTTGAATACAGATTGATTGATGTAATTTATATATCATGATAACACTACGACAGTTTCAAATTTGTTGGCAACTTTTATTTCATTTTTTTTTTGTTTTGCCAATCGATCACTTTGACAATCTCTTCTAGTTTGTTCTTTTAATCCGTAATTATAGTATTTCTAGACCCCTGTATGCTGCTGAAACTTTTTCTCGTATAACGTAGTGTAATGTCGTTTTATATTATATTCTTTAGCAACTTATAGTGCTTGCATTGAATTTTATTAATGCTCTTTGTGATTAGTTTGATCTTTCAACGATCATTATTCACGTAATTCACGACCATTAGATGGCGCTGTAAAATTCAAGATGTCGGATGTAGAGGTATAATTATTTGTATTCATGTAATTTGTTAGGTGAAAGTGTATTTTAGGACTTACCAAAAGGATTATTTTAACTTTAATGTAAGGCAAATAAATTCCTAGTATGCTCGTAACTTTTCAGATATAATGGTTCGGTTCGAGATACCATGAACTACTTGGAGGATCGAATGCGACCTCTAAAAGAAGGTGAAGTACATAATTTTGTCTGGGGTAGAAAGCGAGAAGCCCCATGTTGTCAAATACATGAGTTTACAGCGCCCGCTTTAGTTCAAGCACCCCATGAAATATATTTCTTTTATTAAATTTAAAAACATCCTTACATAATTCACAACATAATCTTGTTACCTACCATGTGTTTAGTTATCGGTGTTCCGGTTCTCAATTTAATTTTCCACTGCTTACAGAGTTTCGGGCCTACGGGAACTTTATGCAGGGAAATATCAGAACTAGGTACAGTAAGCGGAGCACCGAGGAACAACACAGATTTTCCGAAACTTTGCTTAGATATTCTTATGTTCTTATATATATTTTGCATTTTTATAGAATTTTGTTAACTAAATATCGTACGACCACAATAAACTTTGCAAGACTAAAAAATACAGAAAATTTCCACTACACCTACACATACAAAACAAATTTATTGGATTGTTGTTTGCGCGTGGCTACTCAAATGTTCAAGAGCGGTCTAGCGAGATCTCCATAATTCCAGTAACTTCGTTGCGATGTTCTATCTAGCGTCAGTCGCGTCACATATCCTATGTATGTGTTATTTTATTTCATCATTTCGTTATTGATCTAGAAATGACTCGCTTGTGTATATTTTGATTTACACATATTTTGTAAGTACATTTATTTCTGTCTTTACATACATCACTGTAATTATTTATTTAGCTTATGATTATGAAACTTTTTTTAATCAACAAAATTGGACCGAATAAAAAAATCAATTACATTACAACTTCTTCTCTGTTATTTTTTTTTCTTTTCCATTTACTTATTTGTACATCGTAATTTTGATATGAACGAATTCAGAATTTAGTTTACCGAGGATAAATTCTAACCTATATATAGGCTCGTTCAAATGCTGACCTAAATAAAATACAAATATTTATTCATGTTTCCAATTTGTGTCTACCAAATTAAGGGAGCTGGAATCGACTGGAATGACAAATCATTTACGTGAATAAGATCAATATGAAATTTGTTTGAACACATGTAAGATATACAGTAATGGGTCTGGATCATCTGGTTATAGTTTAAGTCAACCTATTAAGAGTACACTAATATGTAGGGAGCTAATATTAACAGAGATTGGTTTACGAAAACCTCTAATAACCATTATACCTAGTTGTATCAATTTCATTTGGAAAAATTTAAATAAAACAAATGAAATAATTATCCAGATGTTAAATTATATTTTAATTAATTTTCAAACACAGTAAATGTTCTTTGTTTTTTTCTATTTTCAGAAATATGATATTTTTGTCAAATCAATTGTTATATTTAGAAATGTTGTGTAGAAAACGTGTTTTTAACATTTGAATAACAGGTTTTATTTATATTATATATATATTTATTTTATTATATTAAATTCATATATATATATATATATATATATATATATATATATATATATATATATATATATATATATATATATATATGTATATATATATATATATGGAAATGGACGTATCTTATACGTGGCTCAATTATATCCGTATTATATACAGCGTGTGCAAGCAGTAATACCAAGGGATTGGACTAGGAGGATCGGTACCATGGCCGCCACGATCTTCAGACTTCAGATATCATTTGGACTTGTTTCTGTGGAGATATTTAAAAACTGAAGTATATCTTATTTTATTATATTTTATTTTACTTTACACCATTCAACAGGCGAATACCCAATTACAGAATGGGAAACACATAAAAAATATACAGTAAAAATAACAAACAAACAATATGTGAGAAATAAGAAAGATAAACACTAAACAGGTGCAAAATAAAGAAACCAAAACAAACTTAAATTAAAGAACAGAAAACATAAAAAAGTGTGTCAAATACTGCCAAAGTTGAGCAGGGAGGAATATAGACTGTAAAAATATAAAAATAGTTGCGGTCAATCAAAATTCTAATGCCTATTATATCCACCGTAGGAACAGTCAAAAATGGTGACATATCTAAACTGAAAACTTCAAAATCTGATTTAACGGCTGGCATCACACCACCTCCATTACTACTATTATTAGCAGTCAAATTACAGTCAGTTCTAAAAACATTAAATTTACTAATATTTAGAAATTCAGTATTTAAAATATTTCTGTGAAGCCAGGTTTCCAATAACGCCAAAGTATCATAATTACAAGCAAAAGTATTTTAATAAAATATTTGAAATTTCGTATTCAACCCACGAACATTTTGATAGTATATTTGAGGAATAGCATCAAACTGAGGCAGAAGAAGCATTGACTATACAGGGTGTTAAAAAAGAGTGTAAAATACTTAAGGAGGTAATAGTATGAACCAAAATAAGCAGAAAAGTTTCAGTAAACATGGGTCCGCAAAGTAACGGTTGCGGAGATACGGAATGTTTTATGTTTTTTAGCCCCTTTTTTATTTTGCAAAAACGTTGTGTATTTTGTTATAACATTTGGTTGATGTTTAATGAAATAAACAGTACGTATTTGACAGTTGTTCTCAGTGCAAATTTTCTTTCGCTATGGCTGGTTACTCTAACGCAGAATTAACAGACATGCATTTCATGTATGATGGTGCTAATGGGAATGCCACCGAAGCGCGACGTCTTTATGTTGACGCTTATCCAAATTCCCAGATTCCTTCACAACGGATGTTTGGAAGAATTCATTCAATTCGGTATCCACTCCTAGAGCAGAAGAAGAAATTCTAGCACTGGTAGAGCAGAATCCAGGTACGAGTGTGCGGAGAATATCAGCCGAGGTAGGAATTAGTGGTCCTCTTGTTTGGTGAATCCTTCACGAGCAACTGCTTTATCCATACCATGTGCAATGAGTACAGGCCTTAAATCCAATAAATGATCATCAAGCACGTTTGGTTCTTTGCCGCTGGTTTTTAAGTCATGATGCTGAAGACCCTCGTTTTCTTGTAAACATTCTTTTTACTCATGAGGCCGGGTTCACAAGAAATGGAGTGTTTAATTTTCACAATTCGCATATTTGGGCCGACGAAAATCCTCATGCTCTAATAGAATCTGGACATCAAGCACGTTTTTTATTAAACATTTGGATGGGTATTGTAGGTGACAGGTTTCTAGGTCCTGCTGTTTTACCAAACCGATTAACAGGCGCTGCTTACCTCAAATTTATGTATGAGTACACTGTATGAGTTTTTGGAATACATTCCTTTGAATCAGAGGCAACAAATGTGGTTCCAGCATGATGGTGCTCCAGTTCATTTTTCCATGGCCGTTAGAGAGCATTTACACTAAACTTTTCCACATAGATGGGTAGGAAGGGCCGGACCTGTTTTATGGCCTCCAAGATCGCCTAATCTGAACCCTCTAGATTTCTTTGATTGGGGATATTTGAAGACATTACTGTATGGTACTCCTGTAAATAGCCTGGAATAGCTGCAGCTACGGATTAATCAAGTGTCAAGAAATCCAAACCTAGGAGGGTGTTTTCGAAAGAGTTCGAATATCGTTGAGACGAATATGTCGTGCCTGCTTGGACATGGACGGAGGGCACTTTGAACATCTTTTGTAACTTTGTTTTTTGTTTGTTAAAAGATTCCTTTGTCGGTTTATTCCTAATAAAATAAAATGTTTGAAAAACGAATAGTGATCCATATCTCCGCAACCGTTACTTTGCGGACCCATGTTTATTAAGACTTTTCTGCTTATTTTGGTTCATACTATTACCTCCTGAAATATTTTACACTCTTTTTTTAACACCCTGTATTTTACTGGATACATCAGGGCAGGAGCCAGTGTATTGTGACAGATCAATCCAGTCTTAGCGCTGAATATACGAAGACGTGCTAGTGCAGTAGAGTAAAATTCGACTTGTGTTTAGTGACTATTGTGCTAGTGGATATCAGCTTACGTACCTGCTAAACGCGTGAAAAGATGTGCGCTGCCTCAGAATGAGAAGATTATTATATTAAATGTATTTAATGTATTGAAACACTTCAAAATCTGATTTAACTTAATCCTACCAACAATGTTGACGACATCGTGGAAAAGTGTTCCAAAATGACAGGGATTGGAAAATCGACTATCTACAGACTTTTAAAGGAAACAAAAAATTAACAAGATACTGTAAATCCCTCAAAATCATCAACTGGGAGGTCAAAGTCGTTATAGATGATTTCTTCATAAATGTTATCGCAGAAAAGCACTCATTTTATTTTAAAAAAGAAATACCAAGTAAACTTTCAGAGGACAACGATTTGCCAAAAATCAGTAGTAAAGTAAATTATGGGCCGTCTTACGAGAGTTGAATTTTTGCTTGGAAAAGCAGAACACGAAGTCAGTTCTTATCGATAAAGATGAAATTATTTGTTGGCGGAGATCTTAGTTAAGATCAATTAGAAAATTCCGTGACGAAGGGAGGAATATTTATTATCTAGACGAAACTTGGGTCAACGAGGGATATACTGTAACGAAAGTATGGCAAGATAAAAATGTAAAAAGTTTTCGACAAGCATTTTTGGATGGACTTTCAACAGGGTTCAAGACCTTCAGGTAAAGATGGCAGTTTACTTTTATTTGAATCTAAAGATACATGTGACTATCACGAAGACATGAACGCAGATGTTTTCGAAGAGTATTTTACACAGATGTTGGATCTTATTCCTCCGGGGTCTGTAATTGTCATGGATAATACCAGTTACCATTCACGGCAGACCGAGCGGACGCCTACGACTGCTTAGAGGAAAGCCGATATAATCCAATGGTTATCTGGAAAAAATATTTCTTTTGAAACAAATATGGTGAAGAAGGAACCTTTGACACTTGTCAATCTTAATAAAGATCAGAAAAAATATGATATCGATGAAATGGCAACAAATCGCCAAATAACGGTACTACGGTTACCACCTTATCACTGTGAACTTAACCCAATCGGATTAGTCTGGGCGCAGGTAAAAGGAGATGTAACGCGAAATAATACGACGTTTAAATTAAGTGACTTGAAAATTTTGTTAAAAATTCCTTGGAATGAGTAACTGCAGATAACTGGCAAAGATGTATACATCATGTACAAAAAGAAGAGGAGAAAATGTGGGAACTCGATAATTTAATTGGCGTTATTGTGGAACCTATCGTTATCAATCTAGGAGACGAAGATAATTCATCAGAATATTCAGAGGATGAATTATATATATAATTATATATATAATTACCTTTTTATTTTCTTTATTGTACATTTATACAACACTACATTTACTCACCATAATTTGAATTTTAAAAATACATATATTTTTGTGTGGAATAAAAGTCTATTCATTAAATTTAAATAAATATTTTGATAATAATATTGAATAATTTTATTTGAATTACTAAAAACCCTCTTAACTCGGTTATGATGCTTAAAGTAGCCTCATGTTTTGAAATGCTGTTTTTATATTGTTTACTTATACGAGAAATGGACCGAGAAATTGAAGCGGCATAGACAAAGACGGATTGTCGGTGATTTAATTTTAGCTATCTGCTACAATTTAGTGCGGTTCGATCACACAAAGTTTTTTTTAAAAGTACACTTCAGCTATACCATTAATACATAATATAAAAATATTGAATATAAGCACCAGTACTACATTTATTTACGATTTGCATAAATAATAAGCTTTTATTACTCTCCTTCATTTCTAAACAGACTATAGTTTGTAGAAACTAGATAAGACAAGCCCAGAATTAATTAATTAATAACAGTAGCGGCAGAAGCAGCTGAATTTATTGTATAAACTTAATTTATTTCTTTTCTTGGGAATTTATTTCAGTTTTTTGTCCTATCGGCGATTATACGCCACATCAGGTTTTACAGTGGACCAGTTTCCAGTGCCGTGCTGAAGTATATTTTTAAGTATCATTTTTGAACTGCTCTTTTTGATTTTATTGTATTTGTAAAAGGCCCCTGTACATTCAAACATTTTTTCAGATAAGTTCTGAATTACCTTGTACAGAAATGTTATTCTCGAAAATATTTGATATACCTACGCTAGATAAGAAAAATATTGATGTAATCATTTTATTTAATAACATGTTCTACTTGGAAAGTTTCTCTCAGTGTGTACACACCATACAAATAACAATTATACGTTGGAAATTGGAACATAGAAACTAATTCTTACTTGTATTACCTTTATCCAATAATCCAGATGTATTTCTGTCTTCTGAACATAAATTTCATTACCACATTTATGCGTTCAGCGTCAAATTGTTTTCAACCGGATCACATTGGGATATCGACGTGAAACATACACCAATCAATGCATTTATGTGTGTGCAGCAAGAAGTTTAAATGCATCGCATTTGAGCGCAATGTCGGAGCGACCACAATAATAAATTTGAATTTTTTCAAGCCGTGGCAATCCACACGGCCATAAATATTAACGTAGAGATTCGACATCCAAATAGAAAAGCAATAAAAGCAGTTGTGGTGTATTTAATCTTTGGTTTTATGACACAAATCATCGTGCAACGCCACGTTTCTGTATTTGGTTGGAGATTTATATTTTTTGAAAAATTTATCGAGGCAAAAAAAAAACAAGAAATTGGCACTGGCATGTATCGATTTTTATATTTCAATAAATGCAAAAATTTAGAGGAATATTCATTATACAGTATGCGCCAAAAGTATGGAATAAATTCAATAAAAACGAAACAATTATTTTTTGGGAAAAATCCTCGAACAGGTCGATTTTTTATTTATAAATTTAGACTCTACCTTACTGACTGTTGATTGGCTGATAGGACGGTCTGGATATTTTTCATTAAATAAATCGCAAACTTCCTGCTGAGTTCTAGTCATATTCCCGCATCCTATAAGAATTAAAATTTCAATTCTTTGAGTAACAGTTAAATGTGCCATAATACTTTAAATTGAATAATAATTTCTATGTCGCTTACAATACTTATTAGAAAATCGGTGTGACAATGACACTTTGTAAAGATTTTCACGTACGTGATCCATAAAACTATGGAATTCGAAAAACTAAACTTGATAACGTTTTTACTTTATTTTAATTGATTTACGTTTTCTAACATTCAATCGTCATTTACTCGAAAACTTTCCTATGTAAGAGGGCAAAATTTTAGTACTGTCTGATAGAGAATTAAACGATCTTTCAGAATCAAGGAAAAAAATATGATGTTGCGAATTAAAAAAAAAATCGATGACGTCATTACTCGAAAACAAATGACATTTGAAAATCGCATTTTACGCTAAAATATGTATTTTTTAAATTAAAAATCGACCTGTTCGAGGATTTTTCCCAAAAAATAATTGTTTCGTTTTTATTGAATTTAATCCATACTTTTGGCGCATACTGTATACATACACAAGATGATTCAGAACAATTTTGTAAAATTAAAATGAAATACGTTTAAAAATGATTTAATGATACACTTCTACATTTCCGCACGGCATTGGAAACTAGTCCACTATAAAACCTGATAATCAGTGAACGAACAAAAAATTTAAAGAAATTGCCAAGGAAAGAAATAAATTACATATTAGAACAAAATTTTCAACCCCTCTTACCCAGCTTCTACAAACTCACACAAATGCTTCTTCTTCTTATCCATTTTGAACTTACGTTTGCGTAAATCATCAATAGTGTCCACTTCGGTGCAATATACTTAAATTTTTAAATCTCCACAAAAATAAGCTCAAATGATTTAAAGCCAAGAGATGTCAAATCCCCTCGTATTAATGCTTAGATACGCTGTAAATTAATACGATAAATATTCGGATATTTGAAATCGCTTGACTAGAGACTACAGTAGCCCAGCGATGTAAAGATTGAAACGTCAATAATTTTTTTCTCGGAAACTAAAGATTTTACAATTTTTTTTTTTACGGTATTGACTCCATATTTCATAACGTATCTATTCCCAAATTTTTTTTAAATAAGTTCTGAATCTCACTTAGAACACTAGATGAACATCTTAAACGTTGTATTCAAATTTCTTAGCCACCATTGCGAGTCTTCTACTTTTGATTTTCCTATTACTTAGAATTGACAAAACAAATATCAATTTGATTTATGTACAAACGACTGTGGAAACAGAAAACAGTTGATGGATTTATTACTTACGAAAATTTTGTTTGCGCTTCGTAAACAAAAGAATTTGATATAAGGAAAGCAAAATGATATTTTACCCTATATTTTATCAAAGAGAAAGTCAGACAAAGATCAAGAAATATGTCCCTGATCCTTACAAGAAGGCAATTATAACATAATAGTGAGAGTACTAATTTGAATTAAACCAGGCAGCATTTGTGAGAATAACAGCTCTGAAGGTTGACGATAATGCTTTGAAATAAATTTTATCACCGAGTAGCAAAATTTGTAGAACCAGTTCTCTTAAATCTTTCTAATTAATGTTATTTTAATAAAATAGTTAATAATAAGATGAATAATTTATAATTTCAAATATACTTTTTCAGTTTTTAATTGCGTAGGTACCATTTGTTTGTTCACAACTCCAGACATACTCATCTCATATTCAGGCTATTTAATTAGAATTAAAAAAAAAAAATTAACTTTAATTAAGTCTTTGATCACTCAAAGAAGGTATTTCATTTCTGTTTTTTTTTAAACTCGTCTCTAATTTGCCTCACTTTTTTTTCCTTCTAATATAAGTTATTATACTTTAATCTAGCTCTTATGTACTCTTATATACAGTTCATTAAAATGCATTAATTGGGAGGTATACTCAATGCAACATAAAGGTTTCCAGTCCAAATCAGAATAGTTTGTTTAACTTATGCCTAGACAAAAGCAACTATTGACATGATGCCTCCTAAAGTTCCTATTAATAGTCAACCAACTCTCTCCTTTAAAAGTAGTATAGTATCAGGTGGCAAAGCTTTATGTTGTGGCACTGTACGTAATAGGTATTTATGATATACGTGTTAAAAGTAAGATTTTATTTTGTGTGTGAAGATGATTTTTAACTTCACGAACAAAATAAAATCACTTTCAACACGTCATACACTATTTTTTCTACAAAACAATCGGAAGAACTTTAAACTCAATAAAAATAAGAAATCAATAAATACCACACAGATCGCAATGTTTATGTTTATGAACCAAAATTTTCGTAGCAACCAGTGCTGTTGTTAGTTACGGAAAAAACGCAAAAATATTGACAGCATTTTCTAGTAATATTATAAGTATAATGAATAATCTCGATAATGAGCGTAACGAATCCATCCCTGCTGAAATCGAAGAAGCCGCCAGTCGAGCAACATTGGAATTATTGCCGGCGAAATCAAAGGAACACTACGAAATCGCTTATAGACGCTTTTCGGAATGGTGCAACATTAAAAAGGTCCCTGGGAAATGTAACGAAAGTGTTTTACTGGCATATTTTGAGGAAAAAGCCAAGATATGGAAATCGTCAACGCTGTGGTCAAATTATTCCATGATCAAAACTATGTTAAAAATAAAGCAAGATCAAGATATAAGCAAACATTATAAACTTATTGCTTTTTTAAAACGGAAGGGTGAAGGATATAAAGCAAAAAAGTCAAAAGTTTTGATGAAGACGCATATCGACAAATTTCTCACAGAAGCAGAAGACGAAAAGTATCTGATGATGAAAGTAGCAGCAATAGTGGGTGTTTTCGGGGCGTGTCGCCGGGAGGAATTGTGTCAGATGACAATCGACAATATCGAATATTTGGGCACTTCGGTTGTTGTGACCATACCAGATACTAAAACGAAGTGCCTCGGACATTCAGTGTTGTTGGTGAATTCTATTTAAACTGTTTTAGAAAGTATATGGCACTCCGGCCACCCAACGCTGACCATAGACGACTTTTTCTTAAATATATGAAGAATAAAAAATGTGTGAAGAATCCAGTCGGAATTAACATGTTTGGTAAAATGCCTGCCGACATTGCAGAGTTCTTGAATCTACCAAATCCTCAACTCTACACCGGACACTGTTTTTGTCGTTCATCGGCGACATTGTTAGCAGATTCTGGTGCAAATCTTACTACCATCAAGAGACATGGAGGATGGAAATCTTCGACGGTAGCTGAAGGCTACATTGAAAATTCACTGGAACAGAAGAAGGAAATTGCGTGCCAAATACTTCCTACTGCTGCAACTACTAGCAAGACCACCAGTACTACCAGTAGTATTTCTACAGAAAATAGATGTGTCACACATGTTGGCAGTAAAACCAACTTAAGTATGATGACTCCGCAGGGAATTACAATTTCAAATTGTTCTAATTTTACTATAAATGTTAATAGTAATAACTAGTTAAAATGTTGGTTTGTACTTATTTAAAATAAAAAGTTGTTCATGTGTTTGTTAAAACGTTTTATTAATTTTCAAAACAAAATTTAAATAAACTCTGATTTACTTTTAACACTAGTGTTAAAAGTAACTTTTAACACGCGTGTCAAAAAATGACATTTTTAACATCAAAAATGACAATTAAAAAGCCCACTTTTAACAGTTTTGTAGAAAAATATAATATTAACAGTAATAGCTTTATATACAGGGTGATTCATTAAGAATGGGCAATCTCTGAACTGGAGATACTACACACCAAAATATGGCGATTGAGCCAAATATGCCTTATCCGAATATTGCTGGTTTAAAAAATACAGGGTGTTCAATGCTAGAATTTTATTTTGAAATTTTGCACGTCCCCATAATTTACCGTTCTAAACAACTTTTTCAAGTAAAATTTTGCTGTATTTTCAGTAGAAAAGGCACTTTACCTGAAACGATAACAGTTTTCAATCGGTGCACTGAATATTTCAAATAGGATTATTTAGAAAACTGTTACTTCTAACGACTTCAATAGGGTATACCTTTTTTAGATACAACAGGTAGGAGAATCGATTGTTTCAATAGACAGATGGATACACTAAACAGCAAAAAAGTTCTGCCATTTAAAAGAAACATGCTGTGCCATAAGTGGCGCCCTCTACTAGTGACGTCAAAATTAGTTAAACATTCTTATTTGCCCTGCCAAAAAACATAATTGTGACAATTTTTTTTTAATACTCCGGCAGGTTTCAGTCATTGAGATATTTCAAAATAAAATTCTAGCATTGAACACCCTGTATTTTTTAAACCAGCAACATTCGGATAAGGCATATTTGGCTCCATCGCCATATTCTGATGTGTAGTATCTCCAGTTCAGAGATTGCCCATTCTTAATGAATCACCCTGTATAGCAGGTACTAGGAACAGACAATACACAAATTTTGGAAGACATTTACTTAAAAAAGTGTTAGCTTTTACTAGAAAAAAAAATTGTGACAGTCAGATAATACACAACAAATATATGAATATTTCTTTAACCAAGGTATCCAATTTAAGGGATTTGAGCAAGCCGGTAAATAACATTGCACCACGAAAAGTCTTTTGGTAATACAGTATGCGCCAAAAGTATGGAATAAATTCAATAAAAACGAAACAATTATTTTTTGGGAAAAATCCTCGAACAGGTCGATTTTTAATTTAAAAAATACATATTTTAGCGTAAAATGCGATTTTCAAATGTCATTTGTTTTCAAGTAATGACGTCATCGATTTTTTTTTAAATGGCAACACCATATTTTTTTCCTTGATTCTGAAAGATCGTTTGATTCTATATCAGACAGTACTAAAATTTTGCCCTCTTACATAGGAAAGTTTTCGAGTAAATGACGATCGAATGTTAAAAAACGTAAATTTTATCCATAAAAAAGTAACAATTCTGAGGTATGTAAAATAAAATACAATTGATTAAATTTTATACTTAAATTAAATTTTCGAATTGCCATCCACCAACTTCTTGACAATGCGCAAGTCTTTGAAGAAATTCTTCTTGCACATTATGAATGATTTCTGGGGTAACTCTGTGTATTTCGTCCCGAATGCGTTTTGAAATTCTTCTAAATTACGTGGTTTATTAATGTACACTTTTCACTTCAAGTATCTCCATAAAAAATAGTCAATAGGTGTAAGATCTGGCGATCTTGCTGGCCATTCTATCGGTCCGCGTCTGCCGATCCACCTCCCAGGAAAACAGTTGTCCAAAAAATCTCGTACAGGGCGCGCATAGTGCGGAGGTGCACTGTCCTGCTGAAACCATATGGTATCGTCAGGAATGTCAGGGTCATTATCGTTAGGAAAAATTACTGCAAGGGCTGAAACAAGGTCATTTTCTAGAAACTCTAAATATCTTTGTCCTGTAAGGGTTCCTTCAAAGAAGAAAGGCCCTGCTATTCTGTCGTCAACTATTCCAGCCCACACATTTAATTTCTGAGGGTGTTGGGTATGTGCCTCTGCCATCCAATGAGGATTTTCCCGACTCCAATATCCGCAAGTTTGACGGTTTACTGTAACATTCAGACAAAATGTGGCCTCATCTGAAAAAAGTATTTGCCGGTGTAAATTTCTATTTCCTTGACATAAATCCATTAGAATTTCGCAAAACTGTAAGCGGCGATCGGGATCATCTTCATTGAGTTCCTGCACAAGTTGAATTTTGTAGGGATGATATTTTTCCTTTCTCAAGATACGTAGCACTGTGCTCTGACTAGTCTCACTGTTTAATGCAACCAATCGTGAAGAATTATGAGGATTATCCACTATACTTATCAAAATGTTCTGTTTCTGATATTCATTAATGCTTGGACGTCCAGGTTTTGGAATATTTACAACATTGCCAGTTTCTCTAAATTTAGACTCTACCTTACTGACTGTTGATTGGCTGATAGGGCGATCTGGATATTTTTCATTAAATAAGTCGCAAACTTCCTGCTGAGTTCTAGTCATATTCCAGCATCCGATAAGAATTAAAATTTCAATTCTTTGAGTAACAGTTAAATGTGCCATAATACTTTAAATTGAATAATAATTTCTATGTCGCTTACAATACTTATTAGAGAGTCGGTGTGACAATGACACTTTGCAAAGATTTTCACCTACGTGATCCATAAAAGAACTATGGAATTCGAAAAACTAAACTTGATAACGTTTTTGCTTTATTGTAATTGATTTACGTTTTCTAACATTCAATCGTCATTTACTCGAAAACTTTCCTATGTAAGAGGGCAAAATTTTAGTACTGTCTGATAGAGAATTAAACGATCTTTCAGAATCAAGGAAAAAAATATGGTGTTGCCATTTAAAAAAAATCGATGACGTCATTACTCGAAAACAAATGACATTTGAAAATCGCATTTTACGCTAAAATATGTATTTTTTAAATTAAAAATCGACCTGTTCGAGGATTTTTCCCAAAAAATAATTGTTTGTTTTTATTGAATTTATTCCATACTTTTGGCGCATGGCATTGTATATTTTCGTATAACAAATTGTACTTTAATTGGTCACACTTTGAATCTGAATTCGGGATCCATTTAATCCGATCGTCTTTGGTTCAAGGTCATTCCAAGGTCAAAGTCTATACACATTTATGCTTTTGGGGTCACTGAATCTGAATCCGAGATTCATTTAACCCCATCAGGTCAGTTTCAAGGTTATTCTGAAATATGGGGACAAATTTTTCACGGCATCCACCTTCGTTATTAAGAACTTTCACCCATTATTTTATAACTCTCAACTTAATGTGAAGAGTTGGAATGAGGAGTTTAGGAGGAAAAACTAATGGTTCTATATTGATGTTCTTAGTATATCGTTGAAATGAAGTTCTTCTTCGTCATTTTTTTACTACATCGTGATGTTTTACTATCTCTACTAACCTATTCACATAAGAAGTATGGATATTTTGTGAAACTTGATTGACGCCTCAATAAAATGGCGACAACTTTTCAATCAACAAATTTGTTATCCATGTTTGTAGTTATTCTTTCCTTGAACTAAATGTTTGCGCACTCAAACAACTGAATGCGCTGCCGGAATGGAGGGGTATACATTAGTGTTGCGAAGAAGGACGGCTTATAGGTTTCTCCATTTATTAGGCTTGTACCATCTAGGTTTGAGTTTGTTCATTAATCATTTAATATCAGTTGACCAGAGGAACTGCATCATCTTCCGAAAAATATTCCAAGAATTCAATGATTCAGTGACGACAAATGGAAGATTTGATTCTATTCACATTTTAAGTAATATTTTTCAACCAGTATGTAAAAACTCTGAGGTCTGCTGATTTGCATATCTATCGTTCAATTTGACTTTGGAATGACCTTGAAGCTGACCTGATAGGGTTGAATGATTCCCGGATTCAAATTTTACTTGCATATGTATCTTCATAGGTTGATGGGGTTAAATGGACCCGATATTTGGATTCATGCTCTAGTCCGTCGGACAGATCACTTATTTTTGTGCTGCTGTTATTAATAGTTTTTCAAAAACTTTGGCACCCTAATGGTGTATTTTTGCGTATAGGTAAATTAGCATAAATTATCGTATTTTGACCTTAAGAATGTATGAGACTCGCGTACTTATTAGCAGTAATAGTCGAGGCAATGAAGCACTCAAAAGGCCAAAGATAGGAAATCTTTTAGGATAGGACGTATCGGAATGCGGTTTTTTGCATTCGCTTGCAAAAATTATTTATATCATTCGTACCTACTTTGTACCTATTACAAACCGGGAGTTGCATTGCTGCAGCCAGAAATGCATGCAAAAAATGCATCTTTTGAGAGGCCTTTTGGCAAATTTAATAACTTCGTAAATAAGTGTCAGAATTGGCTCAAGTAGGGTATCCGGGGGTTTTCGAGGTCGCTGATCACGATTATGATGTTCAAATTGACCCCCCGAATACCTGGAGCTCAGGAACGCCGACGAACGTCATCTCCGGGGACTATCCCGAACTTTATGTGAGAGAGGAGAGAAACTGGGCACCCGGGGTTTTTTTGGGTCACTAAATTCGAATATACCATCGGCGAACACCCCACGAACACCTGGTGGGCCCCAACCTGGACGCGGACGTCATCTTCGAGAATTTTTCTGGAAATATCGACAATAACGAACAGAAAATCGTTATGGGGGCTTTTTGTGTGCGCTGAATCCGAATTTTATGTTGAAAACGACCACCCGAACACCTGGTGCGCCCTAACCTGGCCCTGAACGTCATCCCCGAGGGTTTTCCAGACATAACTGAAAAAACCACCCGAAAATCGTTACGAGGGGTTTTTTGGCTCGCTGAAATGAAATGTGGCACCGACCAACACCCCACGGACACCTGGTGCACCCTAACCTGGCTCTGAACGTCATCCCCGAGGGGTTTCCAGACACAATTGAAAAAACCAACCAAAAATCGTCTCCCCCGGGGCCCTCAAAAAATGTGATTTAGTCCTGTAAAAACGACGAGAATAATCTCCGGCTGGATCTCCGAACCTTGCCGAGCGGCCTTTCACTTTTCTCCCAACGCTCAAAACGCTTCAGTGTAAGTATACAATTATACACAGATACCTTCCCCTACTCCAGGCCCCGCCCAACACGCGTGGAACGAGTTCATTTGAGTTCAATAAAAAGTTTATAAATGTTAATTACATAAACATTGAATTTCTATTCATTCTCTTCCTTTCCTCCATACATATTTTCACTAGAAATAACAATTCCATGTAGTTATTACAGTACATTGCCGTCAATCGCTTAAACATCAGGTTTAGTTGACATTCAGTTTCAGTGCAGCAGATGTCCGTGGGGTGTTCACCGATGCCATATTTGAATTCAGCGCCCCAAGAAACCTCCAGTAACGATTTTTGGTTGGTATTTTTCAATTGTGTCTGGAAAACCCTCGGGGAAGACGTTCATAGCCAGGGTAGGGCGCACCAGGTGTCTGTGGGGTGTGCGTCGGTGCTATATTTGAGTTCAGCGACCCGAAAAACCCCCAGTAACGATTTTTGGTTGGTATTTTTCAATTATGTCTGGAAAACCCTCGGGGATGACGTTCAGGGCCAGGTTATGGCACACCAGGTGTTCGGGTGGTCGTTTTCAACACAAAATTCGGATTCAGCGCACACAAAAAGCCCCCATAACGATTTTCGGTTCGTTATTGTCGATATTTCCAGAAAAATTCTCGAAGATGACGTCCGCGTCCAGGTTGGGGCCCACCAGGTGTCCGTGGGGTATTCGCCGATGGTATATTCGAATTCAGCGACCCAAAAAACCCCCGGGTGGCCAGTTTCTCTCCTCTCTCGCATAAAGTTCGGGATAGTCCCCGGAGATGACGTTCGTCGGCGTTGCTAAGCTCCAGGTATTCGGGGGGTAAATTTGAACATCATAGTCGTGATCAGCGACCTCGAAAACCCCCGGGTACCCGACTTGAGCCAATTCTGACACTTATTTACGAAGTTATTACATTTGCCAAAAGGCCTTTCAAAAGATGCATTTTTTGCATGCATTTTTGGCTGCAGCAATGCAACTTCCGGTTTGTAATAGGTACAAAGTAGGTACGAATGATAATTTTTGATAAATAATTGATAAATAATTTTTGCAAGCGAATGCGAAAAACCGCAATCCGATACGTCCTATCCTAAAAGATTTCCTATCATAATGCTTCATTGCCTCGACTATAACTAGTGTATGCTTAAAATTATCAAAATAGATAAAGTGCTAGAATTCATTCAAGTTAAAGTATACTGTATTTATAAAGGAAATACATAAAGATTTGTTTTTGGAATGTCAAAAGGAAGAAATATGTCGGTCGTCTAACCTATAGCATGTTGATGAGAACTAATAAGTTTGAAACCAGTATATGTTTGATGGCACTATTGTCAAATGATCTCAGCTATTTGTTAAATAATGGTGGAGCATTAGTTCGCAGAGTAGTTGTTTCTCACAATATTGACAAGACATAAGCATATAGGTAGTATCAATAGTAAATATGTGGCAAGGTTCATACAGAAATAATCAAAATTTTAGTAATAATCGGATATGAACTAGATTCCAACCAAATTACTTGCTCTGAAACAAACGGTGATCATCATTATTCCATACAAAATAAAATATTTGTGTATGATTTTTTTTAAATTTAAATCGATCAAACATTCTGCTAGTTACTGAAGGTTACAAACTACCTGCATTTACATATTACCCCAACCTATTTCATCGCTGAAAAGTCACGGAATGATGCAAAACAGTTTTCATAACCTGATATTCGTCCAATAACGTTACGCTGGTAAAATGAAATGTGTTTGTCATTTTCATTCGAAATGTTCTGTTGATATATGAATGGTTCGTGCTGGATATGTAAATGTGGCAAAAAGCAACGAAACATTCAACAATAGGTATATTTCAACTTCTTGATTATATGTTTTCATTTAATGTTCATAATTACCATTAAATTAAAAAGATGAAACTGGGTATTTAATTCTTAATAAAATCGATGAACTCATATTCCATTCCATTCGAATAAATGGGTGGCATCTTTCTTGACAAAGCGAACTCAATATGTTAGTTTAACACATTCGAGCAACAATATCTGAAGCTCTAGAAGTAGTTATGGGGGTTCCACAGGGATCTTCTCAGTCCTATACTTTTTTTAGTGTATACAATCGATTTCGGTAATATTACTTGAGATGCATTTTTTGCCATGTATGCGGATAACACTTCTTTATTAGTATCTGATAACAAGGATGAGTGTTTGGAAAGAAAAACGAAGTCAGTTGGTGCATGCTATGAATTCAATGATCTTTATCTTAATCCCGAAAGTGATCAGGTTTCATAACAGGCAAAAACATTGTGCCAACTTAAATTTAGCTATAAATGATTGTAAGATATTACTTTAGAAAAGTCATTGCACTCAGTTATTATCAAAATTAAATACGACAGACTATTTGATAATAAACAAACCTCATTACAATTTTACAAATTTTTAAAAATTTTAATATTTTAACTGTCATTGTTTTTATTAAAACTGTCCGTGTATGTGTTTAGAAATAAGTCCATGTTCACGTTAAATGAATATATACGCAATAAGGACTCTAGAAGAACACATTCCTTTTTATAGATATAAAATATCTTGTGATTTCCCTTTTCGATGGGTTTAGAAATTTTGAATAAATGTCATTTGATGGTCTGTATCTTTTAAATGTTGAAAACGCAAGAACAATTTATTTAAAAAAAAATTAAATGATAAGTTCTTTCAATATCCAAAATATGATACCCCTGAAAAAAATCATTCAGCGTCAAGTCTTACTCAGTCTAAATAATTTTTGTTTCGTAACGCTCACTTTACTTCAGCCGTTTCGTAGAAAAACTCATTTCCTATAATAAAAAGACCACTCTGTACGAAATGACTGATACTTATTCTCGGAGACGGAAATCTGTTAAAAATTTTTTATGATAATCGGTTATTTATCTACAGAATTTTTAAAAATATTTAATTTATATATATATTTTAGTGCTTTTTATATTTATATGTTTATATTTGTATTTTTTTTAACTATATTAAATCCTTATTTATCGCCGCCACTGGCCTTCTGTCAGCCGCGAGGTTAGGTATATTCTGCCAAAGTCAAAGGTGTAAAACGTAGTGATACGTCATCAAGCTGACACGTGTATCAGTTTAAGCCGCTTTAAAAGAAAAAAAATATATTTACAAAATGTAGATTATTATTTAATGATTTAATGAGAAAAACAATATAGTAGCACAAGGAGGCACCACCTACCTTACTAATATTTATTTCCAGGATTGATATTAGGAGAGATTTTAAGATTGTTGTATTATTTTCTGTTTTCTTACTTGTTTAAATTAAAACCTGCCATTGCAAAGATTTTTGTACTTGCTGTGGAAATCTCCTTCCTTTGACCGTTCTTTTTGTTTAAAGTGAGGTACCTACTTGGTCTGGCGATCATGACCAGGTAGATTACTTACGCCGGAAAAAACCACAAAGAAGGATAACAAAAAATACACGTAACTCTACACAAATACATAAAAACACTGCCACATGTTTACCGCCAATGTATTATAACAGTTATTCAATGTAGTTTAAAAAGTATTCAGCATATTTTGTGTACTCGGAAAACGTCTTTGGTATTACGCTGCCACACGATAATATGCACTTGTCACTCTCCCATCGGCACCTTATCCGTCATCTAGGTATTTGAAAACGACATATTTGTCAATAAGTACCGTAACCATATGTAATATTTTTTGATATCTACAGTCGCCATCTATAGGCCACTTAATGCAAGGTGCACTTCACGGCGATAAATTTTTAAACTTCTTGTGTCGTTGGGGAATTAAATTCTGTTAATACTAATAATAGCAACAATATTAACAGTAATCGACGATGTTTGCATAAATAATTAGTAATTTTTTAAACTATAATATCCCAAGATGTTTACAGTGTTCTGTAAAAATGACCTGACCTATTTCTGATTTTTAGGATTGCTTTTTCAGGTGGCCTCCTTTAAGTTGAGTCAAATATCTAACTATAAAAATTATTATATAAATTAAAATTATTTGAAATTAAATATCGACAATGACAAAAGTAACATTAGCCTGTCAATAAATTAAATATGAAAATACCTACTTGAATAATGTTTACCCTTCATTTATTAGATAGGTCAGATCTCATGTAATGTAGTTGAATTTTCGAGTTCCCACTCAAAAATGAAAATTAAATATTTATAGAGTGTTTTCATTAAACCAGGTTAGTAAATTTAGATTAATTTCTTTAGATAATTATTGAATAGAGCTTTGTCTGTGGAATTGTTCATTAGCATACCTAGATGTTTGGTATCAGAGAGCATACATATGACTTCATTGATAGGAATTGTAGGAGATTTGATTTATATTAGCTTAAATACCTTTCTAATACTGTCAAAAATGTTACAAAAACTAATAATATAGTATATGTGGGTAGATATTGTGGGTGTAATTCAACGCTGGTTGGGGCTTTAGTCCACAGAGTAGTTAGTACCTAAAAATATATAATAACCCTGTATATATATGTAACTTTATCAACTGTTGTTTCTAACCTATTGTAGTTAGGTGTACTGGAAAATAAAAATCAATTAAATTATTTTTTTACCACAATTTTTATTTTGCAACGCATTGCCTTCAACAAGAATAGAAATCTTCTATCTCAAATGTACTGAACATTTTTAAAGCAACGCTTTTAACTTGTTTTTACTTTTCAATTCCCATGTCTCGACTGAATAACATAAAAAAAATGGTAGCGCCTCTTTAAGTACGTTTCTCGATATGGCAATTCCTTTGAGATATTCTTCGTCTCTAAAGCGGCGTTTCCAAGCACCATTGTCCTTGCGTTTTAATACTTTGGATTTGTTCTGGAAATACTGACGGAAAATAATTCAATTAATGCTGAAAGGGGTATATTTTTAATGGATAATTCGCAGGTCCTTTAAAAGCATGTTTAATATTCATAATAGAATTCCACAAATGCCCAGGATGTTTTTAGTGAACACAGAGAGGGCGTAGTCTACTTTTAATGGTCCATGTTCTTTGTTTTTCCGTTTTTGTCGAGTTTTACCGGATATTTTACATTTCAGGAATGATATCATCAAGGTTTTTTATTCTCTAAGGTTATGTAACAGAATTCAATAAGAAAACTTTTACTCCTTCCTCCAAGTAAATGAATCTGTGCAGGCTAAATTTTGTTTTTAATACATATTAATGGCAATGAAAAATACAGGGTGATACGTACATCACGCTACGTCATACCACGCCATCCGACGTGTTGCGAATCCGACTTGCTCGTGATAACAGTGTGCACTTGCATTTCAAGTCAAACAAATAAAATGACAGAAAAAATTGATGAAATCTTGTTAATGTTAGATGGAGAAATCTTTATTTTTCGTGTGTCAACACTGAACGAATGACGTATTTTACGATAAAATAAGGAATAGATCGTACCATTTAAATATAAAGTCGATATGTCATTGAATAGATTATTAAATTATAAATGTTCAAAATCAACCGGAATATTTAAATCATTATTTATTCAAATTTATATTACATGAACTTTTTAGTTTATTCAGTTAATCTCAGTTTTTTACATTTGGAGTGCTCATCAAGGTCATGTGACGTTAGTGGCTCAGTGTGTCCAGTTCTGCTTCATGATTCTCTCCATCCGATAGTTCAGCTGTCAAGAAATTCTCTAAATCAATGTCAATAACTCATCATCGATTCAATTTCGACCTTCTCAAGTGGTAAAAGTGAAACAGCTCAGTCCAAGCTTACGACAGCCACAATTGCTCTTGCACACACTTTGACAATTGCAAGAGTTTATCTGAGTAATACTGCGCTGCTCCTTTTTCAGTGGTTACTGGCAATTGATAGTGCGTTTCCAACCAAATTCCGTTGTCCTTCCAGCTCTGCATTACGTGATAAACTGTAAGAACGCTGCCGTACGGCTGCTTGAAACAGGGAACGAAGGTAACCCAAATTCTTGGCCACTGTCTTTTTAAAACCGAAATTGTATTATGCATTAACCAGTGCCAGTAAAAAAATATAAATGAATGTAACGAGGCATCACATGGCGTGGTAACAATGTACACACATAGTACATATGTCACATCACGTCGGGTGGCGTGTCATCAGAGCAATGTGTCCCTGGGTTTAAAGTGTTTTGCCACTAATCATAGGCATATAATAGAAACGTTTCCATTACTTACGTGCCTACGACGAAAATGGGGAATACCGTTTTTAGTGTCTGCTACGTTCCAGCGACGTCTCCGGAACTTGTACGGCAACATTCCATGGAGCTGACGTTGCGTCGTAGAAACCATAACTTTTAAGGAATTTCAACACTCTTCCATCACTCTTTCATATATATAAAATTAAATGAAATTTTGTTGACAAGCATAGTGTTAAAACTTTCAAATCCAGCGCGCATCTTCAAAATGTAGATGTTTTGATAAAAATGCTGTCGAAAATATCTAATAAAATTTTGTGTGAATTTGGTACTTTAGAAGGTGAACGCTATTTTTGAGTGTTCTTTAGAAACATTAACTTGTATGCATCAATTTATTAAATTTGATGCATAAATAACGACAAATGCTTTATATGTGATGTTAAGGTTAATATTTTGCAATAATGTACCTAAGTCTTGCCTGTCAAAATGGCATATTTCGCAAATCTTACACTGAAGCCATTTGGCAGTCTAAAAAAACCGCAACTTGAAAGAGATTTATACTTTAGCACCCGTAATGGTAACTGCCAATATATAACTTTCAAGTAATATTTACTACAAAGTATCGAACTAGGCTGTAGCGTTATTTTAAAGTAGCAGTAAAGTTCCCTCTGCCACTTTTTAGTAAAATTTTATATGTTGTTTATAAACATACTCCTTGAATATTATCTTCTAGTAGTAGTTGAATATCAGTATTATTTTTACTGCAATTATTTATTTTTCTGTAACTTTGCTGGTTGCCCCTGTCGCATGTTTTGTCTTTTAATTTATATATATATATATATATATATATATATATATATATATATATATATATATATATATATATATATATATATTTAAATATATATTAATAATAAATTTAAAACTAATTTCAGAGAAAACGCAATAAACAAAATGTGAATGACTTGTAACGTCAATATCTTTTTTATGTGACCGGGGTAAGGAAGTGTGTTTGTTTTTTTTTTAAATTTCCTCTTCAAATGTAGGTTATTAGAATAATTTCCTGCTTCAACAGCTTATTTTGTCAACATATCAATCAATATTATATTATATACAAATTTGCTGTAAGACGCAAGTAAAAATGATTCAAGATTTATAATTCAAGTAAAAATCTCGGGCGCCAGTTGTATTTTTTCGTTGTATCATCTTGGCTGTGTTCCATGACAAAAAATACTTTCATATACATAAATTAAATGCGGAATATTTAAAAATTTTTTCTAGACGTTTCACTGGATATTTTTAGAATTCCTTTTTCCATATACTCTTGAGACGAAGCCCTGTTCGTAATTAATTTAGCATTCAGTCCAACTTGTTTCATGCCCATTTAAATTTCAGGGACTTTTATACAATATGATTTTTTAGATTTTCCCTTAATGGCACCGCAGTTTATTCACTTGTTTGTATAAAGAAAATACTTATTGCTTAGAATTATTAAGACATTATTATTAATTACTTTTTCTAGCTTTTATACATTGACGAGGAACAACAAACACGCGGCAAGGAAAGGTAAACTATTATCCATTAAAATCATTTTATTTATATAATTTTTTGCAAGTTTACTTCTGTTTTAAAAACTTGTGTCCACATTTGTGTTGCAAGTGTTGCAAATGACATTTTTTTGCCACTGATTATGTCTAGAGAACGTAAATTTAGACAGATTTCCCAGCTTAATCACTGTGAGTGGGATTGTTGGGCTGCGTGAAGCAGGTTTGTTGGTGAGAAAAATTTGTTGAAGGACTAAAGGAGAGAACGCACTATGAAGTCGCGATCTAGACGCACCGCGGATCGTTCTGTATCGGGCTAATCACGGTCCTTTACAAAATAAGTTGCATATGTAGTTCTCTATGCGTTCCCGACTTATTCTACTGTACTATTCAGTGTCAAAATATAATTTGTGGAAAAGACCGTGATGTGTGCTTGCTCAGTCCTCGCCCTACTAGTGCAAATGTGTACATTTAAAATCATTAGAAGGTACTTTACTATTAAACGAGAACTCCACCGCCACTTCCTGGATGTAGCTTCGGACTGCCACGTTGCTTTTAATGAAAACTATTGGTGATCTGCTATCATACGTGATAGCACCTCATACAGTAACGCCTACTGTGGGATGGACATTATGCTATCTGTTAAATTGTGGAGTCTTTCATCACGTCGCCTTCTCACCCTTGCACGACTGTCGACATCCCCAATCAGAAACGGAATTCGTCGTTCTTGGTCGCACTGAAACCTCTCTCTACACCATTGTAAGCGGTTAGCTCGATGTTGACGATTGAGAAGCAGCACCCACTGTGGACAATAAGACAAGAAGCCAAAACTCCATATTAGGCGGTATATTGTACGCATATCGACCATGTTCTACAAATCACTGAATTGTAATATTTCGGCTGCTGCTACATCGGTGTCTGAGAGTTAAAAATCGCAATCGACGATCTTCACGCTCTAATTCCTCTACGACGGTAGGTGTCTCTTGCTCTGTGTAAACGGTCTTCCTTAGTCCTTCTAGAAATTTCTCTCACTAACAAATTCTTCGCGTAACCCAATAATTTGCCCCCTCTCAAAGTCACTAAGTTGGGAAAGCTGCCCAAATCTACGTACTCTAGGGATAATCAGTTGTAAAAATGTCGTTTGCAATAAGCTTGACAACACTTGCAATACAAATACTACGTTGCCAAAGTACTACCTATGCAAACTCCAAGAATTTTTTACAGATAAACCTTAAACATGCAAAAAATTATCAAAATACAGTGATATTGATATTTAATGGGTATTTACCTTACTTTCTCAGTATACACACTGTTACCATGCCATGCGATGCCATGTTACGTTGCATTCGATCAATTTAAGGAATATTTCATATCATAAGGTTAAACTCAAATAATTGTGAGTCGAGGATGAATACATTTAAGTACTCCAATCCATTTAGTTAGATCCGTTAAAATTTATGTTGTTTCATTAACATTTCCTGTGTAATCTATGTGTAAAATATGACCAGTTGTATAGTTTCTTGGGCAATTTTTTGAACCAACAAACCCTGTTACTTATTAGTACACCAAGAGATGTTGAATGAAATTAACTTACCATATGGACGTTATGGCGTGTTTCTTGGTCGAAATTCTGAAACAAACAGCGACTTTAAATTAAGTAGTATTTAAGAAATACAACAGGTATTCAAACGCAGATATTTATTTACAAACTCTTAATTTTTGATGAAGATTATGTATGTTTCGTTGCTAAGACGTCAAGTAAACTGAATTGTCAGGTAGCTTTCAAATTTCAATTTTATTTGAAGTTTCGTGTACTCCACCGAAGGTAAACGAAGCGACAAGTTGTGCTATATCCAATTTATTTCCACAAAAATCGAAGAAGTTGTATGAGGAAACATACGTTGCATTCAAATTGCCATGCAAGAAGAAAGAGGAGGAAGTATTTCCGAAAATAATTTATTGGTTTACCAACAAGAGAGAATCTGCTGTGTTAAATTATTCATATTTATGGAGTACATATTTAATGCTCAAAATGTATGATCAGTGTTAACCAAATATTGACATAATAAGGAAGTATCAAAAAATTGTTCCATTTTTTTCTTAAGAGAAAGTCAATTATTTCCTGGAGAATTCCCCAGATGTTGATTATTTTCTGTGGAAGGTAATTTGAGGATATTACTTTCATTTACATTATGATGAAAAGAACTGTTTTATTTTTAGGTGGTATTGATTTGGGAGTTTAGGAAGATGTAAACTCAGCGCTAACTGTAAAGGTTTCTAATTTGACAACACATGTTTAACGTAATTTCACACTGATGAATCATGATTATATTTTCCTGTATAGGAAGTATTTAACCTCCACCAACCAACATCGCAAATTGTTTAGGTATCAAAAAGGCAAATTCCAAAGCTGATCGCCAAATGCCTTAAACTCAAGAACACTGAATAGTATACCGACCACTGCTTTAGACGAACTTCTGCAAGTTTACTCGCTAACACTGGAGCTAATACAAGTGTTTTCAAAAGCACTGTTGCTGGACAGCTTCGACGGTATCCAAAGGATATATGTATAGAGAACTCCAAATCTTACCGTTAAAGCGCAAAAATTATTATACATTAACTTCAACGGTCACAATTACTTCCAACTTATGTGTAAGTTTGTAGACTAGATAGGAGAAATGAGCTGTTATCAATAGACGGTTTTACCTGCTCTTACTATTGACAATTTCGGTGAAATTGGATTTTACGACCGCTAAACAGAACTTGAAGTGAGTACTTCACGGGCGTTGAAAAAAATATATTTATTCGAGTTATTTGCAAATTGTAAATGGAGATGAAGCCTTCTGCATCACAGTAGAAAAATATTGAAAGCTAGCAACCTCTATCGCGACTCGGCGTTAACGATACGTTGCAAATACGGAAGAAGAGAATATGGTAATACTTTGCTTATTCATAGTAATGAGATGCTAAATATTTATTATTTTTATTACCTTCGAGTGTTATTATTAACAGTAATAAGATTTTCATATCCGGTTATTTGATCTATAACAAGAACAACAATAGCAGGTCATAGAATCTCACTACACAACTATCTGTTTCTTTATTTCTGAATAAAAGAAACATTGCATTAATAAAAAATATCTGTTTACACCTAATATGGAACAGAGTCACGGTTACCATCGCATATAAATTTTATATAGGGTGTTCCACCGGAAACTGCGTCGATTGTTATTTGAAAAAATGTCGATCCGAAAAATTTTATAATTTGGCAACATGGTAGTCTCCAGCACATTCTATTATACCGTAGGTATAATACATCAACTTTGATATTTTAAATAGAACATCTTGTATCTTATTGCATTTTTGGAATATAAATAAAGTTTTAGGATCGTTTTGTATAACATTAAGAGACAGATTTTGCAATGTTAATTTATTTAAAAAAAATCGACGCATGCTAGAGTGTGCAGAGGTGTCTGTACTCTTTTTCCTGGAAATAGATATAAGTTGATTTTTTGTATCCTTAAAGAACATAGACGATTTTAAATTATAATATATCCGTAAATTTAAAACTATTATAGCAAGCAAGCATTTCGACGATTTCAAACAGCTATAACTTCTTTATATCAAATGGAATGGTGTGTATTTTTTCGCTCTCTCTTGTGTATATTTAAAATCTTTTAACCTATGTAAGCATTGGTAGGGTTGCAGTAACTACTTTAGAATATATTTTGATAGTTTTTATCATATCTCGAATGTTATCAAATTTGCCATGGACATAAACATTTCAAACACAAAAAAAATTGGTTTGCAATATTATTATGTTGTGTCTTCATAGTTTATATCATATTTTGCTCACATATATCCTACAGAACCAGAGATTCTCAAACAGTTTTCATTAAATCTACTCAACTATATAATAAATTCTTAGTAACATTTCTTGTAGGTCATTTTCCTTAATGCCAAAAACAGCAGCTTTTAGCTAAATGTTTACTTAGTACTCTTATATCCATTAAACTACACATAAAGACCCTTATACATTTCACGTCGTACAGTTTGAGAAACGTGGCAGTAAAGCATAAGTTTGGTAAAACTAGTTTCAGCAACAACCGTCATTCCAACACTGATCTTGAGTTCCATTAAGATGTCATCTGAAAACAGAACTTTACAAAATAAATGTGAAAATATGCACTTAGTTTTAAGGAACCGAATAAATGGCCTGACGTTGTCAATGAAAAATTGCAGGGAACAACGGCGTAACGACACGAGTGAACTATTCATTTGATATAAAATATGAAGGGATTTGCTCCGGTATATAATTTCCTTCATATTCAATTATTGATTAAGTAAAGCTGAAGCTCTCTTACGCTTTCCATTTGTATTTTACATGAGAGGATTAGGTTAATAACAGAACATCTGAAAAATTTATTTGTAAAGTAAGAACAACGTAATGGAAACTCATTCAGCATTGACCCCCTCGCTGACCCCACTCGAAATTTAACACTATCAGCATATATTACAGGAGATTTTACAATACTTACAATAAATAAATCTGGAAACATGGGTGAGATGCGGACATAGAAATTGCTCATATTTTGACACAAGCTTTGACGGGTCACGATTCATTCGGTACATATACCTACCGGATAAGAAGAACGATCGACGATCCGTATTGTGTCGAAGTGTGTGTCACTACAATGAAGAAAAAATGTGAGGTGGAGCTAAGGAGAGGATGATTAAAATATAGAGTGATGAAATGAAATACTCTACGAATTCGAGGAAATGCCAAGAGCTGTTCCGGATACGTGGAGTGCAGAAAGTCAAGGGTGGAAGATAAGGGGGGGGGGGGGTTAGCCTGGCAGTACAGGATGCGATACACCATAGGCATCTAGTCTCCATAACGAATTTTCCCCCCACAAAAAAAGGTTTTGAAGTTTTTAAGTAGTAGTTGAGTGTTGATCGAAAGAAGAAATTTGTATTTTAACGATGTTGTATGAGAGAAGAGAGAAGAGGAGAAGAATTAACCCAGAAAAATGAGAAAGTTTTGAATTCACCCTATCAAAAGAGAAAGCTGTATGGTGAATTTCATCATTTCATTTCTGAACTAGAGAGGGTTCGGTCTCTTGGATCGTCCTCGCCTGCAGCACCAACACACAAGATTTCACAGAGCAGTGTCATCTGATAAGACTTGCAATTTGTATAAGGTAAGTAAATGAGGCTGTTGGTAAGCAAGGATGCTCGAAAGTTCAGGGACACACTCACAACATAGCTGGTCAAAGAGTTTAAAACTGCCGGCCACCGACATGATCTGCAGTGACGGTCGTTGCAGGTGATGGTCCATGCAGGTACTCGTCTAATATGCGATGTTTCTATAAATACCATGGGAGACTTTGCAGGTCCCTACTGGTCCGTGCAGGCATAACATGCGTGATCTTTTACTGTGTACTGTGAAAAAATGTCTATTAAACTGTATTAAATATTTCAGTTTTTTCGTAATAAAACAACCTTCCCTTTTAAGCACCAATTTGACGTATCTCTATCTATCAAAACAAGAAAGACTATGCAATCTTAAAATGTCTTTATAAAAGTGGCATCTTAAACTTTATCAAATAACTTTAATATTATCTCTATTTTGTCTGTACAAGGCCACTGTCTTAAAAGGAAAATTCCGTAACTGATAAAAATTTAAAGAACTGTACTCATACATTTTTAATGCGTTTGTATAACTTTCCTTGTGTAAAAGTTTTATAACAATTTATACTAGTTACTCTTGGCTAGTTGATATACCTAATATCGCTCTATCCTTGTGAAATGACAGAATCAGAAGAATATATCGAGAAAAATGATTGATACACGAAAAACTACTCAGTTCTGGATATTTTTAGTCCGCCGACATAATTGTGATATATCACTGTGCTGAATAATTGATTTATAGTTTGAAATAATAATATTAGTTCAGTTTTAAAATAAAAAGCGCTGGAGATATTGGTAGGTACAGCTGCAAATGATAAACTTAAAAGTTTTATTTAATTTTATTTTTATGTATTTCAGAAACTTTGAGATTCAATGTTATTAGTGCAACATGAATAATAAGGATCCCAAATTAAAGAGCAATATTCAAGTCTAGATCTACCACACCAGCCACTATATAGAAGTAATAAACAATGATAATTATAAAAAACGAAGGCCACTAACAAACCACCTAATGTTTAAGATGATAAATGATGAATGTCTGCCATTGTCTCAAATTTGCAGTGAGTTGTCATCTGAAATATTTTACAACAGATTAGAATTCATCAAATCTGTTGTAACAAAATAGTCTAACAATAATTATGAGACTTCTAAAAATCAAACAAAGTGTACATTATTTTGAATACTTAAAATTTGATAGTTTACAGCTTTATAATAATTTATACATAGCTGATCGTTGGCTACTATATATAAGACCGGCGCCGGCTACTTTACCTACGACCGGCGACCGGCTACTATACACACAACCGGTGCCGGCTATGGAGGCACTCCCTAATAGATAATAGAAAAAGTAGTGGGACCAAATACGAACCTTGAGGGACCCCGACGTAACTTCACAGGTCTTGGATTTGCAACCATTGCATGTAACATACTGTATTCTATTGCAAAGATAGGAAAAAAAATGATAATAGTTCGTTACTGAAACCAAATATGTTAATATATGTAATAAAACGGAATTATGTATGTACTGTTTTTTAATGAAGTATGTATTAATGACATAAACATTGAGTTTTCCATTTAAATTTATTCTTTTTAAAAATTTAAAATGAGTAAATGATCAAATTTGAGCAAATTTTTAGGACACCCTATAAGATTTTCATGTAAAATCAGTAGTTTAACTATACTATTATTTTTTTGTGATACGATGTATCTGTCAAAAATTGCAAATAACTCGAAAACAGCTGAAGCTAGAATAATAGATTGCATATAAAATTTACTAAAAATTTCACGAGAAATTCGAATATGTAAAAATATACATAGTGTTCCATTTAAAAAATTGCACTTTTTGTCGACATCTTTTTTCTGAATCGTCCTGTATCAATGTAAATATTTTTAAAATGTACTATATTTATTCTATTTGGCAGCAGTTTTAGTCAAAATCAATTCAGGAGGCTGTAATCCACCAATTACACATTAAATGGACCCTCGGTATGTTCCGAGACACCCTATATAATGGCTCTTGATTCACAATACCTTCTGTCTTCGAGTTTCATTGATTGTTAACTTACATTTGAGTCGCATGTGTTCATAATAGCTTACGTAAAAGCCTCGCGACCATGCTTTTTGCACCAGAAGGCTGTTGTGGAATTTAAACAAGCCTAGATAACACTAAATCTACCCCACGCCTACGAATTCAGAGCAGATGTCCTAATTTGACGTTTCATAATGTCCCACTTAAAGTTTTATTGTATTTAACTTGGTAGGGATCTAGTGTTCTGTTTATACGACACAAGAAAGATCGTTAATCTTATCTCAGCACTTGGAAATATCATGGAAATTTTATGGAGCATAACTGAATGAGACATAAAATGGAATTACTGTCATGAAGAAAATAGGTAGTTAATTTAATAAATAGCGACAAATATTAATCGTCCAAAATGCTGTCTACTTTAAAGGGTACGGTCGTTTTCTTTCGTTCCCTGTAATTTATTAAAAAATTTAATAAAACATTTATTTGGTCTGAACAAAATGGGTTCTAGTTCCAGTGAACAAACGCTAATTTCATCTAACAATTTGTCAATGATGGTGAGATTGTTGCACTGATATATCATTGTGATTAAATTCAGAACCTACTGATCAGTCAGATTAATGGAATCTTCATTTAGAGAAGATACTAAAAAGCGCGTACATATCGTATGAGCAGTGCCGCAGTACTGTTGGTAAAACGTAGGAATGACCAAACCTATGGGACCAAAAGCTCAGCCAGATACAAAGGATTGCCTGCCTGAGCATAACAGGAGCTATGCGAACAACACCCACCATAGCAATGGAAATGATACTATGTTTGTCACCTTTCGATATTCATCTAAAAGAAGCGGCTGTGACAACCATGCTTTGTCTCTGGTATTATATCAGATGTAAGATGTGGAGAAGTTAGGAGTCGCCTTTGGAATGGAGTCGCCTTTGGAATGGGGTCGTCAGGAAGATACCCCTTCTGTAGGTAGACACTGACAGTATTTCTCCCAAGTTTGCATTTGACAGACCCAACGCGGTATTTATCAGGAATGAGCAGGACGCCAATGAGAATGTAATCAACATGGATCAAAAATGAAGGAAATTTCAGGATGTGGAATCTGTTCCAGATCTCTACGCATCCAATATCAGTGGGCAGTGGGCAGGCATGCTACTGTGGTACAAATGGAATTACCAGATATAGCCGCCAAAGAAATTGTCCGTAGATAGACAACGGGCAAAACCAGCAGAATCTATACAGATAATAGACAATCATTATTGATCTAGTTATTATCTTATGATAATAACATGTGAATGCCATCAGGCACTGGTAGTGGCCTCAACCGGTAACAGCATATCCGTTTGCTGGGTGAAGGAACACGGACAGTCCAATGGCATTGCATTTATTGTTTCTGTTGTCAGCTTTTGTTGGAATTATCAACAAGGACACCCACAAAGAATTTAGAAAAAAGTGGAAGGAAACAAATAGCTGTCAGATTGCTCAGGAGTTCTTAGAGTACCCCTGCAAGGATGCAACCAAAAAATATCTGGCCATGTCTATGATGAATCTTCGCCTGGTGACAGGTATTTAAACTGGATACTGTTGGTTAAGGAAGCATCTTTATTACGTGAGAAAGTGTGAAACACCTCTAGAATCGAACACTGTTGTTGCATATGCAGAAAGAAAGACGGAGTCTGAGAAGATTACAATGATGCACACAAAAATATTTCTCTTGTACTCAAAATATACATCAATACAATATATTTTTACAGAGTAACCTTCTTTCTGTTGCTTAAATTAATATAAAATTTGAGATTTTTCCGAAGTAAAGATTCAGATAAATCAGAAATCGGTATCTCTTCTGTGGTTAACCGGACTGTACTGGTTGGACATTGCAACTAGTAACATTACAAACACGAAATACCTTGTCTACGTTTTAAATTTTTCCTCATTTGAAAGACTTTTAGTTTCTGAAATCATAGTAATAAGGAAAACTATTGTCAACCATTGCATATTATTATCACCCAAAAATGCGAGGCCAATTCATGAATGCCCAATTTTCTTAATGTCTTTCTAAATGTATCCTTAACAAGACTTACAAATTCGTATATATAATTTATAATGTCGCAGTATATGATTTTGATTGTAGGAGTATAACTTGATATCACTAGATTATTTAAAACTATAGAGTCCAAATTTTAGCCGTATATACATCGAAGATGATCAATGCATGATTCGAGAACTATCATTTGTTCAGTTTGTATGCACCTATGTAGTTATAATAATTCAATACCGAACAGATAGAGATACGGTGCCAACAGTATCAATTCAAGTATTAATGTTTTTTTAAGTATTCTAGGGAGTGTGAAACTGCTTATAGTGCTGTATTTTGTCATTGTGCATCGTAAGTAGTAGAAAATATATTGATAAAACATTTAAGGAAAAATATTAATTTGCATCTGTCTCTAAAAATAGTTATGAATTCGTCAAAAATTGCGTTTAAAAATGGCGCCCTTTAGTTTTTTCGGTTGTTATGCTGAAGGTAACTGATCGCTGCCCATCACAGGATGAATATACATGCTTTGCAATAATAATGACACTCCCTCAAAACAGTTTTTGAACTTCTGGAAGTTCTGAGAAGAAATTTCATTAAATCTCTATTGGTGAGGGAAATAACTAAGAACTAATTTTAAAAGTTGAGAGTAGATCTCATTACAAATACATCAGCAGTTAAAAAATGCAAAATTCATTTTAAAGAGTGTCATTATTATTACAATCGATTGTACATAACCTTAACTGAGAATCTTTGACCCGTCCTTGTTGTTCTCAGGTTATCTCTGTAACAGTAAATCGGCTACAAGAAACACAGGCCCACCCATATATTAATTTCGGTACCTATTATTGATACTATTTTTATATTGAAATGCCTTATTTATATATATTTGATTTTCTATAAATCTTTCTGCAGATTCACACAAAAACACACTGATAAGGTTCAATAGTAATACATCACTTAAAAACATATATACAGAGTGTCTAGACTATGAGTGCCATCATTTTAAGGGCTTATATATTTCACTCAAAGCAACAAAAAAATTACGAGAAAAATGTCTGAAACGAACAGTTTATCTGTACAAGTACATTTCAAAAATAAAAATACAACTGCAATATCATGCAAAACTATGTTAAGAAATTACAAATTAAGGTATAATTAAGATTAAGTGAAAGCTCCTGTAACAAGTAAACAATTGAAGTTTCCGAGAAACTGTAACGTTCGACAACGTTGCAATGCGTTAGCGCTAGCTGAAAAATGTTACAAACCAGAAACTTTGCCAGTGATTATTCACACGTGTAGTAATGTTTCGTATTGTTAAATCAGTTTCAAAATAAAATATGATGTGTAAACATGTATCGAATCGAATGTCACTTGGGAATCTATTACAGCTGTTTCGTTTATAATTTTTGCTTGTGTTTCTTAAATTGAGCTTCATATCGGTAGGCATTCATATCCTCTCTACAGTTTTACGAACCATATAGTTGTGGTTTCATTCTATTTTCTATTTCAAATACACAAATATATCCCCTTGTCTCAAATGAAATAAGAAGGTAGCAGCAGAATAGTAGACTAGTTTCGACACATTCTAGTCGATCTAGTCAATTCCGTGGTGGGAGTAAGCTAATGGATAAGTAATTGAACTGCTCTTCTTGCTTGACTGCCTTAATTTACTGTCGCTAGTACTCTATTAGCCACTGGAAACTATTTTCACAAGATTCTAGTTTTCAGATGCTAGCTACTAGATCCAGCAACTCGCCTATTTACTAAACCCGTCTAAACGAGTCATAGTTGTGTTGTAATGCAGTTTAGTGTTCTTTAGTTTCTCTTTGATATTTGTGAGAGTATATAAACCAAAATGGAACAATTATAGTAACCATGGCCAGCTGCATGACATGTTAATGTATGACAAAACTCTCACTACGAGATTTCTGTGCGGCAAACGCTTCTTGCAAGCAACAGAAGTCATTTTGAACCCTTGTAACTATTATTCTGTATTGCGAAAAGAGCTCTAAGGAAACCATTTACATTTACAGCACCTATATATTTAGGTATATTTATTTGTACTTATTATGTACAAATACCTAACAATACTAACAGGATATCTGAGCGGCGTTGTCATATTCAAGACCTGTCTGCTGTCATAAGTTTGTTACCATTGGTCAGAAAGAAATATCTTAAGTCAAAGTTTTATTTGGCACAACTTATCATAAAGTAAAAGGCGCTCGTATTCCCTGTAGACCCTGTATTCTGTATCGCTTATGCATCTTTTAGAAACCTTATTACACAACTCTTAGTTGCAAGTAGGGCAAATTTATACGATGAGGTTCGTTCACTCATGCACCACTTTTTCCTAGTAGAAAGGGCCGTTATTATAATAGCTTTTGGAAAGTAACAAGAACGTGGTCCATAAATATGTCGCCTATTGTACGCTTTATTTAACATTATAGCGTAATAAAATATCAGGAATTTATGTCATCGCTTAAACAGGTCATTAGTGGCCCAATTTCATGAAAAATAATATAATAAACAGCTTCTGCAGAACAAAAAACAAATATGAAATGGGTATACAAATACCAATAATACAATAAACGACTGTATTTACTAGAAACGTTTTTTAAAATGATGCATAATTGAAAAACAGCTCCTCATATACGGGGTGTCTCTGTGTGATCTGAGCAACATAATGTTGAGTTCAATTAAATTATGCAGGCTTAAAATTATATTCAGAACTTATATAAAAAAAAAAAATTTGAAAGTTTAGGGGACTACAAATACAGCTTTGTAAATCAAAAGGGCAGTTTGAAAATTATTTAAAAATACACTTCTAGAAACTAGTTTACTGTAAAACCTGATCTTGCGCAAGTTAAAGCATGCGGCAAGCAGCGACCGGCACGGCGGCAAAGTATAATAAAAATCAAAGGATAAAAAATTTAAAGAATTTACCAAGGAAATACATATAATTTTACAACATCTATTTTATTAGCAAACTCAACTGCTTTTGCCGTTCTTATGTTTTTAACACCCTGTATATCCTCTTCAATATTTTTGTAGTACTTAATAAGAATTTCGAATTGAACAAATTCATAGTATCAGTTTCTATCTGAGTAATTCAAATTTATTAAAAACCAATTAATTTTTTATAGATGCAACCAATATTAGTTTCCACTTTTTGTCGAAAATAGATTTACGATTTCAGAGCAATTATTCAGAGAAAAACAGCTTCACTTCGCGAAAAAGTTATTAAGAGGCATCTTTAAATATGAAGTGGCCAATGCCTGACCTGAGATTCAAATAAATCGATCTTGGAGTAGTAGACAGGGCATCCCGAAATTAATGGGACATAGAGCAAGAGTAGATTCGTTACGACAGAATAATGACAAGTAGCCAGGCTTACCTTAGTCAAAAGTTGATGGTTAAAAAGGTACAGGGTGTCAAATTTAAAATGTTATTTTCGATATTTGTAAATAACTTTTTAAAAAATCCAAATATTTGCATACATTCAAGAGAAGGAGAGAAAAATTGAAATTTGTTTTTTGTTTTGATGGTACTAATAAAGTGCCACTTATAGTACATGAGGCTTTTTTAAAGGCACATTTTTTTACGGTTTAGTAAAGTTCCGTTCCTAGTCTTTACGGTTTTCAACAACGACGGTAACCGATAACAGTTCCAGTTTGCAACAACAGCGTTTGGAAAATAACGTTACGGTCTAACGGTGAGTCGGTGAATTATACAGTATGCGCCAAAAGTATGGAATAAATTCAATAAAAACGAAACAATTATTTTTTGGGAAAAATCCTCAAACAGGTCGATTTTTAATATAAAAAATACATATTTTAGCGTAAAATGCGATTTTCAAATGTCATTTGTTTTCGAGTAATGATGTCATCGATTTTTTTTAAATGGCAACACCATATTTTTTTCCTTGATTCTGAAAGATCGTTTAATTCTCTATCAGACAGTACTAAAATTTTGCCCTCTTACATAGGAAAGTTTTCGAGTAAATGACGATTGAATGTTGAACTTGAACAATTCTGAGGTATGTAAAATAAAATACACTTGATTAAATTTTATACTTAAATTAAATCGAATTGCCATCCACCAATTTCTTGACAATGCGCAAGTCTGTGAAAAAATTCTTCTTGCACATTATGAATGATTTCTGAGGTAACTCTGCGTATTTCGTCCCGAATGCGATTTTGAAGTTCTTCTAAATTACGTGGTTTATTAATGTATACTTTTGACTTCAAGTATCCCCATAAAAAATAGTCAAGAGGTGTAAGATCTGGCGATCTTGCAGGCCATTCTATCGGTCCGAGTCTGCGATCCACCTCCCAGGAAAACAGAAACAAAAATCTCGTACAGGGCGCGCATAGTGCGGAGGTGCACCGTCTTGCTGAAACCATATGGTATCGTCAGGAATGTCAAGTTCATTATCGTTAGGAAAAAATACTGCAAGGGTTGGAACAAGGTCATTTTCTAGAAACTCTAAATATCTTTGTCCTGTAAGGGTTCCTTCAAAGAAGAAAGGCCCTACTATTCTGTCGTCAACTATTCCGCACTCCGCACAATGTGCGCCCTGTACGAGATTTTTTGGACAACTGTTTTCCTGGGAGGTAGATCGGCAGACGCGTACCGATAGAATGGCCTGCAAGATCGCCAGATCTTACACCTCTTGACTATTTTTTATGGGAATACTTGAAGTCAAAAGTGTACATTAATAAACTACGTAATTTAGAAGAACTTCAAAATCGCATTCGGGACGAAATACGCAGAGTTACCCCAGAAATCATTCATAATGTGCAAGAAGAATTTCTTCACAGACTTGCGCATAGTCAAGAAGTTGGTGGATGGCAATTCGAATATTTAATTTAAGTATAAAATTTAATCAATTGTATTTTATTTTACATACCTCAGAATTGTTACTTTTTTATGGATAAAATTTACGTTTTCATTCAACATTCAATCGTCATTTACTTGAAAACTCTCCTATGTAAGAGGGCAAAATTTTAGTACTGTCTGATAGAGAATTAAACGATCTTTCAGAATCAAGGAAAAAAAATATGGTGTTGCCATTTAAAAAAAATCGATGACGTCATTACTCAAAAACAAACGACATTTGAAAATCGCATTTTACGCTAAAATATGTATTTTTTAAATTAAAAATTGACCTGTTCGAGGATTTTTCCCAAAAAATAATTGTTTCGTTTTTATTGAATTTATTCCATACTTTTGGCGCATACTGTAGATCGCAGTTTTTAGGGTTTACAATAACAACGATAGTCGATAACAGTTTCAGTTCACCGCAACAACAGAATTTGGAAAATAACGTAACAGTGAATACGTTATAATAGCCCCTTCTTTTATAATGTTAAATGTTTTCAAAAATACTTACAATGTATGTTAATACCGGCAGAAAAATTAGTTTCCTTTTATTTCAGTGTAAGTATTTGACACTTTTATTTTGGTAAAACAATAAAATAAGAGAATTAAATGTATTAAGGCTGGATTAGGTTTCTAAATTGTATTTATTTAAACAAACAAAATTTAAAAAAATAAAGTAGCCAAGTAAAAATAAATGTTCGTTATTATCTATTATTAAAAACATTGTCTAAATAAAAAATAACTCATAACGCATAAATATTTAGATAACATAACAAATCGCTAATATTGTACATAAATAATTATTCAATCAACAATTCCCTACAGTTTTATGGACCGTGATCAACGCGTACAATGTATCCTGTGACCAGTCGATACTAGTCACAGAAACATTCTGAATTCTGAGTTATTTAAAAATAACGATTTTGCCCATCACTAAGCGACATGTAAAGCACCAAGTTTTCGCCGAAGTTCGTCGATCTTCTTGAAATGTTATACATCGCCATTATTTACGAAACGGATTGTTTCGAAAACGGTTACTCCTAACGACTTAAGTAAGGTGTACCTTGAGTACGCGGTGTAGAATAAGCTACATCTATAGGCCATTCGCCACTCCATGTCGGACTAAAATGCCACCGACACGAAGCGTTCTACATGCAATAGACACCATTGAAAGCTGTCGACTTCGATCGCGTTCGATAAGAAACGATATCTTGCAAACACGGAATTCCAGGAAACAACCACTCTGCGGACTAATGCCCTTACCAGCATTGAATTACACCTGGAACACCTATAGCAAACAGCTAGAGTCACACATCAGTAACCCACCAGACATATACCTGTTTCTCTTCTGTCGGGTTAGACAGACTAAAACAGCTAAGAGTATTCGTCAGATACCTCAACTATGAGAGCTAATAAGCTCAAAACCGGTATATGTCTGGTAGGCTACTAATGAATGACTCTAGCTGTTTGCTATCGGTTTTTCAGGTGTAATTTAATGTGGTCGGGGCATTAGCCCTCAGAGTACTTGCACAGTCTATTACAGTACGGCGTCTTCACGTCGGCTCCTTTGATGTCGAGGTCTCAAATTTAGCTTTTTTAGACGACTGCGGATTTAGCCACGCATATTCGCGCGTTCAAGGGGCACGGTGATTTGTCAAGAGACCGATTGTCCTGCTTCGTCGCGTACAAATGAATTTCATTGGTTGCAAGGTGTACCTTTTTCAGATAAAAAAAGTAGGAGACTGGTTAACAGTCTGATGGATATGTTGTACACAGTACTGGAATTCGGGCAATGTCCGAAAAAAGTATGCAAAACTAGTTCTGACCTCCGAAAAATTCCCATACCTGAAATTATACATTTAAACGGTTACTGTTTATTACAAAATACAGAGAACTAGTTCTGGTCATTATAAATTGTTGAAAACTAGTTTTGTGCATTTTGATATTCATATTATGAAAGTTACATGAAAAAATAAAAAGTACGATTATGCCTTTATTGTCATCACATTTTATGAACTCAGAACTAGTTTTGCATAATTTTCGAGTATCGTGTGTATCATAAGCTTCAGATAATGAAGGGAACTCTAGTTCTGGTCATTTAAAAATGCACAAAACTAATTTTGAACAATTTATAATGCCCAGTTAGATCTCCTTATTTTGCAATAGTCAAAACTCGTTTAAACGTAAAATTTCGGGTATGGGAATTTCTGTGAGCTCAGACCTAGTTCTTCAAACTTTTTTCGAACATTGTCCGAATTCGAGTATAGTGTGTAACAGATACACTAAGCAGCAAAGAATTTCTACCATTTGAAAACGTATATAAATAGCGCTCTTTACTAGTGATGTCAAAATTATAAACAATTTTGAATTTATCGCCTCCAAAAAACTCCAAATGGATGCAAATATTTGTTTTCTTTTAAAAGTTATTTACAACTATCGAAAATGAAATTTTAACTTTGACACTATGTATCTTTTTGCGACTTTTGACTCAGGTAAGTCTGACAAATCGCATTATTTTGTCGTCAGGAATCTATTCTTGTTTTCGGGACACCCTTTATATCTCAGCCAGAGATCAATTTGATGCCTTGAAAGACTTCAGAGATATGGCTTCAAAGGCATGATTAGCTATAGATACAGAAAAATAACGTTCAGAAAACTGCCATCTTGTTAGCGTTGCTCGAATATAATGGAGAGGCTTACCGAAAATTCTAATCTATTTTATTTAATTACCGTTTCAGTTCAGTGAACCGAAAAGGAACAGGAAGGATTTGTTTATCCGGCTCGAAACTTTGTATACTTCTAATTGCCATTGTTCGCCCAAAACGGGTTAAAAGTACGTAACCCAGTATTTTAATATATACCAACAATAACAAAACATAGTTAATATTAAATTACATTAAGGTTGCCGTATTTATCGTCGTAAAATGATTTGTGGTGTTTTTAGGAAGAGAAATCTCGAAAAATAAAACACGTAGAATAAAACTAATATAAAAAATAAAATTCTTGATGCTTTGTTAATTTACTTTTACTATTTAAATTCTCCTTAAATAAGATAATAACTTCTATAAAGCTTTTTCCTACTATCATCCGCACTAGTTGTCACGTGGTAATAATTATAAAAAAAAAGTAATTAATATGGTAAATCGCTTACCTAGACTGAATTAATTTGTACTAAAGCCGGCTAGCAAAGTAGCTTTAATATATATATGTATTTTTTTAAGCGCCACGTGATATAATTTGATACAGTTAGATTTCCAAAATAAAGAAGTTCACTCTCAAGAAAAATCACGAAAAGGTGAACGACAAAAAAAAAAGATTTTAATTTAAGTTTGCCTACGGAAAGCTTTAACCAAAAATAGTGTAAAACGCAATATGTAAAGGCAAAGGCTGACCCAAAAAAAAACTGTTAAATAAATATATCTGCATATATTCATATGTATAAACATATATAAGAATATATTTTGTATGAAATTATATATCAATGTATTTTATTAGAAATGGCAGATATGTGATCCTTACTAAATATCAGAAATAAAAAAAATGGATATAAATGTTAACGTATTGAGTTAAAATATTAACTCAAAATTCCCCAGAGTATAGCTGAACTTTGGTTCACAATTGACCAAAAAAAAAAGAAATGGAACATATAGGTATATATCTGCAAACCCAAGAATATCTTCTTGAGAATTATACAGTATGCGCCAAAAGTATGGAATAAATTCAATAAAAACGAAAGAATTATTTTTTGGGAAAAATCCTCGAACAAATCGATTTTTAATTTAAAAAATACATATTTTAGCGTAAAATGCGATTTTCAAATGTCATTTGTTTTCGAGTAAAGACGTCATAGATTCTTTTTTTTAATGGCAACACCATATTTTTTTCCTTGATTCTGAAAGATCGTTTAATTCTCTATCAGACAGTACTAAAATTTTGCCCTCTTATATACGAAAAGTTTTCGAGTAAATGACGATTGAATGTTAGAAAACGTAAATCAATTAAAATAAAGCATAAACGTTATCAAGTTTAGTTTTTCGAATTCCATAGTTCTTTTATGGATCACGTAGGTGAAAATCTTTGCAAAGTGTCATTGTCACACCGACTTTCTAATAAGTATTGTAAGCGACATAGAAATTATTATTCAATTTAAAGTATTATGGCACATTTAACTATTACTCAAAGAATTTAAATTTTAATTCTTATCGGATGCGGGAATATGACTAGAACTCAGCAGGAAGTTCGCGATTTATTTAATGAAAAATATCCAGATCGCCCTATCAGCCAATCAACAGTCAGCAAGGTAGAGTCTAAATTTAGAGAAACTGGCAGTGTTGTAAATATTCCAAAACCTGGACATCCAAGCATTAATGAAAATCAGAAATAGAACATTTTGATAAGTATGGTGGATAATCCTCATAATTCTTCACGATTGGTTGCATTAAACAATGACACTAGTCAGAGCACAGTGCTACGTATCTTGAGGAAGGAAAAATATCATCCCTACAAAATTCAACTTGTGCAGGAACTCAATGAAGATGATCCCGATCGCCGCTTACACTTTTGCGAAATTCTAATGGATTTATGTCAAGGAAATAGAAATTTACACCGGCAAATACTTTTTTCAGATGAGGCCACATTTTTTTTTAAGGAACCCTTACAGGACAAAGATATTTAGAGTCTCTAGAAAATGACTTTGTTCCAGCCCTTGCAGTAATTTTTCCTAACGATAATGACCCTGACATTCCTGACGATACCATATGGTTTCAGCAAGACGGTGCACCTCCGCACTATGCGCGCCCTGTACGAGATTTTTTGGACAACTGTTTTCCTGGGAGGTGGATCGGCAGACGCGGACCGATAGAATGGCCTGCAAGATCGCCATATCTTACACCTCTTGACTATTTTTTATGGGGATACTTGAAGTCAAAAGTGTACATTAATAAACCACGTAATTTAGAAGAACTTCAAAATCGCATTCGGGACGAAATACGCAGAGTTACCCCAGAAATCATTCATAATGTGCAAGAAGAATTTCTTCACAGACTTACGCATTGTCAAGAAGTTGGTGGATGGAAATTCGAACATTTAATTTAAGTATAAAATTTAATCAATTGTATTTTATGTTACATACCTCAGAATTGTTACTTTTTTATGGATAAAATTTCAGTTTTCTAACATTCAATCGTCATTTACTCAAAAACTTTCCTATGTAAGAGGGCAAAATTTTAGTACTGTCTGATAGAGAATTAAACGATCTTTCAGAATTAAGGAAAAACATATGGTGTTGCCATTTAAAAAAAAATCGATGACGTCATTACTCGAAAACAAATGACATTTGTAAATCGCATATTACGCTAAAATATGTATTTTTTAAATTAAAAGTCGACCTGTTCGAGGATTTATCCCAAAAAATAATTGTTTCGTTTTTATTGAATTTATTCCATACTTTTGGAGCATACTGTATATGGATTGGGTACAAGTATCAGAATCTGTATGAGATATTTTAATATTTGACAAATCGTGATACAAATCCTTATACTTTTACTCACAGATTTGAGTCCCATTCAGACATAGTTGATGAAACTAGCTGCACATCTCTTGCTTTTTTCTGTAGTTCAGAAATTTACGTTACCGCTGTTTATATTTTGACGCTTCTTTTTAATTTAAAAATAACAATAATACTGATGAGAGCTAATAAGCTCGAAACCGGTATATGCCTGGTGGGTCACCCAATTCTGATGTTATACTAGATGTTGTCTATTCTATGTTCACTTAGTTGTTGCTTTGTTTTGTGTACGACAAGAAGCATGTAATAAGGTTGCAGTCTGTTTGCTTCAGTATTATCATTAATAAATAAATAAATAAATAAATAAATAATCAATTATATTAATACTTAAACTGTGACAGTTAAAATATAACGATCAGGTATTGGTTAGGAAGTATTTACTACAAGGGATGAAAAATTCAGTACAACACAACTTCCTCAACAAAAAATTTTAAACTTTCAAGGAGAAGAATGGTGACTTAATAATTCATCCCACCGCGACATCACGTAAAGAGTTTTTAACTTTCCGAACAGTACCATCCCCCACATTCCAAACGCCGTATTACAAGTTTAAGGCACTTTTTGTGTAGAAAAGTTTTATTATTAATTATAAACTTCTGTTGGCGTGACGCAGCTCCTACTTTTGCGTGTCCAGGTTAACAGTTTCGTTTGAGCCGACACTTCTAAATATAAGGGTGGAAAATGAGCATCGTCTCTGAAATGTAAGCTACAACTCCTCTGAAACCCATTCTACTTCATTGAGTAATATGTAGTTTCTTACAAAAGCTATTATTGTTGTCTGGAATAATAGAGAAGTTACATCAACTGGTGTCCTCATTGTACCCTGCTACATTGTGGTCAATGTTGAAAATGACTATTTCATTAAATAAAAACCAGGATATTTCGAAATTTGGCCGCTTGAAGGCATTCATAAAAAGGAAAAATGACGGAAATGACGAAAATCTTAGACATTTACAAAGAATGATATATCAAAGTTTTTTTATATTTTGAGGTATTAATAATATTGTGTGAAACTAACTGCTCAGTGGACAAAAGCCCCAACCTGCGTTGAATTACACTCACAATATCTACCCATATATTCCTTATTATTAGCTTTTGTAACATTTTTTAGTGTTTTAGAAAGGTATTTTAAGCTAATATAAATCAAATCTCCTACAATTCCTATCAATAAAGTCATATGTATACACTCTGATACTAAACATCTAGGTATGCTAATGAACAATTACACAGACAAAGCTCTATTCAATAATTATCTAAAGAAAATAATATAATTTACTAACCTTCTAATGAAACACTCTATAAATATCTAACTTCATTTTATTAATACCTAAAAATATAAAAAAACTTTTACATAAAAGGTGAACATTTTTCAAGTAGGTATTGTCATATTTAATTCATTGACAGGATGTCACTTTTTGTTATTGTCGATATTTAACTTCAAATAATTTTAATTTTTATAATAATTTTTATAGTTAGATATTTGATTCAACTTAAAGGAGACCACCTAAAAATGCAATGCAATCCTAAAAATGCAGAAATAGGTCAGATCTCATCTATTGTGGTTGAATTTGTCGTGTTCCCACTGCTAAAAAGTGAAGTTAGATATTTATAGAGTGTTTCATTAGAAGGTGAGTAAATTATATTATTTTCTTTAGATAATTATTGAATAGAGCTTTGTCTGTGGAATTGTTCATTAGCATACCTAGAGTTGTGGTATCAGAGAACATACATATGACTTCATTGATAGGAATTGTAGGAGATTTGATTTATATTAGCTTAAAATACCTTTCTAAAACACTAATCAAAGTTTTTGTTAGAAGCTTTTGATGAAATATATTTAATGAAAAAAGTGGTAGCAATTTTTAGAGTAGCTGGGGCATGCCGAACTGACGAGCTGTATAATCTAAAAATGAAAGACCTCGAGTATAAAAATTGTGTCATGTTAGTGCAGATTCTAAATACAAAAAATAATGTGCATAGAAGATTTGTAGTAACAGACGATTGGGTAACATTTGTTAATCGTTGTATACAACTACGACCAAAAAGGCTCGAGATGAACGCATCTTTTATCGGTTTGAGCGTGGCAGATTTGTAAATAAAGTGGTTGGAAAGCATACAATTTCAAAATTTCCGTGCGACATTGCTACCTACATTTCTTAAAATTTTAAACCCAAACTAGTGCACGGGCTATTCGTTTCAAAAAACGTCCTCTGAATTAGTAGCAAATGCCCCAGGTGTGGATATTTTAGATATGAAAAGGCACGGGGGTGGATTCAGTGACCCATAAAATAGAAGTTGCTAAGTCAACATTTGCCATTAAATCTTTCAGGAACGTACAACAATTGTAATTTTACTACTTTTCCCACATTTGTTATTGATTATTGATTTTTGTTACATTATGCAGTAGGCCTATCGTGTTGTTGTGGCAATGTTTGTGTCTAACGTAATTTAGAGACATTAAGCGAAAAAGTTTGAGCTAGACTTTTTTCAATGTGCTTATGAGTATCGTTCGATGCAGCTTACCGTTCTAACAATACATAGCAGTAAAGCTGCTGCGACGCTCAATTACGCTGGACACAAGTAAAAATTCCTGTCGTTTCCATAACTAAGTGCAGGTTTGATTGCTAATATTATTTGGCATAAGCTTTCAAATTTTCAATCAGTTCAGTTTGAAGGTTGAGTTTGATTCATTTTTCATTTCCCTTCGTAGCAAACTACCCAAAATGAGTGAGGAGTCTCTCAATGATGTTCCGACAGAGATATTGGTGCAAGTAATGCATTAATTCCTGCAAAAAAATTCGCCATGAAAAAGCGACTGTTACCTTCGACCAATAGCACATGGAGAAGAACAAATATGACGATCCACGACATACAAGACAAAAGGTATGTGCTTATAATTACCATACCAAACATGAAAACCAATGATTCAAGAAAATTTGTGGCGAACAACAAAGAAACAAATATGTCCATATCTATCGAAGTTATAGTACCTATTATTCTTTAGGTTTCATACTTTTTACTAATTAGAAGAATTAAAAATTTATTTTTTTGTTTATTAATTCTGTTTCAAAGATTGCTTCGCTTTTGAGAGAAAAAATAATAATATTTTCCATTTCTATACACATTCTTGCAGTACAAATAAAATGGTTCAATTCTTTTTTACTTACCATTAGTAATTACATAGAAGAAAAAATATGTAACAACAATACTCCGAGATATAATTCATATACAGGGTTAACTATGACTTAGTACAAATATTTTAAGAGGGGATAGGGAAAAATAAGAATTAATGGAATCACCCTTCAAGAAAATTCCAAACTTATTTATAAAGCCAAAAAAAATTATTTTTAAAACTATATTAAATCCTTCTTTATAGCCGTCACTGACCTTCTGTCAGCCGCGAGGTTAGGTATATTCTGCCAGTCAAAGTTGTCAAATATAGTGACAGGTCCATTGACACGTGTACCAATTTAAGCCGCTTTGAAAGAAAAAAAAATCTTTACAAAACGTAGATTATTATTTAATTATTTAATGAGAAATACGGTATGGTAGCACAGAGAGGCAACACCTACCTTACTAATATTTATTTCCAGGATTGATACTTGGAGAGATATTAAGAATGTTGAATCATCTTCTGTGTTCTTACTTGCTTAAATTAACACCTGCAAAGATTTTTGTACTTCCTGTGGACTTCTCCTTCCCTCGATCGTTCTTTTTGTGTAAAGCGGGGTACCTACTTGGTTTGGCTGTCTTGACCAGGTCGATTACTTACGTCGGGAAAAAGCACAAAGGATAACAACAAAAACACGTAAATGTACCCAAATACATAAAAACACTGCCACACGTTTACCGCCACGGCATAAAATAGCTGTTCGATGTGGTTCAAAAAGTATTCAGCAAAACATTTTGTATACTCGGGAAACGTCTTTGAGGCTGCCGCACGATAATATGCACTTGTCGCACTCTCATAAATCAGCACCTTATCCGTCATCTAGGCATTTGAATACATGTTTGTAAATACACATAAAAACGCGAAAAATTAAATTTTCGAAAAACAAGTACTGAAAAATTATTTCAAACTAATTTTTATACTTCATGTGTTGTGTAATTAAATTCTGTTAATACTAATAATATTAACAGTAATCGACGATGTTTGCATAAAATAATTAGTAATATTTTAACTATAACATCCCAAGATGTTTACAGTGTTCTGTAAAAATGACCCTTAGATTATAACTACGCATTCTGGATGGTTTGGAGCATGGAGGGTATGCAATTAGCAATGCAGTATGGCATAACCTAAAACTTACTGTTACTTTAAATCAGCTAAGTGACTAATTTTAAACGTGTTATAGTAATTAAATAAAGTATTTTATGTCGGATATGTTAGTGGATAATTATGATGAATTTGCAAGGAGTGAAAATGAAGTTTGGCAGTGTGCAACGAAATAACGAATACAAAATACTGCAGCTAACCGGATTAGCTGTTATCTACCAGGTACTTAGACATTATTATTATCAATACAAATGTTTCGTCGTGTCTGCACTTGACAATGTTGAAAAAACGGCCAGTATTTGACATATTTAGCCATGACGGATAATGATTGATTGTCATAGAAACGTATATCTTATTTTTATGGAAAGAATCTTATAATGAATTTGTCGAGATGCTTATGAAACACCCTGTATTAAAATGATGAAGTTTTACTTAAAGACCAGGTTTTTTCCGAAAAATATTTAGTAGTTTTTAAAAAATTATAGGAAGTTCCGAAAATATCATGATTATTATAATAAAGATGTGGCGTACTATTTTAGGTATTTAGAAAAATATTGCCACCAACACCCTGTATTTCAAGCATTAGAGCATCTAAATTTTAACTTATTTTTGAAATATAGACTGGCGCCGAAGCCACATAAATCGGTGCAAAGATGGTGAAGAAACTTTTCTATTCCGGCAGGGCAAACGAGGAAGCTAATTAGTGATATAATTAAAATGAATGGCGGCAAGAACAGGAGTAATTACCTGCTACCGAATTAAATATGTTTTATAGGGTTTCTGGTACGGACATTAAAATACAGGATGAAACAACTAGAGTTTCTAGTAGAAATAGCAGCACTTTTTTTTATATATTTTTAGGATAGTGTGTGAAACTAACTATTCTAAGCTAATATAAATAAATTTTCCTACAATTCCTATCAATGACGTCATATGTATATACTCTGATACCAAACATCTAGGTATGCTAATGAACAACTCCATTGACAAAATTTTATTCAATAATTATGTGAAATAAGAAATTAATCTAGCTAAAGGATGATGGCCTCTAAGACCGGTTTTCGGCCCCTTCGTCGATTTGACTCTAAACGGAACCTCAAATAATAATAATAATAATGATAATGATAATAATAATAATAATAATAATAATAATAATAATAATAATAATAATAACAATAATAATAATAATAATAATAATAATAATAATAATAATAATAATAATAATAAAAATAATAATAATAATAATAATAATAATAATAATAATAATAATAATAATAATAATAACAATAATAATGATAATAATAATAATAATAATAATAATAATAATTAATTAATTAATTATTAAACATTAATTAACACGATCGCGAGTTTTTTCTATAAATGTTTTGACCTTTCTTTTAAAACATGTAAGACTGATGGTGTCCCTAATATTCCTAGGCAACAAATTATAAAATTTAACAGAATTGTAGGTAAAGCTGCGTTGACACATAGCAGAATGATGTATTGGTATGGATAGTAAATCATGATGGCGAGTAGGCCTATCATGAATTGTGGAACCTTTAATTACTTTTTTATAAAGATATGCAGGCATTTCAAATTTTAACACTTTAAAAACAAGACAAAAAAAAATGAATTTGGAAACGTTCATTCAAAGTGAATCTTTAAATGCCTCAGATGTGGTCAAACTTTCTTAAATTATAACAAAATCTGATACAGGCATTTTGCAACTTCTGCAAACTATACTTGTCGTGTGCCAATAATGCGGGCCAAAAAACAATATCACAATAAGTTAAAATAGATAAAATCAAGCTATCCGCATGTCTAAGTTTAACATCCCTACTTAATATATCTTTATACATGTATAACACCTTCACCTTACCGAAACACTTTTTAAATAAACTATTAACATGTGAACCAAATCTGAGATCAGTGTCAATCAACAGTCCCAAATTTTTACATGTGTTGACTGATTCAAGTAAACAATTGTTTATTCTAATTTAAAATATGGGATTATGGGAATAATTAATTGTCTATGAGAACCAAACACTAACATTTGGGTTATTATTACATTATATTAATTATTACATTATTAGATATATGTAATTGATTAAATAATATTTAGTAATAGTAACAGCGAAAGTATAACAAAAATAAAGAACAAACACATCCTTAACAATAGTTACAGGCAATTTTCAATTAATCTTCCATTGTTATCCAAACAACAATATAAATCTTTTAAAAACTACAACTACAATATTCTTAAAGCGCCTCCCACAGAAAATAATCCAGAGGGGTTAAGTACGTCGATCTGGGTGGTCACTGCATTGGACCATTAGGTCCTATTCAAGAATTTGGAAAGTTCTGGTTCAAATGATTTCTTACAATTACCGAACTATGACTAAGTGCATCATCTAATTGCAACCATAAATATTGTAATAGAATATTCTCCAACAAACCTGTAGGCTATCTGTCTAATAACTGTAGAAACCTTTCTCCTGTGAGAGTTTGTTAAAAAAAAATAAGAACTTACTAAATGCAGTCCAAATATCGCACCACACATTTATTCTTTTCTTTTTAAAATTCTCTGAATCATCGATATAGAAATACGAAGAGCAGGCGTAGCCTATCGAATTAAATTTTGCGAATTTTCCTCAAGATAGCCAGCAATATTGGCAACATTCTTATCATTTCCTATAATCCTTTTTATGTTTTTATATATCGATTATGTTATTATTACGTTTATGGATATCGATCAGCTTAGTCTCTTTGCCAAATGTTTTCCACATACGAAGAAAAAATTATATATAGCGCCGCGACGCTTAGCGTCGGCCATTGTCAACCTCACAAATTAGACACAAACAAAGCTTAGGTTTATGCCTAAGAGATATTGTCATTTGTTTTCGGATACTAAAACTATTTCTTCGAGAAAAATGCCTGAGGAGGGAAAAAAACTTGAATTACGTGCAACGTCGACCCAGATGACGATATCTAATAATATATTAACATAGATAATAAAAAAATATTAACGTAATAACTATGAATGTAATAATTAATTATTCAAATGAAAGAGAGAGAGAGAGAGATAGAGAATTAACTACTTTACTTCGCAGACTACACAAAAACCGCGTCTTAAAGCGAGCTAAACTTGTATCTGATAATACTCAAACTTCGGAATATCGCGGTTCAAGTTCCAACATGTGAATAAGTAATTCCTTTATTGTACGGGAACTTTACTAATAAGGTGGTTAGGGTAATTTATTTATCATGCCGTATGTATAGGTTGTCTGTTGTTATCGGTAGCGGATGATATACCTACATTAATGCAAAATGTATACAGAACTTCTATGAAGTACTTTAGAAATTATGAAGACAGTTGAGATCATAAGAAAGTATATTTATAATTGTAGTAGGTATTCCAATATTGTGAATATTGCCTTTTTATACATGGTTATATACGAGTATACAGGCTGTATCACATAAGAGGGCCACTCCCATTATCTCGCTTAATATGCGAGACACGTCAAAAATCGTTAATTGTTTTTTATTGCATTTTGGAGGCCTTTATGCTCGTAAAAACAAATTTGAGATCCATGGCCAACTTTATGAGTAATAACAAAAAAACCTGTAAAGTGCCCAAACTTTAAGGCTGTCTAACTTTTTTATTTTAAGAGATAGAGAAAACTTATTGGTAATAAATTTTTATTGCAAAATTGATACCTTCCACCTAATATAAACATATTTTTGAAATATCGTATGTGGTTCGCTGCGCCCTCTAGGCGGATAATTTTTTTTTATTGAAGCGGGCTATGGCCACAAAAAACTGCTTGTTTTTTCGTCTTTCATGCAATATACTAGATGTTGCCCTTATCTTTTGTATTTATTACATTTTTTTCAATTTTGGTTAAAAAAAATGTACCTAAATATTTTCGTGTTGCTCAAGATAATGTAGAACCTGTTTTAAAGACGCCAACTGCAAAAAGATACATATTATATTATTTTATTGGTTTCACATTAGAAGCAATTGGGTCTTTAAAATTATTTTGACACAGACAATATAATAAAATAATATTATAAGAAAATCTGTATTTTGCATAAAAAAAGTACGTTCTGTTTATTATTTTTCTGCAATTGGCATCTTTAAAACAGGTTCTACATTATCTTGAGCAACACAAAAATATTTAGGTACATTTTTTTTAACTAAAACTGAAAAAAATGTAATAAATACGAAAGATGAGGGCAACATGTAGTATATGGCATGAAACACGAAAAAACAGGCAATTTTTTGTGGCCATAGCCTGCTTCAATAAAAAAAAAAAATTATCCGACTAGAGGGCATAGCGAACCACATACGATATTTCAAAAATCTGTATATATCAGGTGGAAGGTATCAATTTTGCAATAAAAATTTATTACCAAAAATTTTTCTCTCTTAAAATAAAAAAGTTAGACAGCCTTAAAGTTTGGGCACTTTACAGGTTTTTTTGTTATTACTCATAAAGTTGGCCATGCATCTCAAATTTGTTTTAACGAACATAAAGGCCTCTAAAAATGCAACAAAAAAACAATTAAAGATTTTTGACGTGTCTCGCATATTAAGCGAGATACATGGGAGTTGCCATCTTATGTGATACAGCCTGTATATTCATAAATTGGCTCTATATCTTGGTAGCAAAGATAGTTTTTTTATCAAAACAATTAGTGCAGCTGAAAATTTGACAAACGCACATATTTAGCTTGGATATTTTATGCACAAAATGCAAGAAGTTGCACAATGGAATTCAGGTAATAATTAAAAGTAAAATAATAATATGTATTTAGTTTTTAGTTTATCCTAAAACGATGACTATTTTATAGATATCTCATACTAAATGTATCCATTAATATTTATTATTCATCCATTCAGGCCAATTAAAAAATTATTATTACATGACATTTTTGTTATATTATTGGATGTAGCTGAAAATATTGTACAAAATTAAATAAAATATTCATTGGAAAATGACCTAGCGTAACCATAAAATGTTTATTAAAATTTTATAAACTGTGTTTTTAGGTTTGGCAAATTATTTACTCATATATCTGTGGACGATTTTCAGGCTTCAATGTAATGTGAGTATATCGTTCAATATTTTTAATTTATAATTTTAAATTTTCTATTTATAGGTTAATAAATATGAACTAATAAATATATTTTTCTTTGGGTTTTGCAATACACATAGGAATGTTTACCACAAAATGAAAACATGGAAAATATGAATATATAAATTAGACATCAATTCTGAAATAACGGGAGAGGTATGAATTGTCCAAAATAAATTACTTATGTACATTTTTTTAATAGATATTAGTAATAAGTATTGTGTGAAGCTAACTACTCTGCAAACTAATGCCCCGACCAGCATCGAATTACACCCACAATATTTACCCATATATTCTTTATTGTTCGCTTTTTACCTTTACAGAACAGTAAAAAATAGATACTTATATAGTATTCAGTAGATTACACAGTTAACTCCATAGGTCATATATTAAAACGTCAAAAAGAGGAAATAAATAAAAGCGAATCATTTGAAATGTGTTTTTTTTCTGACTGCGAGAGTTATTAAAGGAAATAGCTTGTTTGAAAATAATGATTTTAGTAATTGGCAGCGATTGTCGGAGTTCCTATCTTCTATGATGTATCGTTTACATGACCGAGGTTTGAACGTTTGAACTGCACTAAAAGACACCTGCTATATGGACATAGGTGTGTCGGGATATCGTTTGTGGTGATTTTAAGTCCAAATAATACACATTATGTACAAATATATTTTTCTACGTTCATGCAAAAAAACATTGAACTCTATTTAGTGGAAAAAGTGGTTCTTTATTGCACTAGCGTAATAAAATGTTTATTGCATTCATCTGTCATTCTACTACAGCGTTTTGTCATCATGACAAACATAAACGTTCAAATCGACGTTTCCTAGACTTAGTGTCATCTAAATAAAACATATTTTGGTTTTTGCGTGAAAGTAGAAAAAATATTGTATGCAACTCGTACAAAAAGTGCTTATTGCACTCGACATGTTGTCCTACTCGGCTTGACGGCCTCGTTGGACAATTTCACGTAGCGTGCAATAAACACTTACTTTTTGTACTTGTTGCATAAATAACTATAAGAGGAGATAGAGAATCTCCCTTCAAAAAATTTCTAAACTTATTATTAAAGCGGAATTTCTTTTTTCGAAACTGAAAGAAATTAATTTGTTTATTGTCCTTAAGGCTTCCCTGAGCACGTGGTTAAAATTTTTATACGTCAACCCTGTATATTTGAAGAATCCGCTTAAAGTATTAGTACCTACATGAAATCATGTGGTGTTCGAATACAGCAAAGTAATTCAGCAATCAATTGCTACTATATTTCTCTCTCTTTCTTTCATTTGAGATTAGATGAAGACAAGACACGCTTGATGAAAGTTAGTGAATTCGGATAAATTAGAAATCGGTGCTCATTTGTTTTCATTGTTAAATAAGTCCTTTAATGAATAGTATTTACACAAGTATAAAACCTTTTATGATTTTATTGGAAACGAGACAATTCTGTTTATACTAATTAATTTTAATTAAGATGATGTAAGCACTAACGAACTTGTTACTCACAAAAAATTAGGTATCTCAGTAACTCCAATGAGGTAATTGTATTGCATAAATAGTATGAATAAATTCATGACATATCGTAGTCTTTGCGTCACTAGAGGATAAATAAAATAGTATATTGAACTGTGGTAATCGTAATAAACAATTAAGTTCCTATCAATATACAGGGTGATTCAGTCATGTTATCAATAATTTTAGGAGATCATAGGGAAAAATGAGTATAATACAAATACGCGATTAAAAAAAATGCATATTTACGCAGGAAAGAAATATTTTCAAATCATTACTTAAACTCCCTTTTTTCCTAGTAACTATAGTAATGTTAAAGTATGTAAGTAATGAATACTATAAATATTTTTTTTAAATATACAATCAACGTAAAAAAATATTTAATACTGATGCTACAAAACTCCTCAAGTAATCTGCGCGTTGTTTAAAAAAGTGCGTTTCGTGTGTTATTTAAGGAACAGTTACATTTGTGGCTGCTTTGAGAAAATGCTTCTATAAAACATGTAAACTGAGGTTAATTTAATTTGTAAATCTCACGTGAAACAGCCGAATCATGGTTACCATCTGACATCAACGAAAGGCGCAGTAGGCTAACACATATTGTTTGGGCCCTGCTTAGTCTACCCGTGCCCGAAATCAAAGAATAGATGTGTGTACATATCTTATTCAATGTATAAGTTTATTTGTGGTGTAAAATTGTATAACCTATGTAGTGTTTCTTGTATGTCTTCTATAAAAGACTTACGTGTTTTGTTTAACTCACAGCTTCTATTCACCAAGCACATTAATGAGATCACTTCATCTGCGTTAAGGATGCTGGGCTGTATTATACGAAACTGCCAGTCATTTTCTAATGAAACTGATTTAAAGACTCTTTATAACTCTTACATTAGATCTAAACTCGAATATTGTTATTGTTTAAGGCTTCCATCAGAAAATGTCCAAAGAAGATTTTTAAAATTTATGTCACTTAAAGTAGATGGCTTTTATCCAGAGAGAGGTTATAACCACGCTATTTTACTTAATAGATTCAATTTCGCTTCTCTGGAGTTTCGTAGAGTTTTAAAAAGTGTCAAGATTTTATTCAATTTATTTCATAGCAAATTAGAATGTCCGACTCTGTTGTGCCAGTTTTATTTCCATGTTCCTCGTGTAAATGCTCGTCAAAATCGTACATTTGTTTGTGCCAGGGTAAGGTCAAATTGTCTTAAGATGTCCCCAGTGCATATTATGTGTCACAATTTTAATATGTGATTTTAAAAACCTCAATCAGATGGTTGCAGATGTTTTAAGATTGTAAAAGTTTAAGCTAGGTAACTAAGAATGAGGGTGAAGTTAAAAAACCTAATATTTTGCAATTTTAATTAAATAAGAGCAAGAACAACCACAATTCTCAGAATTCTTGAATACTCCAGTAATTATGAGTCCTCAGTATTCATGAATTCAAAAAATTCTTTTACTACACATGAATCTTATTTTTGAGTACTGAATCCTGAATGACGTGATATACGAATGCATACTGAATACCGTACCGCAAAAAATGGCCAACTACGAGGGATTTACAAAAATAGTTTCTTTCCAATGGGGAAATATTTATATACGACGGATATTCCAAAAGTGTGGTGTAAGGCTGCTTATTCTATAAATAAAATATTTGCAATGTAATAAATATAAATACTATAAAACGGTTATAGGTAAATGTATAAAGTTTTGTTAGTTAATCTTGGAAATTGTATATATTCACTTGTAAATTTTAAAATAAAATATATACGTACTCTACTATATAACACGCAATGTATAAATATGTCCAGGTCATTTTTAATGATTTGGGTATTAATTAATTTGAGACAAATTATTTTAATTTATTTAAAGATGTTACTGTACATACCATACTGTTTGTGTACTGGTATCACTTAGAATCGGTGTACCAGTTTGAACTTCAGCATCTTCAAAATTTGGCGCCAAAATAGTTTTGGTATTATCAGAAACGCAATTAAGTACTTACATAATTATTGCATATTACATTTTTTTTAATAAATACCAGTACAAAGAACTTACTTGTTGGTTCATACAAAAATAATGTTTCATTTTAAAAATGTTTGCTTCAAATTCTATTTTTTTATAGCATTGATCAGGACAATCTTTCAAATGAAGATTCTAATTTTCATCGGCGCATCGCGTAAAATTTTATATCGTGACCTATTTCTTTATATTAGTTGACAAAATATAAAATACATACCTTGGACAATGGAAAAGGGAAAAACCAAGTCTTAAGAGATTCACAGTACAATATATCACGAGCATTTTTAGAAGAAAAATAAAATAAAACAATTTTTTGTCTCATACTACACCGTGTACGATCCTGGGTACCGAACGATCCCCGAGGCGGGTGAGGAGAACGGAAATGGTAGGGCGGGGCGTGTTTGAGAGTGAAACAACTTATATATTTATTCTGTTTCTGTACTAGTTGTTGAAATATATAATACTTACCTTGCTTTATCCTTTGGACAATGGAAAAAGAAAACATCACGTCTTGAAGGACAATTATTCACATTACAATATATCACGGGCATTTTTAGAAAAGTGAAATAAACACTAACAGATATTCAAACTTTTTTGTCTCACGACATCTATCGATTGCACATAACACGTTACAGTTCTAGCGTCGGCCACCGTGTAGCTGCCTGGGTACCGAACGGTCCCCGAGACGGGTGAGGAGAGCGGAATTGGTAGAGCGGGGCGTATTCGAGAGTGATACAACTTATACATATATTTATTCTGTAAACTTTGATTTTACTATGGAAAAATGAATATTAATAAGTAGTAATTTTCCATTAGTATTTCATTATATTGAGTTATTTTACATAAAATCAGTACCAAAATAAATGAACTATAGTAATACCGTTTTATATATTAATTAGTTTATACTTTTTCCTTGAAAATTTACTGAAAAATTAAAAACTTCCTATAGATGCCTCAAGACGACTTACGTCGTACGAACAAATAAGTTAAGAAACTGCAACAGAATAATAAAACTATATACTACACTAAATGTTTGTACTAAAATACAACAAATTATTGTTCTTAAGGCGATACGCTATTGAAAATTATATTGAGAATAAAAACAATTTCGTAAATCGTCTGAATTCATGCCGCAGCTATATCTAGAAATATTCATTTGGTTATACAACTGTTCTACCAATTATCACATATTACATGAAAGCGCTTACAACCGCTCCATCCAGTACCGTACTAAAAAAATTTGTGTTGAAAAAACATTAAAATTTAATTGAAACGGAAGTACGTCAAAATCAAACTGTTTCAAATGAAACTTATTTATTCCAGATATTGTCAAAAATCAGACTTATAATTTCTATATATTGTAAATGCCGCACCTAGTACATGGAATTTAAAATACACCTTCAAAATTTGACTAAGAATTTCGCTTAGGTCTTTAACATCGCAAATAACCGCCTATTCCCTTCCAACTTTGCCGAAAACAAATTCAAACTTGCAGTTAGTCAGTTCCAATGAGGCATTTAATTTCCATCCGGAGCATGTCACGAGCGTTCATTTGCAAACGGAACTGGAACGGCAAACAGATGTAGGCGAGTTTGTAAGTGAAGTTTATCGTGGAGGGCACTTATCGCGGTGCCAGAGTGCATCCTAAATCCCGCAACCGAAACTTGCACCGATAATTGTACTAAACATTTGGCGTTGCGGTGCACCGCCGATCCCGAAATCGCTGAACGAGATTTACGGCCTGACAGGGGTGGAGGCGGATAATTGCACCAGGGGAACAGGCACCGCTAAAAATCCTCGCGTACAGGGTGGTTTAAATTATTTTTTTATTAATCGGACTTTTATCCCCACATATGAACCGTCTAAAGATACTTTTTCCACTAGTGGAATAAAATAACTTTATTTCAACGGAAAGGAAGTTAAATGTCGTAAATCAAAAAATGAAATGTCTATTAGTATAACTGTAAATATTAATGTTAATAAGTAAATAAATTAAATTTGATTTATTATAGGTTTGTTACTTTTCCATTATTAGAAAAAAAGTAAAAGTAACAAACCTATAATAAATCAAATTTAATTCATTTACTTATTAACATTAATATTTACTGTTATAGTAATAGACATTTCGTCTTCTGTTTTATCATATTTAACTTCCTCTCCGTTAATGACAACCCTTGCAGCATGGTTGCTGAAGTTTGTGAAGGATTTTCCTTGCAACATCAATTTTTTTAAATATGGAGTCCTCAACATAATGTTACGAAAGCTCACCGACCTTTCTATGTTCTTGTTTACAGAATTTGTAATACCTTTCAAAAAATTCACCATGTTTTTCAACATAAAAGTAGATTTTTCTCGAAAACGGTCAACTTTAGAGCTTATGACCGAGAGTACATTTTTTGTGTAGGAAACATTGGCGGTTCAAATGGGCGTCTCAAAACCGTACTTTTTCCAGTGGCGTAGAAGTTGAGGAGAAAAACAGCCACTTTCCCTTCAAAATCTTCAGCAATTATGACTTTGAAAAAAAAATTTTCTTGTACGGAACATAGCTTATTATGAGTAGTAAATGCTTACAAAATCTGTTTTCTGTACGATAAACGGTTCCGGAGATATTTACAAAAAACGAATTTTTTTTACAATTTCAACACCCTGTATCTTGAAAATTGTGCATTTGAGAGGGTAAGTTAATACAAACTTTTTTTCAAATTTTTGGATGAGCTATCACATCCTGAAGTCCTGCGCATATATTATGGAACACCCTGTATATGGCATTTTCAAGATGTAAATCCCACTTTTTTTTTTCTTTTTGGACGTGAAAATCTGAAGAAATTGTAGCGACTAACAATTTTAAAAAATCAACTTTATCACCCTGTATCTTGTAGGGTTAAATTATCATATTTTGCCGCTAAAATACGCAGTTAAAAAGATGGCCCGCTTTTTGTTAAACCCTAAATATTTCATGTAAAATATTATATCAAGAATGTAAAAGATTATAACAAGTTCCTTCAGACATTTCACTTATAACTTTTTATAGGTTTCAATTATTTCAAATTCACTCTCCTTTAGTTCAACTCTATTTTGCCGACGATCAGGAGCAACTGCTTCGACTAAGGCCAAACAATCTGGTTATCTAAAGTTAAACAACTTAATTGCTATTTGCATAAAAACACTCCGAATATCTCCATCCCAACGGGAGCGGCACCCCCAGCAAAGCGTAAAATAAGTAATTTACTTTCTTTAAAGCGAATTCATGATCCAATTCTTATCCTGTAACGCTGCAGGACAAGGAGAGCAAATTAAATAAACGACGCCAGATAAAAATCAAATATGGGCGCGTACCCTAACACGATTTATTCGCTATTTAGGAGTTTGTACTGCCTTGTCTGGCTGTTGGCTTGTGCGAGATATGCGATAAGTTACAACGAATCGGTAACTTCCATTTAGCGTATATCGGGTTCGTTGTTTAATTACGAAGATCTACAAATTTGGTAAGTAAAATATTTGAAAGCGTAGTGCATTATGTGTGGAGGAGTATCGGATTTTAATGGCTAACTAGAAAGGTGGCAAGTCGGCTATCGCCGACTTGACCTTTCTTGGGATGGTGGACACCGGATATTTTCATTAGTATAGTTTTTCTGCAGACCATTGCGAAGAGTTTCAGAAAAAGAAATTTTTAAATTCATGAATTTTGAGGATTATTTGAGAATGGTTCGATTTTTTTAAACATCCTGTATTGTTCTCATTAAAATAGTTTCCATATAGACCATTGTTAAAAGTTTCATCAAAGAAATATTTCCATGACAGTTTCAATTATCGCAGGTGCAGATCAGCAGTATGATCTGTTCTTTTATTTAACATTTATCAAAATTGTTAAATACATTAGTTATGCTTTTCTGTTTTTTATCAATTATCGTAGGCGCAGATCAGCAGTATGATCTGTTCTTTCATTTAACACTTCTTAAAATTTTTGTTTATAATATTATGCACTCTTGTATTTTTATCACTATCAATTGTCGTAGGTGCAGATCAGCAGTATGATCTGTTCTATTATTTAACACTTCTCAAATTGTCTATCTTTTATCAATTATCGTAGATGCAGATCAACAGTAGAGAATGGTTCGGTTTTTTTAAACACCCAGTATTTTTTCATTAGTATATTTTTCCTACAGAACATTGTAAAAAGTTTCATAAAAAAAAATTCAATTCCAGGAATTTTGAGGACTTTTAGAGAATGGTTTGGTTTTGTTAAACACCCTGTATTTGCTCATTAGTGTAACTTTTTTACAATCGTGAAAAGTTTCATAAAAAAAAATTAAAATCCATAAATTTTGTGGATCTAGAGAATGGTTCTTTATTTTACACCCTGTATTTTTTCATAAGTACGTGTTTATATATACATAATAATACCAAAGTATGTATTTTTTTATAGTTTTTTTACAAACTATTGTAAAAAATTTCATCACAAATCAAAAAAGAATTTTCAATTCCAGGTTTTAAGGATTTTTAGAATGATTCGATTTTTTTAAACATCCAGTATTTTTTAATTAGTTTAGTTTTTCTGCAGACTATTGCGATAAGTTTTATATAAAAAAGTTTAATTCCATGTATTTTGAGGATTTTTAGTGAATGGTTAGGTTTTTTTAAACACTCTATATTTTTTCATCATTACAGTTTTTTTACAGCCAATTGTGAAAAGTGTCTACAAAAAAAAATATTAATTCCATAAATTGCGAGGATTTCAAGAGAATGGTTCGGTTTCGGTTAAACACCCAGTATTTTTTCATTAGTATGGTTTTTCTGCAGACTATTGCGATAAGTTTCATAAAAAAAAATTTAATTCCATGAATTTTGAGGATTATTAGACAATGGTTCGGTTTTTTAAACACCCTGTATTATTTCATTATTACAGTTTTTTTACATTCTATTGTGAAAGGTGTCTACAAAAAAAATATATTAATTCCTTAAATTTTGATGATTTTTAGGGAATGGTTCGTTTTTTTTAAACATCCTGTATTTTTTCAGTAGGGTAGATTTTTGCAGCCTTTTGTGAAAAGTTTTGTAAAAAAAATTTTTTAATTCCATGAATTTCGAGGATATCAGAGAATGGTTCGGTATTTTTAAACACCCAGTATTTTTTCATTATTACAGTTTTTTTTACAGCCTATTGTGAAAGGTGTCTAAAAAAAGAAATATTAATTCCACGAATTTTGAGGATATTTAGAGAATGGTTCGGTTTTTTTAAACACCCAGTATTTGTTCATTAGTATAGTCTTTTTGCAGACTATTGCGATAAGTTTCATAAAAAAAATTTAATTCCACGAATTTTGAGAATTATTAGAAAATGGTTCGGTTTTGTAAAACGCACTGCATTTTTTTAATAAGGGTAGTTTTTTCGCAGCCTATTGTGAAAGGTGTCATAACAAAAATATTAATTCCATAAATTTTGAGGATTTTTAGGGAATGGTTCGGTTTTTTGTAAACACCCAGTAGTTTTTTAATTAGTAAAGTTTTCTTACAGACCATTGTGAAAAGTTTCATTAAAAAATATTCCATGAATTGTGAGGATTCTTAGAGAATGGTTTGGTTTTGTTAAACACCCTGTATTTTTTCATTATTACAGTTTTTTTTACAGCCTATTGTGAAAGGTGTCTACAAAAAGAAATATTAATTCCACGAATTGTGAGGATTTTTAGAGAACGGTTCGGTTCTCTTAAACACTGGATATTTTCATTAGTATATATATTTTTTTTAACAGCCTATTGCAAAAAGTGTTCACAAAAAAAAATTAATTCCACGAAATTTGAGGATTTCAAGAGAATGGTTCGGTTTTTTAAAACCCCCCATATTTTTAATTAGTATAGTTTTTCTGCAGACTATCGCGAAGAGTTTCAGAAAAAAAAGGAATTTTTAAATCCACGAATTTTGAGGATTTTTAGATAAGGGTTCGGTTTTTTAAACACCCCGTATTTTTTTCGATAATTAGTGCGGTAAGAGACCCCCGACTGAAGTTTCGTAAAAAAAAAATTTCAGTTCCCTTAATTTTGAATTTTTTTTAGCGTTCGACATTTTTCCAACACTTTGTATATAAAACGGTCTTTCGCACGTCAGACGACCCCTCCGAAGCGAAAAAACCGAAAATTTCCTCGAACCTGTAATTTTTATTTTTTTCTCGTCAATTTTTATTGGAACACCGACGACACGCGAAGCGCCTCGAAAAATTTGAAGAGCGCCACATTGCTGACGTCACTGTTACCCCGTCTCGGTCTTGGATTTATGCAAATTTCGATACAAAAACGACCTCAAAACCCAGCGCTCGCATAACAGAAAGTATCTAGAGACTTCAAATTTACCGTTTTCGGCCTTCGGGGGGCTCCGATCGGCCCATTTAGCAAAATTTCCTATGTTTTAATCTGAACTGTCACCACTCGTCGTTTGACGTTTCTGAAGGTTGCGCTCCCAGCGGAGTGCAGTCTACCAAATTTTCTATATTTTCGCTATAAAATCGAATTTTAAACCCGGATCTGAGGCACGCGGGATATTGTAGAAGGTTCAAAGTTTACGTTTCGATATGGCTTTATGAAAATAAAGAGGTACTTACTTTGGAGAATGTAATCGTTTTGAAATTTTTGTGATGTCGGCCATTTGCCTTCCTCTTCCTTCCCGTCTCGGTCGTTATTTTTGCACGTTTCCATCTAAAAACGAACTCAAAACCCAGCGCTCGCATAACAGAAAGTATCTAGAGACTTTAAATTTACCTTTTCTGGCCTTTGCGGGCCTCCGATCGGCCCGTTTAGCGAAATTTCTTACGTTTTCTTGGGAGATGTCACCGCATCGCACCGTCGGGCTCGAAGTTTGACGTTTCTGAAGGCCGATCGTCGGGCGAACGTGCTTGGACGCATATTTTCACTATTTTCGCTATAAAATCGAATTTTAAACCCAGATCTGAGGCACGCGGGATATTGTAGAAGGTTCAAAGTTTACGTTTCGATATGGCTTCGTGGAAAGGAATGCGGGAAAATACGAAAATATCGAGTCCGAAATAGTTTGACGTCTAAATATATTTCGCACTGAACAACTGACGTTTCTCCGATTCCCTGCCGATAAGCTATATCCATCTCACTTTTGTCTCGTTTCCTCGCGAAAATCGCAAACCGGCGTCCGCGGACCTCCGGAAAAACGCAAAATTCGCCTCGAAAAAAGTAAAAAGAACCCACCAAAATACGCCTACCGGACAACCGAAGGACCGAACTCGACCCCGCGCACCCGGACCCGCCGCCGCGGGGCTCGCGAAAAAAGCCTTTGTGGCGGCAAAATGCCACTTTTTCGCGCCTCCGGTGGGAGCGAGAAAAAACAACGGATTTTAATATATAAGAATCATTTGGTGAGCAATATTTTGGTTAGGTGTTCTGCAGGGTGTTTCTCAAGGAAAATTTTTAGATCATCTGTGTAAATTAAATATTTAACATTTATCTGTTATATAATATCATTTATAAACAAAATAAAAAACATTGGACCGAGTATAGAACCTTGAGGTACCACAGATGATTAAAGAAATTCACGAGACTTGTCTCGAAGCTGCACATAAAGTTGACGGTCACAAAAATAGGATCTTAGTTTTAATAATAGAATCTTGCAATAACTTTCATCAAAGGCTTTGGAAAAATCAGTGTAGATTACTTCTACCTAACTTCACCTATCAATGATCTCACTAATGAATGTCTTATGTCTTACATATAAGGTTTGAGACAGCTGAGCGACCAGCCAAGAAACCGTGAGCTTCAGAAATTATATTTTTCGTATGATAGGAAATCGGTTGTGCAATGCTGCTTCAAAAACTTTACAAAAGTTATAGATTTATTGAATATCGTTATTGGACGGTCATTTCTGAGGTCATTTTGGTTACCCTTTTTGAAAACTGAACAGACCCTAGCTTCTTTCCACACATTTGGAGATATTGATTTTTTTTAAATAATATTAAATATCATGTACACAGGTTTGCACAGTACAATAGTACAATCTCTTACAAAAAATCCCGAAATGAAATCCGGTCCAGCAGTCATATTGGGCTTAAGTCTTTTCAGCGCCAATAACATCTCATCTTCCGTAAATTCATTTACGGGTAGTGATGGAACATTAAACGAATCTAGGTAGTGAAATATATCACTTTTATCATCGCCAGGTGAAAATGACTGTGAAAAATAATCTGCAATCGAATTTGCAATGTCAGTAATTATACACGTATCCGAGGACTATTCTGCTCGCCTACAATTTTGTCACTGGATTCTGGAAAAAAAAAAATTACAAAAATTCCAGAGTTGCTATAATGAACTTGTACAATAAACACGTTTGGTCTGATGGAAACCCTAATGCCATAATGGAACCTCCCTTTCAACATTTTATCAAGAACTTTAACCGGTGCTTCCTACAGACATTTTTTTGAAAACTACATAACGATATTCCCTATGCGCTAAGACAAAGAATGTGGTTTATGCACGACGGGGATCCCTCACGTTTAAGATTGACTACTCGTGAATGCTTAATTCGGAAATAATGTGATTGGACGAGGCACTCAAGAACCAGGTCAATCTTGGCCACCCAGATCACTCGATATGAACCCTATTGATTTTTTTTTGTTTGAGTACATCTCAAGACATTAGTTTACAAGGTTTACATTGAATCTAACTTAAGTAAGTAGTAGCACTTGATTAAATTAATTGGGTTACTGCAAACTGGATAAATGTTCGACAAAAGAGGATGCGTTCATACCATGCTTGTGACCGTGCCCATGGAGGTATATTAGTATTTTCTGTAAGGATGGTTAGATACCATTTCATTTTACGCCTTTTTAGTTTAGTAGTTATGGATGTGGGGTTATTCTTACTAGTATTTTAGACCTACTAAATTCCGTTGTATTAAATATCTTCAGTTTGTTCTTGAAACATTATTATTATTATTATTATGTATGCGTCAATCAATCGTCTCAGGCATGGAAGCGTTTACAACCGCTGCATCCAAGGCCGTACTAGAGACAATTTTTCGGTGAAAAAATTTAAATTTAATTTACAAAACTGAACCTTTTCTTTTCTATTTTAAATATTATCAAGAAGCGGTTTTAGAATTTATATAAATTATAAACGCCACACACTCTATAGAAACCAACGTTTTTACATCTTTCGTAACGTGGAAAAAGCTCTGAATCTGCAGAATTTCTGATACCAAAATATTATTTGTCCCCTTTCTATAGGCAATCTTGTTTCAAAGCAATTCCAAAAATGTTTTTTCCTATGTTGTTTAATTACTTTCTTCTGACCAAACTCCTGACTGTAATAATAACGTAATAAGCTAGCAGTTTCAAAGAATGTACGGACATTACTTTTCCCTTTCGTTCACTTCTCACATTAAATTATTACATTCTGTTTATTTTTCAAGTTGAATAACTGACGATAACGATGCTACAGTATAAATTCTCGGTGAGGGAAACCCATTAGTCGCCCCGACGACGGCTAAAGAAATGCTTGTATCTCAATTACTCCAGAGAATAAAAAAGAGTTACTTTTTCATATTTTTTCCTTTGATCTTAATGGACTTCTACAAGCGGGGGTGTATTCGAAATTCGACGCATTTTTTAAACACAAGGATATTTGTTTCACTGGAACACAGACGTATTAATTTCAGTCCGCATAAAAAAATAAGCGGAAGCCAGAAGTTCTTAATTAAATTTTCTATTTAAATGTTATGCAGGCTAGGGTTTTTAATTCAGTAAATAAGAAAACGGAGAACTTTTAACTAGGAAGTTTTATTTGTCTTTCTGAATGGGTTTGAAAATAACTCTGATATGCCGCACAGTTTTTATTTGTGTGTATAAAATTATTTGGCCGAATGGCATTTGTCTAACTTAAATAAAATTTAATACTTTGTTGCCTCTTGAGAATTCTAATTTAGTTTTTAAAAAAATAAAGTGAATTAAGTAAAAGGAACTTTTGAATTGAAATGAATTAGTATCATTTTAAATTTTATGATATTTAATCTGTTAATAGTATGTTGTGTCAGTGAGAGCAGAAGAAGATCATTATGTTGAATTCAGATGATTAGACGACAAATCAAAGCTGAGGTCTATACCAGAATATAGTAATGTACCTACATTATTTTCTTCAAACGCAACTACAAATTTTCTTTATTTGCAACTGTAATAAAGGACAGAATTGTGAAAGATACAATTACGAATATTTATACCACTTCCACCAGCTTTATGCGCCAGGTTCAAGAAGTTGTTTCAGTTACTGGTGCTTGAACATCTCCCCTCGTTTGATTTTCCTTTGGTAATTCATCATTATTAACATTCAAAATTTCACAGGGTGGTTATTAACCTATACGCATAAAATTAGGAAATTACAGCTGAGGGTAAATAATGACGAATAGAGAAAATTAGTATATTGTTATATTAGTGTCATAGTATTGAAAAAGCTAATAAGCATGAAACCGGTGGCGCCGCTGACGAATGACATTGGCTGTTTGCTATAGGTTTTTCAAGTGTAATTCAGTGTTGGTTGTGACCTTATCCCGCAGAGTTGTAGTTTCCCGAAATTCCATTTTTACTAATTATTTTGGAATAAATCATATCAGAAATCATGTATTGAAATTTATAATTTAGGAAAATGGTTTTTGCTAGACTCATTTACATCGAACTGCAATCGCAATTAAAATATCTGACACTTTGATGATTCACCCTGTGCAGTAAAGTTCATTGAAAATAAATATAAATAAACTGGGGAATATAAATACGGACATCTGAGACAAAACGAAGGAATGTGCTCAAAACTATTCCTCTTCGGCGATATATTATCACGATTTACGACTACGGAATAAAAAGCCAAACAAGACGCCAAAGCGAATATAACGAGTTAATTTAGTGTTAATGTTTTATCATAAATTATAAATGCGGTGGAGACCACCGCAAAACCCACGTAATTAAAGTTTTATAACTTTTTATCAACGTAACGGCTCTCTAGGTTCGTATTATTTACGTTTTTGTGGGCAGAACGGAAACGTATCTATTTATTAATCATGATTATATTATTTTAACAAAAACAAAAGATGCAGACAGAACTCTCACTGGTCTAGGTTGTCGGACGTTGCAGCTTCGTTCTGCCAGCAAACTTTTGAATGTGATAAAAGTAAATTTTGAACAAATTTTTCATATTTGGTCAAAATGGAGATTCTCAGTTTGATCTGCAGGCTTCCGTAGCAGTGGTCAATGGATGAACAATTTCCGTGCTGGTTTAGGTTCTTTAACGTTTCGAAAGACAAATTGTTTCTTTATCAGAAGTAACCCCGAACTGGACATCAAGTTCCATAACGTTCCGCTGTATGATTTGAAGTCATTAGCCTGTGAAGTTCCCGGAAATGTTTGCGTTTTCTTTGAATTTCTATCGCCTCTTTGTAGAGTCTTGGTCAAAATTTCCTCGCACTCTCTGTCTCTGGTTTTGTCCAGGTTCATTGTATGTTCTATATCCACCTTATATTCCGCAGCTGCTGACTTATCACTGTTATTATTCCTTGTGCTCCATTAATATCATGTTAACTTATCTACCACTCTGCTCAACCTTGTTGCATATACATGGAATGGTGTACACATCAGGGCCGTAAAGTGTATAGTTTTTGCAGTTGGTCTTAAAAAAGGCAACCGATATCTTTCTCGGGATGTTGTAGATGGCATCAATAATGCATTTTTTTTAAATGCGGCCTAATTTTTTAGTACATCCACCTATATGTGATACATAGATTGTTGCTAGATGTTCCTCCATTCCTTTGATTTTAGGTGTCCTTCTGATCGTGGTGTATATATTTCATATAAAATTGTTCAAATGATGGTGACTTAACCGATTGTGCAAAAACAATTATTACGTATTTCAATTACCTAATCATTGATATGTCCCAAAATTCCCATAAATAGTTCACGCTTTGAAAATAGTGTACGTACCACTAGGTTTTCTGAAACTAGAAGGCACGCTTTTACTTTTAGAAATTATAGCATTAAGAGATAAAACAAAATGTAAACTAGGAATGTGTAAGTAAGGAGAAAGAGCGTCAAAATGAGCAATTTTGCTAATAATTGAGGTCGCTATTTTAAATGTTCAAATACTAAGGGTATCGTTGTTATTTCAATCTTCCTAGGTTAATTTTAAAATTTCTGTAGAAAAGTACAGTTTTCTACATCTGAATTAAAAAAAAAATAAGAATTATCTTTCTAAGATGTAATCCTTCATGGTGGAACTCTACTCTTCAGTCAAAACGCAAAGAAGTTCGAAATCTCTCGAATAGAGCTAATCCACAAAACTGGATCGTCATTGGGACCTACACAAAAGGGCTCTTCCTCAGTTCAAGAGCCTAGTTCAACAAAGCAAACATCAGGCTTGGAGAAATTTCTGTGCGAACGTCGCACAGAAATGCGAACAAGATTATGAGAATAAATCGCGAATCCAAAATAGATGCTCTTCTTAATGGTACTTACACGTGAGGCGTCAAGGAGGTATTGGGACATTTATTGGATCACTATCTTCATAGCGGCTTCAGCTATATATTGGAATAATCCTAGAAAGTTGTCAGTTATGGGCTAAATGAGCGATTCATTCGTTTCCCCATTCAAAAGTGCGTGGATGGATGGTACTTTTCCAGCCCTTTTACAACAAAATTCAGAATGCATCATTCGTCATCTGTATCATTTGTTTTCATCTACTTTAGATCTGAGATACATTCCGAACTCTTAGAGAACGGCGAGAATGGTTTTCATACCAAAGGTAGGTCCCTTCTCTTACGATGAAGCAAAGGCGTTCATATCTACAAGCTTGACCTCCTTTCTTTTGAAGTTGTAGAAAGGACTTATGGAAAGACATGTTAAGGAGTAGGCGCTTGTAACATGGCCACTCCTCAACTTACAGCATGGCTGTCAATCGGGTAAAGTTACCAAAACAGTACTACGTACTGTGTACAAAATTGAAAAAACCAACCACCAGTCTTGGATATAGCTAGAGCATTTGACAATACATCTTATGAATCAATTCAGAGCGGCGTCCAATTTATTTAACTCTCTGGTAAAATACCACTAACTATCTATGCCTGCGTTCAGGAAATTAGGAGATATGTAAATGGGCATATTAAAATATGCACAGACAGCTTTACAAGCACTTCTGACTTTCAGGTTCACCACTCGCGTGGTCCTAGAATGGGTCAGGCTTCTTTCCTTCTTGGGAAGGGATAAAGTTAAGCTGAAATGGGTTCCGGGTCATAGTGATGTGACAGGTAATGAGAGGGCTGAGTTTATTGGCCAGTAGCCAATTTATAGGACCTGAACCAATATTAGGGTTACCATAATACTATCTCGCAACATCCATTGATGACTGAATCAAAACGCTATAAAAGGAAGATTTGTTGAATGGATTGGGTCTGCATGAGACACGTTTATATAAAGCCCATAGGCTGACGCAAACCCAAACCTTATTAGCCTTAACAAAAGAAGCATTAGGATTAAGACGGGTCTCTTAGCGGGCCATGGACATCTCAACAATTCCCTACATAGGATTGGCTTAAGCAGTATCGTGAGGTGCAGGCTTTGCGATAACATAGAGGAGGATTTAACTTACATTATTTGCAATGGTCTGTTTAAGAGACAAAAGTATCTTGGGGTGGCTTTTCTTCCCTTTCTTCTCAAGACTTCAGAGAGATTCCAACAAAGCTGACGCCAGCGTTTCCAAACCTACAGTCAGTGGCATGCACAACAGGTCTTCACATCTGACTCAATATATAATAGTATAATCTGCGCCGCATCCAACAATAGATGTAATCTTTATAAAAACTATAACTAGGCATTGCATTGATTATAAAGTATAACACAGCATAGCTATCACCTCTAAACTGAATATATTTAGCAGAAAACTTTACATCACATTAGGTTCGTTAGATAAACATATATTTGAAAGTTGGTTTTTTTAGAATACCTTGTATGTATTGATGACTTAAACTAGCTAATTTAATTGTTACCTTTACGGGACCTCAAATAGTTTGTGAGTATTTGGCAGATAACATTTTAATTAGTATTAAGTAATAAATAAATGTAATGTTCGAGCATTATCTACTAGAATAGTATTTTTCTTAAGAAATAGTTTTGTATGTATTTTTTAGAAGAATCTCAGTGCTTCTCCCATTTGCAAATCTGTATAATTCCAAGCAATGGTACATTTCGAAATTCTGGAATTAATACAATAAAATTTAAGTAGGTTGTTTAATTATTTGCAACTGTAACATTGCCTTTTGATTACAGCAAGATACTTAATTGTATTGCTCTTTGTCGTCTTTCCAATTTCACCTAGGTTTGCAAGAAAAGCTATAACTATAAATAAATAAATACATACATGTAACAATTGTTGTAAATTCTATTAGATTTTCATTAAAGCCGACAATCTATTTTAGAATTTAGTTTGGAAATTATCGTGACGCCAAATAATTAGTGTGTCATAAGTTATCTACAATATATGCAATATCCATCTGATAAATTAACAATAAACTTTCAAACCGAAGTATATTAAATACTATTTAATAGCCACAGGCGACTTTTTGAACGTATGAACGTTTTGATCAAAAACATAAATCATGTTCAATTAATGGCACAGAAACTTTATATCCGCTAAAGTGGAATATAATTTGTCAAATTGCATTAATATCACCCCAACTCAGTGATTCGAAACTAATTCCATCACATGTCGCACAACTATTTATCTAGTCTATTTTCTGGTGCTGATAAACTGGGTAACTTCTAAAATAAATAACATTTCCACAATTCTATGTTATGAAATTTTGAAATTCTTCAAATTTTGTTTCTACTTTTTCCATTACCTTTGTGATATTTTCATTAATGTATTTTTCATTTCTTTATATCTTCTAATCTCCTTTTTTGTTATAGTTTTTTTTGTTCTTCTAAAACCTTCATTATTTCTTTTGATGTATTTTTGTTTCTGGTCTTTTTCTTATATTTTCTTCTCATTTAAGTTTTCGTTAATTGTTCCCCCCTTTCTGCACTTCCAGTTCCTGTGTTTCTTTCTTCAGTTTCTCCTTAATCTTCAGTACTACTTCCTTCTCTTTGTACTTTCTTTCCACTTCATAGATCTATTTTAATTGTATCTTCTTTCTTAATTTTCGTCTGAAAAAATTAACCCTTAAAATTGCTTTTATAAAACACCCACTTTGATAGTGGTTTTTTAAAAATACCGCAAGTTGGTTACGCCAATTATTATGATGACATTATGAGTGAGGAATTTGAGGCATATTAATTCAATTTAAGAATTATTTTGATTGTGATTTTATTATAATGTCATATTAGAAAAATGACAATTTAATGCTAATAATAATTACTAGATCAAATTCCTTCAATCGATGCTTATAATACAAATTACGTAAATAATTCACCTAACCTCAAAAAGTATACAAATTATTATTCTCTACTACCGATATATTCCATTTGCCACTGCTAAAACTTTAGCAACTCATATACATTTCTAGTTAAGGAATCTTAAAACTAACATATAAATGTTAATGTAAGCTTAAACGGTTTATTAGAGAATGTGCCCTTAGAAATTATAAATCAGAGAAGAGATCAAGTTTATGCATGACGGTGCCCCGCCCCATTTTAGCAATTTAGTTCTTCAGCACTTACATTTGGTTGTCAATGGATAGATAGGTCGAGGTGGGCACATTTTATGACCACCGAGGTCTCCCGACATAACTCCATTGGATTTCTTTTTATGGGGAAATTTAAAGAGGCTTGTGTATTCGACGGCATTTCACGCCAGAGAAGACCTGATAGAAAGAATAAGACATCATTTCGACGAAATTCGAGCCAATCCGGAGATGTTATTTCAAGTACAACGAGAAAATATCCGTAGGATAAGGAAATGTATAGAGGTACAGGGTGCCCATTTCGAAAATTTGTTCAAGTAAACAAAAAGAAACAAAGCTTTCAAATTTTTTAAGAGGCGAAGGTTTCAAAAGTTCTTCGGTGCGGTAAACGTCGATTTGGAATTGTATCAGAATAAATTCTTCTTGTCTCATCATACTTGCAGACTGCTTGTCCATAAGATAGATGCATATCAGCATTCATGTGATGTAATAATAACAAATTTAATTACAAATTATTTTAATACGTATTATTAGTTATTGTGTTTAAATAGCGTATGTTCATAAACTTGAAAATTAAATAAATTTCGAGTCAATGTTTTAACTTTTTTTTTCGAAAACGGTCAATTTTATCGAAACAAATGTAGAGTACCTTTTTTAAAAAGGAATGACCGAAGTATTTAAAAAATCGGTTTTCATCTCTATAAAATGACACCTGTCAAAATTTTGGCCCAATGAGTATGGTGGCAAGTCCATTCCTGACATCCCTGACAGTATAAAACATCTACTGCAGTATGGTTTTATGAACCTTTATGGCCTACATAAAATATCATTAAATTATACAAGTCTGTTCAAAAGTTAAAGCCGAAAAGATAAATCGCTGGGTAACCTTTACGGGCTCTGTATCTCCGTTAAGGGGCACTTTAGGAAAAAAAAATATGACAAACTAGTGTTATTTTGACCTCCCCTATACACTCACGAAAGTATGCCATATACTTACCGGGCACCCTGTATATGCAACCCTTAAATAAATAAATATGTGATTTTTATAATGTTATTTGACAAAATGAATATTATATATAAATGTCCCTATGCAGAGCTTGTTGAATAAAGGTCGAACTGAGCAAACCTTCCTAGTCGATCTTAAATTTTGCTGCCTATTAAGCAAAGAGCTATTTATATTTTATTTATTTCGAGCAACATAATTTACAAAATGTTAAATGTCTATTTTATAGCCTATATCTGCCAATGTGACAAACTTAGAACTTACCACTTATTTTAAATTGAAAATCTCAATTTTTAACAGTAACATCGATGGCTACACCGCTTCATTGCCACTTTAGTGAAGCCGATTATTCATAACTTCAGGTATAGAGAACGTAGACTATTTATTCTTGAGAGAAAAGTAATCATTCAAGGAGAATAAGGTTGTGGGCTGCAAAATAATAGTATGTCGTAGTTCCCCAGCACCAGTTGTTAACGTTCGAGCTAACCTTTGTGGGCAAAATGAGGGGTTGAAGCTCAAGGTGAGTGATGTGCTTTCATTGGGTTGGTATTTAATGAAACTAGAACTTAAGAGAAAATAAAATAATTGAGTATATTGACAAAATCTTTTTATTATTTTTTTTTTGGACTTTTGGGATATTTGTAGAATGACAAAGTATTTAAGTATTTAATTAGTCTATCCAAATTTAAAACATTTGACACTTTTTTAAGAATAGACGGAAAGTATGAATTAACATTTCAAATCAATGTTACTGTGATTTTTTGGTACTACTTCCATTTTAGTCTATAACAAAAGTCCAAATATGTTGTTGCTTTAGAGTCTATCTTCCGAGAAAAAAGCAATAAATAAGTATTAAGCATAATAGAGTTTTTAAGTAAAATCGTTAATTCAAGAGGCACATTTATTCCCAGTACATCTATTCGAATATTGAATTTACTATTTCATCAGTTAGCAGAGCTAATAGAGCAAGTACCCTAAAAAGGGCCTTTCTGGACATTTGGACCGCTAAAGAAAGTTGATATTTTTTACTCTAGCAACTGAAAGAGATGTAGGAATGTCAGAAAAATAAATAATGAGAACACAATTCCACAAAGACAAATTTCAGATCTGGTGGTCTGTCCATGTTTAACATTTTTGGAGTTGCTAAGTCCGCTTAACCTCATCACTTCAAGGTATTGCTATAACCTCAGAACTATTAAACACATATAACACTATAACTCGAACTTTGAACAGAAAACCCAAGCTGTTAACCCACAAACCCATAAACCAGTCACCGCATAACCCTAGAATTCCATAACCAATAAACCCACTAACCGCGTTACCCAGTACCTACCTACCTACCTTGATCACGCGATTTGTCATCACTCTAAACAAAATATATCGTACCCCACAACCTTATAATCCAATAACTCCACAACCCAAGAACCCCATAACCCCACAAACCTATAAGTAACGTGGTTATTGGGTTTATTGGTCATGGGGCTGTAGTGTTATTGGTTTATAGGTTTGTAGATTAACAGCTTGGGTTTCGCGTTTAAAGTTTGTACTATAGGGTTATATGCGTTTAATAGTGTTGACATCCTAAATTAATGGGGTTTTTGAGGTTATGGCAAAATCCTGACGTGATGGGGTTAAACGGACCCAGAATTGGGATTCAGCGATCTTATTTATTTAATTATTACATAATTGATAAGAAATAATATTAAATAAGTGATTTGCTCCAGATTTTTTTTCTATGATATAAAGCAGGAATTTTAGTTAGAAGGACATTGGTTTACTTAGACTTACAGTTGGGAAGGATAACAAATATAAAGGATCCAATGTACTACAAGGCTGCACCTTTCCTTTTAATAAGTAGTTCCTCCTTAGAAATATCTGGAGTACATAAAAAACATTGATTCGCAGTACAAACATAGTATAAAGATATTATATGTAGCAGGTTACCACATTTCTTTGATGTGATCGAATGTGTCGCCGTTTTTTTGCAACTACCAGTCTACATACCATTATTTGCGGCTATTCCGCAGTCACCACTGAAGATGTCGACAGTGAATATTGGCGAAGCGTTTGGAATCACGGGATGTGACCAGTTGCAGAGGCGGCTATGGAACTTCTCGAAAGAACATTGTTATCCGAATAGCGCTTCCAACTGTAGCAGTTGTATACCAAAGACAGGAATCGAAATAAATATATCAGTGTGCTTAGTTGTAATGATAGAGGGTTCGCCCCCCATAGAACCTACCCTGAGAACAACAAGAACAGGTAAAAAAATCCTGATTAAGGCTAGTGATGTGAACTTTACTTTACATTACTGGCAATGACCAGCTACTTAGGTCATGACATCACAACCTGGAAAACCACTATATAATAATAATAATAATAATAATAATAATAATAATAAATCGACTTTATTAATATTTAAACATAAAAATACAATCAACGGAATCAATCAGCAAAAATGTTGGTTGTTATATCACTTATCTCATGGCGAAGTCTAGCTAAAGCTACTCAACTCAACCACAAGCAAGCAACATCAAGAAAATTAAAAAGGGAAAAGCACAGTAATACTAAAAATAAGTAAACATACATACATATACACAAATGAAAGAACAAATAAGTAGAGATTAAGAAAACCACATTAACATACTATAAAATTACAAAATTTGCTGCCTACTTAACAGATATTGTTTAGTTTTAAATTTGAATTTGTTAATATTAAATCTTTTAAATTCATCAGGAAGAGAATTAAACAATTTGATGGCATTATAAGTGAAACATCTTCTAAAAAACGCACTTCTGTGATGGGGCATAGTGAATTTATTTTTGAATCTAATATCTCTGAAATGAACACTACCACGCTTAATAAAATTTGTTCTCAGTGAATGATGAGATGGAACGGTTATAATTTTATGGACAAAACAGCAGAGATGGTGACGCCTACGATTCTCCATGTTAAGCCACTTGCTCTCATCAATTTTGTGAGAAATATGATCATATGATCTTAGGCCATAAATGAGACGACAACACGAATTTTGGACTTTCTGAATTTTGCTTTTCTCATGTTGAGTAAGACATGGACCATACACATAATCACAATAATTAAAATGGGAAAGAACAAGTGACTCACATAACATAATTTTAAGTTTTTTATTAAGAACGTGACGACTACTGTAAATCAATATAAGAGAGGAATAAGCTTTCTGCAGTAAAGTTTTAACATGCTCATTAAAACGCAAATTATTGTCAAGAATTACTCCAAGATTTCTTGCATGGTCACAGGTGAGAACTGGAACACCATCAATCAAAATATTAAAATTTTGATTTAAAATTTGTACCTTATTCTTACTACCAAAAAACATAATTTTAGATTTATTAGAATTCAATTTTAAATCATGTTCCTCTGATAACTGTTTAATAGTTTCTAACTCAGAGTTGATGATATCATTTGCCTGCCGAGATTCTTCAACATTGAAGTAAAAATACAGTTGAGTATCATCAGCGTATGCTTGTAGTTTACACTGTTTAACTGATTCTAATATTCCAGCAGTATATATTATAAAAAGCAAGGGGCCCAAAATCGAACCTTGAGGAACGCCAGAAAGAATTTCTAAACTGGAAGAGAAAATATTATTAACAAGCACACGCTGAGATCTACCATGTAAATAAGAATTAATGAGTGTGAGTGAATCATCGTCAAATGCATAATATTTAAGTTTAGAACACAGAAGCTTATGGTTTATTGTATCGAAGGCCTTAGAAAAATCCAATAAAGCCACAACACTAACTAATCCCAAGTCTTGAGCTTTTATTAAGTCATCTGTGACAGTAACTAGAGCAGTCGAAGTGCCACTTCCCTTTCTGAAACCACACTGTGTCTGAGGCAAAAGATCGCTATTTGTGAAATAATTATACACTTGATTATATAAAATTTTTTCGAAAATTTTGGAAAGAGCAGGCAAAATACTGATTATTCTCAAGTCAGAAAGAGAGGTAGGGTTATTTTTTTTAGGTAAAGGCAAACCAATCGCCTGTTTCCACATGAAAGGAAAGTATTGTCTCTCAATACAACAATTAATTATGTGAGTAACATAGCGGTCAATAAAAGGGCTGCAGTACTTCAACATTGTGGGAGTAATATTGTCAACACCAAATGCGTCTGTTTTAATACTGTTCAGTATTGAATGAACCTCATCTACAGTAGTGAGAGAAAATTTAAAAGATATATCTTTATCTATCCTATTATTATTATAAAAGATTATTTGATCATCACATTTCTTAGAGACATTTTATAAAAATGAAGCAAAGTAGTTGTTAATCTTATCAGGGTCAGCCAAATCAAAAGGCAAATTCTTATTTTTATTTGCATTTATATTAAGTGTGTTGAGTGCCTTCCAGGTTTGCTTATAATTTTTTTGAGAAGCTATAAATTCTAAGTACCCTTTCTTTTCTCGACGAACCATAGCAACACAGAAATTACGAAGATCTTTATATTGTACTCAATCAGTATGTGCTCGTGTACGTTTAAATTTTTGAAGGGCCTTATCCCTTTGCTTCATAATTAATTTTAAATTTGGGGTTAACCAAGGAGCCCAAGGTTTAGTAACTTTTACATTTTTAATAGGAGCATGCACATCAAATACAGCTGTTAAGAATTTATTAAAAATTAATATCTTTTCATCAATATTATTTTCATAAATTAGCTCAATCCAAGAGAGATAATACAAGTCATTTAAAAAATCATTCAAACTAAAGTGCTTATAACAGCGATAGGATATAAGTTTAGGTGTAGTCTTAATTCGAATAAATATATATCAAATAACAGTCGTGAAAGCTAAAAAACTACTATATTTCATACATCACTAAAAAGTTTTTGTAATTTTCTTTGACTCAAAAATTTTACACAAAACGAACGACGAAGGGCTTATTTAATTAATATTTATTAGCAGTGTGGCAAAAACCCAATAAAACTGAAGAAAAACTAAAATTATGCCACAAATAAATAGCTTCAGACAACATAATTCGGAAAAAGCTGATAACATGCTGATAATAAAATGTATAAAAAATATGAGAATAGTTGAAGACTAGCAAAGTATATGCAATCTGGTCTTTTATGAACTGCTTTACCACGAAACCGTTCCCTGAGACAAAGTGAATGATTCATAATTGAAATGCCCAGCACATATTCATAGACGCTTGTGGGCCTCTGCAGGTGTTAGTTTGACAAATTTATGCTCTCTGGCAAAGCTTAAACTATCTTTTCATTCAAAATACGTATATTTATATATTTGAATATCTGAAAATACGTATTATTGAACTTATAAGGCATTATAAATATGTTAACTATCGAAGAACAATACTTTATGATTAAATAAAAATAGAGATATTAGCTTTGCAATCATCGACTTAATATTAAGATCTATAGCAAGCCATTGTTACTGATCAATAAAATTAACTCACTCCGTTTCACAGGACACTGGGCATCAAACAGACCCCATAAATAGCTGATGATCGACCGTCGATGTTCAGTTGGTGGAGAAGGGGAAGTGGGTTGGCAGAGGGGAAAACGAGTGATAGGAATGGAGAGAGGTCCAACTGTTATTATATTTAAACTGTGATATTACTAGACAGATGCACATACTATGCCGTATAGAGTTAAATGAAAGTAATAATTTCATTTATAATGTCTGAACTTTTACTTTTTAGGCTAGTATTAGCATTAATTAGAACCATTTATGCTACTGCTATTGATCGTCCATAAACAGTCGTAGCTGAAAAGTGGAACAGTGATTCTTTATTTAGATTAAATCGAAAGAAAAGGCAATAAAAAATGCAATAACGCTGATTAGGTTTAATGACTCGCTCGTTAAGTTACAAATTGTTTATTGCGCGCCATTTCACTGGGGGTTTCCGCAATTTATGTTGTTTTTCTGGGTATATCATCTATTTTTAGGAACTAATCAAAGAACTGAGAGAAATATGATACGTATTAAAATGAAAATTTGCAGGTACGTGATGCTGAATGTATTCTCTTGTTGTCTCGTTGATCACATAATTACAACTTCTTTGACAGCTTTTAACCATATTAATGTTAAAAAATTATAATACAAGTCAAACAGGAAAGAAAATTACAAAAAGAAGGCTTAAACGTCGTTTTTATTAGTCCAAAATGTTAATATGGACACCAATGCAGGTTTTATTTTTATAGTAAATGAGTAGCTAACGGTTTTTTATGGGAATTAAGGTGTGCTTAAAGACTAAATTTTACTTTTTTTTTTTTCACTCAAAAAGGCGCATAAGTACAGTAACTAGGAGTTATGGATATGGTTTGTTTGCATTCCAACCGCTTTCCCAATAGGCATACACACATCACGAAATCTTTTTTAACAACGACCACCCTTTTGAATGGACAGTTTTTGTAGAATATCTTTAAACTATGGTCTTACTTTACAAAATCCAATGTACTACTGTAGTGATGACAGTATGAAAATGTTGTAAAACGTGTTTGTGTTTTATTATTTAGCATCGCGTTGTCTATAGTATCCGATTATTTTTGCGTTTTTAAGATAAATATGGATTTGTATCTACGCATTATTGTAATTGAATAATCGCCAACCATACACTTTACAAATAGGGGATACCAAGTACGAAAGTAACATATTTTTGTAAAGCCGGATAAATAAAAAATTAACAAAGTTATATAAATTTACTTACTATAAGTCGTTTCCTTGGCATTTTATATATAGAAGAAAAATAATATTGAAGTAATTAAAGTTCATATTGATGTACAATTAATAAAAAAGTAGAGAGTGTACGTTGTTACAACCTACCCAATGGTATGGATCAAAAGTAACAGAACATGGGGACGTTTGTAACATATGAATAATAGGTAATAACTAGGTATAGAAAGTTAGTATTTACATGGTATTTGTTTATTGGTTATACCTATATAAAAGTAAGTTGTAGTGCAAGTACATAATATATTTTTTTATTTGAAAAATAAAAAAATTACAAAAATATAATAACGAAACAAAAATATAAAATAATATAACTTTTTTTTTGGTAATAACAAAGAATCCTATCCCTATCTGGCTTTTGCACGGTTGTTACACCAGACTCGTCCATATTCCATATTTGGGATTAACCAAGTGATTCCCAATCCATAACAATCGTTCCCACGATCTGTTGTTCGTTGTCTTTTGTTAGACATCCTAAATAAAGAGAATGAATTTGGATATTCCCACACAGTATAACAAATACAGAAGTAATTATCTGGATATCTACAGAATTATAATTTTAAATATGACAAATATGTTCATAGATATTAAATGAGGGACGGTTGTAACATGTTACAATCGTCCCCCTACGGCATTGTTACAATCGTCCCATTACGCATTTTTCACGCGATTGACAGAATACTTGCTTAAACCTTTTTTTAACGATTATTTTTAATTAAAATACCATGCTTAGGTTATAGCCAATATTGGTATTAACTGAACAAGCCAATAAAATAATTCAAAATAACGTTAAGTTCTAGGATCATGATAGATTAAGATAAAGAATGAAAACTTACTTTGCATATCATTTTGCACCGTACAGGTCTTAACTCGAACTAAAACACACCACGGATATTGTTGTTCAAATAAGTTAATGTAGATTTCACTGCCGACTCTGTGATGATATAATATCATAGTCAAACCTCTTTAGAAAGACAATAGGCTTACTGTTACAACCAACCCGTGTTACTTTCGTACACAATCTCCCCTACATTTTGTTCACTGATGAGGTTCACGCACGCCACGCAGTTGTGCAATACTCAGAAGAGAAAATCACCGTGCACCTCAACGAGCTGCCCATGCAATCTACAAACAAGCTGGTGCATGCATCGAGGTCGACGGTTGCATATTTGAAAATTTAATTCTTTAATTTCGATTTATTAGATCTTTAATCAATGTTATAATTTATAATACCTACAGAATAAACACTCGAGTAAAAATATTTTCATTGTTTTCAGTAACCGTTGATATTCGACCATATGTTTATTAGGCTTTTTTGTTCACTTGTGCCTCCTGAACACCCCTTTCGAATATTGGGGGTTCCCACAATCACCCTGTATAATAGCAACGAATCAAATAAACAACAATTTTATAGGCACTCTATTTTGCTATCTTTAGTAGCCATAATATGACATTTTTGTAGCATGAAATCCATCAATAAAACTAAATTATTTATTAACTGTATCGTAAAGGCATCAAAAGGTAAAAACTAACGAGCATCTCTAATCACAATGTCTGCAACTGGAATGTTATGTGGTATATTGCTCAATATTATTTGACGTGTTTTAGTCATAGAAATCATAAAATAGAACGTCAGAAGCCTTCACATTAGGCACCCAAAAATTGTCAAACTATGGAGCAGCTTAGAAAGCAGCCATCTAGGGAAAATTTAATGTAATCAGTTGGTTACGCTGCATTTTAATCCCAACATACAACTGAAACCAAAACGGAATGTTTATCATTGGACAATAGAAATCGTATGTTTCTACGAAATGGACGTAATATTTTCATATTTTGAAATTCCCGCCCATTAGTGCGAAGCTACCTCGTTAGCGCAACCAACTCATAAAAGCTAAGTTACTGCAATATTACTCGCGTTTTCTCCATAGGTTGACTATTTTCGGTATCTTTTTTGGCGCTCTATAGTTCGTGATTTGGGTCCTATATCTAGTGAATTTTATATGCGTCGCATATTATCTGATTATTTACAATATTATTATAATTTAAATAAAATTAGTTTCTGATGTTAAAACTAGCACCAGACGCGCATAAAATGACAGTTACATACTTACATTTTAAGTTAACAATACGTTGCATCAGAAGTGGGATATAAATAAACAACAAACGACATTTTACAGTTGAACTTGTATTACTTCAATAAATATTATTTATATATACTTATAGTTCAAAATTATCAAATAGGTTCTGAAATAACCAGTATATGAATAGTTAGACTAGTCATTTTATTTTTAGATTTGGTAGATGTATAGATATAGTAAAACTGCAACAAAAGTAAATCATTTCACAGCCTTAAATCAACATGTTACAAATTGATTATTACACAAATTTAGGAATTACAGTTTCCATGATTTATCTGCTTCTAGTTTATTGTCTTCTGTCAGCAAGACCGTTAGTTAAAATTTCAGCACGTACAAATATTTTTTAATTTTGTCTAAACGCAATTAAATTAAAAAGGAACGGATCTGTGATTAATGTGATCAATTAAATTCTGTTTGGCTTATAAAATTGTAGGTTTTTATACAAAACTTTGTATACGCGATATTTCATATTTTTATGAAATCCAGACTGCGGAAATTGATGATAAAGAATCCGAAAGATATACCTATATTTAATATCTACAAAGCGTGAAAATAAACGTTGAAATTTAATTAATACAAATAATCAAAGAGTTCAGTTCGTAATAAATAGGTTTATATTCTTATAAATAATTAGTTCTGAATAATTATACAAAATGTCCTGGTTTATAACTGTACAGGTCATTATTACATCAAGAAAGGCTATACACAGGGTGTTTCCTAACTCGACAGCCAAAATAAAATGTCATATGTAAAATCGAATTTTAAACTTAAAACAAAGAGTAACTTTTTTTCCGACTGGGCTTCGTTTAGGAGATATTTAAAAAAATGTAAAACAAGACAGCTATGAAAATAAAAGTTTATTTATTATTTGACAGCTTGTCTTCAAGTAATTATTTTTGTATAACGTTGAATGACTTTTATGACTTGTGTTAGTGTTTCTTTTAAAATGCAGTTTAGTAACGAAGAACTTGCTAACATTATTTACATTTATGGGTACTGTGATGGTAACACTAGAGCTGCGTGTCGGGAATATAGTATAAGGTATCCGGCAACCTTACCGTACAGTTTTTTCGAATGATTTTCGAAGGCTTTGTGAGTTTGGAATTAATGAACGACATAGTGGAGGTCCACATCAACAGCACACTGCTGTATAAGAAATTGCCATTATTGATGCAGTACTTGATTATCCAATGACCAGTACTAGAAGCATTTCCACACAGTTACAATTGCCACACAAGTTTGTTTGGAAAACTCTTAATCGAGAATCGATGTTATATACATATTACTATCAAAAAGTCCATCACTTGCATCCAGACGACGAGGTACAGTGGTTAGCATTTTGTCATTGGCTACTTGAACAGAATGAACAACGTCCTAACTTTGAGAAACACTTTGGACATATGAATCAATGTTTACGAGGAATGGAAGTAACAATACTCATAACGAGCATACGTGGTCTTTACAAAATCTACACGCAGTTAGAATTAGAGGTTTCCAACAAAGATTTAAAAACACCTGGTGTGGTATTTTCAATGGACAATTACTACCTGAAATTTAAACTGCATTCTCTTACGTCAACTTGATTATTGTTTGATTGTTGATCTTGCAAGATATATTAACTGAAACCTTTACTTTATATGTTATGCACCCAACTAGCACAATTAGTCGTTGGAATATACGAATATCGTAGGTATTTTAAAGTGTTTTGCCACTAGTCATGGACACATATTATAAATGTTGCCATTACGTGCGACTAAAATGGGAAATAAGTTTTTGGTATTCGCTACGTTCCGGTGATGTTTCCCGCACTTATACGGCCAGGTTCCAGTGATGTTATAGTTCCGTGGAAGGGACGTCGCGGCGTGGAAATAACAACTTCTAAGGAACTTCAACACTTTCCCACCACTCTTCATATTAGTATAATATAAATGCCGCTTTACTTATTAAAGAAGACGATCGGTAGAAGATGATCCACGTGAAGAAGCTCCCGTCACCTCTCGTACTGACGCGAATGCGTGCACTTATCACGTCTGACCGGCGCCTAATCATTCGTGCGTTGTCTGACGAGTTAAACGTCAACAAAGAAACCATTCGCAAGATGTTACACGAAAATTTGAATTTGCGAAAGATTTGCACAAGGATGGTGCCAAAAGTTCTCACCCGTGAACAAAAGGACATGCAAAAATCGATCTGCGAGGATTTGTTGCCGCGCATTCGGAGCGGCGGTAGAGACTGGATGAGTCGGGTAGTCACTAAATATGAGACCTGGATATTTGAGTATCACCCCGAGACCCGTAAACAAAATCAGCAATGGGTGGAAAAGGGTGGAGAGTAGCAAACGAAAGCGAGAATGTCCAAGTCACAACTGAAGGCAATGTTGATCGCTTCTTTCGATATCCATGGCATCATTCATCGTGAATATGTTCCTGTCGGCCAGACAGTGACTGGACAGTTCTATGTTAGCGTCCTGGAACGGCTGCGGGTCCGAGTTTTCCGTGTGCGACCCGAACTCGCCGAGAACGGCTAGATCTTGCACCACCACAACGCGCCAGCCCATTCCTCGTTCATTGTGCAAGAGTTTTTGGCAAAAAGGCATTCCAACGTTGTCGCACCCACCATAGCCCCGATATTGCCCCCTGAGATTTTTTTTATTCCCCAAGATTGAGTCGCATCTCAAGGGAACTCATCATGACAGGAGGTCAAAGAAGCTGTAACCGTGGTGCTGAACGGGTTAACTGCGGAGGATTACCAAGGGTGCTTCCAATCATGAGAGCAACGTTCGGATAGGTGTGTTAGAGGGAGACTATTGTGAAGGTCGATAATAAAATTTTAGCGAAATTTAATTTGTTTGTTTTTTCATTGACAAATTCCCTGAACTTAATTGCCACACTATTTCAAAGTTTATTACCTACATCAGCGCATACGTCAAATAATCCTATTACCAATATATATTCTAATTTGCAGTCACTCAAAGTTGTCTTTCTCGTCACGTGAACATTTTCGCATAACGAACTAGTCGACATATTACATTAACAGCGAAGAAGATAAGGTTATATCTCGCTGTAATCTTAATCTTATCCTACAGACAAACATCGACACATTTCTCTGGAAATCTAATTACAACCAGAAGGAAGGCATTTTGAATAATTCGTAGACTATTTCACGTTGCAGAACTTTATGAAATATCAAATATAATTCAAATATTATATTATTTCGTGTCATCTCTAACTTGATTATGGAGAAAGATATGATTTAATAATAGTGGATCATCAAAAGTAGAGAACACCACCCAGCCATACTTGATTTGAGAAATTAAAACTAAATAATAATGTGTCGTCTTTTTCGGTGTTACATTATTGCCTCCTTTACTTTACAGTCTACACTGGTAAAATTTGTTTGTAATATTATATAGTGGATGACTGTTGGTTATTTATTGCCTAGGTCTATAGTGTGAAAAAACATACCAGAATGAAATGTTGCAACTATAATGGAAAATAACTATTTAAAGTGTAAATTCATATCTAATTTTCCATTTCTATTAATTATTATCCTGGGTTTTACTAACTGTACTTAATACGTAGGTATGTTGTAGTTTAAAATGTACATATAAAGAGTGAGTTATTAATAATAGTACATAGCTTAAGGACAGATTGTTAACGTCAAAATAAAGCGATTGAGCCCAATATGCTTTATTCAATTGTTGCTCCTTTTCATTCTACAGGGTGTTTAAGTTGAAAAAATGTTTTAGATTTTTTGGTGTATTCTAAGAACATTTGGACCGATTGTTTTGAAAATTTGAAGTATTATATTTTTTGAAGTGGTAATTACGAATATGCAAATAATCTTGACGTCACGACTAGGGGGCGCCAGTTATACTGTACTGTCGATGTAAAAACACGTCTAATTTTTTGTATTTTACACCTTTGAATTTTTTAATACGAAACTATTGAACTACCTTCAATTCTAGATAGAGAAGGTACAAATTAAACTCCGTTTTCGAGAAATGGACGATTTGAGTTTTTGAGATTCGGCGGAAATTAAATTAGCAAATTATTTTTTCTAGTCTGCTTACTTACAATACCATATTGTTTCTGTCAATGCCACTCAATTCATAGATTAGGCAGTAGTGTTTTTTATTGTTATTTTTTTATATTTAAAATGCTCTGTCATAATAATTTTTCGTACATTAAAATGAGAAACACGATAAGGGAATATATTCCAGAAAATTTTTGTTGTGCAGTAGCGAGGTACTTGGAATTATATCGAGATAACAGACAACCCAATCGTAGACTATTTAAGAGACTGTATGACATATTAAGTGAAAAAGGATAATTTCGCTCGAAAAGAGACGTTGGAAGGCCGAGAATATTAACAGCGGACCAAGAACATGATAATTTAGTGCGAATTGCTGAAAACACACGTCAAATTTCGGTAGCTTCTGGCATCAGTCTTCCGTCACCAGAATACCGAATAAAGAAAAAATGTATCCATATCATTTTACCCTATTAACTCCACAAGACCCTCTAGCTAGGTTACGGTTTGAACAGCTTTTTCGCCAGAAGAAATAGTCATTCTTAGGAACTAGAATCCTCCTCATCATTCTTGGGAACTAGAATCCTTCTCATCTGCAAAGAGAAGTACATTCTCAGCAAGAGCTCTCTATCAATATTTGGTGTGGTCTCTCCGATAATATTATGGGGCCGATAGTACTACCACGTCCACTTAACGGAAAAAATGATTTAAATTTTCAAATTAATGACTGTTTCTTGAAGATATTCCCTTAAATTTACGTCAAAACTTCTAGTTTTTACATGATGGTGCACCTGCACATTATCTCCAACGAGTAAGAGAATATCTAGAAATTTTCCGCACCGTGGAATTGGACACGGCAGTAAAGTTCCTTGACCTGCACGTAGCCCTGATTTATATCCGCTGAATTTTTACTAATGGGGATATATTAAATCTTTAGTTTACAAATACATTATTAATAGTGAAGAACAACTGTGGCAAAAGACTCAAGAATCGGTTACCATTATCAAGCAACATAGAACTTTATTCAACGGCAGCAAAATTTAAATAAGAGGCAATGAAGTCGCTGGTGGTTAAGATATGCATAATAAAATTTTCAGTTGTTGTAGTGTTCGTCAATGTTAAAATCAATGATGAATTTATAATAATATAGATGGGGAAAGTTTCTTGAACTGGAAGCGTTTTTCAAACGAAAAAGTAAAGTATAAGTCGAAAAAGTCTAAAGTGTTTAGTCGGAATGACATTGTCAAATTTTTGAAGGATGCTTCCGATAAAGATCATTTACTACATACTACTCTATTGTAGTGTGGTTCTGATTATGGGTTATTTTGGGGGCTGTAGAGGTCAAAAACTTGTGAATATGAAGATGAATCGTATTGAAGATATAGGCTTGGTTATGGTGGTTGCCATTCCGGAAAGTAAAACAAATATCCGTATGAAATTGATGGATGGTAATTGTGGAAGAAAACGAGTTCTCTGCATGTCTAGTAAAAAAGTATACCTATGTCTTTGTGTCTGTCGGGTCCAGAAAAAAATTTTCTAACGTATTGCGTTAGTTCAGCCCATTGGGAAAAATACTTTTGGAAAAATGCCAACAAAAATTGATAGTTTTTTTGGGTTTGTCAGATTCAGAAGCTTTCACAGGACATTGTCTGCAAAGGACTTCCGCGACTGCCTTGGTCAATCCAGGAGCAAAGATGACGACATTGATGAGACATGGTTAATGGCGAAGTTCAACGGTAGCAGAAGAGTATTTGGCCGACAGCATGGAATTGACAAATAACATTGCAAGAATGTTGGCTGGCATGTCACATGAAAGAAGTGGAATATCAATTCATGTTTGACTGCAGTCATAGGCAGTGACAACAATTCAACGGAAAAATTTTGCAGTTCGGGAATTAATTTCAGTGGAAAATTCGAAATTGTCAGTTTAATTTTGTATATACATTAGTGGGAGTTAAGGATTTATAACTACTTAGCCCCAAGAGAGTTATGAGGTTTGTAGTTGCGGTAACTAAGGGTTTATTTGTTTGTAACGTATTAGTATAAAATAAATCAATTAACATCTCTATGGAAGCAGATAAACAAATTATAAACTATCAAAATTTGCACACGTTTAATACATTTTCAATTTTTGAGAACGAAAACAGAGAGTTCGAAAAAATATGAAAGTGCGTGATAGTGATGTGATTTTTATTAATGTTTAATTATCTGTTATTTCAGTGCGAGATTTTGTGGTTAGGAAAACTTAGTGTCAAAAATAACTCTTGACTGATGCTTTTGGCGCAAGGATTTATTCAATGAATCTTTATGTTTTCAGAAGTGTGGCAAAATATCCTATTAATCTAACGAAAATTTTTCATTGTTTTCTTTTAGTGTCTCTCACAATATCTTCAATATTTGAATTTTCCGTAATTGATACAAACACTGCAATTCTAACGACATCGACGGCTTCCCTACATTTCGTATTCTATAAGCAAGTAAACGGTAGCGAGTTCAACCCGACACGTTATAGGAGACTGTGACGTCATACAGTGATTTATGTTCATGTTACCAAATTATTTTAAAGGCTTCAGAGGCATCAGAAAATTATAATTTTTTTCAAATTTCATGTATTGAAGATTGTACTAAACTTCAGGGACTTCTAAATATTGTGGAAGAGTGGTGTACGGACAATAACCTTCTTTTAAATACAGGGTGTTAAAAAAATAATGTAAAATATTTCAGGAGGTAATAGTATGAACCAAAATAAGCAGAAAATTCTAAATAAACATGGGTCCGCAAAGTATCGGTTGCGGAGATATGGACCACTATTCGTTTTTCAAACATTTTATTTTATTAGGAATAAACTAACAAAGGAAGCTTTTAACAAACAAAAAACAAAGTTATAGAAGATGTTCAAAGTGCCCTCCGTCCATTTCCAAACAGGCACGACATCTTCGTCTCAACGATATTCGAACTCTTTCGAAAACACCCTCCTTGGTTTGGATTTCTTGACACTTTTGATTAATCCATAGTTGCAGCTCTTCCAGGCTATTTACAGGAGTACCTTACACTAATGTCTTCAAATATCCCTAAACAAAGAAATCTAGAGGGTTCAGATCGGGCGATCTTGAAGGCCATGAAACAGGTTCGGCCCTTCCTACCCATCTATGTGGAAAAGTTTGGTGTAAATGCTCTCTAACGTCCATGGAAAAATGAGCTGGAGCACCATCATGCTGGAACCACATTTGTTGCCTCTGATTCAAAGGAATGTCTTCCAAAAACTCATACAGTGTGTTCTGCAGAAAGTTGAGGTAAGCAGCGCCTGTTAATCGGTTTGGTAAAACAACAGGACCTAGAAACCTGTCACGTACAATACCCATCCAAATGTTTAATGAAAAACGTGCCTAATGTCCAGATTCTATTAGAGCATGAGGATTTTCGTCGGCCCAAATATGCGTATTGTGAAAATTAAACACTCCATTTCTTGTGAATCAGGCCTCATCAGTAAAAAGAATGTTTGCAAGAAAACGAGGGTCTTCAGCATCATGACGTAGAAACCAGCGGTAAAAAACAAAACGTGCTTGATGACCATTTATTGGATTTAAGGCCTGTACTCGTTGCACATGGTATGCATAAAGCAGTTGCTCGTGAAGGATTCTCCAAACAAGAGGAACTAATTCCTACCTCGGCTGATATTCTCCGCACACTCGTACCTGGATTCTGCTCTACTAGTGCTAGAATTTCTTCTTCTGCTCTAGGAGTGGATACCGACCTTGGTCTTCCGGATAAATGGCACTGTTTGCTCAAGGAACCGGTATCACGCAATCTTTGGTGAATTCTTCCAAACAAGAGTTGTGAAGGAATTCGGTGGCGTGCCCATTAGCACGACCATACATGAAATGCATATCTGTTAATTCTGCGTTAGAGTAACCAGCCATAACGAAAGAAAATTTGTGCACTGAGAACAACTGTCAAATACGTACTGTTTATTTCACTAAACATCAACCAACTATTATAAGAAAATACACAACGTTTTTGCAAAATAAAAAAGGGGCTAAAAACATAAAACATTCCATATCTCCGCAACCGTTACTTTGCGGACCCATGTTTATTGAGACTTTTCTGCTTATTTTGGTTCATACTATTACCTCCTTAAATATTTTACACTCTTTTTTTAACACCCTACATAAGTAAATGTAAAGTTTGTACCTTTACTCTTAAATTACATCCGTTTATATTTGATTACACAGTTAATTGAGAATCTTTAGCGCATTGTAGTGATGTCAAAGACCTGGGTGTACTTTTCGCCAATAAACTATCTTTTTCTGAGCATATTATTCAGGTAGTTAATAGTGCATATAAAGCGCTAGGTTCTTTTATTAGAGATACGAAATAGTTTGATATAAATGCTCTTAGGTGTCTTTACTTTTCACTGGTGCGCTCTAAGCTTGAATATTGTAGTCTTATTTGATATCATCACTATAATTTACGTATCCAAGAAGTAGAAACAATTCAACGTCGATTTTTAAAATTCTTGTCTTTTCGAATTGACCATTTTTATCCAATTTGGGGATACGATTATAATTTACTTTTGCAAAGATTTAACATTCAATCATTTAGTACTAGAAGAGCATCTGGTTCCATGGCAATGTTGACTCCCCTGCTTTGTTAAGTTTGTTCGCTATTCGAGTTCCGCGTTCTGATTCTCGAAGTAATGATTTATTTTATTGTCATAATGTTAGAACAAAAAATGTTGCTTTGAAGTTTCCTGCATATGTAATATCTAATAATTTCAACTACATTAGTGAAGCACATTGATATTAACGTTTGCACTTATCATGCTTGTAACCAATTAGTTTATTATGTATTATTATTATTATTAAAATTAGACATCATTCAGACAATGTAATAAAACAAATGATATTTGACCCGCATTCGAATCCGATGTTCGATTTTCGCTGATCTTCCTAAAACTACGCGCTGCAAATTAAACTTTTACTGCGATACCGATAAAATTTACTCCATATGGCTTAAACGAATTCATTATTACAGGGAAACTCTCTTTACCGACGGGTAATGCTGCAGATGCGCTGGCAAGATTTACGACAAAGGGGCCCTGGAAATTGAATATAAATAGTGAACGAGTCCGAGAAAATACCGTTCTTAATTAATTCCATATTTTCGTCAAGCAGAATCTTTTAATAAACGCGAGCGTCAGCGAGAATGTAAATTCGTTTGAAATACAACGGAGAACACGTTTAATTAAAGGTGACAAAGTAATAGATGGTTGTGTTTTATTCGATATTTGTTAAGAAAGTGAACGGAACGAGATGGAACTAATTTAATATTAGCGCTAATACTAACACAATTGAATATCTCTTAATTATGAAATATTTCAGACAAAGCAGCTAACAAAAACGATTTTTATTTCGATTAAATTAAAAAATATGCCTTTTTATCTATACTTTAAAGGTATTTAGGTTAATTCATCGATTGATATGTGAGAGCATGTTGTGTTGCAAAGGAAAATAATATGAACATATTTCCTAAGGAAATAAATACATAAAGGAACAAGGCGATCACCAGATGGAAAAACAATAAACCAAATATAGCACATTGTAATAGAAAAGCCGGAAGCAATAATTATTTGTTTAACTAGGCAGTAAACTGTAAGTACAAGATTTAATGCCACGATTAGTATTTATTAAAGCAGCATATGGTTTAATAATGAACGCAACAGGGAGCTTAAAGTTAGAAGAAAATTAAAACAAAAGATGCTTCAAGAAGGAACACTGGAAGCACAGAATAAACAAAGAAGAAAACATTATGAAGCTATGATTAGAACAAATAGAAGAGAACTTAAAAAAATAACATTAGAAACCTATACCAAGGAGTGAAGAATGAGAGAAGAGAATATCAGCTAAGGCCCGTATTTTATAAAGATGTTATTTATAGATTATCAATAAGCGTATGACAAAATAAAAAGAACTGTATAAAACCACGGAAGAGTTGACGTAAAAAAAAGGATGAGGCAATGGGATAAGAGAGGTAATAAAGAGAAGAGATGAACAGTCAGTTATATATTAATGAGGAAAAAAACTAAGTACATGTAATGGATGGTGGAAGAATATCAAAAAGACTGGTTCTTGAAAATAGACACAAATTGGTGGAAAATGTACAATATTGAAAAAGATATTTTGGAAGATAGATAACCGAAAATAGGAGAAGAAATTGAAGCCAGAACAATGTCAGCGAATAAATGTGTAGAAAATCTGAGAAAGAAAAATATTTCCAGACAAACAAAGATAAAACTATACAAAACAATGGTAATACCAGTAGTGACATGCAAGAGAGAAAACAGAGGCGGAAAAACCTACCCTACAACAATTATTAAGTGTCAGATACAGTGTCAGTGTCGTATATCTAGATCATACATACATTTAAAGATGAAAATGACCTGAATCATTACAAGATTAGAGAGGTAAGGCATCATACACTACTGTAACCTTATTACTCCACAAAGATTCTATAATGTTAGAGAACATGTTGAGCAATGTCTCTACTACCGCATGGACATTGGTAGTGGGCATTTTTCAACATCCAATAAAGTAAAATTAGTAGTAAGTAAGTTTGGATAATATATCAGACAATACCACTTTTCATGGTTTTGTATCAAAACGAAAAAAACCTAGGAAGTAAGTCTATAGCCCGCTCTGTATACAATTTTAATAAAAACATAAATGGATCTGAGGCTGATTGAATTGCAAAAAATGTATGTAACGTCGCAGAAAATACAAATTCCTAAAATTAAAACATTTATATTCTTATCTTTTTAATTTAAAGATAGATTAACACAAAGTAAAATTTATTACCATTCTACTGGCTGAAGAATATTCGAACTAATTAATGGTCTTCAATATTCTCCAATCTAATCCTTCCTAGAAATGGCTTTTATTTCAATGAAAATAGTTGACTGAATTTGATTGAGAATTAACCTCAATGTCTACGTTCAATAAGATTTCCGACAAATCAGAGGACTTACAGCTCCGGAAAATTAAACGCTAGTTTTCCTGCGCCCCAGCGGCTATTCCGCCTGTTTTGCATAAAACCATCTAGTTTTCCGATCTCATTCGTGAAACACCGATCGACTACCAATACCCGGAGGCAAAAAATGTTAAAACATAACAGACAATATTCGGTATGAATAGTTTTATGAGACTTCCAATTCAATTCTGAATCCGATTACGATTCAAGTTGGATAAGTAGCGGATACATCAATGTATGCATTTTTTTTGGTCTGATATAAGTACAGATGGGGTCTACGAAAGTTATAATTATGGAGTAAGTTTCTATATATCTTTCCGTTAATTTAATTGGGATTGTAATTATTTTATTTGTGATTTTATCCAGGACCAGTCTATTGAGAAGGTCTATTTTCCGTGGAATAAAGGCATTTTAACACACTAGTGGATTAGAATTTATACCACATTTATAACATTTTATAACATTTTATTTAAAATTAATATTATTAACATTAACATTTATCTCAAGAACAATCTTGTTATTTTGACTGGGATAATATTCACTCGATAAGGAGTTTCTGAAGAACAGAAGGGGCCCCAACTTCTCCAGGTAGGATCTGAATGTTTTCAGCAATTGCCATCTTGCTGGACAGTGAATCTTCAATATAACTTTCGGCTACCGTAGTCGATTTCCAACCACCATGACGCTTCACAGTGGTAATTACCCCCCCCCCCAGCATTGACCAGTAATGTTGCCAAAGAACGCCGCATTCCATGTCCGGTAAAACTTTTTGAATCAGAGAACCCAAGAAATGCAGCCACATTTGAAAAGGTATTCGAAATTGTGTTGATGCCTATATGTTGCGTAGTACATTTTCCAGCCACATATCGCAAGAAAAAGGACAATGTTAAAAATAGCCGATTTTTTGCTTATCCGGGGGAACGCATAAATCATAAAAAAATCAATTGATTATTGTTAATTAACATTAGAAATGGCCCAGAAATACGTCAGATAGCTGGGGAAATGTCGCTACTACCCCTAAACCTATATAAACTACCCTTAAATAGCTTTAAATGGATAATCATTAATTATTGTTATAAAATTCGTGTAAAATGAAAAAAATGCTTGAAAATGATTTGAAATGTTAAAATCGTATATTTTCTACCTTAACTTGTAAATATTCCTCATCCGGCGCTTTTTTAATAAACTCTTAGATTGGTTTCTTTCCAGTGTCTTTGCCTTCTTTGGTTTATAATTTCTTGATTCTAAATATGAAGTAAGTTTACCATATTTCAAAATATCAATACTGTGCAACATTGATTTTAGCATGGGATATTTTGTCCACATGGAAGAGGTAGCAAACCGATTCTCCATATTTAAAAAGTAAGATAGTACCCTCACCTCCCGTATTCATTTAAGTGTTGTGAATGAATCACTCTATTCTATCTATTATTTTAGACCTTGGGTATATGTGAAAATATATATGTACCTATAGCATAAAATTAAAAGTCCCTTATACAAAACCAGAGTCCACTCTGTATACACATACACATATTAATAAAGCGGCATGTAACGGTCGCTAGTGGAATGGCGCGACTTGATTAGATCTGTAATAATATTGACAAATTCAGATAAATTTGAATTAAGTATATCAATTATTTAATTCACACGTTCATATACAGAGTGTTCCGGTTTGAGCGTACCTAATCCGACCAAAATAGAATTAAAATTTTTATGATTTCTTTTTCTATCAATCATATCTACCGAAATTCTAGTTGTTAAAAAATAGCTATTTATGATATACGTGTTAAAAGTAAGATTTTATTTTGTGAATGAAAAAACGAGCGTAGCGAGTTTTTTAACTTCACGAACAAAATAAAATCACTTTTAACACGTATATCATACACTATTTTTTCTACAAAACAATCGGAAGAACTTTAAACTCAATAAAAATAAAAAATCAAAAAATACCACACAGATCGCAATGTTTATGAACCAAAATTTTCGTAGCAACCAGTGTTGTTGTTAGTTACGGAAAAAACGCAAAAATATTGACAGCATTTTCTAATAATATTATAAGTATAATGAATAATCTCGATAATGAGCGTAACGAATCCATCCCTGCTGAAATCGAAGAAGCCGCCAGTCGAGCAACATTGGAATTATTGCCGGCGAAATCAAAGGAACAGTACGAAATCGCTTATAGACGCTTTTCGGAATGGTGCAACATTAAAAAGGTCCCTGGGAAATGTAACGAAAGTGTTTTACTGGCATATTTTGAGGAAAAAGCCAAGATATGGAAATCGTCAACGCTGTGGTCAAATTATTCCATGATCAAAACTATGTTAAAAATAAAGCAAGATCAAGATATAAGCAAATATTATAAACTTATTGCTTTTTTAAAACGGAAGGGTGAAGGATATCAAGCAAAAAAGTCAAATGTTTTGACGAAGACGCATATCGACAAATTTCTCACAGAAGTAGAAGACGAAAAGTATCTGATGATGAAAGTCGCAGCAATAGGGGGTGTCTTCGGGGCGTGTCGCCGGGAGGAATTGTGTCAGATGACCATCGACAATATCGAATATTTGGGCACTTCGGTTGTTGTGACCATACCAGATACTAAAACGAAAGTGCCTCGGACTTGCAGTGTTGTTGGTGAATTCTATTTAAACTTTTTAGAAAGTATATGGCACTCCGGCCACCCAACGCTGACCATAGACGACTTTTTCTTAAATATATGAAGAATAAATGTGTGAAGAATCCAGTCGGAATTAACATGTTTGGTAAAATGCCTGCCGACATTGCAGAGTTCTTGAATCTACCAAATCCTCAACTCTACACCGGACACTGTTTTTGTCGTTCATCGGCGACATTGTTAGCAAATTCTGGTGCAAATCTTACTACCATCAAGAGACATGGAGGATGGAAATCTTCGACGGTAGCTGAAGGCTACATTGAAAATTCACTGGAACAGAAGAAGGAAATTGCGTGCCAAATACTTCCTACTGCTGCAACTACTAGCAAGACCAGTATTACCAGTAGTATTTCTACATAAAATAGATGTGTCACACATGTTTACAGTAAAACCAACTTAAGTATGATGACTCCGCAGGGAATTTCAATTTCAAATTGTTCTAATTTTACTATAAATGTTAATAGTAATAACTAGTTACAATGGTGGTTTGTACTTATTTAAAATAAAAAGTTGTTCATGTGTTTGTTAAAACGTTTTATTAATTTTCAAAACAAAATTTAAATAAACTTTGATTTACTTTTAACACTAGTGTTAAAAGTAACTTACTTTTAACACGCGTGTCAAAAAATGACATTTTTAACATCAAAAATGACAATTAAAAAGTCCACTTTTAACAGTTTTGTAGAAAATAGCTATTTATGATATTTTTTCTACAAAACAATCGGAAGAACTTTAAACTCAATAAAAATAATAAATCAAAAAATACCACACAGAACGCAATGTTTATGAACCAAAATTTTCGTAGCAACCAGTGCTTTTGATTTACTTTTAACACGCGTGTTAAAAGTAACCTACTTTTAACACGCGTGTCAAAAGATTACATTTTTAACATCAAAAATGACAACTAAAAAGCCCACTTTAACAGTTTTGTAGAAAAATATATTTTCATCGTTTTATCTTTGAAATTCTTTAAGGGAGCAAGTTGATGTTTAGCTTAGCTGTGGTGTATGTTTCTAAATCCACTTGAATAATAATTAATTATGATTACAAACCATTATTTTTTTTCGCACATCCATATCATTGAATATCATATAATTAATATTTAATAAAAATTTACGACATTTCTCTTGTAACATTTATTAAATATTTAATGCAGAAAGAAATTATATTCGATTTTCTTTTCGGAAAACGGTATACTTTTGGTATTGATGTGCAAAATCAATCACTGAAAAAAAAATCACTTCAAATTATGAAGAGATAACTTTAAATATGAGCTACTCAAGGCAAATGTTATATCATTATGACGACTTTAAAGTAGCATACTGTTCAGCTAACATAATAACGATTATTCGATGTTAAAGATATTATTAAGCCAATTATTGTAATTTTTAATTTAACAGTTTGTATATATAATACATATTTTCACTTTATATGTTTAAGACATGAAAGGGCTCCAAATATATTGATGTGCAAGATATTAATGCAGAACAAACTAAATGGGAAAATATAATAATGAAACAACTTTCCTTAGAGTCGCATTACAATAGTTAGATATAATATATTAGAAACTACAAACAAAAAACTGAAATATTAAGTATTTCTATTCTTAATAATGGATATAATTATTCTTATTTGTTTAAGAAGTTATATTTATATTCGTCGTTTATTTTTGCTTGTCTGTTAGAAAAATTTTGATAATCAATCATAATATATATCTTTTTCAGTACATTAAGCTCTCATTAATTTTAACTTATCAGTTATCGAACGTTTTTTTTTTCTAATAATCTGCGTGCATCATGGATATTTTAGAATCTTTTCGTTCAAACAAATTTTACTAAGGAAGTTATATTTCAACATTATTTATATTAAATTGGTAAAAGTTGCAAGCATACTACAATGAGTTTATTTTTATGTGTGTTTATATCATCTCATAATTTTCTTAATTATATTTGTTTCTTTTTTTTTTGCTAACATAATTTTTCGCATTTCTAAAAACTTAATAAAACTTTAAAAGAAAGACATTGTATAAAGCATAGGAAGTATTCTTCGCCTTACGCCAACCTCTTTTAAATAGAAGAGTACCAGATCGAAGGAATTTTATTTGGATTGATCCTGGCAAACTGGTATGCTACATAATTAGGTGAATGTTTTTTGCTTAACGTACCCAGCAACGCAAGAACTATTGAAGCTGAAAAAGTGGTATTACATTTATTGGAATAAAATCTACACGCCAATGTTCGGAAGTTATCTTCAACGTGTAATATTACCAAAATAATAATGACAGGCCTTAAAAAATAGTTTCCACACTTCACATTGAAAATGTCTAAATCAGACTATCCTGCAAATTTCTACAACTGTTTGAGAAGAAACGCAGAACTAACAATGGCTTTATAAGTAATTTTCAATTTAGTTACAAAGCAGAATTTACCCGTGAAGGGATAATAAATTCCTATAATTTGAATATTTGGAGTGACAAAAAACCCCATGCTATTATTCAGACAAAACATAAACAAAGATTTATCATTAATGTATGGATGGGAATAATTTGGAACTGTTTAGTGGGATCACATATTGATAGTCCTATAAATGGGAATTAATAATTAAATTTACTGCAACAACTTAGTACTGTTAATTTGATAATTTGTTTGGTTGACGCGATTGCACATCATGGAACATATTTAAAAAATCAGTTTGGTGTGGTGGATTTCATCTAACCAACCAGAATTCTTTAAACAAATCAATAAGAGTGCATTGATAGATTCCACCACACCAACCACCACCGTTTTATAGTTAGAAGGTCTGCTCCTGTGTTGCCTAGAAGTGAAATAGATAATCGTCGAAAACAGTGTAATACAGTATGCGCCAAAAGTATGGAATAAATTCAATAAAAACGAAACAATTATTTTTTGGGAAAAATCCAGGTCGATTTTTAATTTCAAAAATACATATTTTAGCGTAAAATGCGATTTTCAAATGTCATTTGTTTTCGAGTAATGACGTCATCGATTTTTTTTAAATGGCAACACCATATTTTTTCCTTGATTCTGAAAGATCGTTTAATTCACTATCAGACAGTACTAAAATTTTGCCCTCTTACATAGGAAAGTTTTCGAGTAAATGACGATTGAATGTTAGAAAACGTAAATTTTATCCATAAAAAAGTAACAATTCTGAGGTATGTAAAATAAAATACAATTGATTAAATTTTATACTTAAATTAAATGTTCGAATTGCCATCCACCAACTTCTTGACAATGCGCAAGTCTGTGAAGAAATTCTTCTTGCACATTATGAATGATTTTTGGGGTAACTCTGCGTATTTCGTCCCGAATGCGATTTTGAAGTTCTTCTAAATTACGTGGTTTATTAATGTACACTTTGGCAATTCGAACATTTAATTTAAGTATAAAATTTAATCAATTGTATTTTATTTTACATACTTCAGAATTGTTACTTTTTTATGGATAAAATTTACGATTTCTAACATTCAATCGTCATTTACTCGAAAACTTTCCTATTTAAGAGGGCAAAATTTTAGTACTGTCTGATAGTGAATTAAACGATCTTTCAGAATCAAGGAAAAAAATATGGTGTTGCCATTTAAAAAAAAATCGATGACGTCATTACTCGAAAACAAATGACATTTGAAAATCGCATTTTACGCTAAAATATATATTTTTTAAATTAAAAATCGACCTGTTCGAGGATTTTTCCCAAAAAATAATTGTTTCCTTTTTATTGAATTTATTCCATACTTTTGGCGCATACTGTATATATTGTTGAGGTTGTCATAAATTGAGAAAAAAAGCAATCTTCTTTGGCATTCTTAGTTTGTATCTCACTGATTTCTTTTCAGCAAAGCAATTAAATTTTTGAATTTACTGATGTCAACATTTTGCCGCATACAAATTGTAGACCTCAGCATAGAATAGAACGCCCAAAGACTAGCTGATTTGTACTTCTTGGATAATTCTCCAATAATGTTAATAATTATCTCTTGCTTCATATTTTATATTCTTAGATGCACCAATCAGTTAAAATTGTTCGGTTCTCGATTTATGTGGTAAAAGTTAAGCTACTGCACTTGCAGAAGCTTTTTCAATTTCACGAGACAAATTTTCTGAATCACTCATTATTTCAATCAACACCATTATTTTCACATGAAAACGTAAAAACGAAAATTCAATTGTGTTTATTTAAGTTTGACAGGTTACCATAATGCCTTTGCTTCTTGATTTTGAATATAAATTGGATCTGATTTTGGAGCTTCTTCAATTTAAGGTAGTTGTAGATCAAATTTTTTTCAGTTCTAGATAAAATTTTATAGAGTACACGTGGGATAACAGTATTTTTTTATTACATTCGTGAAATTTTATGACTCGGGCTACGTCCTCATCGTGCAAATGTCTCAGTCATGTATAATAATGCCTATATCCAACTTGTACTACAAACAACTATTATAGTATTAGGAAGAAAGCAAACAAACCAAATTGTACAACATGCTTATTAAATTTTTCAATCTTTTTCATTGCAAATGCCGCGCATTTGTAGTGTAAAACAGTTGAGGGCGCCAATTGATGTTTAATTTTGGAGACTGACGGCTGTGGGAAGAATTTATTAGAAACAGCCACGGTCAAGTGGTTCTGATTACCGAACTGCCAAACGCCAAGCTCGAGAATTGTGCGGACGGCGAGAGGGCGAGAAATCAATTTAAAGTTCCACACCGTTCCATTGTGCTCGCAGAATGGGGCTGGATCTCAATCCGCAGGGTTGACCTTAACATTATAACCCTTATAGAGACCTTTAAATATCGCTCGTCGGGCTGGGTCTGGTTTTAACAAGTTCATTCAGATCGGTGCAATGGTGCCATAAAAAGGGCGGCGGCAGATTCGTTGCATTGTGTTTAGTTATAAATATATATTTAATAATTGTATTTATATTTCAAAAGCTTTTATTAATTTATATATTTTATTAATAATAATTATGACTATCAATAACATATCTTAGCAACTATTACAATATTAAAAATAAGGGTTCCAATTAGAAGAGGGAGATGTTTATAAAATAGTTATTTTATAATGTTTTGTAAGCCCACTATTATTTTAACATACTTATAAGGTAATATATTGACATCAGATCCTGTATCCATTTTCACTTTGACTTCCACATTTTCGATTTTTAATAATTTGAACCAAGATTTTTCAGGTAGCGGGCTTTGAACTATATCGATACGATAATAATTTGATGATTCTTATACTTCATTTACACACTCATTTGATACATTCCTGTTATCAGATTTTTCAACGACTTCATTGCATCCACTGGTATTATTATTTCGCTTTGCTTTACATACAGTAGAAAAATGATTAAAACGGGAACACAGATTGCATTTCTTTCCAAAAGCTGGACAATTGCCTCGATCATGTTGTAGACCACATCGATAACACACAAATTTAGACTTGTTTTGCTTTCTAATTGGGTTATTTTCACGTTTGACATTGGCGATTAATTTGTTGTTGACATTAGTTTCTCTAATAATTTTTAAATTTTCTTGTGTCATTTCTAATGTTTTACATAAATTAATAATTTTTTCCAGTTGATAATCATCTCGTAAAAGGCGTTCTTGTAGTGATTTTGACCAGACTCCTAATGTTATTTGTGCTTTTAATAATTTATTTTCTTGATCTTCGAAATGGCATTGTTTTATAAGATATTTTAGATCAGCGAAAAATGATTCAAAAGATTCACCTTCTTGTTGTATTCTTTTTAAAAAATGATATACATTCATTATCATATTTTCTTTTGGTAGGCAATGATTTTCTAATACTTCTAAAATTTTGTTGACTGTTTCTTCATCATCATTCAATTTTGTGATTGATTTGTACAGTTTTAAGGCTTCAGTGCCTAGTAAGTTTGTTAGTCTTGCTACTTGCATTTCTCTTGATTTTTTTATAGTTTCTGTTGCTATAAGGTATATTGTAATTTCTTCTTTGAATTCTCTAAAGTTTTCCATTTAATTGTAGTTGTCGTGGTTTATTAAATTCCATTTTTCTTTCTTTCAATTGTAATGTAGGTACTTTTCGTCTTTAGTACGACTGCGCCATGTTTAGTTATAAATATATATTTAATAATTGTATTTATATTTCAAAAGCTTTTATTAATTTATATATTTTATTAATAATAATTATGACTATCAATAACATATCTTAGCAACTATTACAATATTAAAAATAATAGTGGGCTTACAAAACATTATAAATAACTATCTTATAAACACATTGTGCCTTAATGTAGACAAATACCAAATGATGAGTATTTATACTGGGAACTTTTAAATAGGGTAGTCCACAAAAAAAATAAATTTTGGCATAAAATCGTTAAAAATAGCCGTCATAAAATATAAATAATAGTGTTTTTTTAGGCTTTCACGGTCGATTCTGTCAGTTGATATATAGCGATTTTCCGGATTGTTAAGCCGTGACCTTGAATTAAAGTGCACATCCCTAGCATTAACCGGGATTATTTGACCTGCCCTAGTTGTTCTCGGACTAGGCTCTGTGGGGGACAGGCCCGCTATGGGTATCTCTGGGCCCGCTCATATATTAATTTCGGTTTCTATTGTTGATATTACGACTGCAGCGATCGGAACCGTTCCTCGAATAATGCTGATCTTCTGTATAAATATAACTATTTTTACTATCGTAATACAATAATAACAAATTTAAAATAATAATAAAAAAAGAAAATCGATTAAAACTATTTCATTTAAATCGAGCTGTTAATACAGGAAAATTTACTCCAGGAGAAATATCCAAAAAAGTAAAAGTTTATAAAAGAAAACAAAATTAGTCTAATTTTCCAAAACGTAGATGACTGAGTATATTTTTATTTATGGCAGTAACTAACTGTAGTGGGGAGCGATCATTTTCAATATTAGTAAAGCTAAAAAACGATAAACGAATTTATGTGACGAAAAAACTAACAATTTTTCTTTGTGGATCATAAAAAATAACTTAATAAAATTCCTACTGAAAAAATTATTGAATACCCATTATAAATAATTCATACTTGACAAAAATATACTACGTTTTAAACAAACGTAAACACATATACAGGGTGTCTGGAAATTATGCATCAAGCCTTCAAGAGGTCATTCCTCACAAGAAATTAGGGTAACGAAGTCCTATAACAATTTTTGCGAAAACTCAATATTAACGGAGATACAGGGCGTTAAAGTTAAAATTTTATTTTCAATATTTGTAAATAACTTCTTAAGAAATCCAAATATTTACATTAAATTTATAAATCGGGCGTTCTTGCGTACGAGAAATTCAAATATGTTTCTAATTTTGACATCACTGGTAGAGGGCGCCACTTGTGGCACATCATGTTTCTTTTAAATGACAGAACTTTTTTGCATCTTAATGTATCCATCTGACTATCGAAATAATCGATTCTACTACCTGTTTTATTTGAAAAAGGTATACCTAGATGAAGTCGGTAGGCGTAACCATTTTTGAAATAATCCTATTTGAAATGCTCAGTGCACCGAGTAAAAACTTTTTTGGTTTCAGGTAAAGTGCCTTTTTTGCTGAAGATACAGCAAAATATTACTTGAAAAAGTTGTTCAGAATCGTAAATTATAGAGACGCGTAAAATTTCAAGAAGATCGGCGAGGTTTGATGAAACCATTTTTCAACAAAGCACAAAGATTTTATCAAACCAGGTCGATTTTTGTAAATTTTGCACATCTCCATAATTTACCGTTCTGAACAACTTTTTCAAGTAAAATTTTGCTGTATTTTCAGTAGAAAAGGCACTTTAACTGAAACCAAAACAGTTTTTTTGGATATTGCTCCTGGAGTAAATTTGCCTGTATTAGCAGCTCGATTGAAATGAAATAGTTTTTATAATCGATTGCACAAAGTGGTTCAATAGTGTGTTGAAAAGCCACGATGTCGATAAGTTCTTGAAGTATCTCAACTTCATGGGTAAGAGCTGTTAAAGTACGTGAGGGGTGTTGTAAATGCCGCAGTCTGCGGCCAATTATGTCTCAGACATGTTCAATAGGTAACAGATCCAGCGATCTTGGTGGCCAGAGTAAACAGCTGATTTGACATTAGTCCATAAAAACTATTGTTTGTGGTCTTGCGGAAAAATGGCGTTTTGGATGGTGTGAAGTGACACATGGCTTCACCATTTCCTGGATTAGCGTTAGTCATGTTACCTTTAATGAAAATTAGTGATTGGAGCAGCTATAACATGTACCTTTAAAAAAAGTGAACTGTATAGTTGGTTATAATTTACAATTATAAATAGCAATAAATCTTCACTTATCAAATATCCATGGACTGGTAACTGGTACTGTACTTCGAATATCAAGGATGCAAGAGAAAATGGCAGAATGGGAAATAGGATATTCGAACCGTATATAAATAACCGTATATACACAGTATGCGCCAAAAGTATGGAATAAATTCAATAAAAACGAAACAATTATTTTTTGGGAAAAATCCTCGAACAGGTCGATTTTTAATTTAAAAAATACATATTTTAGCGTAAAATGAGAGTTTCAAATGTCATTTGTTTTCGAGTAATGACGTCATCGATTTTGTTTTAAATGGCAACACCATATTTTTTTCCTTGATTCTGAAAGATCGTTTAATTCTCTATCAGACAGTACTAAAATTTTACCCTGTTACATAGGAAAGTTTACGAGTAAATGACGATTGAATGTTAGAAAACGTAAATTTTATCCATAAAAAAGTAACAATTCTGAGGTATGTAAAATAAAATACAATTGATTAAATTTTATCCTTAAATTAAATGTTCGAATTGCCATCCACCAACTTCTTGACAATGCGCAAGTCTGTGAAGAAATTCTTGCACATTATGAATGATTTCTGGGGTAACTCTGCGTATTTCGTCCCGAATGCGATTTTGAAGTTCTTCTAAATTACGTGGTTTATTAATGTACACTTTTGACTTCAAGTATCCCCATAAAAAATAGTCAAGAGGTGTAAGATCTGGCGATCTTGCAGGCCATTCTATCGGTCCGCGTCTGCCGATCCACCTCCCAGGAAAACAGTTGTCCAAAAAATCTCGTACAGGGCGCGCATTGTGCAGAGGTGCACCGTCTTGCTGAAATCATATGGTATCGTCAGGAATGTCAGGGTCATTATCGTTAGGAAAAATTACTGCAAGGATTGGAACAAGGTCATTTCCTAGAAACTCTAAATATCTTTGTCCTGTAAGGGTTCCTTTAAAGAAGAAAGGCCCCACTATTCTGTCGTCAACTATTCCAGCCCACACATTTAATTTCTGAGGGTGTTGGGTATGTGCCTCTGCCATCCAATGAGGATTTTCCCGACTCCAATATCTGCAAGTTTGACGGTTTACTGTAGTTGAATTTTGTAGGGATGATATTTTTCCTTCCTCAAGATACGTAGCACTGTGCTCTGACTAGTGTCATTGTTTAATGCAACCAATCGTGAAGAATTATGAGGATTATCCACCATACTTATCAAAATGTTCTGTTTCTGATTTTCATTAATGCTTGGACGTCCAGGTTTTTTGGAATATTTACAACATTGCCAGTTTCTCTAAATTTAAACTCTACTTTACTGACTGTTGATTGGCTGATAGGGCGATCTGGATATTTTTCATTAAATAAATCGCAAGCTTCCTGAGTTCTAGTCATATTCCCGCATCCGATAAGAATTAAAATTTCAATTCTTTGAGTAACAGTTAAATGTGCCATAATACTTTAAATTGATTAATAATTTCTGTGTCGCTTACAATACTTATTAGAAAGTCGGTGTGACAATGACACTTTGCAAAGATTTTCACCTACGTGATCCATAAAAGAACTATGGAATTCGAAAAACTAAACTTGATAACGTTTTTGCTTTATTTTAATTGATTTACGTTTTCTAACATTCAATCCTCATTTACTCGAAAACTTTCCTATGTAAGAGGGCAAAATTTTAGTACTGTCTGATAGAGAATTAAACGATCTTTCAGAATCAAGGAAAAAAATATGGTGTTGCCATTAAAAAAAAATCGATGACGTCATTACTCGAAAACAAATGACATTTGAAAATCGCATTTTACGCTAAAATATGTATTTTTTAAATTAAAAATCGACCTGTTCGAGGATTTTTCCCAAAAATAATTGTTTCGTTTTTATTGAATTTATTCCATATTTTGGCGCATACTGTATTATGTGTCAGTACTACCACTAGTAGGTACATACAACAACAAATCCTCGCGTCGCACGAGCCAACTTGTGGCCTCCTTTCCTGTTCTTTTATATTTCTAACAAAAACTCATGTTAAAGGCATGGCTACACCAGTGGTGATCTGCTACCATACGCCATAGCACCCATACCGGCTGCTGCTTCAGAGAGCTGAAAGTCGCAATCGACGATCTTTACGCTCTGTAGTTTCTCTACGAGGGCCGATGTCTCTCGCTCTGATACCACAACGTGTAAGGATCTGTTAGTCCTTCTAGGAATTTCTCTCACCGACAAACCTGCTTCGGGCAACCCAACAATCCGCCGTGTCTCAAGTCATTAGACTGGGAAATCTGCCCAAATCTACGTACTCCAGGCATAATCAACTGCAAAAAATATTATTTGCAAGGAGCTTTACAACACAAATGTGAGCTGAAATGTTTAAGACAGAATGCTACTTTATCAAAGTACGACCAATAAGCTTCTAAAGAACTTATAAACCTGAAAATTTAATCATTTTTTACTTTAACTGAGAGAAGTAAACATGCAAAATATTATCAAAATAAAATGATATTTAATAGATGTTTACCTTTTTTTATCACGTACTGTATACTATTTTGTCAAACAATTTGGTCCATATTCACTTTAATCTCATTTCAATCTTGAAATTTATTATAGCGGAACCCTTTTTAACATGTTTAGTCTGTCTCTGTAAATGTCGGTCTATAGTTGAATCCCATGCCCTGTTCCACCTACCCATCCTCTTACCCTCGCTTGGAAAGTATTGATAATTGAATGGTGGCAAAATTGTTATACACGTTGGTTTGTGTCACGAATAGAGATCGTGATTATAATTTGAAATTGTGTTTGGCTTCAAAATAAACGTTCTATTTATTTTAGCGGCGGTCAAAAGAGATACCCAGGCTTAATCAGAACAAAGTTCACTGCGGATGGTTAGCGAAATAATATTTGACAGTTGGTATGTAGATTGGGATATCTACATAAAACAGGAAAAAGCAGATATGTTACAGATAATTTGGCTTTTCAAATAGTTTCATTTGCATTTAGAAACATGTTTTGAAAATAATGTGATGAGAATGGTATCAAACGGGAGTTCAAATTGTACAACATATGCGGTCTTCAGACTGCTCTTATCTGGCAAGAAAGATTATTTCACTACCCCACAATGTGTTGCAGGATATTAAAAACAGCAAATTTTTCTTCACAATCAATTTTTAAATCCATCAGTAGGAGGCATCTTAGTCCATTGAAATGTTACATTATTTTGGCCTTAGCGTGCATTTTTTTAGAGGACGCAATTTAATTGTTTAGTTGTGAGAGGGGGGGTGGGGTCAAAAAAAGTTTGTGGGGTCACAACCCTCCGGCTTTGGCCGCCATCTTGAAAAAGGGGGTTAAATTGTTTTTAGCATTTATCAGGTAAACTATTGGTCATACAAATTTTTTTTATCGCAAATTGAATCCTCTACAATTTTAGGTCAGTAACTTTTTGTTGTAAAATCAAAAATAACAATGTCACTGCACTCTTCTTTCTTTCTCAATTTGAAATTGGTATCTTTTTCTTCTTCCCCTATTCTCAAAAGGTTACTTTTCTCTTGATTTATCTGCAATCCCACTTTACATGCTTCCTAAAGAAGTTTTCTCGTTACTTCTTCTATTTACACTAGGTGTTCGGGGGGTCGTTTCCGACGTGAAATTCAGATTCAACGCCCCACAAAACGCCCCTATTATGATTTTCGGGTGGTTTTTGGCACTCTTCTCAGGAAAATTCTCGGAGATGACGTCCGCGTCCAGGTTCCGGCGCACCAGGTGCCCGTGGGGTGTTCGCCGATGCCAGACTTGGATTCAGCGACCCAAAAAAACACCGGGCGCCGAGTTTCTCTTCTTTCCCGCTTGATTTGTGGGAGAGTCCCACGGAGATGACGTTCATCGGCGGTCCTGAGCTCCAGGTGTTCGGGGGGTCAATTTGAATCATATTCGTGATCAGCGACCTCGAAAACCCCCGAGTACCCGATCTGGGCCAGTTCTGACACTTATTTACCAAGTATTGACATTTTCCAAGAGGCCTCTCAAATAATGCATTTTTTGAATGCATTTTTGGCTGCAGCAATTCAATTTCCGATTTGTCAGAAATTCCATGTCGCCACATTTTTTACAAATAATTTTTGGAAGAGAATGCAGAAAACCGCATTCCGATCCGTCCACCACAACTAGTTTTAGAACTTTTTTAGTTCATTGCCTCGACTAATTGTAAACACCACAAATTTGAGCATTTTGCAGCGAGAAATACAACAACCAACTAGTTTCATACGAGTATACTAGTATCCAAATCAATTGAATGAGGTTGACCATAATATTTCTTTATATTTGTTTGACTTTCGTAAGTTTGTTTCTGGCCACAGCATTGAATATTCCACCACGTTTCTGAGCCATGTAATTCCCAGGTTTTTGGCTATTGACAACAACATCGTTCAGATAATAAGAATCCAAATTTTTTCCTCTCATACTGAAATGACTAGGTATTTTATAAAAGGATTTGTTCCAAGATCCTTTAACATTTGCGTTCCAGACTGTTACGCATCACAAAAGGATATTCGATACCTTATTCCAGTATCCACAGCCTGCTTTAATATTAAACTCAATGTTTAGTGTACCGGAATAATGAATGCTGTGAAGTTATAAGAAGCGGGGGACACTTCTCTGGACTGAACAATCTCGAGAAAAAGACGGCTTTCCCGATACTCATATTAAAGTCTTAAAGAGCTGTGCCCCGGATCAAAGAGTGTAATTTTACAAGCTGTTCATGCAAAAAATAACATTTACTTAGATAGAGATTTTTGTTACAGTTTTCTAGATTCAATTTTATGCATGCTTCAGTAATCCTCGGGTTAAATTAGTTACGCTTATAAAGACGTAAAGTTTAAATATGTACTCAAGGCAAATATTTAATATTTTTATATGGCTGGCTTATCAGTTACCTGATCAGTTAGAGTGTAGTATTTGCTAGTTTTAGACGGGTTGCATTAAAGGGAGGCTTCATTTAATGTGTTTACTCCGTTTAGAGAGCCCCATATAATTAAAATTTCACGTTACTGCGCTCTCATATTTGTTCACGGAAATTCCCTTTGAATTCAAAAGTAGACTTATAAAACATTAATTTTATTACTACTGGATTAACATGAAATACTCGTATATTACTGAGATTAATTAAACCTGTAATTTTTTCCTTTGAGGTAATGAATAATTTAAAGAAAATGTTTTCCGAATGTATTCAACAAAAATGAGTTACTTTTTGGATTTGAAATAATAACATAGATTCATTAGGTCCGGTCCATAGTGTTACTGGAATTAAAGCAACTAATTTTGTTGAAAGCGGCTGTTGGAGCATACCTCCTATTTAATTTTTTATATTTAAAAAAACAGATCTACGGGTGTATATTAATATACTGTCAATTAATTTTAATTTTGTAATATATCTAATGTCAATCAAATTTTAATACTTTATATTGTAAATTATTATAATAAATTAACCGCACGGTCCTTCGAGGTTTATTAATTAAATCTTCGCCTGGTCGCCGATCCTCCAGATACGAAGCTGTTGCATAATCGCCTGGTTGCTGATCTTCCAGATACGAAGCAAATCAAACAGCATTTATATGTGATGGCCATAAAAAGTCATTAGAAATCACTACACCAAAATCAGTTTATTTGTCTACATTTTCTAAAGACACATTGTTAATTTGATAGGCCATCTTGGATTGTATTTGCAATACTACAGATTTTTTGTTCAGAGGCAATACCCATTTATTACACCAGCTCTCTACAGCAATCAAGCTCTCCTGCAAAGATGGTAATCATTAAAAGGATCCCCATTATTTAGAACATTTAAAAGGCAGTATTTACGATAGATCTACTTATAAAAAAAACAAAGGACCCACCACTAAACCTTGGAGGACTCCACTTTTAGCAGAAAAGTATTCTTCGGTTCCTACTTTTACTCAGAAAAAAACGGTTATTCAAAATGCAGCAATCCATTTGATGGCATTAGCACAAATACCCATATGTTCAATTTTGGCAAAGAGACGTTTAATGGGCACTTTGTCAAATGCCAAGATAAATACCATCAACAAATTGACTTTAATCAATTGCAATAGTCCAATCGATGTGACACAGCAAATTGAGTGATAGTTTCAGCAACAATTCTTTACATAACTATCACATTGACGGGAGTGACCTAATCTGTCGATAATTTTCCTTAATAAATTAACGTATTAACGCATGGAATAGAGAAAATAGGCTCTTCGGTGTAGTTAAGAGAAAAATAATTAACAAAGATATCAGCTGCATCTCAATATAATTAGAAACCGTATATATCTCCATATCTGGAGGTACTTCAGCATAGTTCAGACTCATTTGAGATCCAGCCGGATTGGTACTTTAATGTTTCGGTTGAATAAATTGCAATTGTTAGAATTAAAGTTAAAGAATAAATTCAGTTCTTATGGTGCAGTAACGTTGCCACCTGAAAGGGGTGGGAGGATCTTGCGTCAGATCCGTTGGTTCTAATTTTTTGTTGAGTTGAGTTGTTGGCCCAATGAATAATCCAAGTTTTTGCCCTCGAGTTGCGAACGCATTTTTATTTGGAACATTGTTGCCTGCTCATTCAACCACTCCTCTCATTCGCTATATTTAGCAATAAGTATTTACCCTGTCCATCTAAGAGTACTGAATAGAAAAAAAATTCGTATTAAATAGAACCTGAATTTTGTTTTGCTTTAAGTTGTGCAATATTAAAATAAGACATTCAATGTAGCGTTTTAGAACTGGTATTAAATACAAAAGGTGTAGTACTTTAAGATTCCATGGTACATCAACAATTTGACACCTAAATGTAACACGGAACCAAATTATAGGAATTCTGACAAACCTCAATTATATGTCAAATAAGAAGAATACAGGAGACCCTTACATATACAATTTTGTAACAAAAAAGGCAGTTCGAGTATGACTTTAAAGTACACTTCTGCACGGAACTGGAAACTGGTCCACCGTAAAATCAGACATCGCGCAAGGTAATGCATGCAGTCGGCGACCGGCACGGTAGCATAGTATAAAAAAAAATTATAACACCTTGCCACGTGCTTATGGGTGGTTAAATAAAATGAATTGTTTAAGAGCTATCAGTTCTCTCCAACGACAGGGTTGGCCCTAGCTCAGAGGAGACGGGAGTGGGTTGATATGTTAAATAACTTTTATAAAGGCGCCACCCGTTTTACAACCCGTTGGACAAAACACATGCGAGCTGGAGAGAAGCCACTGATTCTAATACCTTACAAGGATATGCAGCAAAAAAAAAACGGAAAAAAGGTACAAATAAAAGCTCTGATAATCTCTATAGTAATAAGTGGTAACTTTAATAATAGTTTCTCAAGTTGCAGTGCATAGCAACATATCTGATCCAAAAACGGTTGTTGGTTAACCAATATGGTTATAAAGCGTATTATTTAGGTTAGGTATACTCAGTACATAAACAAATACTCTGTTATATAAATATTTAAATAAAATTTAGGCAAAAGTATATATACCTAAATAGAGTCTAGGCAGGAAATAAATAATAATTATAGAATAACCTCCCCCGATAGCGTTATGGTTCGGTGTACAAGTTCTGTTACAACAAGGAAGTATAAAATATAACAGGTAGTAGACACGTAGGTATATGTTAGCAGTAGGTAATAAATATGTCATATATGATGAATTTACGATCTCGAAGAGTTTGGGTATTTATAACAAAGTAGTGTTTATTCGTTATACTATTAAATAAAGAAGGGTAACTTAGCAAAAGCAATTTAAGCATGAATTACTACAAGCAACGCTAAGTAAACAATAAATACCATTTATAGTCTTAGCAATAAGCTAAAGGTTTATAAATACTATAGTGAACTAATTTAAACTTAATAAATAAACAAGAAAACAGCAAAATTTCTAGATAAAGTGAATTTGCACTATTAATAATTAAGCTAATAAATTATACTAAACAAGCAAAGCAGGAATAAATCAAGCACTAATATTATGCTCATATGACAGGCATATCAAGGTGAGTAACGTAATTACTAAAGTAGTAAAATTAAATAAGCGAAATAGGCTGAAATAATTACTGCAGCAACACGCTAAACTAGCCAAATAAAAATAAACAATAATAAGATGCAAGCAAGGAAAATCAAGAAATGTCTAAATATGATTAGCGATATGCAAATCTTAAAATTAGGCTTGTCTGGTGTATTATGCAGCACAAGCGGCAGGTTCCAGGGATAAGGTAGACAGCTATATATCCATCGCAGACAGATACCAAAGATACATGCAGGAACCTCTACAGATGGTATCGAACGAGGCAGCAGCAGGAAGAGAAATCCTACATACAAGGCAGGTCTTCGGTAACAGAAAAAAAAAGCGTTCGGTGAGCCACCGTCGGCTAGAGAGAGTCACCCTGTCTTAACTGGATCTACGTTGGTAGGTAATGTACGTGTAGCTAATATTGTACATAAAACGATGTGGAGAATATTGGAGTGACGATAATGACAATATTGATGATATAAGTAGGTTCCATAATAGAGTGCAAATATGGCAACGAAATATGGAAAATAACTCAAAACCTTACCTAAGTTGTAGGGCGGCCTCGTGGTGAGCTAATAGCTATTTTACGACAGATTTATGGGCATGAATCCAACCAAGAAGGTCGATACTGGGACTACCAGAATTAAAAAAATGTACCAAACTAAATTTGCCCACAGAAGCAGCCAGATCCGCAAATAATTTTGCGATAATTTCGTCGTGCCTACAGCACACGCTGCTAAAAATGAAATCGACGTTTTCTTAGCCTCGCGCTAAGCAGGACGGCCGTGGTAAGCAAAAATTTCAACAAAAAAAGGTCGCAAGAAAAGTCTGATTGCCGGTAAAGCGTGTTTAAATATCAGGTGCAATGGAATAAACATATGATGAATTACAATAGAATTTTTTTAGAAAAATAGTACAGGCTGAACCATAATTAACAATCAAATAAATAATAACTATTACATTATTATAATAAATTACTTTAGCGGTAACATAACCAATTTTAAGAGTAATTGTGGTTAGAAGATTTATTAATTTTGTCACGAATTTCTTGATTATTTTTAAAATAATCTATATTACTATGATATTAAAAATAAGCCCGTAACAACCTATTTTATATCAATAAATTCAACTGCTTTTTGCCGCTACTGTTCTATTAATTAATAAATTTAATTTGAGGTTTTAATTAGTAAAATAATTTGACACACATTTGAGCCTTCCCAGTTTCTCCGAACTAACTTATAATTGAGCATAATTGAGCCTCGTGTATGATACGTCACACTGTTGCACCGTGGTTCTCCGTTTCTTCCACGATTCGATTACTAATTTCTCATCTAACGCCCAAAATTTTTTGCATAAATTGTGAATCACTCTGTATAGGGTATTCCATTTGAAATAATCAAATTTACGACTACTTCTGGCATTCCGACAGCAGCAGAAAGTTAAAAATATTTTAATTAAGATACCTGTATCTAAAACCGATATAACAATTTGTTGTGGAATAATTCCAAAAGAAAACTATACTTACATTGTTTTACAATCGTTGAATGATAATTCTATCTTATTGTGTATTCTAGGAAATTCGATATTTGCGCAAATAATAAAACAGAAATAACCGTTGCGAAATCTGGATTTCACAAACACTAATGCTTCGGTTTAATCTGTACGGAATAACGAGAATTTCGATAACGGATGAACTCCCTTTCATCTAAGCCGCCAGGTACTTTATTTAATGACACAGTAAATAACCAGCTTATTTTTTCAATGGTGTCGAATGAATATTGTTTGCTGACACTTGTATAAAACCCTTCAATCAGGCTAACAAAAAACCATATTTTCAATTAAGAATGTAATTTTTCACGCCAATGTCAGAAAGTAAGGGATGATTTATAAGTCAATTTCACTGCATTGCTAATGAATCCCTCTTTGTAAAATATTTTTAGTTACAGAAAAATGTGTAAGATTGGTGGAAGCTATATCTACAATTTGTTTTTGATATTTGAATACTTTTGATAAAGAAAATATCTATTCAAATTTGAGAAGAAAGTTTATGTAAAAATCATAGGCGTTTTTCCTAATATTTTTCTCTATGACACTCCGTTTTCTGATACAGGGCGTTCAAATATATATATATTTTTTATTATCTGCTAAAAGGTTAATATTATGACGTGGATTCATTTTTTCATCTAAAGACAGTCGTGTTTTATTCACCTTTGGAACCTCTAAATTTTTGTCAATGGTGAGTATTTTTTCAGTACAAACATCAAAATTTTATTTTATGAAAAAAGTGCTATTGAAACATTCACTAAGAAGATTTTTTTCAGATAAATTAATTTGCTCAAATCCGGCTTGTCTTATGGGATTACAAATATTGTATGTATTTTTTCGGAAAATGACCCACATACCAAGAAAAATACTTTAATTGTTTATAAACCGTTGTTTTTATTTTTTTTAATAAATGATAGATAATTTTTAAAATTTCATAGCATAACAATCATTAGACGAGCACTTTTTTATGAAAATAGAACAATAGTAATGAAAGCATATCTACTTTTCACCATTAGTGTAGAAGTTTAGGGCGTTTAAGGGAGAACAAAACCCCATATCTACCGCCACTGGCTTTAGTTGAAAAATTTATTATTTCAAAATATTACCTTTGCATTATTATTACTGCATACCAAATTTGAACCAAAAAATATTTATTTCTTTAGTAGATAATAAAGAGAATAATATACTTTTTGAAATTGAATACCCTGTATCAGGAAACAGGGGGTGTCATAAAGAAAAATATTATAAGAAAATCCCCTATTATAGTTTTTCATCTTTTTCATTCAAACAAAGAATTAGAAACCCCAGGGTTAAGATCTGGTTATATCTTCGAACAGCCAAGTGCATAATGCACAGAATATCAGATTTGACTACTTGAACATAAGTGAAGTAGGGATTATCCTCGGTGTCCTAGAAAATGTGGTAAATCTCTCGGGTGTAGATAGAACATAAAAAAACAAGATGACAAGTTCCTATATATGTTTTCCTACAAGCCTTCCCTACGGAGATATGTGTTCCTGAAGGACGCCGCTGCAAATCGGTTTTTATTGAATAATTTTTATAGTTCTGTGATGGACACTAGTAAGGACCTCTTAACATAGTATCCCTGAGACATATTTAGTTTTTTAGTTTACCAGAGGCGGGCTAAGCTTTACAACTTAATGCCTAAATTTTTAACACTCTGTATGATAAAGATTTTAAAATATTAAATCTGGGTATCTTTAACCTCAAAAAAGATACTCTTGTTTATAGTCGATACAATGAACCGCAGGCCTGTAGGAACAAGTTTTATAGGAACTTGTCATCTTATTTTTTCATGTTCTATCTGCACCCGAGACTGTGCAAAAATATTGATGAGGATTGTAATATGTGGAGGCGTCCTTCAAATAAATTTTTTAGTGGAGTGGAAGGAGATAAAGGTTGTTTAGTTACAAATGTGTAATACACAGCAATTTTTGATATTTAACAACCATAAACTGTCTTGGAAACCTACTAGGTATTGATGCGTAAATTAGATGTAACAAAAACATAACAAATCAGTTATAATATTCTGCAATAAACACAAAAAGTTGTCGATTTTACTGTCGAATACAATAGCTAAGACTGAAAATGGAAGCTTTTCAATTGAACTTGTAACTTCAAAATATTATGTTTTTCAAAGTAGTCAAATAAATCTGTCCTGCCTTTAAAACGCTCCACATTATATCATTAACTGACTGACGTGATCATCTAAACAACAGTGTCATTACAGTTAAAAAAACCAACTGCAAAGATTCACAATTAAAAATAAAAATCGACCTATCCGAGCAATTTTCAAAAATATGTTCATATTACGAAATAATGAATTTATCCCATAGTTATGTATGTACTGAAAACAGCTGGCTTAGAAAATTATGGATATACTTAAAAATTTCCATCATATAAAGAACATCACATCGTAATTCTAAAATAATTTGCTCGTTAATCATTTGGACATTTTAATAGAAATTTTACGACTTAAAATTACGCCCAAACACTAAACTAATTGTTCACTGAGTATTTGAAAATTCCAATAATTATTATTATATAGAGAGTCCCATTATGAATTAGACACAGACTGTAAGTAATGCCAGTCCTTACCAAGATAAGGGTGTTTTTATGAATTTTTAAATTGCGATTACTGAAGAACCGTTAGAAATATTGAATTAAAAATTAAGGAAAATCCATTTTAAAATACGACAGTTACAATGATTTTCTAATCACTAGAAAATGCGTTCTTTCTTAGATATTGTTTACTAAATTGGGATCCTCCTGTATCTTTAACCAAAATTCCTCTCGTGTACTGATAAGGTTTTGTAGATATAATATCGACTTCATGTAACCCCCATAAGAAAAAGTCTTAGATATTGTTTACTAAATTGGGACCCTCCTGTATCTTTAACCAAAATTCCTCTCGTGTACTGATAAGGTTTTGTAGATATAGTATCGACTTCATGTAACCCCCATAAGAAAAAGTCGAGAGGGTTTAAATCGGGACTGAGTGATAACAGGAATTCATTACCACAACCAAACCAACAACTTGGAAAAAAATTTCTATAAGATTGATTTCATACATTTTTTCACCGTTGCACCGTTTCAAAGATATCCTCTCAGGTAATTAAAAAAAATAACAATAAATTAACACTCGTATTTTGTAATAATTCTCCTGGTAATTCTTCGGCTGTTTGTTTTATACAAAAGTCCCATAAGAGAAGTGTATGTTTTATTCAAGAATATTTGTATATGTTTTATCTTCAATGGAGTAGAAGTTACAGCAATTAGAATCAGTTAAGCTGATTTATTGTACATTCATACATAAATAGGCAAAAATTTACCAATGTTCAAGTTAATAATAATTGTAAATAATTAAAAACCTAAGGAGAAGGCAAATGTGTAACAGAAGTATAAATTGTATAAAAACTAATAAGGAGGAAAACGTAACAAAAGAAGAATCTTAACAAAGAAAAAATTAACTGGGCCTGTTTCTCTTGGGCCGGGCGGGTCCTGCTTCTGGCTGCTCCATCAATACTGCTCGCAGCACAAATTGCCAATCACCCTTATCCTCGTCATTAGTAGGAGATGAAGGAATGGGCACTAAATCTTCTTCGTTATTTTCGTTTAAAATGGGGACGCTGAGCAGTGATCCTGACAGTTTTGACATAATCGAGAGTAACTCATCGCTGCTTTTTTGCAGTTGCACCTTCCATTGTTACAGTGCATCTACAAAATATGAGGTCCAAAATTTCTCTGGATGTTGCTTCGTTTTTTGCTATCACAGAGCTAAGATATTATATTTTCGTTCCCAACCTCACAGATCTGAAGAATATGCGTAATGCGTGCTCTTCATTGCTTTCTCGCTGGATAGAAGTCATACAAGATCTCGTTTTATATTCGATGCCAATTTCAAAAATGAATCGTACCTGAAAGTGTTCAAAGAACTTATCTTAGCAGGGGCACCGTACCATTTCAGCATGCATATTCGCCCAGCTTTCTCAACATCAGCATGCGAGAAAGATAAGTTGTGGAACATTTCAGCTGCTCTTTCATGTCATAATGTGTATAGTATTTTTTTTATGAAATCAAGTTTACTCTTCCGGAATGTCGTGCAAGTAGAATCGCAGCCAGTGAATGCGTATAAGAATAAATTTTCCTTGAGTCCCAACTGTTACATTTGATTGGGTGTAAACGTTGGTTTGTGCTTTTCCTCTGTCAGGTTTTGTGAACAGGATGTTATGGTTAGGTGACGTTTTTGTGCTGTAAGTAGCACAGTGAGGCCAAAGTCTTCCCCTGTAACAACCACAGTGGTTGTTTCACTTACGGACTGGTGCTTGATCAACACATCAGGATTATGTTATAGTGCCGTTTTCCAGGAATTTAGAGCTAAATAGGCTGATCAGTAAATCAGTGGGAAAAGAAGAAGAGAATCTACTACAATGTTTTCATCACTGTACTTGATAGATGAACTGACAGATGAAATTAACGAGTGAATTTTTTTTTAATTACCGTCATTTGAGAGCAGATATCTCGGAAACGGCGCGTTTCTCCCCCTCCCCTCCTGAAGCGGACGGGCTAGGGGCAGGTACTTTTAATATTTTTACGTTCAAACTACCCCAAACACATTTCCGCAGAGAAATATTTTACCCACTTCGACGCTACACGCTACAACCCCTTCGGGGCTTAGACTATTATAATACTTCAAATATAATGTACAGGTAATAAAGAAAGTTCGTTGCACAATAGTTTTTGTGTCTGGTATATGCGTATAGTGTCTGGTATATAAGTTACCAAATCTTCTATATTATTGAATGTCAAGTTGCACAGTTCTCCTCGACAACAGACTCCAGATAAACTTTCAGCATGAGATATGTTTCATTCCGCGCTTCTGCGAGAAATTTGTCGATTTGTTCCCTGATCAATAAGTTCGACTTTTTCGGTCGATATCATTTGCCCTTTCGCTTCAGAAAAGCAACGAGCTTGTAATATTTGCTTATATCCTGATTCTTTATGTTCGTCATCACCTTCAACATGGACTAATTTGACCCAAGCATTGACGATTTTGAACTTTTCCTTAAAGAATGGCAGAATCACTTTTTCACTGAACTTGCCGTTAACATTTTTCAGATCACGCCATCTCAAGAAACGATTATACGAAAGGTAGTACTGTTGCTTTAACTTACTAGGCAATAACTCAAAAGTGACTATATTAGCAGCTCCTTCGATGTCCGCTGGAAGAAATTTATTATCTTAATCACTTACCATGTCAGGAATAGATTGTTATATGCAGAATTTAAAATAAAAGCCGAATTTGAAAATTAAATTAGCTCTAGAGAAAATGTAAATTGTAATTCATTATTATTTTGACCGCTATTCCTATTTTCTAATTCAATTTACTGATGTGTATATTTTCTGTAACAAAACAACACTGATCAAGCAACAACAATGTTTATTATAATACGCTCAATACTTGAATTTTTTATTTTTCACTGTAACTAATGAACTTAATGCTACAAATAGATAAAACACAACTAAGGCGATTTTTCGATAAATCTAATCTAGCTTCTTGTCAGGAAGGATCTTTCATGCAAATCCATTTTTATCATTTCGCAGCCATTACTCTTGAAAAATACCCTTTGATCTTTCATGTGCTTTTAACATTGATTTATTATTTTTGCAAAAGTAATATTTTAGTAATGATATCACCCGTGACATCATATGCCAAGGAAAATGTATGTAGTGAAATAAAAACGACTGTAAAATTTTATTTACAACTTTTTATAATTGTGTTTATACAACCTTCATGGATATTATTATATAGTACCGAAAAATCTATGAGCATATGGAACCGTTGCTCTTTAAACAAACTGAGTGTTAACAGACTGATATTCTAAAGTATTGCAGTTATAATATGCTCGTATCGATTCAAATATTAATATAATAAGACTTAAAAAAGTTCCCTGATGGATTTATACGATACTAATATTCTATAGGGTTCTATGACTAAGTACAAATATTTTAAGAGGGAATAGAAAAAAATAAGAATTAGTGAAATCACCCTTCAACAATTAAAATCAAACTTATTTATAAAGTGATTTCTTTCGAATTTATATTAAACTCCTATTTCTCGGCGACTATAGCGGTCGTTCCGTCGCGAAGTTAGTTATTTCGTACGTTTACCGTTTAAAGAGTACGCCAACCAGCAACACTAAACGGTAAAATTCGATATCATAATTGAAATTTGTGTTTAAGTTCTAATTTTGTGTTTTTCTTCAGTTTTATTGCCTTTTTTAATTTTAAACGTTTTATAGAAATTAAATAAAGAAATTTATGTCAGGCACCTATACACACAACGTAAAAACTCTTGAATTCCCTGTATATAAAATAATTCGATCAAACCTAGTGGTAAAAAAAAGTACATGTACTTAGGAAACAAAAAAGACAATATAAAATTGTAGAACATGAACCTTTACTTTATTACCAATGTTTTTACAAATCTGGCCAGTTTGCCAAGTGTTTCTTTGAATTTTTGTACATTCTAATGCCAGGACGTGAAATGTCTGCGTTTAGCCGAGCAAGAATGACTGCTTTATATGATGCAGGACATTCTAATCATCAGAATCAAACATGTTGGGCATTCCTAGATTATCTGTAGTATGAATAGTATACAGATATGAAGAATTTGATACAGTGGAAAACAGACCATGTAGTGGACGTCCTGTAGTATCTAATGAAAGGAAGGATCGGTATTTGGTGCAATTTGCCTGTTGACACCGCACATATTCAGCTTCAGCTCTCAGGGCCTACTTTCAAGGTACATTTTGGCGTTTTATATCGACATATCCTACTATTCGAAGACGACACCACAACGCAAATTTACGTGCTAGAAGACCATTATGGGTTCCCACTCTATTTCCAAGGCATCGTGCCAGCCAACTCTGCTGACATGAATCCTATTGAAAACATGTGAGATTTCGTTGCTAGAGCCATTCATAATCATATTCCTCCACCTCAGACTGCAGATGAGTCGTGGCGGCAGAAAAGAAATGGAACAATATTCTGCAAGAGATCGTTAACCGCTTGATTATCTCAAATTTGATAAGTTTGGCAGTGTATTCAGACAAGTGTTCCTTTGAATTTGTGTACATTATAATGCCAGGACGTGAAATTTCTGCATTTACCCGAGCAAGAATGCTTTACATGATGCAGGGCAGTCTAATCACCAGATATCGAACATGTTGGGCATTCCTAGATCATCTGTTGTACGAATAGTACACAGATATGATTTGATACAGTGGAAAACCGACCACGTAGTGGACGTCCTCGAGTATCTAATGAAAGGGAGGTTCGATATTTGGTGCAATATGCCCGTAGACATCGCACATCTTCAGTCAGTTCTCGCCGTGTTATATCGACATCTACTATTCGAAGACGACTCCACAACGCAAATTTTCGTGCTAGAAGACCATTACGGGTCCCCACTCTACTTCCAAGGCATCATGCTGCCCGTCTCCAGTGGGCGCGAGAGCATAGGGGTTGGCTTTTACGTCAGTGGCGGTGGGTCTTATTTACAGACGAAACCAGAATTGGGCTAATTACTGATGACAATCGACAAAGAGTCTGGTGAGAATCAGGTTGTCAACAGCGACTTCATTTTCCCCGTTGCTCCGTATGAAGGGGATATTGTAATGTTTTGGGGTGGAATAATGTTCGACCGCCGCATCCCATTAATTCGCATACCACAGAATATGACCAGTTAAATTTACATCGAACAAGTTATTACGCCCAATATCTACCCCCTACGTAACGAATTAGGTGAAAATTTTGTGTTTATGGACGACAACGTTCGACCACATCGCGCAAGAAGGGTTCAAGAGACACTCGAAGCAGAACGTATCAATAGATTAGATTGGCCAGCCAACTCCCCTGACATGAATCCTATTGAAAACGTGGTATTTCGTAGCTAGAGCTATTCATAATCATATTCCTCCACCTCAGACTGCTGATGAAGTAGTCGTGGCGGCAGAAAAGAAATGGAACAGTATTCCGCAAGAGATCGTTAACCGCTTGATTATCTCAATGCACAGACGTGTCAATATGCTATATTGGAACGTGGTGGAAGTCATACCGATAATTAGTCAAGTAGAGAACTTGCTTTGTTACTCCTTTTTGGTTTAATAAATGTTGTCAAAAGTGTCACACATTTTTTGGTTTTGAATTTTTGAAGTACTCAGTTTGTTGAACAAATTCTTATCAGAAAAAAAAAAATAGAAAACAATATACTTTTATAAATGTATTTGGTTTTTCTGACAAAAAGATCTCTTTAACAAGAATGAGAGGGGATCCAAGGCTTTTGACGTTGTGTGTATTTTCCTATAATATAGTTCATCAGCAAAGAAGTTGGAAGGGATAAAGGTAACATAGACTAAATTTTACTAGCGCAAAAATTGCCTGTTTTCCGAAGACTGGGTGGCTTAGGTGGGGAAAGATGAGGGTTGTATTTCATTAATAATTAATGCTTTCAAACAGGCATAATATGTACATATTTAATAATAAAACTTTTTGCAATCAAGAATATATGGGCATTTTATTTAACCATACGCGAAATGTGTTTTGTTGTTAGCGGGTAATACTAACCGCCTTGTAATGAGTGAAAATGTACTTTTAACAATTTGGAACGAAAGAACGAAAAATGAATACAAAATACTGCAGCTAACCAGATTAACTGTTATCAATCAGATATTATTATTAACAAAAATGTTAATTTTCTTTGTTCCTAGATTTCTTCATTCCACTCTGCAAAAAACGAGCGCATGGTAGTTGATAGATCCAAGGCATCTCAGACAATGCTTATCATAGGCGTCGAATTTTCAGAGGAGAATCAATTTTTAAATATCGAGTTAGAATTCTGAAGTAATTTTTTGATCGTCTTTTTGACCTCCCTGAGTACGTGGTTAAAATTTTTGTACTTAGTGGTTAATGAACAAAATTATGATGTATTGTGTGTAATACTTTTGCACTAAGTAGATTTCCATTATTTTTCTTTAAATTATAGATTTGAAAAAACCCTAAATTTGATTTTGTTAACTGTAGTTAACATATATTTTGAAATATTCTAATTTAGAGAAAAGATAAAGATTTACTTTGTATTTGACAATGTAAATTTCATTTAACATTACTCTTATAATATTCCACATAATGCTGCCATCTTGGGATCATTTTATGAACTAAATGTACGTTGGTAATGCTAAAAATTGACAAAATTTGTCAAACAGTTTGTTTTGGAGCTAGTAATTTTGTTGCCATGGCTACCAATTTTGTTTTTTTTTTATCAAAATGGCATCACATTATTTCCAGTTCTATGAAATCAACTCTTATTAAAAAATTTTAGAATAAATCTTGCATTTCAATAAAAATGCAAATATTTTGACACTTGTATCAGGTGTGATTTATGTCACGTTGGCAATTTGAATTTACATGTAAAAGTGTCAAAACTTTTACTAGGTCCTCTCTTCAGCAAAGCTCTTGAATTTGGATTTTTGAATATTTTTCTGAAATGTTATATTTTTCAAAAATTTTGCAATGCAATAACATATGCATTTTACACGCCCGTAGACAAGAAAAATGTTGATATTAAAGGGCAGAAAATAAAGTTGTGCCATTAAAAAACAATTGGTTGCCATAACAACGAAATTACTGGCTCTAATAAACAAATATTCTACATATACATTATTCCATATACAGGGTGTTCCACATAATAATCAACACAGAGCAGGTGCATGTAGGGAATCCCAAAATATTGCAGTTTAATCAAACATACCTGTACACAGGTTTTCAAAGTGGCGCCAATAATTTCGAAAAAAATTAATATCTCTGAATTACTTCAACTTGGAATAACCAAGTTTTGTGCATGATTTAGGTTTATTATTGGTCTTTCTTGACTGCGAGTTCAAGTAAATTAAAATACTACGACGTGTTCATTGAGGGTGAGTCACCCCTAAAGTTATACCACACATTTTTTCCACTGATCGGATTTAAAAAGAATGATATCCCACGCAGAATTTAATTTAAAACATGTTCTTACCCTTGTTACATTTTAAAAATCTTTAAGGTTTTTAAGAAAATATGCATTAATTAAAACAAGAGTTTTCATTAATGCAAATAAGTTTGTCTCGAGAAATTGGATTATTAAGAACTTCTGTACACCGAATTCTAAAACGTAATCTACTACATCAATATCACATTCAAAAACTGCAAGAGCTATTGCCTCAAGATTTGGATCGACAAGTGACCTTTTACGAGTTTATTTTCCATCAGGATATTCATTTACACAAGAAAATTCTTTTCACTGATCAGGTTTATTTCACTCTTAGAGGAATTAAAAATGTTCATAACTTTCATGATGATATTCCGATGTAAATCTCTATGCAATAACTCCTAGACATTTTCAACGCGTTTAAGATAAATGTTTGCGCTGTATTGGACCAGTTATTTTGTCAAATTGATTAAATGGCAAAAGGATTTACCCTTGCAACTTAGACTACAGTTTTGGTTTATGCATGATGGAGCACCGTCTCATTTTAGTCATACTGTTAAAGACTTTTTCAAGTTTAGCAAAAATATTTTTCCCTGAATATCTACGTAAATTTCTTCTGTTCGTTTTGTAACGCTGTGTATTTTAAGATTAAATTATTCCATTCGAACTGGTACAGGAACATGTTGACACGCAGTATACGGAAAAAGATTTAAACAGATGCATACTTTCAAACAGAAACAGCAATAAACTGTACTAGTTTCTAGATAATCTCTCCAGGCAATCAATCTAAATGTTAAAAGCATCCAAATCCAACTTCGGGCTTTTCAATTACTTGAAATGCTTTTTCGTTACTTAAATAGTTTCTGATTTTTCCACGCGAACGAATTGAAGTTAAATGCTCACTTGGAGAGCGTGGAATATAGTGTTTAAAGAGTGTAACCTGGTAAATATCATCCACTTTTTCCTGAAATTTAATCTTAAGTGTATCGGCGTAGATATTAACTCTACGGTATTAGAAATCTAGAAATAATTTAATTAATTAAAATTGTTTGAAATTAGAAATAATTTTATGAAAAGTAATCTAATAATCACAGTTGTTGATATTGGATTTAATATCGAGGCATGTTCCTTTTTTCATTAATGCAAAGAGAAATGAAAAGTATAAGTGAATTAAAATACCAAATAAATAAGTTGTTGATCCTGAAGAAAAGACTTATTTTGTAATGGTTGTGAAAGAATTGCAACTTGCCTACAAAATCTAAAATAATTACAGACATTTGAATTAAACTTCAGCTACTATCTCCTATGATATATCGATAATCGGGAACAAGTATTTTGCATATACCTTAGTGTTGAAACAAGGTTTCCGTGGCATATTGGAATTGGTTAAAATATATTATTATGTGTTTTTCTATGTTTTCTGTAGTGAAACGGCGACGTTTATCACTTAATATTAACTTGTGTAGGGAAAATGACCGTTCAACGTCTACTGTTGACAACGGACACTATGCGAAATTGTTGAGACATGAATTATATATTAAAATATTTGCTGATATCTCCTGATATGTACTAGCTAAAACTTTACATATGTTTTCCTGGATATTTTGTCAACGCACCTTGCATTATTTCTTTTATCGTACTACTATCTGGGCATAACATATTATTGACATCCTATATATTTTTTGACATCCATTATGTCAAAGTGTTCATTTAGGGATAGTCCATGTGATACGAATTTCCTTATTGCACTAAGGAATTTTATTTTCTATCAGTGCAATTAAATCTACAAATAACAACTTTTATGTCATCGAAACATTGATCATAATACACTACAGATTCTAACCAAGTGCCCCATTTAGTTATAACTGGTAAGCCTGGTAAAGCCTTCCTACAAATGTCTCTTCTTGTAGGTGCCTTATTGAAAACTTTTTTAACAGTTGATATAAAAATGTTTACTAAAGGGAAACTTTTCTTTATTTTCTCAGCTATCTGATTAAGTGCGTGAGTAGTACATGTGACATGTATCATTTTTGTATATTTTTTAGATAGAATCCGTCCTGCTTTAAAACATCTACGCGGCTGTATCACTTAGCATTACAGGAATCTGTAGCATCTTGATTGGGCTATATACATATAATGAAAACAGTCAATAACAAACAATAATTTCGTGATTGGTTTTGTCCAGCAACTTAAAAGTCAGTGGCTGTCACTTTTTAATGCACCAATTAAAAATTGGTTGCTGAACGTCCAAAAGCATCATCATATATAATGAAATTGTCAATGTTTTCGCTTATTGATGTTAGTATATTGTTGTGAACTCTATCGACATAGCTTATATTAGACGAGGCAATAAACTAGTAAAAATTCGAAAAGTTCTAAAACTAGTTGTGGTGGACGGATCGGAATGCGGTTTTCTGCATTCTCTTCCAAAAATTATTTGTAAAAAATGTGGCGACATGGAATTTCTGACAAATCAGAAGTTGCATTGCTGCAGCCAAAAATGCATTATTTGAAAGGCCTCTTGGAAGATGTCAAAACTTGGTAAATAAGTATCAGAACTGGCCCAGATCGAGTACTCGGGGGTTTTCGAGGTCGCTGATCACGAATATGATGTTCAAATTGACCCCCCGAATATCTGGAGCTCAGGACCGCCGATGAACGTCATCTCCGTGGGACTCTCCCACAAATCACGCGGGAAAGAAGAAAAACTCGGCGCCCGGGGTTTTTTTGGGTCACTGAATCCAAATCTGGCATCGGCGAACACCCCACGGGCACCTGGTGCGCCGGAAACTGGACGCGGACGTCATCCTCGAGAATTTTCCTGACAAGATCGCCAAAAACAACCCGAAAATCATTGTAGGGGCCTTTTTTGGGGCGCTTAATCCAAATATCACGTCGAAAACGTACCTCCGGGCATCTGGTCCACCGGAACCTGGGCCTGAACGTCGTCTCCGAGGGTTTTCCAGACACGATCGCTAAACATAAACCGAAAATCGTTATGGGTTTTTTATGGGGCGCTGGATCCAAATCTCACGCCGAAAATGTACCTCCGGACACCTGGTGCACCGGAACCTCGGCCTGAACGTCGTCTGCGAGGGTTTTCTAGACACGAAAAAACGCCCCCACAATGATTTTCGGGTTATTTTTGGCAATCTTGTCAGGAAAACTCTCGGAGATGATGACCACGTCCAGGTTCCGGTGCACTAGGTGTTTGCCGATGCCATATTTGAATTCAGCGACCCAAAAAACCCGCGGTACACTAGGTGTCTGAATAAAGCGGCCCAAAAACGCGCCTGTAATGATTTTTTGGGTCGTTTTTAGCGATCTTGGTGGGCAAATTCGTCGGAGATAACGTGCACGTCCGGGTTCGGGGGCACCAGGTGCCCGTGGTGTGTTCGCCGATGTCATATTTGGATTCAGCGACCCAAAAAACTCCCCATAACAATTTTCGGTTCGTCTTTTTCGATCGTGTATGGAAACCCCTCGGAGAAGATGTTCCGGGTGAGTTTTCGGTGCACCAGGGGTTCGGGGGGTCGTTATCGACGTGAAATTCGGATTCAGCGTCCCAAAAAAAACCCCATAACGATTTTCGGTTCGCCTTTTTTGATTGTGTCAGGAAAAGCTACGGAGATGACGTTTAGGGTAAGGTTCTGGTGCACTAGGTGTTCGGGGGGTCGTTTCCAACGTGAAATTCGGATTCAACGCCCCACAAAACGCCCCTATTATGATTTTCGGGTGGTTTTTGGCGCTCTTCTCAGGAAAATTCTCGGAGATGACGTCCGCGTCCAGGTTCCGGCGCATCAGGTGCCCGTGGGGTGTTCGCCGATGCCAGATTTGGATTCAGTGATCCAAAAAAACTCCGGGCGCCGAGTTTCTCTTCTTTCCCGCGTGATTTGTGGGAGTCCCACGGAGATGACGTTCATCAGCTATCCTGAGCTCCAGGTGTTCGAAGGGTCAATTTGAACATCATATTCGTCATCAGCGACCTCGAAAACCACCGAGTACCCGATCTGGGCCAGTTTTGACACTTATTTACCAAGTTTTGACATCTTCCAAGAGGCCCCTCAAATAATGCGTTTTTTTAATGCATTTTTGGCTGCAGCGATTCAATTTCCGATTTGTCAGAAATTCCATGTCGCCTCATTTTTTACAAATAATTTTTGGAAGAGAATGCAGAAAACCGCGTTCCGATCCGTCCACCACAACTAGTTTTAGAACTTTTTTAGTTCATTGCTCGACTATATAGTCTTAAAGTTCGTGACGGATTTTTCAGTTCATATATTTTTTAAAAACGTACGTAACTTGAGGTTCTTTAGTTTGTTTAATAGAATATTATTATATGGGGATTTGAAAATTTAATAAAATAATTCGCAGATATAACGTTCTTACTGTATCCATATTAGTAGATAATATATTAGTAGATAATGTTCATTAAGTTTCGTTTCTCCAGCTTCTATGCAGGCAAAATAAAATTTTGTCTCTTTTTTGTAAAGGCGTACATTTTGATAATTTTTTCAAACATGTTTTATAAAGCACACCTTTCCAAAAATGGTATATAAAACACCTCTCGTAATATTCATCGAAGAACCACTCCTTCAACTGCTTCGCACGTTAGATACACCCACATATAGCGTTGGAATTTCATTTTATATTGTATTGATTGTAGAAAACATATTGTACCTATAAAGTTTGCTAAAAAATACATTTCAACGCTCTACGTACTAATTTCATATGTGACAATTTTTACTAAACTATATTTTATATGTATTGGAAAATATTCAATGAGATAATTAATATTATATAAAATATTAGCGTTCCATCATTTCATTTGTCCCAAATTGACTGTTGTTTTAGTTAAAATATGACTGATATATTTAACCTTTGTATAAAATTAGAAAGATGGTTATTGTAGATACTAATTATATGATGCCGAAAAATTTATTTAAGAAAACAATCAACTCTGCTGACAGATTTATAATCATGTTAAAATTCCATGTTGATAGCTGAATTAGTGTTTATTTATATTTTTAATATTTGTAAATAGTTTATCAGTGAATTTTCTTAGGATAGTTAGACACATGTAGTGATAGCATCACTGCTTTTAAATTACGATTAAAAGAAATGGTAATTATATTAAATTAATAAGCACCTTTTATACAGGCTCTTTGATAGCAAATGAATGATATTTTATGGGTGGATGAAAATAAACTGATTTAGATGAGTTACCTTAGCACAATTTTGTTTTCGCAAGATGTTGCAGGTTCTAAAAACATTGTTTACAGATATATTTTTAAAAATAGTTCAGTGACATTTAGCATCGTTTTAAGTCTGAAGAATGTGGTGGTCATTTTGTAGAGTTCATTTGTTTAAGTATGGCTGATTTAAGTTGTTTCAAAAGACCAATATTATAATTATTTTAACTCATAATATAAAATAAATAACTTTGTTTGCTATTATGATAAAATTAAAATTGATTAAAGTAAATTTAATGCCTTGCTTTAAGAGCGCTGTATATCTGAAATAGTGTTTCCTACAAATATAAATAATTTTAGACATTTAAGAACAGAATAATATTTAGAGTTTAGCAAATAATAAGAATGTTATCTCATGCCACCTGCGAATATTCAAAGTTACCGACGTAAAATCAATATATGTATAACGTCAGAAAGCGATCTATCCATCAAATTTTTAGGTACTGAAATCTTTCAAAATACGTATTTATTTAAATTCAACAATAGACGTAAACATTGTTATAACATAAACTTACATAGTTCTGCATATAATATATATTTTTCTTTCAGACCAATACTGAACATAATTTGGAACTACCCAAACAAATCAAATCAGTAGTGATGAGTCAAATCAGTAACAACCGTTATCTGGCGACAAATTGTCCTGTAGATAGTAATTCTGAGAAAATGGAAAAAACTATACGAGAAGACATGCGTTGCATTCAAGTTGTGATGCGTGTTAAATTCTTCATCTTTATGAAGTACATACTCAATGCTGAAATGTATGACCAGTGTTAACGAAGATACTGACGTAAGGAAGTATAAAAAAATTACCAGTTTTTTTTATTAAAAAATCAGTTGGTTAGCTCCCAAAAAAGCCCCTAGTATTTAGTAGAAAAGAAATCAGTTATTTCCTAGAGAATATCTCAGATGTTGATTATTTACTATCTAAGGTAAACTGGGCATATTACTTTCATATACTTTAGGATGTAAATAATCGTTTTATTTTTAGGTGATATTGATTTTGGGAATTTTTGGAGCTTTACGCAGGAATGAAATTTGCAAAATATCTGTGGATGATGCTGAAGATGTAAACTGAGCGCTAATTGTAAAAGTTTGCAATTCGAAAACCCATGTTGAACGTAACTTCACATTGGTGAACCATGATAATCTTTCTCTGTATAGGATGTATGTAGTTATTCGGCCGACCAACATCGCAAGCCACAAGTTGTTTTTAATGTATCAAAAGGATTGGATTGTTAAAATTCATAAAATTGGTGAAACTCCAAAGCCGATCGCCAAATACCTTGGACTACAGAACTCCAGAGTTTGCCGGCCAAGGCCTTAGGCAAAATTCTGCAAGTTTAATCGCTAATACTGAAACTAATGCAAGTGTTTTGAAAAGATACGGTGGCTGAAGATCTTCGACGGAGGCCAAGAGATATGTAGAAAATAAAAATAATACAGGGTGGACCTTAAATAAGTACAAATATTTTAACTGCAGGTGTAATTCGTCATATAGATGAGTCTAGTGAGAGTCATTCTTAACAATTTCAAGTTTTTAGGGAGATATATATTTTTTAAATACCCACATTTTGAAGACCGCTGACCAGATAGACTACTAGCGTAACCTAATACAAATAATCTAATGATTTACTAAAAGCGATATTGCCATATCGTTTTTAATGTAAAAATTTTTTAATGTAAATTCAGTTTTTGCAGTTAATTCTAATTTAAAAACACTTGATTTTAGCAATAAGTAAAATTATCATAAACGATAAAAAAATTTACTTCCGCAGGTTCGGTACTGTCAATTAAGAAGTTACTTTGTTAAACGATTCTAAAAATTATCCATAAACCTGCATAAAAGCTCGCCTACTTACTGAAAAACCAACTAATAATGCACTATTGTACACTGTTAGATTGTCACAAATTATCCTTTTAATTAATTTTATGAAGAATAACAAAAGACTGATGATTTTCACGCAACACCTTAGAGTAAATTTTTGACATATTACCTCAAACAACGTGTCAGTGCTAATCATGTCGCACTTGATGGTGTCGTAGTGGGTGAAACAGATTTTAAAAATATCCACTAAACATGGAATAATAAAATAACTAGCTTGATGTATGTGTTCAATATCATGAGAAGGCGAAATAAAATATTTAAAAGCAGTGTCAATGTCATGCAAAAAAAGAAACTAACAGGTAGATGTAACGTTTTTGCTTTATTTTAATTCAACATTCAATCGTCATTTACTCGAAAACTTTCCTATGTAAGAGGCCAAAATTTTAGTACTGTCTGATAGAGATTTAAACAATCATTCAGATTCAAGGAAAAAAATATGGTGCTGCCATTTAAAAAAAATCGAGTCATTACTCGAAAACAAATGACATTTGAAAATCGGATTTTACGCTAAAATATGTATTTTTTAAATTAAAAATCGACCTGTTCGAGGATTTTTCCCAAAAAATAAGTGTTTCGTTTTTATTGAACATACTGTATATATATATATATATATATATATATATATATATATATATATATATATATATATATATATATATATATATATATATATATATATATATATATATATAAATATTAATATACGAATGGGATCGGTGATCCTCAACCTTCTATTGAAAATTGACGAAATTTATTTAAAATTTCACTTTTTTGTTCCTATTTTTTTTTTTTGTAAAATAACTATTAATAATGTGTTTTACACAGTGAACTGTACTGCTGGTTAAAATATTTGTATATATATAAATATTAATATACGAATGGGATCGGTGATCCTCAACCTTCTATTGAAAATTGACGAAATTTATTTAAAATTTCACTTTTTTGTTCCTATTTTTTTTTTTGTAAAATAACTATTAATAATGTGTTTTACACAGTGAACTGTACTGCTGGTTAAAATATTTGTACTTATTTAAGGTTCACCCTGTATTTCCAGGAAAAATGTAAATATTCTTATCCATTAATTCCAAAGGTTACAAAATACTTCCAACTAGTTCCAGTAAGTTCATTTCTGACAATCCTAATTGTACATTTAATATTTATGTTAATTCTCAATAATAACTGGAATGAATAGAAGGAATAAGCTGTAGAAATCAATAGAATCTGACCCATCAGTGGCGTTAACGGGCGCTAAACAGTACGTAAAGTGAGTACTTCACGGCCATTTGAATAAAAAAATAATTATTGCAGATAGTCTAAAAAACTACGTACTATGTAGAAAAATTCCCTGCGAATCCTGCTATAGCCGTACTCAAAGCACTCATTCAGTTGTTGCACTAATGAAGCGTATGGCAGATAAAACTCTCTAGCCTCTTTCTGGTGTCATTACACGAAGTTGCGGCTGGGGCACGTTCCTTTCATTATACTGATGCAATTTAACAGGCTCTCGTCCGTCGCCACGCCAAGATTGGAGTTGGTTAAAACGAAAGCGAATGGGACCGGGAATAGTTCACGAACTAACGACATAGACAAAATTACAATAACTAAATTACTTTCCTACGGCGACATGATTTGACAAACGCAGCCTTCTTTTATTTCCAGCCACGAGAGCTCTGCGCCAGTGGTGTAGATGAAGTTAGGTTCGAAATAATGACATAGAGTTGATTACATTTTTCCTGGAGAGCAGATCAATTTGTGAACCTTCAAAACACACATTTACCTGCTAATCAAGCAAGTTGATTTTACATATACTTTTAACTTATATTTATATAACTAATGCTATAACCAACCAGTCGTTAAGAATACTATTTACAAATTTCAAACAACAAACTGGAGGGACCTTGAGGTGAGATATAAGTGGTCTGCTTACTTCCTGCTCGGCCTAAGCGGCTCGATTTGCAGGAAACACCCTACATTGCAGCAGATACACAAACGCAGACTTCTCGCATTGGGCGATGCGCCATACAATCTATAAATGATACTGCAGGTAACAACTACTCCGCGGACTAATGCCCCGACTGGCATTGAATTACACGTGTAGTATCTGTGTGAACAGCCAAGAACCCTTGTCGGCCACTATCAACGCTTTACTTTGACGTTTGTCACTCGCGTTCGGCTTCTCAATATAAACTCACTATGTCAGCGAAACCGATCCGTTTATATAGGTTTTTAGGGTTCTAGAAGTTTTCGGCGGTCTCGAGAATCAAATAGAAAGTGGCGAGAATATTCGAGAAAACGTCAAAGTAAAGGCATCACAAAAATGATAAATTCTAACGTAAACAGGAACATAATTAACCAGGTGAGCTTTCGTAACATTATGAAGGAACAGCCAGGTCAATTGGTCTGCTACACTTGTTGAACTTAAAGCGTCACGATAAATGACGATATTCTTCAGTTTCTGAAAACTATAAGAAGACTGGATATAGAAGAAACAGAAGGTATTGAAGTTAATCTTGGAAGAAAAGGGAAGTGGTGCTAGGAGCAACTGAAAGTGGCTCGTCATTTTCTGATAATAGTTTCAAGTATTTCGTAAATTGTAACTTTAATTTTCATTAAAATAAACAATTTGTGTCGTGGATTTATAAGGAATATGATAGTAGGTCTTTCTAAGGATGATCATAATATATCACTTTAAAAATTTTACAAAAAAGAGATGTCTCAAGACCTTTGTACGGTTTCTGGTTAATCTGATTAATAACTGCTTTTCAGGTTTTACTTCTGACAGATCATATTGCTTTACAAAAAAAATATGGTAAATTGACAAAGTTATCATAATTAAATGAGACACAGGATGTCGAAAGTGTATCAAATATAATCTACGCCTATAACAGAAATGACCGTTCATACCTGATAAATAAAATTTATTACCAGGTAAAAGTAACAAAGAATATTTCAGATATCATTTGACGAACAAGTTCTCGGGAAAACTGGAAAGGATATCAAATGTCAAAGATGTGACGAGATTAAGACTAACTATAGCGACTCAGAAAAGTGAAAAAAAATATAAACATATTTACTTCAATATTGTATTAAATTTAATAGTCTATTAACTTATAACGTGATTAAGGATTAAAATCGTGAACTTTCTTCGACTGAAGCATCGTTTGAAGTATCAACACTATGATGTCTTTACATATAGTTAAGACCTGAGACAAACTTCATCTAAACTAATCTAATAAGGGTAAAGTGAAGCTTCTACATTTTAGTGAAGTATCTTCTAAAGTCTCAACTAAAGGATCTCGAACACTGATTCAAACATTGATTAGAATCAAGAGCACATGATCGGTCAGTGAATAAAACAAGTGTTAAATTCGACCACTCAGTTTAAATGTGGCAAGTAGATTGCTTTATTATATAAAAAAAACGAGGCGTAGATGCTAAGTGAAAACTACAAACCTAGATGTGGTAATTTTGCTTTAAAAAATGAGAAATAAAACCTGGAAAATTTAATGATTGTTCTAAAATTACTGTTTCTATTCAATAAATTGCCTTAAAGTAAGAACGAAATAGACACTTAATTGATTAATGTTGTTTAAAAGTTATTTTAAACTATATTTTAGTATGTATGTATGGGCTATTACTTACGGACCATCTTGTATAATCCTAAGGTTTCTTTTTATTTTGTAGCTTTCACATTATATTCAGTAGGTTGCAGTAAGTTTTGCAAACTACAATGATGCCCATTAATTATTTTATATTTAGGTAATAAAAACTTAAATTAAATCTTAATGAAACCTTTTTAAAAATAATGAACCCACACCATTCTCCTAACTGACTTGCCGTCCGCATTTGGTAAATTTATCTTTCCAGAGCAGTATAATTTTAACAAAAAAATTAATTACCAAGTACGGCTTTATAACTTTTACTAAAATAACAGAAGCAAATAAAACATCTCTCCCTGGTTTAGATATTATTTCAGGCACATTTAAACAATTATGCCCAATTCATTTTTAATGTGCTTTTCTTGGTTAGCTTATCATTTTACTTTCACTTCAAGTTATTTATTATTCACATCAGTAAAATCATTAGTAATGCATCAAATTTGATAATACTTAATGTCAGTATCACAATGGAATTTAAATTACTGTCATTAATCTAAAACGGTAGCAATTCCTAACCATAACAGAATAAATCAAAGCAATCTACGATTTCCAGGCGACGTGATCTATTACATCCCAGCAGGACTTCACCTTCATTGACAAATATATCTATCAATGAACTAATCTTAAGTAATTCAAGTCACCATCCAATACCTTAAATTCGAAACAATATTCAGATATCTGTCCCGCCAGTTTTAAAGCGGAATGGAGATTACTTCATACATAAACCATTTATTCTATTTCATTTTGACTATCTTTGCCGTATTCTTTATTTAGCTAAAAGCCAGAACCAGACTATAAATCATTAAAACAGATCGCCAGAGCCGTGTTCCTGTTTCTTGATTTAAAAGCAGGGTCTTCGATAAGTAAAATTTGCTCGGTTGCTATCAGAAAAAGGAGAAGTTTCCAATTCATTTGTTAACTGTTCATTTCTCGGTCTCGGTCGTAGTCTATAAATTATATATAGCGTAAAAATATAAAATGAAGTGGTGTTATTCAACATTTAGGTAAAATAAAAGTACCTAGATGTACCGTGGCCACAAAAAGTTACTGCGTCATTTTAGCTTTGAAGGTTCTTTGATAAAACGTGGGGGCTTATTCCTAGAGCTATGTTGTGACAGAGTAGAGAGGCCTTTGAGGCTGTCCTTTCTATTCCAAAACGGCACCTCGTACCGAAATAGGAAGCGAGGGAATCCGCTTATCAGTGAAAACAGTGGGGGACGTATGGTAAAAGGTAAAAACGTAAAAATTACGGCAGAGGTCACATCTTGTCAGCGACAAGATACTGCCTACCTAGCCAAGTAGTATTATAGTAATAAAAACTAGTACCGCAATTAAGTGACTATTACACTAAATCTACCATCATATAGCAAAAATAACTCCAATGTTGCATAGTTGTAAGTACGTAATCCTCACCACTAAAAATCCCAAGTGGATATTAAAGGTAACGGCAACCGAGTTATATACAGGGTATCCCAACGAAAATTTGACCCCCCCTATAATTGGAAAACCGAATAATATATCAAAATTCGCCGAGACCCGTCGATTTTAGTTCTAGGGGGAAGCTTTTTTGACAGTCAAGCCAACTCGATATGTTCATCCCCCTAATGCCTAGCAACCCCAACTTAAAAATTTCAAATGCAACTACCCCACTTGTGGTACATCATTTTAAAGCCCTTTTCATTGCGAATATAGTGACGTACCGTTTTTAGAAATCGGTTGAGATTTGACAGAATTATTGGTTACAAACGAAAAGATGATAAACCAACTTACGCGTAGTAATTTCTACACAAATGCCCACCACAAATAAGTTTTTCATCTACTACACATGACCGCATTACCTAATTGTTATTGATGTGTCTATCAGTTTACAAATAATAAAACTAGATACTAAAATAGTTATTAGTAGAAGATACTTAAGTTTATAGGAATTCAGACCTTTTCAAAATAACAAAAAATCAGTACTACAAAAAAAGTCGGTGTTTTTTGCTTGTGACCAAGAAGTCGTTAGTTTCAGCCGTTATTGAAAGTATTAACGTGTGTTCGAAATGGTTTATTCTATCGCGGAAAGAGTAGAAATTGTTGCAATATATTATCGAAATCACGATTGCGCTAAAGCTACAGCACGAATTTTTAATGCCAATTATCCTGAAAAAAATGTAAACCACCAGTACGTTAAACACCTGATTGACAAATTTGTTGCAACAGGTTCGCTTTTAAACAAGAAACGTGAAGTAATTGGGCCAGTTCGAAATGAAGCAGTTGAAGTGGCAGTTTTGGGTCATGTACAGATGGATAATAAGCAATCGATTACAACTGTGTCTCAAGCTTCTGGCGTATCCCGTTCCAGTGTTCATCGAATTTTGAAAAAACACAAGTTTCATCCATTTAAGATGACTTTGATCGCCGTAACCAATTTTGCGAATACTTTAGTGAACAACTTCTACTGAATCCAAATCTTCTCTACAATACATGTTTCTCCGACGAATGCACATTTATGTTGAATGGCGAAGTGAATAGACACAATTGTCGTTATTGGAGTGATACTAATCCGCATTTAATCAGGGAATTTCATACTCAGAAACCTCAAAAATTGAATGTTTGGGCAGGCATTTTGGGCGACCATCTTGTTGGACCATTTTTCATCCAAGGTAATCTCAATGGAAACACCTATCTAGAATTATTGGAAAGTACAATTGATCCTAGGATAACAGGATTTTAGAAAGTGACGACAATTTACTATAAAATGAAATAACCTTCCAACAAGATGCTGCTGTTGTGCGACAATTTTTGGATGACCATTTCCCGGGGCATTGGATTGGCAGAAGAGGTCCCGTGGAATGGCCACCAAGATCTCCGGATCTGTCCCCTTTGGAATTTTTTCTGTGGGGTCATTTAAAATCACGAGTGTACGCCACTCAGCCGGAAACATTGCAAGTGCTACGTCAGAGAATTGTAGAAGAATGCCGATTAATAACTGCGGATTTCTTTAATAATGTTCGAACAGAATTTGAAAACAGACTGTATTAGTGTTTGGGAGTTAACGGGGGTCATTTTGAGCAATTCATCAAATAAATCTGATTTATTATTTGCTTCAGCTTTTTTATTTCATTTCTGACTTTTTTGTAAACTCATAGACACATCAATAACAATTAGGTAATGCGGTCATGTGTAGTAGATGAAAAACTTATTAGTGGTGGGTATTTGTGTAGAAATTACTACGCGTAAGTTGCTTTGTCATCTTTTCGTTTGTAACCAATAATTCTGTCAAATCTCAACCGATTTCTAAAAACGGTACGTCACTGTATTCGCAATGAAAAGGGCTTTAAAATGATGTGCCACAAGTGGGGTAGTTGCATTTGAAATTTTTAAGTTGGGGTTGCTAGGCATTAGGGGGATGAACATATCGAGTTGGCTTGACTGTCAAAAAAGCTCCCTCCAAGAACTAAAATCGACGGGTCTCGGCGAATTTTGAAATATTATTCGGTTTTCCAATTATAGGGGGGGTCAAATTTTCGTTGGGATACCCTGTATATCACTTACATATTACTTAGAAGTGACAGTAGCTTTAAAGTGTTTGTAATAGATTTAGCGACGTATTGGGTTCCTTTAACAAACCTTTAATGTTGCACATTAGATTATACAATTGTGACAGTTGTCGCCATGTTATTGCTTCATCCACAAGTGATTTCCACATTTTTTATGGGATCATAATTACTACAAAACTACCTCCAAAATCCACTATGGAGTAACCTGCTTTTGGTTCACTACATTTACTGAATTATTTGAACTGTTTTTTAATATCGAATTCTTCAGCGACGTTTGTTGATATTTCGGGCTGTAACATCCATTTTTGACAGTAAACTTTTAATCGTTCTAATTTTATACCATGGGATTTTTCTAATTCTATATTACATATTTATATGTTACACAATTATAATAACCATTATTTTCCTAAATATAACAGGAAAACAAGGTTGAATTAATATGTAAGAACGAGACCGAGCTACATACGAATGTTTAGCCATCAAAGACAAGTATATCTCTTAAACTTTCTCTGTTTCTCCAATTTCTCTTTTAGAGGCGACAACCACATCCCCCCGTCCTCCTGCTTAGGAGAGCATCTATTCAAAGAGCAGACGGTTCGATATATTTGAAACTAACTTTAGTTGTTGATGCGGACGTAACACGACATAATCTGCGACCAAACAACTAACAAATCGTTCCCATTCGAATCCAGCGAGCGCAGTGGATGCAAAGTATAAATTCACAGCACACTGGGTTCGCCAGACTCATGCATCAAGAGAGCGTTGGTTGGTTGCTTTTCCCACAGCACGCTTTGATGCTGCGGGAACGATGTGACACAAATGAACGTCATTAGTATATTTAAACTGTGTATGCGCCCATACACTTGAGGTGTAGCGTGAACGACACACTTGAACTATATTTGCATTTATATGGAAGCTGCCTTGTTTATTTCACGGAACTAAGTAAACTAATTCCATCGGATTTAGACCCGCTCCTTGGAACTTTGTGCAGCGTTAAATTTTGTTAGATTAATTAATCACTTATTTGAGATTATCTTGTTTCCAGATTCAACGCGTATCGATTCGCGTTGTCTATTTATTCCTTAGCCTTCCTTTGTAACAGATGTTGAAAGTGTTCAAGTTATTCCAGAATACTTCGTCGATGAAAGTTTAATAAATGAAACCAATTAAAGTTTTTAGTTTTGAAAACTTTTATACGTTTTCATAAACTGAAATCGTAACCACAGTTATTGATTGTTGAAAATTTGACTTTGAGAACTTCATTATTGACGTCTAATTTTGTGTCATACGTTCAGTTTTAGTAAAAAAGGATATTGATATGGGTGATTCTGATTCCGATCTCGAAGATATTTCGCATTTGTTTTCAGATTCAGGAGTCGACGTATTAACTATTGAGAGGCAAGGTTGGTGCTCTAACACAGTGGCAAAAAGTAATACAAAAAATTCCAAAGAAAAAAAGAAGAGAGTGGCCTTTAATATTTTGGGTAACGTTTCAGGCATTGATGGCCCTTCAACGAGTTCATACACTTGGGAAATACTCTTACTTTCTTAAAAATACAGTCCACGTATCATCTGCTGCAATTAACTTAACAAATTGTTTAGAAGTTGTAATTAATGGTTACAATAAATAAATGTTGAATTTTTTTATAGGTAATCATAAGTAAAATTTGTGGCTATCTTTGTTTTTGTTTATTTTTTACTTTAAATTTTCGTGTTATTATGAATCCAAATTGGCACTGAATTATGAAGGCCATAATGGCATTCAAATGAGGATGCTAAATGTGTCAAAATGACACATGCATATATTTCATAAGCGAAAATGTTTAGCCAACGAGGTGACTAACAGGCTTAAGTAGATGTTAACATAAGCATTGATAAAAATGAAAGAGGACGTTGTCTTTAGTTCTTAGTTGGACCCCAAATGATTTTTACAAATGTGAATGGCTTCATTTTTATAAGAAAGCTAGAATAGCGGACTAGCCAATTAGAGTTTTAGTGACCTGTATTGTGTGGATTATTAGGTTAGTTATCACTGACTACCTTGGTATGATTATTTGTTTATTGGGTAATTTAGTACTTGACTAATGAATAATTTGATATTTTGAATTACCGAAAAGGCCTGCTTATTATTGTGTCGTGTTTTATTAGTGAAGACTGTTAGCTGCGTGCGACATAAGGGATACCCCGAGGATTGCTAACTGCGTGTGGCTCAGTCTTGATCTGGTCAAAGAGCTAGTTTTGCTACAAACTGTCTCTGCAGAGGTGGTCAGGTCAGCGTGCCTTGTTAGTATTAAGTTGCAGTCTTAGAGAGTGAGAGAGAGAAAGATAAGGAAACATTTGTCTGTTATTAATCGTCGAGATATTCGGTAAGAAAATTTCATATCAACTTTTCTATTAATTGAGAGGTAACAAAACACGTAAGAGATTAGACTTTTTAATTAAAACTAATTACATGTAGAATATAACAAATAATTTACTGTATAAGTCGGGTAATTTAAAAAATACATATTTTAGCGTAAAATGCGATTTTCAAATGTCATTTGTTTTCGAGTAATGACGTCATCGATTTTTTTTTAAATGGCAACACCATATTTTTTTCCTTGATTCTGAAAGATCGTTTAATTCTCTATCAGACAGTACTAAAATTTTGCCCTCTTACATAGGAAAGTTTTCGAGTAATTGACGATTGAATGTTAGAAAACGTAAATCAATTAAAATAAAGCAAAAACGTTATCAAGTTTAGTTTTTCGAATTCCATGGTTCTTTTATGGATCACGTAGGTGAAAATCTTTGCAAAGTGTCATTGTTACACCGACTTTCTAATAAGTATTGTAAGCGACATAGAAATTATTATTCAATTTAAAGTATTATGGCACATTTAACTGTTACTCAAAGAATTGAAATTTTAATTCTTATCGGATGCGGGAATATGACTAGAACTCAGCAGGAAGTTTGCGATTTATTTAATGAAAACTATCCAGATCGCCCTATCAGCCAATCAACAGTCAGTAAGGTAGAGTCTAAATTTAGAGAAACTGGCAATGTTGTAAATATTCCAAAACCTGGACGTCCAAGCATTAATGAAAATCAGAAACAGAACATTTTGATAAGTATGGTGGATAATCCTCATAATTCTTCACGATTGGTTGCATTAAACAATGACACTAGTCAGAGCACAGTGCTACGTATCTTGAGGAAGGAAAAATATCATCCCTACAAAATTCAACTTGTGCAGGAACTCAATGAAGATGATTCCGATCGCCGTTTACACTTTTACGAAATTCTAATGGATTTATGTCAAGGAAATAGAAATTTACACCGGCAGATACTTTTTTCAGATGAGGCCACATTTTGTCTGAATGGTATAGTAAACCGTCAAACTTGCAGATATTGGAGTCGGGAAAATCCTCATTGGATGGCAGATGCACATACCCAACACTCTCAGAAATTAAATGTGTGGGCTGGAATAGTTGACGACAGAATAGTAGGGCCTTTCTTCTTTGAAGGAACCCTTACAGGACAAAGATATTTAGAGTTTCTAGAAAACGACCTTGTCCCAACCCTTGCAGTAATTTTTCCTAACGATAATGACCCTGACATTCCTGACGATACCATATGGTTTCAGCAAGACGGTGCACCTCCGCACAATGCGCGCCCTGTACGAGATTTTTTGGACAACTGTTTTCCTGGGAGGTGGATCGGCAGATGCGGACCGATAGAATGGCCTGCAAGATCGCCAGATCTTACACCTCTTGACTATTTTTTATGGGGATACTTGAAGTCAAAAGTGTACATTAATAAATCACGTAATTTACAAGAACTTCAAAATCGCATTCGGGACGAAATACGCAGAGTTACCCCAGAAATCATTCATAATGTGCAAGAAGAATTTCTTCACCGACATGCGCATTGTCAAGAAGTTGGTGGATGGCAATTCGAACATTTAATTTAAGTATAAAATTTAATCAATTGTATTTTATTTTACATACCTCAGAATTGTTACTTTTTTATGGATAAAATTACCGGTGTGAAATCATCCACAGCCACACATTTAGGTAGGACTATAATCGATAAAGTCGTGGTCAGAAAATGAAGTCAAATTTTACACAAATTTTTTAAATAATTCATATGGGGCTGATCACAGAATATTAAAAACCTGAAAAATAAAAAATATCCACCCACCCTTCCTATTTCTCAGGCAGTTAAGGTTGTGCAAAGGGGCTGCAATTATTAAAACAGAAAATATTCAAATAAATAAAAATATAACTTGGTCGCTCACCATAGTCACAGAAAACATAAAAAATAAACATATTAAGAGATTTCACCCACCCGTTTATTTTTCCAGGCCGCTACGGTTGGTGAAAGGGGTAGATTTGATAACATTTTTATTTGGAAATATTCCAAATAAAAACAACTATTTCTTGACCGGCCACCATATTCATAGAGAATGTTAAAAATTAGCATATTAAGAGATCCCATCCACCCGCTTCATTTTCCAGGCCGTCAGGGTTGGCGATAAGGGGTGGATTTGATAAAATACGAAATATTTCAAATAAAAAAAACTATATCTTGACTGGCCACCAAATTCATAGAGAAAGTTAAAAATAAGCATATTAAGAGATCCCACCCACCCGTTTCATTTTCCAGGCCGTCAGAGTTGGCGATAAGGGGTGGATTTGATAAAATACGAATTATTTCAAATAAAAAAAAATATTTCTTGACCGGCCACCAAATTCATAGAGAATCTTAAAAATAAGCATATTAAGAGATCCCATCCACCCGCTTCATTTTCCAGGCCGTCAGGGTTGGCGATAAGGGGTGGATTTGATAAAATACGAAACATTTCAAATAAAAAAAACTATTTCCTGACCGGCCACCAAATTCATAGAGAATGTTAAAAATAAGCATATTAAGAGATCCCGCCCACCCGTTTCATTTTCCAGGCCGTCAGGGTTGGCGATAAGGGGTGGATTTGATAAAATACGAAATATTTCAAATAAAAAAAACTATTTCTTGACCGGCCACCAAATTCATAGAGAATGTTAAAAATAAGCATATTAAGAGATCCCACCCACCCGTTTCATTTTCCAGGCCGTCAGGGTTGGCGATAAGGGGTGGATTTGATAAAATACGAAATATTTCAATTAAAAAAAAACTATTTCTTGACCGGCCACCAAATTCATAGAGAATGTTAAAAATAAGCATATTAAGAGATCCCGCCCACCCGTTTCATTTTCCAGGCCGTCAGGGTTGGCGATAAGGGGTGGATTTGATAAAATACGAAATATTTCAATTAAAAAAAACTATTTCTTGACCGGCCACCAAATTCATAGAGAATATTAAAAATAAGCATATTAAGAGATCCCACCCACCCGTTTCATTTTCCAGGCCGTCAGGGTTGGCGATAAGGGGTGGATTTGATAAAATACGAAACATTTCAAATAAAAAAAACTATTTCCTGACCGGCCACCAAATTCATAGAGAATGTTAAAAATAAGCATATTAAGAGATCCCACCCACCCGTTTCATTTTCCAGGCCGTCAGGGTTGGCGATAAGGGGTGGATTTGATAAAATACGAAATATTTCAAATAAAAAAAACTATTTTTTGACCGGCCACCAAATTCATAGAGAATGTTAAGAATAAGCATATTAAGAGATCCCATCCACCCGTTTCATTTTCCAGGCCGTCAGGGTTGGCGATAAAGGGTGGATTTGATAAAATAAGAAATACTTCAATTAAAAAAAACTATTTCTTGACCGGCCACCAAATTCATAGAGAATATTAAAAATAAGTATATTAAGAGATCCCATCCACCCGTTTCATTTTCCAGGCCGTCAGGGTTGGCGATAAGGGGTGGATTTGATAAAATACGAAACATTTCAAATAAAAAAAACTATTTCCTGACCGGCCACCAAATTCATAGAGAATGTTAAAAATAAGCATATTAAGAGATCCCGCCCACCCGTTTCATTTTCCAGGCCGTCAGGGTTGGCGATAAGGGGTGGATTTGATAAAATACGAAATATTTCAAATAAAAAAAACTATTTCTTGACCGGCCACCAAATTCATAGAGAATGTTAAAAATAAGCATATTAAGAGATCCCACCCACCCGTTTCATTTTCCAGGCCGTCAGGGTTGGCGATAAGGGGTGGATTTGATAAAATACGAAATATTTCAAATAAAAAAAACTATTTCTTGACCGGCCACCAAATTCATAGAGAATGTTAAAAATAAGCATATTAAGAGATCCCACCCACCTGTTTCATTTTCCAGGCCGTCAGGGTTGGCGATAAGGGGTGGATTTGATAAAATACGAAATATTTCAAATAAAAAAAACTATTTCTTGACCGGCCACCAAATTCATAGAGAGTGTTAAAAATAAGCATATTAAGAGATCCCACCCACCCGTTTCATTTTCCAGGCCGTCAGGGTTGGCGATAAGGGGTGGATTTGATAAAATACGAAATATTTCAAATAAAAAAAACTATTTTTTGACCGGCCACCAAATTCATAGAGAATGTTAAGAATAAGCATATTAAGAGATCCCATCCACCCGTTTCATTTTCCAGGCCGTCAGGGTTGGCGATAAAGGGTGGATTTGATAAAATAAGAAATACTTCAATTAAAAAAAACTATTTCTTGACCGGCCACCAAATTCATAGAGAATATTAAAAATAAGTATATTAAGAGATCCCATCCACCCGTTTCATTTTCCAGGCCGTCAGGGTTGGCGATAAGGGGTGGATTTGATAAAATACGAAACATTTCAAATAAAAAAAACTATTTCCTGACCGGCCACCAAATTCATAGAGAATGTTAAAAATAAGCATATTAAGAGATCCCGCCCACCCGTTTCATTTTCCAGGCCGTCAAGGTTGGCGATAAGGGGTGGATTTGATAAAATACGAAACATTTCAAATAAGAGAAACTATTTCTTGACCGGCCACCAAATTCATAGAGAATGTTAAAAATTAGCATATTAAGAGATCCCATCCACCCGTTTCATTTTCCAGGCCGTCAGGGTTGGCGATAAAGGGTGGATTTGATAAAATACTAAATAATTCAAATAAAAAAAAACTATTTCTTCACCGGCCACCAAATTCACAGATAATTTAAAAATATGCAGATTATCATCCGTTTCATTTTCCAGGCCGTCAGGGTTGGTGAGAAAAAATGGAAATAAATAAAATAAATTTGTTGACGGTCTGTTATTAGGGATAATATGAAAAAATAATAAAACGAAGTTTCCCGACCAATTTTAAGGAAAATAAGTTTCGGTATCAATACGCGTGGTAGGGGTGATACTTCCTAAAGGTATTGTTTCGAAAATGTTTGACATAACTCGCAGAATTTATTATTAATATTTGCACATCCTTTGTGGTAAAGCCTATGACATGACGTACATTTTTCATCATTAGCATCTGCATCGTCACCACAAGAATTAATTTTTTTGATTTGAAATATTTCGTATTTTATCAAATCCACCCCTTATCGTCAACCCTGACGGCCTGGAAAATGAAACAAGTGGGTGGGATCTCTTAATATGCTAATTTTTAACATTCTCTGTGAATATGGTGACCGGTCAAGAAATAGTTTTTTTTTAGTTGAAATATTTCGCATTTTATCAAATCTACCCCTTATCACTAACCCTGTCGACTTGGAAAATGAAACGGTTGGGTGGGATATCTTAATATGTTAATTTTTAACATTCTCTATGAATATGGCATCCGGTCAAGAAATAGTTTTTTTTATTGGAAATATTTCGTATTTTATCAAATCGCCAACCCTGACGGCCTGGAAAATGAAACGGGTGGGTGGGATCTCTTAATATGCTTATTCTTAACATTCTCTATGAATTTGGTGGCCGGCCAAAAAATAGTTTTTTTTATTTGAAATATTTCGTATTTTATCAAATCCACCCCTTATCGCCAACCCTGACGGCCTGGAAAATGAAGTGGGTGGGTGGGATCTCTTAATATGCTTATTTTTAACTTTCTCTATGAATTAGATGGCCGGTCAGGATATAGTTTTTTTTATTTGAAATATTTCGTATTTTATCAAATCCACCCCTTATCGCCAACCCTGACGGCCTGGAAAATGAAACGGGTGGGTGGGATATCTTAATATGCTTATTTTTAACATTCTCTATGAATTTGGCGGCCGGTCAAAAAATAGTTTTTTTTTATTTGAAATATTTCGTATTTTATCAAATCCACCCCTTATCGCCAACCCTGACGGCCTGGAAAATGAAACGGGTAGGTGGGATCGCTTAATATGCTTATTTTCAACATTCTCTATGAATTTGGTGGCCGGTCAAGATATAGTTTTTTTTATTTGAAATATTTCGAATTTTATCAAATCTACCCCTTGTCACCAACCCTGACGGCCTGGAAAATGAAACAGGTGGATGGGATCTCTTAATATGCTTATTTTTAACATTCTCTATGAATTTGGTGGCCGGTCAAGAAATAGTTTTTTTTATTTGAAATATTTCGTATTTTATCAAAACCACCCCTTATCGCCAACCCTGACGGCCTGGAAAATGAAACGGGTGGGCGGGATCTCTTAATATGCTTATTTTTAACATTCTCTATGAATTTGGTGGCCGGTCAAGAAATAGTTTTTTTTATTTGAAATAGTTCGTATTTTATCAAATCCACCCCTTATCGCCAACCCTGACGGCCTGGAAAATGAAACGGGTGGGCGGGATCTCTTAATATGCTTATTTTTAACATTCTCTATGAATTTGGTGGCCGGTCAAGAAATAGTTTTTTTTATTTGAAATATTTCGTATTTTATCAAATCCACCCCTTATCGCCAACCCTGACGGCCTGGAAAATGAAACGGGTGGGCGGGATCTCTTAATATGCTTATTTTTAACATTCTCTATGAATTTGGTGGCCGGTCAAGAAATAGTTTTTTTTATTTGAAATATTTCGTATTTTATCAAATCCACCCCTTATCGCCAACTCTGACGGCCTGGAAAATGAAACGGGTGGGTGGGATCTCTTAATATGCTTATTTTTAACTTTCTCTATGAATTTGGTGGCCGGTCAAGATATAGTTTTTTTTATTTGAAATATTTCGTATTTTATCAAATCCACCCCTTATCGCCAACCCTGACGGCCTGGAAAATGAAGCGGGTGGATGGGATCTCTTAATATGCTAATTTTTAACATTCTCTATGAATATGGTGGCCGGTCAAGAAATAGTTGTTTTTATTTGGAATATTTCCAAATAAAAATGTTATCAAATCTACCCCTTTCACCAACCGTAGCGGCCTGGAAAAATAAACGGGTGGGTGAAATCTCTTAATATGTTTATTTTTTATGTTTTCTGTGACTATGGTGAGCGACCAAGTTATATTTTTATTTATTTGAATATTTTCTGTTTTAATAATTGCAGCCCCTTTGCACAACCTTAACTGCCTGAGAAATAGGAAGGGTGGGTGGATATTTTTTAATTTTCAGGTTTTTAATATTCTGTGATCAGCCCCATATGAATTATTTTAAAAATTTGTGTAAAATTTGACTTCATTCTCTGACCACGACTTTATCGATTATAGTCCTACCTAAATGTGTGGCTGTGGATGATTTCACACCGGTATAAAATTTACGTTTTCTAACATTCAATCGTCATTTACTCGAAAACTTTCCTATGTAAGAGGGCCAAAATTTTAGTACTGTCTGATAGAGAATTAAACGATCTCTCAGAATCAAGGAAAAAAATATGGTGTTGCCATTTAAAAAAAAATCGATGACGTCATTACTCGAAAACAAATGACATTTGAAAATCGTATTTTACGCTAAAATATGTATTTTTTAAATTAAAAATCGGCCTGTTCGAGGATTTTTCCCAAAATATAATTGTTTCATTTTTATTGAATTTATTCCATACTTTTGGAGCATACTGTATAATGTAAGCTTTCAAATAGTATTTGGAATTGTTTTGTACCCTCATTTTTTATTATATTTATTCTGCTTCTTCAGATGATGACAATAATTTGTCATCGCAATACGGTCGGGGAATTACAATTCATACTGTCAATGATAACGATGTTGAGAATATAATCATTCTTAAGAATGTTACTACAGTCACATTCTTGTTTTCTATCTATTTACCAGTTTAGTTCTCATCTGTTAGTGTTTGTATAAATATATACTTAATTAAATTTATTTATATACCAGTGATCAGATATTTTTTATTCATTACACCTACCTTCATTACAATTTATTTAGTAAATTTCGAGGTAAAGGTAGGAACAAAAATTTTATTTATTCATATTTCCTTAGCATGTAAATGAATATACCTTTATAGTTGTTTAAATCTTTTTACCTATACACTGATAAAAATTATTAGCAATATTACAAGGTGCATTGTTAGCTATTTATTGCCTAGGTCAATAGTGTGGAACAACAGACCAGAATGTAATGTTACAACTGTAATGCAAAATTACTACTTATGAACATAGCAAAACCGTTTCTTTTTTTGTACACAAAAATGTAATTTTAAAACGCTTTAATGCATTTTTAGAGATAAATCATGTAATTTTACATGAAAGATGTAAATATGTTGTATTCTCATGGAGATTCTTGCAATATAGTAGGGATTTCATATTTTTTACATTAATGTATGATATGAACAACGTGGAAATTTACAATCATTTTTATCAACGTATATTATAATAATAGCAATAATGGTGCTTACTTCAAGTTTTATTTTTCCATACTACATGAAATCTCTGAAACAAAAAAAAGCAATATTGTACTTGTCAGATAGTATGATATATAATTATAAATATATAATTAATAATAATTTAATAGTTAATACGTATCACTGATTATGAACTGTTTCCCACTATCCATTTTGCGGCTAAAGTTTACCTTCTGCCGACGTACTTCCCCTTGCCTACTAACTCGACATCGGTCGCTGACTTAGTGTCATATACAGCGTTCTGTGTAACGGTTGTACTAGATGCTACCGATAAATTTGAAATAAAGTCACTTTTATTGAATAGTGGTAATAACTTCTTACGGAGTTTATAGTTGTGTCGATTGTTTTAAAGCTCAAGTGCACGATAATATATAACTTTTTCGATGCTTCACGGGTAACATAATATATCTTTTCTACGTTCATGCAGAAAACAAAACTTTATTCAACTATATTTAGCGGAAAAATGGTTCTTTATTGCACTAGTGCAATAAAATTTTTATTGCATTCATCTGTCATTCTACTACAGCGTTTTGTAATCATGACAAAACTGTAATCTGTATTTCAACCATATTGATATATTTTCTCTCTCACTGTCGTCATCTAGACGTTTAGCTATTGACACTTTGAATTAGATTAATATTTAACAGTTTGTATTCCACTTTGTATTTTTTTTGTTATACTATTGTTCTTTTTTTTGTTCCCTGTAGCTCACTTAAGTTAGCTCTAGTTTAGTCTAAGTGTTTTGTACGCTTAAATTCTTTATTGCATCTTGCGCACAACCCTGTAAATTGCAATGTTAACTCATTGGGTCGCCTTGTACTGTAGATAAATGAATAAATAAATAAATAAATGGCAAACATAAACGTTCAAATCGACGTCATATTTTCCAACACTTAGTGAAGTGTGTAATTTATTGCACACTTACTTTTTGTACTTGTTGCATAAATAACTGTTTTCTACGTTCATGCAAAAAACAAAACTTTATTTTACTATATTTAGTGGAAAAAGCGGTTCTTTACTGCACTAGTGCAATAAAATGTTTTTTGCAGTCATCTGTCATTCTACTACGGTATTTTGTCATCATGATAAACGTAAACGTTCACATCGACGTCATATTTTCCTAGACATAGTGTCATCTAAATAAAACATTTTTTGGTTTTTGCATGAAAAATATTATATGCAACTCGTACAAAAAGTGTTGTCGTTGGACAATTTCACGTCGTGTGCAATAAACACTTACTTTTTGTACTTGTTGCATAAATAACTATTTTATAATAAGTATATTAATGGGAATGTTTATACTAACCATTATCTTCATCTGAAAAACGTTTAATAACATCTTCTATTACGAAGCTACGTATTTTCAAAATTTATTAAACAATAAATAAATGTTTTTTATGTAAGTGGATATTTTGTGTGCAAATTATGTTTTAATGCATACTAGTTTAGGACACTGTATTCACCTAATTCAAATCGATCTGGAGTATTTTAGAAAAAGAATATATGACTCACCATTGGCCAGATATTATAATTATACCAATTTCAAGAAAAGGAGATGTAACAGGTTTCAGAAACGAAAATTATGGCAATGTTAATAAATAATAGAGGATAGACCTACAAATAGAAGGGTATCAAACGGGTTTTAAAAAGGGGATATCAATAATGGACTTCATGGTGAAGGAAATGCTTACTACATGCTATGAATATGGGATCAAAGCAATGGTCTTATTCCTGGACTTTAAAAAACATGTGACTTTGTCAAAAGGAATACACTAAGTAAAACAATGAAACAGTTTAAGATACCAAGTAAACTGAATGGGGTATTATTGAAAATAGCTTTAATAAATGCTATAGCAAAGTGCGAATAAAAAGTGACGCTTATTTTTAATTTAGTGATAGAAAAAGTCGTAATAGGGAGTCAACTGAATAAAGAAAGACACTTATTGTTTAAAATTCACCAAATAGTAAGCTATGCAGATGATGTAGCCATAATTGGAAGAGATAAAGGGAATTGGAAAAGGTAACGAAAAAGCTGGTGAAGAAAGCAAGTAAAGTAAGACTGCATATAACTGAAGAAAAAAGTAAGCTTTTGAGAACAGGAGAGCAAAAAGATATAAATTTCACACAAACAGAGAGATGGAGTACGAAGAATATATGTATCTAGTGACGAGAAACAACAAATTAATAGGAGAATAATAAAAGCAAACAAAACTTTGAGACCAATCGACCACTTAATTAAATGAAAAAAATTCTTCAAAGGAGTTAGAAAGAACATAAAAATCTTAAGATCAATGGCGCTATATAGCAGCAAATCTGGACCCTCAATGAAAAGTCAAGGGAAAGCATATTGAGGAGAGAAAGGAATATCTTAAGGAGAATCCTAGAGGGAAAGAAGATTAAGGATGACAGGAGAAATAATGAAGAAATATAATGGAAAGCATCAGACATCAAAAATAGATGAAGTTGTGTTATCCAATAGATTTCACTGGATATGGCATCCAGAACGAATGAAAAATGAAAATACAGTGAAAAACTTGTAGAGAGTAAACTGTAAGAAAAAGAGAGGTAGACCGTGGAAGCGATGGAGAGATGTCATTGCCGTAGATCTAAGAAAGAAAATGAAACAGAAGTTAGCGGGGAAAGGTAAAGCAGCTCTTGGACCTAAGTCGCCACATGTGAGCCAACTTATTAGAATATCTTTAAATTATCCTACACCTAATAATTTTTTAACAATAACCAATATATCATTTAAAAGAAAAATTAGATGAAAATTTTTATGTATTAGAAATACAATGCTGGTGCGATTTTTTCTTATTTCTTTCTAATTCAATAAATCTTTCTACTTGTTAGTATTACAAACTATGTGATGGGAGTAAAGTCCTGAAAATGTTAACATACCGAAACTGTCATGAACCTAACGCTATACTAATATTTTATGTCTGCGCAATTATTTACGCCAAGCATTTCAACTGTTCTGACTATTACTGTAATGTTTGCTGCGACTGGAAACCAATATTCCATCTCCACCAAAGCACTTGAGAAATCAATCCAGAATAATTATTTTAAGTATGTATGCATGCACCCAGGCATCAATAAATACAGTTCTGTCGATACATCAGCCGAGGCACTTTAATTCCCAATCGATATCTGTGTTTGTACAAGCCTCCGGTTTCAATTCCAGGGGTTGTTGAATAAAACATAACAATTAAAAAGACATCTGGAGCAGGATATCGCGATTTATAGCTATTAGCTGGGAAATATGGAGAAAGAAATTAAGAGATGGGATAATAAATAACCTTGACTGGCGCCACTTACAGTAATTCTTTGATTAATATAATTCAAGAGGATTTTTCGTTCTACATTTTCTCATCCTATGGATACAAAAAAACCGGTATAAGAAGAAGACGTCCTTGTTTATTTATACAGGGATTTAGTTCCATATAAAAATTACTTAATAATAATAATAATATTTATCATTCCAACAGGAACACCCAATTACAGGAATAAGTAATAAACACAACTAAGTGGTAATAAGAAATTAAAAATAAATACATATAATATACACTAATAAAGAGACAAACATATAACACACATGCAATGTATAAGTTACGCTAACTGAGAAACACAATAACACAGAGACTTTAAACTGCCATTAAAAATATCACAATCCTTAGCAATTTTATTATCCAAATTACACATTAAGTAAATAGGATATTTAGCTAGTATATTAGTTCTAAAGGAATCACAGTAAAACAAACTTTGTTGCCTCGTGTAACCACGTGGTATACGAAAGTAAACATTACTCAATAGTATGGGGCAATCAACTCCTGTTCTTTAAAAGATTATACAGAAAACAAATAAGAGATACGTTACGACGTAAAACCATTGACTCTATTCCGAAACGATTCAATAGGTTAGTGTGATTACAACCCTGAAGCGGATAAACGCCATCTTGTCGAAATGCAAGAAGTTTTAAAAATCTTGTTTGAACTCATTCCAGCCGGTGCTGATGCGTATTATAAATACCATATTATAGAACCGTATTCTAGTTTAGACCTGATCAGGGAACAATATAAAGTTCTCAACGTAACCAAATTTGTAAAATCTCTACAATTGCGGTATATAAAACCATAAGTCCGGAAAGCACTGGATACAATATTATTAATATGTTCGATAAAAGTAAATTTACTGTCAAAGGTAATCCCTAAATCTTTATATAGCTCAACATGACTAATGATGTAGCCGTCAATAGAATATTCTTATGCATCAAAATTAATCTTGCGAGTGAAGGATATAGATTTGCACTTGGAAATATTAAGTGACAGATGATTTAATTCACACCATACAACCAAGCGATCTATACAAAACTGAAGATGTTCGCAATCTGAAACCGAATTAATTTTAGAATAAAGCTTAAAGTCATCAGCAAATAATAATTTTTCACAGGAAACAACATCAGGAAGGTCATTAATGAATAGTAAAAGCAAAAGTGGGCCCAAAGTAGAGCCCTGCGGCACACCAGATGTTGGAACAAAAGAACGAGAAGTGAAGTTTTGATGCCTAACCTCAAACTGTCTGTTAGCTAAATAAGACTCTAAAAGTTTAATTAATGAGTCGGAAAAACCAAACTGATATAATTTCGCTAATAAAATATAATGATCTATCTGATCAAAAGCTTTTGAAAGTCAGTAAATATTACATCAATTCGGCCACCACCATCTAATGATTCAGAAATGTATTGGGAAAAAAACTGTAAGATTAGAGATTGTTGATCTTTTCTGCATAAAACCATGTTGATGTATAGATATCAACTGCTTAGTAAAGTAGTAAATTTCCCTATATAAAGCAGATTCAAAAACTTTAGAAAAATTACACAACAGCGAAATAGATCTGTAGTTATCTACCTCATTCTGATTCTGATTTTTTTAAAATTGGACACACATAAGCCTTTTTCCAAAGTGAAGAGAAAGTACAATGCTTCAAAATAGAGTTAAATAAAAAACATAATGGCTCAACAAATGCGTGCGCGCAGTCTCTCAAAATAAAGCTTGGTATTCCATCTACGCCCATGGTGAAAGTGTCTTTCGAATTTTTAAGAGAACACAGAACATCTTCTAGCTTGAACGAAGGTACTATAAAAGGTGTACCCAAAAGTTCACTTTCTGAAGATCTAGATGAATCAAATGGTTGTGACCGTATAAAAACACTATTAAAAAATTCTAAAGCATTAACTATATCAGATGGGTTAGTGAGTTCCTTATTTTCATAAATCATGACAGATGGGATACGCGATGAAAATTTTTTCTTCTGTATAAAATTCCAAAATTTTCTTGGATCAGTGGCTAAAGATTTTTCAGTATTATTGATGAAGGATTTGTAGGCTTCATTTATAAGCCGTTTACAATTGGAAGGTTGATTCTTAAACGAGAGTGAGATACCGACGAGTACTTGGGAACAGCTACATCTAATAAACTATTAGACGTTTAAAATTTTTCACTTTAGAACATAACCTAGAATACTGCATTGCTAGTTGCATACCCTCCAAATCTCAAAAAACATTTGAAGTTAGTTATATCTAAGGTCTAAAACATTTTTACATAACACTGTAAACATCTTGGGATGTTATAGTTTAAAATATCACTATAATATATTATTAATAAACTAAACTAAATATTAATAACTAACTAATACTAACTAATAAATTAAATATTATTAATTTAAAATTATTTTATGTAAACATCTTCGATTACTGTTAATATTATTGCTATTATTAGTATTAACAGAATTTAATTCCACAACAACATAAGAAGTTTAAAAATTTATCGCCGTGAAGTGCATTTTGCATTAGTGGCCTACAGATGTCGTCAGACGTCGTCTGTAGATGTTAAATAATATTTTATGTATGTATTTGTGTAAATTTGCGTGTATTTTGTTGTTATCCTTTGTGTTTTTCCCAAAGTAAGTAAGCGACCTGGTCATGATCGTCAAACAAAATAGGTACCTCGCTTTACACAAAAAGAACGGTCGAGAGAAGGAGAGGTTCACAGCAAGTACAAAAATCTTTGCAGGTTTTAATTTAAACAAGTAAGAAAACAGAAAATGGTACAACATTCTTAAAATCTCTCCAAATATCAATCCTGGAAATAAATTTTAGTAAGGCAGGTGCTGCCTCCCTGTGCAATCATACCGTATTTCTCATTAAATCATTAAATAATAATCTACATTTTGTAAAGATTTTTTTTTTATTTCAAAGCGGCTTAAACTGATACACGTGTCAATGCGGTGACTTGTCTGTACGTTTGACATCTTTGACTTTGGCAGAATATACCTAACCTCACGGTTGACAGAAGGTCAGTGACGGCAAAACATAAGGATTTAATATAGTTTTGGAAAAAAAAAATTCGCTTTTTAAATATGTTTAGAATTTTTTTGAACGGTGATTCCGTTAATTCTTATTTTTCCCTATCTCCTTTTAAAATATTTGTACATAGTTAACCCTGTATAATGAACTTCCACATCCGCAGTACACACGTTTAGTCTGATGAACACCCTAATGCCATAATGTAACCTCAATTTTAATGTCAGTTTTATTTGAATGTATGGATGGAAATTTTTTTGTTGGGCCTTACTGTTTACCAAGAATGTGCCTCCTACAGACATTTTTTGAAATCGTTTTACCTAAACTACTAGACGACGATGTATAGGGTTATGAAAATTGAGTACGCAGAAAAACAGAAAAGTAAAATACAGGCTGTTGAAATGAAATATTTAAGAACAAGAGACGTAATAAAAAGATAGAATAGAAAAAAAGAAAACTACAATAGTGAGGACACTTACAACGCATGGATGGAGATATACCAGTAGGAAGAATTTGGGAAACTAAAATTTAAAAAATAATAAGAAGAAAGGGAGAAGATTAAGAAACACCTAAGGTAAAGTAGTAGCAAAAATAATAGAAGGGAATATGGCAAAAGTTAAAATGGAAAACATTTGTTTGTGAATAAACAGAAATTGGGCCCTACACCATGTGGATTGTAGAAAGGGTTATGGACTATGAACTGATGGAATGTTAAATTTAATCATAGTGGTTTTTTGACTTTCTTGTTGTTCCCGGGCTAAGCTCTGTGGAGGCAGACCTACTATCAGTATTTCTGGGTTCGCCCATATATTGATTTCGGTTCCTGTTGTTGGTTTTACGACTACTACGGTCGGAAACATTCCTCGGATAATGGTGGTCTTCTAAGACGTCCTGTAGTCGCCTCTATAACTGATCGCATGCCATGCTTCTAAACATTTCGTCGCTCTTCACTGAACAGTGGCGATTCGGCAAAGGCTTCGCAGCGATTGAGCCACTGACTCCAGGGAGAATCAATATACATACAGTATGCGCCAAAAGTATGGAATAAATTCAATAAAAACGAAACAATTATTTTTTGGGAAAAATCCTCGAACAGGTCGATTTTTAATTTAAAAAATACATATTTTAGAGTAAAATGCGATTTTCAAATGTCATTTGTTTTCGAGTAATGACGTCATCGATTTTTTTTTAAATGGCAACATCATATTTTTTTCCTTGATTCTGAAAGATCGTTTAATTCTCTATCAGATAGTACTAAAATTTTGCCCTCTTACATAGGAAAGTTTTCGAGTAAATGACGATTGAATGTTAGAAAACGTAAATCAATTAAAATAAAGCAAAAACGTTATCAAGTTTAGTTTTTAGAATTCCATAGTTCTTTTATGGATCACGTAGGTGAAAATCTTTGCAAAGTGACTTTCTAATAAGTATTGTAAGCGACAGAAATTATTATTCAATTTAAATTATTATGGCACATTTAACTGTTACTCAAAGAATTGAAATTTTAATTCTTATCGGATGCGGGAATATGACTAGAACTCAGCAGGAAGTTTGCGATTTATTTAATGTAAAATATCCAGATCGCCCTATCAGCGAATCAACAGTCAGTAAGGTAGAGTCTAAATTTAAAGAAACTGGCAATGTTGTAAATATTCCAAAACTTGGACGTCCAAGCATTAATGAAAATCAGAAACAGAACATTTTGATAAGTATGGTGGATAATCCTCATAATTCTTCACGATTGGTTGCATTAAACGATGACACTAGTCAGAGCACAGTGCTACGTATCTTGAGGAAGAAAAAATATCATCCCTACAAAATTCAACTTGTGCAGGAACTCAATGAAGATGATCCACATTTTGTCTGAATGGTACAGTAAACCGTCAAACTTGCAGATATTGGAGTCGGGAAAATCCTCATTGGATGGCAGAGGCACATACCCAACACCCTCAGAAATTAAATGTGTGGGCTGGAATAGTTGACGACAGTATAGTAGGGCCTTTCTTCTTTGAAGGAACCCATACAGGACAAAGATATTTAGAGTTTCTAGAAAATGACTTTGTTCCAGCCCTTGCAGTAATTTTTCCTAATGATAATGACCCTGACATTCCTGACGATACCATATGGTTTCAGCAAGACGGTGCACCTCCGCACTATGCGCGCCCTGTACGAGATTTTTTGGACAACTGTTTTCCTGGGAGGTGGATCGGCAGACGCGAACCGATAGAATGGCCTGCAAGATCGCCAGATCTTACACCTTTTGACTATTTTTTATTGGGATACTTGAAGTCAAAAGTGTACATTAACAAACCACGTAATTTAGAAGAACTTCGCATTGTCAACAAGTTGGTGGATGGCAATTCGAACATTTAATTTAAGTATAAAATTTAATCAATTATATTTTATTTTACATACCTCAGAATTGTTACTTTTTTATGGATAAAATTTACGTTTTCTAACATTCAATCGTCATTTACTCGAAAACTTTCCTATGTAACAGGGCAAAATTTTAGTACTGTCTGATAGAGAATTAAACGCTCTTTCAGAATCAAGGAAAAAAATATGGTGTTGCCAATTAAAAAAAATCGATGACGTCATTACTCGAAATCAAATGACATTTGAAAATCGCATTTTACGCTAAAATATGTATTTTTTACATTAAAAATCGATCTGTTCGAGGATTTTTCCCAAAAAATAATTGTTTCGTTTTTATTGAATTTATTCCATACTTTTGGCGCATACTGTATATGAAATAAGTTTAATCAGTTCTTAACATCCCACGATAAGCAAATTTTTGTTTCAAGAATGACGTTTTATAGAAAAATTAATAATTACATGAACTAATACAGGAATCCACCAGATTCCCTGCATATGAAAATGTTATTTACGGAAAATTGTTGTTGGTGATAGAACGTATACATTTCAATCCAAATCTCAAATAAATCTGACACAAAATGACTTCGCAATCATCCAACCAAAGATTGACTTTAGATTGCGTTCCTCCACAAAAAAAAAACACCGAAAGCTTTTAGTAATAACCCTAATAAACGCCAACTCAGTTAAAATTCCTGATTAATTTCTGGAAATCAAACTACGTAATGGATTTATGCTCCGCCTAAGTAATAATCGTAATAACTACGCATTTAATGCTTAATCAGACATAGAACTTTATCCGCGCGCTTCACTAAAAGCTTAGCAGTTTAAATCGTGGAAGGAAGCTGCTACAACGTGTTGATAGCACTAATGGGATTACACGCTAAATTCAATCAGGAAATATTGCTGCATCCTAGTACAAGTTCAGGGCGAATAAACACAGCTCGTACCTCGGGGTGAAAATCATTTTCGGAATTTAAGCAGGTTACGTGTGCTGCTTTAGCCGATCGGCGATTTTCCCTGCTAAATCCGCTGGTACACTTTACTAAAGCACTGTTCGGAGGTTCGTACAAAATCGGGAAACTAAATTAATAATAAGATTTACGAATGTAATGTACAAAATGTTAAAGTCCTAAAACATAACCTTTTAAACGAATCGTTTCACAGTTATAGACCTTAAAAGGTGCAATTTCAAAAGTAGTTTTATAGCTCTTTGTTGGATAAAGAAGATATCATGAAATTTTCAATGACTATCTTTAGTAAAACTAAGTACACACGAGAGGAAATAAAGAATATTCGAAATGATCCTAAAGATTTATAGCAGGCAATGTATGCTTGAATATAGGAGAGATGCTATGATTATATCAATTTTAAAAAAGAAGATGCAGCAGACTGCAGCAACTATAGAGGTATATCATTGTTAGATATAGAGTATAAAATTATGACAACGTTAATAACACAGAGAATAGAACCTATTGCAGAAGTAGAAAGAGATAGGATAGTATCAAGCAGGTTTTAAAAAGAGGAAGTCAACAACGGACCAAATCTTCATGGTGAATGAAATCCTTACTACATGTCATGAATAAGGGATTAAATCAATGGTCTTATTCGTGGATTTCAGGAAGGCTTATGATTCTGTGAAAAGGAATAAACTAAGTAAAAGATTGAAACCATTTGGGATACCAACTAAACTGATTAGGATATGGAAAAAGACCTTGGAAAATACCAAAAGTAATGTATGAATAAAAGTTCAGAAGATTTTACTATTGACACAGGACTGAGCCCACTCTTAGCGCTTATTTTTAATTTAGTACTAGAAAAGGTCATAAGAGATAGTCAGTTGAACAGAGAAACGCACATATTGTTTAAGTTATGCAGATGATGTTGCCATAATTGCAAGATATAGAACACAATTAGAAAAAGCAACGAAAAAACTTGTGGTAAAGCATAATAGTAATATGCCGCCCCCTCTCCCGCATAACTCTCCGTCTTTTGAGCTAATCTTATTGCTTAGAATGAGGGGTAAGACATTATTATTATTATTTAAAATGCAGATAAGAGTTTGTATAAAAATATTACAATGAAAGACAACTATGCTACAGTGCGTACCTAGAACCCTCTACAAGATATCTAAAAATTAAGTTGAGTGATGCACTTCATAACAAAATGTAGGCTATCACATATTTAAATGTTTGTTTACTATAAAAATATCACGTATTGTAAGAATGTTAAAAGATTAGGTACATCTATTGTGACCTGCCAAAAAATCTTGCCAAGTCTACATTCCAAATATAATTCATGTATTTTTTTTTTTCAGGTAGGTATTCCATTAACATTTTGCTTGTTCTATGTCGATCTAATGTAATAACGTATTTGCCCTATTTTACGTTGACCAAGAATGGGCGTTACTTTAATTTTTTCAAAATATTTAAATGATTAAATTTTGGTAGGAAAAATGTTTAAATACCTACATATATTTTATGCGTGACAGAATTCGCCTTTTTCGCTCATTTCTATGGTATCACAAACAAATATAACAGGTCATAATAAAACCAAATGTTGACTATGAAAATTTAAGCATATAGAGTAAACTATTTACTAAAGAGGTAACTAACCGGATTAAATAAGTGTGATGATAACATATGTCCCGGTCAGTGTATATTCGTGCCAATGTTCACTCAGAGAGACAGGAATGCGCGCCGCCGTCGCAGTTTTGGGAAGGAGTGCAGAGGTCGAAACGTGTGGCAGTGACACGCAGACAGCTGTCTAGCGAGTTAGTCAAGTTAGTCAATTTACTTTGATGTACTAGTTCTATTCTAGTTTATGTATTCAAGTCAATGTATAATAAAAATAAATAAATTTGCAAGTATTATAGTTCATTAAATCAAACAACATGAACATTCATAATAATGAAAGAGAGAACTGTTGTGTTTTCGGTCAAACCCTAATATGATTTTTACAGTGAACGACTTCATTTTTATAGGAAATCTTGAAAAATGTAGATGCGTGAGTTATTACTGAGTATCTTGCAATGCTTATTATTTGTTTATTGGCTAATTTAGTATTTGATTAATTAATTATTTTGAGATGATGAATGACACTGTTGCTGATGAGACCTGCCTATTATTGTTTTGTGTTTTATTTGCGAAGGCCGTTAGTTGTGTGGCACGGCATGAGATATGTGTATCTTAGGGTTATTTGCTGAGTGAGTCCGTTCGTTAGCTGCGTGTGACACGGAGAGTATCTTGAGGGCCGCTAGCTCAGTCCAGTTCTGATTAAAAATCTAGTCTTGCTATGAATTATCTCTGCAGAGATGGTCTGGTCAGTGTGTATTGTTAGTTGGCATCCAGCTGCAATCTGAGAGAATATAATCTAAATATAGTCAAAGTTGATCTAAGTAGCACATGATATGTTTAGAGAATGTGAGAGTATTTGGGTACTCATGTGCTACCTTACTTTGATAAAAGAGTCTGAGCTAAGGGTATACCATACCAGGCAAGCATACTCAAGCCTAAAGCGTACGAATGTATTAAAATAGTTTAATAGTCTCAGGCCAGTAAAGTCACGAGTACAGCAGGCTATAAATCCACATGTTTTAGAGGCATCAGATATAATAGACTCAACATAACTGTTGAAATTTATTTATCAAAAATTACCCCAAGATCACGAAAACAATAAGTCTCAGCAGTGAGGCTCCATTGATATTGTAATCAAAGATGATGGTAGCAGTTTCTAGGCAAAATGCCAATACATTGTATTTCTTTGCATCCAAATGCAAATTGTTCAACTGGTACCAATCTTCAATTTTGTTAAGATTATGTTGAATTCGATTACAATCACCAACATTGGTAAACACATCAAATAACTTGAAATCATCCGCATACAAAAGTTAATTAATATCTAAGTCATTACCTATATCGTTCACAAACATATTAAATAACAGTGGTCCAAGAACGGATCCTTGAGGGATACCTAACGTGGAAGGATATTCAACAGACTTAAAACCATTAAAAAGATTCACTAGAGGTTCAGAAATACTAAATTTTACCAATTTGTTAAGAAGGAGATAATGGTCAAGCCTGTCGAGCGCCTTCGAAAAAACAGTATACACAACGTCCACCTGATGATTGTCCAACAATTTTTTGATAAATTGAGTTACAGACGCTAAGTTTGATACGGAAGATCCTTTGACAAAGCCAAGCTGAGATGGAGAAATCATGTGACCAATGCTTCCGTATAAAAATTCATGAAGTAAAGATTCAAAAGTTTTTGAAAAATTGCAGATAAGCGAGACCGGACGGAAATTTTCAATATTTGTTCTATCACCATTTTTGAAAACATGACATACTTTAAAAAGCTTCCATAGATTGGGAAACCTGGAAATACTGAGGCATAAGTTAAATAAATAAGTTAGCGGAGGTGCAAGAACACATGCGCAATCCTTAAGAATAATCCGGTCCAGTTGTCCTCATATATTTAGAGTTCTTTAAAGCAGATAAAACTTGGTTCTCTTCAAATATTGCAATATGTACATGGTTAGTAAAAGACACGTCACAAATGAAATATAAATATTCTAACCTCTATATTGGGTTAGCGTAGAAACACGTTACGTAGAAGACAAACTTTATTGTCACTCTTGATTACACAAGAAATATCCTTCAACAAATTCACAACTGTCAGACTCTTTACTTTGACGTTTTAGTCATTCGCGTTTGACTGCTCAATATAAACTGACTTTATCAGCGAAACCGATCCGCTTATATAGGTTTTTTAGGGTTCTAAAAGTTTTCGGCGGTCTCGAGAATCAAATAGAATGTGGCCGAGAAAACATCAAAATAAAGGCATCATAAAAATTATAAATTCCACATAATTAACAAACTAAAGAGGTAGGTGAGCTTAAATTTGTTAGGAGTATATAGTTACGAAGCGAGACAATTTGACCGATGGGACGACTACCTGACTTGAGCAGGGATCATGTTAAAATAAACATTGATAAAAATGTATAGGAACTTTGTCTTAAGTGTTTAGTCGGACCCTAAATGATTTTTACAGTCGCTTTATTTCTTTAAGACAGTTCGAGGGTGAATGTGTGCCTGCATATTAAATTAAGTTATTAAATAGTGGACTAGACAATTGTTTTAGTGACCTGTGTTGTGTTGGATTATTAGGTGAGTTACATCACTGAGTACCTACTTGACATGCTTAACATATGTTTATTAGCTAAGTTAGTAGTTGATTAATTAAATAATTGAGATTAAGAATGATAGTGTATTACTGACGAGGCCGGCCTATTATTGTTTTGTATTTATTGGCCGTTAGCTGCGTGTGACACGGTATTTTGAGGTATGGGGTATCCTAGGGCTGTTAGCTGCGGTGATACTGTCCGTCCGTTAGCTGCGGTGAGCGGGGGATATCTCAGGGGCCGCTAGCTGCGGTGACGCGGTCTGGTTCTGGTTTAAGACCTAGTCTTGCTATGAACTATCTCTGCAGAGGTGGTCTGGTCAGTGTACATTGTTGTATTGTTGATATCCAGCTGCAGTCTGAGGGAGAATATATTTACTAGTTGATCTAAGTAGTACATGTTGATGTTTTGAAAATGTGAAGGTATCCTTGGGTACTCATGTGTTTCTCTCTTATTTGTTGAAAGGTTCTGAGCTTGTTGCAAGAGCTGCATGCCAGTGGGCGATTCCGATGGCAATTCTATCCTGACCTAAGCTCAGTAAGTGTTTTAGTTATTGTTTATACATAGTTCTATAGTATTAGTTGCAAGGCAGCAAATCACAATCAGTTACGTTCAATGGTTCACCCCTGTATAAGTAGAAACGCCCCTGACGAATTATATGAAGTAGTAATTATATGAACGAAACAAAACAGACACCTAACAAATTATAAATTCTAACGTAAACAGGAACAAAATTAACAAACTAAAAAGGTAGGTGAGCTTCCGTAACAATATGTATAAGTAAAGACGCCCCTGACATATATGTAAATCGTCTAATTCTGATCCCAGAAGATTCTACTTAGAGTTTACAGTTGTCGAAATAATATCATTAGCAGCATTCATTATAAAAACAAAATATTTATAATTGGATATAACTGAACGCACACACTTACGTTAGGTCACATGTTAATTTTTAAGCATAATATTTATACGATACACCACAATTATGGGAACTTAAATAGCGTTAATGTATCGACCAAATATTAGTTCAATCCAAACAACTTTGCGGAGCACTAATTTGTTTATTAAATATTTAAACAATTTACGTCAAAATAGAAGGATAAATTCAAGTAACTATATTATTTATTAAAACATTAAGCATGTGGTAATTTTAGCGAACGTACTTTGAATCTGTTATACTGCTACTATTCTTTAAAAAAAATATTTTTTTATTAAGTGTTTGATTATATCGGTTTGATATAGAAATAAGTACAGGGTGTCTCAAACTCGATAGAATGAGCCTACTGTAATTAAATAAAATTTCCATAAAAAATCGGGGGATGTTAGATCTGGTGACTTTCTGGACCACTGAATATCCATCCGTTATTCCTAATCCATTTTTCTGGGAAAATGTTATCTATATAATGCTGCATAATCCTGGCCTTGTGGGGTGCAGCTCCATCGTGCTGACGCCATAGGTTTTTCCTTAGCTGCAAAGGCATATTCTCCAGAAGTGCAGGAAGTTCTTCTTGTAGGAAATTTAGGTGACTCACGCTGTTTAATATATATTCATAAATTAAATGCCCACCTGTGATGCCGTACCATACATTTACTCCAAAATGGTATTGGTCTGAATTTAAAATGTGAGGATATTCAATGGGCCAGTAGTGTTCGTCACGCCTTTTGGCAAACCGATTTTCTTCTGTCCAAAGAACCTACCGAAAAAGGTTCTGATCAACAGTTTCTACATTTACTACAATTTGAGCTATAAAATTAAGTCTGTTTTCATTGTGACGCTCAGGCAAATACTCCAAATTGTGAATATTGTAGTCATGGTACCCATTGGTCTTTAAAATTCGTTGAACGATTGATTTATCCAAATTCAGTTCCCGGCTAGCCTGCCGTATAGAATTTAGTGGATTTTGTTTGAAAAACTGTACCAGTCTAGCTGTATTAAAAAATATTTTTTTTATTAAGTGTTTGATTATATCGGTTTGATATAGAAATAAGTACAGGGTGTCTCAAACTCGATAGAATGAGCCTACTGTAATTAAATAAAATTTGGGGCACGTAGTGTTAAATGAGATGAAGTAAGCTCTATTTTCAATCGAAAATATTATCTCTGGAGTTTGACAGAAACGACTAATGACCTCATCAATCAAAGCTCTCTTTTTTCTAATAAATTTTTATTAGAGATTTTTTTCTGTATTACTTCCAGTTTTAAAGTAAAGTAATATCGTCCTAAAGAGTCTCAAAAGAAATACCACCTAAAATTCACATTAGGGGTGGAAGAATCAAGTAGTCGTTGGAAAATAATTGAATGCTCGTTATTTAAAGTGCATCAATATCACAAAATACTTGTCATTACTCAATAAGAACGTCAATCGTATAACTTTTGCGCTTACAAAATGTTTTTTTATTCAGAAAAGATTGATATTGCCAATTTACGGCGAGTCACAAAAAAAATTTAAGAAGTGCTGTAGAGTTATATCTAGAAAGGTATCCAGAGAGCTTCATTCTTGATCATAGAACCTTCACAAGATTGAAGGCAACCTTGCGATAAAATGAAGATGTATTTTCTGTTCGGAAAAATTAAATAATTGACCGAAGGGTAAGAAGCAATGTTAATACAGCTAGACTGGTACAGTTTTTCAAACAAAATCCACTAAATTCTATACGGCAGGCTAGCCGGGAACTGAATTTGGATAAATCAACCGTTCAACGAATTTTAAAGACCAATGGGTACCATGACTACAATATTCACAATTTGGAGTATTTGCCTGAGCGTCACAATGAAAACAGACTTAATTTTATAGCTCAAATTGTAGTAAATGTAGAAACTGTTGATCAGAACCTTTTTCGGTAGGTTGAATATCCTCACATTTTAAATTCAGACCAATACCATTTTGGAGTAAATGTATGGTACGGCATCACAGGTGGGCATTTAATTGGGCCTTATTTTTATGAATATATATTAAACAGCGTGAGTCACCTAAATTTCCTACAAGAAGAACTTCCTGCACTTCTGGAGAATATGCCTTTGCAGCTAAGGAAAAACCTATGGCGTCAGCACGATGGAGCTGCACCCCACAAGGCCAGGATTATGCAGCATTATATAGATAACATTTTCCCAGAAAAATGGATTAGGAATAATGGATGGATATTCAGTGGTCCAGAAAGTCACCAGATCTAACATCCCCCGATTTTTTATGGAAGGTTTTAAAAAATAAGATTTACATAACACGTTAGCGAATCATTTGAAAATTGCTAACGCTTGTAATGAGTAAAACGGAGAAATATTGATAAATGCAATAGATTGTAATATGTAAGTAGTATGAGGACGTTTGCCTCATTTTTTTAGTTTAGTTATTATTATTTTATTTTAACTATATTCATGAATTATCGAATTTAATCCTATTATTTATTCTGAATGGCATTTATACACTTTAAACAACGAACATTCAATTACGACTGCTTGATCCTTCCACTGCTAATATGATTTTTAGGTTTTAGGTTTTGAGACTCTTTAAGACGATATTGCTTATAACTTTTGAAGGGGAAGTAATAAAAGCTTATTAGAAAAAATAAAGCTTTTTAACAGGAAAAAAAATTTGAGTATGGTTCTGGAAAAAATGTAATTGATGACATCATTAGTGGTTTCTGTAAAATCCCAAAGATAATAATTTCAATTGAAAATGGAGGTTACCTCATGCCATTTTCTCACAGAAAGCCCGTACTATCGAGTTCTAGATACAATATTATAATACAGTATAATTTCTGCATAAAGCGGAAGTTAACGCAGGTTCCGTATCGTCGTTCGGTAGCACTGTGGTGTGACTCGTTTCACTGTGTATTTGACTTAAAAGAAATAAGAACGTCTCCCTTCCATAAATAATTTTAAAAATGATAATAATCTACACCGTCGCGTAAAAATTGTGGAGATTGTAGGTGAAACTACAGACAAGAAAATAAAACAATACGGAATGTTTTAAATAGAAATTCTAACTTATAATAGAGCTATTTTAATGATGTTAAGGTCAACCTTTATCTGTAATACAAAATTTCTTTGTAACGCTACTGACTTCGCATGTAAATGTCAAACTCCGATTGACAGAATAGGTAGCTAGCGGACATTCAATAAACGTATCATTTAAAAACGTAATAGTTTATACATAAAGAAGAAACTGGAGCAAATTCAAAAAATGTGTAAGCAAATGTTTTCTTTCAAAACTAAATAGTTATATGTCTGCCTCATCTCAACCTTAAGCTACTTGGCAAGAACTCATTTTCTATATTAGGATACAGAAGTAGAATGGGAAATTTTAGCTGGATAAAGTGGTTCACTAGTATTTAAATAGCCATTAAATTTAAAGTAAGCAAATTGTATATGGGCTCACTGCCAAAACTTTTACATAGAATTTTTCTATTAATGTCTTTACCACAAAAATATTATACCACGATTTATGTTCTTTTCTACAGTCATTGATTGATTCACTATTCAATGTATAAGAACTTATATGTACAATAACTAATTAAGGGTTTTTTGCCTTGACAGTGACAATGGAAAGTTTATTGAAGAGTGACACATGAACGATAAAATCTAGCAAACGCTCGTCCTCAATAGCAATCAAGTAAACAGCGTCTCTTTTAAGTAATAAATTTAACAATTATTGTCAACAGGGGGGGAGGGGTATACTTGTAATGTTGACTAGTGCCACGAGCGGCGTTAACAGCAGTGTAAAGTTTAAAATCATCATGGCGACACTGAAAATCCAGAATAGTTTGTTTGAAGTTGTACATCTTCTATGGTATAGTCAACGTTGCCTAGCAACGTTGTTGTTGTTTAAAAGTAGTTCAGTAATATTAGTCGGTCAGTGGTCGCGCGGTTTAAGGCGTCAGTACTTGAATCGAGGTGACTAGATCGGTGTTGGTTCGAGCCCAGCTGCCGGTAGACCGTATATAAGCTATATTCGTGGAGAGGATTGGCACCCTTTCTGCGGGTATGGTAGGGTGGAATAATATTAGCTTGGGTCAATGTGAAAGATTGATACCGGTTGATATTTGACTACCCCTCTAATTAATGAGGTTTTCCAGGTTTCCCTCATTCCAGCACTGAATAGTGGTTAGGGCCTACCAACGTAAGTCGTTCTTGGGCGCAAATGCGGCCTGCTTAATAATAATATGCCGCCCCCTCTCCCGCACAAGTCTCCGACTTCTGGGCTAATCCCTGTGATTAGAATGAGGGGTAGAGATACTATTATTATTATGTGTGTGGAACTTTATAGGTTAATTTTGGATGTGATATATTTACTGTAAATTTTGTTCAACTCCACCAGATATAACTTATGTTGGAAAAAGAGGGAATTTGTTACATAAAGTAATATAACAGTGTAGTAAATATAGTAAGGGGCATAAATAGTAATGATAAATGTCATTTTTCAGTTCTAACAGAGTTGATTGGAATATCTTGTGAATCTGGAGGGTTTACAAACGTTAAAAATTTTCCGCATAAAAACAGGTAGGTATTGTTCAGTTTTCACAAAATTCTTTATTTTTCTTAAAGTTACAGCATTATGAATTTACAAAAATAAAATTTAAGTATGACATTAAAATTTAAATAAGGATAACTGTGAAATCAACTTTGTGAAATATAAAAAACCCTTCATTGCATTTATCTACAACCATTGTGATAATCTTACCAAATTCTTGTATAAGCGTACAAATTATAACATTGTACTGACTCAAGCTTTATTTTCAAAATAAGACCACTCAAATTTTCATTAACTGCATTGCATATATATATCTTTTTCAGCTTGCTGTTATTTACAGTTTCATACTCTATATTCTTTCCGTTGCAACTGTTATCATTACCATTTGTAGAGCGATAATTTAATATTTCAACTCATATACGTAATAGTTTGAAATGCCTTCCATTTCTCTTTTAGATGACGGACATTTTAAATGTAAAACTAAGAATAAACTGTTACATTCAAAAAGGATAATAATATTTGTTAATAGACCTATAGTTTTATGAATAAATTTAAACAAAATTGTAATTTTGTTTTTTTATTTGCAAGAAAATGAAACCTATCCATTATTATAGATTTCAAAATTTTATTGAAGAGTCTAATGAGAAAGCCGGTCATGACAAACAATGAAATTCTGAATCTGATCATGGACCATTGACCACAGATTTGTAAAGACATATGATCAACATGGACGCTACAAGCAACATTAGTCATAACTAATAGTATTCTCTATTTCAAGTTTCCTATCAAATCTGATAAAATTTGCGCAATTTAGTTGAGATAATTTTAGTTGAAGAAATGATGGAAATTGAAAATAGTGACAGTTATCACTGAATGTATTCGGGATATCTCCCAAATACACCTCTGGAGATTAGAAATGTTGAAGGAACTGTAACTTTAGCACCAAAATTTTGTTGAGTGATAGTAGATGAAGCTTTTTATGCATTACGAGCAAAAGGTGGCATTACTATTCTCAAGTAATCTCAATAATGTATCACTTTTCGCTCTTAATACATAAATAACTATTGTATTAATTATAAAAAATCTCTTAAACTTTTGCCTTCTCAAAGTCTAAGTAAACAAATTTGATTCAACACTTTGTCAAAGGTCTTATACGGCTTCAGGGATAATTTATCAGCTTCCGAATCTGGGCTATTCTCTTTCTTTCTTCTATTATGATTTTCAGAGGAAATGGCGTCATTTTTCACTCCAAGAGAAATATCTTATTAAGACGTTATATATATAACGGAACCATTTCTCTGTTGAACTTTTTATGAGGTACTAAAGATTACAAATCTAATCATTGTGAAATCAAGCTTCACGAGGGACACCGACACTTGGAGGGTTTTGACTTACGTTTCCTCATTTAAATTTTATGAAAAAAGTGTGATGGATAGCAGACGTGAGGTAGGTTAGAAGGCATTACCAAATCTGTTTGCTCGCCTAACAAAATGCGGATATTTTAAGTGAAATATTTGTCTTATAGAATATTGGGTTGCCGCAGAAGTTCAGAACTCTTTTATTGAATTTGAAATTTATATCTCTTTATGATTAAAATACATTGAGTTATGTATACAGAGTTAACTATATGATTAAGTACAAAAATTTTAACTACATGTTGGGGGTGACCCAAAGATAATAGTTATTTATAGCACAAGTGGGATATAGGCATTATTATACATGAGTGAGACATTTACACGAATGTATATAATAATAATGTTGTATATAAAATTTTATATACAACTGCAAAAATTTTTATCTACAAATACCTTAAATTGAAAAAGCTCCAAAATCAGATCCAGATTTAATTCAAAATCAAGAACCAAAGACATTGTTATGGTAACCTGTCAAACTTATAACTGACTGTAACCTGTTATAAACAAAACTGAGTTTTCGTTTTTACATTTTCTTGTGAAAGTAGTGGTGTTGATTGAAATAATGAGTGATGAGTAAAAAGCTATTATTAGCATTTTTTAAAGAATTATTCAGGAAGTATAAATCATCTATTCTTTGAGCGAAAAAAATTTAAAAAATACATTAGAAAAACTAATGCATTTAGCATATTTGGATTCAAACTCAAAACGAATTTTGGTGGACTACGTTCCAGCGTCGAGAAGGCCTTCTCCGATTCCGACTCCGATCCGACTTGTAGGTGAAATTGATAATAAAAAATCGTATAATAATCGTATAACTAGAAAATAATGAAACTTTCTTATTTGTACTTGAACTTGGATGAAATGGCTACAAAGAATCTTTCAGACCTTGCACCTTTTTACTGAACAAAACCGTATTAAAAATATGTATTAGACTGTAAAGCAGTTATTACTTTGTAAAAATGTGATCAATGTTCAATTTTTTAGACGTGGACCTTTTCGAATCCCTACAGACAATTGTAGAGTGCTACAAATGTCATTACAAATACTAGGTGATCCGACAAACGTTGTTTTGTCATATGAATTATTTCTAGTGAATATTTCGGTAGTCGGCTTCGTTCTCATCCCTACTCCGTGCTGTTTACTTGTTTACTGGGTGAGAAGCACAAACCTAGAAAAAATATAGACTGTGCCGCTAATTCATGGCTGCCAATTTACTTTGGTTATAATGTAGCGTGAATCTCATTTGTTTACTGTGATTGGTCACATTCATGTCACATTCTTTAATGGCATTTAAAATGACAGCAGGTTAGTTAATTTCATATTGCAATGCAGCCATCATATTTGCACAACCGCCTACATATGACAGATGATAGATATTTTACGTTTTCTCGCATACGATATCTAAAGTCAAGTGGTTGAAACCACTCGTTGTAAACTCTACTGTTCTATTTTTTCGGAAAAATTGAAAGTAATATACTAATAATCTACTAATTATTTGTTAAAAATGGACTGTTTGGAATGAACTTACCAATAACGCTGGCTCGTCCAGGATTTCACTTGACGTTAAAAGGTAGTAAATAGGAAGAGGAAAAAAGGATTTGGAAAGAAGTAACGCCTTTTCACTAATCTAAAGTTAAATTTTAATTTAGTACTAGATTGACACTCATTCTAACGAAAACAAACTACTACTGATTTCAATTTTCAAAAAAAAAAAAACAAATAAACAAACTAACTAAACTAAAAACTCGCAAATGGTCACAGCGGACGCCACAAAATACAAATTCACATGCCATCAAGATATACTTAATATACCGTATGGCGCAAACACCTACTAAAAATTTTAGAATGCGACATTCGAGAACATCAATTTGAAAATTTTCAGAAAGTCGTACCTATACAACATGCACCGATAGAAATTCGAGAATCGCGTCACTAAATTAAATAGTAGTACCTAGTAGTAGTATTTATTGACCATGTTAAATTAGATAAAATCTGTATGGTAAGTCAAAGTACAACTTTCTGTAGACACAGAAAACACACAAGAACCAAGCACAAAAATTAACATAAAAAAATAACACTATGAATACAGTTCAATAAAACAAAGTAAACAAGAAACAATTTAAACATTAAAAACCTAATAGGTGCAATAAGACCATTACCACAACATATGCATATCAGAACTATTTAAAAATTCATCAATACAGTAAAAACAGTGTGATAGTAAAAAAGATTTTAATTTGTTTTTGAAACTAAAAACATCCAACGATTTTAAATTAGTTGGCATAATATTGTACAATCTAAGATTTAAGGAATTTTTCTTTGATTTGGTAAGCCTGTATCGTGGAACAGTAAGGTGATCGAAATATCTAGTTTCATAACTATGACAGTGGGATTGTGTAACATAAAGATGTTTCTGAGAATGAATCTCAAGCAAAGTGGCATATACAGGGTGAATCTTAAATAAGTACAAATATTTTAACCAGCTGTATAGTTTTGTGTGTAGAACACATAATTAATAGTTTTTTTTACAAAAAAATCAGAAATAAAAAAGTGAAATTTTAAATAAATTTCGTAATTTTTCATCAGAAAACTTGTTGAGGACCGCTGGCCTAGACAGACCCTTTCATACTTTTATGAGTCATAGTGCTGCAGACTGAACGTGTGGTTCACAGTGTTGCCAGTGTTACACAAATGTCTTTGCTTCAAGGAAGTTTTAAAATTTTGTCGTTATGTACGCAAAATTTGCGAATATTCGCTCGAATTATTTGATGGTGGGAAAAAATCTCAACTTTTAGCGAATTTCGTCAACTGTAACATTTTATATTATTTTTATTATCAAACTGTCATTGACTGTCATGACAGATTATCGGAAGCCCAAGTCAAACTTGCTAACCCCACATAATGCATGAAAATAGCAATAAAATTTGCTAAAAGTTGACCCTTTTCCATTTTAAATAAAAAACGCGTGCATTTTCGCGAATTTCGTGTAAAATCATGTCATGTTGGTTGCGGTTATATGTAATTAAGGAATTATACAAATAAGCAACTCTATACGGGTGTCCTGTTTTCACAATGAAATACAATTATTGTTGGGTATATCTTTAATAGTAGTCAATCAGTTCTTACAATAATACCATACAAGTTAGCTAGTTTAATATAAGCCATGTTCCGGAAAAAACTGCTTCCATGTTGGAGCATGAGCCCTTACCACTGAAATGTAATTTTAAATTATGATGACTGAAATGCGCTAAAAGCTGCGCGAATGGATTATTTATGATCAGCGCCATATTTTGTTTTGTGCCTCTAGCAATGGCGGAGCAGTAGGGGCTTAGCTGATTCTGAATTGAAATGAAATTGAATTCTGGATATGAAGAAGTATTTGCTATATGCTGGTTAATTTTACAGTCCCTTATAAAACATGACATGTTCCAACAATAACATCCACAAAAATACAGAAAGAATAACACTAACGAGATACAAGATAAAAGAAGAAACCACACTGTACGCCAATGACGTGTTTACAAACAAAATAATGGGAAATTAAGAACACAATTCATATCGTACGTGCAGATGGTTGTCTCTCTCGCACCCCCATACATAATTAATGAAGTATGTCTTTGCTGAGTTTCATGTGCCTCCTTTTGTCTGCTCCTAGGTTTGGTACCTTTATTTGGATGCGCAATGAAACTAAACGCATTCCATATCGTACATTTCAGTGGCCCTTACTAAGCCTAAAAGAACAACCCCTCCTTAAATTTTGAAACTAATTTTTAATTTAAAGTCTATTAGGTTTCTTAACAGTACAATGACTTGTTCTTTATTTATTATGTCACTATCTATAATAATTACATTTTCATCTTTTTTATTACTACTACTTACAAACTTATCCTTACAAATATTTTCGTCAATTTGTTCAATTGGTTTATTTACATTTTCAATTTCCATATTGATTTTAGTGCCAAACATATGATCTATGATTTGATCATTGATTTGAGTGACGTTTCCAGATTTTTTGCATTTCTGGCACTAATACCAAGTATGTTCTAGGTTCTAACATTACGTAAAATATTATTATGTTTGTACAAGGTTTAGTGTTCGTTGGTTAGTCACAAATGCTGCTATCCAGTTACTACAGGCATCAACTATAATTAGCATAAACTTACTATGAAATAGTCCAAGTTAATCGATATGTAAAGGTTCCCAAGCAATCTTAGGAAATTTTCATAGCATTAATTGAGCTTTTGGTGGGCTATTTTTGTGAGAAAGACAATCTTTACAAGTATTAACAATATTAGAAATTATTTTTGTACAAAACAAAGCTAAAAAAACTTTTTCGGCCATCCATCATTTACAAATTTCATTACTTAATAAAACATCTATTTTTTTGTTAATTTTTAATTTGTTTTACATCAATATCTCATTAAAATAGTCTAAAAATAATAGCTAAAGTATCTCCTATTTGTGAATATTGCTGTTGTGTTTTATTAAATCTCGGCCTTTCTGAGTTATCCCTTAACATGTGAAATTACAGCCCCAAGGTAAATTTGGGTTATGATGTACTAATACTTGAAATGAACACAAAACAATATGAATGAAAGCTGTTTGATTTTTTTACAAATTCCAAGAAATATATTTTTTTAACAAATTTTATAGGTTGCAAAATAATTAAACTATTTGGTATAAATTTATGATAATACCTCAGATAATACTTAACCAAAAGCTTTAAGTTGTGTTTGATTAATCGGTATTGGAGTATTACTAATCGCTAATCTAATCCAAATCTGTTTAATTTATGATCTAAATAAACTACCGATTCTTTAAAAAATTCAGTTTTACTTAATAAAGTAGTTAATCAGACAATCTGCATACATTTTTTTCCACTTTAAAACCATGTTCATCTCTACTGGTTTCGGTAATAAGTGTATCTAAAAATACTAATACTCTTCTTAGACAAATTTAGAAAGAATACACGATAAACCATAAGAAAGTCTGGTGTACTTAAACAGACCTTTGTGTAACACACCTTGTAACTGACTAAATAGATCTTCTATTTTAGTTAGCAAATAAGAATCAATTTTTAATATAATATTTACTGTTACCTTACAGTCACCCCAAATTCTTATAGTTTCATCACATTTAATAATTGGTACTACAGACGTACTCCATTCGTTATAGTCTAGGATTTAAATAATATTAACTCCCTCTAATCTCTCTAATTCCATATCTGCTTGAACCTTAATTCCGTAAGGAAACGGCTATGCTTTAAAAAAAATTGGGTACAATTGTATCCTTAGCTGCCAGATGTACAGCATCTCTACAAAACACCTAATTTAGTCGAAAATTCATTTTTATACTGACTGACATTTTAAATAATACATTACTTTACTTAATCTTACCTCAGATTTTACCAACATCTGGTATATCGTCGTCAGTACTGTAACTGTTTTGAAGTGAATGAATACTTAAAACCATAATAAAAATTTCTTCCTAATAAGGGTAATCCATCATCACTTTTCAGCACATTAACATTGATCATCCTGGTAATGTATCCTAGTGGATAACTAGTTGAGCTAGTAAATCGAACGTCTTCTCAGTGCTCTGTAAAATATATTTATATTTTATATTGCTTCCAATATTCTTATATTTACATGTAGTAGAATTATGAAATCACTTACCATAAATATTAGATGTCTTTGCACTTGTGTTTCTTTTATCGGTATCAACATAACCTCATCACAATCTCACTGACTGTCAATCCTTAGGCATAGTTTTGCTTGCTTGACATTTCCGCCTACTGCCCGTGATACCTACCTGCCGTAGGCACAGCGCGTAGGCACATTACTGAAAACTTACCTTGATGGTTTTTCTGACCAGCTTTTTTATATGCGATATACACCTTTTTTAAACATCTTCATGAAATCTGTCTCGAGCTGCGCCTTTTGAAAAGCCCATAATAAATCGACCTGTTAATAATTCGTCCAGCATATTTCCCTTTCCCATTTGTACCGGCAACCCACAACACATTTCATTAGAGAGAAAATATTTTACTTTGCTGGATCTGCCGTCTAAATGTATGCATTTTATACATTTTTTCTTGATATTAAACGCATACGTCCAGCTGCTTATTTTGTTATTTAAAATTAAATTTAATATGTAAAAATCATAGTTTTTCGTTATTCTTCATAAAATAACTTAAGGAAATTGTGTTTTGTGTCCCTTTCTAACAGTGTACAATGACATTTAACTTGTGAAATGTGGATTACTGATTAAATAGTTAATTTTTTAACAAACAGGTAAGCTTGTGTGCACGTTTATGTATAATTTTTGAACATTGGACATAGTAATATCACGTAATATCTTCCTAAATATTTTACGGTAGTATTGAACTTGCGGAAATTCATTTTTAATCGTTTAAGTATAGTAAGGTTAGTTCAGATGTTACAATTTATGTCAATATTGCTGCGTATCATACTATATACCCAATTTTACTGTACTTATGCTTAAAACAAGTATTTTTAAAATAGAACTATTACGTTAAAGGAAACGTAATATTTATATTGGAGGAGATATGGCAACCTCGCAACAAATCATATGTTTCATTAGGTTGTTGGATGAGAAATCAGCCAGCGGTCCTCAAAATGTGGGTATTTTAAAAAAAAATTAATATCTCCGTAAATATTAGAAATTTTTAAAAATGGCTTTCACTAGACTGATCTATATGACGAACTACACCAGCAGTTAAAATATTTGTACTTATTTAAGATTCACCCTGTATGTAAAGACAGGGTAACGGCAGAATCTTAAGTCCTTTAAAAAGCGGGCGACAGTGTTCAGTATAAGAAGTTAGTTATTAATCGTACAGCTTTCTTTTGTAGCTTGAATATCTTATGGGACGTTGTACTGTTTCCCCAAAGCATTACGACATAATTTAAATGAGAATGGAAAACACATTCTCAAACAATCCCTACTCAAAAAGTGCTTCAATCTACGAATTAAAAAAAAGGCACTAGATAGTCTACCTCCTAAATTATCAATATGGACATTCCACGTAAGAGAGTCATCGAGGAACACACCGAGTACCCATCAGTCATACCGTTATGTGTAGAAAAAAATAAATTTTGTGTTGTAGTTTCATTTAACTTAAGATTATTTGCTGAGAACCACATCTGTGCTTTTTCAATCATTTCACCCGAAAACAAAGTAAAATCGGTCAAATTATACGCAGACGTGAAGATGGTAATATCATCAGCAAATAACTTACTACGAAAAGGTTTTAAGTATTCAAATACATCATTAATATAAATAATGAAAAGTAAAGGCCCTAAAACAGAGCCCTGTGGAACTCCGTGATGCATTTCTTCATAACCTGAATAAGAATTATTGAAACAAACAATTTGCTTACGGCTACTGAGGTAAGACTGCAAAAGCTTTAACGGTACACCCCGGATGCCATAGAAAGATAATTTTTTTATAAGAATAGAATGTGAAACACAGTCAAATGCCTTTGTCAAATCACAAATATAATATATGTGTATTAATTAATTTTTCTGTGACCTCGTATTTCACATTAGACGGCAAAGTATCTATAAAATTGACAAGGTCAAATCCTAAAATCCTGGAAACCAAGCTGGCGGCATCTCGAATTTTCGGGTACCCAGGAATGACTACCCTGCTGCATACCAAGTTTGAACGGAAAATATTAATTTGATAAAATATTGTTTTAAAACAGAAAATAGAGTATCACACAGAAAATATTACAGGAGAGACCCTTTTTTTTTCATGCCCTATCTTCTCCCAAAGTTAAGAACGAAAAAACGGGGACATCTCGTATATCGGGCTACGCTACACTCAGACAGGATAAACAGAATTTCACCGTTCCAATTATACAGACAGAGATACCGTTTGGATAAACCCGACAGCCCTGTTTTCGCATTCTTTTTAAAATAAAATAAAATAAATGCTGCAACCTGATAAAAGTTTCAGTCAATTCTCTGGACAACCCATCCACTTATTTTTAGTGGTTTATCCCCAACATATTTCTGGATATAAATGTTTATATTTCTTCCACTTTTCAAGTAGTTATATCGCTGTTATGCGGTTTTCCTCCGATTGCTACAATAAAATGTGAAAATGTTTATTTAAAATATATACATAGATACGCCGCTCTGAGCCTGCGGGATTCTTGGAATTCTGTACAGTACAATGTCTCGATTTAAAATTAGACCGTTGGCTCGGTGTAACAGGATTAATGACTATTTTTATTTCTAAAGTTTCACACACCTCTCGCTTTACACCGTGTTGGTGTCGGACCGAGAACACAACTCGAACAGCGCGATAAAAGTCAAAAACATTTAGAGTAGGAGTAAATCTGGGATAGTTCTATAACCACTTTTTACACAGGGTGTTATAGAATGAGTCAAAAAAAATCTAGTCGCAGGTTTTATGTTAAACAATAAGAAAAAAGTTTATATAAACATGGGTCTGGAAATTCCTGGTTTTCAAGATACAGGTTATTTAAAATTCCAAAGCGGGTGGTCGGTTTAACAAGGGCACCAGACTTTCTAGTCATAATTTATAATAGTTTGAAGATGTAAATAAAAGTTGTCAATTTAAGAGGGCAGTTTGTAGCCAAAGGGTCACTCAAATGAATAATTTATTGTTTCCGTTCAAGTAATTTCGGTTTACAGAGAAAGAGCCTCTCCATACGGTGCCCTTTTGGCACCATCACAGAAAGACAATATTCGAGAAGAGACGTAGGAACAGGTCCGTTCCTAGCGAGTATGCAGCGAATGTCCCGCACGCAGGCGATAAAAGTTAGGGGCCCCAATTCGAAGAAGTTCTTTGAGATTGTGAAAACACTTTATTCTATTTATTTACAGAATATTTAACTAAAGAACTGAATCTTTTATTTCTGACATATATAACATGACATTTTTATTAAATCTAACAAAAACAGTTCTCATCGTACTAGATCACTGTTGCTTGCGGCGACACTCCCTACCTTGTCACACCCGTCTCGCGGGGAAGGGCTCTCATAGGCGTTTTATTTTCCACATAATCCTCGGGCCCCGAAGTACGGAGTACTTTACCCTCAATCTTTAATTCTAACGGATATAACAGTCTGATCGGTCGTTTCAATAACTTTCCGTTAGGAACCCTAATTTCACAAGCACGCACTTTTCCGTCTCTCCCGTGATAAATGTTCGTAACGCGAACCATTTTCCAAAGGGTTCTTGGTATATTCTGGTCATGTAATAATACGACGTCAAATAAACTTGTTCTTTTCGGATCAGAATGATGGGCTGTGCGTAATTGTTGTAGATAATCCGTAGTCCATTTTTTCCAGAATCTATTTAAACTTATTTCTCGAGTCCTCCATTTTTGTAAAAGGTCGTTACGTTTAATTGCTGTCTCACGTATATCTTTGGTAACATTAGATACAACATCACCAATCAAAAATTTGTCTGGTGTTAAGATACAAATATTGTCTGGGTCATCATCAATGTACGTCAGTGGTCTAGAATTTACAATAGCTTCTACCTCAGTCAGCACTGTTTGTAATTCGTCAAATCCGAGAATGGCTTTACCTATATAAAATTTCAATGAATCTTTTATGGTTTTTACTAAACGTTCCCAAAATCCGCCCCACCATGCGGCTCTTTCAACAATAAATTTCCAGGTTATTCGACTTTTCAGAGCAAATGACTGTACATCTGTACTCCTTAATATAGTATTAAATTCTTCAAGCTCTAACGCTGATCTTTTGAAAGTTTTGGCATTATCCGAATAAATCACACTCGGTACTCCTCTTCTTGCCATAAATCTACGTAGACCTCGCAGACAACACTCCGTAGATATATTCGGAACCAACTCCAAATGCACTGCGCGTGTTACAGCACAAGTTATTAACATGACGTAAACCTTTTTTGTTCGTTCATTTTCTTTCATATAAAGAGGTCCAGCAAAATCGGTACCTATAACTTCAAATGCTCTACTTGATAAAAGTCGATCTCTTGGTAAGGGAGCAAATTGAGTATCTCCAGATTTTCCTCTAAATTTTTTACAAGTCACACATCTCGATAAAATTGATTTAATTTTTTGTCTACCTCTTAGGATCCAGTATTTCTTACGTATTTCCGCTAAAGTAATATTTACACCTCCATGATGCAACTTTTCGTGAGTGTAAGTAATAATCTTGGTTACCCAAGGGCTTGACTTTGGTAATATAATTGGGTGCTGCGTTTCATAAGATAGTTCACTTTCTTGTAATCTTCCCCCGAGTCTCATTAGTCCATCGTAGTCTAAAAATGGTGACAATGATAAAATTGCAGAAGTCCTAGGTAAAAGCTCATTATTCTTCAGCGACTTGATTTCAGCTGGGAATTCTTTATTTTGAATATATTTTAGCCAATATACCTCGGATCTTATCAACTCTTCTACACTTAAATTGCCAACAGTTTTTTGTTTAAATTTTACGATGTTAATAAATCGCAAAACATAACTTGTTACTTTCAGAATTTTGTTTATATTACTATATCTGTTTAAATCAAATAAAGGATCGGGTATCTCTTCAACGGTTTGTGTATTCAATACAAAATTTCCTTGATAATCATCCATCATTTCATAGTCATCTTCGGGCTAACTTTCTTCCGATTCACTTAAAAAGTAAGGACCAAATTTCCACAATGTTGAGGTTATTAATTTATTTACTTTAATACCTCTCGTCACTAAATCTGCAGGGTTTTCTTGTCCTGGGCAATGTCTCCACACCGAATCTTTTGCCAACGACTGTATTTCTCGGACTCTATTTGCAACATATGGTTTCCACCGTTCTGGTTTTTCTCTAATCCAATGCAGTGTGATCTTGGAATCCGTCCATAAATATATGCATTTTACATTCAGTTTGATATTTTTAATTATGTAATTTTTTAACCTTGCAGCACAAACAGCTGCCGTTAGTTCCAACCTGGGTAAAGAAAGTTCATCTTCACTCTGCTTAATTGGTGCAACTCTGGATTTCGTAGTATCCTTATCGTCTCTATAAATTGGTATAAGTGGCATGAAGTAAGTTCTACTCACAATTTGGGTATCCGGTGTCTTTTCAGCACACCCTGTATATAAATACTCTCGATCTGCTGTATCATATTCAAGTAACTTAGAATTTTTAGCTAGTTTTCTCGTTAAATTTTTTACTCTCACTAGTGCTTGATCATAATTATCATTTAACTTAAAGTTTTCTAATTTCCAGGGTAACTCTATTTCATACCTCTTATCCTGAAATCTAATATTCTTTTCACAAAACTTTTTTGTAAAATTTCCATTTAATTTACTATTTGAATTATCAGGGTTATCTATGCCTATAGTTTCTAATTCCCAAAATTGTTTCAAACTGAATGGCTCTTCTTGAACATTTGCTTGCAAAACAGTAATTATATTAGTATTTACACTATAACTATCTATAGGAGTAGGTCCATGTAACGTCCACCCTAGCATAGTATTTACAGCTGTTAACTCCGTGGTTATTTTTTCTGTCTCACCGGTTACTAATTTCCAATAGTTATCCGCTCCTATCAACATAGATATTCCCTTAACAGGTTCTCTTCCTTCCGGACTTGCGTCAGCTAATTCATATTCTTTTAATTTTCTTAAATTTGTAGGCGGGCTTTTTAAAGCATCAAAACATATTTCGGGAACTTCGATCGCATACAGTTTTATGTATTGTTTTGTATATTGGCTTCGCAAATAAAACTCAACTCTATTACAATTTTGCTGCGGACCTTTTTCAGATGAACCAAATGGAATAATAGATAATTTATGTACACCCACAATTTTTAATTTTAATTTTTTGGAAATGTTTTCCCTGATAAATGTTAACTGACTTCCTCCATCGAATACTATGCGTATAAACATTTCATTATGTTTTAATTCATTCGTTGATGAAATAAATGTACACGCTGTTTGTAGCAGTACGTCGTTGTAACACTCATTTGCTATTAATGCTGCCGATTGTTCATTATCTTTTGTATTATTTGCGTCACCATTGGTATTAGAGTCTCTCGCGTTATTTCCCGCATCTTTATTTTCGTTTAAACGTTTTTTGTAGTCCGGATCGCACATCACCGTACAATGTCTACCTTTACAGCTTTGACACATTAACTTATTGTTTTTGCAATCGCGAGCGGTATGATTTGGCTTGGTACATTTATAACATCGCGAATTTCGTTTTAAAATGTTCCTTTTTTGTTCAATTGTCAGTGATTTATTTCTACAGTTAAATGTGTTATGTGTATTATTGTCACAGAACACGCATTTATTGTCCGTTGCACTATTAAAAAGTCCTGAAACCGTTCGCGGATTATTTGATTTATCATTTCTATTTCTACCAATACCATTCCGTTCTTCTCTTGATACGCCACTGCTTGTACTGGCTGTACCCGATATAGCTTGTGCAGATTCGACGGAATCTACTTCGCGTTTTATAAATTTCAAGAGTAGCTCAATCTGTTTTTCGTATTTACTTGTACTTGATGCATCAGCTTCTTGACTGCTACACTCCTCTGAATCCGAATCAAATTCTGACAATTTATTAAACTCTACTTTTAACTGAAATGGCAAAGATTTTATTAAAATAGTTTTTACCATTAGTCCGTAATTATCTGCTGAAATGCCTAAAACCTTTAATGAGCGCGTAACAGCTGAGGTGGTATTATATAATTTTCGTAACCCTGTGATGTCATGTTTGCCTTTTACCGTATTTAAATTTATTAATTGTTGTATATAACTGTCAACAATTCGTTCTTTATTGCCGTATTCGTTTTTTATCATTTCGATTGCAGCGTTATAGCACGCCTCTGATGGTGTTAAACCGTTTATCGTTTCGAGAGCCCTTCCCGTTAGTACCGACCTTAGATAATTAAATTTAGCGGCACCATCTAAAGCTCTATTTTCGTGGACGGCACTCCTAAATTGTTCCCAAAACGGAATAAAGTCATGCAAATCTCCGTTAAAGTTTTTTAAATTTAGTTTAGGTAGTCTCACCGTGTTGAAAGCTGCATCTGCAGCACCCGAAATACCTGCTCCCTGTTCCTGATACGGTACTGCCTGTGGTTGACGTTGACTGGAGTCACCTTGCTGCTCATTTCGAGACCCTTGCTTCTCCGCCTGCGCCTGACTACTTACCCGCTGCCTTAACCTTGAAGTCGTTATGGCCACCCTATCGTCGTAATCCAAAATTTGCTCGAATTCCTCTTCGTATTTTTCTTCTTTTACATGCGGTAACGCCTTTTCATTCGCTTCTTATAGGTTGTTATTTGCTACTGTTAATCTGTCCAACATTACACTTAGCTCTTCCACTGCTATTTCGGCTTTTAATAAATCTTCTGCTTCCTTTATTAACCTGGTAACTTTGGCACGACACGTTTTCCTGAACTGAAGATCCATTTTCGTTATTATTTCTTAACTGCTTACTGTTTTGTCGTACTGTACTCGATACTCGATACTTTTCGTTAACTTTAGTTAAACACCCCCGTTACGTTTTTAAAGGTCACTCGTTAGGTTCCCGGGTTTCGGCACCAAAATATGAAAACACTTTATTCTATTTATTTACAGAATATTTAACTAAAGAACTGAATCTTTTATTTCTGACATATATAATATGACATTTTTATTAAATCTAACAAAAACAGTTCTCATCGTACTAGATCACTGTTGCTTGCGGCGACACTCCCTACCTTGTCACACCCGTCTCGCGGGGAAGGGCTCTCATAGGCGTTTTATTTTCCACAGAGATTAAGTATACCGATTGGTTTTATTTTTGATTTTTATTTATTAGAATTAAGTGTGGAGACGACTTCTTTAACAACTTACCTACATAATTACTAAAATATAGATATGGTGGGTATATAAAGATTCAATGGCACTTATACAGTACGGTTCCCTTCTTTGAAACAGGGTCTAGTATGTCTGTGACCTAAAACACAGAACCCTTCACTGAAAGACAAATACCTGGACATTGCTATCCGAACGAAATATTATGACCCTTGCAAAATCTGAAATATAAATATGCTTTTCTATCAGTTACATTACAAAATCTACTTAATATTGTAAAAATAATTATTTATTAAACGGGAAGAAGCTGAAAGTCATAGGTTTTGTATTGGAATAATAATCACTGTAAAATATTAATCATTATAAACTATTAAAAACGCAATAAAACGTAAAATGATTAAAAAATTATTTTTTCCTTAGCAAAAAATGTGATATATTTGTTCTTATTGAGGGCCAAAGTCAAACTTTTTTCACATTTGAGAAAAATAGCTTATTCTAAGCTGCCCGCTGCCCGATTAAAAAACTGTCCGTACCTGCAACCGTCCGTCCCATTGTAAATATTTCAAGTTGTCCCAAGAGGAAATAAAAAAAGCTGGAAAAAATGCCGCCTCGGATTGAATAAAATCGTCATAATACCATAGAAATCATAAAATATACAGGGTGTTAAAAAAGAGTGTAAAATATTTCAGGAGGTAATAGTATGAACCAAAATAAGCAGAAAAGTCTTAATAAACATGGATCCGCAAAGTAACGGTTGCGGAGATATGGACCACTATTCGTTTTTCAAACATTTTATTTTATTAGGAATAAACCGACAAAGGAAGCTTTTATAAAAAAAAACAAAGTTACAAAAGACATTCAAAGTGCCCTACGTCCATTTCCAAGCAGGCACGACATCTTCGTCTCGACGATATTCGAACTCTTTCGAAAACACCCTCCTTAGTTTGGATTTCTTGACACTTTTGATTAATCCGTAGCTGCAGCTCTTCCAGGCTATTTATAGGAGTACCATACACTAATGTCTTCAAAGATCCCCAAACAAATAAATCTACAGATCAGGCGATCTTGGAGGCCATAAAACAGGTCCGGCCCTTCTTACTCATCTATGTGGAAAAGTTTGGTGTAAATGCTCTATAGCGGCCATGGAAAAATGAGCTGGAGCACCATCATGCTGGAACCATATTTGTTGCCTCTGATTCAAAGGAATGTCTTCCAAAAATCCATACAGTGTGTTCTGCAGAAAGTTGAGGTAAGCAGCGCCTGTTAATCGGTTTGGTAAAACAACAGGACCTAGAAACCTGTCACCTACAGTACCCATCCAAATGTTTAATGAAAAACGTGCCTGATGTCCAGATTCTATTAGAGTATGAGGATTTTCGTCGGCCCAAATATGCGTATTGTGAAAATTAAACACTCCATTTCTTGAAAACCCGGCCTTATCAGTAAAAAGAATCTTTGCAAGAAAACGAGGGTCTTCAGCATCATGACGTAGAAACCAGCGGTAAAAAACAAAACGTGTTTGATGACCATTTATTGGATTTAAGGCCTGTACTCGTTGCACATGGTATGGATAAAGCAGTTGTTCGTGAAGGATTCTCCAAACAAGAGGACCACTAATTCCTACCTCGGCTGATATTTTCCGCACACTCGTACCTGGATTCGGCACTACCAGTGCTAGAATTTCTTCTTCTGCTCTAGGAGTGGATACCGACTTTGGTCTTCCGGATAAATGGCACTGTTTGCTCAAGGAACCGGTATCACGCAATCTTTGGTGAATTCTTCCAAACATGCGCTGTGAAGGAATCTGGCGATTTGGATAAGCGTCAACATAAAGACGTCGCGCTTCGGTGGCGTTCCCATTAGCACGATATACATGAAATGCATGTCTGTTAATTCTGAGTTAGAGTAACCAGCCATAGCGAAAGAAAACTTGTGCACTGAGAACAACTGTCAAATACGTACTGTTTATTTCACTAAACATCAACCAACTACTATAAGAAAATACATAACGTTTTTGCAAAATAAAAAAGAGGCTAAAAAACATAAAACATTCCATATCTCCGCAACCGTTACTTTGCGGACCCATATTTATTGAGACTTTTCTGCTTATTTTGGTCCATACTATTACCTCCTTAAATATTTTACACTCTTTTTTTAATACCCTGTATAGAACCGAAAATAGTCAACCTATGGAGAAAACGCGAGTCTGGTAATATTGCAGTAACAGCTTTTATGAGTTGATTGCACTAACGGGGTAGCTTCGCAATAATGGGCGGCAATTTCAAAATATGAAAATTTTACATACAATTCGTAGAAACATAAAATTTCGATGGTCCAATTACAAACATTCCGTTTTGTTCTCAATTGTATGCCGAGATTAAAATGCAGTATAACCAACAGCTTACATTAAGTTTTCCCTAAATGGCTGCTTTCTAAGCTCCTGCATAGCTGACTATTTGTGAGTGCCTAATGTAAAGGCTTCTGGCGCTCTATATAGATATTTTATGATTTGCATAAGACGTGATATCAGTAAGAAAAAAACAAATTACAGATTTTTATACATCACCCTTATTCCTTAATTTAGAGTTCATTTATATGCTTTACAGCTAACATCTAGTGAACTGATCTAAACTAAATTTAATAGATCGTAAAAACGCAAAATGTATTCTGGTACAGTACAATAACTGCAGTATTTTTAATAAAACAGGTTTTCTGTTTTTTTTTAAACGAAAAGTTTATGTTTGATGCAACAAGTGAGTATGATGTTTTTTTTTTCTTTTTCAAATAAGAAATGAGTGACGGCACAAGAAAACAATTGTCTGGAGCTCAATAATTTAATATTCCGAATTTATAGGCTAAAGAATATTTATGTCTTTGCCCACGTCGGTGGCTTCGGGAGAAAGAAGTTTTTCAAAATTAAAGATAATTAAAATTATTTAAGAACTTATATGATGTCAGAGCGTCTATCAGATCTAGCTATTATTTGAATAGAAAACCAAATTTGTAATAAACGATTTTACGTCTTTAAATGCCAGATATATTCCATTCTAATTTTTGTTTGTATGTATTTACTTTTATTAGTTTTAGAGTTTTAAGTTCTTTTATTTTGTTATTTATCTGGATTAACTATGAGTGCTTTGTTTATATTAAAAAAATTATATTTAAAATTAATATTTTAAACTTACATAAGGGGCGGAACCCCTCAGGAACGGGTCTGTGTAGGAATTCTAGTGAAACAAATTTAGATAGTTTAAATGTCTTAGATTTGTATAGAGTCAGGGACGAGTCCCTAAAATACAGACATTAGACAATAACCACTCATTTTCTCAAGGGTGGATTAGAACCAGGTTCAGGCAGTACAGAAATTGCAATGCCGAGAAATTAAAGTAAAGTCATGTATTCGGTTCTTAAGGCTACTCCCCGTAGCCTTTTGCGTGTCGCGTGCCATTTGAAGGTTCATAATGTATCTTGTTTAATATCTGTTGTAACAGCTACGTTCATTTTTGTTAACACTTTATCTATCTTTTTCTTACTGTAATTAAAAGCCTTTATGTGGCCAACATGAGTAAGTAATAACAACTAGATAAATCTCTACAATATTTCAAAAATCTCACAGGTAATAAATTTAAATTAAATATAAATATTCCGCTGCTTTTCAATCAATTTAAGGCCGTTACGGTACTGCCCGCAACGAAAATTAAATAACATCCCTCATGTTATAATACTATACAGTATGCGCCAAAAGTATGGAATAAATTCAATAAAAACGAAACAATTATTTTTTGGGAAAAATCCTCGAACAGGTCGATTTTTAATTTAAAAAATACATATTTTAGCGTAAAATGCGATTTTCAAATGTCATTTGTTTTCGAGTAATGACGTCATAGATTTTTTTTTAAATGGCAACACCATAATTTTTTTCTTGATTCTGAAGGATCGCTTAATTCTCTATCAGACAGTACTAAAATTTTGCCCTCTTACATAGGAAAGTTTTCGAGTAAATGACGATTGAATGTTAGAAAACGTAAATCAATTAAAATAAAGCAAAAACGTTATCAAGTTTAGTTTTTCGAATTTCATAGTTCTTTTATGGATCACGTAGGTGAAAATCTTTGCAAAGTGTCATTGTCACACCGACTTCCTAATAAGTATTGCAAGCGACATAGAAATTATTATTCAATTTAAAGTATTATGTCACATTTAACTGTTACTCAAATAATTGAAATTTTAATTCTTATCGGATGCGGGAATATGACTAGAACTCAGCAGGAAGTTTGCGATTTATTTAATGAAAAATATCCAGATCGCCTTATCAGCCAATCAACGGTCAGTAAGGTAGAGTCTAAATTTAGAGAAACTGGAAATGTTGTAAATATTCCAAAACCTGGACGTCCAAGCATTAATGAAAATCAGAAACAGAACATTTTGATAAGTATGGTGGATAATCCTCATAATTCTTCACGATTGGTTGCATTAAACAATGACACTAGTCAGAACACAGTGCTACGTATCTTGAGGAAGGAAAAATATCATCCCTACAAAATTCAACTTGTGCAGGAACTCAATGAAAATGATCCCGATCGCCGCTTACACTTTTGCGAAATTCTAATGGATTTATGTCAAGGAAATAGAAATTTACATCGGCAAATACTTTTTTCAGATGAGGCCGCATTTTGTCTGAATGGTACAGTAAACCGTCAAACTTGCAGATATTGGAGTCGGGAAAATCCTCATTGGATGGCAGAGGCACATACTCAACACCCTCAGAAATTAAATACGTGGGCTGGTAGTTGACGACAGAATAGTAGGGCCTTTCTTCTTTGAAGGAACCCTTGCAGGACAAAGATATTTAGAGTTTCTAGAAAATGACGTTGTTCCAGCCCTTGCAGTAATTTTTCCTAACGATAATGACTCTGACATTCCTGACGATACCATATGGTTTCAGCAAGACGGTGCACCTCCGCACTATGCGCGCCCTGTACGAGATTTTTTGGACAACTGTTTTCCTGGGAGGTGGATCGGCAGACGCGGACCGATAGAATGGCCTGCAAGATCGCCAGATCTAACACCTCTTGACTATTTTTTATGGGGATACTTGAAGTCAAAAGTGTACATTAATAAACCACGTAATTTAGAAGAACTTCAAAATCGCATTCGGGACGAAATACGCAGAGTTACCCCAGAAATCATTCATAATGTGCAAGAAGAATTTCTTCACAGACTTGCGCATTGTCAAGAAGTTGGTGGATGGCAATTCGAACATTTAATTTAAGTATAGAATTTAATCAATTGTATTTTATTTTACATACCTCAATATTGTTACTTTTTTATGGATAAAATTTACGTTTTCTAACATTCGATCGTCATTTACTCGAAAACTTTCCTATGTAAGAGGGCAAAATTTTAGTACTGTCTGATAGAGAATTAAACGATCTTTCAGAATCAAGGAAAAAAATATGGTGTTGCCATTTAAAAAAAATCGATGACGTCATACTCGAAAAAAAATAACATTTGAAAATCGCATTTTACGCTAAAATATGTATTTTTTAAATTAAAAATCGACCTGTTCGAGGATTTTTGCCAAAAAATAATTGTTTCGTTTTTATTGAATTTATTCCATACTTTTGGCGCATACTGTAGACTTAATTCCTCGAAACCCGATCGAGATATTGAGACGAGATTTGATACACAACAGTGTATAGTGAAGGGCTACTCTTACGTATATAAATTTCTCTTGTAATATACTAGCTTTCGTGGCGTTTGTGCCGTTAAATATTGATTTTTATAAAAAAAAAAAAAATTGTACGCCATTGATTTTTAGCCAAGCCAGGTTAATTCTGCTTCTTAAAGTCTCTCTTGGACTTTTTCGTCCTAACGAAATGAGGTTTTGCCATACATTAACATGCTTTAATTAATTTTCCAAACACCTTGTACTTATTGCAGGATTTTGTTCAGTCGCTTGTAAAACATTTTCCTAGTTTTCCATTTCCTACTTTCCACTTCGTGCAATTCTTTGCGCTCCAGAAACTACGATCTATTCAGAGCAATAAAGCAGAGCAAACAAGACTGGGAGTGTGGGAGAGAAAAATTTTTGAAGGGAAAAGAACAAAAGACCAAAGACCAAAAATGGTAATGATAGGAACAATTGGGAGTAAGAAGAGTAGAGGGCGACTACAACAAGAACTACAAATTGTAAGACAGAAAGAAAGAGCAAGAGATAGAATGAAATGGAGAAGGAATAGTCAACCAAGCCATGGACCTAGATTATATTATATTACAAATGCTCAAAGGATACAGACCATTTTTGTGTATCTGAAACTTTTCTCTTCTTCATCAATCATTAATTTAGATCAGATGGGAGAACAACAGTAGCCTTTGAAGAAAATAGCGGAATTATTGATTTAATAATATCTCATAACCGAACAATAATAAACATTTGACAAGTACTAACGTTTTAGGTTGTTATGCCGTGACCTAGGTACTGATAGCTGCCCGTAACAGAAATAAAGTGTACATTTCTAAAAAAATAGTCTGTTTTTTGTTTTAACATATATAAAGCAAACAATAGAACATTTCTTAAAAATTTTGCCAACTGCGACGTCCTGTAACGTGCAACTACATTGGTACCCTGGTAGAACCTTAATGCTTCTGAGCGTAGGCACATAAAAATTTGAATTGAATGTGTTGTGAAGCAAGTGATATGGAATCAATTTACAGTAAGTATGTTTAGAAATACTGGTGATTATACATAGTAGAAACACCTGACATGGTAGATCTTCTACGTTGTCACAAATTCAAGGCTTGTTTGCTGTCATAATTCTGTTACCGTTTATCAGAGAGAAACAGTGTTAAGTCAATTTTGTTTGGTTCAATTTATCAGGTAGCAACATTAGATTCTGAACACCCTGTACGTTTGCTTTTTGCACAGTAAAATATCTGTAAAAGTAATATCTGTTAATGTGACTTCATGAAAGTATGACTCCAATAAATGACCAATTTTTCCATATTTTTCCATTTATTTCTTATACAATCTAACATCTTCAGGGTTCTCATCTGAGTAATAAGTACTTTTTTATTTAGTGCTCCATGGCTAATAAAATTGCTTTCATCTGTCCATAAAATTTAAGATAATAAATTAGGATTATTATGCAAAGCTACCAAAAATTGGCAAATAAAATCATTTCCTTTACCAAAATCTCTAGTCTTTAGATGTTGTGGAATTTATAATCATGGCATTTATTTGTGTTTGAAACGTTTTGCATAGTGTTGTATTTCAAATTAAATTTCTTGAAACCCTAATAGAGGCTTCATGATTTTGATCAAAACATTTCAAGATCCTAGTTAATATTTCAAAGTATAATTTCTTTGACCATTTGACAAAATCTACCAGTAGGTTCTAAGCGACTTGGATTTGGAAATATTGTACATGAACATTTCTGAAAAGTATAGCAGGTAAATTCAAGTATATGTGACATATCTTGATGAACCTTTGGCAAATGATTCATTTATCCAAGTTGAAGCAAAAGCTTTGATAGTTTGCTTATTTTTATATTCAATAAAACATTCAAATTTTGTACAAATACCCACTTCCTAATTCTGATTTTTTAATACTATTTAATTCTTCTACTCATGACAGATTTTTTGAGTACCATTTATGCACATTTTTATGTTCTCTTACAAAAATAATTTTACCTATCTAGGACATGCTGTATAAAAAAGTGTATTATATAGATATTTTATGCCAGTTTTAGTTAAATTTTACTTACAGCTCTATATTATTTCAATCATTGGTTTTTAAATATTGAATCAGTTACGAAGTCATACCGATAAACAGTAAGTTAAAGCTAAATAAACGAACCTTTCACTGTGTCGATTCTGTTTACTTTTTTTAAATAATCGATCCACATAGCTTATCAAATTCATTTGCTGTGTAATTTTCAACTGTTCTCGTTTTCAAACAGAATAAAAATAGTAAATGACAAAGATTTTCCAAAGTAAAAATAACTAACTGTAATAGAAAACATTACGTATGGTGCAAAGTACACTATACCAATGTGTAAAGTAAATACTGTAAACACTACTAGTGCGACAAAATTAAATAAGATGTTAAATTACTTTGATTTTCCACTATTGTGTAAAAATATGTCATATAAACTGTCCAGTACAAACACTAGTACACTATACTAGTGTATAAGTAAATATGAGAGCAAATACTTTATGTAAATGTTACTTTACACTTTCTTTTCTTTTTTGTGGAAATTCTAATAGTGTTTACGCTGTACAATATGTACATTAGTACACTAGTGCATAAATACTTAGGTACTAGTGTGCAACAAAGTTTTATAAAAGATACCAAAAGAATTAATTTATTGCCAAGTTCCACAATTTGGTGTTCAATTAAACTGAAGTACCTCCAAATACATCCAAAGATCAAAATTTTAAAAATTTGTATATCAATTCCACATAGAATGTAATAATATCTCTACCCCTCATTCTAATCACGAGGATTAGCATATAAGAGACTTACGCAAGAGAGTGGACGGCATATTATTATGCAGGCCGCATTTGCGCCCAAGAGCGACTTACGTTGGTAGGCTGTAACCACCATTCAGTGCAGGAATGAGGAACCTCTTTAATTAGGGGGTGGTCAAATGTCGACTGGTATCTATCGCTTGCTTTAACCCAAGCCAACATTCTTGCACCGTACCATACCCACAAAGAGGATGCCAATTCTCTCCGCAAATATAGTTGGTCTACGATCTACCTACCGCAGGATCCGAAACTGTCGGCGGAGTGGCAACCACTATTCAAGTACTGACGCCTTAAACCGCTCGGCCACCGACCAACGATTGACCGATATATTGGTTATGAATGAATTTGATTCGTTAATAGTGTGTCTACATGTTATATTAGGTTTGTTTCTGCAGCAGTTGGAAACAATTTGAATCTGTCAGAAATGCTCGTCCAACTAATTATGTTAAATTCACTGGTATTATAACTCGTTCTTAACTTAACTGGTCGAATATTTCTAACGTAGAATTTTCTTCTGATCATTTTACCTTTTTTTGTACTTTTTTGTTTAAATGCCTCGTTTTGGAGAAAAACTTTGTAGTGCCCATAAATCTATCATTCACTACCATTTTCAAGTGGAACTGAAATTTTGTGGATATACCTGTTATTACAATACCTTGGCAACTTAGCAAATCGTAATACTTACTGAATGAATATTTGCTAATTAAAATGAATGCGTTTCTGGGCGCAAATGCGGCCTGCTTATTAATAATATGCCGCCCCCTCTCCCGCACAAGTTTTCGACTTCTGGGCTAATCCTCGTGATTAGAATGAGGGGTAGAAATATTATTATTATTATAATATCTTTCAAAATATAAGGTTTTCGCTACTTAAAAGGGCACGTACATGTGTTAAAGAGGAGGGTGGGCAAGTAGACCGTTTGTTAAATTAGTAGTAATTAATAAATTATTTTATTTAATGTTATTTAGGTAAAAAGTTATTATGTTGATGCTTCATTATTACTATTACTAAACAAGACTATTATTTTTTGGTTGATAAGAGAACTGCATTACAGATTTTAATGCCATATTATTTTTTCAATTCATAAGTATTCCTTATTTTATAAAATTTAAAATTATTCATTCTGTTTTAATTAGCAATTATTCATTCAATAAGTATTACGATTTGCTAAGTTGCCAAGGTATTGTAATAATAGGTATATCCACAAAATTTCAGTTTCACTCGAAAATGGTAGTGAATGATAGATTTATGGGCACTACAAATTGCCGTTTTTCTTCAAAACGGAGCATTTAAACAAAAAATTACATAAGAGATAAAATGATCAAACGAATATTCTACGTTTGAAATTTCAGATATAAGAAAAAGCTGCATAGACGTACTTAGAAATAATTGGAAGGGATCGTCCAGTTACCTCCATTCACCCTTCGATTTTTTTCACCAAAATTACATGAAAAGTATGCCGGAATAAGATAAAAGTACGTGCAAAATTTCAAGTGTGTATCTTACAAAACAATGGGATTATTAACAAAAATAGTTTTTAAAAATGTAACTTTAACACCCTGTATATTGAAACAGGGACGCCAAAATAAAAAAATAGCATAAGGAAAGTCGCATTATTTTTCTCCAAAGAATATGTGGTTAATGGTATGGCCTTCTATTTTGGGACACCCTGTATATGTATCTGAACTAAATACAATTGAAATGTTTTGATAAAATAATAACCTATCTTCAGAATGAATAAATTTGAACACATATTCTAGTAAAATTTAAAAACCAAACAAGTATTCTTAGCAAGTTACAAGAGTGACTAGCAAAAACACTAATAAAATTACTGCTCTGTGTGTCAATAGTTACAGTAATTACAGTAGTAAACTTTACTACCAATGTATAATTTGTGCATCCTTTCCAAGACAAACAAGCTGTTCAAACTAATCACCAGCTATCGAAATTAAGTTGGTAGGCAGGAAGAAAAGCGTCGGTAAAAGGGAAACTTTAGGTGGCGAGTAGACTGACTTGGTTTTTTCTTCAATAAAAGTAAGTATATACCATTAGTTAAAAGAGAGTGAATATTTAGCGCATTATAGTAACTACAGTACTCCCAAGGACATTAATAAGGCCCTCGGGCGCTAAAGTGACAATCATTCCCGAAAAATTTTACTATAAATGCAATATAGCGCCCGGCCGTGTATAAATGTCTGATTCATAATACATTAGTTTCTCACTGACTTCTCCTTTTAATCTAATATTTAAATTGATACCTGAGAAAAACAGATTTTAAGCTACTTACGCAGACGCTGTATTACTGGAAAGATTTTTCGTACCAAGCTGAAAGCAGATGAATTCACGTTGATGTTTCGTTTATTCCTCACGTCTCTAGATATTTTTCAGCAGGTATCTGTATCGAGTTAAACAGAAACCAACGTCTGTCCCTCGCGCGCACCTGTTTCGTGTCCAGGATATGTTGTGTTTAATTTAGCTTAAATTAATGTAACCTTTTCCAAGTCTAAGTAAACATTGGGGCAAACATTCTGGCCTCAAATCGCAGCAGCACTCAATTTTATCAAAGGCATTCGTAGTGGCGCAGTTTAATGAAAATGTTGCATAACAATGTATATATAGGATTGACTATGACTAAGTAGAAAAATTTTAACCAACTACTCAGGAAGGATTAAAAGACAATAAAAAAATTATTCCAGAATTTTAACTAGATATTTAAAAAATGGGGGGTAAAACCTTCTTTTCCTACGGAAAGTCGGCGCCTATGATACGCATCGACTGAGATGGTTTAGATCTATAGATAAAACTTATATCTGTCAACAATATCTACTACCATGCGGTCGTTTTTTTGCAGCTTTTCTAAATGCAGAAACGACAAAAATTAACATTATTATTAGTAATAATACCTGATAGACAGGTAGGTAACAGTTAATCTAGTTAGCTCCATTATTTTCCATTCGTTTTTCATTATTTCGTTACAAACTGGCAAAACTACAACATTCATTATAACCACTCACTACCGATAAAACACACTTCCTGTAGGTACAGCTAGATAAAATACCTATTTATTATAACAAAATCGAACGAAAGGAATAGATAATAGAAAACTTTTAATATACCCGCGGCACTCTTGTGCCATAACCTAGAAAACCGCCTAACTACATTGTGGGAAAGTATCTGCACCCAACACAAATTTCTTTATTTAATAACTAGAAAACGTTTAAAAATTAAAAAAGTACTAAACACTGAAGAACACAAAAGTACAACATAAACACATGGTAAACACATGAATTAAATTATGACTTGACTGGAAATTTTACGGTCGTGTTGCTAGTTGCCTATGTTACCTGCTCTGATTCTGTAAAGGTATAGCGGACAAGTCGCATAGGCGGCTTTAAATAAGGATTTAATATAATTCACTGGAATAGAAGAAGGAAATTGCGTGCCAAATACTTCCTACTGCTGCAACTACTAGCAAGACCACCAGTACTACCAGTAGTATTTCTACAGAAAATAGATGTGTCACACATGATGACAGTAAAACCAACTTAAGTATGATGACTCCGCAGGGAATTACAATTTCAAATTGTTCTAATTTTACTATAAATGTTAATAGTAATAACTAGTTAAAATGTTGGTTTGTACTTATTTAAAATAAAAAGTTGTTCATGTGTTTGTTAAAACGGTTTATTAATTTTCAAAACAAAATTTAAATAAACTTTGATTTACTTTTAACACTAGTGTTAAAAGTAACTTACTTTTAACACGCGTGTCAAAAAATGAAATTTTTAACATCAAATATGACAATTAAAAAGCCCACTTTTAACAGTTTTGTAGAAAATAGCTATTTATGATATACGTGTTAAAAGTAAGATTTTATTTTGTGAGTGAAGATGATTAAAAAACGAGCGTAGCGAGTTTTTTAACTTCACGAACCATATAGATCACATCCATGTGCCCTTTGTAGTCTAGTTCCTCAGCTATATTATGTGTAACTAAGGATAAATTAGTTGTTGTTGATCGTTTATTTATGAAGCCATGCTGCTAAAGAGATCATGCAATTTTAATAGACAGATACATGTAATCGTATAGAGACCTCTCAAAAACCTAGGAAAAGTTAGGCAAAATGGAAATGGGTTTATAGTGATCCACATCACCAGAATCAGCACTCTTAAAAACAGGACAAATTCTTTCGCATCATACTGCTACCAAAATAAGTTGATTTACTTCAGCTTATCCTAAAAAAATCAAAAAATCCACCAAAATCAATAATAACAAAGATACAGGGTGTCAAAATTGAAGAAATAAATCACATTTTCTTTCTTATCTTTCGATCGCTTGAAGCAAATTTCACAAAATTTCGCTTATTTTGGTCGTAGTATTATGCTGTTACAGTATGGCCCATTACTTACGCAACAATTTGACTTTACTTTTAGATAAATGACATGCATCATGAGATTTAGATGCGTTTTTCTCAGAAACTGTTGCTTCTAGCGACATAAACAAGGTGTACATTTTTTAACTAGAAAATATAGGGAAGAAAATGTTTCCAGTCCAAAATGAGATACAGTAGTGTAGCACAAAAAAGTCGTAGCGATTTAAAGGGGTCCAAACCATCGTTGGTGGCGTCCTCTAGCAGATGCACCAAAATCGTCGAAATATTCGAATTTCTAATCCCAAGAACCCCCTATACCAAATTTCATAAAATACGGTCGATGCGATTGAAAAATAATAAAGAAAATGTTATTTCTTTTTTCAACTTTGACACCCTGTAGCTCCGGTAGTACCACCTTTTGGATTAAGGTAAGTTGAGTTAATTCAGCTTATTTTTATCCAAACTATCTACATATTAAGTTTGGCCCATTCTTTACTGAACACCTTGTATATGTGCCATAATTATTTCTATAACTGTGGAAAACATAAAATGTTAAAACTTATTTTTGAAACTTCCTGAAAATTACATAGGAAAAGTCCTATTGTTCTAAATTTATATAACATCCTGTATAAAACTAAGTAGTATTTTTAACTGCTGATAAAATTATTTGATTAAAACAATAATTCACTTTTCTGCATGTAGTTTAATTAATATTTAGATAAACTGTCATAAAAAAAGTTAGTTATCAGTAAAATTATCTAAAATTTACTTGAAATAAATTTAAATCGTTGGTTAATAACTATGAGAAAATGTGAAGGCGCCAACAATACTGAATCTGTTCGCCAGTTTTAAAACAATAAATACATAACGTATGTTATATTAGTAATTAATTAATGTCATTAATATTGCTTGTCATTTCTCCTTGAATGTAAAAAAAATATATGGTGGCGGGAAGAATAAAAAGAAATCATAGAAACTTCAAACATGGCAACATTTTACATATGCACCTTTAGTTAACAGAATAGGTAGGAGTAATATTTTACATTTTCATGAATATTGAGTGTAGTAGTCTGAAAAGTATTCGTGATTACTTGAATCCTGAATACACTATTTAAAGAGTACTTGATCTTTGAATACTTATACTCAAATATTCATATTATATGAATACAATTCTGCATATTTACAATATGTAGAATATTTTAATCTAATTACATATATTTAAGAGAAAAAATATGGGATTTGTAAAGTGCAGTTAATTTAACTTGCAAATCTCATGTGAAAAACACCGAATCATAGTTACCTTTGGACACAGTGGGCTAATGCACATTTATGACGCTGTTTGAGCGCTGATTAGACTGCCAGTGCCTATAATCAAAGAGTATATATTTTGTGTATATCAGCTTTTATCTTATTCAACGTATTTGCTTACTTATGGTGTAACATTTTGTAACCTATGTATAGTTTTCTGTGTGTTTTAAGACTGTAAACAGAGTTAAAATGTACATCCCTAGCATTAGCCGGGATTTTTTTACCTGTCCTGGTTGTTCTCGGGCTAGGCTATGTGGGGACATGCCCGCTATCGGTCTCTGGGCCCGTCCTTATACTGATTTCGGTTCCTACTGTTGGCATTACGACTGCTACGCTCGGAACCGTTCCTCGGATAATGGTGGTCCTCCGAGGCGTTCCGTAGCCGCCGCTGTAACTGGTCGCATCTCATGCTACTGAGGACTCAGTCGCGGCGAAGCTTTTGCGGAGTCACCACTGAAGATGCCGACAGTGAGGAGTGGCGAAACGGTTGGAAGCATGTTACAATACAAGTATATTTTAATAATTAATTTATTCCGTTATACTGTAGAGACAGTACTGAATTAGGTAATATTTTACTCTTCTCTTATAGGAATTAAAATTTGATATCTGTCTGATTTGAAGTGGCAGATTATTATAGAGTTGAATGCCTACATAACAAGAATTTCTTTCAGTTAAAGTTAAATTATGAACTGGAAAACACAGGGTGCTTTCCCCTTCTCTCTTATATGTATGAAATGATTTGATGATGACATATTTACTTGAATTTTTCCGAACCGATAAATGTATTTTATAAATATATATACAAGGAACTGTTAGCAACCCTAGTACTTTAAAGTATTGTCTACATCGATATACCCACAACTGATCTCTTTTCTGTATTGGAAAAACTCTGCAGGATATTTGAGAGGTACTCCAAAACTTGATACAATACTGAATTCTTGAGTATATCTGTGCATAGTAAAATGACAATAATATCGCTTTACTAATTATACTTCTTAATCTGTACAAACAAAACAGTACACTTAGATAATAGCTTTTTGCAGATGTCATCAATGTGCGTAGTCCATCTAAGATCATTATCAAGATGTACTCTCAAAACTTTATACTGTTTACCTGTTTAATTGATGTGCCATTTAATTTAACAAGGAATGATTCATTTATTTCTCTAGATTTAGGGGTAAAATTTATAACAACAGTTTTACTCTTATTTAAAAATAGCTTATTATGTAGAAACCAATTGGTAAATATATATAACTTATTCTGAATATCATTAATAGATTGTATTATATCATTTCCTGCACATATATAGCTATTATCATCTGCATATATAAATAGTGTATGATTATCAACATTCAATGGTAAGTCATTAACCAAAAGTTTGAACAGTAAAGGTCCCAGGACAGAGCCTTGTGGGACTCCAAAATTAATTTTTAATTTATCTAATTTCATATTATCTAGGTATTTCAACGAACTGAAATCTACTGTCAAGATAACTACCAATAAGTTCATTAACAGTTCCTCTCAAACCATAAACATTCAGTTTTGCCAACAGAATTTTATGGACAACTAGATCAAAGGCCTTACTCAAGTCCATAAAAAGACCAACTGTTTGTTACCAGCTTCTAAATTATCATACAATTGATCCAGAAAACCCTGTATTGCTGTCTCTGTGCTTCTTGAATTCCTAAATCTGTGTTGGGAATCATGCAATATGTTATAATCCCTTTTAGAATAAGAAAAATTCTAAAGGTTAGTATAAAAATATGCCGATTGGAAATTACGAAATTTCCAAATAGACTAAATGCTCAGTGTCAACATTACAAATCGAGCGCTAGCTGTTAGCGAATTAAGTAAAAGCGGAATTGAAGGACAAGCTCCAATAAAAATAACAGCACACAGCAATCCATCATCAATAAAATCATACTTACAAGTAGACAAACAGTATCATTCGAGCTTTATTCAATCGATTCGTTTGGAAAGAGAATAAACTTCAACATCTACTTCAGAAACGATTAACTGTGGCACTCGTAGCGACATTAGTATTACTCGTATGAATTTTACTAACTGCAAGTTTAATAATTAATTGTACGTTGAAATAAAATAGTATATTATACTATAAGGGAGAGAAATGCGTTATTTTGGCAGAGGTGCAATTTGAAGCCCGAGGGCTACAATGCACCGAGGACAAAATAGCATCTCTCTCGAATGGTATATACTATTTTTTCCACGGTATCATTAACTTAAAAACACATATTTTGTCATTATGAAGTAAGTAGCACCAGAATTATTGTATTCGGATTTGAGCATTTATTTAGTAGTCGTTGAGTTATTGTCATAACTACAAAATAAACAAACAAAAAGAATTGTCAAATTAAGGTGCTAGTTTGGTTTAGTTTAAAGTTTGTTTAGTGCACAATGAATAATTGTCAGTCGGAAGAGATTGTGGAGGATGCAAATATTGCAATAAGCAATTTGCTGCCTACGAAGTGGTGCGCCGAGAAAAATGTTCAAGTATACGGCGAGAATGTTTTGTTGGCATACTTCAGTGAAAATGCAAAGAATTACAAGTCTTCCACATTATGGGCGCAATATTCTATGGTTAAGTCATGCTTGATAATTTACGACAACATAGATATAAGCAAATTCCCCAAGCTGATCGCATTTTTGAAAAGAACCTGTGACGGATATCAAGCGAAAAAATCGAAAATATTGACAAAGGGTGAAATCTACCGTTTTCTATCAAGTGCAGATGACAAAGAATTCTTAATGATTAAGGTAAGATTACTTTTGTTGTTAGGTATTTCAATTATTAAGTATTTTGATTTTTTATAGGTTGGATTAATTCTGGGGATTGCCGGAGCTTGTCAAACTGATGAACTAGTTAGTTTAACTGTAGATGATGTTGAGGATGTAGGCTCTTCCTTGATTGTAAAAATTCCAAACACTAAGACAAAGATTCCACGAACCTTTCTGGTTACCGATGTGGAAAATATGCTTGAATTGTTTCGAAAATACCAGTCCCTTCGTCCTGCCCACGTCAAGCATAAGCGCCTTTTTTTGTACTACAAAGCAGGAAAATGTAGTTGGCAAGAATACCATGGGAAAAATTCCGAGTGTAGTAGCTTCGTATTTAAAATTACCTGATGCTGCATGTTATACTGGTCACTGCTTACGAAGATCTTCAGCGACATTACTGGCAGATGCTGGTGTGGATATCACGACAATAAAGCGTCATTCTGGTTGGAAATCAACGACAGTCGCTGAGGGTTATGTCGAGAACTCCATTGAAAATAAGACCAAAATTGCTAATCAGGTTTTAGTAGGTACCACTACTAGCGCAATCACAAAAACTGTAAATGTAAGCGAAAGTAATATTCCTTCTAATATTAATTTTGAAAATTGTACAAATGTAACATTTAATTTAAATGTCAATAAATAATTTCAATATTTTCTTTTTTTTGCATGAAAACAGTTAATTAGATTTAAATATTACTCTACACATTATTATATTCAGCATAGCATTACTGCAACAAACCATTGTGGATTTAAGTACCTACTCTTTGAATGTCGAATTCAAGATTCAAGTAATCATAAATATAATTGTAACAGAGTACTCAGTATTCACAGATTGAATACATTTCTGTAATCATACCCAGGTCTGAGAACAATGTTAAGATATTGAAACTCGTTGTACAGAAGCATCATTCGACGCAAATTTAAAATTTAAATTTAAACACCTGGCTGTGAGTTTTGGGAAATATTATTTTTGTATTTAAATAAATGTTTAGCTAGCGCCTAACAAAAACGCAAATAACAGGCTACAAATTTCCAGCAACATTATTTTTAACGGGAAGCGTATTTTCGTCCCGCTAACGACCTTACAGATGGCCGCTAAAAAGGGAGCAATTAAATCATAAAATAATAAATTATAAACCTCGTAAAACACATCCTAGATACTACATGTGAAGTGCATAACTACATACCAATGGGGATCTTCTGAAATTTCAAAACAAATTCATAAAAACGGCAGGAGAGCCACACAAAAAACCTAAAATCACATAAACACTACTCGAACCACTTTAGAAAATTACCAACACCAGTAAAATCTAATATTAACACAGTAATCACTTTGACCGAGTTTGTAAACAAGGTGTAATATTAATTTTCATAGAGCAGGGTGTAAGTGATTGCGTAATGTTTTCAAAAAGTGTAAATAGCTCATCATAGCTCGAATTTTTTATCGGCAAGATCGTAAAATGTTCGCGACGCGCGTGGTAAATGGGAGAAGGCCTAAATAAAAAAATTCGGACGCGTCGCGCGGTGTTAATGGTGTAGACTGCGGCCCGATGCGTGATGCTCCAGCTATTAGGGAAGGGATATTGTAAACTAGTCTAGCTTTCAACCGCAATAGCTGGGATTTGTGGGAGATATTCAACAGGAGCGTTCGATAGTTAGAGTGGCAGACAGATTAATCTACCGTCCGGTAAACAGTAATCAATATAGCAGTAGTGGTATTCTAAGAAACTGAGTGGTAATTCTACATTTCTACACAAAAATTTCAACCCCCCCCTCCCTATTTTCGAGGGTGCTGATCACAAATCTGGGCCTCGATTCTCGAATCTCTACTAACAATTGCCGAGTGCGACAAATGTCAATACAAATTGTCGCATGATTTAGAAAATATGTATTATCTAAACGTCATAGAAATAATGTCCCCATTCCCCAATTATGTGTAATAAGATTTGGCAACAATGTTAAATCTATGGTGATTTAGACAGTTGTCGAAAAGTATTTATATTTAGTCTCTTTTTATTACATAATGTCATTTTATGGATTTGGATTGCTTTGCAGCTGCAAAAGAAAAGGCTGGTTGAGCTATTACAAAACTTTCTTCAGGTAAATTCGCTTGTACAATGAATACTTATATTCTTATACAGGGTGTTAAAAAAGAGTGTAAAATATTTCAGGAGGTAATAGTATGAACCAAAATAAGCAGAAAAGTCTTAATAAACATGGGTCCGCATAGTAACGGTTGCGGAGATATGGACCACTATTCGTTTTTCAAACATTTTATTTTATTAGAAATAAACCAACAAAGGAAGCTTTTAACAAACAAAAAACAAAGTTACAGAAGATGTTCAAAGTGCCCTCCGTCCATTTCCAAGCAGGCACGACATCTTCGTCTCAACGATATTCGAACTCTTTCGAAAACACCCTCCTTGGTTTGGATTTCTTGACACTTTTGATTAATCCGTAGCTGCAGCTCTTCCAGGCTATTTACAGGAGTACCAGCGCTAGAATTTCTTCTCCTGCTCTAGGAGTGGATAACGACCTTGGTCTTCCGGATAAATAGTACTGTTTGGTCAAGGAACCGGTATCACGCAATCTTTGGTGAATTCTTTCAAACATGCGTTGTGAAGAAATCTGGAGATTTGGATAAGCGTCAACATAAAAACGTCGCGCTTCGCGCTTCCCATTAGCACGACCATACATGAAATGCATGTCTGTTAATTCTGTGTAACCAGCCATAGCGAAAGAAAACTTGTGTAATGAGAACAACTGTCAAATACGTACTGTTTATTTCACTAAACATCAACCAACTATTATAAGAAAATACACAACGTTTTTGCAAAATAAAAAAAAGGCTAAAAAACATAAAACATTCCATATCTCCGCAACCGTTACTTTGCGGACCCATGTCTATTGAGACTTTTCTGCTTATTTTGGTTCATACTATTACCTCCTTAAATATTATACACTCTTTTTTTAACATCCTGCATTACATGTATTCACATATTATTTAAATCTGTCCTAAGCTTTTATATTAAGTACTAAAACATTTTGCACTTACGTGTACTTACGTAACATATATAAAGTAAAATAAAACGAGATATTCCTAATTAAATGGAGTTTTTATTTATATAAAAATCCTAGAGACAAGCGCGATGCAATGTGATAAATAACCTGTGCTGCATTCTTCTACCAGTAAGCAAATCTAGATTTACACATCCAACATTAAATTCAATAATAATTCCCAAATGAAATTCCACCCCATCCATCTAAATTGTTTTGTACACATATATTATGCAAAACAGTAAAACATATTTTTATAACTTTCATTGACATCTGACACCTAGATTTAGACTCATATCCACAGGCGGCATAATAGTTTAAGGCAATACCTAAAATATAATTACAAATCTGACTTCAGATTCGTGATCAGCACCCCCGGAAAAAGGTGGGTATGAATTTTTTGTTAAGATCGTAGAGTTTTAAGCTATTGTAAATAATTACCGAACATGGTTATAATATGTCATTTGATCAAACCTCAAATTAAATTATATGTCTATTTTTTTTAAGCATTTATGCTCAACCCAGAAAATTTTAAGTCGATGTGAAGTAGAAAAATTTTAACCACGTGCTCAGGGAGGCCTGAAAGACAATAAAATAATTATATCGGAATTCTAGCTCAATGTTTAAAAAATAGGACTAAATCCTCCTAACCAGCACAACGGTTTTATAATTTCTGGTTATACAGCAATTATGTTTTTTTGTCGTATTATTATAACGGCAAGCACCATTATTTTGTTGTCGGTAACTGAAATATATTATAAATTTATTAAAAGAACATTGTGGCAACTAAATAATAAAAAAAAGTGTTTAATAATATATTTTTAGTAATATTCCGTAATATTTCTACCAGCGCTATAAATTGTATAATTGTTTGTAACAGACAACTGAAAATTTTTTATTTTGATTTAAAATTACATTGAGAAATCATTCTATCAAATGAAATAGCAAAATGGCGGAACCTTGTATTGTTTGTCATAGCGGTTGAAGTCTAGTTTTAGCTTTCATAGTCATTGTATAAGAATAAACATATCTGATTTATGCCAGTGAAGCGAAATCAAAAAAAGTGGTGCAATTAGAAGAAAAGGAAAGAAATGTTATCAAAAAAAAAAACTATGACTTTTATCTCGAATTTAAGAGTGTAGCACGGAAGAAAATTTTTTTCTTTTAATGATGTTATAGGAGGAAAATGAGATAGTTTTGGGTTCAATAAAAAAAGAAGGCTGAAGGGTGAATTTTATAATTTATTTTCTGAACTGGAGAGAGATCAACAACATTTTTTTTAGTATTTCCGAAGGCCACAAAAAGAAAATTGTAGAGCTCTTAAGCGTCCTCGCCACCAAAATACAAGATTTTGCAGTGCAAGGTTATCTGACGAAAAACTTGCAGTTCGTTTAAGGTAAGTAAATAGAGGTTGTTGATAAACGAGGACGCCCGACAGTTCAGTACACATTCACAACTTAACTGATCGAATATTTCTGACAGTTTGAAACCAATCCCTGACTTTCGTGGGAACAGAACTTACGTTAGATTAGCGCGGCCAAGAATAGAAATTGCAGACCACCGGCACGATCTGCAGTGACGGTCGTTGCAGGTGCAGATCCATGCAGATGCTGGTCTAATGTGCGATGCTCCATTAAATAACATGGGGACCTTCATATGCTGTGCAGGTCTATGCTGGTCCGTGCAGGCATAATGTGCGCGCTCTTTTGTATGTAGAATCATAATTTCCAATGTTTTATAGATATTGTCATTTTTCGCTGGTTGTTATAACCAAATTATTTTATAAGCTGCAGCCATTTTGGCACAATGCTGAAAATCATTATGGTATAAAATTATTATAAACGTATCACAAATTTAGCTGGTTTACAAATATTGAATAATCAAAACGAAGACAATTTTGAAAAGTTGTGATGATTTTAATGCATTTGGCGTAAAAACTCATGAAATTTGAAAAAAATCTTTTATTTAATTTTAAATAATCATTTAACACGGAACGCATGTAAAATTCAATAGATATGGGCCATACAAATCATAATAAAATTTTCTCCACAATAAAAACTGCTTTCACAAAGTGCAGTAAAACATATAAAGTACTATCGCGTGATATACCACATAATATTTCAGTTGCAGACACTGTGGTTAAACAGAGATGCATACTTTATATCTTATAGCCAGTTAATAAATAATTGACCTTTATTAATGAATTTTATGGTATGTACGATTTTTGGTTGTATAGTTGCTGTACAGCACATTACACTTCTAGTCAACTGGGCAATACTATGATTTTGTATAAGGTACAGAACAGAATGGTCTCTATTCGTTCGTAAAATCTACGACAAAGTACAATTTATTGTTTATATTAGCTATCTTACCAGCCCAAATAGCGTGCGGCCGTCTCATCGGCTAGATGCTAAAATAAGATCAAATCCATGTAAATTCACGTGTACACATTGTATTTTTATTAAAGTGGAAGTATTTAATTAAAACTAATTGTTCGTAGCATAGAAATTGTCGCGTGCTTTTATAAATGAGTACAACTATATTTTTTTATACATTGCGGACAATTAAAGTACTTAGATACCGAATCTTTGGGGGATTTTGTAGAATTTCCTGGAAAATAAAGAGTTGCAACTTTATATCACATAATTTGCTTTTGTACGCGTTACCAACTAGGTGTAAATTAGTTGGTGGAGGTGATTGTGTATTAATACCTTGTAATTAGTTTAGAATTCAGTTGTATTTTTGGGAATATATTCCGTTAGTGAAATAAAGAAGTTTTGTTTCATTGCTATTAAAATCGAAGGATGATTAATACATATCATTTAAATTTATTGAACAATTACTCATTAACTTTAACATTGACATTTCTCTTAATTTTGTCTTCCTTGGCATTGCTAGATACCTTATCTGCATATTTGGAAATAATACCCAGCTAGCAACGTAGTTCTATAAATTTAGAGTAATAGGAGCTTTATTTTCTCTTAATATTTTATATTTGTATTTAGATTACTAAATTGTTGCATTATTGTGGCACATGAGGCTATTTTGCCTTCAGAAACTAAATTGTTTTTTAAATTTGGTGCAAATACGTTCTTAGAGCATAATTTACAGAACATTTATAAGATAACTGCTAATGTAGCCCTATAAGTGTGTACAATAACACAATTTTAGAGCAACGGCGCTTATAGAATCAAATTGCTGTAAAACCCATGCAAAATAGTGCTTTATAGAATTATACCATCTCCTGTGACACTCTTATAAAATTATTCTGTAATGTCGCTTATAGTTTAATTATATAACTATTGTATAAGGTGTTGTTAAGTTACGATTCTGCTGCGGAAAACAAATTACAAATATGGATGCTGATATCGAACTTAAGAGAAAAAGCTCTTTAAAGCAGTTATAGAAAATAATAATACAGTTGTTATAAAATCATTATAGAGTAAATAAGTTACAAAAGCCCTTTTGTTCCATACCCCCATCTGACGAGACCTGCCTGTAAAAGTACGAAATATTTTGATCAAAGTATAATGGGGAAATTTGTATAACATAGTCGTGACTGGTAGAAATTATTATCTGCTTGCAGAAGGAATATTTCATTACAATATACTACTATATTACGGTAGATAAGATTTATTTGATTACTAATAGAAACTGATTTTCTTATAGAAATTTAGTAACATATTTAAATTAAACCATTCCAAACCTTATTCATTTACACTTCTAGATGTTGAAGTTAAACAATTTTATTAGCTTTATTAAATAAGATTGAAATAATTGATATTATCACAATACAATCTGCCAACACTGGATATTAAGTGGCATAGAGCTGTTATAGTAGTTGCTTACGAAGCATATTTGCTTTATAATTATTGCAATCGACACAAAAATATCATATTAGTGAGCCATATGTCGCCATATTATGAAGAAAGAAAACAAATCTTAATTAAAAATATATACAATATAAATAGGTGAAATGACATTAATAATATGGATATACTTTCTGACTATTTTATATACAGTTGGTTGTTAAATTCATCAATTTAGAAAACATTTTTTATTTATTACATTTCTAGCATAATAATAGGAAATATAAGGTTAACTGAGGGCGCGTCAAAAAATTACCATTATGTACTACACATTTCACGATAAAACTTTTTCCGCATTAAAATGTACTGCTCCCTGATGGACAAACCAACAAAGCAATTGTAATGATGCGAGTACTCTTATGCAGGCTGATAGGTCATCTTCTATCTTGGTTTTTATTGGCTCATCCATATTATTTCTAATATGTGCGATGCAGAAACATTTTATTTTTAAAAGATACAATTAAACGATTTTAAAGTTCTCTTAGTAGAACACCATGCAACACAAAAATTGTATAACGAAGTGGTATAGAATTTTTGTGAGATTGCTTTGTAACTGTGTTATAAAAATTCTTTAAGACCTGTGAGAATTCTATAAGTATATCCTGCAGACCTTACAGAATAGTTTAAAGAACTAAAAAGTTCTATAGAACGGTGCCCATTTTTATGGTATAAGTGTTGTAAGAATGTTTTGAAAATGTTCTTAGAACAAACATTGTTCTATAAAATTTGCTCTGGAAACGTTTTTACGATTTTTATAGAACAGGAAATTGTTAGCTGGTAGTATCTAATATATCTGCTTGTATGGAAGATCTTAACTTAATTTTTCTTCATATATTTTCAGGTATTAACAATATTGTGTGAAACTAACTACTATACAGGGTGTTCACAAGCTATATGACAAGCTTTGGCAGATGATAGCTGGGTTAATGTCAAATATTTTTTCTTATATGTACATACGTCCGATTCGTTTTTTACATACCGACGAATATACCCAAATAGACATCAACTTGCCCACACAGTCTTTGCATCATTTCGTAGACTTCAAAAAGAAGGTAACCCCGATCCAAAAATGCTATTCGTCCTAGTGAAGTGAAAGTGCAAAATGAAGAAGACATAATAGATGTTGATGTTGACAAGGCTTCAATTAGTGGTCGGCAAGTAACCTCCATTTATCGCCAAATTCTGTACGGCGTGTATTGATCAGAGAAATGTTACATCTGTTTCATCACCAAAATGTACAAGCGTGACATGCTGGAGATGCTCCTCAACGATTAGAATTGTGTCGATGGTTACTTCAACAATATGCACAAAATGATAAATACATTTCGATTGTCATGTGATCTGATGAAACGTATTTTACTAGGGACGACATAATTGAATCTCTATTATCTATATCTATTAAAACAACAATCAAACTGATATTCTCGAATGTCGCATATTTAAATTTTTAGTAGAATTTTCAACGAGTGGTTTCAGCTAATCAGCTTTAGATATCGAATGTGAGAAAACGGAAAATATCTGTCATCTGTCATACTCATATTAAATAAATATCACAAACGCTTGAAAACGGCCAACCAAAAATAAATGTATTTGCTACAGAAACTCTAGCACAAATTGGTTGCAATAGAAGAAATTTTTTATAAAAGATGGCTTGTGTTTGATTTAGACTATGGTTAGATTATCTAAAGACTTGGTAAATGATTTGAGATAATTACCGTTTTCATTGCTTAAAAAAAAACTTAAACGTTAAAAGTAAGTAGTAGTTTTTCGTTATTAGTCGAAGCAATGAAGCACTAAAAAGGCCAAAGATAGGAAATCTTTTAGGATAGGACGTATCGGAATGCGGTTTTTTGCATTCCCTTGAAAAAATTATTTATATCATTCGTACCTACTTTGTACCTATTACAAACCGGAAGTTGCATTGCTGCAGGCAAATATGCATGCAAAAAATGCATCTTTTGAGAGGCCTTTTGGCAAATTTAATAACTTCGTAAATAAGAGTCAGAATTGGCTCAAGTCGGGTACCCGGGGGTTTTCGAGGTCGCTGATCACGATTATGATGTTAAAATTGACCCCCCGAACACCTGGAGCTCAGGAACGCCGACGAACGTCATCTCCGGGGACTATCCCGAACTTTATGCGAGAGGAGAGAAACTGGGCACCCGGGTGTTTTTTGGGTCCCTGAATTCGAACACCCCACGGACACCTGGTGGGCCCCAACTTGGACGCGGACGTCATCTTCGAGAATTTTTCTGGAAATATCGACAATAACGAACCGAAAATCGTTTTGTGTGCGCTGAATTCGAATTTTATATTGAAAACGACCACCCGAACACCTGGTGCGCACTAACCTGGCCCTGAACGTCATCCCCGAGGATTTTCCAGACATAATTGAAAAAACCACCTGAAAATCGTTACGGGGGGTTTTTTGGCTCGCTGAAATCAAATATGGCACTGGCCATCACCCCACGGACACCGGGTGCACCCTAACCTGGCTCTGAACGTCATCCCCGAGGGGTTTCCAGACACAATTGAAAAAGACCAACCAAAAATCGTCCCATAATTTCATACATTCATTCATGGGTAACTCTCCCCCGGGGCCCTCAAAAAATGTGATTCAGTCCTGGAAAAACGACTGGTTGGTCTTTTTCAATTGTGTCTGGAAAACCCTCGGGGAAGACGTTCAAAGCCAGGGTAGGGCGCACCAGGTGTCTGTGGGGTGTGCGTTGGTACTATATTTGAATTCAGCGACCCGAAAAACCCCCAGTAACGATTCTTGGTTGGTCTTTTTCAATTGTGTCTGGAAAACCCTCGGGGAAGACGTTCAGAGCCAGGGTAGTGCGCACCAGGTGTCTGTGGGGTGTGCGTTGGTGCTATATTTGAATTCAGCGACCCGAAAAAACCCCAGTAACGATTTTTGGTTGGTCTTTTTCAATTGTGTCTGGAAACCCCTCGGGGATGACGTTCAGAGCCAGGTTAGCGTGCACCAGGTGTCCGTGGGGTGTTGGCCGGTGCCATATTTGATTTCAGCGATCCAAAAAAACCCTCCGTAACGATTTTCGGGTGGTTTTTTTCAATTATGTCTGGAAAACCCTCGGGGATGACGTTCAAGGCCAGGTTAGGGCGCACCAGGTGTTCGGGTGGTCGTTTTCAACATTAAATTCGGATTCAGCGCACACAAAAAGCCCCCATAACGATTTTCGGTTCGTTATTGTCGATATTTCCAGAAAAATTCTCGAAGATGACGTCCGCGTCCAGGTTGGGGCCCACCAGGTGTCCGTGGGTTGTTCGCCGATGGTATATTCGAATTCAGCGACACAAAAAACCCCCGGGTGCCCAGTTTCTCTCCTCTCTCGCATAAAGTTCGGGATAGTCCCCGGAGATGACGTTCGTCGGCGTTTCTGAGCTCCAGGTATTCGGGGGGGTTTGAACATCACAATCGTGATCGGCGACCTCGAAAACCCCCGGGTACCAGACTTGAGCCAATTCTGACTCTTATTTACGAAGTTATTAAATTTGCCAAAAGGCCTCTCAAAAGATGCATTTTTTGCATGCATTTTTGGCTGCAGCAATGCAACTTCCGGTTTGTAATAGGTACAAAGTAGGTACGAATGATATAAACAATTTTTGCAAGCGAATTTAAAAAACCGCATTCCGATACGTCCTATCCTAAAAGATTTCCTATCAAAATGCTTCATTGCCTCGACTATATTTATTTGTCACAAAGAGTAATCTGAAAAGGAAATATTGTCTCATGTCAGCAGTACATAAGCTAAAAGCATTAAGCTTGTAATTGTATTTTAGATATTAACTGCTTAAACTATTATGCCACCTGCAGCTATCAAACTTCTGTGGATATAAATATAAATCTGGGTGTTAGGTCTCAGTAAAAATATGTTTTGTTATTTTGTATAATATATTGAATTTAATGTTGGATGTGTAAATCTAGATTAACTGGTAGAATGCAGCACAGGTTATTAATCACATTGCACCGCGTTTACCTCTAGGATTTTTATATAAATAAAGAATCCATTTCATTAGGAATATCTTGTTTTATTTTACCTTAGGTTTATGTAGGTACAACTAAGTGCAAAATGTTTCGGTATTTAATATATAAGCTTAGAATAGATTTAAATAATATATGAATACATGTAATATAAGAATATAAATATTCATTGTATAAGTGAATTTACCTGCAGAATATTTTGTAGCTGCAAAGCAATCCAAATCCATAAAATGACAAGGTATTTTTTACAGCTGATTTTGCTTAAAATATGTTGATTTGGGCAGATTTCCCAGTTGTGGCTTTGAGAACGGTTGGCGAGAAATTTCTAAAAGGACTAAGAGATCCTTACGTACCATAAAACGGTGTTATCAGGCGTGGACAAAGAGCGACATACACCAGCCATCGCAGAGAAACCACAGAGTGTGAAGAAAATATGGAATGACATATGGGGTTCCACCGATTCCTGAATGTAGCGTTGGGCTGTCGTGTTGCCTCTAATGAATATTAGTAGTGATCTGCTACCATATACGATAGCACCTGATACCATAACGCCTACTATATAATAGACATGACGTTATCTGTCAAATTGTGGGTCCCGTCTTTCACCACGTCGCCTTCTCACCCTTGCACGACAATTGTGCATCCCCAGGCAGAAAAGATGACCTGATTCCATACTGTATTATCAGCATACCGACCATTCCCCCACGTTTTTCAAACCTGAGAACTAATAGTCGCAATCTACCATCTTTACGCTCTGTGGTTCCTCCACGCGGCCGGTGCCTCTTGCTTTGTGTCCACGGTCTTCCTGAGTCCATTCCTGGTAACAGCGTACTATGATACCTGTTAGTCTTTTTAGAAATGTAACTCACCGCCAAACCTGCTTGGCGTAAACCAACAATCTAACCTTTCTCTAAGCTATTAAGGAAATCTGCCCAAATCTACGTACTTTAAGCATAATCAGTGTTGTCATGAATGTTTAGCAACATAATGCTACGTTATCAAAGTACGACCTATGCAAACCTTAGAAAAACTTAACACATAAACCTGAAAATATTTTACTGTCACCGACAGAAGTAAACAAGCAAAACGTGATCAAAATAAAATGATATTTAATGAGTGTTAACCTTTCTTTGTCACGTGGTACCTATATAACACTGATAACAGTTATCCATTATTTGTGGGAACCACCCTACAAGAATGTTTAAAACTTCCTACGTTTAACCTTTAGAATCTATATTTTTCACTTCTATATCTAGGTACTATTAGTTCAAGGACGGACGAAGGGTCGAACATGGAGTTAATGAAACAAAACGATGTTGATGTAGGCTGAGAAAAAGGACAAATCTTTTAATCTTGGAGACTGCTGAACCGCTCTAAAATATTCCGTCACTTTCAAACACCACTTCCTTCCAAGTGACTATATCTTATTAAGCCATGACAAAGTGTACGCGGAATAATGAAAGAAAATTTGAGGCAAGATGTCGAATATAAGGTAGCGTTAATAACAATTTCAATAAAGCATGTTCAATCACGTTGATGATTTCCCAAGTTTTATTTTTTCCAGAGTTGTATACGACAGCTTTATTTCTTTTCCTATAGGTGTTGTGGAGGCGTATAAATCATAATATAGACAGATTTTATTAATTAAGGAAAAGTATCACTTTTCTTTCATTAAAGCATCCTTCACTACTGTGTAGGAAGTTTCAAGTTCCTCTTATTGTGTCCCAGAATAACCTTTATTCTTTGAAGTTAAATTGGACCTCTTTCCTTCAATCTCAAAAGTGGAGTATGGTAGCGAAATACTTCTAGATCTTGTTTAACTTGCGCTTTAAGATTTCCACTTTTGGAGTGCCCAGTAAGCTAATTTTTCTTCGCAGAGAACCATTAAATCCCTCTTAATTAACAAGATAAATTGCTGTGGATACATTATAAGAATTTAGCTAATTTAATTCAACAAAAGAACCTGACATTAGTAAGTAACATCCACTAATTACCTTTTTTTTTTTTCTTGTAAGCCTTTTACGACACATGAAAAACTAATGTAATGGCGTCACAACAGTACAGTATAAGGATTTTATAAAAAAAATTACGATATCGGTTCCATTTTTCATGACGCATCTATTCCAAATTCTTTTACATAAGTTCTGAACTCTGTGCAGGCAATTCCGAATACTGAAATCTGATTTTAGTATTAACTTTTTTGCGATAGTGCTTACATTAATTTTTATGTGAAGTATGAAAAATGGTTTCGTGTATAGTAACTCTAAGTTGATGGATATCGTTTTAATTTATAATAAAGTAAGACAAAATGCTTTAACAGCTTCTCGTTTGTACACAGAACGATTTGCTAAAACGACATGTGCTAAATGCAGCTACTTTTACCGAGGGGTGTGATACTGGAAATTTGCAGACAAATCGTAGAAGAGTTGGAGATCCAGGACGTCCACGGCGTATTGCAGCATTCTGGGCAGCACATTTTAGACTGGTGAAGAGAAGAAATGACTCAATCAACAGTGTGGCGTATCATATGCAAGGCTCTATTATATCTCTACCATGTACCAGAAGCAAAATGCTTAAAATCCCAGATTTATAGCTGAGGTGTTAGCTACTTATAGATGAAGCTACTTTTACACGGGATGAGACGTATAACATTCATAATACTCATGTTTGGGTTTTTGAAAATCCGTGCGCCATTCAACGGGATGATTTCCAACAACGTTTTTCCTTAAAGGCTTGGGCAGAGATTGTCGATGGTCTCTTGATTGGATTATTAATATTACCAAATTGAATGGATGGTGTTTAGATCTCAAGTTCCTTCGAAATTATATCCCTGGACTTGTGCAAGATGTGCTATAGCTATCCGAATTCGAATGTGATTCTTGCACGATGGTGCTCCCCTTCATTTTTGAAAGTACCTTAATGAATTTCATGACGATGGCTTGGACAAAGAGGACCAGTACCATGTCCGCCACAATCTCCTGACTTAAGTTCTGTGGGGATATTTAACAAATGAATGGACACTATTGATTGTGCATACGTTGGCCAGTAAATAGGTAACAACTAGTATTACCGCTTGTTTTATAATTATAGTTGTAGGAGACACTACGAGAACAAGACTTGCATTGTACTAGGCCGAACAGCATTTAGAATAACTTATGTAATGGTGACAAATAACTTCTCTACACATTATTAAAGATAGTCATCCAGTTGTCAACGATGTCAACGTCCATATCGTAATTTTTTTGTGATGCAAGTATTTATATTAACTTTTCAAATATCAAAAATGGCTTACATTTAGCGACTCACAGTTGATAGGTATCGTTTTAATTTATGGTAAAGTAAAAATGCTTTAACAGAACGATTTCCCGGTAAACTTGTGCCAAATGCAGCAACTTTTACAACTGTGTGCAGTGAGTGTAAGTGTAGTGCAAACGTAGGTGTGATGCGGGAAATTTGCAACTGAATCGTGGAAGAGATGGAGGTCTAGAGTGTCCACGGCGTATTGCAGCAGTGTGACGTATAATACACGAGGCTCAATTATATCCGTACCATGTACAGCGTGTCCAAGCAGTAATAGCAAAGGATTGGACGAGGAGGCCGGTACCATGGCCTTCACGATCTCCTGACTTATTAATTATTGGGACCTATTTTTATGGGAATATTTAAAACATGTAGTATATTGCACCGAAGTGGACACGATTGAAGATCCGAAACACGATTTCGATTCCAATTGGCCAAAAACTTTTCGAGCACAAATACGGCTTTGGCTTGAGAATGCACCTTCAACCTAACCTCATCCCGGAATCCATCTTTCAGGTCCTATAGAGGCTATTTTTGGCCCCTGGGGCCAATTCCAGACGTGAAGGGCCATTTCTGAGCTCGGGATGGGATTTAGCGTCGAAAAATACATGGGAATACATATGTCCGACCCACAAGTCCGAACACTTTTTTTTTTTGTCGGGCTGTGTTATACGCCTTATCAGGTTTTACAGTGTACCAGTTCCCAGTGCCGTGTGGAAGTGAGTTTTTAAATCATTTTTGAACTGTTCTTTTTGATTTTATTTTTACAAAATTGTATTTGTAATTGTCTTCTGTACATACAAACATTGTTTTAGATTCATTCTCAATCACCCTGTATATTTTTCCTATATATATCTAAACCAATATATTTACACATATAAAACTTTGTATGCGTTTTATTATTCCATTTTATTGAATTCCCCAGTAATAAATAGATCTCATAAAATAAAATTATAAAGATTTTAGTGCCTTAATAAATTGAAAACCAACGCGCCAATTCAATCTCAATTTGAAATATATCTCTGGTTGTAAGCAATCATGATTTAATATGACGTGTATTCCACGATTTGGCAATTAGATCGTTGAAGCAATTACAAATTTTATGTTAGAGTAACTAGTAGGTTTTATCGTATCACGTGTCGGCGTATTTATTTTTATTAACAGGGGACTACCAGCATTTTAGCTATTGTTCGATAAATGACCCAAGGATAGATTAAAAATTCAGTTGTTATCGCTGAATAGAATACTGTACGTGGACAAAATAAATACATACGTCACAGCAGGTGAATTCCATAAACACGCTAAATAAATATCATTTCGATAAAGTTTATTTTAATTACTTCTCGTTCTACAGTGCCTTCGAAAAGTAACAAATAAATTAATTATTTTTGAGATTGAGTAGTTTTCGAAAAAATCCCCTGGCACGTCAATTTTGATTTTTAAAAAGGCACTTTTTAACATACGACCCATATTTTTTTAAATAGCAACCCCCAATTTTAACCATGCCATTTGAAAGAGCGTGTCATTCTACATACATACATCATGAAAAATTATGGTGTTACACAACAGAAATTTTAAGAAAATAATGTTTGAAGATTTTAAAATTGAATTTTCACAATACTGTGCATCTCCCCATTATGCAACACCTGTCCGTGCTTATTTAGATGAGCTGTTCCCGAATCGTTGGATAGGGAGAAGGCGGCCGATTGAGTGGCCAGCCAGATCGCCGGATTTGACACCCCTAGATTATTTTTTGTGGGGATACTTAAACGGCAAAGTATACGTTACTGGACCGGTTAATTTAGAAGATTTAAAAGCAAGAATTCGTCACGAGATACATCGTATACCTCCTGAAGTTATTGATAATGTCCAAAAAGAATTTATTAATCGTCTTGGCTATTGTCAGGCAGCCAACGGTGCACAATTTAAACATTTAATTTAGTCGATTTTTTACATAACCATTATCATTTTCAGTATAATTATTTGGACTAACTATTTGGACTGCCTAACTTTATGAGCACATTCTCAAGTAGTTTCGGCAAGTTATGTTCCAAAAATTGCACAATTTAAGCCAGTCATTGAGTCTGGAAAAGGAATGGGTTCCATAAGCATACCGTTAACAAAACCGGCGTAAAAATTTAAGGAAAATCTCTGTTGGAAATTCAACCGACGAATATATATGGGGATTTTCCATGGCCCATACGTACTTATTTCAAAAAAATGTTTATCCTGTTGCTAGTAAAAACTAATTAATCCGTTAATTTAATAAATTTAGTAAAATGTTCATCACGAGCCTCCTGTAAAAGCCGCTCGAAAAAATGTTCTTTTTGGAGTAGTTTAAAATTATCTACAGTGTCATTTGATATGCATAAACTTATATAAATAATCTAACTCTGCGAATCTAGAAGGTCCATGACTCTTTGTTGACTTCCTCTCGTTCTACCCCTTGCTTTTTTATTTCAGCGGGAAATTTGTAGTTGTATGACTTTGTCCACATCTGTCTTCCATCCTATTGGTGTCGGTCGCCCTTCCCTCCTTTTATCACCAATTGTTCTCGTTATTGCCATTTTTGGTGTACTTATCCCTAAAATCCTCTCAATTTGCCTCTTTTACCTTCTACCACGCTTAGTATGCCGCCTTGTATAAGATTTTTATATCCTCATTCGTTTTTCTGACCTACCCTTTTTCTGTTCCTTTTCCTCAATATTTTCCTCTCCCACACTAGTCCTGTTTGTTCTGCTTTATTCAACATCTACGTTTAACTGGCATATGTGTATGTCTTATCTTTATTTGCCTAAAAATATATCTGCAGTCTTGCGTATACATTTCCTCACATTATTTTGTCTACCCTTATTTTCGGTTCTCTGACAAATATAGTTCCTAAATATGAAATTGTTATCTTCAAATCTGTATGTTTCTTTCTATTTGTGTCTATTTTCAAAAATCTGTCTTTATAATATTCTTCTGCACCCCATTCTACGTACTTCGTTTTTCCATAAACTTCTTTTGAGATATTTTTGGTAGGTACTAATTGTTGGATCTTCTTGAAGGGTATCTAAAATGTGTTCCTAAATTGTACCATGCTGGATATTCTAGGTCTTCCAGCGTGTCCGCCATGATTTACTTTTAGATTTACAGTCTCTCGAGCCCTTCCAACAAGATAAATAAATATACAAACTGCAGGAAAATCGCAATGGAAATTCTTCGGCGTTTAATCGAGACACTGCGGCGGCATTATGATGACGTTCCTCGTATGCCAACAACATATCAACCAATTCGTTATTAGAGTAATTATGGACTATTGGCAAATACTAAACCGTTTGTCAGACACGTAGAATTAAAAATTGTGACTTTTTTAAACCGTTGCCGTCGTGTAAACTGAATTTTTCCTTCTAAACGTTTCGTTCTATTTCTTTGTTAGGGTTTACTCTCTCTTTCTTCATTAGTTCCTGCCACAGAACACTACTCTCTACTAATCTTTCTCCCTCCCACTTCTCCCTGACTGGCATGTCCCGTGACATGATTTAGATTTTATAATGGTAACGCAAGCTTTTAGAATAATTTCGTGTTCCTATGGCCAAAAACGTACAGTGCCCATAGTGTGTGTTTCTTCTAGATCTTCCTTTTGGTTCTAGTTTTTCTTTTTTTACTCTCTAGTTCATTCCATCAGACATTGTTCATTAATATTTTGCCTTTCATCCGTTTCGTCACCTACCCATCGCATTTAATTAAACTTTGCAAGTAACCGAAGAAGAAAATCTAACCTCTAAAAAAGTTACATGTCTTGAAATGACACTAAGTAAGAATATAGCAATAAGATATAAGTCAATAGACCACTAATAAAATGAACGTGTTTCATTCTACTTAAAACATCAGGAACAAAGTTGAAATACTATTGCAGAAGCACTGTGCACATATTTATTATTCAGGATCGGACCTAAAGTTCCTCGACAAGTGCAATAGAGCATGTAATAGAAGTCGCAGCGAAACTCCATTAAAAGTAACACGAACATCAGACATCTGGAGGGAAAGAAAATAAGCCGAAAACCGCGGTATTTGGGCGTGCTTTATATAAAAGCGCAGGCCGTTTCAAAACGCCAACAATGTAAATCGTACAACCACAACGAGCATAAAGTATAATATTTGAGATATCCTCGAAGAATAAAATCCATTTCCCAGATTGTGGAACGTGACTATCCTTTGGTACATTTTTCTCCAGTTCCGCATTTTTTCTCGGTCTTGCACTTTTTACTGGAGATGTCACTTCTAAATTTTCTCACTGCACCAACACGGATTTGCATAAACGTGTGAAATATAATGGTTTATTTCTGAGTTTGCTCGAAAGCTAAAAATCTAAAAATCGTCATTTCCCTTGCCTTCGTGTGTACTTTGAGAGCAGAGGTTCAAGTTCTTAAACATATCGAATATCCAATTAATGAGCTCCATTTTACATTCTTTTTCTGTAATTCAAAACCTCTTAGGTAAACCCTAAATATTGTTAGATGTAGGCGAAATTCAAGTTGCTACGTGATATATAAACGTATGAAGGTATCGAAATAATTTTAAAACGCTTTGAAACTGGATACAGGGTTAACTATGACTAAGTACAAATATTTTAAGAGGGGATAGAAAAAAATAAGAATTAACGGAATTTCGTTTAAAAAAATTTCCAAACTTATTTATAAAGCGAGAAAAAATTTGTTCGATATTACATTAAATCCTTATTTAACGCCGCCAATGCGAGAATCAGAGTAGGCAACCAGCAAGCAACCATCATGCAACAATCGGCAGTCGGTCCAGTCGAGTCAGTGTCGCTGTCATGTTATAATTTAATTTCTGTGCTTACGTTGTAGTTTTGTGTTCTTCTTCAGTTTTTAGTGACTTATTTTAATTTTAAACGTTTTATAGTTAATAAATAAAGGAATATGTGTCGGATACCGATATTTTCCCACAATATAGTTCGCCGGTTTGTTTTTCTAGGTTATGGGACAAGACTACCGCGGGTGTTAAAAGTTTTCTGTTATCTATTAGAACCTACCTACTCATTCCTTTCTTCGATTTTGTTATAATACATAGGCATTGTATCTAACTGTACCTACGGGAAGTGTGTTTATCGGCAGTGAGTGAAAATGTAGTTTTACCAGTTTGTAACCAAATAATGAAAAACGAATGCAAAATACTGGAGTTAACTGGATTAACTACCTATCAGGTATTATTACTAATAAGAATGTTAATTTTTGTCGTTTCTCCATTTAGAAACACTGCAAACGACCGCATGGTAGTAGTACATTGTTAACAGATGTAAAGTCAACTATGGATCTAAGCTATAAGCCATCTCAGTCGATACTTATCATAGGCGCCGACTTTCCGTAGGAAAAAAGAGTTTTGCCCCATTTTTTAAATATCCAGCTAAAATTCTGGAATAACTTTTTTATTGACTCCCTGGGCACGTGGTTAAAATTTTTATATTTAGTCATAGTTAACCCTGTAGATATTGAAATTGCAAATATTTCGTTCTTGTTCTCAACGATATTCTTATACCACTTTGGTCAGCCGTAACATTTTAATATACAGGATGATCTCAAATAATGTGCAAAAAATTGGAGGCAGATTGTACAGTGTATCTCAAACTCGATAATTTGAGCCTACTGTGAGGGTACAAAAAATTAAAATACAATTAGGGATACGTAATGTCTAGCTGTATTAACATTGTTTCTTACCCTTCGGCCAATTATTTGATTTCTCCAAACAGAAAATGCATCTTCATTTCGTCTCCAATCTGGTAACCGTTCTATGATCAGGAATGAGGCGCCCTGGATAAGATATATAATAATAATAATTTATTGATAACGTCAATAGTCGTTTCTGTCAAATCCCAAAGATAATACTTTCTATTGAGAATGGAGCTTACCTCATCTCATTAAACACAATTTATGTTTCAGTAAACATATACATCAACTAAAGTTTACTGCAAAATAATTACAAATAAACTAATGACTTGAATATTCAATAAAATACTTTACTGACAACAAGTGATGTAATCACTTGTCAGTGGTATACATGTGCAGAAATGTTACTTTACCTGTGAATATTATTTAAGACACCTACACCAGAAAAAAAATATTTACGGTAATTATTATTTTTTTATCAACATGGTTTACTTGAAGGATTTTTCTAAGTGCGGGTTGTCACATATTCCAAACCTATTTGCTGAGCAAAACTTAAATACCGTGAGTTAAAAAAAATTGTTGTCAATTATGCTTCATTTTGTGTGATTTACAACAAAACAAACTCTGTATATTTGTTTCTTATTCAGGAACATAATTTAGTTCTATATTACTAAGTCCTAAACCAATCTTACTTTTGAAAGAAAATCCTGCAAAAAAACCCTTTTATCAAATAATAAAAAACAGTTCCGTTTCACTCACACATAAAAACAGGATAAAAACATGCTACGCGCATGTAAACTCCTTCGAGTCCTGAATTTTTCAAAATATATGGCTATAAACAGCATCGCCGAGCTTGAGAGAGTCATGGAGGCTCTACATTATAGCCAACCGTTATCACTTTGCAACCGCTAGCGTTTCACTCATTTACCAGGGGATTTATAAATAATTTAACCGCGGGTTGAAGTTCAGCAGTTTAAATTCTACTTGGGAGCGCACGATTCGTTTGAATTTTTGCAATATTTATCCAAAAAGGCACGGTGGAAGCATAGAGATGTATACATATTTCAGTTTAAGCACCTGTAAGCCAACTTACCCGATGTTATAATGTAGATTTCTTAAGTAGATCTCCCTGAAACAAAAAAAAACATGATTGTAGTCGTATAATTCCACATGGAGACGCTAGGAGTAGAAAAATACTATTATTATATTTACTAAAAAGGCGACACTTGGTGGAAGCACAAAATGGCCTTACACTCCAAGTAATATACAGGGTGATTCACAACTTATCTAATAGAATTTGGGAATAGATGCGTCATAAAAATTGGTGAATATCGTAAAAAATACATAGAAGGGCTGCTGTAGTCTCTAGCCAGGCGATCTGATTACTTACGGTATTAACATTTTTGTGATGCAAATATTTACATCAGTTTTTCAAATATCAAAAATGACTTACTTCCAGAACAACTCGCAATTGATAGAGAGAATTTATGGGGAAGTGAAAATGCTTTAGCAGAACGATTTCCTGGTAAATATGTTCCAAATGTAGCTACTTTTACAACGGTGTGCAGTGAGTGCAAGTGTAGTGTAACTGTATCGTGGAAGAGATGGACGTCCAAGGCAATCATACACAAGGCTCAATAATATACTCGCGACAAGAATTCAGACGACTTACGTCATACGAACAAATGAATAATTTATCATATTTATATCAAAATATTTCAGAAACTGCAACTGATAGTAATAAAACTATACACTACACTAAAAGTTTGCATTATATATTGCACCAAATTGCAAAAAATAATTGTTTTTAACGCGACCAAATATCGAAAATTACGTTGACAATAAAAACAAATGTGCCGTGACGTAAGACGTCTGAATTCTTGACGCGAGTATATCCGTACTATGTACAACATGTCCATGTATTTATACCAAGGGATCGTACAAGGAGGACCGGTACCGTGGCCGCCATGATCTCCTAATTTGGACTTATTGTTGTGGGGATATTTAAGAAATGATACATATTGCATCGAAATGGACACTATTGGTGATTTACACGAACGTATCACAGCTGCTGAAAATCTATATATATATATATTATATATATATATATATATATATATATATATATATATATATATATATATATATATATATATATGGTTGTAAAATTTCTCCGGGTTCCTCTCCGCGATGAATCTGCATGGTCTTCAAAAGAACCATTTGTTTGAAGACCATGCAGATTCATCGCGGAGAGGAACCCGGAGAAATTTTACAACCACATATAACACCCGCGGAAGCCTACGAATTAACATATATATATATATATATATATATATATATACAAAGTTATTTTTATTATTTATTTTTTTTTATAATTTTATTTTTTAAATATTTTATTATATATTTAATGTCAAATTTTGAATATTAATTTTGTTGGGCGCCTTGATCCTTTTTTATGTATTATGTTTTATGAGTGTATGTTGTGTTTAAGCTATACTTTTTCAATACAAACCTTTTATTTTAAATTAATTTTTTTTTTAACTTTTTGTCTTACCTTATTTATACAATTTTTTATTATCTATCCCTTGCAAGACACAGTTTCACAAATCAAGCAGCAAAAAGAAACTTAACTCAGGAGTCGGTTCAGTTACACAAATAAAGATTACTGGTTTTTGGTTTTAAAATTAACTTTAAAACAATAAAGAATATTTTCTTATTAAGTCTGCTCCTCTGATGATAATTTTACCAAACCACTATAAGTTAGAACTTTGTTATTTAAGTTAATTAAAATGTTAGAAATTATACTAATACATATTCTTTAACTTGTAATGGTGGTTGCATTAATACAGGAAGTATTTATTTAATATGATAATACAGAGTCCTAATATATTACTAAAATAATGGCTGTTCATGCATGACAGATATTAATAGTTCCAGTGAAATTTGTGAATATGGTCGTTATATTTTCCTGGATTAGACTTATTTTATACAAGTAAGTCCTGTGGGTTATTCTTAATACTTTGCAAAGATTGAAAGAATTGAAATCTGTTTTAAATTTACTATAGCTATAGAAATTTAGGGTGCACTTTATTTTTTTAAGGTACCTGATGTTGGAAAATTTTTTCATGTTCCTTTCTGGAAGCTGGAAACTGTCTGGAAACTGCAAACTATCTTGTAGGATTCTATGGAACTGCCAATTTTCCTGGAGATGATTGATATTTTTCTGTATTGGCAAAATAACTTTCCTAGAGGCTGGAGACTAGTAAATTTTGCTGGTGAGTCGATATTTTCTTGATTTATACTTTTTTGTTCTAATAAAATTTGCAGATTTTCGGCAGCTCTCTTGCGATGCTGCACCTTGTTCTAAACCCAAGCCGTAACTATCAACAACTTCTTTGTTTTTTCTGTAGATTGCCATGTTAAAAGGTCCATTCACATAATTTTTCCACAGTCTTTGGATGTCTTTTTATGCACATTATCACAGCACTACTTATAACTAATATATTTTTTAAATGTCCTTTTGTTTTAATTGTACAATTTTAATTATTTTATTTATGAAAATAGTCTTTATTTGGTGTTTTAGGTCATTTACAAGGGATTCTTGTAAAGTCACCTTTACTTTTGACAGTTCTGGAAATTAATTCTTATAATTTGACATTTAAATTTATTTTTTATGATATGATTTATTTTGAATGGAAATATCTTTAATAATGTTACTCGTCTGCCTGTTTATTATATGTATATCAGATTAATCTATAGACTTTCACCTTTCATTCAATATATGGTGTTCTGAGTTTAAATTCCTTTTCTTTATGTACTGAGTGATAACAATTGTCAACGTCATGCAAATTTGTGAAATTTATCTTTTTACTTGATAATAAAATTATTAAATTATTATTTTTTATGCTATGTAATATTATTTATTCTTAGTAACTTTATATCCAGAATATCTAAATTAACAATTCTGTGTATTTTTTATAAACTTACATTGATAATTATTAATTTTATTCAACTTTAAGTTCGGTCAGGTATTATTTTCATTTGATTTTCTATGTGCATATTTCAAATTGTTACAATATATATATATATATATATATAAAACAAAGTCGTGTTAGTTACACCGTTTATAACTCAAGAACGGCTGGACCAATTTTTATGATTTTTGTGTCTTTGGATTTGTCTTCGTCGGGAATAGGATAATAAGTATTAATATAAGAGGGAAAACATCAGTGATAACAGTGATATGTTATAACAAAACGCAACTGACCGCTATCATTCATTCTGACAGCTCACTGTCGACGAATCGAGCGGATTGTTTCATTGCCTCCAAATTTCTGTAATTTTGTCGCATCGAAAGACGAACTCATGAATAAAGTATTGCCGAACATCATTGGTAATCACAAAAATAACGAATGGTTGAGTGAACGAGCAATTTTGGCAGCTAAGAATAAAGATGTGGATGACTTAAACTTCGTAATTCAGAATGGAATCAATGGTACACTTCATTCAAATCTATTGACTGTGTAACAAATGAAGATGAAGCCACCAACTATCCTATTGAATTTTTAAACTCCTTGGATGTGCCTCACTTACCACCGCACAATTTGCGACAAAAGGTTAGCTCGGTAGTAATCATGCTTCGAAACCTAAACCAACCAACTGTGATTTACCCGACGATACTTAAAATAAAATCAAAGGTGAGGAAGTTCTCATTCCGATATGCCGTTTGAGTTTAAACGACTTCAATTTCTAATTCGTCTTGCATTCGCCATGACGAATAACAAATCACAAGGCCAATCCTTGAATGTTTGTGGTGTAAATCTAGAAAATGCATGTTTTTCTCATGGTCAATTGTACGTGGCATGTTCACGAGTCGGGAAACCATATTCTTTATTTGTTCTTGCGCCTGATAACAAAACGAAAAATGTTGTATATCACAGGGTGCCTCACTGAAGAGTGCAACCCACCAATTCCCATATATTTTATTATACTAATATATTAAAAAATTGAACTTAATAATCTTGTATTCATTTTAAAATCCTAAATGTGCTCATTCATTATCCAACTATAAATTTTCTTTATCCGAAACTGTAATGTTAAGGCTACAGGAGTGTTCAATTTTGAAAATTTAAATCCCTTCCGGAACCTTTTTGGTCTAAGTTTAAGAAGTTATCGAGCGTTTGACTCAATTACTAGAACTTGGACGTGTCCCTTCAGAGTACAGTTTGTACTGTTTTTAAATTTCTATTATGAAATGGCGATCTTAAACATACATCTCTTTGAAAATAGAACTTTGAAGTGATACACCTAAAATGTACACTTCTTAAAGTAGCTGAAACTGAAAGTATCTAACTCTTTAGTTAAACAAGTGACAAATGGAACTAACCCATCAACTTTCCGGCCACTTAAAGGTGGTAGCAACGCTACAATAATGTTATTTCGCCACTTTACCTTAAATCGCCTTAACCTCAAAATTCCACTATATGCAGTTCATGTCAACATCTTACATTTCGCGCATTTTTATATCTAGTGTATATGTACAATAAGTTTGTCTACAAATGAGAAAAAAGATATCCTGTATTGTTCCATATCAGTGGGGAAAATGACGGAACATTATTCTAACCAGAAAGATAAACTTTAAGACGCAATCCAACCAATACTCCCGAAGACATTTGGTCTTTGCTTTACTTTGCTTTTTAAAATTCTCAGAAATATGAAATTTAAAAGATGCTCTTGGACTCGAAAAACAATAATGTTTAAGAGTTGTAGCACTTTTTGTTTGTTGTTTTAGTTTTCTATAAAATGTAATTGAATGCTTAAAAGTCTTTCTGCAAAGTTTTTGTTGTTATCCGAGTTAAAAAGACACAGGATAAAGCTGGTAATAAACCAATGCATTTTCTCTAGCATTAGATTATCATGTAGGCAGCAGGTCCACTATTGGGTAAAGATTACTCCATAGTGGATTTTGAAGGTAGTAGTAGCGTTGTAGTAATTTTGATCCCGTGTAAAATGTGGAAAACAATTATGGATGAAATAATAACGTGGCGACAACTGCACAATTGCATATTCATGTGTCGCCATAATAAAGGTTTGTTAAAGGTTCCCAATACGTCACCAAAGCTATTACAAACACTTTAAAGCTATTGTCACTTCTGAGTAATATATGTAAGTGATATAGCTTGGTTACCGTTACAGTGAATATTCACTTAGAGTTTAGGCAACTTTAAGATGCTTGTGCTTAGTTTTCATAACGGTTTTCATAACTGCCCCACCAAAAACTGCAAAACCATGTAGGGATTTTAAATGGTCAGGATTACGTACTTACAACTATGCTAACATAAATTGGAGTTTCTTTTTATATATGGAGGTAAATTTAATGATTACAACGTAAAATCGATTTAATTGAAGTTGCTACTTCGTCTAGGCAGCTGCCTATATTGCCTTATGGATAATCCGGTCACTACTAGTGGTTCTCTGACGAAAGAAGGTAACCAATACTAGGAATATAATAATTTGTCGTTATTTTGCTAGTATAATAGAATAACAACTGCTGCTGTGAGCAGTATATTATTTACAAATACATTTGATATTTAACTCTTGAAAAAGTATATCTACGATGTCTAAAATATACGTACGTAGTTAAACTATATTTTTATTCGATTCTACAAGGTCTGGGTCAATTTTAAGTCTCTATTATTGAATTCGTGTCGATTGATGTACAGAAATATATCACATACGTTGTTATGAACGGACTTGGGCGACTAGAAACGCATATAAAGTGTGGTGACGATAGAGATGTAGGAACTTTAAACAACTTCTGTCAACACTGTTTATGTTCCTTTAAATCTCGTACTTTTCATCTTAGTATTATTAATACCGATCACATATGAAATAACTGTGCAGTTAGTGTATAGCGTCTTCTATTATGTATATAATCTGTCAATTTTTCAGTTGATGAAGTACTTTGGCACAGTCTTAACTTCTATTTTTTATCATTCAAAAAACTATAGTTTTATAGGTTTTATACCCTGGCCTAGAAAATGATCAGCAATATCATTTCCTAAGCCTTATCTCGGAATCTTGGACTTGCCCTTGCTGTTTCCGACTAAACATCTAGTCGGCTACCAAAACTCTAACGGCCGTCCATATATTAATTTCGGTCTCTATATAGTTTCTACAGTTGGTTCTAAGGTTGCCACAGTTCAAGCGGCACCTGAGACAACGGTAGTTCTTTGAAAGGTTCTTGACTGTTGACATCTTCAGAAGGTTGATAATCCATGGTCTACACTAAACAAGTAAAATGCTGTTGTTATTTAAATAACAACAGCATTTTCTCTGTAATAGTATTGGTACTTAGTTAGTTACTTTTGCCCAAAGTGAAATGGTATGTTACACAGAGCTCCTTACAGTGTTATATTCTATGTTTATTACATATAGCTAAGATGGGACGACATAAAGATGCTCACATACAATACATCACATGCTTGGCACAAAGTAAAGCTCATATTTAAAACTAATAGTAAAGTAGTGAAACTTTATTGCTTCGTGTTGTTAGTATTACGGCTTCTACGCCTCATCAATTCTGTTACTGACAACGAGCAGTTACCTAGGTCACGGCATGACAGTACTGAAAAACATTATTGATAACACAACAGCTCCGATCATAAAAAACCTTAAAACCATTAAAAAATATTCAGTTTTAATAAAAAAATAATATTACAGGTACAACGAAATCTATGCAAGAGACAATTTGTAATTACTTCAGCATATCTAGATACCGCTGCCATACAGAAAGTAGAAGTGATAATAAATACGATAAAGTATTAAAACGTAAAATTATAATTTGTTATAATAGAATTAATAAATCTTTTATTATTAACATTAATCTAAATAAATTTTTACACGTTAGTGCCGCATCTCTTAAAACAGATGCGTCAAGCAGTACATTACTTAAAGCAACCATTAGCTTAGTTCTATTTCAGAAGATACAAAAGTATCTCATATTAACTTTCACTTTAAGTGTATTGAAATCATCAAATTCCTTTCCACAAATATTACATGTTTTGTTTCCATTTGCCTTTGCCATAGTTTATTCCTTTGCCCTGAACCATATGGTATCAATATCAACATAACCTCTATCAATCCTAGAGGAGCTTGTATGAGACAATTTACCTACTGCTCGTGACACCTACCAGTTATCTGTGCCTACGACACCAGTTTCTTTTTTACATGTGATAGACTCTGCTTTTAAATATTTTACTTTTCCTTCTCTTGATATTGAACGCATACATGAAGCTAGTTATTTTGTTATTTCATGTTTTATGTTTATCTTTAAAATCTGTTTCGCCCACTATGAAGTACGAAATGGTTAGTACTGATATGTTGTTTGAGGTTATGTGGCGAAAATTAACTCTAAGATGATTTTCTCAATCATAGTTTTTTTAGCAAGGTATACCTTTTTCAAATAAAGCAATTAACAAAATCGATTGTTTCGATATTCAGATAATTTCCGGACACCCTGTAATATGTTTTTATCAACGTAACGGTTGCAGAGATATGGAATGTTATATGTTTTTAGCCCCTTTTTTTTGTTTTGAAAAAACGTTGTGTATTTTCTTATAATTTTCTTATGGTTGATGTTTAGTGAAATAAACAGTACGCATTTGACAGTTGCTCTCAGTGAACAAGTTTTCTTTCGCTATGGCTGGTTACTCTAACGCAAAATTAACTGACATGCAATTCACGTATGGTCGTGCTAATGGGAACGCTACCGAAGCGCGACGTCTTTATGTTGACGCTTATCCAAATCGCCAGATTCCTTCACAACGCATTTTTGGAAGAATTCACCAAAGATTGCGTGATACCGGCTCCTTGAGCAAACAGTGCCATTTATCCGGAAGACCAAGGTCGGTATCCACTCCTAGATCAGAAGAAGAAATTCTAGAACTGGTAGAGCAGAATCCAGGTACGAGTGTGCGGAGAATATCAGCCGAGGTGGCGGGGGAATTAGTGGTCCTCTTGTTTGGAGAATCCTTTGCGAGCAACTGCTTTATCCATACCATGTGCAACGAGTACAGGCCTTAAATCCAATAAATGATTATCAAGCACGTTTGGTTTCTTGCCGCTGGTTTCTACGTCATGATGCTGAAGACCCTCGTTTTCTTGCAAACATTCTTTTTACTAATGAGGTCGGGTTCACAAGAAATAGAGTGTCTAATTTTCACAATACGCATATTTGGGCCGACGAAAATCCTCATGCTCTAATAGAATCTGGACATCAGGCACGTTTTTCATTAAAAATTTGGATGGGTATTGTAGGTGACAGATTTCTAGGTCCTGTTGTTTTACCAAACCGATTAACAGGCGCTGCTTACCTCAACTTTCTGCAGAACACACTGTATTAGTTTTTGGAAGACATCCTTTGAATCAGAGGCAACAAGAGTGGTTCCAGCATGATGGTGCTCCAGCTCATTTTTTCATGGCCGTTAGAGAGCATTTACACCAAACTTTTCCACATAGATGGGTAGGAAGGGCCGGACCTGTTTTATGGCCTCCAAGATCACCTGATCTGAACCCTCTAGATTTCTTTGTTTGGGGATATTTGAAGATATTAGTGTATGGTACTCCTGTAAATAGCCGGGAAGAGCTGCAGCTACGGATTAATCAAAAGTGTCAAGAAATCCAAACCAAGGAAGGTGTTTTCGAATGAGTTCGAATATCGTTGATACGAAGATGTCGTGCCTGCTTGGAAATGGACGGATGGCACTTTGAACATCTGCTGTAACTTTGTTTTTTGTTTGTTAAAAGCTTCCTTTGTCGGTTTATTCCTAATAAAATAAAATGTTTGAAAAACGAATTGTGGTCCATATCTCCGTTACTTTGCGGACTCATATTTATTAAGACTTTTCTGCTTATTTTGGTTCATACTATTACCTCCTGAAATATTTTACACTCTTTTTTAACATCCTGCATAAGTCAATATTGTTCAAATAGTTGTAACAAATATGATTGCAGGATGATGGTGCTACTGGGGAAATCTTTACATTTGTTTCGCAACCAACTTACCACTGCCCCTTCTCATTGAATTTTAATCACTAATTCAACTCTAATTCCTTGAATACAATGTGTCTAATCATTTGTGAATCAGGACTAGGAAATACAAATTAGCCTGTGCTGTAAAAGCTGAAAAGGCCGTCACCCAAAGATAGTTAATCCAGTATCACGACTTTATATCGCATTTGGGGGTTAAATCCTTTGTTTTTACGGTTCGGTTTACGATAGTCACTGGGACGTAATGATTTTAATGAACAAGAGAACAATGGGCAGTGTGTATAGTGGAGAAATATGTTATTTATCTTTATACCTATTACAGTTTAAATTAGGAGATATAAACAACAGGTTATTATGAAATTTGACATTACGACCTTACGATTCTCTAAATATCAGATGTGTGTCTATTAACATTTTTGGCTAAACATGACTGAAATGTGTAATTCTGATTTCAATTTGAATTCATTATGCATAAAGAGTCATCTAAGATAAATACCCTGAACTGTTGTCATTATTGTTGAAGTACTCAGGTTTTGTGACCCATTGTGTATGTCGCCATTACGAGACAAATAGAGGCCCGTGCGAAAGCAAGAGTTGCTCTGCTGATCTATTGAAGTGGCAAGACTGCTGCTTTTAAGCAAACACGAGGCTCCTCCCTTATCTACATTAAATAGTCATACACTGGTACTCACCTCAATTCTACTAAAGTGGTGGTTATGTTTTAATTTAGAATGCACTAATTTATAAAAACTAATTTATATCAGATTTTAATTGAACTACAGTTTAAAACTTAATATTACAACATAAAAACTGACTGTGACTTTCTTATGAGGCCCCAAATATATAAAGTTTATATGACAAAGTGGCATTATTTTTACTTCGTTTCCTAAAGTTTCTATATTATTGCATTTTTGAAATTTCTGCTTCGAAGACACGCGTCATACTCTATTACCTAAACCCAGCCGTTTCGGAGTTATTTGACATTTAAAGAAAATGACAGTTGATGAGGTTTGTAAATACTCCTATAATTTTATTGTTACATTTGGGCATTTATACCTTTTTTAGTTGTAGTTAAGAGCAGTAACTCCATAGATTTTCCGATAACATTTTACCTATTTCAGTAGGCTGCTGCTGATTGATTTTCAAAATTAAATAGACTGTTACTATTTGAAAAACGATTATTACAACAGATTTTGATCAAATTGACTTCAATTTCCAGTATATCAACTGGATGGAAACGTTGTATGGAAAAACTATTTAAGATTAAAGGTTCTGTTCTTATAATGCCGTAAACCATTTTATTAACGTTATTGCTGTGAGGTATAATCCTAAGAAGCCATAAATTACTCATCAATATCATCAATACGACATTGATACAAGCGTACTCAGAGCGAGGTTGACTTTTTAGCTTTTAGACAGAAAAAAATATGATATGAAAATCATACGAATAATGAAACGCCTACAACTATGTTAGGCAGCCTACATCAAATGTTGCTAATCTACAAGTGCGTGACCAGAATGGAGTAATGGTTAGTGGTAGTAAAAAGTAGCTGATATGTTTACTACTTCAGTACAAATTTAAGAGTTCTCTACCAGTTCCAAATTTAAATCAAGTGGAGTCACCATTACGATTTATTGAGATTACTCGCGAGAGTCCTGGTGACCTTCCTACTTCCGTGTTGAAGAAATGTTTTTTCCCTTGCAAAACTTTTTAATTAGCAACTACGTTATTCCTGTATATCAACAAGGTTTTTTGCCAAGCAGCTTCACCAATCTTCTTCAATGTCGCAATGATTGAACTAAATCACTTGGCCATTCTGCACCCATGGATGTCTTATACCTGGATTTTAGCAAGACTTCTGATAATGTTCCTAATAGAAGACTACTTGTTGTTCGTGGAAAACAGCTTCATTGGATGACTCTTATTCTGATACCTTAGCTGTAGTGGATGGTGTTCTTCAAAGATCCGTCGTAGGTCCATTACTATTTTTAATGTACTCACTCGATTTAACCAGGTCAACATTTTATATTAATCTACTTCGTTATTTTTCAGAACTTAAGTCAGATTTATACCTAATTAAAGAATTGTGTTGTGATTGGTTAATGCCTTAGCAAATATAGTGTTCTTCATTTTGGTAGTTTAAATCTTAAAACTAATTATTTAATTAATACCCAGAAAGTTCATTTAACATCATCCAGTCAGCTTAACCTGACAACCTCAAAATTCTTAAGAATAATTTATTTTATACAGCAACAATCGTAAGTTTGAGGGTTTCCAGCCTTGTAAGATTGTTTATAACGTTTACTATTCTTTCTCATTCTATATGATCTCTACCTCTTTTACACTTAAAGAATCTGAGGATGTTTTTTACGCTTTCGTCTTCTTTTTGGTGTAACTCTTGCGAGCATCCAGCAGTAATCACCCAGCATATATTTACCTTACCGAAAGCGTTTTGTGGGAAGTAGTCAATATGGGAATCCATGATATGTAATTTCAGATTAATCAAGCAACCTAGATAATCTAAAATTTTTTACTTCCCCAGGAAATTCTCGCTAACCCATTTGAAACTCAGAAATACCGTTTTTTCGTCTTTTCTCATTTTGATAACAAAAATATCGTCTCTCGTCATTTTCCGAATCTCAGATCCATTGAAAATTCCTTCTTGCAGTTTTGTATCTGAAATAAAGAGAAAAACTTTTTGTGATATAAATAGCATCCACCCTCGTTATTAAGAGCTTTCACCCATTGTTTCATAACTCCTAACTTGATGGAATCAGAACTTTAGAAGGAGCAACTAATGCTTCTCTATTGATGTTCGTACCTGATTGAAATGAAGCTCTTCTTGGCCATTATTTTACTACATAGTAGTTTTTTTCTATCTCTACCGTCCCATTCACATAAAAAGTACGGATATTTGTGTAACCTGATTAAATTCTCATTAAAATAGTAACAACTTTCAAATCCCCACACACTTACCATCCACGTTTGTAGTTAATTAACTGACTTCATACACATATAATTCTTTCAAACACCTAAATGCGTTACTGGAACGGAGGGGTATAAATTAGAGTTATGAAAAAGACGGCTGATAGACTACTCTTCGAAGAGCCAATGGGCAATCTCTGCTTATTTGGTACAAACAATCCAGATTTGAGTGTGTTTATTAATCGCTTAATATAAATAGCCTAGAGAAAGTCATCTTCCGAAAAATAAAAGTTCTCTGATTCAGTAAACATAAACAAAAAAAAGATTTGATTCTACTCAAATTTTAAGCAACATTTTTCAACCTCTATGTAAAACTATCCAAAAATATGAATGTATGATGATTTTGCAGATTTGCATATCTATCTTTTGATTTGCCCTTGGACAGAACTTGACGCTGACCTGAGAGTTAATGGAATCCCGAATTCAGATTCAGCGACCCCAAAAACACAAACATACGATAATCTGATCCACTTGCATATTTACGTTTCAATAAATCGAAATTAATTAATTAAATTTTCCAATATACCACCGTCCGCCTCGATGCATGCATCATCTCATTTGTGGATTGCATGGATAGGTCGTTGAAGTACACGGCAATTTTCTCTTATGAGTGCTGCACAATTGACAATTTTATCGAATAGCGCCTATCTTGTGCTTAAATTTGGTGACCTTGGTAGCCAATTTCGGAAACCACCTCGGCCAATCCAGCGCTGTGAAAAGCGATTTGAAGATGATTGATCACAATACGACTAAAATGAGCAAGGGCACCATCATGATGAAAGTACATCGTTTTGCTTCGGAGCATCGTCCAGTAGATCTGTCAATTTTTTTTCTAAAAATTTTACATATCTAGCTCCAGTAAGACGACCATCTAGCATAACTGGACCAAATAATTGATTATTAATCATACCACACCACACGATAATGCTGAACCGATGCTGAAAGTTACTTTCCACCGGGACGTACAGATTTTCATCTGACCAACGATGTTCATTGTGACAGTTATTTACGCCATCACGAGTGAATTGAGCCTCATCAGTGAATAAAATGTATTTGTAAAGCGTATGGTTTGCATTTATCCAATTGAATTAATATGAGTTTGGTATAGAATGCATGACCTACTCAAAATAAAATATCAAATAATAACAGTTTTCTCAAAAATAGCAATAATAGTAGTACTATAAGGGAGAGAAATGCGCTATTTTGGCAGAGGTGCAATTTGAAGCCCGAGGGCTACAATGCACCGTGGACAAAATAGCATCCCTCCCGAATGGTATATAATATTTTTCCCACGGTCTCATTAACTTAAAAACACATATTTTGTCATTATGAAGTAAGTAGCACCAGAATTATTGTATTCGGATTCGAGCATTTATTTAGTAGTCGTTGAGTTATTGTCATAACTACAAAATAAACAAACAAAAAGAATTGTCAAATTAAGGTGCTAGTTTGGTTTAGTTTAATGTTTGTTTAGTGCGCAATGAATAATTGTGAGTCGGAAGAGATTGTGGAGGCTGTATATATTGCAATAAGCAATTTGCTGCCTACGAAGTCAAGATCGTATAAAGATCTTGACTTATAGCCCACAATCGGTTCAAAAAGTGGTGCGCCGAGAAAATGTTCAAGTATACAGCGACCATGTTTTGTTGGCATACTTCAGTGAAAATGCAAAGTATTACAAGTTTTCCACATTATGGGCGCAATATTCTATGGTTAAGTCATGCTTGATAATTTACGACAACATAGATATAAGCAAATTCCCCAAACTGATCGCATTTTTGAAAAGAACCGGTGACGGATATCAAGCGAAAAAATCGAAAATATTGACAAAGGGTGAAATTGACCGTTTTCTATCAAGTGCAGATGACAATGAATTCTTAATGATTAAGGTAAGATTATTTTTGTTGATAGGTATTTAAATTAAGTATTTTGATTTTTTATAGGTTGGATTAATTCTGGGGATTGCCGGAGCTTGTCGATCTGATGAACTAGTCAATTTAACTGTAGATGATATTGAGAATGTAGACTCTTCCTTGATTGTAAAAATTCCAAACACTAAGACAAAGATTCCACGAACCTTTCTGGTTACCGATGTGGGAAATATGCTTGAATTGTTTCGAAAATACCTGTCCCTTCGTCCTCCCCACGTCAAGCATAAACGCCTTTTTTGTACTACAAAGCAGGAAAATGTAGTTCGCAGCCAGTTGGCAAGAATACCATGGGAAAAATTCCGAGTGTAGTAGTTTCGTATTTAAAATTATCTGATGTTGCAGATGCTGGTGTGGATATCTCGACAATAAAGCGTCATGCTGGTTAGAAATCAACGACAGTCGCTGAGGGTTATGTCGAGAACTCCATTGAAAATAAGACCAAAATTGCTAATTAGGTTTTAGTAGGTACCACTACTAGCGCAATCACAAAAACTGTAAATGTAAGCGAAAGTAATATTCCTTCTAATATTAATTTTAAAAATTGTACAAATATAACATTTAATTTAAATGTCAATAAATAATTTCAATGTTATCTTTTTTTTGCATGAAAAATGTTCTGCATAATGTAAACTCCCTTGGGTGCATTATACTCCCTTGGGAATAATCGACTACTTTTGTTTTAATTTTGATGTCATAGAAACTGATTTCTACTCCCGACCGTGGAAAAAATATTTTCATCATATCTCAGTAACCGTTGATATTCGACCATAGGTTTATTAGACTTTTTTGTTCACCTTTGCCCCCAAAACACCTCTTTCGAATAATGGGGATTCTCCCCAATCACCAATTTTTGTGATACTGTGTTATTAACGTCTTTGTTATTTCTGTTTATGGTTATTCATAGGTGTCTTAATCTTAATTTACAATATCTGTATTTTTATTACCCTATTTCTCACTGGTATTACTTGTTTGTAGATTAGGTATATTTTTTATACAGTCCAAAGGTTAATAGACCCGACCTTTAACTATGTTTGTAATGCTAATAATAACAATAATTACACACCTTTTTTACTTGTCTATGAATAATCTAAAAAAAGTTAACGCAACATGGAGGAACTACTAGAAAAGTACTGTACCCTTCCGCAGTTGTACTTCGAAAGTGAGAATAGTTTCCAACGCCTAGACCATAAATTAGCGCCCCAATAATGGATAACGCAGGAAGGAAATAGGCGGAACAGCAGCTTCTAACAGCGGCTTATTCCGCCTAGTAGTACAACAAAGCTTGTAATCGCTTTGCCGTTTCCTAATATTTACACCGTTAAAGATCGTTCATGGATAAACAGCGCTTTAACAACAGTTTTCTGGAACTACCTCTCCCGATTTAATAGTTTTTCTTCCGTCTCAATGGATCCGCATTTCAATAATAGATAATGGCTGGAATTGTAGTCTGGATAAAAGTGCGACCTCAAAGGGTGGCGCGAACTGGATTGGACTTGTTTCTGATGCAGAAGGAAACGTTTTACTATTGCAAGCGATTGTGCAACATTATTATACTTTTACAATACTGTACGAGTTTTGTTGAAACGTTCCTATGGAAGTTTTATATTGGAATAGCTATTTATATGCAGGAGTTTGTAAAGTTGTTTTAATGTGGTTGCTCTGTTTCCGTTCTGTGATTTGAGGAATTTTCAACGAGTGGAAACCGATTACGGACACATTTCTAAACAAAACAAAATGGGTATTAGCGATTAATGAAGGAAACTTGTAACAATGTGATTCAGTGGTATGCGTTTTGTTTGATTTTGTAGGCAATATGATATATTAGAAAAGAAGTTTTACTAGTTTGATTTGAATCGAAGAATATTCCTCTGAATGTGATTTTCAATAATTTTATGTTAATTTATTTTCAATGTATGGAGCTGTTCATACAGGGTGGTATGACTTTAATTATGTACTAACTATAAGTAGAAGAAGTTTATTGGCAAGAAAAATTAAATAGACATAGGTCGTAGAATGCTATCTTTGCGAGATACAGAGTGTTGAACATTTTTTTAATCATTTTCTAAAACAGTGCTATCCAGTTTCAAGTGCTACGTATGCAACTTTATCAGTGATTTGTAATAGGTACAAGAAAATGTGTTTGTTTGTATAATTATTTTTTTCCACGGTCGGGAGTAGAAATCAGTTTCTATGACACAAAATTAAAACAGAAGTAGTAGATTATTCCCAAGGGAGTATAATGCTCCCAAGGGAGTTTACATTATGGAGAACGTTTTTCATGCAAAAAAAAGATAACATTGAAATTATTTATTGACATTTAAATTAAATGTTACATTTGTACAATTTCCAAAATTAATATTAGAAGGAATATTACTTTCGCTTACATTTACAGTTTTTGTGATTGCGCTAGTAGTGGTACCTACTAAAACCTAATTAGCAATTTTGGTCTTATTTTCAATGGAGTTCTCGACATAAGCCTCAGCGACTGTCGTTGATTTCCAACCAGCATGACGCTTTATTGTCGTGATATCCACACCAGCATCTGCCAGTAATGTCGCTGAAGATCTTCGTAAGCAGTGACCAGTATAACATGCAGCATCAGGTAATTTTAAATACGAAGCTACTACACTCGGAATTTTTCCCATGGTATTCTTGCCAACTGGCTGCGAACTACATTTTCCTGCTTTGTAGTACAAAAAAGGCGCTTATGCTTGCCGTAGGGAGGACGAAGGGACAGGTATTTTCGAAACAATTCAAGCATATTTCCCACATCGGTATCCAGAAAGGTTCGTGGAATCTTTGTCTCAGTGTTTGGAATTTTTACAATCAGGGAAGAGCCTACATCCAGACTATACTAACAAGTCGCAAATACTTCGGCTAAAAAATCACGAATCTCTGTGTGGGTCAAAGCACCCTCTTTTATTAGTTGTTTCCACCACTGTCATGGGATTCTGGCATTGATTGGACGTAAGGACTTTCGACATAGGGTCTCTTAGTGAACAATGCACTGTATCATGGGACAGTTGATATTGTTTTGTTTCAAGAGTCCTGTAGATACATTTCAGTTCCTATCATAACTCTGGCTCCATCAGTGGCAATACAGGAATATTTATCGAATCCCTAATAGCCTAATCCCATCTTATTGTGCGCTTCAAAAATATCGATGACCTTAGATGTGTCATAAAAAATATTTTTCTATTAAAGCTTTCGTACATATACTGATAAAAAAGTTATACTTAACCAGTTTTTATCAACCAAGAGTACATTTCGTAGCGCCCTCTAGTGTTTACAGCAAAATTAAGTACGGATTCGTTTTTCTTGTCCCAGAAAATCCCCTAATCCAAATTATCTAAAGAACGCCCTGTAACTTTTTATTTGCCACAAATGGACCAGGATAAGTTTAATCGCATTATTTTGATGTAAGGAATCTACTCTTGCTCTGTGTCCCATTAATTTCGGGCCACCCTGTATACTGCTGAAACTCAAAAACCGTTCATTGCATAAAATGCACTCAAAGAGTATTTTTATTGACGAGGAAACTAAATATGTACGTCATTTTTTTAGGAAAATCCACTGACGTACCAAGTTTTTAAAAGGCCGCCATAATCCACCCATAGACTCGTCATTGGTATGTTAAGTTAGTAAAAAATATTTCTGTTCCATTACCATAATTGCTTTGTTATTCATGTTAAATTGTAGGTTAATATCTATTGACGTTTTAGATATACTCGTATTAAGGATATTGTTTATGTTATGTTTGTGCATTTGGAGAGAAATTAATTACATCCCTCTCACTGAATTATTCACACGCCCCTCTTCCACATTGCTTTGAACAAGTTACTATTGTATTGGATAACTAAAATAGTTGCCCTCAAAAAATCTCAGCACTAAAAAAACGCTTGTATCTCCTTGTTTCTTTTTTCTGTCGTATTCATATAAGCATATTTTGTTACAAGATAGATACGTGCTTATGCAAACTTATCATCTGAAATTTTAATGTAACCAATTGTATACTTGTGTACATATAATGTACTATATCCTATACAGTAATTACAACAATTAAAGTAATATAAGTGGAGACGCACGGTTTTCTAGACTAATATAGAATCATTTTGTAGAAGGTAAAAAAGTGATACAAGTGAATCTAAATATGCCGTAATTTCTAAAAATAAGTAAATCGATATTTTGCTAATACATATAAAAGCTTTTCTAAATGATTATGTTGTTGTGCCAAATATAAATATGTAATATGAAAAATATTATGAGATTTTAGAAAATTGTTCCATATGATTATTATTAATCTTGTAAAAGTAAGAAAGGACATATTTAATATTTAATTTGAAATATAAATACTTGTATAATTTATATTTAGGTAATGCACCAAACAGTACACAACCAATTACAGGATGGGTGAAAGTTTTCATAGTTAAAATTATAAAACTATCAATGTGCACTCGAAGCAACATAAAGGTTTCAAGCATCATATTTTATTTCAATTAAGACAGCTTGTCTCCTCATTCCTGATAAGTACTGTGTAGGGTCTATCCAAAAGTAGGAGACAGGTCCATTGCTATGGTTGGTGCTGTTCGCATAGCTCTAGCTATGCTCAGGCAGGCAATCATTTCTACCTGGCTGAGCGTTTGTTCAACCGTTGTCTTTTGGACTCTAGTCAACGACCTCCTAGGTATTACATTGGTATCACAATGCCACTTTTGGTTTCATTCACCAGGTTTTACCAATGGACCTGCGGCACTGCTTATAGGATATGTACGCCTTTTTAAGTCTCTGAATGAAGGGTCCATGTTCGCTTTGTATCAAGTGTGACTTCAAGACATTTCACATCAAACGTAGTAGAAGAGTTGCTGGCTTTATTAGCTCATTTCCTCTTCCTCGTAAAACGAACCATTGCTGTCTTCCTGGGGTTGTCGGTCAGAACAAGGTGCTCACACCACTTTTCAATGGTTCTAGGGACTGCAAAGCATTGCTTCGAAGTTTCCACTACTTATCATAATGGATCACCATTAAGCGATTGTATAAATACTAATTTCCGTGTTGAGGTGCCACAGCAGGCTATCTAAAATCACGTTCCAAATCAGTGATAGAACACCTCTGTCCAGACAGCCTTTTGCAGCAATTCCTCTCACATAGGCATCTGCCACGCTGATTTGTGTGGCTCTTTTCCATCTATGGATGGTAGGAGAGACTCGTCTCTCCGCAAGAGTTGATTTAATTTTAGGGAAAATCATTTTCTCAAACGCCTCTTCTATGAATATGAATACCCCAAATGTGCAATCTTTTTTTGTCAAATGATTTTGATCCACTCTTGGTGAAGGGCAGTGTCGATGGATCGTCCTGGGGTGTATGCATATTGATTAGGGTGTGACTGTTTGTATTTTAGTACACTGTCACTTATTGTTCACAAGTAATCCAAAATATTTCTATAATTAAACCCAATATATTATTACTTATGAAATACACAAACGTAATAATTAATAAAGCAATAGTAAAAGTTCCATTTCACTGGAGTTTTAATTTTTCAAGCACTTTCCGTTACTTCTAAATATACGTATTTTCATAAAGCAATTTGTGTGGGTATCTATTTACATCAATGCATGTAAAAGATTTTAAAAGAGGATTTGGCAGCGATATCTTAATTCGTAAGCAATTTCAAGAGATCAATGAAAGTATATCTATAATTTTACATGCTTCTTAAACAGAAATTGCAAAATCATACAAAGGTTTTGACGTCACTGGAAATTTACTGTACATTCTAAAAATATGTATTTACATTTAGGTAACTACGTCAAAAAAGATCAGCTATAGATTACTAAATATTTTGATATTTTATAAACACGTTTTATTGAATATTTTACAAATCAAAAGTGTTATTAAAGTAGTAAAAAATTCAATTGGCATTGGAAAAATGGAATCATTTCATAAAAATTTATAGGATTTAAAAAATACAATTTATATATTATTTATTTACTGTTAAGAATCATTTACAATATAATAATTATTAGAATATTAGAAATAAGTATTTTATATATTTTTAGGTATTAATAATATTGTGTGAAACTAACTACCCAGTGGACAAAAGCCCCAACCTGCGTTGAATTACACCCACAATATCTACCCATATATTCTTTATTATTAGCTTTTGTAACATTTTTTTACTGTTTTAGAAAGGTATTTTAAGCTAATATAAATCAAATCTCCTACAATTCCTATCAAATCATATGTATGTTCTCTGATACCAAACATCTAGGTATGCTAATGAACAATTCCACAGACAAAGCTCTATTCAATAATTATCTAAAGAAAATAATCTAATTCACTAACCTGCTAATGAAACACTCTATAAATATCTAACTTCACTTTTTGGCAGTGGGAACACGACAAATTCAACCACAATAGATGAGATCTGACCTATTTCTGCATTTTTAGGTAAAAAAATTAGAAATAAGTAAGTAAGCACACATTTATATTAGTTAATATGACCTTTATTGCCACCTGAATTCTTTTAGATATTAAGCTGCTGAATTTCCTACAGCAAAATTACGTTAGCATGTTAGGATGTCGAGATATCCTAACGTTAAAGTGACAAGAAACCGGTTTACGGTGATATTTGAGGTTATGTTATAAGAACAATTTCTCATTTCTGGTTATGCTATAGAGTAGGTATTATTTTCCTCTTTCACTCATATTTTTCAATACCTATTTTTATTTGATTCGATGTGTACAGGAACTTGTCCACAAAACCATAATTTGAGAAAATAGAGAAAAAAAAACATTTTAGTACTTTTCAGAATACATTTAGCTTAATTTTAACTATTAAAAATAATATTATGAGACATTTCTAATGTAACGAAACATTAGCTTTATTATGAAAATAAAAATTATATTTTCTACGATGTCTAGATAAGTCTAAGATTAAGTGTAATAATTATTTTTATTTATATAAGTTTATATTTCAGAAATTCATTCATATTTCATTAGAAAAGAACATCATTCATTTAATCAGTGGCAGTTTGCCAAAGAAGCATTGCGCTCTCCGGCGACTGGAGACTGACTATAAATACCATTTAAGTGTCGCACCAACTTGATAATCCGATTGGTTGATGCGAATGCACACCATTGGATCTGTTTTTAAATTCAGCAGTTCGATGTGGTAGATTCTATCGAATCAATCAGAAATCAGAATTCTTTAGACAAATTAATAATAATAATAATAATAATAATTTTATTCCAAGGGGCTCTCTCAATTACATGAACATCACAAATTATACATGATTAAATACATAATAATATCACAGTATAATAATAATAGTACCAAGAAAAATACAAACAACAAAATAATACTAGGAAACAGAATTAATTAAGATAAAGAAAATAGTACATATTACATACAGTTTAACTATGATTCATATGCCTCAACAATGTGACTTAAAGCATTGAAATTAGTATCACATAAATGTGAAATTTTATTGAAAAGATTGCACATGTTGTTTATTGGAGACTTAACCAAAGCATTAGTGCAGCAAGAAATGCAGTAAAAAGTGTTTTCTTGACGTGTTTGGTGCCTAGATGCTACAAATTGCAAATTCGCTAAAAGAAATTCACATTCAATTTGATTGTGTAATAGTTTGTATAAAATTCCAATTCCTTATTAAAAAGCCTAACAATTTATTAGCAGATGCTACCATTCTATTAATATGAGAAGTAAAAGTCAACCTGGAATCAAAAATCACTCCAAGATATTTCACCTCATCGGATCTATTAACTATTTGGTTATTAATTAATTGTGTAATTAAATATTATTGGATTTTGTTTCCTATCAAAAGATACCACTTTACATTTAAAACCATTGATTTCCATACTGTTATTTCCACACCATTCACAAATCTTATCCAAAGTACGTTGCAAGTACATGCAGTCATTCATAGAACTAACCTTGGCAAACAATTTTAAATCGTCAGCCAATAAGGAATGCGAACAATCGATAACATTAATGGCATCATTAAAAAATATTAAAAACAATAACGGCCCCAGGTTTCACCCCTGCAGAACACCAGAACCAACCACATACTGTTGAGATTTAACTCCACCATATTCAACAAACTGTTGTCTACCACATAAATATGATTGGAATAACGATACTAGTTCACCCAAAAAACCAATCGCTGTAAGCTTATTTCATCGTAGGAATGAATCTATCCTATCAAACGCTTTCCTAATGTCAGTGTAGACAACATCGGCCTGTACTTGAACATCAAAAATTTCTGACATACTGTACTGTACTGTGTTAAACAAGCCAAATTCGTAACTTGTGAAACCATGTTGATTTGACGGTTCTTTTACTAAGAAGCTCGGTACATTATCCACACCTGCTGTCATCTTGTTGTCTGTCATTTTTTTGTTGCTTCTTTTTATCATTTTCTGTAATACATTTTATATCTATACATTGAGATATTTGTGGTATGTCACTAATAACTCTATTGACGGGATCAGAGTTACACTTGAAAAAATAACTAGAAAAGCCGCTAATTATATCTTGTGATGTTTCATACATTATGCCATTATATTGCAATGTTCCTGAAATACGCGGTTTGCTTCTCTTTTGCTGAATAAACCCAACATTTTCTCGGGTCTTCAGAAATTCTCGTTTCGATGTTTTGAATATAAGCTTTATAAGCAGTATCAATCTGCAATTTAACCTTAGCTCTAAGATATTTAAATTTACCTGAAAAATACGAGGCTTTGAATTTCTTATAGCTTTTATGAGCTTTTTTGACTTTTTTCTAATGCTACTTTTTATTTCAAAGTCTAACCATGGAGGATACTGATGTTTATATAATGGTACGCTTTTGCTAAAAATATTTTCTACAATACAATAAAACATATTACATGCATCATTAACCGAATTAATGTTTTCTAGGCATGACTAATGGGATGTATTGGCTGATTGCATTACACCAAACTGCTGGCCCATGTCTAAATTTCATATTTCGCAAAACCAACATATATCCAGAACTTGTATCATTTCTGCTGCACCTAAAAGGAAAAAGGGGTATTTGCTAGGAATATGCTTTGCTATGATATAATGCTTTGATAGTAATTTTGATTGAACATTCATCATTCTGTAAAACATTGCTATACACGTCATTATCGACCGAGTTATAAAACAACTTTAAATTATCAACAAAACATTAAACAGCTTACATTTTCAAATAGGTACAGGTTTTGCCTATAATCAATTTATGGTTAAACCTATCAGAAGCAATTGGCGTATTTGTATCATAGGCACATTTTGAATTATATAATAGGTAATTACAGTCTGAAATTCAATGATCAATACTCATTCACCTATAAAAGGGAGAAAGAGGAACCAGATATTAAAATGCCTTAAACACAATTTAGGAAATGAGAATTCAGAGGCCCAGAATAAAAAACATGAGTGCAGAAAATTACGTAATAAATATTTCAGGGGTAGTTAGATCAGCACGGAAGTTTTAAAAGGGAGTTTTAAGGATTTGAAATGGGAACATTTAAATCGTGTACAAAAAAATACTACCTTTATTCAATTTTAACAGGGGGTCGGAATGAAAATAAAATGAAAAGAATACGGGCCAAATTGCCAAATACCAAATTATATCGAGATTCTTAACTGAATGTAAAAAATGTAACTGAAATGTTTGGCCAACTTTTACTCATTTTACTCTCTTTGTCACAATTTAACAAGAAAGCTTCTACAGGGTTTTGCAATGAATGTACTGGAGACTTTTTCAAATACAACATTGTAAATAAAATCGATAAGTGCAGTTCGAAAATGATTTAAAAATACATTTCTGCACGGTACTGGAAACTGATCCACTGTAAAATCTGTCCTTGCAGATAAAGCATGGCGAACAAAATATTTAAAGAATTTTTCAAGAAAATAATAAATTTGGGCTTGTCTTACCCAGTTTCTATGAATGAAATTTTTCTGATTCTTGTCTGTTTTGAACTCGCAAGTTATGGCAGTAGCTATGATATGTCCACGTAAACCATCACTAGTGTCCACTTTGATGCGATACACTTGTTAAATATCCCCACAAAAACAAGTCCAAAGAATTTAAGTCAGGAGATCGTGGCAGCCCGGCCCCCTTCGTCCAATCCATCGTCCAGTTAAGGAAAAGAGTTTTTGGAAACGATACAAATAGCTTTTTTTGTAACTAACAAATCTGTAAATATGAGATTTTGCTGAAACAACCACTTACAAAATCTAATTCGTAAGAGATAATCCATTGGCATTAATGCTTGGACACACTGTACATGGTACGAATATAATTGAGCCTCGTATATGATATGCCACACTGTTGACTGGGATATTTATTGTACTTGTTGAGCGATTTGCTTGGTACTTATTCGTATATTCTCTTTAACAGTTTCTAAAACGTGCTCGTCAACTGTTACAATTCGCCGTGGATGCCCTGGACCTTCATCTTCTCGTTTTTGCGGGCGAGAAATTCAATTTGTTTCTAATTTTGACGTCACTAGTACAGGATGCCACATCTTGTTCTTTTAAATGGCCGAACTTTTTTACTGCTTAGTGTATCCATCTGACTATTGAAACAATCGATTCTCCTATCTGTTATACAGTATGCGCCAAAAGTATGGAATAAATTCAATAAAACCGAAACAATTTTTTTTTTGGGAAAAATCCTCGAACAGGTCGATTTTTAATTTAAAAAATACATATTTTAGCGTAAAATGCGATTTTCAAATGTCATTTGTTTTCGAGTAATGACGTCATCGATTTTTTTTTAAATGGCAACACCATATTTTTTTCCTTGATTCTGAAAGATCGTTTAATTCTCTATCAGACAGTACTAAAATTTTGCCCTCTTACATAGGAAAGTTTTCGAGTAAATGACGATTGAATGTTAGAAAACGTAAATCAATTAAAATAAAGCAAAAACGTTATCAAGTTTAGTTTTTCGAATTCCATAGTTCTTTTATGGATCACGTAGGTGAAAATCTTTGCAAAGTGTCATTGTCACACCGACTTTCTAATAAGTATTGTAAGCGACATAGAAATTATTATTCAATTTAAAGTATTATGGCACATTTAACTGTTACTCAAAGAATTGAAATTTTAATTCTTATCGGATGCGGAAATATGACTAGAACTCAGCAGGAAGTTTGCGATTTATTTAAAGAAAAATATCCAGATCTCCCTATCAGCCAATCAACAGTCAGTAAGGTAGAGTCTAAATTTAGAAAAACTGGCAATGTTGTAAATATTCCAAAACCTGGACGTCCAAGCATTAATGAAAATCAGAAACAGAACATTTTGATAAGTATGGTGGATAATTAAACAATGACACAGTCAGAGCACAGTATCTTGAGGAAGGAAAAATATCATCCCTACAAAATTCAACTTGTGCAGGAACTCAATGAAGATGATCCCGATCGCCGCTTACACTTTTGCGAAATTCTAATGGATTTATGTCAAGGAAATAGAAATTTACACCGGCAAATACTTTTTTCAGATAAGGCCACATTTTGTCTGAATGGTACAGTAAACCGTCAAACTTGCAGATATTGGAGTCGGGAAAATCCTCATTGGATGGCAGAGGCACATACCCAACACCCTCAGAAATTAAATGTGTGAGCTGGAATAGTTGACGACAGAATAGTAGCGCCTTTCTTCTTTGAAGGAACCCTTACAGGACAAAGATATTTAGAGTTTCTAGAAAATGGCCTTGTTCCAGCCCTTGCAGTAATTTTTCCTAACGATAATGACCCTGACATTCCTGACGATACCATATGGTTTCAGCAAGACGGTGCACCTCCGCACTATGCGCGCCCTGTACGAGATTTTTTGGACAACTGTTTTCCTGGGAGGTGGATCGGCAGAAACGGACCGATAGAATGGCCTGCAAGATCGCCAGATCTTACACCTCTTGACTATTTTTTATGGGGATACTTGAAGTCAAAAGTGTACATTAATAAACCACGTAATTTAGAAGAACTTCAAAATCGCATTCCGGATGAAATACGCAGTTACCCCAGAAATCATTCATAATGTGCAAGAAGAATTTCTTCACAGACTTGCGCATTGTCAAGAAGTTGGTGGATGGCAATTCGAACATTTAATTTAAGTATAAAATGGATAAAATTTACGTTTTCTAACATTCAATCGTCATTTACTCGAAAACTTTCCTATGTAAGAGGGCAAAATTTTAGTACTGTCTGATAGAGAATTAAACGATCTTTCAGAATCAAGGAAAAAAATATGGTGTTGCCATTTAAAAAAAATCGATGACGTCATTACTCGAAAACAAATAACATTTGAAAATCGCATTTTACGCTAAAATATGTATTTTTTAAATTAAAAATCGACCTGTTCGTGGATTTTCCCAAAAAATAATTGTTTCGTTTTTATTGAATTTATTTCATACTTTTGGCGCATACTGTATATGAAAAAGCTATACCTTGTTGGAGTCGTTAGGAGTAACAGTTTTCGAAATAAACCCATTAGAAATATTCCGTGCACCGATTGAAAATTGTTATAATTTCAGGTAAAGTGCCTTTTCTACTGAAAATACAGCAAAATGTTACTTGAAAAAGTTGTTCAGAACGGTAAATTATGGAGAAGTGCAATTTCAAAAAGATCGGCCTGCTTTGATAAAATCTTTGTGCTTTGTTGATAATAGTTTCATCTAACCTCGCCAATCTTCTTGAAATTTTGCACGTCTCCATAATTTACCGTTCTGAACAACTTTTTCAAGTAACATTTTGCTGTACTTCCAGCAGAAAAGGTACTTTAACTAAAACCAAAACAGTTTTTACTCGGTGCACTGAGCATTTCAAATAGGATTATATCAAAAATGGTTACTCCTACCAACTTCAGCAAGGTATACTTTTTCAAATAAAATAGGTAGGAGAATCGATTGTTTCGATAATCAGATGGATACACTAAGTTGCAAAAAATTCTGCCGTCTAAAAGAAACATGGTGTGCCACAAGTGGCGCCCTCTAATAGTGACGTCAAAATTAGAAATAAATTTGAATTTTTCGCCCGCAGAAACAACCGATATACAAATTTTATATAAATATTTGGATTTCTTAAGAAGTTATTTACAAATATCTGTATCTTTTTTATTATGCGACTTAGGTTAAATCGATTTATTTTCACCTAAGGAATCGGTGGTTTCATTTATGCTACTTCATTTAAAAACACCTTATATAAGAGAAAAATGGGTCAACTTAGTAGAATATATTTAAACTATAGTCCAAGTTTTAACCCAGAGCTCTTGACGCTGCCAAATTGCCATGCACTAGTTTCTACTTCTTCAAGCGCTCAATGCAGTGCAAAGTGCTGATGATGTGATGTAATATTGTCCTTAGTATGCGTCTGGTGAGCCGTTTGGCAGGCATGTCGATCCGTGAACTAATTGGACGTAAGCATTTCGCTGAATCAAATAAATTCACCCGGGGTATTTACTGTACTTCTCCTAGCATCCTGCCTCCTTAGGGTAGGATTTATTGGGGTTTCCTCGGAAGGAGCGGTGAGAAATCGTCCGACTTAGGAACAGATCCTGCGGGCACGCAAAGCTTAGTCGCTCGTTTTTGCATGTAAACGCCTTAGATTAGTTGGTACGTAGTTGCAGCTGTGAAAGAAAGAGGCAAGCAAAAGGAAATGCACATGGTGTTCTAAAATTAGTAGATTCGATTATCTCCAGCAAAATATTTGCATTAAATAGATCTCAGAAAAGTTACCTTCTGTCATAATAAAAATAATTTTGCTAACGGAATCTACTAACGTAAAAAATATTGTTTAACTTCAAATTTACTGATGCAGTACCGCGTTCTCATTTCACATTGATAAAAGTGGGTGGAAATTTCCATGTTTTGTTATGCTCTTTTTACATAATATTTAATGAAAAGTTTTAATTTACATTATATATTAAGAAATAATCAAATGTATGTGTTTTTAACTAATAAAATTGGGAAATTTCAGAAATACCGTGGGAATACAACGTACTACAATCGAACTATTTACTTTTACTCAATTTATTATGAAATTTTACAGAAGTCTTCATGTCATTTCTGTTGCACATGTGCAGAGGCACATTAACCTCTAATACATTTTAGTTGTCTTGTTAAAATGTAGTATATAAACTTACGACTGATTTAGAAGGACTTTTTGTGCAACATTCGTAAGACTGTAAGTATAATATTGTACATTTTAAACAGAGACTTTTTCCACGACCTTAAAAGTAAAAACTTTTCCCACTTTTCAACTTCATCTGCCAATACACTCCCCATATCATTACAAAAATAATATAATACATTTTTAAACTAGCTTCTGTTACATTATTAAGGTTAAAAAAAATGTAAATATTTGAACTGATTGATGAACTTTTGGTATATACATTATTTTAACATATTGTTAAATTTTTTACACATTGATATTCAGTCTTATATGTGAAATAATTTTAGTTATTGAAGAAGTTGTCTCTATGCTCTATGACTTAGTACAAATATTTTAAGAGGGGATAGGAAAAAATAAGATTTAACGGAATCACCCTTCAAAAAAAATTCCAAACTTATTTATAAAACCAAAAAAAATTGTTTTCGATATTATTTTAAATCCTTATCGCTGCCAATATAGAGTAGGCAACAAACAAACAAGTTGGTTGCCTACTCTACAAGCATACAACAGTCGCTCAGTCGGTATCGCTGTCATGTCATAATTCAAATCCTGTGTTAACGTTGTAATTTTGTGTTCTTCTTCAGTTTTTAGTGCCTTTTTTTAATTTTTAACCGTTTTATAGTTATTAAATAAAGACATTTGTGTTGGGTACAGATACTTTCCCACAATATAGTTCGCCGGTTTGGTTTTCTAGGTTATGGGACAAGACTGCCCCGGTTACATAAAAACTTGTCTATTATCTATTCTTTTCGTTCGATTTTATTATAATAAATAGGCATTTTATCAAATTGTACCTACGGGAAGTATCTTTTATCGGTAGTGAGTGGCTGTAATGAGCGAATATGTAGTTTTATCAGTTTATACCGAAATAATGAAAAACGAATGCAAAATACTAGAGCTAACTGGATTAACTGTAACCTATCTATCAGGTATTATTACTAGTAAGAATGTTAATTTTTGTCGTTTCTACATTTAGAAACGCTACAAAAAGACAACTGCATGGTAGTTGACATTGTTGACAGATGTAAGCTTTATCTATGAATCTAAGCCATCTCAGTCGATTATTATCATAGGCGCCGACTTTCCGTAGGAAAAAAGGGTTTTGCCCCATTTTGTTAAATATCGAGCTAACATTCTGGAATAATTTTTTTATTGTCTTTTAGGCCTCCCTGAGCACGTGGTTAAATTTTTTGTACTTAGTCATAGTTAACCCTGTATATGAAATGTAAGAAAATTTAAATTATCTACTCAGTAATTACACAATTTCAACTCAAAAATTACAAAGTCAATACAAATTATAGTAGTGCAAATTTACGATGGAATTTAGGATAATAGTTGTAAAATCACATAATATCGAATTTCATCTATGTTTCTTTCTGTAATATTACAGTGTACAGTGTCATTTACAAATATGTAATGTTACATAACTTTACTTCAGCTCTTGTAATTTTTCACTCTGGCAAAAATTCATATTGAGGTGGATAGGTTTTCATCCTAGGATTGCTAGTTATTTAGCAGTACCAGCAAATGTATATATTTACATATTTCAAATAAGTGACTATATAGTCATTATTAAATGATTTTCTTGTCATTACAATGTGCACTTCGATTGGTCCAATTATTAGCTTTATCTTTAACCTTTCATTTTACATTAAAAAAAAACAAGAAAAATTCAACGTACCTACAATTTTAAAGAATTAACCATTCTTCGCTTTTTACTTTTTGAATATAAAACAACAATTTTAACAATATGCACTCTCTCTCATGCATCAGGTATTTATCATTCTTCTAACACTTATAACATTTCATATAATGGATAAACACTGGAGGAAACAGACAGTGTGGTGGAATGAAGAAATAAAACAAGTTCAAATTAAAAAGGAGAAATGAAAGGTTACTTAAGAAAGAAAACCAATGAAAATTATTAAAAATATAAGCAACAAAGAAATGTTGTGAAAAATATGATCTCTGCAGCTAAAGAGAAATTATGGTCGGAATTTCTAACAAAAATGGAAGAGAACTGCAAGATGAATCAAAAATTTACAAAGTAATAAAAAATATTAGAATAGGAAAAACGATACAAATAAACTCAATTCATAATTTCATGAACATATTTTGACTATAATGAAAACATGGAAAGAACATTTTCAAGAATTGCTAGGAGGAGCAGAGATAAATGGAATACAAGAATTAAACAATAACGAAATAAAAGAAAGAGAAAATGAGGCAATAACCATGCAAGAAATGACTCAAGCTTTAAGAAAACTAAATAATGGAAGAGCGCTCAGACAAGATAGTATAACATCGGATATGCTTAAAAAATATGGGAAGAAATGGGATGATGATCTGAGTCTCAAAGTAGTTTTAGAAAAGGTAGAAGTGTGTAGGATTTACTCTCTAACAAATCATAAATAAGACAAGAATGAAGAGAGGAAATGCCTATATGACTTTTATAGATTTAGAAAGCTTTTGACAAGGACCGAGAACAATGGTGTGGGATGTATTACAGAAGAGAGGAATATATAACAATAGCTATTTACGTTACAAGGCCGGGAAATGGTATATTAAAGTACAAGTCTAGATGTTTACGGACTAGGCGACGAAGGAGCCGAGTCAGGAATTTCTAGACGAGTACTTTAATGACATTTCACGACCGTGTATCGTACAACGTTTTATTTCATACTGTGTTGTATTAAAAATTAAATTATAATGTTTTATTTTACATAACCTGCCTGTATGTAGGTGTTAGCGTGGTTTAGATTCTTGTTTTATAGCATAGCTTTTGATTTAGCTTAGTGATGTAAAAACAAAAATAACAAATTTAACAGTTTGACATCCCGTGCGTATTTTGGGATAATTTTCGTAAAAAATGAAAGAAATCGAGCTAAAATGTGTTGAAGCAAACAGTAAATTGGTGCCTACGAAGTGTTCTGCTCGTTATGTGAAGGAATACCAGCTGTTCAACGTGTAGAGAAAAACCTATAAGGTGGAAAACGGCCTCAATGAGAATATCCTTTTGGCGTACTTCTTGGATATCTCCAAAAAGATGAATCCTGCGACAATGTGGGCAAAATATTCGATGCTCAAGTCTATGCTGATGGTAAAAGAAGGAGGAGATATTTCAAAATATCCAAAACTGGTGGCTTTCTTAAAAAGGCAAGCAGTTGGTCATCAGGCAAACAAATCGAAAGTTCTAACAAGAGAAGAAGTTAATAGATTCATGAAGGAAGCCCCATCAGAAGAGTATCTTTTGATGAAGGTAAACAAGTTTAACCTTTTCATTAGTTTTGAATTAAACAATGTGCATCTTGAATGATATAGGTACTCAATGTCAATTAATTACAAAAAATACATTTCTTGGTTTCATTAGTCGAAATTTCATCAATTTAACAATCAGTTTTAAATCATTTTCTCTATTGTTACAGGTAATCGCAATGATAGGCATTGCTGGTGGTTGTCGGCGAGAAGAGTTATACCATATGACCCTAAAAGACATTGAAGATTGTGGCACCAAACTAATTATAACCATTCCCATTTCTAAGACGAATACAAAACGGGTATTCACTGTATTGAGTGACGACAATGAAAGAATAAATTTTCTGGAAATATTCAGAGAATACGTTAAAATCCGACCTAAAAATATGAAGGAAAATTTTCTTTTTTTGGGTTATAGAAAAGGAACATGTGTTTCCCAAAGAGCAGGCATACATACCATTGGGGGGGCACCAAAAAAAATTGCGGGATATTTAAAGTTGGAACACCCAGAAAAATATACGGGGCATTGTTTCCGCAGAACATCTGCCACTTTTTTGGCGAATGCGGGAGCTGATTTATCAACACTGAAGCGTCATGGTGCATGGAAATGCTCATCTGTTGCGGAACAATACACTGAAGATTCCTTAGAAAACAAAATAAAAACATCAAGGATGATTCAAAATGGTGAAAAATTTATACAGGTTCTTCAGACCAAGCAACAAACTATATCCACCACCACTATCGTGTCTAGTGAAGATTCTGTCCCTAAAGGTATTCCTGCATTCAGCCTGCAAGGAAATTCACATTGCACAGTTACTGTTAATTATAATTATAATCAGTTTTTATAGGCTTGATTTTATAGTTTTAAAGATGAAATCTTTTAAAAATGTGAATATTGTGTTTTTTTAAAGCAGTCCGGGAAATGTGTTAAGGTCGAACTTTTTGGTATAAGACTTTTTTATCCAAAATATTGTCAAGAAGTTGCCCTATAATTGTGTACATTAAAAACGCCATACTCTGAATATTTTCTAGAGATTGAATCAAATAGCGGCATTCATTCATACGTTTATGTTAGAATCTATTTATCTCTAAGCTCTGAACAAGCGACTTAATTTTCATAAACAAACCGACTAACTACACTCGTGTAAGCCAGGATGTAATAGAAGGTGGGATATAATCCCACAGAAATACTACGTACTTTACTTTTAGATGCTTCAAGGCAACACATAAGGAAGGATATTCCGAGACATAGTATATTTCCATATTAGTATCCTAAGGTTTCATTACTCTGAGTACAAGAGTTAGAAATAGATGTTATATATATACAGGGTGTTACAAATTAGTAGGTTCCATCTGTTCCAAAAGGTTCAGGTCGTAGTGGTGTTTCTCCAAAATTCTCCCTGTAAAACTGGAGCCTTTATAAATATTTACATTGGCTATTAACTCATTAACCACCGGAAAGAAACCCCTAATAGTTTATGTAACCCTATTTACCTTCATTGCTCAGTTTCCCAACATTTTAACTACGTAACAGTCACATGCTTCAATTATTAGAATATGTTGCATGTTTTATCCTGGGTCAAAGTTTATAGTTCACTATAAGTATAGTTTTATATTATGTGTTTTTAATCAGATCGAGGCCTACACTTGTCTACTCCAAACGTCTTCTTTGAGGAACATCCCAGTTCTGACCAATGCAACCTCTACGTTTACTTAGCCTTGAAATACGTCACGTAGAAAAGCAAACTTTATTGTCACTGCTTGATTACACAATAAATATCCTTTAAACAAATTTCACAACTATCAACTCTTTACTTTGACGTTTGTCAATCGCGTCCGGCTTCTGAACTGAACTCACATAAACTGATCTGAGGAGACAAAACCGATCCACTTCTTTATATTTTTAGGGTTCTAAAAGTTTCCGCGACCTCGAGAGCGAGTCGAGAGTCAAATCGAATATGGCCTGGAATGTTCTAGAAAACGTCAAAATAAATGTAGCACAAAAATTATGAATTCTAATGCAAATAGGAACACAATTAACAAAAGGTAGGTGAGCTTCCGTATCGACTACATAACATGAGTTAGTCGCCGCTACGATTATTTGCCACTTTCAAGTTCTGAAAATTTAAAGGCCCTTCCATTAGTAACTAAGACGTCCCCAAAACCAGGAGAGGTACATAGAGGTCACATAACTGTAAACTAACCAACAGTAGTAGGAAATACGTAGCAGTGGCTGTAACTTTGCAGTATGAAGTTATTTATACAACAAAGTAGCAAATTTCGTGGCGGTTACGTTATAGTTACTCTTTGAAGGCTCCAGTCTCAGGTGGTACTAGTTGAAAAGTGTTATAATTAATCTATTTTCTATCCAACAAAAAATAAAAATAAAGGACTACTTTATGTTTAACATTGAACAGCCGTCAGAACTGGTCCAGAAAGGGAGAGTACATCAAATAAACATTGTTATTCTAATAGCTCCGTACGTCCCGTCGTTTATGTATCCGCAACTTCAGAAATCCTAAATCAATATAAGACAGCCGGCGCTCGAACACAATAACCGTTTAGATGCGGAAATGGTAAACAGCGATGGCTGGACATTCTCGGAATCAATTTAGCAATATGTTGAGATATATCGCATTTGCTTGGATCATATCCAAGAGGTTTATTAAAAAGCAAACGTATACATATAATACTTTGCAGTTTCCGGAACGACCTTATTTTGTATGAACTGAGATAAATTATTTTAAGTAGTAGTTACTTCAGCAGAAGATAGAAGTGCTGAAAACATTTGCTGGCACTTTTGGTGCAAAGGTTTAATAAACTTTATTCAAAAGAAATAACATACCTAACTGGAAGCAGTACATAAATAAATTAATCACAAACTATTTCAGATAGTCACATGTCGATTCTGCTCATTTAATGCCCAACACCTTGTTTTATAAACCATATTGTTAAGAATGGAAATTATAACAAGATGGCTTATTAATCCCATATTCTGATTAATGTTTCATAACAAGTAGTGTTGAAAGTTATGATGATAACTAATTATAATTTGTATAGAATACGTCATTTTTCAACGGCGATCATATTTGCAACATCGTATTTGTCACTGTGTCAGTCTTAGATTATATAGAAGAAGATTATAAGAGAAAATTTTAACCTAAAATTTGTTGTTTGTGCAATTGAATAAAATTTGGGACACGTGCTGTTAAATAGAATGAGGTAAACTTCATTTTCAATGGAAAGTATTTGGTATTTGACAGAAACGACTGTCATCAATTATATGTTTTCCAGAAACATACCCAATGTTTGTTCCTGTTAAATATCACTCCTTTTTTAATAAACTTTTATTACAAAAATTTTTCAATATCACTTCCCGTTTAAAAGAGTTATAAGCATAAAGAGTCTCAAAAGAAATACCACCTAAAAATCACATTAGCGATGGAAGAATCAAGTAGTCATTGGAAAATAATAGAATGTGCGTTGTTTAAAGTGCATAAGAATAAATATGACATTCCTTCATTTCCAGATACATATCCAGTCCTCACCTGACTTTTTTGTGAACAGCGTTTATTAATAAGAATTAAAAAACAAATCATAAAAATAAGACTCAATTAAATGCCTACCGATGATGCCGCCCCATAAAATTACTCCACAGTGGCCTTGGTTGTTAAAAAATCAAAGAGGAAAAAGTTACACACGCAAAATACCAAGGGCCCCACCGTACCCACCCCAATGGACCTTGTGCAAATAAATAGATTAGCCCATCAAATTACTCATCAAAATTTAGCTGTGTATACCAAATTTCATTCATTTATCACAACGCGATTGAGAGATATTGCAAAAAAATGATTTCCATTCCTTCCTCTTCAATGGATTTACAATGGACCAGTAGTGTTCGTTGTGCCTATTTGGCAAACCATTACTGACAAACCGACTTTCGTTCGTCTAAAGAACGTGCCGAAAAAGGTTCTGATAATAATGTCTTCATTTACTATAATTTGAGTCGCAGGGGGCGGCGGTATTATTATTTTTTTGATTCCGCGTCTCAAAGAGTACGTGTCTTTAAAATTTCTATTCGATCGGTTAGGGGGCGGCTCCGGGGGCGGTATCCCGTTCTTTTAAATTTTTTCGGTACATTACCGGATGCGCCCCCGCCTTATCGCGAAGTATACGTACATAAAATTTGAGGTCGATCGGATTCGATTTGTGGCCGTGAGATGTGCGAATTTTTTTTTTTTTTACTCCTAACGACGAACATGAGGCTAGGTAAACGGCGGCTGTGGGACGGGATCGGAGGTTTCCCGAATTCATAACTGAGGGGTGGAGTCTCGAAGTCACGAGTTCGGGAAATCGACCTTTTCTGTTTCATTTCGAATACATATTCGAATGTTTTTTATTAAAATATGAAAAAATGCTTCTATAGAATTTTTTGTACAAACAACGGTTTACGAGTTGGGCGGCAAAATACCACCGCCCTCGGACTTTATTAGATTTTTTGGAGGAACGGATTGTCTTGATTTCCTGGTAGTGACTTGAAATGATATTCTGACGTTCCTGCCGCCCCTGTAGGGGCGGCCCTTGAAAACACGAAATTTGTCTAAAATCATTGAAATTGTTTTGTGGCTTCTTCTCCACCTTACCTAACGAAAAGTCTAATAAAATTTTATGATTATATGTATCGTTTCCTTAAAAAAAAATTAAACGTAATTCGGGGCGGCAAATGGATTATTAGAAAATTTTATTTTTTACGGGTTTTCGATTTCGACATATCATTAGTAGGGTCGAAAATGTTGTTTTATTGTCATTGAGGGCGTTAGGGGTTCCTAGGAGCAGATTAATAATAATAGGTACCTACCGCCGCCCCCGGACTTTATTCGATTTTTTAGAGAAACGGATAAACGAATCGTCTTCGTTTTTGGTATGGACGAACTACGCACAGCTGAAATGCTGTGTACTCTTCTATCGCAATGGAATGGTTCGCTGGGGAATATTTCACTTTTTAAAACTCGACAATTCAGGACTGATTTTTCGCATCCAACCCTATACCACCGTGTTGGTAATGAAGTAATCTTTATTTTAATTTAAATTTAATTTATTAACCACACCGGTGCAAGTTACTAGTATCGATTTACCTGTTTATACCTGCCTACTCAAGAGTTGTGATGGGAATAAAATAGTCACCCTAACGTTTGCATATTCTATGGGCTTCATATTTTCGATTGGTATCGAATTTATCTATTAATTAAACCAGTAAAATGTTTAAAACATAATAATTTTTAATTGTTAATTAATCATATTCTGGACTTTAGACAACCCATTTGCAATGTATTTATTGATATATTTAATTGGATATAAAATACTTTTCATCCATTAACCAGCTCGGTGAAGGTCGTTTTATAGTGGGATCCTATACTATAATAAAGAAGCAGATATACTAAAGTTACCTAGTCTTTTTATCTACCAATGAATTTTATACACAAAACAAAATGACAAATATTGTGTTAGTCCAATATCTATTCTATGTACAACAGTATATTTAAATTCTCAACGATTTTCTTTGTACTTTCTGTGTATTCTCTTCTTCTTTTTTCTTTGTAATTGACTAGTCAGATATATGTAATATAATATGTGTAATGTATAAGTCTCGTAGATGAATAAATTTCTTGCTTCTCTCTTTCACGTAAACTCATTTAAATAACAATAAATAAAATTGTCATGTTCAACCAGAATTGGCTTGAAAATTTCAACATATTTTTTAGGTTAAAATTGTCTGGCGAATTCTCTACCAGGGTCAGTTGAAACCAAGTTAGGGTGACTCATTGATTTAATTTTCTGGAAGAATATTACGCATAAAATCAGCATTTCTGCTGCCTTTTATCCCCTCCATATAATTTAGCTCGGTTGATTTATTTGATAAAGTGTGGAGATTCCACAATAAAGCAAATAAATGTTGTACTTGGCCTACATTTCTCCAGATTTGTTTGGCATCGTTTGTTCTCCGGCGCCCCTTAAAAAGAACTTTATTCTTCAAAAAGGGAACATTGATTAAAATATATCACCGTCGACGCCGACTTTCCTTCTCCTTGGTTATGATGCGGAAAGGACTAAGTTCTGCTAATCTGGCCTTTCCTTAGAGGCGAGAGTGAAAACAATTCAAATTAAAACAGGGAGTTGCGTTAGGTACAGTTCCTAAATAAATTAAAGTATTATCTTCATCTGCCACAAGGAAAACATAATTTAAAATTATTCAAAAAGGGAGCGACATATAATTATTCTTATCGCCGCTCGGTTTCGGAATATGGAATTTGAACAAAATATACCGGAAGACAAGTAAATAATGGCTGCTCATTTTGTTTGTTTATTATTATACGTTGATTTAAAAAGATATCTTTAAACCATGTGACGGTGGTAAATAATATATTACATAACAAGCGTGGAAAGTAGCGTATAACATACGAGTGTGTCATGCTAGAGTACGTAAACCACACGTGTGTGTTAATGCGATTTCTAGCGAGTTTTATTTTTCTAAGCACAAATTAATAACAATTTAATAAGAATCTGTATGAAATAGCTATTTATGATATACGTGTTAAAAGTAAGATTTTATTTTGTGAGTGAAGATGATTAAAAAAACGAGCGTAGCGAGTTTTTTAACTTCACGAACAAAATAAAATCACTTTTAACACGTATATCATACACTATTTTTTCTACAAAACAATCGGAAGAACTTTAAACTCAATAAAAATAAGAAATCAAAAAATACCACACAGATCGCAATGTTTATGAACCAAAATTTTCGTAGCAACCAGTGCTGTTGTTAGTTACGGGAAAAACGCAAAAATATTGACAGCATTTTCTAGTAATATTATAAGAATAATGAATAATCTCGATAATGAGCGTAACGAATCCATCCCTGCTGAAATCGAAGAAGCCGCCAGTCGAGCAACATTGGAATTATTGCCGGCGAAATCAAAGGAACAGTACGAAATCGCTTATAGACGCTTTTCGGAATGGTGCAACATTAAAAAGGTCCCTGGGAAATGTAAAAGTGTTTTACTGGCATATTTTGAGAAAACAGCCAAGATATGGAAATCGTCAACGCTGTGGTCAAATTATTCCATGATCAAAACTATGTTAAAAATAAAGCAAGATCAAGATATAAGCAAACATTATAAACTTATTGCTTTTTTAAAATGGAAGGGTGAAGAATATCAAGCAAAAAAGTAAAAAGTTTTGACGAAGACGCATATCGACAAATTTCTCACAGAAGCAGAAGACGAAAAGTATCTGATGATGAAAGTCGTAGCAATAGTGGGCGTCTTCGGAGCGTGTCGCCGGGAGGAATTGTGTTAGATGACCATCGACAATATCGAATATTTGGGCACTTCGGTTGTTGTGACCATACCAGATACTAAAACGAAAGTGCCTCGGACTTTCAGTGTTGTTCGTGAATTCTATTTAAACTTTTTTAGAAAGTATATGGCACTCCGGCCACCCAACGCTGACCATAGACGAATTTTTCTTAAATATATGAAGAATAAATGTGTGAAGAATCCAGTCGGAATTAACATGTTTGGTAAAATGCCTGCCGACATTGCAGAGTTCTTGAATCTACCAAATCCTCAACTCTACACCGGACACTGTTTTCGTCGTTCATCGGCGACATTGTTAGCAGATTCTGGTGCAAATCTTACTACCATCAAGAGACATGGAGGATGGAAATCTTCGACGGTAGCTGAAGGCTACATTGAAAATTCACTGGAACAGAAGAAGGAAATTGCGTGCCAAATACTTCCTACTGCTGCAATTACTAGCAAGATACCAGTACTACCAGTACTGTCACACATGATGACAGTAAAACCAACTTAAGTATGATGACTCCGCAGGGAATTACAATTTCAAATTGTTCTAATTTTACTATAAATGTTAATAGTAATAACTAGTTAAAATGTTGGTTTGTACTTATTTAAAATAAAAAGTTGTTCATGTGTTTGTTAAAACGTTTTATTAATTTTCAAAACAAAATTTAAATAAACTTTGATTTACTTTTAACACTAGTGTTAAAAGTAACTTACTTTTAACACGCGTGTCAAAAAATGACATTTTTAACATCAAAAATGACAATTAAAAAGCCCACTTTTAACAGTTTTGTAGAAAAAATATACATGCTGTAACAGTTTATTTAGGCTTTTCGATTTTAAAAATAGTTTCTGCTTTACTTGGTATACAAGGTTGTTCTTTCAGTGTCGGAAGATGATGGTGCATTTATCGCGTTCGAAAAGTAACCAATAAATTCATTATTTTTGAAATTGAGAAGTTTTAGAAAAAATCCCCTGGCACGTCGATTTCGTTTTTAAGAAAAGGCACTGTTTGACATACGACCCATATTTGTGACGTCATCGTTGATCGAGATATGTCGTCATCGACAATTTTTTTAAATAGCAAATTGACCATGCCATTTGAAAGAGCGTGTCATTCTACATACATACATCATGAAAAATTATGGTGTTACATAACAAAATTTTGAAGAAAATAATGTTTGAAGATTTTAAAATTTAATTTTCTACAGGGTGAGTTAGAAGGAAGGGGTCAACTGGAGATACTAGACACTAAAATATTATGTTTGAACTCATGGTGCCTTACACGATTTTCGCTGGTTTAAGAAGTACAGGGTGTTCAAAATTTAAATTTTATTTTGAAATTTCTCAATAATCCTACTTAAAAAATGTACTCTTCTTTAGGTCAACACGCAAAATACGCTAATATTTATTGACATGAAAATTCTACACAAGCCTACTTAGAAAAAAAATAGCAGTGCCTGGAAAAAAATCACCACAAAATATTGAAACCTAAAATGCAAATAACTCAGAAACCGACAAAATTAGCGACCTAACTAGAGTCTATTTTTTATTCAAAATTGAACGTTCTTTTAGATTTTTAACTTGTTTTAAGCATAGCTCAGCAGATAAAAAAACATATTTTGATTTGCCTAAATAATACGGTGAAACTAGCGCCCTCTAGAACAAATATGAAATAAATTTTAGTCAACAGTCCTCCATGTATCCAAACGGAGTAGCATGACTAACCTAGAACAGCGCAAGATAAAAGTCTGAGTAGAACCGTGATACGCTGTGATCAAAGTTGATGACAATATTTGATAATGGTGATTGCTCGATAACTTAGGTTTCAAATGTATACCTAAAAATTTGACCAATTCCGGATTTGTTATCTGATTAATACCTCCTAAGCTAAATCCTGCATCATTGACTAAGCTTGTTTAATTTTCTTATTTAGCTCATTTGATGCAGAAATCAAGTTAACAGAGACAGATACTACAGATAAAATGTTAACATAAACTAAGAATAATACAGGTCCAAGCAAAGATCCCTGTGGCAGTCTTGTACTGGAAGTGAATATCATAAAACTGTATTATGATTTCACAATTTATATCTTTATATATAATATATTTAAAAATAAAATTTTACTAACGCCTTATTCTCTGATGTTATGATTTTACAAAACTGTCGTAAACGTTGATGTAAACTGTTTTAGTTTTGTGGGGAGATAACATCGGCAAAATTTCGAAATCTTCATATTTGAGTTAATAATGTTTAATGTTTAATGTTTAATAATAAATAGTGAAGTTATAATTATTTTTTTAAATTGCTCTTAAACTGAGAGTATTCAGTGACGGAGTATAAAAATACTTTAAAAATCAACAAAAAAAATCAGCTTGTACAATTAAATTTGAGAACAAACTTCTTAAAGTTACATCTTGTATAAAATTCTAATCTTATACACGACATGTTAGCACAGGTAGGTAGGTAGGTAGTACCTACTTTACTGATATTTATTTCCAGAATTGATATTTGGTGAGATTTCAAGATGTTGAATCATTTTCTGTTTTGTTACTTGTTTACATTAAAACTTGTCATTGCAAAGACTTTTGTACTTGGTGGGAACCTTCCCTTGACCGTTCCTTTTGGATTTGTTCTAACAACAGCAAGAATCGATTCCGAAATGTCTAGAACTATTCACTCAGTTGGTCAAATATTTCTGACAGTTTCTCGAACGCTCTTGGAACATACCTTTTCTTTAAGCGAGGTACTTGACCCGACGACAGTGACCAGCTGGATCAATAACTTCAGGAAAACCACAGAAAGGAACCAAAAAACATTCGCAAATGTACACAAATATATAAAAACTCTGTCATACGTTTCATCTTTGTTACTACGCTGTCACAAGATAATATGCACTTGGCGCCCATGAATCAGTACCATATCTGTCATTTAGGCGGATATGGTACTAATACATACACCGTTTGCAATGCACATGTGTACACAATATTTGTCTTTAACAGAATCTGATACAGGCGCTATCTGTAAGCTACCAGGGCAAGGTGTACTTCACGCCGATAATTTCTCTTCTTCTGTTGGGGAATTAAATACTGGTAACTAATAATAGCAACAATATTATCAATAATCTATGATGTTTGCATACAATAATTAGTATTATTTTAAACTGTAATATATGTTTACAGTGTTCTGTATAACCCTTTCTTTGACCAGTGTTCTTTGACAAAGGGACAGACATTTTATGTTTGGAATTCAATAGTCTGTGGTTGGAGAGTACTGCCAATCAGTACCACAAACAACAATACAAAATTCGTTGTTGTAGTTGAAACAATGGGTACGTCGTGATTTTGTGTTTTAAGTGACTAATTTTTAGTTTTAAACGTTTTATAATAATTAGATAAAGGAATTTATATCGGGTACAGATATAAGATGGTTCGATTATTGAACTTTATTGAAGCGTCTACAAAGGCACATTTTAATCATAAGTCAATAATTTCAGTTCCCTCTACTTAATTTGAATTTTCATTAAAGTAACCGATCACTTAATTACTTTTTAATACAATCTTTTTCAGACTTACAAACTCCGCCTCGGTAAAAAAGATAAAATAATACAGCTTTCGATTTTTATGAAGATAAAATATAACCTTCCTATTAATACGAACTGACCTTTCTCCGAACTCATCTTTACCCGTCTAAAACTTTTCCCTGACGACATAATAGAATATTGACTAAGCGTCTCGAATTTTTTATATAGCTTCGTCTATCTTCCATGTTTGCAGGGCTAAGGAGAGTTTCATGTCCTATAATAGCTTCCAGAAGTTCTTAATACGTTTCCAGCATTGCACCTTATTGAATGATAGGTGAAAGAACTAGGACGATGAAATTTGTTTCGTAAAATATTTGAAACGGTGAAAGGTTTTATAATTGGAGAACTGAAAATATATTAACATTTACTACTCGAATTTCAAAATAGTTACGTGAGTATCGGATATGAGGGTTGCAGGTGACAAGATTCCATAGACGTACGAATAACATACTATTACCAAAAGTGAGTTGACGTTGAGTGAACCTAACAGTTTACTTTAAAAAGCTTATATACTCACCCGTATCATCCTCTTCATAATTGTAGAAAACCGTCCTTTTGTACCCGATGCGCACTCCTCGGACACGTCAACACTTAAAATACACTGTGCTATACATACACACTATTCACTAATGATTACTAGCACTGTCACTATAACAGTCACACATTGACACATTATTATACTCTATACATCACTTATCTATCGTTCGCCACAGAGTAATATATCCTTTGATTCAAATTTCAACCTTTTAATATTTGTTTTATTAATAGTTTCTTTTCCATATTACTATCTTTTTCTATCAGCATACTCGTATCCATACCATATCATCATGACATTCATAATTCGCAAATATTTTCTAGGCAAAGTTTTATCTTGTGCTGCATCTTCTTGGATAGGTCCATTACGTCACAGTGCATGGTTTGAAGTCACTAACTTGGGAGGATCCGATCCTTGATCTTTGTTAATGAATTATTTTCAGATTGTAGGTAATTCTAAGCTGTCGTCTCGATTGAGGTTATTTCTATTACTTTCGATTTATAAAGCTTCGCTGCAAAATCTTGGTCAAAACCTCTCGATAGAATCCTTTTTTTGTCCAGGTCTCCTGCATGTCTTCTCATGCTAAAGTATCCCTCTCTGTTTTCCCCATGAGCAATTTACGATAGGTGTAAGGAATGTATATATCAGGGTTTTGGAGTATATTGCTCTTACAGTTGGGAAAAACTATTCATATTTCCCATGAGATGTTGCAAATTCACTAATTTGTTGACGGTACTGTTTCTGGACCAGCTCGTGACTTGATTCATCATTCAAATACGTATCAATGTGAGTTAACCATCTATAAACAGTGTCTTAATGTACTATCTAGCTTTATTTTCATAAATGTATCTAGGAAAAGAAGAGAACTGTCTTCTTCAAACTCCATAGTTAAGTTGTCCAGATATGTCCAGATATATTCCATCAATGTAGCTTTAAATCAATACGAGCATATGATAAAAGTATTGCCAGCATGTCTAAATCAACACTGTAGTTTTAGAACCGCTGACTTAAAGACCTATTTCTCGAAGGTTTCCGTGTATATCTTTGCCAATGCTGAGTTCAAGGGTACGATTGTTCCTGGCCTTAAAAGAAGGTTTGTTATGATTAACAAATTCTGCTTTATAACAAACTCAAACTTATGAATCAATATACTGATCATAAACTAAACGTGAATTTGCTTTGAATAGTTACGAAAGAACTGTGTATGTAAAATTATAAATTCATATAGTTATATAGAGTGCATATACTATCTTTTCCCAGTGTTTAGTGTTTTTTAATTTAACCTCAATGTTTTAATAGTGGGATAGAAAAGCGAATTGTTAGCACTAAACTAGCTATGCTTTTTCCATTTGATATACCAAAATATGAATAAATCTCAGATATTCCATTATTCTAAAATATCCCAATAGCAGACCTATGATTATCCTTATTGTTCTTTAATTTAGTAGATCTATCGTCAACTCCCTCAATAATATTTTTTGTCTTACTTCGATTTGAAACTACTGTGATCAAATTGATTAAATGTTTCCATGAGTAAGACGTATAATAAAGTAGTATTTTCTTGAACAGAGTTGAAAAAGTATATGAAATTGTTTAATAAGAAGCACGAGCGAAAAAATAGAGTTTCTGAACCTATGCATTCTCCACATTCTACATTTTAGAGATAATAACATACCAAACCGAGAATATATATCTGAAGTTATAAGTTAAACAAAAGAAAAATCAAAGTTCAGTATTTGCAGAGGAAGACAGATTCAAACGAAGTAAAAATTTAGGATTAATAGGATATAACTTTCTATTTCATCCGTTTGTCTTAATTCGTTTTGTAAGTAATGTCGAATTTTAATAAGACTGATATCTGTATCCGTACCCTTAACAAACTTCTACAAACGACTTTACTATTTTCTTCTTGTATACATTTTTTCTTGTTTCAAAAATATATTTCCATGTGGAAAACAACAACAATAACACGTATATTATATGGCCCATAATACTCTCACTGATGTTGGTATACCTACGTGATTATATTTTATAAGAAAACTTTTTCAAATCATACTTACTTTTGAGTTTGGCCTGTAGGTACTTTTTTTGTTAAGAATGCGAAAGAAAGAAGTTAGGAAAACTTTACTATTCCTTTGTCGTTTGAAATTCTCAAGACGACATTTTTTTAAGTAATAGCCTCATTTCAGTATTTTATGATTTAAGAAATGTCTGAAATTGTAATTCGAGCCGCTTCGACAATATTAACTTAATTAAAATATGGAGTTTCTCTACCGCGGCAGAGATATTAAATAGGTATACATTTTGTCAAAGTTGCCAAACTTCAGAAAGTCTCACTAAGAGAATTTCTTTGCTGTGGTTAGTTAAAATGCACTAACCGTAGCAAAATATCTGCATTCAATAGGTGTCAAGGGAGGTGCTTTCCTACCACAGCCAAAGATGCTTTGCTCAAGAGAGCTCACTTGCAGTAAGTAAAAGATATGTAAAATGAGCTCTTTATTCAGGCTATATAAATAATTTATTTGCTGCTAGTTATACGTATTGTATGTATATTGTTTCTAATAAGAGAACTGTGCAGTTACTGGTTGCAAAGGCCAACAAAACGGTAAGTAATTCCCTTACCGTTCTAGAACGGTAAGTATATAACTGTCAAAATAGACATTTTTAACATCGCATTGTTTTTGAATGGGCTTTCTAGGATTTAGTTTAAAAATTAACTTATATAAAAGACATGTATTTTAAATCTATTTATTGTTGAAATTAAATGAGCAGTTTATACAATTATTTACAGAAATTGGAACAGTATATGTTTTTTTCAATTTTGAATTCAGTTATATTTCTATTTAAAGTAAAATTAGCTATCGAGGCCAGTGAAGTAGAAGCTTAGCAGGTAGTGGTGAGCCCATGATTCAGAAATATTGCAGGATGATGTGTCGTTGTCATGACGAGTTTTATCTGCATACTGTAGTTTATTTTGAAAGGAATCTACAACGTAGACAATGACTTATCATTTGTAAGATTTTGTAGTTTTAAATGCTCGGCTATCTTCGAAGGCCACTGTTCAGTTGTTCCTTTTCCCACTACCTGGTTGTAGCACCTTCCATTTCCATAATTCAAAAATACGCACAGATTTTGTTTGTTGCCCACAAGTTGATGTACTTGCGATAAATTACTAAATAATGGATATTGTCATCATGTCTGTTTACAACATTAAATATTCGCTGAATATTTATTTTTGTTTGTGGATCTTATTCATTGATCATTAATATCCCGAATGGTATATTGTATAACTCTTGTTCTACATTTTTTATATATTTTTAGGTATTAATAATATTGCGTGAAACTAACTACTCAGTGGACAAAAGTCCCAACCTGCGTTGAATTACACCCACAATATCTACACATATATTCCTTATTATTAGCTTTTGTAATATTTTTTACTGTATTAGAAAGGTATTTCAAGCTAATATAAATCAAATATCCTACAATTCCTATCAGTGAAGTCATATGTATGTTCTCTGATACCAAACGTCTAGGTATGCTAATGAACAATTCCACAGACAAAGCTCTATTCAATAATTATCTAAAGAAATTAATCTAATTTACTAACCTGCTTTGATGAAACATTCTATAAATATCTAACTTCACTTTTTGGCAATGGGAACACGACAATTCAACCAGAATAGATGAGATCTGACATATTTCTGCATTTTTAGGATTGCTTCTTCAGGTATAAAAATTATTATAAAAATTAAAATTATTTGAAGTTAAATATCGACAATGACAAAAAGTGACAGCCTGTCAATGAATTAAATATGACAATACCTACTTGAATAATGTTCACCTTTTATGTAAAAGTTTTTATATATTTTTAGGTATTAATAATATTGTGTGAAACTAACTACTCAGTGGACAAAAGCCCCAACCTGCGTTGAATTACACCCACAATATCTACCCATATATTCCTTATTATTAGCTTTCGTAACCTGAAGAAGCAATCCTAAAAATGCAGAAATAGGTCAGATCTCATCTATTGTGGTTGAACTGTCGTGTTCCCACTGCCAAAAAGTGAAGTTAGATATTTATAGAATGTTTCATTAAAGCAGGTTAGTAAATTAGATTAATTTCTTTAGATAATTATTGAATAGAGCTTTGTTTGTGGAATTGTTCATTAGCATACTTAGACGTTTGGTATCAGAGAACATACATATGACTTCATTGATAGGAATTGTAGGATATTTGATTTATATTTATATTTTTAATACAGTAAAAAAAATCTTATTCTACATGCTTCCAATATACCTAATATTCTTCTAATTCTACTTAAAATGTAAAACGATTTAAATATCTGTCATCTGGTGCCTGAGTTAGAAATCGGCACATGTCTTTCTTAGTAAACATATTTATTTGGTCTCTAACCAACATTTCTCCGTTTGAGGTCCAAAATTTCGAAATGTTAATCAAGTCAAGAACAAAAATTGTACTTTTAATAATAATAGTAATCTGTTAATTTTTTCTCACACCATTTCATAAAAATCTTGTATGTATGTTCATATCGATCCCTTGATTTCTCAGGAATTAATGTAGAACATCCAACACTCCAGGCTTCTTCTAACTTTGCATCTGAAGACAAGTAGCTCATATTACAAACACTTTGCTCTTTAAATTCTCGTGCGACTCGTTTAAATGCAACAACGCGTCATAAAATTTTGGAAGTGCCAATTATTGATAAATAACACCATAGCTACCACTTCTTGTCAATTAAGAAAAACGTGACAGCAACAAACATCAATAGATTTTAAAAAAAAAACGGATAAATGTTTAGCGACATCAATAAAAGTTCAAAGGATGCTTTGAAAATAATATTTTAAATATATTTGAAAACTGAATAAAAGATATGTGAATCAAAAGAATGCAAATGTAAAGCAAAATAATTAAGCGTAATATATAAAATTTTGCCATTTTTTAATTTTAAATAGTATACAATTATGATAGCATGAAGTTATAATTTGTATAAAAGGTATTTTTGTTCGCAAATAAATTTGAATTGTAGATGGAACTGGTTTTAAGTATTATAAATGCGATGGAAAAATGTTAAAGTATGAACCACCAAATCAAAAATGCCAAGAATAATAGTACTTAACATATGTTTTCACGGAAATGTATTAGATAATAACTTTTATTAAAATAATATTTGGGAATAAGTTGCCAAGTCCAGTTTCAATGGATTTCCATGAGATACGACTGTTTATTATTTTATCAAACAAAATACTTTTAGCATACATGTAGAATATTCTCGAATTTATAAACTGGAACAAATAAAATTTGATATCGAATTTATAAGGACCATATTTGTTTTCTATATCCAAAGGAAACTATATACATTAAAACAAAATTTTTAAATTTATGTATTTGACACGCTGTAGCTAAACAGTGGTTGACCTAAGACCCCACTTTTATATAACAAGAAAGCTTTAAAAGTCCTTTTTTTGACCACACCCTCATTTTTGACCTCTAATTAAGAAACATCTTGTATTATTGTTTCTTGTATCCCTCAACTTCAGCACGCCACTGTGCTTCAATTAACTTGTTAAAGGGGTTCAGTTGCAGCCTTACAACTATTATTCGAATCTTCATTTTATATCTCTAATAGTAATTATAAAAAGGGTGACCTAAATATAAGGTACACCTCCTCAAAATCAGCTTTTCTGTATATTTAGTGTTGCTGCAGTAAAACTAATCGTTCTATAGCTTCTATACATCGACACTGTGTCAGTTTCCTTAGGGGAATCACTTACTGAATGTCCATCGAGGTCTAAGGATAATGAATTTACTACTCGATCCAGAAAGGGCTACAGCACGTTCTCTGGGGTGAAATTTAATTTTGTACCAGTTATAGACTTCCATTTGGAGGACTTGAGATGATTAACTACCTAAGTTGTGTTACATGTACGGCAATGACCCTAATAGGATGTATCGGCGGGGTGTTTGCTTTCTAAATTTCATATTTTGTTGGTCTTATGTTGGTAGACCTACATAACTACTTAATATGTACACTCATTAGATACGTTTAAAACTAGGAACTAAATTAATCAAACATTATATTTTATTAAACGTTTATATCCCTCTTCTGATTCCTTAATTTGATAATGACGTCCAATGTTTAGCTACATATTAGTCACTATAGTCTACTTAAAAATGAATGAGATTTGAGTGACCGCTGAGAGTTACACATTCATTATTAGGTGGAAACATCCGTGTTATGTTTAGAAAAAGATTATAAAAAAATATCGTTATATGTTGTAGTTTGCTTTACTACACTGAGAAAAAAAATCATTAATAGTAGAAAAAATGTACCTATACTTGTATAAAGTAGAGGACAGATAAACAGTTTAACTAAACTAAATCATATTTTCTAAGCTAGGTTAGCCGCAAGTAAACAGATCATCTAACTATAGCTACCGACAATAACTGCAACTTCTTGTTGGAGTAATTGAATTGTGTTGCTACAGTTATTAAAACTTTTATTTGAATGTATTTCTGATACATTAAGGTGAGTGAACGGTATATTAGAGGTTACTACTAGTGACTAATAATAGTTGAATATTTTTTACTGTATTATAAAGGTATTTCAGCTAATATAAATTATTGGTAGAGCACCAGCTGTCTATAGTTTCTAACGCGCTTTGTAATAATTGACAGTCACTCACGGTATTTATTTCACATAGTAACTTAACGTCATCCGTATATATAAAATAGTACACATGTAACTCAGATACAGTATCATTTATGAACATAACAAACTAGAGGGGCCCAAGCGTCGAACCCTGAGGGGCGCCAGACACTTGATGGAATTTCAGAACAGTAACCATGATACTGTACGATCTGATATATATTTTGTAGGTAAAATTGAAACAGTTGCAATAACGAGTTACACAGGGCAAACATATCCAACTTGTGTAATAGAATATCGTGATCAAGTCTGGTAAATGCCTTGGTAAAGTCAGTGTGTATATTACGATAACTTGACAACATTGGTACAAGGATTTACTAATGAATTGAGTGTAACACAAAAGGTTCGTTATGGTGGATCTCCCTTTTGTGAAACCATGCTGTCGAGGCGTTGGAATTTCAGACACAGAACTGAATAATGAATTGCGCAGCAGTATCTCCAACATTTTAAATGAATTGGAGATAATGGCAATTGGTATATAGTTTCATATTTCGGTTGTACTGTTTTGTAATGTACAGCACATTTCCCTCAAATTTTATATAATTCAGAGAAGCTTGTTATTCTTAAGTATCAGGTTAAAAATAGTTGTTAGCGGACACACAAGAACAGATCACTCAACTACTACTTAAAAACTTCGAAACGTATGCTACACTCATACCAGATACCAGCTGACCTGTACTCCCGACCACTGCTTGAATTGCCACGTTTCGCTATATCGACTTGAACGAATTTTATTGATTAACAAAAAAAAAATGTTTTATTAAAACTAATCATTAATACATTGAAAGTGAATATTGTATTTTATGGTTTAATACACAAAGTTATGGTGAGATTCCTTAATTAACTGGACTTTTACACATGAAATTGAAGATGTTATTTTTTTCTTGGAAATGTGATACAAGTTTTTTGTTTATTTTGACGTATATTATTGTCTGGTAAGTTTATGGTAGCCAAACATCTAACATTCCGAATATTTTGAATCATTGGCGTAATTGTAAACTGCACCTCATCTCCAGTGTATGAATTGACGGAGAAAATTAATTCATGAAAAAAAAACACCGATATAGATGTTATCAAACACGAACAGCCCATCCATCGCGTCTCTCTATAGATATTACCGGATATTAACTCCAGTGAGCTATGGATACTGTAGGAGTGTATAGGCGATCAGATAACTCAAAGAGCTTGTTCACGGTTGATGTAAATTCTCCAACTTCGACCCTTTGAACGCATCAGCAGCCTTAAAGCGAATAGCAGGCAATAAGTTATATGCTGAGCCACCTTTAGAGGTTTGCTGTTGCGTTGGTAGTAAATTATTTTAAGGCAAACCGCTAATTTGAATAATTTTACACTAACCAGATGAGTTTACTTCATCTAGATATGGATAATGTTCATAGCATTTTATTGATTTCAGAATTTATTTGTTTTTAGCATAGCAAAATATATAAACTAACGAAGGATATAATATATGTATATTCTCTTTTACTGTTTACAATCGATTCTCAACAATTTCATGATTTTCTATTCTACCCCTAAAGAAATGTTAGTCGTTAAGGAAAAGCGGACAATATTGAGGAAACTAGGAGACTGGGGTGGATGTGAAACAACTTGCCACCTATTTTCTGAATAACAGCTGTTCTGGCTATAACAATCTGGGGAGGGTGTGTTACCATACTGCATTGTGTTTGATGATTCCCGATCTTTGGTAATATACTTCAGCAGTTCTCAAAAGTATAGATGTGTACAGATACACAACATCAGGTTACTGAGATGGCTACTAGTTAAATGGAACGTTTCTTGTTACAAGTAACAAACTGGAACAAACATATTATTGACAAGCTCAAAAATGGTGAATTAATAAAAAACCGTGCATATTGGCACTCTAATACTGCACTAATAGACTTAATTTTTTAACTTTGCCCATGAAATGTAAATTTCAAATTATAGTCGATTGGCACATCGATCTTAAAGACCAATTTCCGAGTTGATTGACTGGGGATGTTCCGAATTGAAGCAATCAAACAGTATTTGCCAAAATTAGATGGTGTGGTTAAAAGTGGAAAGTCTTTTATCTTAAAATTGCTTTTTTTTAAACGAGGAAACCATTTTTATTTTGTACTTTCCTCATTCTAACTCAAACACAAGCATATGTCACAAATAAAAATGCTACCAATTAATGAATTAAACTAGTACATTTAATTATCTTACTATCTTTGAGGTTCAGTTCTTTTTGTACTGGAATACAAGTGTTATAGTGTTATTAATTAGTGCTAGTTATTTTTGACAACACCGTAGTGGGAAAACCTGTCTTCTTACCTGTCAATTATACTTATATATTGTATATTGCATGTAAAACTCGAACGTCATTAATTGTGTATTGCTTTGAATATATGTAATAGGATTTATGAAGTAAAGACAACACAGCTGTACACAAATATATAGGTCACGTTACCCTGATGACGTCAGCACTTACAGATCTTCCCCAAGGATCAAAATTACTTTTTGAAATACCTGTAATGGTTAAAATTTTCTAATGACCGCTTAGCAGATTATATGGTTTTCGGTTTCTGAATCCGAATTCGGGGCTTGCTCGATCTGCTCAGGTCAATCTCTCATCATAGTTTGTTTGCCAAGTGCAAACAAATTTTTGACAACGAATTATGAAAAAGCAGAAAATTTTATATTTGGATACGTTTTGACCCATGACCAAAGTAGAGGAGATCATCTGAAGATTAAATGTATTTTTCTTTCTCTCAAGCTTCACAGGCTGATATCTCCTTTTGATGACTTCTTTAAGAGCTGTTCAGTTCACTGAGGGCCACCACTTGAATAATCTAGAATCAACTCACATACATACTGACATTACTTGTAACGAACCCTTTTCTCCTCAAAAGATCAGTGCAAGGAAGTTACTTTCCGATTTAATTATAGTTTCTTTCTGCATCATCCAAAAAAATTTCATTGCACCTGCCCTCATCTCTTTGTTCCGCCTATTTAGGAAATTTTCTTTGTATTCTTCATTAAAATGGCCAACGTTATCCAGAAAATAATCCAGATGTGCATTTATTATATGCTTCAGACTCATATTGCAATCCAATTTCCAGAAGTTTTCAATGAATTTTTCTGATCTTCTATTATTACTTCTGTATCCAATGCTTTGACAAATTGGTTTAACATGTCTCAGTTTTATATGTAGAAGAGGTGTATCTAGGTCAATCAGAGGCAGTTGTTATTTATTCAAACTTCCTTATATTCCATAGAAGATTGTAGCACCTTTTCTGTAAGCTCGAGAAAAAGATTTGCTCTTCAAACGACCTCTAGATATCAATTTGGTCATGAAAATTTTCCGCTTCTTCAGAATTCGTTGTCAAAAATGCGATCCCGTGTAACCAAACTAGACTTTCAAATTATCTTAAAAATGTCTTGATGAGACCGACCGAAAATGTATAGGTAGACTGCTCTGGTCATTTGCTAAGCCTTGATGAGAAACTCTGATCGATTTCAGGCATTTTCAGGTCTATTTTGATGCTAGAGGAAAATATGTGGGTGCTAAGACTATACCAATACTGGATTCGTATTTATTGACTCCAAAATTATATAGGCTGACCAGTTTGGACCTTTATTTTTATTTGTGCTTTGTAATGGAATATAAAGCAAAGACTAGCTTCAAGTATATGAATAGATAGAACAAGTCACTATAAAACAAGAAACATTTGTCAAAAAATGAAACAAATAATTTCTACAAGTTCATTTGTGACAACATTATTAGTAATCCCTATTATTTGATGACATTCCTTTGTACAATACATAACAAAATTAATGAATTTATCAACTTTCTCTTTTAAGGTCGATGACCTGATTAAATAAGACACCCCACAGTTACCACCACCGCCCGGTTGGATACCAGCAAATATTTATCAATGTCAAATGAAAATCTTGGGATCTGCTAATGAATATTTATGAGATTCTTGCAACCGTTTACCGAAATGAAAATAGTTGTGCACAGTGAAAGGACCAGGAGGATATAATTATGCACAAAAGGGGGCGAGCGTTGCGTTTCAGACAAGTTAGCCACAAAGGATTTATGGTTTGTTAGGGAATTTATTCAACCTTGCAAATTTCCGGAAACACCGTAATAGGGATTAAATATCGATATTAAACACGTTGAGGCGGCAGTTAGGAGGCCTGCAAAACCGCATACTGCATAATTAATCCACTTTATATAAACATTCAAAGGACGTCATAAATTGAGATAAAAATTATTGTGATCAAAGCAAAGCTGTTTTTTGGAGCGCCTGTTTGTTTAATAGAGTCAGAAATCGAATTATTTTGATCAGAATCATTGTGGTGAATGGAAACACATTGCTATTGACTCTTAGAATATAAATCAACTTTGTATACGATACGCCGAAAGAAATGTAACTTCTTAAACTTAAAATACACTAAAACTTTAATAAACTATGGGCATAATAGTTATTTATGTATTAAGAGTAAAAAGTGATACATTATTGCTCGAAAGTGACAGTAACTTTATTACAACAGAAACATTAATTATAACAAATAGAACAAAGGTAATTTCGATGCTGACGAAACAGTCTTTATAATCTTTAACAATAATTCCTGATCCAGAAGGCGTACTAGAACTATATTATATTATATAGTTAAAATTTTCTTATTTATTTAAATTTTTTCATTAATGTTATTATCTATGTATCCTTCTGCAACTGTAGACCTTTTTCACTCCCCGTGTTGCGGCGTCATAAGCGTTTTTTAAAATATGTATCTTATGCAGTTGACGGATTTTATTCTACCATCAGCATTCCTCAGAATATATTACTTTCTAGATTTTCTGCAGAAAGTCGTGAAGTACGTAGGCAAAACAAGCTATATTATGAGTTGTGTTTATAGTTCCCATTCTGTAATTGGTCATAGACTGTTGGATGGTGTATTTCTATAATAAAATACGAGTAGGTACTACCTTATCATTTTTATCTTAGAATATCCATTTTCGGGTAAAAAATGCTCTATCTACCGGAAACGAACATATAAATTGCACATCTAATCTAAACTCCCCTTAAAGAAAAATAACTAATGGTGCAGAAAAGTAAGGACGACTAATTAAATCCTTTGGAGTTAGCGCAGTATATTTATTTTATAGCAATCCAAGTAGTTAAATGCCATTAAGCGCTCTTAACAAAACGTAATTAAACAACAGAATTAAGCGCTGCAGTTAGGAATGGAATAGATTTGCCGCATTTATTTACAGAAAATTTGTTTTACTTAAATTCTTTTATAAATCTTGCTTTCACTATTCTTATTTATGAATATAGTATTTCTATTAAATTATTCAAGCAAAGTTAGCTGTTGTGAATGTTTACATAGAAAAACGCTTTAACCCTTCACTGTATGGTTTTATATTTTTGCATAAGAAAAATATATGTTTTGAGAGAAAGGCAAAGGTTCATAGGAAAATTAATTTAAAAAATACTTGCTGAAAGTTGAAATTTACAACAAGTTACTAAAACAAATACAGAATCATTACTAAAATATATTTCGTATGTTCATAAACAGATACACAATATGTTTCAAACACTAACACATATGTCTGCAAACAAACTACATGAATTGGACATGGTACCCTGCCCATATCCAATTTATATGGACAGCTCAAAGACAATAATATGAATCAGAGGAGACTCTCCTTAGTTTACAAGCTTAAGTTAAGAACCAATTAATTTTAAAGGCAATCAAATGATACTTTCATGAAATCTAGGCTGATATGGAATTATTTTAGTACAGCTAGAACGAGAAGACGGATGAATTACTCAAGGCCAAAGGGCCCTTAACTCTGTTGCGAAATTATTCATGATGAAAGTCAAAATAAAAAAAAATAAATAAATAAAATAAGAGCAAGAAAACTCTACAGACAAACATACAAAAAAATTTTTAAAACATCATCTAAGGAACTGCTTGATCCAACAATGAATAAGACTTAGGAAACATTATATGAAATGAATAACACTTTTTCTGTATAATCTGACTGTGATGTTTTTGGTCGATATTTGAGTATGGTTTTATAGAATTTGGATTATGGTCAGTAATTTTTGAGCAATTGTTGTTCTTCCACACTATTTCTTGCCAATTCGCTAACAACAGTTGACCTGTTCGAATTGTTTGTTATCTCTTTGTCCTTTACATTCAGGTCAATAGCCTCAGCAGACGATTTAGTCCAATCATTAATAGTATTTTTTTCCGGAACATTGTCGTACCATTCGGTTGGGCTTTGGTGAGATAATATGTTTGCCTTGTTTTGATATCAGTTTATGGAAAAGGCGTACAGGGCAGATCTGACTTTCACTATGGGTAATTTACATTTGTACAGCTTTTTGAATCGCCTTGGCAAGTTTTACTGAACACCAGATTATATTCAATGCAATTTGTTACAGAGAAATCGTTATTTATATGGCAATATGGTAGAATTTACTCATAAGACATGCAGGGGTATTTCCATCCCAGAACGACATGATTCGGTCTACTTCTGACAAACTTAACGAAACTGAACTGGTCTTAAGTTTATATGGATCTGTTTGTGTCGTGACAAAATAATAATTACATTTAAATAGCTGTTAGAAATTTTCAGATATATCTGAACAGTTACTCAGTCATTACCAGATTCACCTATAACCATATGTTTTTATAAAAAGTATTTTTAAGCATTATTGAAAACAATACTTTGCATAGGTACTCTCTACAAAAGCACTGTTGAGATTTCAAATAGAGAAGACAATATACTTTACGAACTCATTTATTTTCTATTCAAACGCTATAACTACAAACTGTGTGTACTTTGATATGGTTCCGAGACGTTCTCAAAGCCTTGTATATTCGGAACACTTCCTGTAACTATTTTTCTAGGAAAATGTTTCTCTGGAATCTCTCAGATACCTAGAAGGAAATATTCCGCCAGGATCAATATATCGACGGGTTTTCATACTATGGCAAAGCATTCACAAATATTAGAGGTTATTACGGTCATTGACAAATTATGAACTTCCCATATCTATTTTCACATTCCACAACACTAGCTAATAATGCTGATACACCGCGCGCTGGCGTTGGCTAATAGCACAGGATTTATCATGTTCATTCATGGCTTTAGGTGCAAAACAATTGACAAGCGGGATTATATTTGAACACGTATAATTGTACGCGGCACGAGATAAAATGGAATGCCATTTGAACTCTGTCAAACGTATCTCGAAATTTCATAGGCCAGGCTGACGGTGTCAGTTAGCGCGGCTACTGGTTTGTGTGGTGGATTTAGTATTACAGGTCGTATACAGAACAGGGCATCCAAGGACTTTAGAAACAAACCGATTACGCCAGGTGTCTGGCATTAATACTGTTACAACTTTCTAATTTTCAAATTTTGAAAGTCATCTTAGATATGGCCTAGTTTTTTGGGGAAACTCTACTTATGCAAACAGAATTTTTATTCTTCAAAAAAGAGCTATTCGTTTTACTTTCGGCTTAAAATATAGAAAATGTTACCATATTTTTGAAATTTTAATGTTTGTATAACGAAATTTATATACAGGGGACTCACAATTACAATTTTGTAAAAAAGCGCAGTTCCAAAATTATTTAAAAATTCATTTCTGCACGGTACTGGAAAATGATCCACTATAAAACCCGATAATGCAAAGCATACAATCAGCAACCGGATAAAAAAATCATAAGGAAAGAAATAAATTACATTTTATAATATTGTCTGAAGCTATCTATTTGTGGCATAATTGCAGATAAAACTAACACTTTAAGACAAATAAAAGAAATTAATCATACATTCCATATTCCATACATTCCTATATTATCAAAAAAGTTAAGAAGAATCGGTAATAAATTTAATATTCGAACAGTTTTTCAGACAACTAATACCTTACGATCATTTTTGTCGAAAACGCGTCCGATATACAAAATTCAAAAAATTGCATCTACAGTATACCTTGTGAATGCAATAAACATTATGTTGGAGAAACGTCTCGGCCTATGAATGTTAGAGTTGAGGAACATAAAAATTATATAAAAAGACGGGAATTTGAAATTCCAAAATTTGCGAACACGCTTGGGAAAACGGTTATGTGATTCAATGGGGTTCGGCAAAAATTTTAGAGAAGGAAGATAACGCGACAAAAAGAAAATTAGAAGAGACCGCGATTATTTTGTTGAACGGAGATAAGTGTGTGTCAAACTGTTCAGTAAACATCGATCATTGTTGGCTACAGTTGTATCAAGAAGAAGTAAGTAAAAATAAAATAAAAATCATTTAACATCTCTATGGAAGCAGATAAACAAATTTTAAACTGTCAAACTTGACATACGTTTAATATTTTTACTACTATTTTGAAAACGAAAACAGAGTTTTTCGAAACGTCAATATTACGGAAGTGCGCGATAGTGATGTGATTTTTGTTATTTTTTACTTATCTGCTTTTTTCAGTGTGAGATTTTTTGGTTAGGCAAACTTAGTTTCAAAAATAACTGTTCCGTTTGGCGCAAGGGCTTATTTAATTAATTTTTATTATTTTTCAGAAGTGTGGCAAAAACCCAATAATACATTTTATAACACCCATTTTATACAGCAAATTCAACTGGCTTTGCCGCTATTGTTTATTAATTATTAATGGAATTCATTTATGGTTTTAATTAGTAAAATAGTTTGACATACCTGAATTTTGAACCTGGCTTATACAATTTCCACATACTAACACATTTGTTTCTGCTTCTTGTTCATTTTCAACGCGTAAGTTATGGGCAGCAGCTATACGTTTGCGTAAATTATCAATACTGTTCATTTCGGTGCAATATACATTATTTTTTAAATAATCCTACAATAAGAAGTCCAAATGTTATAAAGTCAGGAGATCGTGGCGGCCATGGTGCCGGTTTTCTTCGTCCAATACCTTGGTATTAATGCTTGGACACGCTGTATGTGGTACGGATATAATTAAGTCTCGTGTATGATACGCCACACTGCTGCAATACGTCGTGGACTTCCTGGACCAGCATATCTTCCACGTTTTCGGTGTCAAACTACACTTGCACTCACTATACACCGCGGTAAAGTAGCTGCATTTGGCACATGTTTACCGGGAAATCGTTCGGCTAAAGCAGCGAGTTGCTATACCCGTAAGCCATTTTTAATATTTGAAAAACTAATGAAAATACGTGCATCACAAAAACGTTAATACCTACTATAAGTAATCAGATTTCAATATTAGTGATCGCTTGGCTAAAGACAGTAGCCCAGCAATGTAAAAGCCCTAGGTGGGTGAAGGTAGTACCCATGTTGAACATGTAATTTAAGTAAACTAAATTTTTGTTGTTTTTACTAATAGAAGGAAGATACTATACATGTTTTAACTTCGCAGTTACGCACTACCTTTTTCAATTAATATCAAGATTTTGTTAGCAGATCTATTATCACGTGCAAGCAATGAAAATATGTCTATTGTAGCACAGACAGTAAAAGTTGAAATTAAACCAGGTACATACGTCGTATGTCAATTGTCGTGAGCTATGAAAATTAGTGTCACAATTAATTAGATCTATTTTGATTCCTCGTATTTACCCGCAGTGACATTTGTAGCAAAATATTCTGAACGTTAACTATTGATTATTAGTTGTTGGCTATGTTGGTTAGAGGTTAATTTTGCTATGTTTTCTGTTGCTGTGGAAGTGAATTTAAATTCATGTGTTTACAATATACGACCGTCGTTTCTTTGCTTATCAGGGCTACACTTAATTTTTAGTTTGGATAGAGAACAAATTACTTTATCGCAGACAAAACCCATTTTTCTAAAGAAAAAATAGCTGAAGCGCCATCAATCTTGTACAGCATCATCAATTCATGAATTGAACCTTTTGAAACTTGAGGATTTATGGTTTTTTATGAAACAAATAAAATAATATGAGTTTTTAGTCTTTCCAAAGAAATATTTTCTCGCGTTGTAACTTTTTAAATAACCAGAAATAAAAAGAAACCAATTTTAGTGTGAGAAGTGTGAATCAGCAATTTTTTCTCAATTTAAAGTACAATATGCTTGAAGGGTACAAAGAATAAGGAGAAAGCGCTCCATGACGTTGATGTATGGTTTGATTGTTGCGCTGTTTATTCAGTTGCAAGGTATATAAATTCGTATACACAAAAGAACACAAAATATAATAAAGTACAGGGTCTCTCAAACTCGATAGTATGGAATACAAATAATTTAATTAAAAGTTGAGACACATGGTGTTAAATGGGATGAAGTAAGTTCTATTTCCAATCGTGTTATCGCAGCATAGGTAGACCATCAGTTTCACTCCATTGTCGGCACTTTGAACTGCTTTCAGTTTTCTGCGGTGACCTCGAAATGTGAGTGCGATAGCACATCCGATGGAATTTACAGAATCGGTGATCAGGACCGGAATAAGAATTTTTTATTTGCTCGTGAAAGCGTAGTTATTCCACATGAAAGTTTACGTTATATCTATCCACATTATGTAATAATTCATTATACAGTTATAAATGGGTAATTCAACATGTACTATATACTACCATTTACTGCTACTAACATATAGTGTGAAAATTCGATTTACTTCTTTGGACTCTTTAAAAAAAAGAGTTTAAAATATATATTATTGCACTACAAAACATTTTTATTTATTTACTTCCTTTTTTGTTATTATGATTTTTGTTTGTCTTAAATGATCTACGTAAACCAGAAGACAAGTATTTTTCAGAACAGAAAAATTATGTTTACTTAACTTTGCAAATTGTTAAATTGCAGATAAAAGTGCAGTAAAATGTAAATTTAGAAAAAAATTATTTTTTATTATTTTGATTTGAGACTTACTCTCATTATAGTGACTACAACAAATATGATCATCTACATAATATGAAGATGAGCCGCCTTGCAGGAAACGTTCAAACGGCCTCTTTGCGTAATCTATTGCGCGAATCGTTAGAAAACATATTATTTTAAAAATGCATTTGACATAGTTTGTATGAACTATTACTAATCCTGAGCAGCTTTTCTAATAAATCTTCTCTCTTAGAAACCTCTGCACAGAACTTTGCTCTAAAATAAAAATTTGTATTTGTGAAAAATATAAATATGTATATTTTAAACTTCACTTTCATGAGAAGTATTTATATTCCAATGTTATGCTTAAGAAATAAGTTAATAGGTAAAATATCATTTATGGTTTGTACAGTATATTATAGAACTTATTACTTATTTATGTCTTTAGGAAATTTAAAGAAACTTGAATTACTCGTTCCTCGATTTAGACTCAAAATATTGCTTTAATACGGCTCTGTATAACCGATGTTCGCACTCCCAGAGTTGGATGTAAACTGAGGTCTCTGCAGCTTGAAATGGATGCGCGAGCTGCTATGCGCGACTTATTATGACGCCATCAATTATATTTTTTCCAGAAACATAACCAAACCTGTTAAAAAGCTCTCTTTTTTCTAATAAACTTTTATTACATAAATTTGTCTGTATTACTTCCCGTTTAAACGGTATAAGCAACATCGTCCAAAAGAGTCTCAAAAGAAATACCACCTAAAAATCACATTAGCGGTGGAGTGGAAGGATCAAGTAGTCGATAGAAAATAATTGAATGTTTGTTGTTTAAAGTGCATAAATGTCATTAAGAATAAATAAAAGGATTAAACTGGATAATTATTTAATACAGTTAAAACAAAAGGTAATAACAATATCAAAATTTAGAAAATGAGGCAAACGCCCTCATACTACAATTCTATTCTCTATATGATCTCTAATTTCAAGACACATATCCAACATTTGCCTGATTTCTTTGTGGGCTGCGTTTATAAACATTTCGTACGTTTACTCATTACAACCGTTTGTGATTTTTTTCTTTCCAATGACTCATATCTCGCAAAGGTGTTTTGTAAACCTTATTTTTTAAAACCTCCCATAAAAAATTGAGGGGTGTTAGATCTGGTGACTATCCGGGCCACTGAATAGGTACATTGATTCCAATCCATTTTTATGGGAAAGTGTTATCTAAATATTGCTGCACAATTCTAGCCTTATGGGGTGGAACTCCGTCGTGCTGAAACCATAAGTCTCTCCTTATCTACAAAGGCACATTCTCCAGAAGTGCAGGAAGTTCTGCCGCACTATACAGGGTGTTTCAGATTGATAGATAGATAGATAGATAGATAGATAGGGGTCTAATATTTAATAATAATAAATTATATTGAAACAAGTTTTGATTTTATCTGACATGAAGTTTTCTTATAATAATTTTGATCATATGTATATTATCTTAATTAAATAAAAAGGAAAAAGGAAATAAGGAAGGAAAGGAAATAATGTGTTAAGTACTACTACATACTTCTTAAGATTATGGCAATAGAATACATAAACTATTACTGCGCCAGAAATTTTCAAAATTAAGCAAAATATCATACTTATTGTAGTTAATATATTCAATAGCAGTTAACAATCGAATAGCACAATTTTGCTCCACATAAACATTTCAATTTGTGGCCAAACTATGAGAAACACAAAAAAAATGAAAGAGACCATTTTTATTAGAAATCAATTGTAAAATTATGAAATGATCACTTTTTTAATTTAACCAGTGGCGTCACATATTTATTTTGCCCAAAGTGACTGACTCACCCTGTATCTACGCCACTGCTTAATTTTAAAGGGCCATATTTTGGCAGCAAATGCAATATCCTCGGCTTACACAGTACCCCAAATTTGATAACAATATCTTAATCCGTTTAAAAGTTTTGAAAGAAAATTTTAATTTATATAAAAAATTGAACCCCCTGTATCTTCAAAACGAAGGAAGTTAGAACAAAAGTTTACCAAACTTTTATTGTTATTTTTATTCTCAAAATATACTCACGTGTTTGTGACATATCAATTCCCGGCTAGCCTATCGTATAGAATTTCGTGGATTTTGTTCGAAATACTGGAACAGTCTAGCTGTAGCTTATGCGAATAAATTTGTTTAATTAAAAATTTTTTAACTATTTGACAATTTTCTCAAACTTTTAAATAAATTAATTTTTGATTTCTTATACGCCCATCGGTCAATTCCGTTGTAATATTTTATTTACTTGTACTTATCAATGTTAATTTGCAGTTTGAAAAAATGCAATGAGTAATTTTATTATGAATTATTAATAAATCTCGCTAGATCTTTAAAACCAGAATATCAATTTTCCCCAATGTTGAAAAAGCGTGATTACTTATTGAATAATTAATATCGTTAGCATATTCCTCACGTTTTCCTGTTTTTAGGCAATACTGCCACTGCCGATGGTACTTGAGACCTAGGGCATTGCCATTTCACATTAAACAGTTACAGTTATAGTAGACACATCTGAAACTTAACTAAAATGAATAAGAAAACACATAAAATTGTAATAACAGGGCACTGAAATGTTAAATATAATATATTAATAGCGGAAAAGGAACGACGAAACAACCGTATTTACAATATGACACACTGCACTCTCATATAGACGAGGCATGCCTAATGTTACTAGATGTAATAAATAAAACGATTAAACACAGTTGGTGAATCTTATTTGTTACTTACGTATTACTTTCAAATCGCTAGACCCTATCAAATTAAACTTTTATTTTTAGGAGGACATTATTTGTAGATGTAGTAATTCCCCAAAATTTCAACCCTTAAGCGGGGGTGAGTGTTGCCCTTAAGTCTGAAACGGAAGGTGGTATCATGTCATACATCACTTTAAACAAAGTTTATAGAATTAAAATATTGATTCAGTAAACTTTGCTGTAAAGAATATTCTATTGTCTTTTCATCGATAATTATCAGTTTTTTAATTTTGGCTGATCAACCAAGCTTAAAATATTTTTATTCCAGTATAATACGACTCAATATTTACCAAAATACGATAATAATTAAGACAAAAGCGTTCCTGTTCCTCAAATATAAGCAACATCTGCTATAAAGCAGATTTAATTCTATGTTGTTGTTGATTTCCTAATTTACGTCTATATTCAACTGAAACTGAACAGCACAGTAAATATTTATGTTTACCTGGTAGTAAATAGAAAATTATTTTAAGCTGCTTTGGTTTATCGAGTCGTACGTTTACTTTATGATTGGCTGTTTTAACAACTTGCCACATTTTTGTGTTTATCCGCAAACATCTCTTTACTCTTTAGATGCAATGAAATAGTTTCTGAGACTTTCGCATTTTCATTATCGACAAAGTGTAATAAGTAAGACTTATCCCAGAGAATAGATGCAACTTTGCATTCACTGTTGATTGGTACTTAAAAAGTTTGTTTAATCTATTTCTGTTCTTTTTTCCATTTGTTTTTTGTTTTCCTTTTATTTTTACCTAAATAATTTGATATTTCAATTTTACCTTTGACCCTATATTACTAAATCTGATTTATATAGAGAGACTGGGGAAACCCAAAGGGATGATTAGGGGGCAAAAGTGAACAAAAAAGCCTAATAAACATATGGTCGAATATCAACGGTTACTGAGCATTCTATACCAAACTCACATTAGTGATTACTAATTGTCACATTTATTTTGACGTTTGTGATTTGAACGCTTATTTTACAGCTGTTCTGTTCTGTTCTTAATACCTGCCACATTTAGTGATCGAGAATATGCTGATTATTTTTATTTATGGGTATTGACAGATTTACTGGACGATGTTCCATTGGATACTAGGCAAAACCAGTACTTTCAGCATTATTGTGCCCCTACCCATTTTAGTCGTGTTGCGATAAATCATTTTAACAACCGCAACGCTGGATTGGTCGAGGTGGTTTCCAAAATTGACCACCAAAGGCACTATATTTGAATCCCCTTGATTACTGCCTTGGGAGATGGTTTAAGTCAGTAGTGTATGCAACAAAAGTGATCAAAAGAGAGGCGCTGTTCAATAGGGCAATCCAACGAACTGTCAAATCAGTTTAAAAATGGCGGCTGTAGGACAAACAACTCGACATATGACAAGCAGAAATTTGTGCTTTTGTGTAGAACTTTTAGTTATTGGTCTGTGTGTAGAACTGTGTGTTTTGCTCATTATATTTTATACCTATTTCGGAATACCTAGTATAATTCAGACTATCATAATGGTTTTGTTTTGTTGTGTTATGAATTGTTGGAGTAGATGACAGCGAGAAGATCAAGTTAGATTTTTTAGGATTCATGCTGCATTGAATTATAGACAGAACTGATCTCAATGAACTCTCATATAAGACGGCAAAAGTGGCAATAAAACAGCAAGATCTAACTCAAAAAATTAAATACCGTGTACAAGTTTTAAATGTATTATTTATAAATAGGTACCTAAGTTCTTTTTTCTCTCCAACTAGTAGCATAATTACACCCCCGCCAGTCCTAGCAATTCAGGGTCCTGGAGAATACTATATATGATATTAATAAAAAAATATATTGATAACAATATTGGCAGTTATATATAATTAATTAGTAAACTATTACAGAGGTACGTAAGTTGATTTTAACAATTATTTATGCATAAATACATGGCAGAATTTATTTTCAGTTAAAGAAAAATTCTGCGGGGGCTTGAAATTCTTAATAATGCCACTGTTTCCAATTCACATATATTTGACAAAAATTGTAAATAATAAATAAAAGTCCATTTGATAGAAAAAATCTAAAATATATTTAATAAAAAATATTAAAAATAAGTTATATATACAATTCTAAAAAAATTGGGTACATAGATAAATAGTACAAAATGTTTAATAATCAATTGATTTTTTGATATTTTAAATAATTGCGGCATTGCAATAATAATTTAAAGTTTGTTTAATAATCAATTGGTTTTTTGATATTTTAAATAATTGCGGCATTGCAATAATAATTTAAAGTTTGTTACAGCACAATAAAAAACATTAGCAGCAGGGAAAATCAAACTTTAATGCACCAAGTTCTTTTTTGATTAGTCAACTATTTCTTGCCTCAGCCCATTTCAAAGAAAAAATTTGTAGATATACCGAAGTGCAGTGAATACTGAGAATAATAATAATTTTACAAATATTCAGCAACTAGAACGTTTTACCTAAAATATAAACCCACTTTTTCTTATTATAATGAAAATATATGAGAAATAGGCTCATATTACACTTCCTAATATGAGATATGAAAGAGTTGCTGATCTGGCAGGAACAAGGGGGCCCGACTAATCGCAGGGCCCTGCCCAGTGCCCAATGGAAAATAGGGGCCTGCATAGATAGGTATATATTGCTTTTACATATAAATATTGCAGATATTTAAAACTTCTGAAAACATTAGCACAACACTACATTTTCGTTTATATCTAGCCATCTTGGTCTCTGACAACGTTGCAGTGATAATTTGATAACCCAAGTGCAATGTAGGAATCCAATCAAGATGTAAGTTATCAGTTAAAGCAGCCGGTTTACCTGAAATATATGCTTTTAAATTGTTGTATATAACTTTTTATTAACTAACCCGATAGAAAATGTTTTGAATAAACGACACTGTATTTAATTTTTTCTTGAGTTAGGTCTTGCCGTTATATTGCACAAAGCCACTTTTGCCGTTTTATATGAGAGAGTTCATTGAAATCAGTTCTATGTCTATAATTCAATGCAGCAGGAATCCTAAAAAATCTAACTTGATCTTCTTGCTGTCCTCTACTCCAACAATTCATAATACAACAAAACAAAACCATTATGATAGTCTGAATTATCCTTGGTATTCCGAAATAGGTATAAAATATAATCAGCCAAACACACAGTTCTACACAAAAGCACAAATTTCTGCTTGTCATATGTCGAATTGTTTGTCCTACAGCCGCCATTTTTAAAGTGATTTGACAGTTCGTTGGATTGCCCTATAGGATTGTCAACTGTGCAGCACTCATAACAAAAATCGCAGTGCTACAAGTGCGATCCATAAACGAGCTGATACATGGACCGGTTTGTTAGATCTTTAATCATTGTTATAATTTATAACACCTACAGAATAAACTCTTTTCTCAATAATTAACTCGGGTAAAAATATTTTCATTGCAATAACCGTTGATATTCGATCATATGTTTATTAGGCATTTTTGTTCACTTTTGCCTCCTGTACACCCCTTTCGAATATTGGAGGTTCACCCCCAGTCACCCTTTATAAGTAATATGATGGAGGATCCGCCTTCATAGAGCCTAGTTCGAGAATAACAAGAACATGTCAAATTTTTACTGTTACTGGCATGTGACCAGTTGTCTAGATCACAGCATAACAACTCGGAAAACCGCTACAGCTAAAGTACAATTTTCCGACTTTTATATTATTTTAAAATAGGCCAACAATGCGATCTCCAAATGACCAAATGTAATGATTTTTAATGATGGTGATGATGAAAAATATGCAATATTATACAGGGTGTCCGGTACGTGGCATGGCATACTTTCGTGAGTGTATAGGGGAGGTCAAAATAACACTAGTTTGCCACAATTTATTTTTTCTAAAGTGCCCCTTAACGGAGATACAGAGCCCCTAATGGGTACCCAGCGATTTACTTTTTCGGCTCTAATTTTTAAATCGACCTGTATAATTTAATGAAATTTCAATATTTTGTGTAGGTCATAAAGGCTGATAAAACCATGCTACAGTAGATGTTTTACACTGTCAGGGAAGTCAAGAACGGACTTGCCACCATACTCGTTGGGCCAAACTTTAACAGGTGCCATTTTATACAGAGGTGAAAACTGAATTTTTAAATACTTTGGTTATTTCTCTTTAAAAAAGGTACTCTACATTTGTTTCGATAAAATTGACCGTTTTCGAAAAAAAAGTTTTTGTATAACACTGACTCGAAATTTATTTAATTATGAAGTTTATTAACATACGCTATTTAAACACAATAACTAATCGAATAACACAGTAACTAATAATACGTATTAAAATAATAAAATTTGTTATTACTACATCACATTAATGCTGATGTGCATCTAACTTATGGGCAAGCACTCTGAAAGTATGTTGAGACAAGAAAAATTTATTCTGATACAATTCCAAATTGACGTTTACCGCACCGAAGAACTTTTGAAAGCTTCGCTTCTTAAAAAATTTGAAAGCTTTGCTTCTTATTGTTAACTTGAGCAGATTTTCGAAATGGGCACCCTGTACCTCTATACATTTCCTTATCCTACGGATGTTTTCTCGTTGTACTTGAAACAACATCTCAGAATTGGCTCGAATTTCGTCAAAATAGTGTCTTATTCTTTCTATCAGGTCTTCCCTGGTGTGAACTGCCATCGAATACACAAACCTCTTTAAATTTCCCCATAAAAAGAAATCCAATGGTGTTATGTCGGGTGACCTCAGTGGCCATAAAATGTGCCCACCTCGACGTATCCATCGACAACCAAATGTATTTGATAGGTGCTGACGAACTAAATTGCTAAAATGGGGCGGTTCACCATCATTCATAAACCACATCTGATTTCTAATTTCTAAGGACACATTCTTTAATAAACCGTTTAAGCTTTGTTGTAAAAATTGCAAATACATAACACCATTTAATCTGTCATCAAGAAGAAGAAGAACAGTCCAATGAGATGATTCCCAATAATCCCGCCTCAAACGTTAACCATGAACCTTTGTTGTACTATTGCATGAGAATTTTCTTCATGCAAGATATGCAAATTATGGCAATTTATTACTCTATCTCGAGTGAAACCGGCTTCATCCGTGAACAAAGCAATACTCGTAAAATTTGGATTTTGCTTAAATCGTTGTAAAAACCAATTTGCGTAATTGACTCTTGCAGGATAATCAGTGGGAGACATGGCATGTACCTTTTGGATGTGATACGGATGTAGCAGTTGATCTCGAAGGGTCCCTTGAACGGTCCACTTTGTCACATGAACTTGGACCGACAGCTTTCTTACACTATTAGAAGGATTTTCAGCAATCACATCCAGAATGTCCTCCTCTAACTGAGGGTTTCTTGCTCTTCATGGAGGCCCTTCTCCACCACGATGCGGAGAAAAACTTCCCAAAATGGATTAGCAGAAGATTATTATCTTATAGCATTTCTTTTTATTTTACTTGAAATTTTACCTCTTTCTCGTAAGCTACGATCAACTCTTTCAAAAGTTCTTCGGTGCGGTAAACGTCGATTTGGAAATACAGGGTTAACTATGACAGTACAAATATTTTAAGAGGGGATAGGGAAAATTCAGAATTAACGGAATCACCCTTCAAAAATAATTCCAAACTTATTCATAAAGCGAAAAAAATTTTTTTTCAAAACCTTATTAACCCCTAATTTCTCGGCGACTGTGCCGCCTGTCAGCTGCGAGGTTAGGTATTTCTGTCAAAGTCAAAGTTGTCAATGGTAGTGACAGAGCACCGCGGTGCCACGTGTAACGATTTACGGCGCTTTTAAAGAAAAATTTTTGTTTACAAAATATTAGATTATGTAATGAGAAACACGATATGGTAGCACTGAGAGTAAAACCTACCTTACTGATACTTCCAGAACTGATATTTGGAGATTTCAAGAAAGTTAAATTATTTTCTGTTTTCTAACTTGTTTACATTATAACTTGTCGTTGTAAAAATTGTTGTACTTGCAGGGGACCTCTTGGTTTCCCTCGACCATTTCATAAATAAAAAAATACTTTTTTTCTGTAAGTATATCTATTATTGTAGTTTAAAAATGCTTTATTTTTATGTCACTAAGTAAAAAAGAAGTTTCAAGGAACAACATTGGACGTTGTACAATTCGTAGAAATGTACGAGAATTTGACATATTCTGTCTATTTGAAAAACGTATTTGATATTCTGCTGCTGCACGATATGCACTTTCGTCGCACTTAAAAAATAAATTAGTACCATATCCGTAATTTCCGTGATTACACGAATTTGAATGTGCGAAAAGCAAATACTGAAAACTAATAATAGTAACGATATTAACAATTGTTAGAGTAATATTTTTTTTGTTAATTAAATAAATACCCAATAACGTTTTACTACTTTCTTTATTTCGCACTTTCTATCTTTACAACAACAACTCAACTCTGACACACCTCTTCTTCTTCTTACATTCTTTCTGATCTACATTTTACAAAACATATATTTATGCCTACTTTACTACAGTTTAAACTAAGATATTTTTATTAACAAAATAATTGTCCACACAATAATCGACCATGTTTGCATATAATAATATTGTAGTATTATTATTTTAAATTTCCCGAGGCGTTTGAAGTGCTCTGTAATATTACTTTTCTGACCACTACTGCTGTTTGACACTTGTAGAGTATTAGAAACAATGCAACCAACACAGTATAGGTTTATATCGACTGACAAGTGCTATGTGCGTGTAACCCCATGTCACGGAGGAAGTGTCAAAACAATACTAGAATGAAGAAACCCACGATCGTACATAAAAGAAGATAATATTGATTGCCACAAGAATATTTATCTGAAGAATATTAAGTTCTCGGTGTAGGCGGAACGAAGATTGAACGGTGGCGTTGACATTGTAATTTTAGTTTTCCGTTTTTAGTGACAGTTTCAGTTTTAAACGTTTTATTCATTAAATAATGGATGGTTGCGATATATTGGGACATGTGTAGTTTTCCACAATTTTCTTTAAACGTACGTGAAGATATTTCCTAGAGTTGAGAGCAATGCAGTGGAGTGACCGTTATCGGACAAAATTTTATAAATTAAAAACTGCCACGGGTGTATTCGAAGTTTTCTGTTAGTATTTCTTTCAATCAATTTTGTTAAAATAAATGGGCAATTTTATTAACTGCATCTACGCGAAGTGTGTATTTTGTGGCGAGTAATTCTGACGGACCTGTAATGAGTGAAAATGAAGTTTTGGCAGTTTGGAACGAAGGAACGAAAAACGAATGCAAAATACTGTAGCTAACCGGATTAACTGTTATCTATCAGGTACTTAGGTATTATTATTAATAAGAATGTTTACTTTCCTTGTTTCTACATTCGGCAACGTTGGAACGTTGTGAGAAACGACCGCATGGTACCTAGTTGCACAAAACATATGCCTAGTTGACATATGCAGCCATCTTGGACGATGACTGATGACATAGGCGCCGACTTTCCGTAGGAAAAGAGGGTTTTGCCCCATTTTTTTAACATCGAGCTAGAATTCCGAAATAAATTTTTTATTGTCTTTTAGGCTTCCCTGAGCACGTGGTTAAAATTTTTGTACTTAGTCATAGTTAACCCTGTATATCAGAATAATTTATTCTTGTCTCAACAGAATTGCAGTAACAATAACACATTTTTAACGTCATAAAAACTACTGGTGTTTTACTGCGGTACCTATTCTGATGTATTATTTCAATGACGTCTTATACAGGGCGAGCCAATAGTGTGTTGACGGAAGATTGTGGTTATACTGATATATATTTTTAAAATCCGCTTTTGGTGGGGATTGGGGGGTAGTAAGAGCTACAAACTAAAAATATTTTTACTGGAATTCCTAGACATGTGCAGGGTGATTCATATTAAAGTTATATTTTTTTAGTTTTAGTGTGACTTCATGTACCATAGTACCTAAAACGTACCGCTTGGACGTTATTCGATATTTTGTCAAAAAATTGATGTCTAGAAACAGTCGAATATCAGAGGTGGGCGGCAACATAGGAGGCTGTGATTGGTGGAAATTATTGACCACCCTCGATACTACCAAGAGCTAGTAAGTCAATTATTAACTCTGTTTGTTATGGCTGATATCTCGCCGCTCTAATTTTGAAAACTTTAATCATGGATAACTTGATTTGTTTAAATGGAACCCACATATTTTTTTTGTCACGTCAGATAACACATTTCATTACCTTTCACCCGATATAAAGTTATCTCCGTTAAGGGACATTTTAGGAAACAAATTTTTATGACAAACTAGTTTTATTTTTACCTCCCCTATACACTCACGAAAGTATGCCATATACTTACCGGACACCCTGTATAACAGAAAGTACGTCATTAGTATTTTCCATATTAACTTCATGCTTCAAGCGTCTTCTACGTCCTTATACTAGTTTTGTTCTACAACATTTTTTGTTTCGTTACGGGAAAATAGTTTAAGACCAAGTAAATTAGAGTACGGCAAGAAAATAGCACAGCAAAACAAGTATGCTCTCAACGGTAAAGCGAAAAGGAACATAATTTCTCACGGGGAAGGCAATACTTAGTGCCACTCTGAACTTTGGGATTCTATGAACTAGTAACTTTAGTTCTTAAGTCGGTTAAAGCTTTAAATATAGGCAAAGTTTTCAATTAATTCGAAATTTATTAAAATCTTGTCTGTTATTTAAATTTAATAATAAAATTCTGTAGTACAATGTTCACATTATGTGAGTTAATAACGTTACGAGGTTCTGTGTGAACATTATTATTTATATAACGCAATATTCTGATAAAAGTTTTACGAACAGAAAATACATATAACATTCCTTGAAAGCGTCTTTTTGTATAATTTTACTTAGAAATTTTAAACCTGCCCTTCTCAGACCATGTCCTATGTAACAGAGCCTTTTAATTTTAATGCATCGAATTTCAGAGACTATTAAATATTTTGTAACACAACATTGTTGGTACATGGTAAAGTTACGTACATCTACAGGTTCTGAAAATGCAAACGTTTATTTATTTATTTTGGTACAGCTATCCAGACAGAATAATTCCAATTATAGGGCAGCCAGAGAAAAATAAAAATACTGTTACATTACTATAACAAACAAACCTCTACAAACAATAGTATTTACATAGAGTTCAAAATACACTTAAAATATTAATATCAATAATAAAAAGAGCAATTATTCAAATGTAAAGTACTTCCTAAGATACATTTTTTATGTAAGACATAATTTGAACACATACTATAAACAAGTGAGAATTTCAAAATATTAGTACGAGGAGTAGACAAGTTAAACAATGTTTTAGAAGAATTATTAAACGTTTATATGAAGTATCTACAGAAACATTTGTCCTTTCTAATACCAAATCGATAAGATCAAATCTAATAATAAATCTGACTGAAGAGTTTTTATTTAGATCACACAATCACAGAGGTTGTAGATGTAATGTTTTGAAATCGTCAGCATACAATAGTGCATTATTTTCAATTTCTTGACAAATATCATTAATGAATAATTTAAAAAGTAGAGGCCCGAGAGCTGAACCTTGCGACATTACTGATGTTGCTGAGACTTGAAGGAATGTAAATTGACGATCCTCTGGTATACAAGAAATAAATAAACTTTTGTATTAAAACACTTAGGCAGAGAAATACATATTTCCTACAATACCAGACTGTGGAAATATCTGTTACGTGCCAATAATTTCCATTGAACAGTTTGTTTGTGTCATCAATCGGCTATAAGGGCTATATATAGATCAACATATTCTCAACACAAAGCAAGTCCTTGCCCCTTGGTATCGGCCTATCCTACCAATGCTCCCTTATTCTTACCCTGACTCGGCTTAGTCCTCTCAGAGCATTCAGAAATTACCGTCATTATTCCATATGGGAATAGGGTCGTTGACTTATCCCACCTTGTTTTGGGATTCTTCAACCTGACTTGGCTTGCCGGCGATTCGTGTTTGCGGGTGATTTGATTTTATGAAGGAAAGATTGAGTGAGATTCCTCCAACAGTATTATTTAGATCGCGAAGACTTGCCAATATAGTCTCATCATGGCATATCGCATAGATGTCTATTTGACATACTTTGCTTCGAACTGCGAACAGCCGTATTTTAAACATTGTGGAAGTAAACGATTTATTAATAATACCTGAAATCACATAATTCGTATCGCTGCAGACTTTTATATTCCTTCTTCGTTCCGTCGTTGCAAACTACCAAAAGAGAATTTTTACTCATTACAAGATCAATGAGGATTATCCACTAATAGCAGAATACCATCACGCAATCTCAGCTGTAGCAGCTATTTCAAATTATTAAATTTCATATTGTTACTACAATTCATTAATTTTCTTGATGTAAAAATGTATTGAAAATGAATATAAGCACATACCATACAAAAATATCTATTTGGAATAAATACTACATATAAATCATCGTCAAAAGAAAATAATATCTAAAAATGAGATATCGTAACCATAAAGTTTATTTGTCACGAATAATAAATACATTTCTGCCGATGGTTTGCCAATTTTAACATTTCATTACTACAGTTGGCAGGACATATGAGTACATATGATATTGTTGTGTTGATGGTTGCATAGGTGCAGAATGTCTGACATTTTGATTGTCATAACATCAAAATTGAATATTCTTGAAGTGAATTTCTTATACAGTGCTTTCGAAAAGTAACGAAATTCATTATTTATAAAATTGAGAAATTTTCGAAAAAATCCCCTGGCACGTCGATTGTGTTTTTAAAAAAGGCATATTTTGACATACGACCACATTTGTGACGTCACCGTTTTACAGATATGACGTCATCGACAATTTTTTAAAATAACAACCCCAATTTTGGCCATGCCATTTGAAAGAGCGTATCATTGTACATACGCATCGTCAAAAATCATGGTTACCTGACAGTAGCTTTAGCGACCGAGAATGTTTTTTATTGCTGTCAGATAAAAACTTGAAATCGTACTTTATTAATTAGTTTTTCTTTTATTTTTTGAGTTATTTCTTTAGTTCTTATCTTTTGTTTGGCAAACGCAGTGCGTTTGAAGTGTTTATTGAGTAGTAGCTGCCATTTTATAAAAACAAAATGAATTAACTGAACGAGAACGAATTGAAATTCTTTGCAGGATCGGATTTGGAAACATAGTCGAGGCAATGAAGCATTATGATAGGAAATCTTTTAGGATAGGACGTATCGGAATGTGGTTTTTCGCATTCGCTTGCAAAAATTATTTATATCATTCGTACCTACTTCGTACCTATTACAAACCGGAAGTTGCATTGCTGCAGCCAAAAATGCATGCAAAAAATGCATCTTTTGAGAGGCCTTTTGGCAAATTTAATAACTTCGTAAATAAGAGTCAGAATTGGCTCAAGTCGGATACCCGGGGGTTTTCGAGGTCGCTGATCACGATTATGATGTTCAAATTGACCCCCCGAATACCTGGAGCTCAGGAACGACGACGAACGTAATCTCCGGGGACTATCCCGAACTTTATGCGAGAGAGGAGAGAATATACCATCGGCGAATACCCCACGGACACCTGGTGGGCCCCAACCTGGACGCGGACGTCATCTTCGAGAATTTTTCTGGAAATATCGACAATAACGAACCGAAAATCGTTATGGGGGCTTTTTGTGTGCGCTGAATCCGAATTTTATGTTGAAAACGACCACCCGAACACCTGGTGCGCCCTAACCTGGCTCTGAACGTCATCCCCGAGGGTTTTCCAGACATAATTGAAAAAAACCACCCGAAAATCGTTACGGGGGGTTTTTTGAGCCGCTGAATTCAAATATAGCACCGACGAACACCCCGCAGAGAAGTGAAAGGCCGCTCAGCAAGGTTCGGAGATCCAGCCGGAGATTATTCTCGTCGTTTTTACAGGACTGAATCACATTTTTTGAGGGCCCCGGGGGAGAGTTACCCATGAATGAATGTATGAAATTATGGGACGATTTTGGGTTGGTCTTTTTCAATTGTGTCTGGAAACCCCTCGGGGATGACGTTCAGAGCCAGGTTAGGGTGCACCAGGTGTCCGTGGGGTGTTGAATCTAAATACCGTAACTTTGGACATGTTCGTGATCTTCCTAAATCTGGTCGACTGTCAAAATCAGAAGATGTTGAGCTTAATGTTTTGTTGGCAATACAAGAAAATCATCACTCAACACCTAACCAATTGGCTTCTGATTTCAATATGGCAGCGTCCACAGTTCACAAAATTATGCCTTGTTCATGAGCTATCTGAAGAAGACTTTGAGCGGCGAAATCAATTCTTCAAGCAAATGCAAGAGCTATGCAATAATAATAATTTCGTAAAAAACGTAATTTTTTCTGACGAGGCTATGTTTGTTTTGAACGGCCATGTCAATAGGCAAAACTGTCATTATTGGGTTACCGAGAATTCCCGATGGATGATGGGATATCACACTCAAAGTCTCCAGAAAGTAAATGTGTAATGCGGCATAGTCGACGGAAGAATTCTGGGTCCCTTTGACGTCAACCTAACAGGTGCAAGATATTTGGATTTTATTTGAGACGACCTCATCTCGAACAACGATGAGGTCACAAATATGGGTCGTATGTCAAAAAGTGCCTTTTTTAAAAACAAAATCGGCATGCCAGGGGATTTTTTCGAAAACTTCTCAATTTCAAAAATAATGAATTTATTCTTTACTTTTCGAAAACACTGTATAACAAAGAAATTAAAAATATTAAGCCAATTGAATGATGTACACTTTCTTGGCTGTTTTGCCGTGATCGATGCTTTACTACAGACGGTTCGCCATACCTAATAGTTGGCATCTTCAGTGCTTCTCGAGCGGCGGCTGAATGTTTTCACCTAGCTATTTATTGTGGGTATAATTTAGTATAGGTACAGTTTTATGTGGGGTTTTGATGCTAATACTTACTAAGTTGATCGTTATAATCATATACATATATATATATACAGATACCAATTACAGACATTACACAACGACAGTGTGAAAGTTTTCAGCTATGGGAAACTACATGGTACAATTTACTTCATGATAAATTTAAAGGGTGATACGCACTTTGTAGTTGCTGTGGGTGGTGATGTTTAATACATAGTCCTAAAAGTAGCCATAATTTTGTTTAAGCTACTAAAAATTACTTACGACTTTAACGAAACAATAAAGGTTCCCTGAACGTCGTGGCAACTGTCAAAGCTACGCGAAGTGATTGTAACTTTGAAGTCTTATTTTAGTAACACGTGTTAGTCACTGCCACGACCATTTGCCACTTTCAAGTTACGAAAACTTAAAGGTCTGATAAGACATCCTCAAAACCAGAAAACTTTGTTGGATGTTACATAACCAGGAGTAGTCGGAAAAACGTACCAATGACTGTAGCTTTGTTATATAAGATAGTTACATAACAAAATAGCAGGCGGTTGGTGTCGGTTGAAGGTTTCAATCTCAGTAAGTGTTACTTTGGTGCTAGTTAGGAGACTTACACATTCCGAATTGTACGACTGCAGGCGCCATTTTGAATTATTTGAGGTGAGGGTGCCTAATTTTCCTATCAATGAAAATGAATAAAAAAAGACAATCTGTATTCCAGAGCAATCTCGATAGAAATATCGCGTTCTGTTCGCAAATCATTTCGCCCCTAATAACAAATCAATATCACGATCTCCATTTTCCTGCAGCGGCAACGATAGTGAGCGATGTCAGCAGTTTGCATTCCATTAGTCTTTTAATATTTGACTGAAGAAGCGCCGACGAAAAGTCGGCGATAAATTATTTGCGTTGCAATTTTCTAACCGTCCGCGGAAATGCATAATTTGTATAATCATTCATGGATTAATGAACCGAATTCCGTTTAAACGGAAGAGCTAACTGCTTTATTAAGCGTTAGCCAGCTCCAGCCAAGAGATTATCTAACTATTCATGAACTTGGTTAAAATGTGGCAAATTCCCATCACGATGAAACCACACAAACGCAGTAATTCAACTGTTTCAGTTAACAGGGTCCCCTACAGAAATTAATGACCCCGCAATGTTATACTTTAGCTTTTTTAGTTTACCAGGGGCGGGCTAAGCTTTACAACTTAATGCCTAAATTTTTAACACCCTGTATGATAAAGACTTTAAAGTAATAAATCTGGGTAGCGTCAACCTTAGACTATAAAATAATTAATTAACAATGGAATTACTTTACTATGATTTATTATAACAAATGCTAGAATGGCCATCCTTAGCCAAAATACATGCTTTAAATGTTCTTGTAATTGCAGCTCCAACAAAAATTCAAGGAATAGCTCTTATCACATCATAACCAGCTATAATTTATTGACGAAAGTGTGAACCAAAGTCTTGAGATATGTGATCAAAATTAATAGGGTTCATATCAGGTCATCTGGCTGGCCAAGATTGACCTGGTTCTTGAAACCTCATCCAATCAACAGAAAAGCAAGAAATAAATCGAAAGCGGTTAAATTTAACGACATAAAATTAGTATACCTTATTTGTGAAAAATAGATACGAGAACAATATTTTTCTATTAAAACTTTCGTATACACATTGATAAAAAAGTTATACCCAGTTTATCTCAACCAAGAGTACATTTCGTAGTGTCCTCTAGTGTCTATAACTAAATTAAGTACGAATTCGTTTTTCTAAGAATTTTAAGAATTTCGAATTAAAAAAATTGAACTTTAACACCCTGTAACTTTTTTATTAGCCACAAATGAACCAAGGTAAGTTTGGCTTATACGCATTATTTTGATGTAAAGAATCTACTCTTGCTCCGTGTCTCATTAATTTCGGGACACCCTGTATTTACAGTTAGTGTATTATTAATATTGAAAATCTTTACATTTATCAAAATTCCATAGGTTTATTACCCATCATCTCTTTATAATGGTATAAAAAATCACAAAGAAATAGGTCGGAGATAAAATTATGATAAATGATGTAATATTTCACTTTGTGGAACAATCAGTATAGTATTTAAGGGCATTGTTTAAAAACGAAAGATTTATCCTGAAATATTTTTTGTTCAGAACGTATCTCACTTGTAGATAAATAAGCAGACGATCGAAGACAATGTAGAAGACACAAAAAATAGTAACAAATTGACAGGATGTAATATATACCCTAGCTTCGCGTCGGTAAATAGAACTGAACGTTTTTTTGTACTTATATTGTATTTCGAGTTTCAGCCAAGGCTAAAATAAAAACGTTTTGTTTGTGCTTTTGTACCGTCAATATTTAAAGGTTACCAAACTGAAATACTGATAAACTTTTACAAAACAGGGTTTTATTAGCTTTCGTGGTATTTCTAAAGGAATGTTAAATATTGTCTGAGATTTGCTATTAGTGAAACTCGAACTTTTAATATAACTTCTTGGCACTATAGGCACAAAAGTTTATTCTATTGTGGAGTACTTTAGACAGAAACGTTGAAGTGGCACAGCCCATTCTATGAGCTAGAGACAAATAATTGAAATACTCCAGTAGCGCAGCATAATCAAAACCCACTGCTATTAAATCTGTAAGTTTCACATTTGATTCCAGTTCCATGACATCACAGAATATCGCCGAATATATGGAAGTTGAAGAAAAAAATCAGTCCTATAAAAATTATGTTAATGATACCTAACGACAGATATATGCTATGGTATCTTTCACTCATCTCGTTGTAGATGTAATGCTGGAAAGCACATTTTAGTACATGGAACACAGGATATTTTTAAATGTGTTGGTGATACTACTTACTTCGCATAAGAATTTTACTCTCTAATGACAACTGCTGAGTCAGTTTATCATGTAGCACTTTCTGGAAATACTGATAAGGTAAGCGTCTAAAGTAACTTTAGGAGAAATTATTTGAGTATGAGAAAGATACATCTATGTAGGCACTGCTCATACTACAAATTCCAATGATCTGAATCATTAGAGATAGTAGATAAACATTAACAACTTCATATTATCACGAAATTTGACATAAAATTATGAGCCATTTGTCAATGTCAGAGGGATATTCGATCTGAAAATTTTTTGTCAAAAAAAAAACAAATAAGTCGCAAAATCGATGCTTAGTCCATCCATTAACAGTATTTTTTCCAATAAGAACATTGCCATACCAATTATCGGCTTCCGTTTTCCAGTGTCGATTAAGTTTTTAGAACAGCCATGGTAAGGTAATATGTTTATCTTGTTTTGATATCAGTTTATGAAAAAGGCGTACTGGGCAGCTTTGGTTTTCACTATTGGCAATCAACCATTTACTATTTGTACAGCTTTTTGAACCAGCTTAGCAAGTTTTACTGAACACCGGATTATATTTAATGCGATGTTGGAGAGCCTTCGTTATTTTTTAAAAATTCAAAACACAGGTAACTGCCTCGTCTCTTCTCCACGCTAATTCTACAGCAGCAATATGGAAAAATTTACGCATAAGACCTACAAGGGTATTTTCATCCCAGAATAATATTATTTGGTTTACTTCTGACAAACTTAACGAAACTGAACTCTTACGTTTACATGAATCTGTTAGCAATTTCTTCTTAGTTGCATCTCGTCAAGTTTTCAACGCGAGCGTGGAGTGACAGAGAATCTAGTCCCACCATGCTGGATCTCAGTCACACAGAAAATTTTGCGTACAATCTTTCTAAATTCAATGTGGCTTCATGCAACTGATGCATGCTGCGTCAAACAAAGTCTTGAAGATTGCGGTTGGTTTTTGGATGGCTGTTTGAAGCCAACGTGTTTCGTAGGGGAGTCAACACTCTTACGAGTTGAGAATATATTCAGCGAATTGAAACAAAAAGAAAACATAGAAGAATTATTATTAAATTTTGATATAAGCACTTCTGACTGGTCAGAATCAGAATAAGTAAGATATTTTGCTATTAATAAATGTCTGAATAAAAAAATCTCCATTTGGAAGATATACGTTTTGGAACAGAAAAACTTATTATTTTATAATTAGATATTGTCGTTGATAAATAAATGTGTGAGTGCAGAAAATTTGATATCATTGTTTATGTTTAACCTGACCTGAATTCAGTATTTGATCAATGGAACGCGCATACATGATCGAAAAAATGTTCTTTCAGGAGAACTCTCGGCATCTTTATCTATCACATGTGGCACACGCAACACTCTGTCACTCTCCAAGCTTGAAAACTTAACATCTAAAATCTAGGCAACCATGGATGCGACAAAATTTTTCTTAAGGCAACCTAATACCGTTTGGTAGGTAACAAAACAACCTTTTCTTTACAAAAAAAATTGTGTAGTAATAACGCTTGCTCACCTGTTTATACCTGGCAATCTAGATTTTTCAAATTCCTTGTGTCATATTCTCTCATCTAATGCTCGATTTATATGAACAACAAATGGGGGAAGTGGATGAAAAATAGTTAATTGCAATTGATATTATTTAAAACAATCGGTACGCGATTAGCTGGGCAAACAAACCATTCCTGATTTATCAATATAAGTATTATCTAACATATAATCTTTGTCGTCATTAAATAACAGATGATAGTGTATACTTCTAATGCCAGATATTAGACTATAATAGCCATTTCCACCGCATTGCCTTTTAAGTGTAGTTAACTACAGGGCGGTTAAAATTTTAGGCCTAGTTTAAAATAGTAATGTTTCCACTGCACAATTATTAAGTTTCATTTGTAAAGTCTACCTAAAAAGCCAATATTCATAATTTTTCGGTTTTTTGCACAAGTTGTTAGCTTCATGACTATTTCTTAACCTCAAAAGTGCGACACTTTAGTCTCACTGTTCTGACTTTATGTTGTTCTGTTTTCGAATTGGTAGGATTTATAATGGAAATAATTCCCAAAAAAAAACCACTATTGGCAAATTTTAGCAATGAAGAAAAAGTATTACTAATTAACATAATAGCAAATTATAAAAGTACGATGGAGAATAAAAAACCGATAATGTCTGTACAAGAAAAATGATAGCAGGTGAATTTAACTCACTGTCGCCAAATAATATTCACAGAACAGCAGAATCATTAAAAAAGTTTTTTGAAAACAAAAAAAGGAAGTTCGTTTTATTGGCGATACAGAATTATTACTAAAGATTAAAAATAAATGTATTATTTTGTAATTTTATCAGTGATTCTTTTTAAGAGCTTACATATTACTTGGAAATTCTTCTTCAATTAAGGTCAAAATGTGCAGCTGTTTCTTTATACAGCCGGTATCTTCTAAAAAAAGTTATCCATCGTATGGAAGTTATCACTTCTCTCGTACACTTTTCGAGGAAACCCATACTCTATTATTTTTAATATATCTAAATCATTATTAAATATATCATTTTCATCATAGTTCATTATTTTTTGTTTATTTTTCAGTGGAAAAATAATAAAACCAAATTATTAAATTAGGTTATGTAGAACCTTTAAGTATCGTTAAAAGAGATAAGGCTAGAATTTCGAGGGCTTATATTTAGGAAGGTTTAAGACATTTTATGTCGGGTTTAGTAAACGGCGGAAGGCAAATTGTATTTTTAAGGTTCCTTAAAGCGTAAGCGTAGCTTAAAACAAACGGTGGAAATGGCCTTTAGAACTTTAAAAAAAAATTAAGAAAGCTTTATCAAATTTAATTATTTATTTGTATACTATAAAGTCCCTATGTTCGGCCAGTTACGTTGTTAATATGCTTTCAATGAAAGTAATAATAGAAGTAGCTCCTGAAAGCTGCTGGAACAAAACCTATTATGAAAATCATGAATTGAAGAACAATTTAATTTTTATGAAAAATGAATCGTCACCAATTCGGATTGCTGTTCATGCATATTAGAAATCGCCTAAACACCAAACACCTGGAGTCGACTCCACACTACTTAATAAATGATCCATATTTCCCCAATTCTCAAGTTTCGTTTGACATCTCCCTCAATTGATTTCCACATCATCAACAGCTATTGAAACGCGAGATTATCTCGCGACTTCGATTAAACAGATCTCGAGTAGTGTTCGGCAATTTTCATCTGCTAAGTGATTGCGAAAGAGCCCGCTAATTGGCATGCGGGAAGAGGAGAGGGGAGAGACTATCATTAGGAGAAATCAGTCGTCTAACTTCGCAGGATCGAGGCGGAAGTTTGACTTAGGTAGTTGGGAGTTGGAGGCTTTAAAAGGGCTGTTCGTCCTTGATGCGACGGCAGAGATTCCGGGTAAGCGTTATCGCGGCATCTTGACCTCAAAATAACGATTTAGTGTCGCGTTTGGATGGAATGAGTTTGATAAATTGTTTATTCGGTTAGTGCATGTGGATGTAGATACACTGGGGGGGCACCGAAAACTTGTTATCTTCGTTTTGAAGCAAAAAAATTAAAAAGAAACATACATTTTTGTTTTGAAGAGGGCATATTTTATGGATGTACCAGTTCCCCAAAATGCTACTGACAGGTCTGACCTTCACCCTTATGACCTTTAACAGAAAACGACATAATGCTAATAAACATAACAATTAAAGGGTACACAATAGCTAAACAGTAAAGAATACATAATACAGGTACAATGACCGTAAAACTGATAATCCTCATTTCTGACAAAATTTTCGGGTACCTTATTGAAGTTCAAGGAATACGATGAATTGAATGAAGAGGACCGGTACCATAACCGCCACGATCTCCAGTTTAGTACCTAAATAAAGTAGGATGATGAATTTTCCTAAAAGATTTAGAAAAATCGGTGTACACGGCATCTAATTCATATCTTTCATCCGTACTCTTAGAAAAAAATTGAACATATGGTACAAGGTTACTTACAACCCTGGAAAAACCGTGCTACTCTTCTATAATTATATTTTTATATACTCGCGTCAAGAATTCAGACGTCTTACGTCACGGCTGACGTTATACATTTTTTTTTATTGTCAACGTAATTTTCGATATTTGGTCGCGTTAAAAACAATCATTTTTTGCACTTTAGTAGAATATATAATGCAAACTTTTAGTGTAGTATATAGTTTTATTACTATCAGTTGCAGTTTCTTAAATATTTTGATGAAAATATAATGAATTATTCATTTGTTCGTATGATGTAAGTCGTCTGAATTCTTGTCGCGAGTATATTAAAGAATGGTTCCTCAGTTATAATAGCCTCCAACAATTTGCCAGGAATCGAGAACAACGAAATTGGACGACCTTATATCATTCTTACATCCACCATTATGAGTGGGGATAACGCTAGCTTCTTTCCAAATACATCGAAATACGTCATCAGCATTGTGTAATATAACATTTTAAAGAGCATTCAATTTTCCAAACGACTAATTTTATCGAAACAAATGTAGAATACCTTTCCTAAAGGAGAATGACAAAATTATTTAATAATTCAGTTTTCACTTCGATGACACCTGTCAAAATTTTGCCCCAACGAGTGTGGTGGCAAGTCCGCTCCTGACTTTCCTAATAGTATAACACATCTACTGTAATATGATTTAGACCCAAAAAGGTACATCGCTGGGTACCTACCCCTTAAGGTCTGTGTTAGGATGTCTTTAGGTTTTTTTATATTGCAAATTAGGATTATTTTGATCTCCCCTATACACTCTCGAGAGTATGCCATATATTTACCAGACACCTTGTATATTAACTTTATGATATATCTTATATCGTTACATATTATGCAAACAGCATGTTGACTAATATAGGACAACTCCACTACATTCACCATCGATTTGCTTGACTTATTGACGAGATAAAAATCCATCAATCTCAAGTATTTCCCGATTTCGTCTTGATACGCGCAGAACACTTGTTTTCCAGAATTAGTAAAATAGTACAAGGCCTCGCCTGTCAGATACGAGATTTATGGGGTCTGTATAATATATCTCGGTTGTTACTGGCAACTGATTAAATAAACCTGAAGGACTCCCACCAGAAGGTTTCGTACACGTCCGAGCCTGAAATAAATTAGGCGGACTTATTAAAGCTGACAGCGGCACCAGAACCTCCGGGTTGGTAAATAAAAATGTAATTTTGCCAACAAAAAATAAATTTAATCACAAAATAACTCAGTTTGGGCTCACCCCTGTTACTTAGGGGAGTCTCAGTCGGCGGAAATAGGGTCATAATCGGAAACTCAGTCAACTAGAATTATATTACGTCGATGCACAGGCTTGCAGCGTTTTTATTTCATTTAAAATTTATTCAAATTTTGTTACATTATTATTCTCCTGCGTTCGCCTTCAGTTTTCCCATATACCAAGTCAATCTTGTCAATTTTGGAAAGGGACGTTTCATTTAAGGAGATTTCTCCAAGATTGTTGATAGAGACCACAAGTGCAGTGTAATAGGACGGACGTCGAATAACGTCTTTATCAAGCTATTGGCGAGAATGACGAACCGGCTGACATCTGTTGATAGATTTCTTAACTACTGTAGAGGTGAACAAAAATATTACTTGCATAATAGGAGTGTGAAGATTTGTGTTTTTAAACAATTTTTCATAATTTTTTCTGTATAAGTAGTACCAGAACAGAAAGCACAGAATCTTCATAAGACAATTTGTAATAAGTCGAATATGGTGGTGAACAACAATCCAACAAATATGTTTTGTATGTGTAGGTGCAGTGGATTTTTTGTTTTAGTAATTTTGCAGGACATCTAGAACGTATGGAAGATGAAAGAGCAGTTAAGAAAATAGTAGGGAGTAAACTTAACTACAAGAAAAAAAGAGGTAGACCGAGGAAGCGATGGAGAGAGGCAGTATATATATATATATATATATATATATATATATATATATATATATATATATATATATATATATATATATATATACATCTGGGCTAATCCATGTGATTAGAATGAGGGGTAGAGATATTATATGTTGTGAATTGTTTAAGGATGTTTTTTAATTACACATCACGCTGTCAATTTTCTCTATTTAATAAAAGATGAATAATTCATGTGGCTGAACTAAAGCAGACAGTGTAAACATAGACTTTTGACAACATGCGGCTTCTCGCGTTCCCCGGACAAAATTATGTGCCTCATCTGGCTCACCTTCTTTTATAGGTCGCACACGATTCCCCTATGTTGCATTAAAGTATCAAATGAAAACGTACTCTTAGACAACGAAGTGGTCTAGTCTGCCATGGTGAAATTGCCCCAATTATAACCTATATCGTAATCAATCGTACATTTTCATCTGATACCTGTATTTGGAAATATGTCAAGTATCACACATACATCGCTAGTATTTACATCTGATGGAAATTGCTACATACAGGGTGTCCCCAATTTTTCGTTCTTAACTTTGGGAAAAGATAAAGCATGACAACATAATAGGGTTTTTTTTCTCTATGATACACCGTGTTGCTTAAAAATATATATTTTATTTTCTTTATTACTTACCAAACAAATATTTTTTGATCAAACTTGGTATGCAGTAATCATAATAAAATGTTAATATTTTCACATAAATAACTTTTTTGAACTAAAGCCAATGGCGGAGGTACGGGGCTTTGTTCATCGTTGAACCCCCTAAATTTCTACGTCAATGGTGAAAAAAATTTTTCAAACGCAAATAACAAAGTTTTATTCTATTTTCTGGAAAAATAGTCTTAAGGAAATTCACTAAGAAACTTTGTTTTCCAGATATTTAGACTTTTTCTAATCGGGTTATCTTATGGGATTACAAAGATCTTACAAAAAAATATAAGACTGAGTAGGCATGGATTGTTTCTATGTGTGTAACAATAGTATTGACTAATGTCAAGTCAAATCAGTTTGTTTGAGCACGTTGAAATTATAAGTCGGTTAAATACGATCTACGGGCAAAGATAGATTGGTCGAGGTGATCCAGTTGCTTGGCTAGCTCGATCACCAAATCTCGATTCACTACATTTTTTTTGGGAGCTTTTTAAAGAAAAAAATGTATGCAGGTTGGGATGAAATAAATAGTGACATGCTAATCCCGATTAAACGTACCAAATCGATGCTATCGTTAAATTAACGAAAAATGTTGACTATTTAAAGTAAATTGCTTACAAACCGTTGTTTAATAAATTAATGATTGCAATTTTTAAGTGTTTAAGGGAGTTCAAAGGTGAACAAGATTCGATTCCGTCCAAGTTGAACGGAATGTCGGAGAGAAAAATGTTACAGGAACGATTCTTATTATTTGTTCATGCTCTACCGTTTCCCATAGTTAAGAACGAATAATCCTGAACACCCTGTATGTTTGTCAAGGGTATGTGTATCACTTCTGTCAACGCTTGGAATTAAAAACGAAATATATGAACCGTTTACACAATTTATACACTCTTCTGACATACATATTCATTCATTGTAGAACGACAGTTCAGTCGTGTTTCGGTGAGAAGTAACGAATGTAACATTTTCAAATTTATTTGAAATATGAAGCTGTCAAACTTAAATAATCTTGGTGTCATAATGATTGAAAACTATTCTTAATGCTGTTATTAGTTAAATGTTTAAATGATTGGGTGATTTAAAAAATAACGAAAATTAAATGGCTGCTAGAAATGCAAAAAAATGTCTGTCTTAATTTAATGGTTTCTAAACCTAAATTTAATATTCATAATTCTTCAAAAAGTCTCTAAGATAACTCTGAACTCAAAACAGGGGTAAATCACTTTATACAGTATGCGCCAAAAGTATGGGATAAATTCAATAAAAACGAAACAATTATTTTTTGGGAAAAATCCACGAACAGGTCGATTTTTAATTTAAAAATTAAATATTTTAGCGTAAAATACGATTTTCAAATGTGATTTGTTTTCGAGTAATGACGTCATCGATTTTTCTTTAAATGGCAACACCATATTTTTTCCTTGATTCTGAAAGATCGTTTAATTCTCTATCAGACAGTACTAAAACTTTGCCCTCTTACATAGAAAAGTTTTCGAGTAAATGACGATTGAATGTTAGAAAACGTAAATCAATTAAAATAAAGCAAACACGTTATCAAGTTTAGTTTTTAGAATTCCATAGTTCTTTTATGGATCACGTAGGTGAAAATCTTTGTAAAGCGTCATTGTCACACCGACTTTATAATAAGTATTGTAAGCGACATAGAAATTATTATTCAATTTAAAGTATTATGGCACATTTAACTATTACCCAAAGAATTGAAACTTTAATTCTTATTGGATGCGGAAATATGACTAGAACTCAGCAGGAAGTTTGCGATTTATTTAATGAAAAATATCCAGATCGCCCTATCAGCTAATCAACAGTCAGTAAGGTAGAGTCTAAATTTAGAGAAACTGGCAATGTTATAAATATTCCAAAACCTGGACGTCCAAGCATTAATGAAAATGAGAAACAGAATATTTTGATAAATATGGTGGATAATCCTCATAATTCTTCACGATTGGTTGCATTAAACAATGACACTAGTCAGAGCACAGTGCTACGTATCTTGAGGAAGGAAAAATATCATCCCTACAAAATTCAACTTGTGCAGGAACTCAATGAAGATGATCCCGATCGCCGCTTACACTTTTGCGAAATTCTAATGGATTTATGTCAAGGAAATAGAAATTTACACCGGCAAATACTTTTTTCAGATGAGGCCACATTTTGTCTGAATGGTACAGTAAACCGTCAAACTTGCAGATATTGGAGTCGGGAAAATTCTCATTCAATGGCAGAGGCACATACCCAACACCCTCAGAAATTAAATGTGTGGGGTGGAATAGTTGACGACATAATAATAGGACTTTTCTTCTTTGAAGGAACCCTTACAGGACAAAGATATTTAGAGTTTCTAGAAAATGACCTTGTTCCAGCCCTTGCAATAATTTTTCCTAACGATAATGACCCTGACATTCCTGACGATACCATATGGTTTCAGCAAGACGGTGCACCTCCGCACTATGCGCGCCCTGTACGAGATTTTTTGGAAAACTGTTTTCCTGAGAGGTGGATCGGCAGATGCGAACCGATAGAATGGCCTGCAAGATCGCCAGATCTTATACCTCTTGACTATTTTTTATGGGGATACTTGAAGTCAAAAGTGTACATTAATAAACCACGTAATTTAGAAGAACTTCAAAACATTCAATCGTCATTTACTCGAAAACTTTCCTATGTAAGAGGGCAAAATTTTAGTACTGTCTGATAGAGAATTAAACGATCTTTCAGAATCAAGGAAAAAAATATGGTGTTGCCATTTAAAAAAAAATCGATGACGTCATTACTCGAAAACAAATGACATTTGAAAATCGCATTTTACGCTAAAATATGTATTTTTTAAATTAAAAATCGACCTGTTCGAGGATTTTTCCCAAAAATAATTGTTTCGTTTTTATTGAATTTATTCCATACTTTTGGCGCATACTGTATGTATATAGTTCTTTAAATAACATTTGTGAGAACATGGCTGAGTGAAGTAAATTGTTATATATTACATTACATATTAATCAAATGCCACTGAATGTAGAATGTGAGATATCTTTAAGTTAAATTATTAAACAATTTACTATATGATTTGATTCTAACGCTAATCATGATTAGTAGGCAATGATGATCAAAATTTAAAAGATACGAATCTAAACTTATCCTATTTGTTATAAAAACAATGCGTCGCTTCAATAATATAAATATTATTCTCACATCTATCCGCAAAAAAACATTTGAACGATGTTAGCGCCAACACAGATATTTTAGTATACATGTATAAAACATTGATAACAAATAAAGCTTCACAAAACACACCACCAAATATTCAAGCTACTGAAAAAATAACATACAATACATGTTCTATTATTGATACTTCATATATCACATCGGTCGATATTCAGTTTATTTTTGAAAAAACCAACAAGCAGACCAAAACAATGCATTATTTATTAAAGACGTAAATATGTATTACATGTTGCATTTAGAAATTTCGGTTACTTGTTTTCGCATGCCGTCTCGGATATTTTGCCTTCATTACATAAACTTAAAACGGTTATATTATTAAAGATAAATTGAAACGTATTGCTGAAAAAATGTATTATTGTAAATTAGGTTGCACTTGTATACAAGATGTTTCTAAAGATAACGAAAAACGGCACCTCTCAAACATTTCCTAAGGAAGAGCTACCTACTGCTCCTGAAAGGGGTGGCTCCGAATATGCTAATTATTAAATAACTTTAAAAAATATATTATTTTAAATCATGAAAATTTGGTCAGTTATTGAATTTTTTTGTGTTTAACAATATGCAATAAAGAAAATAACTTGATCGAGGGTAAAGTCACTGTTTTTTTACATGCAAAAGATACTCTTTTGCATATGAATAGGATGCACCAAACTATTTTCTTATATTTTTAAATTCAATGGTGTTGTAACAAGTTCCAATGAGTATGGGAAATGTAATATTTAAATGAATACCAGTTAGTGCTATACAGGGTAGCTCATAACTTATCCGAGAGCATTTGAGAATAGATGAAAAATGGAGTCAATACCGTAAATAATGTTTGTAATATCCTTATAGTATAAGTTGTAGTATTTTCAACATTTACATTGCTGGGCTTCTATGGTCTCTAGCGCCATCCGATCTAAAAACCAATTTTAGTATTAACGTTTTTGCGATAGTATTTATATCAGCTTTTAATATTTATGTCAATTCGTAGAAACTAGGAAGGCCTAAATGGGTTTACACGTCGGTGGACTCAATATTGAACAGTTGTTGTAACATTAGGTATGTCAAATTATTATATTAATTAAAACCACAAATTAATTTTATTGAATAATAACAACAATACCGGCAAAAGCAGTTAAATTTGCTGCTATAAAATAGGTGTTATATTTGTCCGTTAATTTTTTATTACGTTTTGCCGCCATGCTGGTCTCCCACTGCACGTTTTGCCTTACACAAGGTCAGGTTTTACAGTGGACCAGTTTCCAGTGTCGTGCATTTTCAAACCCTTTTTGATTTTTTTTAAAAAATTGTATTTAAGAGTCCCCTGTATAATATTTTTTGGATAAGTTCTGTATACATGTATATTTCTTTAACGAAACGGGCGTAGAAGAAATTTTAAGGAATTTTGATTGTTGGGAATACTTTAAAATATTCAAATTCAATATCCTTCCCTCTTCAAAAAGACCCGAGCTTAAAACAGAAAAGACTTGCTTTAAAGCAAAGATAAAAAATAACTTAATAACAAATTAATAGAAACAAAATATGCCCTATTTAATAGTTTCCTCACATTCGAGAAGGTCATAAAAATAATTTTTCTTTAAAGATGATGTGGGTTTTATAATATTTTTCATGTACAGAAATGAAACTGAATTACCCTCAAAAAAATATTTATTTTTTTTATTATGCAGAATTTAGGAGGAATTAAATATTAATTGAGGAAGTTTTATTGTATTCTATTTCTGAATCAGGTATTAATCTACTTACAAATCAAGATTCGTTCCTTAGGTTCGAACAAAATGAAATGAAAAAATCTTGTCTAGACATAATTAATTTATTTCTGTATTATTTTCTGTGCCTACCGGCCCCAAGGGAAACCCGAAAATGAAATTGACACGAGATATGAACTTCTCTGGGAAAAGTTTTTTAAATTCGATTAACCACAAAATTGAATAATAACATGATCCGCTCCATTCAGGAATAATACTATTGACTTTTGTTGTAGTGGGATGATGAGATCTGTCATGGCGGAAATTATAATAATAACGCATTTATTGCCCAACAGACAATATTTCATTTGCAGGGCAAAACAAATAGATTTATATAATATAAAGCATACTAAAGCATAAAGCATACAAAATTACAATTTAAATATATATAGTTGAAAGAAAACAAAAACAAGAAAAATGATAAATAGAAAAATTTTAAAAAACAACTAATATTGAAAATTATTGAAATAATCGGATTCAATTCTTAACAAGTCATTAATATTACAATGAAATATATCACACTGATCTGCTATTTTGTTATAATTATTAACCATTAAATAAATAGGAGATTTTAAAAGTATATTTGTTCTAGCATTTCGACAATAGAACAGTGAATTCTCACGAGATCCAGGTCTCGGAACACGTATATTGAATAAATGGAGTAAAGCCTGAGAATCAACCATACCATTAAATAGCTTAAATAAAAAAGTTAAACTAGTAGTCATTCTTCTAGTATACAACGACTGCATATGAAATCTTTGCAAAAGTAACTGGTGATCATATCCCCAGTCAATAATAATTGTCAATGCGAAAAGATAGGAGTTTGAGAAAGCGTCGCTGTATTCTTTCCAAATGGTTACTGTACATGTTTTGCATTTATTTATGTTAATAGGTAAATAATTATCAGTACACCAAGTATAAACATAATCTACAAGGTCTCGCAGAATCAAGCAGTCAGTCGTAGATGATATATTCAAGAACAATTTCAAATCGTCGGCAAACAAAAGATGATTAGATTTTAAAGTTAAAGATAAGTCATTTACGAATAGAATAAAAAGAAGTGGCGCCAGATTAGAGCCCTGAGGCACTACTGATGTCACAATAAAGGTGTTCGACTTGAAACCGTTATAAGAAACGTACACCTTTCGTTGATACAGGTAAGAATTAAACAGGCGGAGTAAGCTGTTACTAAAACCATAACATTCCAACTTGCAAACCAATATACTATGATTCACCTAGTCAAAAGCCTTTGAGAAGTCTGTGTAAACGACATCAACTTGCCCTTTGCCATCAACATAGTTCGCCGTATACTGAGTAAATTCAGCCAAGTTAGATAATGTTGAACGGTTAGGAACAAAACCATGCTGATTTGGTGATATGTACGACTTAACACAATCAAATATTTGTTTGTACAGACACATTTTAAAAACCTTTGCGATGTTAGACAATATTTCAATAGGACAATAACAACACATCTGCAGGGTTACCACTTTTTAAAATTGGACGCACTCTTGTCAGTTTCCACCTATCAGGAAACCCGCCTGTGAATAATGCAATATTGAACAAAGTAAGCAACGAAGTGCACAGAACCCTTGAACAATCTTTTAGTAGAAAACTAGGAATCTGATCGTCACCACATGACATTTTGTTTTTTAATTTATGAATTGCTAGAAGAACATCAGATTTCGTAAATTGCTGTATGTTAATGTAAGATTGATAATAATCTAATGAAAGATTTGGATTCTGAACATTCTCATCAGAAAAAACGCAAAAAATTTAGAAAAGACATTAACAATTTTATTGGTATCGTCAAATTCTTGATCATCGAAAAAAGCATTCTTAGGTATACGCGTGTGCCCTTTCTTATTATGAACAAACGACCAAAACGTTTTAGGATCACTATTAATATTGGCTTGGATGTTAATAAGATAATTATTGTAAGCAAAAAACAACTAATTTTTAATTAAGCGTCTCAAACGTTTAAACTCATTTACATGAAAGGTGTTACGAGTAGTTTTAAATTTACTGTGATGATAGCCTTTAACTTTAATATTACTTATAATTTCAGTTGTATACCATACGGGATATTTACGTTTAAATTTAATGTAGACTGATATGTGTTGGTAGAATAAATTAAAAATATCCTGGTAGAATGCATCGCATGCAGAGTTAATGTCAGTGAAGTTGTTTAGAAAATCCCAATTTTTATGTAGAAGTGCATTATAAAGGTCTACAAAATTCGCTCTTTTAAAATTATAAGCCTTGTTATAGCAATTAGTAGGAAAATTTGACGAAATTCTTAGACGCTTGAACCTGTACAGCCAATGCAGGATGGTAACTATCCTCAGGCACCACGGGCTGGCTTTCTCTAGAGACTTCACATGGCATATTAGAAATGCAAAGATCCAATATACGATCATTTAGATTGGTAACAGATAAATTATAATTAACAATGATTGTATTAAATATTCTTCGCATGCGTGTTTCCTTTATTTCCAAACTGCAGGTATAAAATTTTATAGTGTTTAAATAAAATTCTACACCACAAAGCTTAGTTAGGAGTTATTTTTTGTAAAATAATTCTTATCTTCTCTTAAGATCTCGCAGTGAGAAGAAAATAGTGGTAGATAATAAAATGGAGAATAAGACAAACATAATTATTAGTTTTTTATTTTATTTTTCAGTATTTTCAATTTTACATCTTGTTTTTTTACTTTACAATTATTATCATGATACAGGGCGTCAACGAAATTATTAGGCAAGTCAAAGCACTCTGAACTTGAGTGATATTGAATTGATATTTCCAAGATATAATACACTAGATATTTGATACGTTTTTGTCATTTTCAGTGTCGATGGGAATTACCCTAACTATAAAATTTTAAATGCAGCATTCTGTATATTTTCAAATTTTTTATCCTAGAGATGATTAGGTGCAAATGCACTTAACTTACTCGAGAAATGTTTTAGATCACCTGGTTTTGTTTAAACCTATTTCTATTTCTCCATCTATGTAAAATACAAGAAAAAATGTATTATACTGCCTATTTAAAGATTTATAACTCTTCAAATTTGCTTGAAGTCATTCTTTCTCGCCACAAATCCAGTGGTATAATGAAATTTTAAATCGGTTTAATACGAACCTATCTATGAATTATTTAAGTAATAGTAAATTTCACAGTATTTTTAGTAAATTAAGATGCAGAAATAAGAACATATGCATTTAAAATCTCATAGTTCCATCTCATTTCCAGTGAAATCTGACAAATATAACTATTAATATAATAATTATTTAAATGTTTTTATATATTTTTAGGTATTAATAATATTGTGTGAAACTAACTACTCTGTGGACTAAAGCCCCAACCAGCGTTGAATTACACACACAATATCTACCCATACATTCTTTATTATTAGCTTTTGTAACAAAAGTGAAAGTTAGATATTTATAGAGTGTTTTCATTAAACCAGGTTAGTAAATTTAGATAGATTAATTTCTTTAGATAATTATTGAATAGAGCTTTGTCGGTGGAATTGTTCATTAGCATACCTAGATGTTTGGTATCAGAGAACATACATATGACTTCATTGATAGGAATTGAAGGAGATTTGATTTATATTAGCTTAAAATACCTTTCTAATGCAGTAAAAAATTATTTAAATATTTTCAAATGTATTTCCGTTTTTTATGTTAATTTCTCATCTTACTCTAATATCTGTGTAAGATGATAGTATTTTTCAACACACAATATGTACAATCGTTCGCAATTACAATGACACTTCTGCGATTTCTTTTGAACTGCTGACGGATTCATAATAAAATCTACTTTAATTTGTACCATTAATTATTAGTTATTTCACTCACCAATAGAGATTTAATGAAATGTCTATTCAAAACTTCCAGAATTTCAAGAGTCTCATTATTATTGCAAAAGCATGTACCTAAGTAGATACTGTTATAGCGTTTAGTATTAACGTTTTTCCAATAATGTTTGCAGTAGTTTCTCCAATATAAAAAATGGCCTACGTATACAGCAACTCTCAGTTGACAGATACCGTTTTAATTTATGGTTTCTTAAGCTAAATATGCCTTAGCATCATCTCGTTTGTACACAGAACGATTTCCTGGTAAATAAGTGCCAAATGTGGCTACTTTTACCGCGATAGTGCAACGCAGGCGTGACAGGGGAAATTTGCAACCGAATCTTGGAAGAGATGGAGATTCAGGGCGACCGCGGCGTACTGTAGCAGCTGAGGAATACATTTTAGAAAGTGTTGAAGAGAATCCTCAAAAAGTACCAGGCAAGTCGCTCAACAAGTACAAGGGATATCCCAATCAACAGTGTGGCATATCTTACGAATTAGATTCTGTGATTGGTTGCTGCAACAAAATGCGCATAATCTCAGATTTATAGATGAGGTGTTAATTACACTAAGCTATTTTTACAGGGACTGGGATGTATAACATTCATAATATTCATGTTTGAGATTTAGAAAATCCGTACGGAATCATTTCCAACAATACTTTTCTATTAATTTTCGCTGACATGCTTTGCCTTGCGAAAGGTCATGTTTTACAGTGGACCAGTTTCCAATTCCGTGCAGACGTGTATTTTAAATCATTTTTTTACACAATTGTATGAGTAAGAGTCCTCTGTACATTAAGTTTTTTTAATCACCCTGTATTTCACAATAGTCACTAGCGTAAAGCATATACGCAGTATAAACTTCAGTCTACCAATTGATTTGTATGGCAATCGTTATAAATTAATTAAATTTCTTCTACATAATTGTTATCATAATTTTCATATAATGTAATTTGCTAAACACGCTATTATTTCACGGCTAAACTGTATTCTATACACTCTATATCAATCATACAGCTTTTTATATTACTTTAGTATATTTTTTTAAGGCCCACAAAATATTTCCTCAAGCACAAATTTTCGTCGTACACTTTATAAATATATGATTATAACAACACCTTGCATCTCATCATACACTACGAGTATACCTTTAAGGAAAAGTGCATGAGAAATGATGAAGATTTCGCTCTTGAGAGTTCGTTACAAATATTTCTTGTTTACTTGTAACGTCTGTCGAGAATAAGGAACTATATCCCCCATCATTGGTTCAATTATTTTTTTCGACTAAACGCAGATTTAATGAGTCTGTCAGAATAACTTCTTAGATAAGGAATTTATCATTAATCCAGTAATTGAGTTAAATGTCAATACCGATTAGCGTTAGGTCTTAAAATATTCATTATTTGCTAGCTTGTGCGTGTCAGCAATAGAAATAGTTTATAGGAACAATTTGCTCGTCCCTACAAAATATGTCGTAAAAGAAATAAGTATCATTTTTGTGAAACTATTAAGAATATTTATGTTTTGTTTGTCTAGATATTTGTATGTTAAAAAATGCTGCTTGAATAGGTAGAACCTTGTAACAAGGAATCAGCTAGGAATTTTAAGGGAATATTTTTGTTCTACCATATGTATTGGGTTGCTAGGTTTTATTGAACTTAAAATTGATTTCCTTTTATTATTTAACAAACTACATGAACTAATTTAAGACGCATTTTCGATCATTGTTTACTATTGCTTTCAAATGGTTTTGCGGTATTTCTATTCTATGGCTGAAGAAATCAAAGATTTGTAAGGGAAGAGTTCACTATATCAATTTGGCAAGATCATGAGAATGCGAATTAAGAATAATATCTCTGCTAAACTTCTGAATAGACGCTAAGGTATATGTTTTCAGCAAGAGGACAGGCGTTATCATGGTATAAAATTACTCTTTGATAATATTATTTATATACTTGCATCCATACCAACAAAATACTGACAATACCCGCGCATACCCCTTTCTGCTTTTACTCTTCTGGTTATTACCACGGCTCCACCCAGTCTTCAGCTACCGCCACTCCCTCTGATATCACCACAGTACCCTCCGTTAGCAGCTATCTTTTTCTCTTACTCTAGTACCCGTTTCGACACTAAATTCTCTTCGTCGACGACTACGATAACCCTCTGGTCATGGATGATAAACTCCAAACTCCACCCCTGCCTTTAACACTCTCTGGCGACGGCGACGACCTCAAAGAACTTCTTCAGGCGTGACTTTGAAGATGTCATTATGGCTACCAATCGCTCACTTAGTGCTGGCTTCGAATGGAGAGGTTACCAAAGTGGTCCAGATGGTTCTCCTTACACAACTACTTCAATTGTTAAAAATTTTGAAGAAACTGGTTTAGTGGAATATTACAACAAATGGGAAAAATATAGCGGTCGTTCATAAGAGATTATTGATTTGGTTTGTGAAGGTGTTGCTGAATGCGCAGCAATGTCCATTAGTCGCCATTCACAAGAAGTTCAACTTATTAAATACACGACATGGCGTATTTTACACAAGGATTTAGTTTTGAACCATTCAAATCCTTCTGCATTTGTCAATTGGAATAACTAGTTCATTTCCTGAAAAATCATTTTTTGTGATGAAGTATATGTCGATGAACAAAATTGTCTAATTTGATGATCTTCCTATATTATAATAAGAACGTTTTTATGGCTTAAATTGATGAATATTGATCTGACTGACATTTGGCTTCAATAAGATGACGCTACACCTTACTTTGCAAATGACACAATTAATTTCATAAAAGAAATATTTCCTAGATGATAGGTAGATTCAAGAAACGGTGATGTTAACGGGCCACCTAGATCCTATGATTTGAGACCGTTGGACCATCTTTTTGAAGTTGCGTTAGGAATCAAGTCTATAAGAACAATCCACAGCCAATTCCAAAACTGAAGGATGAACTTATTCGCGTTATTGGTGAGATAGACCCTACACGACACTGATTTTTTTTTTTACAAAAAATGTGTCTTATTCAAGAATTAAAAATCGTTTCAATTTGCAATACCTGTACATATATGGCGTTCTACAAGTTCTATGACAAATTTTGGCAGATGGTAGCTGAGTTACTGTCAAACATTTTTTCTTATACGAACATAGGTCCGATTCGTTTTGTTTTAGAAGCTACAAGCATTTTAAAAAATATTAACTACTATTTGCCAAAGATGGCATAGAGCTTGTAGAACACTCTTCATTTCGAGAACTACTTACCTATGTGTATTTTTTATTTGTTCTTACTTTAATTAATAACTTAATTACAAGGCTGAGTAAGAAAAAAAATCAAAATGAGTCATTAGATGCAAAACAAGGGTAATAATAAATATAATCTTAAGAACAAAATAAAACAGTAAACATATTTTAAACAATAATGAAGTGAATACAGGAAAAATACAAGAAATTAAAATGAAAATTAAGTAATAATGATAATAATAAGGAGTGTAAGTTCTCAATGTACTTACATTCCAGATACAGTCGACAGAAAACAACTGAAAATATCACTATTACATAATATATCACAGATTAAATATAAAAGTCTGAAACCATTACGGATTTTTCTCAATAAAATGAGATAGGATGCATTAAATACATTTTATTTAACTTCTGAGTGACATCCAAAGATATATGTTTCAAATCTAAAAAAATAATAATAATAATATCTCTACCCCTCATTCTAATCACAGGGATTAGCCCAGAAGTCGGAGACTTGTACGGGAGAGGGGGCGGCATATTATTATTAAGCAGGCCGCATTTGCGCCCAGGAACGACTTACGTTGGTAGGCCCTAACCACTATTCATTGCAGGAATGAGGGAAACCTGGAAAACCTCATTAATTAGGGGGGTAGTCAAATATCAACCGGTATCTCTCTCACATTGACCCAAGCTAACATTATTCCACCCTATCATACCTGCAGAGAGGGTGCCAATCCTCTCCACGAATATACGGTCTACCGGCAGCTGGGCTCGAACCAACTCCGATGTAGTCACCTCGATTCAAGTACTGACGCCTTAAACCGCGCGACCACTGACCAATGTGACATACATTACATTTAGCAATAAGATTTAAAACCTTACAATATATTTACATCTGGATGTATAAACAAAGATATAATTATAAATAATACGTATTTAAACCATATATTCTTGTACAAATACACCATCTATAGTGCATACCTAAAGCCTTTCAGATTCTCAACATTTTTGAGTATTTAAATCAGGTTCACCTTGATTTTCATATCCTTCTCTGTTCAAGTTTCTTTTGCTAACTGGTTAAAAAATATATCTGCTGACGCCCCTCTCGGCAGCTTCTATCATCGCAAACACTTTGAGCCCTATTATTTATAGTCACAACATAACCAAATTCACATTCATATAACTTATTTTGTTATAGGTAATTTTAAAATGTTCTTATTATCCTTTCAATCATAATAAATAAAACGTATATGTAAAAAGGCCTTTCACTGAAATAAGTTCTATCGACGCCTGTGTCCTCCTTTCACGGCAGCGCATGTTAATTTGACCTTTATGTAGTAATGGGCCAAATTCTTTCCGACCTGTTGATTTTCGTGTTCTTGAAAGTGTCTCTGGGTAGTAAAATTAAATTCTCCGTATCCAATACGTTTTTCAAGCAAGAAAATTAATTTCCTGGGGAACATCGGCACGTGTCTAAGAGCGACGCTTCAAAGTAATATGCTACATTATATTTGAGACGTCAGGGTGCGTAACTGATTTGTGAATTTATTCATTTTTTCTCCGGAAAGACATGTTTATTTAAAATATATTGTAATGAACACAAAATTTTAATAACAGACAATATAAATAATAAAAGGTTCAGTCATTGCATAAAAAAGGAATTAAAATAAAATGTTTAGCATATTTAGAATACCTACTAAAGATAAAATAAAATCAATGTACATGACATGAGAATAATTTTGAAGGGATGAAACTGACAGTGTAGACAAGCATTTAATTAGTATAATTTCATAAGTTAGTAAATATAACAAGGTATACCAGTAGTAAGTATTCAAAACTTGTGAGCTTGTAAAACAAGTCAAAAAATTACGAAAACCTTAGTACAACTTTTGTCAGTGACGGCTCCTAAGGGAGATACACTCACTTAAAGGGGTAACCTCAGAAACAGTTTTTAATGCGTAACATCAAAACGGTTCAACATTAAGTCTCGAAATTTTGGTGAGATATTAACCTTGACGTATTCAATAAGTCTCATAAAATACATTTCAAAATTTTCTACAGGGGCGTGAGAAAATGCAAGACTCAGGGACAAATTTAATCATATCTTTTTAGTAGTTAATTTTTTCTAATTTCTGACTCGAAAATATTGAAATTGGAAGTATTTTACATAAAAAAGGTACTTTTGTTAAATTTCAATAGGATGTACCGTTTTTCAGTAAAATCGATTTCAATCATTCTTAACGTGGACCACGTTCAACATCCATAGCCAAATAAATAAATTAATTAATTACTCTTAACAGTAACAATTAAAAACAATAGTAGAAATAAAAATACCGTAATATAAATAATAAGAAAAACAACGCCTTTCGGTGCAAAGAAATATTTTATTATTGGGTACGTTTCTATTGGGGAACTTTATACCATATCGGTGTGCGGCTGCTCTTGTGCTCCCATGACACTCCACCTAACCTCAAAAGCATATCTACATACTCAGAATATGTATACTGTTGCATTTTTAAATAATTTTTATCTATTTTTGTTCACTATAAAATAGCACTGCGTTGACTCAAATAACACAATTTTCAAACTAAAAATACTTGACATTTCTGTTAACTGTCAGACTAGTTGTTTTCTCCATGGCACACTGTAATTATTTTTTTGGCTATGTATTGGATGTTAAATGTGGGTCACGTTAGGAATAATTGAAATCGAATTTACTGAAAAACGGTACATCCTATTGAAATTTAACAAGAGTACATTTTTTATATTAAATACTTAATATTTTAATATTTTGGAGTCAGAAACTAGAAAAAATTAACTACAAAAAAGATATGATTAAATTTGTACCAGAGCCTTGCATTTTATCACGCCCCTGTATAAAATTTTGAAATGTAGTTTATGAGACTTATTTAGCACATTAAGGTTAATATCTCACCAAAATTCCGCGACTTAATGTTGAACCGTTTTGATGTTACGCATTAAACTGTTTCCGAGGTTACCGCTTAAAGTGAGCGTATCTCCCTTAGGAGCCGCCACTGACAAAAGTTGTACTAAGGTTTTCGTAATTTTTCGACTTGTTTTACAAGCTCACAAGTTTTGAATACTTACTAGTGTTACCTTGTATAGATGTCAAAATAAAATAATAAAATATAAATGTTGTTAAATCTACTATCTAAGTAATCTACTATGTAAGTAAAGTGAATTTGTGTGAAGTTCATTAAAAACTATCATCGAAAACCGTGGACGTTGCGTAGTAACAAGGACAAAAACGAAAAAGGTTGATTTTGAAAAAAGAATAGAGGACGCCAGAATTTTCGTTATTGGAGAAATTTTTACAAAGAAATATTAAGAAAACGTGTACCTGAGTCCAGAGACATAACTTCCAAGCGAAATCAACATTGTTTCTGTAAAATGTAATATCCCAGGGCCGGAGAAAAAGTAAATTAGGTGGTTTAACCACTATTTGCATTATCACTGGAAAGACACCATTGAGAAAACACCAGAAAAAGGTAAAAATTGTCCCAGAAGCAGATCAAAATAACGCTGACCATTCGGCAAGTTGGTCAGAGGAAATTTGCCAGTTCAGCTGATTTGGAGGCGCGAAATTTTAAAAGTATCAGTAATCAGTATTGGAAGGTGTTTGCAGACGACGGCGAGCAAATAAGGGCAATCACAGAAGAAAAATCAAAACTGACGATTGGGAAGCTAACGAATTTGACTAATTAGTGTTTTAAAAGGTTGGTTTATGGGACCTAAAAATTATGAATTGCAATAATAACGATATTGTTTTTGTTAAATATAAATTTAAGTTAGCGCAGGTTGCGTAGGGTAATGTTAATTTGAAAATGAAAGTTCTTTATACGGGGTGATTTATTAAGAACGGGCAATCTCTGAACTGGAGATACTACACACCAAAATATGGCGATTGACCCAAATATGCCCTATCCGAATGTTGCTGGTTTAAAAAATACAGGGTGTTCAATGCTAGAATTTTATTTTGAAATATCTTAATAACTTTGAAACCTGTCGGAGTATTGAAAAAACGGGCACAATTATGTTTTTTGGCACGGCAAATAAGAATTTTGAACTAATTTTGACGTGACTAGTAGAGGGCGCCACTTATGGCACAGCATGTTTCTTTTAAATGGCAGAACTTTTTTGCTGTTTAGTGTATCCATCTGTCTATTGAAACAATCGATTCTCCTACCTGTTTTATCTAAAAAAGGTATACCTTGTTGAAGTCGTTAGGAGTAACAGTTTTCGAAATAATCTTATTTGAAATATTCATTGCACCGATTGAAAACTATTATCGTCTCAGGTAAAGTGCCTTTTTTACTGAAAACACAGCCAAATTTTACTTGAAAAAGTCGTTCAGAACTTCAAAATTATACGGGCGATCTGAATTCTGAATAATTGATTGGTGATACCATTGCGGAGCGTTAATATCATTCTTATTTAAATATAATATCCAAGAACTGCATACCAGCACATATAGGCGTCCGTGTCAAATTGTAACATTAATAAAAACGATATAGGTATGTGCCATTAATTATAATTATATGATGTATAAGAATTAAGACCTGAAGTTTATTAACAAGTAAAATACAACAAAAATATAAATTAAATTCTGTAATAAAAAACAAAAAATAAATAAAAATCAATATCTAAATGATTCGAGATATTTTGGACAAACATTGTAACACTTGGAATATAGGTATGTTTGTTTCAATCTAATTAAAATCAACTATTCTATCACCTCTTAAAATTATTGTAGCGACACCCTGTATAGCGTCCAACATCGACACATAAAAATCTTCTTGAAATAATCAGACTGCCTAAGCAATGATGCGGTAAGACTAATTTATTTAAACAATGCCTTGGGTGACATCTGACGGACAGTTTGTATGCCACCCTCGAGACGGATAACATGAAATATTTTCAAGAGGAAGCAAGTTTACAACGGTTTCCCACATCTTTCAGCACCATTTGGACGAAAATATATTCTCAAATCTTGGTAACACAGATTAAACTACAACGGTTCAACTATTATTTAGGTACTTCTAAAATTAATACCACCAGCCTACTAAGTTTCATATGAATTATTTTACTTGCATATTCCACACCCGAGGAAATGTACGTATGTGGATTTTATTTTATTAAAAGAAAACGCGTGTCTCTGCATAAAAATACTAAGAGGGAAACATTTTTAAATTGATTGTTCTATTTACTGTAATTTTTTCATATCAAGAAATGTTTAGAATAAAAAGTTCTAATTAAAGAACTACAACAGATGTTGGTGGTTGCCACCCTTGCAGACATTGGTGAAAATAAAAATCATTTTCAGATTTATAAATTTAACCGTTTTTGGGACAAAAAATTAAAATCGAAATTTTTTAAATTTTTTAGAAACCCTTATCTCGTAAGGGAGGGTTCAAATTGAAAAATTTTATAGAAAAAAAAACCCTACAATGGTTCAAGCAACACATCCTCCAAAGGAGCGCAAATCATTATGGGACACCCTGCATACATTTAAATAAAATTTAATATATAAATTTAAATAAAAACTATTCCTCTTTGACTTTTCCTATTTGATTAAGAATTTACCAAAGTCTGGTATACTATTATTTAGAGCGGGTACAGCAACAGCAAAATAAGGTAGACCTTAATTTTATTTAGCTTATTCTAAAAAGGTTTATAAAAGAAAAGTAAATCAATTGTCAGTCAAAAGATTATTTAGATCAATTTTCAATATTATTTTGTTAAATACTAATATAAATTAGGTTACGAGCATAAGTTTATTAATCAGTTTAGTTCGAGACAACTACATTTATTAATTAGTTTAGTTCCAAAGGTTAAATATAAATTTGTAATTTCATTCATAGAAATAACCCGTCTAATTCCCTATATCCGAAACAGGAACGGAAACTGCCTCTCTATTTCATGAATAAGCTAAAGGCAAATCCTTCCCATTGGCCACTTCGCCATAGAATATCTTTGGACGATGGTACTAGTGTTAATTCAGATTAAAAGGCCATCTGTCTAGTCGCTGGATAGTAATCATTTTATAGTTAATTTTATGTTCAGATTAATGGTAATGTAACGCCACTAACAAATGCCTAATTTTGGCCGGATTAAAAGTAGGCCATGAACGTCCGAAGTAATAAATGAAGTAAGATTAGTTATCCAATTTGTTCGTGTTTATAAATCTGTTTTTAGGGTTGTGATTTTCACTGAATTTATGATTATCAGTTTTACCAGACACTCATTTAAATATTTCAATTAATTATTTAGGTAATACAGGGTGTTCTTAAAACTCCTGGAGGTGATTCTATGGATTAAAATAATAACAGTACGTCATGAATTATCAATGGTTTGCAAAAACAATTTTATTATGTACCGCTAGAGGGCACAAAAATCGAACTTATCCCCACTTTAAACAATTTTGTTACAATTTGTAACACCAAAATTCTTCATTATTCTTTTCCCTATAGTGATGTTAATACAACCACTGATGAAGTAAATTTAGATCTGCGTAATTTTTCAAGACTATGTGTTGCTCATAAACTTATTTTGAACGAAGCTAAAACAGAATTGATTGTATTTGGTAAGAATAGAGAACTAATTACTACGCATCCAGACTTTCAAATTGTTATCAATGATAAAGTAATCAATCCAAAAGAAGATTGTAAAAATCTTGGCGTATATTTTGATGCTAATTTAAGGTTCCAAAAGCATGTAAGTTGTTTAATACAAAAGACTTACGGAAAATGAAAGTTGCTTAATATCCATAAAGATTCACTCAGTACTAGTGTAAAACTAAAGTTATGTGATTCGCTAATTTTGTCTCTATTACATTACTGTGACAGTGTTTTTTGGCCTTGCCTACTAGAATCAGATATATATACCTTGCAGAAAATACAGAATAGTTGCATTACATATTGCTTTGGCTTAAGGAAATTTGATCACATAACTAAAAATTTTTTAGAATCTAAATGGTTATATCTAAAAGAAAGATATGAGCTCTATTTGTCTTGTATAGTTTATAAAACTGAAATGCTTAAATCCCCTGCTTATTTATCCAACAAACTAACAAAAGGTAGTGAAGTACATAACTGTTCCACCCGATTTCGACATTTGTACTTGGTTCCAAATGATATAAAAGAAGCATCAAGTAGTTGTTCCTTTCGTAAACAAATGAAGCAGCTCCTCATCCCGACGAAATTCATAGGGGCGGCAATGTATATTTAATTTGCGAGAAATCGAGCGCCGCCACTGCTCTATTTCTCTTTTGTACTAATTATTAAATGTGTAATAAAGGCATTTATTATTATTATTAAATTATTAATGACATTTATTTGAAGCATGGCAACTTGATTAATTACAGAAAGAATTTGATGTTTAATAAAACTTTGATATCGCTTGTTAATGTTTAAATTTCTGTTATACCTAGTAATAAAAAAAGTTATGAATAAAACTAATTCTGAGTTTTAGGTAAAGTGCCCTCTAGTGGCGCATAATAAAACTTTTCTTTGAATGGTCCAATAGAGCTTTATTTACTTAGTGGATGTGCCAAATGAGATAAATTATTTAAAAGGAAAAATAAAAAAAAATACTTTGACAAGCTGTAACTTTCAAACAATTGACAATTAAAAAAAAATTTCATCACATTCTGCTATTATTTGAATCCGTAGAATCACCTCCCGTGATTCCTGATGGACTTTTAGAACACTCTGTATAGAGTCTATATTTGCATTTCTGCTTTCTTGAGATTTTGATTATAATGTGAAAGTCATGCGTGCAAAATTGTCAGACATTTTATATAAATGAACTCAATCTTCATTCGTGAAATAGCCATCCAGCAAAAATAATGGCATACATTAATGTACACGATTTTTCTTTAGATGGTGGTACGGAAAGGAGCAATATAATTTTATAACCAGCAAAAACTGTATCTTATTATATCGATCATAAATAACAAGTGGGATGTTTGTGAGTAGTGAATTTATTCAAGTTGACGTAATATAACTCTTGTAGAATAAATTCAATAAAAACGAAACAATTATTTTTTGGGAAAAATCCTCGAACAGGTCGATTTTTAATTTAAAAAATACATATTTTAGCGTAAAATGCGATTTTCAAATGTCATTTGTTTTCGAGTAATGACGTCATCGATTTTTTTTTAAATGGCAACACCATATTTTTTTCCTTGATTCTGAAAGATCGTTTAATTCTCTATCAGACAGTACTAAAATTTTGCCCTCTTACATAGGAAAGTTTTCGAGTAAATGACGATTGAATGTTAGAAAACGTAAATTTTATCCATAAAAAAGTAACAATTCTGAGGTATGTAAAATAAAATATAATTGATTAAATTTTATACTTAAATTAAATGTTCGAATTGCCATCCACCAACTTCTTGACAATGCGCAAGTCTGTGAAGAAATTCTTCTTGCACATTATGAATGATTTCTGGGGTAACTCTGCGTATTTCGTCCCGAATGCGATTTTGAAGTTCTTCTAAATTACGTGGTTTATTAATGTACACTTTTGACTTCAAGTATCCCCATAAAAAATAGTCAAAAGGTGTAAGATCTAGCGATCTTGCAGGCCATTCTATCGGTCCGCGTCTGCCGATCCACCTCCCAAGAAAACAGTTGTCCAAAAAATCTCGTACAGGGCGCGCATAGTGCGGAGGTGCACCGTCTTGCTGAAACCATATGGTATCGTCAGGAATGTCAGGGTGATTATCGTTAGGAAAAATTACTGCAAGGGCTGGAACAAGGTCATTTTCTAGAAACTCTAAATATCTTTGGCCTGTAAGGGTTCCTTCAAAGAAGAAAGGCCCTACTATTCTGTCGTCAACTATTCCAGCCCACACATTTAATTTCTGAAGGTGTTGGGTATGTGCCTCTGCCATCCAATGAGGATTTTCCCGACTCCAATATCTGCAAGTTTGACGGTTTACTGTACCATTCAGACAAAATGTGGCCTCATCTGAAAAAAGTATTTGCCGGGGTAAATTTCTATTTCCTTGACATAAATCCATTAGAATTTCGCAAAAGTGTAAGCGGCGATCGGGATCATCTTCATTGAGTTCCTGCACAAGTTGAATTTTGTAGGGATGATATTTTTCCTTCCTCAAGATACGTAGCACTGTGCTCTGATTAGTGTCATTGTTTAATGCAACCAATCGTGAAGAATTATGAGGATTATCCACCATACTAATCAAAATGTTCTGTTTCTGATTTTCATTAATGCTTGGACGTCCAGGTTTTGGAATATTTACAGCATTGCCAGTTTCTCTAAATTTAGACTCTACCTTACTGACTGTTGATTGGCTGATAGGGCGATCTGGATATTTTTCATTAAATAAATCGCAAACTTCCTGCTGAGTTCTAGTCATATTCCCGCATCCGATAAGAATTAAAATTTCAATTCTTTGAGTAACAGTTAAATGTGCCATAGTACTTTAAATTGAATAATAATTTCTATGTCGCTTACAATACTTATTAGAAAGTCGATGTGACAATGACACTTTGCAAAGATTTTCACCTACGTGATCCATAAAAGAACTATGGAATTCGAAAAACTAACCTTGATAACGTTTTTGCTTTATTTTAATTGATTTACGTTTTCTAACATTCAATCGTCATTTACTCGAAAACTTTCCTATGTAAGAGGGCAAAATTTTAGTACTGTCTGATAGAGAATTAAACGATCTTTCAGAATCAAGGAAAAAAATATGGTATTGCCATTTAAAAAAAATCGATGACGTCATTACTCGAAAACAAATGACATTTGAAAATCGCATTTTACGCTAAAATATGTATTTTTTAAATTAAAAATCGACCTGTTCGAGAATTTTTCACAAAAAATAATTGTTTCGTTTTTATTGAATTTATTCCATACTTTTGGCGCATACTGTATATTCCACAAGTGATCAGTTAGATCTAAGTGTAGTGATTGAACAGGGTCAGTACTTTTACACCTATTAGCAATTATGTTACAGTTTGTTATGTTTCTATGTTGGCAATATCACCAACAGCTAATACAGGGTGACACAGCACTTTTCCGAAAAAAAAAATTTGGGAATGTTCAATATACATGTACAAATATAATAATGCAAAAAATAATATACGCGCAGTAGCAGTTGTAGTTTCGTGCAGAAAGTTTGCTGTTTTCTTTCGAGGAGAAAAAATGAGTAACCGTAAACAGTAAGTTGATTTTTTTTACTACTACTTTAGTAAATATTGGCAGTTCTTGCATTACACCTTACATTATGTTTAAGGAACGCTATTATAGTTATAAATTATATCAAAACCTATAAATATGTTTTTATACACGATGATTTTGTTTATGTGACTTATATGGTACTCTAGTATCTTGGGCTACCAAAAACTGTATGTATTAAAAAAATTAAATATATTGTTTTGTTTCAGATTGACCGTGCAAGAAATAGCTGATATGTAGAATCAAATGAATTTTGAGAAGATTTTGATACTGACGTTGTAGATCGTGTGTATATTGAACCTCCTGAGAACAAAGGTGAGTCTGACGAGGATTCAGGAGATGAATCTGGTGGATTATTAGATAATTTGACTAGCAGACAGTTGCAAGCAGCAGCTGAAGTGGTTTTACATAGTGGGCAACGTATTGGTAACGACAACTTCGATGAAGACGATATGCTCTTGCTGTATTACAAAGTGAGCAAAACAAAAAGCGTCCTAGACCGGTCCACCCCGCCGAAAGTGAGAAGGTGTTCCATCATGCAAAAACCACATGCGTGGTCGGACAGCTAGGGGTACATATTTAAGAAGAGCGGGCAGGTGGTCATTGTGCAGAAATTTGAGATATTGTACACCATCCACACGATTGGGTAAAATGAACGGTTTAATTAGGCGCTCATCAACGATTCCTACCATTCAATGTTGGAAGCAATCCCGTTCAATGGCGGATTTTATTGTAAATGTTTTCTATTCCATGGTGAGTAAATAAAGGCCCATCTGTAACTAGTACAATAAGCATTTTGCTGCAACAACCACTCATAAAACCTAATTCGTAATGGATAATCGTCTGGTAACTGGCTAACTTCACCATAAATAAGAATCATGCCCATTAACTCACTGCTGTACAGGTGACCCATTTTGAAAATTGATGAACGAACGAACGAAACGAACTGACCTCGTTCGTTTAACATAGAGAGCACATCCCATTCCAACTCTATTCGCCAATCAAGCGAGTGGATAGATAAGGGAAAATTAAAAATTACGAAATATACTACCTACGTGACAGAGAAAGGTAAAGATCCATTAAATATCATGTCTTGATCATTTTTTGCATATTTACCTCTCTCGGTAAAAGTAAAAAATGCTTACATTTTCAGGTTTATCCAAATTTTTTGGAGTACTTAACGTAGCATTCTGTTTTAAAAATTTCTGTTTACATTTATGTTGCAAGCGTTGTGAAGCTTGCTGCAAACGACATTTTTTACAGCTGATTAGGTTTTAAGTAGGTAGATTTGGGCAGATTTTCCAACTTAGTGAATTTGAGAGGGGGCGTACTATTGGGAGATAAATTTCTAGAAGAACTAACAGATCTTTATGTACCATAGTACGGTGTTGCCAGGCGTGGCCTTCTAGAGTTAGCCCGTAGCCAAGTTTTTAATTTCTTGTTATAAACTATACTCTTATATAGACCATCCAAAACGACCAACACTGGACCTTCTTCTGGAAGTTAAGTTAATTTCGTTTGGTACAAATTAACAAATAGCAAAATAAAGACACTGCCGTTCCGAACACCCTGTATTTCTTTCCGTGTATATAAAATTTGTGTTAATATTGAAAGCAAATAAGAAATAATAAGAAATGATCTTACTCTAGCACACAACATATATTGTAAATATTGTCAATAGAAATATCTTTGCGGATTTTGTTTTATTTTTAAAGTACGAGTTACAACTGTGCATGATATATGGTTAGGAAATCATATTTGAATTCTAAAGGATTTATGGTAATATGTTTCTGTCAATGTAAATTTATATACGAAAATCGATCGTTAGGTATTTCTTTAAATATGAAAGAATCATCAAGAAAACGATAAATATCAGATACAATATTACTTTTTGTAGAAAAAAAACGTTGCACATGACAGTTATTTATATACCAGGTAAAACGACCGTTTGTTAGAATATCGTTTTTTCCTGTCAGGTTTTATAGATTATGATTTATATTTAAACACAGATATCAATTATTTTTGAAAAAAAAGTTTAAATTAACTTAAATCAGTTGGTCAGGGGTGGGGAGGGGTTTAAGGCATCAGTACTTGAATCGATGTGGCCAGATCGCTGTGGAATCGAATCCCGAAGCCAGTAGGCTGTATATCAGCTATATTCGTGAAGAGAATTGACACCCTCTCTGCGGGTATGGTAGGCTAGAAGAATGTTGGCTTGGGTAAATGTGAGATATTGATACCGGTCGACGTTTGATCACACCCCTAATTAATTAGGTTTTCCAAGTTTCCCTAATTCCTGCACTGAATGGTGGTTAAAGCCTACCAACGTAAGTCACTCCTGGGCGTAAATGCAGCCTGTTTAATAATAATGCCGCCCCCTCCCCGCACAAGTCTCCGACTTCTGGGATAATCCTAGTGAGAAAGAGGAGTAAAGATATTAATTGCATAAGAAATAAGTTGACCACTGCATCTGATGGACTTTCTACGGTTTTGTTAAGAGATTGTGCGTCTATTTTTGTCACCACCACTGAGTACTATTTTCTACTTGAACTCTATGAACAGCAACATTTGCGCATATTTAAAAAAATTCAAAAATCGGTCCCATTTTTATGAAAGGGAATGGACATGTTTAAAATAATAGACTAATAAAAATTCTTTCGAATTTTAGTAAATTATTTCAAACTGTGCTCTATAATACAATTTTCTTCAATTTTAAATTACAAATATCCGATTGTCAGCCAGAAATTATTTCAGGGTGGTCCACATCAACAAATTTGGTAAGTACAAGACATTTTATTTTATATAATCTGCATCGTGGTGGTCAGATAGATGTAATCTATACAGATTTGATAAACTTGATCTACTATTACTACATAAACTATTTTGTTTTGGTTCAACAGCGGACTTTCTATAATTTTTCATGACCTATTTATCAACTCGCATTCATAATATTTGTTATTGCGGTTATAATTCTGTTGATATTGTTGCAACATCTGGAGTTCCGCAAGGATCGGTTCTTGGACCACTCTTTTTTGTTTTATTTATCAACGATGTTTACAAATAAATTCAATTAAAAACGTTATTATATGTGGATTATGTAGAGTTGTATGCTTCTATTAATTCGTTAAAAGACTGTGATTTGCTACAAGATATTTTTAAGATCAGTTTATGGTGTTACGATAACAGATTGTCACTTAATATAAATTAATGTCGTGTTATGAGCTTTACTAGAAGAATTAATGCAATCAATTTTTCCTTATTTAATAGATAATGAAGCTATTAGATGTACACAATTTAAATATCTTGTAGTTATTTTTAATTCCAGACTTTAATGGAGGAACGAAAATTCCTCACATAAATTTTATAGTTTCTAACGCATATAGAAATTATAAATTGTTTAAAAATCTGTCGATTCTTTCAATTCTGTTTAATTCTTTTGTCAAACCGAAATTCATTATCACCTGGAGTTCACATTATAATCATTTTGCAATCTTGGAGGGTTTCGGAGAAAATATCTGAAATATTTATGTGTTTACTGATGGTATCTATCCAACTCGAGATATCCCTCAATCAAAACTGTTAAATTGATTTAATTCGTTTGCTGAACGTAGAATTTGTTTTTGCATTATATTTTGATATCTATAAAATAATGAATATGATTAACTCGCCTTATTTACTTAGTTATATTCCGCTCAACGTACCGCTGGTTTTCACCCGTTCCATATATTTCCTTGCCTTACAAGGAAATTCTCCACTTTATACAATGCGTTTCAATTAAGACATGAATTTGGATATTTTGTTGTTCCGTCATGAATTTAAAACGTTGTTTTTATATGTCAAGTGTTACTGTTGTTTGCCTAGTTTGTGCTTTATGTTGTGTTTTATGTTACGTTGCATATTATTTCATGTTTTATTCTTGCCCTATAATTGGATGTAGGTTTGTTTAGATAGTTGTACGTCTAAATAAATATCTAAATATGTCAACTGGACTTCACAGATAGTTATAATTTGGAGCAACCTGTTTGGTCGTCTAATTTCAATCCAACTGAAAACCTTACATTTTTAAGATTTAAAACAATACTCTAGGAAAAGCAAATATTTGTATTTTGTGAGGCATTTAAATTTATTTTTTTTTTTTTGCTGTGAGCCGTTCTTGTAGAAAACGGCCTAATAATTCTCTTATATGGTCCATTAAAAGTGCTATGAAGAGCTTTCCATTTTCCAAACAATTTCCTTCTACTGACGCAAAAAATGGTCTACGTGATTTTATCCAAGCGTAGTTATATGTAACTACATAGTATACGCTGTTGCACAAAACTGTTTTATTTAATTACATCGATTTAAAGAGATTTTAACGGGAATTTTCGAGCCTATAATGGATGGATGAGATTTTCATTCAGCATCTTTCTATAGCCACTCTGTCGTGACACTGTTAAAGAAACGTTACAATAGGCAGAAGCTTGCCATAATTTCCTTTTTACTGGGAAATATAAGCCGGGTAAAGGCTTAAGGTGCGATAAATTTATTCACGATAAAGGTAGAAGTTCGGATTTTCTTGTCTTTTTGAAGAGGATTTAGATTTCGCTTTTAATTGAAAATCTCTTCACTGATACTGGCTCTAAAAACGGATTGTGTGAAAACAGTGATTTAGATAGCAAAGTAAATTTAAAGCGAAAAAGTTTGCTAATAATAATTTCAAATTCATTTGAAAAAGGAGAAATGAAAGATGAGTTATTACCATCCGTTAAAATACGATTATATCTGATATTTGTATCCGAACATATACGTTATGTTAATTTAAAGACAATCTTAAAATTAAATAAATATTGCTGTTTAGCATAATATAAATTACATTTTTCCAATTAGTGTCACTACCATCTCACTAAAACTAAACGTAATTAATCTAAACTTAATATAATTTAATAAAAATTTAATCCGATTGACACTAGTGAGGACCTCTTTAAATAGTGTCCTTGAAACATATTTAACTTTTTTAGTTTACCAGCTTTACAACTTAATGCCTATATTTTTAACACACTGTATGATAAAGACTTTAAAATAATATATCTAGGTATCTTCAACCTTAGACAAAGGTACTCTTGTTTATTGTCGATAAAAATGAACCGTTCACGAGAAAAAAAAAACGAATTACCTAATGTTTTATTTTTAATAAAAAGGACCATGATTTCAATTTTTTTTTTCTCGACAATAAAGTTCGTAAGTCATTCAAGCAACATGAAAGTTTCATTTTAAGATGTTTAATCGGAGAAAATATAAATGAGACATAATTCTCTGTAGAAGTTCCTCCCTAGTGTCGATCGGAGTGAATCCAATGGCGTTAGATTGAGAAATGGAGGAGGCCAGGCGATAGGTCTTCTACCTCTACCTATGCAACGGTTTAGATAGACGTTATTCAGGTACTCCCCAACGCTGAAAACAGGTGGTGCCCCATCGTGCATGAAATACATGTTTCGGCGGGTTTCAAGTGGTAGGTACGTGCTCTATTAAATCTCGAAACGCGTTCTGAAGGAACTCTAAATAATGTTGTTCATTCAATCATTCAATGGTCCAATAAAAGAATTGCCAGTGATTCCTGCTCAGATATTAATTGATTGCAATTGATGTTGATAATGAGAAACAATAGTGGCATGAGAATTTTCATCAGCTCATACATGTGAGTTGTATAAATTAGTGATACCATTTTTGGTAAACCTTGCTTCATCCGTGAAAAAAATAGTGCTAATGAAGATTACATTATTTCGTTGCTGATCTAATAGACAGTTTGCAAACTGCATCCTACGAAGAAAATCTTCAGGAATCAGTTCATGTATTACTTGCAAATGGTAGTACTTCGTGTACTATTGTTTTAGATGTATTAAACTCTGCTGATAATTTTCGAATACTCGTTGATGTAGTCTTTTCTACAGCAATTAAAATAATTTCTTCTAATTGCGCCCATGTACGGTTCTTCTCAGACCAGCATCAGTACTATTTTTTCCTACAAATATGAAGAAAGTCAATAACATGTACTGCCACCATTCTCCTTTAGACGTTGGTCAATTCGTCTTCTGGTTTGGTAGAGCACGATTAGGAAATCTGGCGTGATATAAACTTAATTTCCAAAAATCGGTAAATTAATAACGAAGTAAAGGACCCATGAAAAACAATACGTTTTCTTTGATGCTGATAAATTACTAAAACGTCCATTTTTGTTTGCGAACATAGGCTGAACTTTTTCTCATAAATGGTTAATTTTAGCGACAATAAACAAGAGATATTTTTTTAGTTTAAGGTTGTAATGAACCTATTTGATTTTGCTCACACTGTACTTTAATTCTTTGGCGTACGCGGTACTTTAAATTGCTTAGCGCACCGCGATTTTTGCGCACGACACTACTCACCGTTCTGTATAAAAGCCGGCGAAATCGTCTTTATTGGCAGTGCTTATCATGCTCTCTCCGCGGCACTCAACCTTCCTCAGGCAGTGCTTAGCAAGCTCTCTCCGCGGCACTCAACCTTCCTCTACCCCAGGGTGCTTAGCAGGTAACTTCCGCGGCACTCTACCTTCCTCTGGGTGTCCTGAGCGTTTAGCAGGTAATCTCCGCGGCGCTTAGCAGGTGTTACTACGCGGTACTCGACGTCGTCCCCATGGTTTTCAACACTGGGTGTTTAGCAGGCTCTTTGTGCGACACTCATCGTCTGCACCGTATATTCCTTACCGCCCTATTTATTATTCTGTAATTTTGTATTATTATTTCAGGTTTTATTTTATTTATGTTGGAGAATTATTATTAGTATTATTTGATTACAGGGTGACATTTTATTTTATGAAATAAATATTTTATTTTGGATATCAACTCTTTTAATATTCCTGAACCTTGGACATAACTTCTCCACTTAGTGAACCCGGACTGATTAAAGTGGTTGTACTAGTTCGGCATCTGCGACCGAACACTGAAATTACGTCACAAGGTTGAAGCTACCCAGATTTATTATTATAAAGTCTTTATCATACAGGATGTTAAAATTAGGCTTTAAGTTGTAAAGCTTAGCCCGGAAACTAAAAAGGTTAAATATGTTTCAAAGATACTATTTTAAGAGGTCCTTGCTAGTGTCCATCACATTAATTTTTTAATAAATTATATTAAGTACTTTAATGTTATTTAAGAGAAACCGATTTCCAGCGGCGTTTTTCAGGGATTATTTGTCATCTTATTTTTTCATCTTCTATCTGCCCGAGAAATTTCCGACATTTTCCCGGACAGCCTATATATTTCAATTAACTACATTTATTTGGCAAACATAATTAATTGAATGAACAATTGTTTTCCGTGAAGCGCAGGATTCGATACAGCTTGAAATATGCTAGAACAAGGAAATACTAGATACTTCTAAGCTGTTACAATGATTGATATCTCTCACAAGTGAGCAGTTACCACGCACAGGATGTATCCAGGGCATTCGGATAACCCAGGACAGATAAAGATTCCGGTGAGAAGAGGAAGATTTTGGCTAGGACCCTGCGGAGAAGCAATAAAAATTCGTAAAAGGAAAATAACGACCCCATTGAACAGTTCCAGCTAAATTATTGACGGTCATTAACAGTCATAGCGCTAGCGCCCTTTCATCCAAGATATCAAAATGAAATATTAACAAGAACCGCATTTCGCTAAATTAAAGTAATATCCGCAAGTTTCTTAACTAAATTAAATTGTCTTCATATAAGCCAGCGTAATTCTGCCGCTGTAATAAAATAATATCAGACAATAAATATGCAAGACTGGGACAATTCCTCATAAAATTATACGAGATTGGCTTATAAATTCGACTTTATCCTAATATTACTTTACAGGAGTATTCGCATATACGAATTCATAGAGCGAAATGATGAAATAACCTCAAAAGTTATTCTGTATAATAAGCTTAATTTCCTCTACCTGCAGTATAAACAAACGAACCGTATTCTGTGTGAAACTTATTTTATTAGATGTTCGATGCATGGAGCATACTTGATGCTTCTACGTGAATTTTAGTTTTAATCAACGCGAAATTATTTTGAATTAGGTTTTAAGACAAGTCTACATACAAAAATTTCGAATTTAAATTATTGAATTATTACGTCAGACAATGACTGTTAGATTTATGAATATTTCAAGATGTAAGTCCATTTGTACTGGAAGCATCTCAAGTCCCTGCTTGATAAAACTAAATCTTCCACTAGTACTGCAGGATCCTACGTATCAAACTGACGCAACTATAACAATTAATCGATGTTGGGTTGATGAATAAGTGCATTGGAAAGGACCAAGTAATGAATTTTTAGATAGGTTTGTACTCAAGCATCTTGTGACTACGTGCACTCCTATTTGTTGTGTTATATACAGGGTGTCCCATAATTATTGCGACAAAATGATATGCCGTTTGGCCGCTACAGCAAAAAAAAAGAGAAAAAATTGAAAAAGTACTAGTTTATTGAAAGAGCTTAGAGTAATTGCTCAAAGCGGAGAGGACAGGAGTTTCATACACTATAGCTTTTAGATAGTCCCAGAGAAAATAATCCAAGGGGGTTAAGTCGGGTGACCGCGCAGGCCAATGCACAGAGCCACCTCGGCCTATTCATCTGTTAGGAAATATCTCATTCTAATAGTGCCGCACTGGCAAAACTAAGTGGGCTGGGGCGCCATCGTGGTGAAACCACATATTAGCTCTTATGTCCAGTAGCACATCCTCTAATAGTTCTGGAAGCACATGCTGCAAGAATTGAGCATAAATGTGTCCATTCAAATGTGGTGGGAGCAAATATGGCCCGATGATCTACTCGCCCACAATGCCGGCCCAGATATTAATTACAAACTGATGTTGGTCTCTACGGAGGGCTATGACATGGGGGTTATTTTCATTTCAAATGTTACCACTATTAAAATAACCATCCCTTGTAAAACAGGCCTCATCAGTAAACAAAACGTAGCGACCAAAGTGTGGTTGTCTCAACTCCTGCTGCAAGCACCAACGACAAAAACGGCGACGCGGCAGATGGTCCTCCAGACCCATGGCCGGTACGGGTGTAGTTGTTGATCCCGGAGAACCCGCCAAACAGTACTTCGTGCCGCTCCCATATTATATGCAATGGCACGCACGCTTGTGGACGGATTGGCCTCTAGATGGTGGAGAACCTCTTCCTCAAACTCTACTGTCCGCATGGCGAAGGACCGCGAATTCTAGCAAAAATACTATGATGAGAATGATGACGTTCTGGAAACCGTTCGGTGTACAATCGCGCGGCTCTTCTCTCATTACCATCAGCGTCTCCGTAAATCATATGCATATCAGCAAGTTCCGCATACGAATAATGCTCCATTGTACCACCATATTATTGCTATTTACGTTTTGCACATCAGTCACTGAAACTAACTAACTTTTTTTGTTTTTTTTTTTTTATAAGTCAGCCATTGAACTGAATCGGTGTGGCAACTTTAGGTCGACAAAAAAGTAAACAAAACCAGCTAATGATTCAGGGGGCACCTGCGCTGTAGCGGCTAAATGACATATTTCCGGCCAGGGGTTTATAAGGTAAAATTGCTTATTTTCATGCCCTCTATGACCCATATCAATTTCGCGCAATAATTATAAGACACCCTATATATTCGATTTTGTGAGATTTTGATTCATCTGAATAAATAAGATAAAACGAGCTAATATAAGATCAAGCAAACACCAACTGGTTTTGGAAACGTTTTTTGTTTCTTTAGGGTAGTCAGACTATCCTAATCCAAGTAGCATTTTTATTTAATGGAACGTAGCAGCCACGACACTGAAAATTTTGAAGTGTATTGCCAAAATCACTGCCACATGATAGAAACGGTTCTATTATGTGGAGGTGACTAAACTGTGCCTATATCTCTGCTTCTCCTGTTATATTTAGAAAACTAATAGTTATTATTGAAAGTTTACTGTCACATATGGATATACAGTCCGAAATATAAACAAGCTCTGCTGGAAAATTCGATTTTTAAAAACAGTTTAAATAATTCTGTAAATTTCGCGAACCAAAAAATTATGTATGTATGCCTCAGAAATGTTTGTATCGTTTTTCTTTTAATATATAACTCTTTAGTCACATTCATCAAACAAGTGGCCAAATGAACTAACCCATTAACTTTCCGGCCACTTAAAGGTGGTAGCAACGCTACAATAATGTTGTTTCAGCACTTAATACGCCATAACATCAAAATTGCAGTATATGTCAATATCTCACATCTCGCGTATATTTATATTTGGTGTTTATGTACAATGAATTTTGAAATAGTGTCTACAAAAGAGAAAAAAGGTATTTGTTTCAGTGTCGTTCCATACCAGTAGAAAAGAAAATGACGGAACATTATTCTGTCCAGAACATTTAATCTATTCTCAAAGAAAAACTTTAGGACGCAATCCAACAAGTGCTTCCAAAGCTACTTGGTCTTCGATTATGCGAATTTTAAAATTTTAAAGATGATTTTCAACTCGAAAAACAGTAATGTTTAAAGGTTGTAGCACTTTCTGTTTGTTGTATTAGTATACAGGGTGTTTTTAACTGAAGTAACAAAAATGAGACCACAGATTCCTTAGGTGAAAATAAAGCGATTGAACCTAACATACCTATATGCCAAGTGGCATAATAAAAAAGATACAGGTTATCAAAGTTAAAATATTATTTTCGATATTTGTAAATAACTTGTTAAAATATCCAAATCTTTACATAACATTTGTAAATCGGGGTTTTTTATGGGCAAGAAATTCAAATTTGTTTCTAATTTTGACGTCACTAGTAGAGGGCGCCACTTGTGGCACACCATGTTTCTTTTAAATGGCAGAACTTTTTTGCAGCTTAGTGTATCCATCTGAATATCGAAGAATCGATTCTCCTACCGGTTTTATTTGAAAAAGGTATACCTTGTTGAAGTCGGTAGGAGTAACCATTTTTTAAATAATCATAATTTACCATTCTGAATAACTTTTTGAGTAACATTTTGCTGTATTTTCAGTATAAAAGACACTTTACCTGAAATGATAACAGTTTTCAATCGGTGCACTGAATATTTGAAATATGATTATTTCGAAAACTGATACTCCTAACGACTTCAATAAAGCATATTTTTTTCAGATATAACAGCTAGGAGAGTCGATTGTTTCAATAGACAGATGGATACACTAAGCAGCAAAAAAGTTCTGCCATTAAAAAGAAACATGACGTCAAAATTAGAAACAAATTTGAATTTTTCGTTCGCAGAAACCCCTGATTTACTAATTTTATGTAAATATTTGGATTTTTTAAGAAGTTATTTACAAATATCGAAAATAAAATTTTAACTTGTATCTTTTTTGTTATGCGACTTGGGATACAGGTATGTTAGGTTAAATCGATTTATTTTCACCTAAGGAATCTGTGGTGGAATTTTTACTACTTCATTTAAAAACACACTGTATAAAATGTAGCGAAGTCTTCTTTCTACAAGGTTTTTTGTTGCCACACAATGGCACAGTATAAAGCTAGTAATAAACTAATGTATTTTCTATTACATTAGAAGGTCATGTAGGTCGTCGCTGTTGGGTGAAGGTTACTTCATAGTGGATTTTGAAGGCGTAGTAATTTTGTAGTAATTTTGATCTCATGTAAAATGTGAAAATCATTTATTTATGAAGCAATAACGTGGCGACACACTTGCAATCATTTACTATCACAAAGTCCACAAACTGTGATCTTCCTTTGATATACAGTGCTTTCGAAAAGTAACGAATCATTTCATTATTTTTGAAATTGAGAAGTTTTCGAAAATATTTCCTGGCACGTCGATTTTGTTTTTAAAAAAGGCACTTTTTAACATACGACTCACATTTGTGACGCCATCGTTGTTTGAGATATTATGTCATCGATATTTTTTTTAAATAGCAACCCCTAATTTTAACCATGCCATTTGAAAGAGTGTGTCATTCTACATACATACATCATGGTGTAACATAATAAAAATTTCAAGAAAATAATATTTGAAGATTTTAAAATTTAATTTTCACAATACTGAATATGATAATGATTACGTAAAAAATCAACTAAATTAAATGTTCAAATTGTGGATCGTTGGCTGCCTGACAGTAGCCAAGACGATTAATAAATTCTTTTTAGACATTATAAATAACTTCAGGAGTTATACGATGTATCTCGTGCCGAATTCTTACTTTTAAATCTTCTAAATTAACCGATCTACTAACGTATACTTTCCTTTTTAAGTATCCCCACAAGAAATAATTTAGGGGTGTCAAATCAGGCGATCTGGCTGGCCAGTCAGTCGACCCCCTTCTCCCTATCCAACGATTCGGGAACAGCTCATCTAAATAAGCACATGTTGCATAATAGGGAGGTGCACCATCTAGTTGTAAGAAAATGTCATTTCTTGTAAGATCATGTCCCTCTATATCTGGATATAAAGTTATTAGTTCAGGAATGAGGTCGCCTCGAAGAAAATCCAAATATCTTACACCAGCTAGGTTGGCGTCAAAGAAATAGGGACCCAGAATTCTTCCGTCGACTATGCCGCACCACTCATTTACTTTCTGGGGACTGTGTGAAACTCCATCATCCATCGGGGATTCTCGTTAGCCCAATAACGGCAGTTTTGCCTATTGACATGGCCGTTCAAAACAAACTTAGCCTCGTCAGAAAAAAATACGATTTCTACGAAATTATTATCAATATTGCATAGCTCTTGCATTTGCTCGCAGAATTGATTTCGCCGATCTTCAGATAGCTCATGAACAAGGCATACCTTATAAGGATGTTACTTTGCTTTTTTCAGCCAATTGGATAAATGTTGAGTGATGATTTTTTTTGTATTGCCAACAAAACATTAAGCTCATCATCTACTGATTTTGACGGTCGACCAGATTTAGGAACATCACGAATATGTCCAAAGTTAGAAAATTTATACTCAATATTGCTTACCATGCTTTGGCTAATGGGATGTCAATCAGGATGAGTTTCATTGAACAATTCAACTACTTCTTTTTGGGTGCGCATCCTGTCTCCAAATCCGATCATGCAAAGAATTTCAATTCGTTCTCATTGAGTTAATTTAACCATTTTTTTTTTTATAAAATGACAAAGTTACTACTCAATAAACACTTCAAACGCACTGCTTTTGCCAAACATAAGATAAGAACTAAAGAAATAACTCAAAAAACAAAAGAAAAACTATTTAATAAAGTACGATTTCAAATTTTTATCTGACAGCAATAAAAAACATTCTCGGTCGCTAAGGCTACTCTCAGGCAACCATGATTTTTGACGATGCGTACGTAGAATGATACGCTCTTTCAAATGGTATGGTCAAAATTGGGGGTTGCTATTTAAAAAAATTGTCGATGACGTCATATCTCGAACAACGATGACGTCACAAATATGGGTCGTATGTCAAAATGGTGCCTTTTTTAAAAAACAAAATTGACGCGCCAGGGAATTTTTTCGTAATAATGAATTTATTCGGTACTTTTCGAAAGCACTGTAGGATTGAAGCCACTGCACAAGTATTCTATTCACATTATTAAAGCTACGTTATAAATATTTGTGAGATACCATCAATATAATACTCTCACATTACACGGAAACGACACGTGTCGTTTTATTAAGTTTAATTTTATAGTAACACTTAAGGCGGAGTTTCGTGTTATGTGTAGTATAAATTTGTAACCTTACAAAGTGACGTATTTTAGTGCTTAGCGACGGTACAGCATGTCGTTTGTAGTAGTATCTCACGAGTGATATGAAAATTTGCTTTCTAAAAATAAAATTGCCCACCTTTCATCTAAATTATGACATTTGACAACAATGCAAACCGTATATTTCAAGTGTGCACAGCAGGATGTGAAAATTACGAAAATAAGATTAAATCAATTTTTGAGGTTACTTATTAATCTGATGATTAAAAGAACATGTAAAATGAAATTTCAAGAACAGTGATTTTATCCAAACGAATGATATTTGATATTCTGCTCATGCTTTTGTCTATCTGTTGATGAAATCAATTCTCCAGATGCTGTCTGCTGTTTCTTAGACCTTCCGGCTAGTTTCGTAGCTCTATACTTCCTAATGCCAACATTAAAGTATTTTATGGCCAGTAATCTTTGAACTTGATGTTTCTTAACAAAATTTATGTTATATTATAAATATTTATGTGATGCTATCAAGTTAAGATAATACCCGCACATTACAAGGAAACAACATAGTAAATAATAAATAATAGCCATTTTCCTGCTACACGTAATATGCATTATGCACAAAAATACAGTAAACGGTATGCTGAAGATATATATTGTGTCTCAGGTATTACTGACATTCTTGGAGAATGTAATTGTAGTCCAAATAAATTAAATTTATCCAAATATGTCTATATCTAGAAGTTCACCGTTTCCGAGATACAGGGTGTCAAATATTTCGAAATTTTTATTATAATTTTTATTTACTCGGAAACCTTTTGTGATAAAACGGCAATAGTTCTAGGTGGTAATGAAATATCTTAGTATCTTTATTCAATATATATTTCCATTATCACCAGTGGCGTAGAAACCCTGTGACACCCTTCTTTTATTTAAAATAAAAATGGTACGCCAATGTCTTAATTATAAAAAACGTAAGATACTTTAAATTTTGATTATTTTAACAAATAATTATTATTTAATATATTAAAGGCTGTAGGTAACTCTCGCTGGCACACTTTACTCGAAAATTGCCCATTTTACCACCACAAAGGCTTTTTTGCGAGCCGTGCAGCGCCCAACGGCTAAACGCTACGTTTTTACATTGAACTTTGCATAAATACGAGTGAAAACGTGCTAAAAATTAGCTAGACAATATGGCAGTAGTCATTTTATTGCCGTGTCGCTTCAATTTATAAGGTGATTCAAAAAGGTTTTAAATTCATGAAATAAAAAAAAATGATGACTGCTTTTAGCATCACATAAAGACCACCCAATCAATATTTAAAATATAAAATGTTGAAAAAAATAACCAAACTCGAGAAAACACTAAAAATTACCAAAATATGCCAACCACTCTTCTAAATTATAGAGCGCCGGATTTTTCCCACCATAGAGAGTTCAGCCAAAGTCACGTTTTCATTTTATTATTCAGAGGCGTAAAGCTGCGCGCAGTAATGGCAATTAAGTAAAAGACACTACGCAGTGGCGGTCATGCCGCTTTAGAAACGTCAAGTCTTGCCACCTTTCTAGTTATTCTTTAAAATGAATCGTATTTAGGTAATTGTTTTTTTTTTCATTTTTGTTCATTTCGTAGTTTGTGCGTAAAGAGACCTATTACCATGCGACCATAAATCAAGAGCCTGACGATAAAATAATGTAATGTAATGTAAACTTACTTTTGGTTTTAGCCAAAAGTTGCTAGTTAGAAAGATACAGGGTGTGTCAAAGTAAAAATTTTATTTGTGATATTTGTAAATAATTTTTTAAAAAATCCAAATATGTGTATATATTTTGGGGATTAGATATTTTTGGGGGCGAGAAATTAAAATTTGTTTCTAATTTTGGCACACCTAGTAGAAGGCGCCACTTATGGCACATCGTTTTTCTTTTAAATGACAGAATATTTTTGCAGCTTAGTTTATACATCTGACTATTAAAACAGTAGATTTTCCTACCTTTTTTATGTGAAAAAGGTATACTTTGCTGTTAGAAATAACCGTTTACGAAATAATCCTATTCGAAATAGTAAATGCACCAAGGAAAAATTGTTTTCGTTTCAGGTAAAGCGTCTTTCCGCCAATAATTTGATAATTAAGACAGAGGCGTACAATTTTTATTGTATTATAAAAGGAGTAGCACGGGGTTTCTAGACCACTGGTGATAATGAGAATATGTAAGCATATTGAATAATTAGACCTAAGATACCCATTACAATCTAGAATTATTGTCGGTTTATCAAGAAGGTTCTCCAAACAAATAAAAAATATAATAAAAATTTCAAAATCTTTGACACGAGTTTTAAACAAAAACTTATTTATGAATATCGGGTATAGTCGGATAGTTTTTTAAACGTGTCATTATTAACCATAAAACTATTGTAGGTTAGTATTTACTGCCTACAACATTCAATTTATATTTCTTTCTAATGCACAGGGCACAACTAATATTAACTGCCGAGATAATGTAAAATCAATTCTTTTTTGTTCGGTATTTTCCATCGAAGATAAATAATTAAGTAGGTTAAATAAACATAGCTCAAGCAAATAGGTCATTAATAAATTTCCATTCACTGTAGGAAATGGTTTCGGAAGAAATTTAATTAATTTGTTTGTTTCATCGATCCTGACAAAATTACAATGAGAATTATTATATATTTGCAGCGAAGATTGATTTTACTGCAGTTTTCATTGGCACGTTTTTAACTAAAAGTAAATAATTAGCTGAAAACTTTGATCATTTGTCAAATTTAATATTACTACACAGAAATGAATGTTTTTTATCGATATTTTTATGTGTATGTTCAACACTTTGAAGACTAATGCAACACCGATTTGATTCGAAGCCTTTGACATGTTCAATGGCCAACATAGCACAATTAGCCGTTGGAACTATTAAAGGTCCATTTACACACATCAGTGACGTATCAGTTCAGTATCGGTGTTATTTGTGGTCGATCACTGATGCCAGTTTACACTTATCCGTCCGTAGTCCGCAGAAAGGAGTTAGTAGACGATCAAACAAAGTGATCTGAATATATTTTTCATGCAGTTGATCAAAATTTCATACTAGCTCGATAAGCTTTTCGTCCATTCTTAGTGGTAGAAAAATCTGGTCAGTTTGTCAGTAGAATTACAAAAAAATCGTCGCCGGTGCATTTAAAAGCCACTGAACGGACACTGAAGCAGCACTGATACGGCACTGTGACGAATGTGTGTAAACACGCCCATTTAAAGTCTAAGTAACAATTTTTTAGTTTGCACTGATACTGATACGGAACTGACACGGCACTGATATGTGTAAATAGACCTTAAAGGTAGTAATAGTGATGTGCGGGCGGCATCAGCCTGGAAATTAGGCCACATGTGGGCCTTTTTTGCCTACCTTAGCAACCCATCACCTCTCCGCTATCCATCCTCAGCCTTCTTCGAACCTAGCAGACGCCCTGATGAACGCCAAGATATGCCGCTCATCTCTTCCCTTTGCAGCTCCTCGATGCCAAAGATCCTATATCTTAGTCTTCCAAGGGCCGCACAATATCCTAGAAAATGGATAAGGGTCTCCTCCCCCTCCTCACATTCCGGACATAAGGGACTTTCCTCTATGCCGATCAAGTTCAAATGCCTTCTGAGTCTACAGTGACCTGTCAGGATCCCCACCATTTGGTTCAAGGACCTTCGACTAAGGCTCAGCAGCCACATCGTCCTAGATTTATTGGGTTCATTGAAGAAGTCGTGGGCCTGTCTACATTCTCCATTCCTTCTCCTAGTGTTTGATAGGCCCATTTATTAAGGGCACTATTCATACTACCTCGCGTAATTCCCAGAACGGGATCGGATCCCTGGCAAGGTGCCCCAGATCTGAAACGAGCTAACAAGTCAGCCGTCTCATTATCGGGGATTCCCTTATGGCCAGGAACCCAGACCAACTTCACCTCCCTTTGTCTGGCCAGAGACTCCAAGGCGTCTCCACACTCCTGAACAAGACTAGATCTCGTCCTCGGAGAGCTAAGGGCCCTGAGTGCAGTCTGACTATCAGAGCAGATGAAGATTTTCTCCTTCACACAATTCCTTACTTCTTCTTTGCCTGCTACCAACAAAAACCTACGCCTGGAAAACCGTGGAGTATGTGCCCAGCGAAAAGCTATGCCGGATGTCCAGGTTTTGCAGATATATTCCTGCCCCAGAAAACTCACCCTCTACCCGGAACCTATCTGTATAGCATATCAGAGATCCCGGGGGAAACATGTCCTCTGCCCGCTCTCTCGAAGGGAAAGCAGTGGTATACCTCCTTCCCAACCTTAATTTATCCTTCGCTTCAATAACCCTCAAAGCGGAGACTGGAATCTCATTCTCCGCCCTTAAAGCTATAGCAGCGTGACCCTATTGTAGGTACTATAAAGTGTTTTGCCACTAGCCATAGGCACGTAAAAGAAACGACTCCATTAAGTGCCTACAACGAAACTGGGGATTTCCAGTGGCTGCTACGTTCCGGCGACGTTTCTAGAACTTGCACGACCACGTTCCAGCGATGCTGTGTTTCTCAAGTAGCACAATTAGTCTATTTTACTATTTTAAAGCCATAGAAACCTGAATTAGTCGATATACCGTAATTGCAACCAAGATGTTCAACTTTTAAGACATTTCGGTACTGGTAATTTATTAAGCATTATTAAGGCAACATTTTCATAATAAGTCACCAATAACACAATTTTGCTTTTATGTAATTTGTATGAAATATTTACGTTATTATTCCCGAAATTTTAACTTTAAAGTTAAAGAGCTGCCTGTAGTCGATCTACAAGAATATATTACGTAACCCTATACCAATTTACTAACTGTTAAGTCGCACTATATTTTAATATAAACTGAATTTTTATCTTGCCTTTTTAGTCCGATTTTAGTTACAAATATAAACTAACGGCCAGAACTGATTTCAATTTTAGGTAATTTTTACTTTAATTTAACTTTGCTACTTTCCGGTGACACATGCTTTACCTAATAGGAAATGTTACTTCTTTGAATGCCCTTATAGTTATTTTTACTTAAAACATTAATTAAGTATATTCCCTCTAGACTAACTAACAATTCTTTTTGTAGCTATATACCAAGTGTTACAATATTTGTGATAATTAATTTTTTAATATATTTTAATTTAACCGTGTAACCTTTTTGTAACAAATATTTCTATACTTTTTTATTAGGAATGAAGGATTATTTAGATGATTTAATCAATAAAATCCAAAGTGGCTTCGTTACTTACCTTCATAAACACGGCTTTTCTACTTTGTAAAAGCGAAGAGCCAAATTTAAACGTGGATTTTATTTAAACCATTGTGTGTAGGTTTATTCAGATATTATTAAAAACTTACCTAAGCAATGCTCTTTCAGTTATTAGGAAAATTTTCTTGATAAACATTCTAAGAATTTGGGAAATTAATCTTAACACTTTTAAGTATGTAGGGAGCGCATTCGCCAAAACAGAGGACATCTGTTTAGTATGTAATAACATAGTTTAAGAAATGAAGACATTTACTAAGAAGAACGCAACGTTTAGAAAATAGATATATATTTATTCCAATTGTTCAAATCTTTAAAGCTAATTTAAAGTTACGACGTAAAAAGAAAAAGCAATGTTTCTATTAAATAGCTTGGCATGCCATGCGAAAACAATTGTCCTTAGTTTCCTTAGCAATACTATACGCTCGAATCTCATTTAAAGTGTACTATTCTTAAACGTTTATTAAAAACCTTGGATAAAGGCATCATTAATAATGGCATACTTTAAAGTGTGATTAATTTCTCTATGTTTTAAAATGTTCCTCAAGAAACTTTTCCAAATAACTGAAAGAGCATTGCTTAGGTAGTTTTTAATAATATCTGAATAAGCCTAGACACAAAGGTTTAAATAAAATCCACATTTAACACACAACTGGTAAATATTACACAAATTCAGTATATTTTATTATAATACTAGTAATTTTAACACATTTTGTGTAAAACGTACAAAAAAGCCATAGTGTGTAAAACTATTAACACGGAATTTTTGCACATCCTAAATTACACACTGGAAAATCTCGCTTACATAGCAACTTTTTCTACAGTGTAACTTTGTTGTATAAAGTTATTTATACAACAAAGTTATGTATACAGCAAAGTAGCAAATTCGGTGGTGCTTACAAAATAGTCACTCTTTTAAGGTTCCAGTTAGTGTTACTTTGATGCTAATTGGAGGTATCCTCCTTAAAAAATTGAAAACATTTGTTTTTATATGGGTTACTTTTTCTGTTAACTTCGTACCTGTCCAACAGCAAGCATTATGGCAGTGTGACGTTTATTTTTTAGGCGTCGTTTACAATAACAGGTACCCTTGAGGATTTGGTACAAGAAGTATTTTTATTAAATTAAAAATCGGTAAGTGATAAACTATTAAAATGATTGCAGAAAACAATTTTAAAATTTTAACTTTAACATTTTGTATCTTTAGAGAGAGGCATGTGATACCGTATTTAGGTAAGTGGGGTAAAAACAATTTTAAAATTTCAACTTTAACATCTTTAAAGGGAGGTGTGTTTTATTATATAAAAAGTGCGGGGTCCTTTTATCTACAGCTATCTTAAATTGACAAAAATCCAAAATTAGATCCAGTTTGTAAGTTTTGACTCAAAGTCAAGAAGCAAAGGCATTTGGCAACCTGTCAAACTTGTTATAAACAAAATTGAGTTTTCATTTTTACATTTTGTGAAAATAGTAGTGCTAATTGAAATAAAGAGTGATTCAGAAACAGAAAACTTGGCTCTTGGAATTGAAAAAGCTGCTGCAACTGCAGTACAAACAATTTTATAAACGATTCACTGATTGGTGTGCATCTAAGAATATAAAATACATATGAAGAAAAAGAAAAGGTATTATTAGCATTTTTTTAAGAATTATCCAAGACGTTCAAATCATCTAGGTTTTGGGCGTTCTATTCTATGCTGCGGTCTATAATCTGTATGCGGCAAAATGTTGACATCAGTAAATTCAACAATTTAATTTATTTTCTGAAAAAGGAATCAATCAAACCAACAAATTCAAGAATATTAACGAAAGAGGATGTTTCAAAATTTTTACAAGTTGCCGATGACACAAAATCCTTGCTAATAAAGGTAAGAACAAGAAACTGTTTGGTATTTGAAATTCATGAATGCATAATTTAAGGTTGCCTCAATTATTGGACTTAGAGGTGCATGCAGAGTGGACGGGTTAACTAATTTGCTGTTAGAAAACGGAAAAAATTAAGGACACATTTTTCATATGTTCATACCTGATAGAAAAACCAAAGTTTCTCCAGAATTTTTTATAACTGCCGGTGGAATCGAAACTGTGAATATGGTCCAAGTAATACGAAATTACCTCGCCCTGCGTCCTAGTCATGCCGATCATGGCAGATTTTTTGTTGGTTACAGAAGTGGTAAATGCATGAAACTTCCTGTTGGTATAAATACTTTTACTGAAAATGTTTACTTCCCGGACTGCTTTAAAAAATCACAATATTCACATTTTTAAACTTGTTTCCTCAATTTATTACAGCCTCAACAATGTACAGGCCACTGTTTTCGACGATCATCTACTTCATTTCTAGCCAACATAGGAGTAGACCTTCTAACTATAAAACGTCATAGTGATTGGAAGTCCAACACCGTGTGTGAAGACTATATTGACACGTATCTTGAAAATAAGAGAAAAAAAATGACCACAAAAGTTCTTGGAGGAAAGATTGTCATTGAAGCTACTAAAAGTGCTTACAAAGAAAATTTAAGCACTGTTAATACAAATACAGACCAGCTGCATTCATCTGGTATTAATCTTACGAGTTGAAAAAGTTGTGATGACCTTTATTATTCAACTTAAACAGTGCTAAATAAATCCTGTAATGAGGCCCTTATAAAGCAGTTGTAGATACATTTATTTAAAAGTCAACTTGTGTCACTAAGAACGACGTTTTGTCAACACTCTGTACTGTTAAAGCGGCTCGCGCAAACCATTACCATATTGCCAAGTTTTAAATTTCATTTCCGTCGAAATCTCGCCTGGCGCGCCACTTCCTTTCACAAACAAGCGGATAACCCCTGATCGATTAGAGTGGAAAATCAAAATACCTATGGCAAAAACTCCGCCGGCACAAGAATGTGGAAGGGGAGCGTCGGAAAGTTCGTAACAAAATTTTAGCAAAGAAAGTTCTGCTTCCCTCCAGATGCCAATCAATCATGCCGAATGGGGGCCCAACATTTTCGCAGTAGGTGGCACGCGAGATGTAGACCGAACAGATATCTATAAAATCGGTGACTTGCGGGTCGTATTGTCGGTTTCGGATGTGGAAGTCAATTCCGAAAAAAATATTGCCGAGAGTAAATCACTTCGGATATAGACCGAGGGATCTGACGAAGAGCCTTGTCCTAAATCTAAAGTTAAACGCAATGCATACACTTCACAAAAACTCTTCAGTTCCTTTTGTATTTGAAATTAAGCAAAAATAAATATTTAAATAGAATTATTAAATGTAACATTTTTTATGTCACGTTGTTTGGTTATGTCAGAAGTAATATTTATACAGGGTGATTGAGAACTTATCTAAAGAATTTAGGAATAGATGCGTCATGAAAAATTGAGTCAATATTTTTTTTTTTTTGTAAAATCCATATAGTTTTCGAGAAAAAAATTATTGCAGTTCTAGCAGTTTCAACCTAGTTCTAGTCAGACGATTTCAAATATCCGATTACTTATCGTATTAACTTTTTTGTGATGCAAGTGATTACATTAGTTTTTTAAATATGAAAATGGCTTACGTCTATAAGAACTCGCAGTGGATGGATATCGTTTTAATTTATCGTGAAGTGAAAATGCTTTAGCAGAATGATTGCGCGGTAAACATGTTCCAAATGCAGCTAGATACTTTCACAACGGTGTGCAGTGAACGCAAGTGTACTGCAAACGCTGGCGTGACAGAGGAAATTTGCAACCGTATTGTGGTTGAAATGAAGGTCCAGGTCGTCTACGGAGTATTGAAGTAGTGTGGCGTATCATACAAGAAGCTCAAATATATATATCCATATACAGCATGTCCAAGCATTAATACCAAGGGTTTGGACGAGGAGAACCGGTACCATGGCGACCACGATCTCCTGACTTTAAAATCATTTGAACTTATTCTTGTTGAGATATTTAAAAAATGAAGTATATTGTACCGAAGTAGACACTACTGATGATTTACGCAAACTATCATAGCTGCTGCCAATAATTTACAAGTTCAAAACGGACAAGAAGCAGAAACATTTGTGTTAGTTTGTAGAAACTGGGTAAGGCGGGTCCAAAATGTTGTTGTATATTGTCAGGTATGTCAACCTATTTTACTAATTTAAACCAAAAATTAATTCTATTAATGATTAATAAAAAACAATAACGGCAAAAGCAGTTGAATTTGCTGTATGAGAATAGGTGTCGTAAAATGTAATGTATTTCTTTCCTTTTCTTTCAATTTTTTGTGCGGTCCACTGTAACACCTTATTAGCACCAGTTTCCAGTACGTGCGGTATTTTTAAATCATTTTTAAACTGCTCTTTTTGATTTTATCTTAAAAAATTGTACCTGTAAGAGTACCCTTGTATCTACAAGTAAAACAATTTTATCTTAAATTGAGAAAAATCCAAAATCCAGTGTGAGTTTTAATAAAAAATCAAGGAACAAAGGTATTGTTATGGTAACCTGTCAAACTTGTGAAAATAGTGGTGTTGATTGAAATAATGAGTAATTCAGAAACAGAAAACTTGTCTCTTGAAACTGAAAAAGCTGCTGCAACTTTATAAACAATTGACTAATTGGTGTGCATTTAAGAATATAAAATATGAAGCAAAAGAAAAGATTAGCATTTTTTGAAAAATTATTACAAATCATCTAGCTTTTGGGCGTTCTATTCAATGCTGCGGTCTTGAATCTGTAGGCGGCAAAATATTGACAATAGTAAATTCAACAATTTAATTGCTTTTCTAAAAAAGCAATCAGTGGGATACAAACCAAAAAAGTCAAGAATATTAACGAAAGAGGATGTTTCCAAATTTTTACAAGTTGCTGATGACATAAAATTCTTGCTAACAAAAGTAAGAACAAGAAAATGTTTGCTATTTGAAATTCATAAATATATAATTTAAGGTTGTCTTAATTATTGGACTTGGAGGTGCATGTAGAGATGAGGAATTAACTAATTTACTGTTAGAAAACGTAAAAAATGAAGGAAACATTTTTCATATCTTCATACCGGATACGAAAACCAAAGTTTCCCGAGAATTTTTTATGACTGCCGGGGTAATCAAAAATGTGAATAACATCCAAGTAATACGAAAATACCTCGCCCTGCGTCCTATTCATGCCGATCATAGAAAATTTTTTGTTGGTTACAGAGGTGGTAAATGCATGAAACTTCCTGTTAGTATAAATAATACTTTTAGTGTAATGTCAAAGAAGATTGCTTTTTTTCAATTTATCACAGCCTTAACAATATACAGGGCATTGTTTTCGACGATCATCTACTTCTGGCCAACACAGGAGCAGACCTTATAACTATAAAACGGCATGGTGGGTGATGATTATATTGACACATCACTTGAAAACAAGAAAAAAAATGTCCACAAAAGTTCTTGGAGGAGAGATTGCCGTCATTGAAGCTACTTCAAGTGCTTACAAAGAAAATTTAAGCATTGTTAATACAAATACAGACCAGCTGCATTCATCTAGTATTAATCTTACGAATTGCCATTGTGTTGTTAATATTTATGACAAGTAATTCAATTTAATTTAAGTTAAATTATCTATTAATTGACAAATTAATAACCTGTTGGTTCTTAATAAAAATAACCATTAAGTAGAGATTTTTTTAAATATTTTAGTAGTTTTCATTATTCAATTGAAACAGTGCGAAATAAATGCTGCAATGAGGCTCTTATATAGCTGTTGTAGATGATAGTATATTAAACAACAAGGTTTGAAAACGACTCTTTGCACACGACGGAGACACCCACAAGTCGTTGTTTTCTTGTTGTATTCCAGTAGACAATCGTTGCTCTGGTTCTGTGGCAGCAGAAGACACTGAAGACTCTATCTTTTTCGAAACTTCAATTTTATTTCTCAAACAGTCATCAACGTAGCCTACGGCAACTGTACTGGATTTCCACCATCCATGGCGTTTCAGGGCAAGCAGATTTGAATCAGAATTGACTAAAATTGTGGCCGATGAACGCTGAAAACAATGTCCCGTGTAACTTTCTGGATTCTCTAGCATCAAAAACTTGGCGATTTCCCTAGCCATGTTTCCAATTTTGTTGATGCCAACGTTTTGGCTTGAACATTTTCCGTTTTGATAGTTTAAAAAAAAACTGCCTGTCTTCAGATTAGGAGGACGAAGAGTACAGTACTTTTTTAAGATAGTGTAAAGGTTTTCTGTAATTGTAAAACATCTTGGTACCTTTGTTTTTGTATTCTTCAGTTTAATCAGCATAGCACTGCCGAAATCTTTGGTGTCTTCTATTTTGAGATAACATAACTCCTCCCTTCGACATGCCCCAGATAGTCCAACTGCCACCACCGCCTTGATAAGTAAATATTTGTCGTCAGATGCTTTCGTCAAAAAACCAGCAAAAATCATCTTCTGTGAGGATTTGGGACTTCTTTAGGCCGTAGTTTTCGGATTTTCGTTTGATTAGCGCTTGCAACTTATTATAGTTTCCAAGATCTGTATTGTGATTGGCACTTAACGTTGACTTGAGCATCGAAAAAATCGTCCATAACGTCGAAGATTTATATTTCTTAGATAGTTCTTCAAAATACACCATTACTGCGTTTTCTGAGAAAGTTTGGACATTTTTGGCTAGTCGCGAGTCCATAAATCGGCTTAACTCAGCTTCATACCTGCTTCTGGATTTTGTGGGCAGCAGTTCCGAATATATTTCGCTTGCTTTCTGTAAAATCTCTTCAGAATCACACATTTTCACACCCAAACGGGAATTCAACAATTTTTGACGTATCTAATCAACAAAATAAAGGAGCCGTGACGGCTATGAAACTCAGCCAACTTGAAACATTGCATAATTTGGGTAACATCAAACAAAAATCACAATCTGGAGAGGCGTGTGCAAAGATGAAATAACCGTGTGCAAAATACCGTTTTCAGAGTGTGTTTTCCATGTGCAAAACCCCCTTTTGCAAAGCAGTCGTATAAAAATATATTTAATGGGTGTTTACCTTTCTCTGTCAAGTAGTATTATAAACTTGGTACAGATTGTAAGCTTGTAAAATACTCTAGAATAATACTCAGTTGAGTGTAAGTTGCGTTTAGCTATTATCAGGTATACTTACATATTACAATGTTCCAGTGCTCCACATCTAATTTTAAAGTTAGATTAGAAATAGGTCTCAGTGCGCATAACTTTTATAGATTTATGATATTACTTCGTACGGCAAATATTAGATAGGTACCTTCGTTCCTAACGTTTGCTATTTCTAGTTATTACAGATAGTAAGTGTAATTGAACTTCTAAACTTATAATTATTTCTAAGAACAATTTAAACTTTACATCGTATGTGATTTCAGCACATTTAAATTTCAAAATATTAATCGAAAAAATTTCCAGATATAATTTAAGCAATAGGATATCATTAACACAAGGTTCAGTAAAAATTGTCTTAATTATGACATTTTTCAGCAAAAGGAATGTGAACAATTGTTTCAGAAGTGAGATATAGCAGACCAGATTTTTTTTTATTACATTACAGTTCTATTTTTGCTCTCTTGGCCCAGAATGGAAAACTTAATGTTACCGACCGAATACATCAATAAGAGCAATAGTTCGTGAAGTAATATCTCTTCACAAACAACTCGTCCGGGCGCCAAATTGATTTATCACCGAACTTTAAAACTAGAGTGTCAGTTTTATATATTTGAAAGGTTCTATACAGCACAGCTAGGAGCCATCCCTCCAATAGACGAGCTGATATCCAATTCAATCATCGGGTGAGTGTGAAAACTAGACCATACGTGTTATACGCCGATAGATTTGAGAGGGGGCGAACCTATTAATGTTGTTATAATGGATGGGATCTACAGTTCATTACCGTCACGTATACTATGGATTCCGTTCTTGATTTTAGCAGCAATCTGCAACTATGATATGAAATTATCAAGTGTTATCGATATTGTCGGTGCAAATACAGAGTGGTCCGTAAATAATTGCTCATGGCATGCTAGATATTTCACTTCAAAATCGTAATATTTAACCATTACTTAAAAACCACAAATATATTAAGAAAATTCTCGAACAAATCCATTTTTATTTTAATTGCGCCACATTTCAGTTTATTTTTCGATAAGTGTGACGTTACATTTAGTGATGACGTCATCTATTTTAGTTTTATGCAATTTTTCAAAGCTCTTAGAAATAATACTTTATGAATATATTTATTCTTCAACAAAAAATATGTTATCTCAGAGTCAACACGGTTTCATTAATAAACGTGCATGTGTATCAAACTTAGCCTGCATTTCTCAATACATTTGTGAGAATATTGATCAACAGGGACAGACTGATGTAATATATATGGATTTTAGCAAAGCATTTGACCAGGTTGATCATAATATATTACTTACTAAGCTTGACAGTGTTGGCCTGTCAAATAACTTTGTTTTCTAAAATCATATTTAACTGAAAGACAACAGTTTGTAAAGTGTGAAGGATTTTGTTCATCGAAATTTAGAGTTGCATCTGGCGTTCCGCAGGGTTCGAATTTAGGACCCTTGTTGTTTCTTTTGTTTATCAACGATTTACTTGATACTATATCTTGCTGTAATCTGATTTTTGCGGACGATTTAAAAATTTATGCACGTATTGAGAATGTGGAAAATTGTGTATATTTACAAACTCAGGCTAACAATGTTAGCAAATGGTGTCAAACAAACCGTTTAACTTTAAACATCAACAAATGTTACGTAGTATCATTTAGTAGGAAAAAAGATATATTTTTGTATGACTATACAATTAGTGATATTACAGTTTCAAGAACTGATTGTGTAAAGGATTTAGGCATCTTCTTCGATTCGAATTTTACATTTGTTGAGCATGTTAACAACATAGTTAGTAATGCAAATAAGGCTTTAGGTTTTATGTTAAGAAATTGTAAAAATTTTAAAAATGTCAACACTTTTAAAATGTTATATTATACATTAGTTAGAAATAAGCTTGAATATGGTTCAATTATTTGGTTTCCAATTTATCAGTGCCACATTGACAATATAGAATCAGTTCAGAGGTGTTTTTTGAAATATCTTTCTTTTAAAGAAGATAACATCTATCCTGCCAGGGGATAGATGTTATCTATCAACTATTATTGCACAGATTTAACATGACTTCTCTTCATGTACGGCGAATATGGAGTGTTATTTAATTTTTATATAATTTGTTACACCATAATATAGATTGCAATAGTCTTCTCAGTAAGATAAATTTTTTTGTGCCGCGTGCTGGTTTAAGATATAATCAAACTTTTTATTGTGACAGGCTAGAACTAATATTTTACTTAAAGCGCCTATATATAACGCATGTGCTAGTTTGAATAATATTTGTAACGACTGTGACATCAATTTTACGTCATTGAACACAATAAAAAACATTGTTTACAACTACGAGTAATCTGGATATAATCATATTTGTTACTTTTTCTTGTTTTTCATTTTTATGTATTTTTTTTTCTTTTTACAGCCTTGTAAGTTTGTTATGATTAGGTATAGTAAGTATAAGTTATATGAATTGTACTTTCTTTCTTTGTATGTTATGCATTTCGTGTAACTGGGTTTCTTACATCATTATCATTATCATTGTCATTGTCATTGTCATTGTCATTGTCATTGTCATTGTCATTGTCATTATCATCATCATTATCATTATCATTATCATTATCATTATCATTATCATTATCATTATCATTATCATTATCATTATCATTATTATCATTATCATTATCATTATCATTATTATCATTATCATTATCATTATTATTATTATTATTATTATTATTATTATTATTATTATTATTATTATCTATCTGTTTCCATAGAACACCCCGTATATTTTTTTCATTTTTTAACTCTCTATCACAGCAGGTTTCAGAGATCTATGAAACATAAAGCCCAACGTTCATAGGGTTGCAGTTATAGACAATTGAAACAATTATTTTTTAGAGTTAAACAATTTGATTTATGGTACATATTTTTTAAGTAAACTGCATCAAGTTATTTTTAAAAACAATAATTGCTAACAGTTTTATCGTTGAAATAATCATTACTATTCTGATTAATAGCCAATGCCACTAGGCGTAGACACGTCCTACGTCTCGCGTACTCATGTCCCTGTCTCGCTTGATGTTCGCTATGACATAACGCGAACAGCCAGGGTTAGTCGTCGGTTGCCTCGCCTATGGCATACAGATGATACCTTTGCTACAGATTTTTCAGGTGTAGTACAATGTTGGTCATGGCGTGACGCAACAAGAAGTATAATAATAATATCTCTACCACTTGTTTCTAATTTAAGGATTAGCCCAGAAGTCGAAGACTTGTGCAGGAGAGGGGGCAGCATATTATTATTAAGCAGGCCGCATTTGCGTTCAGGAACAACTTACGTTGGTAGGCCCTAACCACCATTCAGTGCAGGAATGAGGGAAACCAAGAAAACCTTATTAATTAGTGGGGTAGTCAAATGTCGACCGGTATCAATCTCTCACATTGAACCTAGCTAACATTCTTCCACTGTACCATACCCGCAGAGAGGGTGCCAATCCTCTCCACGAATATAGCTGGTATGCGGTCTACTGGTTGCGGGGGTTGAACCCATACCGGTCTAGCCACATCGATTCAAGTACTGACGCCTTAAACCACGTGATCGCTGACTGCCCAGTATCGTGATCAAAATTGGGGAAAAAATGTAGAAAAACTAGTCGTTCAACTATTGATATGATACCAAATAGGATATTTTTCTTCTATGGAAGAAAATCCACATAAGCGTTCGTCAGCTTGACGAAGATTCAAAATATTGACCAAGAGCCCTTTTTATTTTAATACACAGAGTATTAAAACTAAAAAAGCGACATCCATTTAAGATACATCTGGGGCAAGAGCTATCTGAAAATAATGCTGATCAAAGAATGGCATTCTGCTAAATCTTAATGAATATATCTAATGAAAACACCATTCAAGTAGCGAATTATTACTTTTTCTGAGTGAACTTCCAAATTAAATGATGAATGTAGTACGTAAAATTGTAGATACACTAGGCACAGAAAAACCCTCGATGGAAGACGTGGAAAATGTCCAATGTGCACCAATATCACGGGATGTTACGAATATGACAGTTAACAGATTCCTGGATTATTATGTCGCTTATAATCCAGAACCAAATCTTTTAGCATTCCACACATGCTGCAAAGCAGATTCTGGAAAGATGGGTTCAAAAAGAATATTGTGAATAATGAAATTTGAAACCATAGTAGGCTCAAGTGAAGATAGTATTTGCAGGAAAGAACAAATTAAATCCTGAGTATGAATTAGATCAGGCTCAAAGAAATAACATAACTTTAGCAGACTACTGTCAGCTGAGGAAACATAACAAATATCAAATCAGAAAATTTTATAAACAATTTTCATATATTTGACGTATATACGCTCCATCATGTCTGGTAATTATTGATTTGAATAAAGCATTTTAAAATAGAACAACGCAAAATAATCTGGAGTTGATGAGACATGTTCGCATCCGCGCCGTTAACTACAATGAATTATCAAACCTGATCTAGTTAATACATTGTAGGCTAAGTATCGCGTAATAATTCTTCAATATTTTTCTCGAATGAAAATTATTTATTTTCACATCCTTACATCCACAGGGCATTTGACTGTTTGAATTTGAAATTTGTTGAAGTTCAAGCTTCGTGGAAGAATACTTACTTGGTTTATGTTATGCCTTGAACATTGCAAGTTTTTTGTAAGGGTGAATCAGACTAAATCCTCAGACGGTAAATTAATTTAGGGATTCCGCAAGGATCTATATTAGGACCCTTAATATTTCTAATTTTTGTAAATGATCTGCCATTTTTTCTGAATGCGGATTGTGTTGTTCTGTATGCAGATGATGTCTCAGTGGCAACCTGTGGGAAGACGTTTGATGACCTGTCATCTAAGCTGACTTGTCTATACAATAAATTTAATGAGTGATGTCTGTCAAATCACTTAATTTTGAATAATAACAAAACAGTTTTAATGAAACATAAGTTTCTCGGAACTCTCCTCGATTCATCACTGTCGTGTAATATCTGTGTTAATACGATATGTAAAAAAAAATGATAGTGGTTATTGTACCATTACAAGGGCATATTCACGACTGCACAGATCTTGAGTGTGAATTAGGCTAATATTTATACCCACTTAACATGTAATATTATAATTTGGGGTAGTGCGACTACATCAAATCGACTGTTTCTTCTGCGGAAGCGAATACTAAGGCTAATCTTTGGTATTAAAACTAGGCAAACGTGTTCAGTGTATTTTAAAAGATATAATATTTTGACAGTACCCTCGATATGTATTTATAAATGTTTACAGTACATTAAAAAGAAAATTGATAGTTTCTCCAAAAATTCAGTCACTGCTATGCAACGAGAAATAGCAATTTATTACAGATTCCTTACCATCGTACTATTTTCGAAAAATCACCATCTTAAGCTGGTATAACGTTTTTTAATAATCTCCCCAGAAGTATTAAAGGTAAATCAAACTTCATAACTTTCAAAAAGAAATTTAAAATTCACTTAATTAATTTGTACAGGGTAGAGGATTTTTTCTCTTAATCTTTATAATTGTTTTGTATTTTTGTAAATATTGAAGTGTTCGTGTGTGTCATGTTTGATTCTTTTATGTAATTTCACTTTTATGTAAATTGGTTGTTCTTATATTTTGTCTGTTATATACACAAATTATTGTGATTTTTCCAATATCATGTTATTATATGATCGTGCTGGAATAAATATTATTATTATTACTCTTTTCAAGGAACACACTTAATTCAGAAATACCCTGTATGTGCTCGACATGTAAACCGACTTCAATTCTAGTTGAGACCACTTAAAAATTCTAGAAGAGTAAATTGCTCCAAATAAAAGTCCCAAAAACTCTCCAATCCAGATAGTTCGAGTAAGTCTATTTAATTTTTAACACGTAACTTCCCATCATCCTAAAATCCCTCTTCTGATTTACCAAGGAGGCAAAGAGCAACTGAACCGTCCAACTTTATTACACTTCATGCGGCAGGTAATAAACAAGATATATTTCTGCAGAGACTAAATTGCGCTCATAGACAAATAGAAACTTTATTAGATTTCCTCTGCCACAGGAAACGATGCTAAACGAACTTGAAAAATTACCTTTTATGCTGCCTTTCGGAGCCTTCAATGAATACTAAATAAGTTGTTGTTAACTATGCCATAAATTGTATCGAAGAGTCGAACAGAATTCGCGTTTGCAATGCCCAACTTCGTCCTAACAGGACGCAAAATGTAGCATTAACATTGAAATGAGTTTCATGGCAAAAACAGCTCTAATTGCTGAATAAGCGTCTGCGATTTTGTAGTGCAAACTGTTTTTGTTTTATTGCGCATTGTGTTGCTCTGTATGAACATGGTGTTTATATTCGATGTACTGGTGCCTGTTCCGCCACTAAATTTTGTTTTAATTGAAATAGATGCGATACGGTTCGTCTATTTTATATTCTGCGTGTAGCAACAAACCAAGATACATGAATATATACTCGCGTCAAGAATTCAGACGTCTTACGTCATGATTGACATTAGGCAATTGTCTTTATTGTCAACGTAATTTTCGATGTTTGGTCGAGTTAAAAACAACAATTTTATGGAATTTATGCAATATATAATGCAAACATTTAGTATAGTATATAGTTTTATTACTCTTAGCTGCAGTTTCTTAAATATTTTGATGAAAATATAATGAATTATTCATTTGTTCGTATGACGTAAGTCGTCTGAATTCTTGACGCGAGTATATTAATTTTTCGATATGGTGGATGCGAAGTAACTACTTCAAAAGTTTTCGGTAATATCGGAATGGATCAGTATTGAGAAAATTCTTATCGTTCAGAAAAAATTACACGTGTTATCATAAGTCCATAGAATTTAAAAAATGTTAGTATATAATCTAACACTATCAACTTAGTTAGCTAATGGTATAGTGACTTGCTACACAAATTTGAAACTGTTATAAAATTCTATAATATTGATAAGGAATCTCACCTACTTTTTCGTTTGTTAATTATGTTCCTGATTGCTTTCAAATTTATAATTTTTGCAATACCTTTATTTTGATATTTCCTCGAACATTCCAGGATACATTTGATTGGGTTAGAGATGCGTTCTAGGAGACCAGCTTCTCTGATACTGACATATTTCAAACCAGGAAAGAAATTCATCGTGGATACGAATCTAAGCAATATTGGAATTGGAGGAAAATTAACACAAATGGAGGACGGCCACGGAAAGGTGATTTCGTACTTTATCAAAACCTTCTCAAGAGAAGAAATGAACTACTGCGTAGCACAAAAGAGTTGTTTGCCATAGCTGAGACTGTGGAGCATTTTCATATAAGTATGTCTATGGTCAGCCGTACGTCTTGAGGACTGATCAAGTTTCTTAGAAGTGGCAGCTATAATCAAAGATTCCAGAAGGCCAAGTGGCTTCAACGGTTGTAGGAGTACGACTTCTAAACACCGAAAAGGATTTAACAATTGTAATGCTGATGCTTTATCCAAAAGACCATGCCCTCCAAATTGTAAATAAGACACAAGAAAAGATTTTTTTGCCAAAGCACTAGCGTCCAGAGCTTAGAGGATTGGGATAAAAATCATTGCTAATAAAGTAAAGATTCGAATTTTAAACCGATTTTCGAATGGAAAGTGAAAAACATGGGCAGGCCCACCTGACAGGTCACTTCTGATAGTCTTCATCTCTAAATAGGTACTGGACACTATGGAATTTCTTATTCATAGAGATAAAAGATTTATCAAATAGTACTGTTATCAAATTCTACTGCCCTAGAAAAAAAGAAGTTCTTGAAGTACTACGTAGTGGAGTCCATGGTGGATACTTTTGAATAAATAAGACATTCGAGCGATTCTATTGGCTTGAGAGTCGGTCCGATGTAGCAATGGATATCGTTATATTTTGGTAGTTACAGATTACTTTAGTAAGTGGCCATCAATAATCCCATGCCTAACCTCTATTCGAAAATTGAATGTCGCTATTGTGTCCCTATGGCAATTCATTCACACCTAGGACTTTCTAATCTGAAGTATTTCAGAACGTTTGTGGGTTGCACAAAAATCAGGCCTAGACCTCTTCATCCGCATTCAGATGAAATGCTGGAAAGATATTATGTCTATCAATAAATCCAGTTATGAATCGATCGCAACACGAAGGAAATTTAAATAATTATTTCAGCCATCTGAAAGATCGAATAAAGTTGTTATATGAAGAAGTATGAGAAAAACTGAAAATTGAAAGTGACAGAATGAAAACCGACTTGCATGCTAACAACAGCTGGTTCCAGCAGAATGAGAAAGTTTATAATTTTTCTAATACCGTTTCCTAAAAAAGCCAGACTGTATTCGATTGGGTACAGGATGTGTTCTCGAAGAAAAATGTGCTCTAAGATTAATTTAAACATTATTTTTCAGATCAGATCATACCAATGAACATTTAAGTATAATAAGGAAGAGTCTGGTGGTCGACGTAGTCATCAACATAAACACTTTCTAGATTCTGGGTATGCATTGAAGTGTTATGACACTCAGTTGTTAAATATAAGGACAAATATGAGTAAATAGTAGTAAAAAGTATGACTTGTGAAATAAAATAAGAGTATAATACAATAATCACATCGTTAAATAAAAATCAGTTACGAGCAATGATTCTTTATAGGTTTATAGGTCATTGTACGTAGAAAACTTCTTAAATACTATTGCGCTGTATGACAACAATCTAGAACGCATACTTTATAATCATTAACAAGAAACAATAGCGTGTGTGCAATATTGAACTAAACGAGACAAATTTTTTATAAAATATCAAAATTGAACAAGGTGTCCAGTCTAAAATTTGCTGTATAATAAATTACGTCTCGTCACCAGAGTTCTGCCATAAATTAACATGTCATGCAGCTGGTCATGGTTACTACAAATGGTTCAATTTTATGTACACAAATAACAAAGAACAATAAACTGCGCTACAAACTATTATCACTCATATTACTTTTAAGTTATCAGCAGCAGCCTGATATACTGCAACGTTGCCGAACATTGCAATACGTTATTTAACGAGTTTCTCGGAAACTTCAATTGTTTACTTCATTAATATTGACACAAAAAATAAATTACGAATAAATTATGATACAGGAGCCTTTTACTTAACCTGAATTATACATATATTTGTTTGAAATTTCCTAACATATTATTGCAGTTGTATTTTTATTTTTGAAATGTACGTGTAGACAAACTATTCCTTTTTGACATTTTAGAATTTTTTGTTGCTTACCTTTGGTCAGGTAAATATGCCCTTAAAATTACGGCACTCATATTATGGACACCCTGTATTGTTGCTATATTGAAAATAGAAAATTCATTAGAATATGTCACAAGATTGTGGTTTTCATAGCTATGTTAGTAAAATATTTTGCAATTTGTTTGTCTAACTAAAAAATGGCCTTTTATTTTTTTCTGAATAGGTACTATTATCCGAACTGATTTAGTAGATGTAGCACGTTATAAGAGTTATTTGAAGAATCCAATATTTTTTCAACATTGACGCTTCTAACAGGCAAACAAGGCAACTCTAGAGAAAGATAAGTTTAGATAAATTGTCTTATTTTGACTCCGGTATATCGGCACACCTTGTATGTACATCAATTAATTCAAACGATATTATATAGCACTCCACATCGTTACATTTACACTGTAATATTCACCTTGCGCTTATGAATTGAAAGTTGTTGCGCTCTCGTGTCGCCTTGGTGTACTTTTTACGTCGCATCTGCCTAAGCCCCTCTGGAATATAAATTTTTACTCGAGACGGAAAATTCCCCAAATGAGATTCGGACGGATTCTGCAGTTATATCCGGTTACCAGTCCGTATGTCGCGAATTTCAAATGGGATGTCTGTCGTAGAGGGCATGTCTGGTGAGGAGGGTTACAAGATTTCAGTTCTACCTGCGGATTCAATCTAACACTTCATAGACAGATGTACGTAAAGTGTTTATTTACACGGGGTTGGTAGCAACGTCGATAAAATGGGATAGATATTATCCACTGGTCTTTAGCTTCATTTTTAATTGATATTAACATTTACTGATATTAAACTACTTTTTTGTAATTATTATTAATATTATCCCTGTTGTTATAATTTTGCCTTAACATTGGGTTTCTATCTGTAAAGCAAGAACTTGAATAAATAAATAAATAAATAAATTTCTTCATGTCTTAAACTAATCATTTTTTTAAACACCCTGTATCTACACAAGAAACTGTTAACATTTTCAACTTTTTACATTTTTATCTGAATGATCTCTGAATTTGAGTCCTAATATTATTCTTATGGTGTAAATGGTGAAATAGGAAATAGTATAGCCCCAGATAGATAGCATAAAATAAAGCTGAATGGATGAACGACACTTGAGTCAAGTTACGTAGTCTTTGAAATTTTACTGCAAATATAAGTTGTATTACACAATAATTTAGTATACAAATGTACTTCCAAAAGTATGACAGAATCCGATTTTCCCAAATAACTAATATCCCGTAGGATAAATGGCATAGTTTCTATCTTGGCTCTATTTAGGCTTCGATAATTCGAAAGAACCCGATCTTTTATCATTAATTCCGAAGTAACATAATAATAATAATAAGATTTATTAGTCCAGCGTGAGCAATACAATTTTGCTATTGGATAGGTCAAGTCTAATAAATACAATGTAATTGAAAGTTATGACAAAAAAAAAGAAAGACTTACGACTATTCACATACATTAAGGTATAGATATTAAAATAATACAATATACGACAAAAAATAGCCTACAATAATAAAATAGAACTAAAAGCTATAGTCAAAATATTCCTGAACGCACAAATTTTTAATAAAAACATTTTTAAATTCTTTTTAAATAGATGAAATTTGTTTATGTCTTTCAAATTCCGAGGTAACTGGTTAAACAGCCTCAGTCCCAAAACATTGTGAGCTTTCAAGGACATGCCAAGGAGTCTAAAAGGGACACAAAAATTATGTTTGTTACGAGTATCATGACAATGGACAGATGCATTAGTAATAAAACATTCCTTATTTTTATAAACATATAGAAGTATTTCAAAGATGTATAAACTTTTCAACGGAAGAATTCCAAATTTCGCGAATAAAGGACGGCATGACTGGGTAGAGGGTACACCAGCTATACATCTGATGATACGTTCCTGGGCAATGAAAACGTTATCTGTCCTACATGAACCTCCCCATATCATAATCCTATATGCTAACCTTGACTGGACTTGTGAAAAATAAAAAGATATTAATTGGGGTGTGTCCAACACATCCCTCAAAATCCTAGTTTGATAACATTTTGAATTTATGGTACTGGTAAGTTTATGACAGTGACTCCCAAGAGTTAAAGTTTCATCCAAAATGATGCCTAAAAACGAAACACTATTACTTTTTTCAATGTTGATATTGTTAAACTTTATATTTAGGGAAGATGGTATGCGACTTTGTGGTGTTCGAAACATTACATAGTTTGTTTAAGCACTATTAAAGAATAAAGAGTTTCCACTAAACCACTTACATAAATCAGAAATTCTTGCGTTTATTTTATTTTGAAGGGAAACACCTATCCGAAAATAGGATCGAGGTATCATCAGCACATTGTGAAACAGATGCAACAGGAATTATTTTTGGTAGTTCATTGATATAGATAATGAACATTATAGGTCCCAGAACAGATCCTTGGGGCACACCAATATCACTATCTAAAGTAGAAGATATGTAAGTAGATTTTTTATTACTCTCATAATTATGTATTTTGACCATTTGTTTTCTTCCCTTTATATATGAACAAAACCAAGCAAATGCTGTACCTCTTATCCCGTAAGCGTAAAGCTTTGTTAGTAGTAAGTCATGGTTAACACAATCAAAAGCCCGACTGAGATCGCAAAAAAGTCGGACTCTTGCTTGCTTCGATAGCATCCAATATTTCTTCATAGAAAGACATTGTGGCACTCGCAGTCGAATGACCTTCACGAAAACCATGTTGATTTTCGTTAATGATTTTATTTTTAATAAAAAATTTTAGCAATTGCGAGAGCATTGCATATTCAATGATTTTTTATATTAGCGGGGGTATAGAAATAGGACGATAATTTTCCATATTTTGGCTATCATTTTTCTTAAAAATAGGAGAAACTAATGAGGTTTTTAATATGGCGGGAAATACACCTTCTCTAAACGATTCATTGAAAATGTGGGTCAAGGGCTTCACAATATAGTTCGCAATTTTTTTATTAGGGAACCGGATATGCCATCGGGACCTGAAGAAGTCTTATTTTTTAATTTATGTTTAATAATAAAGAGAACGTCTTCCTCACTTATGTAGGTTAGAAATATACTATTCGGAATGTTCGTGTGATATAAAATAATATGGTTCCGTACATTTAACTTATTTACTATCTTATTTGGTGCATCTATGAAAAAACTATTGAATTGGTTAGATACTTCTTGAGGATCCTTAATGATCATGTCATTTACTTCTATACTGATATTTTTTTCCATTTTTTGTTTACCAGTTAACTCCCGAATAACTTGCCATGCCGTCTTATTTATATTATTAACTTGTATGCCGTCTTATTTATATTATTAGAACAATGTATTTTTGTGTGTAAAATGTACTTTTTACATTTTTAATAAGTTGCCTGTGTATTTTTTTTTGGCATTTTTATATGTATCAACGAGGTTGCCGTCAATGAATTGCATACGATACAAACATTTTAAACTGCGGCTAAATTCCTTAATAGTTTCATTAACCCATGGTTTTCGTCTCTCCTCAGATACACACTTAGAAACTCGTGGACAATTTACATTAAAATGATACATTAAAACACTATGAAAGTTATTAAATTTCGCCCCTGTGCTATTGGCCTGGTAGGTATCAATCCACGTTTCATTTGATAAGGCAGTAGTAAAACTGTTCATATTTACACTACCATATAATCTGGCATTAAAATAAATTTTATTACTGTTTCCAACTGTAACTGTAACTCATGAAGTTCAAAGCCTTGATCAGTATTGTTGGTATCATCTCTAAACTTGTCATGAACGTGAATTTTAATCGCGATTTAAAAAGGCTGTGGCATTACGAAAACATACCAAAACACAAAGAATGTTGAATATTTTGCAGAAATTGCAATAAAACTATCATATCACATCACACTCAAGTTAACATAACACATTAATTGTTGAAATTACATCACCCCTTAATAAAGACTGAAATAATTCAATATTATCAGCGCTGTTTATAGCTTTCAGTCAGCTGTCGAGTATTTACGATATCAGATCAGATTTGGAAAACGTTCGCCGCCAAAACACATCGAGGGTAATATATGTGACGAGCAGACGGAAAACATTCAATGTTGTTAGGATAGTTACATGTGTCTGTTGTTATCTAGATCACTGACAATGCCGTTATTAAAATATATGTTTGGTTTGGTCATTCGAAGGCCATATTAGTGTCCCAATAAATGGAGAATGCATTAAAATGCCGCAAATGGGATGGTGAATTTATGGTCGAGATCTGTTTGTGGGCTTAATTTATAAATAACACCAAAACATATTAGATAAGTAGTTTATAATTCGCATATGATTTATTTATACAGCTATTCTTAATAAGAAGGCGGTAAGTACATTTTTTTTATTTTAATATTTCTATCTTATTCACTTGATTGATGTTTTTAAATCTATAGATATCAGTTAAGCGATAAAAAAATATTAATACTTATTTATTGTATAAGTCTTTACGTAGCATCCAGGGAGCATTATGAAAACGTGTTCGCCGAATTTAATGAATGGAGGGAAAAACGGATCGAAGTATTCGATGTTGAAGACTGCTATAAAAGTCTACAAAAATATAGATATAGGAAAATATAACAAGCTTATTGCTTGCAGAATGAATCGAGAGGATACAAAGCAAAAAACTTGCTGTATTGAAAAGAGCACATATTGAAGAATTTTTGACCGGTGCTTCCGATAAAGAATATTTAATGATTAAGGTTCATTCGCAAATGTAAAAGCATACAGTGGCCATTGTATGAGGCGCACTTAAACAACTTTATTGACAATAAAGGTGCTGATCTTACAATCATTAAACGGCATGGTGGATGGAAGAGTCTGTAGTTGAAAGTTATGTTGAGGAGTACGTAAACTTGATATTGCAAGGAAAATTCAAGGAAAATATTGACTACCGATTTGGATGTATTTCGTTAGCCTACAGAAGGAAAATTTTTCAGTTTCCTTTTTGTATAAGTTGTTGCATGACGATATTGATTGTAAAACTATGTTATACAAAATAAACTTTTTAGTTCCAAGATATCAATCGAGACGCCAGCCTACATTTTACTGCGGAAGGCCTAGGACGAATACTCTTATTAGATCTCCAGTTCATTCAATGTGCAGTATATTTAACTGTATTTCTGTTATCTTTGCTACATAGTCAGACTATTTTTGTTATTTTTCTCTCCTTTTTATGTATATGTTTATGCGTGTATTTTATAAGTGTGTGGAAATGAATGAGAATTTATGTGTATTTAATCTAACTATTTCTTGTAATTGGGTGTAAACCTGTTAGAAATTAAATCTATCTATCTATATATCTATCTATCTAAAATATAGCTGTTCCTTACAGGAAGAGACATCCGTAACTTGTGCAAACATCGGCAGATATTATGCGTTCCGAAAATGATTTATTACAGGTGTTTTATTTTTTTCATTATTCTAATAATGAAATAAAGTTACTTTATTCCACTAGTGGATAATGTATCACTTTATACGGTTCATGTGTGTGGATAAAAGTCCGATTATAAGGTGGATAAAATTATTATTTTTTTAATAAAAAGCGGTAAACACACTGTGTCATCATTTCAAATAGTAAAAAGCCGGTAAGTGCAATTAATAAGAAACAAAACGTCTTATAGGGGGTTTTCTAAATAGTCGGGACACATTGTCTTAATACATATAAATCAACGTCACATTATACGAAGCAAAAAAGCAGTACGTATAAATCAAATATGTGTCAAGTTAAGTCACAGTTTAATTATAAGTCTGTTCAAGCAAGGAATTCAGATCGTGCAAAAAGTAGTTGGTCGAATATTCCTTACAGTTTGAAGCCATCATGGATTCCTTGGTTGAACAGACCTACTATCATAGGCATAGCAAATATTGTTATTATTGTCCCTTTTTTTCTTCAAAACGGAGGGAACATAAATACAGTAAAGCCGTTTTACAGTCCAAAAGTTGGCTCCATTCGCAAGTTTCAGACTAAATCAGCTGATTATTTTCAAGTTCAAGAAACTTCTCAGTTCAGATTAACAATTTTCTTGAACAAGTCTGCTGAATTCGATAATGCGAACCAAAACAAAAATCTCTAGCAAAATTGTTGTTGATATATTTCGTAATTATAAAATAATGTTAACCTTAAATGTTATATTATTGCGTGTGTTATTTGCTTTGAATAAATTTGATTTGATTTGATTGTAAAGATTAAGTACTTTTTAAAAATTGCCGACGAGAAAAGAATTCAAGTATGCAACACTAAATATAGTCGAAATATTGAGAAGATAGTGAAGAAGAAATATAATTAACTAAAATGACGACATAAGAAATAAAACTCCATTCATATATGTATGTTTGAAGGTATTGAGGTATGTTACAATTTATTCAACTAAAATTTAAGAAGCGTGACTCAAGAAGGAATGCTTGCTTAGTAATTATGGACAATTCTTAAAACTCTACAGATTTATTTTAAATCTGTGTTTGATGAAGAAAAACGGGATAACTTTATTCCAGATACTTTTATTACCTAATAGTTTAGTATCATCCAAAATTAGGCAGTGCTTATTAGAAAATATCTGTCTGAACTTGGCAGATGCGGAAAATTAAGCTCGTGAACTGGAAACAGCTCTAAAATAATCCCAGGCCTTCTACATCATCTAATCTTGCATCTACAGTGAATAATAATAAGGATTCTGAAACACCTGACAACAAATATATATTTGTATATATGCAGCTATAAAAAAGTTTTTTGCGATGATAAATACCATCTAAGAAAATTTTGTCCTCTTAAAAATTATAACTGCAGGTCATTTTCAAAAAGCTTTTTCTTAATAAAAATAAACCGACTTCTACTAGAGTCTGTGTTAGCTGCTGCTCTAAAATGGCAGCTTTAAAGTTGCAGACGCTGACATTGATACTGAAAACTCAGAGACCTACATTAGTGCAAATTTTATTATATCAGTAAATATAAAATTATATCCTAATATTTGACAAATCACAATGGCATCATCTTTGCAATCAACAGTGATTGGATACTCCTTTGTAATAATATACGTATGTATATGTAGTACCTAAAAAAAGTTATTTACGTCAACATATTAACCTTTCACTATGATTACTGCATATTAAGGTTGAAATATTTGTTTCGTAGATAAAGAAAATATATATTTTTTTAAAGTTGAACAGCCTGTATCGGAAAACGAAGTGTCGTAGAGAAAAATGTTAAGTAATAAGAAAAACTTATTACGTATTATTTTTGTATGCTCTATCTTTTCCCAAAATTAAGAACGAAACAATGTGGACATCTTGTTAAAAAATGACCTAAAAATGTTTATTCGACGTTTTATATTAATGATTTAATTATTAAATAAAGAAGCAGATAATCTGCAACAACGATTTTGTTTTTACAATGATCGAGCACGTTACCGTTTAAGATCATCGTGAAGTAAAAGTAGAGGGAAATAAGTAGTAGTTTATGTTGTTGCTGTGTTAAACTTCACATATTATGTGAAAGGGAATCATGACATTGAAGTAAGGCGGATCCACAGACTTTTCTGTACTTGAAAAAATTGTCACATTTTACATATATATATATTTTTTACGACTCGTATCTCCATGTTTTATTACTTCAATACGAATCAAATCATTGAAGGATAACTATATGTCAGTCAAAGACATTTTCCATCTCCATCGAGGGAATTGGAAGACATGAAGTGGATTAGACCCCCGTCAAATTACATCACTAGTCTCTTTGTTTAAAACTGACATCAAATGATCTCCTCTAGGTATGGGTACCAGCTTACTTTCTGCTGAATCGGATATGGAAAAAAAGCTGTAACCTTGTCTGACGTTTGAAAGTCTACACGTATTTAAAGGCATGTATGTATCGCCAAAGTATTGTATAAGAGTAAATAATTTAAAGATAAACCGTCAAAAAATAAGACGATTTTTTTCTATGAACCATGGATCTATCGTTTTTTAAGAAACAAACCATCAAAAAGTAGTTTTTCCAATAATCATTGACGTAGTCGTAAAAAGTTATGGATTAGTGGAGGAGCCTTAGAACATTTAAAAGTTGCACTGTGGTTGTCATTTTCTCACAGTTTGAAAACATGCTAAAAATGTAGGAAGTGCATTTAGGTGGTCAGTGAATCTATTATCATCTGCTACATAGGTTTTTACAATATTTTTGCAAATTAATTAATACAAATAAAAATCGTTGTCATCATTGCCATCATCTTCATCTTCGCTTTTATCACCTTCATCGTTAACTGTATCTTCATTGCCTTCATCTTCAACATCTTCTTTATCATTATCATCGTCCTAAGCATCATCATTCTTTATCATCATCGTAATATAATAATCATCATTATCACTTTCATAAGCATCATTTTTATTACCATAATCATCATTTTCGCATTATCTTTATCATCATGTCATTGTCATCATCATTTTTACTATCATTCTAATTATTATCTTTATCTTCATCATCATTTTCGTCTTCCTCACTTCATCTCCATTATCACCCTCATAATCTCCATCATTATCATCGTCATCTCCATCATCACAATTATCATCTTCATCTTCGTCTGCATCATTATGCTCATCGTCATCATCTTTATTATTATATTATATCATCTGAATCATCAATATCATCTTCATGATACTCATAATCATTATTGCGGGAAATGTTTACTGGGTTGCTACCCTTTTTCAATAAAAAATTGTCTACGTATATTACAATTTATTATACTTCAATTTGATGGTACATTTTAATAAACGTTGCACTAGGTCGCGCATGCTTGATGTGAGCGTTTTTTGATCTGTGTGTTTACGTCTTATCTTTTGGGACTAGTTCCTCAAGAAAGTGACGTCCCAATCCACAAAATACGCACTAAAATATAACTTGTTGGAAGTGTTTTCAACAATCATCATCATTTCCATTGTTATCGTCATCACTATTGTCATTATCATCATCATCATCATCATCATCATCATCATCATCATCATCATCATCATCATCATCATCATTATCATCATCATCATCATTATCATCATCATCATTATCATCATCAACGTAGTTGAGAAAAAGACCTGGTCCACTCAAATTTGGACCTGATCGAATTTTATTAAACACTCTAGAACTCTAGACCCAAATGTCATCCTTTTTAAGTAAAAACTAACCTATCAGACCATTTTTGAGAGGTGAAAGTTGATTGAACCATATTAGCGATTTTTAAAAAATGGATCTATCCAAATTTCATTTTCAAAAAAAAAAATGTTACCTACTACGATCAAATTGCCAATCGTGCTAATCTTACTGATTTTATGTCTTTTCATCTCCATGGAATAAAAAGTGAAACACGATTTTATTGGAAGTCATTTAAAATATTATAACATGACATACAGCCTCAGTTCTGTCAAATTAAACAATATGCGTTTATAAAGCGCATTGAATATATTGAGGCTGGGGAGAGTCCAGTTGGAATATTCTGTGATCTCAGGAGGGCTTTCGACTATGTTAATCATGACAGATTGTTGTCAAAATTATTTCACTATGACTTACGACTCACATTTACAAGGACGATTGCAATATGTTAATTTGATTCATTCACTTCACTTTCAGTAAAACAATAAATGCATAGTGCAGAGAAATATATGCAGGGGTACCACAGGGTGTGTAATGAAATAAACCTTCCTAGGTTTTAGATTACATGAATGTTTGAATTGGAAGGAACATTGTAATATATTAATATCAAAATTAAATTCTTTATGTTATTTGTTTAGAAGTTTAAGCTCAGTTCTCGTAAAAGATCAACTTATGAATTTATATTATACTCAGGTTTCCTCCCGGCAGAGATACAGGATTTTTTTGGGACAGTTCCGTTCTGTCATCAGATGTATTTATTTCTCAAAAAAAGATATTGATATGTATAGCGGTTGTTTTGAGGTACCGCACTTGTTGATGTTTATTTATAGAATATGGTGTACTAACACTTACAGGAATTTTGATAAAGTGATATTCATGGAGTAAACACCTGTCAGAAAGATGATTCTCATATATACCTTATTATAAATACAAATTATCTTTAAATTCTCCTGACTGTCTGGATTTGATAGTTTTTTAATTCAAAACTATTTTTAATTAATAAATGTTTTTACACTCTCAACAAGTTTCTGTCTTAGTTTTAAGTAACTGGTATTGACTATTCCTATATACAGGGTGTCTCGCTTAAAAGTGGAACAAGCCTGTAACATGTCTACCGTGTGACCGATTTCAATAAACTTATTTTGGTTGGATACACCTTCAAAACGTCTATCTTCGACATACTTGCCTCTAAAATTCGAAACCGTGGCCGACTACGATACAATTTATGTGGCCTAAAAACGGAAAATCATATTAGGGATTTTTTTATTCAAAAAATTTTTACGAATTCTTGATCAGCACCCCAGAAAACCTTACCAACCAAATTTTCGTTGCCATAGTATACAGGGTGCTCAGGATAGCTAGGGTGTCTCGCTTAAAAGTGGAACAAGCCTGTAACATGCCTACCGTTCGACCGATTTCAATAAACTTTTTTTTGTTGGATACATCTTCAAAAAGTCTACCTTGGACATACCTGGTGTTCTCTAAAATTCGAAACCGTGGCCGACTACGACACAATTTATGTGACTTAAAATCGTAAAATCATATTAGAAATTATTTGATTCAAATAATTCTCACAAATTCTTGATCAGCACCCCAGAAAACCCTTCCTACCAAATTTTCGTTGCCACATTATACAGGGTGCTCAAGATGACTTGGGTGTCTCGCTTAAAAGTGGAACAAGCCTGTAACATGTCTACCGTGCGACCGATTTCAATAAACTTTTTTTTTTGTTGGATACACCTTCATATGTATGTAAGAAATAGTGAATAACAAGAGGTTAATGATTTACTCCAAAGTAAAAATTGTTTCCATTAACCTAGAAATCACCCTTATTAGATCGGAGTGTGGAAGCTTTTAATATGTAAGCATTACATTAAAACAAAGATACATACTATAAAAATTTCTAGATCAAACTATGTTAAGTTTATACATATAACATATACAACATTCGTTTTCCAAAGTTATAAAAAAAACAATTTCACTCCGCGTATCAATGGCAGGTATACTTGGTTAATTATATTTCTGTAAATCATAGTTGGCCTCGTCAAGAGAATAAAATATGAATAATACAAAACTATATTGCAAAACAATCAACTTAAAAAAATAGTGAAGGATGAGCTACTGTCTAAAATTGTTATTATAGTGAGCGGACGAAATTGTGGACAGTGACTAATCGCTAGCTTCTAGACAAGCGCGACGGGCGAAGCGTGCGGGGAACAACATTTCATAGGCGTACTAAATTTGAATGCGATCAGATATAAAAAAATATACAAAATTGACAAAAATAATTGCATTACATGAAATCCATTATTTTTAGAGTAGAAACAGTGATATAACAGTTTTTACCAATTTCGAGGCGCTAGATCATAAAAATAATTTATTTATTTCAAAATTTAAAGTTTTTATCTTATATTTTCAATTGCTCAAAGTCGAAAATAATAGAGAGTGACTAATTCACAACACAGATATGAGTACGGAAGATACGGGTAGTATGATTACCTAAGCGTGCCATTTGAGAAGAGTTAAAGCACAGAAAATTATGAATAATAAGTTGACGTCGGCTGAACCTCGCACATTAACAATTTACTTTAAATGTGCCACCTGTGTCATACTCTCTACAAATTAGAATGCCGTCCTTATGGACGGCGATTGCCCACTACCACCCACTTACACCTACCTGATGCGCACTTCGCAAATATCACACTTAAGCCTTGTCCTCATGGACGCGAAATTCACGGATTTTTGCACGAATTTGCAACTTCTGTCTTAATTACTTATGGCGGGAAAATCTCAACTTTTGACAATTGCAATTTGCGAAACTGTCAAACACTACAAATATTATTGCCTCTTTTTATTATGTGGTGTTAATAAATTTGTTTTGAGCTTCTGATAATCTGCCATGGCAGTTTTACGATGAAAATGATAGAAAATGAGTTGCCAAAATTTGTTTTTCCACCATTAAATAAATCGTGCAAATATTTGCGAATTCCGCATTCAAAAGGACAAAAGACTTTAGAATACATACACACTATTTACTATTAGTTACTAGCACTGTCACTATAACGGTCACACATTAACACTTATTATAATCATATCGTACCGCTTTCCGTATGGCATTGATACGTCCATGTTTCGTCAAAATTTAGTATATACTTCCATCCAGATTCTTATTTTTTAATATTTATTCTAAATAGTTTCTTCACCATATCACTATTTCGTCCTTTCTATCAATATACTCTTTTCGATTTGATTTATACGGACTAAGTTTCATCTTGTAAGATATAGCAATAAAATTTTTTTTTTGGAAAACTCATTTTAAAAATACAATCTTCCTTCCGCGAGTTTCCATCACTTTTCGTTTCACAGTTGTACTTCTTTACCACTTTTTTATTTGCACACATATGCTATTCACGTACAATTTTTTTAATGAAATATATATTTCAACATCACTTACACTCATATTTTGACGTCGCGCACTAAACTCTTCATACATGTCATCATCCGATATTTATCATTTCGATTAAATCACTAATAAAATTAATTACATTCATAATTAAATTAACGAAAAGATATACCCGAAATTTTGCCCGCCCGAATGATAGCCTTGGAAATGAAACAACTGGATCCGACAATTCGTCGCAGCCAATGAAATGCCAGCAACGCATGCGTACTAACGTGTAGTAACGCAGCGCATGCGTAACAGAAGCTGTATAATCGGGTATGCTCTCAGAGATATGCGGCATACGATTTTGTAGGAAAAATATACGGGCTGCATGTATATTTCTTTAGTGTTGACTGCTATAAATTGTGACCAGGTTTATAACATTAGTCACTCTCTACAATTTTGGAAGTCTGGTATAGTGAATGTAGCTCATACCTAATGCTATTTATAAGCCCCACTTCAATCTATATTCAGTTGCTTAAGTTACAGTTTTTCTTTTATGTTCTGAAGTAATTTATAACAACTAAAACTCCAATTAACACAGGTTGTTAGTTTGAAGCTATTGTTTACAGCTTGTGTTTAAGTTTACTAATTATTAACAAAGGTTGTTATAATCTATGTAAACTACCAAACAACTGAAATTAACTACCTAGAAACTTTACACGAATCTGATGTAGGATGTTATACTATTCTTGAAATATTGAATGTAGGTACAGTCTCTTTATCTCTTTATAAAAATGTTAGCGTTACGCAAATTAATCTGGTTTTTCAATTGTTTGAGAAGGTACTATAAATCTCGACATAAATCTACGGGGTATGTCGGATTAGCCTGCAACAATTTATTTACGCATTCTACGACTAAAAATAAGAAAAAAGTATATACAGACTGGCGTCTTTATTGCAGAAAAAATAAAACACATATTCTTGGAAATACTCGGGTCAATTTGTTAATGTCCTATTTTAAAATACGATATAGATACTTGTCATCGAATTCGAACTCGTTCTTCTGAATAATCGAAACCAATTATGCTTAAGTTAATTTCTACTTACAAAAAAGTTAAGTTAATATCAGTTCACGTTTATTATTGGAACGGAACAACATCCCATTACTATTACATTTACATTACAAGTTATGTTGTTTAGAAAACTATACAGGGTGTAAAAATAAGAGTGTAAAATATTTCAGGAGGTAATAGTATGAACCAAAATAAGCAGAAAAGTCTTAATAAAGATGGATCCGCAAAGTAACGGTTGCGGAGATATGGACCACTATTCGTTTTTCAAACATTTTATTTTATTAGGAACAAACCGACAAAGGAAACTTTTAACATACAAAGTTACAGAATATGTTCAAAGTGCCCTCCCTCTATTTCCAAGCAGGCACGACATCTTCGTCTCAACGATATTCGAACTCTTTCGAAAACACCCTTCTTGGTTTGGATTTCTTGACACTTTTGATTAATCCGTAGCTGCAGGTTTTCCAGACTATTTACAGGAGTACCATACACTAATGTCTTCAAATATCCCCAAACAAAGAAATCTAGAAAGTTCAGATCAGGCGATCTTGGAGGCCATAAACAGATCCGGCCCTTCCTACCCATCTATGTGGAAAAGTTTGTTGTAAATGCTCTCTAACGGCCATGGAAAAATGAGCTGAAGCACCGTCATGGTGGAACCACATTTGTTGCCTCTGATTCAAAGAAATGTCTTCCAAAAACTCATACAGTGTGTTCTGCAGAAAGTTGAGGTAAGCAGCGCCTGTTAATCGGTTTGGTAAAATAACAGTACCTACCTGTCACCCATCCAAATCTTTAATAAAAAACGTGCCTGATGTCCAGATTCTATTAGAGCATGATGATTTTCGTCGACCCAAATACGCGCATTGTGAAAATTAAACACTCCATTTCTTGTAAACCCGGCCTCATCAGTAAAAAGAATATTTGCAAGAAAACGAGGGTCTTCAGGATGATGTAGAAACCAGCGGCAAAAACCAAACGTGCTTGATCATCATTTATTGGATTTAAGGCCTCTACTCGTTGCACATGGTATGGATAAAGCAGTTGCTCGTGAAGGATTCTCCAAACAAGAGGACCACTAATTCCTACCTCTGCTGATATTCTCCGCACACTCGTACCTGGAGTGCCACCAGTGCTAGAATTTCTTCTTCTGCTCTAGGAGTGGATACCGACCTTGGTCTTCCGAATAAATGGCACTGTTTGCTCAAGGAACCGGTATCACGCAATCTTTGGTGAATTCTTCCAAACATGCGTTGTGAAGGAATCTGGCGATTTGGATAAGCGTCAACATAAAGACGTCGCGCTGCGGTGGCGTTCCCATTAGCACGACCATACATGAAATGCATGTTCGTTAATTCAGCGTTAGAGTAACCAGCCATAGCGAAAGAAAACTTGTGCACTGAGAACAACTGTCCAATACGTCCTGTTTATTTCGCTAAACATCAACCAACTATTATAAGAAACTACACAACGTTTTTGCAAAATAAAAAAAGGGGTTAAAAAACATAAATCATTCCATATCTCCGCAATCGTTACTTAATTTATGCAAAATTTGGGTGCTGTCAGTAGAAGCCGACGTAGTTGAAAATTTTAAAGTATGTAAATCAGCTGTATATACGAAAAATAGTACGGAGCCTTGAGGAACTCCATAGCAAATAAATCTCAAGTCAGATGTACAGATGCCGATTTTAACTCTCTGACAACGACCAGTCAAAGAACTTTTAAAAAAGGAAACTGTTATGTCGTCAAAACTATTAAAAAATCAGTTTAGGCCTCATAAGGTCGTGGTCAATAGTATCAAGCTCCTTCGAGAAGTCGAGTGACATTAGAATTGTTGCCAGTTTTCGGTTAATAGATTTACTAATACTGTGTCAAACATATACACTGCGTCCCTAGTCACGCACAAATTCATTATTAGGTAAATAAATGACATTATTGAAAATTCCCGAAACATTTTTGATTTTAAATTAAAATCATGAATCGACCTGTTTCGGGAATTTTCAATAATGTATTTTATTTACCTAATAATGAATTTGTGCGTGACTTTAGGGACGTATGTATAAATGAGGAAATGTTGTGCTATGTACTGAACGAAAGCCAGATTGATGTACAGGTAGAATATTATTGCTACAGAAACATGTGTTTGTTTAAAAACAATTTTCTCTAATATCTTCGTAACAAGCTTATGCAATTTAAATAAATTAGGAAATTGTATGGGTGTGATTCAAATATTATGAAATTTTGTTGAACTTTCGCTCCATTTCGCTTCAATGATGAATTTGAAAATATTGTCGATATTAAGTTAATAGGAAAATAGTAGAAAAGGTTGGCATGCAAATTAATAACTTGAAGTTTAATACCGCTAAGGATAAAAGGGACACCCCGAAAATAACTGTAAACTGTCACATTATGAATATTACTACAGCTGCTGACGTTATATACAGGGTTAACCATGACTAAGTACAAAAATTTTAACCACGTGCTCAGGGAGCCTTAAAAGACAATAAAAAAGTTATTCCAGAATTTTAGCTCGATATTTAAAAAATGGGGCAAAACCCTATTTTCCTACGGAGAGTCGAAGGCCATAGTTGACATTATATCTGCCAACAACTACCATGCGGTCGTTTGCAGTGTTTCTAAATGCAGAAACGTCAAAAATTAACATTCTTATTAGTAATAATACCTGATAGGTAGGTAATAGTTAATCCAGTTAGCTCCAGTATTGTTCATTCGTTTTTCATTATTTGGTTACAAACTGGTAAAACTACATTTTCACCCACTACCGATAAACACACTTCCCGTAGGTACAATTAGATACAATGCCTATGTATTAAAGCAAAATCGAAGAAAGGGATGAGTAGGTAGGTTCTAATAGATAACAGAAAACGTTTAACACCCGCGGCAGTCTTGTCCCATAACCTAGAAAAACAAACCGGCGAACTATATTGTGGGAAAATATCTGTACCCGACACATATTCCTTTATTTATTAACTATAAAACGTTTAAAATTAAAATAAGGCAGAAGAAGAGCACAAAACTACAACGTAAACACAGGAATTAAATTATAATATAACAGCGAACCGACTCGACTGGACCGACTGCCGACTGCTGCATGACGGTTGCTTGCTGGTTGCATACTCTGATTCTCGCATTGGCGGCGTTAAATAGGGATTTAATATAATATCGGATAAAAATTTTTTTGCTTTATAAATAAGTTTGGAAATTTTTTGAAAGGAAATTCTGTTAATTCTTATTTTTTTCTATCCCCTCTTAAAATATTTGTACTTAGTCATAGTTAACCCTATATAGTCAGTATATAATTTTGTATAGTTCCCTATATAAATATTATTTGAACTTACCAAAATTAGTTTCCTTTGATAACAATTTCTTTAGAGGACTTCCTGAAATAAAAACAAATAGGTATTAATTACCAGAAAACTCTAATAATTGATTTAAATATGATGAAATATATTTAAATTTAATATGTGAAAAAGTTAAATATAATAATAGTAATAAAAATATATGGATCTAAAATTGAAGTTTTTCTTGATTCTAACGCTCATTTATAAAGGGCTGTAAATTTTTTTATGTAAACACCCACTCTAAAATAGGCTGAAGAAACCACTGTTCCTTTTTCCTTAACTATTTTCGAAACACTCTGTATAAAATATAAATTAATTTATAAAAGTTTATACAAAAACCATATAAATCGAACAATTTATGAAACTATTCACTCTATAAAATATTGAAATTTTTCCCAGCTCTGTTGGGTGTTGAAAATGTTCAATACCAATGCAGTAAATAGAGGCATTGCTCAGAATGTTATTTTAAAATGCATTTGTAGGGTAAGAAGGTTACACTTGCGTATAATGCGTTGCCGCAAGTCTTATTTGTTGTTTCAAAAACGTTATTACATAGGGGATATTTTCTAAAGGTATGAATGAAGTATGTATTAACCCTACCAAATATGAACCCAATATTTCATTTCCTACCAAGTTGTAATAAAAACAAGACTAATGTCAGGCTACAAGCAATATTGTCATGATGTCGAGTGTTGCTTATAAAATGATCCTAAAAGTATTTCAACTTCATTGATAACAAAAAGAAAACCAACAATATTTCATTTTCTGTCAAATACAATGGTTAAATTATACAGATGCAGAAGGAGTTGCCAATGCTTTTTCTATTTTTTCCATGATTCCCACTCTTTGCAGAAACTTTAAATTATGATTTAAACCACAATATGTTATATATCTCTTAGTTTACTGAGGCTGAAGTTATCAAAGCCTTAAAAAAAAGTAAAGCCAATGTGCATACGTTTTTGGCCCGACCATTATCCTTACTTTTTAATATTTTCTTAAAAAATCATATATATTGAAATTTGCTAAACTCATTCCGATTTTCAAAAGTGGTCACAAGGAAGTTAAAAATTATAGGCCTATAACTATAATTAACATTTCATAAGTTTTTGAATTTTTGCTTTATAAGCCTCTTTTTAATCAACAAATATCCTATGAACTTAGGTCTGGAAACACATAAGATATACAAAAATGCCAAATTTAAAAAAATTGATCACATTTTCCTTAAAAACGCTACTATTTTGAGTAAAATTCATGAAATTTTGTATGCGGAGCTTTCTTGGGACGGGAAATTCAAATTTTATGCAGAATTGGTTGTACCTTCAAGAGGGCGCCACAAGCGACCATTAGGGTCCTTTTAAATCGCTTAAACTTTTTTGTGCCACGGTGTATGTCATGGCTTAAAAGCTTTACATTTGGTATTGCTTTCATTTCACTTTTATTAATGTATTTATTTCATGTTTCTCGTAATGTTTATATTATAGGTCACTGTATTGCATGTATGTATTTTTTTGGCCTACCCTGTAATAGAATTTGTAATCTGTCTCAGGTAGTGTATGCTAAAATTAATAAATAGTAAACAGTTTTGTCTGAAAATCATAAATCACCCTAGTTATCTAAATAATGAATAGCCAATGAACTATTTCTAAAGGCGGCTCTGGTTACCCTAGATGTCCTCTATCTCTCATTAAGCCATATCCCTCTCGTGATGCAACACACTGTGTATTGTGAGATATATTCTGCTTACTTCCTGCTCTGCCTAAGCGGCTCGACTTGCAGGAAGCGACCTGGTACTTAAATGCAGACCTCTCGCCCTGGGAGACGCGCCCCGACCGGCATTGAATTACACTTGCAGTATCTGTGTGAACAGCCAAGAACCCTAGTCGGCCACACCACCAAACACAGACCGGTTTCGAGCTTGTTAGCCCTCATCAGTATGCCATAGACAAAATGATCGACAATTGAACTGGCTGTTCCTTCATATCTATGTTTACATATAAATCAAGTGAAGGGGAGATATAAGTGGTCTGCTTACTTCCTGCTCGGTCTAAGCGGCTCGGCTTGCATGAAGCGACCTGCATTACAGCAGGTACTTAAACGCAGACCTCTCGCTCTGGGCGACGCGCCATTGAATCTATAAATGGTACTGTAGATAACAAACACTCCGCGGACTGATGCCCCGACCGGCACTGAATTATACCTCATTATCATCATTACACAGATACTGAAGATGTAATTCAATGCCGGTCGGGGCATTAGTCCGCGGAGTAGTTGTTACCTGCAGGATAATTTATAGACCCTGTATATGTTATCACATGCTATCAACAGTTACCATCATATAAGTACAATTTGGTGTATAACTAATGAAGGCGTTTGTGAACATGATTTACGACTCGCAACAAGAAAGCCGGTATATCCAGTTACCTGACTTATTAGAATATCTCTAGATGGTACTATTAGAGCTTACTTGGCATGTTGAAATAAAAAGTATTTTCATTAATTAAATCATTTATTTTAACGAATGGATTACGAAAAAAGTAATCTGCGATTCACTAAAGCGTTTTGAAAAAAGCAGATGTTTCAAACGAGTGCTTATCCGTTTTTAAAAATCATCTGTTACGCTTGGAATTAAAATAAAATCGAGGCTGGAACCCCACCTAGATCATTCTACGTTAAGCGGATATTTTGCTCCAATATCAGTGAATCCAATCCGTACAACCGCTTGGGAAATTTAAAATATATAGGAGAAAATGGAAACGCTTGTCGCTATAGCCCATTCCCATTTAAAATAAAATTTTCCATAAAATATCCTTTATTGAAAGACATATTCATGAGTAAACGCCGAAAGACGCAGGTCTGGACAGAGTCGTATTCGTTATTCTTTCTGACTTTCATTTCTCCTTTAGAATTTCAGTTTATCAAGCACCAATGTGTTTGCATGTGTGCGTAAATTGCTTTAAGTTATACAGAGTGATTGAGAACTTATCCAAAAACAATTTTTTTAATGTATAGGTAACTCTTACAAACAAAATTAAACAAGGCAGTTTAAAGGATTTAAGTTTGAAACGTTTAATGTCATGGAAAAAGTTCCTGCTTGTTAAAATGTACAAAAATACAATTTTAAGCTAGTCAATATAATATGCAGGATATCTCTTACTAACAAATTATTAGAAATATATAAGATATTATTATTAAAATTCAATAATAAATACTTTGTGCGGGTCACATTTGAAGTTCTAAATAGTTATGAATGCTTTGTCAGTAGCAGAAATAACATTATTTAGTGAATTTTGTTCACCCATCATCTAAAAATGTATAACAATTTAGGTGGTTCATTCGTATTAAAAAATATATAATATTTTTGCTGAAAATTCTACATCTTTTACTTTATTTCAAAACTACAAAAAAAATAATTAATTTCAATAAAACATCTACACGCTACTTTGACCTGATTAATTTCGAAACTTTTTCGTCTCCTGTTTTTTTTTCGACGTTTGGTCTTGTTTCTGAGGACTTTTACTCTACATAACCTCCCACGTCAACACATTTTTCCACTAACTTGATAAATTTTTCGTACATAGTATGCGCTCTTTTAATACTTCTTTATCATGTGGCAGATCATTTGAATAAATCTCTTTTTCTAGGGCACCCCAAAGAAAAAAGTCTAAAGGTGTAAGGTCAGGTGATCTAATAGGATAATGAATCCAAATCTTCCTATCCATCTTTCATCAAAATGATCTACTAACCATTGCCTGAGCAAGGCTGTTCGCAATAAGCTGTTTCGGCAACAGGATGGCTGTCCTGCTCATTATGGTGACAATGGTTAGCAGAACATTTTGGTGAAAGGTGGAGAGGAAGATTTGGCCTAATCCGGATCTTACACCCATTGACTTTTTCCTTTGGTGTGTCATAAAACAGAAGATTTATTAAAATGATGTGCCACATGATAGGGAAATATTAAAAGAACACATACGCGAAGGAAATTATGAATTGAATGAGACGCAAACGCAAAAAATATATTATGTTAGTGGAAAAATGTGTTGAGGTGGGAGGTAGCTACGTGCAGAGTAAAAGTTAAAATTGAAATTTTGATTTTAAAATTTGTATTATAATTCTATTTGAACTTATAAACAGATTTGTTTTATCAACATTTTGCGTAAAACAATAAATAATGATACTTCTCTGTAGAGTATTTTCGTGTTCTTTTAGTTTATGATCTCCCTGTATATCTGATGTAAGACGTCTCTATGGCAGTCTTCGACAAGCAGAACTTTTTATAAAGAGTGGCATTTTTCGATAAAGTCAAAAACAAAAGACTTTGTATATATGAGTGCAATTTTGAGAGTGGGCAGTGTAGTATAGAAAACATAAATATGAGAATAGAAGAAAATTTTATAAGAAATTATTAATAAAAACAGTACCTGTGTGAAAAAACATAACCTCCAAGGAGAATAATCATCGTTGTATTAAGTACACGATCCCAGAGTGGAAGAAAAACTTCATTGGATGGTATATCAAGTATTGGCCACATCACAAGCACCGTATAACTAACGAAACCTCCATAAAAAAGGTATACAACAACACTATTAACCATTATAAATTTGTTACAATGCTCACAGATTAAACAAGAATAGATAACCCACTCTATCCTTGTTGAAGACGGAACAGAGTGTTTGCTGCGCCATCTAACATTTCTGCACAGAACTTCTCTGAAGTAGGCAATATAGATAACTATAAATTGCGTTATTTATGGGTATATATCCGTACTAAATAATAATTTATTATTTAAAATGTTAACAAATTTAATAAAAAATAGTCAGGGTAATGTGGAAACATTAACCTGACTATTTATATATCAAATTTGTTAACATTAAAGTGGAATTACATTATTTGTTAAAAAAAATCTCAAAATTCATGAAACTTTTATTTAAAACAAACATTTCTGATAAATGAAAATCATTGTAACAAATAAAATACACATTATAAGCGTATAAAGTTGCGGCAAAAATTCACACGACTTACGGCATACGAAGATAATTCATTATATTTTCATCAAAATATTTAAAAAACTGCAACTGCGAATAATAAAACTGTATTATACTACACTAAATGTTTGCACTATATATTACAGTAAATTTCAAAGAATGATTGTTTTTAACACGACAAACTATCGAAATTTATGTTGACAATATATTGTGTGACGTATAAATCGTCTGAATTGTACTCGTGCAAGTAGTATACAGTTACATATGTTTTTGTAATTTCCATGGTTTTTTCATAAAACACAACCAATATCTTTCTTTGTTTCTATTTTTTTTTATAATTTTCTCCCTCCGTTTAGTTGCTCCTTGCTCGGAAATAATTGCTACTATACATAAACTTATTTGTCGAACATTACATTTTTAAATTTATATAGAGAACATTTTTTGAAATTGTTTAATTTTCCTAATAATCTGTTCATGAATAATACCTACATTTCAATTTATTTATTCTTTCATCTTGCTCTCTGAAGAAAGTTGTATTTCCTTAATAATTACCAAAATTTTTAATAATTATTACATACTTACGTTGGATTTTTACGTTACTTGAACCCAAATTTAGTTTTTCGTCTTGACGACCCTGCAGCAACATATTGCGATGGTTCAGGAAATTCACAATTGTCATTGGAGGGTTTGGTAGATATTTTGATGTTTTATACAACTGGCTCCTTCTACTTATTATACACTTTAGTAGGAATTCTAATTGGCCCCACAGTGCTTTCACATATTAAGATAATTTATTTTAAAAACATAGTCGCCAAAGTATCTAGAATACAAATGTACGAGTTAAAATTAATATAGTTATAGGGACACAGAATACGTGTTTTTACATTTTGTACACATAATATATTCATACATAAAAAAAACTCAAGTGTGGTGGTATTAATGTGATGGCATTTGTTGCAACCACATTTATAAGTTTATGCACATTTGACTTAATATACCTACCGAGAAAATTGAAAATCTTGTAGATATATTGTCCGAAAAGAAAAATTAGGTATAGTTTTCCACTTTTATCAAACCAGACATCATAATAATGATTAGCACAATAATAAATTACGTAGTTTCTAATTCTTGATTTAGGAACTGTTAATAACCAATCACTACCAATACATTCCATCCACATGCTTCTCACCTCTATACACTTGTAGGCAGTGAAAAACTAAAAACAAATAAAATGATGTTATATTTATAGAATAATCTAAAACTATTAAAATAACTTACCGTCCTCAATTTTTATCTTGACAGTCAGGCACACAAGTTAGTTTCCTTTCCATCACTACAGTTTTTTCAATTTAATATTCAAAAATTAGTTGTTACGGACCTAATACAACATATATTATGCAATGTACGAAATGAATATTATAAGTAAATATATATATTTTTAAGTTACAAGTGCACCTGCATTGGATAGGACAACAAAGACAGATACAATCATCCAAACAAGTTATAAATGTTAATTTGAAAATTCGACTGATCCGCGATCCACCGAGGCACCGAATCCGAATCAAATGCATTATTGTCAGATTGTGATAGAGAATTGCTTTAAATTAATTATAAAGATTTTAGTTACGACTTTAAACAACAATATTAAGTAAATACCTATTTCTGTTCAATTTTAAAAAATACTTATGTAATTAAGTATTTATAAGTACCTGTCAAAATTATGTATTTATTTTTCTCATTTTTATTATACATTAATATAAAATTCAACTATAAAAAAACATGAAATTTATTCTTTTTGAAAAATAATGTTTCATTCGTCTTTCCATACATTTTATATATGTAACTTTCGAATAAAATATCTTCTATATGTAGAAAGTATAAATAAATAAACATATTATTTATTTTCAATTATTGTATAAAATTTACGTTTCTTAACACCTGTTTGCATTTGCATTAGAACAAAATTTTTAATTTAATGTTATACGTTATTTGAAGCTCATTATCAATAAAAAAATTCAAAATGTCGTAGATCTTAATAATTGTGGGAAATAAGGCATTGTTGCTTTCCTAGGATGAATTAAATAATTTAGTACAAATATCTATAATATGTGGTGTAAAACTATACTAATTTGAAGGACGTTCTGTGCAGAAATCATAGATGGCGCCCCCAACAACTCTGTTCCCATGAGTTTCATCCCCCTCAAGGCTAAGCGGGACGCATTATTTGACATTTGCAAAGTGGGGTAAAAGAAATCAGAGAGTGTAGAAGGCGCTAAATTCAAACGACGGTAAGGATTTCCACAAGACATTTCCAGACCACGACAAGCATTTAAGGACAAATACAGACGAGAAATTCAAACGGAGAAACAGGGAAGGTAAAATATTAGACTTTGTAGTGAGTTTACAAGACTGGTTTAAGGGACTTTGGGTTATTAAAAAAAATTATATTTATGAATCATAACTTTGTTAATTATAGAAATAAGTTACAGCAGGTTACATAGGGTAAATTTTAAGAAAATCTTAAAAAAAATTAATAAATTTGAGATCTATCTATAATACAAAAAAATTGTATTACCTTTTATTTAAAAACAAAATAAATACCTATACAAAAACATTACTGAACTGCCCTTGAGAGAAAGGTTTCTTATGCTTACAATAAATTTAATTAAATTGTTTGTTTTTTTTTTTTAAGAGAACTGTATTAAAAATTAAAGGTAAAAGTGTTACGCTTCAGACTGGCGCTTTAGAAAATTAAGGTAAGTGAAATAATTCGGAGCTATCCGGAAAATACACATTACACTCATTAAATGTCACATTACAACATGTTGTTTGAAATGAATGTTGTATGGTAAGACACATGTAATGGTGTAATTTTGATGCAGACATCTAAACAACGTACCGTTTCAGTTTCTATGATATTTATGAATTGTATAATATTTAAATTGGCGAAAGTTGTAAGGGCACACGCAGCAAAATATAAACTTATGTTTGTTGTTAAATAAAGATATTATCGTATTGCAACATGTTTTTTGTGAACATCTCAATATTTATACAGTAAACTGTGTCCGAATCTGTTATGATCCGCGAACACTCGGTCTCTATTCGCGAAAGTTCTAGTAAATCTTTGGGCCATATAAATAATATTTAAGTCTGAAACACTGACTTAACAAGGTTGCTCAATGATTATAAAATCAGTGCGTAATTTCTTGTCGGTATTTTTTCAATAAAGAAGGCCCAAAGGAAGTTTCCATGGAATCCCTCGTCCTTAAAGGCATTAAAGTAGGATAAAGTTGGATGAAGTGGCTCTCGAGGATACTTCTGCTATTTATCATATTTTCCAGTAAATTGCCTAGCAGGAACACGTTGGAACTTTTCAAGATATATTAATATTTTTATGTGGGTCACTGTCGCTTTAATTTTTTTTACGAGCAGTTCTTATACTAAAATTATCAAAATTATTTGTCGTGACTCTGATAAAATAAAATTAAATATAATTGAATTGTGCTTTAAAAAACAAATTAATATACCGTTTTGTATAATTACATAAAAATTCGGGGCCAACTACGCACCACACAACATCAATTGTATTAATTTAACGTTTTTCGATAATATAGATAAAGTAGCAACCCACATGTCATTTACAGGGGAAAAGATAATGCAATTATAGTACGTTACTGAACTAAATATGTCTATCAGAAGCAATTTTCATCAGTGCGATATCTCAATTAATCTCTGAAATACGAGGAAACCCTTAAAAGTAGTTTTTTTGAATTTCGTCCTGTACCTAAAAAACCAAGAGCGCTCCCAACCAGCAAAACGGTTTTATAATTTTCAGGATATAAGACAATTATGTTGTATTACTGTAACCGAATTATTTTATAAATTTATCACAAAAACGTTTTGGCAGCTAAATTATAAAACAGTTTGTACAGCAAATATACTTATAACTATTTTATAAATAATTTTGTGACAAGCTTATAAAAAATTTTAGATAACAAAACTAAAGCGTTTTGTAATAATTTTTTTAGTAATGTCCCGTAGTATTTCTAACAGCGTTATAAACAAAACTTATTGTTTCTTAGATGTGGGTTATCAATCTCTAAAACTGTTATATCCAAAAATACTTGAAAATAATTTTACTTCTGAGAGCAAATAACTGTATTATACAGGGTGTCCCATAATGATGTGCGCTCCTTTGGAGGGTGTGTTCCTTGCGTCATTCTGGGGGGGGGGTTCCTTCTATTTTGATTTGAGCCCTCCCTGATGAGATAAGGGCTTCTAAAAAATTGAAAAATTTCGGTGTTCATTTTTTTACTCAAAAACTGTTAAACTTAGAAATCTGAAAACCGGTGACTACATTTAGATAATTAAGTGACATTGTTGAGTATCATTTTTATTTTTATCAAATGTCTACAAGGGTGACAACCAGCAACCTCTGTTGTTTTTTTAATTATAACTTTTTTTTCTGAACGTTTCTCGTTATGAAAAAATCGCAGCAAATAGAACAATCAATTTACTAAATTTTTCTCCTCTTAGTATTTTTATGCAACGACACGCGTTTTCTTTTTAAAAAATAAAATCCACATACGTACATATCCTCGGGTGTGGAATATGCAAGCAAAATAATTCATATGAAACGTAGTAGGCTGGTGGTTTTAAATTTTGATATGTGGTTGGACACAGTTTGAAACTGTCAGAAATGTCCGTTCCAGCTACTTCTTGTGTTAAATTTATTGGTAACTCATTTTCAACGTAACTGGTCGAATATTTCTAACAGTTTCAAACCGTGTCTAATTGCTGGAGAAATAAACCTATTGAATAAAAAATATCTATACGACGAAAGCTATAATATTGTTGCTCAAATTGTGTTAAATATTTTTAATTAACTTTCGGAATTTGAAATAATTTCCTTTTGTTTAATTTCTCTTTAGTATTTCAATTAACTTGAGTCCTCATTAATGACAAATCGTATTAAATAAATATACAGGGTGATTTAAACTTATCAAAAAAATTGGAAATAGATGCATCATAAAAATGGAGTCAATATCTTAAGAAATTGTTTATAAAATCCTTTAGAATACTGAAATATTAACGTTTTTGTTATCCGAGTGTTTACATTAGTTTTTCAAGTGTCGAAAATGGCTTGCGCTTATAACGGTGTGCAAAGAGTACCTACAAGTGTAGCGCAACGCAGGGAAATTTGCAACCGAATCGTGAAAGTGATGGAGATCCAAGGCTTCCACGGCGTATTGAAGCAGAGTGGCATATCATACACAAGGCTCAATTATATCCGTACTGTGTACAGCGTGTCTAAGCATTAATACCTAGGGATTGAATGACGAGGACTGGTACCATGGCAGCCACGTTTTCATGATTTTTAATCATTTGTACTTCTTTTTCTGGGGATATTTGAAAAATGAAGTGTATTATACCGAAGTGGACACTATTGATGATTTACGCAAACCTATCATAGCTGCTGCCAATTAACTTACGATTTCAAAACGGACAAGATGCAGAACATTTGTGTTAGTTTGTAGAAACTGTAGAAAATTTGGTTGTAACATCAGGCATGTCAAACTATTTTATTAATTAAACCAACATTTATTCTATTAATAATTAATAACAACGGCAAAAGAGTTGAAATTGCTGTATAAAACAGGTGTCATAAAATGTTATTTATTTCTTTCCTTGGGAACTCTTTAAATTTTTTGTTCGGTGGTCGATTGCATGCTTTGCCTTGGCAGATTTTACAGTAAACCAGTGCCGTGCAGAAGCGTATTTCTAAATTATTTTCGAACTGTTCTTTTTAATGAAGTTGTATGTGTAAGGGCCGGTATTATAATGTCCGGTTGACCAGAGGTTGAGTTTGAACCTCCGGTCAAACTGCAGTTTGAGTGTTATAAACGTCAACTGAAGGTTGAAGTGTCGGTTTAGCAACGTTTCACTCAACCGATGGTTATAGTTCAGGTCGAATTTCAACTGTCGGTTGAAATTGTGTATGTAAACTCGTATGAGCAAAAACAGAGCAAATATATTAAAAATCGAGTTAAATATATTTGCTTTAAATTTATCTTTACTGGTTAATAACTATTTAAAAATGATACTCTCTTGGCGCATTTTAATCTATAATGCTATAATTTTAGAAAATAATTTATTTTATATTTTTTTAAACCTTTAGAAAATGAGTTTGATTTGTAATGTTCAGAACTGATCTGTGGAAGTTACAATTAAATTATATCAAAGAAATATGAAGAAAAATATTTTTATTTTTCATTTCATCATTCTCCGTATTTACACAAGAAATTGTGGAATTAAATAAAATGTATTTCTCCATTGTCCATCTAACTGTAGATATTAATTGTAACATATATAAAATTATAAGTATCTGCAGTTTTGTCCCAACTATCATTGTGGAAGAAAGTTCATAAAATAATTTTTTTTTACGCTTTATAATATTTCTATAGTTAATGATTACATCTACTAGACAGAGGAGGTCTGTATCAGAATAAATTACTCTCTTACTCTTTAAAGTAATATAAGAATGTCACCAATATTAATGTTACTGTCAGTAATTATAATTCACAAAACGTCAAAATAAAAGACAGGTCATCTGCGAAAATTGGCGGGAAAATATTCTGATATTTCATTGGGTAAAATTGCGCTGACAGCGTAGCCAACATTCAGAAATACATCTCAACGTCGGGTTGATGAACCGTGACATGAAATAATGTTATAATACAGAATTTCTTACAACTGCCGGTTCAAATTCAACCTGCGGTTGGACAACCGGAAGTTCAACCTAAGCTTTATAATACCGGCCCTAAGTCTCCCCTGTACATTTTTTTAGATAAGTTCCGGATCACCCTGTATAAAATGACGAAGAAAAGAGTGACCTGAGTGCGACTCTGTTAAATTAACGTCCTCGTAATCTATTATGAATGAGTTGTGACGTTTTAAAGGGGCGGAGCTTTATTGCAAGCCCCGCCCATACGTCTCACATACCAACTTAAATTTACAGAAACTATTGGAAATTGCAGATATTCGAGCTAAAATATATAAAATTTAACACAACCGTAGTTTAATTACAGAAATACATGGCGTTATTAATTTTTCTTCTAACTAAACGCTCAAATCACGCCAGTTCGTTGTATGCATTCGCATCCAAACATTACATGTATGCCTATAAATTTGCATAGCAAAATCTGTATCTCTGCCCTGCATATGTATACGGATGAATATTAACCAGCACACATGGTATGTATAAATTCACGAACGTTTAGCTTAAACGCATCCAATTTAGCTAGTTGTGAATTACAGCGGCAAAGAACTTCTGTTGTAGGAAACTTTTCCATAGACGCCTGCTTAAAGTGAAATATTAGTTAGAAGTTTTTAATGCGAACATATTTTGGAACTGGGGTATGAATATTTAGCACTTTAGTTTATAGCAGAAATTAATATCTGTAAAATGCATTTAACTTTGCTGCAGCGCGCTTAATATGCTTAGAGCATTGGTAAAGGCAGTCTGGTTCTGTTAAAAATGTAAATAAATTTGGTAATAATAGTATTTAACTGAATTATCAGCATTTAGAGAAATTATTTACCTGTGGTCTTAAAACTATCATTATAAAGGTTGTATTTTCTTGAAATGGATATCTATTCTACAATGCTTTCGAAAAGTAACGAATAAATTAATTACTTTTAAATTGAGAAGTTTTCGAAAATATCTCTTGGCACGTCGATTTTGTTTTTAAAAAAGGCACTTTTTGACATACGACCCACATTTGTGACGTCACCGTTGTTCGAGATATGACGTCATCGACAATTTTAAATAGCAACCCCCAATTTTGACCATGCCAATTGAAAGAGCGTGCCATTCTACATACACATCATGAAAAAATATGGTGTTACATAACAAAAATTTCAAGAAAATAATGTTTGAAGATTTTACAATTTAATTTTCACAATACTAAAAATGATAATGATTATGTAAAAAATCAGCTAAATTAAATGATCAAATTGTGCATCGTTGGCTGCCTGACAGTAGCCAAGATGCACAATAAATCCTTTTTCTACATTATCAATAACTTCAGGAGGTATACGATGTATATCGTGACAAATTCTTGCTTTTAAATCTTCTAAATTAACCGGTCTAGTAACGTATACTTTGCTTTTCAAGTATCCCCGCAAGAAATAATCTAGGGGTGTCAAATCAGGCGATCTGGCTGGCCACTCAATTGGCCCCCTTCCCGTGTGATACATTTCGGTGAAAATAAAATTTTAAAATCTTCAAACATAATTTTTCATGACGTGTATTTAGAATGACTCGCTCATTCAAATGGCATGGTCAAAATTGGGGGTTGCTATTTAAAAAAATTGTCGATGACGTCATATCCCGAACAACGATGACGCCACAAATATGGGTCGTATGTCAAAAAGTGCGTTTTTTAAAAACAAAATCGACGTCCCAGGGGATTTTTTCGAAAACTTCTCAATGTCAAAAATAATGAATTTATTCGTTACTTTTCGGAAGCACTGTATAGAGGTATTAATGTTTTATTAAACAGAACTACACAGAATAAAAAAAACAGTAGCCCATTTTCACGTAACTCTAAGTGAAACATCTAGGTACCACTTGTAGCACTGGGTTCAACTAAAGAAAGTAGCAAACATCACTTTTGGATCAAAATGTTTTCTAGAAATTTGTTGTATTGTACTAATTCTCAATAGGGTAGGCTAAAATGGATGTGGTAATAATTTGGAACAAAATTAATGACAACGATATGCTCAAAACATATATAATAAAATAATATATAACAATTTTCAACATACAGTCTTATTAGGATTCCCAACTTGAGCATCGGTTATTCCGGGACAATTGTTTTTACGTTTCCAAATAATTGAAACAAAACATCAAACATCAGAAATATATATATTGCACACACTTGTTTATGTTTAAACATAAAATCGATCATAAAATAGAGTAGTTACCTTTGGCTTTTGGTAAAAGGAAAAAAACAACAAATTCATAAACATAAAACATAACTTTGGTAAGTAGGACTAGGAAGTAGGTAAGTAAGTACCTGCTTAACAAAACTAATAAATATTACTGACAAAAATAAACTACAAAATAAACCCTTTTTACTTTCCATTGCTACTTAAATCTATATTTTTGTTGAGATCGAGCAGCCTGAAGCAATTTTTGGTCTGATTTAACTAGAGCCAAAAAGTCCTCACATTTTAAATCAAAATTTAGTCTCACTTGTATTTCCGATTTTACTTGAGTCCACAATGCTTCCATAATGCTGAAAACACGTTCGCAAAAAGTATTACCGGCAGGGACACTAATTTAAACATATCATTACTTTTAAGTTATCACTAGCAACATCAACACTAAATATCTGAACCCACTTTTCCATTACATTTTTTTTTTTTTTCAGAAAAAGATTCGAAATTTTCAACGAAATTATTAACTATAAATCGGTATATAAGTATACGCACAAAAATATACCTCAGACTACCAGGGCATGGCGCGGTCGTTGGTCGTCAAAGTTCGCAGCGTTGCCATATACACGAAAATGTTTGAATATTGTTAAAATTTTAGTTAAGGATTTCCGGGATTGTTTATGTCCCGGCCAAGGCAAAACTTTTGCCGGGACAAACATTCTCATTCCTGGTTAATCCCGGCCAAACCGGGACGGTTGGAAAGTCCTATAGCACACACCACCATTACATTCGTCATAATCTCTTAATATAATTTTTTACCAACATCACCTATTCACTAACTGCTACAAATTATCAGAAAATTGGTGTATAGCAAAATGTATAAATCTACAAGACAATTTATTTCGTAACGTCAGCATGTATTTATGCAAAGTAAATTGACAATTTCTAGTTCAGCTGTCTTTTCGCAGTTTGTTTCGTAGTATTTTACAATCGAGGACAGATCGACTTTATCTCTAACTCTTTTAAAAAGCATTTGATCAGATTGATCACAATATACTCTTTTTGAATTTTGGTTTTTCAGATAAATTAATTATTCACTTCTTGCTTAAATGGTAGACAATTTATCGTCAGATATCAAAATTTTATTTCGAGGTCGTTTTCTCCTACGTTAGGCGTACCTCAAGATTCTTACTTGGGTCCCTTATTATTTTTGTTTCGTTATTAGTGATCTTCCTGAAGTCATTACATTACAGCATTTGTTATTTGCTGACGATTTTAAGCTCTATTCTGAAATTAAGTCTGTTAGACTCCACTCATTTACAAAAAGCATTAATCGAATATCTGCATGGTGTGAAATTAATTGTCTAAAGCTCAATATTTCTAAATGACTTCTACACGCAAAATGCTGCCATTGGTAAAATAATGTCAATAACAGAGTTGATTTTTTTTAGATGTGGGTATTTATTTTGACTGTAAGCTTACTTTTATTGATATATTATTCACATTGTGTCTAGTGCTTTTAAATCATATGGTTTTATATATCGCAACTGTAGGGACTTTTCAGATACGCTTACCTTCAAGACGGTTTTGTATCCTTAGAAGATCTGAAATGGAATATGGTTTGATCATAATATGGTATCCGATTTATGTTCACAGTCAGAATCTAGAGTCAGTTCAAAAGCCCAGAGGTTATCCTCAGAATAATCTACTGCATCGCTTTAATTTGGATCTTTGGACATCAGATGATATAACATTGATTAGATATCTGTATAACCTTTTGCATGGTAAGATAGATTGGTTCGAACTCATACAAAACTACATTTTTGGATACCCCGCGAAAATAGATTTATTTTAGTACTCATATAACAGATCTTTTATAAAAGTATTTGTAACTGGATTATTCGTCTAGCTTAAGCATTTTTTAGTTTAAAAAAATTATTAATAATAGTACAAAAAAGTGATACAATTCAGAGTATTCAATGTATAAAGAAACTAAAAAATGGCTCTTCTCCTGGGGTCGACGAAATCGAGGTAGAATTGCTCAAGGAATGTTGTTCCCAAATTATTTCTCTGTTGTCAACGATTATGGATGCCTCACTTAAATACCACACTCTACCTACGATTTGGAAACGTGCCTCAGTCTCCGATATTTAAAAAGGGTGACAAGTTGAGTAGTGAAAACTACCGCCTAATTGGCTTGGTGCCTATAGTAAGCAAAATCATGGAATCAATAATACGGCAAGAAATGTTTTATTTTCTCTTATCCAATAAAGTAATTCCTGAGTCACAGCATGGTTTTGTTCCTGGACGCCGGTAACTACAAATCTTCTGCAGTGCACGAATGATTGACCCATGTCCCTCGATGCTAAGAAACCTATCGACGTTATATATTTAGTCTTCGCCAAGGCGATTGGTGCCCCACAAGCGACTTCTTCACAAACTGAACAACTGTGGCATTCGTGGTGATCTTCTTCTGTGGCTTGGGACTTTCCTCAGTAACAAAACCTTTAGTGTGAGGGTTGGTGACTATCGGTCATCAGCACGTCCTGTCCTTAGTGGTGTACCTCAAGGATCTGTATTGGGTCCTCTGCTCTTCTTAGTATATACTTCCGACTTTCCTTATCACATACATTCCAAATCTGCATTTTTTGCGGACGATACCAAGTTCTATGCCAATCCCTTGACAGACCATAACACCCTTTAGCGTGACCTTATGAACATTTCAAAATGGTGTCAGGACTGGATGATACCACTGAATGCTGATAAATGTTCTATTCTCCGTCTTGGTAGGAATTAGCTTGCTTCAGTACTCACTATTAAATACGACATTAAAATCCGTTACCTCATAAAACGATCTTGGAGTATTAATTTCGCAGAACTTGCTGTGGTCTGAACACATACAATCCAGGTGCAAAAAGGCAAATTCATTGGTGTACCTTTTGAGGAAGTCGTTTACTGGAGCAAGTATGGAAACTTTCGTGAGACTATTTACGTATTATGTCAGACCGGTGCTTGAATTCGCTGGTCCAATGTGGAGTGCTGATCTAGTAAGGGATCAGAAATTATTGGAATCTGTGCAACGTCTTGTTACTTGTCTCGCTTTTGGACGTATTCGACCATCCTATGAGGAGAGACTACGTCTTGCCCATCTGTCTTCTTTCGCCGAAAGGAAGCTTCGCGGCGATTTAATATTTACATTTAGAGCACTTGGTTTATTTAACACCACTTCTGTTGCTTCCTCGCTTTATACCCTGAGTCCGGATAGTCGCTTGAGAGGACATCACCTGAAACTGAGAAAGGAGAGCTTCAAGACATCTGCCCGCCAATCGTTTCTACTAAACCGCGTCAGTATGGAATTCACTTCCTTCTTCCGCAGTTACTGCACCTTCCATGAATGTCTTCAAGAATCGCTTGGATGCTTGGCGGAGCACCTTATACGATCGATAAACATTATGTTATTTTAACATTCTATTATTTATCATTGTCTTCTTGCTGTTTTTTGTATTCTTGATCTTTTTATGTTTTTTCTTCACTTTAATTAATTGTATAGTTGTCAGGGCGGTACAGGAATTTACTTAGCCCGGAGCTTCTTTGTAATAATAATAGTAATAATAATTTCCTAGTTACAACCGTGTAGCAAAATATCTCTTAAATGTACTTGAGTAGAACATAACATGCTGAGTGTAACAAAGAAGCATCGCTCTTGATGAAAAAATGTAATGATTTGACCTTACTCACCTATATATACAAAAATGCCTTTCATAAAATATTCAGGGTATTAAATTTGAACTATTAAATGTTTCTATAACCTGCAATTAAAAATCTTTGAATGGTGTTTGCTATAACAAGATGCTGTTACAAATAAAAATATCTAACACTAATTTTAGTCAATTAAACAAGTATTATAGAACTTTATTACAATTTAATTTCCAACTATATTTGACGAAAACACCAATCCTTTTATATTTTCACTGGCAATTTTTCATGAAACGAATACCCTTTCATGAATTACAAGCTCGGCAACACATTTTTGCCGTTACAAAATCTGTGTCCAGTAAATAATTATCCGGACCAAACAGATACCACAGGCTACACTTTTGGTGTTAACAGGACCATTAGCGGTTTTTGCGGTATCTGATTTACGAAGGACTAAATTGCTGTCATCTAGAAATATTACTGGTAGACCTAATATCTGCTATATTTTTTAACAACATGAGACCTGAATTTTGTGATTTTGGGATAGCAATAACTATTAATTCCTAGAGTGAAAATGTTTCAACAATGGGGTGTTGCATACTTTTATTATATTTTCTGGATGTTTTCGAAAATTTAGTAAGATCTGAACGAACGCTTCTAAAGCCTTTAAAATAATTTAACAGACTCGCGCAAACCTACACTGTAAAAAAAATTCCTCACACCTCTGTGTGCTATAACCCTACTCGTGGCTGTTCACTACGCCATGTTGATCGTGTAGCGTTGTTATGTTCAGTTAGCTCTCATTCGCCGTGTTCAAATGGAAAACATTTAAATTTAAATTCAGGTTTGATCAAAGAAAATGGTAAGTACTTACCTAAACTATAACAAATATTGCTGATAATTGTGATAAAGCTAAAACTAATTAGGACTATAACTCTTATAAATATTAGGAGATCACTCTGATGTTTAAATAACTCTGTATAACTTCTTGTTTAGAGAAAAAAAATGTTTTGTTCAGATCACTGGTATTCCTATTAAGCAGTGCCTAAATACATATTTGTTTAATGTTTGCCGTTTCGTTGTATATGATTTAGTACAACGTTATTAGTTTATAAGGACGTTATTAGAATATTTACTGGTACTACTACTAATTTTATTAGTCCATTTGAACTGAATTATATATTTTTAATAAAATCATAAAAAGTATAATATATTTTATTTTATTATTACTCTGAACACCATAATTCTGAAAATGCTATATATTGATACGGAAGCTCATCTATCTTTTTAATTTGTTAATTATGTTCCTGTTTGCTTTTGAAATTATAATTTTTGTAATACGTTTATTTTGACATTTTCTAAAACATTCTATACTAGAAAGAAAATATATAAAACTACACTAAACCACACTGCACTAAACTAAACTACACTAAAACTAGAAAATGTCAAAATAACGATATTACGAAAATTATATTTATTAAAAAATATTTCCAAAGCAAACAGGAACATAATTAACAAACTAAAAAAGGTAGGTGAGCTTCCATATCAATACCTATTATATAATGAAATTAATTTTAATATGTAAAATGTATACGAAATCGTAGAAGAGCCACGTCTACAATGTTTTTAAAATTCAGACTTTTAACTCTTAATTCAAATTTTAAACTCTGAATTCATACTTTAATGTCTGATTTCAGACTTTAATGCCCGAATAGGGCTTTCAATAGTATCTACAATGTAGTGGGTCGCTTTCTGCTTCTAGCTTTATTGAAGCCTAGCATTGAGTAATCAGTGAGTACCAAATATAGACACTACATGCTATATTTCCATCGGTAATAACAGAACATGAGCAGCCAGGGTTGCTCGTGGTTGGCCTTATCTGTGGCATACTGATGAGAGCCCACAAGCTCGGAACTGATATATGTCTGATAGTACCACTTACAACTTACCGTGGTTGTTTACTATATATAGTAAAGCATTAGTCCACGGAGTAGTTATTTCCTAAAATGCCGCTTTTAATGGCAATGGTTGGGGCTTTTAATAGTAGATACTCTCAGTAATGCATCGCTTTCCGCTTGTGACTTTATTCAGGCCCAGATTTGAGTAGCCAATGACTACTAGATGTGTACACACGTGCTACTTCTTGCTTGCTCATGTTCTGTGAACATCTAAGGTTACGAGTTATTGGCTTCATTTGTGATATACTGATAAGAATTAACCAATTCGAAACCAGTACATAACTAGTGACACCGCTGACGACTAACTCAAATCATCAAATCAAATTTAATTACGAAATTGGTGTTAGCACATCACGGCAATCTAGATCCAGAAATAAAAATAGGTCTAAGAAAATTAAGTGATCTAAATCATTTCTCAAACAAGTCAGTCGCAGCTTAAATCGTCTCTAGAATCAAAAACAGTAAAATTATACAGGGTGTTACATTTAAAATTTCCTAGTTGATGACAAATATCATAAAGTTTCATTTTCCCCTATATATTATGTCCTCTAAATCTTAATTCTCTATCTAGAAACCTCTGAGTAAGAAAAAGTGTAAGAAATTAAAAATATCAATTCAGAGATTAAAACTTAAACAAAAATTGTAGACATGGATCTTCTTGAGGTTCGTAAGTGTACACCTTTAATGATACACATAACACTGAAATTTGTAAAACTTACAAATAACATGTGTTATATTAACACAGTGAATTGTGTTAAATCTTTAACGCACTGTTAAAATGTGTAATTATTTTTTTACAGTGTATCCGCGACCATTGGCGTGACATCACTGCCTCCTATATATAGTATGCTAGGTTGCGCTTACTACCCTTTATTTGCTTTTTATTTAAAATACGAAGCGTAGGTGTTATCAGATGCAGTTATGAATTAGGTAAATCAGTATTTCTTATCATTGAGATAATGGAAGTTAAAATATAAAGAATTTGGTACTTCAGATTCGTCCTTAACCTACTAAGATCTAATGGAAAACTTAAACATTTACAGATCTACAAATAGCTCCGAGAAGAGGAAAAATCCGATTTAACTCAAATTTTTAATTAAAAGCAAATGGCAACAGGTAGGAAATTACACAGTCACCTTTTCCTTCCTTCTTCCGCTTGAAACACTAAACTGTAAGCGGCATTTTTAATTTCAAAGCTGTTAAATAAAATAAGGTTTGACTATTACGGCATCGAGAAATCGTGTCAAGTTCCATTCAGATGTAATTACAGAAATAATCACAGGGAAAACCGAATGAGGGAAGCTTTCTTGGTATTTTAAACCGTTATTAGGATAATGTATTAGAGAGGGAACAAATACATTTACTTTTTTTCCACTCGATAACCATATGAAATCACTACTGTAATTTACGTTTAGCACTGATGCTAAAAGTGAATTACGTGATTTACTTTTAACACTGGTGCGAAAATATAAAACAACTTAGAAATTTTAAACTAAAGAACAGCTATTTATGATATACGTGTTAAAAGTAAGATTTTATTTTGTGAGTGAAGATGACAAAATAAAATCACTTTTAACACGTATATCATACACTATTTTTTCTACAAAACAATCGGAAGAACTTTAAACTCAATAAAAATAAGAAATCAAAAAATACCACACAGATCGCAATGTTTATGAACCAAAATTTTCGTAACAACCAGTGCTGTTGTTAGTTACGGAAAAAACGCAAAAATATTGACAGCATTTTCTAGTAATATTATAAGTATAATGAATAATCTCGATAATGAGCGTAACGAATCCATCCCTGCTGAAATCGAAGAAGCCGCCAGTCGAGCAACATTGGAATTATTGCCGGCGAAATCAAAGGAACAGTACGAAATCGCTTATAGACGCTTTTCGGAATGGTGCAACATTAAAAAGGTCCCTGGGAAATGTAACGAAAGTGTTTTACTGGCATATTTTGAGGAAAAAGCCAAGATATGGAAATCGTCAACGCTGTGGTCAAATTATTCCATGATCAAAACTATGTTAAAAATAAAGCAAGATCAAGATATAAGCAAACATTATAAACTTATTGCTTTTTTAAAACGGAAGGGTGAAGGATATCAAGCAAAAAAGTCAAAAGTTTTGACGAAGACGCATATCGACAAATTTCTCACAGAAGCAGAAAACGAAAAGTATCTGATTATGAAAGTAGCAGCAATAGTGGGTGTCTTCGGGGCGTGTCGCCGGGAGGAATTGTGTCAGATGACAATCGACAATATCGAATATTTGGGCACTTCGGTTGTTGTGACCATACCAGATACTAAAACGAAAGTGCCTCGGACTTTCAGTGTTGTTGGTGAATTCTATTGAAACTTTTTTAAAAAGTATATGGCACTCCGGCCACCCAACGCTGACCATAGACGACTTTTTCTTAAATATATGAAGAATAAATGTGTGAAGAATCCAGTCGGAATTAACATGTTTGGTAAAATGTCTGCCGACATTGCAGAGTTCTTGAATCTACCAAATCCTCAACTCTACACCGGACACTGTTTTCGTCGTTCAACGGCGACATTGTTAGCAGATTCTGGTGCAAATCTTACTACCATCAAGAGACATGGAGGATGGAAATCTTCGACGGTAGCTGAAGGCTACATTGAAAGTTCACTGGAACAGAAGGAGGAAATTGCGTGCCAAATACTTCCTACTGCTGCAACTACTAGCAAGACCACCAGTACTACCAGTAGTATTTCTACAGAAAATAGATGTGTCACACATGTTGACAGTAAAACCAACTTAAGTATGATGACTCCGCAGGGAATTACAATTTCAAATTGTTCTAATTTTACTATAAATGTTAATAGTAATAACTAGTTAAAATGTTGGTTTGTACTTATTTAAAATAAAAAGTTGTTCATGTGTTTGTTAAAACGTTTTATTAATTTTCAATACAAAATTTAAATAAACTTTGATTCACTTTTAACACTAGTGTTAAAAGTAACTTACTTTTAACACGCGTGTCAAAAAATATTTATTTACTTAGTAGCTGTAGAAATAATTATTTCGGTCATTTTAATTACGTATTTATTTATTTATGTATTAATTAATTTATTTATTCATTCATTCATTGATTTCTTTTTTTGTTTGTTTGTTTGTTGGTTCGTTCGTTCCTTCGTTCGTTCGTTTGTTTGTTTGTTTGTTTGCTTGCTTGCTTGCTTGCTTGCTTGCTTGTTTGTTTGTTTGTTTGTTTGTTTGTTTGTTTGTTTGTTTATTTGGTTCGTTCGTTCGTTCGTTCGTTTGTTTGTTTATTTATTTATTTATAAGTACACCACCCAACAGCCTAGACCATTAACAGGGTGAGAAAATACAATACAAAAAGACAAACATATACAAAATCGCAGTAACTAATATATAAAATCAGAAATACAATAAAAAATATTAAATGAATTTCGAATATAAACTGCAGACCAAATGAATGATCTACAAAATCAATCAATTTTATTAAAAAAACATTATTATTACATTGGAAGGCCAAGGAAAGCTTTCTTAATATCTACAAGCAAACATGTCAATGATAACCTATATGAAGATGTTTTCTGCTGATGGTGTCTATCCATGTCGTGGTGTTTTGCAGGATGTGCTAAACAATAGGTTTAATGTTCAGTTATTGGAAACGCTTTGAAAATATTTTGGAGTCTTGTTTTTATATAAAATTTTAAATAAAATAATTGATTGTCCCCAACTACTATCACTTATTAATTTGTATGTACCGAGATTACCAGGCAGGAATTTAAATATTTTTAATACTCCGCTAGCACATACTTACATTTTAGATTTTTCTCCGCATGTTTGCTACAAGGAAACTAAAAGCATGGCTGTTATCCACTACATTTTTTCTTGTGCAAATCCTTCAAAATGCTAAAACAAAAAATTTCCCCATGAAACACTTTTAAATGTGTTGTACACGGCAAGGTTCACGAGTTTTAAATATTTTTTTCACATTTGAAAGCATTTGGATAAAGTAAAATGACTCCCTTTGGTCTCATAGAAAACGTACTTTTAGTTTCTTTATAGCAAGAAAGGCATTATGTAATATACATTATTAACATGTATTTTATGCAAGTTGTTTCTGTAAAATGACTTTTAAGAGTAAATCACTAACTGTTTGCAAGTTCTGAACTAAATTTTCAAGTTTAAGAAACTATATAAAACAAAGATAAAGCAACCGAGTTATTAGCCAGATTTATGAATGGAAATGGCTGGGTAAACTTTTAGAGTTGTTAATTTGAAAGCAGTGGCAGAAAAATTACACAAATATGTTTCACGAGCATACTGAACCTCAATTTTCCATTAACTCAGTTTGCGATTCATCACAGGCATTTTCGGTAAACTTACACTGAGTTAAGTAACGACGGTAGTTGGTGAAATGCCTAAGATTACAATTAGAAATGTATTTGGACTCTAATTATATACAATAGTTTAAGGTGCTGATATTTTCGTTAAAATGAGCAAGCAAGGGTAACAAGACTGTACTCATAATAGTTGAAAATACACCGTAACAAATTTTGAGTAAAATTCCACTCAAAGTCATCACAATTGTTTCTTAAAACGAATGCATATCCGATTATGTTAAAATAATAACACAATTTGATGAGTAATGGTCCCTCAGTTATTTGTTAGCTAACTAACTAACTAAGCTAACGATGATGCGCACTTTAATTCAGTTACTAGCAGCGACCAGTTACCGAGGTCATGGCATAGCAAACTGTTCTTCCATTGTATTTTATTTTTTCAATGATATCTAAATAATCATAATGGGATGTACTTTTCATCAGTGGTCTAAGTAGTGTCCAACAGCGCGTGGAGTTGGCGTATTAATTTATGTAACCATAACATTACACATATGTACACATGGTATTGGTTAAAACTGTGTGTCTATGAACAAAAGCTTAGGTAATTTTACAGCATAAGCACACAATATAAATTAAATAAAGCGAGAGAGAAAAACATAAAACACTGTTTTAATTTGGCTGATTCTCCAAGTGCTCTCTGTAACTGGAGGTATTCCAACTCCAAATTTATGATCTCAACATTATATCAATTTGAGGCAGTCCATTTTCCAGAGAAAGGAATGTATGTTACATAGAGCAGCAAATGGAGTTTAGAATCAAGTTTAACTGTCTTGAAATCTCAAGATACTCGGAAAAAGATACTTATAATCTTAGGGACATAACTTATGGAATAAATTCAATAATTTGATAACTGTAATTATTGCAGAGAAACGTTGCAACAGATAAGCTAGAGATTTTAGTGGCTATGATGATTAATTTATTTTGCACTAGTCAGTCTGGACCACAAATAATTGGTTATCATTAATAATATCTTCGCCATTAACAGTTCCAGCTTCATAATACACTACAATAATCATTTATACATGCTGTAAGATTGCGTAATTCTCCATGATAATTTGGTACAAATAACTGTAAATATGTGCCAGATATTACACCAACAGTTCTATAAATATGGTCACAAAAATCCTGTAGGTTCTGCCTTCAATATATTTGTTCACTATTTTTTAATTATTAGAAAATAATACTCTTTTTTTCTTTTCTTGACGGATTTTAAAAATTGTTTTACCACTAAATTAATAAAAAAGTCCTTTATTAAAAAATCAATAGGGTCCACCTTCTTTACATTTGAAAAAAATGAGTTTTTAAGGAAATAAATCGAAATTTTTAGTGGTAATAACTAAAAAAATTTACAAAAATATTCAAATTTAGAATTTTTCCCATAATTACAAACAAAAAAGAAAACAATTTCTGCCAGTCGCGGCCTTCTAATTTTATTTTTAAAAATTAAAAAAAAAAAAACTTAATCCAGAAAATGTGTCAGAAAATTGGTCCTGCCATACGTAAAATGATCCGCTAATTCCAGAAATCTCAAAAAATACAGGGGGTCCCATTTAAAAATATAAATTTACTGTCATTTCCGGTCAAACCGGAAATGTCATGAAATACGAAATGACCTCAAAGAATTCATGACACCATTTAGTATAAATCCACCCAATTTCAAATTTTTATCAGCAGTTATAAAAAAGTTACAGCGTGTTCCCCGTTTCCAAAAACTAATTCTATTATATTGCTTTACCTTAATTAAAATTTTTAAAAAACTACAAAACGAAGGACACAACGGTGTGCAGACGTTATTACATGAAAATCTAACCATGAATTCTCGTCAATATTTTTTTTATTTTTCCTATACATTTTTTTTATTTTTGCAAAAATTTGTAGATTATAAGGCTATCTTTAATTATTTTATGGCGTTTAAACAGATTGTTATTTTTTTGTGAACATACCTATACTATGAATCTATTATAAAAATAAATTTAAAACATCATCACTTTCATTATTTGCCATTATAATTGTTCAGGTATCACTTGGCGTTTTGAAAACACACAGACAGATAGTAGTTCTAATTATTGTAATTCTTATAGGTATCTTTAAGATGACGCAATCACTTAATTTTAACAAAAAATCTAATTTACACATAAAATTAGATATACAGGATTAACTATGACTAAGTACAAATATTTTAAGAGGGGATAGAGAAAATTGAGAATTAACGGAATCGCCCTTCAAAAAAATTCCAAACTTATTTATAATGCAAAAAAATTTAACGCCGCCAACCAACCAACCAACAAGCAGTTGCAGTTTTGTGTTTTTATTCGGTTTTTAGTACCTTATTTTAATTTTGAACGATTTATACTTATTAAATAAAGGAATATGTGTCGGATGCAGATAATTTCTCGCGATATAGTTCGCCGGTTTGTTTTTCTAGGTTATGGGACAAGATTGACGCGGATGCATTAAAAGTTTTCTATTATCCATTAGTACCTACCTATTCCTTTCGTTCGATTTTCTTATAATAAATAGGCATTTTATCTAACTGTATCTACAGGAAGTGTCTTTTATCGGTAGTGAATGGTTGTAATGAGTGAAAATGTACTTTTGCCAGTTTGTAGCGAAATAATAAAAAATCAATGCAAAATACTGGAACTAACTGGATTAAGCATTACCTATCTATCAGGTATTATTCCTAATAAGAATGTTAATTTTTTTTATTTCTGTATTAGAAACGCTGCAAAAAGACGACCGCATGGTAGTTGATATTGTCATCTCAGTCGCCTTTTATTTAATTGTTAATGACCTACTAATGAAGATACTGGAAATATATAAACTGGGTTAAATAGATATATATTTTTAACATCAGTAACGTGTTCTCTTGTAGCATATAATGTACGATAGGCAGTAATTTATAAATAATTAATATACTGAGCAAATATTTAACTCTGGAAAGCTTAATATGGTGAAACGGTAACTGATCGATATATTTATATAGGACCGAGGTAATAGATACAGCAAATAGGATTTTCGGTCGGTGAGTTTGTCAAAAAGATTACGAGTAAGCGTGGGTTCGTCTGAGACAGTCAGTGATAACAGACGGAAAGGGGTGATTTGAATTGAGTTGTTATACAGAGCGATTCAGACCTTATTTAAAAAAAATAAATTAGTTCTTACAAATACAATTTTGTAAAAAAAATCAAAACGGGCCAAAATGATTTAAAAATACACTTCTGCACGGCACTGGAAACTGATACGGCAGCAAAACATGCAACCGGCGACTTGACAAAAATTATTCTATGCAGCGAATTGAACTGCTGTTGCCGCTATTGTTATTAATTATTAAAATAATTGGTAGCGGCTATGATACGTTTGCGTAAATTATCAATAGTAGATATCCACTTCGGTGCGATACAGTTCATTAAATATCCCCACAAAAAGAAGTCCAAATAATTTAAAATCGGTAGATCGTGGCGGCCATGGCACCTGTCCTCCTCGTCCAATTGATATTAATGATTAGACACGCTGTACATAGTACTGATATAATTGAGCCTCGTGTATGATATGCCACACTGGTGCAATACGTCGTGTACGCCTTGGACCTCCATCTCTTCCGTGATTCGGTAAAAGCAGCTGCATTTGGAAAATGTTTACCGAGAAATCGTTCTACTAAAGCATTTTCACATCGTCATAAATTAAAACGGTATCCAACAACTTACTATTGTTTACTTCATTAATACTGATTAATAAAACAAATTACAAACAAATCACGCCACAGGAGTTCTTACTTAATCTTACTTTTATCTTAGTTGCAGTTTTTATTTTTTAAATATTATTTGTAGAAAAACTATTCGTTTTAGACAATTTTTTTCATAAGAGTTATTCATTGCTTTTGCCATATCGGCACTTATAAGCCCAAGTGTGCTATTTAGAAAAAAATTTAATTATGCGTACTAAAGGCCAGTTCGAAAAATAATTTCCGATGTAAGTTTCTTGTTTTAGTGACTATTGCTGCTTTAGACTCGATTTACTGCCAAAGGGCTGAATTTAGCGGCTAGAATAAAGAGTGTGCCCTCTAGCGGCGCCTAATGGTACGTAATCTGCGTTAATCTTTTGCCAGATATGAGGCTGAAAAAATTGACCTTTGGCAAGCTGTAACTTGAAAACAATTGACATTTTTTTACTTTATCTTACTGAATCATCCCCTTAAGTTTTGTGATATAGATTATTCCTTTTTTTCATTGCCAATCATGTGAAAAACTGTACCGTGAATAAGTAAAATGGATTTATAAAAGAGTACTTTGGTTGTCAGTCGTCTTCATTCACGGCTATCTCACGAGTTCCACAGGGATCTGTATTAGGCCCTCTGTTCTTCAATATATTTATTAATAATATTGAAGACAACATTGGCATTGCATTATTGTACATTACACTGACGACTTAAAAATGTATCAGTGTATGAATTGTTTGTGTGATTGTGCAGTCCTCCAGTCCGCACTTCATTTGCACGTGGTATAATGACAATAATTTGCCACTTAACTTAAAAAATGTAGCGTTATCACTTTTTCATTAAATCAAAATAATATCACTTTTAATCACTAGCTCTAGGTGCTAACTAGAAACAACTACTAGGAAGATCACTGCAAATCTTAATGTGAATCATAAATTAATTTAGTCTGTTCTGAAGCATACCTGTATCACATACAAAGGGTTCAAGCCTTAATCGCGCAAAACCACTTGTGCCACTGGATTTTGAAAAAAAAATTAACAAAATTTTGACTTTACCGTTGGCATATTGTTTACCGACGAAGCTAATTTTTTCAGAGATGCTCCAATGAGTTTCCACAATAAACACGTTTGGTCTGATGAAAACCCTAATAGTCGAGGCAATGAAGCATTATGATAGCAAATCTTTTAGGATAGGACGTATCGAAATGCGGTTTTATGCATTCGCTTGCAACAATTATTTATATCATTCGTACCTACTTTGTACCTATTACAAACCGGAAGTTGCATTGCTGCAGCCAAAAATGCATGCAAAAAATGCATCTTTTGAGAGGCCTTTTGGCAAATTTAATAAATTCGTAACTAAGAGTCAGAATTGGCTCAAGTCGGGTACCCGGGGGTTTTCGAGGTCGTCGATCACGATTGTGATGTTCAAATTGACCCCCCGAATACCTGGAGCTCAGGAACGCCGACAAACGTCATCTCCGGGGACTATCCCGAACTTTATGCGAAAGTGGAGAGAAACTGGGCACCCTGGGTTTTTTTGGGTCGCTGAATTCGAATATACCATCGGCGAACACCCCACGGACACCTGGTGGGCCCCAACCTGGACGCGGACGTCATCTTCGAGAATTTTTCTGGATATATCGACAATAACGAACCGAAAATCGTTATGGGGGCTTTTTGTGTGCGCTGAATCCGAATTTTATGTTGAAAACGATCACCCGAACACCTGGTGCGCCCTAACCTGGCCCTGAGCGTCATCCCCGAGAATTTTCCAGACATAATTGAAAAAATTCACCCGAAAATCGTTACGGGAGGTTTTTTGGCTCGCTGAAATCAAATATGGCACCAACCAACACCCCACGGACACCTGGTGCACCCTAACCTGGCTCTGAACGTCATCCCCGAGGGGTTTCCAGACACAATTGAAATAGACCAACCAAAAATCGTACCATAATTTCATACATTCACTCATGGGTAACTCTCCCCCGGGGCCCTCAAAAAATGTGATTCAGTCCTGTAAAAACGACTGGTTGGTCTTTTTCAATTGTGCCCGGAAAACCCTCGGGGAAGACGTTCAGAGCCAGGGTAGGACGCACCAGGTGTCTGTGGGGTGTGCGTCGGTGCTATATTTGATTTCAGCGAGCCAAAAAACCCCCCGTAACGATTTTCGGGTGTTTTTTTTTTTAAATTTTGTCTGGAAAACCCTCGGGGATGACGTTCAGGGCCAGGTTAGGGCACACCAGGTGTTCGGGTGGTCGTTTTCAACAAACAATTCGGATTCAGTGCACAGAAAAAGCCCCCACAATGATTTTCGGTTCGTTTTTGTCGATATTTCCAGAAAAATTCTCGTAGATGACGTCCGCGTCCAGGTTGGGGCCCACCAGGTGTCCGTGGGGTGTTCGCCGATGGTATATTCAAATTCAGCGACCCAAAAAACCCCAGGGTGCCCAGTTTCTCTCCTCTCTCGCATAAAGTTCGGGATAGTCCCCGGAGATGACGTTCGTCGGCGTTCCTGAGCTCCAGGTATTCGGGGAGTCAATTTGAACATCATAATCGTGATCAGCGACCTCGAAAACCGCCGGGTACCCGACTTGAGCCAATTCTGACTCTTATTTACGAAATTATTAAATTTGCCAAATGGCCTCTCAAAAGATGCATTTTTTGCATGCATTTTTGGCTGCAGCAATGCAACTTCCGGTTTGTAATAAGTACAAAGTAGGTACGAATGATATAAATAATTTTTGCAAGCGAATGCAAAAAACCGCATTCCGATACGTCCTATCCTAAAAGATTTCCTATCATAATGCTTCATTGCCTCGACTAGTAATGGAAAATATTCTTCCTGGGCCTTACTTTTTACCAATAATTTAAACCGGTGCCTCCTACAGACATTTTCTTGAAAACGTTATACGTGAACTAGTCGACAAAGTTCCCTATGCGCTAAAACAAAGAATGTGGTAATGCACGACTCGGTTCTCCACAATGTAATGAGTATTGTAAATGAAGATCAAATACATTAATTTTGTTATTAATCGGTTTGAAATACAAAAAAGTGTAATGAAACAAAAAGTGAAGATAATACAATGGCGCAGATGATGACCTATTTTAGTCGTAATATTATAGAGGGTGACGTATTTTTTTGGCAAATAATAACCGGTGATACCTACACCTCCGCCTCTGGTAAGTTTCTTATGTCGATAATTTTTTTTCATACCTACCGTCATACTAAATGAGCACACCGAATTTAATTAAGTTATCTCAAGCGGTTTAGAAATTAAAAATTGATTTTTTTTTAATTTTTGAAGACCACATTTATATAACAAAAAAAACTTATTATTAGCCACACAATACGGCACTGGATTTTTAACCTCTATTTAAGATACATCCTGTATTTTATATTCTATTTGAAATGGCATTCAATTTTTTTTGTAGCGGCGAAACGCATCTACCTATACTGGTATTAAATCATCTACACTTTTATTTTTAAGCTTGTTTTGATTGTCGTTTGCATCAACAAATTACAGAAACGGGCGATTCTTTCAGTATTACGCAGTATGAGTAGCCGCGTAAAATATAGCATGCTTCCTCAATATTTCAAAGCGGATGAACCTGCCATGCTCATTCTTTTATAAGTTAAATATGAAATATGTTCATGTGAATAGAGAAGTTTGTTTGAAAGCATCTCGCAAACTGCAAAATATTCATGGATTTGAAATTGTAGTTGATCTCTTCATTTATCTTTCAGAACGAGTTCATGTTTAAGTACTATTTTAGAAAGATTACTCTGTCTTTAATGCATCGTATCAAACTGAAATTGGATGGATGGTTCTTTTAAGGGGCAATGCTAGATGCAAGTCAACTTGATCGTTCCGCTAAGCGCACTGCAACCGTCCGACTTCCTTTACATCTTCTTTCTTTGCCTGCCTTGTATCTCATCGCCTGATACTATTTGAACGTAAGCGGTTTCTTTAGCAGGCTTCAACTTAAATTTCACTGTCTTAGTTCTAAATTTAGTTACTATCGATTATTTTCAGAAACAAAGTGTATATAAATTAATGAAATAATTCACCGCTTCTAGGATACCCATGTATTTTGTTCTCTCTACCTTTTAAATCCTAGTTTCCTCGTGTCAACAATATAATTTAGGGCATCCTAGAAACTAGATATTTTTCAATAAGAAAATTGGTGCAAGCCGCATCAAACTGGGACCATTATTACGGGAATTATTTTTAAACTAGTTTCAAGATACCTAAAGAAGTCTCTTAATTTGAAAAGGAAAATGTTTAGGGATAAAGGCAATAAAAATAATATTACCAAAAGTTTTTTCAAAAAATGTTACAAATACTATATACATATCTCACAAAAAATTAAACTGTATTGCATTAACGTTGATATATAATAAATTTGAAATTAAATCGACATTCGAAATCATATACATACTTGTAAATTTTGATCTTTTAGTCATACTAATCTCAGAAATAATAAGGGTTCTAGATATGAGGAAAAGTTTTGTTCTTCCAGTTATAATTACGAGTAAATTTATTCATAATGTAAGCAACAATAACGGACGGATATTTTTCGGTTTTCAATTTTCACACCCAATATTTGTTTTTGTGTTTTTGATTTCCATCTGAAATATAATCCAGCTTAAAAAAAAACAAAAAAATTATTTTGTAGGTTTGACACCCTGTATATATTTAACAGGGTTCTAGAAATCTTTACATAAAAGTTCTCTCTTGAAATTTCATGGTTTCATTTTTCGTTAACGGTTCTGAACCATTTATGTAGAGACTATTAAAAATTCAAAAGTAATTTTTAAATACTACAAATTCACATCTGACGAAAGACTCGCAGTTCATTTAAGGTAAGTAAATAGAGGTTGTTTATAAGCAAGAGTGTTTGACAGTTTAGCGACAAATTCACAACTTAACTGGTCAAAGACTTTGAAACCAATCTCTGATTTTTGTGGTAAAACATTTTCTTCAATATTCGTCATTATTTGTCCTCAGCTATAATGCTCCAAGGTTATGTGTATAGATTTAAAAATTACCCTGTACATCAACATATTATTACTGTTTCAATCAAATGCGTTCGTTGTACTGCGATATTTTGTAGGTTGATACCTTTTGGATAGAAAAAGTGTAGTTTATGTGTTGTAACATCTGAACAACGACTTTAAAATTCTTGGATAGCAAAGTCAATATCTTGAGTAATGGTCTTATATATAATTTTTTACACTCTCGTCCTCTTCTTCGATGCATAATATGCATAGACTTGTTCCATTTTATTAATCAAAGGCTTCTCGTTGTAGGAGATTTATGAAGTTATCACAATAAATCAGTTTTACGATAATATTTATTGGCAAGAGAATAAATCTAGATAAGATTTATATCCGGAAAAGCATCAATATCGTCTATTGATTGTAGAAACAAGATAAAGCGTCAAGATCTGTTACTGACACACTTGCCACCTAATCCATCTACTGTTGCCAAGTTATACTATATGTATGAAAATTTCCATCCAATTGAAGTTGTTTGGGAAATGATGACCAGTTCGAAATAGCCGTTTACAATAATTAAGGTTAAATAAGTAAATAATAAATTAGCAATATTTGACGGTAATTAGAGACAAGGATAAATATCAGTCATCGTGGGTAGGTTGAGAATTTCCCCACAGAGTATTTCGTTCAGCATATATGGGAGATTTTTTACACTGGTTATATATACAAATCTTTAAATTAAGGAAGCTATCGATAATCTGCTGATCCCCTTCACGCCAAAGTGAGTGACATCATTAATATGATAAATCGAAAGTATCAAATTTTAAAACGTGATTAAATTAGAACGTACTAGATTTTTTAACGTCTGTCTTTTAAAATTTACTATTGACAACTGGATGTTATACACGGCGATAAAATATATTCAATCCTCGTCGCTTGTGAATTTAAACTTATTTACCAATCAAATATTATTTATCTGGCTAATGCCATGTAGATTTTACTGGAAAAGTCTGTTATGTAATGTATGTAAACGCATTGCAAGTTATTCTGACAAAATTAAAGTAACAACACATTTGAAGAACCATGTGTCGTCCAGACGCCTTTCTTATAAGCAATTTTCCAGAGAAACCCAAGTTACGTACGTATTTATAAAAGTATACGAACCGAAAAATCTCCCATGAAAGTACGTTATGACTAAGATATGTCTATAGGGTTTACAACAATGTACTGACATCAATACGCGAAGACATTACCAAATTTGGTTATTCCATTAAATGAGTTCAGAGATATTAATCTTTATTTGAAATATTTGATCCCAGTTTGAAAGCCTGTAATAGGATTTGTAGTTTTCTCTAAAATATTTAATATATCAAAATATGAAGGCTGCTAAATGACGCCCAGGAAGACCACCGTTATTCGAGGCGCAATGCCGACCCTAGTAGCTGTAATAAAATAGGAATAGAGGAACTGAATTCATCATATAAGGAGGCTGGGTATCGAAACTGATCCGTTCCCCACAAAGCCTAGCCTGAGTGCAACAAGGACAGATCAAAGAATTTCAACTAAGGCTAAAAATGTACAAGTTAAGGGCACCGACCAGTTACCTAGGTCACAGCTACAAAATCCGGACTATCACTGTAGATAACAGCACCGGCTTTAGCTTCAAAACCACTATTCCAAATATCACGTAATAATTCTTCTATAACGACTTTTTCTTTTTTCTGTGTTAATAATCAAAACTTAAAAGTGTGTAATACGAAACTTTTCTGATTTCAATTATATTCTCCCACATGTCAAGGGAAAACTAGTTTTCTATGACCTCTCAATCTATATTTAAAACAAAAACTACTAAACAAAGTGGTCTTTATAACAAAATCTCGTATCTTTGTCAGATATAAAATCAGATCTCTGCATTGCACGTTACCATGCTCTTCTCTGCTTTTGGCCCACTGGCAAACAAATAAATAATTTTTCCAACGCGTTAAATTGCAATATTTTGAGACCCTCTACATGCAGTTGCTATGTGTCGGTTCTTAAGCGAAACTTCCTGTATATTTTTTTATTCGTGGATTACATAATTTTATCAGGCATTGGGTTTAATCGTCCTATCTTCACTTCACAAATTTAGTTATTAATGAGACACCTGTGTATTCAGGATTATAGGGTCCACTGAAGTATTTATTAAGAAAATTGGATTTTTTCAGCTTCTCCATTTCCTGTGCAAATCTGTTTGAAAGAGGAATAAGAGAGAAATAACGTTTCACAACAAAGGATGCTGAATATTTTATTTATTGCCTTTTGGGATGAATGAAAGTGAAATACAAAGGCCTCCACGAAGGGGTCTAAAATAATAAGAAACGAAAAGTGTGAAATTTATTAGATAGGCGATAATGAGCAATAAAGAACCCTAATTGCTTCATTATGTCACACTTTGTTTATTTAATTCGTTTCGTAAGGAACAAACAAAACGAGATTTTAATATAACTTAAAAAAAGAATATTACTATCACCAAACTTATTAACAATAGCAAAAGATAATCGTGTACGGCAGGACTATCTAGGGTCTTTAACATATTATTACGGAAGCTCACCTACCTTTTAGTTTGTTAATTATGTTTCTGTTTACGTTATAATTTATAATCCTTGTGATGCCTTAATTTTGACGTTTTCTGGAATAGTCCAGGCTTTATTCTATTCAATTCTCGACACGTTCTCGATGTCACAGAATCCTAAAAAGATATATAAGCGGTTGGGTATTGCCGCTTAGTTCAGTTTATACTGAGCCGCCAAACGCGAGTCATATACCAGTGCCAGAAACGTCAAAGTAAAGCGTTGACAGTTGTGAAATTTGTTAGAAGGATATTTCTTGTATAATCAAGAATGACAATAAAGTTTGTTTGTCTACGTGACCTGTTTCCACGCTAACCCAACATAGAGGTTACATTTGTGTCAGACGTGGAAGGACAAAGAAGAAGTTTGGAGTAAACGAGTGAATGCCTGTAACGAGATCTATAGCAACAGAAATGGAGGAACCATCGGAGGAAACAGTTAATGGAAATGATGAAAGAAATGAAGAAGAGCCAAGACGATATGAGAGAAAATTTAAAAAAGGAAATTAAAAATAGCCAAGCTGAAATGAAAACTAACGAAGACGAAATGATGAAAAAACGAGAACAGTCAAGAAAAAATGAGGAACAGTTTAGAAGAATTGAAAAATAATCAAGAAGTAAATAATAAAAAAGAAGTAATTAAGATCAATCTCAAAGAGTTTGAAGAGACCGTTGAAGAAGAAATTAACCTCTTGAGAAATGAGATGCAAGACAAGATCCAGGTTGTAGAATGTGTTAATAAGTTACAGAGTGAATTCGCCAAAGCACAAGTCGTAGACGAAAGTATAATCAAGTTAGACCATGAAGTTACAAATCTAAAGTTACAGATATTTACCAAGAGGTCCATTAAAATTGAAGGTAGTTGCTTCCATCTTTAAGGAATAAGCCACCAACGTTTGATGGAAAGGTGTCATGGAGTACTTACATGAAACAATTTGAAGCAGCTGCTTGGCAAACAACTGGTCAGAAGGAGAAAAGACCACCTCACTAAGCTATGGGGATATTAAGAACACTAGCTGAGGATAAACAAACGGACTATCAAACGCTGAAGAGTGCCTTAGGAATGAGGTATGGCGTGGCTCATCTACAACACGTTTACCAAGCGCAATTAAAAGGCCGAAGACAACGCTTCGAAGAAAATCTGCAGCAATTTGAGGCAGATATAGCGCGAATGGTGATGCTAGCCTACCCCACCGCACCGGTAGAGTTCCAAGAACAGTTAGCAGTGAGTAGAACAGAACTTCAAGACCATACAAACATTCATAAAAAAGTAATAAGAAAATCAAAGTATGTGAAAAGCATAGAAAAAAGGACAATCATTAAGCATATAGGCATAGATTTAAGTTTAGTGACAGTTTCTGAGCGAAAATTCAGTTTCCAAAAACTTCGTATAAAAAGTCCTAAAAGTAAAACAAGAGAAACTAACAAGTAACGTGATTAAATTATGTTTACCCAGAAAATAAATGTTTGACGTTTAATAATTTTTACATCAGTCTATTGTGAACTACTGATAAATGATATAAACGGACGAATAGTCAATAAAACTAAAATTAAAGTGAACTAAAATAAAAATTTTCATAAAAATAAAAATTGTGGACTACAGTGCATTTAAAATTAAAGTGAAATGGTTAGAAGAAGAATCAACAGTGAGTTATCAAGAACGAGCAACACGAATGTGCAGAATAGCCAGTAGAACTAGTCATGGACAGCACCATGTAGTGTTGAGGAATGGAGGAGAGACAGTCCAAAATTAGCAGCAACACAGAAATTGGAATTCAACATTTCGATGATACAAAAGGTTAGGTAATAACAAATATCAGCTAATAATATAAAGGGTTGCATATCTCAAACTTGGCCATGATAAAATATAAATTTGATTGAAACCCAATTATTTCAAAGTGATTACTGAAAACATTCATTTCTCTGAACATTTTTTTAAAAAGTGCACAAATTTTTTTTTAATTTTATATATAGAAAATAAACAAGAAATTTTCAATTTTTCAAATTAATATAAAAAGAGAATTCTCACATTTAATTTTAATAGTTTTTAAGACACCTGATGTGTAAATTGTAAGAATTTCAATTTTTATGTAATATATGGCAATGTGTTAACAGTTTAAATTTATTTTTCATTAACTAATCTATAAAACTGAAAATAAAAATATTATAAAATAAAAAAAAACAAATAATACTTACATATGAAATACATATAGGGTGATATAAATATTTATAACCGCAACCTGAGAAAGAAGTCTAGCTCTAACAAAATTGTTTCTTAAATATTAAAATAAGCAACAACAGGTAAATATAATATAAATTTTATTAATGGCGTCCAACTGAATAAATTTTAAGAATAAAAATAACATTATTTTTCAAAAATAAATAAAAACATAAACAAAATATAATCTTTAAAATTCTTTTAAATTAAATGAATTTCAACAAAATAAAGCAGTATTAATAAAAAAATAGAAATTAATTTTTAAAAATTCAATTCCTTAAATCAAATTAAATATAATTCCATAATAAAAAAAATATATAATTATTATATTATACATGTCACTTTCCAACGAGAAAGTAAGTTTCACGTATACCTTCAGTTACAGCGTAAGGTTTATATTACCTCAGCCAAGCAAAACAAGAATTCGTATATGTAAAGGAGGTAGCAATGCTTTATACACAATTGACAAATACAAGGAAACGTTCCTAGCGAGGACTGGTTCCTTTCCTCCATTTTGCGACATGAATTCTTATTAACATGTGTGCTGGAATTTCTCTGTGTGACACACCACACGTTCAAGAAAGTTTAATTACTTACTCTGCCAGCTCTGAATTAAGCGCGGGGGTATTAATAGAGTTGCACAAAGTGCAGTGTTGAATTTGGATTGGTGCGGTCTCACCGGCGTCAAGATGTGTCTTTCAGTTCCTTCAGTGCAACGAATTTGACGGAGAATATGATTAAATTGTAGAGGGAATTCTAATTGCTACTCATGGTGCTTGAAACACATAAGGCAACAAGTATAAGCAGATAATTTAGGTTTGTGTTACGATGCGATGAAATCAGCCGCTGAAAATACATAAAAAATTAAGAAAAAAATTCCTATGGCGAGCTACTTGTATTTTGTTTTAGAAGCTCAGAGCGCCAATGACAATTCTTTAAACCAAATTTTAGTCCTATTTTTTATAAAATATACAGGATGTTCAAATCTTATCTAAAAAAAAATGTTTGAATGCACAGGAGACTCTTACAAATACAATTTTAGTTTGACATACCTGTTACAACACAACTTTGGGCTCGTCATACCCAATTTGTACAAACCATAGAAAAAGATATTGTAACACCCTATTTTTTCCTGATGTATGCAGAAGAATGACACGCTCTTTCAAATGGCATGGTCAAAATTGGGGATTGCTGTTTAAAAAAATGTTCGATAACGTCATATCTCGGACAACGATGACGTTACAAATATGGGTCGTATGTCAAAAAGTGCCTTTTTTAAAAACAAAATGGACATACCAGGAAATTTTTTCGAAACCTCAATTTCAAAAATAATGAATTTATTCGTTACTTTTCGAAAGCGCTGTATATTATTAAAGTGTCCTCCTTACTATAAATATTATTTGGTAAAATTTACATGAAATCTATCCATAACCAAGTTTGTTGTGGAAACGTATCGCCTACAAGTGATTGCTATTCCATGCTTCCCTTAAGTTTAAAAACGAAGTTTACAGAAAGTAGTTTGCCGGAGTACACTTCTTATCGTTCTGGCAGGTTTAACAATAAAAGTCCGGAAAGCTTGACAGCTTAAGCACTTTTAAAGTATTGTGTGATATATTCTAATAAAAAGAAATAAGACGGGACGGTATAAGCATATGGTTGGTAGTTTAGGAGATGGGATGCTACTGAAAGTTTAATACTTACAACTTTAAACTTTTACAACAGTGAATTTCTCGGAAATTTTCCGTGCAAAGGCCATGACAATAAAATTTTCTCTTAAACTACTAACAAAGTGTCTCAGACAATGTATCCAGGCTGTCCAAATATTTTGTGTATACAGTTGTTGGTCGAGTCAATTTCCGAAACGTTTTTATTAGTGTTGGCTGAGGCAACAAATCTTACAAAATTTTAAAAAGTATTGTCTTGTTTTAGAAAACCGTTAGAGGTATAGAAATGGTCAGTTTAACATAATAAGTAATATGTAATAGATGAAATACGTCAAGCAGAATCCGAGTTATTTCAGTCATATGGCAGTGAACTTATAATTAGTTTTAGTTCAGCGGATCTGAACCCAGACTTAAAAAACTTTAAAATTATAATTTAAACATATATCTATCATGTACAAATATGGTAATGGAAACAAAATTAATATACGCATCCAGAAAACTAATTAAAAATATTTAATTGCACGCCGCTGAAATCTGGTCTACTGTGATGGAGTAGCAATGCAAACTGGCACATGTCGCACGAAATAAACTTCTGTGATTAAACCGACACCAGCGCAAAAAAGCAGTGTTTTTACTTTAAAATAAACTTAGAGATAGATAGATCTGACCAAAGTGACGTGTCTTTCAAATGAATAAAGTTTTGTTACACTAATTTAATTTTATCCCTCGACTTGTACACACATTTGAGCACGCCTTATCCAATTTTGCCATACTAAAGCGAATGTTCCCCCTGGTTGCTATTATTGTAAACGCTGCAGCTATGATACGGTCGCGTAAACCCTCGGCGGTTACCACGGTACACCTCATTTTTTAAATGGTTCCACAAAAGGAAGTCAAGCGGTTTTAAATCAGGTGCCCGCACATGCCATGCTACCGGACCACTCCATTCAATTCATCGTATTTCGTGCATTTGATGGAGATAATCTCGAACATCTAACCGAAAGTGAGGAGGTGCCCCATCATGTACCAGCACCACATGTGTTGTCGGACAGCTTGGGATACATGTTTAAGAAGGGTGGGCAGGTCATTGTGAAGAAATTCGAGATATTGTAAAACATCCAACCCATTGGGCAATATGAATAATCCAGTTAGGTGCTTATCAACAATTACTGCCCTAAAACATTTAGTGAAAAACGATGTTGGAAGTGGTACCATTCAATTTGCGTGCAGATTTTCATGTTGGCAGCTATAATCTGGAAATGATAATGAATCACAGACAGGATATTCTTAAAATATTAAGACAGAGATCAGTTTTTTTTTTTTGATGAAAAGGTGTAAAGTGGCGTAATTAATGATCCTAAATTTTTAAAATATTATGAAATTTGTCAATTTATATTAAAAAAAAGGATTGCGGTGTGACATCATCATAGATTCTTTCAATTTCATCTGCCACAAACGAATTTCTTACAGTTTCTCGAGTACAACGGTAGGTATTCAATATTAGGGGTTTTCGGTTTACTGATTTTAAGATAGATGGCGTTTCTTAAACGGTTGCAAGTTAAAGCAAAGTGCGGCTTTTATTTATGACAGAAATTATCCTTCATTATTATTTCAGCATAGGCATATCTTTCAAAGCATTGCAAGCCTATATTAATGAAGAAAATCGGAAGGATTTTGATTGAAGAGATATAAGATTTTAACGAAATAAAACATAATCAATTTTCTGGAAGCCGCTGATGGAACTCATGATGAAGGACAATACATTCATATTATTATTCCGTTTACAAACACCAAGATATCATGAGATTTTTTTTATCACAAATGGAAATATTGAAGGAGAATATAGTGGAAATTATCATTTTCGATTTTTTGTGGGGTACAGAAATTGAAAATGCGTCAAGCATCCAGTTGGCATTAATTCTTTTGGAAAAATGCCATGTAATTTAGGATTGTTCATGGGTCTTCAAAATCCTCAACAATATACAGGGTGTCCGGAAATGATGAGCAAAAAATTCAGGGGATAATTCTAGACCGATGCTAGAGATTTTTTGCTGCTTAGTGTATCCATCTGACTATTGAAACAATCGATTCTCCTACCTCTTATATCTAAAAAAGGTATACCTTATAGAAGTCGTTAGGTGTAACAGTTTTCGAAATAATTTTATTTTTAATATTCAGTGCACCGATTGAAAACTGTTATCGTTTCCGTTAAAGTGCCTTTTCTACTGAAAATACAGCAAAATATTACTGGAAAAAGTTGTTCAGAATGGTAAATTATGGAGATGTACAAAATTAAAAAAAAATCGGCCTGCTTTGATAAAAGCTTTGTGCTTTGTTGAAAAATGGTGTCATCATACCTCGCCGATCTCCTTGAAATTTTGAACGTCTCTATAATTTATGATTCTGGACAATTTTTTCAAGTAACATTTTGCTGTAATTTCAGCAGAAAAGGCACTTTACCTGAACCAAAACAGTTTTTACTCGGTGCACTGAGCATTTCAAATAGGATTATTTCAAAAATGGTGTCATCATACCTCGCCGATCTCCTTGAAATTTTGAACGTCTCTGTAATTTACGATTCTGGACAATTTTTTCAAGTAACATTTTGCTGTAATTTCAGCAGAAAAGGCACTTTACCTGAACCAAAACAGTTTTTACTCGGTGCACTGAGCATTTCAAATAGGATTATTTCAAAAATGGTTACGCCTACCGACTTCAGCAAGGTATACCTTTTTCAAATAAAACAGGTAATGGAATCAATTGTTTTGATAGTCAGATGGATACATTAAGATGCAAAAAAGTTCTGTCATTTAAAAGATACATGGTGTGCCACAATTGGCGCTCTCTACTAGTGACGTCAAAATTAGAAACAAATTTGAATTTCTCGCCCGCAAAAACCCCAGATTTACAAATTAGTAGCATTTATTTTCGGTCTAGAATTATCCCCTTAATTTTTACTCATTATTTCCGGACACCCTGTATAGGGCATTTTTTACGTAGATCATCTGCGTCGTTGCTTGCAAATTTAGGAGTAGATTTATTAACTGTTAAAAGACATCCTTATATATTTATGAATTATGTATTTATGTATTTAACAATGTTCACTCATTTCTATTCAATCAAGATATTCACAGTTACAATACACGTCATAAACACGACTTTTATATTTCATTAGTTAATTTTAATGTAACCAAAATGTCTCCAAATTATATCGGGCTAGAAGTATTTAATCGTCTTCCAAATTATTTAAAATCGACTGAAAACATAAAAAAGTTTAAAAAAGATTTAAAAATTTATCTGATAGATAAGGCTTTTTATTCATTGTCAGAGTACATGTAATTTTATATGTATATGTGCATTAATCTCTTAAATGTCCCGATCTGTTGATATTTTATATATGTACTGACTTTAGAAAATATATTTTATGTATATACGTATGTTTCTAATTCTTATTTTTATTATATGTAATTTATTGTTTTATCTTAATGTGTGTATGTTTTGTACTTTGAATACAGTTAAACTGTATTCACTATTTTGTGACTATTCCTATACAATGTATATTGTCGATATGGAAAATAAACTATTATTATTATTATTATTATGGCGGTTGGCGCTCTGAACCAGTGGCAGAAAGCTATATAAAAGATTCCAAAGAAAATAAGAAGACAATATTTTGGGTAACGTTTCAGGCATTTATGAACCTTCAACAAGTTCAAGTACTCGGGAAATAAACTTACTTTCTAAAAACAGCCCACTTATCATCTGCCGGAATTAATTTAACAAATTGTTTAGAAGTTGTAATTAATGTTCACAATAAATAAATATTTTTTTATAGTTAATAATAACAAGCAAACGTGGTGACTAACTTTATTTTTGTTTATATTTTGCTTTAAAATTTGGGTGTTATTATGAATTCATAATGGCACTGAGTGTTATGGAGGCCATAATGGCATCTAAATGAGGATGCTAAGTGTCATAATGACGTCGTCGTAGATTAATAGTACATTATACTATAAGGGAGAGAAATGCGTTATTTTGGCAGAGGTGCAATTTGAAGCCCGAGGGCTACAATGCACCGAGGACAAAATAGCATCTCTCCCGAATGATATATACTATTTTTTCCACGGTCTCATTAATTTGAAAACACATATTTTGTCATTATGAAGTAAGTAGCACCAGAATTATTGTATTCGGATTTGTGCATTTATTTAATAGTCGTTGAGTTATTGTCATAACTACAAAATAAACAAACAAAAAGAATTGTCAAATTAAGGTGCTAGTTTGGTTTAGTTTAAAGTTTGTTTAATGCACAATGAATAATTGTGAGTCGGAAAAGATTGTGGAGGCCGCAAATATTGCAATAAGCAATTGACTGCCTACGAAGTCAAGATCTTTATACGATATAGCCTACAATCGGTTCAAAAAGTGGTGCGCCGAGAAAAATGTTCAAGTATACAGCGAGAATGTTTTGTTGGCATACTTCAGTGAAAATGCAAAGAATTACAAGTCTTCCACATTATGGGCGCAATATTCTATGGTTAAGTCATGCTTGATAATTTACGACAACATAGATATAAGCAAATTCCCCAAGCTGATCGCATTTTTGAAAAGAACCGGTGACGGATATCAAGCGAAAAAATCGAAAATATTGACCGAGGGTGAAATCGACCGTTTTCTATCAAGTGCAGATGACAAAGAATTCTTAATGATTAAGGTAAGCTTACTTTTGTTGTTAGGTATTTTAATTATAAAGTATTTTGATTTTTTATAGGTTGGATTAATTCTGGGGATTGCCGGAGCTTGTCGAACTTATGAACTAGTCAATTTAACTGTAGATGATATTGAGGATGTAGGCTCTTCCTTGATTGTAAAAATTACAAACACTAAGACAAAGATTCCACGAACCTATCTGGTTACCGATGTGGGAAATATGCTTGAATTGTTTCCAAAATACCTGTCCCTTCGTCCTCCCCACGTCAAGCATAAGTGCTTTTTTTTGTACTACAAAGCAGGAAAATGTAGTTCACAGCCAGTTGGCAAGAATACCATGGGAAAAATTCCGAGTGTAGTACCTTCCTATTTAAAATTACCTGATGCTGCATGTTATACTGGTCACTGCTTACGAAGATCTTCAGCGACATTACTGGCAGATGCTGGTGTGGATATCACGACAATAAAGCGTCATGCTGGTTGGAAATCAACGACAGTCGCTGAGGGTTATGTCGAGAACTCCATTGAAAATAAGACCAAAATTGCTAATCAGGTTTTAGTAGGTACCACTACTAGCGCAATCACAAAAACTGTAAATGTAAGCAAAAGTAATATTCCTTCTAATATTAATTTTGAAAATTGTACAAATGTAACATTTAATTTAAATGTCAATAAATAATTTCAATGTTCTTTTTTTTTGCATGAAAAACGTTCTCCATAATGCAAACTCCCTTGGGAGCATTATACTCCATTGGGAATAATAGACTACTTCTGTTTTAATTTTGATGTCATAGAAACTGATTTCTACTCCCGACCGTGGAAAAACAATTTTTCATATCTGCATGATAAAATCAAGTGAGAGAAACAGAATAAATTAATGGTTAAATTACTGATCTAAGAATTTCTTGTAACATTTGTAACTTTGAAGTTATTTTTTTAATAAATTTCTTGTTTACAACAGTTATTGTTAAATTGCGACTACATTTGAACACCTTTAAAGCCTCTTTCATAAAATAATAGCCACATTTTGTTTTATTTTACAGTAGTTGGTTCTAACATTGTTACAGTAGAAACAGCTCCTCAGACAATGATCCGTACATCCAATGCTGCCAAACGGTTCCTAACTAGTGACAAAAGATATAGTGGTGACTAGTCAGCTTTGCCATGTTTGTGTAAAGTGTTTTACTAGAACAAATTCGAACAGCCATTTCGTGAATATAACATAACGTTTAAGACAGGATAAATAGAATATTCAACATTTTTGCTTAAAATTCTGTCAAATCACAGGCTAAATCACCTTTAAAACAGATTTCTGGCAATGTATCGGAAGAGCATTTTTACGAAATTAGAGTAAAGCCGTTTTAATAAAATTTCTAGTCTAACCGTTTGCAGCTTTGGAAACAAAAAGTTTGTACGCAATACAATGTATGGTCCACAGCCGAAAGGCTAATAATATATTGGCTTACCACGCCAAACTGATGGCCGGGCAGGTGGAAAAAAGAATGTATTTCATTTGGACCTTGGCATGTGTTTTCGTTGCCTGAAAATGAATGTGTAGTCCTTTACGGAATAAGATTTATTTTCGTACATCGTCGCTTTCCGCATGTTTTTTTAGAACAAAGAATAATATATTCACAGCAAGAGTAACGTTACATAAACGTTTAAATCCGCCTTCCTTTCGTTCTTTCTATATCTGTCAAAGTATTAAATTTATAATAATATTTTTCATATGAAGACATTTTATACAGGGTGTCTCAAAATAGAAGGCCATACCATTAATCATATATTCTTTGGACAAAAATGCGACTTTCCTTATGCCATTTTTTATTTGGACGTCTCTGTTTCAATATACAGAGTGTTAAAGTTACATTTTAAAAAACTATTTTTGTTAATAATCCAATTGTCTTCTAAGATACACACTTGAAATTTTGCACGTACTTTTATCTTATTGCGGCATACTTATCATGCAATTTTGGTGAAAATAATTGAAGGGCTAATGGAGATAACTGAGGGATACAGTACTCTTTATCTCCTCCAATTATTTTTAAGTACGCCTATGCAGCTTTTTCTTGAAATATCAAACGTAGAATTTTCTTCTGATCATTTTACCTTTTTTGTAATTTTTTATTTAAATGCCTCGTTTTGGAGAAAAATGGCAATGTGTAGTGTCCATAAATCTATCATTCACTACCATTTTCATGTGAAACTGGAATTTTGTGGATATACCTGTTATTACAATACCTTGGCAACTTAGCAAATCGTAATACTTACTGCATCCCTCAGTTACCGCCATTCACCCTTTGATTTCTTTCACCAAAATTACATGATAAGTATGCTGGAATAAGATAAAAGTACGTGCAAAATTTCAAGTGTTTATCTTATTAAACAATGGAATTATTAACAAAAATAGTTTTTTAAAATGTAACTTTAACACTTTAAAAATAAATTATTATTATTATTATTATTATTATTATTATTATTATTATTATTATTATTATTATTATTATTATTATTATTATTATTATTATTATTATTATTATTGTCATTATCATTATCATTACCATTATCATTATCATTATCATTATCATTATCATTATCATTATCATTATCATTATCATTATCATTATCATTATCATTATCATTATCATTATCATTATCATTATCATTATCATTATCATTATCATTATCATTATCATTATCATTATCATTATCATTATCATTATCATTATCATTATCATTATCATTATCATTATCATTATCATTATCATTATCATTATCATTATCATTATCATTATCATTATCATTATCATTATCATTATCATTATCATTATCATTATCATTATCATTATCATTATCATTATCATTATCATTATCATTATCATTATCATTATCATTATCATTATCATTATCATTATCATTATCATTATCATTATCATTATCATTATCATTATCATTATCATTATTATTATCATTATCATTATCATTATCATCATTATTATTATTATTATTATTATTATTATTAAATGTTTGTTGGGAAGGCATTGTTCTCTCAATCCATTTTAGATGCATAGATACTTCATTTCCTCATCTGAGACTTAAACTTCGTTTACATTATTCATAAATAATTAACACTTGAAAGCGGTGTCTGCCTTCTTGTCGCTTAATAAATAAAAACGTAAGTTAATAATCCAGCTTAAATTGACGAAAGCGACTGCCAAGCATTGTTTGACGTTATAACGAGATCAAACACGACACTAGCTAGATAATTAAGTTTCAGTTGCCGGCGCAACTGCAGCGGGGGTTCTCCGAATCGAATTCATTAAAAGTGAAAACTAGTTAAATCTAGCAATGATTAAAAGGCCAAAGGGAGCAGAAAACTTATGCACGAGCCTTTTGATCTAACTTGATTAAGCACGAGCCTTTTGTGCTCGTCAATTATTTTATTACACGTGAGTTGGACTAATCGAGCGATATTTGTTGGAAGTTCATTGTTGAGAGTTGAAATAAAAATGTATTGCAATGGAAAAATTGCATTATTTAGATTTTCCTTGGTGTCAACCGTAAATATAGAACTCTTCCATTGGACTTATCGCACATAAGAAAAACGTCGCCATCTATTGATTTAGTTGGATGTAGGTTTATTAGCGATTCTTTTACACTGTATTTCATTGTTATTTATGTTCCTCCATCTGTCACACATAATGAATTTGAGGCATTTGTTGAATTCTTAATTTCTAATGAAATATTCACTAATGACAAAAAGTTTATGATTATTGGAGACTTCAATGCTCCATTATATGTTAATGATACAGCAGATGTTAAATCATTACTAATTAAGCAATTCTCTGATATAACTAATGCTAAACAATTCAATAATATTTTAAATTGTGATGATCGTATGTTAGACTTAGTTTTCTCTAATCACGATTGTAGTGTTGACAGAAATCATATGCCCTTAGTATCCGAGGATTTATATCACCCATCGTCTATAGTTTCATTTAGGGCCGTACTGTCGCATGTAACTAATTTTCCGCTAGCGAATAGAGACCCAAAAGTTTTAAATTTTAGAAAAGCCAATAATATATACCGCAAAGAGAAGGCACATCGCGATTTTAAGATACATAGGTCAAATTACTTTCGTAAAAAATTTGAGAACCTTCGAAGATTAGTAAAATCACAAATTAAAGACGCGTATAATCAGTATGTTGTGCATGTTGAGAATAATATTGAACGGGACCCATCTGAATTCTGGTCATTTGTTGCAAATAAAAAAGGTCATTCACATATTCCTTGTGCTGTTTCATATCAGGATTTAACTTTTACTAAACCCCAAGATGTTGTGAATTCTTTTGGTGACTTTTTTTATAGCGTATATCAGAAATCTAATCCTCGTGGGATATCAAACATGGCAAACGTATGTGTCAGCATCTTTACTGACAGTACCTAGAGTTACTAAATTTCATGTTATTGCTGCTTGTAAAAGGCTTAAAAACAAAATGACAGCAGGGGTAGATGGTATACCTAGTTTTCTCGTGAAGGACTGCATATATGTGTTGGCCGAACCGTTAGCGTTTATTTTTAACCTAGTATTAGATAGCTCTATATTTCCTGATATGAGGAAAATAGCTAGAGTATGTCCAGTTCTGAAGAAAGGCGACCCGGCATTAGTTAATAATTACAGACCTGTGTCCATATTATGCAATTTTTCAAAAATGTTTGAAATTATTGTTCACGATGCATTATTTAATGATATTAGGAACAGTCTAGCCCCTGAACAGCATGGTTTTGTTTCTGGAAGATCTTGCATGACAAACCTCGCTTGTCTCTCACAATACGTCTGTAAGCATTTGGATCGGCAGGAACAGATTGATGTTGTTTATACTGACTTTAAAAAAGCTTTTGATCAAATCGACCATTATATATTGTTGCATAAACTTGAATGAGTAGGTATGACGACTCATTTGCTTTCTCTTTTCCACTCGTATTTGATTGATCGCCAGCAGTTTGTAGAAATTGAGGGTTTCAAGTCGCCAACATTTGTCCCTTTATCAGGTGTGCCTCAAGGATCAAATCTTGGACCACTATTTTTCTTAATCTTTATAAATGATTTGATCATGCAGATTAAATGTGGTAAATTGATTTATGCTGATGATGTGAAAATTTTTACTAGGATAAGGTCTTTTGATGACTGTCTCTACAGAATAATATAAACATCATAGTAGACTGGTGTACCCATAATAATTTACATCTTAACGTAGACAAATGTAATGTCGGTAGTTATCATAGAAAGCGTGACCCAATTTCTTTCAATTACAATATTGATTACACCACTTTAACAAGGCTTGATGAGGTTAGGGACTTGGGAATACTGTTTGACCATAAATTCTCATTTGTACGGCATATTGAACTGATGACTTCCTCTGCTTTTAAGGTTCTGGGTTTTGTCATCCGTAATGCCAAACATTTTACTAACATTAATGCTATAAAGTTATTATATTACTCGTTTGTTCGCTCAAAACTGGAGTATGGTGCATTGATTTGGTCACCCATATATAACTGCCATATAAGTAAAGTTGAATCTGTACAGCGTCGGTTTCTTAAATTTCTCTCATTTAAAGAAGATCATCAATACCCACCTAGAGGATACGATCATGAGTTGTTGTTGTCTAGATTTGGTGAGATATCGATGAATAACAGGCGAATAATAAATACTATCAATTTTTTATATAATTTGCTGCATAACAATGTCGATTGTCAGCTGTTACTCCAACAGATTGACTGGTTAGTTCTGCGTGCTGAATCCAGACAATCTGTAACGTTCTATAATCATGGCATCAATACCAACATAATGCTTTATTGTCCTATATATAGAATGTGTCGGGACTTTAATAATCTATGCCGTTCTTGTGATATAAACACTTCTCTCACTACAATTTTGAATACCGCAGTGCCTAGATTATTATAGTGTTCTAGTTCTGATAAGTTTCTCATAATTTTTGTTTCTTTTGTTTATATATTTTTTTTTATTAGCCTTCTAATTTTATATTATCATATTTTTCTATAAATCTTTTGTTATTTTATAATTTTAAGCTGCATATATGAGGTAGTGTTATTTAGTATTTCCTATGCATTGCATTATGCCATTATGTAATAACAACATACAGCGCCTAATAAAAAGAATTTCACTCCGAGAAAAAATAAAATGAAAAAGTGATGTAGGGCGATGAAGCGCGATGAAAGGAAAACGTTAAAGTCTTCAGCATTGCAACATTGTTTGTTTGTGAAGACCATTTTAATGTAGTTTTTATTGGAAATACATGAGTAGGGTGGTTTAAATTAAACTTTTCTTTTAAGCTACCAGAATGTATATAAGGCGTTTAGAAAATTATTGGTAAAGTAAACTTACATTTATTTTTTCATTTATTGTATTCAGCGCTTCAATCATATTCCAAATAACGGGTTCTGTATTTGCTCCTACTTATGAAATGTAGAAAAAACAGTAATAAATAATAATTTTTGAAATATGTTTAAAGATAAATTAAATCAGTAAGTAGTAAATAGCAATAATAAATTAATAAATTAATTAAAAACAAATTGATACATGTTAAATATCATTATTCATTGCTTTTATTTATAATTTTCCAAATTAAAACAAGTAGTTCCACGATACTATATTGTAAACAAAGAAATAAATTATCTTTGTCAATACCGTAAGTTCACCATCATATCACCAGTAACAATTATGGTAATGTTAAAAACCCCATTCATCATTCACACAGTATTTACAACATCTGTTACCCAAAAATAACACAAAATCATAAAAACGCAAGAAACAAAGGTCCGTTGATATCATTAACACCGTTATGTTGCACCTATCTGCGGAAACACAAGTCCCGCTGAACGTCGTGTGACGTTAAACCAATTATATCACGTTTACGACCACGTAGTTTTATTTACATTCCATGACGATTTATTACTGTTATTATTTTAATTATTAGGTGATTATTGCCGCCAAACACATATTCTTATCTTTCAATACAGATTACCTTGTAATGTATTTCAAAACAATATAAAATTCATACAACTTCCTCATTGCATTGAGTTGGCTCTGCACCATTTTTCAAACTAGACAAACTACATAGAATTACGAAGTGCACCTAATAAAATCCGAATCCAGAACAAATTAAATTTTGTAGCTTAATTGTTATTATCTGTTTCTGTGTGCTAGTCCCGAGTTAATGTACAGAGTGTAACCAAAATAGCGTTCTTGCAAAAGGCAATTATTTTAGTCAGAAATAATCAATAAATAATTGTATTGGTTTGTACAGTGCTTTCGAAAAGTAACGAATATATTCATTATTTTTGAAATTGAGAAGTTTTCGAAAAAATCTCCTGGCACGTCGATTTTGTTTTAAAAAAAGGCACTCTTTGACATACAACACATATTTGTGACCCGAGATTTGACGTCATCGACAATTTTTTGAAATACCAACCCCCAATGGTGACCATGCCATTTGAAAGTGCATGTCATTCTACATACATACATCATGAAAAATTATGGTGTTATATAACAAAAATTTCAAGAAAATAATGTTTGAAGATTTTAAAATTTAATTTTCACAATACTGTGCACCAAAAACAATGAATTTATTCTTTACTTTTCAAAAGCACTGTATTATATAGATAGTGGGTGTGGACTTTCTCAATGATTTTTATAATCGTATAGATAACTCAAATAAAATAAGATATAACTTAAAGATGCAGTAATAAGAACATTCTTAGACCTATATTTAGCTAATTGAACTACTATAAAGGCCGGATACAATTTTGGTGTCGGTACTAGTGCAATCCATATCGATATTGCTTTTTATTCACTTGTATCGCCATCAAATCAAATAATCAATACTAGTAGTTATTTATATGAATATTAGGGGTGTTAAGTAGACGTTTAGATGCGTAGCGTGAAGATAATATTATATTATTACACGTATAAAATGTATTATGACGCACGAGATTTATGCAAAACGCGGTCGGTATTCAGAATACTTATAAATTTGCTATACATCATATTATGTATTTGTAGAATTAAGTGTCTCTATAATTGAAACAAGGATTTTTTAATAATAACACAAATTTTTATTGGAGCCGAATTGACAGTTGTGGCGGATGCCTAACAATAATATCAACAAACGCGGGTGTCATGCCATATTTAGTACACGAAAAACCTCTAGCAAAGTGAAAGATTTTTCCATATATAACTGGAAAAATATGGATTTTGATAGTGATAGAGTGACAGTAGTACAGAAGACATTCCGAGTATGCTTCCTGAAATTTTGAAAGCAGCGGAGGAAGCCAAATAAAGTCTGTTGCCAGGAAACTCAAATAGCTTTGCAACTGCTCTTATGACGATTTTGCTAAATGGTGTTCCTTTAAAAATATCAAACACTACACTGAAAATGTACTCCTAGTATTTTTTTGGAAAAATATGAGAACTGTAAGTCGTCCTCTTTGTGGTCGAATTGTTCCATGTTAAAGGCAACGGTACTTTTACATCATAACATCGACATTGGCAAATAATTAAGATTAATAACACTTAAAGAAAAAAAAATATGGTTACAAATCGAGGAAGTCAAAAACACTGACTAGAGAGGAAATTGACACTTACTGAGAGATGTGCCTGATGAAATATTTTTAATAACCAAGGTAAGTTGTCATCTTCTAATGTAAAATAAAATGTACTTACATTATTATTATTTTTTAATTAGATGGCACTTATTTTTGTTATATACGTAACTTGTCGTAGAGAAGAGTTATGTAACATAATAGATAATATTCAGGATTTAGATAAAACTTTGCCAACAACTATAAAAGAATATAAAACTACAGCGCATATTTCGTATAATTGATAATGAAAACAACTCACCATGATATTTGGATATGCGTCTCTTCCTCAACCTTATACTGAACATCGACATTTTTTCTTGTATATTATAACAATAATAAATGTTCCAAGCAAGTGGTTGAGAAAAATATGTAGAGTTAGATTCCGTACGAAATAGCAAAACTATCTTAAATTACCAACATAGACCGGTTTCGGGCATATTACTCACGTGCATTCAGTTTACATGTAAACATACATATGAAGGAACAGCCAGTGTATGTCTGGTGGTGTGTCCGACAAGGATTATTGGCTGTTCACACAGATACTACAGGAGTAATTCAATGCCGGTCGGGGCTTTAGTCCGCGGAGTAGTTGTTTCCTGCAGTATTATTTACAGATTTAACTGGCTAAAAAGGGGCATAAGAGAAGAAGCAATTACAGACCACCATTCTACTTTTTCAATATGGAGAAACGGTTTGCTGCCTCTTCGATGTGGACAAAATACCTATTCCATGCTAAAATCTATATTGAAAGTGCACATAGGTAATAATATCTCGAAGTATGGTAAATTTACTTCATATTTGAAAGTAAAATCAAGAAATTATAAACCAAAAAAGGCAAATATACTAGGCGGAACCAAATTGAAGAATTTTTGAAAAAAGCACCGGATGAAGAATATTTACAAGTTAAGGTAGAAAATACAGGATTTCAATTTATACATTGAGCGTTTTATTTTGAACTCTTTACAGGTTGCAACGATCATGGGAACCGCAGGAGCTTCTCGATGCAATGAATTAACCTTTCTGGATATCATCCATGTCCAAAACTAAGGCATAGTACTCATACCGGATACGAAAACATACATTTCAAGAAGTTTCACGATCATGGAAGAAGTTTTTTCAGTTGATGCTGTAGCAATGTGTCCAAAATACATCAATCTACGATGTAACACTGCCGATAGCAGATTTATCTTGCGATATGTCACTGGAAAATGTGTGTTCTTGGGTTGGAGTGAGGCGTTCTTCAAGAACGTTACTAGCCAATGCTGGGGGTGATATTACCACTGTGAAGCGTCGTAGTGGTTGGAAATCAATTTATGGTATTGTACAACAAAGCACACACGTACGTTAGGAAATTAACATACCTGTTTTTGCGTCTACTGTGGTTAAATGTTATGCGTGCTTTCTCAAGGGGTTGTGGAAAGAAGTATTATGTGTTTATTACGCTCAATATAATATTCCCACCGACATTCTCTATAATGTTTAACAGTCCCCTCTAAAGGCAGAGGACAGGTCTACACAATTTCGTAAAGGAAGTGAGAAAATATATGTCGAAGGGGATCTCATTGAATCCGCCTCGTGGAGAAGATATTCCACACATATAACACAAATAAAAAACAAATTTCAATAATATGTAAATTTACCCGGCTCATGTTGCTTTCAGCATTTATCTGCGAGGGGTTTTATGATCTCTTGGAAAAATTGTGTATAGCCGCGCCTTCCCACAGGAAGCTATTAGGATCCATGTAGGATGCACAGCGCAGCGCTAACAGAAGGAGAAATATAATCATTCGCGTTTTTAATGATGCACCATGGGATTTTGGTGTTAGAACGCGGCACAGGGCTATTCTTGGTCGTGAATAATACGTTCTCTTTGTTTGCAGAAAAACAATCTTCACATCTTTTAGTATTAAATTATTAAAGTGTGGGTGAGTTTCTAAAATATATCTACACGATACAGTTGTAAAATTTATGCTAATGAATTAATCTTATTTTATTTAAAAATTCGCTGAATTTATATAGTGTGTATAAGGTGTTTCAAACTTAATAGTATGGGTGAGGATACAAAAAATTTAAATAAAAATTGGTATAAGTGGTGTTAAATAAACTTTTATTAGAGAAACTTATCAGTATTACTTCTCGTTTAAAAGGTATAAACAATATCGTCCTAAAGAGTCTCAAAATAAATACCTAAAAATACCTAGTAGTCGTCATTAAGAATAAATAAAAGGATTAAACTTGATAATTCTTTAATACAGTTAAAACAAGAGGTGATGATAACAATAACTAAACTTAAGAAATGAAGTAAACGTCTTCATACTACATACATATTACAACCTATATGACCTTCTCTTATCCAATCCAATATTTACCTGACTTCTTTACCAGTGACAAGCGTTTGTGATTTTTTCTTTCAAATGAATAGCTCGCAAAGGTGTATTGTAAACCATAGAAAATCGAAGTGTGTTGGATTTGGTGATTTCTCTGGCCAATAGGTCCATTAATCCAATCTATTTTTCTGGGAAAGTGTTATCTAAATATTACTGCACTATGCTGGCCTTGTGGAGTGAAGCTCCGTCGTGCTCAAAGCCACTGATTTCTCCTTAGCTGCAAAGGCACATTCTCCTAAAGTGCAGAAAGTTCTTCTTGTAGGAAATTTAGGTAACTCACAATGTATGTAAAACAAGACCCAATGAAATATTTATTGATGATACCGCACCATAAATTTACTCCAAAATGGCCTTGGTTTAGGATTGGATTAACAATATGGGGATTTTCAATGGACCACTAGTATTAGTTGTGCCTGTTTGGCAATCCATTACTGACAAACCGATTTTCCTCCATCCAAAGAACCTGCCAAATTGTGACAGTTTCTACAATTTCAGCTATAAAATTAAGTCTGTTTTCAATGTGTCGGTGTAGGTTGGGTCGGTCAGTGGTCGCGCGGTTTAAGGCGTCAGTACTTGAATCGAGGTGACTAGATCAGTGTTGGTTCGAGCCCAGCTGCCGGTAGACCGTATATAAGCTATATTCGTGGAGAGGTTTGGCGCCCTCTCTGCGGGTATGGTAGGGTAGAAGAATGTTGGCTTGGGTCAATGTGAGAGATTGATACCGGTTGATATTTGACTACCCCCCTAATTAATGAGGTTTTTCAGGTTTCCCTCATTCCTGTACTGAATAGTGGTTAGGGCCTACCAACGTAAGTCGTTCCTAGGCGCAAATGCGGCTTCTTAATAATAATATGCCGTCCCCTCTCCCGCACAAGTCTCCAACTTCTGGGCTAATCTCTGTGATTAGAATGAGGGGTAGAGATATTATTATTATTATTATTAATGTGACGCTCAGGCAAATACTCCAAATTGTGAATTTTAAATTGTTCTTTAAAATTCGTTGAACGTTTGATTTATCCAAATTCAATTCTCGGTTAACATGCCGTGGATTTTGTTCGAAATACTGTAACAGTCTAGCTGTATTAACATTCTTTCTTACCCTTCGGGTTCACCCGAACAGAAAATGCTTCTTTATTTCGTCACAAGGTAGTCTCCAATCTTGTAAAGGTTCTATGAAGCGTTCTGGATTCCTTTCTGGATATAACTCTACAGCTCTTCTTGATTTTTTTGTGACTCGCCGTAAATTAGCAACATATCAACATTTTCTGAATGACAAAACATTTTGTAAGTGCACAACTTATATGTTTCACATTCGTATTGAGTAATGACAGTATTTTATGGCATTTATGCACTTTCGAACGACTACTTGATCCTTCCACCGCCAATGTGATTTTAGGAAGTGTTTCTTTCGATACTCTTTAGGACAATATCTCTAATAAAATTTTATTAGAAAAAGAAAGCTTTTTAACAGTAAAACAATTGGATATGTTTCTGGAAAAAAACATAATTGATGACATTAGTCGTTTCTGTCAAATCCCAAATTCTTTCGATTACAAATGGAGCTTATCTTATCCTATTTAACACCGCGTGTCCCAAATTTTATTTAATTTCCTCACAGTAGACCCATATCGAGTTAGAGACACCCTGTACACATATAACACAACGAATGATAAAGCTCATTATATATTACTCGTTTAGAGTGACATTGTTTTATGCTCCAAGGACCTCACGTCACATGCATTATGTCTGATGGTTTTAAAATGCAGGAATGCTTTGAATTCACTTTATGAATTCCATGTAACGCGCTGAGTGAATAAGCAAGCAGTTTTAGCTTTTTAGTCAGCGATAATGGTGGTGTGTGAAGCGTATGCCGTTTTAAGTTACAGCATAGTCTGCAAAGAGTGTCGCTAAAAATTTCATAATAATACAGGCGTCCTACCGGAAACTTCGATCGTTATCTAGAAGACTGGACATATAAGACGGATCATTCTCAATATAAAATTACCATCCCTCAATGTCTGTTGATGTGTTCCCATTCGCATGCATGCTGTGACGTACATTCCACTTAAAATACCCACTGATTCCGAAGAATCCGCAATTATTTTTCAGTTAAACTCCAATCTTCGTGATAAATCTGCATTACGTGTTAAATTTTGCACCGTTACCGACTGATATATGGAACATTTGCAAATAGAACGCTGCCGCCAATAATTTTTGCAAAGACGTGCCTCAAACGTAGTTGCTTTAATTGCAGAGAACTGAAATATGCAGAGAGAGAAAGAGAGGGAGAGAGATATTATACAGCAGTTTTTATATTTAACCCAATTGTATCCTTCACTGTTTTCTTATATGTGCACAACAAAGGTCCACACATTGATTTCGGTTGCTGTTGTTGGTTCTAAGGCTGTCACCGTTAGATCTGCTTTTCAGACAATGGTGATCCTCAGATTTTCATAGAAGTATATACAGTGTGATTTGGAGTGGGGAATCCCCAATATTCGAATGGGGTGTTTAGGGGGCATAAGTGAACAAAAAAGCGTAACATATGATCCAATATCAACGGTTACTGAGATACTGAAAATAATTTTATTGATATTTTTTTCGAAAGCTGTTATTATTGTTAATCATGCAGTTGCTAAATATTGACGTCGACAACTGATCCTGGTGTAGCAGTAGAAGAAGAAATTCTAAATGTGGTAGGCAGTGGCTTGTGTCTAAGTACAAAGTTATTCACAAAAATTGTTTAAAACCTTTCCATATTCAGCACGTCCAGAATCTTCAGGACGGTGATAACGATTTGCGGTTGCATTTTTGCAATTGGATAAACGCAAACCATACACTTTACAATTACATTTTGTTCACTGATGAGGCTCAAGTCACTCGTGATGGGGTAAATAACTGTCACAATTAACATCGTTGGTCAGATGAAACTCCGCACGCCACGGTGGAAAGTAACTTTCAGCATTAACGTGTGGTGCGGATCATTTATAATCAATTACTTGGCCCAGTTGCGCTAGATGGTCGTCTTACTGGAGCTAAATATGTATAATTTTTAGAAAACAATTTGACAGATCTACTAGACGATGTTTCTTTTAACAATCCCTTTCCACAACGCTGGATTGGCCGAGGTGGTTTCTAAAATTGACCACCAAGGTCACCATATTTGAATCCCCTTGATTACTGCCTTTGAAGATGGTTTAAATCATTAGTATCTGCGACAAAAGTGAACGCGTTTTTCGATAGGATTGACAATTGTGCTCATAAGAGAAAAGGCGGACGGTGGTATATTTGAACATTGAATTCATTAATTTCGGCTTATTAGATCTTTAGTCAATGTTATAATTTATAATACCTACAGAATAAACACTTTTCTCTACTGATGCATTACAATAATTAATTTGGATAAAAATACCGCTGATATTCGACCATGTGTTTATTAGGATTTTTTGTACACTTTTGCTGCCTAAACATATCATTCGAATGTTGGGGGTTTCTCCCCAATTGCCCTGTACAGGATGAGTTTATAGTCAAGAAAAATTAGTTGTAGGTCTGTTGTGTTACAACCACATGGATTCTCTATTGGAAATTTGTTTGGAAAAGAGTCCGACGAATTTGTCCGCTACCAGAATAAATTTTCCTGTAAAACCAACGGTTTTGAAGATGGTCTTGTGGCATTCAAGCTTGAATTCGTTGCATATTATTTAAAATTCTCCACACTTGCTCTGAAATATATCTGGTGCTAGTTATTGAATTTTCTTCAACGATATCTAAAACATGTTCTTCGATCTATTCCATCCTAGGTAGCCTAGGTCTTTCAGCATGCAAACCATGATTTACTCTCAGATTTCCGGTTTCACGCACTATTATCAAAAAATTGTTAGAATAGGCCTTTTATTAAATCTGTCGTACAAACTATCCTCATTGTACACATTATTTGAGATTTGAGGAAACCCCCTAATTAAGATTCACCCTGTATACACTAACACTATTTTACTAAATTTGTAAATGCAATTTACGGTCGAACACCATACATTTTTAGCACCAAGCACAATTTATAACACAATAGAATAAAAAAACGGTGGCAACCTTTGTTTCCACGCGTTAATACCGTCTGATACCCTAATCCATGTACACGTAAACGCATAAACCTTTACATTCCCAGTTAGTATCATATTTTGTTTAAATTTTAGTGGCTTAACCGTTACACATATGCTTAAACATAAACAATTACGTATTGACTTGGTTTGACACGGTTTAATAATGGATGGACTTCTTTTATAAAATAAATATATTATAAAATAGTATTCTGGTATTAACCATCAGGAACATTAAATTTTATTATTCAGCATAAGCACCACATTCTCCATGTATGATGCTTCTATTAACGATAATGATCAGTTTATCCTATTTACTAGACAATTCAATGCTGGTTCGAGCGTTAGTCCGTGGAGTAGTTGTTTTTTTACATCATAAATAATTACAATTAATAATTAAATTGTTTAAAACATTATCAAGTTATTTAGAAATATGATAAAATGTATTTTTCTAATTCTGACATGTAAAGTAACATCTTTTGTTATCTATCGAAACAAGTGTCAAAATGTTCTACTTTATGTACTTAGATACATAACCAAAACCATTATGCAACTGGTTACGAAAAGTTCGTTATGTCACGAATTGCAAAAAAGAATTAAACAAAATACAACAGAAAAATAATAAAGTAACTTTTATTTAAGTCAGTAATTTTATAACATTTTATTAATTATTTATTAATTATTATTATTTAATTATAAATATTCAGAAGAAATCTTATTTGTGTAACTTGCAGTAATATTCCGTGATATGTTATTGGTATTACTCGATTCTCCAAGAATATCACCGGAAATTGTTTTTTTTTATTTTCTATAGGATTTTCAACATATCCTTCTGCAACTAAATTTGTCTTCCAGCCGCCGTGTTGTTTTATTTTTAAAATATTGGCCCCAGAACCTGCAAGTAAAGTGGTCGAAGATCTTCTGAAACAGTGCCCTGTGAATAATGCACAATTCGGCAAACCAATCATTAATTGAGCAATCATCTTTGGTAATTGATAATATTAATTGCTACTGGTTGTACACCACATTTACCATTTCTATATCTAACAAAGACTCTATTGTGTTTAATATTTTCCGGGTGTAGGTTTTTATACTTCCTAATAATGTCGACGAAGTTTAGTCCTTCTATATCTCCCGGGGTGATTACAAATTCACGAATTACTCTAGCTTTTATATTTGGAATATTTACTCGAAAATACGTCTCATCATCTGTAACATCTTCAACACGTAAACATGTTAATTCTGACTTCCGACATGCACCGACTATTCCCACAACCAACACAACCTAAAGCAAAAATGAGAATTAGTAAACTGACACCTAAATGATGCAATTATTAGTTAGCCATTAAAAAATATTGTCATCCACCTCCGTTAATATTTACTTTTGAAAAAACGTTTGATTTCTTTTCAAAAATGATATCAAACTATTGTATGTTTTAATGTCTATACCTTTTTTTAAAGACAGCTCAGTTCTCAACATGGAATACTGTGTCCATAGCGTAAAAGCCTTTAAATTCTTCTTACCTTCAAAATATGCCAATAGTACTTTCTCATTGACGTATTTTACTTTCTTCTGTTCACGCTATTTCTCAAATTTTTCTTAAGCCAAGTCATATAGCGCTTTGGATTTTTCAGGAATTAGTGAACATACGGCATTTCTTGCCGCTTCGTCGATATCGCTCGGCATATCGTCAGAATCTGAATGTAAATCACACATTTTCCTAGTAAATGGTAGTAATAACGATCAACGGCACAGAATAGTTCAGCGTCTATTAAATGTCAAGCCAATGACAAGAAAATTTAAACTGACACTGAGCTACTAGATAATTGTTATTTAAATTATACTTGCAAATGATCAAAATTAAAAACTTGTACTTCCCATTTTTCGTCAAAATTAGAAGAAATCTTGTATGTAATACGTTATGAAACATGATTTTCATAACTGATTACATAAATAGCTATTACAAGCGATTAAACTAACAACGTTGTTTTTAGATTAACAATTTTAATGTTTTTAAAGACTCAGACGAAAGATATATTTAGGTATATCAAATGGGAATTAGCAAACAATGCGTGAGGTATTCCCAAGCATTATTTCAAATTTCATGGAGATGGTACATTAAACTTGGTTTTCTTAGGGTAGCGGCCGTAATGTGGCAATAACTGTTTCGTTATATGGGAATGGGGGTGATGATAGCTACCTTTCGGTTTTGTTTTTATACAGCACTTTGTATACACGAAAATTTCGCTCGATTATTTTCTTGAATGCTTTGTGCGACAGAAGAGCAATAATGTTGCGTTGCGTTGCGTTGCCTCGCCTGGTATTTTTTACTCTGTATTATTCATTGTTATGTATCTTTTATTCTGTATTGTAGGTAATTGTACAGGGTGTCCTTATTTTATATTTTAGAAATTGCCAATAAATATTGAATTGATAAAACTGATGATGCGTGGTGCAGTTGGCCATGAATTTTTATATAATTATACAAAATTGGTTCATGAATGAATTCACTTTAATAATTCTAAAAATAATTCTCTCTTTACTAGTTCAAAAAATAATGTTAACAAAATAATTATATTAGCCAATTAAGTATTTAATTTATAAGTATCTTTAATTGAATAAGATTTGAAAATTAATAAAAACAAACATAAAAGATTAATGAATAAGAAGATGACACAGCCCCACAAAAAAAAAAAGTTCATACACAAGAGAGTGACATATGTATTCCCATGTATTTTTCGACGCTGAATCCGATCCCGTGCTCAGAATTGGGCCTACACGTCTGGAATTGGCCCTAGGGGCCGAAAATGGACTGAAATGCGGTTCCCGGGATAAGGCGAAGTCGACGCTGAATTTTGAAGCTAAAGCCGGATTTGTGCTCGAAAAGTTTATGGCCAACTGAAATTCCGGGTTTGGGTCCGGGAAAATGATCTCTTGGGGCGGGAAAATCCTATTTTGGACGTCCCAGTCGCGACTGTAGTATTTTCGTGTGTTTTTCAATTCTGGACCTGAGACTGGGTGTGAAAAGTTTTTGGTCAGCTGAAATTCCCAGTTTGGGTCCGGGAAAATGGCCCATTGGGGCCGGAAAATCATATTTCGGACGTACCAATCGCAACAGTGGGATTTTTATGTACTAATTCCTGTAGCTTAGACTGTGCTTGACAGGTTTATGGCCATGTGAAATTCCCTGTTCGGGACCGGGAAAATGACCCTTAGGGGCCGGAAAATCGTGTTTTGTGCAAAAAATACATGCGATAAGAAAATTAACAGTAATAAAACTTGCATTTAAAAAAGTGTACATTGTAACAAAAAAGGGATCAACAAGGTGCAACCAATAACAATCAAGAACAAGAAAAAATATGTTCATACAACAAAACAGGACAAAATCAAATACAAAAACGAAACAAACGAATATCATGCAATAAAATAGAAGGAAATCATATACAAACAAAAATGCCACTGACTACTTCCGAAACCACAAATACCACTGTTGCGACTGGTATGTCCAAAATATGATTTTCCGGCCCCAATGGGCCATTTTCCCGGACCCAAACTGGGAATTTCAGCTGACCAAAAACTTTTCACACCCAGTCCAGGTGCAGAATTGAAAAACACACGAAAATACCACAGTCGCGAACGGGACGTCCAAGAATTAACAATATATATGTTTCCACCACCAAACAGCACATATCAACTTGAAAATGCTGAAGCAATTCCCAATTGCATGCTCTTATCGATATATCAATAACACTCTACCAAGTCATTATTTCAAATTTTTCCTTTCTTGGCTTCAAAATCCATATAATGATTTGTCACCCCTACAAACAAATTTAAACTTTATCTATGTGCCTTGCAAACCTCCAAGTTCACTTAGATATGGGCTTAACACTAGCAGTAGTGTAGCTGCTTCTAACAGCTTTCTAGATCTACTCCTACGTCATTTTTGTTCTAACTCTGGCGTCAACGTTTGGCTTTATTCCGATTGCATTCTCCTTTCACTTATTGCATCCATGTTGACCTCGATCTATCCTAACGTCTCTTGCTTGCTTATACACATCCGATTATTATATTTATGACATCTCGGTTCCCTCTCCTCTTTTGTTTGCTCCTTAATTATTCCTATTATATTTTTTACCTTTAAGTGCTTAATCCTCATTCCGCAATCTCCGTTCACTGTTCGTATTGTGCCTAATATTATTCTTATAGTTTTCCTTTTTGCAGTTTTCAATCTTACTTCATCCTTCTTTGTCTTAATTATTGTCTTCGCTGCGTGTATAAGTATGGGCCTTATTAAGGTTTCATATATTAGTTCATCTTCTTTCGAGTTAATATCTTGTTCTTTAGTAGCCTCCCAGTTCATTTATAATGCAGTTCAACATCGAGTTATAAAACAACCAAATTATAGAGGTTTACCATTTTCCTTTCCATTGTCCTGCAATCGTGCTTAGTGCTTAGACTGTTTCTGTTTGATACAGAAAGGTCCAACCTACTCATCGACGTCAAAAACACTTCGATGCAATCCCTTCTACACTCTCCTCTCACTTTATACTTCGTTATACATATTTATCTAACATCTAGCGTTCCACTATCTATTCTGTAAATATTTGCAATGTCCAAAGCCCAATCGATGTGACTGGTAGAACTTTAAACTCAGTTTGTCTCAAAGAAGTTGATATTCAGTAACCGAAACATCGTTGAAAACTAAGTTTCTACTTCTTATTATTACGATGTTATCGAATTACGTTACGCTTCCTAGTTCAACACTAACAGCTGGTATTTGAAGTAACCTTCATTAACTAAATTATCTGAAGAGAATATTCTGAATATTCGTGCTCAAGTTTGGCGAAATGAAGTGCTTTTCAGTTTCCCAAGTATTTTAGATTAGGCTGATTACTTAACTATTTAATGAGCCGCACTGCGTTTTCTCCAGATTTTTAAACTAGATTATAGTCAATTAAGCAACTCCTTACTCATTGTCCTAATGGACAGCTTTTACTTTAACTTTTCTGAGATTTTTTTACGCTGAAGTTTAAAAATATGCATATTAACTCTATTTTATCTTGATGTTGTCAAATTAGTTTCAAAATATTTCACCTAGTTTGTTCACATTTATGACGAAATAGAAGGTACTTGACCTGAATTTTCGATAAACTATTGTTTTAGTTCGAATTGGAGTCCGATGTCTTTCTTATTACAAAATAAGAACGGGAGTCCCTCTGCTTTATCTCGAAAACGGTTTGTTATTATTGCGCAATCAATCATATTTTTGCTTTACCAAAACACTTGATCTGAAACAATATTTGTGTTTGTACTATGAAGGTATATAAAAGAACATTTTACTATAAATCTAAATCATTTACCTATAGTTGTTACTTGGTAACAAGATGAAGTGCAGCTTTACAATTTTACTCTTTGTAGCGATATTTGCAGCTCTTGTACAGGTAGTATAATTTTGTTACAATTTAGTTTTGATTTAATAATGATAATAGGCATCTGCTATTTTCAACACCATTAATATTTATCTCATGTAACTATTGTTGATAATTAGAAGAAGATATACGATTTAGATACGATGATTCGTTCTTGCTTTAGGTTCAGGGAGACGATGTACCATTAGTAAGAAATGACGCCGAAAAACTACTCAAAAAACTGGAAGAAGCTGTCAATAAAGCCTTGGAACAAGCCCAAAAAGCTCTGGATGATGCGAAAAATAAAGTAAACCAAACTGCTGAAGCCATAGAAGCGTCAGCAGAAGCAGAAATGCAGAGCAGCGAAGACAAGCTCAAAGAAGAGCTGGACAAACTCAAGGCAAAGGCTGCCAAAGCTGGTGTTAACATTGATGACTGTCTAAAAGGGAATGAAGAGAAACTGGTGAACTTGCCGAATGTTTTTTCTGAAGACATGGTACACTGTGTATCTGATAGAATCAATGAAGGAATTGGCTATGCCCAAGATGCTTTAGATAAGGTAAATAGGCAAGGTATATAAATGAGTATATTCCTTTGACAAACCATCAAATGTAATAATCAATCGAGTAAAAAAATTTTCCTCTTGAATTTATTTCTAGGTAAAAACTGTCGTCAGCGAAGTAGAGAACATTAGGCAAGAAATCAAAGACTGCGGCCACGGATTAAAAGCAGTGAAATGCCTGGCCAAGTTGGCGATCAAAATCGAAAAAGACATCACTTCTTTGCCCACCAAAATTGAGGCAGACGTAGCGGCTACAGTTGTGTTGATTTCTCAGTTGGAGAACAAAGTGAAAGACTGCGCTTCCACTAGAGTGGACGAATGTGAATCCGAAGGGGAGAAAATTTTGGCTACAATTGCTGCCTGCGTAGCATCTAAAATTATCACATAGACATTTTCATCGTAGCAGTAGTGTTAATTTTTAGTGTGATATCTGTGAAAGTTTATAATGTGTACCCATACTATTTTATTACTATGTTCTGTTTTATTATTTATAAGAAAGACTAATAATAATAACAATATACTACATGACAAATAAAGATAAACAACCATTAAATATGATTTTTTTGCATGTTTGCTTCTCACGGTGAAAGTAAAAGATGAATCAATTTTCAGATTTATCTGTTTTTGGAGTTTGCATAGGTTGTACTTTGATGATGTAGCATTGTGTGCAGATGGAGTGGATTGTTGGATTGCGAGAGCAGGTCTGCCGGTTAGAGAAATTTCTAGAAGGACTAACAAATTCTTACATGGCATAGTGCGGTGTTACCAGGCGTGCACTCAGGAAGACCATGCATACAGAGTGAGGTGCATCGGCCGTCGGATAGGAACCATAAAAAATATAATAATAATAATAATAATAATAATAATAATAATAATAATAATAATAATAATAATAATAATAATAATAATAATAATAATAATAATAATAATAATAATAATAATAATAATAATAATAATAATAATAATAATAGTAATAATAATAATAATAATAATTTTATTCCAGTAGACCATGTAACATAGCATAGGAAAAGTCAATAAAACACAAATACAAAGGCATCAATAAAGTAAGATACAGGTTTGCAAAAGGTAAAATTAAGCAAAATTTGATAATAAATCACAAAAGACAATTCAACAAGAGCAGTACATAAAACAAACGAACAAAGAAAATAACATAATACAGAGATCACAGGTGTAGTTATAAAAATTCACATAATATGTCCAAGTAATTCATGAGTGCTATAAAAACATTATCCAATAAATATTGTTTTAATTTTTTCCTGAACAACTGCAAATTCGGTATATTTTTTATATCCGGAGAAAGCTTGTTATAAAATAGGATACCAACATACATTGGATTCTTCTCATACAGTGATAAATTGTGCCCCGGGATAATTAGCGATGATCTCACTCGTGTGCTATAATTATGAAAATCTCCATTGGTGGAAAACTGTTCTAAATTATTCCACGGCAGGGTTAATAGTTTTAATTTTTTAAAGTATGTTCTACATGATATTCGTTGGGATACTCCAGCTATAAGTCTAATAGCTTTTTTTTGAATTATAAATATTCTCTCCATATAATTAGAAGAACCCCAGAATATAATACCATATCGCATACGGGAAACAAATTGAGAATGATAGAAAGATAAAAGAGAAGACATGTTAGTGATTGATTTTAGTCTTAATAATGCATAAAACATTGGTGTAAGCTTGTTGCAAAGATTATTTATGTGTATTTTCCAATTTAATTTATTGTCTAAGTATAAACCAAGGAAGTTAGTGTATTCAACATGCATTAAGGACTTATGATCAATTTTTAAAAGAAGTGACTTGTTTATTATAGAAGTTCTCGGAGTAAAGTTTATGAAAACCGTCTTTGATTTGTTAAGGCACAATTTGTTTGCTGAGAACCAGTTCATAAAATAAGTAATCATTTCCTGCATTACCGCGACACTATCTTTTATACAAGCTCCGTTAGTTAAATAAGTATTGTCATCAGCAAACATAATTAAATTGTCTGTACATGAAACTATATTCGGAAGATCATTGACAAATAATAAGAAAGCTAAGGGTCCTAAGATGGATCCCTGAGGTACACCAATATTTATAGATGTTTCTTTAGAGTAATAACCGTTTCGCAAACTCTACCCCTAAGTCCATAACGCAAAAGTTTCTCTTTCAATAGATCATGACTAACTAAATCAAAAGCCTTGCTGAGGTCCATAAATAAACCAATACACTTTTTATTTTCGTCTAAAGATTTATGTAAATTACTTATAAAAGAAAGTATAGCTGAAAGCGTGTTTTTATTTTTCCTAAATCCATGTTGACAAGTATGCAAAATATTATGGGTGTTTAGAAAATGCATGATCTGATCAAATGCCACCTTCTCAAGTATTTTGGAAACATAACTAAGTAGCGCTATAGGACGATAATTTTCTATATTATCCTTTGCTCCTTTTTTATACAGGGGAACTATTCGTGCTGTTTTGAATATGTCAGGAAATATGCCTGTTTCTAATGACAAATTAATTAAAAATGTTAAAGGAGATAAAATATAATTAACAGAATTCTTTAGTAAATTATAAGAGATGAAGTCTATACCCGTAGAATTAGATTTTTTTAAATCCATAATGATATTATAAACTATATTTTCCGATACAGGTTGTAGAAACATTGTACCACATGTCTGCCTTATAGAAGCAAATACATCGAACTGTATGTTATCAATTTGCGAATTTGCAATTGTTTTTGACGGAATTTCAGTAAAATAGTCATTAAATGAATCGGCAATAATTTTGTTGTCGGTTACCATAGTATCATTAAGTAATATTTGGCATAAACCATTACTTTTCGCTGTATTATTTAAGCAACTATTTATTATGGACCAGGCAGCTTTACATTTATTATTTGAAAGTTGATAAATTCTATCATTGTGTAATTTTTTTGCGGCTGTAATAACCCTTTTATAAATTTTTTTGTATTTTTTATAGCACTCAATATCACGTGAATCTTCAGTAGCACACATATTCCTGTAAAGCATCTTTAACTTTTCGGCAGATATTTTAATACCAGTTGTTAGCCACATTTTACCGCGACATTTTATCTGATCAATTTTGGTTACGGGAAAAGATATATCAATGTAATACTTCAATATATTAATAAAACTACAAAAACCTTCATCAACATCATTACACCGATATATATCATACCAGGGTTCCTTACATAAATGATCAAAGAAAGTATAGTAATTACAGTTACTGAAAACTCTCTTATTAATTATTTTACCAGTATGAGGCTCCCAATTACATCCTAAGTTAATAATTTGGGCAGAGTGATCAGAGATACAATTAAATATAACATCAGAAGATATATCAAATACATCTTGATCAAAATTAGTACAGATATAGTCCACCGCAGTAGACGAATTCAGAGTGCATCTCGTTGGTTTATCTATGTGATTACTAAAGCCATATAAATTGATAATATCATCAATTTTGTCTCTAAATGTGGAATTAGCCAAGTAATCAATATTTAGATCTCCACATAACACAGTATATGTATAATTAAATTTTTCTGCGTATTTTTCTAAAAATCTACTTAATTCAGTTAAAAATAAATTTGTATTCTCTTTAGGAGACCTATAAATACAAACAATAACCAAATGAATACTATTGTTTAATACTATATCCACGCCACAAAATTCGAATAATTTTTCTGAGGGTGTAAAATTAAATTTTTTCATTTCCGAAATATTTAGGCCATCACTTTCTTTACAAAAAATAGCAACTCCCCCATTTTTATAATTTGTCCTACAAAAAATGCCAACTAAATTATATCCCTGGATTTTAAGCAATGATACCTGGTCTTCTGATAGCCAGTGCTCCGACATGCAAAATACATCAATATCATTTAAAATCAAAAAGGCTTCAACAAGATCCACTTTGTTCCTGATACACTGAACATTTTGATGACAAACTGTTAAATTATTTGTATTCGAACATAATTGCTATAATGGTTTATTTTTAATTTTTTGTTTTTCTGTATCAATTTTAAATTTAATTTTCCTGTAGCCTCTATACAATTTACACATCGAATTGTTTCATTATGACAATCTTCTTTTTTATGATCACTTTCGCCACACTTTGCACATACCTGGACTTTACAATCACTTCTCCTCCACAGTTATAACATCTAAATAATCTAATATCGTCAAACACTCTACACGAAGGTGACCATCCGATGCAAAGAGATCCCTCCTCAAGAACTTTAGCATGAGTATACGGGTCACACTCCAGAATGGCCATATAACGTTTCACCATTTTCTTGATTGTCACAACCTTCAAATCCAAATTGTCATGTTTTATACAGGGATTTTGACTTTTGATACATTCTAACAGCTCATCATTTTCCATGTTTTCTTCTATGTCCACAACCTTCAAGCATGGGTTCCGTAGTTGCGGTATTCTTATCTGATACTGTTTACCTAAACTCTTCTCAGCTTCACAGCGTACTTTTTCTGATTTCTCTTTAGTTTTGCATTTTATCAATATTCCTCCATCTTTGATGTTTTTCACCTGAGTGATATTAACTTCCATTTCCGAAGGTTTTATTTTTTTCGTAACAATTTCTTTGGTTTTACTACTATCTTGTTTAGATTTAGGTTTAATAACAACAGCTTCTCCGGATACTACATTTGAATACGAAATAGCTGGTCTGGCATTTTCCGATTTAGAGTAAATATCTAATTTAGCCTTTATTTCTTTAATTTCATTTTTTAAATCGGATTTAAGAACGGAGAACTCCTTAGTAACGTTCATACAAAGGTTCCAAAGAGGTAAACATCCTTCACAAAACCATTTAAGTCCTTGCAAGTTTTTTTATAACATTAAATTCTTTAATGGTTACTTCTGCGCACTTTACGTGGAAAATATTATCACAAACTGCACATTTCAAACCTGTGTCATTTTTAAATTTTTCTTTACATTTAGTACATATATTTTCATCCATTGCATTAGACCAATCAATATAAAATTTGGAGGTGTATGGATTCCTTCAGAGTTTTTTTGTTCTGAATAGCTGATAGCAGTTCAACTTCTTTTACTATAAGGTGTACGATGAAATGCAAATAAAACTCCACTAATTCTCCAAAAATTACAACAAATCGTAATAGGATTGAGCATTAGCCACTGAATCGAGTATTGAAGAGATACATAACATCGATTCTGTGAATTATTAAGCAATAGAAACCACTAAAAACTGTGTTTAAACAAGACACACTGAATAAGCGGACGCGGATGAAATGGCATATGGCTGTACCACTTCCTGGATGTAACGTTGGGCTGTCATGCTGTCTCTAATGAAAACTAGTGGTGATCTGCCACCATAAGCGATAGCTACCATATGCATCACATTGTGGACTGCGTCTTTCATCACGTCAGCTTCTTACCCTTGCACAACCATCGTGCATCTCCAGGCAAAAACAGGATTCGTCACTAAAGATCACTTCAACATCAACAATCCGTCCCCGAAGTTACTAAGCTGGGAAATTTGCCCAAATCTACGTACTCTAGCATAATCTGCTGTTAAAATAATGTCGTTTGCAACAAGATTCACAACAAAACACAATTGTGAGTAATATAGACTGATTACTTAACTATTTAACGAGCCGCACTGCGTTTTCTCCAGATTTTTAAACTAGATTATAGTCAATTAAGCAACTCCTTACTCATTGTCCTAATGGACAGCTTTTACTTTAACTTTTCTGAGATTTTTTTACGCTGAAGTTTAAAAAAATGCATATTAACTTTATTTTATCTTGATGTCAAATTAGTTTCAAAATATTTCACCTAGTTTGTTCACATTTATGACGAAATAGAAGGTACTTGACCTGAATTTTCGATAAACTATTGTTTTAGTTCTAATTGGAGTCCGATGTCTTTCTTATTACAAAATAAGAACGGGAGTCCCTCTGCTTTATCTTGAAAACGGTTTGTTATTTTTGCGCAATCAATCATATTTTTGCTTTACCAAAACACTTGCATCTCCAGGCAAAAACAGGATTCGTCACTAAAGATCACTTCAACATCAACAATCCGTCCCCGAAGTTACTAAGCTGGGAAATTTGCCCAAATCTACGTACTCTAGCATAATCTGCTGTAAAAATAATGTCGTTTGCAACAAGATTCACAACAAAACACAATTGTGAGTAATAAAGCAGAATGCTACGTTATCAAAATACGACCTATGCAAACTCCAAAAAACTTAACAGATAAGCCTGAAAGTTTAATCATTTTTACCTTTCACTGAGAAAAGTGAACATGCCAAACATTATCAAAATAAAAAGATGATGATTTAATCATTTACCTTTCTTTGTGATTTAGTTCATTCATTGTTATGGACCAGGTTTATAAGTTGTATTGTCGAATATAGGAAACATTGTTTTTTTTTTTCAATATACTACCAACAAAATAAAATATCAGTATTGTGCTGAAGATCTTGCGAAACTTATTTGAACAGTTATTTTTATTATTCAAAGTATTGTGCAATATACATAAAAATGAATAGATTGATAACCTACATTGGAAAATAAATGTGCTAATAGTGTGATAAACTGATTTGTGCTAAAACAAAATAGTAACTGAGCAGGGTGTCACAAAGAAAGTAGGTTAAGTCATTAACCAAAAATTCTTTTGGAGTCAGTATTGGACTTTCGTTATTGCATTATTCATTCAGGCACCCCTCTTTTCAAAATACAGAGTGTGAAAGTTACATACAATTTCATTACATTTTAAGACATTCAGATGAAATGTTCATATACTTATTACTTGCGGTACACTTTTATGTGTGGAGTTCTGAAGCCTTTCCTTCCACCATTACTATATACAGAGCGATTCAGAACATATCTAAAAAAAAAAATTTTAAATGTACAAGAGACTGTTACAAATACAATTTTCTAAAAGAAATCAAAAAGGACAGTTCCAAAATGATTTAAAAATGCACTTCTGCACTTCTACACTGGAAACTGGTCTACTGTAAAACCTGACAAGGCAAAACATGTAATCGGCGACTGGGAAAAAAACTTGAAGAAATTCCCAAGAAGAAAAGTAAATAACATTTTATGGTACCTATTTTATACAACAAATTTAACGGCTTCAATTTGTTAATTAATAAAATAGTTTGACATATATGTTGTTACAACAACAAATGTTCCTATTTCTTGTCCGTTTTGAACTCGAAAGTTATTAACAGCAGCTATGATATGTTTGCGTACATCATCCGTAGTGTGCAAGGTATGGATATAATTGTGCTTCGTGTATGATACGCCACACTGCTGCAATACGTCATGGACACCCTGGACATCCATCTCTTCCACGATTCGGTTGCAAATTTTCCGTGTCACGGCCGTGTTGCGCTATACTTGCACTCACTGCACACCGCGGTAAAAGTAGCTGCATTTGGCATATTTACCGGGAAATCGTTCTGATAAAGCATTTTTACATCGTCATAATTTTTTAATTTTATTTTTTTGCGATATTGACATTTTTCATGATGCATCTATTCCCAATTTTTTTTAAATAAGTTTTGGATCACTTTGTATATCTTTTTTTACCATAACATTGACACTATGGAAAAGGACGAACGCAAATAATCAGTAGTTAAAGGTTAGGCCTAGTTTTTTGCAATACCCTGTAGAAAATACTTATTCGCGGTAAGTAAACAGATAATGTCACAATTCTTCAGTAAATATTTTTCAGTACAACTATGCACTAAGCGATAAATTTTATCGGATATTCTATTCTGCATACGGTTATTCACCATAAATTGAACACTATAAAAGAAGGAATGGCATTACCTGAAACAGTATATTTATAGAATCTTGAGATAATTTTTAAAATGATCTATAAAAGTTCTTCTGTCATTTATATTGTGCTTATCGTAGGTGTTGTACAGGTAATCAACATAGTGGTATTCTACTTCTGCTTTTGCAAACGGAATAATATTTTAAAAAGCTATTAGAATAGCTACATATATTATTTTCATAGCGAATGTTATTCGCAGTCATTAATTTAGTTAGTTCTTAGTAATCAGTAGAAAATTAGACTGTCATAACATAATATCTTTTATTTGTCTAAAATTCGTCTCTTATTGTGGCATCCTCCGGACTTTACAATGAAATTTATACAATACATAAGATATCTTAGTACTCCTACTAAACTAGTTGTAGCTTGTATTGTTAGTGTATTTTTGTTTTGTGGCATCCTCCGGACTTTACAATGAATTTTATACAAAACATAAGATATCTTACTACTCCTACTAAACTAGTTGTAGCTTGTACTGTGAGAGTATTTTTGTTGTTGTATAAATTTAATATGAAGTAATGAAACTCTGACAAATAAAAATATTGCGATTTCTTCGACACAGCTAAATTTTCCACTATTGACTACAAATGTAAATTTTTGTTGAATATTTACTGTCAATTCTGAATTTATTTTGCACACTGCATTTTATGTTTAAAAAATAAAAGGATGGTGGTCGTTCCTTATTTAAATGTAATGGTTTCCTTTACAAATTGTTTTATTTTATTTGTTTTCTTAAAATAGTAAATCATTTTTGAAATAGATTTTTGATCATCTAAACTAATTTAGTAATAGAAATAAATACAATATTTTTATAATCTAACCAATAACAGTTTAAAATCTACCAAATACAATTTTATATCAGCAAATGCAAGTGCTTTTGCCGCCATTGTTATTATTGATTAACAAAATTAATTTGTGGTTTTAATTAATAAAATATTTTGACATAATTTAAGTCAACATATCGTGGCGGCCATGGTAACTGTCCTCCTCGCCCAGTTTATCGTACCCCTTGCACTCTCCAATGTACTCGCTAACATTTTGTTGGAAATGAGGGGGAGCAATGATTGGACACGCTGTTCATGGTACGAATATAATTGAGCATCGTGTATGATACGTCACGCTGTTGATTGGGACATTCCTTGTACCTGTTGAGCGATTTACCTGGTGTCTTCAGCTGCTGCAGTATGCCGTGGACGTCCTGGACCTCCATCTTTTCCACGATTCAGTTGCAAAATTCTGTATATAGACGAGAAGCATTTTGTTTTACGTCATCATAACCTAAAACGATATCCATCAACTCCGAGTTCCTATACATGTAAGCCATTTATGACACTTGAAAAACTAATGTAAACACTACCTCAAAAACGTTAATACTAAAATCGGAATTCAGTATTCGGAATCGCTAAAGACTGCATCAACCTAGAGGTGTACAATTTCATTAATATTGCTGTACGAAAATTGATTTATTAGCTTAAATACATCTACAATATAGTAAAGAAGCCTTCTGATCGATCTCAGATGTCTAAAATATTCATAAATAGAAGTGTAAATGTTACTGTTATTTTAGTGTGTTCTTTGGGTTGGTATTAAAATCAAAATTTAAAAACCCTTTTGCTATTAGAAATCTGACTACATGATTGATAGTTATGCCCATAGACAAAATGAGCATTAAATTAAATACTTTTTTTACCACTGACAATAACAAAAATCGTTAAATACTGTGGATATACAGTATGCGCCAAAAGTATGGAATAAATTCAATAAAAACGAAACAATTATTTTTTTTGGAAAAATCCTCGAACAGGTCGATTTTTAATTTAAAAAATACATATTTTAACGTAAAATGCGATTTTCAAATGTCATTTGTTTTCGAGTAATGACGTAATCGATTTTTTTTTAATGGCAACATCATATTTTTTTCCTTGATTCTGAAAGATCGTTTAATTCTCTATCAGACAGTATTAAAATTTTGCCCTCTTACATAGGAAAGTTTTCGAGTAAATGACGATTGAATGTTAGAAAACGTACATTTTATCCATAAAAAAGTAACAATTCTGAGGTATGTAAAATAAAATACAATTGATTAAATTTTATACTTAAATTAAATGTTCGAATTGCCATCCACCAACTTCTTGACAATGCGCAAGTCTGTGAAGAAATTCTTCTTGCATATTATGAATGATTTCTGGGGTAACTGGGTATTTCGTCCCGAATGCGATTTTGAAGTTCTTCTAAATTACGTGGTTTATTAATGTACACTTTTGACTTCAAGTATCCTCATAAAAAATAGTTAAGAGGTGTAAGATCCGGTGATCTTGCAGGCCATTCTATCGGTCCGCGTCTGCCGATCCACCTCCCAGGAAAACAGTTGTCCAAAAAATCTCGTACAGGGCGCGCATAGTGCGGAGGTGCACCGTCTTGCTGAAACCATATGGTATCGTCAGGAATGTCAGGGTCATTATCGTTAGGAAAAATTACTGCAAGGACTGGAACAAGGTCATTTTCTAGAAACTCTAAATATCTTTGTCCTGTAAGGGTTCCTTCAAAGAAGAAATGCCCTACTATTCTGTCGTCAACTATTCCAGCCCACACATTTAATTTCTGAGGGTGTTGGGTATGTGCCTCTGCCATCCAATGAGGATTTTCCCGACTCCAATATCTGCAAGTTTGACGGTTTACTGTACCATTCAGACAAAATGTGGCCTCATCTGAAAAAAGTATTTGCCGGTGTAAATTTCTATTTCCTTGACATAAATCCATTAGAATTTCGCAAAAGTGTAAGCGGCGATCAGGATCATCTTCATTGAGTTCCTGCACAAGTTGAATTTTGTAGGGATGATATGTTTCCTTCCTCAAGATATGTTCTGTTTCTGATTTTTATTAATGCTTGGACGTCCAGGTTTTGGAATATTTACAACATTGCCAGTTTCTCTAAATTTAGACTCTACCTTACTGACTGTTGATTGGCTTATAGGGCGATCTGGATATTTTTCATTAAATAAATCGCAAACTTCCTGCTGAGTTCTAGTCATATTCCCGCATCCGATAAGAATTAAAATTTCAATTCTTTGAGTAACAGTTAAATGTGCCATAATACTTTAAATTGAATAATAATTTCTATGTCGCTTACAATACTTATTAGAAAGTCGGTGTGACAATGACACTTTGCAAAGATTTTCACCTACGTGATCCATAAAAGAACTATGGAATTCGAAAAACTAAACTTGATAACTTTTTTGCTTTATTTTAGTTGATTTACGTTTTCTAACATTCAATCGTCATTTACTCGAAAACTTTCCTATGTAAGAGGGCAAAATTTTAGTACTGTCTGATAGAGAATTAAACGATCTTTCAGAATCAAGGAAAAAAATATGGTATTGCCATTTAAAAAAAAAATCGATGACGTCATTACTCGAAAACAAATGACATTTGAAAATCGCATTTTACGCTAAAATATGTATTTTTTTTAAATTAAAAATCGACCTGTTCGAGGATTTTTCCCAAAAAATAATTGTTTCGTTTTTATTGAATTTATTCCATACTTTTGGCGCATAATGTATGTAAAAATATCCAGAAAGTTCATTGACAATGAATAGAATACACCGAGGTATTTATTTACAACACCCTATCTTGTGTCTAAGTAAGTCAATTGTTCTAGAAATCAGATACGTTTGTTTACTTCGCATAGTGAGACAATAGATACGCTGAAGTAGTTTCGCATGTCTTTCATCACTTTTAATAACATATTTCCAATTTCAACAACAATGTCTACGTTGTCTCGTAAAAAAGCTATAATTTGTATCTTATCTAACTCATATTTGTGATTTATAGTAGGCGTAAATATTCGCATGTAAATTACAGAAATGCTAATTACACCAGTGTGATTAAACATTTTGCTACAGATAACAAGGTAATGTTAAAATGAACCACAGAATTTCAAATTGAAGGAAATGAAACACGCATTTTAACAACACAATTCTTGACATAGTTTCTTCTAATTTATATTTATTTATTCGTATTGAAAATCTCAAAAAAATGGATTGATGCAAAAAGTAGCAGCATTTTTGACTTCCTTGGCAAGAATGTCTATTGTTAAATGTAGGTATGTCAAAGTTGTTTTATGTAGTAGTAAAGATGCTAATATCTATTAGTCGTTGGCTATCTATCCATGCCTCCGCGACCGCTGTATATAAATTACTCTTAAAACCTTAATTTAATATATATTGTTAGGTGTCCGTTTTTTTGTTTCGTTTGGTTCGGTTTATATAATTACTACTTCATGTAATTCGTCAGGGGCGTTTCTACTTATACAGGGCGTGAACCATTGGACGTAACTGATTGTGATTTGTTGCCTTGCAACTAATACTATAGAACTATGTATAACCAATAACTAAAACACTTACTGAGCTTAGGTCAGGATAGAATTGCCGTCGGAATCGCCCACTGGCATGCAGCTCTTGCAACAAGCTCAGAACCTTTCAACAAATAAGAGAGAAACACATGAGTACCCAAGCATACCTTCACATTCTCAAAACATCAACATGTAATACTTAGATCAACTAGTAAATATATTCTCCCTCAGACTGCAGCTGGATATCAACAATACAACAATGTACACTGACCAGACCACCTCTGCAGAGATAGTTCATAGCAAGACTAGGTCTTAAACCAGAACCAGACCGCATCACCGCAGCTAGCGGCCCCTGAGATATCCCCCGCTCACCGCAGCTAACGGACGGACTGTATCACCGCAGCTAACAGCCCTAGGGTACCTCATACCTCAAAATACCGTGTCACACGCAGCTAACGGCCAATAAATAACAAAACAATAATAGGCCGGCCTCGTCAGTAATACACTATCATTCATAATCTCAAATATTTAATTAATCAACTACTAACTTAGCTAATAAACAAATGTTAAGCATGCCAAGTAGGTACTCAGTGATGTAACTCACCTAATAATCCAACACAACACAGGTCACTAATACAATTGTCTAGTCCACTATTTAATTACTTAATTTAGTATGCACGCACACATTCACCCTCGAACTGTCTTAAAGAAATAAAGCGACTGTAAAAATCATTTAGGGTCTGACTAAACACTTAAGACAAAGTTCCTATACATTTTTATCAATGTTTATTTTAACATGATCCCTGCTCAAGTCAGGTAGTCGTCCCATCGGTCAAATTGTCTCGCTTCGTAACTATATACTCCTAACATTATATATATATATATATATATATATATATATATATATATATATATATATATATATATATATATATATATATATATAGAGTAATTTAGAACTTATAAGTTTTTTTTAATATACAGGTAACTCTTATAAATACAATTTTGTAAAAAAAATCAATAAAGGCAGTTCAAAATTGATTTAAAAATACACTTACGCACGGCACTGGATACTGGTACACTGTAAAACCCGACCTTGCGCAAGCTAAAGTATGCATAAAAAAGAACGGACAAGGAATTGAAAGAATTTCCCAAGGAAATAAATAAAATTTTATAACACCTATATTATATCAGCAAATTCAACAGCTTGTTTCTATTAATCAATAAAATTAATTTTTGGCTTTAATTAATAAAATAATTTGATGATTTGATAATTTGATTTGATGTTATAACAACTGTGCAAAATTTTCTCCACCGACGTGTAAACATATTTAGGACAGTCTTACCTAGTTTCTTCATTAATGTGTTTCCATTTTGTAGAAAATGAGGGAGACGCCATCGTGCAAAAACCATATTCGGAGTCGAACAGCTAAGGCACATCTTCCAGGTTGATCATCTGTAGCTAACACGTCAGCTGTAAATCTTTTTGAAATTTTGAATATTTTGTTGTAGCAACCATTCACACACGTTCCTTGTATTTGTTTGGTACTTATTTAACGATTCTCTTCAATAATCTTAAAAATGTGTTCCATAGCTGCAATGCGCTGTAAACACCCTGGACCTCCATTTCCTTCACGATTCGGTTGCAAATTTCCCATACCACGCCTGCGTTGCATTACCGCGGTAAAAGTAGCTGCAGACGTCGACTGGGAAAACTATTTGCGTACGGACGCTGCTAAAAACGTTAATATCGGATAGTATTTAGAATCATCTGCATTCCGATGTCGGTAGAGGCTGCAGTAGCCCAGTGATGTAAAGGCTGAAAATATTCAATAGTTCAATAATTTGTTTTTTTAATTATGATATTCACTCTATTTTTCATGGCACATCTATTTCTTTTTTTTTTAGATAAGTTGTAAATTACTCTGTATACTTACTGCTTCCTCTCTTTCTGAAACTATTAACCCTAAATATACAACGCGTTTGGCTTTTATTACATCATAGATTTTTTACTCGGATCTAGTTTTTTGTGTTTATTTTTAAGGGTGCTGTGTTCTGAATCACTGATAGTAAAATTTGGTAAATCCGGAAATATCATATTACAAGAACTAAATACCTCCACCAAAGTAATTTTTCGTATGTTATTGACATATTTTTTTATTTTTACAGCTTCATGGAATGCAGATCGAGCAACAAGCCAGAAAGCTTTCGCCAGAACCAAGGAACAAAGCAGATGATTTGCTTAAAAAGCTCAGAGAGGAAGTAGACAAGGCAATGGCTAAGGCTCACAAGGCTCTCGATGACTCCAAAAATAAGGTCAACGAAGCGGCAAATAAAGTTCAAGCCGAGGCGAAGCGTCAAATGCAAAGTACCGTGGATAAACTTAGGGCGGAGTTGGATAAGTTGAAAGAAAAGGCTAAAAGGCAGGTGTGAATATTGATGACTGTCTTAAAGGTAACGAAGATCGTCTGCTGAACCTACCAAATCAGATGTCAAATGATATGGTGCATTGTGTCTCAGATCAAATAAATAAAGCAATATCCTTTGCTCAAGACGCATTAGACCATGTAAGTAAGAGATGAAAGTATAAATGTTCTATTTGAAGGTTTTCTGTGGTGATTATTTAATGGAATGTTCAAATTTAGTCTTAATACGATATATCTGGATATATCACAGAAATAACTTCATAGAAACATTAGTCATGGTTAATATATATAAATAATGAATAATCTATTCATATAATAATAATGAAATAACACATACATTACTAAAATAGGATATCACTAAAGGGCCTTTTAAAAATTTTGCCATGTGTTCTTTGGATCAATATTAGCAAAAACATGTTTTAAAATGACGTATATGAGTTTTCTAAAGATTAACAGATTTATGTACCTAATAAAAGTCCCATATCGAAACTATGATCAGTATCAACCAATGTATCTAGAACGGGGATATCTTTGTAATTGACTATTTTATATTTCTATACCAACGGATAAAAGAGAATATGAAATGTAGATTCGACAATTTATTATAAATATTCAGGGGTGAGTTCCTCTACTTTCCACGTCAACTTCTTTGGCTACTGTTGATTCAAGTGGTATCGAGAATTTAATGAAAAATGTGGTGGATCATCAACTTACATAAACCAAAGTAATGTAGACAGGCCTTTAGTAAAGCTGGCATTTGGCAATGCAACAAATACATTAATTTTAAATTTTAATTCTTGCGTACATATTTTAGCTAAATGAACGTGCTCATTAGAAAATTATTTAACGCGCATCTTAATAATAATAATAATAATAATGCATTTATTGCCCAACAGAATAGACATTCCAATTACAGGACAAAACATGTTATAACAAAGTAATGAAGTAACAGTGTATTTTAATTACTAATAATATTTAACATTTACTAAACTAAATCAGTCTGAAAGCTATATCATAATATAGATGAGGCCAGTTAAACGCTTCCAAAAAATTGAGAACCAACTGATAATAATTGTTTGAGTGTATCAAAATTTAGGTCACATAAATGAGAAATTTGATCAAAATTAATTGACATGGTGTATACAGGAGATTTCGTAAGGACATTTGTTCTAGCATTACGACAGTAAAACATGCAATCATCACGAGATTCAGGCCTAGGTACACGTAAGTAGAACATTTTTAAAATTTTTGGTGAATCAATGAGGTTATGAAATAATTTAAATAAGAAAGATAGACTTGTGAGAACTCTCCTCAACTGCACCGATTTAAAATCGAATCTCTGCAACAGGAGGCCATGATCAAATCCTCTAGCAGGATAAATATTATCAACGCGATAAGCTATGAATTTTAAAAAGCGACGTGTTCACACCTTCAAGATGATGAATATTAACTTGATAGCATGGGTACCAAACAAGGCTAGCATATTCTAATCTAGAACGGACTAAAGAATAGTATAAACATTTAAAAGCACTAATATTGTTGAACGATGTGGAATTACGGACAATAAAGCCCAAAGTTTTAAAGGCGGTGCTTGAGATTGTATTAATATGTTCAGAAAATGAGAGTTTAGCATCAAATATTACCCCTAAGTCTTTAATATTACTGCTGCGTGTCAATGGCTTTGAATCAAGATTGTAATCAAATAAAATTATATTTTTCTTTAAACTGAAAGAGCAAACTTTACATTTATCAATATTTACGGAAATCATGTTTTCTATACACCACACCTGTATTGCATTCAAAAGTTCTTGCAATGCACGACAATCATCATAACAGTTAATGTTACGATAAAGCTTTAGAACATCTGCAAAAAAGGTGATTACACTGCAAAGATGACGATAAATCATTTATATAAAGAATAAACAGAAGTGGTCCCAAGTTAGACCCTTGAGGTACCCCAGAAGGAGCTAAAAAAATATGAGAACGGTATCCATTATATGACACATACAACTCACGACGGTCAAGATAAGATTTTGTGAGTATTAGCAAAGAATCATCAAAGCCAAATGATTTCAATTTCTGTATTAATATGGAGTGATTTACCTTGTCAAAAGCCTTCTCAAAATCTGTATATATTACATCTGCTTGGCCTTTTCTATCAATATGGTCTGAAACAAACTGAGTAAATTCAACTAGATTAGTCACAGTAGAACGCCGTGCAACGAACCCATGTTGATTAGAAGAAATGCAGGTGCTAACATTGTTATGCATATAATGTCATTTCAAAAACCTTAGCAAAATTTGACAAAATGGCTATAGGTCGATAGTTCTTGATGTTAGAAGGGTTACCACTACGCATCTTATGAAACACGCTGTATCGGGTAATAAAATATTGTCGGCATTCATTCGTCTTTCTCTATTAACAAACCAACTAAAGATCAGGCGCAGTTAAATCATATGATTTGCGTCTAAAAAATTTAAAGTAATAAGTGAGTAGTAAACATCTGAATTATGAATAATTTCTGGTAAGTCATTAATAAAATATAGGAATAAAGGTGGTTCCAGGTTAGAGCGTTGAGGTACTCCTGAGTTACATTTGTACTTAATAGAACAAATATTGTCAATGTTTTACGAGAAAAGTTTGATCTCTTAGGCATGAAACCATGAACAAAATTACGAGTAATTCATTAGAAATCCCATACATACTTATTGTATTCTATCCACATCCTGAAAGTCTGTTACATCATCCACTTGTACCCATTTCAAATGCTTCAAGAATATCATGCGTATAAGATTTGTTAAAGCAGAACGTTTAGGCATAAAACCGTGCTAACTTAGATTTGTAAATATATTAAAATGGTTCCATAAATATTTGTATAGAATTTGTTCTAAAACTTTAGCAGAAGCTGAATGTACTGAAACACGAGTAAACTTTTTATCGCCAGATTTATAATTAATAATAACCAATGACACCTCTCAAGACATGTGAAAAGTATGATTTTTTAGTATTAGATTATAAATATGTAGTAGGGGAACTCATAAAATATTCATAACAACCTTTAAAATATAAGGAGGAATGCCATCTGTTCCAGCTGTCCGTTTCGGTTTGAATTTCTTTATGGATTCATTGTAATCCACTTCATTTATATATCCAATAAATAGCATTTCATGTTATACAGGGTGTTCTAGAAGCTCTATGACAAATTTTGCCAGATGATAGCTGGGTTAATGACAAACAGTCTTTCTTATAAGATCATAGGACCGATTCGTTTCTAAATTCGTGTCTAAATAAGTAAAAGTCCAATGGATTTCGATTTGGGGAACGTGGTGGATCTTGTTGGCTTATCTATTTATTTGGAAATGATTGTTTAACCAAGCAGTTGCCTCCCTATATGTGGTGGTGCACCACAAACATGTACAGGCAATAAATTATTGCTGAAAGTGCTACCCTAAACGTTGACACTGAAACGTTACTAAAATCGTTTTGATATAATTACATACCGATTTTGTAACGCCCAGATATGTTCATTATGATTATTATTTATGCCTTTCCAAGTAAAACAGGCTTCATGAGACCTCATGACATGCGAAATGAATCTATCATTTTATATTTATTGTTGATGTAACAAGCGATAAAATTCTAATCGCTGAGAAGCATCTCAAAGATGTAACACTTGTATGCACATTTTGACGAGGAAACGGATGTAACATTTCTCTGTTCAATATACGCTATACCTGGAGATTACTTGCTATATGACGCACGCTAATTAAAGAGTTGTCAATGATAACATCTTTTATATCTTCTTCATTTTATGCATTCACTTCAGCAGGAAAAATTGTATTTTGTATATTTGGAGTGGGGTTACCTTCTTCTTGAAATATACGAAATGATGCCTGGAAGACTGTATGGGCAGGTTGATGTCTCTTTCGGTATTCTTGGGCTGCTTGTAAATAAGAATTATATGCCAAGTGTTTTTCTTGCATCAACAAATAAATCTTTCGGTAAATGTATGAGAAGTTTTTATGATACTGAGCTTTTTATTTTATAAGCTTCCTTTTTTATGATTAATATTTCTAATCTAATGTAAACTAAAAACACTATGAACAAGTTCATGAAACCTTGACAACTTCATTTACTTCAACTTGTTCGAAAATTGATTTCTAATCGACTTCACAGAAAACCCCTGTTAAGTTTAAAATGGTGCATTTATTAAACTTACATTGAGAAATCATTTCATCAGAATGTTCATGTTTTATTAAAGTATATTTATTATTATTTGATTTATCTTTGTTGTTTGTATTTTACTTTATTGTAAATGCATTTAATTGAAATTCATTTTCCTACAATTCCTATCAATTAAATAAGTTTCATTTGCATATCTTTAAAGAATATTTTGTAACATATTTTTATAAGCAACCCCTGTTCAATTTGCAGGTGCAGAAGATCGTCGACGAAGTCGAGAATATGAGACAGGAAATAAAGGACTGTGGTCACGGATTCCATGGTGTGAAGTGTGTGGCTAAACTAGCAGCCAGGATCGAAAAGGACATCACCACGCTGCCGGCCAAGATCGAGGCCGACGTGACAGCGACCGCGGTTTTAATAGCCAACTTGGACAAGGAGGTAAAGAAGTGCGCCTCGGATAAAGTCGATCAGAACGAGAACGAGGGCAAGCAGATTTTGGCGAGCATCGCTGCTTGTGTCGCTAAGAAAATTGTTACGCACTGATTTTCAGTCACGATATTCATAACATGCGAATAAATTGTAAATATGTATAATCATTCTCAAAATAAAGAACATTTAAATCAAATACGTTTACTCAACAGCAAAAAAGTTGATTTACAGGACAAGAATTATAACTAAAACCCCCAGTTCGTTCGCAGATCTCAGGTCCGAACTTGGCGACGAGCTTAATATTTAAATATACGGGGTAAGTCAGATTTAATCTTGATAACTTCAGGAATCGATAGAACAGGTTAAAATAATGTGCATTTGTGATATAAACTTATTTCCTAAAACGCATTGTTTCCGAGAAAGAGAGCGTTGAAGTAGGAATTTTTTTCTCGTTTTTCCCTCATAACTTTTGAACCACTTATCTGATTTAAGTGAAATTCGGAACACAAACACTCCTTATGATCTTACATAAGCTTCTTAAGTTTGAACTACCTACCCTTCTTAGAAGTGTATTTTGTATGCTACATCTCTCTTACTTTATTTCAAAACTACAAAAAAAATAATTAATTTCAATGAAACATCTACACACCACTTTGACCTGATTAATTTCGAAACTTTTTCATCTCCCGGTTTTTTTCGACGTTTGGTCTTGTTTCTGAGATATTCAAAGAAATTGATGACAGTGTAGCGCACCAGCCGCGGAAATTTCATTTAACTTTATAGCAACACATGAAAACAAAACTCAGCGAATCAGTGATTTGAGTAAACCGACGCTTGTGAAAATCATTGTCAAAAGTGTTATTTAAAGAGCATTTTTAATGCTAAGAAAAAATGCCAAGAACGTTTACAAATGCTGAATATGCCGATATATATTATGTTTATGGTTTCTGTGACGGAAATTCCAGCGCGGCAGTTCGAGAGTACCGAACACGCTTCCCTAATAGAAGAATTCAAAATGCACAAGTTTTTGTAGATGTACATCGTCGATTTTCGGAATATGGTTTGCGCCGCTACAATGATCATAATCATAATGTACTGCCAAGAAATAATCAGCCAATTCTTATTTTTTTGATATCGATAGAACTTTAAGCACACGCCGAGCAGCTCGGCAACTCCATTTATCTCAATCAAAAGTACTGAGAGCACTCAAACAAGATCATCGAAGGGAGAAGGGATCTCCAACCAGTTCAAGGTTTGTTGTCAGGAGAAGCTGAAAAACGTTTAAATTTTTGTAGATGGGTTTTAGATTCAACAGAAATTAATCCACAATTTCTGCATAAGGTTTTATGGACCGACGAATCTAATTTCACAAAAGCTGGAATTGTGAATTACCATAACATTCACGTTTGTAGTGATGTCAATCCTCGATGTGTCAGACAATCTTCATTTCAGCAACAGTTTAGTGTAAATGTGGATAGGTGTTTTAAGTAATAACCTCTGTGGGCCGCATATTTTGCCTCCTCGTTTAAATGGGGATTTATTTCATGAGTTTCTACAAAACTCTCTCCCCGACGTGCTTGACGATTCCCCTTAAATTTACGCCAAGGGAACTGGATGCAGTTGAATGGTGCCCCTGCACATTACTGAAGGCAAGGACAGCAGTGGTTGGACAAAAATTATCCTCGTCGATGGATTGGACGGCAACCCAACAATCACCCAAATATGTGGATCCCTTGAGAAGGACCAGTGGCTTGGCCTCCGCGCTCGCCAGATCTGAATCCTCTGGATTATTTCGTTTGGGGCTATCTAAAAGCAATTGTGCATGATACGCCATTTCATACCCGCGAGGAATTGATCCAAAAGATAAGACATGCTTGTGATGACAAAAAACAATCCTGTTCAAATAGCAGCTGCGGTTAATACACTAGTTCGTCGATGCCAAAAATATATTGAGGCTGGAAGAATGCACTTTGAACAATTATTGTAATTTTTTTAGTAGTTGATAAGTTCGTTGTAAATCTTGTAATAAGTAGTTGTTACTAAATTTATGTTTGAGGTTATTGGCATTTTTTCTTAACACTTAGAACACTCTTTAAATAATACTTTTGACAATGATTTTCACAAATGTCAATTTTTTTTTTTGAGAGCCGTCCGATAGTGTCCCCGGAAGCACCGCAGCCTATAGACTTATTGTGTATCTCTCGACGAGCACAAACATCCATGGTACTACAGTGGGATTCGAACCCATACCGATATAGCCGATCCAGACTGGTTCCACGAGCAGTCGTCTCCCAGTCACCTCGGCTATCGCGGCGGCCAAAACCTCAGTTTACACAAATCACTGAGTTTTGTTTTCATGGGTGGCTATAACGTTAAATGAAATTTACGCGGCTGGTGCGTTACACTGTCACCAATTTCTTTGAATATCTCAGAAACAAGACCAAACGTCGAAAAAAAAAACAGGAGACGAAAAAGTTTCGAAAGTAATCAGGTCAAAGTGGTGTGTAGATGTTTTACTGAAATATATTTTTTTTTGTAGTTTTGAAATAAAATTAAGAGGGGGTAGCATACAAAATACACTTCTAAGAGCGGTAGGTAGTTCAAACTTAAGAAGCTTATGTAAGATTATAAGGAGTGTTTGTGTTCCGAATTTCATCAGATAAGTGGTTCAAAAGTTATGAGGGAAAAACGAGAAAAAATCCTACTTCAACACCCTCATTCTCGGAAACGATGCGTTTTATGAAATAAGTATATATCACAAATGAACATTATTTTAACCTGTTCTATCGATTCCTAAAGTTATCAAGATTAAACTTGAATCACCCTGTATTTTATTTATATTTAAAGTTAATATTCGTGTTAGCTAATCCTCAGAAACATCCCACTTATTTACTTGCAGGGCACGATTTTCGAATTTAGTGGACCACATTCCCTCAGAAAGTGAGTAAAATCTCATGAGAAAATGGAAATCTCTATTCTTGACTCATTGCAGTTATCTACTATAAAATATTAGGGAATTAGTTCACATGGTTTTTGTTAAAGAAATATAAAGCTTCAAAAATTGTAAATATACACGTATATAATAATATATTGATTATTTTTTTAAGTATTCCGACTCGAATTGCATTCGAGAATCGAGGTCCAGATATGTTATTTTTATTTAGGCATGTTTAGACTCACAGCAGGTTACTACTCGTAAAGCAAAACAGTTACAATGTACGTTGGGATACCTAGTTAGAAGCAACGCCATATTCCTACGTTCATTTTGACGGCATAAAAAATTTTAGGCAGCAACTAAACTTAAGTGATGCTACTTCTATTTTATATGCATAATGGATATTTAACGATCCTAGAATTTGTGAAGATTTAACATGTATTAATTTTATTATTCACGGATACCTTCAGCTCTTTGCCGTCTTGGAAGCAATTGTGACAGCAAATAACGTAGTGTTTTTTATTTGCGACAATTTGTTTCCCAGTTATAAGGACCTAGTCTGAACATGTGAAGAAAAAAAAATTGTTACCGCAAGACAGTCCGAGATTTCTTGACTTTATGCCGTATAATAAATCTTTTTGATGGTAAAGAAGTAGATTTTTCTGAACCCACCCTAAGTGTGCCATCCATGAAAAATTATATACAGGCTGTATCACATAAGAGGGCTACTCCCATGTATCTCGCTTAATATGCGAGACACGTCAAAAATCTTTAATTGTTTTTTGTTGCATTTTTGGAGGCCTTTATGCTCGTAAAAACAAATTTGAGATCCATCGCTAACTTTATGAGTAATAACAAAAAAACCTGTAAAGTGCCCAAACTTTAAGGCTATCTAACTTTTTTTTTTAAGAGATAGAGAAAACTTATTGGTAATAATTAATTATTTGCGGTTCATCTTGCAAAGTATTTTCTTGTATGTACCCTTATTACAATATAAGGCTGTCGGATATTTTTTAAAAACTTCCTGTTTCGAGAGACATTAGAAAATATTTTACTATGAGGCATCACTCGATTTGGAAATTTGGAATTTGGATATTATTCCACACTTCTTCTATAGTTCAATTTGTCCACTGACTGTAAATTTTTCAGCAATTTTCAACAATAACTAGTAGCAGAAATAAAATAGTTTTATTACCATCAAATTTTAAAGATAAATCCCACTACTGACATGATTTCTTCAAATAAATACTATTAAAACCTTGTTTTAATTAATGATTTTTTTCTTGAAAGCCTTGAATTTTTTTTAAATTTAACAAGAGTATAATAGTACATTATACTATAAGGGAGAGAAATGCGTTATTTTGGTAGAGGTGCAATTTGAAGCCCGAGGGCTACAATGCACCGAGGACAAAATAGCATCTCTCCCGAATGGTATATACTATTTTTTCCACGGTCTCATTAACTTAAAAACACATATTTTGTTATTATGAAGTAAGTAGCACTAGAATTATTGTATTCGGATTTCAGCATTTATTTAGTAGTCGTTAAGTTATTGTCATAACTACAAAATAAACAAACAAAAAGAATTGTCAAATTAAGGTGCTAGTTTGGTTTAGCTTAAAGTTTGTTTAGTGCACAATGAATAATTGTGAGTCGGAAGAGATTGTGGAGGCTGCAAATATTGCAATAAGCAATTTGCTGCCTACGAAGTCAAGATCTTCATACGATATAGCCTACAATCGGTTCAAAAAGTGGTGCGCCGAGAAAAATGTTCAAGGATACAGCGAGAATGTTTTGTTGGCATACTTCAGTGAAAATGCAAAGAATTACAAGTCTTCCACATTATGGGCGCAATATTCTATAGTTAAGTCATGCTTGATAATTTACGACAACATAGATATAAGCAAATTCCCCAAGCTGATCACATTTTTGAAAAAAACCGGTGACGGATATCAATCGAAAAAATCGAAAATATTGACAAAGGGTGAAATCGACCGTTTTCTATCAAGTGCAGATGACAAAGAATTCTTAATGATTAAGGTAAGATTACTTTTGTTGTTAGGTATTTCAATTATTAAGTATTTTGACTGTTTGTAGGTTGGATTAATTCTGGGGATTGCCGGAGCTTGTCGAACTGATGAACTAGTCAATTTAACTGTAGATTATATTGAGGATGTAGGCTCTTCCTTGATTGTAAAAATTCCAAACACTAAGACAAAGATTCCACGAACCTTTCTGGTTACCGATGTGGGAAATATGCTTGAATTGTTTCGAAAATACCTGTCCCTTCGTCTTCCCCACGTCAAGCATAAGCGCCTATTTTGTACTACAAAGCAGGAAAATGTAGTTCGCAGCCAGTTGGCAAGAATACCATGGGAAAAATTGTGATGGTATTACGGTGTAGTAGCTTCGTATTTAAAATTACCTGATGCTGCATGTTATACTGGTCACTGCTTACGAAGATCTTCAGCGACATTACTGGCAGATGCTGGTGTGGATATCACGACAGTAAAGCGTCATGCTGGTTGGAAATCAACGACAGTCGCTGAGGGTTATGTCGAGAACTCCATTGAAAATAAGACGAAAATTGCTAATCAGGTCTTAGTAGGTACCACTACTAGCGCAATCACAAAAACTGTAAATGTAAGCGAAAGTAATATTCCTTCTAATATTAATTTTGAAAATTGTACAAATGTAACATTTAATTTAAATGTCAATAAATAATTTCAATGTTATCTTTTTTTTTTGCATGAAAGACGTTCTCCATAATGTAAACTCCCTTGGGAGCAGTATACTCCCTTGGGAATAATCGACTACTTCTGTTTTAATTTTGATGTCATAGAAACTGATTTCTACTCCCGACTGTGAAAAAACGTGTTTTAAATTAAATTCCGCGTTGGATAATATCATTCTTTTTAAATTCGATTAATGAAAAAGGTTTGGTAATATTTTATGGGTGACTCACCCTCAATGAACACCTTGTAGTGTTTCAATGTACTTGAAGTGATAATCAAAGAAAACCAATGATTAACCTAAAATCATGTATTAGATTTGGTTATTTCAATGGAAAGTAATTCAGATATATTATTTTTTTTTTCGAAATATTTGGTCCCATTTTGAAGGTATGTAAGTCCGCCTCTGTGCAACTTTGTATATAACTAGGTATGACCCAGTAACACCCAGTATAAATGAAAAGAAACAGTAACAGTATGATTTATTATTTTCCACATGTAATTATTTTCTAATTCTAAATATCGTGATACTTCATTTATACCTTCAAATTATATTAGTGTGAAATTTAAGCACTAGGTGATTATAAGTGAAAATTTAAAATAATTCGGTATAAAACAATATAACTATCTATTGAAAATCATGCATATTAAAGTTATAGACATACCTGTACCAATTCTAATAATTTCGGTGGCAATGAAAGTCGTTGATAAAAAACTGATAAACGGGACACGATGAAAATCACTGAAAAAGTTCCGCATATTTCACCTTCGCCATTGTCTTTGCTGTGAAGTTAATCAACTACCCGTGACTATAATTAAAAACTGCTAGTAAAATACGGTCGCACTCATATTTCCCCTGAAAGCGTAGAAGTTGTTTGACTACCGGCATATTACACATCGGAATTTCAATTTTATTATCCTCGGTGACGAATTCCGGTGGAAAAATGATGTGTGCTGAAAGTATCCGGCACTGAAAACTTTCATATGATGAAAATTTTAATGCCACAGAAGATAGGATTTTAATTTTAGGGGATTCCAGACGTCCTTGGCTAGGTATCAAAATATTTTATCAAGAATTGAAAGCGCATTAGTTTTCAGCAGTTTTTCGGTGATCTTTTGAAAGCAATTCGAAAGTGTATTAAAAAATCCATACAACAATAATTATTATACGTGCTCCATTGCTAAATACAGTCTATTCTACATATGATAACTTATTTAATCGTTATCAGTAAATGTAAATTGATAGGTGTTATACAGAAAAGTAAAACCTTTTCAGCAAAAAAAAAAAAACATTTGTATTTCAAATAAATTGGTCACCACCTTAAACAATTTAAATCTTGTTTTTAATTCCTAGCAAAATAACGCTTCTAAAAAATTTGCTCCAATTTTAGACTGCATTTTTCTATGAATTTACAGACGCCTTTCTTACAAACAATATTCCTTAAACATACTCAAGAACTCCAAGTTACGTATATTTTTAGAAAAATATATGGATCGAGAAATCCCTCATGAAAATACGTTGAGACTATAATATGTCGATAAGGTTGACAACAATGTGCTGACATAGATACGCGGAGATATAGCGGACAATTTCATTTATTTCATTATAGATGAAGCTAGTAATGCGTTCAGTGGCCAATCCTTTAATTGGTGCGTTACAAAGTGGCACTGCTAGTGACAACTACCTATTGTCTTCTAAGATGCTGGACAAAACCTATTACTAAACTATTACAAATTTTGTTATTGACTCTTTTCATTATACAGGGTGTTTCAGTTTGATATCTCACAAACACGTGAGCATATTTTGGGAATAAAAGTCTGGTAAACTTTTGATCTAACTTCCTTCGTTATGAAGATACAGGAGGATGATTTTTTTCTATAAATTAAATTTTTCTTTCATAACTTTTAAACGGATTAAGATATTGTTATCAAATTTGGGGTACTGTGTAAGCCGAGGATATTTCATTTGCTGTCTCTTTGGTTCTTTAAAATTAAGCAGTGGGCAAAATAAATATGTGACGCCACTGGTTAAATTAAAAAAGTGATCATTCCATAATTTTACAATTCATTTCCAGTAAAAATGGTCTCTTTCATTTTCTTCGTGTCTCTCATAGTTTAGTCACAAATTGGATATTCATAGAAGTCTGTTTTTCGACGACTGTGTTAACATGCGACAATGCTTCTGAATTCACTATGCCGTGAAAACAAAATCCAATTTATTATGTAGTTTTGAATGTGACAGTTAATGTTTATGATAAGTAGCGTTTATGCAGTTTATGCTTTAATTGTTATAACAGTAATATTTTAAGTTAATAGTTAACAATATTTTAACTTTCAATTATACGGATTACTGTGGTTTTTCAATAATGGCGCAGGTTGCAGGTTGCAGAAGAGTATGCAGATATGCATTTGATGTATGGTGCAGGCTGGGGTAATGCTGTTGAAGCTAAACGATTATACGCAGATAACTTTCGTGGGAGAAGAATTCCTGACCGAAGGGTATTTCAGGCTGTTGACGCGCGTTTAAGGGAAAGAGGAATTCGTATAGGAGCTATTGAGAGACCGCGACCCCGACAACCAAATTTTGAAGATCAGATTCTTCAAATGGTGGAAAGGAAACCAACGACAAGCACCAGAAAAATTAGCTCTGAACTGGGCGTAAGTCATACAACCGTCTGGCGCACAATTCGTAATCAACAGCTGTATCCATTTCACTTTAAAAGGTGCAAGCGTTGACTCCAGCAGATTATCTACCTCGACAACAATTTTGTCGCTGGTTGTAGAGCAATTTTAAATATCCCAGGGATTTTCGAACCAGTTCGGAGATCGTTATTGCGTCGAGTTGAGGCGTGCATCCTAGTTCAAGGACGGCACTTCGAACAATTGTTGTAAATTTGTATTAGACAGGGGTCTAATCTAAAATATAATAATATTCAAAATTTTCAAAATTAATCAAAATATCATATTACTTATTGTAGTTAATATGTTCAATAGCAGTTAACAATCGAATAGTACAATTTTGCTCCACATAAACATTTCAATTTGTGGCCAAACTATGAGAAACACAAAAAAAATGAAAAAATGAATTTTTATTAGAAATCAATTGTAAAATCATGAAATGATCACTTTTTAATTTAACCAGTGGCGTCACATATTTATTTTGCCCAAAGTGACAGACTCACCCTGTATCTACGTCACTGCTTAATTAAGAGCTATATTTTGGCAGCAAATGCAATGTCCTCGGCTTACACAGTACCCCAAATTTGATAACAATATCTTAATCCGTTTAAAAGTTTTGAAAGAAAATTTTAATTTATAGGAAAAATTCAACCCTCTGTATCTTCATAACGAAGGAAGTAAGAACAAAAGTTTAGACTTTTACAAGAAACTGGTTGGAAAACGATTTAACGATACAGGCGATGCATTAAATATGTTGTAAGTATTCAGCTTGAGGTATTTAGTTTGATTTCAAATATCAAACAAATTAATCGTACAACCATTCAAATCGGCATTGTAGTAACACTGGAAATAATAATCTATAAATAAAATAAAATACCAGAACCGCAATCCAAATTAAGTACAGCTGCAATGGAACGAAACTTTGAATAAAAGTTATTGCTAGCTATAAAATGTAGAGTATTATCCAAATCTTGTTTAATTTTGAACTCAATTCAGTTAATACAAATGGACGGCATTATTGCTTTGTAGAATTAAAGTGGCTTTAAAATGCATTCACTATCATATGTATGAATGATAATAATATTTCTAGTTAAAATTATCTTTGTTCTATGACGCAGTTATGGCATAAAATGGAAAATATTAGTACATGCATGCAAGAGATAGCTATAAATTGGAAAAAGTAGCTATATATAAAAATAGAGAACCAGTGGTTCTATAGTTTTGTTAAATATATTCCTCCATATTGTAATAACGATTTTTAATATACTGTATGATGCATTAATCTCTGTAAATGGGTTTTTTGGTCTTTGGCTTAACTCAGAACGATAATGTGCTGAATTTTCAGGACAGAATGCTTGACCTAATATTATCTCTAATTCAAATACTGTTGTAGTTAGAGTTCAGGATATAGTCCCTAGTAAAGATCTGTACCATCCATCACTTGTCATTTTAAAAAAGGAGAATTTCCCCTAAAGCAAATTTTTCCTGTTGTTTCTGATCTTGTTTTAAGTACTTGGTCCTTTCTTAATAATAGTGGCGATCTGAACTCTGGAATAATTACTTTTTATGATAAGTTAAATAACATCTTTGAAGATTGCGTTCCATGGAAAAAATATATACACCTTGGTTTAATGGTCAAATTATTAAATAAGGCAAAGAAAGTAATTAAAAGGTATATACAGTCTGGTGGTCTTCTTAGACAATTTTAAGTTAATTTTTAGTTCTTATAAGTTATACATACGAAACAGAAATATTTCGTTTATACATCCTATTGTACAATGGTCAAACTCTTGATGATTCGCAAGCTATAGTGAACTGTTTTTCAGATTTTTTCTCAGTCATACAATCAACCTAGCAGAGGGTCTTGTAATATCTGCATTGCATTCCAATAATTTTTCAGTATATTAGGTATATGCTGCCATTAGACAACTCACACCAAGAATGACTTCCGGGCCAGATTTAATACCAACATTTTTAATAGGATCTGTGAGTCTGCTTTTGCTGCCCCACTAACAACCATTTATAACTTATTATTAAAAACATCGTGTTAACAATATCCAAGAAGGGCTACAAGAGTGAATTGTATAACTATCGGCCAATTACTATTATTATGTATTATATTTTAAATTTTGTTAGACAATGTTTTATATAGTTCACTATTTTATTTAATATCCGGTAAACAGCATGGCTTCTATAAATCTACTATCACTAATCTAGTACAAATAACACAATTCATTAGTAAAAATCTTGACAGAATGGGTCCGCTGGATATGATTTCATTAAAACTTGACCACGATATTTTATTAACCAAATTAGTTGTATTTGGGCTATCTGACACTATTTTAAAACTTTTCCAATCATATTTAAGTAGCATACATATCAGTTTGTTCAATATCGTGGTTTTAAGTCTCACATGTTCCATCAAATAACTAACGTACCGCATGGTTTCTTACTGGATCCTTTACTTTTTGTGGTATTTATAAATGACATTGTTGGGGACTTGAAGGTGAACTATTTGATGTATGTATATGACCTCAAACGTTCAAGTGAAAATCACGTAACACTTAAAATATAATGGAAATTATATGGGTGAAATTTTGTTGGAGAATTTGCATATTGCAAACAGCGCCATCCAACGGATATGTACCTAACAAAATATGCAATTGATAGATCTCTTTATTAACTTGATTGACCACAGCGCCACCTATATGATATCTCATCAACACTATTTTAAAATAAACAGAATGGGTCGGAAGAAACGCACCAAATTCCAGGAATTAATTCTACACGTCAAAATTATAAGAAAAAACTCAGATGCTGTCATGCGATTTTTATTCATTTCCATAAATCAAATATATTTATTGATATCCTACTAATCATAGCATTCGTAATGATTAAATGTTCAAAAATACCACCATTGACCTTTACTCACTTTCTGCTTTGTCAGCGAAGGCCGTCTGTAGCTGTTTTGATTGATGCAAGGGTTGACGTCGAATTAGTGCCTTGAAAACAAGTAAAAATTATGTAACATTTGAGTTTTTTCTTATTATTTTTTGCGTGTAGAATCTATTCCTGAAGTTTGGCGTATTCCTCCCAACTCATCTTGTATCAATGAAATTAAAAAAAAAACATACATGTAGAAAGCTGATAGTAGTAATGATGTAGCACTAAACTAAAATATATATTTTTTAATGCCATAATTAACATAACTCTTACATATAAATGTATATAAAGTTAAGGTTTCAAAGTAAGGCTAATAAGAATATCAAAGTAAATCTCAAAACTATTTTACCATTACATTTGCTACCATCGGCTTTGTAAATTTATATTTTTTCCAATTCCATTGTTTTTATCAGGCATTTAAGAACACTTCAAAGCAATTAATTTACAAAACACTTCCTTTTCACCAATCCTAGATAATCCTAGATAAGTAAAATGCATAAAATTGAGAGCGCGAGCTTCTTATGCGTCAAAAGCACGTCAAAAGAATCAAACATAAAAAAAAACATTGTTGTTAGTAACGTTAGTAATCGTCCAATCAAATCACAGAATTTTGAGATACTAGCGCCCTACAATGGATATGTGTCTAACTAATATTTAGTGTATTTCTGGCTGCATACCAAAATCACTTTCGAAATAAACCATGGACTTTCCATTATATTTGTAAGTGTTATGTGGTGAAAATGACACCATTGCTGATTATGACAGGTTACATAGTTTACTTGACATTGTTTGCAATTTGTGTCTTGATAATGTTTATCCTCAAACGCTTCTAAATGTAATATCGTTACGTTCACTAGAAAGAAGAATTCAATTAAATCATAATCTGAATAATATAATACTTCATAGAACAAATTGCATTGCAGATCTTGGAGTAACATCCGAGCCAACTTTAATATTTTCGAAACATATTGACATTATGACGCATTTAAGCTTTTGGGTTATATTATAAGAAAAAAAGTTTGTTTATACGAGAACATTCTGTATAGTAAATTAACATCTTTACATCCCTGCAAAATCGACAGGAAAATCTTTCAATGGATATCATCAATCTAGAAGTTAATAAGCCAAATTTATTAATACATTAATAAATGTCAACGTCAAGTTCAGGCCATAGCCAATTTTTATGAGAGGATGGTATGATTTTGATTAATCTTACTACCTGAAGATGTTCGTCTATGAAAATGTTTAATTACATCCAATATTTGATCTGTAGTAAATCATTATCGAACGATGTGTCAAAATTTTCATATGAAGGCGCTTGTTATCGTCGAATAATTCTAATAAATTTTCTACCGCAAGAAGTCTTTCACACGTACCTACTGTATAATTTAAAACACCAATTTAAAACTAATCATATACATTTTAAGACAGATTACGTTGGTGTAATTGAAAATTAATGATATAGGTGGTTGATTACTTATTTAATATTATACAAATTTTCTAAAAATAATTTCAATTAATTGAAATTTTAGTAAAACCGAAATGTAAAAAAGTATCTATGAAATACTGGGATAGTTTTAAGATAAGTGATTACCTGCTTGGAATTGTAAAGGTTTATTTCACTGTTTAAAGTATGCAGTGCGTTCGGAATACAAGTGCTTTAATTTTGCTGCATAATAAATTCCAAACAAAGTAGAAAACTTAATTTTTTTCTTTGACCAACGCCTTTATACAGGGTGTACGGAATATAAGTGCCGATACTAAGAGGCCTTGTATATCTGATCAAAATCAACAAAAAAACTCATGAACTAAAATTGAATTTGGCAGTAAAACAGTCGTTGGCTGGTAGCTGATCGTGATTTGTTACTGTGACTTAAAAATTGGAGGAATCTTCTTGTTTTAAGGAAAATATATCTTTTTGTAAGGCAGCTGCTGCTGAAAGGGGAGTCAAACATATTACTAATTAATTAACGGAGGTAGCAATTTAATCATTTTTAACTAAAGAAATAAAATATTCAAAAGAACAACAACATTTTTGCTCTGTTCAAGCAAAGAATCCGGAAAGGTTTCAAACTGTCACAAATATTCGACCAGTAAAGTTATGAATTTGTTTTCAGTAAACATGGTGCAAAAAGAAGTTAATGGAATGTTTCTGATAGTTTGGAACCAGCCAGGATTCCTTGCTTGAACAGACCTAATATATGTATAATAGTTTACGTAGAGGAAAATATTTTAGATAAAAAAAAACATACTTATTTTTCTATAATATTTTTTAAGTGAACATATTTATTTAATTCTTATGGAAATTATAAATAATTTTTAATATACCAAAAATGTCTCCTCTGGGTCTTCCTGTACGTATATTTTATATACATATGGTAGCTACATCCATAAAATAAAGTCCAAAACATCCATTTACGAGATGGAAATCCCCGAAATGGCCAGTTTTGTAGAAAACGTCCCTGAACGGACATCCACTGGACGTCCTAAGAACAACTTGAGGACGACTCTGTTCTTTATGGGAATATTTATTTCTTACAAAAAATTATAAATATTTTTTAATATTCAAAAACGTCTCATCTGAGAGATCCATTGTATGTATATATTTTATGCATTTGGTACGTTTTTAGGACGTCCATAAATGGTTCAAAAGTCCATTTGTTTTACAGGGATGTCCAATTTTATAGAAAATGGATCTTCTACAGACGTCCATCTCACATACCTAAATGTACGTCCATTGGACATCCTAATGTCCATTAATGTACGTCTTGAGGACATCCTTATTACGTCTTAGTGTTATGTGGGTCAACAATAAAATGCAAAACTGTGTTACAAAATTACAAATTAAAGTAAAACTAAGGTTAAGTAGAAGCTCCTGTAACGTATCTTGTTTTTTTTTTGTCACTGTAACGTACGACAACATTGCATCCATTATCTGCTGTTGTTAACCTGAAATTATTATTATTAGTAATAGTAGTAGCAGTAGTGCGACTATTGCATTTCGTTTTTCTATACCTAGTGTTTGTTTGATATTTGTGGGTGAGCATAAACAAAAATGAAACAATTTATAGTAACCATTATCAAGCTGCATGACAGTTTATGGGAATCTGTACAAAACTCTCTGGCTAAAATACGTTTGTACGGTTCATTTCGCAAGCAATGGAATTCATTTTGAACACTTATTCAGCTTATTTGTGTTATAAAAAAGTTCTAAGAAATACTGTAAGCATGTTTAGGTGTATTTGTGTTAATTATGTACAAACACCTGACATGATACTTGTGCATATTCAAAATCTGCTTGCTGTCAATTCTATTATCGCTGACCAGTGAAAAAAAAATGTTACATCAAATATGTTTTATTACAAGTAATTTATCACGCAGCAAAATCAAGTGAAATAGATTTTCAATATGTGACAACGTCGCAGACCTACTATGTCAGGTGTTTCTACATTATAATTACAAATACCCCTAAACATACTTGCTGTAGATATATTTTCAGAGCTTTCAGATGTACGATGCACAATTAGTTTGAGGCTGGGTTTTAAGTTGACAGCTGAAGGTAATGGATGGCAGTGTTGTCGCACGTTGCAGTTTACTGGATCCTTATTAAATTATATATTGTTTACTTTATAAATACAGATACAAAAAATAAATTGTAAACAAATTACGTTAAAATTTTGTACCTTACTTCGCCATTTGTAGTTGTATTTTTGTTCATTCTATAAAAAGTCATAGTCTCAGATATTTTCTTCATAACAGTTTTTTTGTTGGTGTTGCGAATGACCTACATTTAACATTTCCTTTTCTATAATATACTTTTCTCTTATAAATAACTGATGAAAATGATGAAACATAATTCACAAAATTTTAATATGTTGTATACTATGGTTGACTATATTATAACCACCAGCAACAAGTAATTAAAATTGAATAAATAAGGATTTTAAAATAAATTTATATAATTAAAGGACTTGAAAGTCTTTAAAGTTCATCATTTAAGTGATATTTTTAGGGGAACATAAAAAATTGATTACTTTAGAACCTGCGGCACTGTAATTTTTGAATGAACTCGATGGAACAGCTTATCTCTTACCTTCAATCTAAATGTGTTTTTTATCGGTTTTTACGTACACCCCCCGCAAAAAAGGCTCACCTTGATAGCAACCTTGCAGCTTGATAAATTTATAATATTTGGGTTATATCGGATTTAACTTGAACGATCCGACGAGTTTGCATAGATTTGAAAAAAAATGTTATACCTCTAGGTTATTCGTTTAGACTTGATTTTTTAAAAGGCAGGTAACTGAATGTTTCAAAAGCACAATAGTTTAATACGTTAATGAACGAATTATATTTGTCTCATCCTTTCAGTATACAAGCAGTGTGATAATAATACTCATCTAGATAAATATGATCATCTTTTATTTTATTTAAATTCATTCTAATAAATTATCTTTCAACTTATATTAGATTAAATATCCATATATCTTTCATCTAAACTGCGAATTTAGATAATAGATAATTTTACTGCCATAACTGATAAATATTCTTCAGACATATCATGATACAAACAAATCCGACACATTCCGTCAAACACTAAGATTTATTAGTGAACACATTGTGGGGTTGTTGGATTAGAAATAACAAGTCCACGGTTTGTATCACGTTAAATATATTAATAAAGATATAACAACTGGGAAATAATGTTCCACCAATATAGTCTGGACGGATGTTCAGCTGAAGACAAGCGAAAAGTAACTGGCGTGGTCCTCGCCGGACCTCTCGAAGCAGGTCTCGGGAGGCTGGTTAATGTCTGCCCATGTGTTTATTATCATAAATGGGCTCAGGTCTGAGGGTTAGTTTTATGTTTTTGTTGGCATTGATTTGTTTGGTGCCTTAGTGCAAATGTCGGAAATTGTAGGGATCACAGATGTAGGTCGGTGACCAGTGTCGGTGACCGCTACACACATTATTATAATAACTATTCATGTACCAAATCAGTAAAGCGACTTTGTTTATTTATTTATTTATCCATTTTTTCACATAAGCCACATACAGGTTGTGAACGTCATACAGGGTGTTAAAAAAAGACTGTAAAATATTTCAGGAGGTAATAATATGAACCAAAATAAGCAGAAAAGTCTTAATAAACATGGGTCCGCAAAGTAACGGTTGCGGAGATATGGACCACTATTCGTTTTTCAAACATTTTATTTTATTAGGAATAAACCGACAAAGGAAGCTTTTAAGAAACAAAAAACAAAGTTACAGAAGATGTTCAAAGTACCCTCCGTCCATTATAGTCAAGGTCATTGTTGAAAAGTATGAACAGTAAAGGAGATAAAATACTTCCTTGAGGGACGTTCAGATTAACAAAACATGTTTCAGATAAGTGTTGCGCTAATTTAACAGTTATTTTCCGATTCGACAAAAACGAGTGTATAAAATTATTTAAAGGCTCCCTTACACCTAAGGATTGAAGCTTTTTACTTAGCAGAATCTTGTCTACACAGTCAAAGGCTCGTGTGGCCATAAATATAATTTGTAAGGTCATAAGCTGCTGACTTAGTAAACCGTTACGTTCTAAAACCATATTGGTGGGCTGAAAATAATCGGTTATTATTAATAAAACTAGAAAATCTGTTATATTTTTTTCAAAAATCTTCGAGAAACATGACAACAACACAATTGGCCTGTAGTTATCAATAACCTCTTTATCGCCTTTTTTATGCAAAGGTATAAGCAACGCTAATTTTAGTGACTCGGGGAAAATTCCGCTCCTTAAAACATAAATTGAAAATATAAGACAAAGGCTGAACCAAATACTGGGATAAGGACTTTATTGTCTTAATAGTAACTTGATCAAAACTAGAGGAGTTTCTGTTTTTCATATATTTAAGTGTGTTTTGAATTTCCATAGGAGTTATGTCATAAAAAACATTGTAAACAGAAATAGATTATGACAAATCAATAATTTTACTAATTGACTAATGACCATTTTTACTTTATTTAGGTATTAAATAAATTAAATTTCCTACATTGCCTATTACATGAGGCATTGTCATTACTTATCACAGACTAAAGAAATAACTTCTCATATATTTTATGAATCCCTTAAAATTTAAAACCTTGAAAAGCAGCCGACATTTCACACAATTATTGCTTCAGTTCCGCTCAGCTTGAGGGCTTTATAAATATTTTACATCACGAGTTATTCTTGTTATATTTTTTGTAGTGTATGTCTAGATCCTTTTGATCCCATTGTGCCTGGAGCACACTCTTTCCAGTCCCAGGTTCCTCTCTAAGTAAAATACGTCCCATTCAGCGATACTTATGTTACTCTATTCCTTCCGTTACGTGTCTTTCGTTTGCTAAAAGGCGTAAATTGTCACTTCTTCTTAATTTATGGATTTTGTAGGCACTCTTTTTTATAAAAAACCTTGGGAAATTAACTATTAAAATTTAATATAAAGTATGAATTGTATTTAATTTAATTTCAAATGTGCAGGCAGTCTATTCCCACCTTTGCGTCAAATTATGGCCAATTCTATGGATTGTGGAGTTTTACCAGATGGATGAAAGGCTTACACATATTTACAAAAAGGACGATAAACTTTGTAGCAGTAACTATAGACCTATTAGTTTAACATATGTTCCTTGTATGACAATGACCTTATAATGTTGCTGTTAAACAACAATATTATATGAACCACACAACATAGTTTTTTACCCAGGAAGTCAGTGGTATCCAATTTACTTCAGACTCTAAATGCATATACATCGTATATGAACCTCTAGGCATAATTTATTTAGAGAGAGAAAGTATCAATATATAAATTGATGTGTAAGCTGAAGTATATTTAAATGTGTGGAAAATATCTTGGATATGATTTTTCTTAGCAACAGGCAATTTACAGTGCAGGTTGGTGACTGAGAAACAGGAAACAAAATGTTCTGTGTAGTATGCCCCAGGGTTCGGTGCTACGTGCTATTCTGTTTTTAGTTTACCAGTAATTGTGCATCTGGATTAGTTTCGTATGCTGACGATTTGAAACTTTTCTCATCACCGACTTTGACTTTACAAAGGGACCTTGATCTCATTAACACTTGGTGTTCGGAATGGTTAATACTGCTTAACTACTCTAAATGCTGTGTAATGCACTTGTTTAGAAACAATCCAAAACTGAACTACACAATAGATAGTCATAATCTAAATAGTGTGTCCCAGTTTAATAACGGTTTAATGCCCATGTGTTCAAAATTGTGCGAAGGTGCAACCAATTAATTTATATGATTATAAATCTTTCGAACATAGGTACTATCCTTAAGACTTTCAATGCATATATTTGTTCACATCTTGAGTTTGCTGTAACCATACGGTCTCTTGTTTTAAAACAAGATATTCTGCAGTTATAGGGTGTCCAAAGACGCGCTACTAAACTTCCGTTGGATTTAAACATCTGCCCTATGAAACCCGCCTTATGCGTCTAAATCTGCTATCGCTGGAGGACAGGAGGATGCGTGGCCATCTTGTAATGACATAGTTCTTCATGAAAAAATCCACTGTCCAGATGAAATTTTCGTTCGTAACAGGGATGTGAGACTTATGAGGTTATGGTTTGAGGTTAAAGAAGGAGCATTTTTACACTCATACAAGACAGTACTTTTTATCGAATCGTGTTTTTGACATATGGAACTCATCTGCCCTATGAAACCCGCCTTACATTGCATCTACACGTCAGGAATTTTCTCTATAATTAAAAAAAATTTTGAAATTCAATAAAACTATATGTTTAATTGTAAATCATAGATATTATGAGCTAAGGCAGTCAAACTTTCTGTTATCGATTCGTGCTAACACTATAATCCGGATCACTTTGCAAGCGATTCCTATGATCAAAAAAATGGTCCCCTAAACACTATAACATAGAACTGAAATGAAATAAGATGATTCGGATCGGGAAATTCATTCAGTTCCGGTTACCTCAAAATTTTCCAACCTCGCATTAAACACATAACCTAGATGAGGAGAGAATCTATAAAGCAAGCAGACAGAAACCTAATACCACATAACCCCAAGGACAATTTAGCTAAGATATTTGTCATCCAGTGATCGAAATCGAACACGTCTATGTTTTCGTACTCTCTTGTCTTTGAATGATCAGTGCATCACTACAAGAATCAAGAGAGAAACTTAAACATCCTAGAGAAGCCACCATATTTATGTTCCATCTGTCCTGTAATGTCGTTCCATTTCCTTGATATATCAATATGTATCCATTTTTTCATAGTAGATTGTTGGTAATTTAGTTCTTCCAAATGAACGATACCTTGTTTCTTAGCCGGATGGTGACTAGACTCAGTATGCAGTTACCTGTCAGTGTAAGTAAATTTTCTATAAACTCTGTGTCCTAATATATCATATGTTTTTTTCTTCATAAGGCCATCTAGGAACGAAAGAGAACCATTTTCTTCGAACTCTAAAGGAAGGTGATATTCAAATGTATTTAATTAAGGTGGTATAAAAATACTTCATATGATTAGTGTATCGTTAACAAATTATCTGAATCAACACTTTGGTTCTAGAACTAGTCTGAAGCAAGAGTGAACCTAAAGCTACTCCTTTCATTTGTTCATACTCCCTAACAAAGACGAACGCGCATTTCACTTTCAATAAATTTACTGAATTCTTATTCTTACCTTCTGCGTCTAGTCTTCAGTGAAATTCTTTGACAATTTTGTGAACAACAAGATCACGTCACCAGGATACCATCTGGTTGAAGATGAATCTCTCGAGTCTTGTTAATGAAATCTTCAGCGTTCTTAACGTGGTGTTCTGTGGATGTAGATAGGCGGCTGATCCACATAGGAATTGTTAGGGAGTATTAAAAGCCCGAATGTAGACACTACTTCCTTTTAAATTTACTTCAGCACATTGTTTTTGCCTGTCTCTCCAGTAGGATTTCCGTATTGGCGACATATTACGTTGTACCTAAAATGATTGTTTCTTGTTCATTATCAAATGAATTTCTTCATTTTCTCGCAGTTATTCCAAAGGCACTAATACTTATATTAGAAACCTATAACTCCAGAAATAATAAGATTAATAAACCTAAATTTATTGCAGGGGACGTAATGATTCCAAGATGCTTTGAAAAATTTTAAAAATTGCCTCAAAATTCATGTAAAAGAATACTACGGTGTTTCGATTAAATGCATTTCAATATTATCCAGTACGTTGCAATATTTATTTTAATTGACCGCGAATAATAGACAGCATGTCAGTTTAGTTCAATGTGGTCTTCGCTAATTAAGTATCTATTATTAGCAATGAGGGAAATGCAATTTGCTTAGTAATGGTAATATGCAACGTAATGTGTATTAGTACCTGCGGAATAATCAAAATTATGATCATATTACTGCATATCTTCGACATTCATTTTTTCACTGCACTGTAGTTACTAATTATTATTATTGTTAATCAATATATTGTTACGGAAGCTTACCTACCTGGTTATTAGTGAAATAAGTTCTTGATTTGTATCATATTAATACCTTTATTTTAACGTTTTCTAGAACAGTTCTAGCTGCGTTCGATTTGATTGCAGATGCGTTCTCAAGGACCGTGGAAACTTGGAAAACCAAACAATTATATACAGGGTTAACTACGACTTAGTACAAATATTTTAAGAGGGGATAGGGAAAATTCAGAATTAACGGAATCACCCTTCAAAAAAATTCCAAACTTATTTATAAAGCGAAAAAAATTTTTTTTCAAAACCTTCTCGGCGACTATGCCGCCTGTCACCTGCGAGGTTAGGTATATTCTGTCAAAGTCAAAGTTGTCAATGGTAGTGACAGAGCACCGCGTTGCCACGTGTAACGATTTACGGCGCTTTTATAGAAAAATTTTTGTTTACAAAATATTAGATTATGTAATGAGAAACACGATATGGTAGCACTGAGAGTAAAACCTACCTTACTGATACGAATTGGTTCTTTTTTATTTTCAAGTTAGGTAGGTACATACGTATTTAAAACTCCAGCACGTGTAAAACAACATTCGTGGACGTTGTACAATTCGTACAAATGTACTAGGATTTGACATATTCTGTCTATTTGGAAAACGTATTTGATATTCTGCTGCTGCACGATATGCACTTTCGTCGCACTTCCCATAAATTAGTACCATATCCGTAATTTCCGTGATTACACGAATTTGAATGTGCGAAAAGCAAATACTGAAAACTAATAATAGTAACGATATTAACAATTGTTAGGGTAATATTTTCTTTGTTAATTAAATAAATACCCAATAACGTTTTACTACTTTCTTTATTTCGCACTTTCTATCTTTACAACAACTCAACTCTTCTTCTTCTTCTTCTTCTTCTTACATTCTTTCTGATCTACATTTTACAAAACATATATTTATGCCTACTTTACTACAGTTTAAACTAATATATTTTTATTAATAAAATAATTGTCCACACAATAATCGACCATGTTTGCATATAATAATATTGTAGTATTATTATTTTAAATTTCCCGAGGCGTTTACAGTGCTCTGTAATATTACTTTTCTGACCACTACTGCTGTTTGACATTTGTAGAGTCTTAGAAACAATGCAACCATCAACACAGTATAGGTTTATATCGACTGACAAGTGCTATGTGCGTGTAACCCCATGTCACGGAGGAAGTGTCAAAACAATACTAGAATGAAGAAACCCACGATCGTACATAAAAGACGATAATATTGATTATATTGATTGCCATAAGAATATTTATCTGAAGAATATTAAGTTCTCGTTGTAGGCGGACCGAAGACTGAACGGTGGCGTTGACATTGTAATTTTAGTTTTCCGTTTTTAGTGACAGTTTCAGTTTTAAACGTTTTATTCATTAAATAATAGATGGTTGCGATATATTGGGACATGTGTAGTTTTCCACAATTTTCTTTAAACGTACGTGAAGATATTTCCTAGAGTTGAGAGCAATGCAGTGGAGTGACTGTTATCGGACAAAATTTTATAAATTAAAAACTGCCACGGGTGTATTCGAAGTTTTCTGTTAGTATTTCTTTCAATCAATTTTCTTAAAATAAATGGGCAATTTTATTAACTGCATCTACACGAAGTGTGTATTTTGTGGCGAGTAATTCTGAGGGACCTGTAATGAGTGAAAATGAAGTTTTGGCAGTTTGGAACGAAGGAACGAAAAACGAATGCAAAATACTGTAGCTAACCGGATTAACTGTTATCTATCAGGTACTTAGGTATTATTATTAATAAAAATGTTTACTTTCGTAGTTTCTCCATTCGGCAACGTTGGAACGTTGTGAGAAACGACCGCATGGTACCTAGTTGCACAGAACATATGCCTAGTTGACATATGTAGCCATCTTGGACGATGACTGATGACATAGGCGCCGACTTTCGAATAAATTTTTTATTGTCTTTTAGGCTTCCCTGAGCACGTGGTTAAAATGTTTGTACTTAGTCATAGTTAACCCTGTATAAGCGGTCTTCCGAGTCAGTTTAAGTTTAGAAATCGAATGTGAAAGACGTAAACGCCAAATTAGAGTATTTGACGATTGTTTCATTTGAAATCTATATTTGTTTTGTGTGAGCTACTAATGACAATATATTTTGATATTCTACGTGAATTATTTGAAGGTTGTTAATTCAACGTAAAGGTTACAATACACTATATATATATATATATATATATATATATATATATATATATATATATATATATATATATATTAAATCATCATATCATGTTATAATGGCACTGGTAAATGTTTAAATCTCGTAAGATTTTTGTAAATATCAGATAATTTGAGTCTCACAGAAGACACATACATAAAATAAAAAAAATGGTAGACAAGTGTTTACGATAAGTCTTCTCCCATTTACTTGCGGCGATGCGACAGGTCCTGAAAGCCGACCCTTTATCTTTTAGCCTGCGAGAGCGCTGAACTTGGATGGGAGACTAGACGGAGTCTTATTGTAACCCTTCTCTAATGCAGGATTGTGTACACATAATGGTTAGAAAAGAATATAAAAAGCAAGCACACAAATTAATGGTTTATAATGCACAAATAACTATAGGAAAGACGAAATGAAATTAACAACGTCAGAACACTTGTCTGCAGTCAAGGAGCTCTAACTGTAAAGTTCATAGCGTCAACTTTACTTGCAACAATGAATCAATTTCCAGGTATGAGTGGAATCATACTATATCATATTTCCAGATAGTTTTAATTCATCATTTTAGTACACATTATTTTAATTTTTCTGGATATCTAATGATTCTCTGTAGAGATTTCTTTAAAATCTTCTCTCTGTTCCCCTTGAAAATTAAAATTGTCAATTGATTTTGACAGAAAATAATCAAAATGCTACATATTGAAGATCATCAACTAATGAATATATTGATTCGGAGTAATAATTCAGTTCCTTCTACCATTTCCTTCTGTAGGTCTTTTTAAAATTAAATAGTCATTTCGCAAATGACAGATTCCTGTTATGAGTCCCATAATTTCTCTCGCTATTTGAAAAGTCCTTTTCTGCGAAGGGAAATCCATTAGCTCCTTCGCATGATGCTGTCCTGGTTTGGAAACCCATTTCACCCGAGCGTGTTTAATCGCGCTAGAGATGTCAGAAGCTTAATTACATAGTCCAGATTCTTTATTCACCAAAAGCATATTCTTTCACTTCACACGATAATGCATTACTTTCACGGATTTAATAACTTCCTCTTTTATTAAATTTACGAGGGAGTTTTTGTGCATCGCAGCAATTTCAAGCACCTTTTCGTTATTGCCTCACAGACACACACACTGTGTCTCGTTTGTATATATGTTCAATAATAAAAACATGAAATAAGCTAAATTTCCATCTATTAAATGAAATATAGTTAGTTAGTCCATTGGTTATAAAAAATTAACCAGGAACAAATAATCTATAACTGGTTGTATATACATATGCAATTATGTAATTTTACTATACATGGTGTCTTCCAAGTCGTTACAATAATTTTAGGAGATAGAACCCTTGATTTTGAGTCGATTGAAACAAACATACCTATATACCAAGAGTTAAAATATTTCTGATAATTTTTTTTTTATATTTTTAATTTAACCGTGCTTTCCTACAAATAATGAAATGTAGAAGAAAAACAAACCATTTGATAACATATATTTCTATACTTTTTTTTATTAGGAATTAATGGATTAAGTATTTAAATTATTTAACCAATAAAGTGGCTCCGTTACTTACCTAGAACTTCATAAACATGGTTTTCCTACTTTGCAAAAGGGAAGAGTCAAATTTAAACGTGGATTTTAAAATCTTTAAACCTTTGTGTTGTGTTTTTAAGAAAAGTTTCTTGATAAACATTAGGGAAGTTAATTTTAACACTTTTAAGTATGCAGGGAAAAAAACTTCTCTAAGCCACAACAGGTGGTCAAGGAAGAAAAAATGGGTTAGAATAAACAAAAAATTCTCAAGCCAATGAAGAGAGTCAGATCTGCTGAAGGCTGACCAACCCCAACATGGAACAATTGAAAAATATACTATTGCCAACCTAACAAATGTGTTAGCAAAACTAGCAACCTTGAATAAGAAAAGAACAGAATTAAGGAGACCGTCCAAAACTCAATACCATACCATGTGGACTTTCTTTATGGTAGTTTTTTCTCAAAATTTTTGTAATATGTTTGAGTAATCGGTGTTCATCCTCGTTTTGTACTACTGTTTTAATGGTTTCTTTTAATATTACACATGATGTAAGAAGTTGTGACATTGTGATGATGTGTTTTTTTAAGTTTTCTGTTCTGATGGATGGTTCCATTGCACTTTTATTAATCTCAATCTTTTTCGTAAGTCCCTTTAACTTATCCTTTTACATTCTGATAATTATTATACGTTTTTGTAGTTTCCTGATAAAGAAGCAATAAAGGCTTCGAAAGCTTGAATAGAAATAAGGATTTTTCATTTTTCTTGTCTAGTGACTGGTATACCTGGTTAATTAATTTTACAAGTCTATTCCTTAACGCTTAAATCTGAAATTTTTATTTCTTCAAATTTTCTGAATTTTTCAGCTTGACTAATTCACACGATCTTTGAAAGTATACAACCCGGATTCTGTACAGGAATAATTCAGGAAATCATTTAAAAAAGAAGCAAATTCTTTTTCCTAATCTTATGCCTCGATATTTGACAGGTTTGAAACCTGTTATATCTAGTATTACAATATTTTGAATTCTACTGTACACTTTCTTATTCCTTGTGAACAATAAGTAAGTAAAAGCTTGTTTTGTTTTAATTATAAACTTTACTTGGGTCGCTAAGGACATTCATGTAACTGTCATCTGAAAAATATGCGTGAAGTTAAACGAACTTCTAATAGCTTCATCTGAAATTTCTGTATGAGGTTGAGATGCCGTTCTTAAATGAATGAGATCGATTCATCATTTGAACACTGTATTTACACTGAAAACTGTATTTACCCAGATACTTGACTCTGATAACAAAAATGTTATACAGCATCTTCGCTAAGATTAGTTTATGATTCTGTCGAATCATTTATATATATATATATATATATATATATATATATATATATATATATATATATATATATATATATATATATATATATATGTTTACTGTCCAGCCTGTAGACATCAATTCAACAGGAAAAATAATAAAAATAATAATAATAATAATAATAATAATAATAATAATAATAATAATAATAATAATAATAATATCGTAGTCGTGTCTTGGGTATCGAGGTCCCTGATACCAGCTGCAGGGCCTGCCGCCAGGCGCCGGAGACGCTTGTGCATCTCCTGTCGGCCTGTCCAGTATATGCGGCCACAGCGTATATCCAAAGACACGATTCAGCCTTACGGGTGTTGTATTATCATTTACGACACTCGTATGAGATAGACAAGACGCCAGTGCTGCCTTATGCTCCGGGGGATATAGAATCCGTTGTGGGGAATTAGAAGTGCCGAATTTATTGGAACTATTCATTCCCCACCCTCAGGCAAATTCAAGCCAATAAGCCTGATGTAGTCCTCCTCGACCACCAACTTAGGACGATGTTCGTGATTGAGTTCTCGGCTCCCGCAGAGAACAACATTGTCCTAAAAGAGGAGGAGAAACGGAGGAAGTATCGAGATCTTCTCTCCCAGCTCCGCAGGCTGTATCCAGACCACTCTGTTAAGATTGTGATGCTAATTATAGGCGTCCTGGGTGAAATGAGACATACGTTGCTTTCTGACTTAAAGATCATACCGGCATGCCGAAATTCGGCAGAGATCTTAGCCGGCAGAATGCAGAAGGCAATCGTCCTTGGTGGATTACTGACTCTACGGAGTGGAGAGTGGTCATTGCTTGACTCTTCAGAACATCTCCGAATGTGTCGGAGCTTCGGAAGGTTACTGGAAAAAAATAATAATAATAATAATAATAATAATAATGATAATGATAATAATAATAATAATAATAATAATAATAATAATAATAATAATAATAATAATAATAATAATAATAATAATAATAATAATAATAATAATAATAATAATAATAATAATAATAATAATAATAATAATAATAATAATAATAATAATAATAATAATAATAATAATAATAATAATAATAATAATAATAATAATAATAATAATAATAATAATAATAATAATAATAATAATAATAATAATAATAATAATAATAATAATAATAATAATAATAATAATAATAATAATAATAATAATAATAATAATAATAATAATAATAATAATAATAATAATAATAATAATAATAATAATAATAATAATAATAATAATAATAATAATAATAATAATAATAATAATAATAATAATAATAATAATAATAATAATAATAATAATAATAATAATAATAATAATAATAATAATAATAATAATAATAATAATAATAATAATAATAATAATAATAATAATAATAATAATAATAATAATAATAATAATAATAATAATAATAATAATAATAATAATAATAATAATAATAATAATAATAATAATAATAATAATAATAATAATAATAATAATAATAATAATAATAATAATAATAATAATAATAATAATAATAATAATAATAATAATAATAATAATAATAATAATAATAATAATAATAATAATAATAATAATAATAATAATAATAATAATAATAATAATAATAATAATAATAATAATAATAATAATAATAATAATAATAATAATAATAATAATAATAATAATAATAATAATAATAATAATAATAATAATAATAATAATAATAATAATAATAATAATAATAATAATAATAATAATAATAATAATAATAATAATAATAATAATAATAATAATAATAATAATAATAATAATAATAATAATAATATCTCTACCCCTCATTCTAATCACGAAGATTAGCCCAGAAGTCGAAGACTTTGCGGAGAGGGGGCGGCATATTATTATTAAGCAGGCCGCATTTGCGCCCAGGAACGACTTACGTTGGTAGGCCCTAACCACCATTCAGTGCAGGAATGAGGGAAACCTGGAAAACCTCATTAATTAGGAGGGTAGTCAAATGTCAACCGGTATCAATCTCTCACATTGACCCAAGCCAATATTATTCCACCCTACCATACCCGCAGAGAGGGTGCCAATCCTCTCCACGAATATAGCTTATATACGGTCTACCGGCTGCGGGGGTCGAACCCACAGCGATATAGTCACCTCGATTCAAGTACTGACGCCATAAACCGCGCGACCACTGACCGAGTAATGGCAGCCTATTTACACAATCCGGAACTATACTCAGGTCACAGTTTTAGGCGGTCCTCGGCCATTTTTCTTGCCGATTGTGAAGAAGGTAATACAAATATTAAACGTTTAGGAGGGTGGAAAACAACCCTGTTGCTGAGGAGTACTTAGAAGACTCTGCAAATCGGAAAAAAGAAATGTCCAACAATGTTCATTTGAACACACTCCATATTCAAACTGCAATACAGTTATTAACGTTTTGCCCAGATGTACCATCAGTAACCAACATCCACGATTTGACGCCTGTTTCTCAAGAAACTTCTTTCTAATATTTGTTCCGGTATTTTGTTAACTTTTTATAATTAATCAGTCTTTACTTTTGAAATACGCCTTGTATTATGCTTGTTTCTTTTGTTTTATATCATCTTATTTCAACGATTTAAAAATGTATTCTCTAAAATATCTACTTTACTTAGAGAAAAACTGGATAATAGTAAAAAAATAACGGTTGTCTCTCATGTACTAAAAAAATTCGATGTTACAAAAAATGTATAACAACCGCAATTTTTGAGCACGATTCTTTGCAGAAACGACTCTGACGGTCGAATTAAAAGTAAATATTTGTGAAAGGAAGGGACAGGACTACATATAGAATTAGAATTTTGCGTTACATCAAAAGACAAATATTTTCATGGTCAGTTGAAATATGAACAAAAAAGTCCATATTTTCCAGTAGACCCTACACAATTTTTCATTTAGAAGAAAATAATGTAGTTGGAATTAAAATTTTTTAGATATCGTCCTTGAACCACTGAATGTTTAGAAAGGCTTAGCAGTAATTTAATTTTATTAATTAATTTAGGTCAATCATACAAAAAGCCGCACAAGGTTAGGTTAGGTTACGTCTATACAGGGTGTCCCGAAATAAATGCAACAAAATTTTGTCAGAAATTCTTAGAGAAATTTAAGGGACCCAGAAGGGACCCACAGAATAAAATTGATTGTTTATTGCGAATGTCAGCCACCTACGATTAACACTTTAAAATTTCATATGAACCTCGATAGGCATCCAATCACATTTTGCCATTTTTTCGAAAAATGCTGCGTTTTTCGAAAAAATTTTAAGAGACAAAAAAGTTTTTAAATTCCCTGGAGTTTCTAAGAGGCTACTAATTTTTTTAAAAATTAAATATGCAACTAAAGTTCGGTAGCCCCAAAGGCAAGGGGGCCCCCGAAAAAGTGTCTTGTGGGGGCCCCTTGCCAAAAAGCTTATCAGCATCGCATTCTACATGTCATAAAATCCCTGTGTACCAAATTTGGTGGTTCTTGTGCGATATAGCTCTGAGATATAAAAAAAATTAAATTTTTAGGGGCTTGTTTCAGGGGGCTATATCTCCGAAAGGGGGCCGCACTTATCAAAAGTAAAAAATACGGGTCCCTTAAATTTCTCTTAAGAATTTCTGACCAAATTTTGTTGCATTTATTTCGGGACACCCGGTATACTAGTATACTGTGATCCCAACGTACGGTTCCATTGCAATTGTTTTGTTTCACAAGTAGTAACCTGCTGTATGTATGAGCTATCTAATGTCTAATGAATGTCTAAATAAAAATAACACTTCTGGACCCCGATTCTCGAATGCAGTGAAATAATATAAATAAAGTATATTTAAATATTAAGGTCGTCGCCAAATTGGAGCCTGAGATTTGCTTTGATATATTTTAGTTCAAATTGTAAAAAATCAATGAGAAAGCCATTTATGGATAAAATGAACATGAGGTAAATTCAAATTCCTCACAATAAAGGTGTGCATACTAATTTTTTTATTTCATCTTGATTTTAAAGAAATCAAAAATGCTTCAATTTTTTTATTATTATTATTAATACAGTATGCGCCAAAAGTATGGAATAAATTCAATAAAAACGAAACAATTATTTTTTGGGAAAAATCCTCGAACAGGTCGATTTTTAATTTAAAAAATACATATTTTAGCGTAAAATGCGATTTTCAAATGTCATTTGTTTTCGAGTAATGACGTCATCGATTTTTTTTTAAATGGCAACACCATATTTTTTTTCCTTGATTCTGAAAGATCGTTTAATTCTCTATCAGACAGTACTAAAATTTTGCCCTCTTACATAGGAAAGTTTTCGAGTAAATGACGATTGAATGTTAGAAAACGTAAATTTTATCCATAAAAAAGTAACAATTCTGAGGTATGTAAAATAAAATACAATTGATTAAATTTTATAGTTAAATTAAATGTTCGAATTGCCATCCACCAACTTCTTGACAATGCGCAAGTCTGTGAAGAAATTCTTCTTGCACATTATGAATGATTTCTGGGATAACTTTGCGTATTTCGTCCCGAATGCGGTTTTGAAGTTCTTCTAAATTACGTGGTTTATTAATGTACACTTTTGACCCCCATAAAAAATAGCCATGAGGTGTAAGATCTGGCGATCTTGCAGGCCATTCTATCGGTCCGCGTCTGCCGATCCACCTCCCAGGAAAACAGTTGTCCAAAAAATCTCGTACAGGGCGCGCATAGTACGGAGGTGCACCGTCTTGCTGAAACCATATGGTATCGTCTGGAATGTCAGGGTCATTATCGTTAAAAATTACTGCAAGGGCTGGAACAAGGTCATTTTCTAGAAACTCTAAATATCTTTGTCCTCTAAGGGTTCCTTCAAAGAAGAAAGGCCCTACTATTCTGTCGTCAACTATTCCAGCCCACACATTTAATTTCTGAGGGTGTTGGCTATGTGCCTCTGCCATCCAATGAGGATTTTCCCGACTCCAATATTTGCAAGTTTGACGGTTTACTGTACCATTCAGACAAAATGTGGCCTCATCTGAAAAGAAGTATTTGCCGGTGTAAATTTCTATTTCCTTGACATAAATCCATTAGAATTTCGCAAAAGTGTAAGCGGCGATCGGGATCATCTTCATTGAGTTCCTGCACAAGTTGAATTTTGTAGGGATGATATTTTTCCTTCCTCAAGATACGTAGCACTGTGCTCTGACTAGTGTCATTGTTTAATGCAACCAATCGTGAAGAATTATGAGGATTATCCACCATACTTATCAAATTGTTCTGTTTCTGATTTTCATTAATGCTTGGACGTCCAGGTTTTGGAATATTTACAACATTGCCAGTTTCTCTAAATTTAGACTCTACCTTACTGACTGTTGATTGGCTGATAGGGCGATCTGGATATTTTTTATTAAATAAATCGCAAACTTCCTGCTGAGTTCTAGTCACATTCCCGCATCCGATAAGAATTAAAATTTCAATTCTTTGAGTAACAGTTAAATGTGCCATAATACTTTAAATTGAATAATAATTTCTATGTCGCTTACAATACTTATTAGTAAGTCGGTGTGACAATGACACTTTGCAAAGATTTTCACCTACGTGATCCATAAAAGAACTATGGAATTCGAAAAACTAAACTTGATAACGTTTTTGCTTTATTTTAATTGATTTACGTTTTCTAACATTCAATCGTCATTTACTCGAAAACTTTCCTATGTAAGAGGGCAAAATCGATGACGTCATTACTCAAAAACAAATGACATTTGAATATCTCATTTTACGCTAATATATGTATTTTTTAAATTAAAAATCGACCTGTTCGAGGATTTTTCCCAAAAAATAATTGTTTCCTTTTTATTGAATTTATTCCATACTCTTGGCGCATACTGTATACATAGGCATGTCTACTTTATTAATTATAAAATAAATAAAGAATAAATTCAAACAATAAAACTAATGAAAAGACACACGATCTTACATATAGGAACATCTCAACCTCATAAACTGTATGGATGAATATTTTGTTGTTGATATTTTCATAATTTTTGCAGCGAAATCTATTGGTTCACGATTTCCATCAAACGTACGAAAAAGTGAAACTATTTGAAAATTATGCACATTATATATAATTTGAGAATTCCAGTCACTAATTATTACAAATTTATGTTCGATTGTGACCGTTGAATTATAAATTTTCCTTGTCATGTAAACTGACCAACGACAATAATAATTAACAGCGAAATTATAGCAATTTTACAAGGTTTCCTTTCGCTGTATGCGTTGATATAATTCCATACGAAGCGGGAGATTTATTATACACATAAATCAGCAAAATGTACGATTCCATCTAGCAATTGTATTCGCACTGCTGGTACAATTTGATATATCTAATTATAGAATTTTCATGTAGCAGAGAAAATCCTAATAACGCCGCATATAATGGATTGGCAAAATTTCAAAATTAAAAAATTTTAATAGGTATTTTACTTCTAGTGAAATATAAATTTTCATCTCTTAAAAATAAATTACAGATTAGTTTTTTTTTTCAAAAATTAGAAATGTATACAGTATGTACATACGAACAAGATTAAAAAATTACTGAAGTAGATCAATTAGTATACAAAGAACAAAGAAACAAAGAAACAAAGAAACAAAGAAACAAAGAAACAAAGAAACAAAGAAACAAAGAAACAAAGAAACAAAGAAACAAAGAAACAAAGAAACAAAGAAACAAAGAAACAAAGAAACAAAGAAACAAAGAAACAAAGAAACAAAGAAACAAAGAAACAAAGAAACAAAGAAACAAAGAAACAAAGAAACAAAGAAACAAAGAAACAAAGAAACAAAGAAACAAAGAAACAAAGAAACAAAGAAACAAAGAAACAATGAAATCATGAAACAAAGAAATTATTTACAGAACTTTAATTTAACAGAAATTAATAGGGATCATAACCTACTAGTAGCTAACATAATGTGAAAACGCATGCAAAAAATAATAGTAACAAAAAGAGAAGAAGAAAAATTATGAGAAATACATACACCCAAAGAGATAAAACATGGAATATATTTAAATATGTAATAATTGCGGCAGTAACAATATGTGGGACTAACAGGCTAAGCGATCATCAGAAATAGACTATATGGTGGAAAGCAGAAATCAAGGTAAACAGGTAAAGCTAAAGAAGAAAATGTAGAAATATACAATCTAAATAAATTGCAAAGAATAATAGTAAAAGCAAAATAAATGAGGCGAAGAAGAAATATTGATCGGACTTTGGAGACAGAATAGCAAATATTAGTAAAGGAAGCCAAAAATTATTTTATAAGGTTTAAAATCGTTAAGGAAAAAAAGACACAATAAAAGATATCAATGAAAAATAATGACGGGAAAATAATAACAGAAGAAGATGAAGTAATGGAAAAATAGAAACAATATTTTCAATGACTGCTGGACTTTAAAGCAGGTAAAGCAAATCACAGAAGAAGTCAAAGAACAGAGACAAAGTACCAAAGAGGAAAATATGGAACAGCTTAGAAAAGAGAGGTGTTGAACTGAAGCTGATAAGATCGATTTGCAGTTTGTACAGTAATAGAAAGAATTATGTAATTAGTAAAAATATGTCGACTATGTTAAGAACGACGGAAGGTTTAAGACAAGGGGGTGTTATGAGTCCTACACTGATCATGATGATGACTTGAAGGAAAATTTAATACTTTGGAATGAGTAAATGAAAAATGCGGGAACGTACATAAATAAGAGTAAAACAAATGTGATAGGTTTGATACAGTGATTTTTCCGGTTGTTATGCCGTGACCTCGGTAATTGGTCGTTGCCAGAAACCAAATTAAAGTGTACATCCCTAGCATTAGCCGCGATGCTTTGACCTGTTCTGGTTGTTATCGGGCTAGGTTCTGTGGGGGACAGAGCCACTATCGGTATCTCTGGGCCCGCCCATATGCTGCTATTGTTGGTATTACGACTGTTACGGTCGGAACTGTTTCTGATAGTGGTGGTCTTCTGAGGCGTTCTCTAGCCACCTCTATAATTGATCGCATTCCATGAATCCATGCTTCCTTGTTTAAGAGCCAACAACAACAATAAGAGAATAATTTGAAATCGAATTAATACTACATTTCGTAGAGAAAAGGCAAATGAGTTAGTGGGGACATTTAAACAGAATGAGCACTAGCACATCTACAAGGAGAATTTGGAAGTGAAGAATAATGGCAAAAAAAAGGAAAATAGGAAAGAATGGAGTGCATTCATACATGGATTAAGGAAATATATTTCATTATTACAAAGCAATCCAGCTTAATTCAGTGCAACCTTCATTTTTTATTTTATCAAAAGTTCCCGTACATGTACTATCACAAAATCAGATTGCGAAAAATTCAAACAAGTGTGAAAGCAAATTAAGAATGTTCACAGTTTATGCGATATGTTTTCAAAAATTGATTAAAGTATTCAAACTCCCTTAACTAGTAGTTAATAAATAAAACTGATTGTCATATCCTTATAACAACATAAACTTTCAAATTTTGCTAAAAAAAGAGAATACAAAAGATATACAAGAAAGATTTATCTACTTTACGAACCCTTAATATCTTTAGAAAAAGTAATAACTTAAGCGTTTATCATGTAATAATAGACCTGATATTTTTTCATTAAGAACGAGCTGAAGAGATATGAAAAACAATAACCATCTGCCACAGCTAACGGAGGGGCAGCTGGCAAGGAACTGACATTGAAGAAACTCTCATTCACATGGATGAATTACGGCTAATTAAGCTGAATGGAGGAATTTTGTCTTACTGTAAATGAAAGATTTAATGGTCGATAAGTCGTTTGTGTCTCCTTCTTTAGTAGCAGATCGTTTGTAGAAAGTGTATCAATGAACTAGTAACTACGTGGATATAAGTATTCATTAATTATTATAATAATATTTATTAGTCCAACAGGAACAAAAACCGAAAGACTCATTAAAATTCCTAAAACAATCAAACTAATATAACATAGAAGAAAAAATTAATTAAATAAAAAAATATGAAAAAATACTCTAAAAGACATGATTTTATCAATAAAAAGAAATAATATATACAAGTACTTCTTGTTAAACATATTAAAAATTAAATAAGTTACAAAATAATAATAAGAAAAAAATTATAACTGCACGTCATAATTAGGTAAGTCTAATTTCATCGAAAATTTTAAAATATGAAGTTGTAAAGAATCAATTAAACTTTTCTATTAAGCTACCAGAAGACAGGACGTTTAGGAAATCAATGGTGAAGCAAACTTATACTTTTTCTCATTTATTGTATCCAGTGCTTCATTCTGATTCCATATAACATGTTCTGTATTTGCTCCAATCATTTACAGGATGTAAAATATTATTTGAGGATAAAATGTTGCTACCCACACGCTGTCTCCCGGAAGGCCTACAGGGGAAGCTAAGACTCTACAGACGACCTCTTAGAGCATACATAAGTGTTTTGTCATTTAATACGTAGTAGTAGACTGATAACATAGTTAAGGTTTTTATTAATGTAAGTAACAGGACCCCGAAAGTCCATCATTAGTTGTCGCTAGCCGCAGGTGATCAAATTAGAGATCAGAATCATTTTAACACTAGCTTTAAGTTGTAGAATTATAATTTTAGGTCATCTGTGCATGTATATACTATTATTTTGAATAAACAAGTTATTAATTGAACGTCTCTCCCCCTGTACTTAGGCAATCAACCCGTCTCCTTCCGAAGTAGACAGTGGCTCCCGTGGCAACACAAGAAGTAGTTGTCAAACATTTTTTTAAACAAATAAGTTATTTTACTATAATATTACTGACTCATTTATTATAAATTTGTGCTTACAATTTTGTCAAGGAATAAACTATAAATGTAGTAAGCCATATAATTTCATGTGATAAATATGAGAGTATTGTAGCAATTGGGTTGTTAAAATTTTAATATAACTATAAAACTTTTTACTCTATTTGGTAATAAATATATAAACAGGTAGTTCAATATGAAATTGACACCTGCTTGCTTCGGTATTTCTGCACTAATGATGTTGGGATTAGTACCAGTAAAGTTCGTAACAAGAAACAAACGACTGTTTACATCATCAACACTGCATATATATCTACGGAAACATAAATTGTGTTGAACGTTGTGAGACGTCTCACCAATGATATCGTGTTTTCGGTCACATAGTCTTGTTTGTATTCCATGACAGTTCAGTAATGTTAATATTTTAATTTTATATCTACAATTGTATTTTTCGCAATGCATTATTTACATTTCTTGTGTAGTTAGAGGCCGTCATTATTTTGAACACGAGGATCACTTTTTGTTCTAAATGAAATTGTTTAGTCATTGGAACGTGGAAAAAGAAAACTGCTAGATTGTTGTGAAGCGATCATAAACAATGGCGGAGAAAATATCCGAGATTGGTTTACGTGTTTTATTTACTAGTAAAAAATAAATTTTGAATTGAATAAAAACGATCGATATATCACTGCAATGGGGATTGAAATCAGACCAGTCCTACCAATTCCGTAAACAAAAAGTCCTATTTAGGGGTATTTGCAACCGAATAAAAATGCAAATTAACCGTCGCAAGGGAGCGGAACGGTTAAACTGCGGTTTAAAATATACACTGCCGGCACAATTATTGTTTGAAATGACCCAAATTGTTTTGGCTTTTGATTTTAGTGGCGTTGTTTTAATTCGGTCTTTGGGAATTCGCCACATAAATATAAAAGTTAAATGAGTTCGTTTAAATCCGTAGTGTTTAACGACCGATTACACATTTATTTACGCCTCGCAAATATTCAGAAATATATTCCGTTGGGGAGGATAATCAAACAAATCTAAATCTAGATTTAAAAATAGGTTAAAGGTTAAAAGAGCAAGTTACCCACTCAAATTTTCTAGAGATATTTAAAATGAATTAAAAACGAAGCACCACAAAACAAATCGAGTAGTCTGTCCGATGGAATAGACCTATACAGGGTGTTTCAGAACTTATGTAAAAAAATTCTGAGTGTACAAGACAGTCTTACAAATACAGTTTTGTAAAAAAAATCAGGCAGTTCGAAAATTATTTAAAAATACACTTCTGCACGTCACTGGAAACTGATCCACAGTACAGTGGTGTTAGCGAAGCGCTCGTTATTAGAGAGAAAAATGGACTGTTATTGAATAATTTTTCGGGAGCGTATAATTGAAATACCTCCGGCAAAAATGACTTTAAAACAATGAGATAGTCGGCTGGCGACTTACCCTACGTTGGCTTCTTGTTCTTCGGGAGAGGCGCCTCTCTTCTTGCTTTCGATGTTGACAACTCCAAGTGCTCCACCTCGTTCAGTATATCCAAAAAACACACACTGCAGCGGTTATATTACAAAAAATCAACGATTTGCAAATTTACTATAAATTTAGGAGGCGGGATATTTAACGATATGCGTCTAGCTCGTCTTCACGTGTACAAGTATATCACCAAGCGCTAGCTATCTCATTTTTTGCATATATATATATAAAAAAAATATGAACAAAAAATTGGGCGCGTTTTCAGTGTTTTAAATAAGATCTATAAAGTTTAAGTTTTATATGCAACAAGAAAAATAGAAATTGAAAATAGTGTCACGGATTTCCCAATCCGACTTTTTCTTGTAGGGGCGATCGGGGCAATCTTAGCATTTCGCAATACCACAGTCGTCGGTTTGGGTGTGAGTGGGGCAAATTCCGTGACAATAGTATAAAATTAAATTTTTAAGCTAACAATTAACCTGGTATAATAATTAACAATAAAATAAACCTAATAAGAACGGAACAAGTAGCATAACTAGAAATTTCGCCCATATTGAAAATATATTTTCTTAATATTCTCCAGGGCCTTCCACGATTTGGTTTAAAATTTCTCTCGCGTTGCACATTTGCACTCACTGCACACCGCGGTAAAAGTAGCTGCATTTGGCACATGTTTACGGGGAAATCGTTCTACTAAAGCATTTTCATAGCGAAATAAATTAAAACGATATCCATCAACTTTGACATTTGAAAAACTAATGTAAACACTGGCGTCACAAAAACTTTAGTGCCTACAAAAAGTAATCGGATTTCAATATTCGGAATCGCCTGTCTAGGAACTACAGGAGAGGTTCAAGGTCATTCTAATGACCAATCAAAGAATACAATGCAAATGGGCAAACCCATCGTACGTCTACATTTTTAGGATCGTTGGATCCGAACTTGAGTTCATTTGACACTATCCGGTCAGCTTAACCTTTGCCAATGCACTCACTGTCCGTACGAGGTTTGAACTAAACATTTTTGAAAAAAAATGTTACGCCACTGCCTTTTCTAAAAACTAAAATTATCTCTCTTCACGAAACCGGAAATTTAAAAGTAGAGCACAGTGCTAAAGGAGGTCCTGAAACAGTAAGAACATCGGAACTTGAAGAAGGAATTTTACATAAAATTGAGGAGAACCCCGAGGAAAATCGCGGCAACATTTAATGTTTCACACGTACATGTAAGGAAAATTCTTATCGCAAATTTGTTATATTCATATCACATTCAAATAGTCCAGGCATTACTCCCTAGAGATTTCCCGTTGCGCATTAATTTCTGTGAATGGTTTCTTCAAAAGCTGCTGGAAAATCCGTTATTTGACAAGTACGTTCTTTTTACCGATGAAGCTAGTTTATCTCGAAACTCAATACGAAATTCCCATAATAACCATTTGTGGGCGGATGAAAACTCTTTTGCAATTGTTGAATCAAATCATCAAGAACAGTTTTCATTAAATATTTGGGATGGTATTATTGACGATTATTTGATAGGCCCATTTTTTCTCCCAAGAAGATTAGATGGACAATCGTATTTACACTTTCTTGAAGAAGATCTGCCGCCAATGCTTGAAGACCTTCCTCTTTTATTAAGAAACCAGATGTGGCTAATGGTGCGCCTCCACATTTTAGCTTACGGGTGCGTGAATTTTTAAATCGCAACTATCGCAATCGGTGGATAGGCCGCAGAGGAATGCAGTCATGGCCGCCCAGATCTCCCGACCTTAATAATTTAGACTACTTTTACTGGGATCATCTGAAAAGCTTAGTGTACGAAGTGCCCATTCAAGCCGAAGAAGAGTTACGAAATCGTATAATAGCATGCTGCTAAACCATAAGAGACACTCCAGGAAATGTTTAAAATGTACGTCAGTCTATGTGAAGAAGAGTAGATGCTTGCATACGTGTGGGTGGAAGACACTTTCAACAACTACTGTAAATACATAATGTGGGTTCTTTATTTTGTTTGTATTTTCTTGTCTTGTCGTTTCGTTTTAAGTTTAAGATTTTGAATTTTTCGTTTTACTAAATAAACCGCAATTTTTAAAATAAAATTTAAAAAAATCAGAGGCGTACCGTTTTTTTCCTATCAAAACATTTAATATTATGCCTACGTGGAGATCACTGGTTAAAGCAGAAAATTAATTTTTGTCCTAAAAAAAGTGTTTCCACGCATGGTGAGTGTCTACAAAATGGCAACAAAATATCAAAAGCAGTCTCAATGAACTTGGGGAAAAAACTTTTTTGGTTTTAATTTTTTTACGTGAAAATGGTGTGTCGTATGAGAGAAAGTCTAGGGACCGAATTTGCTGTAAAATAAATGAATATTTTAAAAATAATTTTAGTTTTTAGAAAAAGCAGTGGCGTACCATTTTTTCTTAAAAAATGTTTAGTTCAATCCTCGTACGGACGTCATTGGCAAAGATTTTAAAACATTTTTTTACATCAAACAATGCTGCTTAATGATTAATAGGTGTGTACAAAATTTCATAAAAATATGTGGAGTGATAAGAAAATTATAATAAAAAAGTAAATTTATTCTTAAAACTGTAACACCCTGTAGCTCAAAAATTAAGAGGTTTAGGACATATTATGTTGATATTAAGTTTTCTTCTTAAAATGACCGAAGGATTCACACCCTTAAGTATCGGCATTCAATTAATAAACACCCTGTATAATAAAAAAAAGTACAGGATTTTTGCCTTGTAAACAACACGACAACACATGTTGAAGGATTAAGTGGAAGTTTATTTATTTGACATCATAACTGAATTTTTAATAAATCTTGTTTTAGGTTATAACAATCATCTAACGTTTTAACTTCAGAAAATAAGTCATCAGTATACAGTAGGTGTTCAACGATAAGATCAGATGTGATATCATTTAGAAATAGATTAGAAAGAAGAGGGCCCAATACAGATCCTTGTGGCATGCCCGACTTCTGTGAATTCAATAGACTTGAAACCAGAACATTCCACATATTGGTGCCTGTCCTGAAGGTATGATTTGAACAGATTTAGGTTTTGAGAAAGCAGTTAACTTAGATAACAGGATAAAAACTGGGACGTGCACACAGGGTTGGTAACAGCAGACCTATCATTCATGAATCCATGCTGATTACATGATATCATACCCGACGTATGCTAAGAAACCATCTAGTGCATTACACTTTCAAAAACTTTACTAAAACTACAGAGGATGGAGATAGGGCTATAATTAACAACCATGTTTCTGTTTCTTTTCTTAAAAACAACACAAATGCACTACAACTTCCATTTATTCTGGAAAAGAAAATGAGAGAATAATTGTCATCAAAATGAGAAACGAGGACAAAGCGGCATGAGTGAGTATCAAATGAGTTATCGAGAATTTCTTCGGGAACTATAAAATTATAGATTACAGGAAAAAAGTAGCGCAAATGATGGAACGCTATAGGAAACTGGGTTGCTTAATAAAAAAACCTCTCAATGTTATAAACACTTTAATTAAAAACATATACCGTGCACGTCCAGTAACTATGCCACTGGAGGATATTTTATATTCATTAGTGCATGGATAAATAATTCATGTTAGAAAAATATAACTCCCAAATGCCACTGTAATATAGTTATGTAATGATATTATCAGTTGTAAAACAAAAATAGTAATATTGTCTGAAGCTATTTATTTGTGGCATAATTTTAGTTTTTCTTTAGTTTTATTGGGTTTTTGCTACACTCCTGAAAAATAAAGATTAATTAAATAGGTCCTTGCGCCAAACGGATCAGTCAAGGGTTATTTTTTAAATTAAGTTTGCCTAACCAAAAAATCTCACATTGAAAAAAAAATAAATTTAAATGACAATCCAGTTATAAATAAAACTGTCATAAATATGTCAAATCGACAACTTAGTTCGTCTGAAAAACTAGTTCTCAGTAAAGGTTTAAATTATTCTGTGACACTAAAAGGTATACAATATACATGTCAGGTTTAAGCCAGTGGAAAAAGTTCAAAAGAAGTAGCGCATTTAGAAGAAAAGTAAAGAAATGTCATCGAAATAAAAAAAATTGACTTTTATCTCGAAATTAAAAGAACTTATGTTTTTATCTCGCCCATTTTATTGAAATATTTTGGAAATATTAAAAATCCATACTTTAAATACCTTCATATATTATTTATAATTACGATACGGCTAAGTTATTATACATTCCATACAGAATCATAATTTCCAGAATTTTATAGAAATCGCTCATTTATCTTACTTGGCATTTAACAATGGTTTTTACAATCAAATTATTTTATAAGCAGAAACTATTTTGATACAACGCAGAAAATCATGGTGGCGTGTATTTTCCAAAATGTCACAAATTTAGCCGATTTACTATTATTGAATAATCAAAGCGAAGACAGTTATGAAAAGTAATAATGCTTTTAGTGCTACTTTTAACGCCAGAAACCATGAAAATCGCTTAACACGCGGCGTATTTAAAATTCACTATATCACATATATAACCATAATAATTTTTTTTTTATTTTTTTACTGTTTTAGAAAGGTATTTTAAGCTAATATAAATCAAATCTCCTACAATTCCTATCAATGTTCTCTGATACATATGACTTCATTGATAGGAATTGTAGGAGATTTGATTTATATTAGCTTAAAATATCTTTCTAAAACAGTAAAAAAATGTTACAAAAGCTAATAATAAGGAATATATGGGTAGATATTGTGGGTATAATTCAACGCAGGTTGGGGCTTTTGTCCACTGAGTAGTTAGTTTCACACAATATTATTAATACCTAAAAATATATAAAAACCATAAAATTTTCTGCGCAATAAACATTCATATTCATAAAGTGAAGTAAAACGCGTAAAATAATATTGACTACCTATTACACCACATTCCAGTTGCAGACATTGTGATTAATTATAGATCCTTGTTACTTATCCCTTTTGATACATTTAGAAAATAGTTAATAAATTTACTATTGTTCATTAATTTTATGCTGCAAAATTGTCGAATTATTGCTACTAAAGATACCAAAATAGAGTCCTTATTGCTGTTTTGTTGATTTGTTGTTAATATATATATATATATATATATATATATATATATATATATATATATATATATATATATATATATATTAATAATTAAATTGTATAGCTGCTGTATAACTACTCTTAACTACTCGTTTTATAAGGCTCTTATGTTCTTGTGACATATTCTTTTATAAGGTTTGTTTGGAAACCGTTTTTCTGAAACATATATTCTATACTTTATTCTCAATATTTCTTACTAACATCAGTGAATTCGCCATAACTTTAAAGGACTTTTTTACTGTAGACATTGATTTAAAAAAAATTTAATAAATAACATGACAATTACTATTTTTTATATGTCTGTACTGTTAACCTTTAGTATTTCAATTCTATTATACCTATGTACATCGCAATCCCTGACGGGCATATTAATTTAAAATCAAGCTTGTTAATATTTCACATTTTTTTTATACATTTTCAGCACAGAAATAATGTCTTTTATTTTCTTTCCAACGTGGAATCGAAGGTCCAAAATATGATTTTCTTTTTACAAGTTAATTAAAACGAAAAAGGTTTTTTCCAATTTCCTATACCCAACACCTCATTTAGTTGCTGGCTTCGCTTCGTTCCATAAACAAAACTTCATGCTTCCAAGTCAAACACGTGCCAGGTTTTACGCTATTCCTTGCTCTGTATGAAATATCGAGGTCTGGATTAAGCTTGAAAACTAAAGGTGCCATACACGATGTAACTTATTACGTATCTAATTTAAATAATGCTATACTTTTTTTATTTATTTGTTTATTTTAAATATAATATCCTACGCGATGAACCCAATTACCTGATGAGTACCAGTATACACAGCATAGTATAAGCATAAATAATAAGGTTAGAATTTAAAACAAAACGTAAACTCGAATAATATAAAATCTAAAAAATATATTAAAAACAATAAATAAAAAGAAACATAATTATTACATAAAAAAATTAAAATAACGGATTTATAAATAAAATAATTATAATAAAAAAAAATCAATAAACAATAAGTCTAAGAATAAAAATTTTTGATTTGTTGAATAGAACAAGCAAATACATCAAGCGAATTCTGGACATCAAGGTAATGCTTAGTCATTTGATGTAATGATATAGAGATCATAGTGTTTGTATAAGCCACAGGTAGTTAAGTTATTTTTGCTTTGATTATTATTTGTTAATTAAATTGTATATATTACTACTTCCAAGATCCCTGTGCTGGGCGTTGTAAAAGTGACGACCCTGTTATATAGGCGACCAAACAACCAAAGCATATATATATATATATATATTCGAATTTAGAGCGCATAAACTTTATATAGCGACCTCTATCACGATTCGGCGGTAACGATATGTTGCATGTACGGAATTCCAGCAAACAACTACTTTGCGGGCTAATGCCCCGACTAGCATTGAATTACACCTGGAAAACCTACAGCAGACAGCTAGCGTCACTCGTTAGCACCCACCAGACATATACCGGTTTCGAGCTTATTAACTCTCATCAGCATGCCATTTTAAGTCTGTCTAATCCGGCAGTAGGGACTATGAGTAACGCGCAAATAAATCGGTTAAAGAACTTTTAAAAGAACAAGTATTGAAAGCAGACTACAAAAAAAATTAACGCCCTGTATCTCGGAAACGAAGCGAAGAATCTGTCCCTGACATTTTTCGCAATATTAAAGAATCACCCTGTATATCAAAATAAGTAAACACACTTTACCTCGATGCAAACACGCGTGTACGATGTATCGTGTACGGCAAACTTTACCACGCGGTGAAGCAACCACACCGCATAAACTGCGAACCAGACAGAATTTGTTACTGGAAAAATACATTACTAAGTGGAGCGACACAGGTTTTTCTCAATTTAAGTGTTTACGATGTCGCGACATGAGAAAAACTGATTCGGATTGATACTGTCACATTCCACACACAACGCATTTGTTCACGCAGTTTGAGGGTACAATAAAGCCCATTTTTTTACGTGCCCGGAATCGAGAGTCACGGATACAAGGGATGAATTGGAATTTATGGTTTGTGTTCCTTGATCTCTTTATATCACTGTTAGGGATTGAGAATTTTATGATTAATACTTTAAATACTATAGTTAACACGCATTTGTCGATAAGTACATAACAAAATTTTGGAAATTTCACATTTTGTTACAAATACAGGGTGTTCCGCATAAGAACCTACACAGAGCAGATGCATGTAGGGGTCTGTAAATGATACTGCAGGAAACAACTACTCCGCGGACTAATGCCCCAACCGGCATTGAATTACTCCTGCAGGATCTGTGTGAACATCCAAGAACCCTTGTCAGGCACACCACCAGACATAGACCTGTTTCGGGCTTGTTAGCCCTCATCAGTATGCCATAGATGAGATAACCGACAATTGCATTGGCTGTTCATTCATATGTATGCTCACATATAAACTGAGTGCAGGTGAGATATAAGTGATCTGCTTACTGCCTGCTCGGCCTAAGCGACTCGACTTACAGGAAGCGACCTACATTGCAGCAGGTACTTAACGCAGACCTCTCGCCCTGGGCGACGAGCCATTAAATCAGTAAATGATGGCTTATCACTATGTAAAATTTTTTCAGAAAAATCTAATTTATTTTGAATAGAATCCTCGACATAGCTTTCAGCTATAGCCGAAGATTTTCAACCATCATGTCTTTTTAACCGTAAAATATCTACATCTACGATAGCTTCAAAATAAATTAAAAAATTTAGTAAGAACTGGTCGAACTTTTATATAATTTTGAATTATTTGTAAGTAAAGAAATTCTTCATCTTCCTTATTTGTAACAGTAAATGAGCGGCTCCCATTGCCACCTACAAATATTTAGAAATCAGATTTAAATTTTTACTACTAAAAATTAATATTAACTAATTATTATCAGAAATGTTCCGTCTGGTGCTTGCATTAAAAATTTGATCATTTCTTCTTTGGTAACAACACTGATCTTTTTGGCCTATGTCCAATATTTTTTCTCTTAAGAAATGCAAGCAGCATAGACAATTTAGAAACACCAATAGAATCGCATAAAAAAATTGTTGCTGTTATCATACAATACACAGCCTATGAACTGCCAGGATATATTAATTTTTGGTTTCTTTGCACAAAATATGCCAACAAGAATTTTTCATTTATACTCTCTCCATAATTCTCTTTAAACTACTATGTATTTTTAAATTGATATTCGACAGCTTTTGAATAATTCTGATGGTCATTTTAATGTGCTATAATTTTTTAATGAGGAACGTTCTGGCAAGCACTCCACGACAAGTGACACTACCACAGACTAAAATTTGATTCCCCCGGTGCAATTTTAATGGTTTTCCTCTCCACGGACAGTGAATAATGTCGGCGTACCATAAACCCGGCTTTACGGCACCGAATCAGCTTAACTCGCCGAAGCTAATGCAAGTCCTGAGAAGTTTGAGGAATTTTACGACTTTCATGAAATAAAAGCAAAGGTAAAAATTCGCAGCGCCGGCGAAGGGATCCTCATTTTGACTGTTAATTGGCCTATTAAAAATTTATAACGACTAGGACTGAAGCAACGGATATCGGTTGACTAGTCTGGGACGTGACTAGTTCTTTATTTTCACTGGATTGCAGTAAAACTCCTAGGCGTGGGTAGCTTTAATATACGATGGCGGGAAGTTATACTTTGTCGAGGTTCCCATTGAATTATTTATTTACGGTAGCGCTTTAAGGCTAGACGAATAGGCGATTATTTCACAAATGCTTTCAGTGCCAACTACCAATACATGCAGTGCATACGTACGTATGGAATAAATTCATTACCTCTTCTTAATTATCTTTAAATGTGCTAAAGATGAAAGCATCAACATTTTTAGAGAAATTAATAACGAAACGAAATTTCTTAAATAGCTTTATGGTTTTGCAAAGACCAAGGAATATTACAAAAATGGTATACTTGCTATAGTCTATTTAGAAATGAAGGAGAGCAATAAGAGCTTATTATGTATGTAAATCGTAAATAAATGTAGTACTGGTGCTTATATTCAATATTATTATTATTTATTATCGGTATAGATGAGGTGTACTTTTAAAAAAACTTTGTGTGACCGGGTTGTACTAAATTGTAGCAGGTAGCTAAAATTTAATCCCCGACAATCCGTCTTTGTCTATGCCGCTTCAATTTCTCGGTCCATTTCTCTTATAAGTAAACAATATAAAAACAGCATTTCAAAACATGAGACTACTTTAAGCAGCATAACCGGGTTAAGAGGGTTTTTAGTAATTCAGATAAAACTATTCAATATTATTATCAAAATATTTTTACCCCTAAATATTTAAAGCAATTAACTTGTTCCAGCCTTACTCATTCCAATTATATTTTGATCTCTTTTTCTTCTGTAGTCATTACCTTTGTCTTATTTATGTTAATTTTCATTTTCTTCTCTTCTAGTACTTGTCTTTATACTTGGATATTTCTCTTTAGATTTTACTCATTTTCTGCTATTAAAACTACATTATCAGCAAGCACTCCTTCCGAAATTTTGACTACTTGTAAATTTTTGTATCCTATGCACATTTTCTTTGATATTGATGTCGCTTTCTTTATAATATCGTCCATGAAAATGGACTCTATGATTATATCTCTAAATGTTTTCCAGCTTTGATTGCTTCCTTTCAGATCTGTGTACATCATTTCCACATTCTCAGTCACTTTCTGCTTAAATTTCTCTGCTATCTGTTTATTTTTAAATTTATATGTTCTTATAGATTTAAATTCTACTTTCCTTTGTTCTGTCTTTTCTTTTTCTGGTTTCACTATAGTTTCTTTAATTTTTGCTGCTACCAATGTAGTGGTCGCTATATATTTTGGGTCCTCTTCTAACCTTAATATCAGATATATTTTTTCTACTACCAGGAAATCTATTATACATTTTTCTGCTCTGTTTGGCTGTTCTCTTGTATATTTATGTATGTCTTTATGTTGATAAAACGTGTTTGTTATTATTAAATTATGTATCTGGCAGAAAAATCCAACATTCTATTTCTATTACTATTTCTTATGTCTTCTCCATGTTTACCTATTGTTGTTTTATATTATCACCTCTTTTACCCTACAATTGAAGTCACCTATTATATATACTGTTCCTCTGACCTCTTCTATTATCAGGTCCTCCAAAAATGTATCCTTCTCCTCCTTTTTTCCATCATCATTTGGGTCATACACTATTATCATTGAATCGTATATTCTTTCTTCCTTCTCAATTTCTACGTATAATATTCTTTCAGACACAGCTTCCCACTGGTTTACCTTTTAGTTTTTCGTGTATAATACAACCCATTCCTGTTGCTGCTCGCTTATTACATTGTACTCCGCTGAATATCAGAATATGTTAATTTCTTAATATACTTTCACCCTTTCCTTTTTTCTTGGTCTCACTTATTGCTAAAATCACTCAATTCCTTTATTAATTCATTTTCTTTAACATGCAGGTTTCTTACATTCCCTGTTCCCATTCTCCACATTTGCGTTTTATTACGTATTTTATCATTTTGCCATCTGGCATATTTATTACTTTTTGTAGTTTTTTCAATATTTATAACTTCATGTTTTTTCCCTTTGCCAGGTCCGTCATTCCACCTTCAGAGAGAGTTATTTTTTCTACTAGTTTTTTTTGTCGCAGAATTAATACTCTTAAATTTTACTAATCTATCATTTTCATTATCCCACTGCCATTGTTCATTATCGATTTTTATTTTTCTATATTCAATTTTCACTTCTTTCTCACTTCTTCTTTCTTCCGTAGCTCTAGCTCTGATTTGTCTTTATATATCCATATCCTTCTTAGGTAAATCATCCTCAATAAAATATTAATTGATAATATATTAATTTTTTTACTTGTTCAGATAAACTATTTAGGGTACTACCCATATTGTGCATTATTACCATCATCGTTTCCTCCATTTTTTCCTGTTTTTAATTATTGATGATCTCTATCTTTTTGCTTTTCCTAAATGCTTTATCTTCTTTCAGGTCCTCTTTATCACTCTTCCTTTTCTTACCGTCTGAACTGTAATATTCTTCACTATCCATTTATTCTATAATTATTTTTTAATTCTGTTTTATGATTCCAGTACGCCTCTGTTCTACTTTCTTAGTTGGTATTGTTTTTATTTGTATAACTATAATTCGACTATAATTTTTGCGCCGTGCAAAAAAACAGACCCCAGCGACCCTTCGGAAGTTTGGCCTTTATCGGCGTATTTTGCTATTTCGCTAACGTACCATTAGCTATTTTAAAAACTTAAATTTACTTATCTTATGCTTAATTTATCTAGTTTATTCTTACTACAAGCTATTATCTGTCTTTCAAATTTATTAATAATTACTTCAAATTTTATTTGTTGCTCGTAATTTTCCAGAATTTTGGATGTAATTACGGAGCTCAATTCCCACAACCTTCCACTTCATGACAAACCAACTATCTCATGCTAATACATGCCGTACAAAATTCGATTATAAATGAAGATTGCTTGCTGGGTATATCAACTACCAATGCTACTGTTTCACTGCCACCCAAGTGTCATACGAGTATTCTACGCGATATAATGATAACTTTCAATTTATCCAGTCCTGTCCTATTGCACTGCACTAAACTACTGTCGGTGCGATACTGATACTTCGCAGACATTTTTTGACTTTTGAAATAAGATAATGATTAAATTGCATTTAAAATAAGCTTGGAGCAATTTTAACTTAAGCAAACTTTTCTCGGCTTAATTTTTAAGAGATCCATTACAGAGACGTGTATTCTCTTTAAAAGCTTCTCCATTTTTAATTAAACAAGTTTAAAGACAAGGTTATTACAAAAAAAAAATTAAAATCACGGGGATTAGTCCTACACGAATAGAATGAACGTTTTGATGATGTCGGTTTGGCAAGATGATTAATAAAAGTGGAGCTTTATTTTCCTCAAGTATAAAAGAAATCATCTAAAAAAGACAGTAATCTTCCATTGTGAGTCCTTATATACGCAAAGGAATAAAGAGGCTATATTTATTTTATAAAACTAGCTTTATGTAAGCAGTCATTGTCGTATGATAAAATCCAGTGTAGCGTCTGAATAAATTTGTTATATACCAGTATCTAATCAATTAAAGCCATAGGATTTATGTAACAGTACTGAGATATTAATTCCTAGTGTAAAAAGTATGTAGAGTTTAAAAATCGGGCACATTATGCCTGCAAAGTATGTTAATGAAGGTACCCATGTTATTTAACAGAAAAACGTACCAACTCTGAATCATCCTATGCATTAAATTATAAAATTAAACAAATATATAAAATATCCAGGCAGGCTAACTTTAAAACAACCACTGCCTAATGCCGTAGTAGAAAACTTAAAAATATCGCTGTCAAATGTCACAAATACTGTGTGCAGTAGCTGGTTATAATTCTTTTACATGATCTAGACCACCCACTCTCTGTGTCGGAGAGTGAGATAAAAGGTATGTTTTTTGCTCGGATTTCGTAAGAAATTTATTCTTGACGTTTGACTATTTAAACTTAACTCACCCAGTATATGGAATTGACTTATGGAAATTTTGCAGTTAAAATCATCATGGCAAACAAAACTTTGCCTATATGAAATGTAAACACTTCCATCATTATGCAACTCTAAAAAACAAATTTATTGGACTGGACATAAATATTTATCGAAATTGAATTTCTGCCGAATGCATTATCTATACTGACAAAACATGGAAATACATTGATCTGAAAAAAGGTAGTATGCAGTATTTTGATAGCATCTGGGTAAATAATAATAATTCGCAAATTTATATTCAAAAACCTATAGCAAAACTGCGAATAAAAATTGGAATATTTTAACACTGATCTGCCTTACTTTAAATCAATGTATTTCCATGTCAACAATAGCGACAAGTAGCGATATACTTACAGGGTGATTCAGCACTTATCTAAAAAAAATGTTTTAATGTACAAATACAATTTTGTTAAAAAATCAAAGAGGGCAGTTCGAAAATTATATAAAAATACATTTTTCCACTGAAAATCTGTCAAGGCAAAACATGCAAATGGCGACCAGACAAAAAATTGAAAAAAATCCCAAGGAAAGAAATAAATAACATTTTATAACACCTATTTTCTACAGCAAAGTCAACTGCTTTTGCCGCTATTGTTATTAGTTATTAATAGAAGTAATAAAATAGTTTGGCATACGTGATGTTACAACAATAAAATTTTGGGATCGTCTTAGCAACAGCTATGATACGTTTACGTGAATCATCAATAGTGTCCACTTCGGTGCGATGCACTTAATTTTTTAAATATTCCTACAAAAGGAAGTCCTAATAATTTAAAGTCAGGAGATCGTGGCGGCCATGGTACCGGTCCTCCTAGTCCAATCCCTTGGTATTAATTTTAGAACACGCTGTACAGTGTGCGGATATAATTGAGCCTCGTGTATGATACACCACACTGCTGTAATACGCCATGGACGCCTTAGACTTCCACAATTCGTTTCAATTTTTTTTATATAAGTTCTTAATCACCCTGTATATCTAAGCCTATCTACCTAGCTGTTGTATCCTGACAACTAAATAATACATAATACAATCTACGTTATTATAGCTAGAAGAAGATATGAAAAAATATTTGAGCCAGGGAGTAAACTTATATTTCATTCAAACAGAGCAAGCAATTACTCGGGGGTCCCTGCTGTATCTCCAATTGACTTTTTTCAGAATTAATCTTCACATTTTGTTTATAATGGATTGATGAGATAATTTTAATCAATTTTAGTATACAGGGTTAGCTATGACTAAGTACAAAAATTTTAACCACGTGCCCAGGGAGGTCTAAAAGGCAATACAAAATTTATTTCGGAATTCTAGCTCAATGTTTAAAAAATGAGGCAAAACCCTCTTTTCCTACGGAAAGTCGGCGAATATGATAATCAATCATCGTCCGAGATGGCTAGATATGTCAACTAACGGTCGCTTTTTGCAGCGTTGTCAGTGTAGAAACGATGAAAATAAACAATTTTATTATAATAATAATAATATCTCTACCCCCATTCTAATCACAGGGATTAGCCCAGAAGTCGGAGATTTGTGCGGGAGAGGGGGCGGCATATTATTATTAAGCAGGTCGCATTTGCGCCCAGGAACGACTTATGTTGGTAGGCCCTAACCACTATTCAGTGCAGGAATGAGGGAAACCTGGAAAACCTCATTAATTAGGGGGGTAGTCAAATATCAACCGGTATCAATCTCTCACATTGACCCAAGCCAACATTCTTCCACCCTACCTTACCCGCAGAGAGGGCGCCAAACCTCTCCACGAATATAGCTTATATAAGGTCTACCGGCAGCTGGGCTCGAACCAACACCGATCTAGTCACCCCGATTCAAGTACTGACGCCTTAAACCCCGCGACCACTGACCGACCCGATAGATATGTCAACTAACGGTCGCTTTGTCGTTGTCAGTGTAGAAACGATGAAAATAAACAATTTTAATAATAATAATAATAATACCTAAGTGCCTGCTAGATAACAGTTAATCCGGTTAGCTGCAGTATTTTGTATTTATTCTTCGTTCTTTAGTTGGACACTGCTAAAACTATATTTTCACTCCTTGCAGATTTATGATAATTATCTACTAACATATCCGACATAAAATACTTTATTGAATCACTATAGCACGTTTAAAATTAGTCACTTAACTGTTTTAAAATAGCATAACCTAGAATACTGCATTGCTAGTTGCATACCTTAAACCTTAAAGAACATGCGAAGTTAGTTATATGCTAAGGGTCTAAGAAAGATTTTTACAGAACACTGTAAACATCTTGGGATGTTATGGTTTAAAATATTACTAATTATTTCATGCAAACATTCCCCAACAACACAAGAAGTTTAAAAATTTAGTACACCTTGTATTAGTGGCCTACAGATGGCGTTTGCATCAGATTAGATGTCAAAAAACATTACATACGGTACTCTGATTTGTTTGAAATCATTTTTCAGTACATGCTTTTCGCAAATTTAAATTTTCGTGTATTTTTTGTGTATTTATAAACATGTCGTATTCAAATGCCTCGATGCCGGATAAGGTGCTGATTATGAGAGTGTGACAAGTGCATATTATCGTGTGGCAACGTAATACTAAAGACGTTTTCCGAGTATACAAAATGATACAACATTCTTAAAATCTCTCCAAATATCAATCCTGGAAATAAATATTAGTAAGGTATGTGCTGCTATCCTGTGGTACCATATCTTGTTTCTCATTAAATCATTAAATAATAATCTACATTTTGTAAATATTTTTTTTTCAAAGCGGCATAAACTGATACACGTGTTAACGCAGTGACCAGTCTCTACGTGTGACACTTTTGCTTTTGGCAGAATATACCTAACCTTGCGGCTGACAGAAGGCTAGTGACGGCGATAAATAAGGTTTTAATATAGTTTTGGAAACAGTTTTTTTCGCTTTATAAATAAATTTGGACATTTTTTGATAGATAATTCCTTAATTCTTATTTTCCCTATTACCTCCTAAAATATTTCATAGTTAACCCTGTATATTCATTTTTTGTGGACAGACCTATAATACCTTTTTTAAACTAATCGAAGGCTGTTTCAGAGTAACTAATCTTTTTCCAAAAATCTCTATTTTCAAAAATGAATTTGAAAAAATAATATAATGGCACATGCTCGCAGAACGCCCAGTACATTTAACTCAAAAATCAATTACATATTCGTAGAAGCGAGAAAGATTGTGAGGAATTTAGATAAGTACGAGTGTGTGTTAAGAAAATAATAAAATAACTAGGTACTTAACTACAATTTGCAAATATTGCTACATTTTTAATAATATTGCAGAATATTTTGACACAATTTGTAGATGTCCTTATTAATATTACCTACCTACAATTGTATAAATGTTTCATAGTATTGTTTTTGTTTCATAAAATAATTTATTATAATTTAATGAAAAATAGTTCAACAGCCAAATTTCACCCAAAATTAAAGACAAAGGTTAAAAATAGCCGATTTTTGGCTTATTCGGGGGAACGCATAAATCATAAAAAATCAATTGATTATTGTTAATTAACATTAGAAATGGCCCATAAATACATCAGATAGCTGGGGAAATGTCGCTACTACCCCTAAACCTATATAAACTACCCTTAAATAGCTTTAAATGGATAATCATTAATTATTGTTATAAAATTCGTGTAAAATGAAAAAAATGCTTGAAAATGATTTGAACAGACAGTATGTCAATATAAAAAGTGATAAATGACTGTAAAAGTGCCCATTCAATGGCGAAATAGCGCCAATTGTTCTCACTTTGCGAGCGCGTACTGAAAAAATGGCAATTTGTCCTTGAGCCCATTTTTCAGGTTGCAATAGTATAAATGAACCTTAAAAGTGATTTAAGCATTTTTTTCGTTCTAAACGAATTTTACAACAATAAATAATGATTATCTATTTTAAGCTATTTAAAGGCAGTTTATATAGATTTAGGGGTGCAATTAATATTTCCCCACTTACTTAATGTACTCTAGTATCAGTTTTTGCATTTTTTGACAGTAATATATAATTTTTTTCTAGCAATAGGCGTTCCCTTGAACATTTAAGCATTATCTATTTTTGATGTCGAAGTAAGCTCACCATTAGCTTTTGAATGTCGTTTTTTTAATTTTTAGGGGTGGAATGGACATTTTTACAGTTATTTATCACTTTTTATATTGACATATTGTCTGTTCAAATCATTTTCAAGCATTTTTTTCATTTTACACGAATTTTATAACAATAATTAATGATTATCCATTTAAAGCTATTTAAGGGTAGTTTATATAGTTAGTAGCGACATTTCTCCAGCTCTCTGACGTATTTCTGGGCCATTTCTAATGTTAATTAACAATAACCAATTGATTTTTTTATGATTTATGCGTTCCCCCGGATATGCCAAAAATCGCCTATTTTTTACATTGTCCTTTATTCCTTATTAAAAAAGATTGTTGGTTACAAATCTCTCAGTCTCTCACGACAGTCTGTAGATTTCGATGTGGGATGTAGCAACATGTTCTCGGCTTATTGAGATTTATACGTTTTTATTTCCTACGTGATGCCAGAATCGTGAAGCTTGAACACTTTCCACGGAAATGAGAGGAAATAAAAGTAGTATGAAGCAGATTCGAATGTTTCTTTTTACAAATTCGTACAATTTATCGATATTTTCAAACTTTACTGTACCATGTCTTTTAATTAGGTATACATATCATTTTACTCTCTTTATGTTTTCTATCAAGGAAAGACAAATTGTAGGCTTAAAGTATAGGAAATTTTCTCGGCATTATCAGTAAACAGAAGTGGCATACTGGATAAATTACAAAATATGTCAGGTACCATGCGGTCTGTTTTTACAGCGCTTCCAAATGTAGAAAGGACGAAAACTTTTATAATAATCCCTGATAGGGATAGGGATTTTTCGTTATTTCGATTCAAACTGCCAAAATTAAATTTTCATTCATTATAAGTCCGTCAGTAGCAGTCAGTATAAGCCAGTAACAACAAAACACACTTCGCGTACAGTTATATAAAATGCTCATTTATTTTAAGAAAGTCGAACGAAAGGAATATCAATAGATAATAGAAAACTTTGAATGCACCTGCGGTAGTCTTAGAGACATAACCTTGAAGAACAAACCGGTGAATTATATTAAAGGAAATTATCTGTACCCAACACAAATATCTTTATTTAATTACTATAAAAAGTTTAAAATTTAAAAGAGACACTGAAAACTGGAAAAAAAAAACAAAATCACAACATAAACACACAGGATTTCAGTTATGACAACTAATTTTACCTTTTAGTGTTGCCGTCTCTAAACTTCAAACATGTGAAATAATTAAACTCGCGGTAACCTTTAGTATAGTTCTGGAAAAAACTTGTAAGTAAGGTTGTGAATAGTGATTCTGTTAATTTTTATTTTCCTCGTATAGTTAACCCTATATACAGGATGCCTCAGAAACACATGAAAATATTGCTAGAGCTGATAGAACAGCAGTGAAGTTTACTCACCGGAATTCCTGTTGTACAAAATATGACTTAACAATGGAAGAGTTCGAGGCTTAATACAAACATTAAATTTGTAAGTACTATTACAGAGATTATGTTATAAAGTCAACCAGGCGACTTTACGACAGATGTTTGCATTTTCCTGGAAAATTTATCAAGAGCACCTTTTTCGTGCAACGCTAACAGCTAGCGCCTACTACTTTGTACAAACAAACTGTTCGGCAGCTTTAGCAATATTGCCATGCTTTTTTAAACACTCTGATATTCTGTAATAATCAAACGATTATTTTTCGCTGAGAACATACAAAGTTTAAAATTTCAAAAAATAAAAGTATTTTGTTACTACCTATTTCTAAAGAGACTACTGCGATAATTGTTAGGTGGATTAAATACACTAAATACAATTGAAAAGCTAATCTTCAGTAATATATTGTTTAACTAAGTAAAAAAGATTTGGGTCCGTCTGAGCACAATTTTTAACTTAATTTCTACATTACTGTCTTAGTATAAAAATCGATTAGCATTTCTACAACACCTGCTATTATAAGAGAAAAACTGAATTGCTGGATTTTTCTTGACGACGGACTGTGTCCAAGTTATTTGATATTTTTTATGGAAGTGTCGGATTCAACGAGGATGTTTAATATAATAAATTACAAAAAATGTAAATAATACGCAATAGAGTTATCACCCTAAAAATGTCATTATTATTTTAAAATCACTTAACACCCTAGGAGAAGCATTTATAAGAAGACTTAATATTATTTTGATATTTTCTGTTTGTACTTTAATTTTAATTCCACCCTGCATTCTGTTACTTCTAGAATTTAGTTATCTTAAAACACCCTGTATGAAAACTGACCCTTTTTCCGCCTTTACTATACTTATCGAATGTTAGGAAAACATAATATAAGATTTGTCTTATTTAATTAAATGCTTTATCTACTTTCATTTAGTATTATAAATTTTACAGTTCTACAGTGCTTTCGAAAAGTAACGGATAAATTCATTATTTTTGAAATTGAGAAGTTTTCGAAAAAAATCCCCTGGCATGTCGATTTTGTTTTTGAAAAAGGCACTTTTTGACATACGACCCATATTTGTGACGTCATCGTTGTTCGAGATATGACGTCATCGACAATTTTTTTAAGTAGTAACCCCCAATATTGACCATGCCATTTGAAAGAGCGTGTCATTCTACATAGATACATCATGAACAATTATGGTGTTACATAACAAAAATTTCAAGAAAATAATGTTTAAAGATTTTAAAATTTAATTTTCACAATACTGTACGTCCGTGCTTATTTAAATGGGTTGTTCCAGAATCGTTGGATAGGGAGAAGGGGGCCGATTGAGTGGCCAGCCAGATCGCCTGATTTGACACCCCTAGATTATTTCTTGTGGGGATACTTAAAAAGCAAAATATACGTTACTAGACCGGTTAATTTAGAAGATTTAAAAGCAAGAATTCGTCACGAGATACATCGTATACCTCCTGAAGTTATTGATAATGTCCAAAAAGAATTTATTAATCGTCTTGACTACTACTGTCAGGTAGCCAACGGTGCACAATTTAAACATTTAATTTAGTCGATTTTTTACATAATCATTATCATTTTCAGTATTGTGAAAATTAAATTATAAAATCTTCAAACATTATTTTCTTGAAATTTTTGTTATGTAACACCATAATTTTTTATGATGTATGTATGTAGAATGACACGCTCTTTAAAATGGCATGATCAAAATTGGGGGTTGCTATTTAAAAAAAATGTCGATGACGTTATATCTCGAACAACGATAACGTCACAAATGTGGGGTCGATGTCAAAAAGTACCTTTTTTAAAGAACAAAATCGACGTGTCCGGGGATTTTTTGTAAAACTTCTCAATTTCAAAAATAATGAATTTATTCGTTAATTTTCGGAAGCACTGTATAAATAGTTTCGTTATCATCTGTTACAGCATTAGCACTTTAATATATGTCCTAATGAGCCGTTTAGACGGTCAAGCAATTTGCGCCAATTCACTTGTGCAAGCTAACTTGCGCAAATAAATCGTTGTATGAAAACCAAAGAATGAAGTTTGCGCAAGTCGAGAAGTTTGGCTTGAATAAAATCTGTTTTCGTAAAGAATTTGCATGAGATAAATAAACCATTATTTGCATGAACGTTGATCGCGCCAACTGTCCAACCTAGCGTATGCGCATTAGTGACAATTAACATACGTCACATGTTCCTGGAATTATAGCACTAAGAGCCTTTTCACAGGGGCCACCGTTGGTGGTTCGTTTTGACAAAACATTATTTTATATAGACTTATTCACACGGGTGCGCCACAGAATTAGCAGCACCACGGTGGCGCGTAGGAGCCGACTCCCACCGAAACGTCAACCATAAATTAGTGGCTCCACTCAGCAGCGCTGCATAGTGGCCCGTACTACCGTGGCGCTGCTAATTCTGTGGCGCGTCCGTGTGAATAAGTCTATATAAAATAATGTTTCGTTAAAACGGACCGCTCAACGGCGCTTCCGAGGAGCGCTGCACGGTGGCCTGTGTGAAAAGTCTCTAAGAGCTGGTTTGGAAATACATGTAGCAAATTTCATATCCTCATAACTTCTCCCTGTTGCCAAAAATCTCAATGTAGGTGATAGTCGTTCATGGGGGGGTAATTCTATGTTTCATACCCGAGTCTACTCTTAAAATTAATGGTGTACCTAAATTTAGCAAATGCTGGTATACTCGCAACAAGAATTCAGACGACTTACGTCATACGAACAAATGAATAATTCATTATATTTTCATCAAAATATTTAAGACACTGCAACTGATAGAAATAAAACTATATACTACACTAAAAGTTTGCATTAAATATTGCACTAAATTGCAAAAAATGATTGTTTTTAACGCGACCAAATATCGAAAATTACGCTGACAATAAAAACAAATGTGTAACGTCAGCCGTGACGTAAGACGTCTGAATTCTTGACGCGAGTATATGTAGTTTCGTCTATACACAAATAGTTGCGTATCTTCAGGTTCGCTTCGTAATTCAGGAATTAAATTGGTGGGAGAAAACAAATCCCTTTTTAGCAACTAGCGTTTGGACCATATTCTTTTGCAGTTTACTATAAATATTAATGATACACTTTTTAAAATTACAAATTTGTATACCAGAAGTAGATGTGATGGAGCTGTTTAAGTTCAAATTTCCAATCGTTCAATCCGTGTTTTTCCCCATGATCTTCTTTGCTGTGCTGTGCTTTGTTTCTTATTCTCTAAAGAATTATCAACACGACATGTTCTGTCATAGAAGAAGATTTTCAGCTCCCATGATGTTAATACTTGCATATGTGATGCACCGTTATCAACCAGAATTGTGGCTGAGGATCTTCTTAAACAATATCAAGTGTATTCTTCGGGATTCATCAATCTAAGCTTTACTGCAATCATTTTTCGAATGTTAACTCTGCCACACTAAGGGGTACATTTTCCTGATATGTAGAATACGAAAAACCGCTATGTACAGTCCAACCTTCATGAGTAAATATTATGTATCATCATCTGCAGTGCTTAGAAACTTATATAATTCTTCCCTTGTAATAATTCTGGACATTTTGGCCTTGTAACACTCTGAATCTCTTCTCAAAAATGCGAATCTTGATTTTTCTTAACTGAAATCATACTTCTCAACATTGAGTAGTTTCCAAAAAATAAGCCAATAGGATTTTCTGAGACACCTCCTTTACCTTGTCAGCTTAGCACTAATCTTCAAACTTTTGGTACTACAACTCATACCGCACCTTGGATTTTATCGGAACAAGACTTGAGATCGCTTCCATCGGAATCATTCATTTTTGAAAAACGCTTTTCATATGTATGGGTTTGTTTGACAAAATTTTGACAGTAACCATACGAAAGGTATCATAATAAAACTTAATCCCTAAACTTAATGGCAGGTACTTTTTCTGTTCATAGAAAGTACACCAGCTGTTCTGTGTTATTAAATGAAAGTAGATAAAATATTCTACAATACTTTTATTGTAAATTCATATTACTGCACTCAATGTTTTATCAAATAACCTTTTGTTGTAATATTATTACAACACAAGACATACATACAACACAGCATTACAACACTTATATTGTAAATAACTATTAACAAATCAAAGTTTCATTTTTCTTAATTCATTTAGGTTTTATTTCTATTATAGTCTGTTTAGAAATGAAAGAGAGTAATAAAAGCTTATTATGTATGCAAATCGTAAATAAATGTAGTACTGGTGCTTATATTCAATATTTTTATATTATGTATTATCGGTATAGGTGAGGTGTACTTTTAAAAAAACTTTGTGTGATCGAACCGTACTAAATTGTAGCAGATAGCTAAAATTTAATCCCCGACAATCCGTTTTTGTCTATGCCGCTTCAATTTCTCGGTCCATTTCTCTTATAAGCAAACAATATAAAAACAGCATTTCAAAACATGAGGTAACTTTAAGCATCATAACCGGGTTAAGAGGGTTTTTAGTAATTCAAATAAAATTATTCAATATTATTATCAAAATATTTATTTAAATTTAATGAATAGACTTTTATTCCACACAAAAATATATGTATTTTGAAAATTCGAATTATGGTGAGTAAATGTAGTGTTGTATAAATGTACAATAAAGAAAATAAAAAAGTAGGTATATTAAAATTCATCCTCTGAATATTCTGATGAATTATCTTCGTCTTCTAGATTGATAAAGATAGGTTCCACAATAACGTCAATTAAATTATCGACTTCCCACATTTTCTCCTCTCCTTTTTGTACATGATGTATACATCCTTGCCAGTTATCTGCAGTTACTCGTTCCAAGGAATATTTTAACAAAATTTTTACGTCACTTAATTTAAACGTCGTATTATTTCGCGCTACACCTCCTTTTACTTGGGCCCAGACTAATTCGATTGGGTTAAGTTCACAGTGATAAAGTGGAAACCGTAGTACCGTTATTTGGCGATTTGTTGCCATTTCATCGATAACATATTTTTTCTCATCTTTATTAAGATTGTCAAAAGTTTCGTTTTCACCATATTTGTTTCAAAAGAAATGTTTTTTTCCGGATAACCATTGAATTATATCGGCTTTCCTCCAAGCAGTCGTAGGCGTCCGCTCGGTCTGCCGTGAATGGTAACTGGCATTATCCATGACAATTACAGACCCCGGAGGAATAAAACATCTGTGTAAAATACTCTTCGAAAACATCTGCGTTCATGTCTTCGTGATAGTTACCTGTATTTTTAGATTCAAATAAAGGAAACCGCCATCTACGAAACCACTGGCACTACCTATATGTGTCACTATTAATCTTCGCCCTTTACCTGAAGGTGCCTTGAACCCTGTTGAAAGTCCATCCAAAAATGTTTGTCGAAAACGTTTTACATTTTTATCGTGCCATACTTTTGTTACAGTATATCCCTCGTTGACCCAAGTTTCGTCTAGATAATAAATATTTCTCCCTTCGTCACGGAATTTTCTAATTGATCTTAAGTAGTATCTTCAACAAATAGAAAAGAACTGACCTCCTGTTCTGTTTTTCCGAGCAAAAATTCAACTCTCGTAAGACGGCCCATAATTTGCTTCTACTGATTTTTGGCAAATCGTTGTCCTCCGACAGTTCACTTAAAATTTTGTTTAGCGTTGGTACTTCTTTTTTAAAGTAAAATGAGTGTACTTTTCTGCTAATGACATTTTTGAAGAAATCATCTATGACGACTTTTGACCTCCCTGTAGATGATTTTGGGGGATTTACAGTATCTTGTTCATTTTTTGTTTCCTTTAAAAGTCTGTAGATAGTCGATTTTCCAATCCCTGTCATTTTGGAACACTTTTCCACGATGTCGTCAACACTGTTGGTGGGATTTTGGTGTTTCAATGCATTAAATATATTTAATATAATAATCTTCTCATTCTGAGACAGCGCACATCTTTTCACGCGTTTAGCAGATACGTAATTTGATAAGCTCGACATTTTACTAAACACAAGTCGAATTTTATTTTACTGTCCTCATATATTCAGCTCTAAGACTGGGCTGATCTGTCACAATACACTGGCTCCTGCCCTATGATATATCCAGTAAAATATACTAATGTACACCCATTACCTGTTAGCATTAGTGTTACTCGATAATTACCTGAAACGAAATATTACCACGCCCATGGCCGGTTCTTATCTCAAGGTTTTATTACACTCTTTCTTTTCCAAACAGACTATAGAACGAAAACAGCTACAGTTGATTTGATTTGTAGTACATTACAGTCCTAATGTGCAACGCCTTTAAACAACGTGCATTCTGGAAAACAAATATTACTATTCGGAAATAAAATCTAAATTTTGTTGCATTTTTTAAATATCGCGATCATTCGAATATAAACTGCATCCACTAAATAACCCGTTACTTTCGCGGCTATCACCATTTGACATTTGGCTACGAAAATTTATATCAACGTTTATTCTATTCTCAAAAATGTCTCTCTTACTGTCTCAACTTATAAGTCTCGACAGAGATCGATGAAGGTTTTGATATGGGTGTATAATAGATAGAAAAATTGAAAGCTTATGGTCTAAAAAGTATACCTTAGGCAACTACATGGAAAATATATCCCGCCCTTACTTGTTTCCAAATTGGTACAAGCCAAACAGGATTTCCATCTTTGAGAAGGAAGCTCGGGCCTGTGTATATCCTTAACGAGCTATATAATCTTGGCTAAATGTTGTTATTTACCTGCACTGGAATTGGGAAGTCGGCAGTTTCAGCTGAAAAAAATGTGTAGCTCATGAGAAAACAAAAGCAATTTTCTTAGGAGAAAATATAATGGATGATAAATTCTTCAAAAAATAATAGGGGAACGTGAAACCAGAAGTAATTTCTATCGCAGGGTAATGTCGACTATAAAAAAATACTTTTTCAGTTCGTCGTTTGCTAGTTGGCTAAAGACTATTGCACATGCTGTCAATTTCCCAAATAGGTCAGATCTCATCTATTGTGGTTGAATCTTTAAGTTCCCACAGTTTCAAAAGTAAACTTAGATATTTATAGAATGCTTTCATTAAACCAGGTAAATTTAACTATATTAATTTTTATTTTATATAATTATTGAATAGAGCTTTGCCTGGGGAATTGTTCATTAACATACCTAGATGTTCAGCATCAGAGAGCATACATATGACTTCATGGATAAGAATTGTAGAAGATTTAATTTATATTAGCTTAAAATACCTTTCCTATACAGTAAAATAATGTTACAAAAGCTAATAATAAAGAATATATGGGTAGATATTGTGTGTGAAATTTAATGCTGGTCGGGGCTTTAGTCCGTAATATTGTTAATAATATATATAAAATAATATTACGCACAAATCAAAATGTAGTAATTATTAGTTTCTGAGTAACAAAATAATGTAAATGATAATAGAATGATAATTTTAGATTTCCTAAAGATGAAAAAGTAAAGAACTCTTGGATAACTTCAGAAGAAAATATTTTTTAATATTTTAATGTCAGCCACTACCATGTGTAGAAATATACTTCAAAATATTAAGGGAAAAAATTATCAAAATTTGTTTCATAACTTAAATATTCAATTTGAAGAACAAAATATATTTACTTGTCACTATTCAAATGTAATTTCATTTATACAGGGATATTCTACAAGCTCTATGACAAACTTTGGCAAATGGTAGATGGTTTATGGTTAATAATGTCAAACATTGTTTCCTATATAAACATAAATCCTATTCGTTTTTGCTTCGAAGGTTTTAACTGTTCCAATTGAGTTTATACAGAGTGTATCTAAACATATGGCTAAACAGATTTACCATTTCTACTCAAACAAATATTTTTTTAACCTGTATTATATTTTAGATATAGATATTCTCTAATTATAAAAGGTCATTTATGATGTGCTAAAAATGGCTGATATGCATAGCAATTACAGTAAGTGTGTTTAAACTAAACTAGTTCTTATATACTGTTTTAATCATTCTTAGTAAACGAAATTGCATAGTTAAAAAAACATTTGCGTTAAAATTATAAAGTTCTTTGTACAAAAAACCTTTGTAAACAATCAGTTATCACATATTTAAAATCTTGGTAAATTATCTACAAACTGTTCCTTGGGTATTTCTTGAGAATTTAAAATTTAGAAATATCAAGTGCAACCCATTTCTCTGCAAAAGAAGAGTAATGTAAATCAAATATTATGCTACGAAATTGAGATAAATTGTGCATGGGCGTTCGTCAAAATAATGGGAGAGGCAAAGTACATCCTTCTTCTCAGTTTCTATGTTTGTTTTATAGGCTTCGAATAGAATAATATCCTTGAGAATGTGGTTAACCACAATTAATAATTATTGCAAAAAAAATAAAAGTTCAAATTCAACATCCTGTATCTTTAAAGATATTCATTTTCAGTTAGTGGCATGACCTAGTTTTTTGTTACACCCAGCATAAGCTTTGCTATGAGCAAATGTGGATGAATGTATACAGTTGGTAGTCGTAAAATGGAAATTAGATAATTTATAAATTTGAGTCGTTTTGTGGTAGAAATCAACAAAACACATTCATAATTCACAACTTGCTCTATCAACGTGTCGAGAAAGTTATTAGTCTTTACCAACACCGATTTATGAAATATGATGTCAAATATATAAAATTCGAGTTCAACAATTAAATTCAAGTACTTAAGTGGACGATCTATATACAGGGTGAGTTAAAATTCACTCCCCAGCGGCCGGATATATATTCTAAAAAAAATTAAAAATAAAACAAAAATGTAGAATATTAAAATCTCGAGAGCGGAGCCGTTTATGGAAAATTTTGTAAAGAAAAATTCAAATTTATAATTTTTTTGTTTAATATTAACACATTGAAATCCATACAAAATAAGAAATAGCAAAAACGAAGATCCTTCAGGCTTTGGCCTTCAAAAACATTAACATTTTCATTAATACGCGTTTGCAATCTGTGGTAGAAACTCCTGGCAACAGAGCAGAAATTATCTTCATTTATTTCCGCTACTGCTTTATGAATCCTGCCAATAACATCATCCTCCCCTACAGGAACAGTAAAATGAACCTTTTCTTTTATGTATCCCCATAACCAAAAGTCTATCGTAGTCAAGTCAGGAGACCGGGGTGGCCATGGTGTTGGTCCACCCCGTCCAATCCATTTATTAGGAAAACGGCGGTTCAAAATATGTCGCACTTGTAATGTGGCATCTGCGGGCGCACCATCATGCTGAAACCACATACTTGCACGTTGTTGTAGAGGAATATCTTCTAACAAATCTGGCAAAAATTACTGTAATTTCCACTATTCAGTATTCTTGGCTAAAAATATGGACCTTTGATCTTTTTCCCGTAAATATATAATGATTCCGCTGACGTTTTTCATGAGGATTCTCATAATGCCAATAATGAAGGTTGTGGTGAATGAAAACTTCTTGTTGGTTGAAATGAGCTTCATCGGTAAATAAAACATTATGGAAAAAATCTGGATTGCGCTAATATTAATGTAATACCCATCTGCAAAATTGTACTCTTAATTGGTCGTATCCGGGATCAAGCGTTTGAACTGACATGATACGGATACAAACTATACTTTTCAAGACATCTATGGACAGTGGATTGTACATGTTGTCTATTTCTTGACAATATGCGTGTAATGGTGGTAGGATTATTCTCAACATCCTGCAGTAACCATTCTTCCTGTTGCCATGTCAATTTTTTCGAAACCGACACATACAAAGAACGTTTTGGAGCTACGCATCCTGTTTCCATAGTACGTATTTCTACATTTCGGATTGTTTTGTGATCGGTTGGGCAGCACGGGCGTTATTGTTACAAGCTCCTAAAGCTTTAACCAGATCGGCGTATTCTCTGTTGGTATAAGCAAACCCTGCCATTTTGAAGTCAACAGCAAATACTAAAAGTCAAATATTATACGTCAGTGTCAAGTAAATCTGTGTCAACAAGATTTTTGTCCGGCCAATTTGATTAATCAGTTGAAAATTGTGCATTTATTGAACTAAAATTAATATTTTATTCGAAAACAGCTCTTCTTTCGAGATTTTAGTATTCTATATTTTTGTTTTATTTTTTTAGAATATATATCCGGCCACTGCGGAGTGAATTTTGACTCACCCTGTATACTGACTTCTCAAAGGCATTCGATATGCGTGCTCACAATTTTCTAATACATGCTTAAGTTCTACCTGATTTACTACTTCACTTGTTTAAGTCTTTGTAGATGATAGATGTAATACCAATTAGAGTGCGTCCCAGGGGGGGGGGGGGGGTGTGCACTCATGGTATAGTCAACGTTGCCTAGCAACGTTGTTGTTGTTTAGTTGTTTAAAAGTAGTTCAGTAATCTGTGTGTGGAACTTTATAGGTTAATTTTGGATGTGATATATTGGTTTTACTGTCAATTTTGTTCAACTGCATCAGATATAACTTATGTTGGAAAAAGAGGGAATTTGTTACATAAAGTAATATAACAGTGTAGTAAATATAGTAAGGGGCATAAATAGTAATGATAAGTGTCATTTGTCAGTTCTATCAGAGTTGATTGGAATATCTTGTGAATCTGGACGGTTTACAAACGTTAAAAATTTTCCGACAAAGCATAAAAACAAGTAGGTATTGTTCAGTTTTCACAAAATTCTTAATTTTTCTTAAAGTTACAGCATTATGAATTTACAAAAATAAAATTTAAGTATTTCATTAAAATTTAAATAAGGATAACTGTGAAATCAACTTTGTGAAATATAAAAAACACTTCATTGCATTTATCTACAACCATTGTGATAATCTTACCAAATTCTTGTATAAGCGTACAAATTATAACATTGTACTGACTCAAACTTTATTTTCAAAATAAGACCACTCAAATTTTCATTAACTGCATTGCATATATAGATCTTTTTCAACTTGCTATTATTTACAGTTTCATACTCTATGTTCTTTCCGTTGCAACTGTTATCATTACCATTTGTAGGGCGATAATTTAATATTTCAACTCGTATACGTAATAGTTTGAAATGCCTTCCATTTCTTTTTTAGATGTCGGACATTTTAAATGTAAAACTAAGAATAAACTGTTACATTCAAAAAGGAAAATAATATTTGTTAATAGACCTATAGTTTTATGAATAAATTTAAACAAAATTGTAATTTTGTTTTTTTATTTGCAAAAGAATGAAACCTATCCATTGTTATAGATTTCAAAATTTTATTGAGTCTAATGATAAAGCGGGTGACTAACAATGAAATTCTGAATCTGATCATGGACCATTGACCACAGATTTGTAAAGACATATGATCAACATGGGCGCTACAAGCGACATTACTCATAACTAATAGTATTCTCTATTTCAAGTTTCCTACCTTTTTTTATTTATATATATTTAATCTGTGGTGCGTCCCTTATTCTTCGTGATTTATATTAATGACATAGATCAAACTCTTAATTGTCACTTGTATGCAGATGAGGTTGAAATTAATAGCAATATTAATGATACTAGTAATTGTACTAAGGTGCAATATTGTTTAACTCATATTTAAAATTATTGTAAGTATTGCTTCTTGAAAATATTAACAAAATCCAATTATTTTCTTCATATTTTAGTAATTTATAATAAGAGCAACATGGCATACTCAATGGCCTTTTTTGACCTCAGAAATAGGCGTTAGCAAATATTTTTTTAGTTACAAGATGACTGTAGTACAGTTTTGTACAGATAAAAGAAAACAAAATGCTGAAGATAAGAATGTCAAGAAAACCAACAAAAAAAAATTATCTTGGTATGAGAATACCAACCAAAGGAAGCAATATAATTTAGAAAAATGTATATGCCAAATTATGAAAAAAAAATTGCCGATATCGTAACGCGTCTATAAATTATATTTGTTTGCTCTTTTATAAATTAATTGGCATATCCTTTTTGTCAGAATAGGCAGTCAAACACAATTCCTATGAAAAACAATCCTTTTGATAGTTAAAGTTAAAATAATAGTTGTTTATCTACTCCTATTAATTTATATATTAATTATTCGACTGCTTTTGAGCAATTAATAGTATCAATAAATAAATAACGTAAGTTTTTATAGTGAGTTATTATAACTCACGCTGAGCTTCTACAATGATAATTCGGTATGTAAATAGTGTACGCAGTAAATTCTTGGAAATTTTTAAGCCGATAAATACGTTCCATTGGTGTAAAATGGAAAGAATTTTTAACAAGTGGAAAGGAATGAATAATTAAAACATTTTAAAATTACTAAATTGCCAGTGCCTCTCAGAAGGCGAAACTGTCAATTATTATCAATGATTTGATATTTTAACAAAATAATTTTGACGTTTTCAAATCAATTTTCTTTCTCGATACTTGTATCTTAGTATTTATTGTTATAGTCGTAGATAAAGTATAGTATTCAACTTGAGGTAATGGTCATAACTCACTTGATGAATTACAGCTGCGTGAGTTATGACCTGCATTACCGCTCGTTGAATAATATACTATTATGTAATAAGGATCATAAAGACGATCATTATGGTACAAGTCGTGAATGTTATTGGGCGAGGCGTAGCCGAGTCCGATAGCACGACGTGTGGCACAATGATTGTTTATGATTCGTATTACATACAAAATTTTATCTGATGGCATTTTAATACATTTTCGAAAAATTAAAAACTGAATTTTTGGCATATCACAATTAAAGTAGTAGCTGTGCTTTGCCATTTACTTGACAATTTCCTTGTAACGGCAATATTTATTTATCTGCTGTCAATCAAAATTATCACATAGAATTGAATATAAGTTAAATAATAATGAGTGATTCTGAAACTAGTAGGTTACCTTCTGATCTGGAAGAAATGACGCAAAATATCGTGGACTCCCTTTTGCCGGAAAAATCACGGAGTGTATATGAAATAGCGTTTAATCGGTACGAAGAATGGTGTTCTACTAAGAAAATCAAGAATATCACTAATGAGAAAGTATTGTTGGCTTACTTTGAATGCTTATTTAAGGAAAGAAAACCATCTTCTCTCTGGTCGTATTATTCGATGATAAGAAGTATTTTATTAACAAGAAAAAACGTCGTTAACTAAAACGTAAATCAGAAGGTTACAGACTTAAAAAATCCAAAATTTTTACTAAACAAGATGTCACAAAGTTTTTAACGGAAACATCAAATAAAACATGTTTATTTAAAAAAGTTGCTATGATAATTGGACTAAGTGGAGCATGCAGAAGAGAGGAACTGACAAATATGCTTGTTGAAAATGTGATAGATGAAAGATCCGTTTTTAGAATTACTTTACCGAATACAAAAACGAAGGTAATGCGAGAATTTTTTGTAAATCGGGGAATATTCCAGGATTGAATATGGCGATCGTCTGCTTCATTTTTGACCGAATCTGGAGCTGATCTGTGTACCGTGAAACGCCATGGCGGATGGAGAAGTAATACTGTTGCTGAAGGTTACATCGAAAATTCGAAAGAGCAAAAGAAAAAAAATACCAGAAGCAATTGTTAGTGCCAACAACCAAACAGGATTACAAGTTTACAAAAAGCATCAACTATTGATGTAAAAACTCTAGAATCCATTGGAATTAACATTGCAAATTGTAGTAATTGCTCTTACCATTTATAATAAATAGTTTTGTAAATAGTTATGCATTTTGAATAAACTTTTTTGATCTCTCCATCACATGTTTTTCATATAAAATTTCATTACGGTACTTAATACCATAATGAATTCATTATGGAACTAAGTACCATAATGAGCTTCCTTATGTCATCAAAATTGGGTGACATAACGTTGTCATTATGACATGCCATCAGATAAATATCTCTTTTTGGAAAGTATAATGTGATTATGACTTTCTTCTAAATATATTTTTTGATTCAGCCATTAAGAACATTTTATGTACATTTTTTCCATTTATTATGACATCTGCACAACATTTGCACATATTATAAAATATTCGTACTTCATTCCAAAATTGATATATTTACATTGCCAATAACTTTATGATTACTGTAGATGTGTGTCTTCCACATAACGAAAAAATTTCGTGCGTAAAACTTAGGTAATCATAAATACATTAATTTAGTCGAGTTTTCAGATACAATTGACGGTCTGAGCTGATATTTCAACCGTCCCTCATCGAATTTCTGTTAAATGGCTTGTAAAATGTTTTCTAAGCATCAAAGTTAACCGAAGATATTTTTCCGTGGTGCTTTTGTATACAAAATATTAGTTTAGTATAATACATTTTCTTTCTGTTGTAGACTCTGGATGTTTTTCGATGGTTAACTGTAGTTAACCATCAGCCACTTTAACTCAGACCAGCCTGCTTCTATTCAAGGTAATGTAAGTTGCTGAAATTTAAACAGGTAATAAACTAGATCTAAACAAGCAAACAACTATTGTACAGGGTGTCCTGTAAAGTTTGTTACAAACTTTGGGGGTGATAGTACATAAAAAATATTACTAAAAACTCCAATAAACGTAACCTCTTAAAAACACCGCAGTTGCAGCTTAAAAAGTGCAACTACAAAAGTAGTTTTTATGTCATAACTCTTTTTTTGGAAAAAGAAAACACAATTAAATTTTCAGGAGCTAGTCATCTTTAGGAAGGCAATAAATAATATGGATTGGAATAAAATAAAAAAGAAAGCGAGACGGTGTTTTTTTAACATCTTGTATCCTATTTTCTGCTAACTTTTTTTCTAAGACAGCAAATTTCCATTTTTAAAAAGCCTAATTTACAGTACTTAGATGAGTAAGGCAAGTGAGGGTTGTAGGTAGCAAAATTCCTTAGACGTATCATTTGAGAAGGGTTCAAAGAACCCAAAAGTAAACTATTAAAATACTAGGTTAGGTAAAAGTCAACTTGCTATAAGGCAATCCAACGTGCTGTCACCTTGCTGTCAAACCACTATAATAATGGCGGTTGAAACTTGACATATGATAATGAGTAGAAATTTGTGCTTTTGTATAGAACTGTCAACTGGTATGTTTGCTCATTGTATTGTATGCCTATTTCGTAATACTATGGATAATTTAGACTATTACAATGGCTTTCTATTGTTGTGTTACACAAATCCGCACTGTTTGTCCTACAGCCGCCATTTTTTAAGTGATTTGACACCAAGGTGACAGCACGTTGGATTGCCTTATCGGTAATTGCATTAATATTAATGACATTTAGAAAAAGTTTAGGACTGATGCCATATCATGCTTTTTTATTTATTTATATGCAATTTCCGTGTAAGTATTCCCATTCTATGTATATTAATATAAATTACCAATAATTTTACATCCTCTTTCCTAGAATTACAAGCAATCTTAATGTATTTCTATGTAATTTAAGGTATAAAATTACATTAAATTTTAAATAATTTTAAACTATTATCTATATTAATTTGTGCAGTGTGATGTAATTTTGCACATACTAGATTTACATGAAAATTATTGTAATTTGCCTATATATGTACACTTCTTAGAACTATAAGGAATTTACATTAAATTTCGTTTAATTTTACACCAAGGATGATAAGATAAAGATGATTATGAGGATAATAATGAATATGATGACAGTCAAACTCTTGACACCCTGTATAAACGCAATTTTTGTGTAAAATCAGAATATATAATTTTACAATTTTCCTGCAATTTCACACTATTACATTTATTGAAATGTAGCTGGACACTTTCGATGCATATTATTACAATTTAGCTGTATGTTTTCAACATTCAGAAAGTGTAAAATTTAAAATTGCATTAAATTTCATGTAATTTTATACTATCAATTGTATCAATATGTATGTGACATGTATCAAGCTGCATCTAGTGGCCATGCAGGACCTAACTTTCCGAAGCATTGAAGCGTCCTACATGCTATAGGTACCATTAAAACCATCGACCTTTATCGCCTGGCGTTAACGATATTGCAAAACGGAATTCAAGGAAACAATAGCCGCTTCATTGCTTTATAGCCTATTAAATCCAGCATGGAGTAGCTGTGTTCAGGTGTAATTCAGTGAGTGTAACGTGATGTAATTTCACGCATACATAGTGTAATATCCCAGTATGCTTCCTTAAATTACAATAACTGGTAGTGAATATGACAGTCAAGGTGTTTGCACCTTCTATTAACGCGATTATAGTATTTTCTCTGTAATTTCAGAACATTGTAAAATTACAATTTTTGTGTAATTTCGTTATTACATTAATTGAAATGTAGCTGGCCACTCTCCATATATGTTAAAACAATTTAGTCGTAATTTTATACTTGTAAAAAGTAAAAGTTACATTAAACTTTACGCAATTTTACAAACACAATTACGCACTATTACATTCTACTTGTTGTGAATATGGATATAATTTTTTTGTAATAAATTTGAAATAGTTAGACACTATTGGCTGTACTATTTTGCACACTGTGATGTAATTTCACACATACCTACTAGAAATTCGTGAAAATTAGTGTAATTTACTTCCTAAAATTACAAGGGAATTAATGTGTATTCCGTGCAATATTTTTAATTAACAGGACTTATATTTATACAGGGTGAGTCAGTCATAATGTCATTAATTTTAAGAGGAAATAGGGAATAATAAGTATAATGCGAATACGCGATTAAAAAAAATCTAAATGCATATTTACGTCGTAAAAAATTTTTTAAATCATTATTTAAATCCCCTTTTCAGACTGATCGCTCACAGCCTTGGTCGTTTACACCGCACAGTTCAACTCGATGTCGATCTGATGCAATGTTGTCAAATTGAAATATTTTTGTCGTACTTACCTACCTAGGTTTTAGACATCACAAATAAACGGTTGTACTGACTATTTTAAAATATCATTTTTTCTTGCTCCGTTCAACTTCAGCCAATAATAATTTAAAATGTTAATATCCAATGAAATCAAATAATAATAATAATTAAATAATTATATTAAAAATTGCAAGTAACGTGGTCCACTCAGGTTTTCGGGTAGATCTGGCCCAATCAAACGGTACACTCCTGCCCATACGCTGACAACAAATCGCCTCTGAAAGCTAAACCGACAAGTAGCGTGTGGATTTTTCTCTGAGCAAATGTAGCTGTTATGACTGCAACAAAACTCCAACGTGTCTAGTAATAAACCGAGTAATAAACTATTTACGTACATTACATAAAAAACCTATACCCAATGGGTAAATTATTAAGAGAAGCTGAAAAGTGTTTCGTGTTTAAATAATAAATAATAAAAAAACCATCGTGTTGTCGACAGAAAACTGTCCAAGACCGAAATGGCACGCCGCTAATCTAAGTTATCGATAGTGAACCTTGACCTGCCGTATTATTAGGTCAATAACCTAGTTACCTAGTTTTTGTACTGTTATTTAACGACAAGGAGTAAAACCATTTTTTTAAATCTAGGTACATAAATGAATTTTCCTTAAATATTGATTTATTTGTTAATAAAAAACAAATGTAGATAGTAAATAAATGTTTTCGAATGTTAGGTTATTACAGTTTAATAATTTTGATATTACGTTTTCACTACGTTTTACAAATAAATACGAATTTTTAGTATTACTCGTAAGTAAGCCTAGAAATTTATTGTTTTTTAAGTAGTATGGTACTAATCTGTTAACTACACTCATCCGTCCATAGCACTTTATTAATAAAATTAGGGTCAGTCGTATTTCGTAAACATTCTCCATATAACACTACCATTTCCGCATATTCGGAATTGTAAAATTAAGCATTTACGACAAATACGCGAGACCGAAATAAACAAACTACTGCTTACTGCTTGTATTCTCACTATTCTATCCATCCCCCTCCCAATGTCTGGCGTGATCTACAAATTTGGGGGGAAAAAATGCGGGAAATGTGGGTAAATTTGAATAACACGCTGATGTGTTAGACGATATTATGTATGTAAACATGATGTGGCAACGATGTTTAATCCGGCATTAGATTGTCGTATGGGTGCGTCCACAGAGAGTTCGTAGCGCACCAGGAACGTCGTGTTACTGATTTTTATAGGGTGATTCGTTTATTTTTTAAAAGGTCGAGTAAAAATGTTTTTTTTTCAATTTTCTGCCTGTATTAGGCCTCCCGAATACGTGGTTAAAATTAATGACATTATGACTGACTCACCCTGTATAATCCCATTTGTATGCGTAATGTAAATATTTTTATCAACGCCTACTCTGAGTGGAATGTAAATTTTCCCATCTCTTTTCTCGATGAGAAAATACATTAATACTTTATATGTCAGGGTATTTCTACAGTTTACGACATACTTTTATTTATCATATGCTAAAAAATCTGAAGTTTCAGTTGGCAGGAAAGTATCGACTAACTTCGAAACTCAGCCTTCATCGATTTGGCTCAACAAACTTGACTAGGTGTAGCATAGGTTGGCAAATATGCAAAGAGTTCCTCCGCTGCGACGTGAGATATATTTAGCACCTCTGACAAATTTTCCGGGGGGGAAGGGGGGTTGGGTGCATTTTTCTTAATTCCCCCTCGCAATGTTGCACTGATTTATTGCTTTATCCTTGACAGAGTAAACGGACGAATGAATGAACGGTAAATTCTTTAAGCCGAATTATTTGTCACTGTCGAAGTGGTTGAAAAGGCATCGATGCGTAACAAGAAAATTCTCACTTTGTGGGCTGAAAGCTGTCGGAGAAAAAATTGACTATTATTTGCAGCTAACAGTGTTGTTAATTTTGACGTAAAAAGTAAGAGGGATTCCAGAAATCAACATCAGGTTTGGGAAAGCTGAGGCGGAAGTTATTATAGTCGAAATTACTTTCAAGAGGTGGATTTTTTTAATAATTGTGCCTGAGTGTTATAAAATACAAGGTGATTCGCAAACGATACCCAAAAATGAAATCCAGAATTATTTTATGAATGAAGTCATTTGGTATAATCAAATTTTATCTGAATTTATTGTTTTTAATTTTCTAAGTACTGAGTTTGTATATTCTTTTCACAGAAAAAAAGATTCAGAAAACAATATACTTTTATAAATGTATTTGGTTTTTCTGACAAAAAGAGTCCTTTAACAAGACTTTTGACGTTGTGTGTACTTTACTTCGCACCGTTTCGGTAAGAACAAAAATCATTACCTCACAAGTACCATTACCTCCAGAACCTGTTATAACCAGATGGAACACTTGGCTAGAAGCGGCATTTTATTATACATCATATATACAGGGTTAACTATGACTAAGTACAAAAATTTTAACTACGTGCTCAGGGAAGCCTAAAAGACAATAAAAAATTTATTTCGGAATTCTAGCTCGATGTTAAAAAAATGGGGCAAAACCCTCTTTTCCTACGGAAAGTCGGCGCCTATGTCATCAGTCATCATCCAAGATGGCTACATATGTCAACTAGGCATATGTTCTGTGTAACTAGGTACCATGCGGTCGTTTCTCACAACGTTCCAACGTTGCCGAATGTAGAAACAACGAAAGTAAACATTTTTATTAATAATAATACTTAAGTACCTGATAGATAACAGTTAATCCCGTTAGCTACAGGATTTTGCATTCGTTTTTCGTTCCTTCGTTCCAAACTGCCAAAACTTCATTTTCTCTCATTACAGGTCTGTCAAAATTACTCGCCACAAAATACACACTTCGCGTAGATGCAGTTAATAAAATTGCCCATTTATTTTAAGAAAATTGATCGAAAGAAATACTAACAGAAAACTTCGAATACACCCGTGGCAGTTTTTAATTTATAAAATTTTGTCCGATAACGGTCACTCCACTGCATTGCTCTCAACTTTAGGAAATATCTTGACGTACGTTTAAAGAAAATTGTGGAAAACTACACATGTTCCAATATATCGCAACCATCCATTATTTAATGAATAAAACGTTTAAAACTGAAACTGTCACTAAAAACGGAAAACTAAAATTACAATGTCAACGCCACCGTTCAGTATTCGGCCCGTCTACACCGAGAACTTAATATTCTTCAGATAAATATTCTTATGGCAATCAATATAATCAATATTATCGTCTTTTATGTACGATCGTGGGTTTCTTCATTCTAGTATTGTTTTAACACTTCCTCCGTGACATGGGGTTACACGCACATAGCACTTGTCAGTCGATATAAACCTATACTGTGTTGTTGGTTGTATTGTTTCTAATACTCTACAAATGTCAAACAGCAGTAGTGGTCAGAAAAGTAATATTACAGAGCACTGTAAACGCCTCGGGAAATTTAAAATAATAATACTACAATATTATTATATGCAAACATGGTCGATTATTGTGTGGACAATTATTTTGTTAATAAAAATATCTTAGTTTAAACTGTAGTAAAGTAGGCATAAATATATGTTTTATAAAATGTAGATCAGAAAGAATGTGAGAAGAAGAAGAATAGGTGTGTCAGAGTTGAGTTGTTGTAAAAATAGAAAGTGCGAAATAAAGAAAGTAGTAAAACGTTATTGGGTATTTATTTAATTAACAAATAAAATATTACCATAACAATTGTTAATATCGTTACTATTATTAGTTTTCAGTATTTGCTTTTCGCACATTCAAATTCGTGTAATCGCGGAAATTACGGATATGGTACTAATTTATGGGAAGTGCGACGAAAGTGCATATCGTGCAGCAGCAGAATATCAAATACGTTTTCCAAATAGACAGAATATGTCAAATTCTTATACATTTGTACGAATTGTACAACGTCCACGAATGTTGTTTTACACGTGCTGGAGTTTTAAATACGTATGTACCTACCTAACTTGAAAATAAAAAGGAACCAATTTCATACTTTTTAAAATTCCTTGGAACTTCTTTTTTACTTAGTGACATAAAAATAAAGCATTTTTAAACTACAATAGATATACTTACAGAAAAAAAGTATTTTTTTATTTATGAAATGGTCGAGGGAAACCAAGAGGTCCCCAGCAAGTACAACAATTTTTACAACGACAAGTTATAATGTAAACAAGTTAGAAAACAGAAAATAATTTAACTTTCTTGAAATCTCCAAATATCAGTTCTGCAAGTATCAGTAAGGTAGGTTTTACTCTCAGTGCTACCATATCGTGTTTCTCATTACATAATCTAATATTTTATAAACAAAAATTTTTCTTTAAAAGTGCCGTAAATCGTTACACGTGGCAACGCGGTGCTCTGTCACTACCATTGACAACTTTGACTTTGACAGAATATACCTAACCTCGCAGCTGACAGGCGGCACAGTCGCCGAGAAATTAGGGGTTAATAAGGTTTTGAAAAAAAATTTTTTTCGCTTTATGAATAAGTTTGGAATTTTTTTGAAGGGTGATTCGGTTAATTCTGTATTTTCCCTATCTGCCCTATAGTCTGCTGATTTAGCTGAATTCTAGAAGTTATTACAAGGATAGAGTACATTTATTTTTAATTAAAATTAACTATCGTATAGGGTTAACTATGACTAAGTACAAATATTATAAGAGGGGATAAAAAAAATTTAGAATTAACGGAATTACCCTTCAAACAGTTTCAAACTATTTTATAAAACGAAGAATAGTACATTATACTATAAGGGAGATAAATGCGTTATTTTGGCAGAGGTGCAATTTGAAGCCCGAGGGCTACAATGCACCGAGGACAAAATAGCATCTCTCCCGAATGGTATATACTATTTTTTCCACGGTCTCATTAACTTAAAAACACATATTTTGTCATTATGAAGTAAGTAGCACCAGAATTATTGTATTCGGATTTGAGCATTTATTTAGTAGTCGTTGAATTATTGTCATAACTACAAAATACACAAACAAAAAGAATTGTCAAATTAAGGTGCTAGGTTGGTTTAGTTTAAAGTTTGTTTAGCGCACAATTAATAATTGTGAGTCGGAAGAGATTGTGGAGGCTGCAAATATTGCAATAAGCAATTTGCTGCCTACGAAGTCAAAATCTATATACGATATAGCCTACAATCGGTTCAAAAAGTGGTGCGCCGAGAAAAATGTTCAAGTATACAGCGAGAATGTTTTGTTGGCATACTGCAGTGAAAATGCAAAGAATTACAAGTCTTCCACATTATGGGCGCAATATTCTATGGTTAAGTCATGCTTGATAATTTACGACAACATAGATATAAGCAAATTCTCCAAGCTGATCGCATTTTTGAAAAGAACCGGTGACGGATATCAAGCGAAAAAATCGAAAATATTGACAAAGAGTGAAATCGATCGTTTTCTATCAAGTGCAGATGACAAAGAATTCTTAATTATTAAGGTAAGATTACTTTTGTTGTTAGGTATTTCAATTATTAAGTATTTTGATTTATAGGCTGGATTAATTCTGGAGATTTCCGGAGCTTGTCGAACTGATAAACTAGTCAATTTAACTGTAGATGATATTGAGGATGTAGGCTCTTCCATGATTGTAAAAATTCCAAACACTAAGACAAAGATTCCACGAACCTTTCTGGTTACCGATGTGGGAAATATGCTTGAATTGTTTCGAAAATACCTGTCCCTTCGTCCTCCCCACGTCAAGCATAGGCGCCTTTTTTTGTACTACAAAGCAGGAAAATGTAGTTCGCAGCCAGTTGGCAAGAATACCATGGGAAAAATTCCGAGTGTAGTAGCTTCGTATTTAAAATTACCTGATGCTGCATGTTATACTGGTCACTGCTTACGAAGATCTTCAGCGACATTACTGGCAGATGCTGGTGTGTATATCACGACAATAAAGCGTCATGGTGGTTGGAAATCAACGACAGTCGCTGAGGGTTATGTCGAGAACTCCATTGAAAATAAGACCAAAATTGCTAATCAGGTTTTAGTAGGTACCACTACTAGCGCAATCACAAAAACTGTAAATGTAAGCGAAAGTAATATTCCTTCTAATATTAATTTTGAAAATTGTACAAATGTAACATTTAATTTAAATGCCAATAAATAATTTCAATGTTATCTTTTTTTTTGCATGAAAAACGTTCTCCATAATGTAAACTCCCTTGGAAGCATTGTACACTCCCTTGGGAATAATCGACTACTTCTGTTTTAATTTTGATGTCATAGAAACTGATTTCTACTCCCGACCGTGAAAAAAATATTTTTTTCGATATTATAATAATATTAAATCCTTATTTAACGTCGCCTATGCGGTCTGTTCGCCGCACGTTTTACGTATACAGAGTCAGAGTAGAGAACCAGCAACACATCGGTAAAATTCGCTGTCATATCATAATTCAATTCCTGTGTTTACCTTGTAGTTATATGTTCTTCTTCAGTTTTTAGTGCCTAATTTTAATTTTAAACGTGTAACAAAACACAATTTTTTACCAACTGTTGTTGTCTTATCCTATCTCATAAATATTATTTTGTTTCAAATTTCGATTAATCATTTTACAAATATAATATATTTCGGGTTGTCTATATTTGCAATTATTTCCTTATTACTTTTCATGTTGAGGGTAGGCCACCCACAATTATTACTCGTTTTACATATTTTGAATTTGAACGCGTCGGCTCTACGAAAGAGCAAAAAACATTACTGATATACGAATGCTTTTTTTGTTAAAACTTCTTACAATTTTACTGAAGCCAAACTCTGGTTGAATGTCAATTTAGATTTATCTGCATCTTGTAATATCAAAGTCATCTTAAATCCCACTTGTTGTTGTTGTTTAAATATCTGTTTGTAAGAGCCAAACTTCTTTATTATAACAAATTTGTATGTAACACATTTCGCGTATTTTAGATGATATCTTTCAATAAATCAATATTAAACTTGTGCAACCCGACTTCCACTGTTTATTTCCAACGTCCTTTCTACGAGTTTCATTGCAAACGTTTTATAGTTATTGAATAATGGAATTTGTGTCTTTCAGGTATTATTACTAATAAGAATGTTAATTTTTGTCGTTTCTGCATTTACAAACGGTGCAAAAAAACGACCGCATGATTGTTGACAGATGTAAGCTTTATCTACGGATCTAAGCTATCTCAGTAGATGCTTATCATAGGCGCCGACTTTCCTCAGGAAAAAAGGGGTTTCCTTCTTTTTGTAATTCTGGAATATTTTTTTTTATTGTCTACAGTTAACCCTGTATATGTAGTGAAAGTTCTAATTTGTATGATAATTTTTCACGAAATATATTTACATTGCCAATAACTTTATGATTACTGTAGATGTGTGTCTTCCACATAACGAAAAAATTTCGTGCGTAAAACTTAGGTAATCATAAATACATTAATTTAGTCGAGTTTTCAGATACAATTGACGGTCTGAGCTGATATTTCAACCGTCCCTCATCGAATTTCTGTTAAATGGCTTGTAAAATGTTTTCTAAGCATCAAAGTTAACCGAAGATATTTTTCCGTGGTGCTTTTGTATACAAAATATTAGTTTAGTATAATACATTTTCTTTCTGTTGTAGACTCTGGATGTTTTTCGATGGTTAACTGTAGTTAACCATCAGCCACTTTAACTCAGACCAGCCTGCTTCTATTCAAGGTAATGTAAGTTGCTGAAATTTAAACAGGTAATAAACTAGATCTAAACAAGCAAACAACTATTGTACAGGGTGTCCTGTAAAGTTTGTTACAAACTTTGGGGGTGATAGTACATAAAAAATATTACTAAAAACTCCAATAAACGTAACCTCTTAAAAACACCGCAGTTGCAGCTTAAAAAGTGCAACTACAAAAGTAGTTTTTATGTCATAACTCTTTTTTTGGAAAAAGAAAACACAATTAAATTTTCAGGAGCTAGTCATCTTTAGGAAGGCAATAAATAATATGGATTGGAATAAAATAAAAAAGAAAGCGAGACGGTGTTTTTTTAACATCTTGTATCCTATTTTCTGCTAACTTTTTTTCTAAGACAGCAAATTTCCATTTTTAAAAAGCCTAATTTACAGTACTTAGATGAGTAAGGCAAGTGAGGGTTGTAGGTAGCAAAATTCCTTAGACGTATCATTTGAGAAGGGTTCAAAGAACCCAAAAGTAAACTATTAAAATACTAGGTTAGGTAAAAGTCAACTTGCTATAAGGCAATCCAACGTGCTGTCACCTTGCTGTCAAACCACTATAATAATGGCGGTTGAAACTTGACATATGATAATGAGTAGAAATTTGTGCTTTTGTATAGAACTGTCAACTGGTATGTTTGCTCATTGTATTGTATGCCTATTTCGTAATACTATGGATAATTTAGACTATTACAATGGCTTTCTATTGTTGTGTTACACAAATCCGCACTGTTTGTCCTACAGCCGCCATTTTTTAAGTGATTTGACACCAAGGTGACAGCACGTTGGATTGCCTTATCGGTAATTGCATTAATATTAATGACATTTAGAAAAAGTTTAGGACTGATGCCATATCATGCTTTTTTATTTATTTATATGCAATTTCCGTGTAAGTATTCCCATTCTATGTATATTAATATAAATTACCAATAATTTTACATCCTCTTTCCTAGAATTACAAGCAATCTTAATGTATTTCTATGTAATTTAAGGTATAAAATTACATTAAATTTTAAATAATTTTAAACTATTATCTATATTAATTTGTGCAGTGTGATGTAATTTTGCACATACTAGATTTACATGAAAATTATTGTAATTTGCCTATATATGTACACTTCTTAGAACTATAAGGAATTTACATTAAATTTCGTTTAATTTTACACCAAGGATGATAAGATAAAGATGATTATGAGGATAATAATGAATATGATGACAGTCAAACTCTTGACACCCTGTATAAACGCAATTTTTGTGTAAAATCAGAATATATAATTTTACAATTTTCCTGCAATTTCACACTATTACATTTATTGAAATGTAGCTGGACACTTTCGATGCATATTATTACAATTTAGCTGTATGTTTTCAACATTCAGAAAGTGTAAAATTTAAAATTGCATTAAATTTCATGTAATTTTATACTATCAATTGTATCAATATGTATGTGACATGTATCAAGCTGCATCTAGTGGCCATGCAGGACCTAACTTTCCGAAGCATTGAAGCGTCCTACATGCTATAGGTACCATTAAAACCATCGACCTTTATCGCCTGGCGTTAACGATATTGCAAAACGGAATTCAAGGAAACAATAGCCGCTTCATTGCTTTATAGCCTATTAAATCCAGCATGGAGTAGCTGTGTTCAGGTGTAATTCAGTGAGTGTAACGTGATGTAATTTCACGCATACATAGTGTAATATCCCAGTATGCTTCCTTAAATTACAATAACTGGTAGTGAATATGACAGTCAAGGTGTTTGCACCTTCTATTAACGCGATTATAGTATTTTCTCTGTAATTTCAGAACATTGTAAAATTACAATTTTTGTGTAATTTCGTTATTACATTAATTGAAATGTAGCTGGCCACTCTCCATATATGTTAAAACAATTTAGTCGTAATTTTATACTTGTAAAAAGTAAAAGTTACATTAAACTTTACGCAATTTTACAAACACAATTACGCACTATTACATTCTACTTGTTGTGAATATGGATATAATTTTTTTGTAATAAATTTGAAATAGTTAGACACTATTGGCTGTACTATTTTGCACACTGTGATGTAATTTCACACATACCTACTAGAAATTCGTGAAAATTAGTGTAATTTACTTCCTAAAATTACAAGGGAATTAATGTGTATTCCGTGCAATATTTTTAATTAACAGGACTTATATTTATACAGGGTGAGTCAGTCATAATGTCATTAATTTTAAGAGGAAATAGGGAATAATAAGTATAATGCGAATACGCGATTAAAAAAAATCTAAATGCATATTTACGTCGTAAAAAATTTTTTAAATCATTATTTAAATCCCCTTTTCAGACTGATCGCTCACAGCCTTGGTCGTTTACACCGCACAGTTCAACTCGATGTCGATCTGATGCAATGTTGTCAAATTGAAATATTTTTGTCGTACTTACCTACCTAGGTTTTAGACATCACAAATAAACGGTTGTACTGACTATTTTAAAATATCATTTTTTCTTGCTCCGTTCAACTTCAGCCAATAATAATTTAAAATGTTAATATCCAATGAAATCAAATAATAATAATAATTAAATAATTATATTAAAAATTGCAAGTAACGTGGTCCACTCAGGTTTTCGGGTAGATCTGGCCCAATCAAACGGTACACTCCTGCCCATACGCTGACAACAAATCGCCTCTGAAAGCTAAACCGACAAGTAGCGTGTGGATTTTTCTCTGAGCAAATGTAGCTGTTATGACTGCAACAAAACTCCAACGTGTCTAGTAATAAACCGAGTAATAAACTATTTACGTACATTACATAAAAAACCTATACCCAATGGGTAAATTATTAAGAGAAGCTGAAAAGTGTTTCGTGTTTAAATAATAAATAATAAAAAAACCATCGTGTTGTCGACAGAAAACTGTCCAAGACCGAAATGGCACGCCGCTAATCTAAGTTATCGATAGTGAACCTTGACCTGCCGTATTATTAGGTCAATAACCTAGTTACCTAGTTTTTGTACTGTTATTTAACGACAAGGAGTAAAACCATTTTTTTAAATCTAGGTACATAAATGAATTTTCCTTAAATATTGATTTATTTGTTAATAAAAAACAAATGTAGATAGTAAATAAATGTTTTCGAATGTTAGGTTATTACAGTTTAATAATTTTGATATTACGTTTTCACTACGTTTTACAAATAAATACGAATTTTTAGTATTACTCGTAAGTAAGCCTAGAAATTTATTGTTTTTTAAGTAGTATGGTACTAATCTGTTAACTACACTCATCCGTCCATAGCACTTTATTAATAAAATTAGGGTCAGTCGTATTTCGTAAACATTCTCCATATAACACTACCATTTCCGCATATTCGGAATTGTAAAATTAAGCATTTACGACAAATACGCGAGACCGAAATAAACAAACTACTGCTTACTGCTTGTATTCTCACTATTCTATCCATCCCCCTCCCAATGTCTGGCGTGATCTACAAATTTGGGGGGAAAAAATGCGGGAAATGTGGGTAAATTTGAATAACACGCTGATGTGTTAGACGATATTATGTATGTAAACATGATGTGGCAACGATGTTTAATCCGGCATTAGATTGTCGTATGGGTGCGTCCACAGAGAGTTCGTAGCGCACCAGGAACGTCGTGTTACTGATTTTTATAGGGTGATTCGTTTATTTTTTAAAAGGTCGAGTAAAAATGTTTTTTTTTCAATTTTCTGCCTGTATTAGGCCTCCCGAATACGTGGTTAAAATTAATGACATTATGACTGACTCACCCTGTATAATCCCATTTGTATGCGTAATGTAAATATTTTTATCAACGCCTACTCTGAGTGGAATGTAAATTTTCCCATCTCTTTTCTCGATGAGAAAATACATTAATACTTTATATGTCAGGGTATTTCTACAGTTTACGACATACTTTTATTTATCATATGCTAAAAAATCTGAAGTTTCAGTTGGCAGGAAAGTATCGACTAACTTCGAAACTCAGCCTTCATCGATTTGGCTCAACAAACTTGACTAGGTGTAGCATAGGTTGGCAAATATGCAAAGAGTTCCTCCGCTGCGACGTGAGATATATTTAGCACCTCTGACAAATTTTCCGGGGGGGAAGGGGGGTTGGGTGCATTTTTCTTAATTCCCCCTCGCAATGTTGCACTGATTTATTGCTTTATCCTTGACAGAGTAAACGGACGAATGAATGAACGGTAAATTCTTTAAGCCGAATTATTTGTCACTGTCGAAGTGGTTGAAAAGGCATCGATGCGTAACAAGAAAATTCTCACTTTGTGGGCTGAAAGCTGTCGGAGAAAAAATTGACTATTATTTGCAGCTAACAGTGTTGTTAATTTTGACGTAAAAAGTAAGAGGGATTCCAGAAATCAACATCAGGTTTGGGAAAGCTGAGGCGGAAGTTATTATAGTCGAAATTACTTTCAAGAGGTGGATTTTTTTAATAATTGTGCCTGAGTGTTATAAAATACAAGGTGATTCGCAAACGATACCCAAAAATGAAATCCAGAATTATTTTATGAATGAAGTCATTTGGTATAATCAAATTTTATCTGAATTTATTGTTTTTAATTTTCTAAGTACTGAGTTTGTATATTCTTTTCACAGAAAAAAAGATTCAGAAAACAATATACTTTTATAAATGTATTTGGTTTTTCTGACAAAAAGAGTCCTTTAACAAGACTTTTGACGTTGTGTGTACTTTACTTCGCACCGTTTCGGTAAGAACAAAAATCATTACCTCACAAGTACCATTACCTCCAGAACCTGTTATAACCAGATGGAACACTTGGCTAGAAGCGGCATTTTATTATACATCATATATACAGGGTTAACTATGACTAAGTACAAAAATTTTAACTACGTGCTCAGGGAAGCCTAAAAGACAATAAAAAATTTATTTCGGAATTCTAGCTCGATGTTAAAAAAATGGGGCAAAACCCTCTTTTCCTACGGAAAGTCGGCGCCTATGTCATCAGTCATCATCCAAGATGGCTACATATGTCAACTAGGCATATGTTCTGTGTAACTAGGTACCATGCGGTCGTTTCTCACAACGTTCCAACGTTGCCGAATGTAGAAACAACGAAAGTAAACATTTTTATTAATAATAATACTTAAGTACCTGATAGATAACAGTTAATCCCGTTAGCTACAGGATTTTGCATTCGTTTTTCGTTCCTTCGTTCCAAACTGCCAAAACTTCATTTTCTCTCATTACAGGTCTGTCAAAATTACTCGCCACAAAATACACACTTCGCGTAGATGCAGTTAATAAAATTGCCCATTTATTTTAAGAAAATTGATCGAAAGAAATACTAACAGAAAACTTCGAATACACCCGTGGCAGTTTTTAATTTATAAAATTTTGTCCGATAACGGTCACTCCACTGCATTGCTCTCAACTTTAGGAAATATCTTGACGTACGTTTAAAGAAAATTGTGGAAAACTACACATGTTCCAATATATCGCAACCATCCATTATTTAATGAATAAAACGTTTAAAACTGAAACTGTCACTAAAAACGGAAAACTAAAATTACAATGTCAACGCCACCGTTCAGTATTCGGCCCGTCTACACCGAGAACTTAATATTCTTCAGATAAATATTCTTATGGCAATCAATATAATCAATATTATCGTCTTTTATGTACGATCGTGGGTTTCTTCATTCTAGTATTGTTTTAACACTTCCTCCGTGACATGGGGTTACACGCACATAGCACTTGTCAGTCGATATAAACCTATACTGTGTTGTTGGTTGTATTGTTTCTAATACTCTACAAATGTCAAACAGCAGTAGTGGTCAGAAAAGTAATATTACAGAGCACTGTAAACGCCTCGGGAAATTTAAAATAATAATACTACAATATTATTATATGCAAACATGGTCGATTATTGTGTGGACAATTATTTTGTTAATAAAAATATCTTAGTTTAAACTGTAGTAAAGTAGGCATAAATATATGTTTTGTAAAATGTAGATCAGAAAGAATGTGAGAAGAAGAAGAATAGGTGTGTCAGAGTTGAGTTGTTGTAAAAATAGAAAGTGCGAAATAAAGAAAGTAGTAAAACGTTATTGGGTATTTATTTAATTAACAAATAAAATATTACCATAACAATTGTTAATATCGTTACTATTATTAGTTTTCAGTATTTGCTTTTCGCACATTCAAATTCGTGTAATCGCGGAAATTACGGATATGGTACTAATTTATGGGAAGTGCGACGAAAGTGCATATCGTGCAGCAGCAGAATATCAAATACGTTTTCCAAATAGACAGAATATGTCAAATTCTTATACATTTGTACGAATTGTACAACGTCCACGAATGTTGTTTTACACGTGCTGGAGTTTTAAATACGTATGTACCTACCTAACTTGAAAATAAAAAGGAACCAATTTCATACTTTTTAAAATTCCTTGGAACTTCTTTTTTACTTAGTGACATAAAAATAAAGCATTTTTAAACTACAATAGATATACTTACAGAAAAAAAGTATTTTTTTATTTATGAAATGGTCGAGGGAAACCAAGAGGTCCCCAGCAAGTACAACAATTTTTACAACGACAAGTTATAATGTAAACAAGTTAGAAAACAGAAAATAATTTAACTTTCTTGAAATCTCCAAATATCAGTTCTGCAAGTATCAGTAAGGTAGGTTTTACTCTCAGTGCTACCATATCGTGTTTCTCATTACATAATCTAATATTTTATAAACAAAAATTTTTCTTTAAAAGTGCCGTAAATCGTTACACGTGGCAACGCGGTGCTCTGTCACTACCATTGACAACTTTGACTTTGACAGAATATACCTAACCTCGCAGCTGACAGGCGGCACAGTCGCCGAGAAATTAGGGGTTAATAAGGTTTTGAAAAAAAATTTTTTTCGCTTTATGAATAAGTTTGGAATTTTTTTGAAGGGTGATTCGGTTAATTCTGTATTTTCCCTATCTGCCCTATAGTCTGCTGATTTAGCTGAATTCTAGAAGTTATTACAAGGATAGAGTACATTTATTTTTAATTAAAATTAACTATCGTATAGGGTTAACTATGACTAAGTACAAATATTATAAGAGGGGATAAAAAAAATTTAGAATTAACGGAATTACCCTTCAAACAGTTTCAAACTATTTTATAAAACGAAGAATAGTACATTATACTATAAGGGAGATAAATGCGTTATTTTGGCAGAGGTGCAATTTGAAGCCCGAGGGCTACAATGCACCGAGGACAAAATAGCATCTCTCCCGAATGGTATATACTATTTTTTCCACGGTCTCATTAACTTAAAAACACATATTTTGTCATTATGAAGTAAGTAGCACCAGAATTATTGTATTCGGATTTGAGCATTTATTTAGTAGTCGTTGAATTATTGTCATAACTACAAAATACACAAACAAAAAGAATTGTCAAATTAAGGTGCTAGGTTGGTTTAGTTTAAAGTTTGTTTAGCGCACAATTAATAATTGTGAGTCGGAAGAGATTGTGGAGGCTGCAAATATTGCAATAAGCAATTTGCTGCCTACGAAGTCAAAATCTATATACGATATAGCCTACAATCGGTTCAAAAAGTGGTGCGCCGAGAAAAATGTTCAAGTATACAGCGAGAATGTTTTGTTGGCATACTGCAGTGAAAATGCAAAGAATTACAAGTCTTCCACATTATGGGCGCAATATTCTATGGTTAAGTCATGCTTGATAATTTACGACAACATAGATATAAGCAAATTCTCCAAGCTGATCGCATTTTTGAAAAGAACCGGTGACGGATATCAAGCGAAAAAATCGAAAATATTGACAAAGAGTGAAATCGATCGTTTTCTATCAAGTGCAGATGACAAAGAATTCTTAATTATTAAGGTAAGATTACTTTTGTTGTTAGGTATTTCAATTATTAAGTATTTTGATTTATAGGCTGGATTAATTCTGGAGATTTCCGGAGCTTGTCGAACTGATAAACTAGTCAATTTAACTGTAGATGATATTGAGGATGTAGGCTCTTCCATGATTGTAAAAATTCCAAACACTAAGACAAAGATTCCACGAACCTTTCTGGTTACCGATGTGGGAAATATGCTTGAATTGTTTCGAAAATACCTGTCCCTTCGTCCTCCCCACGTCAAGCATAGGCGCCTTTTTTTGTACTACAAAGCAGGAAAATGTAGTTCGCAGCCAGTTGGCAAGAATACCATGGGAAAAATTCCGAGTGTAGTAGCTTCGTATTTAAAATTACCTGATGCTGCATGTTATACTGGTCACTGCTTACGAAGATCTTCAGCGACATTACTGGCAGATGCTGGTGTGTATATCACGACAATAAAGCGTCATGGTGGTTGGAAATCAACGACAGTCGCTGAGGGTTATGTCGAGAACTCCATTGAAAATAAGACCAAAATTGCTAATCAGGTTTTAGTAGGTACCACTACTAGCGCAATCACAAAAACTGTAAATGTAAGCGAAAGTAATATTCCTTCTAATATTAATTTTGAAAATTGTACAAATGTAACATTTAATTTAAATGCCAATAAATAATTTCAATGTTATCTTTTTTTTTGCATGAAAAACGTTCTCCATAATGTAAACTCCCTTGGAAGCATTGTACACTCCCTTGGGAATAATCGACTACTTCTGTTTTAATTTTGATGTCATAGAAACTGATTTCTACTCCCGACCGTGAAAAAAATATTTTTTTCGATATTATAATAATATTAAATCCTTATTTAACGTCGCCTATGCGGTCTGTTCGCCGCACGTTTTACGTATACAGAGTCAGAGTAGAGAACCAGCAACACATCGGTAAAATTCGCTGTCATATCATAATTCAATTCCTGTGTTTACCTTGTAGTTATATGTTCTTCTTCAGTTTTTAGTGCCTAATTTTAATTTTAAACGTGTAACAAAACACAATTTTTTACCAACTGTTGTTGTCTTATCCTATCTCATAAATATTATTTTGTTTCAAATTTCGATTAATCATTTTACAAATATAATATATTTCGGGTTGTCTATATTTGCAATTATTTCCTTATTACTTTTCATGTTGAGGGTAGGCCACCCACAATTATTACTCGTTTTACATATTTTGAATTTGAACGCGTCGGCTCTACGAAAGAGCAAAAAACATTACTGATATACGAATGCTTTTTTTGTTAAAACTTCTTACAATTTTACTGAAGCCAAACTCTGGTTGAATGTCAATTTAGATTTATCTGCATCTTGTAATATCAAAGTCATCTTAAATCCCACTTGTTGTTGTTGTTTAAATATCTGTTTGTAAGAGCCAAACTTCTTTATTATAACAAATTTGTATGTAACACATTTCGCGTATTTTAGATGATATCTTTCAATAAATCAATATTAAACTTGTGCAACCCGACTTCCACTGTTTATTTCCAACGTCCTTTCTACGAGTTTCATTGCAAACGTTTTATAGTTATTGAATAATGGAATTTGTGTCTTTCAGGTATTATTACTAATAAGAATGTTAATTTTTGTCGTTTCTGCATTTACAAACGGTGCAAAAAAACGACCGCATGATTGTTGACAGATGTAAGCTTTATCTACGGATCTAAGCTATCTCAGTAGATGCTTATCATAGGCGCCGACTTTCCTCAGGAAAAAAGGGGTTTCCTTCTTTTTGTAATTCTGGAATATTTTTTTTTATTGTCTACAGTTAACCCTGTATATGTAGTGAAAGTTCTAATTTGTATGATAATTTTTCACGAAATATATTTACATTGCCAATAACTTTATGATTACTGTAGATGTGTGTCTTCCACATAACGAAAAAATTTCGTGCGTAAAACTTAGGTAATCATAAATACATTAATTTAGTCGAGTTTTCAGATACAATTGACGGTCTGAGCTGATATTTCAACCGTCCCTCATCGAATTTCTGTTAAATGGCTTGTAAAATGTTTTCTAAGCATCAAAGTTAACCGAAGATATTTTTCCGTGGTGCTTTTGTATACAAAATATTAGTTTAGTATAATACATTTTCTTTCTGTTGTAGACTCTGGATGTTTTTCGATGGTTAACTGTAGTTAACCATCAGCCACTTTAACTCAGACCAGCCTGCTTCTATTCAAGGTAATGTAAGTTGCTGAAATTTAAACAGGTAATAAACTAGATCTAAACAAGCAAACAACTATTGTACAGGGTGTCCTGTAAAGTTTGTTACAAACTTTGGGGGTGATAGTACATAAAAAATATTACTAAAAACTCCAATAAACGTAACCTCTTAAAAACACCGCAGTTGCAGCTTAAAAAGTGCAACTACAAAAGTAGTTTTTATGTCATAACTCTTTTTTTGGAAAAAGAAAACACAATTAAATTTTCAGGAGCTAGTCATCTTTAGGAAGGCAATAAATAATATGGATTGGAATAAAATAAAAAAGAAAGCGAGACGGTGTTTTTTTAACATCTTGTATCCTATTTTCTGCTAACTTTTTTTCTAAGACAGCAAATTTCCATTTTTAAAAAGCCTAATTTACAGTACTTAGATGAGTAAGGCAAGTGAGGGTTGTAGGTAGCAAAATTCCTTAGACGTATCATTTGAGAAGGGTTCAAAGAACCCAAAAGTAAACTATTAAAATACTAGGTTAGGTAAAAGTCAACTTGCTATAAGGCAATCCAACGTGCTGTCACCTTGCTGTCAAACCACTATAATAATGGCGGTTGAAACTTGACATATGATAATGAGTAGAAATTTGTGCTTTTGTATAGAACTGTCAACTGGTATGTTTGCTCATTGTATTGTATGCCTATTTCGTAATACTATGGATAATTTAGACTATTACAATGGCTTTCTATTGTTGTGTTACACAAATCCGCACTGTTTGTCCTACAGCCGCCATTTTTTAAGTGATTTGACACCAAGGTGACAGCACGTTGGATTGCCTTATCGGTAATTGCATTAATATTAATGACATTTAGAAAAAGTTTAGGACTGATGCCATATCATGCTTTTTTATTTATTTATATGCAATTTCCGTGTAAGTATTCCCATTCTATGTATATTAATATAAATTACCAATAATTTTACATCCTCTTTCCTAGAATTACAAGCAATCTTAATGTATTTCTATGTAATTTAAGGTATAAAATTACATTAAATTTTAAATAATTTTAAACTATTATCTATATTAATTTGTGCAGTGTGATGTAATTTTGCACATACTAGATTTACATGAAAATTATTGTAATTTGCCTATATATGTACACTTCTTAGAACTATAAGGAATTTACATTAAATTTCGTTTAATTTTACACCAAGGATGATAAGATAAAGATGATTATGAGGATAATAATGAATATGATGACAGTCAAACTCTTGACACCCTGTATAAACGCAATTTTTGTGTAAAATCAGAATATATAATTTTACAATTTTCCTGCAATTTCACACTATTACATTTATTGAAATGTAGCTGGACACTTTCGATGCATATTATTACAATTTAGCTGTATGTTTTCAACATTCAGAAAGTGTAAAATTTAAAATTGCATTAAATTTCATGTAATTTTATACTATCAATTGTATCAATATGTATGTGACATGTATCAAGCTGCATCTAGTGGCCATGCAGGACCTAACTTTCCGAAGCATTGAAGCGTCCTACATGCTATAGGTACCATTAAAACCATCGACCTTTATCGCCTGGCGTTAACGATATTGCAAAACGGAATTCAAGGAAACAATAGCCGCTTCATTGCTTTATAGCCTATTAAATCCAGCATGGAGTAGCTGTGTTCAGGTGTAATTCAGTGAGTGTAACGTGATGTAATTTCACGCATACATAGTGTAATATCCCAGTATGCTTCCTTAAATTACAATAACTGGTAGTGAATATGACAGTCAAGGTGTTTGCACCTTCTATTAACGCGATTATAGTATTTTCTCTGTAATTTCAGAACATTGTAAAATTACAATTTTTGTGTAATTTCGTTATTACATTAATTGAAATGTAGCTGGCCACTCTCCATATATGTTAAAACAATTTAGTCGTAATTTTATACTTGTAAAAAGTAAAAGTTACATTAAACTTTACGCAATTTTACAAACACAATTACGCACTATTACATTCTACTTGTTGTGAATATGGATATAATTTTTTTGTAATAAATTTGAAATAGTTAGACACTATTGGCTGTACTATTTTGCACACTGTGATGTAATTTCACACATACCTACTAGAAATTCGTGAAAATTAGTGTAATTTACTTCCTAAAATTACAAGGGAATTAATGTGTATTCCGTGCAATATTTTTAATTAACAGGACTTATATTTATACAGGGTGAGTCAGTCATAATGTCATTAATTTTAAGAGGAAATAGGGAATAATAAGTATAATGCGAATACGCGATTAAAAAAAATCTAAATGCATATTTACGTCGTAAAAAATTTTTTAAATCATTATTTAAATCCCCTTTTCAGACTGATCGCTCACAGCCTTGGTCGTTTACACCGCACAGTTCAACTCGATGTCGATCTGATGCAATGTTGTCAAATTGAAATATTTTTGTCGTACTTACCTACCTAGGTTTTAGACATCACAAATAAACGGTTGTACTGACTATTTTAAAATATCATTTTTTCTTGCTCCGTTCAACTTCAGCCAATAATAATTTAAAATGTTAATATCCAATGAAATCAAATAATAATAATAATTAAATAATTATATTAAAAATTGCAAGTAACGTGGTCCACTCAGGTTTTCGGGTAGATCTGGCCCAATCAAACGGTACACTCCTGCCCATACGCTGACAACAAATCGCCTCTGAAAGCTAAACCGACAAGTAGCGTGTGGATTTTTCTCTGAGCAAATGTAGCTGTTATGACTGCAACAAAACTCCAACGTGTCTAGTAATAAACCGAGTAATAAACTATTTACGTACATTACATAAAAAACCTATACCCAATGGGTAAATTATTAAGAGAAGCTGAAAAGTGTTTCGTGTTTAAATAATAAATAATAAAAAAACCATCGTGTTGTCGACAGAAAACTGTCCAAGACCGAAATGGCACGCCGCTAATCTAAGTTATCGATAGTGAACCTTGACCTGCCGTATTATTAGGTCAATAACCTAGTTACCTAGTTTTTGTACTGTTATTTAACGACAAGGAGTAAAACCATTTTTTTAAATCTAGGTACATAAATGAATTTTCCTTAAATATTGATTTATTTGTTAATAAAAAACAAATGTAGATAGTAAATAAATGTTTTCGAATGTTAGGTTATTACAGTTTAATAATTTTGATATTACGTTTTCACTACGTTTTACAAATAAATACGAATTTTTAGTATTACTCGTAAGTAAGCCTAGAAATTTATTGTTTTTTAAGTAGTATGGTACTAATCTGTTAACTACACTCATCCGTCCATAGCACTTTATTAATAAAATTAGGGTCAGTCGTATTTCGTAAACATTCTCCATATAACACTACCATTTCCGCATATTCGGAATTGTAAAATTAAGCATTTACGACAAATACGCGAGACCGAAATAAACAAACTACTGCTTACTGCTTGTATTCTCACTATTCTATCCATCCCCCTCCCAATGTCTGGCGTGATCTACAAATTTGGGGGGAAAAAATGCGGGAAATGTGGGTAAATTTGAATAACACGCTGATGTGTTAGACGATATTATGTATGTAAACATGATGTGGCAACGATGTTTAATCCGGCATTAGATTGTCGTATGGGTGCGTCCACAGAGAGTTCGTAGCGCACCAGGAACGTCGTGTTACTGATTTTTATAGGGTGATTCGTTTATTTTTTAAAAGGTCGAGTAAAAATGTTTTTTTTTCAATTTTCTGCCTGTATTAGGCCTCCCGAATACGTGGTTAAAATTAATGACATTATGACTGACTCACCCTGTATAATCCCATTTGTATGCGTAATGTAAATATTTTTATCAACGCCTACTCTGAGTGGAATGTAAATTTTCCCATCTCTTTTCTCGATGAGAAAATACATTAATACTTTATATGTCAGGGTATTTCTACAGTTTACGACATACTTTTATTTATCATATGCTAAAAAATCTGAAGTTTCAGTTGGCAGGAAAGTATCGACTAACTTCGAAACTCAGCCTTCATCGATTTGGCTCAACAAACTTGACTAGGTGTAGCATAGGTTGGCAAATATGCAAAGAGTTCCTCCGCTGCGACGTGAGATATATTTAGCACCTCTGACAAATTTTCCGGGGGGGAAGGGGGGTTGGGTGCATTTTTCTTAATTCCCCCTCGCAATGTTGCACTGATTTATTGCTTTATCCTTGACAGAGTAAACGGACGAATGAATGAACGGTAAATTCTTTAAGCCGAATTATTTGTCACTGTCGAAGTGGTTGAAAAGGCATCGATGCGTAACAAGAAAATTCTCACTTTGTGGGCTGAAAGCTGTCGGAGAAAAAATTGACTATTATTTGCAGCTAACAGTGTTGTTAATTTTGACGTAAAAAGTAAGAGGGATTCCAGAAATCAACATCAGGTTTGGGAAAGCTGAGGCGGAAGTTATTATAGTCGAAATTACTTTCAAGAGGTGGATTTTTTTAATAATTGTGCCTGAGTGTTATAAAATACAAGGTGATTCGCAAACGATACCCAAAAATGAAATCCAGAATTATTTTATGAATGAAGTCATTTGGTATAATCAAATTTTATCTGAATTTATTGTTTTTAATTTTCTAAGTACTGAGTTTGTATATTCTTTTCACAGAAAAAAAGATTCAGAAAACAATATACTTTTATAAATGTATTTGGTTTTTCTGACAAAAAGAGTCCTTTAACAAGACTTTTGACGTTGTGTGTACTTTACTTCGCACCGTTTCGGTAAGAACAAAAATCATTACCTCACAAGTACCATTACCTCCAGAACCTGTTATAACCAGATGGAACACTTGGCTAGAAGCGGCATTTTATTATACATCATATATACAGGGTTAACTATGACTAAGTACAAAAATTTTAACTACGTGCTCAGGGAAGCCTAAAAGACAATAAAAAATTTATTTCGGAATTCTAGCTCGATGTTAAAAAAATGGGGCAAAACCCTCTTTTCCTACGGAAAGTCGGCGCCTATGTCATCAGTCATCATCCAAGATGGCTACATATGTCAACTAGGCATATGTTCTGTGTAACTAGGTACCATGCGGTCGTTTCTCACAACGTTCCAACGTTGCCGAATGTAGAAACAACGAAAGTAAACATTTTTATTAATAATAATACTTAAGTACCTGATAGATAACAGTTAATCCCGTTAGCTACAGGATTTTGCATTCGTTTTTCGTTCCTTCGTTCCAAACTGCCAAAACTTCATTTTCTCTCATTACAGGTCTGTCAAAATTACTCGCCACAAAATACACACTTCGCGTAGATGCAGTTAATAAAATTGCCCATTTATTTTAAGAAAATTGATCGAAAGAAATACTAACAGAAAACTTCGAATACACCCGTGGCAGTTTTTAATTTATAAAATTTTGTCCGATAACGGTCACTCCACTGCATTGCTCTCAACTTTAGGAAATATCTTGACGTACGTTTAAAGAAAATTGTGGAAAACTACACATGTTCCAATATATCGCAACCATCCATTATTTAATGAATAAAACGTTTAAAACTGAAACTGTCACTAAAAACGGAAAACTAAAATTACAATGTCAACGCCACCGTTCAGTATTCGGCCCGTCTACACCGAGAACTTAATATTCTTCAGATAAATATTCTTATGGCAATCAATATAATCAATATTATCGTCTTTTATGTACGATCGTGGGTTTCTTCATTCTAGTATTGTTTTAACACTTCCTCCGTGACATGGGGTTACACGCACATAGCACTTGTCAGTCGATATAAACCTATACTGTGTTGTTGGTTGTATTGTTTCTAATACTCTACAAATGTCAAACAGCAGTAGTGGTCAGAAAAGTAATATTACAGAGCACTGTAAACGCCTCGGGAAATTTAAAATAATAATACTACAATATTATTATATGCAAACATGGTCGATTATTGTGTGGACAATTATTTTGTTAATAAAAATATCTTAGTTTAAACTGTAGTAAAGTAGGCATAAATATATGTTTTGTAAAATGTAGATCAGAAAGAATGTGAGAAGAAGAAGAATAGGTGTGTCAGAGTTGAGTTGTTGTAAAAATAGAAAGTGCGAAATAAAGAAAGTAGTAAAACGTTATTGGGTATTTATTTAATTAACAAATAAAATATTACCATAACAATTGTTAATATCGTTACTATTATTAGTTTTCAGTATTTGCTTTTCGCACATTCAAATTCGTGTAATCGCGGAAATTACGGATATGGTACTAATTTATGGGAAGTGCGACGAAAGTGCATATCGTGCAGCAGCAGAATATCAAATACGTTTTCCAAATAGACAGAATATGTCAAATTCTTATACATTTGTACGAATTGTACAACGTCCACGAATGTTGTTTTACACGTGCTGGAGTTTTAAATACGTATGTACCTACCTAACTTGAAAATAAAAAGGAACCAATTTCATACTTTTTAAAATTCCTTGGAACTTCTTTTTTACTTAGTGACATAAAAATAAAGCATTTTTAAACTACAATAGATATACTTACAGAAAAAAAGTATTTTTTTATTTATGAAATGGTCGAGGGAAACCAAGAGGTCCCCAGCAAGTACAACAATTTTTACAACGACAAGTTATAATGTAAACAAGTTAGAAAACAGAAAATAATTTAACTTTCTTGAAATCTCCAAATATCAGTTCTGCAAGTATCAGTAAGGTAGGTTTTACTCTCAGTGCTACCATATCGTGTTTCTCATTACATAATCTAATATTTTATAAACAAAAATTTTTCTTTAAAAGTGCCGTAAATCGTTACACGTGGCAACGCGGTGCTCTGTCACTACCATTGACAACTTTGACTTTGACAGAATATACCTAACCTCGCAGCTGACAGGCGGCACAGTCGCCGAGAAATTAGGGGTTAATAAGGTTTTGAAAAAAAATTTTTTTCGCTTTATGAATAAGTTTGGAATTTTTTTGAAGGGTGATTCGGTTAATTCTGTATTTTCCCTATCTGCCCTATAGTCTGCTGATTTAGCTGAATTCTAGAAGTTATTACAAGGATAGAGTACATTTATTTTTAATTAAAATTAACTATCGTATAGGGTTAACTATGACTAAGTACAAATATTATAAGAGGGGATAAAAAAAATTTAGAATTAACGGAATTACCCTTCAAACAGTTTCAAACTATTTTATAAAACGAAGAATAGTACATTATACTATAAGGGAGATAAATGCGTTATTTTGGCAGAGGTGCAATTTGAAGCCCGAGGGCTACAATGCACCGAGGACAAAATAGCATCTCTCCCGAATGGTATATACTATTTTTTCCACGGTCTCATTAACTTAAAAACACATATTTTGTCATTATGAAGTAAGTAGCACCAGAATTATTGTATTCGGATTTGAGCATTTATTTAGTAGTCGTTGAATTATTGTCATAACTACAAAATACACAAACAAAAAGAATTGTCAAATTAAGGTGCTAGGTTGGTTTAGTTTAAAGTTTGTTTAGCGCACAATTAATAATTGTGAGTCGGAAGAGATTGTGGAGGCTGCAAATATTGCAATAAGCAATTTGCTGCCTACGAAGTCAAAATCTATATACGATATAGCCTACAATCGGTTCAAAAAGTGGTGCGCCGAGAAAAATGTTCAAGTATACAGCGAGAATGTTTTGTTGGCATACTGCAGTGAAAATGCAAAGAATTACAAGTCTTCCACATTATGGGCGCAATATTCTATGGTTAAGTCATGCTTGATAATTTACGACAACATAGATATAAGCAAATTCTCCAAGCTGATCGCATTTTTGAAAAGAACCGGTGACGGATATCAAGCGAAAAAATCGAAAATATTGACAAAGAGTGAAATCGATCGTTTTCTATCAAGTGCAGATGACAAAGAATTCTTAATTATTAAGGTAAGATTACTTTTGTTGTTAGGTATTTCAATTATTAAGTATTTTGATTTATAGGCTGGATTAATTCTGGAGATTTCCGGAGCTTGTCGAACTGATAAACTAGTCAATTTAACTGTAGATGATATTGAGGATGTAGGCTCTTCCATGATTGTAAAAATTCCAAACACTAAGACAAAGATTCCACGAACCTTTCTGGTTACCGATGTGGGAAATATGCTTGAATTGTTTCGAAAATACCTGTCCCTTCGTCCTCCCCACGTCAAGCATAGGCGCCTTTTTTTGTACTACAAAGCAGGAAAATGTAGTTCGCAGCCAGTTGGCAAGAATACCATGGGAAAAATTCCGAGTGTAGTAGCTTCGTATTTAAAATTACCTGATGCTGCATGTTATACTGGTCACTGCTTACGAAGATCTTCAGCGACATTACTGGCAGATGCTGGTGTGTATATCACGACAATAAAGCGTCATGGTGGTTGGAAATCAACGACAGTCGCTGAGGGTTATGTCGAGAACTCCATTGAAAATAAGACCAAAATTGCTAATCAGGTTTTAGTAGGTACCACTACTAGCGCAATCACAAAAACTGTAAATGTAAGCGAAAGTAATATTCCTTCTAATATTAATTTTGAAAATTGTACAAATGTAACATTTAATTTAAATGCCAATAAATAATTTCAATGTTATCTTTTTTTTTGCATGAAAAACGTTCTCCATAATGTAAACTCCCTTGGAAGCATTGTACACTCCCTTGGGAATAATCGACTACTTCTGTTTTAATTTTGATGTCATAGAAACTGATTTCTACTCCCGACCGTGAAAAAAATATTTTTTTCGATATTATAATAATATTAAATCCTTATTTAACGTCGCCTATGCGGTCTGTTCGCCGCACGTTTTACGTATACAGAGTCAGAGTAGAGAACCAGCAACACATCGGTAAAATTCGCTGTCATATCATAATTCAATTCCTGTGTTTACCTTGTAGTTATATGTTCTTCTTCAGTTTTTAGTGCCTAATTTTAATTTTAAACGTGTAACAAAACACAATTTTTTACCAACTGTTGTTGTCTTATCCTATCTCATAAATATTATTTTGTTTCAAATTTCGATTAATCATTTTACAAATATAATATATTTCGGGTTGTCTATATTTGCAATTATTTCCTTATTACTTTTCATGTTGAGGGTAGGCCACCCACAATTATTACTCGTTTTACATATTTTGAATTTGAACGCGTCGGCTCTACGAAAGAGCAAAAAACATTACTGATATACGAATGCTTTTTTTGTTAAAACTTCTTACAATTTTACTGAAGCCAAACTCTGGTTGAATGTCAATTTAGATTTATCTGCATCTTGTAATATCAAAGTCATCTTAAATCCCACTTGTTGTTGTTGTTTAAATATCTGTTTGTAAGAGCCAAACTTCTTTATTATAACAAATTTGTATGTAACACATTTCGCGTATTTTAGATGATATCTTTCAATAAATCAATATTAAACTTGTGCAACCCGACTTCCACTGTTTATTTCCAACGTCCTTTCTACGAGTTTCATTGCAAACGTTTTATAGTTATTGAATAATGGAATTTGTGTCTTTCAGGTATTATTACTAATAAGAATGTTAATTTTTGTCGTTTCTGCATTTACAAACGGTGCAAAAAAACGACCGCATGATTGTTGACAGATGTAAGCTTTATCTACGGATCTAAGCTATCTCAGTAGATGCTTATCATAGGCGCCGACTTTCCTCAGGAAAAAAGGGGTTTCCTTCTTTTTGTAATTCTGGAATATTTTTTTTTATTGTCTACAGTTAACCCTGTATATGTAGTGAAAGTTCTAATTTGTATGATAATTTTTCACGAAATATATTTACATTGCCAATAACTTTATGATTACTGTAGATGTGTGTCTTCCACATAACGAAAAAATTTCGTGCGTAAAACTTAGGTAATCATAAATACATTAATTTAGTCGAGTTTTCAGATACAATTGACGGTCTGAGCTGATATTTCAACCGTCCCTCATCGAATTTCTGTTAAATGGCTTGTAAAATGTTTTCTAAGCATCAAAGTTAACCGAAGATATTTTTCCGTGGTGCTTTTGTATACAAAATATTAGTTTAGTATAATACATTTTCTTTCTGTTGTAGACTCTGGATGTTTTTCGATGGTTAACTGTAGTTAACCATCAGCCACTTTAACTCAGACCAGCCTGCTTCTATTCAAGGTAATGTAAGTTGCTGAAATTTAAACAGGTAATAAACTAGATCTAAACAAGCAAACAACTATTGTACAGGGTGTCCTGTAAAGTTTGTTACAAACTTTGGGGGTGATAGTACATAAAAAATATTACTAAAAACTCCAATAAACGTAACCTCTTAAAAACACCGCAGTTGCAGCTTAAAAAGTGCAACTACAAAAGTAGTTTTTATGTCATAACTCTTTTTTTGGAAAAAGAAAACACAATTAAATTTTCAGGAGCTAGTCATCTTTAGGAAGGCAATAAATAATATGGATTGGAATAAAATAAAAAAGAAAGCGAGACGGTGTTTTTTTAACATCTTGTATCCTATTTTCTGCTAACTTTTTTTCTAAGACAGCAAATTTCCATTTTTAAAAAGCCTAATTTACAGTACTTAGATGAGTAAGGCAAGTGAGGGTTGTAGGTAGCAAAATTCCTTAGACGTATCATTTGAGAAGGGTTCAAAGAACCCAAAAGTAAACTATTAAAATACTAGGTTAGGTAAAAGTCAACTTGCTATAAGGCAATCCAACGTGCTGTCACCTTGCTGTCAAACCACTATAATAATGGCGGTTGAAACTTGACATATGATAATGAGTAGAAATTTGTGCTTTTGTATAGAACTGTCAACTGGTATGTTTGCTCATTGTATTGTATGCCTATTTCGTAATACTATGGATAATTTAGACTATTACAATGGCTTTCTATTGTTGTGTTACACAAATCCGCACTGTTTGTCCTACAGCCGCCATTTTTTAAGTGATTTGACACCAAGGTGACAGCACGTTGGATTGCCTTATCGGTAATTGCATTAATATTAATGACATTTAGAAAAAGTTTAGGACTGATGCCATATCATGCTTTTTTATTTATTTATATGCAATTTCCGTGTAAGTATTCCCATTCTATGTATATTAATATAAATTACCAATAATTTTACATCCTCTTTCCTAGAATTACAAGCAATCTTAATGTATTTCTATGTAATTTAAGGTATAAAATTACATTAAATTTTAAATAATTTTAAACTATTATCTATATTAATTTGTGCAGTGTGATGTAATTTTGCACATACTAGATTTACATGAAAATTATTGTAATTTGCCTATATATGTACACTTCTTAGAACTATAAGGAATTTACATTAAATTTCGTTTAATTTTACACCAAGGATGATAAGATAAAGATGATTATGAGGATAATAATGAATATGATGACAGTCAAACTCTTGACACCCTGTATAAACGCAATTTTTGTGTAAAATCAGAATATATAATTTTACAATTTTCCTGCAATTTCACACTATTACATTTATTGAAATGTAGCTGGACACTTTCGATGCATATTATTACAATTTAGCTGTATGTTTTCAACATTCAGAAAGTGTAAAATTTAAAATTGCATTAAATTTCATGTAATTTTATACTATCAATTGTATCAATATGTATGTGACATGTATCAAGCTGCATCTAGTGGCCATGCAGGACCTAACTTTCCGAAGCATTGAAGCGTCCTACATGCTATAGGTACCATTAAAACCATCGACCTTTATCGCCTGGCGTTAACGATATTGCAAAACGGAATTCAAGGAAACAATAGCCGCTTCATTGCTTTATAGCCTATTAAATCCAGCATGGAGTAGCTGTGTTCAGGTGTAATTCAGTGAGTGTAACGTGATGTAATTTCACGCATACATAGTGTAATATCCCAGTATGCTTCCTTAAATTACAATAACTGGTAGTGAATATGACAGTCAAGGTGTTTGCACCTTCTATTAACGCGATTATAGTATTTTCTCTGTAATTTCAGAACATTGTAAAATTACAATTTTTGTGTAATTTCGTTATTACATTAATTGAAATGTAGCTGGCCACTCTCCATATATGTTAAAACAATTTAGTCGTAATTTTATACTTGTAAAAAGTAAAAGTTACATTAAACTTTACGCAATTTTACAAACACAATTACGCACTATTACATTCTACTTGTTGTGAATATGGATATAATTTTTTTGTAATAAATTTGAAATAGTTAGACACTATTGGCTGTACTATTTTGCACACTGTGATGTAATTTCACACATACCTACTAGAAATTCGTGAAAATTAGTGTAATTTACTTCCTAAAATTACAAGGGAATTAATGTGTATTCCGTGCAATATTTTTAATTAACAGGACTTATATTTATACAGGGTGAGTCAGTCATAATGTCATTAATTTTAAGAGGAAATAGGGAATAATAAGTATAATGCGAATACGCGATTAAAAAAAATCTAAATGCATATTTACGTCGTAAAAAATTTTTTAAATCATTATTTAAATCCCCTTTTCAGACTGATCGCTCACAGCCTTGGTCGTTTACACCGCACAGTTCAACTCGATGTCGATCTGATGCAATGTTGTCAAATTGAAATATTTTTGTCGTACTTACCTACCTAGGTTTTAGACATCACAAATAAACGGTTGTACTGACTATTTTAAAATATCATTTTTTCTTGCTCCGTTCAACTTCAGCCAATAATAATTTAAAATGTTAATATCCAATGAAATCAAATAATAATAATAATTAAATAATTATATTAAAAATTGCAAGTAACGTGGTCCACTCAGGTTTTCGGGTAGATCTGGCCCAATCAAACGGTACACTCCTGCCCATACGCTGACAACAAATCGCCTCTGAAAGCTAAACCGACAAGTAGCGTGTGGATTTTTCTCTGAGCAAATGTAGCTGTTATGACTGCAACAAAACTCCAACGTGTCTAGTAATAAACCGAGTAATAAACTATTTACGTACATTACATAAAAAACCTATACCCAATGGGTAAATTATTAAGAGAAGCTGAAAAGTGTTTCGTGTTTAAATAATAAATAATAAAAAAACCATCGTGTTGTCGACAGAAAACTGTCCAAGACCGAAATGGCACGCCGCTAATCTAAGTTATCGATAGTGAACCTTGACCTGCCGTATTATTAGGTCAATAACCTAGTTACCTAGTTTTTGTACTGTTATTTAACGACAAGGAGTAAAACCATTTTTTTAAATCTAGGTACATAAATGAATTTTCCTTAAATATTGATTTATTTGTTAATAAAAAACAAATGTAGATAGTAAATAAATGTTTTCGAATGTTAGGTTATTACAGTTTAATAATTTTGATATTACGTTTTCACTACGTTTTACAAATAAATACGAATTTTTAGTATTACTCGTAAGTAAGCCTAGAAATTTATTGTTTTTTAAGTAGTATGGTACTAATCTGTTAACTACACTCATCCGTCCATAGCACTTTATTAATAAAATTAGGGTCAGTCGTATTTCGTAAACATTCTCCATATAACACTACCATTTCCGCATATTCGGAATTGTAAAATTAAGCATTTACGACAAATACGCGAGACCGAAATAAACAAACTACTGCTTACTGCTTGTATTCTCACTATTCTATCCATCCCCCTCCCAATGTCTGGCGTGATCTACAAATTTGGGGGGAAAAAATGCGGGAAATGTGGGTAAATTTGAATAACACGCTGATGTGTTAGACGATATTATGTATGTAAACATGATGTGGCAACGATGTTTAATCCGGCATTAGATTGTCGTATGGGTGCGTCCACAGAGAGTTCGTAGCGCACCAGGAACGTCGTGTTACTGATTTTTATAGGGTGATTCGTTTATTTTTTAAAAGGTCGAGTAAAAATGTTTTTTTTTCAATTTTCTGCCTGTATTAGGCCTCCCGAATACGTGGTTAAAATTAATGACATTATGACTGACTCACCCTGTATAATCCCATTTGTATGCGTAATGTAAATATTTTTATCAACGCCTACTCTGAGTGGAATGTAAATTTTCCCATCTCTTTTCTCGATGAGAAAATACATTAATACTTTATATGTCAGGGTATTTCTACAGTTTACGACATACTTTTATTTATCATATGCTAAAAAATCTGAAGTTTCAGTTGGCAGGAAAGTATCGACTAACTTCGAAACTCAGCCTTCATCGATTTGGCTCAACAAACTTGACTAGGTGTAGCATAGGTTGGCAAATATGCAAAGAGTTCCTCCGCTGCGACGTGAGATATATTTAGCACCTCTGACAAATTTTCCGGGGGGGAAGGGGGGTTGGGTGCATTTTTCTTAATTCCCCCTCGCAATGTTGCACTGATTTATTGCTTTATCCTTGACAGAGTAAACGGACGAATGAATGAACGGTAAATTCTTTAAGCCGAATTATTTGTCACTGTCGAAGTGGTTGAAAAGGCATCGATGCGTAACAAGAAAATTCTCACTTTGTGGGCTGAAAGCTGTCGGAGAAAAAATTGACTATTATTTGCAGCTAACAGTGTTGTTAATTTTGACGTAAAAAGTAAGAGGGATTCCAGAAATCAACATCAGGTTTGGGAAAGCTGAGGCGGAAGTTATTATAGTCGAAATTACTTTCAAGAGGTGGATTTTTTTAATAATTGTGCCTGAGTGTTATAAAATACAAGGTGATTCGCAAACGATACCCAAAAATGAAATCCAGAATTATTTTATGAATGAAGTCATTTGGTATAATCAAATTTTATCTGAATTTATTGTTTTTAATTTTCTAAGTACTGAGTTTGTATATTCTTTTCACAGAAAAAAAGATTCAGAAAACAATATACTTTTATAAATGTATTTGGTTTTTCTGACAAAAAGAGTCCTTTAACAAGACTTTTGACGTTGTGTGTACTTTACTTCGCACCGTTTCGGTAAGAACAAAAATCATTACCTCACAAGTACCATTACCTCCAGAACCTGTTATAACCAGATGGAACACTTGGCTAGAAGCGGCATTTTATTATACATCATATATACAGGGTTAACTATGACTAAGTACAAAAATTTTAACTACGTGCTCAGGGAAGCCTAAAAGACAATAAAAAATTTATTTCGGAATTCTAGCTCGATGTTAAAAAAATGGGGCAAAACCCTCTTTTCCTACGGAAAGTCGGCGCCTATGTCATCAGTCATCATCCAAGATGGCTACATATGTCAACTAGGCATATGTTCTGTGTAACTAGGTACCATGCGGTCGTTTCTCACAACGTTCCAACGTTGCCGAATGTAGAAACAACGAAAGTAAACATTTTTATTAATAATAATACTTAAGTACCTGATAGATAACAGTTAATCCCGTTAGCTACAGGATTTTGCATTCGTTTTTCGTTCCTTCGTTCCAAACTGCCAAAACTTCATTTTCTCTCATTACAGGTCTGTCAAAATTACTCGCCACAAAATACACACTTCGCGTAGATGCAGTTAATAAAATTGCCCATTTATTTTAAGAAAATTGATCGAAAGAAATACTAACAGAAAACTTCGAATACACCCGTGGCAGTTTTTAATTTATAAAATTTTGTCCGATAACGGTCACTCCACTGCATTGCTCTCAACTTTAGGAAATATCTTGACGTACGTTTAAAGAAAATTGTGGAAAACTACACATGTTCCAATATATCGCAACCATCCATTATTTAATGAATAAAACGTTTAAAACTGAAACTGTCACTAAAAACGGAAAACTAAAATTACAATGTCAACGCCACCGTTCAGTATTCGGCCCGTCTACACCGAGAACTTAATATTCTTCAGATAAATATTCTTATGGCAATCAATATAATCAATATTATCGTCTTTTATGTACGATCGTGGGTTTCTTCATTCTAGTATTGTTTTAACACTTCCTCCGTGACATGGGGTTACACGCACATAGCACTTGTCAGTCGATATAAACCTATACTGTGTTGTTGGTTGTATTGTTTCTAATACTCTACAAATGTCAAACAGCAGTAGTGGTCAGAAAAGTAATATTACAGAGCACTGTAAACGCCTCGGGAAATTTAAAATAATAATACTACAATATTATTATATGCAAACATGGTCGATTATTGTGTGGACAATTATTTTGTTAATAAAAATATCTTAGTTTAAACTGTAGTAAAGTAGGCATAAATATATGTTTTGTAAAATGTAGATCAGAAAGAATGTGAGAAGAAGAAGAATAGGTGTGTCAGAGTTGAGTTGTTGTAAAAATAGAAAGTGCGAAATAAAGAAAGTAGTAAAACGTTATTGGGTATTTATTTAATTAACAAATAAAATATTACCATAACAATTGTTAATATCGTTACTATTATTAGTTTTCAGTATTTGCTTTTCGCACATTCAAATTCGTGTAATCGCGGAAATTACGGATATGGTACTAATTTATGGGAAGTGCGACGAAAGTGCATATCGTGCAGCAGCAGAATATCAAATACGTTTTCCAAATAGACAGAATATGTCAAATTCTTATACATTTGTACGAATTGTACAACGTCCACGAATGTTGTTTTACACGTGCTGGAGTTTTAAATACGTATGTACCTACCTAACTTGAAAATAAAAAGGAACCAATTTCATACTTTTTAAAATTCCTTGGAACTTCTTTTTTACTTAGTGACATAAAAATAAAGCATTTTTAAACTACAATAGATATACTTACAGAAAAAAAGTATTTTTTTATTTATGAAATGGTCGAGGGAAACCAAGAGGTCCCCAGCAAGTACAACAATTTTTACAACGACAAGTTATAATGTAAACAAGTTAGAAAACAGAAAATAATTTAACTTTCTTGAAATCTCCAAATATCAGTTCTGCAAGTATCAGTAAGGTAGGTTTTACTCTCAGTGCTACCATATCGTGTTTCTCATTACATAATCTAATATTTTATAAACAAAAATTTTTCTTTAAAAGTGCCGTAAATCGTTACACGTGGCAACGCGGTGCTCTGTCACTACCATTGACAACTTTGACTTTGACAGAATATACCTAACCTCGCAGCTGACAGGCGGCACAGTCGCCGAGAAATTAGGGGTTAATAAGGTTTTGAAAAAAAATTTTTTTCGCTTTATGAATAAGTTTGGAATTTTTTTGAAGGGTGATTCGGTTAATTCTGTATTTTCCCTATCTGCCCTATAGTCTGCTGATTTAGCTGAATTCTAGAAGTTATTACAAGGATAGAGTACATTTATTTTTAATTAAAATTAACTATCGTATAGGGTTAACTATGACTAAGTACAAATATTATAAGAGGGGATAAAAAAAATTTAGAATTAACGGAATTACCCTTCAAACAGTTTCAAACTATTTTATAAAACGAAGAATAGTACATTATACTATAAGGGAGATAAATGCGTTATTTTGGCAGAGGTGCAATTTGAAGCCCGAGGGCTACAATGCACCGAGGACAAAATAGCATCTCTCCCGAATGGTATATACTATTTTTTCCACGGTCTCATTAACTTAAAAACACATATTTTGTCATTATGAAGTAAGTAGCACCAGAATTATTGTATTCGGATTTGAGCATTTATTTAGTAGTCGTTGAATTATTGTCATAACTACAAAATACACAAACAAAAAGAATTGTCAAATTAAGGTGCTAGGTTGGTTTAGTTTAAAGTTTGTTTAGCGCACAATTAATAATTGTGAGTCGGAAGAGATTGTGGAGGCTGCAAATATTGCAATAAGCAATTTGCTGCCTACGAAGTCAAAATCTATATACGATATAGCCTACAATCGGTTCAAAAAGTGGTGCGCCGAGAAAAATGTTCAAGTATACAGCGAGAATGTTTTGTTGGCATACTGCAGTGAAAATGCAAAGAATTACAAGTCTTCCACATTATGGGCGCAATATTCTATGGTTAAGTCATGCTTGATAATTTACGACAACATAGATATAAGCAAATTCTCCAAGCTGATCGCATTTTTGAAAAGAACCGGTGACGGATATCAAGCGAAAAAATCGAAAATATTGACAAAGAGTGAAATCGATCGTTTTCTATCAAGTGCAGATGACAAAGAATTCTTAATTATTAAGGTAAGATTACTTTTGTTGTTAGGTATTTCAATTATTAAGTATTTTGATTTATAGGCTGGATTAATTCTGGAGATTTCCGGAGCTTGTCGAACTGATAAACTAGTCAATTTAACTGTAGATGATATTGAGGATGTAGGCTCTTCCATGATTGTAAAAATTCCAAACACTAAGACAAAGATTCCACGAACCTTTCTGGTTACCGATGTGGGAAATATGCTTGAATTGTTTCGAAAATACCTGTCCCTTCGTCCTCCCCACGTCAAGCATAGGCGCCTTTTTTTGTACTACAAAGCAGGAAAATGTAGTTCGCAGCCAGTTGGCAAGAATACCATGGGAAAAATTCCGAGTGTAGTAGCTTCGTATTTAAAATTACCTGATGCTGCATGTTATACTGGTCACTGCTTACGAAGATCTTCAGCGACATTACTGGCAGATGCTGGTGTGTATATCACGACAATAAAGCGTCATGGTGGTTGGAAATCAACGACAGTCGCTGAGGGTTATGTCGAGAACTCCATTGAAAATAAGACCAAAATTGCTAATCAGGTTTTAGTAGGTACCACTACTAGCGCAATCACAAAAACTGTAAATGTAAGCGAAAGTAATATTCCTTCTAATATTAATTTTGAAAATTGTACAAATGTAACATTTAATTTAAATGCCAATAAATAATTTCAATGTTATCTTTTTTTTTGCATGAAAAACGTTCTCCATAATGTAAACTCCCTTGGAAGCATTGTACACTCCCTTGGGAATAATCGACTACTTCTGTTTTAATTTTGATGTCATAGAAACTGATTTCTACTCCCGACCGTGAAAAAAATATTTTTTTCGATATTATAATAATATTAAATCCTTATTTAACGTCGCCTATGCGGTCTGTTCGCCGCACGTTTTACGTATACAGAGTCAGAGTAGAGAACCAGCAACACATCGGTAAAATTCGCTGTCATATCATAATTCAATTCCTGTGTTTACCTTGTAGTTATATGTTCTTCTTCAGTTTTTAGTGCCTAATTTTAATTTTAAACGTGTAACAAAACACAATTTTTTACCAACTGTTGTTGTCTTATCCTATCTCATAAATATTATTTTGTTTCAAATTTCGATTAATCATTTTACAAATATAATATATTTCGGGTTGTCTATATTTGCAATTATTTCCTTATTACTTTTCATGTTGAGGGTAGGCCACCCACAATTATTACTCGTTTTACATATTTTGAATTTGAACGCGTCGGCTCTACGAAAGAGCAAAAAACATTACTGATATACGAATGCTTTTTTTGTTAAAACTTCTTACAATTTTACTGAAGCCAAACTCTGGTTGAATGTCAATTTAGATTTATCTGCATCTTGTAATATCAAAGTCATCTTAAATCCCACTTGTTGTTGTTGTTTAAATATCTGTTTGTAAGAGCCAAACTTCTTTATTATAACAAATTTGTATGTAACACATTTCGCGTATTTTAGATGATATCTTTCAATAAATCAATATTAAACTTGTGCAACCCGACTTCCACTGTTTATTTCCAACGTCCTTTCTACGAGTTTCATTGCAAACGTTTTATAGTTATTGAATAATGGAATTTGTGTCTTTCAGGTATTATTACTAATAAGAATGTTAATTTTTGTCGTTTCTGCATTTACAAACGGTGCAAAAAAACGACCGCATGATTGTTGACAGATGTAAGCTTTATCTACGGATCTAAGCTATCTCAGTAGATGCTTATCATAGGCGCCGACTTTCCTCAGGAAAAAAGGGGTTTCCTTCTTTTTGTAATTCTGGAATATTTTTTTTTATTGTCTACAGTTAACCCTGTATATGTAGTGAAAGTTCTAATTTGTATGATAATTTTTCACGAAATAGGTGTTAATAATTGTACTGAATATATCCAGTTACAAAGGCTAACTTGCTACGAGTGATCATTATTTCTACTCAATACTTATGCCTTTAATATAGCCTAGAAGAGCGATCTGCTATTTCTGCAACACCTGTGTCACACTAGATAGCTAATGGTAACCAAAGCCCCACCCAGTTACATCCCCAACATTTAATTACCACCATAGGTATAGCGGCTGCCAAAAAAATATGAATACACAATTAATTAATTATTACAAAACAGTAAATAAAACAGTAGAAGAATTATACAGGGTGTTTCATTCATAAGTATTGGGTCACGGACGACCTGGTAATAGTTTAAGCTGAAACATGTCATCTTATTTTTTCGTGCTATGTCTGCACCCAAGAGATTTCTGACATTTTCCTGGACACCCTGTATATTGTAACCTCTATGTTGGATTAACGTAGAAACACGTCACGTAGACAAACAAACTTGATTACACAAGAAATATCCTTCAACAAATTCACAACTGTCAGACTCTTTCTTTGACGTCTCAGTCAGTCGTGTTTGACTGCTCAATATAAACTGACTCCAGTGGCGAAATCTAACATATATGTTTTTAGGATTCTCGAAGTTTCGGCGACATCGAGAACGTGTCGAGAATCAAATAGAATATAGCCTATTTTAGAAAACGTCAAAATAAAGATATTACAAAAATTATCAATTCTAACGCAAGCAGGAACATGGTTAACAAATTAACAAGGCAGGTGAGCCTCAATAACATTGCTCCCCTTAGATCCCTTAGAACTGATCGTCCCGATCAGATTACTCCATTGTAAGTACTACAAAGTCGACACCATTCTTCCACATCGGTACGACTTCCAAGCCAATAAAATCGTGCTCTGACTTTATTCAGAGTTTTACTTCTTCCTAAATGCACGCCACCTACACCACTATGAAGAGCTTCAAGAACTTCTGGTACTCTTTTTCTTGGTCTTCGACAGTTTTTTCAAACTCTCTGAGATTGATCATAATTACTTTTTCTAATTTTTATTATTTTCTTCTTGATTATTTTTCATTTCTTCTAAACTGTTCCTTATTTCTTTTTAACTGTTCTTCAGTTGTTCTTGACTGCTCTTCATTTTTTTCATCATTTCGTCTTGGTTAGTCTTCATTATCCTCGCTGTTCTTCATTTCTTTTTTAAAATCATATCTTTCAGAGTTTCCTCTATTTCCGTCGCTCTTGATTTCGTCACTGGCAATCACTTGTCTACTCCAACAAACAAACAAGGTAGGTGAGCTTCCGTAACAATATGAAACCAATGAGTTACATTACACACATGCATGATAAAAACTGTTTTAAGGTAGTTTATGTATTGATTTCTTTAAATACAAATATCTGTAAAACTGTTAAGGGTAGTTTTCTGAAAGTATAACATTTTTCACCGAAAAAGCCCATGCTACCATATTTTTAAGACATGATATTTGAATTTGAAACCCCCAAAAATAAATCGACACTAAATTTAAAGTTCATACGTCACTAACTAGATTTCGTAATATTTTACTTTAACACCCTGTAAGTCTGTTAAATATTAAACTTAGCCCCCATAAAATGTATTCTTAATATTTCTACATAAACTGTTAGCAGGTGGTCTGTGGCCCAATACTTATCAAACATCCTGTATAAGTTTAATAAGAATACCTTTAACAAAAAGCACTCAACATTTTAATTACTCACATGCTGCAAGTTTGATTAGTATCTTTAAAAAAACTTTTCAAAAAGATGCAATTTCTGTACCTTTCATTGAAAACCTTCATTAAAGCTAAAAATTACAGAGGAGACAAAAACTATACGCTTTGAAAACGTATAAGCGAAAGTAATGAAAAGAGAGTATGTCAATATTCGAATTACAAAGCTGGTGGGATTTTATTACAAAAATGCGATTAATTCGCCAGATGGAAAATTAAAATCTTCTGTAGGTAGGTACCGCTGAAAACTCGTAAGATTTTCACCAGACCCAAAGAAGGTATAGTAAATTAAAATTCATTTGTTTGCCGGGTAAATTTTCCGCAGGGAGAAAACCGGGTAGATGCCTTGAATATCTGAAGCGTGTCATAAACTAGTAGAATTAAAAAAGCAGCCTGGAGCAACCAAGGCAATTTTGTTACTCTGTATGGGGCCTTTAGATATATTTTTCACGATTCGTATTGCACAATGTTCATAGATCGCTGCAGTGTTGTAAACCTATTTGCCTGTACTCTAATTAAAATCCAACAAAATATGCTTATACAGAGTGTTTCGAAAAGACTTGACAATATTGCTAAAGCTGATAAACCATTGAAAAATAACGAGGGTTTGAGTAATAAACGTATGTCCTAGAGCCACCCATTTTTGAGATTTATGTTATACAAAATATGACATACCTATCAATGGAAAAGTTCACAAACTAAATAAATATTTACTTTTACAGAGATCATCTGATTGACTTTACCAAAGATTTTTTGCATTTCCCTCGTGGTGCTTTATTATCAAATTTATTAAGAGCATCATTTTGTGTATTATGAAGTTTTATATACATAATATCAGGTGCCATAGGATCTGAAAACCGTAACTTAAAAAAAATTACAGAGAAAATGTCAGACAGTGTGTTAAAACTAGCGCCCTCTACTTCTGCAGAAAAAATGATGACACCATCGTGTTTACCACCACAAAAACATATCAGTGTCAAATGTTAATGATATATGTTGTGCCTTAAAGAATTTAAATCCAAATGGTACTTTTGCGTTCAAGAATGGAAGTTGTATTGGAAATAATTGTAAGTCATATTTTTGCATTGAGTTTAATTCAAAATGAGCTCGGAAAGTGGAGATGAGCATTGACCAGATGAAGTATTGGAAGCGGCACAAAGTGATGTTTCACTATTAATCCCCAAAGACCTCGAGACAGTAAGAGATTGCCTACAAAGAATTCAAAGGATGGTATAGTTCGAAGAAAATTTAAAAGTGTTTGAAGCGGTATTACTGGCATATTTCGAACACAAAATTTATAGAATTAAACCTTCGACGTCATGGTCACTATATTTCCTATTAAAACGTATATTAAATTTGAAGGAAAAGTAAATATCAAAAAATTTCCAAAATTAATACCAAATTTGAAAAACAAATTAGTTGGGTACCATCCAAAAAAGTCTAGAATTTTAACGAAAAAGGCATTTGAGAGATTTTTACAAGTAACACCTGAAAATTGATTTCTGCTAGAAAGGGTAACTCAAATTAATATAAGCAGCGGAATTACTGGCATATTTAGAACACAAAATTAATAAAATTAAACCTTCGCCATTTTGATTAGTATTCATGTCAAAAAGTACACTAAATGTCAAAGAAAATGTAAATATTGTAATTTCAAGTCCAGGCCAAATGAAGATATGCCTCAAATACTGTGCTTCACGTCTGGCAGTTGTTACAAGTGGCAGATTTTTTGTGAAGTGTGTCAGGGAAAAATGTGTTAACCAAGTGATTGCCGTCAACAAAATAAGAAATGTGCATGTGAATGTAAAATGTGAAAGAAATAGCAACTTATCTCAATTTACCTCATTCGGAAACTTATACAGAACATTGTTCCCTTTTTCCGGCACTATGTTAGCCGACACAGGGGCTGATATAACGCCTCATTAAAAACATTGCCCCAAAAATATTTCTTCATGGATGGGCTTTCTAAACCACATAAATTGATTACATCAGTTTCAGTATAGAATTGGAAGAGAATGGTTCCTTCCGTTTTCAAGATATCCTTTTGAAATGAAAACAAGGTGGAACATTGACAGTTATTTGAATTGTGACTCACACACTACCCTTCCTAGGAGCAAGGTATTGTCGACTCCTATGTGTGCATCGAGCACGAATTATTGTGAATCACATTTAAAAGAAAAGCTACATGATCTACTATCTGGTCTCAAAGGAAATAGATATTTCAACAGAAACATTGAACAAATCATCAGGAAGACCTTTGAGATCCAAGAAAAGCCGAAATGTAGACAATATACAAGGATGTACTTGCTGATAAAATAGTCCACCTATTAAGAAACCACGATCTAGTATCGTTTAATTACACCTCAAGGAAGATAGTTATAGTCGTACCGTTATTTTTCCAAATAACTAGAACAGTTTCAAGAAAAAAATTGAAAAAAAATCAAATCCGTTCTCAAGAAGAAAAAATGAAGGCACTATTTAAATATCGTAGTAAAGTGAACCAAGTACGCCTTCACTAGATTTTGGTCATCTGTAACACGTTTCACTCAGACAATCAAGCTCATTATCGTACTCGTTCTGAACTATCAATTACTCGACAAGCCACGAGTATAACCACCAGGACTATACAAATGGTACTTAAACAAACGTTCTAAACAACTTCCCAATGTCACTCTTAGAAGTTCAATTGAACCCAAAAGGTGGAATGAAGACGAGATCACACGATGATAAAGACTCTCTCACATAAATAAACATGTAATCATGAAAATAAGGAGTATTGTCAAATTTGAGTTTCATTGCGTGTATCTCCTTTAACTTTTTTGTCCTTTGCAATATAAGTTTTTTTATTTGTTTATGTGAGATACACTTGCTGCAACATAAAGGCTTCCAATCTAAAAGCCCTTTCTACCTTTAAAGGAGTAAATCAGTGAAGAAATTGCGAGAAGCGTCAATGGTTAGGGTGTATCATAATTGGGCACATTTGCGACAATGCATATAGATAAGCAATTAAGCCATCAAAATATGATCTGGTTATGTTTCTTACACTAGTCGCTTATTTGTTCGTAATGGCATTAGGAATTGCATCAAGTTGCAACATAGTACATTTTTAATTTTGGTGCCTACTTGAATGAGACACACGCGTCAAATCAAGCAAACAGATGAACAACTAGCTTAATACAAAAACAAACAAAAAATTAAAAATAGGTACACATTATTGTGCTGCTCACTACTACTTCCACCATTTTTCTTGTTCTATTTAAAAAACTTGTCTTAACTTGTACCAAGACAAAAAAAATATACAGATATTCCCAATACAAATTAAGCACTAAAAGTAAAGACACACCTAATTTACTTAAAAATATGTGAAACTTTCATCCTCCCTCTCTTCGGACATATAGTAAAGTCATTTTGATAACAAAGTATATATACATTTCTCTACTAAACGGCAGTGTCAACTGGTTTTACGATATATTGTGCCATACCCTCTTTTTCTTGGTGATGTTCAAATAAATATAGTGCCGAGCTGAAATAGTTTGGTAATAAATCCCTTGATACATATGAAATGAACCCATAAAATTTGGGAACTATTGAAAGAAAGTGAGATAACATTGGTAAATAATCCATTGGATTTGATGTATTACTTAATCGTATTTTATTTTGATCTCAGAAGGTCATATAAATAGTTACATACTTTGGAGTATTGTAAATATTGCAAGCTTCCCTGCCGAAGGATGAAATGTTTATTAAAAGATCAAACAACTGTCGATTTTATAGTTAAATCGCCTATACACCTAATGTTAGTTATTGTTTCTATGAATTAAACAATAACTAACATCATGTACACGTAATGCAGTGTTTTCAATAACCTGTTGTGTTCCTTTGTTTTTATTTTTGTTATTTACTTTCAAGTTGATATTTCATCTTCATATTTGTACACATTTTTTATGCTATTCTAATTTTTTTATACGGTTTGTTTTATATTGTTTCTTTTATTTGTCACCTAGACGCACAGAAAAATGTTTTCTTTCAAATCTTGCAAAATTTGAAAGTTTTATCTTGTTTCGCATAACAAGCATCTAAAGTTTTCTTGCAGTACAGTTCAATGTGTAGAACACATAATTAATAGTTTTTTGTTACAAAAAATTCAGGAATAAAAAAATTTAAGGGTATAATGTTCGTCCAAACAGTATAGCTTTTATCAGGCTCCGCCCATCAGCACCTTCAGCGGCAAATTTAAGTTTGTGCCCCTGTAAGTTAGGCAATTGTATGCAGAAATTTAGCAAAACATGTCTTCTTGGCGGACAGATTTCATGAATATAAATGCAAAAAATTGAAATCTGAGGCAATTGTCTGTTATATGAAGACTTGATTTACTAGCCTACAGCTTTCTTTTTTTATAATAGTGCCTAACAACGTCTCACCGCAGTCCTAAATGTGGGCAATATTGCGACCGAAATATTATTCAGATCTAATTTTTTTATGAAAATATGGCTCTGCTGTCTAGTAAAATAGACTTTTATTAGTTGATTAAAACTTGCACCATCTTAATACGAATTCCCATTGAGGAGAAATATGAAAGCGCGTGAACGTCTAAAAACGGCTTTATAAAATTGCGAACATTATAGCCTTAAATAAATTTCGTTATTTTTCAATAGTAAACTTATTGAGTACCGCTGATCCGACTTCGATACTAATATATTTAAAAATCATGGTGGATGTGAATTCGACAGCGTCGCCAGTGTTACACTAATGTATTCGAACAGGTTCCAACAAAGTTAACTAGAATGTTTAGACATGTCAAAGAATTATTTAAATATATTTATTTATGAAAATATTAATGGTCATCTTCTCCCCTGTGCCATACCTATATTTCACCAATAAATTGAAAATATAAACCAGATCCTATACTCACAATTATAGTTATCCAGAATTTGGTCATTATACAATTTTACTACTCTCCAACTAATTTATCACAGTACGTTACCGTTATCACTATCACTGATTATCACTACTTAATAAAAAATATGCTTTTAACATGTCAACCTTTCCACTGTATACCATATTTTATTTAATCACACTGTATTTCGCGAAAAATATTAATTAAATACACAAGACACTTAAGAAAAAAACACTGGCCTTGAAAATAATAAGAAAATTTAAGATGCGTCAAGTAGTGCATTACTTAAAGAAACCATTAGATTAGTTCGATTTCAAAAGATGCGAAGGTATCTCATATTAACTTTCAATTTAAGTGTATTGAAATTATTAAATCTCTTCCACAAATATTAGAGGTTTTGTTTTCACTTGTAACTTGCCACAGCTTATTCCTTTGCGGTGGATCATACTAGTGCACCAGAATCAACATAACCTCTTTGTCAACCTTGACTCTCGACTATCAATCCTAAAGAGTGGGGCTGGAGCGAGACATTTCACCTACTGCTCGTGACATCTACCTGTTACCTGTGCCTACGACACCAGTTTCTTTTTTGCATACGATTGACACTGCTTTTAAATATTTTACTTTGATTTTTCTTGATATTGAACGCATACATCAAGCTAGTTATTCTCTTATTCCATGTTTTGTATTTATTTCTAAAATCTGTTTCACCCACTACGAAACTGCGAAGTGCGAAATGGTTAGCACTGACACGTTATTTGAGGTTATGTGGTGAAAATTAACTTTAAGGTGTGTGAAAATCATAGTTTCCTATTATTCTTCATAAAATAATTTTAGGGTATAATTTGTGACAATCTTTTTAATAGTGTACAAAGGCATTAACTTCCGAAATGAAGATAACTGTTTAAATAGTTGGTTTGTAGTAAGTAGGTGAGCTTTTATGCAAGTTTATGGATAATTTTTGAAATCATTGAACAAAGCAACTGTTTAGGAACACTAATTGATAGTATCGAACTTGCGCAAAGTCATATTTTAATCATTTATGATAATTTTACTTTACTTATTGTTAAAAACAAGTGTTTATTTTACAGACAAAATGGCAACCTCGCCTTCAGTAAATTATTTTATTAGGTGACGTCAGTGGTCTGTCTGGTCAGCGGTCCTCAAAATGTGGGTATTTTTTTTAATTTGAAATTTTTAAAAATGACAGTAGACTTATCTACATATATGACGAACTACACCTGCAGTTAAAATATTTAAGATTCACTATGTATACACACTCAAAACCCGTGCTCTCTTCTACGTTAATAATTCTACTTGAATCTCTTCCATTTATATGTTTTAAATTTAATAAAATATGCACCAAATTCCTTATTTTTATTTGCTTTTGTAATAAAGTATTCATTTTTGAAACAAATCTAAGAGCTGACAAAACATTAAACAAAAAAGTATTAAACCCACGCTTTCATTCATCCATTTTTTATTTTCTTCTTTGTTTTAATGTAAAAAATTGATGCCGGTGGGTTGTTTTGAATAATGGATTATAATATATCGAGTCTGCTGCTTGCAGCGACAAATTTCGTATCTTCAGAAAAACGCCCTTTTCACGGTACCGTGACAAATTTGCATTTTTCAGAAGTGTAATCGAGTTGTTTGAGTTAAAGTATACCGGAAACCTGATTTAAATTCAATTCGACAGAAGGACAATATAAAATATGTTGCCCTTTTTCCTTGGGGTTCCTTCGTAAAAATTCAGTGCCTCTATAAATCACTTTAGATTGAGATAAAGGAAATTTAATAATACTTAATAACCATAATCGGATTGTTTATTTACTTCGCCCCACATCTTATTACATTTTAGTAAAAACAAGGGATAAAAGTTAGGATCAAATGGGTTGCTTTTTTCTTTCTGTGAAAGAACAATGAGGAAGGCAAGAAAAGGTTACTAATAATATAAACATGGGTGTAAGGATTACTGTTTTTTTTTTCTGTCTAACTAAGTAAGGAATATATTTACTATTGTGTAAACAACAAGAAATCCTTAACTCCTCCCTTGGACTTCATAGAAAATTTTCCTGATAAGAAGAAACAGTCGGAGCCAGACTTCTTTCAATTTTGTCGATTATATATACACGGTGATTCAGGTTTAATCTTGATAACTTCGGGAATCGATAGAACAGGTTAAAATAATGTTCATTTGTGATATAAACTTATTTCCTAAAACGCATCGTTTCCGAGATAGAGGGCGTTGAAATAGGAATTTTTTTGTCATTTTTCCCTCATAACTTTTGAACCGATTTAAGTGAAATTCGGAACACAAACACTCCTTATGATCTTACATAAGCTTCTAAACATATGAATACTGCATTTTTTATAACACTAACAACATCATTTACGTACAAAATGAAAATGAGAGGTCCGAGTACCGTCCCTTGTGGTATTCCATAATTATTTATATCTTCAGACATGACATTTTTATATTTTACTTGTTGCTTTCTATTAAATAATAGTAAATTATACTACAATGCACCGAGGACAAAATAGCATCTCTCTCGAATGGTATATACTATTTTTTACACGGTCTCATTAACTTAAAAACACATATTTTGTCATTATGAAGTAAGTAGCACCAGAATTATTGTATTCGGATTTGAGCATTGATTTAGTAGTCGTTGAGTTATTGTCATAACTGCAAAATAAACAAACAAAAAGATTTGTCAAATTAAGGTGCTAGTTTTATTTAGTTTAAAGTTTGTTTAGTGCACAATGAATAATTGTGAGTCGGAAGAGATTGTGGAGGCTGCAAATATTGCAATAAGCAATGTGCTGCATACGAAGTCAAGATCTTTATACGATATAGCCTACAATCGGTTCAAAAAGTGGTGCGCCGAGAAAAATGTTCAAGTATACAGCGAGAATGTTTTGTTGGCATACTTCAGTGAAAATGCAAAGAATTACAAGTCTTCCACATTATGGGCGCAATATTCTATGGTTAAGTCATGCTTGATAATTTACGACAACATAGATATAAGCAAATTCCCCAAGCTGATCGCATTTTTGAAAAGAACCGGTGACGGATATCAAGCGAAAAAATCGAAAATATTGACAAAGAGTGAAATCGACCGTTTTCTATCAAGTGCAGATGACAAAGAATTCTTAATGATTAAGGTAAGATTACTTTTGTTGCTAGGTATTTCAATTATTAAGTATTTTGATTTTTTATAAGTTGGATTAATTCTGGAGATTGCCGGAGCTTGTCGAACTGATGAACTAGTCAATTTAACTGTAGATGATATTGAGGATGTAGGCTCTTCCTTGATTGTAAAAATTCCAAACACTAAGACAAAGATTCCACGAACCTTTCTGGTTACCGATATGGGAAATATGCTTGAATTGTTTCGAAAATACCTGTCCCTTCATCCTCCTCACGTCAAGCATAAGCGCCTTTTTTGTACTACAAAGCAGAAAAATGTAGTTCGCAGCCAGTTGGCAAGAATACCATGGGAAAAATTCCGAGTGTAGTAGCTTCGTATTTAAAATTACCTGATGCTACATGTTATACTGGTCACTGCTTACGAAGATCTTCAGCGACATTACTGGCAGATGCTGATGTGGATATCACGACAATAAAGCGTCATGCTGGTTGGAAATCAACGACAGTCGCTGAGGGTTATGTCGAGAACTCCATTGAAAATAAGACCAAAATTGCTAATCAGGTTTTAGTAGGTACCACTACTAGCGCAATCACAATAACTGTAAATGTAAGCGAAAGTAATATTCCTTCTAATATTAATTTTGAAAATTTTACAAATGTAACATTTAATTTAAATGTCAATAAATAATTTCAATGTTATCTTTTTTTGCATTAAAATGTTCTCCATAATGTAAACTCCCTTGGGAGCATTATACTCCCTTGGGAATAATCGACTACTTCTGTTTGATGTCATAGAAACTGATTTCTACTCCCGACCGTGGAAAAATATGATTTAAACCATTTCAACACTTGTCCCCGAACACATATTTTTTATTATTTTTTTAATAATAGATCTCTATTTATTGTCTCAAAAGCTCTTCTAAAATCCAATAATACTGCTACAACAATTTCACTTTTGACCAACGGTTTGACCCAATTGTCACAAATACTAATAACTGGACTGAAAAAATTTCGTTCAGAAAATAAATCACCATGCAACATTTTCCTTTTATTCATTGGGTAGGCTTCCTTCTCCTTCTCTTCATACAACATCGCTAAAATAAATTTTTCTTCTTTTGAGCTACACTCAACTACTACTAAAAAACTTCAAAGCATCTGCCATACACAAAGTCTGCACAAAAAGTTGCTGGCCCGTGTAGGCATAATGTGCTTGTAATTGGCTGAAGTATGGGTACATTTGTCTGGTTACGTAAACAGTCAAAACTGCAGATATAATCCACATAGTAGTATGTCGATGGTACTTTCAAGAAGATGGATGTCAGATCCCATTTTTTCGAATAATAAATAGAGAACAATATCGAATTAATTTACAAGCTCTAGAAACAATGTATGGCGATGAACTAAAACATGAATATTTTGAATACAATGGAAACCAGTACATACTGCAGCAGAAATCGTATAATTAAAATTAATTATAAATCTGGAAATGTTTTTTTTTATTAAAAACTTAATGCTTTTGCAATAATGACGACACTTCCTCAAAACAGGAACTTCTGGAAATTCTGAGTAGAAAATTCATTAAATTATACATTATAGAACGAACTGAACGTTAATTACTGCTAGAGCAAAAAATGTACCTCAAATTGAATTTTTCTTCACTTATCAAAAATATGAGTACAAACACATTATTGACAGCTCTGAGTTTCTTTTATTTCTTCTGTATTTATTACAATAATTATGTATATCTGCAATTTTATTATGTACACTCGTATGTTTGCACGATATTTGAATACGTTAGAAACTTCAATAAAAAAATACTTGGTGTCATCGGAGATGTTATCTAAACCCTAACTGCGTTTCTTTCCATCCATGAATATATTTTTCGTCCATTCTCCTGCTTAGTTTAACTAGGGCATTCCTTCAAAGTTATCACTGTTATTCCGCTCCATTTACGATATGCGAACGTTTTCCTGCTAGTCCTTGACCGTTTTCTACACTTCAGCCTCTTTATGCTTTCCAAATTTCTCCTTTTACGTCCATTCCTTAATCTTCAGAACCCAGTTCACAATGTACCAATTAAAATAATCCTCGTATTGGAGCATTGTGTCGAGAAACTTTTTGTAAGTTGAATGAATCTGTCTTTTACTTCATTCGTATTATACCTATTTTCTTTAACAGAAAAATTTAATAACACTTAGCAGTTCTATTTCATGTATTTATTCGCATTGTTCGCTAAATTTGCCCATTCGAGTGCAGTTTATTTAAGTACTTAATAACTAAAGTGTAAAGTGGTCTCATGATTTGTCATGCTCCAGGCAAGATAGGCTACTGACACAAACACAAACGTCTTCAAAAGTTCTTTAATAAAGACTTTACACTATTATTAATACTAGCTGCAATGTACATCGACAAATACTTCCGTGTTTCATCAATACTCAGTCACTTTTTGTAAGACAAGATGAACAGTGTTATCGACAATATTTTACTGCACTACTAATTGGTCTACTTGAGCCCCTAGCAGAACTTTTCAGGATCAGCTTCAAAACGCACTTCTAACTCTGACAACCTGCAAACTATTAATAAAGAATTAACAGTTACAGTGTCAGTTTCCTAAAACAGCTGAATAGAGGATCGCGATGACAATTTTAGAATTTTGGATATAACAAGGGCTTTTGATTGTACCAAGGGAAGTTTTTTAAAACCAAAATTAGATATTTTGAGGATTAGGGAGGCATCAAATAAAAACGGGTGATGTTTGCCGACGATACTACTATTGGCATAGTAGGGAACAATTTTCATGAATTGCAAAGTCAAACAAATATAGTTCTCCAAAAATTTTACAACTGGTGAAGAAATAGACTCATAATAAATGCAACTAAAACAAAATATGTAGTATTCCATTTACGAAAATGCAAACAAAAAATTGATCTAATTTTGAATAACATACCACTGAAGAACAAAAACCAAATTTGGGCCTAAATGTAGACAAAAATCTCTCATGGTTGGTTCATGTAGACTGCATTGCCAGTAAGTTTAAATTCAGCTTATTTTGCAATAAGGAATCTAAAACACATTGTGAGCAAACAATATTTGCTAAATATCTACCATGCCTTAGCATATTCACGTATTAAATATTTAATTATATACAGGGGTTCATCAACACATGCATTCTTATTGATTGACTTTTTCCTTAAATCCATTAGACTCTTGCAGAACAATATTTAAAGAAAACAATATACTGACTTCAATACTTATTTAAGAAGCGGCTGTGTTTGTGAAACTTAAGTATATGCTATATGAGAGTCTTGTTATCATCCAAGACTATTAAGCACTTTCAGACGAGGTCTGTTATTTTTATGTGCCAATGTTTATAATAATTTACCTGTAAATATTAAGTTTAAAGAAATTCAAAACAGAACTACGTATTTTTTGTGTAAGCATGCTTTTTATTCTCTACAAGAATTCTTCTTCTGTTTTACCTATAAATACTTAACGTAAAATTAAATTTAATATCTGTGTGACGTGTTTCTGTAATTTTAGCTCTAAATTAAAAAATATGTAGGTATTATTATATGAAATATTGGGATTTCATATTACTGTTATATTGTTTATGTACACGGATTGTATTGACGCATCATGTTCTGCTTAGGTTTTATGATTAAAGATTATACTACTATTATAAATATATTTATTGTAACAAAACAAAGACTTTCCTATCATTTTATTAGCAAAGTGGAAGTCCATTCTCACTGACAGACTGAGGTACTGATACTTTCTACATGGACAGTAATATTGACATCCCCTCCCTCTCACAAAATATAAACAGTATATATAACACTACTAACTTACCATGCTAGTAGTGCTAGAGTTTTTACTGGCGGACAGAAGGATTGTCTGGTAAGCCGTAGACAAGCCTGTCAGCTTCTGGAGCCACTAAAAACCATTACCTTGCGCGTATTGTTATATACTTTATCTGTTATTAATTTGGAAATATACCAGATAGGTATTCAAATTTTGATTAAAAAAAAATTCCTCAATAATTTATTGTAACTTTAGAAACGCTATCGTGAGTACGTTTATTTATTTCAAAGCAAAATATTCAAATTAGCAGGTTTGTTTTTTATTTTATACGCTTATACGGTGACGTTTAGTTGACATTTGTAGATTTCTAAAGGAAATTGCATTTGTCAAAGAAATGAATGAGCGTCACGCTCCAAACAAGACCAAGGTTTTAAGTAAGGAAAAGGTTGAACGATTTCTGTTGGAAGCTCCTGATGACCATTAGTTGCTTACGAAACTTGTAACAATATTCAGGATTTATGGTTGTTGTCGATGTGATGAACACATATCTTTCTCTCCATCTCTGACCATGAATGATGTAGAAGCCAATGGGCAAATACGTAATTATGACATTGCGACAAACAAAAAATTTAACATCAAGAAGATTTACCATAACCGATGGCGACAGCAGTTTCAAGTCCCGCATATTGAAGAGAAAATACGTAAATCTTCGGCCCTAGAACACAAAGCCTATGATTTTTTTTTTATAAATATTGAAATGGTAAGTGCATTTCCCTTAATGCTGGCCAACACACTATTAACGTTATTCGAAAGCAAATTGCGAAATAATTCGTTTCCCAAAGAAAATAATATGTTTTTATTTTTTGAGGTTTGGGGATCGTGGTGGTCAATCTTGAAGACAGTACTAAACAGACTAACAGTAGTACTAAAATAAGGTGGTGTCCCATCATGCATAAACCAAAACTCTAGTCTAAGTTGCAAAGATTAAAGCAGTGAGTATTTTGCAGTAATTCGAAATAACTTTTGCCATTTAATCTCTTTGCCAAAATAATTGGTTCAACCAAATAACGATCAATGATACCGGCCCCAACTTCAATCTTAAAGTCGGGAAAGTCGGGTTGAAAATGTCTAGGAGTTATTGCAAATTATTCATTAAAGATGTGAACATTTGTAATTCTTGTACTAGTGATACAAGCCTCATCAGTGAAAATATTTTATTTTGTGAAAATCTAAATCTTGAGACAATAGCCCTTGCACTTTTTTATTGTAATATGGATGTAGAAAATTATGTTTAAGAATTCGGTGTACAGAAGTTCTTGATAATTCAGTTTCTCTACGTTTAGTACTTCTTTGCGGTTCATCTTTAACTGTTTGCAAAATATTTTATTCATCTTGTACTCTTATTACTACCCTTGACTATATACACTAAGACGAGTCAATCTAATGGGAGACCTTGTTGGCTTGAATGGGAAACCAACTCTCGCGTAATGGGAAACGAACTCAAAAAGAACGTTTACGCTTGGACTATTTGCTAATGGATGACGCAATATTAGGTACTAAAATGACATGAATTTGGATATATAATTTTGAAAGCTCCTCCCATCGAGGATGATTGGTTCATACATATTATGTTATGTACAATCGTTTGCAATAATAATGACATTCTTTAAATTGAATTTTGCTATTTCTTTTGTACTGCTGACGTATTTGTAATGAAATCTACTTTCAACTTTTAACATTAGTAATTAGTTGTTTCACTTACCAATATAAATTTAATGAGTTTCTACTCAGAACTTCGAGAAGTTCAAAAACTGTTTTGAGAGAGTGTCATTGTTATTTCAAAAGCTTGCATGTACTTAAAATTCATAACTTTAATGACATTCGATAGGATTACTGTTTATTTTATTATTAAGTGAATGTGTTAGTCTTGAGGAAGCAGGCAAAACTAGATGAAACATTCCAGGAATAAAACTTTTCCGCGCAAGGCAAAAATCGGCTATAATGATAGATTTTGAATTCTGATAAGTAATTATAGTAATTTAATCACGATTTTTAATAGAAAAAAATTTACAGAAGTGCATTTATCTAGTTCATATTCACTTTCGCGTATCAATGAAAGTCAAAGCTTAAAATATATTAACGGCCAGATAACACTTTTATCATACTCCTCCAGCTTTGGTAAATTCAAGTGAAGAAGTCATTCAGTACGCGTCGATAAAAATATACAGGGTGGGCCATTAATAAGGGGACATAGAAGAGGAGTAACATCATTGGGAGGAAATATGAAGATATAGCTAAATATATCTTCGTAAAATATTTCTGTGGAAAAAGATACAAGGTGTCAAAGTTGAAATATTTTTATTTGTGTTTTCTTTTTTTGTATTAACGCAAGTATCTCTCAACTGATTGTCACCAAATTTGGTAGAGAAATATTTTTTGAGAAAAATAAAAATAATTTAAGTATTAAATCAGTTTTGCTAATAAAGGGCGCCGCACTAACAATAGCTAATGATGAATTTTTCTCTTATTTCGTGTTGACAAAACATTTTGATTCGGTTGACTACAAAATTGTATCCGAACATCATTTCTACGTAAAACATAGAACTCTACACTTGGTAGAGTAGAACTTAATAATTTCTACCAATTTCGAAAAAACTGCCATAAAGGTTTCTGCTTATACGCGACTTCAAAAATGGTATTGAAATTAAATTCAAAAAAATTAGTAGGTATCAATTAGTCGTTTACTTTTTTTAAATGTCCAGAGTAACTATGAAAAAAAACTCATATTTGAAAAAAAAAAATATCTACATTTTTACTTTTATTGACAAAAATAACAACAGAGCAGTAAAAACAACTTAGCCCTTGAGCAAAGTCTCTCTACTTCTACATGTCTTAATTAATTAAACTAATTATTACAGCTAATTACAGAAAATTTTCAATTTGGCAATTTTCTAATGCTCCTAAGAGATTTCCTCACGTCGAAAAATACATTTGGTTGTTTTAGATCAGTTCTCTGGAAAACGGTAGGAATTTCGTTAACAAAAAATAAGATAGAAATTGTCATCATCTGGCAATGGTCTATCTGTTTTAATAGGTACCTACTACATAAATTATGATTGCTTTTCTTAAAATATGTTTCCCTACCAAACTTGATGACAATCGGTTGAGCGATCCTAGTTATTAAAAAAAAAACGAAAAAAATTATGTAAACCTGTATCTTTTTCCACAGCAACATTTTAGTAAGGCATATTTAGCTATATCTTCATATTTTGCTCCAAAACTGTCATTCCTACTCTGGCACATTATTAATGGTTCACCTTATATAATACTTAAAATAATAAATAAATTTTGAAACACATTCTTTTCTGATGAGGCCTGTAAAGTTCACAAATGATTTTTGCTAAAAACATTAGAGCATGTAAATTTATTTAAATTTGCATGCGCAAATGTTAAATTATTTGAATTTTTAAATTAATTTAAATTTAATTTTAATTTAAAAATTACTCTTCAAAAATACTACAGAATAATATTTATTTCACACCATCACAAAATTATACTTAAATCAAACATGAAAAAAGATACTTGGTGTTTTAGAATTTTTACTAATGAATTTTTCGCAAAATAATAATGCATCTTATGCAGTAAGAGAAGCGCCCACACGATAATCTGCAGTTCTATATGTCTCTTTATAGAAGTAGGTATGTCGAATTCATTTGAATTGTCTTAATATGTTTAAAGGTTTAACAATCTTATTTTTCTGTTGTTTTTTTTTAATTAATTTACAGTTCATATTCTTACTTCTCTAAAGTAATAAAATAAACTGCTTATGTTTCAAACTTTATGATCTGTGGTTTGAATATAAATATATTGCCACAATCTTATTATTTAGGCAGGTATATGAAAAAGGGTCACGCGGCCACGCCCTCGAAACGCCTTCGCAGTTTTTTGCAGATTAAAATATTATAGTAGCGCTTTATTTCCTTCGTTTGAATAAATGCGTATTGTTACACAATACGACATCTAACAGGAATTATGATAACTATTTAGGTCTTTATTAAGGATTGACTCTCTTGGTGTAAATACTCAAGGTTACTACCTACACTAGGACGTTTTCGGATATTATTGAAAAACTTTCCTGTCTTTTGAGCCCGTCCTTCGATATTAGAAAATGTTTCTCTATGGAGAATCACTCGATTTGGATATCTCCTACGATATTTCTCCACACTTCTTCTACAGTTTCCATCACAGAACCCTAGTACAAGTAACGTGTCAACTTGCTCGCTGAATGTAAATTTTCCAGTCATTTTCAACAACAAAGAATAGCAGAAATAAAATAGTTTATTACTAACTTTAAGTTTGACATAATTTTAGAGGTGACTAACCCTCAATGAACACCTTGTAGTGCTTCAATTTACTTATAAACCTATCATGTCCAAATTTGGCTATTTAATTCAGAGATTTATTTTTTTCGAAATATTTGACCCCACTGTGAAGACCTGTAACACCCTGTAAAATATTATTTCTGAAGCCTTTTAGTCCGCTACAAGCATACTGAATTTACCAGCTAAAGATTGATTTATAGTTATATCTCAATCGCCGCGTTCTAATAATAACCAACTATGTGATTATTTCATTAAAAGCATACCAAAAAGTTATTTAATAACATACAAATTAGCAGAGGAATTGCTGTTTGAACAATGAAGTATAGAAGCCGTGCTATTAATAGTTGATATATTAACCATTCCAAGATTTGCATATTCTAAGCAAACCGATTTCGGCGGTATTTCCAATAGCACCAGCAAATTTATCATTTACGTTAGAGGGCCAATATTCCATTCATACAATGTGAGGAAACTACATGCAAAGCTCCGCTCTAATTTCTCGCATAGTTTAGACAGTAGTTGCACAGCAGTTCCAATTTCATTAGCATGGGTATCTTTATTGCAATTAAGCCTTGCATAAACTGTCGGGCTGTACTCTAGGAAGTATTTAATTTAGTCATAATGAACTGCAGTCGCCCACGCTTTATTTAGTTGTGATGCATGGTACTGGCAATACATGAACGATATAATATTAAATGTTTTATGATATAGGGAAAAGTAGAAGAAATATCAAGGAATAACGTATGATCGTTCTTCCGTATTTTTAATTTGGGCGCCGATATTTTGAGATACACACTGCAAAAAATAGTTCTAGCGCAAATGAGGGTTCAGGATGTGTAAAATTTCCGTGCTTATAGTTCAACACACCCTGGGATTTTACACAAAGTGTAAGCTGATACAAAACTTATCCAAAAAAAGTTTTTGAATGTACTGTACGGCATAGAAACTGGTTCACTGTACAATCTGATTTACGCAAGGCAAGTGTAATAAATAATCAACGGACAAAAAATTAAAAAATAAATCCCAAGGACTGAAATAATTAAAATTTTATATCATCTGTTCTGCATTCTGTATCGTTTGACGCTACTGTTAATTAATAAAATCAATTTGTGGTCTTAATTAATACAACAATTTGACATACCTGATATTACCGTCGTGAAAACACATTTGGGTTCATCTTACCCACGAAGTAATACAAACGTTTCTGATTCTTGTCCGTAAGATCCCTGTATAATCAGATTACAGATAAAAAACACGTCGGCATTTTGGCAATTGTTATTATGGGACTAAAAAGTCAAACATGCAAACTTAAATTAGCTGCATTTTTTATTAGATCGTCATCAAAAAGGTGTTTTCGAAGACAATGAGCGATTCAGAAAAAATTATTTATTCCTCTCCTCAACTGAGAGGAGCCGCTGAAAGTTTGGAAAGTTTTCAACAGTTGATGCTCGCAAAAAAGTGTTCAGAAAGCTAGTTCTGAAATTATTGTGCTATAGTCTGTTTAGAAATGAGAGTAATAAAAGTTTATTATATATGCAAATCGTAAATAAATGTAGTACTGGTGCTTATATTCAATATTTTTATATTATGTATTATCGGTATAGATGAGGTATACTTTTAAAAAAACTTTGTGTGATTGAACCGTACTAAATTGTAGCAGGTAGCTAAAATTTAATCCCCGACAATCCGTCTTTGTCTATGCCGCTTCAATTTCTCGGTCCATTTCTCTTATAAGTAAACAATATAAAAACAGCATTTCAAAACATGAGGCTACTTTAATCATCATAACCGGGTTAAGAGAGATTTTAGTAATTCAAATAAAATTATGCAATATTATTATCAAAATAATTATTTAAATTTAATGAATAGACTTTTATTTCATACAAAAATATATGTATTTTGAAAATTCAAATTATGGTGAGTAAATGTAGTGTTGCATAAATGTACAATAAAGAAAATAAAAAAGTAGGTATATTAAAATTCATCCTCTGAATATTCTGATGAATTATCTTCGTCTCCTAGATAGGTTCCACAGTAACGTCAATTAAATTATCGATTTCCCACATTTTCTCCTCTTCTTTTTGTACATGATGTATACATCTTTGCCAGTTATCTGCAATTACTCGTTCCAAGGAATTTTTTAACAAAATTTTCACGTCACTTAATTTAAACGTCGTATTATTTCGCGCTACATCTCCTTTTACCTGCGCCCAGACTAATTCGATTGGGTTAAGTTCACAGTGATAAGGTGGTAACCGTAGTACCGTTATTTGGCGATTTGTTGTCATTTCATCAATAACATATTTTTTCTGATCTTTATTAAGATTGACAAGTGTCAAAAGTTCCTTTTTCACCATATTTGTTTCAAAAGAAATGTTTTTTCCGGATAACCACTGAATTATATCGGCTTTCCTCCAAGCAGTCGTAGACATCCGTTCGGTCTGCCGTGAATGGTAACTGGCATTATCCATGACAATTACAGACCCCGGAGTAATAAGATCCAACATCTGTGTAAAATACTCTACGAAAACATCTGGGTTCATGTCTTCGTAATAGTCACCTGTATTTTTAGATTCAGATAAAAATAAACCGCCATCTACAAAACCACTGGCACTACCTATATGTGTCACTATTAATCTTCGCCCTTTACCTGAAGGTGCCTTGAACCCTGTTGAAAGTCCATCCGAAAATGCTTGTCGAAAACTTTTTACATTTTTATCTTGCCATACTGTTGTTACAGTATATCCCTCGTTGGCCCAAGTTTGGTCTAGATAATAAATGTTCCTCCCTTCGTCACGGAATTTTTAAATTGATCTTAAGTAGGATCTTCGCCAACAAATAATTTCATCTTTATCGATAAGAACTGACTTCCTGTTCTGCTTTTCCCAGCTAAAATTCAGCTCTCGTAAGACGGCGCATAATTTGCTTCTACTGATTTTTGGCAAATCGTCCTCTGAAAGTTCATTTAAAATTTTGTTTACCGTTGGTATTTCTTTTTTAAAATAAAATTACGATAATTACCTGAAACGAAATATTACCACGTCCATGGCCGGTTCTTATGTCGGGGTTTTATTACTCTCTTTCATTTCTAAACAGACTATAATTATTTTTGTTTTCTTCCAACAATGTATTTTTTTGAGAGTTCTACTTATTTCTAGTTTTAAAATTAACATTTAGTGTTAATAGCGTTAACGGATAATCTAAATTAAAAAACTATTCTTAAATTGAACCAAGCGTACTTAATTTGAAGTGAAATTCCATATATCATGCGCGAATATGCTAACTAATTTTGAACGTTAATAATACATTTCAATTGCCTTGACAAATATGTACTAAATTGCAACAAAGCAGCATGTAATTGTGATATGTTTAACTATAATTTCAAACTAGCAAAATGATTCCTAAAGTTGCACAAAATTTTAGCTTAAAATTGTCGGATATGTATGGCATGAAATTCATTGGGATATATTTTCTGTTACAATAATTTGTTGCTCTGTTTACATAAATACTTCCGATCTACCAATTGTACATAATTTCTATTGTAATAATATCTCTACCCCTCATTCTAATCACGAGGATTAGCCCAGAAGTCGAAGACTTGTACGGGAGAGGCGCCGGCATATTATTATTAATCAGGCCGCATTTGGGCCCAGGAGCGATTTACGTCGGTAGGTCCTAACCACCATTCAGTGCAGAAATGATGGAAACCTAGAAAACTTCATTAATTAGGGGGGTAGTCAAATGTCAACCGGTATCAATCTCTCACATTGACACAAGCCGACATTATTCCACCCTACCATACCCGCAGAGAGGGTACCAATCCTTTCCACGAATACAGCTTATGTACGGTCTACCAGCTGCGGGGGTCGAACCCACAGCGATCTAGTCACCTCGATTCAAGTAACGACGCCTTAAGGCGGGGCTTTTGTAGAAAAGAAATTGCACAGCCTGAGTGAGCGAAATGGCGAATCAATGAGACCTATGAGACAGTATACAAACCGTATAGGCCCGAACCACGAGGTTCCCGTTCATTTTGGCACAGTATAGGGAGACCAGTAAAAACACTCGGGCCGAAATAATAAGCCGCGCATAGCAGCTCGCGCATCAATTTCAAGCTGCAGAGACCTCAGTTTACATCCAACTCTGGGAGTGCGAACATCGGTTATACAGAGCCGTATTAAAGCAATATTTTGAGTCTGATCGAGGAACGAGTCCCTGCGCAGCAGTTAGATGTTTAAACATATCATCTATAAAAAGTAATTTAAATTTCCTAAAGACATAAATAATAAGTAATCTATAATATACTGTACAAACCATAAATGATATTTTACTGCTATTGCCTTACCTATTAACTTATTTTTTAAGTATAACATTGGAATATAATTGCTTCTCATGAGAGTGAAGTTTAAAATATACATATTTATATTTTTCACAAATACAAATTTGTATTTTAGAGCAAAGTTCTGTACAGTGGCTTCTAATAGAGAAGATTTATTAGAAAAGCTGCTCAGGATTAGTAATAATTCATACAAACTATGTCAAATACATTTTGAAAATAATATGTTTTCTAGCGATTCGCGCAATAGATTACGCAAAGAGCCGTTCCAACGTTTCCTGCACAAGACGGCTCATCTTCAAATTATGTAGATGATACTATTTCTTGTAGTCACTAGAATGAGAGTAAGTGTCAAAACAAAATGATAAAATATAATTTTTTTCCAAATATACATTTTACTGCACTTTTATCTCCAATTTAACAATTTTCAAAGTTAAGTAAACATAATTTTTCTGTTCTGAAAAATACTTGTCTTCTGGTTTACGTAGATCATTTAAGACAAACAAAAATCATAATAACAAAAAAGGAAATAAATAAATAAAAATGTTTTGTAGTGCAATAATATATATTTTAAACTCTTTTTTTTAAAGAGTCCAAAGAAGTAAATCGAATTTTCACACTATATGTTAGTAGCAGTAAATGGTAGTATATAATACATGTTGAATTACACATTTATAACTGTATAATGAATTATTACATGTTATTACATAACGTAAACTTTCATGTGGAATAACTACGCTTTCACGCACAAATTAAATATTCTTATACCGGTCCTGATCACCGATCCTGTAAATTTCATCGGATGCGCTATCTTACTCACATTTCTAGGTCACCGCAGAGAACTAAAGGCAGTTCAAAGTGCCGACAATGGAGTGAAACTGCTGGTCTACCTATGCTGTGATTTTGGCGTACATAAAAATGGAAGCCGTGATATATGTTATGAATTTACTCGAGGACACAAAATGTAAAATTAGCAATAAATATTATTCTGAAAGTGAAGGACAAGTTGTCCTATATGTCCTGGCTAGTGAGTGAAGTAATATGGTGGCTGTGGCTGTGATAATTTTGCCATAATTGCGACATATTGGCGTAGTATCTAACTGTGTGGCTAAAATTGAGGTATTTTAGCATTTATTTTAATTATTCTTGTGATTTTATGAGCAATGAAAATTATCTCACGCACTGGCGGGAACCTTTGTGAATACGTTGATATATAATAATAATAACCAATTATTTCAATTTCCTTGGAGTTCTGTGTCCTCGCTTGAAGCCCTGCTAGACGGTAAAAATATGTATACAAAATCTCAGCCTTAAACCGCGCGACCACTGACCCATCCAAAGTTTTGTATAATTTACAGTTATATCTTTAGATAGATTAATTTTTATTTTATTTGTTTATTCAATCCAACTTTGTTATGGTGTTGTTAATTAATATACCATACCTTGGTATCAAAGAGCATGCATATGATTTCATTAATGGAAATTGTAGAAAAATAGATTTAAATTAGCTTAAATATCTTTACAATACAGTAAACAAATATACTTATAAGTAATATTTTTAAGGATTATGTATTTTTCTATATATATTTCAATAGCACATTCTACTGCGAACAATTTTTTTAGAAAATTGCCTCCCTGCCTTTTGGTGCTCAGGTTCCGATTGAAATACTCGTATTCTTATATATTAAAATCCGTTGTTTTTTCTCGCTCCCACCGGAGGCGCGAAAAAGTGGCATTTTGCCGCCACAAAGGCTTTTTTCGCGAGCCCCGCGGCGGCGGGTCCGGGTGCGCGGGGTCGAGTTCGGTCCTTCGGTTGTCCGGTAGGCGTATTTTGGTGGGTTCTTTTTACTTTTTTCGGGGCGAATTTTGCGTTTTTCCGGAGGTCCGCGGACGCCGGTTTGCGATTTTCGCGAGGAAACGAGACAAAAGTGAGATGGATATAGCGCAGGAGGAGCTTATCGGCAGGGAATCGGAGAAACGTCAGTTGTTCAGTATGAAACATATTTAGACGTCAAACTATTTCGGATTCGATATTTTCGTATTTTCCCGCATTGCTTTCCACGAAGCCATATTCGAAACGTAAACTTTGAACCTTCTACAATATCCCGCGTGCCTCAGATCCGGGTTTAAAATTCGATTTTATAGCGAAAATATAGAAAATTTGGTAGACTCCACTCCGCTGGGAGCGCAACCTTCAGAAACGTCAAACGACGAGTGGTGACAGTTCAGATTAAAACATATGAAATTTCGCTAAATGGGCCGATCGGAGCCCCCCGAAGGCCGAAAACGGTAAATTTGAAGTCTCTAGATACTTTCTGTTATGCGAGCGCTGGGTTTTGAGGTCGTTTTTGTATCGAAATTTGCATAAATCCAAGACCGAGACGGGGTAACAGTGACGTCAGCAATGTGGCGCTCTTCACATTTTTCGAGGCGCTTCACGTATATACAGTGCGACTCAAAAAAGCTCGATGTACGGGGTGTTCCGATAAAAATTGACGAGAAAAAAATAAAAATTACAGATTCGAGGAAATTTTCGGTTTTTTCGCTTCGGAGGGGTCGTCTGACGTGAGAAAAACCGTTTTATATACAAAGTGTCGGAAAAATGTCGAACGCTAAAAAATTTTCAAAATTAAGGGAACTGAAATTTTTTTTTTTACGAAACTTCAGTCGGGGGTCTCTTACCGCACTAATTATCGAAAAAAATACGGGGTGTTTAAAAAAACCGAACCCTTATCTAAAAATCCTCAAAATTCGTGGATTTAAAATTTTTTTTTTTCTGAAACTCTTCGCGATAGTCTGCAGAAAAACTATACTAATTAAAAATACACGGGGTTTAAAAAAACCGAACCATTCTCTTTAAATCCTCAAAATTCGTGGATTTAAAAATTCCTTTTTTTCTGAAACTCTTCGCGATAGTCTGCAGAAAAACTATACTAATTAAAAAATACAGGGAATTCGTGGAATTGAAAAATTTTTTGGTAGACACTTCGCGATAGGCTGTTAAAAAAATATATATTAATGAAAATATCCAGTGTTTAAGAAAACCGAAACATTCTCTAAAAATCCTCAAAATTCGTGGAATTAATATTTCTTTTTGTAGCCACCTTTCACAATAGGCTGTAAAAAAAACTGTAATAATGAAAAAATACAGGGTCTTTAACAAAACCAAACCATTCTCTAAGAATCCTCACAATTCATGGAATATTTTTAATGAAACATTTCACAATGGTCTGTAAGAAAACTATAATAATTCAAAAACTACTGGGTGTTTACAAAAAACCGAACCATTCCCTAAAAATCCTCAAAATTTATGGAATTAATATTTTTTATGACACCTTTTACAATAGGCTGCAAAAAAACTACCCTAATTAAAAAAATGCAGGATGTTTTAGAAAACCCAACCATTCTCTAAAAATCTTCAAAATTCGTGGAATTAATATTTCTTCTTTTAGACACCTTTCACAATAGACTGTAAAAAAAACTGTAATAATGAAAAAATACTGGGTGTTTAAAAATGCCGAACCATTCTCTTGAAATCCTCGAAATTCATGGAATTAAAATTTTTTTGTTATAAAACTTTTCACAATAGGCTGCAAAAAAACTACCCTAATGAAAAAATGCAGTGTTTAAGAAAACCGAACCATTCTCTAAAAATCCTCAAAATTCGTGGTATTAAAAATTTTCTTTCAATAAAACTTTTCGCAGAAATACTATACTTTTAAAAAATACAGGATGTTTAAAAACATCGAACCATTCCCTAAAAATCATCACAATTTAAGGAATTAATATATTTTTTTTATAGACACCTTTCACAATAGACTGTAAAAAAATTGTAACAATGAAATAATATAGGGTGTTCAAAAAAACCGAACCATTGTCTAATAATCCTCAAAATTCATGGAATTAATTTTTTTTTTTATAAAACTTATCGCAATAGTCTGCAGAAAAACTATACTAATAAAAAAATATTGGGTGTTTAAAAAAACAAAACCATTCTCTAAAAATCCTCAAAATTCATGGATTTAAATTTTTTTTTCTGAAATTTCGCAATAGTCTGCAGAAAAACTATACTAATGAAAAAATACAGGGGGTTTAAAAAAATCAAACCATTCTCTAAAAGTCCTGAAAATTCCTGGAATTAAAAAATTTTTTTGATGAGACATTTTACATATTCTAAAGGATGATATTTCTCGCAATAGGCTGTAGAAAAACTATACTAATTAAAAAATACTGAGTGTTTAAAAAAACCGAACCATTTTCTAAAAATTCTCAAAATTCAGGATAAAAAAAAATTTTTTGTTGAAATTTTCAAAAGCAAATAAATACGTCGATTCAACTTTTCAATTAAATTAAAAAAGCATGATAGACAGGGTGTATATAAATACACAAGAGAAAAATAAAAATTACTAATTAGACGAAATTTTCGGTTTCGTCGTTTCGGAACTGTTATCGAACGTGAGAAAATCTGTTTCGTATACATAGTGTTGAAAAAATGTGGACTATTAAAAGAACCTCAAAATTACAGGAAGTAAAACATTGATTTCGATGGAACTAACAGGCTCCGTTCCCTAAATACCCCCAAAATTGATGGAATTAAAAGCAGTTTTTTAATTAAACTCATCAATAAAGAACACCCAATTTAACTTTTAAAATACAGGTTATTGAAAATAGTGTAACCGTACTAGAGAAAAATATAAAATAACGAAATTTAAGGGTGTTTAAAAAAACCAAATTATTCTGTACAGAATTCATGGAATCAAAACAAAATTATGAAATTTCCAGCATTACAAAAAAAAAACACTCAATTCAACTTTTAAAATACAACATGGTGTTGTTAGTCAGAATAACTTTGATGGACTCTATTTTATGAAAAATAAAAAACTTTAAAAATTTATATATAAGGTGTTTGCGAATTTTGTAACATCGAAGCAATTTTCAAGATTTTTTTCTATTTCAGTTACAGACATCTATGAAAATGTTTTACGTTTTATTATTCCCATTAGTCAAAGTATTTAAGTATTTTATTTACGTTTCTGGATGGCTTCTTCATCGTTATATTGTAGGTAGGTACATCAAATGTAAGTAATTTTTGGCACCTATTTAATTTTTCAACACATTTGTCGGGTACATTTAATTATGTTTTTTTCTTATTTTAATACCACATACTCTTTACCAAAATAAACCTTTAAAATGACGTATATGCTCTCAATTACAAACAAAATTTAATTCAAATTTCAGCAGATAAATAATTCCATCTTAAATTTTAAACAATTTTTTTTAACTTATAATACTATCATATAATTCTAATTTTATATAAATTATGATAATAGACTCCCTACATTTATTTTCACCTTTACTAAAAACCTCTAAATATAAATAAATACCTACTATCATACAATTCACATTTTATTTTATATAATGACCCCCTACAGCCCAATATCCAATATCCAATCCAAAGCAATATCCAATATATCATCCATCATATTATTATTATTATTATGGGAAACATAAATTTCTCTTCTCTTTAAACAAAATATATGATTCTGTGATAACCTACTCCATTTAAATTAATATTTCAAACACGAAAAGATTACACGGTCTACGTTTTACGTATCATGATTAGTGTTGGGAAAAACCGAGTTATTTCAATAACCAAATACTAAGTTTTATAAGTGATTTCAAAAACCGATTGATAACTCGAGTGATGGTCACTTGAATTCTCATCAGCTGACATATTCCTATTTTTGGATTTTACCTATATATAAATGTTTTATTTTAAATATATACTTTTTATATGGGTGTATTTGTATATTTAAAATAAAACAATATAAATCTTAGATATATAACAATATATGTTGCATTACATGATGCAATTAGAGAGTTAGGTATATAAAAAAATATTAATTAATTTTTCAAAAATTGTGTTAAGACTGTCCTGCATTCCTTCAACACAAATTTTTATTATGATCTATGGCTACGACGAGTGCGTTATACGAATTACGAGTATGATATGGTCATTTCTATGGTCGATGTTTCGTTGCTTATTACAAACCTCGAGCGCGAATACACAAACTGTAAGTGGAATGTAGGGTTGCCACCTGTTCCTTACTTCGGAAGAACAGTCCCTACTGCAGCCTCTGTGTCCTTCCGTCTTTACTTTTTCTAGAAATGTCATTAGTTGAAGGAAATTATTGAATTCATATTAAAATATAATTATCGGGACACAGACTGAATATGTAAAAAAAAAATAATTCAAATACAACGTAAATTTATGTATGCAACCCGTTGCTATTTGACAAGGCAAAGAATATCCTTGCTTGAGAATTTAAAAACATAAGATTGTCCTTACTTGCGCTTATGAAATGGTGGCAAACCTACTTCGCGAACAGTTAAAAACGTCAAATAAATAATTCGTTACTCATATAACTGATAACCGAGTGATTTCGGTTATTGTAATAACCGAATAATCGACTATTTTTCATTCGAGTGTTATCAACACTAATCACGATAATCCACAATCGACTTAAGGTGAACCCGCAACAAAATTTTTCGTGTTTTGCTTTTTGAATTATGATATTCTGTTGAAGATACAAAATTTAAAATAGTATTGACGGGATAAAGCTGAACATTTTCAACTTTTTACAGTAAAAATTTTTTTGTTTACGTTTACACCGAATTTATGTTATGTTTGAAAAATTATTTCAGTTATAGTCACATTTACCCAAAAGAGTAACTAAACGTAAAAATATTTATTTTGCACTTTCCCACCTTGATTTTTTTAATTCTGCATCAACAATACAATTTCACAACGCAAAAAGTAAAACGCGAATAGTTTCGTTGAGAACGCACCTTTAAACTTTCTGATATTCTATCTTTGATAACCTACAAAAACAAAAGCATATCTACAAATCAACAAATTATATTTTCACCACGCCATTTTTATATGTGCATTTTATTTTCGTGAATTTCCTTTCACGTAAATAAACTTGCAGATTTCATATAATTTAAATCCGTTTTTTTCAAAACGATTACATTAGACAGTAAGTACCTTCCATAATCATAAATTAATTTCCTTATTTAGGTACATTTCAAATTACTATATTTGCACATTTAATATGTTACATCATTTATTTATTTTTAGGTCAATTACAATGCCCCATAAAGGTAAAAAAAGATTGACTCAAGAAAAGGGAGTCGATATCAGAGGTCGGACCACAAAAAAAAAATATGTTCCTGTAAAGACTTCAACTGCTGTTTCCGAGTCTCCTTCACAAAGTGAAATAGTGGTACTACAAAATAATTCCATTAAACCAGCAGGTGAACCACTAATGAGAGGCACAAAACCAAACGAAACAGATGATATTCTCCTTGACTCCTTTTTAAGCAAAAAAGCTGGACCTTCCTCTTTCTTAGGTAAGTTTATTCATCTACATTTTTAACGACAAAAAAGTAAATGTATATATGTCTTTTGAAAGAACATAATCATATCTCTTCAATATAAAACTGACCGTTGCATCTCTAAAAACAAAATTTAAAAAGGTATACTGGTTGCCCTATTAAATTTGATAATACAAACTACCTGATAAGAATACAAAAGCGACATGAAAACAACGGCCAAAATTGGCAACCAAAATTCCGAAGATGTCTGAACATTCATGGATGTACGTCACTGGGTAAAATAATGGATATATTTAAGAAATAGTATGCAATGCACTAAATACTACAATATAACTGCACATGTATCTCTTATGAATCGGAAATTAATCACAAAAATTTAAAATTAATACAAATTACTTAAAACTTAACTTAACTTAAACTTAAAAGTAAAACCCATCGTATATAATATTTGCATAGTTTTTCAGTACTTTGAAGGGAAGTAGGTCGTGTGCCAGCTTCAAAATTTAAAGGGAGGTGTATTACGTAGAGGACTACTCATGAAAAAATTATCACCCTGGCTAGGAGATTACACCTTCAAAAAAAATTAAAATTGAACTTTTTAAAAATATTTCACTACTTTCAAGGCGAAGCAGGTCCTGTGCCAGCTTCTAAACTTAAGAGGAGGTGTCTTACGTAGAGGACTACTTCCCATGAATAAATCATCACCCTGGCTAGGGGATTACACCTTAAAAAAAAAAAATTGAATTTTTTAAAAATATTTCGCCATTTTCAAGGCGAGGCAGATCGTGTGTCAGCTTCAAAATTTAAGGGAAGGTATCTTACGTAGATGACTACTTCTCATGAAAAAATTATCTCTCTGGCTAAGGGATTACACCTTCAAAAAAAATTAAAATTAAACTTTTTAAAAATATTTTACTACTTTCAAGGTGAAGCAAGTTGTGTGCCATCTTCAAAATTTAAGGGGAGGTGTCTTATATACATGACTACTTCCCATAAATAAATCATCCCCCATGGCTAGGGGATTACACCTTAAAAAAAATAAAAATTGAATTTTTTAAAAATATTTCACCATTTTCAAGGTGAAGCCATTATTATTCATCATTATATCCATTATTTTACCCAGTGACGTACGTTCATGAATATTCGGACATCTTCGGAATTTTGGCTGCCAATTTTGATCGCTGTTTTCACGCCGGTGTATACAAATACTTACTTTACATGATATAGTTAGATAAAATAATATTATAAATATATCAGTCATTTAACTGTGAAAAACTATTGTAAGTTTCTTTATGTAATTAGGTACATACCTAAATATACAGACGGTATCTTAGAAAAACAAGCCAGCATTATATTTAAAAAAAAATTTTATTTCAATAATTTAAAATAAAATGAAGGCAAAATGATATTTTTTTATCACAAATTGTTCTTTAATACATTTCCTATATTAATTATTTTTGTATAAAAATGTTTTTGCAATCCACCTAATGATAGAAAAACACAAGTACCTAGGTTTGTATCTATAGGTTATTTTTTATCTATAAGTGACAATACACGTATAAATACAGAGTAAATCAATTTTTAGTTAACAAATTTAAAAAGTGATTAAAATTTCAAAAAATAATGTTACAAATATTCCTATTTTGATATCATTAATAAATTCTTTGTAAAAAAATTATAGATTTATTCAATAAAATATATTTTTTTTACAAAATAATTTTATACACATATTTTTACAAAGTAGAACCGTGAATGAAGAAATATTTACTATGATTTATTAAGGACAACAAAGTACCTTACATTTTGGGTTACCTGGGTACTATTTATTAATAATTGTATTGTCATCAGTCCTTGACCCCTGTGCAAATTTTCAAGCTGATCAGACTTCTTGAAATTGGTGAAAATTACGCTGAAAGATTCCGTTACATACATACATACATACATACATACATACAGGTGAAGCTAATATAAGCGTGTTAAAAAAGATCCTCTGTTATTTCAAAAATTTAAAAATGAAATAAAGGCAAAATGATACTTATTTATCACAAAATTGTTCTTTTATATATTTAGTATATTAATTATTTTTGTGTAAAAATATTTCTGCAATCCACTTAATAATAGAAAAACATAAGTACCTAAGTTTGTATTTATAGGTTATTTTTTATCTACAATCGACAATACTATATGTATAGTATACAGAGTAAATTAAATTTTAGTTAACAAACTTTAAAGGTGATTAGAATTTTGAAAAATAATGTTTGTTTATTATATTATGTTCATTATTTTGGAACTATAAAAGAGATATGAGGTGTTAAATAAAAAAAAAGATTTTTATATATAATTACCAAGGCAGTAAAATATATATGAACTATATTTGGCAGACAAAGTACCTAAATAATAATAAGGTCTAATAAAATGTGTCCATATGTATTATTTTACTACTAATAAAATCAAAAATATTTTTATTATAAATAACAAAAACATTTTAGCACCTGCATTAACACGAACCATTTCAACTGATTCGGAAAATGAATTACCTCAACCTATGGTTGTAGAAGTTATGATTCATACAACCGCTAATGGTGACGTTGAGCAAAACTTCCCGGGAACTTCATCAACACAGGATGTTATAGACGTTCGTAAGTATTTTCTATTATTATTAGCAATCATTTTTTTTAATAATGTTGTTCAAATTATACGCTATTGAATAAACTAAATAAAAATAACTAACATTTTTTAGTTATTAATTTAATTGGTTAAATTAAAAAAAAAAGATGTTTTATATATAATTACTGAGGCAGTAAAGATATATGAACTATATTTGGCAGACAGAGTACCTAAATAAGGTGTCATAAAATGTGTCCATATATGTATATCAAACACTTTTAACAACCAGTAGCAAAAATATACACAGCTCGCGACTAATTTATAAACAAATAGTCCATTGAAATGTTACATTATTTTGGCCTTAACGTGTATTTTTTAAAGTACGCAATTTTATTGTTTGGATGTGAAGGGGGGATCAAAAAAAGGTTAACTTGAAGTTTGTGGGGTCACAACCCTCAAGGTTTGGTCGCCAACTTGGAAAAAGGGGTGAAATTGTTTTTAGCATTTATCAAGTAAACTATTGGTCATACAAAAATTTTGTAAAAACATTTTTTATTGCTAATTAAATCCTCTACGATTTTAGTCCAGTAACTTTTGGTTGTAAAATCACAAATAACAAAGATATTAAAGAAAAACCATCAAAATTTTTGGACAAATTTTCTTTTGGACGCCATAATTTATTTATTTTTTTATTTATGAAAAAATTACGTCAGAGCATTTTTATAGAGTGGTTTTCAACGGAGAATTTTTATTATATACTTTTTTTATTATATTCATTAGGTTGGGTTTTACAGCGCTGTGAAGAAAGCACTAATTTTTTCTATAGTTCATTGAAACGTTACATTTAGGGTTGCATTTTTTAGAAGACGCATGTTTATTGTTTATATGAGGAGGGGGTCAAAAAAAACAACTTGAAATTTGTGGGGTCGCAACCATCCAACTTCGGCCACCATCTTGGAAAAAACGGGGTTAATTGTTTTTAACATTTATCAAGTAAACTATTGATCATACAAAATTTTTTTAAAAACATTTTTTATTGCAAATTGAATCCTCTACAATTTTAGTCCAGTAACTTTTTGTTGTAAAATCAAAAATAACAAAGATATTAAAGAAAAATATTCCAAATTCTGATTTATTTTTTATTTAAAAAAAAAGACATCAGAGCATAACGATATTGAAAACCATTATAAAAATAATTAAAAACTATGCCATATCATTGATATAAATGTATACTTATCAGTAGGGAAAATTAGTGTTCACTTCACAGCGCTATAAAATCAAACCAAACGAATATAATAAAAAAAATATATAATAAAAATTCTTCGTTGAAAATCACTCTACAAAAATGCTCTGATGTCATTTTTTTTAAAAATAAGGAATAAATAAATTATGGCATCCAAAAGAAAATTTGTACAAATTTTTTTATTGTATTTCTTTAATATCTTTGTTATTTTTGATTTTACAACAAAAAGTTACTGAACTAAAATTGTAGAGGATTCAATTTGCAATAAAAAATGTTTTTACAAAATTTTTGTATGACCAATAGTTTACTTGATAAATGCTAAAAACAATTTAACCCCCTTTTTCCAAGATGGCGGTCGAAGTTGGAGGATTGCGACCCCACAAACTTTAAGTGAAGCTTTTTTTGATCCCCCCCCCTCCCTCACATCTAAACAATAAAACTATGTCCTCTAAAAAATGCAACCCCAAATGTAACTTTTCAATGGACTATAGGGAAAATTACTGTCACTTCACAGCGCTATAACATCCAAACTAATGAATATAATAAAAAAAGTATATAATAAAAATTCTTCGTTGAAAATCACTCTACAAAAATGCTCTGATGTCATTTTTTTTTAAATTAGAAAATAAATAAATTATGGCGTTACAAAGAAAATTTGTACAAAAATTTTGATTGTTTTTCTTTAATATCTTTGTTATTTTTGATTTTACAACAAAAAGTTACTGGACTAAAATCGTAAAATAAAAAATGTTTTCACAAAATTTTTGTATTTAAAAATTATAGAATTTATCCAGTTTAATTGAGTATTTTGCCACACTTTTGAAAAAATATAAATAATTGAATAAACACTTCTGCCAAAAGGATTAATCAAGATAATAAGTTTGTCTAAATAAAAAATCTCACACTGAAAGAGCAGCTAGGTAAAAGGGTGTCCAAATCAAAATTTTATTTTCAATTCTTTTAAATAATTTTTGAAGTTATTGATAAATTTAAACAAAATTTGGTGTACCAAGATTTTTTCAAACGAAAAATTCACGTTTTCTCATAATTTTGGTATACTTTAGAGAGGACATTACTTATGCCATTTCCTTGAATTTTTATAGCTCATAATTTTTTTTTACACATTGAGACTTAGTTTCTAAAAACAAATTTTCTTTTTCAGTCAGTTTTACATTAAAAAGTTATACCTGTTTAGTGTCGCTAGAAATTACCAGTTTTGAATATAGTCATTTCAATTGTTTAATGTAATTTTAACTGCACAGGGTACGTAAGTAACTAGATAAAAAACGTCAGAATAAAACAATTAACCAAAATATGTCTTGATTAAATTGCACTCACCGAGACACAAAGTATTTCATGTGAATCATTTTTTCGCAAGAAATTGGAAAAAATAAATTCTACATAAAATATCCCGTATCTCGATAAGGAGTGATATTTTACCAAGACATGTTTTGTTCAATTATTTTACTTTAACGTCTTCTATCTACAGTTGGCCCATTTATTACATATCTCCCTATGCAGTTGACATCACATTGAATAATTTAAATGCCAATATCTCGAAAACGATAGTTCCTAGCGTTTCTAAAAAGCTATAACTTTTTTATGTAAAAAAAATTGACTGAAAAAGATATTTTGCTATCAGAAGCTAAATTTAAATATTAAAGTAAATATTATGATTTATTAAGAACAACAAAGTATCTTACATTCTGGGTTATCTGGGTACTATACATTAGAAAAGATCCCCTGTTATTTCAAAAATTTAAAAATGAAATGAAGGCAAAATTATATTTTTTTAATTGTTCTTTAATCCATTTATTATATTAATTATCTTTGTATGAAAATATTTTTGGAATCCACTTAATGATAAAAAAACACAAGGACCTAGGTTTGTATCTATAGGTTATTTTTTATCTACATGTGACACTACTATACGTATAATATACAGAGTAAATCAAATTTTAGTTAACAAACTTGAAAGGTGATTAGAATTTCGAAAAATAATGTTAGTTTATTATATTATGTTCATTGTTCTGGAACTTTATAAAAGGGATATGAGGTGTTAAATTAAAAAAAAAGGATTTTTTTATATATAATTACCAAGGCAATAAAGATATATGAACTATATTTGGCAGACAAAGTACCTAAATAATAAGGTCTCATAAAATGTGTTCATATGTGTATATCAAATACTTTAAACAACCAGTAGCGAAAATATACACAGCTAGCGACTTTAATTTATAAACAAATAGTTCATTGAAATATTACATTATTTTGGTCTTACCGTGCATTTTGTAGAGGACGCAGTTTTATTGTTTAGATGTGAGGGAGGGGATCAAAAAAAGCTCAACTTGAACTTTGTGGAGTCGCAACCTTCCAACTTCGGCCGCCATTTTGGAAAAAGGGGGTAAAATTGTTTTTAGCATTTATCAGGTAAACTATTGGTCATATAAAAATTTTGTAAAAACATTTCTTATTGCAAATTGAATCCTCTACAATTTTAGTCCAGTAACTTTTTGTTGTAAAATCAAAAATAACAAAGATATTAAAGAAAAACAACCCAAATTCTGATTTATTTTTTATTTAAAAAAAATGACATCAAAGCATAACAATATTGAAATGTCTATAATAAAAAACATTATAAAAATAATTAGAAACTACGTCATATCATTGATAAAAATATATACTTATCAGTAGGAAAAGTTAGTGTTCACTTCACAGCGCTGTAAAATCCAAACTAATGAATATAATTAAAAAAGTATATAATAAAAATTCTTTATCGAAAACCACTCTACAAAAATGGTCTGATGTCATTTTTTTTTTAATTAGAAAATAAATAAATTATGGCGTTCCAAAAAAAATTTGTACAAATTTTTTGATTGTTTTTCTTTAATATCTTTGTTATTTTTAATTTTACAACAAAAAGATATTGGACTAAAATCGTAGAGGATTCAATTTGCAATAAAAAATGTTTTCACAAAATTTTTGTATGACCAATAGTTTACCTGATAAATGCTAAAACAATTTCACCCCCTTTTCCAAAATGGCGGCCGAAGTTGGAGGGTTGCGACCCCACAAACTTCAAGTTAAGCTTTTTTTGACTCCCCTCTCACATCTAAACAATAAAATTGCATCCTCTAAAAAATACAACCCCAAATGTAACTTTTCAATGGACTAAAACCTAATAAAAGTTATCAAAACCCAAGCAACTGTATTTTACGTAACAATTGACAAAATTACTACTGTTACAACAAACTCATTCATTCCAACAAATTCATACTTAACACTCTCATATGTTCTATCTATTACTGAAATTGTTTAATATAAACAGAAAATACATTTTTCTACATGCATATTGTAATTAAACGATTATTTTACTACCAATAAAATTAAAAATATTTTTATTATAATTAACAAAAACATTTTAGCACCTGCATTAGCACGAACCATTTCAAGTGATTCGGAAAATGAATTACCTGAACCTATGGTTGTAGAAGTTATGGTTCATACAACCGCTAATGGTGACGTTGAACAAAACTTCCCGGGAACTTCATCAACTACTATAATTCCTGCAAATCCAAATAACATTCCTATCAGAGCTTTAGCACAAGTATCGCAGGATGTTATAGACGTTGGTAGGTATTTTCTATAATTATTGGTAATCATTTTTTTCAATAACGTTGTTCCAATTATACGCTATTGAATAAATTAAATAAAAATAACTAACATTTTTTAGTTATTAATTTAATTCCATATTTTATTTTTAGATATGCATGTTGAAAATGATGAAATATTCCCCGAATTATCACCATCATTAGTTGATGATATACAAAATGAATTTACTGAAGTAACAGTGAATATTCAAAGACATCAAGCAAATCAAATAAATGCTGCCATTGCTGATGCACCTTTAAGAGAAAATATATTACAGGAAATACAACGTCTACGCAACGATGGAAATCACATACCCACATACCTCATGGCTAGCGAACGAATCGTAAGACAAGGTCCGTTTAATTTGGGCCCACTTGATCAGGTCTGTAGACATTGTTCTGCCTTATATTTTCATACCGAAATCACGGTTCATTATAACCAATACACAAAATGCTGTCACCGAGGTAATGTAGTTTTAGACAATTTTCCAAATATGCCTGACGTTTTAATAGCCCTCTTCCAAGGCTTTCATCCTCTGTCTAATTTGTTCAAAAGACATATATTATCTTATAATTATGCTTTTCAGTTTGTATCCTTAGAAGCAAACTTACGAAACTTACCCAGAAACAGAGCTCCACCAGTTTATTGTATAAAAGGGAAAGTTTACCATCACATATCCAATATAAATATTAACGAGACAATGCAGCGTTACGGACCCATTTATTTTTTAGATCCGGATGACGCTATTAATTCACGTGCACAAAACAACAATCAGATCTTGGACAGACAATTGATTGCTCTATTGGAACAATTACTACGTGAAATAAATCCTTATGCTAGGGCATATATGCATTTACGTGAACGATATCAATTAGAAGTAGACACAATCGAAAGATTACGTGCAGAAGCTTTACGTAACCATATCGATCCTCTCCCCTTACAAATGCCTACTGTCACATTGGAGTTATTAAATGTACGAGGAAGAAATAGAAGGCAATACGATTTGCCTAGAGTTGAAGAAGTTGCCGCCATATACAATTTATTGCCGGATACACCAGCAACTCCAAATATGCGTATTTACGTACGGGACGAACCCACCCGATTACAAAACATTTCTGAGGAAAGCGAACTTAACGATCCTTTAGTTTTTCCTCTACTGTTTCCTCACGGTGAACCAGGATGGTATATAGGAATTCCTCATCAAAACGATAACCGCAACGTAACTTTATGCGAGTATTATGCATATCGTTTTGGAATTAGAAACGATGATTCTAGATTTAAGTATGGAGGCAGACTGACACAACAAATTGCCGTTACCTCATATATTAAAATAGAAAATAACCGTCTTAAATATATTCTATGTAACCAAGAAAGATTACGGGCGACAGAATATGTTGGATTAGCCGATTACCTTCATCATAGAATTCAAGAAGGTAATGACGATGATGAAGCTGCAACATTAGGTAGAATGATTATTTTACCTTCCTCTTTTATCGGTTCGCCTCGCTATCAACAACAACTCTTTCAAGATGCCATGGCAGTTGTGGCTCGATTTGGTACGCCCAGTCTATTTATTACTATGACCACTAACGCAAACTGGCCAGAAATAATAGATAATATTCCCAGAGGTTCTACAGCAAGCGATCATCCCTCCTTAATAGATAGAGTATTTCAATGCAAATTAAATGAACTCATGGATGACTTGCTCAAAAGGCAAATTTTTGGTATACCTCTAGCCAATCTCTACGTCATAGAATTTCAAAAAAGAGGTTTGCCGCACTGTCACAATTTGTTGATATTGAGAGATGAGGACAAATTAACAAGTCCATATAAAATAGACGCTCTCATTAGCGCGGAAATACCAGATCCGCAAACCGAGCCAGAATTATATCAAATAGTTACGTCTTTTATGGTTCACGGACCATGTGGCCAATTAAACCCCGATTCTGTCTGTATGGTGAATGGCAAATGTTCCAAAAACTATCCTAAAGACTTTAACGAATTGACAGTAATATCAGATAACGGTCAAGTCATTTACAGGAGACGAAATGACGGTAGGACTATAACGATTAGAGCCAATGGTAGAAATTGTATTTTGGACAATCGCTGGATAGTTCCTTATAATCCATATATCCTACTAAAATATAAATGCCATATCAATGCAGAAGCTTGCGCCACTACGAATTGTGTCAAATATTTATATAAATACCTTTTTAAAGGAGTAGATATGGCTTTAGTTCGTATAAATGTAGAACATCAAGCAGACTACAATGAAGTGGAACACTATGTAAATGCCAGATATATGACTCCACCTGAAGCATGCTGGCACATTAATCAATTTGCTACGCACAAAAACACTCATGCCGTCTATCGACTTTGTGTGCATTTACCCCATAGGCAAATTGTTCGATTCCAGCCCGGATATGAAATACAAGCTTTACAAAATAACGAAAGCACACAGCTAACGGCATGGTTTACTCTTAACCAAAATGACGTGCAAGCACGACAATACCTCTATACTGATATTCCATATCATTATGTTTGGCAAAATGCAACCAAACGTTGGAAACGACGCCAAAGAGGCGCAGACAAAATTGTAGTTCGAATGTACTCCGTGAGTATACGCAACCAGGAATTATATTATCTGCGTTTGCTACTCCTGCACATTCCCGGAGCATGTTCATATGCAGAGCTGCGTACCTTCAACGGAATAACATACGATACATTCAAAGAATCCTGTCAGCATCGGAATTTATTAGCCGATGATACTGAATGGAAACGAACATTAAGAGAAGCTTGCTCAAGGGATATGCCGTATCAACTTAGAGACATGTTTGCATTTATAATAATTTTTTGTGATGTTTCAGATGCTCCGGCGCTTTGGGATGAATTCCAAGAGTATTTCATGGAAGATTTCAAGCGTCGCGGTCTTTCCGATGAGGAAGCTCTGCAACAGACACTAAGATGCATCCAAACCGTGTTATTACTAAACGGAACTAGATTGGCATCATACGGTTTACCCGAACCTAGAGAAATTATAATAGATTTCGATCCCGTAAACGTAGAAGCAGAGAGAATGCAAGGTCAAGAAATGTACGAAAATCTCAATCACGAACAAAGAGTTATTTGCAATGCAGTTATGGCTGCGGTTCGTAATGCCCACGAACCGAATCGTCTCTTCTTGATAAACGCTGCAGCTGGATCAGGCAAATCATATCTATTTCAAACCTTAATCTCAAAGCTTCGAGGTGAAGAATTACCCGTTTTAGTAGCCTGTCCCACCGGCATAGCTGCTTCGATTTTGAAAGGCGGTCGAACAATACATTCCACATTTAAATTGCCTTTCAATATAAATGAAACCACAACCTCCGGAATTGCTCCAACAACGGCAGAAGGTCGTTACATAGCCTCAATTAAACTCCTGATAATCGATGAAGTGTCCATGGTGACAAATCTAATTTTTAACATTATCGAAAGAGCACTGAGAGATATATGTGCCGACAACAGACCCTTCGGTAATAAAGTTGTCCTTTTAGGCGGAGATTTCAGACAAACCTTACCAGTTGTCATTGGAGGAAACAGATGTACAATAGTAAATGCCTGTATAAAAGGTAGCCGACATTGGCCCTTATTCATGAATTATGAATTACAGACAAACGTCAGAGCTATTCACAATGAAGAGTTTGCCAGATGGCTGCTCAATTTGGGCAACGGTACAATACAACCTCTACGGAGAAGTATGTACGGTAATATAATACAAATACCTTCAGACTGCTACGTTACTAATGTAGATGATCTAATCGAATTTTGCTTTAACGACCTAGATCCAAGGATAGCTATACGAAAAGCAATTTTAGTCCCTACAAATAACACCAGCCATTCTATTAACAAAAAAATTTTGCAAAAATTAGAGGGCTCCAGCAAAACCTATTGCAGTGTTGACGCCATCGATACTACCGATGATCCTGCAGCCGAAGTAGCCAATTACACCGTAGAATTTCTAAATTCCTTAACTCCAAGTGGACTTCCACCCCACAGATTGGAATTAAAAAAAGATGCAATTGTTATGCTACTACGAAATTTAAACCTTAAAAAAGGATTGTGCAATGGTACCAGATTAATCGTTCGTTTGTTGGGAAACCAATACATAGACGCAGAAAAAATCGACAGTAGCGGAAGACCTACCGGAGAACGAGTCTTTATTCCACGTATAGACCTAAAGACGGGAGGTGATGGTGTCTTACCATTTAAATTAAAAAGGAGACAATTTCCCATCCGCTTAGCTTATACTATGACCATTCACAAGTCACAAGGACAAACCTTTGAAAAAGTGGGTATTTTTCTGGATGAACCCGTATTTACCCACGGTCAACTTTATGTAGCTTTTTCAAGAGCTAAAAACTTGGAGGACGTTAAAATTTATATGTCAAAACGTCCGGAACAAGGTAAACTATTACCAAACAGTGAGAACGTATATACAAGGAATGTCGTATACAGAGAGGTACTGTAAATTATTTTCCTTATATATTTAACATTTTCTCTTTAATATTTTGGCACACATTTCTCTTATAAATTGCCAAAAATATATAAAATTGTTATTTCTCCTAATAACTACTCTTTTCTGATAATTATTCATATGTTAAACATTTTCTTATATTTCCCTAGGTCACAAAACACTATTTGGCTAATTGGCTATTATACCAATGCCATATTTTAGTAAATTACGACCTCTAGACTTGGAAATTAGGTACTACTTACGGTTCCTGAAAAACATATAAAATTATCAGAACTTACTTTATAGAGAAATATTGAATTGATACTAAATTATTCATTTTTCCATAATCTTTTATACAGAAACTATGTCCTATAAATTTGAAATGGACAATAAATCCCAAATGTATTAATGGCATTAAGGCCGCTATGCTTTCGAGCATAAATAATAACGCCAAGCCAATTACACAAGGAAAAATTTGTCCGCCTTTTCTATACGGTATTTTCTGTTAAATATTTTTTCTACTGTTTTCTAAAATTGTAGAAAAATTATATATATTATTTTCACTAAAAACTTTTTTTGAAACATTTTCCATCTAAATGAATATATTTACTAAATATTATTCATAGATCATGTTCACAAACCATGTCTTATAATTATTTTTACAAAATTGTTATTCTACTTAAATAATTTCTAATATTGTCATAAATATAAATCATTAATTATCAAAGTATCAACACTTTGGAATATCAATTTTTCTACATTAAAATATTTCATATATTTTTTGCATACTTTTTTTTACACAGAAATTATTCTCTATAGACTTAAAATAAGACGATGAATCCTCAGTACATTCCTGGCACTAAGGCATAATCATACACTGCCAATGTTTCACCAAAATTTAAGAAACTGGCACCTATGCTTTCGAGCTTAAATGATAAAGCCAAGCCGGTGACACAAGGAAAGATTCGCCCTTTGTTTCTATAAGATCTTTTCTGTACTTAATATTGTCATTTATTAATTATTTTTCATATTTTACAATTATACTTTCCATTTTTGATGTAGAAAAATTATGTTTTTATCTATCTTTCACTGAAATCTGCTTTGTAATATTGTTATTAATATAAACGAAGTATATCAACTCTAACTCAACATTTTCTCATCAAGAATTGTGTAATATTACGGACACATTCCTGTTCATCTCTATGCTGAATACCTTACATAATACAGTAAGCTATTATTTCATTTTTCTATTAATGTAACTTTTTATAACAATATTTAAAAAAATACTTTATTCTACATTTACCATATTACTTTCAGATCAAACAAACTATTTTAAGATCTCTTCTGGATACTATTTCAATCACAAAAATAAACAAAATCTACTCTTTCAGTGTGTACTCGCCAAGAATAATCGTATATTAACAAAAGGTATTTCTATTTATATTAAATTATTAATATCCATTCATACACCTTTATTGCAGATCCTATTACATTAGAAAATATGAACCAAACTGTCTATCCAAAATATACAGTGGAAACCATTTAACGCTACTGGAAATTCCTCACTTACAGTTGAGTTATTTCAAAGTATTGTAAATATCTTTTTTAAAACATTATTTTAAATTATTTCCACTTCTATTTCAGGCCATTACAGAAAAAAACATGAGTATGCTATAACATACAACAATATTCCAATAGAACCTGCTTTTTCGTGCCACACAAGAATATTATCATAAATATAAATCATTAATTATCAAAGTATCAACACTTTGGAATATACATTTTTCTACATTAAAATATTTCATATATTTTTTGCATACTTTTTTTTACACAGAAATTATTCTCTATAGACTTAAGATAAGACGATGACCTAAGTACATTCCTGGCACTAAGGCCTAATCATACACTGCCAATGTTTCACCAAAATTTAAGAAACTGGCACCTATGCTTTCGAGCTTAAATGATAAAGGCAAGCCAGTTACACAAGGAAAGATTCGCCCTTCGTTTCTATAAGATCTTTTCTGTATTTAATATTGTCATTTATTAATTATTTTTCATATTTTACAATTGTACTTTCCATTTTTGATGTAGAAAAATTATATTTTTATCTATCTTTCACTGAAATCTACTTTGTAATATTGTTATTTATATAAATGAAGTATATCAACTCTAACTCAACATTTTCTCATCAAGAATTGTAATATTACGGACACATTCCTGTTCATCTGTATGCTGAATACCTTACATAATACAGTAAGCTATTACTTCATTTTTCTATTAATATAACTTCTTATAACAAAATTTAAAAAAATATTTTATCTACATTTACTTTTAGATCAAGCAAACTATTTTAAAATCTCTTCTGGATACTACTTCAATCACAAAAATAAACAAAATCTACTCTTTCAGTGTGTACTCGCCAAGATTAGTCGTATATTAACAAAAGGTATTTCTATTTACCATTTACTATGCACTCATTCATTATTATTTTTTTATTACAGACCATCTATACTATATTTTTGAAAACGATAGGATTAAAAAAACCAATTCCATCATTTCATGTAACTAAAACTATATTAATCAATATTTCTTATTTATGTTAAATTATTAATATCCATTCATACACCTTTATTGCAGATCCTACATTACATTAGAAAATATTAACCATACTATCTATCCAAAATATACATTGGAAACCATTTAACGCTACTGGAAATTCCTCACTTGGAGTAAACTTATTTGAAAGTATTGTACATATCTTTTTAAAACATTATTTTCAATTATTTCCACTTCTATTTCAGGCCATTACAGAAGAAAACATGAGTATGCTATAACATACAACAATATTCCAATAGAACCTGCTTTTTTGTGCCACTCAAGAAAAACCCTAACCTAGCCTAGACTACCCTAACCCAATATAAAATCTGAAGGACTTCAATGATTCACGTTTTTTCCAATTCCTTATATACAGAAAATTGAAAAAGGTAATTCATTATTAAATTCTAATAATAATTTTTCATAAATTAAAAACAATTTTTCTCATTTTTTAAAGGTCACCAACATGAAACAAGAATGTCCACTAACACTTTACTATCAATATTATAAATTAGATTATTTACAAGAGCGACTGCCCAAAATATAACTAAAAATCACTATTAAAGTTTCAATTACTTTTATCTATGAAGAGGTAATATCTTTCAAGTTGTTTTGTCATCCCACATTCTCATTACATTTTATTTCCTCTTAGATTATCCCAGCACAACCCACAAAAAATTTCAAAACTATATTATGTATGTCAAAAATTATTTTAAAATTATGTAATACAAAACTATTGTTAATTTAATAATTTGTGAAAAAATGTGTATATTTCTGGATAAATAATTATAATACTTTTTCAAAACTTTCATAATATTTTCGTAAAATATTATGAAATAAAATGAATTTACTATTCTTCAAAATCATGCTACAATTTATCCAGAAATACAAACGATATAGACGAGGTTAAATTCATTACCACGATTATTTCTGTTATAATTTTCCAGATTACTATGCCATAATTTAAAATAACTGATCTTACTCCATGACCTATCACTCAAAATTAAATAAATCACTTATAAAAATAACTATTGAACTCCTTCAGAAACCTACTATTACCTAAGCGGTTTTATCTAACAGCCCTAAAACCATTAATAACACTAAGCAATATATAGAGCCCTGTAATTGTAATTATGGTCAAATATCTAAATCATGGCATAACAATCAAAGAAATTAAAGTAATTAAATAAAAACTTTAATTTTACATTTATTGTAGGTTTTATATGTATTTAAATTCTAATAATAATTTAATTTATTAATTGTAATATGTTCATTTTTTTACACTGTAAATGAATTATAATCTTATTTTATCAATTAATTGCATAATCAAATAAAATGTTCAATTTTACATTTATTGTAGGTTTTATATGTATTTAAATTCTAATAATAATTTAATTTATTAATTGTAATATATTCACTTTTTTACACTGTAAATGAATTATAATCTTATTCTATCAATTAATTGCATAATCAAATATAACGTTTAATTTTACATTTGTTGTAGATTTCATATGTATTTAAATTCTAATAACAATTTAATCATTATAACATGTTCATTATTTCATACTATAAATATATAACCTACCAATTTATTCTGTGATAAAATAATATATATATATATATGTACTTATTTAAATTTTAATAATAATTTACTGTAATTTTTATAATTTGTTAATTTCTTTAACACTCAATATATTATAATCTTAAAATAAATCTGTTTTCCTGCATTTATTTTTGTTTATTTAAATATTACATTTTAAAATATTTTCCCACTAATTTATGAAATAACTGAATTAAAAATTTATATTACAAAAAATTTTAAAAATAAAGTCTAACTGATACCCTACCTTTCTCAAAATTACAATGAACCAAATATCAGTAACATACAAATACTTAAATATTTTTAAAACTCTCCTACAGAAACTATTAACGCCCTCTATCTCAAAAAAGAGGAACTTCAGGACCTATGTTTATATGAACTTTTCATTGTATCTGGCTAAATTCACAATTGTATAAGGCCAATCAAAAAAGAAGAAGAACTTTTCATATTAAAATAAAATTATCGAATATCAAAGTACTGATCATTAAAACTGCAACACCCTGGATATATTTAATATATAATACTTTTTACAATGTTCTGTAGGACAAACCTTCATGAAAGTATAATTATTCCTTTCAAGAAACTTTTAACAATTGTCTATATGGAAACTATTTTAATAAACACAATACAGGGTGTTTAAGAAAACTGAACCAATATTGAAACTCCCAAAATTCATGGAATACAATTTTTTTTTTACGTCGGATAGGTTGTCGGATGTGCGAAAAACCGTTTTATATACAAAGTGTTGGAAAAATGTTGAACGTTAAAAAAATCTTAAAATTAAGAAAACTGACAATTTTTTTTTACTCAACTTCCATCGGGGGTCTCTTAACGCATTAATTATCGAAAAAATACAGGGTGGTTAAAAATACCGAACTATCCCAAAGAAAGGTCAAGTCGGCGATAGCCGACTTGCCACCTTTCTAGTTATATATTATGTTTTGTTCAAAATTTAGGTTTGCTATGAAAAATAACATATTGAGGGCAGCTTGATGAAATCCCTATTAAAATAAACAATGGAATCCAAAGTGCAATAAAAGTATGATTCCATTTAAAATAACGAAGTTAACAGCTATGACAGACATAATCGGAAGTACTTTGGAACTGTTTTCGTAAAAAAATTTGTAAACAACAATCTAGGTAGCCAAATTTTCGCTCTAAACTTATAATGAATTTGATGCTTGCATCACCTGTATATTATTAATTAAATAATTTGACTATATTTACCGTTCAAGAGAAATCTGAAAATAAATTACTTCCTTAGTGCAAAATAATGAAATATTCTGATCACTAACTGTTCATTTTTCTTATATCAACCTCTCAACATGGATTCATGAATTATCGATCAACTACGAGTAACCTAGCTGTATTCAGTCAGTTTCTATGTGAAACACTAGATGATAAAGGACAAGTTGATGCTATCTACACAGATTTTTGTAAAGCGTTCGATAAAATATGTCACACTGCACTACTTAAGAAATTCTCAGATTTAGGCTTTCATAGCAAATATTTGATACTTTTGAAATCTTATTTCAGTAATCGCAAGCAATTTGTTTGTTACAATGGTTTTTGCTCTGATATCTATATTGCAACAAGTGGTGTCCCTCAAGGATCCAATTTAGGACCTTTACTTTTTTTGATTTTCGTCAACGATTTATGCAATGTAATAGATTGTAACAAATTGATGTTTGCCGACGATCTGAAAATATATACTTCTATTGTTAATGTAGATGACTGTATTATGTTGCAAGAACAAATTGCTCTATTGGAAAATTGGTGCTTCAAAAATCACCTTTTTCTAAATATTTCTAAATGTAAAATAATATCATTTTGCCGTAAATCAAATGTTTTGCAATATCCGTACACGATCAATAATGTTACTTTAGAAAGAACAAATAATATAAGAGACTTAGGAGTTTACTTTGATCATCAATTGACATTCAATCAACATATAAGTAATATTATAAAGTCAGCATATAATACACAAGGTTTTGTTATACGTAATAGCAAAAATTTTACAGATGTGTCTGCTTTGTCAACTATGTATTTTAGTTTAATTAGAACTAAATTGGAATATGCCTCTTTAATATGGAATCCTATATATCTGCAGTATTCTTCTGCTATTGAAAGAGTCCAAAAGAACTTTTTAAAATATTTAAGTTTTAGAACTAGTGGGGTATATCCCCAAAGAGGGTGCGATTATAATGATTTATTGAGTAGTTTTAATTTTATGTCCTTGGAGAGGCGTAGAAAACTAGCATCTGTTTTATCTTTATGTAAAATATTACAGGGTAAATTGTAAATGTAATTGCTTCCGTTTGTGATTTTTTCTGTTGCAGTTTTGTTGAGTTAAAACATAAATGTAAAGAATACCTATAATTATCTTTCTAATTCTGTTAAACTTAATATGTGTCTGTCATAATTGTATTTGGTACACTTTGTATATAATCACTTAACTGAAAGTATTTTTTTTTTGTATAATTGCTCTGTAAATGGGTAACTGTTGGGCAATAAATGCATTTATTATTATTATTATTATTATTATTATTATTAAACTTCTATTATTTAGTGCCTAATAAATATCTGTTTAATGTTTTTTTTTCTTTATTATTTATTGCTCATTTGAATTATATATTATCAGCTGTTACAGTTTAAATTCTGTAAATATTTTAAGAGATGATAGAAAAAAATAAAAATTAACGTAATCGTCCATCAAAAAATTTCCAAGTTATTTATAAAGCAAAACAATATATTTTCGAAACTATATTAAACCCTTATTCGGCAGTAAGTCAAAGGTGTCAAAATTGACAGCGGTAGCGTTGTCACGTATATCGATTTACGCCCCATTTTTAAAAAGACAATTTTATTTACAAAATATACATGATTATTTAATGAAAAACACGATATGATAGCATAGGGAGGTAGCACCTACATTACTGATATTTATTTCCAGGATTGATATTTGGAGAGATTTCAAGAATGTTAAATCATTTTCTGTTTTATTACGTTTACGTTAAAACTTGTCATTGCAAAGATTTTTGTACCTGCTGAGTACATACTAAGGACCTCCCCTTCCCACCACTGTTCTTTTCATTTAAAGTGAGGTACTGGGCCGACGACCACGACCAGGTGCATTCTCTCTCTGAAAAACCACAAAGGATAACAAAAAAACAAACGCAAATGTACACAAATACATAAAACCCTTTACCGCCAAGGTACTACAGCAGCTGTTCAATCTGGTTCAAGGAGGATTCGGCATAATATTTTCTCTACTCGGAAATCGTGTTTGGTATTACGCTGCCACACGATAATATGTGCTTGTCACACTTCCCATAAATCAGCATCTTATCCGTCATCTTGGCATTTGAATATGACATGTTTGTAAATACACAAATAATACGCGAAAAATTAAATTTGCGAAAAGCAAGTACTGGAAAATTACCGTATGCGATAGTTCACTTTTGACAGATGTAGTCGCCATTTGTACACCACTAGTGCCAGGTGTACTTCACGCCGATAAATTTTTAAACTTCTTGTCTTGTTGGGGAATTAAATTCCGTTAATGCTAATAGTAGCAACAGTATTAACAATAATAGATGAGGTTTGCTTAAAATATTTAGTACTATTTGAAACTATAACATCCCGAGATAATAATAATAATAATAATAATAATAATATCTCTACCCCTCATTCTAATCACAGGGATTAGCCCAGAAGTCGGAGACTTGTGCGGGAGAGGGGGCGGCATATTATTATTAAGCAGGCCGCATTTGCGCCCAGGAACGACTTACGTTGGTAGGCCCTAACCACTATTCAGTGCAGGAATGAGGGAAACCTGGAAAACCTCATTAATTAGGGGGGTAGTCAAATATCAACCGGTATCAATCTCTCACATTGACCCAAGCCAACATTCTTCCACCCTACCATACCCACAGAGAGGGCGCCAAACCTCTCCACGAATATAGCTTATATACGGTCTACCGGCAGCTGGGCTCGAACCAACGCCGATCTAGTCACCTCGATTCAAGTACTGACGCCTTAAACCGCGCGACCACTGACCGACCAGATGTCTACAGAGTTCTATCAAAATTCTTTCTTTGGCATTTAGAATAAGATTTTGAGCTTTGACCAGTATTCTTTGACGTTTGGAAAGAATCCAACTAACAATGCAAAATTCTGTGTGTTTACTAGGTTCAGTTTTAGTGACTAATTTTTAGTTCTAAATATTTTATAGTAATTAAATAAAAAAAACAGGGTACAGGTATTTCTCTATAACATGGTTCGCCCTATGTTTCATGTTGTTTATTTTTCAAGAATCTAGGGTAAATCCAAAGAAGTTACGGCAATCTGACAAGATTTTATAATTAAAGGCTGCCGCCGGTGCATTCCAAGTTTTCTATAAGCAGGTACTCCTTACATTAAAATTCGATTTTCTTAGAATAAATGGATATGAAACTGATCCTGGACTGTGTATTCTGTTAGTGGATGATTTTGATGGACCAGTAAAGAATGAAAAAGAAGTTTTGGCAGCATGCAATGAAGAATGAATGCAAAATACTGCAACTAACCGGATTAAATCTTATCTATCCCTTAGAAATTATTATTAATAAATATGTTTATCTCTCCTATTAATTTATATATTAATTATTCAACTGTTTTTGAGCAATTAATAGCATCAATAAACAAATAGCGTGAGTTTTTATAGTGAGTTTTTATAACTCAAGCTGGGCTTCTACAATGATAATTCGGTATGTAAATAGTGTACGCAGTAAATTCTTGGAAATTTTTAAGCCGATAAATACGTTCCATTGGTGTAAAATGGAAAGAATTTTTAACAAGTGGAAAGGAATGAATAATTAAAAGATTTTAAAATTATTAAATTGCCAACGCCTCTCAGTAGGCGGACTGTCAATTATTATCATTGAGGGGACTAATGTCATTTGATATTTTAACAAAATAATTTTGACGTTTTCAAATCAATTTTCATTCTCGATACTTGTATTTTAGTATTTATTGTTATAGTCGTAGATAAAGTATAGTATTCAACTTGCGGTAATGGTCATAACTCACTTGATGCATTACAGCACTCGCCTGCGGCGACCTGCATTACCACTCGTTAAATAATATACTATTATTTTCGTCGTTTCCACATTTGACAATGCTGTAAAAAATGACCTCATGATAATTGACTCACCAAAGCCGATGATGAGCCATAGGTGTCGATTTTCTGGGAAAAAAAAAGGTTTAGCCACATTTTTTAAACATCGAGTTAGAATTCCTTTTTTATTGTCTTTTAGGCCTCCATGGCAGGTGGTTAAAATTAATTAGTCACCCTGTATATATTACATAATACAATTACCTCTTAATATAATAATAAGTAAACTTTATACCTCTAATGAAGTTTTGAGTACTATTTTATTTTTTTCAACGACTAGAGGCTACCATATCTGACTACATAACGCACTCTAAAACCCTTGTGCTTGATAGATGTCAAACAGGTTACAACATGAACAACCCTGCAACTGCCATTTTGTGTACGAAAGAGGGGTGCGAAGAAATTTGCATGACTTTTAAATTAAAACGTCCACACACGCCAAAACTTCTGCGACTCGAACACGGAACAACTGTTTAGCAAACAATGTGTTCCTGCGATTTACATAAAAGTACAAAATGAAATTAAATTTCGGCTTCCTTTTTATGAAATTGGTTTGTATACTTAGAAAGTTTTCAGTCATTATTAATGCCAGTCTCCAAAAAAAATACAGTGCGCACTCTAAACAATGTCTGTATAATTTCGATGAAATTATTTTTATTTACATAGTATTTACCATATTAGTTGCGGTAACTTTATAGTTATCTCATGTAATTTTACAAATATTATAGAAATTTACAATATTAATTAAAATAATACATAAAACGTATAATAATCCTGTCATTCACAGAATGTATTGTAATAGTTCTACTTCGTTTTGTAATTTTAGCATCAAATCATGTGATGTTCTGTAAATTCAATAAGAATTACTAATATTATGTATTTTTACAGAGATAGTTATGGTAGACTTATTCCAATATATCCCAATGGCTTGTCTATCTATGCAATCATATGCGTTACAAATATTGTAGTGCAGTTGAATAATTATTATTATAATCTATTTTTTCTACAAAACTGTTAAAAGTGGGTTTTTTAATTGTCATTTTTGATGTTAAAAATGTCATTTTTTGACACGCGTGTTAAAAGTAAGTTACTTTTAACACTAGTGTTAAAAGTAAATCAACGTTTATTTAAATTTTGTTTTGAAAATTAATAAAACGTTTTAACAAACACATGAACAACTTTTTATTTTAAATAAGTACAAACCAACATTTTAACTAGTTATTACTATTAACATTTATAGTAAAATTAGAACAATTTGAAATTGTAATTCCCTGCGGAGTCATCATACTTAAGTTGGTTTTACTGTCAACATGTGTGACACATCTATTTTCTGTAGAAATACTACTGGTAGTACTGGTGGTCTTGCTAGTAGTTGCAGCAGTAGGAAGTATTTGGCACGCAATTTCCTCCTTCTGTTCCAGTGAATTTTCAATGTAGCCTTAAACTACCGTCGAAGATTTCCATCCTCCGTGTCTCTTGATGATAGTAAGATTTGCACCAGAATCTGCTAACAATGTCGCCGATGAACGACGAAAACAGTGTCCGGTGTAGAGTTGAGGATTTGGTAGATTCAAGAACTCTGCAATGTCGGCAGGCATTTTACCAAACATGTTAATTCCGACTGGATTCTTCACACATTTATTCTTCATATATTTAAGAAAAAGTCGTCTATGGCCAGCGTTGGGTGGCCGGAGTGCCATATACTTTCTAAAAAAGTTTAAATAGAATTCACCAACAACACCGAAAGTCCGAGGCACTTTCGTTTTAGTATCTGGTATGGTCACAACAACCGAAGTGCCCAAATATTCGATATTGTCGATGGTCATCTGACACAATTCCTCCCGGCGACACGCCCCGAAGACACCCACTGTTGCTGCGACTTTCATCATCAGATACTTTTCGTCTTCTGCTTTTATGAGAAATTTGTCGATATGCGTCTTCGTCAAAACTTTTGACTTTTTTGCTTGATATCCTTCACCCTTCCGTTTTAAAAAAGCAATAAGTTTATAATGTTTGCTTATATCTTGATCTTGCTTTATTTTTAACATAGTTTTGATCATGGAATAATTTGACCACAGCGTTGACGATTTCCATATCTTGGCTTTTTCCTAAAAAATATGCCAGTAAAACACTTTCGTTACATTTCCCAGGGACCTTTTTAATGTTGCACAATTCCGAAATGCGTCTATAAGCGATTTCGTACTGTTCCTTTGATTTCGCCGGCAATAATTCCAATGTTGCTCGACTGGCGGCTTCTTCGATTTCAGCAGGGATGGATTCGTTACGCTCATTATCGAGATTATTCATTATACTTATAATATTACTAGAAAATGCTGTCAATATTTTTGCGTTTTTTCCATAACTAACAACAGCACTGGTTGTTACGAAAATTTTGGTTCATAAACATTGCGATCTGTGTGGTATTTTTTGATTTCTTATTTTTATTGAGTTTAAAGTTCTTCCGATTGTTTTGTAGAAAAAATAGTGTATGATATACGTGTTAAAAGTGATTTTATTTTGTTCATCTTTACTCACAAAATAAAATCTTACTTTTAACACGTATATCATAAATAGCTATTTTTATATCAAACTGTCAAATAATTTTTTTTAGGAATGATAAAATTAAACTTATAGAAAACGTCAAAGTTTTTGACAATGTTTTCATCTTGATCTAATAACATTTTACAGATTTAAAGATTATGTACTATTACAGTAGTAGAAGTAGCAAACACAACGTAACACTAACTTTGATCAAATAAATTAGATATGTCACATGTTTAAATCACGTGTGGGTACAAACAACATCTCATTTGATACATTGTAACAACACATAAGGTATTTATAAATATAGCCAAGCTATTTTCTGATTCAATTTCGAGCGACTGTTCAATTTACGGGAAAATATGTTCATGAAACGAATGGTTCGCAAACTCTAGCTGACGCTTTCTATTTTTTATATAACTGAAATGCAATATTGTACAGTTGTTCTAAAGTAAATCAAGACTGACAGAGAATTCTGTCAAGGCTTTGTTTCTTCTTAAGCATACCGTTTGAGACGTGTAGGTAACTATATGTGAAAGAGACGTTCCCATTTGAGTTATTGGTGCAAAAAATGTACAATATACGTCCGTTGAATAAAATTTTGCAAGTAATATGAATGTATTACAAATTTATGTCGGATGCCTTTGTATTTTTTTATCTATGAAGATAACATTTCACGGAGAATAATCAAACAAAGATGCATGTTAGTAGACTATAGTTCAAAAATTGTATGGCAAATATTTAATATTTTGTTGATAAGACAGATACTTCTTCTTACAGTTTACAATTTCGTATAGCAGTCAGTTCAAGTAGCAATAAATTTTTGATGAAGACATTTGATCATGTTTTCCAAGTAAACGAATAATAATGATAAATACGAATATGTGCTATATAAATATAAATATTATGTATATCCCGATTCCCGATTTTTCTTTCTTAACTTTGAGAAATCATAAGCACACGATTTTTAACGCCTGTAGATTAAAAATTTACACTACTTATAGTAACTGATTTACACTATTGCAAGTAAATTTGGCCAAATATTAGTTACAATACATTAATCAAGCGTTTTTGTAAAATTTACCCAATCGCGATGATGTAAAATTTGACCTTTTCCGTGCGGACTTTCCTGGACCAAAAATATTTAATATATTGGCGCCTTCGCCATAATATAGAATTGCAGTTTTTTATGGTTGAATAATTATAGTACGATTTGATTGCTGTTCGTTACCGTAAAATACTGAATACTATTTTATTAAAATTGCCATTATGGTAAATGTTTATCGAATCGCCGCAACCATTGCTTTCATGACACGCAAAAATTGAGAAAATGTGAAACATTATAAATAGGTTTGCTTCTACTCAATCTACTCTATAATCTCGCTTTCTTATTTTATTACTATTACGTTATTGTTCTGCAAAAGCTATCTTATTTTATTGAAATAACGAAAGTGACTACTTAGTATTTGTTACTAAATTTTCCTATAAATATTCATTAGTAATGAAAATTTTTCTTTTAGAAATCAAAATAGAACAGTCAGGGAAAGTCATACCATAACCAGATAATAGTATATTAAATATATACCGAGGTGGAAAGTGCTTCAATCTTGTCGAAAACTTTTTATCGAGGTTTGTATATTATTTTATTTACAAACATACCTTTTAAAATAAAGTGACGGTTTTTGTAATAAAAATATACAGGGTGAATCAGTTTTTTGCAGACAAACTTTAACAGAAGATAGAACACATGCTTTTAAGAAGAAAAGTTCCTATAAACACATGTCGCAGAAGGTTTCGTTTCTGAGACACAGGGTGTTGAATATAATTTTTTGTTCTCGAATTTTTGTTATAACTTATAAAGGAAGGCTTAGATTTTTTTCATATTTGGGGGATAATGCCTAGTAATTAAGGGGCATAAAACAAGCGATAAGAATGCTCAAAAACTTACACAGTGGCGTAGTGGAGGGGATGCTCAACCACTTTCTTAAACAGAACTTCTACTCCAATGACTATTTAAAAAAAAAACTGTTATTTTCATTATCTAAATATAGTTTACCAATGAGATTCCTGTGCGTTTCCGAGTTATTTTGAGTTTTAGTGTTTAATATCACTTTCTCTCTAGATATATGTCACTGTCAGAAATATGTTTTTAAATATGATTGTAAATAAACAATTTTTGTAATAATGATTTATTTTCTAAATTTTAGTATGTTTCTAGGCTGCATTACCTTCAAACGTTTAATGTCATTTAAATTTGTACACAATAAATCAATCTCATCCTGCCGCGATTATTATGCGTTGCAAATAAAATTCAATGGGAAAATATCAAAAGGTTAATAATATCACATGTGAAACAACTTCATGAATGACCCTCACGTTCGCCTTCTGCAATATTTGGATTACCTTCACTGCTTTTCCGGTCCAATAGTAAAATAGTTGTAATCTTGTGAGTGCTTGTCTGTGGAATTTGAAAGCATCTCTACCATTTTACTTGCGGAAGTAAATTAAAAAGATATCAGCACAGAACAAAAATATCTTCTGGATTTTATGTAAGCTATTACAACAAAACAGACATGTTCTAAAATACTTTGTATACTACTACGTTCCTAATTAGATAATATAAATAAAATAAAATTTCATAATTTCTTGGAATTGAACACAATTCTGTTTGGGAACAAGAGTGCTTTGGGGTACCACTAAATGTTAACCTAGACGTCTCAAAGTTTTAGCAGGCTAACATGTTTTAGGATGAGGCAGCTTTCTGTGACTATTCCATGTATAAACAAGAATAATTTTTTTCACCCAGCACTATGCATTCACTTCACCCATGAAAAATTTACAGTTTTGAAATCGCTCTGGAACTTTTTTAAGATAACCGAAAGAACAGCTTTTTGGATAATTTCGTTCTGAAAATTGAAATAATTTTTTTTGGAAATGCTTGGGGAATTTGGGAAACCTCGTCGCTTGAATTTAGAAAATCCATATTTTACCCAATTCTTAGTTAAGCAGCAGAGCAGCTTTTTGCAACTACTCAGGAATATTTATTTGTTCATATAAGCAAATATGTCATCCATTTGAGGCACACCAGACATATATCGCTTGTGAGCTTGTTAGTTCTCCTCAATATTTCATAGAAGCCGAGGCAACCGAAGACTAATCCAACAGAATTGAGCCTGAGTAGAGGTGATGTAACATGCCACTACATCTTTTGATCACATCCTGTACCTGACGATTCACCTGTACACACAACTTTAATACAAATGTAATAAATAATACTACATTTGTGTCTCTATAGATTTGGTAATGATCACCACAAATGTTGTATGAGTACCATCTTTAACAGTTATTTATTGTATAAGTTTTTAAGTAGCATTTTATCCACGCAAGAATTCTTAAATTGAAACACGAATGCAATACAACGTTTTATCAATAATCACAATCATATTTGTGGTCAGATTGATTGGAATTTAATATAAAAATATTCTTAGTTTTCAATAAAACACAAACTTAATATTGCAAGGAAAATTTAGCTAATTCTTACAAGAGGCGTAACTTGTGTAAATTCTTCACAAACTTCGGCAGATGATACAAGGGTTGTTATTAACGGAAAATAAGTTAAAAAAACAAAAAAACGAAATGTGTATTACCTACTATAAATGTAAATGTTAGTCTTAATAAGTAAATACTTTCAATTGAATTATTATTTTTTCTATGTTCATGCAAAAAACAAAACTTTATTGAATTATATTTTGGAAAAAGTGGTTCTTTATTGCACTAGTGCAATAAAATGTTTATTGCATTCGTCTGTCATTCTTCTACAGCGTTTTGCCATCATGACAAACATAAACGTTCAAATCGACGTCATATTTTCCTAGAGTTCTATGCAGCTCGTACAAAAAGTGTTTATTGCACTTGTTGCATAAATAAGTGTTTTCATTATTCTACTAGTGAAATAAAGTATCACTTTAGACGGTTTATATGTTCCGGAATATTCCAAACTATATTCTATTTGTTTCTCGACACGTTCTCGAGATCGCAGAAACTTCCAGAACCCTATAAAACCTATATAAGCGGATCATTTTCGCCGCTGGAGTCAGTTTATACAGGGTGTTAAAAATAGTGTAAAATATTTAAGGAGGTAATAGTATGAACCAACATAAGCAGAGAAGTCTCCATAAACCGTCCGCAAAGTAACGGTTGCGGTGATATGGACCACTATTCGTTTTTCAAACATTTTTTTTTATTAGGAATAAACCGACAAAGGAAGCTTTTAACAAACAAAAAACAAAGTTACAGAAGATGTTCAAAGTGCCCTCCGTCCATTTCCAAGCAGGCACGACATCTTCGTCTCAACAATATTCGAACTCATTCGAATATTAATTATTCCCTAATTCAAAATATATCAAATATACAGGGTGTTAAAAACAGAGTGTAAAATATTTAAGGAGGTAATAGTATGAACCAAAATAAGTAGAAAAGTCTCAATAAACATGGGTCCGCAAAGTAACGGTTGCGGAGATATGGAATGTTTTACGTTTTTTAGCCCCTTTTTTATTTTGCAATAACATTGTGTATTTTCTTATAATAGTTGGTTAATGTTTAGTGAAATAAACAGTACGTATTTGACAGTTGTTCTCAGTGCACAAGTTTTCTTTCGCTATGGCTGCTTACTTTAGCGCAGAATGAACAGACAAGCATTTTATGTATGGTCGTGCTAATAGGAACGCCACCGAAGCGCGACGTCTTTATGTTGACGCTTATCCAAATCGCCAGATTCCTTCACAACGCATGTTTGGAAGAATTCATCAAAGATTGCGTGATACCGGTTCCTTGAGCAAACAGTGCCATTTATCCGGAAGACCAAGGTCGGTATCCACTCCTAGAGCAGAAGAAGAAATTCTAGTACTGGTAGAGTAGAATCCAGGTATGAGTGTGCGGAGAATATCAGCCGAGGTATGAATTAGTGGTCCTCTTGTTTGGAAAATCCTTCACGAGCAACTGCTCTATCCATACCATGTGCAACGAGTACAGGCCTTAAATCCAATAAACGATCATCAAGCATGTTTGGTTTTTTGCTGCTGGTTTCTACGTCATGATGCTAAAGACCCTCATTTTCTTGCAAACATTTTTTTTTACTGATGAGGCCGGGTTCGCAAGAAATGGAGTTTCATTTTCACATTGTATGAGTTTTTGGAAGACATTCCTTTGAATCAGAGGCAACAAATGTGGTTCCAGCATGATGGTGCTCCAACTCATTTTTCCATGGCCGTTAAAGGGTATTTACACCAAACTTTTCCACATAGATGGGTAGGAAGGGCCGGACCTGTTTTATGGCCTACAAGATCGCCTGATCTGAACCATCTAGATTTCTTTGTTTGGGAATATTTGAAGATATTAGTGTATGGTACTCCTGTAAACAGCCTAGAAGAGCTGCAGCTACGGAGTTCGAATATCGTTGAGACGAAGATGTCGTGCCTGCTTGGAAATGGACGGAGGGCACTTTGAACATCTTCTGTAACTTTGTGTTTTGTTTGTTAAAAGTTTCCTTTGTCAGTTTATTCCTAATAAAATGAAATGTTTGGAAAGCGAATAGTGGTCCATATCTCCGCAACCGTTACTTTACGGACCCTTGTTTATAAAGACTTTTCTGCTTATTTAGGTTCATACTATTACCTCCTGAAATATTTTACACTATTTTTTAACACTGTATTGAGTAGCCAAACGCGAGTGACAAACGTCAAAGTAAAGCGTTGACAGTTGCGAGTTTGTTTGAAGGATGTTTCTTGTATAATCAAGAGTGACAAGAACGTTTGTTTGTCTACGTGACGTGTTCCCACGCAAAGTCAATTTATAGGTTACAGTATTATATTTATAACAAAATATTAATAATTTTAATTCGTGCGAATTCATAAACCTATAATTAAAAAAAGAATAACCTATTCTATTATTAATAATAATTCATTCATATTTTATACAAAAAATTGTTTGTGTATTCCGTAAATAAGTGCCACGCCCCACCCAAATCGAAGTTTGACTCAACTGCGTACTGAATTATTGACATTTTTTTCACACATAAATAGTTAAAATTGATATTCCATCTTCCAGAAAAAAAACACTTGATTTTATTTACACCTCTTGCTAGGCTTATTATATTACATGATTATTTCTATACAGAAAAACAGGTGGGTAAGACCATTGGGCAGGTAAAATATGATAAGAAAAAGCCTAAACTGGATAGGTATAACTTAATAAAAATAAATAAGCTGTTCAAGAATCGACTCCGGTTATGCGGAAGAATGAACGGGGGCTACAGTATATCTCGCTGAATATCTGCCCTTAAAAATCCCCTCACTATAACGCTCGAGAGGCAAGGGTCCGATATTTATTGAACCGTTATTTATTTTATTTACTAAAAGATATCCATCTGCAGGTAGGTGGATATAAGTAAGTACAGGTCTTTTCTTTGAAGTCTGGAAGGTAATTTAACGTAAATAATTAATAAAGTAAAGAAAGTAGTGAGCAATATCATAATTAAAGAAATCTTGATGTAAAAAACTTGCAACCTCCAATGTCCGTAAAATTACACACGCGTACGAGAACAAATTATGTTAGGCAATAGATTAAAACCTAATAAAATCGTTCACTAAATTTGTCTCCATTGGATTTTTTTTCAATGACGCTGTTTAAACGCTAAAATTTATGAAGGAAAAAAATAAATGCATTATTTTCTATAAACTGTATAAAATATATTGACGTACCTTTTAATATACAGGGTGTTAAAAAAAGAGTGTAAAATATTTCAGGAGGTAATAGTATGAACCAAAATAAGCAGAAAAGTCTTAATAAACATGGGTCCGCAAAGTAACGGTTGCGGAGATATGGACCACCATTCGTTTTTCAAACATTTTATTTTATTAGAAATAAACCGACAAAGGGAGCTTTTAACAAACAAAAAACAAAGTTACAGATGTCCGTCCATTTCCAAGCAGGCACGACATCTTCGTCTCAACGATATTCGAACTCTTTCGAAAACACCCTCCTTGGTTTGGATTTCTTGACACTTTTGATTAATCCGTAGCTGCAGCTCTTCCAGGCTATTTACAGGAGTACCATACACTAATGTCTTCAAATATACCCAAACAAAGAAATCTAGGGGGTTCAGATCAGGCGATCTTCGAGGCCATAAAACAGGTCCAGCCCTTCCTACCCATCTATGTGGAAAAGTTTGGCGTAAATGCTTTCTAACGGCCATGGAAAAATGAGCTGGAGCACCACCATTCTGGAACCACATTTGTTGCCTCTGATTCAAAGGAATGTCTTCCAAAAACTCGTACAGTGTGTTCTGCAGAAAGTTGAGGTAAGCAGCGCCTGTTAATCGGTTTTGTAAAACAACAGGACCTAGAAACCTGTCACCTACTATACCCATCCAAATGTTTAATGAAAAACGTGTCTGATGTGCAGATTCTATTAGAGCATGAGGATTTTCGTCGGCCCAAATATGCGCATTGTGAAAATTAAACACTCCATTTCTTGTGAACCCCGCCTCAATTGTAAAAAGAATGTTTGCAAGAAAACGAGGGTCTTCAGCATCATGACGTAGAAACCAGCGGCAAAAAACCAAACGTGCTTGATGATCATTTATTGGATTTAAGGCCTGTACTCGTTGCATATGGTATGGATAAAGCAGTTGCTCGTGAAGGATTCTCCAAATAAGAGGACTACTAACTCCTACCTCGGCTGATATTCTCCGCACACTCGTACCTGGATTCTGCTCTACCAGTGCTAGAATTTCTTCTTCTGCTCTAAGAGTGGATACCGACCTTGGTCTTCCGGATAAATGGCACTGTTTGCTCAAGGAACCGGTATCACGCAATCTTTGGTGAATTCTTCTAAACATGCGTTGTGAAGGAATCTGGCGATTTGGATAAGCGTCAACATAAAGACGTCGCGCTTCGGTAGCGTTCCCATTAGCACGACTATACATGAAATGCATGTCTATTAATTCTGCGTTAGAGTAACCAGCCATAGCGAAAGAAAACTTGTGCACTGAGAACAACTGTCAAATACGTACTGTTTATTTCACTAAACATCAACCAACTATTATAAGAACATACACAACGTTTTTGCAAAATAAAAAAGGGGCTAAAAAAACATAAAACATTCCATATCTCCGCAACCGTTAATTTGAGGACCCATGTTAATTGAGACTTTTCTGCTTATTTTGGTTCATACTATTACCTCCTTAAATATTTTACACTCTTATTTAAAACCCTGTATTAAGGGTATACGCATTAACACATTATTATAATTAAAATAGGAATGTACTTATTTTGTAAATACCTTTTACACGCCCATTTCAGCAGATGACGTAGGATCTGAAACAAAATTATAAATGTATACACAACAAGTAAATAACAAAAAATTAATAAGTTACATAAAATGTCTGCAATGAAAATGGCTGCTGCTGCTGCTATAAGTAGAAATGCGTAATATTTGCATTGCTTTTAATACTCACGGGTATTCTATTAAAAATTATTCCACATAAATAAAGCGGCCCCTTCTGGTATGTTGTTAAGTTATGTTTATTTAAATAAATTAAATTAGTTCCTCGTGTAGTATAGGAGTGAACGTTGTTATGCTGTATGAAAAATTCAGGATAATTTTTAACAAATAGTGCTGCTTCATATTTAATGAAACTACTACGTTAGGGCATAATCGTAATTTAAAAAAGGTAATATAATGGGTCTTCGTTGGATTAATAATAAGTTTAATTTTAAAACACCACGTATAAAACTGTTGAAGTGTGTCGTTTACTTTCGTTTGAAGCTCGTCAGCAGACGAGGCACTAATACATATTGTACTGTCATCTGCGTAAAGAATTAAGCTGGTGTCTTCGACAGTTATATGTTGCTCTAAATCATTGATAAACAATATAAATAGAGGAGGACATTACAAATGGTACTCCCTCAAAATACTACTGGAAATTCCGAGGAATATCATTAGATCTCTTTTGGAGAGTTGAACAACTAAGAACTAATGTTAAACGTTGAAAACGAATACCTCAGTAGTTCAAAATAAGTGGCAGCAAATTCATTTTAAAGAGTGCCATTATTACTGTAATAGATTGTATATAGATATGTCAATAAATACCGATTTTTTACTTATACCTACTCCCTTTGTTTCCACAAAAGCTTGTCAAGGTGAAATAAAATTAATAAGATAGTATACAAGCACAGAGTTATTTATTTAATTTTTTTTTTATAAATACTTTATGCATGAGTACTAATTGCACAACACCACAAAAGTAATGACTTGTCCGACGAACTAGACCTATACACTGTTATATATTTTCACACGCAGAATCTTGATCTGGGGGTCTATTTAACCCCACCGACCTATGTTCAAGGTCATTCCAAGGTCAAATTGACAGATTGATATGCAAATGTCTAAAAGCATCGTATATTTATATTTTTGAGGTCGTTGGATCCGAATTTGGAGTTCATTTAACACCATCGGGTCAACTGTTGAGAATAATAAATTTTATACAGTAGCAATCATCGTAAGTTTGAGCGTTTTCAGTGTTGTATTATAGCGTGTGCTATTCTTTATCTTCCTTTATTATATCTACCTCTCTTACACTCAAAGGGACTGTGCAATGGATGTGTTTCGTTTTAATCCTCTTTCTGATATATCTCATGCGAGCATGCAGCATATATTTATCCCATCCTTCAGGTCCTGATGAAATCTTTCACCTTGTTCTTTACTGAAAGCACCAAGATTTTGTGGGAAGTACTCAACATGGGAATCCATGAAATGTAATTCCAGATTAATAAAGCAATTAATTTTCCTATGGTTTTCCACTATTATATTGTGAATATTGTGTTTTTCCCTCTTGCTGGAAAGAATCATTAATAAGACCCATTCCTAAAGTTACTCATCCCACTGAATTTAAGGATTTGAGGCCCATTGCAGTGTTGCCGGTGTTGTCTAAGGGTTTGGAAAGAGTAATCGAGAATCAGTTTCGAAATTATCTGAATAATAACAAATTACTGCCAGTTTTGCAATCAGGATTTAGGAAAAATCACAGTTGTTCAACAGCTCTTCTTCATATAACAGATGAGATTATAAGTCAAGTTGACAAAGGTAAAATAACAGCGCTTACTCTTCTGGATTTTAGTAAGGCATTTGACACACTTGATCATAATATTTTACTTTCAGTATTACATTTTGTAGTAGTAATGATGCTATTTCACTATTAAAAAATTATTTAACTAATCGAACACAATGTGTTATTTATAATAACAAACTTTCTAATCAAATTGAAATGCTATCAGGAGTCCCTCAGGGTTCTATTTTGGGTCCTTTACTTTATACTGGTTATACGTTAAATTTTGAAACTTCCATCACTTTTTGTAAATTTCATTTTTATACGGACGACACACAATTATATTATTCTTTTGCTCCTTCAGAGATAAATGATGCTTGTAACAAAATTAACGCTGACTTGTTGGTTTTAACTAAAATTGCTGCAGATCATTCTCTAAAGCTCAACAGTTCTAAGTCGTCCGTATTATTGATAGGTCAGCAAAATAAGGTTAACGAAGTCATAAATTTAATAAACATACATATCAATAATGATCAACTTAAAATTACCAGAGAGGCAAAAAATCTAGGTGTAATATTAGACTTCAACTTGAGATACAGGTTATTCGTAAATCATATGTTGAAGAAGTCTTACTGTAATTTAAAATTGTTATATAATAGTAGGCATATTTTAAATAAAGATACTAAAATTATGCTTTGTGAAACTATGGTACTATCTCAATTTAACTATTGTGATGTTTTATATAATGGTTGTATAGATAGTGTTGATTGTAATATAATTCAGAAAGTACAAAATGCCTGTGTTCGTTTCATATGTGGGATAAGAAAATTTAATCACATATCTAACGCTTTTAAAAATTTAAAATGGTTGTCTATGAAAATAAGAAGAGATTATCATGCTCTATGTTTTTATCATAAGTTAATTTTTACTAAGACTCCCCCTTACCTTTATGACAAATTAATATTTAGGACTGACGTGCACAACATTAATATACGTAGCAAAGGACTATTAACCATGCCTACACACAAATCTGCTTTCTTTGAGAGATCATTTTCATACAATATTGTTAAATTGTTCAATAAGTTTAATCTTGAATTAAAATCATTGTCGCCATATACTTTTAAAATGTCTCTAAATAAACTTTTTCTTGATGATTATTTATAGATTATTATTAATATTGATAATTTTGTTGCTCTTGCATATCTTCTTATCCACGCGCTTCTGGGATACGCGGAAGATCAGGAAACTACTTTGTGGTGTACTGAGCGTACTTCCTTTTTGTCCTACTGCATGATTATAATATGTATGTATACTAAATATGTGTAAAACAAAAAATTTTATTTTTTTGGGCAAATAAACTTTATTATTATTATTTGAGCTACGTTTTCCCTGTAATCTAGACTTTCAGAGTTCCATGAAATTCTCGGTAACCCATTTGAAACTCAGCAATGCCGCTATTTAGACTATTCCCATCTTCATGATAAAAATCATCTCATCATTTTACTAATCTCAGATTCATTGACAATTAATTCTCGCAGTTTTACATGTAAAATATTGAGACAAATTTTTCGTGATATAGATGGCATCCACCTTGGTTATTAAAAGCTTTCACCCATTGTTTCATAACTCCTAACTTGATGTGAAGAGTTGGAATGAGGATTTTATGAAAAACAACTAATGCTTCACTATTGACGTTAGTCTGACTGAAATGAAGCTCTTCTTGGCCATTCTTTTATTACATAGTGTTTTTTTCTTTTTATACTCTCCCATCATCTTCCGAAAAATATTCCAAGCGTTCACTGATTCAATGAGTATAAACGGAAGATTTGATTCTACTCGCATTTTAAGCAATATTTTTCAGTCACGATGTAAAAACTTTGAGACTTTAAAAATATAAATATTATAGTGACATATTTAATTTGTTGGGCGCCAATTAATATTGATATTTAATTTGTGTTTGTTTTTCTTTTTATGTTTTGTGTTTATGTCTATCTTATTTAAAAAAAATTTATTTATTGGGCTACAAACCTGTATATTATCTTTTTTTTAGCTTATTAAACTACCCTGGCTGCTTGTAGAACATAGACTCTGGTGGTCGGTTTCCTCGTCAAGTCAATTCTTTTTTACAACACACTGTACCTTAATTTATCAAATAAATATCATTCCACATTTGACAATGTTTATTTCATAAGAGATTTTGTCTAATACTTACTCAAGAATATTTTAAATTTTATGTACATTTAATTCATAGGTAACAGATATTTTTTTTAAATGCAGTTGCGTATTAAAAGTTGCCTATCCTTAGAACTTAAAATTCTTAAAATTATATTACAAACATTCTTAAAATCTCTTATTCAGTGGTATTATTCTGCCTGATGTTCATTGCTGGTGATATATTATTTTGGAAAATGATCCTTATGATATATTAAATAGAAACGTGAATATTATTAAATATATTATGGTAAGTAACTTATTATTTTACTAAATTTTTGATTGTGTGACTGTCTTTTTGTTGAATTTTATGGCTAGCTAGCGTTTATTTTCTTTTATTAAATTTATGTGCACATAAATTACCTTTATTAATGTTGATCTTTCTAGGACTTCTACTGGAACTCTTCTAGAAATCCCTCAGAACTTGTGATATTGGGCTGCTGATGTTGGTGGATGTTTTACCCACCGTATGGTACAGCCAAATTCCTAGATTGGACCTGGATCTCTGTTTCTTGTGCTGATTAACAATTTTCTTATAACGTTAGTATTAATTTTAAACTTTTAATTTAACTTGTTCATATTAATTTTCTTAATTTTCGGGACCTTTCTAAAAACCGACGCTGCCCGTTCTTTCTTTTCCTCGTATCTCATCAACAAAAACTTGTTTTTTCATTATTTTTCTATGAATTTGATATCTTGATTCCTTGTTTTAAAACTTACATACATATTATGGTTCATACATATGATTTTAATGAGTTTTTCGATGCACTGTTTTTATGTTTTTCACTTCACTACTTAACCTACTACAAATTTTTTATATGTATTTACAATTTTACTTATATCTAAATGTTAAAATATTCTTAAATATAAAAAAATAGTCCTTTTTTTGTGTACATTGTGATATCTCTTGTGAAGCCAACTGAAATTTATTTGACATTTCTGAACATTTTATAAAATTTATTTACTGAAATTGTTAATACTTATTATTTTTGCTTGACTCCTGTCGATATATTTAGTAAATTAATATATGATCGTTACTTGTTCTTTCTATATACTTTGCTCTGGGTTTAAATCTGTTTTTGTTTATGTACTCTTCATAAATGTGAGATCATGTCACAATATTAGATAAATTTTAACTATTTTTTTATTTCTAAATTGTTTAATTTATTTAAATTTTACTATAATAAACTACCTATATGCTCTGTATTGTCCATTTTTATATTATTTTGTTCAATTCTACAGTATTTTAATTTTAACAACAATAATAATTTCAATAATATTTTATGGTTTTTAAATAAACATGTAAATCTTCATAGGTATTGAATGTATGATATTTCATTTTGTCTCAATATATAACGATTTTGCCTTCTAATGTCCTTGAAGCGGACATGATAGGGTTAAATGAATTTCAGACTCAGATTTAACGATTCCAAAAACATAAATGTACTATAGTTCGGTCAACTTGCATATATATCTTTCATTTTAACCTTGGAATGACTTTAAACCTAGGGCGATGGGATTAAACGGACGCCAGATTCGAATTGAGCGTGTGAAAATACATAAAAATAATTAGGTCTAATCTATCGCACATATCAGTTTTCCTTGTGGTGCTGTGTTATTAATATCCTTAGAGCATTAAGAATTATTTTTATTTCCCCACTAATAAAATAGTAGATACTGTTTAAATATGCATAACGACACTACTTTAATGGTTCGTTTTGGTGTATTGATAAAAAATAACATTATATTGTTGACGGAAATTACCTTTTTAGAGTTTTTGTCGGTTTAGTCGAAAACTGGGTCACACATAAAGTCAGTCAAATATATACCTTCAACTTTAGTAATTCCAGCAACAAAAAGTAATCATTACACAAAAAAACGTTACACAGTTGTGATGTTATTGATTGTAGATAATTTACTGTAAAGGTATTGTAATCTGGATCACGCTACAAAATTGTAAATACATTTTCTTCTCTGACCAATAATATACCGGGTGTGACATGGTATATCCCCGTTTTTTCAAGTTTCGAAGATAAATAACTGAAATTCACTAATTTGGTAATATTGGATTAAGAAAATCATGTAGAATTCAAAAATGCAGTATTGAAAATCAAAATTTGGTGTCACGTATATGTTAAAAAGTGAAGTTTATCAAATTTCAATAATTTATCATCGACTTTAAAGGAATAGAATGCTTAGTGGAATCTTATTGGTAAATTATGTCACAAATTAATAGAAATTATTACTATCGTATTCGTTTTACTATAAGAAAGCCGATAATCCAGTTTCATTCAAAAGTTTTTTGTTCCGAATTACATTAACACCATTATGAATCTTTTGAAGAAAGTCTTCGCGGGATAAAAGATCTTTTTTATAAAATAATTCTTTCAAATGGGCCTGAAAGAAGAAATCTAAGGGGTTAAGGTCAAGGCTACGAGGTGGCCAAACAAAGTTCGCTGCCACGACATATTCATCTATGTGAAAAATGTTAGTTCAAGGAGTTTATAACCTGTTGGGGAAGTAGGCAGGTGCACTATCGTGTATGTACCATGTTTTGCCTAACTGCTGTGGAACACCATCTAACAAGCCTGGCAAAAATATCAAATACGCTTCACCATTAAGGTGGGATGGCAATTCATACGGTAACAATAACATTAACAATGGCACACCAAATATTTATGGAAAATTTATGCTGGAAATGTGTTTGTCTCCCTAAATGAAGATTTTTTTGTTCCCAAGTGTGGTTATTTCTCCACTTGAATACTCCACATCTCGTAAAGGTGGCCTCGTCCATAAATAATATCTTGTTTAGGAATGCAGGTTCATTACATTGTTTTTGTAATAAAAAGTTGCAAAGGTTTATTTTTGCAGGTAGATCGTTAGGCAACAAATTCTGGACAGGGCTAAAATTATATGGATAAGGTCTTTTGTCATGGAGAACTTGTAACGAGTTTAAATTTGCCTACAAATCTAATAGGTAAATAGTAGGCGTAAGATCTGTAACTGTACTTGAGTTTTTAACCTATAGAGGGAGCAATCATAGTATTAAGAGTCCTTATCCACTTCTTTCTATATACAATGGTTGAGCCATGCGTACCGGATAGAGTTCTGTGGCATTCTCAATCTTAATGTTCAATGTTGTTAAGAATGTTGGCAGTATGTACGATATAGTTATAACAGTGGCAAGACGATTAATAATCACTCTCCTTCATTTTGATATAAAACAATAAGTAAGCACGTAGTAGCTTGCGGACTATATGTTGACCTAAGTAAGGCCTTCGATTGTGTAAATCATCAGATTTTATTAGAAAAATACTCTCGATCAGCGAAACTCCTTGGCATGTATGTAGATGATAAACTCGACTGGTCTTTTCATATTAATCATTTATGTCATAAATTAACATCTTCTTGTTATGGCCTTAAATCGTTATCAACACAGTGTAGCCAATATGTTCTATTATCTCTGTATTATGCAAGTTTTTATTGGCATCTGCGGTATGGGATTATTCACTGGGGGTTGTGTAGAGATATTAATAGAGTATTTGTGATACAGAAATATGCCGTTCGTATTATTGGCAATTTAGGGTTTAGAGAATCTTGTAGTTAAACATTTAAAAATTGTAAAATTTTGACCGTAACTGGTGTGTATATATTGGAGACAGTGTGTTTCGTTTTTCGTTATTTAGAATTATTCATAAAAAATAATCTCAATCATTTATATTATACGCGAAATAAACATATCCTGTGTTCTGAACGACATTATTCATCCTTATATCAAAAAGGGGCTTATTATAATGGTTGCCGTATATACAACTCTTCACCAATCGAGTTTAGAAATTTAAAGTATATTTATAGATTTAAGAAAAGAGTTAAAAAATATCTTATTGAAATTTGCCCGTATAATATTGATGAATATTTTCAGAACAATGTTGTTCAGTAGCTTATAATGATGTTTGTTTTCTAATAGATTTTTTATCCATCCAGTATTTTGTATTTGTGTGTTTATATATGTATTATTGTGGTATTTATTTTTGTTTGTACTATTTTGACGTATTTTTCTGTGTAACTATATCTACTTATGAGAAATAAAGTTTATTATTATTAATATACTATAGTTTAATTAATAGTGAAAACAAAAGCCAGGAAGACTGGATTCGTTATAGTTTGTTCAGCAGCAAAATCTCGAAAGCCTGAGACACTGACCCAGTCGTGAGGCTCAACTGGAAGCTCTTTCGAAGGGACCCACATGCTGTCTCTCGGAACGCCTACAGGGGAAGATAAGACTCCATAGATTACCTTTTAGAGCATAGATAGAGAGTTTTGTCGTAGTAGAAGATAGAAGATGATAGAAGTTTATTTGACCACATTACAAATAAATATTGTTTGTAGCAAGTCAGAGTAACATGGACAATAAAAAAAAAAACTGCATGCAAAACAATTTAAAATAGCATATACATAGCAAAAGGTAAGTCAAGATCACTAATAAACCATAAAATGGAATAATAGTAAATAGTACAGTAATATACACATGTATACACTGATAAAAAGAACAAATAAACAAATAAAACAGAGATAGAATCAAATGTGGACATGTTCACACATCAATGCAGTTAGATCAGATAAAGGTTATCCAAGAATTCATTGGTAGAGTAAAAACCGTGTTGAAGAATGTATTTTTTTATTCTTGTTTTAAAGTGATTGAATTCTAATTTCTTTATATCTTCTGGCAACTTATTGTATAACATAAGGTTAGGCGAATTTTTAGCAGATTTGGTTAAACGGAATTTAGGTGGCTTCAACAGATCTTTTGTCCTGGTATTGTAATTATGATAGTCTGAGTATTTGGAGTAAACGTGTCTGTCACTATGAATGCGCAAGATATTGTAATAAACGTACATCGCTGGTACTGTCATTATTTTGAACCGAATGAATAAAGGTTTACAATGTTCACGAGGATTGACACCAGAAATTATCCTGATACATCTTTTTTGTAGAACAAATACCTTCCCAACATTAGTGGCGTTTCCCCAAAGGATAATGCCGTAACTCAAATTTGAGTGAATAAATGCATAATATGTCATAAGCAGTGTATCGAGATTAACAGTCACTTTAAGTTTACGTAGCAGATATATGTATTTAGAAATCTTATTGGAAAGTGCGTTAATGTGTGACGACCAATTTAATGTATCGTCAATAGTAATACCTAGCAACTTAACGTCATTACCCTGTGCAGTCAAGTTATTAGAAGACAAAATTAATTTTTGAGTTTTATCTCTATTTAGTTTTAAACCATTGCCATTATACCATTGCTCAGCGATATCCTGTGAATCATTGATTGCTATATTAAGTAAAGCACTGTCGTTATATGTGTTGATTAAGGTGGCGTCATCGGCATACATAACTATCTTGTAAGAAGATAGGTAGAAAAAAGGACATTTATAAAAATAATAAACAACAGTGGCCCCAGGACTGATCCTTGTGGCACGCCGTATTCGAGTACTTTATATTTTGATATGACTCCGTCACCATGCACACACTGCCTTCGATTATATAAATACGACTGTAACAAATTCAATGGCAAACCACGTACTCCATAAAAGTCAAGTTTTCTAATTAGTAAATCGTGCGATACACAATCAAAAGCTTTACTTAGATCAACAAGTGTGATTGCTGTTTGACACCTCTCTTCAAAACCTTCAATTATGTCCTTGACAACATCAAGAACCGCATCAATGGTTGAACATTTTTCTCTAAAACCGAATTGGTGTTTATGCAACAGAGAATTCCTTTCAAAGTACTTCGATATTCTATTTTTTAAAATTACTTCAATAATTTTACCAAACACAGGAATAATAGATATAGGGCGATAATTATCTGGTAAAGTCGGGTCACCTTTTTTCAAAATGGGTACAATATTTGCAACTTTTAAAGCATCAGGAAAAACACCCAAGCTGAAACATGAATTAATGATATCTGTAAAATAATCAATAACGACAACAATAGTTTCTTTAACAATCTGACTATTTAGATCATAAACATCTAGGCTACTGGTATTCTTCAAATTATAGACAGTGCATAATACTTCCTGAGCGGAAACCGGTTCAAGAAAAAATGAAGCACTCGTAGACGGAACGCAATTCAGAAAATTATCAGAGTTGTCTAAAGTACAAGGTAATTGTGAAATAATACTCTTAGCAATAGTTGTAAAAATAGTCGATAAAATTGTCTGGGGAAATAGGATATTTTTTATTTGTTGACTGGGAATTTTGTTCGCCATTTATAACTTTCCGAGCGGCCTTAGATTTGTTACTAGATTTCTGAATAAAAGCACTAAAAGTAGTTTGCTTGGCCGAAGTAATTGCATTCTTATATTTTTTTCGATACAAATTGAAGGCAGTTTTATTATTTTCAGCTTGAGTAATGTTGTATACCTGTTTAATCGTACCAAGAGTGTTTCTCATATGACGTAAATTATTATTGTACCAGTTTAAGGGTTTATTACGTGGGAAGCATCTTTTGAGTGGACAAAATTTATGTATTAAATCTCTAAAGGTATTCACCAAGTGATTAGACTTATATTGCAAATCAAGGGTGTCAAGAACATTCCAGTTCATTGCAGTTAAGGATGTTTTAATCTTTGAAATACTATTTCTGGTAGTCCGTCTGGCCCACGAAATTTCATGGGACAGGTTGACAGGTTCATTCAGTTGCAAAAATTGCCCAAAATGATCGGAAATGCCCGGGTCGTGAACCTCTACAGTGAAAAAGTTACTGTCAATATTCGTTAAGACGTAGTAGACATAGTAGTAGACATAACATAGTTAAGGTTTTTATTAATGTAAGTAACAGGACCTCGAACGTCCACCATTAGTTGTAAGTTATAGAATTATAATTTTAGGTCATCTGTGCGTGCATGCATATACTATTATTTTGAATAAACAAGTTATTAACTGAACGTCTCTTCCCTTGTACTTAGGCAACCACCTTCCGAAGTAGACAGTGGTCCCCGTGACAAATTTTTAGAGTTGTTGTTTCATTCACCCCTGTTGCTGCATGTAAGCGACTTGTGCTTATGTTAGGATTATCAATTACATTCTCCAAGATTTCTTTTTCCTATTGGTCAGTCACCATTTTTCGATGATTAATCCTTCACTTAGGACGAAATTCACTCGTTTCACCCAAGCGGATGATCGGTCTATGATCACAGTCTATTATACAGTCCGGCATCTTCACGTCGGCTCCTTTGATGTTGGGGTCCCAGATTTCGTTTTTTTAGACGACCTAAACACGACTGCACATTTAGCCGCGCACATTAGCGCGCTCAAGGGGCACGGTGATTTGTCAAGAAATAGATTTTCTCCCACTTCGTCGTGTACAAATGAATTTCATTGGTGTTCATTGCGCATTTAGTCGCGATTTAGCCACACCCTCTGGAACCTTCACTCGACGAACTGTATAAACTGTGCTATGATAATGTTAATGCAATGAAAAGTGTACAATTTTTTCTTAAACATTTTTTCTTATAAAAAAATACAATAAATATACCTATAAAAAAGTTAAATTTTTTGAACGAGTATTTTTTTAACCGATACAGATGGTACTAACAGGTTTCTTAAAAAAATTTTCCACCACAGTGTAACACGAAAATAATGCGCTAAAATATAGAATAGGTAATTAAATTTATTAAAATTTGATTTGCTAAATTTGTAATTATATTATACAATCTAGGCTAACTAACTTCTATTTAACTGTCAAACACATATTTAGCAAACGAATGAAGCTTAACTTCGTTGCTAAATATTGCAAGAAGAAATTAAAACAAGGTGTCTGGAAAATGAGTGCCTTAATTTTAAGGGTTTATATCTGACTAAAAGCAATAAAAAAAACTCTTACGAAAAAATTGTCTAAAGCGAATAGTTTATTTACAAATACATTTCAAAAATTAAAATACAACTACAATAATATGCAAAAATATGTTACAAAATTACAAACTAGGGTACAATTAAGGTTAAGTAAAAGCGTATGTAACGTAATTTGTTTATAATTTGATTTTTGTATCATTATTAATGAAGTAAACAATTGAAATTTCCAAGAAACTTGTTAAAACTGTAATGTATTGTATCGTTCGACATCGTTGCAGTGTCAGGCTGCTGGTGATAACCTAAAAGTAATGGTGCGTACAGCAAGTGTGATTCATTTTTGTCTAGTTTTTCTTTGATGTTTGTGAGTGTACATAACCAAAAATAGAACAATTTATAGTAACCATAACCAGCTGCATTCATGTTAATTACGACGAATCTGGGTAAAGCTCTGGCTACGAGACGTTTGTACGGTAAACGCTTCTTGCATGAAACAGAAGTCATTTTAAACACTTGTAACTATTATTCTGTGTTGTGAAAAAAGTTATAAGAAAATTATTCACAGTAAGTATATATTTTTAGATGTACCTATTTGTAATTATTATGTATAAGTACGCAAAGATAGTATTTGAGCGACGTTGTCACATGATCAAGACCTGTTTGCTGTCATAATTCTGTTACCGTTGGTCAGAGAAAAAAAATTGTTAAGTCAAATATGTTTTGTTTAGTACAACTTACAATATGGCACTCATATTCCAGACATCTTGTATAATACTGTTATTTTTCTCCTGTTACACTAAAACGTGAACTAGTAGGATACGGCATTAATAAAATTCAAACAAAACACGAATGCACTTTGAATTTTGCAGTAATGGAAGGGGAAAACGTGGGAAGTCTAGGTCAATCTAAAAGTCGAGAGCAACCTACAATCAACTGGGTCAAGAGTCGCTTTCTGTCCCTAACATTCGGCCTAGAGAATGAATCAACAATGAGGAATCGTTTAACTGAGTGCCACCAAAGAACACGACGATCAAACGTAGAGGACCTCATACAACTGCAATACCTCGTTCTAAAGACATATACATAATATTACATATTAAAATGCTGACAAAGAACGATGTCCAGTATGACAAATTTTATTAGAAGGTGTATGTAAATTAATATTTTCGTGAAAAGCTGTTCAAAGTCCAATTTTCTCGCAGTAATTGGAATGTTCCTCCTTCCTGCTGTTTCCATAAAGACAATTATCAGTAGCAATATTGAACTTTTCACGCATTTCATGAATATTTTCTACTGAAGTATAGTATACTCGTTTTTTAAATACCCCTATAAATAGAAATCTATATAGATTTAGATTTGGAGATCAAGGCGGCCAAGGTACTGATCCACCTCGTCCGATCCAGCTTGGCTAGTGTGGAAATAGATGCATCATGAGAAATGAAGTAAATATCGTAAAAAAAGTTTCCAGGAAAAAAATGATTGAGGTTGTAACATTTTCAACCTTTACAACGCTGGGCTACTGTAGTCTCTAGCATCATCGGAATGCAGGCGATTCCGAATATTGAAATTGTAATATTAACGTTAATAATAATAATATATTGCCTTTATTTTCCAAAACAGTAAATCATATAAAGAACAGTGTAAGTTACTGGCGCCGTTCGGCTAAATGCCGCTCTTCCACGTAACCAGCCTTATAGTTAAATAAATAGTAGACTGACGAAATGTATTCCTAACATATGTATTACTAAAAACTAACAATTCGTATTGAAGAAAGGTTTATTACAATATATTAACGATTCGATGGGATCCAGACCTTAATAGTCGCGTCAAATTAGCATGAAAAAAGTGAACAGGGACAACTTTTTGCTGAGAAGTCCGTTCAGGGAATTGTTTATAACAAAAGGTACATCTAACCTCTGTACGCTCGCAAATTTTTAATTGTTTATTTAACAAATGACCCATTTTTGTTGTACATATGGCAAATGTCACACACGATTCAACGAAAATGTCTGGAAAATGTTCTCTCGGGGGTTTTCGAGGTCCCTCTTTATCACTTTGGTGTTAGCTTTATTATTTATTGCTAAATTGGTGTAACTGGGATAATTAACAAATTAAAAACTCCACCCCCGAAATCACTAGAGAACCGGATTTTTTTCCAGGATTTCTGGCTTTTTAAGGCGGACCAACGGCACAAGATTTTTGCAAACATAATTCTTTATTGTTCGATTGTTGCAACCTCGCTAATTAACAAATTAATAACTCTTCTCCCGGAATCGTTATAAAATCGGATTTTTTTTGCAATAATTCTGGGCGTTTCAGGATTATTCATTTTAGGACATGGAGTCAAATTCCGCGAAAATGAAGACCCAAAGTGAAAATCGAGAAAGAGGGATCGATAGGCAATTTTATGACGAACATTTAAAAAAAAATCAACTCAAACGACCCAACTCTAACGAGTGTACAGTAATTTGGGTGGCACAGTGGCGCTTTGAGCCACTGTGCGGCGTATCATACACGAAGCTCAATTATATCCGTACCGTGTGCAGCATTAGTACCAAGGGATTATCCCTTACGAATTAGATTTTGTGAATGGTTGTTGTGACAAAATGCACAAAATTCCAGATTTACAGGTGAAGTCATTTTTACACGGAATGGAATGAATAACATTCAGGATACTCATATTTGGAATTTTGAAAATCCGCATAAGATTCAATTGGATAATTTCCAATAACGCTTTTAAATGTTTGGGCAGCACATTACCAAATCGTACAAATGGGGTTCAGTAATTCGAGTTCCTTCTAAATGATCTGCCTGGACTTCTGGAAGATGTACCCTTAGCTGTCCGACTCCGAATGTGGTTCTTGCACGATTTTCGACAAAATATTCGAGAGTACCTTAACGAAGTTCTAGGGTTACGATGAATTGGACAAGGAGGACCGGTACCATGGCCACCACGATCTCCAGACTTAAATACTTTGGACTTATTTTTGTATGGATATTAGAAAATTTACGTGAATGTATCATAGCTGCTGCCAATAACTTACGAGTTCAAAATGGACAACTAGAAATATTTGTGCTAATTCGCAGAAACGGGATAAGACGACCCAAATGTGTTTGGCCGATGGGACGGCCAAATTATTTTATTAATTAAAACCACAAATTAATTTCATTAATTAATAATAACAATAACGGCAAAAGCAATACAGTTTGCTGATATAAAATAGGTGTGTTAAAATTTTATTTATTTCCTTCCTTGGGAAATTCTTTAATTTTTTTTTATCCTTCATTTTTTATGCCGACTGCTTGCTTTGCCTTGCGCAAGGTCAGGTTTTACAGTGGACCAGTTTTCATCTTTGAAATGCTCTTTTTGGTTTTTTTTTTCAAAATTGTATTTGTAAGAGTCTCCTGTACGTTCAAAATTTTTTTATAGGTTCTGAATCACCCTGTGGGGGTTTAATGCAATTCTTTAAGATGCGCCTTATTACCAAGGGTCTGCGCACCATTACCCCCAGGATAATTGTCGATTAATTTGCGCAATGTTACTTTTTTTAATAACGCTTGTTGTCGCAATTATGTTCATTCTTAATTAGAATTTACTATATCATATTATAGTGAAAGCTTTGATGTGTCACCGCGGCAAATTTGGAGCCCTAATTTTACATATTCTCAAACAAATACTGATCTAGGCTTAAGTGCGCACAAGTACCCGACTCTCCTCTATGTAATTAAGAGTTGTTGATCAAGTTGCACTTGGTTTATGTGAGAGCTGCATATTTCAACTATTAGTCGAAGTCGTTGTGACCATTTACCCAAAATCCTCTGTGCTACATAATAATAGTGATTTACACATACAACTGAAAAAGAAAATACAATACCATTTTTACATATTTTTATTCACTTATTGTAGTTGTAAAGTGCTACTATCTTTTTGCAAGACCCTTTATTATTATCCCGAAGCTGATAATTATTGCACTGACACTTTGCGCATATTTCAGACACCTTGTACATAACTCACAGACCCCCTACAATAATTTATCTATTCAAATACTTAGAGGGTGCTAAATTAGTGCGAGATATCTTAGATAAGATCAAAATCATGGTTCTCAAAGGACCTTATAAATAACATTTGGTTAACCCTTGACCAAGAAAGTAGGCCTAGAAATTCTGCGGTAACCTAAGGGTCTGCAGTAATTCCGACCTTCTGGGCAGTGCTCTCAACTAAAAATTAAGTATTTGCCGAAGGTCGATCAAGTCGTGAACGTATAAGGTCATAATTATATCTATGATCTGCAGTTATGAAGTATAATGGTTATAATGAAAACATGTTAACTGATTTGCACGGTTGGGACACGTGGGACATTTTCAATCGAAAGTATTATCTTGGAAACGAAACAGAAACGACTAATGACGTCATAAATTATATTTTTGTCAGAAACATAGGAACCCAATTTTTTTCGTGTTAAAAAGCTCTCTTTTTTAAAAAAAATTATTAGAGAATTTTTTTCTGTATTTCCGTTTAAAAGTTATAAGCAATATCATCCTAAAGTGTAGTAGAAATATCACCTAAAAATCATATTAACGATGGAAGGATCAAGTAATCGTTGGAAAATAATTGAATGTTTGTTGTTTAAAGTGCATAAATGTCATATCAATAATAAATAAAAGAATTATACTTGATATATTGATACATATTACAATCTATTCTCTATATGACCCCCTCTCATTCCAAGCCATATATCCAATCTTCGCCGGACTTCTTTCTGGGCTGCGTTTATTAACATTTCGCCGTTTAACTCATTAAAAGCGTTTGTGATATTTTCTTCCAAACGGTTAATATCCCGCGTTTTTTAAAACCTTCCAAAATCGAGTGGTGTTAGATCTGGTTCCGGGTCACTGAATAGGTCCATTAATCCCAATCCATTTTTTGGAAAAGTGTTATCTAAATATTGCTGCACAATTCTGGCCCCGTGGGGTGGAGCTCCGTCGTGCTGAAACCATACGTTTCTCCTTAGCTGCAAAGATACATTCTCCAGAAGTGCAGGAAGTTCTTCTTGTAGAAAATTTAGGTAACTCACGCTGTTTAATGTATGTTCATAAAAATAAGGCCCAATTAAATACCTACCAATGATGTTGCACCATACATTTACTCCAAAATGGCCTTGATTTTGGACTCGATTTACAATGTGGGAATTTTCAATAGACCAGTAGTGTTCGTTGCTGTTTGGCAAACTGACGAACTGACGTTCGACCTTCCAAGGAACGTTCCGAAAAAGCCTTTTTTCAACAGTTTCTACATTTACTATAATTTGAGCTATAAAATTAAGCCTGTTTTCAATGTATCACACAGACGAATACTCCAAATTGTAAATTTTGTAGTCATGATACCCATTGGTCTTTAAAATTCGTTGAACGGTTGATTTATCCAATTTCAAAAATAAGTCATCTCTTCAAAAGCATCTATACAAACAATATTTCACTTGTTAAGTGCAATTAAAATTGCGTAAATATGAACAATGACATCTTCTTCATTGTTAGGAAGGGTGGAATGAACTTCATTTTTAAAGATACCTCCAGAGCCAAAAATCAATTGAGTTAATGCACCTTGTATAGTAATGGCTATACAGAGTGCTAAAAACAGAGTGTAAAATATTTCAGGAGGTAATAGTATGAACCAAAATAAGCAGAAAAGTCTTAATAAACATGGATCCGCAAAGTAACGGTCGCGGAGATATGGACCACTATTCGTTTTTCAAACATTTTATTTTATTAAGAATAAACCGACAAAGAAAGCTTTTAACAAACAAAAAACAAAGTTACAGACGATGTTCAAAGTACCCTCCGTCCATTTCCATGCAGGCACGACATCTTCGTCTCAACGATATTCGAACTCTTTCGAAAACACCCTCCTTGGTTTGGATTTCTTGACACTTTTGATTAATCCGTAGCTGCAGTTCTTCCAGACTATTTACAGGAGTACCACACACTAATGTGTTCAAATATCCCCAAACAAAGAAATCTAGAGGGTTCAGATCAGGCGATCTTGGAGGCCATAAAACAGATCCGACCCTTCCTATGCGGAAGTTTGGTGTAAATGCTCTCTAACTGCCATGGAAAACTGATCTGGAGCACCATCATGCTGGAACCATATTTGTTGCCTCTGATTCAAAGCAATGTCTTACAAAAACTCATACAGTGTGTTCTGCAGAAAATCGAGGTAAGCAGCGCCTGTTAATCGGTTTGGTAAAACAACAGGACCTAGAAACCTGTCACTTACAATACCCATCCAATTGTTTAATGAAAACGTGCCTGATGTCCAGATTCTAATAGAGCATGAGGATTTTCGTCGGCTCAAATATGCGTGAAAAATAAAATTGTGAAAATTAAACACTCCATTTCTTATGAACTCGTCCTCATCAGTAAAAAGAATGTTTGCAAGAAAACGAGGCTATTCAGCATCATGACGTAGAAACCAACGGCAAAAAACCAAACATGCTTAATGATCATTTATTGGATTTAAGGCCTGTACTCGTTGCACATGGTATGGATAAAGCAGTTGCTCGTGAAGGATTTTCCAAACAAGAGGACCATTAATTCATACCTCGGCTGATATTTTTCACACACTCATACCTGGATTCTGCTCTACCAGTGCTAGAATTTGTTCTTCTGCTCTAGGAGTGGATACCGACCTTGGTCTTCCGGATAAATGGCACTGTTTGCTCAAAGAACCTGTATCACGCAATCTTTGGTGAATTCTTCCAAACATGCGTTATGAAGGAATCTGGCGATTTGGATAAGCGTCAACATAAAGACGTTAATTCTGCGTTAGGGTAACCAGCCATAGCGAAAGAAAACTTGTGCAGCGAGAACAACTGTCAAATACGTACTGCTTATTTCACTAAACATCAACCAACTATTATAAGAAAATACACATCGTTTTTGCAAAATAAAACTTGGGTCCGCAACCGTTGCTTTGCTTGTGGTTTATTGAGACTTTTTCGCTTATTTTGGTTCATACTATTACCTCCTTAAATATTTTACACTCTTTTTTAACACCCTGTACATGGTGATAGTAGTAGTAGTAAGTGTGGGCGGCCTCAGCCTGGCAAGTAGGCCACACATGGGCCCTTTTTGCCTACCCTGACATCCCATCACCCCTCCACTATTCTCCCTCGGCCTTCCTAGAACCTACCCGACGCCCTAATGAAAGTCAGGATCTTGGTCCATGGTAGGCCCCTCATCTCTTCCCTTTGCAGCTCCCCAAAGATCCTATATCTTAGTCTTCCAAGAGCCGCACAATATCCTAGGAAATGGATAGGGGTCTCCTCCCCCTCTCCGCATTCCGGACATAAGGGACTATCCTCTATGCCTATCAAATTCAAATGCCTTCTGAGTCTGCAGTGGCCTGTCAGGACCCCCACTATTTGGTTCAGGGATCCTCGACTAAGGCTCAGCAACCACTTCGTCCTAGTTTTATTAGGTACATTGAAGAAGTCGTGGGCCTGTCTACATCCCCCGTTCCTTCTTCAATTCCCTCCTAGTGTTTGATAGGCCCATTTATTAAGGGCACTATTGATACTACCTCGCGTAACTCCCAAAAAGGGTTCGGGTCCCTGGCAAGGTGCCCCAGATCCGAGACGAGCTAGCAAGTCGGCCGTCTCATTACCAGGAATTCCCTTATGGCCAGGAACCCAGACCAACTCCACCTCCCTTTGTCTGGCCAGGGACTCCAGGGCATCTCCACACTCTTGAACAAAACTAGATCTCGTCACCGGAGAGCTAAGTGCCCTGAGTGCAGCCTGGCTATCAGAGCAGATGAAGATTTTCTCCTCCACACAATTCCTTACTTCTTCCTTGCCTTCTACGATCAAAATAGCAAAAACCTCCGCCTGGAAAACCGTGGAGTGTGTGCCCAGCGAATAGCTCTGCCGGATGTTCAGGTTTTCCAGATATATTCCTGCCCCAGAAAACTCATCCCCTACCCGAGATCCATCTGTATAGCATATCAGAGGTCCCGGGGGAAACATGTTTTCTGACCTCTCCCACTGCTCTCTCGAGGGGAAAACAGTGGTATACCTCCTTCCCAACCTTAGTTTATCCTTTGCTTCAATAACCCTCAGAGCAGTTACTGGAATCTCATTCTCCGCCCTTAAGGCTATAGCAGCGTGACTCGCCACACGATCTTCTGCCTTCCAACAGCCTGCATCCCTTGTTCTCAAGTAGGTTGCCATCGCTTCCTTTACAATCCATGTTGGGAGGGGTGGCAATCCCAACAAAACTTCCAGGGCCGTTGGTGATACAGAACGTATTAAACTTTTGCAAATACAATTTTGTATAGGAAAAATCAAAAAGAGCAGTTTAAAAATGATTTAAAGATCTGTCAAGCCAAAGCATGCAATCGGCGACAGGATAAAAAATTGAAAAGAATTCCCACAGAAAGAAACAAATAACATTTTATGACATCCACTTCAATTCAAATTCACCTGCTTTTGCCGCTGTTGTTATTAATTATTAATAAAATTAATTTGAGGTTTTAATTAATAAAATAGTATGACATAGAGTTGCTACAAACTAACACAAATGTATCTGCTTTTGGTCCGTTTCGAACTCGTAAGCTATGAAACGTTTACTTAAATCATAGTGTCCACTTCGGTGCGATGCACAACACTGCTGCAACACGCCGTGCACGCCCTGGATTTGATTTCAAATTTCCCATGTCGCGCTCACGTTGCCCTACATTTGCTCTTATTCCAACCCACGGTAAAAGTAGCTGGATTTAGCACATGTTTACCGGGAAGTTGTTCTGCTAAAGCACTTTCGCATCACAAAAACGTTAATACCTATTATAAAGTAACCGGATTTTAATATTTGGAATCGTCTGATTATAGACTATAGTAACCCAGCGATATAATGGTTGAAAATATTACAAGTGCATCAATTTTTTACTCGGTAAGTATTTTACAAACATTGTCTTTATGATATTGACTTCATTTGTCATGATGCAACTATTCCCAATATTTTTTAGATAAGTTGAATGGGGTGAATCACTGTATAACTCGATTCTACGCTTCTATTGGCCAATTTAACCTTGCAAAACAAAAATCAGTCTTATAAGAAATGTTGCTACTCGTTTAATTAGTAAATTAATGAATGTGGGTAGAAAAAATGAAGTTATAGCTTAGTTAACTCTGAGACGAATAAAATTTCCGTCTACATTTTACATTTTACATCAGAATAATGGTTTTATTTCTGCATTCATCTTCTCTCGAATATACAAATATTTATACTTAGTTTTGTATTTCGGGGCAAATAGGGACCCTTTTTCAAACGCCGGGTTAATTAGAGCCTTTAATAAAAACCATAATTAACACAAACAAAGCGAAATATATTTTCTTGCTTGGAGAGGTATGGTGGCACTGTAAAGGGCTTAGCTCCTTTATAACAACAGTTTTCATGGGAATGGATGAACAAACTCATTAATACCTAGTAGAGAAGTTCTATTTAAAAGGCATTACAACATTTTTTTACTATATAGAGAAAATGGATTGTCTTTAATACAATTTTTTCAATATGCATCACAAAATAATGGAATAAAATTCTTATTTCTTAGCGGAGATTATGAAAAATAACTGAGAAAAGTCAGTTAGTATCCAGTTTAGAAATTGCCACTTTCTTGTTATCTTCAAATGTAAATCAAATATAAATCATAAAATATTGTTTAACAGGAATGTTAAAATATTTCTTCCAAATACTTCTAGAAATGAAATACACAATTTAATAGATTTTAGTTAACATATTATAATTCTATTTTTCTACACCCGTATTATAACAATGCACTTATATGCCCATAATCCGTTTCATAATGATATCCATTATGATACAGATTTTTCATTACGATACAGATTTTATAATCCGTTTCATAATGATACCCATTACGATACAGATTTTTAAACAATAGAAACCCATAATTTTTCAATCAAGCATGCTGTGCATTTAGGTTCTTATGTAATTATTTTAGATGTCAAAATCAGTACGTATTAAATTTTCGTAGATACCTAGCTAAACTTCGATAATTTATCAAAATGTCTGATATCAGCGATATAGAAGAATTACCATCGACTCCTCCACACATATCGGAGAAAGCAGAAAATGCAGTTCATACGAATAATTACTGTTACCTATTGTGTTCAATAAAAATATAAAATTTATGATTTTTGATTATTTATCGGGTGTAGAAAAAATAGCGTATGCAACTCTCATGTAATGGTTATTAATACATGATCGTTGCATAATATACTATTTTATTATTATATATTTTTTTAATATATTTATTACATTGGTTTACGATATGATAATGTAATATGTATAACTTGAATCATTATTGTTTTATTTATGTTTGTTTTGTATGTTGAGTAAAGGTATTTGTTATTTACCTTTTAGTTATATAGGTTACAACAAGTTTGTGTTTAAACTTAAGTCGACTTCACTATGTTTATTGGTTATGGTCTGTTGTCGCATGCTTTATGTATTTTAAATGTTATTTTATTAGCCGACGCTGGAGCAGGTTATAACTAATATTAAGCCCATGGTGGTTGGAAATCAACCACTGTTGCTGAAGGCTATATGAAAATTCAGTATCCAGCAAAGTGGAAATAGTAAATAAAATTATAGGTACTAATGTATTCAACTAATATAGGTACTCTGGATCTTTCGCAAATTTTTTTTACTGTAGTTATAAAAAGCAGTTCTGCAGCACAAGTAGAAAATGGGCAAGGCAAATTCTGTCATAATATTTTTATAAGTAATTCCATTAATTGTATGTAAGCATAAAAATGTAATTTGTAATTATGTTAGTATGAGTAATTTAATTTGTTGTTTGTAGTTCTTTGTCTTTTGATCATAAAATGTAGTACACAAAATGATATTTTCCTCCAATAAAAATAGAGTACATACATACCATTAGCTAAAGGAGAGTGAATATTTAGCGCATTACAGTAAATACAGTAATTAACCGAGGGCATTAAAGTGGCATTTATCGCCCGAAAAATGTTACTACAAAGTGCAATTTAACGCCCAGCTGTGTATGAAAATAATTATTGAGACGTATTGATACCACCTAAAAAACTGTATACGACTTAGGTTCGAAACCTTTATATTACTTTCGCTCTTCCTAAAAAATATAAATTTATTTCCAAAATTACAAAGTCTTTCTATTAAATTTTTCTATATACAGGGTGTTTGTAAATAAGAGCGAAATATTTTAGGTTACCAAAGTAATTTTGTGAAAAAAAAATTATATAAGCGTAGGTTAAATTTTAATTTTTTATTTATTTTTACTAATTATTTCAAAGAGTACAAGATATTGACTTGAAATTTGAAACAAGCGTTGGAGGGATATATGTGCATTTTTTGGGGTAATCCAAATATTTCTACTTGCATCAGTGACGTTCGTACGAGAATGCCACAACTTTTTTAATAAAAAAATAGTACGCCACTGACTTTTTCCCGTTTTAATTTTTTTTTTAAATTCGACATCAATTCTGAATTAAATTGGTTCCTTCATTTTTTTTCGTAGGATGTACCGTTTTTTTTTTTTTTTGAGGAAAAAATTAAACATATTTTATTGTAGGCTTTGTTAATCTTTTATTTAAAGGTCTCTTTTACTAAAGTGTTATTATGGTCAAAATAAAAATGCAATAAAACATTGAAAATAAAAAGTTAATATAAAAATTTTTCGATTTTATTCTTTAAATTTTCTCTCTCTTGAATATTTCAAAAAACTTTATTATCTGATACAGAAACATTCAACCAAAACAATAACACAGTAATACAAATATTTTTTAATAGTCGCAAACCTAGAACAGATGTTCAAAATACCCTTCCTCACAAATGATAAAAGAGTCAATTTTTCGCCTCATTGACAGTCGTATTCGCTGAAATAGTCCTACTGTATTTGTTATTGCCTCACAGCCGGCTGTAATACGATTCCTCAGGTCTTCAACATTTTCGACAGGATTGGAGTAAACTATTTACTTGAGAAAAGCCCAAATGCAAAAATTTAAGGGATTTAAATACAGAGAGCGAGCTGGCCATTGTTGCGTACTTTCTTTATCTATCCAATGATTTGGATATACTGTATCTAAATAACGACGTACATTAATGCTAAAATGGTCTGGAAGACCATTGTGCATGAACCATAAATTTTGTCTGAGCATAAGAGGAATTTCTGCAAGAAGAGCAACTCTTCCTGTAGGAAGTGATGATAAGATTCGCCAATTAATCGTAATGGGAGGAAATATAAACCAATTAAATGATCATTAAGTACTCCAAGCTACACGTTTACTGAAAATTTATGTTAAAAATCCATGTGGATTTTCATCAGCCCATAAGTGATTGTTATGAAAATTTGATATAGAATCTCTTGAAAAGCTTGCCTGGTCAGTAAACAAAACGCCATTTAAAAAATTAGGATTCTGAGCGGTTACATGAAGAATCCATTGGCAAAAAACTAGATGCGGTAAAAAGTCTCGAGGTAGTAGCGGCTGTACACGTTGCGTATGAAACGGATACAATTGCTGCTCTTTTAGAATTTTAAATACGGTGAAGTTGCTTACATTCAATATGAAATTTTTCGGATGGTAGTTTCAGATGTGTAGGTAGGTGCTACGTTCTTGATACAACTCAGCATACACTAGTCAGGCTTGCAAAGCATTTCCATTACTTCGACGACAGCAAATGAGAGGTGAATCTTTCATCTAAGTTTAACCATTTTACTGAAGAGAAAGAATTAGATATATGATCAAATTTTCGTAATCCACAAGAGAATCGTACACAAGAATTTTGAATTCTCTGAAGGGTAGCTTTATCTCTTGATAATTAAGCTGGCCATTATACTGTATCACAATACGCTAAGTGAGAGAGAATGAGAGAGTCACAAAATCTAATTTTAATAGATTTATCCAACACGTCTTTATTTATATAAAGCATTTTTAGCACACAGTAAGTAACATGATTATCAAACCGTAATCTATTATCGTAAGCTCAAAATTTTAACTTGCTTTACAAATGTTTGTAATTTGTTACACAAAATAATATTAAAATTAGGATCATTTATAACATTTTCGGACTTATTTCCAAACATAATTATTTCAGTTTTATTTTCATTTAATAAAAGGTTATGAGCTCTCGCAACAATTGTTATTGAATTTAAATCTTCATTAATATATTCTGAAGCTAAAAGTGCATTAGACAAATGAAAAGAATAGTATAACTGAGTATCATCAGCGTATTGATGCATTTTACAGTATTTCAAGTAAGAAATAAAATCAGCAGTATATATAGAGAATAATATTGGACCAAGTATTCTACCTTGAGGTACGCCCTTATTCAGTATCTTATAAAATGAAAATTTATTATTTAGAAAAACTCTCTGATGTCTACCATAAAGATAATTTTCAAAAAATGAAACGGCAACTGGGTTAAGCCCGAAATATTTGAGTTTCTGTAAAAGAATTTTATGATTTAACGTGTCAAATGCCTTACTAAAATCGAGTAAGATTAAACATGTGTTAAAGTTATTATCATTTGCGGTAAAAATTTCATTGGGTAAATGCAAAAGTGCAGTGGTGGTACTATGTTTTTCTCTAAAACCCGACTGTGTTATAGGTAATATTTCTCTTTTTGATAAATAATCGGTTTATTGCGAGCATACAATTTTTTCAAGAACTTTTGATACAGTTATATTAGAGTATACTTATTGGACGAAACTGGGTAATGTCTTGAGGGTTATCGACTTTCGGTAAAGGCAATATATTAGCATCCTTCCACGCACATGGAAATGTTCCTGACTTTAGACACGTATTAATGATAAATGTAAGGTGTGGTGTTAAATGTGGAATAACTATATGAAGAAGCTTTATATTGATATTATTCGAGCCTTTAGCTTGAGTTTTGATAGTACCTATTACCCTATTTACTTCCTCAATTGTTACTTCAGAAAACGAAAAATCATCTTCAATACCAGGAAAAATTGCATTGTATTTATTTATAATTGCATCACTAAATTGATCATTATTTAAATTCGTTTGGGGAGTATTATTTATAAGAAATTCATTAAATGGTTCTGAGTCAAAAGAGAAAATTATTACTTTTTGATAAACTTAGATTTTTTAAAGTTTTCCAAAAAATATTTGGCTCCTGTTTAAATTTATAAGTTAAAAATGCTTTCTTTTCAGATTTGATGGCATTATTTACAAAGTTCCGTATTTCTTTATATTCTATAAACGATTCTTGAGTAAGAGAAGATTTATATTTTCTATATGCATTATTTTTAACTTTAATCATCAATTTTAAGTTTGGTGTTAACCAAGGAGCTGAAGCTTTAGTAATTCTTACCGATTTCTCAGGTGCATGGAAATTAAAAACATTAATTATATTTTCATTCCAGAAATTGATCATATCGTCTACACTATCTAAAGAAAATATGTAATCCCAATTAATATAAAATAGATCCCTTAAAAAATTGTCTGAATTAAAATGAGAAAAATCACGGTAAGTTATAATTTTAGGAAAAACTTTAGCTTTTTTTAGCTTAATGGTACATTTAACCAGATGATGATCAGATATACTTTCCATATTAAGGGCAACTACATCATTTTATAATATCAGAATTTGAAGATACGATTAAATCAAGTAGCGTACTACAATTATTAGTGATTCTTGTAGCCTGTCTACACAACTGCTACATACCGTATCTATTAAATAAACTCATCAAACGTACTGCATTGGGACCATTAGCATTAAGTAAATCTATATTTAAATAATAAAATATGTTTTATTTTTTCGTCAAAAACGGTGCATCCTACGACAAAAAAATGAACAGACCAATTTCATTCATAATTGATGCAGGATTTCTAAAAAAATATCAAAACGGAAAAAACTCAGTTGGCTACCACTTTTTTTTAAATTGTGACATTCTCTCACGAACAGCACTGGTGCAAGTAGAAATATTCGGATCACCCCAAAAAATGCACATTTATCCCTCCAAAGCCTGTTTGAAATTACAAGTCAATATCTTTAAAACTCTTTGAAATAATAAAAATAAATAAAAAATTAATATTTATACACACTGTATCTCGGAAATGAAATATATTTCGACCTACGTTTATAGTAGCCCCCCCCCTGCATATATTTTCTCATATTTCTTATCATATTATTTATGGCGTATAAAACAAAAATAATAAACCATATAAAGTACACCTGGCACCACAATTACCTGCAATGAAACATCTACCATTGTTTTGTACAACATACATATTCAGGGACTGCACATTCTATTGTTCGGCACATTCATAAATAGCTTTGTTCCAAATATACAGCTTCTGAAATTTTCCGCTATCGGGATAAGACGGCCTAAGGTAAACATAACCCTTTCACGTGAACAAAACGAATCCTCCACTGGTAGAAATATTGTTTTTCGAACAATAAAAAGAATAGTAAAAGCGTGTCCAGTTTTCCGAATGGATAACAAAAAGAGAGGAAGCGGTTATATAAGAACTGAATACCTCCTCTAAAGCAGTTCTTTAAAAACTCGGTGAAACTGTGAGAAAAGAAAAACCAAACGGAATCCGTGTAATCTATGTATTGCTGAAAGGCACTGCAAAGAATGTGTCAGTTTTTTTCGTTTAAATAACACAATAACAGTTTTTTGCACATTCCAAAGCAGATCGTTTAGTAGTTTACAGAAAGAAGGAAGGAAGAAAACAAAAAGCCATAAACGGTTATTGGCACAGTTTTGTGAGATATATGGAATTATGTATGGCAAAATACAGGGTGAACCTTAAATAAGTACAAATATTTTAACTGCAGGTGTAGTTTGGAATGTAGTCTAGTAAAAGTCATTTTTAAACATTTAAAATATTGACAGACATATATATATATATATATATATATATATATATATATATATATATATATATATATTGTTGAATTTTTTTTTTTTTTTTTTGAGTGTATAATTTTGTAATCTTTATTTTAGTGTGAATGTGTATGTGTTTATGTGAAATTTATGGCGCTCTTTAAATTTCTTTCCTTACCTTTGTTTATTATTCTTTTATATATTTAACCCTGGCTAGCACTTTGACTCCACTCAGTAGTCGGTTCTTGTAGAGAGAGAAAACTTATTTTTGTTAATATTTTTTTTATTTTTATTTATTTTTTTTTTAACTATAGCTTTCACTGAACACAGAATAAAATGTTGTATTTATTTTTAATTTTGTGTTTTATTTTCTTTAAGGAGGAAATCAAATATTTTATAATGAACTTTAAAAATAATTAATAATATTCCACATTAAAATTACAAACCTTGGAATAAAAAACATGGGCTTTTCTTACAGATTTTCTTAAACTAAACAGATGATGGTATAATCAAATTTTTATACTGGTATCTATTTGATATTTAATTTATTTCTAATTTCTAAGCTTAGACAAACCAATATTCACTTTGTTTGTACCACCAGTTGCCTATCTTTACCTTTATATACAGTTTGAGATCATTTAGGTTATAGAAAGATAAATTTGACATTTATAGCATGAATTGCGAAATCGTGTGAAGTTTTTAATAAATTTGAATGTTTTAAATGGCCTTTATTTATGTTTTAATGCTGAAGGTAAGTCTTGCTACTTTTATTTAATTACCTAGATTCAATTTTGATATTTATTCCTTAGTTGGAATATTTCTAGCTAGTTTCATCTTTGTGCACAAATAAAAACGGTACCTGGTACTTGTGATTGTAGTTAAAATCTCCTGGGCACATGGAAATATCCGCTGTGGATTCCAATTTACAGATGAAAATGGGCCTGGCCAAACTGGGACTGCTGGAAATTTCTCTGGAACTTCTTGTGATGGAAAAATTTAACCTTACTTTCTTTCTCTCTGGTGAGTTACGATTTTTGGATGACTTTTTCTTATAATTCTTGAAATTTTCTTTAATTTTTAGGGACGCTAACACAAAACGACCTCTCCCTTTTCTAATTTTTTCGTCACTAATAAATAATTTTTTTGTTTCTCAAGTCTATACGGATTCTAGATTTTCAGTTTGTTTGTTAAGTCACTTTCACAATGTTTTAAAATATCGTTTTTTGATTTTAATTTAGTCACTTCACTGCACTATTTATTGCTAATTACATATTTCAATAATGTTCATGTTTTATAAAATACAATTTCATTATATTTAATATGGAAAATTAATTAATCATGTTTTTATAAGTGTGTATATCTGGTACATGTGTCCACGTCCTTATTTTTGACAGATGTCAAATTAAAATTATTATTTATTTGAAATTTAAAATCTGATGTTGGAAATTTTATTTATTTTAACAAATCTTTTTATATTTGACTCGCATGTTAACTAAATGCATATAAGTGTCCTTATGTTTTTAGCTGTCTGTTGATATGTCTAGTTCTATGATAAATTCTGATTTTAATTATGTACTTGGCCTTTATATTTGTCTATGTACAGATATTTAATAAATTTTACTGTTATTGACTTTATAAATTGAAATGATTTAATTTTTATTATATGATTATTATGATACAGTATGTTTAATTGTTGTAGATACTACTTATTTTCAAAATTACCTCCTTTTCTTACCATCAATAACTATTTTAAAAAAATTTACCGTCTCAACAAAATGTGACAATTATTATTATTATTATTATTCTAAAACTGTTTGAATTTTTAATTTTATTACAATATATATATATATATATATATATATATATATATATATATATATATATATATATATATATATATATATATATATATTTTAAATACCCACATTCTAAGGACCGCTGACCAGATGTAATCCAATAAAATAAACCATATGATTTACTGAAAGCGAGGTTGCCATATCGTGTGCAAGATAAATAATTTTTTAACGTAAATTCAATTTTTGTGTTTAATTCTAATTTAAAAACACTTGTTTTTAGTAACAAATAAAGTCAAATTATCATAAACGATTAAAAACTGAATTTCCGCAAGTTCAATACTATAAATTAATGTGTTTAGAAAGTTACTTTGTTCAATGTTTCCAAAAATTATCCATAAACGTGTAGAAAAGCTTACCTACTTGCTGAAAAACTAACTATTTAAACAGTTATCCATATTTCACAAGTTAATACCATTGTACACTGTTATACAGATTATCACAAATTATCCCATTAAATAATTTTATGAACAATAACAAAAAACTATGATTTTCACACACCTTAGAGGTAATTTTCTCCACATAACCTCAAACATCGTGTTGGTGCTAACGATAACAATACGATACATTTTTCCATGAGCTTTATTTTGTTTCAAAAGCTAACGATATGTACACAAATCAAGGTCAAGTTTGAGTTTCTCGATTGCTATTAAAGTTTGAAGCCAAAGAGTTGTAAAGGAATTGAAAAGAAAACACCAACTTAAAACAACATCACATAACTGAAAGCAACATCACTTTTCCCACGATTTCCATCACACCTTGTAAATAATATTTCACGTAAACGTAGTTTTTTTGTACCTATAAAATGCATGCAAGTGCATACACCACAATTATAGAAGAAAATTAAATATTTTCCCAACTATTCATCTTAGCTAAACTCATAAACTCAGCCAATTTAATACTTCTACAAATAACGCAATCCTTTCAAGTTTCATGAACATAATTATGTAGACACAAATATATACAAACGTTTGCTGCGTTCAGTAGAGGTGGGTGAGATGCTAACAAGCGGCTTAAAGAGTCGTTTCTGCATATTAAAATTTTTCAATATAATTTTGTAGAACCGTCAGCCTTCATACATGTTATTCGCCAGTATATTTGGAGCATAGCGTCGGGTCGAAGTAAATATTTTCCACATGCAAAATAAGAAAATCAAAATGTATGTACGTTATGAGCAAACGCTGAAGGAATAATGATTGCATGCCCTCTTTAGGAGTAGCAGACTTGTCAAAAATATTTGTTCGAGATTTTTCTACAAAATTAGAATGATCTAGTTATCTTAGCTTGACTGACATGTGGAGGGGAAAAGGTGAATGTATGGCATGCTCTCCCTTGAGCGGTTAACTTGTCAAAAATAATTTCTTCTTATTTCTCTTAGATAAGCTGGGTAAATATGGATTCAGAGGGAACATCGACCAATGGCTAAAATTATATTATATTATATTCTAAAAAAATAAATATTTCACGTGGTGTCCCCCAAGGTTCTATTCTGAGTCCACTGCTCTTTTTATTTTTTATAAATGATCTACCACACATATCACTGGTGTTTGCTGACGATACTTCCCTCTTATGCACGAATGAACGTTTACCACTTTTACTATCAGATACTCAAAGTAAAATTGATTGTTTTGTTTCTTGGTTTGAAAACGCAACATTGCTACTAAATAGTGAGAAATCTATGTTTATTTATTTTACATCTATGTTAAAAAATTACAGTGAATGTTATCTGCTTAGAGTTAATGAAAAATCTCTGGAACAAGTGCAGACCACTAAATTTTTAGGTTTATATTTAGATAATGCTCTTAACTGGGAGAATCACATCTCTCAATTGTACAAAAAGTTATTCCCGGTGTGGTATGTGTTATATAGGTTAAGTGTCACTACAAGCAGATACGTTCAGTTATCCTATTACTATGGCCAATTTTACTCACGAATTTCTTATGGTATCGTGTTCTGGGGTTCTTCGCATTTTTCTGATGTGTGTTTAAGTTACAAAAGAAAGCTATGAGGAATATCATGTGAATTAAAACTGAATCATATTGCATGCCTTATTTTATAGAATTACAGATTTTACCCCTAAACTGTGTATACATTATGGAAGTACTGGTACTTGTATATTTAAATAATAATACATTTATAAAAAAAATCATAATCACGATTACAATACCAGCAGACATAGTGACTTAGTTATACCCTGTTACAACATGGCCCTTTATGAGAGAAATCCTAGGTACATGGGAATAAAATTGTATTATTTTAAATTTCCTGATATGTATAATAAGAAGGCCAAGAGTATAAAGAGATTTAAAATCCACATTATGAAATAGTTGTTTTTGTTTCTACACAGTTGGTGAATTGTTGCATTACGAGTATTCCTTTTGCATTGTGGTATTGTTTGTGTTATTTTTATATCTTATTAATATGTGTTGATGTATCTGTCTATCTATTTTTTTTAACTTTATAATATGCTGTCTCTGTAAATTTGTTTACTTTGACTTGTGGAATACTATTTTGTATATAACGCGAATAGATTTAAATAAATAAACTATTATGTTTGTCCTAAGTTTTCAAGATGTAGGGCGGTTTTTTAACGAATTACTGTATTTTGACTATTTGTTTAGTGACAATTATACAAGGCGTTTTATAAGTATTATGAAATATTTCAGGTAATGATTCTTTAAGTAATGTCATGAAGAAAAGTTCATGGTTTTTTGAGGCTGTCTGGAGTAGACATATTTTCTATTTAAATTGTTGTCACTTACACGCCATGATAAAAGGCATGTGTACAGCAATGCTGACTTAATGCACATGATTCTTATTTATGGTGAAGTTAGACAAAATGCATTGGCAGCTTCTCGCTTGTATGCTGATCGATACACGACAAATCATGAAACTTTTACGGCAGCAGTGCAAGGTGGACGTGATACTGGTAATTTATGTGCATATCGTGGACGAGATGGTGGCCCCGGGCTACCTCAACGTATTAGCAACTGAAGCTATTGAATGTGGTCTATAAAAATCCGCGAATAAGTACAATTTGCCTGGATATCCCAAACAACGGTGTGGCGCGTAAGCTCAGTTATACCCATAACATAGCTGATGTTACAGATGAAGATTTACTCGAAATGAAATACAGAACAATAACAGTACACACGTTTGGAAACCCGAAAATTCGCACCCAATTATACGTGACTCTATATCACTCATCTATATATTATTTTGAAGATATACAGGGTTAACTATGACTAAGTACAAAAATTTTAACCACGTGCTCAGGGAGCTCTAAAAGACAATAAAAAACGTTATTCCAGAATTTTAGTTCGATATTTAAAAAATGGGGCAAAACCCTTTTTTCCTACGGAAAGTCGGCGCCTATGATGAGTATCGACTGAGATGGCTTATGGCTTAGATCCATAATTGACATTATATTTGTCAACAACTACCATGCGGTCGTTTGCAGTGTTTCTAAATGTAGAAACGACAAAAATTTACATTCTTATTAGTAATAATACCTGATAGGTAGGTAACAGTTAATCCAGTTAGCTCCAGCATTTTGCATTCGATTTTCATTGTTTGGTTACAAACTGGTAAAACTACATTTTCACTCACTAATGATAAACACACTTCCCGTAGGTACAGTTACATACAATGCCTATGTATTATAACAAAATCGAAGAAAGGGATGAGTAGGTAGGTTCTAATAGATAACAGAAAATATTTAACACCCGCGGCAGTCTTGTCCCATAACCTAGAAAAACAAACCGGCACACTATGGAAATGGAAATGGAAATTGTAAATTTTTTGAAAGGAAATTCTGTTAACTCTTATTTTTTTCTATCCTCTCTCTTAAAATATTTGTACTTAGTCATAGTTAACCCTGTATAACTTGTTTGGTGTCCGCGTTGTTATAAAAGTAGGTGATGTTATGAAGTTATTTCAGTTATTGTCAAATTATAATCGTGCTGAGCGGATGTGTTATTCATTGCAATATGCCTATTCCAGTAAAGTATAAGTAAAGTATAAAATATAGTGTGATGGAGATTGAGTCCTACCAAACAGAAAATGTTTCTCGTGTGAAACTAAGGATTATTTTGAGGGTACTGATGGATCAAAACATGTTTCTAGTTCTTACTTTGCACCTTTCCAGGTCTATAGCAACAGAACGATGCGTCTGGGAACGTTTACTAGAGTTTGTAATAATATTTTTTATGATTTTCTAACGACTACTTGTTCCTTCCACCGCTAATGTGATTTTAGGTGGTATGTCTTTTGAGACCCTTTAGGGCCATATTGCTTACAAATTTTAAACGGGAAGTAATACAGAAAAAAACCGTTAATAAAAGTTTATTAGAAAAGAGATAACTTTTTAACAAGGAAAAAGGTTCTGGAAAAAATGTAACATATTATCGAGTTTTAGACACCCAGTACTATCACCACCCGAATATTGTAACATCGTTACGAGACACCCTGTATAATTAAATAAACTTTGTCTGATAATAAAAATTTTCTTGTTTATACTTCTTTATGTAAATAACTATTATTAGCTATTAAAATAATTAATAATAAAATATAATTCACAAAAGTGGCAGATCTGATGCAGCAAATCGCCTCGACTAGTTAAATTTAGTTAATTTACATTAAATCTTGGAACTAAAATTACAAATTTAAGCTCATACTTAATTTGATTAGGAAAGTTTGCCCATTATTATTATATAAGTATTTAAGAGGCGATTACATAAAAAATTGTTACGAAAGAATATTAACAAGTTTGATGGAATCTGATATTCGATAATGAGTTTACCAATTCAACCGGGAAATTCTGTTGCAAAAGCAACGTCTCCTGCATACAAACAAATTAATGAGATACCAAAATGTTTTAAAAGGCATCAAAGTTTAATCTCTGCTTTAAAGTAGTCAGGAATGAATCAACATAATTGATTTTTCTGTACAAAGACGAGAACTGCATAACATTTTATACTGGAAAAGTGTAGATTTTCCACTTCATTGAAAAACTTATGAAAGACTTTAAATTAAATATTCAGTACATGTTTTTCTTTAATACAGAATGAATTTCATGCAGAAATCTCAAATCGATAATGCATGGAATATGATCATACTGGATTATGACTACAGCAAATACTTTTACAAGCCTTACTGCAAGCAATACACAGTATGCGCCAAAAGTATGGAATAAATTCAATAAAAACGAAACAATTATTTTTTGGGAAAAATCCTCGAACAGGTCGATTTTTAATTTAAAAAAAACATATTTTAGCGTAAAATGCGATTTTCAAATGTCATTTGTTTTCGAGTAATGACGTCATCGATTTTTTTTTAAATGGCAACACCATATTTTTTTCCTTGATTCTGAAAGATCGTTTAATTCTCTATCAGACAGTACTAAAATTTTGCCCTCTTACATAGGAAAGTTTTCGAGTAAATGACGATTGAATGTTAGAAAACGTAAATCAATTAAAATAAAGCATAAACGTTATCAAGTTTAGTTTTTCGAATTACATAGTTCTTTTATGGTTCACGTAGGTGAAAATCTTTGCAAAGTGTCATTGTCACACCGACTTTCTAATAAGTATTGTAAGCGACATAGAATTTATTATTCAATTTAAAGTATTATGGCACATTTAACTGTTACTCAAAGAATTGAAATTTTAATTCTTATCGGATGCGGAAATATGACTAGAACTCAGCAGGAAGTTTGCGATTTAATTAATGAAAAATATCCAGATCGCCCTAACAGCCAATCAACAGTCAGTAAGGTAGAGTCTAAATTTAGAGAAACTGGAAATGTTGTAAATATTCCAAAACCTGGACGTCCAAGCATTAATGAAAATCAGAAACAGAACATTTTGATAAGTATGGTGGATAATCCTCATAATTCTTCACGATTGGTTGCATTAAACAATGACACTAGTCAGAGCACAGTATCTTGAGGAAGGAAAAATATCATCCCTACAAAATTCAACTTGTGCAGGAACTCAATGAAGATGATCCCGATCGCCGCTTACACTTTTGCGAAATTCTAATGGATTTATGTCAAGGAAATAGAAATTTACACCGGCAAATACTTTTTTCAGATGAGGCCACATTTTGTCTGAATGGTACAGTAAACCGTCAAACTTGCAGATATTGGAGTCGGGAAAATCATCATTGGATGGCAGAGGCACATACCCAACACTCTCAGAATAGTAGGGCCTTTCTTCTTTGAAGGAACTCTTACAGGACAAAGATATTTAGAGTTTCTAGAAAATGACCTTGTTCCAGCCCTTGTAGTAATTTTTCCTAACGATAATGACCCTGACATTCCTGACGATACCATATGGTTTCAGCAAGACGGTGCACCTCCGCACTATGCGCGCCCTGTACGAGATTGTTCGGGCAACTGTTTTCCTGGGAGGTGGATCGGCAGACGCGGACCGATAGAATGGCCTGCAAGATCGCCAGATCTTACACCTCTTGATGATTTTTTATGGGGATTCTTGAAGTCAAAAGTGTACATTAATAAACCACGTAATTTAGAAGAACTTCAAAATCGCATTCGGGACGAAATACGCAGAGTTACCCCAGAAATCATTCATAATGTGCAAGAAGAATTTCTTCACAGACTTGCGCATTGTCAAGAAGTTGGTGGATGGCAATTCGAACATTTAATTTAAGTATAAAATTTAATCAATTGTATTTTATTTTACATACCTCAGAATTGTTACTTTTTTATGGATAAAATTTACGTTTTCTAACATTCAATCATCATTTACTCGAAAACTTTCCTATGTAAGAGGGTAAAATTTTAGTACTGTCTGATAGAGAATTAAATGATCTTTCAGAATCAAGGAAAAAAATATGGTGTTGCCATTTAAAAAAAATAGATGACATTTGAAAATCGCATTTTATGCTAAAATATGTATTTTTTAAATTAAAAATCGACCTGTTTGAGGATTTTTCGTTTTTATTGAATTTATTCCATACTTTTGGCGCATACTGTATATGTATATATTAAAAGCAAGATTAATTACTCGGTATTTCAGAACATCGCTTCGTAAATTCTTGGCAAAATAGAATGATAAGAAATAATATTTATTTGTATGAATCTACAAGGTGTATTTTAGCTTTAGTAAACCAGGAGCCTAAAGTTACCGGTAGTGTTGGCATCTTGCCTTGCTTTTTTCTTGGACTTGTCTTGGTCTCGTAATATACAGCAAGACAAGATCAAGACAAGATTTGACAGTTCGAATTGTAGGATAGGACATGATTTAAAGAAAAGTCTTGCGAAACAAGACAAGAAATATTGCTACGGCAAAAAATATTGCAAATATAAGAAAGGGTAATATTTTAGTAAACATTAACAAAAGAAAAATAGTGTATTTCTATTGTAGGTAAATACTTTATTCATCCAGCATATAAAATTATTTTTAAAATTAAAGTATGTTGAGCCTACACTAAAAAAAGGCCAGTAACTTTGCAAATATACTTTGTAAGAATATCCTTATAATTGCCTTAAAATAATTCAAGAAATAATGATGATATTACACTGATGCTTGTAATTTTACAAGAAAACTGCCAATATACAACAAAACCGTAAACTTCCTATGTAATTACAATATAATGTGTACATTTATAGAATATATTGTAATACATTTACAATTAGCAATGTGACTGCAATGTGTACTAAACATACCAAATTTACTATATATCTAATTGAATGTAAAAATATGCCTAATGTGTCTGCCACTAACCGTTTGATAGCATTGGGTGGTGACGCCTTCATTATGTCTTGCTTAATTTCGATGAATGTAGCGTGTACCTAGGACCTAGGTACTTACATAATTAATTTAGTGAGTAGTGACTTATAATATAATCATATCTAGAGTAAGTAAATGTTTTTAGTACTATAAATAGTTTTGTCCAGTGCTGGTTTTAACATAACCTAAATGAAATTAAGAAGTAATAGGTATGTAAGTTATACATAATTATTAAAGCAATGAAACATTGGTATCCTTGCATGTACAAAAATTGAATACCCCACTGTTGATTTGTTCATCTTAAATAATATATAAAAAATATATTATTTTCTACTAGAATTATATTTCATATATATTTGAAGAACAGGGGCTTCTGGAGGATTAGCGTGATTTAAGTTCTGGGTACCTTCTTATCTATATAATTAAATACTTTGTAATAGTTAGTATAAGACCATCATAGATCTCGTTTGAATATTATAAACTGTTAACTTCAGTTCTATGAATATATATCTACATTGTTATACAGGGTCGGAAATCGCTGATGGTCTATCTGCCTTTACATGAGAGCGACAAAGTAATGTATAGAAATCCATGCGATAGACAAGGATGACTATATTGACGACGTTTTAAAATTTAAATAGTCACCACCCGTTTCGTCATTCAACAAATAAAATCCACTCCCACTTATATCTCAGCGACCAATCGCCATCTTCGCTCGGTTAGAAGTGGGAGTGACTGCTCAAATGTTATTCTAATTTATAAAACGTCTTCCTATAGTCATCCTTGTCTATCACATGGATTTCTATTCTTTACTTTGTCGCTCTCATGTAAAGGCAGATAGATCATCAGCGATTTCCGACCCTGCATATGTTTTGTATAACGTAAGTGTTCTGTTTTGTACAAATAACCTAAATGTGCAGGTATCAAATTTTAATAAAAAATTGCCGTAAAACCATAATATTTTATGACTTCAGTACCTGTATGTACATGTTTTTCTAAGTTAAAAAAATAAACAAAGGGCAGTTAATATATTGAAGATATAATAAATCTGTAACTATTAATTAGCTAATTGAGCCGTAATCAGTGATGCTATTGAGAAGCACACGGAAAAGCCTGATATGCTGATTAAGGTAAGTAGCAATCGTTAATTCCTTACGATATTTCAATTTTTCTCATGTAGGTATATTAATCTATTAGGTATAAATGAATTATTATTCAGATTTTTTTTTCAGGTATCTATGTCAAACGCTTAGTAAATTCGAGCGTTGTAAACAAGATGTCTTTAAAGTCAGATTTTCTAAAATTTACTGTACGGGTTAGGTCAGTTTCGACACTTTTAGGAGGTTTCTTTCATTCTCCGAAAAGATAGTCCAAATGTCACGGGAATATTTTTTGAGAAAAATTGTTATTTTGTTATCCAACCACATATTCTACTACTATATTCACTTTTACATCTGTAGTTAAAAAATACGTATTTCCAAATATTTCTATACCTAAAAATCAGCTTTCTCCCGTTATTTATTCGGAATAAATTCGGATTCTTTACATATGGCATGGGAAAACATTCCTATATAGTTATTAAATATTTGTATTTGTAAAAAATATTATTTCAGGAATACGGTGTCTTTAATTACATAAACACGAAGTCAAATTATTTACAATCACTATTAAATTAGCGGAAAGATATACGTAAATCTTTCCACACGCACGCCCATGGAAGAGCTCCGATTCTGTTTCGTCTATTTTATTCATTACTTATTATGTAGAAATTGCCGTTTCTAGGTACATATTGTCACGGATTTCCTAACCCGTCTTTTTCTTACTCCTAGAAAAACAATCCGTTAATTAAATACTTATCTTTATTAACTACTCAGTACACTACAACAGTACAACTCAACTAAACACTTATTTAATTAATCGCTATCTAAATCACTTTGATCTCTCCAACTAAACACTTCAATACAGACTGTAATAAAAGACTGACTAACTCGACCGGTTTTTTATTATGTTATAGACCCAACGAATATTCCAGGTATATTCTAGCATCTCTAGATCCATTTTGTTTGTTTAACAGAATCGGGCGATCGGGATAATCTCAGCAATTCGCGGTACCACAGTCGTCGATTTGGGTGTGTGTGGGGCAAATTCCGTGACAATATATTATATTCCTTCCAATCGACCACTGTCGACAATCGACCATCGATCGATAGTTACGTGTGAGCTTTGCGCAAGACCAGACAAGACTTTTTCAAATTTTGCAATATTTTTTGTCTCAACTAACACTAGTTAATGGTTTCAAGAATCAACAGCGTCTATGCTTGCAAGAAATACCTCTTTTTTTTTCAATCACCTCTGAAGTTGTTAACGTAGGTTGAGGAAACTTGAGGAAATGATAAATAATTCAGTATATTTCTATGTAAATATGTCAACCAGTGGGAGATTCCAATGAGCCTTTTCATTTCAGAAAAATTAAGGAAGTAAAAGATTTATTTCCGGTTTCGCGAGATGTAAGAAATAAATTCATCCGGGGTCTTGAGAATCGACTTGTCTCTAAGTAAAGAGAAATAAATTCTATTCTCCCCAAGTAAAGAAAGAAAATCGATTCAAATCCTGTACATGCAGCGATAAATTTCGTTTAGATACGACTTTAAAACTTTAACTTAATATCAACCAATGCACTGAGCAACAACATATTTTTCCGTAAGGAAAACATAAAGATTTTATATTCTTTTAAGAAAATCATATTTCAACAAATTACACTATTATATTTCCTACATATAAAATCATGTGTCATTTGTGGTATACATTCTTAATTTTCTTTTTTTCTTTCAATCTGCATTATATTGTAACTTTATACCCACAATACACCTATATCAAAAGATATTAGAGGAACCAAATTCGTAAATTGTTCTTAGATGCTCTCATAAAGACAAAACCGGATGGCACATTAAGACACTATTTAAATAAATTCTACTTACACTAACGTACCTGAATGCTGAACACTGTGGAAGGTTAGTCATTCTAAATGAGATTAGAACAAATATGATTGATATGAAGAATAAAATAATAGTTATTTTTACCAGTTGAAGATGATTTTGCACCTGAGCAGAGCGAGGCCTGACAATAGAGTCCGAGATTGGTCAAAGATACATAACTCCTGCATGGCATAACATTAACATTTTATTTGCTCCCAAAGTTCTGCACGGTCCAGAAAGTAAAAATAACGTTTTACTTTTTGACATTTCTTCTCATCAATTTATCTTGACAAAGGTACTATAGTCGAGTTTCAATAAAGTAGAGATTGATTTAATTACAGCACTTACATGAGTACAGGTTGCAGGGGACAAGATTTCATAGGTATGCCATTTGAGAAGGATTCAAATACCTAACACAAAATTACCAAAAATAAGTTGACGTTGAATGAACCCAGCATTTTAAGAGTTTGCCTACTTTAAAAAGTTTATATTCGTCCGTAAAATGCCGTTCTCTGATGCGCAGTCGTCGAATATTACACTTTAATAGCCTGCACAATTTTCATATACAGGATGTTTTTAAATGAAGTAGCAAAAAATGAGACCATAGATTCCTTAAGTGAAAATAAATCGATTTCACCTAACATACCTATAACCCAAGTCGGATAATAAAAACAGATACAGGGTGTCAAAGTTAGAATTTTATTTTCGATATTTGTAAATAAACTTCTTATGAAATCCAAATCTTTACATAAAATTTGTAAATAAGGGGTTTTTGCGGGCGAAAAATTCAAATTTATTTCTAATTTTGACGTCAGTAGTAGAGGACGCCACTTGTGGCACACCATATTCCTTCTTTTGCACATTATTCGAGATCACTCTGTATATAAGATACGCTTTCAGATAGCAAGGTCCTACTTTTGGCGATACATTTTCACAGAGGGCGTCACTATCCCTCAGATAGGAGGAATAACTAAGCATTTATCATTATTATTTATTACATTTACTAGATATCGTATTAAAAGGGTATACGTAACATATTACCTCTTTTTCTGGTACAGGTCCTAAGATCTGGATGTGTCGATCGCAATGCCTGATATTTCTGATGGCCTCCAATCGTCAAAAGTTGTGGTCAACATCACCCTTTTATTAGGCTATCCAACATCTTAATCTCCAATAACTAAAAATCGGTCTGTAGGGCACGAAATATGTAAAAATAATTTTATGAACTGATAATTTTTAAATAAAAAACATAATAAGTCAACGTACATTAAATAGGAAGGGGAGGGGGTGTAATAAACCATACCTCATTTTCAGACCCTGTACCTCACACTATCTTTATAGTCGTTTTTTAAATGAATAAAAACTTATATATATATATATATATATATATATATATATATATATATATATATATATATATATATATTAAAATTTAAAAATATATAGAACATTTAGAAAATTCTAGCATTAAATATATATTTAATACAACCATATGGTTGTTTGTTCTACATGCGCCATTTTTAAAGTGATTTGACGGGAACTCGATGGATTGCCTAATTCCTATATATATATAATTTAGTTGACTGTTATACTTACACTGCAAAAAAGTTGCTATGTAAATGAGATTTTCCAGTGTGTAATTCAAGATGTGTAAAATTTCCGTGTAAATAGTTTTACATACTCCTTTTTCTTTCATAGGTTTGAAAATGAGTTAAAATTACTAATATTATAATACAATATACGCAATTTGTGTAATATTTACCAATGATGTGTTAAAAATACACCATTTCATGTTAACTCAACACACCTGTATGTGTCCTGTACCCTTTCTCCTGATTGGTTGTACACAACTGTATATATGCGAAATAGAGAATATTTAAACCGAGGTTTGGTCAAAAAAAATGGTATCAATTAAATATTGCTGATGATTGTGATACAGCTAATGGTAATCAGAAACATAAATGTTAAAAATATTAAGAGCTTTCGGAAATTCACAAAAGTTTTAGATTATTGTATATGTATTTATATGTATTTTGTTTATCCTGAAATTTTAGAGAAAGAATTTCAGATCTCTACTAGAAAATTTTCGTAAACTCCTATAATGTTAAATATAACAGAAAACCAGGTTGCCGTTCATTTGAACTGAGTTATATATATATATATATATATATATATATATATATATATATATATATATATATATATATATATATATATAGTTATATATATATATATATATATATATATATATATATATATGTATGTGAGTTGATCGGTTCCGGGACATTAGCTAAAGGAAGTATACATTATTATTTTTCCGTATACATCCCAATTGTACATGGTTCTCAACATAATTTTTTTAAATATATTCATAAATTGTTGATATATACAACAATGTATAATGTAATGTTAAGTACAAGGACAAATTTTACAAAAAATCTATTATATTATATACATCTTAACTAAAGGCAGTATACATTATTATTTTTCTATGTACATTGCAATTATTTATGGTACTAAACGTAATTTCTCAAAATATATTTGTAAACAGTTGACGTATACAACAGTTTATAATGTAACGTTAAATATGAGGACAAAATTTCTGTGTTATTGTATCATTCCATATATTGATTTCTTGTATGCATAAATAAGTCCATATACAAGGTCTTGCGCGCAATTGCTTCATTAGATGTATGAGTTTTGGTGTCAATTGATCCTTGAAAATTTGGCTAGTGAGATTCCGATATTTTTCATGGCAATAATTATTGTTAACGATAATTTTTACATCTATCTAGTTTATTACTTTTCTGTTTATACAGAGTATTCCGTAAGTACGTGTACATAGAGTAACAGTGATTTATGACGCCAAAATAATGCGATCTAGCCCTACTTACCTTAGTCCAAAAGTTGATGATAACCGAGTCACAGGGTATCAAAATCAAATTACTATCTTCAATTTTTTTTTTAAATAACGTGAGAAGTAATTGATGGATTCAAACAAAATTTGGTATCCCGGTATTTTTGACATGGGTAGAGGGCGCCACTTACGCTGCCTCTTTGAACTTTAGTAGTTCACATTTTTTTTGCTACGCACTGTATATCTTAACTTCTGATAGCAACATCTCTTTTTCCATCAGTTTTAGTTCAGAAAGCTTACCTCCTTAATGTTGCTAGGACGGTTACCTTTTTTGACTCTAGATCACTCTTGTAGCATTTTAAAAAGTTAAGGAAATTTAGTTAAATGTATACATATAGGGATACCTACATAAAAACTATTGTTAAGTACAGGGTCAGTAAACCTGAAAAATTAATTAAGACATCTACTTATTCATTACTTTTCTAAAACTCAAATTGTAGTAAAATTTAAGCTCTCTCCAACTTTCTACGTACGTAAATGTTTCGGAACTTTATCATAAATGTATTGCTGCATACAGGGACATTTAGTCAAGAGTAAGGTATTGTACAGGGACATATACGTAAAAATTAATGTAATATAATTTATATTATACAACTTATAAATATTTACCTAAATTACCTACCGAATTTAGCTACTACTAAAGAATCTCAGTAGTACCTAGGTATCTAGTAAGTAGTAAAGTCACAAATTGTTGCACATTAGCTAAACTTAATTAGCAAATGTTATTTTCACGTTGTCTACATACTTAAATGGTTCAAGATAAATACGTATTGTTACGTAGATGTAAACACATAGTGACATATAAATTACTGCTAATTGGCTATAAGATTGCTTGCATTACATTTCAATACATAGGGTGATTCAACGGGACGAAATGACAATATAAATATAATACTAGGTACCTACTATTAATTTTAAACAATTTCTTCCATAGATATAAACGTGTAGTCTAAATTGCTAAACAAAAATGCTAAACAAATTTACCTCTATTTTTCTCGACAACGGTTACATTTATCAAAATTCAACAAAGATATTTTATCTGTTAAAAAATTAAATTTTCTAAATTTTGTGGTCAGACTGATATAAATAATTGACAAGTTGAGGCATTTCGAAAGTGGTACTCCTTGTTTGACCCGCCTCTTTCGTTTTTGAGTCATTTCTAAAGTTTTATCTTTCACACGAAGCATTTCAGACTATATGTTTATATAGAAACAGTTATTAGTACTACCTGATATAGTTTGTTTAATTCCTCCTGAATCACACTGTACTTAAAAATTTCACTAAAATTGTAATGTAAAAAGTTATAAGTATAGGAACATTTTAGTGAAATGTAAAAATAACTAGGTATAAGGCGGTGTTGTATAAACTTAAACTTGTTAAATAATTATGCACTTATTTGCTTATTTTTTAATAATGCAAGAAAAAACACAAGACACAATGCAACTTGTCTTTAAAGGAAGTTTTGTTGTTTTCGTTCCATTTTCCACTCGAGAAACACTAGATATAAAACATTACAGTTACATATAGTGCTTTCGAAAAGTAACGAATAAATTAATTATTTTTTAAAGTCAGAAGTTTTCGAAAAAATCCCCTGGTACGTCGATATTGTTTTTAAAAAAGCACTTTTTGACATCGACCCACATTTGTGACGTCATCGTTGTTCGAGATATGACGTCATCGACAATTTTTTTAAATGGCAATCCCCAATTTTAACTATGCCATTTGAAAGAGCGTGTCATTCTACACACACAGCATGGAAAAAAAATGGTGTTACATAAAAATTTCAAGAAAATAATGTTTGAAGATTTTAAAATTTAATTTTTACAATACTGAAAATGATTATGACTAAATTAAATGTTCAAATTGTGCACCGTTGGCTACCTGACAGTAGCCAAGACGATTAATAAATTTTTTTGGATATTATCAATAACTTCAGGAGGTATACGATGTATCTCGTGACGAATTCTTGCTTTTAAATTTTCTAAATTAACCGGTCTAATAACGTATACTTTGCATTTTAAGAAATAATCTAGGGGTGTCAAACATTATTTTCTTGAAATTTTTGTTATGTAATATTATAATTCTTTTCATGATGTGTATATAGAATGACACGCTCTTTCAAATGGCATGGTCAAAATTGGGGGATGCTATTTAAAAAAATTGTCGATGACGTCATATCTCGAACAACGATGACGTCACAAAAATGGGTCGTATGTCAAAAAGTGTCTTTTTTAAAAACAAAATCGACATGCCAGAGGATTTTTTCAAAAACTCGCAATTTCAAATATAATGAATTTATTCGTTACTTTTCGAAAGCACTGTATAAATTGTTACATATAAATCAAATATCGATTTTTCAACTAGGTAAAAAGTAGAAAAGAACCATTGTGAAGTACAAGGTCGCAAGGTCGGCAAAACTGATATATTATTCAAAATATATAAATATAAAAGTAGGTAGGTCTTACTTATTTATTACATACAACCGGTACTTACTGATAAAAAAAATATATAACTCGTAGTAATCTAGTTCTTTTTAAAAACATATACAACACTTTTTCTACTTTCTACGGATGTAAATGTTCACAAACTCTACTACATTGACTATGTATTGTTGTATACAGGGACATTTAGTGAAAAGTAAAGTACTCTACAGGGACATGTACCGCAATGTACTATTCTCCAGCTTTCTACGTATGTAAATAACTCGGAACATTATGGTATTAGGGTTTAAAAATGTATTGTTGCATACAGGGACATTTAGTGAAAAGTAAGGTATTGTACAGGGTCATATATGTAAAAATCAATGTCATTTAATTTATATTATGCAACTTAATGTTCACCTGAATTACTCACTTTAACTACCGTTGACTGTACATATAACTTCTCAGTCAACGGTACTACCCTAGTATAATCGCGTCAAGAATTCAGACGTCTTACGTCACGGCTGACGTTACGCATTTGTTTTTATTGTCAATCTAAGCCGTTTTTTTGCGACGAAATGTGTTCAACCCGGTTCAAAACACGTCGCTGTTTAAACCGTGTTTAAAACATCCACTGAGTCCGGTTTGAACTCTTTAGATGCTTTGCTATTAGTCTATGCAGCAGTTGCCTAAAAACCAATTTCCTGTCACTCATATAAACATGTTAGGTATTTGTTTTTGATTTGCAGTTGCTAAAATCAATTTCTATGTTTTTGTTGCAAATTTCACACATTTTCAAGATACATATGTACAAAAACATGCGGAAATAGGTATTGTTAATAATTTCTACCACTAATACTCGTTCTATTTTAATCCAAATCTAGTGTAGCTGTTTTATAAATAAATTATAAACAATAATCAAAAACTGAGTGTGATGCTAAAAAGAAGTAAATATTTGATGACGTTACGTTTTAGAACTATGTGCAACACATAAGTGACGTCACCATTGAATACGTTTTGAAACAGTCCATTAATACGGTTCGTCACAAAAAAACAGCTCTAATTTTCGATATTTGGTCGCGTTAAAAACAATCATTTTTGCAATTTAGTGCAATATATAATGCAAACTTTTAATGTAGTATATAGTTTTATTACTATCAGTTGCAGTTTCTTAAATATTTTGATGAAAATATAATGAATTATTCATTTATTTGTATGACGTAAGTCGTCTGAATTCTTGTAACGAATATATTATATGTTTTGTGGTACTACCCTTATTTTGTTAAGTATATAAAAAAGGGTACCTACCTACTACTAAAAAAAGTATCTAAGCAGTAAGTACTAGTAAGTCACAAATTTATGCACATTCGCTAAGCTTAATTAGCAAATGTTATTTTCACGTTGTGTACATTAGTTAAATGGTTCAAGATAAATATGTATTATTACGAAGATGTAAACACATAGTGACATATAAATTACTGCTAATTGCAAGATCGCTTGCATTACTTTCATATACTTATATAGGGCGATTCATCGGGAAGAAATGACCATACAATACTAGGTACTATTAATTTTAAGCAATTTATTCTATATAAACGCGTAAGTTAAATCGACAACGGTTATTTATCAAACTTCAACAAGGATATTTTGTTTGTAAAACTAAATTTTCTAAATTTCGTGAACAGATTGATATAAATAATTGACAATTGAGGCATTTCGAAAGTGGTACAACCCTTGTTTGGCCCGCCTCTTTCGTTTTTGAGTTATCTCCAAAGCTTTACCTTTCACACCCTGTATCTCAAAAACGAAGCATTTCAAACTACCTGATATCGTTTTGTTAATTCCTCCTGAATTGCACTGTATTTACTTAAAATTATCACTAAAATTGTCATGTAAAAAGTTATAAGTATAGGACATTTTAGTGAAACGTAAAAATAACTAGGTATAAGATAGGCGTTGTTGTGTAACTTAAACTTGTTAAAATAATTATGCACTTATTTTTTTAAGGAAATTGTGTTGTTGTTTTCGTTCCATTATCCACTCGAGAACTGACAAATGGCCGGTTTCTCAACATTTGGCGCAATCTATGAATCGATTTGATAACTATCGAGTACATAAATTTATCAGACCGATAACTTTATATTGGTTTCTGAACGCATGCCTTCCAAATTTTGTTGAATACATAACAGTTGAATGGATATCTTAATATCTGCAATAATCATAGAGGGAGCTAGCAAATGCACAACTGTTTGCAGATGCCATTTATGGAAGTAAGACACTTTCAAGAAATAATTGTAGATGGCGCCACTATCGGCTACCTAATGATATCACATCACATTAAATAAATAAAAATATATACAAACCTGTTGCATAAAAACGAAGTTATTAAAACCTTTTCTAATACTGATAGTAAATTTGTTCTAGTACTAGAGACTTGAATACTATCTCCTATTAAATCTATCAGTAAATTTACAGTTTCTTTCGTTAAGATCGCCGTATTTCTCGCCATAAAATGATCAAATTTGTGGTTTTTTAGGTACTGAAATTTTGAAAAATAAAATTCCTGATGTTTTGTTTATCCAGAGTTTAAACTCTCTTCAAATAATATAATAACTTTTAAAATGCATTTGTATGACACAGATTATTTCGCTCTTCTAACCCCACATTTTAATAATTATTTTCACATACTTATAAACAGAAATGAACAATGTTATATGCAGAAATATGTAAGTTTATGTTATAACAATGTTTATATCTATAGCTGAATTTAAATAAATACGCATTTTGAAAGTTTTCAGTACCTACAAATTTGCTGGATAAATCGCTTTCTGACTTTATACATTGATTTTATTTCGGTACCTTTAAATATTTGCTGGTGGCATGAGATAACATTGTTGTTATTTGCTAAACTCTATATTATTCTTAAATGTCTAAAATTACTTGTATTTGTAGAAAACACTATTTCAAGAATACGGCGCCCGTAAACCTCTCTCGAAATTCTGTCGCTTAATTTTTCATACTGATTTTCTCTTTCACGATAACGTCTTGGCGGTTCAAGATATCTGGCTATATTTAAATATTCTTCATCTGAAGAGGCAGACGATTCAGAATTTTCCATTGCACAAAGTAATCGTCAAGAAAATATCAAAAAAGTTGGGTTAAGTCTTACAATAAAGATGTAAACAAGCAACAGCTAAATCGCTGCGTGCGTGCGTTAATGTTTATTGGACAGATATCTTGCCATTTTTCTTTGAATATCTGTTCGATAACTTATGCAATAGATAAGCATTATCGAATGGTTCAGAAACCGAATTCATGGGATATCTCCAGTTTATGGAATCAATAAGTTTATTTAACAGATATCTACTAGTTGAGAAACCGGCCATATGAGGGCTCGCATCTTCTACATCGAATTGTACTACTACATATAAAACATGTTACATATAAATCAAATATACATTTTCCAACTGGGTAGGTAAAAAGTTGAAAAAAAACTATTGTGAAGTACAAGGTCGCAAGGTCGGCAAAACTGAAAAATTATTTAAAATATATAAATGTAAAAAGTAGCTAGGTACCTACTTATTTATTAAATACAATCGGTACTTACTAAATTGTGATAAAAAATATATAACTTGTAGTTATATATCTAGTTCTTTTTAAAAATATACAACATTTTTCTACTTTCTACGGATGTAAATGTTTACAAACTTTACTATATTAAATTTTAAATATGTATTATTGCATACAGGGACATAAAGTGAAAAGTAAAGTACTCTACAGGGACATGTATATTTTCAATATCTTATAGCGTTAAAAACAATATCATTTTGTAATTGAGTGTAATATATTATGTAAACACTTAGCATAACATATAGTTTTATTATTATTTTCAGTGGTAGTTTCTTATATATTTTGATAAAAAACATATTCATTTGTTCGTATGACGTGCTACGCTTGAATTCTTGCCGCTATTATAATTTTTATCAAAATATTTAAGAAACGCAAACTAGAGTACTTTACTTTTCACTAAATGTCCCTGTATACAATAATACATATTTAAAATTTAATATAGTAGTTTGTAAACATTTACATGCTTTTAAAAAGAACTAGATAAATAACTACAAGTTATATATTTTTTATCACAATTTCGTAAGTACCGATTGTATGTAATAAATAAGTAGGTACCTACCTACTCTTTACATTTATATATTTTAAATAATTTTTCAGTTTTGCCGACCTTGCGACCTTGTACTTCACAATATTTTTTTTTCAACTTTTTCTCTACCCAGTTGGAAAATGTATATTTGATTTATATGTAACAGTTTATATGTAACTGTAATGTTTTATATGTAGTAGTACAATTCGATGTAGAAGATGCGAACCCTCATAGTCAGTTTCTCGAGTGGAAAATGGAACGAAAACAACAACACAACTTCCTTGAAAAAATAAGTGCATAATTATTTTAACAAGTTTAAGTTACACAACAACACCTATCTTATACCTAGTTATTTTTACGTTTCACTAAAATGTCCTATACTTATAACTTTTTACATTACAATTTTAGTGATAATTTTAAGTAAATACAGTGCAATTCAGGAGGAATTAACAAAACGATATCAGGTAGTTTGAAATGCTTCGTTTTTGAGCTACAGGGTGTGAAAGGTAAATCTTTGGAGATGACTCAAAAACGAAAGAGGCGAGCCAAACAAGGGTTGTACCACTTTCGAAATGCCTCAATTGTCAATTATTTATATCAATCTGTTCACGAAATTTAGAAAATTTAGTTTTACAGACAAAATATCCTTGTTGAAGTTTGATAAATAACCGTTGTCAATTTAGCCTACGCGTTTATATACAAGAAATTGCTTAAAATTAATAGTACCTAGTATTGTATGGTCATTTCTTCCCGATGAATTGCCCTATATATGAAAGTAATGCAAGCGATCTTGTAGCCAATTTGCAGTAATTTATATGTTACTATGTGTTTACATCTACGTAATAATACATATTTATCTTGAACCATTTAAGTAAGGTACACAACGTGAAAATAACATTTGCTAATTAAGCTTAGCGAATGTGCATAAATTTGTGACTTACTAGTACTTACTGCTTAGATATTTTTTATAGTAGTAGGTAGGTACCCTTTTTTATATACTTAACAAAATAAGGGTAGTAACACAAAACATATACTAGGGTAGTACTGCTGACTGTGAAGTTATATGTGCAGTCAACGGTAGTACTTAAAGTGGGTAATTTAGGTGAATAATTAAGTTGTATAATATAAATTAAATGACATTGATTTTGACATACAGTGCTTTCGAAAAGTAACGAATAAATTCATTATTTTTGAAATTGAAAAGTTTTCGAAAGAATCCTCTGACACATCGATTTTGTTTTAAAAAAGGCACTTTTTGACATACGACCCATATTTGTGACGTCATCGTTGTTCGAGATATGACGTCATCGACAATTTTTTTAAATAACAACCCCCAATTTTTACCATGCCATTTGAAGGAGCGTGTCATTTTACATACATACATAATATTGTGCACCTCCCCATTACGCAACACCTGTCCGTGCTTATTTAGATGGGCTGTTCCCAAATCGTTGGATAGGGAGAAGGGGGCCGATTGAGTGGCCAGCCAGATCGCCTAATTTGACACCCCTAGATTATTTCTTGTGGGGATACTTAAAAAGCAAAGTATGCGCTACTAGACCGGTTAATTTAGAAGATTTAAAAGCAAGAATTCGTCATGAGATACATCGTATACCTCCTGAAGTTATTGATAATGTCCAAAAAGAATTTATTAATCGTCTTGGCTACTGTCAGGCAGCCAACGGTGTACAATTTGAACATTTAATTTAGTCGATATTTTACATAATCGTTATCATTTTTATCTTCAAACATTATTTTCTTGAAATTTTTGTTTTGTAACACCATAATTAGGGGATTTTTTCGAAAATTTCTCAATTTCAAAAATATAATGAATTTATTCGTTACTTTTCGAAAGCACTGTATATGTCCCTGTAGAATACCTTACTCTTCACTAAGTGTCCCTGTATGCAACAATACATTTTTAAACCCTAATACTATAATGTTCCGAAATATTTACTTGCTGGAGAATAGTACATTGCGTATGTTTTTAAAATGAAGTCAAATTTTATTACAATTTCATTTGAGTTCTAGATAAGTAATAAATAAGTAGATACCTTAATTAACTTTTCAATTGTACCGACGTTGTACTTGTACAATGCTTTTTATTTATGTATTGCTATATTTAACTAAATTTCCTTGTAGCTACTTCTTAAACTTTTTAAAATGCAACAATTAGAGTTGCATTTGATTAGAGCTATTTACATTTATGGACGATTTGAAAATAATAATTTAATTTGAAAATAATAAAATAATTTTGGGTATATTTTTAAATAACAGTTATTCCATATTATACATTGACAATTGAAACTATACTAGTAGAGGGTGGTCTCGCAAAAATTGACCCTCTTTTGCCCCCTCCATTACTGTTCAAGTTAGGCCTATATCTCGGAAAATCGATATTCAATTATTGTCTAAGACAGGGGTCGGCAACCTTTTTCGGACGGTGGGCCATTTTCAAAATAAATATTTTTATGCGGGCCGCACATTCAAATATAACTTAAATAGTGCTTTTATATCATATACGAGTATAAATATTATTAAAATAAAAAATATTGGTGCTTTGGCGGGCCGCGAAAAAAGTTGCAAAGGGCCGCAGGTTGCCGACCCCTGGTCTGTGATATGACTTAAGAAAAATTGAAAAGACCCTACAACAATAGTTTCAGACTTGTCCTGGAAGTACACAAACGTCCTGGACATGATCGTTACGGTATAAAAAATGATCCGGAACTACTCACTTTACATACATATATTGTAAAGTAATGTAAACTTGTAATTAATTAGCAATGATTTATATTATATACTTACATGGTAAACTTATATATTCTTCACCAAATTTATCTACTTAACAATACATTTTTATTTTGACTCGTTTACATGTAGAGAACGTAAAAATAACATTTTGGATATGTTTTAACATAAGAATCATTATTATGCAGTATATTATATAGCTGATCAAAAGTAGGCAAGTTTTGCAAATTATTTTCCTCCCTATATATTGAAAATAAATTTAAAGTACCCATACAAGTTGTTTTAATTTTGCAATTTTGCTGTAATTTGAATTAGACTCTCTGTAAAAATTACATAGTTTATGTATATTTTTGCTTACCTTGAGTCACTTATTAAACTTATTTAATTAATTACTTATAAAATAGAAAATACATTCTGTTTAGTTTTTAACAACTTTGAGTACGCCTAAATATTCGATTATAAATATTATTATGATGTAGAAAATGTCCTGGATAACACCAAAAAATACAATATTTAACAATGTCCCTGAACTAAACAAATGTCATATAGATGATAGTCCCAGGACTGGCCTGAAATTCAACACACCACATAAAGTAGTTCCAGACCTGTCCTGGAAGTACACAAATGTCCTGGAATTGATCGTTACGGTACAAAAAATGACCCGGAACTAATCACTTCACATATATATATATATATATATATATATATATATATATATATTAATAAAATTGTAAAAGTCTTTTGATTTATTACTATTGTAACAATATAATATAATGTACCTAAATTATTTATATAATACAATAAAATTAATATGTGAAAGTGTAAAGTCTACATCTTTAACACCGAAACATAGAAAAATTACAAATAGCATTCGTCATATTAACGCAGTTGACTGTGTTAAACACACTGCTTGATACAGAGAAATATGTAAAAACATATACAATTCCGTGTGGACCTCGATTAACACAGGATTGTATTTTTATTGTTAAAATGTGTAATTAGTTTTTTGCAGTGAGTAAATATTTCGGCTTTATTAAAATCAGTATACCTACCTTTTTGAAATTTAATCTAGATTAAAATAAAATATCTTCATATGAAAATTTTCAATTTGGGTTCTTCCTGTTGAGGTATTCGAGTCTCAAAATAGCGGAAAAAATAGTTTTTTTATTTTTCCTTAAAAATGGTTACACTTAGAAATTTCAATTTTGGTACACAATATCAGATAGTCAGAATCTATTTTGTGGTGGTATCTATTCCTTGGCATGACATGTTTCTGGAAGGTGGGAATAAGCAACCCTTAGATTTATTTCTTTCAACTTTTTCCTGCAATTTCAACAAAACTTTTTTTTTAATACTACACCTAATTATACTACTTTTTTTCCTCTTGTAATTTTCCATACAACTATCAGTTTGTGTGGAAAAAAATATAAATAGTTTTCCTTACTCTAAACATCTTTTCGTTTTCGGTTACTGATAACCGCAGTAGGCGGTTGCTATGTTGATGCTTCTCTGTTATTATGGCACATTTAACTGTTACTCAAAGAATTGAAATTTTAATTCTTATCGGATGCGGGAATATGACTAAAACTCAGCAGGAAGTTTGCGATTTATTTAATGAAAATATCCAGATCGCCCTATCAGCCAATCAACAGTCAGTGAGGTAGAGTCTAAATTTAGAAAAACTGGCAATGTTGTAAATATTCCAAAACCTGGACGTCCAAGCATTAATGAAAATCAGAAACAGAACATTTTGATAAGTATGGTGGATAATCCTCATAATTCTTCACGATTGGTTGCATTAAACAATGACACTAGTCAGAGCACAGTGCTACATATCTTGAGGAAGGAAACATATCATCCCTACAAAATTCAACTTGTGCAGGAACTCAATGAAGATGATCCCGATCGCCGCTTACACTTTTGCGAAATTCTAATGGATTTATGTCAAGGAAATAGAAATTTACACCGGCAAATACTTTTTTCAGATGAGGCCACATTTTGTCTGAATGGTACAGTAAACCGTCAAACTTGCAGATATTGGAGTCGGGAAAATACTCATTGGATGGCAGAGGCACATACCCAACACCCTCAGAAATTAAATGTGTGGGCTGGAATAGTTGACGACAGAATAGTAGGGCCTTTCTTCTTTGAAGGAACCCTTACAGGACAAAGACATTTAGAGTTTTTAGAAAATGACCTTGTTCCAGCCCTTGCAGTAATTTTTCCTAACGATAATGACCCTGACATTCCCTACGATACCATATGGTTTCAGCAAGACGGTGCACCTCCGCACTATGCGCGCCCTGTACGAGATTTTTTGAACAACTGTTTTCCTGGGAGGTGGATCGGCAGACGCGGACCGATAGAATGGCCTGCAAGATCGCCAGATCTTACAACTCTTGACTATTTTTTATGGGGCTACTTGAAGTCAAAAGTGTACATTAATAAACCACGTAATTTAGAAGAACTTCAAAATCGCATTCGGGACGAAATGCGCAGAATTACCCCAGAAATCATTCATAATGTGCAAGAAGACTTGCGCATTGTCAAGAAGTTGGTGGATGGCAATTCGAACATTTAATTTAAATATAAAATTTAATCAATTGTATTTTATTTTACATACCTCAGAATTGTTACTTTTTTATGGATAAAATTTACGTTATCTAACATTCAATCGTCATTTACTCGAAAACTTTCCTATGTAAGAGGGCAAAATTTTAGTACTGTCTGATAGAGAATTAAACGATCTTTCAGAATCAAGGAAAAAAATATGGTGTTGCCATTTAAAAAAAAATCGATGACGTAATTACTCGAAAACAAATGACATTTGAAAATCGCATTTTACGCTAAAATATGTATTTTTTAAATTAAAAATCGACCTGTTCGAGGATTTCTACCAAAAAATAATTGTTTCGTTTTTATTGAATTTATTCCATACTTTTGGCGCATACTGTATAGTATTTAAAAAAAAAGTTTTGTTGAAATCGGTCATTGCAGGAAAAAGTTCTGAAAGAAATAAATCTAGGGGTTGCTTATTCCCGCCCTCCAGAAACATGAGCCAAGGAATAGACACCACCATAAAATAGCTTTTGACTAGCTGATAATGTGTACCAAAATTAAAATTTCTAAGTGTAACAGTTTTTAAAGAAAAATAAAGAAAAAACCTTTTTTCAGCCATTTTGAGACAGAATATCTCAACAGGGAGGACCCAAATTGAAAAATTTTATATGAAGATCCCCCCTAAAATGGCTTGAGGAATACACTGGTAAAATATTTGACCATCATTCTGGAACACTGTGTATAACCGAAATTATAATACATATTTTTGTCGCATCCATCACTCAATCTATTTCTTTCGAGTGTAACAATGAGGCAACACTAGTAGTGTCAAATATTTTATGCATAACCACAAATGGAAACGTATAAGTGCCTCAGGTGCAAATGATAAATTTCAGTATAAGTTTTTTTCGCCTGACATATCCTAGGCAGGTATCCGAACTACATGTGTAGTTTTACTGTCAGTTTCTAACGCCATATATCTCGATTCAATCGAATAATGCTTCTCTTGATATGAAAATAGAAAGGTAATGTGTCATGTGTCATGTCATTTGTGAATTACTTCATGTTCCTGGTGGAAAACGTAATACACGGTAAAACTATATCAGTTCATATGGTGCCCTAAAAATGAGAAATGGCCTCATGAATAAGATGGATGATACATAATTTAAGGATCTTCTTTCAGCTCTGTAGGGGGCTATTTGACCCCTTAATAGAAAAAATAATGGATGAAATTTATCAGTCAACCACTGGAAACATAAATGTTTCGAGAAATTTGAGAAGAAATCGTACGCATACTAGGATAATTTACCAAAAGGACAATCGGAAATTCAAATAGATGGTTTTCTCTCGGACACGTGAAAAATATTGTTTTGTATGAATACAGTGTACCACTGAATTGCTGTACCAACGAGCAACTCTAGATTCTGAAGATCAAAGTACGATGATTTACGTTAATTTACTTATATGCAAAAATAAGCCATTAGGGCATTAGAGAGTGCCAAAGTTTTTAGAAAAATATCTATAATCGGTTATAAAACGAAAAAGCGTGGAACGATTGAAATGAATTTTGGTATATGAAAATATTTTGGTAAAAGTTTCTTTCATTTAGTACCATATACAGGGTTAACTATGACTAAGTACAAAAAATTTAACCACGTGCTCAGAGAGGCCTAAAAGACAATAAAAAATTATTCCAGAATTTTAGCTAGATATTTAAAAAATGGGGCAAAACCCTACGGAAAGTCGGCGCCTATGATAAGAATCGACTGAGATGGCTTAGATTTATAGATAAAACTTACAACTGTCAACTACCATGCGGTCGTCTTTGTGTAGCGTTTCTAAATGTAGAAACGACAAAAATTAACATTCTTATTAGTAATAATACCTGATAGATAGGTAACAGTTAATCCAGTTAGCTCCAGTATTTTGCATTCGTTTTTCATTATTTCGTTATAAACTGGTAAAACTACATATTCGCTCATTACAACCACACTACCGATAAAAGACACTTCCCGTAGGTACAATTAGTTAAAATGCCTATGAATTATAAGACAATCAGATGAAAGGAATGGGTGGTACTAATATGTAGGTAATACAAAACTTTCAAATGCACCCGCGGCAGTCTTGTCCCATAACCTAGAAAAACAAACCGGCGAACTATATTGTGGGAAAATATATATATGCGACACATATTCCTTTATTTAATAACTATAAAATGTTTAAAATTAAAATAAGGCACTAAAAACTGAAGAAGAACACAAAATTACAACGTAAACACAGGAATTGAATTATGACATAACAGCGATACCGACTGAGCGACTGTTGCATGACTTGCTTGTTGGTTGCATACTCTACATTGGCGGCGTTAAATAAGGATTTAAAATAATATCGAAAAATTTTTTTTTTGGTTTTGTATTGTTGTTGGTTTGGAATTTTTTTGAAGGGTGATTCCGTTAATTCTTATTTTTCCCTATCCCCTCTTAAAATATTTGTACTAAGTCATAGTTAACCCTGTATATAAAATTCTCGTGTCACAGTGTTAGTCACCATACTCCTCGGAAACGGCTTGATTGATTTTTATGAAATTTTATATGTATATTCGGTAGGTCTGCGAATCGGTCGTAATCTATTTTTCATACCCCTAAATGATAAGGGTGGTCCACCCAAACATTTTTTTTTATTTTTTGGACAAAATTTTTAATTTTTATTTTTTTTTATGATGTGGCATTAAAAAATACATGCAACCCTTAATTTTCACCCTTCTATCTCAAACACCTATTTTTTAATAACTATTTTAGTAATTTAATCATTTTTAACCCTGGTCGATAACTGATCGATTATCACTAGATTAGTTATCCCCGCCAGGCGTCTACCGGTGTCACTTCTCACCACAAACCTAGAAAAAATATAGACAGCGCCGGTTCATGATATAGATCATGTGACAGGTGCCGCATTTTTCAGGGACCTAAGGTCCAGAAAATTGATATTTTATTTGCTTTATGTTGGCGGTTGTGCAAATATGATGGCTGCATTGCAATATGAAATTAACTAACTTGCTGTCATTTTAAATGTCATTAAAGAATCTGACATGAATGTGACCAGTCACAGTAAACAAATGAGATTCACGCTACAATACAACCAACGTAAATTGGCATAAAAACCAAGTTTTAGTGATTCTGGATCTTTTACGGCAGCTATGAATTAGTGGTCGACGGCAATATGACACTGGCATAGTCTATATTTTTTCTAGGTTTGTGCTTCTCACCCAGTAAACAGCACGGAGTAGGGATGAGAACGAAGCCCACTACCAAAATATTCACTAGAAATAATTCATATGGCAAAACAACGTTTGCTGGGTCACCATAGTTCCATAAGACACCTAGGGATGCATTTACAGCCTGTACTGTAATAGATATCCTTACAGCACTTGTGTTGAAATGAAAAATAAAACATTTTTATTATAATTTTTCTGTCAAATATAACCCCGCTTTTTAGAAGAATAATTCATTTATTATTAAAAGAAATATAAAACCTAAGGTTTATTACCTTTATTACACTTCTTACAATTAGAAAGTATACCAGAAGCAGATGTGATGGAGCTGTTTAAGTTCGATTCCCAATCGTTAAATCCGTGTTTGACCCCATGATCTTTGCTATTTATTTCTTATTGTCTAAAGAATTCTCAACATAGCTGTCTGCCCTAGAAGATTCCAGCTCCCATGATGCTTAACATTTACATCGCTATCAATCAGAATAGTGGCAGAGGACCTCCTAAAACAATGTCCAATGTATTATTCGGAATTCTTCAATTCAAGCTTTATTGCAATCATTCTGGGAATGCTTCGAAAAGTATTAATTCCGACAGATTGGGAGGTACATTTTCCTTGTCTGTACAATACAAAAAACTGTCTGTGAGTTGTTGTAGGAGAACGAAGTTCAGCATGTTTTCGAAAAATATACAATATAATACAGTTCATGCCTCCCACATTTCCTTCTGTTACAATAAATTCTCAGAAAATTTTTATTTTCGTGCGTGGAATCATAACTTTTACGTAGAGGTCATTGTATTGAATGTGATCCAATATTAGCTTAGTTAATACTTCTCACAACAGGCAAAATATGTCGGTTAGATATCATAGCAATCTTCATGAGTAAATATGTTGCATCATCTGCAGTACTTAGAAAGTTATATATTTCTTTCTTTGTTAAAATTCTAGACTTTTTTGGCTTTGCAACCCCCTTGAGTACTGAGTCCATAGTGTAGATGGTTTCTGGGAGCGTATTAGGAAAATTAAACGAAAAGGATTTTCTCAGACACCTCCTTTACCTTGAAAGCTTTGCACAAATCTTCAAACTTTTGGTACTCCAACTCATACCAGGCGTTGGATTTTGTCGAAATTAGAGATCGCTCCGTTCGCCACTGCTTCTATATCAGATAGTAAACTTCCATCAGAATCACTCATTCTGAAAAGCACTTTTTACATTTGTAGGTTTGCTTGACAAAGTTTTGACAATAACCATGCGAAAAGTAATATAAGAAAACTTGATTCGTAAACTTAATACCAGGTACTTTTTTCTGTTCATGGAAAATTACACAGTTTCTTATCGCGTCATTTGACATATTTTGCATTTTAAATTAAATAAAATTTTGTACATTAGTATAGGATCCCACTATAAAACGACCTTCACCGAGCTGGTTAATGGATGAAAAGTAATATCCATTTAAATATGTCAATAAATACATTGCAAATGGGTTTCTAAAAAATTTCAGATCCGTTTATCCGTTTCTCCAAAAAATCGAATAAAGTCCGGGGGCGGTGGTACCTATTATTATTATTAATCTACCCCTAGGAACCCCTAACGCCCTTCAATGACAATAAAACAACATTTTCGACCCTACTAATGATATGTCGAGATCGAAAACCCGTAAAAAATAAAATTTTCTAATAATCCATTTGCCGCCCCGAATTACGTTTAAGTTTTTTAAAGGAAACAATACATATAATCAAAAAAATTTATTAGACTTTTCGATAGGTAAGGTGGAGAAGAAGCCAGAAAAAAATTTCAATGATTTTAGACAAATTTCGTGTTTTCAAGGGCCTTCCCCGGAGGGGCAGCAGGAACGTTATAATATCATTTCAAGTCACTACCAGGAAATAATAGTCTATACCGAAAATGAAGACAATCCGTTTCTCCAAAAAATCTAATAAAGTCCGCAGGCGGTGGTATTTTGCCGCCCAACCCGTAAACCATTGTTTGTATAAAAAATTCTATAAAGGAATTATTTCATATTTTCATAAAAAACATTCGAATATGTATTCGAAATGAAACAGAAAAGGTCGATTTTTCGAACTCGTGACTTCAAGACTCCACCCCTCAGTTATGAATTCGGGAAACCTCCGATCCCATCGCACAGCCGCCGTTTACCTAACCTCATGTTCGTCGTTAGGAGTAAAAAAAAATTTCCGCACATCTCACGGCCACAAATTGAATCCGATCGACCTCAAATTTTATGTACGTATACCGCGATAAGGCGAGGGCACATCCGGTAATGTATCGAAAAAATTAAAAAAGCGGGATGCCGCCCCCGGAGCCGCCCCCCAACCGATCGAATCAAAATTTTAAAGACACGTAATCTTTGAGACGCGGAATCGAAAAAATTAGTCCGTCTTCGCGTTAGGGGTTCCTAGGAGCAGATTAATAATAATACCGCCGCCCCCGGACTTTATTCGATTTTTTAGAGAAACGGATCGTCTTCATTTTCGGTATGGACGAACAACACACAGCGGCAATCGCATGGTTCGCGGGAGAATATTTCACTTTTTAAAACTCGACAACTGGAATTCAGGACTGATTTTTCGCAGACAACCTTATACCACCGTGTTGGTAATGAAATAATCTTTATTTTAATTTAACTTTAATTTATTAACCACGCCGGTGCAAGTTACTAGTATCGATTTACCTGTTTATACCTGCCTACCCAAGAGTTGAGACGGGAAAAAAATAATCAACCTAACGTTTGCATATTCTATGGGCTTCATACTTTCGATTGGTATGGAATTTGTCTATTAACCAAACCAGTGAAATGTTAAAAAAAATAATTTTTAATTGTTAATTAATCATATTCTGGACTGAATTTTTTTAGACAACGTATTTGCAATATATTTATTGACATATTTAATTGGATATAAAATACTTTTCATTCGTTAACCAGCTCGGTGAAGGTCGTTTTATAGTGGGATCTTAGACTACAATATTCTTGTTGTAAATTCATATTAAAACACTCGATGTTTTATCTAGCTCGACTGTTGTAATATAAATATCTATTATATTTCCTGATTGAATTAATGTCAATTACCATCTTACTCAAATGCCTCTAAATACCCCTGTTGAAAAAATATTCATATATTTTTTGTATTATCTGATTCAGTCAGTAATTAATAATAATTGCATCAAGAAAAGCCTCTAATCAATATATTTTTATGAATTATATTTAATCGCTCAATGTTTATTCATTTTATAAACGATTATAGATATTTCAAAAACTTCACTCCCTAACGATGTATTTGTACATATAAAGGTGCGTCTTCATGCAGTGAACGAATACGAACGCATTCGATCGAGTCCATTCGACCGAAAACCTCCGAACGAATGTGATCAGTTATTCATTTATTTTCTCGGTTATATGCAAACATACTGTTTACAAAAATGGCGTCGGAACAAAACGTTACGAAATTCGTCGATATTTGTACAGATCTCAACTTTTGACAAATTTTGTAAAACAGTAAAACAGTACAAATATTGCTGCTTTCATTATTATGTGGTGTTAATAAGTTTGTTTCGAGCTTCTGACAATCTGCCATGACAGTTTCATGATGAAAATGATAAAAAATGTTATAGTTGACAAAATTCCTTAAAAATGGAGATTATTAATAAATTGTGCATATATTCGCGAATTTCGCGATCATAACACACTGTTCACTATTGGTTACTAGCACTGTCACTATAACGGTGTTAACGATGTAGACTTCACACATTAACACTTATTATGTCGTATGTCTTCCATATGACCTTCATCAATCCATGTTTATTTAATATATTCTTTGGTTCACATTCCGATCATTTAATAGTTTCTTCGCCATATTTCGTCTTTTTCTATCAGTATACTCTCAGTATCAGTATATCTGTCATGCATAATTCGAAAAAGTTCCCTTCTATATATTCTAGGCAAAGTTACCATTTTGGAAGATACAGGAACCCATTTTTTTATTGTCGGAAGTGTTCACTATTTTCTGTTTCGCAGTTGTGATTTTTTGCCACTCTTTATTGCACTGTACATATACACTACTTATGCACATAATGAACTACATATTTAAATATCACTTACACTCATATTTTGATCTCGCGCCCTAAACCCTTCATACATGTCATCATCCGACATTCCTCACTTGTTAGTTTACGGCGTTTACTTCTGTTCACGTAATTTCTCAAATTTTTCATAAGCCAATGGATTTCTCAGGAATCAGTGAACATACGACAAGTCTTGTCGCTTCTTCGATATCGCTCGGTACATCGTCAGAATCTGAATCACACATTTTTCCTAATAAATAGTAATAGTAACGATCAGCGTCACAGAATAGATCAGCGTCTATTAAATGTCCAGCCACAGTTTATTATACAGTTCGTCGAGTGAAGGCTCCAGAGGGTGTGGCTAAATCGCGGCTAAATGCGCAATGAACACCAATGAAATTCATATGTACACGACGAAGTGGGAGAAATTCTATTTCTTGACAGATCACCGTGCCCCTTGAGCGCGAGAATGTGCGCGGCTAAATGCGCAGTCGTCTTTTGGTCGTCTAAAAAAACGAAATCTGGGACCTCGACATCAAAGGAGCCGACGTGAAGACGCCGGACTGTATAATAGACTGTGGTCCAGCCAAATGACAAGAGAATTTAAACTGACACTGACGTACTAGATAATTGTTATTTAAATTATACTTGTAAATGATCAAAATTAAAAACTTGTATTTCCCATTTTTCGTAAATTAGAAAAAATCTTGTATGTAATACGTTATGAAACGTGATTTCATGTAACGAGTGCAAGATTTCGCACTTTTCATAACTAATTACATAAATAGCTATTATGGTGTCTTTTATTAATCCGAATTTTATGTCCCCCATATGCATACGTTGCGTTGTAGGCGAATTCGATAGATTTCTTTTACCCACCTCCCATATTTTGTTTATCTTTTTTAAGAATGCTGTGAAAATGAAGGCGGCAGCGATATTGTTTTCCAATTTGTAACTATCTTACCAAACAAATCAGCAAATATGATTGTGGAAATGGATATGCAGCTTAATGCTGTTGGCCAGAAAAAAATCATACAGTAAAATAAAGAAACTTATTTTTCGGACACCCTGTTTAGTTTTTAGTTTTAACGTAGCGTTTCAATCATTCTTTAAGCATCAAAAGTTCCATCTTATTTTTAGGGCATTTTTACTTATTTGAAATTTATTTTAATATCGAGAAAATCAAATAATCTTAGATATTCCGGCGCTATTTTAAATGATTAGATAAAATTGTTTCCTAATTTAGATTTCCGAGTACATTATATAAATGTATATGCCTTTTCAATAATAATGACACTCCCTTAAAAGAGTTTTTGAATTTCTGGAAATTCTGAGTAGAAATTTCAGTATTGGCGAGTGAAATATCTAAGAACTAATATTAAAAGTTGAAAGTAGATTTCATTACAAATACGTCAGCAGTTCAAAAGAAATCACAAAATTAATTTTAAAGAGTATCATTATTATTGCAAACGATTGTATATTTAATTTAAACCAAAATCAGCTATTCAGAAAATATTTCTTGTAGTAGATATCTCCAGAAATATAATCCTTACCATCAATCACTTGTCATGTATTTATAAATAATAAATATGATTAAAAAAAAAATATGTAGGGTTCGTTGACTTAGATACATTCATCCCTGAGATTTTTTCTCTCATATTATATTTTCAACTGTAGCTTGAAATATTTTATATTCACGATTCAAAAAATATCAATCTTAGACGAAATTGAGATTTGTATGTTCTTCCGCATCAGTTAAAACCAAGATTTATTTTTATTTACTGTAACACAAAAAGAAATTGTTTCGGTGTGACTGTTATACATACAATTGTATTTTCTTGCCATGTTTCTCATATCTTTTCTGATTGGTCAAGGACATATAAAAATAGACATTCGTTTAGAGAGTTATTTTCTCTGTAATATCTAACACAGTGAACACCTGTTATAATATGTCACCAGTGTGGCAGATGAGCAAGAAAATAAACGGTTAACATCGAAATGAGAATGGTCAAATATGCCAGGTTTGTGGCCATGTGTTTCCTTTGCCGATAATGGAAATTACATAGTTAAGGCAAAAATGGATTTGTCGTAGATTTATTAATAAAGGAATATAAATTATTTAGATTTTGAAGTAATTGGATAACTTCATTCTACATTATTATCTGGGCGACTGGAATGTTTCTGATAGAGATTCAGTTTCAACAGTTGCTATATTTTAATTTCTACAGCAGATTTGCAATAGTGGTTGGCATAAATTAATTAATTAATTCTAGCATAAATACCACGTTGTAATATACAGGATGTTAGAGATTTGACTGCCATAACACACAAGATAAATAAAATATAAATGAGCAATAAGTTTAATAGTACAAAAGTATGACAGTTCAAGTCGTTCTTAAAATAAGTTGAGTTACCATATCAATTAATTATATCACAACATTGTAGCAGTGCGGCACCAGCTGAGCGTGTTTACAGGTTGATTATCATTCACCATGACAATCACAACATGATGACAAAAAATTCAAAGGTAGAACTATTGTGAAAATTAATGAATTTGGACAAATATTCTGCAATTCTATTTTTGAACAGAGAATGATAAAATTAATGATGTTGTAAATATTAAGATACTGTTTTATGTGTTTAAATTTTGGTATCTTTTAAATATTTAATACAGCTACAGAAATAATCATAACTTATATACAAAAAATATATAATTTTAGTAATTATTGAAAATCTAAATACAATGCTAGTTTTAAATATATTGTAATAGGTATAAATAGATTAATTTTTAAAAATGAAGAAAAAAAAATGAGAAAAAGTGTTAATATAAAGGCATATGGTAATAATGGGGTAGTGGAATTAATAAATGTGATAAAGGGCATTAAAATTATAGTGATATTAAACGAAGTTTCAATGGAAGGTAAAAGGAAGGAAATAGAGTATGAAAATAAGAGTTTTCTTTAAAGTTAAGAGATATTTAAGTAGATGATATGTAAATTGTATAAAATGTCAAAAATTAATTTGATTGATTGAATTGAATGTAATATTTATAAAAAAATATGTAAAGTGCATTGAAGAAAAAAATAAAAAAGAAAGGTAATCAAAGAAACAGGATTGGAGGGAAGCTTGTATGAGTGAAAATTATAAAAACGTTCATACAAAGGATAAATAAGAAGATAGCTATTGAAAATTGAAATTAAAACTTAACTTAAGGCAAAAAGGCATTAAATAAGTAATATTAGGCAAGTTATTCAAATTCTATTTCTGGCATATCCGAACATTATCATTACACAAAATTAATTCAGGGATGATGGATTGACAAGAACGATACGAGGAGCGGTCACTAGAAGTTGAACTTCAGAATAAGGAAAAGAGAGACCTGGAAACCGAGACAACTATAAGGAATTAGAAAAGGAGCGGACATCCATAAAAAGGAAAGACAGATTGAAGTAAGAGAGGGGTTAAATTTAATGAAGAAGGAATTTTAGAATAAAAATCGGTAATAAACTTTGTATTTCGTAGAATTTATTGTAATTAGAGTATAAAACTGTTGTTAAAATTTTAATATTTTAAATAAAAGTAAATTGGTCATCTCATTCATAAGTAGAAGTTATCAAAGTTTATCTGAATACTCAATATTAATCCTGTTTTGAACCTACCATTGAGATAAAGAGTTATAAAAGGATATAAGAGTTAATTTCCAAAATTATTATTAATCAAAATTAGTAGAAATATAAAACAAAATTTATAATAGTTAATCAGCAGAAAGGCGCAGATAAAAGCTAGCTCGGGTAAGTAAAGATAGAATTTATGTTAGCAATTTAAAAATTTTCAAATTAAAATTTAAATTTATAAATATTTAAACAAATGATCAACCTAAAAGACACAAAAGACAATACACTAGAAAAATAAAATATAAAAAATATTTAACATAACACCTACAACATATGCTCGAAATGTTCACCGTTATTTTTCACACATGCACGACACGGATGAACGGATTTGTCCTTATTTCATGGACATTTCGGTGGCATAAACTAAGGTCTTCATGTGGCCTCATAAATAAAAATCCAGTGGATTTAACTCAAGTGTATGGCTGGCCAATGACGTGTATCATCCCTGCCTGCGATTTTCAGAAATATGGTTTAAATTGCAAGAACCACATATTTGCTCTTACGTCTAGAGGAATATTTTCGTTCTGGTAGAATGTTCTCCAAGAAATTCAAATATGCTTCTTCTGTCTATCTGGCTATGATCTATGATCCCACACCAAACATGAATGTTGGACATTTGATTTATGGTATGTGGATTTACCTCTATCCAGTTATCAATATTACGAAAATTGAAAATGCCATTTCTAGTAAAGCATGTCTCATCAGTTTTCAAATAAGCTGTACAGTATGCGCCAAAAGTATGGAACAAATTCAATAAAAACGAAACAATTATTTTTTGGGAAAAATCCTCGAACAGGTCGATTTTTAATTTAAAAAATACGTATTTTAGCGTAAAATGCGATTTTCAAATGTCATTTGTTTTCGAGTAATCACGTCATCGATTTTTTTTTAAATGGCTACACCATATTTTTTTCCTTGATTCTGAAAGATCGTTTAATTCTCTATCAGACAGTACTAAAATTTTGCCCTCTTATATAGGAAAGTTTTCGTGTAAGTGACGATTAAATGTTAGAAAACGTAAATCAATTAAAATAAAGCAAAAACGTTATCAAGTTTAGTTTTTCGAATTCCATAGTTCTTTTATGGATCACGTAGGTGAAAATCTTTGCAAAGTGTCATTGTCACACCGACTTTCTAATAAGTATTGTAAGCGACATAGAAATTATTATTCAATTTACAGTATTATGGCACATTTAACTGCTACTCAAAGAATTGAAATTTTAATTCTTATCGGATGCGGGAATATGACTAGAACTCAGGAAGTTTGCGATTTATTTAATGAAAAATATCCAGATCGCCCTATCAGCCAATCAACAGTCAGTAAGGTAGAGTCTAAATTTAGAGAAACTGGCAATGTTGTAAATATTCCAAAACCTGGACGTCCAAGCATTAATGAAAATCAGAAACAGAACATTTTAATAAGTATGGTAGATAATCCTCATAATTCTTCACGATTGGTTCCATTAAACAATGACACTAGTCAGAGCACAGTGCTACGTATCTTGAGGAAGGAAACATATCATCCCTACAAAATTCAACTTGTGCAGGAACTCAATGAAGATGATCCCAATCGCCGCTTACACTTTTGCGAAATTCTAATCGATTTATGTCAAGGAAATAGAAATTTACACCGGCAAATACTTTTTTCAGATGAGGCCACATTTTGTCTGAATGGTACAGTAAACCGTTAAACTTGCAGATATTGGAGTCGGGAAAATCCTCATTGGATGGCAGAGGTACATACCCAACACCCTCAGAAATTAAATGTGTGGGCTGGAATAGTTGACGACAGAATAGTAGGGCCTTTCTTCTTTGAAGGAACCCTTACAGGACAAAGATATTTAGAGTTTCTAGAAAATGACCTTGTTCCAGCCCTTGCAGTAATTTTTCCTAACGATAATGACCCTGACATTCCTGACGATACCATATGGTTTCAGCAAGACGGTGCACCTCCGCATTATGCGCGCCCTGTACGAGATTTTTTGGACAACTGTTTTCTTGGGAGGTGGATCGGCAGACGCGGACCGATAGAATGGCCTGCAAAATCGCCAGATCTTACACCTCTTGACTATTTTTTATGGGGATGCTTGAAGCCAAAAGTGTACATTAATAAACCACGTAATTTAGAAGAACTTCAAAATCGCATTTGGGACGAAATACGCAGAGTTACCCCAGAAATCATTCATAATGTGCAAGAAGAATTTCTTCACGGACTTGCGCATTGTCAAGAAGTTGGTGGATGGCAATTCGAACATTTAATTTAAGTATAAAATTTAATCTATTGTATTTTATTTTACATACCTCAGAATTGTTACTTTTTTATGGATAAAATTTACGTTTTCTAACATTCAGTCGTCATTTACTCGAAAACTTTCCTATGTAAGAGGGTAAAATTTTAGTACTGTCTGATAGAGAATTAAATGATCTTTCAGAATCAAGGAAAAAAATATGGTGTTGCCATTTAAAAAAAATAGATGACGTCATTACTCGAAAACAAATTGAAAATCGCATTTTACGCTAAAATATGTATTTTTTAAATTAAAAATCGACCTGTTTGAGGATTTTTCCCAAAAAATAATTGTTTCGTTTTTATTGAATTTATTCCATACTTTTGACGCATACTGTATATTATAGGTATGGATATAATAATTGTTATGATAGAGTCATGTAGACGGTCCAATGAGACACTTCGACTTCTCGAGCTGTACCTCGTGTGCTACGTCTTGGATCCCTTTCGACAAGATCCAAAATATGGTCCTCCATGTTCACATAGATTTGTCCAACTGGGCCGTAATTTTCAGATACAGGACCAACACTATCAATATCAAGAAAATTAAGGAAATAGTGCTACGCAGAAATACTTTTGACAAGCGATAATAGTTATTTATTTAATGCCCCGACCGGCATTGAATTACAGCTACAGTATCTGTATGAGGGTCATTAGACCGCGGAGTAGTTGTTTCCTGCAGTATCATTTATAGATTTAATAGCGTGTCGCCCAGGGCGAGAGGCCTGCTGTTAAGTACCTACTGCAATGTAGGTCGTTTCCTGCACTAATATCTCACCTGCACTCGATTTATATGTGAAAATACATATAAAGGAACAGTCAGTTCAATTGTCGGTCATCTCACCTATAGCATACTGATGAGGGCTAACAAGTCCGAAACCAGTCTATGTCTGTTGAGTTGGCCGACAAGGGTTCTTGGCTATTCAGACAGATACCGTAGGTATAATTCTATGGCGGTCGAGCATTAGTCCGCGGAGTACTTGTTTCCTGCAGTATCATTTATAAATTACATATTATTTGTTTAGTAATAATTACTCGACAGAATGTGACTATATTTACAGCTGATTCACGCCGTATTAATTGTGTGAGATGTTTCGAATTTGACATCTGATCACACTAAAACCGTCGAAATTCTGTATTGATCGCGCCAACATGTTAACGTCCATGACATTAATTTTAGTACCACACGAAGACGTAGATCCGAAGCCGATTCTAAAAGATAGTAATAAAACAGTCGGGATTTTATCTTCGAAACCGAGAATTCCCTGCCAAGCCGCTTTGCTGTTTTCCTGACTCTTGGACGTTGCCGCATTTGACATAAAATAATTAGATCGCGAAACGAAAAGGAATCAAGAGACCATGCTACAAAAATACTTAAGAATACCCGAGTGTAATCCGTTTGTAAAGGTTCGAAATAACGTTACTAATTTACCAGGATTCCTTCAAGGATACTTCCTCATAAAAAATCATCTTAAATTATACCGCCTAATATTTAATTTAAATTGTTTCGCTTAATATTTACATAATGGATATGAAATTAATATTTCTATGCCCTGTTCATTTTTAATAGCACTTAAAATGCAACAATCCGGCAGTATTTCTTGAAACGAAATGTAACACCCCAGTCTTATTAGAAAACAAACTTAATGAAAAACACCTGAACAGCTAAATCAGCTTTTTTAGTGCGGGTTTAAATAACTTTGTACGTACAAGAAAAACGTTCTACTATCCACTATTCAACTTGGCGATTAATACCATTCATAGGACAGGAAATAGCTTACAATAAAAAAAAAGTACAGATAACAAACAAGTAAACATATTAAAATTATTTAATATAAAAATAACAAAACAATGATACAGGTTACAAGCAAACAGTTCACATATAACATTTGAAAAATGAAAAGAAAAATAGAAGAGAAAGAAAAAACAATAATCAAGATACAAATACATTTTTTATGTGGTTAGTACCAGAACTAAATATAAGGTGAACCTTAAATAAGTACAAATATTTTGCACGGCTATCTCGTTGATGTGCACGGTGATTTTCTCTTATGAGTGCTGCACAATTGACAATCCGATCAAATAGCGCCTCTCTTGTGTTCACTTTTGTTGGATATACTAATGACTTAAATTATCCCCAAAAGCAGTAATCAAGCAGATTCCAATCTGGTGACCTTGGTGGCCAATTTTGGATACCACCTCGACCAATCCAGCGTTGTGGAAAGCAATTGTTAAGATGATCACAACACTATGCTGAAAGGACCTGTTTTGCCTAATATCCAATGGAACATTGTCCAATAGATCTGTCAAATTATAAGCCGATCTAGCACAACTGGGCCCAGTAATTGATTATTAATCACACCACACGTTAATACTGAATCGATGATGGAAGTTCCTTTCCTAAGTGGCGTGCGGATTTTCATCTGACCACTCATCACGAGTGAATTGAGCCTCATCAGTGAATATAATGTATTTGTAAAGTTGTAGATTAGAGACGGGTTGCAATGCGTCTGTTACTTACATCCGAGCTACGTTCTACCATATTTACAATTTCTTCTACCACTGCTGAGCCAGAATCAGCTTGCCTCTCACACTGGGAAACATTCCAGTTTCATGTGCAGTGTTGAAAACTACCTAGAATATATTTCTATCTGGCACTTTTCTGTTCGGGAAGCGACGTCGATATTCAGCAACTGCATGATTAGCGTTACCGTTTCAATACCCATAAATAAAAATAATATCAGCATATTGTCAATGACTAAATGTGGCAGATATTACGAAATTATGCAACAGTTATAACATAACTGTTTCAATCACAAACGTCAACATAAATGTGACAATTAGTTATTACTAATGTGAGTTTAGTTTAGAATTCATGACCGTTGATTTTCGACCATACGTTTATTAGGCTTTTTTGTTCACTATTGCCCCCTAAACACCCCTTTCGAATATTGGGGGTTCACACTGTATATACTATAAAAATCTCATACTTTGCGTGCATGGCATGGCCACTCGAATGTTCGGGAGTGGTCCAGCCAGATCTCCAATGTAATTTTGTTGCAGTGTTCCATCTAGCGCCAGTGGCATCAAATAGCCTATGTATATGATGTTTTATTTTATAATTTAATGATTCGCTTGTGTGTAATTTCATTTTTAAAGCATATTTATATATTTTTTAACATAATGCCTATATTTCCACTAGGTCTTTAGTTGTATTAAGACGTTCTAAATAGTCTATAATAATAATATGAATTTAAAAACAATTTACGTAAAATATTGCATCTGTGGCATACTATTTTAAATATGATTTCGTCAACCACGATTATCGGGTAATAGGATTGATCCTTTTATCTTAAGATGTATCAATTGTCACAAACAAATGTTCCAGATTTACATTAAATTCCTTTTGAAATTTATTATGCGTTTTACCATTTTGAAATGTACACTAGGCCTGTCGTTCCCCAGTTAAAACAATTCCGGAATAAAGTAGATGCAAATTATTATTTCATCATTGCCTGGGAACCACAAACATCGCTTTATTATGAAAACGACACCCTTAAAACAGGTAGCCTATAAAGCTTATGGAAAATATTACCAAAGTGCTTAGTTGCTCTTGGATCAGCGACGAAACATGCTGCTTCTATTATTCTGCATTATCCTTCCGCCTGCCCTTCTAACGAGATAATTAATTTAAGGAATGAGGACTTGAAAAGACAAAAAGCATATTTCTTTTAAAATGATTCTCACGTTTCATATCTAAATCATTTTGCCGTTAGTTGTTAAAACAAGAGAATAGTCCAATGCTTTAAAAAGCAATTTTGTACAAAAATACAGAGTGAACCTTAAATAAGTACAAATATTTTAACTGCAGGTGTACTTCGTCATATAGATGATTCTAGTGAAAGCCATTTTTAAAAATTTCAAATATTTGCGGAGATATTTTTTTTAAAATACCCACTTTTTGAGGACCGCTGACCAGATAGACCACTGACGTAACCTAATAAAATAAACCATACGATTTACTGAAGGCCAGGTTGCCATATCGTCTATAAGATAAATTATATTTTAATGTAAATTCAATTTTTACACTTTAGCAATAAGTAATGTAAGATTATCAAAAACGATTAAAATATGAATTTCCGCAAGTTCGATACTATAAATTAAAGTGTTTATGAACGTGCACAAAAGTTCACCTACTCACTGAAAAACCAACTATTTAAACAGTTATCCATATTTCACAAGTTAATACCATTGTTCATTGAAAGATTATCACAAATTATCCCCTTAAATTATTTTATGAAGAATAACAAATAGCTATGATTTTCACACAACATCTTAGTGTTAATTTTCGCCAAATATTCTCAAACAACGTGTCGGTGCTGACCATTTCGTACTTCGTAGTGTGAAACATATTTTAAAAATAAACACAAAACATGGAATAACAAAATAACTAGCTTGATGTATGCGTTCAATATCAAGAGAAGGCAAAGTAATATATCTAAAAGCAGTCAATCGCATACAAAAAAGAAACTGGTGTCGTAGGCACAGGTAACAGGTAGGTGTAACAAGCAGTGGGCGAATTGTACAGCCCCATCCTCTAGGATTGACAGATGTTATCTTGATACCTGTGCAATAGTATGATCCATGGCAAAGGAATAAGTTGTGGCAAAGGCAAGTGGAAAGAAAACATGTAATATTTGTGGGAAGGGATTTGATAATTTGCATACACGTTAATTGAAAGTTAATATGAGATACTTTTGAATCTTCTGAAATCGAACTAAGCTAAGCTAATAGTTTCTTTAAGTAATGCACTGTTGACGCTCCTGTTTTAAGAGTTGCGGCACTGACGTATAAAACGTAAATCGTCTTATTATTTTCATGGGCAGTATTTTTCTCTTAAGTGTCTTGTGTATTTAATTAATATTTTTCGTGAAATACAGTGTCATTAAATAAAATATGGCATATTAACTGTGAAAAGGTTGACATGCTTAAAGCATATTTGTTAAGTAGTGATAATCAGTAATAGTGATAATGATAACGTATTGTGATAAATCAGTAAAAGTGGATAATAACTAAATTCTAGATTGAACTATGTTTGTGAGTAGATAATCTGGTTTCTATTTTCAACTTATTGGTGAGGTATAGGAATGACAAAGGGGAGGAGATGGCAGTTAATATTTTCGTATATTAACATATTTCAATCATAATTTGACGTGTCTAAAAATCTAGTTAAAATTTTTCGAAGACATTAGTGTAATACTTGCAACGCTGTGGAAATCTCATGCACCATGACTCTTAAAAATATTAGTAACGGAGTTGGATCAGTGCTCCTCAACAAATTTTCGATTGGAAAATCACGAAATTTATTTAAAATTTAACATTTTTGTAAAAAAAACTATTCATTATGTGTTCTACACAGTGAACTGTACTGCTGGTTAAAATATTTGTTCTTATTTAAGGTTCACCCTGTATCTGATTTTTTTTACAATATTATTAATATGCCAATCTCATTTCAGGTTTCTATCTATGATGGCTCCTAAATATCTTACTGTTTCTGATTCAGGTATGCTTAGGCTTGGATTAGCTTCAACATATTTGATAAGTTATTTTTATAGGATGAGAATGATAAATATTTAGTTTTTTTAACATTCAAGGTAAGAGTATTACATCTAAACCATTTTTCGGTAGTTAAAAAGTCATTTTATGCTTTAATTATCATATTCCGTCAAGTGTGGCTTTCGTATAACACTGCTGTGTCATCAGCAAAGCTTAAGATTGTGCCATCGATATTAAAGTGTAAATAGAAGTGGTCCCAGTACCGTTCCCTGTGGAACACCATAAGTAACAGTCCTTGGACGACTCCTTATTCCGTCAAAAACTATTACCGATTTGACAGATAATTTTTCAGAATATTAGTCATTGTCCCTCTTAAGACATAGCTGTAATATTTTTTAACATACAGTATCGAATGCTTTGGCGAGATCAGCAAAAATACATAGTGATGTTATTTTTTATCCATTTTATTATAAATAAATGATGATAATTTGTAAATAGCGTCTTCTGTTGATCTCCCCTTCCTAAAGCCATAGTAATGTAGAGTGTTTGCTTAAAAATTTAATAATGCGCATCTTCAGTATTCTCTATCACTTTAGTTACATTTGAAATCAATGAAGTCAAAAAGCATAAATTTGAAGGTTTGTTTAGATACCCTGTATAACTCGTAACCAAACCTTAAATTAACTAAATTTAAAAAGGCTAATAGGTGTATAACAAAACAAATGTTTTGTTTTGTTGTAGGTATCTACATAATAAATACATATTTTTAGTTACTTAAGTACCTATCTACGTTATTAGAAACACCTAGCTGCTATTCACTATTTCGTTTTAAAACTTACCGTTGCATTTTTACACCTGTCATTTCAGCACTTACAAATTGGTGAAATAGTCCATCAAAATTAAATCTACTTCCAAGAGATTAGACAAATATGCTTTTAAATAACATGCTGTGAATTTTAAAAGTAATTAGCTTTTGTTCATCTGTTTTAATTTAACACAGAAATTCCTTTGCTCGAGTTCGACCCAGACGTGTACCGAAGAGCTGTAGGAGGCAATGACGTCACTTCTCGCGATCCAGGATGAGCGTTTAATTCTAATTTGACCTCAATCATGTCGACTCCATTTTCTGAGTTGACCATACATCATTAATACTTAATAAATAAATTAGGCAAATAGCGTAATTTGAGATTTGATCAAATGATCCTATTATTCAGTAGTAAAACACATAGTTTGGAAGCTTTTGCAGAAATATCAACAGATATTGAATCCTACATCAAAATTTAAAGAATTTGATGTTTCAACTAATTCTTGACATATAGAAAAAGTGGCGGCAATCAATCATCTTTACGTAAATATTATTCAATTTTTGGTGGTAAATGGTGGGAAATAAGGCTAAAATTTAAAGACAAACATAAATTTTTGCGTTGTCGACGTTTCGTCACTTTTATTGTGACATCTTCAGGACACTACAATAATTTTGGTAAAATTTAGTAAAAAAAAAAGGAAAAAACATCGATTTTTACTAAATTTTATCAAAATTATTGCAATATACTGAAGATGTCGCAATAAAAGTGACAGAACGTCGACAACGAAAACATTTGTGTTTTTCTTTAAATTTTGGCCTTATTTCCCACCATTGGCCACCAAAAATTGAAAAAACCAAGTACCAATATTTGTAAATATTATTGCCCACATAAATCATTTTGGAGAAATATCTAGGATACACTAAAAAGTCTGAAATTTTAAAGACTGTATCTGCTTTGATCACTTTACATAACACATTTGCCTGATTAAAACTGGAATATGCTTCAGCGAATATTCGATGAAACAAAATAATTCCATTCATACACATATAACCATTTCATACGTATTTTTAATAATTAGATATTTATGGAAATGCACAATTATACCGCTAGAGTTAATGAATAAATTTTAATTATTCCATTTTGTTTAAATAGTCTACACACATACGGGCCGCAAATTGACAATTTAAATTTAAAAAAGTTCATGCAAATTTACGGCTTTACTCAATTATTTTGATTTTGTTTTGAATTAAATTATAAATCATCATTAAATGTTAACTATTAAACGGGGCAGAAAATAATAATTGCTGAACAAATTTTCACGTAGGGATAATTTATAAAAAATTATAATATATAAGGATAAACAAGCGTATAAAGTATCATATATTTTTAAAATACACACTGAAAAAAGAATTTATTTGTGAATAATTAGACTTATTAACAATTTAATTTATATTGAAATATTGTGAAATATAATATTTATCTATCATCAATTGAGTACATATTTTAATAATCTTTATTTACATTTAATAAAGCTATTTTAATAATAACTGTGTGTATGTTATTATACCACACGGCGGTGATCAGGCCGAGGCTACAATATGGGGCCTTGGTCTGGTGGCCGAGTGTGGGCCGGGTGACTGTGGCCAAGGTGTTGTCAAGGATCCAAAGGCTGGCTTGCTTAAGTATTACAGGGGCGATGAGGACAACCCCAACGGCCGCCCTGGAAGTTTTGTTGGGATTGCCACCCCTCCCAACATGGATTGTAAAGGAGGCGATGGCAACCTACCTGAGAACAAGGGATGCAGGCTGTTGGAAGGCAGAAGGTCGTGTGGAGGGTCATGCTGCTATAGCCTTAAGGGCGGAGAATGAGATTCCAGTATCTGCTCTGAGGGTTATTGAAGCAAAGGAAAAACTAAGGTTGGGAAGGAGGTATACCACTGTTTTCCCCTCGAGAGAGCAGTGGGAGAGGGCAGAAAACATGTTTCCCCCGGGATCTCTGATATGCTATACAGATGGATCTCGGGCAGGGGATGAGTTTTCTGGGGCAGGAATATATCTGGAAAACATGGACATCCGGCAGAGCTTTTCGCTGGGCACACACCCCACGGTTTTCCAGGCGGAGGTTTTTGCTATTTTAATGGTAGCAGGCAAGGAAGAAGTAAGGAATTGTGTGGAGGAGAAAATCTTCATCTGCTCTGATAGTCAGGCTGCACTCAGGGCACTTAGCTCTCCGGTGACGAGATCTAGTCTTGTTCAAGAGTGTGGCGATGCCCTGAAGTCCCTGGCCAGACAACGGAAGGTGGAGTTGGTCTGGGTTCCTGGCCATAAGGGAATCCCCGGTAATGAGACGGCTGACTTGCTAGCTCGTCTCGGATCTGGGGCACCTTGCCAGGGACCCGAACCCTTGTTGGGAGTTACGCGAGGTAGTATGAATAGTGCCCTTAATAAATGGGCCTATCAAACACTAGAAGGGAATTGGAGAAGGAACGGGGGATGTAGACAGGCCCACGACTTCTTCAATGAGCCTAATAAATCTAGGACGAAGTGGCTGTTGAGCCTTAGTCGAGGATCCCTGAACCAAATGGTGGGGGTCCTGACAGGCCACTGCAGACTCAGGAGGCATTTGAATTTGATAGGCATAGAGGAAAGTCCCTTATGTCCGGAATGCGGAGAGGGGGAGGAGACCCCTATCCATTTCCTAGGATATTGTGCGGCTCTTGGAAGACTAAGATATAAGATCTTTGGCACCGAGGAGCTGCAAAGGGAAGAGATGAGCCTACCATGGACCAGGATCCTGGCGTTCATTAGGGCGTCGGGTAGGTTCAAGGAAGGCCGAGGGAGAATAGTGGAGGGGTGATGGGATGTCAGGGTAGGCAAAAAGGGCCCATGTGTGGCCTACTTGCCAGGCTGAGGCCGCCCACACTTACTACTAGTACTACTAGTATGTTATTATACCATAGATATAATCTAAAGATGAATAGATTCATTAGTAGAAAATAGTATTTGGTAAACCTGTTAATAGGAATCACCAATATTATGTATTTTTACATAGACAATTATGGCAAACACATTCCAACACAAGCGCCTATACAGCGTCTCGAACCAGTAATGGTCGGCTTGTCTATACAATTATGTGTGTTGTAGATATTTTAGTACGGTAGTGTGTATGTGGTTTAGTTGTGCTGTAAAATGGTGTATAAGAAGCTCTGTGAAGGCTATTTAGAAAATACATGTTTAAATTAAATTTATTGTGTTAATATTTAAGTTTTTTAAGGTTTAAGGATATTTATTGATCCTGCAACTAAAAAAATTAGGATAAGCAAATAAATTTCTTACAAAGAAATGTATTAGAAAAGAATCATAGTATAACCTGAATTTGACTGAAACTAAAAAGTATATGTCTATATGTCATTGTTTACTGTTTTATACAGGGTGACTCAGTTATGTTGTCATTAATTTTAACCACGTATTCAGAAGACCTAATGTAACGTTTATTTTTACATGGAACGTTCCCCTGCATAATAATGTGTTGAGAATTATATTTAAAGATATTTATTTTATGTTACAGATCACCTTAAGCAGCAGGCATTTTGTCTCTATCAGCGATTATATCAATATCAGAAATATAGGTTAAGAATAATTAGTTAATATCAAATCTTATTGGTTCATTCAGGTAGTTGGTCATAATTTATTTCACACACGTGTCAAGTTAATTATCTATTTGTTTATTTACAATCAGTTCAGTACGGATCACATAAATATGTAAATTCTAAGGTTGGTAATAACGATTTCATTTAAGTTGGCACGATAGGTACACCTGAGAACAAAATAACGGATACGCTAAGCCCTTTTGCTCTGCGACTGATATGCGGGTTTTCTAACCTCTATAGCGCGACTCGACAACTCCAAAACCAAAAGGTAAAAATAAACATGTCACATTTTATATGGGTCATCCATCTAAAAAAATATATTTTCCTGATTATTTAATTTATAAAATAATAATTACTTTCAGATTTCAAGCATATTTTTGGGAATTTTTAATTAAAATAAAGACTTTCATGCGTTATAGGTTACAGGGTAGAAAAAAAAACATGCATGCATTATGTAGCGTTACAATTTACGTCTATCCATAAAAAAAAAAATAAATATCATACTTAATTTCCTCTTTATTATTATTATTTTACATTACATTTTATCATTGTATTGCTTCATTATGAATATTTGCTGTACCTCCAGTGATTGATGTTAATCTGCCACCTCAATTGCCAGGTCGTGTATTGTGTGTTGCCCTAAAATATATTAAAGGTCTAAATTTTTAACCAACCGAAACAATTACCGTAGTTACCTAAATGCATCCGTATTCAGGTCTATTAAATAATGTTACGTGTTCTGATTGATGCCATCCGTTCGATCCTTGAGGGAAATCATATTACAATTTCTTAAGGGCATGCCTAGGCCCTAGAACAAAAATAAACATGACAATTACACCGAAAACCTGAATGTAAACAACTAATATTTCGCGGTTTACCGTTACACTATACTCTGTACAGACAAAATTAATTAAAGACAATAATTTACTTGTTTCGTACTTACCATATTTTGGAGATCCGTAAAATAATGGTTGAAATTAAGTCAATTGCTCCTAAGGTTAGATTTTGTGTTGACATTTCTCCATTTTGCCTTGTTCGTTTTCCTGCTGAAACCCCACCTACTTAGCGGCCAAATCCCTACAGGATTCGGCGCGGCGCGATGTTGCCGGATCTTTCCAAGAATCTTTCACATTACTACTTTTCCTTATGGAGGTATTTTTAATAAATATACGTTGAATGGTGTATTTTTCTGTGTAATTATGTTTAGAAAACTTAATTACTGCGTGGTAAATCATTTTAAACTTATTTTTAGTTAATAAGTGTTTACTTTAGTTTTCTTAGTTCCAATTGGTTAGACTCCAGCCAATGGGAGTCAAGGATAGTTTTTTTTTGCAGCTGAAATTTAGGAAACGGGATCTGCGCTAATTTTTCGACAATTTTACTTCCGGTAGCTGGTACTGTGAATATTAGGTGTGTGGTAGTGTTTGGAAAATCTGTGTGATTTTCAAAATCATCTCTTCGAGGATTTTGTTTTCCAAACGCCTGGTTTTGATTAAGATTTTGTTGGATTTTCGATGATTTTTGTGAAACCTAATCAGGAAACTTTCTTAGTAAAGGATCTGTATCTTCACAGCACGCCAGTCAAGAATGCGGTTCCGTCTTAGGCTTCCAGTAAGTTGCAATTTTAAATGTTGTCATTTCTCTTGTAAGTTTCTTCGTGCAAATTTGCATTCTAATTTATACCGTATTTACAGTGTGCATAAGGTCTGCATTCGTTTAAACTTGTGATCAAGAAGATCCGGTGCAGTTCAAATAATAGTAAGAACCCCTTTGGCCAAGGGTAAGTATTTCTATATGTAAATTTTAGTCATTTTAACTTTCCTTTTCCATATAAAAGACTTTTACATAAATTTGTAATAAATTAGTTACCATGTGCTCAATTTGCGATGTTACCGAACTGAATTTTTCCTTTCTCAGAAAAATTCAATGTCCAGGAATTATAATTATATTAAAGTGTTTAGAAGTTGCACATTTCGCTGCATTTAATTTATTTGTTTCCAAAGAAGTCATTGAGAGGATAGTTATTTTACTTAATTTTATTTAGGGTTCTTATATTGGGCAGTCCGTGGAGTTAAGAAGTTTTGGGTGTTTCCCTGGAGCTGTAGCTTACCACGTTCGTGCTGAACCATATTGCTTGCCATCTCTTGTTGCTGTTGGAGTTGCTGCTAGCCACGCTGCAGTTATTATACCACCTAGATCCACTTGGACGCATGCAAGTTTATGATATTGCTTGTATTTCTTTTAAGCATTACTTTTGCACTTCTTTGCTATGCGTATGCCTAGTTCTTGTTCTGCTATACGCTCAGAACCAAATATTTTTAGTATAGCTTTTCTATAAGTAAAAATTAGTAGTAATTAGTAATAAATTTAGTATTGCTAGTAATTTTAGTGCATCCAGATATCAAGTTTATAGTGACGCTTGTTACTATTGTTCTACTTATTATTAAGTTTATTTCTGAATTTTGAAAAGTGGGTATTGTGTTATTAAAACTTTGATTAATTTACTTAAAGTTAGTTATATGCTGATATTCATTTAAGTTGTTTGCGCTTGTACTCTCATATTTCTTTTTTATACATATAAGTATATATTTTGGTAACTACCTACGCCATCTAACCGCCATACTGGTAAATGTTCCATTGCGTTTAAGCTATTTTAGTGGCTTATAGTCTTACGTTTGGAATTGAACAATAATTAAGGTGTTGTGGCTGTTTATTTTAATTGCCTATTTTCATAAAAGTTTGCTTACCTAATTTAGCTTTATATGAAGCCGATTCGCTTAAGCTCACGCGACGCTTGACTACGCATTCTTCTGAATTTGCCTAATCGAATTTTACCTCACGCCCTTAATTTTTTTTATCATTCCGTTTATTTTGCGAATTACTGCTATTAACTGTAGTTCGGTCTGCTGTGACCAATGATAGCATGGGTTTACTAGTGTGAGCGGCACATATAAGTTGCGATTCTTAACAATAATTATAAATCTTTTTATCTTCTTATAGTCTAAGTTTTTTTTATAATAGAGTACAGTATAATAAATGATAGTTATTATTGGTGAGCGTGTTAATTGATCTTGTTTGACAAGTTTTCTCGATCAAGTACTGATATTAGTAGAGGGTGATTGTGGAAAAATTTGTCTGGCGCCCTTAACAATCTTAATTAATTAAGTAATACAATATTACTTCTACTAATAAATTCAACCCACCCCGTCTCCATTGAGCTGGTCAAACACCCTACTGTCTACAGTCAGCTGAGGTAGACAATCTTTACTCTACTGTTTTTACTACCAGTAAGAGGACGACGTTGGGTAAGTCGTGGCAATTAAATTTCATTAATAGGGTCATATTTTAAAGTTTTTTATGTTCATAGATAATTGCCAATTTAAGGAAATCGAGTTAATATTAATATTTTTGTCGAATAGTAATTAAAAAGTTCAAACGGGGAGGTTTATCCAACAAGTGTGAGATAAATTATTGTAAGTAGGGTATAATTTCAGATTTTGGAGTTTTAATGCTGGGCATAAATTAGTCAGACTGGTTCGAATTGGACTTTGGGTCTAAGTTGAAAAACAAATCTGAGGAACCAATAAGGCGGCTGATAGTGGAGGTCAAGGTTTCTTCCGAGGGCTACGGAAGCAATTCATGATAGTAGAGGGACAGTTAACATTCAAGGATAGAGACAAGGTGGCTTCTTTTTGGTGAGATCGACACAGTAGAGACACTCAAATTTTCCGTGTGATTATTTAATTTATTCTACAGACAGATTTTCTTTAGATAAGAATTTATTTGTTTTGTGGCTTTGAGCCATATTGAAAATCTGCAACCATCATTACGTCTTGGTCATTATAATATTACTGTTTTTTTGAGGCTTAGAGCCATATGTAAAACCACTAATAATTAACTATTTCATTTTATTATTTAAAACAGTGTAAAGGACAAAATAGCTATTTTCTTCTGAAAATATTAGATGATTGTTAGAATTAATATTTAAAATTTGTTAAGTTGAATATTAATGTCCGAGTGGTAGTTATTTTTTAGGCCAACCGCAGTTTGATAACTGAGACATCATTTTAACGGTTGATGGCGCTCAACAATTCTAAATAAAATTTATAAAACTTATTCATACATTTATTCCAACCTAGCTCCCACTATATAACATATGAGACCGGCCCAGTAAAATCTCAAAAAGAGGTGGCACTAACAAAGAGAGATCAAATGATCAAATTCTCTGATTTCTCTACGCGCCATCTAGTGTCTGTATACCAAATTTCGTGGCACTGGCTATGATGGTTTCTGAGATATTCGCACTGAAAGTCTTAGAGGGAACACCCGGTATATTCTTTGAGGTACCTTCAAAAATTGTTGCATTTTTTAGGTATTCATTAAGCGTTTTTTAAGTTCTGACGTAAAATTCATACATCATGCCTTCGTAATGCAAGTTCAAAAGCTCCATAAACGTTTATACAGTAGGTAAATGAGTTTGAATAAAACATACCTAACATTTTTTGTCACCTTTTCGTTAAGTTCCCAAATAATGCAAATCGCATATGATTAAGAATATGAATCAGAATGAAATCCATTACTCATGATCAGTAGGTTAGGTACCGAATAACAGACGCACATGTTTATTAAAACGTCTGTTATAAAGTTTTCCACGACTCTGTTCAACAGAGTACAACCGAGGTCTTTCACTACTTTATTTTACCTAACTTGAATTGCTTGTTTATTTTAGCAAATTTAATTAATAACTATAAATTACCTTGGCGATACAAATACACGAAATTCGCCAATCTCTACCACGCGAAATCGTGAAAATGTAACTGATAGATGTGGAATGCGGATGAAGAAGAAAGAGAAATCGGGCCGTATGCATCTGTTTCAGATGCAGTCGGCGACGGGCTCGCCTGCTCGACTTATTCCGCCAGCAGCGTATTAAACGGTAATTTGAACTGCCATCTTTTTAACTGTGCGGAGTGTGTCGATTACAGCCTATACGATTACTGCCGTTGGCATTTAATATAAAATTCTCATAATTTCGTATTAATTACAATGGATGTTATAAAAATGTAAATTGAATTATTGTTTGTTTCTGTTATTATTTAGCGGTTCTGTAGCTCTGTCACTGAGTAGACATTAAAAACAAGGTTATTGACCTAAATACAGTAGGTCAAGACTCGGATGGCCGGATTATTTATCATGGAATATGTATCTCTCGGACTGTTGGTTTTTGTTGATAACACGAAGGTTTTTTCATTATTGTCTGTATTTAAATACAAAAAACGTTTCAGCCCCTCTAATAATTTAACCTAGTGAGTATTGGATTTTATTTCACTATTTATGTAATGAAATTTGAATGGTTTATTTTGATCCGTTGGAATTTTGTAATTTCAATATTGAATATTTTTTGTTGAAACTCATTATGTTAATAGCATACCTACTTTTAAAAAAATAATTTATGGTATGAATTACATATTACAATAAGTAAGTACTATAGGAAAATATTTAAATTTGGCAACGTCGCGTCAGGCCGACACCGAGTTGAATTGCCGCCAGTTGTTAGTGACATTTTGAAGTGGGGGTTTAAATAATGGTTTAAAAAAATTTTTTTGGAGTAAATAAACATTTTTTTTTCTAAGTCGGGTATTCGTATTATACTCATTTTCCCTATATTTTCCTAAAATTAATGACATTATGACTGAGTCACCCTGTATAATTTATATAATATTTAGTTTTAATAGGAGTTTTATAAATTAAAACAGTATTACAAGTATTCAAAAATTATATTTCATTTGCATTACTTATAAAACAGGATTCAATACATATAAGGTAAGTAAATTGCTACTAAGAAAATGTGTATCTTATGTATACCTGAAATTTACGTTCAATTATGTTTCTTCTTACATTATTTATAAGTTCCATAGTCCACTCACAGATTTTATGTTAATAACTTTCCTGTAACTCCGAAAACAAACGGCGAAAATGAGGGTAAGAAATTCTAAGTTGATTGTTCTGTGGATGGAAATTTCAAATTTGTACCAGTGTTTAACCTATAACTTGGATAATTAGTTTCTTCCGGCCTTGCTTCTGAGTTAAACGAAGGAAAATTCAATATTTTCACAAACAAACAATTCGGTTATGCTTTTTCGTAGCTTCATCGTGATTCTCTTCTCATAAATCGAAATAATATCGTAGCATTTAAACTTAATCAAGATTATTTTTGTAGCGTTTCTACGTACTTGAAACAATTGTCTAAAAAGTTCATAACTTAATAACAATTTTATTTGTTAGATATTTGCAAACGTCAATTTATAAAAACGCTGTATTAATCAAGGACGTTTATTTTTATAAGTTAAAAACTTGTACATGTTAACAGTCAATTTTGTTTACACGGAATTTCAGAAAACAATTCAGCTGTTTACTATAGATTTTCTAGGTGAAATTCAATGCTGGTCGGAGCCCACAGAGTAGTTGTTTCCTGAAATTCCGTGTTTGCAAAACATCTTTTGTTACTTCAATTGCATCATTTTTTTCTGGCAGTTTTTGAAGTCACTATATTTACGCTCATACCTTGAAGATGATTTTTCTGGCAATACATTTGAAGCTACGCTGGTGGCTTCCTAATAATTGCTTCGGGCTTTTGTCCAAAATAAATAAACAGTGAAATAAATAACATACATAGTTATGGTAGCGCTACCAAAGCTTTGAGAAATTATTGATGATTTTTATATCTATCTATCTATCTGATATATTTACAAATGAGTGACCAATAAAATATATAACAATACCGCAAGGTAACGGTTCTTACTGGCGCTAGTCATATCCTTCTGCCCCCCAGTAAAAACACTTATCATGCTAATAGTGTTATACAGGGTTTTAAAAAAAGAGTGTAAAATATTTCAGGAGGTAATAGTATGAACCAAAATAAGCAGAAAAGTCTTAATAAACATGGGTCCGCAAAGTAACGGTTGCGGAGATGGACCACTATTTGTTTTTCAAACATTTTATTCTGTTAGGAATAAACCGACAAAGGAAGTTTTTAACAAACAAAAAACAAAGTTACAGAAGATGTTCAAAGTGCCCTCCGTCCATTTCCAAACAGGCACGACATCTTCGTCTCAACGATATTCGAACTCTTTCGAAAACACCCTCCTTGGTTTGGATTTCTTGACACTTTTGATTAATCCGCAGCTGCAGCTCTTGCAGGCTATTTACAGGAGTACCATACACTAATGTCTTCAAATATCCCCAAACAAATAAATCTAGAAGGTTCAGATCAGGCGATCTTGGAGGCCATAAAACAGGTTCGGCCCTTCCTACCCATCTATGTGGAAAAGTTTGGTGTAAATGCTCTCTAACGACCATGGAGCACCATCATGCTGGAATCACATTTGTTGGCTCTGATTCAAAGGAATGTCTTCCAAAAGCTCATACAGTGTGTTCTGCAGAAAGTTGAGGTAAGCAGCGACTGTTAATCAGTTTGGTAAAACAACAGGACCTAGAAACCTGTCACCTACAATACCCATCCAAATGTTTAATGAAAAACGTGCATGATGTCCAGATTCTATTAGAGCATGAGGATTTTCGTCGTTCCAAATATGCGTATTGTCAAAATTAAACACTCCATTTCTTGTGAACCCGGCCTCATCAGTATAAAGAATGTTTGCAAGAAAAGACGGTCTTCAACATCATGACGTAGAAACCAGCGGCAAAAAACCAAACGTGCTTGATGATCATTTATTGGATTTAAAGCCTGTACTCGTTGCACATGGTATGGTAAGGATTGTCCAAACAAGAGGACCACTAATTCCTACCTCGGCTGATATTCTTCGCACACTCGTACCTGGATTCTGCTCTACCAATGCTAGAATTTCTTCTTCTGCTCTAAGAGTGGATACCAACCTTGGTCTTCCGGATAAATGGCACTGTTTGCTCAAGGAACCGGTATCATGCAATCTTTGGTGAATTCTTCCAAACATGCATTGTGAAGGAATGTGGCGGTTTGGATAAGCGTCAACATAAAGATGTCGCGCTTCGGTGGCGTTCCCATTAACACGACCATATATGAAATGCATGACTGTTAATTCTGCGTTAGAGTAACCAGCCATAGCGAAAGAAAACTTGTGCACCGAGAACAACTGTCAAATGCTTATTTCACTAAACATCAACCAACTATTATAAGAAAATACACAACGTTTTTGCAAAATAAAAAAGGGGCTAAAAAACATAAAACATTCCACATCTCCGCTTGGTTCATACTATTACCTCCTTAAATATTTTACACTCTTTTTGTAACACCCTTATACTACTGACTATTCTGTCTCTGTTAACAAGCAGCTTTCTGTTACGGTCCTTAACGATATAAAAAATACATTAATAAATAAAAGAGATATTTCACTTCCATTATCCTCCGTATCTCTGCTGTTCCTCATTACACAATGCAGTATACACACATTGTGTAATGACAGATAGAGGTGTTCGGATAATTTCAAGTAATATTCCTTTCAGGTAAATCGATTAATATTACAATTCTTCACCGTTCCTCATTACAATGTTTTACTGTATATTACTGTGTGTAAAAACGAACGGTGACGATTCTCGAAGAATTTAGTCCATTGATCTTACAATTATTATTCTTTGCGTCACTGTTATCCCTCGTTACACAATGTACTACTGTATACTATATTGTATAATAAAGGAATTCGCTAATATTCGGATAATTTCGATCAATATTCTGTTCAGGTAAATCGATTGATCTCACGATTCTTCGCCGTTCCTCATTACGATGTATTACTGTAAACTACATTGTGTAATGATGTACGGCGAAGATCCTCGAATAATTATAAATCATTTTCCTTCTAAGTAAGTTCATTGATTTTAAAATGAACCTTTGTATCACTGTTGCCCCTCATTACACCCTACTAGTGTATCGTTTATTGTATAATGAAAGAAACCGGATATGTTCAGATACGTTTGATTAATCTTCCTTATAGGGAAGTCGATTGATCTTACAATTATTTTTTAGCATCATCGCCATCTCTTATTACACGGTGTAATGACGGAGATACTCGATTAATGTTTGTCCATCCTCTTTCCAAATAAGTCGATGTTACAATTATCCTTTTAAATCCCGCCGTCCCTCATTACACAATGTCCTAGTGTATAGTAGTGGTAGTGGTGCAATGTAGGGTACAATCGTTTTCGGAAGGCGAAGTAGGCAATATAACGTTGGTCAGACGAAATGTATACATTAATTTCATTTCAACTTATACCTGCTTATTACAGATAAAATGTATGTGCAGTGGAAAGATTAGAGTAGTGCAGGTATGTGGGTCCTCAATTATCTCTAGATGTAAATTGCCAAGGTCGGTTGGGAAAATTTCCCATAATCAATTATAGTAAAAGCTCCAAAACATTTAACACAAGTTTGTTACTTTGCTCCTTCAAAAATTCACAATGAGCCATTTTCAAATTTCATCAAAACTGTATCTCAAACACATTACAACAGAAGAATCAACACAACGCAATAGAATGATCAACACGTTCCAAGTTTGGCTCTGTTCAACCGTCTGTTTTTGACAAGAAGTACATCTTATTGGCCATCCTTCTCTAGTGCAGATAATTTCTCCGTAACGTTAGTCCTACCTTATTAAGAGGCGTACTTGAGGTATATTACAAACAAGTGGAAAAGGCTCAGATGTATACAGTATGCGCCAAAAGTATGGAATAAATTCAATAAAAACGAAACAATTATTTTTTGGGAAAAATCCTCGAACAGGTCGATTTTTAATTTAAAAAATACGTATTTTAGTGTAAAATGCGATTTTCAAATGTCATTTGTTTTCGAGTAATGACGTCATCGATTTTTTTTTAAATGGCAACACCATATTTTTTCCTTGATTCTGAAAGATCGTTTAATTCTCTATCAGGCAGTACTAAAATTTTGCCCTCTTACATAGGAATGTTTTCGAGTAAATGACGATTGAATGTTAGAAAACGTAAATTTTATCCATAAAAAAGTAACAATTCTGAGGTATGTAAAATAAAATACAATTGATTAAATTTTATACTTAAATTAAATGTTCGAATTGCCATCCACCAACTTCTTGACAATGCGCAAGTCTGTGAAGAAATTCTTCTTGCACATTATGAATGACTTCTGGGGTAACTCTGCGTATTTCGTCCCGAATGCGATTTTGAAGTTCTTCTAAATTACGTGATTTATTATCGTACACTTTTGACTTCAAGTATCCCCATAAAAAATAGTAAAGAGGTGTAAGATCTGGCGATCTTGCAGGCCATTCTATCGGTCCGCGTCTGCCGATCCACCTCCCAGGAAAACAGTTGTCCAAAAAATCTCGTACAGGGCGCGCATAGTGCGGAGGTGCACCGTCTTGCTGAAACCATATGGTATCGTCAGGAATGTCAGGGTCATTATCGTTAGGAAAAATTACTGCAAGGGCTGGAACAAGGTCTTTTTCTAGAAACTCTAAATATCTTTGTCCTGTAAGGGTTCCTTCAAAGAAGAAAGGCCCTACTATTCTGTAGTCAACTATTCCAGCCCACACATTTAATTTCTGAGGGTGTTGGGTATGTGCCTCTGCCATCCAATAAGGATTTTCCCGACTCCAATATCTGCAAGTTTGACGGTTTACTGTACCATTCAGACAAAATGTGGCCTCATCTGAAAAAAGTATTTGCCGGTGTAAATTTCTATTTCCTTGACATAAATCCATTAGAATTTCGCAAAAGTGTAAGCGGCGATCGGGATCATCTTCATTGAGTTCCTGCACAAGTTGAATTTTGTAGGGATGATATTTCTCCTTCCTCAAGATACGTAGCACTGTGCTCTGACTAGTGTCATTGTTTAATGCATCCAATCATAAAGAATTATGAGGATTATCCACCATACTTATCAAAATGTTCTGTTTCTGATTTTCATTAATACTTGGACGTCCAGGTTTTGGAATATTTACAACATTACCAGTTTCTCTAAATTTAGACTCTACCTTACTGACTGTTGATTGGCTGATAGGGCGATCTGGATATTTTTCATTAAATAAATAGCAAACTTCCTGCTGAGTTCTAGTCATATTCCCGCATGCGATAAGAATTAAAATTTCAATTCTTTAAGTAACAGTTAAATGTGCCATAATACTTTAAATTGAATAATAATTTCTATGTCGCTTACTATACTTATTAGAAAGTCGGTGTGACAATGACACTTTGCAAAGATTTTCACCTACTTGATCCATAAAAGAACTATGGAATTCGAAAAACTAAACTTGATAACATTTTTGCTTTATTTTAATTGATTTACGTTTTCTAACATTCAATCGTCATTTACTCGAAAACTTTCCTATGTAAGAGGGCAAAATTTTAGTACTGTCTGATAGAGAACTAAACGATCTTTCAGAATCAAGGAAAAAAATATGGTGTTGCTATTTAAAAAAAAATCAATGACGTCATTACTCGAAAACAAATGACATTTGAAAATCGCATTTTACGCTAAAATATGTATTTTTTAAATTAAAAATCGACCTGTTCGAGGATTTTTCCCAAAAAATAATTGTTTCGTTTTTATTGAATTTATTCCATACTTTTGGCGCATACTGTATGTCGGGTTTGGCCAGTGCTTTATTGCCTACTTCGCTCTCCGAAAACAATTCTATCAATAGAGGTTGGAAAATACTAAACAAAAGGTATATAAACTTTAGACGACAATGTTAAAAATTAAATATATAAACAAACATTCTCATTGTTTTTAATGAGTTAAAGAAAACTTGGTACATTTATACAAAAGACAGGGCTTGTCTTGTGTTACAAATAAAATGTAACGGAGAAAATATGAAGAGAATAGTTTTAGGAGAAACGAGTTGAAATGTTTTAGAATATCTAAAGATAAAATATGTTAAGGAAAATGCGAAAAACAACTTCTATTTGCACTTTTTAGTGTATAAAGTTAATAATGAACAAGGTTTAACTAAATTGCTTTCCCTCATCCCGTTTGGTTAATATTAAACAACGAGTTTTATAAAAGGTTAATTATCACAAACTAACTTCATATTAGGAAAATGAATAATATTTTATAATTTAGATAGATAAGCACAAGGGAGTGACAGTTTGAATTATATGGAAACCTGCCATGAATACTGAATAACTAAAGATTTTAAAAACATTTCTCAGGGTAAAGCGTCATCACTTTATGAATTAATTTTAAATTCCAGAATAAGAAACAAAGGAAATCAGCTAATTTGTGACTGTGGTTAAAGATTAAAATTAATTAGAATGCAGTATTTGAACTTAAAATGGCCCGACATAAAAGAGTGGTGACACTCAAGATATATCCATCTTAATAGAGAATTACTTTTTCTTACAATGATGTTAAAAGTTTTTAAATCACCAAAATCTGGGACAAACCTCAGCTTTTCAGTTGAACTTGCTTCTTTGTACTTTGGTGTAAGTAAAAAAAGATATTTCAACTCTTTACGAGTGTTTAAAGAAAATAAATGAAAACAACGGAAGGAGAATTTAAGTATACAAACTTTTATATGGTGTTTCCTGTCAAAATTGACACTAATAATTCTAACTTTTCGCATATACGAGGTGGATAAGTAATGTAAAATAATAATAATAATAATAATAATAATAATAATAATAATAATAATAATAATAATAATAATAATAATAATAATAATAATAATAATAATAATAATAATAATAATAATAATAATAATAATAATAATAATAATATCTCTACCCCTCATTCTAATCACAGAGATTAGCCCAGAAGTCGGAGACTTGTGCGGGAGAGGGGGCGGCATATTATTATTAAGCAGGCCGCATATGAGCCCAGGAACAACTTACGTTGGTAGGCCCTAACCACTATTCAGTGCAGGAATGAGGGAAACCTGGAAAACCTCATTAATTAGGGGGACAGTCAAATATCAACCGGTATCAATCTCTCACATTGACCCAAGCTAACATTATTCCACCCTACCATACCCGCAGAGAGGGTGCCAATTCTCTCCATGAATATAGCTTATATACAGTCTACCGGCAGCTGGGCTCGAACCAACTCCGATTTAGTCACCTCGATTCAAGTACTGACGCCTTAAACCGCGCGACCACTGGCCGAATATTACATTATTATTTCCAAATATTGTGATTTAAGTCTACATGTCGTAATAAAATGAATACGAGAGGGCAAACTTGAAATTTAAAAATTAAATTTTCGTAATAAGTAAAGAGGTCTCTTATTTATTTGGATGTACTTACGTTATTTTCGCAAAAATTCAACTCTCGTAAAACGGCTCATAATTTGCTTCTACTGATTTTTGGCAAATCGTTATCCTCTGAAAGTTCATTTAAAATTTTGTTTAGCGTTGGTATTTCTTTTTTAAAATAAAATAAGTGTACTTTTCTACGAATGACACTTTTGAAGAAATCATCTATAACGACTTTTGACCTCCCTGTAGATGATTTTGGGGGATTTACAGTATCTTGTTCATTTTTTGTTTCTTTTAAAAGTCTGTAGATAGTCGATTTTCCAATCCCTGTCATTTTGGAACACTTTTCCACAATATCATCAACACTGTTGGTAGGATTTTGGTGTTTCAATGCATTAAATACATTTAATATAATAATCTTCTCATTCTGAGACAGCGCACATCTTTTCAAGCGTTTAGCAGGTACGTAATCTGATAAGCTCGACATTTTACCCAAACAATATTATATTCACTGGCACAATAGTCACTAAACACAAGTCGAATTTTACTCTACTGCACTAGCACGTCTTCGTATATTCAGCTCTAAGACTGGATTGATCTGTCACAATACACTGGCTCCTGCCCTATGATGTATCCAGTAAAATATGCTGATGTACACCCATTACCTGTTAGCATTAGTGTTACCCGATAATTACCTGAAACGAAATATTACCACGCCCATAGTCGGTTCTTATCTGGGGGTTTTATTACTCTTTTTCATTTCTAAACAGACTATAGGCACCTACACGGTGGCCGACGCTAGATCTGTAACGTGTTGTGTGCGATCGATATAGTGTGAGATAAAAAGCTTTGAATATTTGCTAGTGTTTATTTCATTTTATTTTTCTTCTAAAAATGCCCGTGATATATTGTACTGCAAATACGTCCCTCAAAACCACCACATACTTCGTCAACTAATATAAAGAAATATGTCAAGATATTCATTTGAAAGATTGTATTTGGGCGTTATTTTAAATTATAAAAATTTATTTTATCAAGTTTACGAAATTAAAGATTTACTCCGTTTGAACATGGGTTTTATGATCATTTTGTTTAAAATAACAGATAATTGTAGTTTTCCTTCTTGACGCATATTTACGTGTTCTTGAATTTTTTTACGGGAAAGTTGACACGCCCGGTTCGTATACATATGAAGCAAAAATTGTCTCTTTGCAAATGCCAGATTTGAAAGAATCAATTAGGATTTATTGGAAGTCACAAATAAGCAAATATGATCAATGCTACGAAAAAAATTGAATTTGAAGCAAACATTTTTCATTGTTTTTGTATGAACCAACAAGTACGTTATTTGTACTGGTATTTATTAAAAAAGTGTAATGTGCAATAGTTATGTAAGTAGGTACTTAATTGTGTTATGTAAATTTTAGACTCAAGCATTTTTGGTTCAAGCAGAGTTTCTGATAACAATAATACCAAAACTATGTTAGCGGCAAAATTTCAAGATGCTGATTTTCAAACTGATGCACCAATTCTAAATGATACCTGTGCACAAACAGTATATAATAAAAATGGTATGTACAGTAATATCTTTAAATAAATTAAAATAATGCTTCTCAAATTAATTAATATACGTATAGAAATACCCAAATCGCTTAAATAATATTAAGAACTAAAAAATGTCCTGGACATACTTATACATTGGGTTTTTATTTGAGTAATTTTTTTACTGAATAGAATATACCGTTTATTAAATTACAAAGCATGAATATAATGCATTTTTATTATATTTCAGATCAAGACTGCAAAGCATCAACAACACTTTCGTGTCCAAGAAAAGCTGCATTAAAACAGCAAGTAAAAACCTATATTGCAGCATTTGTAACTTGTAAACAATATAGATTATAGTATTTCCTATTTTTGCTTTAAAATAATGTATATTGATTTTTTAAATATTTAAATAAACATTTTATTGCAAATTTTCATCATTGCTACTCTTGTTCAGATTTGTTTATAGCCTGTATCGGAACCGTATCGGGAGTGCTGAGTAACATACATTAGCTCTCAAAAGTGATCACGTCAAATCAAATTTCAACCATCTGTTAGCAAATTCATTAGAGGAAATTTCCAAAACGATTTTGATAATTATACAAAATCAGTGATAATTAATAATTAGTTCAAATTACATTTATCCAGTCAATATAATCTGAATATACAGGGTGCCCGGAAAATGAGTGCAGTGATTTTAAGGGGTTATATCTGACTAAATGCAATAAAAAAAACTCTTATGAAAAGAATGTCTGAAACGAAGAGTTTGTCTAAAAATACATTTTGAATAATAAAAATACAACTGCAAAACTATGTTATGAAATTACAAACTAAGGTACAATTAAGGTTAATAAAAAGCGCCTGTAATGTAATTTGTTCATAATTTGATTTTTGGGTTAGTATTAATGAAGTAAACAATTGAAGTTTCGGTAAGGATGGATGGTAAGGGTCACAGAACACAAGATTCTATAGGCATACCACTTGATAATGGACCAAAAAACTCAACATTACCGAAAATATATCGGCGTTGAGTGAACTAGTACTTTAATAGTGTATTTTAAGCCAAACATGAAGGTTTAAAAAATTTACTATTCTTCGACGAGTCATCATTTGTTCACAGTATTTTTATAATATTTTTTATTGATTCTTTGCTTTAATTCCACTTTTTATCCTAGTATCAGAATAGTAGTCTAATTTATATGAGGAAGGATGGTGAGGGTTGCAGGATACAAAATTCCATAGGCGTGCTATTTGAGAACATTTCAAAGAACACAAAATTACCGAAAATAAATTGACGTTGAGCGAATTAGTACTTTACTAGGTTATTTTAATAAGTTTGTAAACTACCGCCTTCCGAATAGCATTCATATACAGTGCTTTCGAAAAGTAGCGAATAAATTCATTATTTTTTAAATTGAGAAGTTTTCGAAAAAATCCCCTGGCACGTCGACCCACATTTGTGACGTCATAGTTGTTCGGGATATGACGTCATCGACAATTTTTTTAAATAGCAACCCCCAATTTTGATCATGCCGTTCGAAAGAGCGTGTCATTCTACATATATACATCATGAAAAATTATGGTGTTACATAACAAAAATTTCAAGAAAATAATGTTTTAAGATTTTAAAATTTAATTTTCTCAATACTGAAAATGATAATAATTATGTAAAAAATCGACTAAATTAAATGTTCAAATTGTGCACCGTTGGCTGCCTGACAGTAACCAAGGCGATTAATAAAGTCTTTTTGGACATTATCAATAATTTCAGGAGGTATACGATGTATCTCGTGACGAATTCTTGCTTTTAAATCTTCTAAATTAACCGGTCTAGTAAAACAAAAAATAATCTAAGGGTGTGGAATCAGGCGATCTGGCTGGCCACTCAATCGGCCCCTTTCTCCCTATCCAACGATTCGGGAACATCTCATATAAATAAGCACGGACAGGTGTTGCATAATGGTGAGGTGCACAGTATGGAGAAAATTAAATTTAAAAATCTTCAAACATTATTTTCTTGAAATTTTTGTTATGTAACACCATAATTTTTCAAGATGTATGTATGTAGAATGACACGCTCTTTCAAATGGCATGGCCAAAATTGGGGGTTGCTATTTAAAAAAATTGTCGATGACGTCATATCTCGAACAACGATGACATCACAAATATGGGTCGTATGTCAAAAAGTGCCATTTTTAAAAACAAAAATTTCTCAATTTAAATAATAATGAATTTATTCGTTACTTTTCGAAAGCACTGTATAAATGTTTCGACCTCCTAATATTTATTTTAACTAGTTTCCTTATAATATTATTTTTACGTCTTTTTACGTCACGCATAATTCGTAAAAGCACCCTTCAAGATATTATAGACAATGTTGTATCCCGTGAGATAGTAACCCAATTTTTTTATTGTGGGAAACTCGTTTTTAAAATACCAAATTCTTCTATGAATAGCGTATTTTGTGTCGTCATCAATATCTATCTCTTCTTCCTTCCGCGAGTTTGGACTATTTTCCGTTCATCCGTTCATCAGTTATATGTTCTTCTTTGCCACTCTTTATTGCAGACATATGAACACTCTTGTTAATGAACTACATAATATTTCAACTTCACTTACTCATATTTTGACCTCGCGCCCTAATTAATAATAATAATAATAATATCTCTACCCCTCATTCTAATCGCAGGGATAGCCCAGAAGTCGGAGACTTGTGCGGGAGAGGGGGCGGCATATTATTATTAAGCAGGCCGCATTTGCGCCCAGGAACGACTTACGTTGGTAGGACCTAACCACTATTCAGTGCAGGAATGAGGGAAACCTGGAAAACCTCATTAATTAGGGGGGTAGTCAAATATCAACCGGTATCAATCTCTCACATTGACCCAAGCCAACATTCTTCCACCCTACCATACCCGCAGAGAGGGCGCCAAACCTCTCCACGAATATAGCTTATATACGGTCTACCGGCAGCTGGGCTCGAACCAACACCGATCAGTCACCTCGATTCAAGTACCGACGCCTTAAACCGCGCGACCACTGACCGACATATTTCCTAATTCGTTCATACAAACCAATTATTCTTCATTATTAAGAATACAATCATAAAGTCACTAATAAATTCATGACAACAACAATGAAATTAGCGGAAAGATATATTTGAAACCTACGCGTGCGCACACACATGACACCTGTAGACATCGAATAGGTGAATCAATCCCGGTGTTTTTAAAAATTGAAATCGAGCATTCTGATATGCACATACGTATTTACTGCAACAGAAGCTGTGTAATCAGGTATGCGAAACATATGATTTTATACGAAAAATTTACGGACAGTCCATATTTTCTTTGTGTTGACAGCTATAAATTATGAACGGGTTTGTAAAATCAGTCATTATCTACTATTTTTTGTAATCCGACTAGAGTAATTGGAAGAAATTCTTGAAAAGTATGGAAATAAAAATACCAAAAGATATATTTTACTTGAATACAATATAATTAGGCGGTTGAATTAAGGAACACCTTGTATATTAAATATATCGGCCTTGACACAGCAATTAATTTCACCCAAATTTAGGGCAGGTTTCTGTGGAAATCGCCATTTATGTAAATCAACCAAATCAGAACACAATTTAAATGAAAAAATGGGTTCGTGTTCTTGACTGATATGACTGATAAACATCATGCATAATCCGAATAACCAAAAATTATATACGGATTATTATAAGGTTCCAAGCACAATGTCCGCTTATTCCCATAATTTGCTGCCATGTTTTAGAGGAAATTTCGTTCCTAACATTCATATATTTCATAATATGAGGGATTAGAATTGTTTGAAAAGTAAGAAGTATCCGGTGAGTTATTAGTTAAATTGTGTTTTCTACAATCGTGCAGTAAATAATACCTACTTTAGTGAATCGTTTTGATTGCAAAGAGTTCTATATGACATTTGTACAATAATTAGTGCAATAAATATTATTAAACTATATCTTTAATTTAATATATTCAATTATAACTCCCGGACTTACGTTTCGAGAGACATGTGTATCTCTTCCTCAGAAGTAACTCTGAATGGGTCTCAAATTTGTTTCTACGAGCATAAAGGCCTCCAAAAATTCAACAAAAAACATTTAAAGATTTTTTATGTGTCTTGCATATTAAGCGAGATACATGGGAGTGGCCCTCTTATGTGAGACAGCCTGTATACAGATTTGTCGAAACCCTTAGAAACGGTTATTCATGCCATATTGCTTAATAAACTAAAGTTATATAGAGTAAGCGACAACCTCATCATTGTTATCAAATATTATTTGCGCAAATGTATGTTTATTATATCTTATAATTTTATAGCAACATCACCAGTACCTCAAGGATCGAATTGGGGCACTTCTTTCAATTATATTAACGATAATGTATATTATTACTAAATCCTTTACAATAAAACCCAAACTTGTCAATTTAATACTTCCCAACGTACTGGGTGAGATAATACCATTCGCGGACAAAGAATTTGTGTTAATTATTCAAAATAAAACACTTAATTGGAGCTCCTATCACAAAAGCCATTCACAAGAGCAGAACATCTTTATGGACATGTCGACAGTGTGATGGTTTGCGGCCTGATAGTTTGGTTGTCCGAAGGTCTTCAAATGACAGTCAAGGCAAAAGTCTCTGGTTTGGCGATAATTGGTGCAATCAGCTCCACACCTTCAGTTACTCTGGAACTACATCTCTCCATATGCTTTTGGAGAGAGAAACCAAGTGGGGAGTATACAAACTGATAAAATTGGCTATTAATATGCTGAAAACTAACATAATGGAACGCAATGGACTACAGGAGGATATATACAATCGCAGCACTCATTTTTATGGTATCGGGTGTTATGCCTTCAAGAATTAACAAGGTATAGACTGCTTTTGAAATTTTGATCCCTGAGAAGGAGAAATTAGAGCAAGGTGGAACCGACCTTGTGAAGGCAGCCAGTTTCTGGTACTTGGATATTTCCAAGAGTCCAGAAGGTGTTGGGGTTGAAGTGTATAAAGACCAGGCTGTCAGTAAGTCTAGGTAAGTATTCAACTATATTTAACTCAGAAATTCATGCCGTTGAGTTGTGCCTATGACGTATAGATACTGGAAAAGCTGAAACATACACGCAAGTCGATAAAAATATTTTCCAATAGCCAAGCACTTGAATCCTACTGGTGGAACGATATGGAATTGTTGGAAGGTTTTGGAGCAATTGACAACTAGCAACAGAGTAACTCTGCTGTGGATTTCTGATCCTGCAGCTTTCCAGAGGAACGAAGTGGTAGACTCATTAACAAGGTAAGGTGCCTCCTCCAGCTTCATGGCTCCAGAAAAATGTGTAGATCCTGGCAGGATTTGCCAAGATTAGTTCATTCTAAGACGTTCATAGAAGAACTATCGACAAAGAGAGCCAAATTAATAGAGTTAAATAGGCTAGACCTAAAGACTTTAGTCGGCTATATACTGGGCATTGTTGATTATAGGATCACACACATAAGTTGAACTTAACTCAATAGAATGAGGTTCAAGTGTCTTCAAATAGCGGGGAATCGGCAGAACATATACTATGTCACTATCCAGCAGGAGAACGGACCAAACTTTCCTTACTTGGCAAGATCCATCTCAATCTCAATATAGTTATCAGCTTCATAAAGAAGCTAAACCTGTTGGGTGAATTGTGATATAGGTGTGAGCCACAATAGATATTACGGTCGCAGCGAAGTTTTTAGACCAATCACTTTCAACATTCCATCATACCGTTTAGGCACAGTATTCTATAAATTATACACTATTTCATACATGTCGTATTCTCGTCTTCATGAAAACATATTTAATATTACTTTATTTTTTGCAATCTCCATGATTTCAGGAGTAGCACAAGAATCTCCATGGCACACATTTTAGTTTTTAACGCTTAGAACTATGTATATTTTGAGAATATACAGGGTTAACTATGACTACAAACATTTTAAGAGGGGATAAGGAAAAATAAGAATTAACGGAATCATCTATCAACAAATTTTCAAACTTATTTATAAAGCGAAAAAAAAATTATTTTAAAACTATATTAAATCCTTATTTATCGCCGTCATTGGCATTCTATCAACCGTAAGGTTAGGTATATTACGCCAAAGTCAAGGAGTCAAAGGTCACCGCGTTGACACATGTATGAGGTTACGTCACTTTGAAAGAAAAAAAAATATTTACAAAACATAAATTATTATTTAATGATTTAATGAGAAACACGATATGGTAGCACTGGGAGGCAACACCTACCTTTCTAATATTTATTTCCAGGATTTGGAGAGGTTTTAAGAATGTTGTATCAATTTGTTACTTGTTTAAATTAAAACCTGTCATCGCAAAGATTTTTGTACTTGCTGAGTACCTCTCCTTCTCTCGACCGTTCTTTTTGTTTAACGCGAGGTACCTACTTGGTTCAGCGGTCATGACCAGGTGTATTACCTACGTCGGAAAAACCACAAAGGATAACAAAAAAATATACGCAAATGTACACAAATACATAAAAACACTGCCACACGATAATATGCACTTCCCACACTCCCATAAATCAACACCTTATCCGTCATCTAGGCATTTGAACAAAAAATAAATTTGTGAAAAGCAAGTACTGAAAAATTAATTCAAACTAATCAGAGTACCGTATGAAATATTTTGCAGACGCCATCTGTAGGCCAATCGTGCAAGGTGCACTTCATGCCGATACATTTTTAAACTTCTTGTGTTGTTAGGGAATTAAATTCTGTTAATACTACTAATAGCAATAATATTAAAAATAATCGACGATATCTGCATAAAATAATTAGTAATATTTTAAACTATAACATCCCAAGATGTTTACAGTGTTCTGTAAAAATGTTTCTTAGACCCTTAGAATATAACTAAGCCTCACCATGTTCTTTGAGGTTAACAATTAGTGACTAATTTTAAACGTTTTATAATAAGTAATAAGTATTTTATGTCGAGTATGTTAGTGGATAATTATGATGAATCTGCAAGGAGTGAAAATGTAATTTTGACAGTGTGCAACGAAAGAACGAATTCAAAATACTGCAACCAACCGGATTATCTGATATCAGTTACTTAAACATTACTATTAAAAATGTTTATTTTAGTCCTTTCTACACTTGACAATACTGCAAAAAACGACCGCGCGGTAGTTGACATATCTAGCCATCTCGGACGATCATTTATTGTCATAGACGCCGGTTATCCGGTTTTGCCCTATTTTTTAAATATCGAGCTAGAATTTCGAAATAATTTTTTTATTGTCGTTTAGACCTCCCTGAGTACGTGATTTAAATTTTTGTACCTAGTCATAGTTAACCCTGTTATTAATAATCAGCAGACATTCGAAATTTTGTAGGTATTGTGCAATAAAGAGTCCCTTTTTACTTTACAGTTGCGTACACAACTGCTTGAAAGTTGGAAATTATATGACAACAACGACAAAAATGGCCACTGGAAAATTTGATACCTACTCGTACAACCGACATTACCATATAAATGAACTGTCCCTGTCCAGTTGATAACTTAAAACCTCCTTTCAAACCAAACTGCGGAAATTAATCTAAAAACGGCCTGGTTCCATATATGTATTTAAATTCCCACCGCCGATTATGCGATATCTTAAAAGCAGGCAATTCAGGAAGCTTCAATTGAGTGTGAATATGCGAATATGCGTAACCGACGAATCATATGTAGCTAAATTTAATTCACATTAGAGTCAGACCTTTCACAAAACCACCGAAGTTGAAGGGTGCGATAACGAAGGGAGTAGAATGCGGTTAGCAAGTCATTAAGTCCAAAATAACGTGGCCGTGAAGAAAGTATACGAAATTATGAAATAGTAGCAATACTTCGTGACAACGAATTGCCACAAATTCTTGAGGTCAAATTAACACGATTTAACTTAGCTTATGTCTCTCCTCAACGTTGGGAAAGAAAAAACTATCGTGTTTGTACATTATTCTGAATTCATAGAAAGTGAACGAAAATAATTACATACATATCCTGTACTGGATGTACAGAATGTGTGTAGATGCACACTTTAAAAGATCTGGAAAAAATGTTAGCACATGTTTCTGGACCCAAGATATGATAATCTAACCCAATTTATTTCGATTAGAATTTCATGGTAATTAAATAAAGTATGAAATAAGACAATGGGTTTATGTTTATGAAATAAATACGTACTGTAGGTGGCTCTACTAAGTTTTATGTATTTACTATAATTTATAATGAATATACTGAAAAAAATAAAATAAAATTGTAATTGTATCTCTGATACTATAAAACTTTGTACCAAGGTAACTTGATTTAGACCGTCATATTTTGACCCCCTGAATATGTGGTAGCATTTGTTTCCAACCTTTTACAGACGCCTTGTATACATAATACTTAATAAAATTAGACACATTCAAATATAGGAACCAAAAGATGATTAAGATTATGATGAAGCTGACGATGCAGATAATGATGATGATGACGGCACTGAAAATGGTGATGAAGATAAAAATGATGATGACGATGATAATGATGTTGGTGAAGATTCTGATGACGATGAAAATGATGATGTAACTAAGAAAAATATTTGGGATAAGAGAAAGGTCAAGTTGACGTATGCCGACTTGTCCATCTTTCTAGTAAAAACGCCTTGTGACATAAGGAAAATACTATTTTAGTTACAAGCATAAACTTCCGGCTGTTCGCATGCTTTTAAAAATTTTGCTTGTAATATTACTCTTTCAATTACTATACAAAATCGAAAAAATCTGAGACACAATAATTCTTCATGTTCAGATGAGAGATGACTGTTATTTATTGGCAGTTAAATTTCAGTGAACGTGCTGATAATTTCTTCACATTATGGATTATCCATAAACTAATTTAGGACGACTATCTGAAGCTGCAAGATCTGTGTGGCACCAGTGCAAATTTTTTTACTGGTCGATCTACCTTCAACATATCCAATTTGCAAGGGAATTTTGGCGCCTACTACGTTAAAATATTGCAGCTGATTGTAGAAAAATTATTTTCTCGAAAATGGCCAATTCTCAAAAGCAAAGAAAGTTTACGATTTTTTAATCAAAAACGTTATAACATTAGAGCCAAAAAAGTTTGTGGCATAAACAATTGGCAAATAAGAAGTATCAAATATTTGTAGTATTATTGTGCATTTTACAATTTAATATTGTGTGATTATTTCATAATTTATTATTACCTAAATAATATTTGTGTTATTATTGCACAAATATATATATTTTTCACATAGTTTGTTGAATTATAAAATCTATTAAAACAATTTCTACATTTTCCGTTATTAAATAATTTCGGTTTTTATACAGTGTGGTAATTTGAAAACTTACAATGGTTGGACTTTGGGAACTCTAGCATTTTTATTTTTGGCTTATAAATGTTTATAAATAACTTACTAATTATTGATGAATTGATTACACAATATTTCATTTTATTTTACGTTACACCACTCAACAGGAAAATGCTCAATCGGCATAAAGTAAACCGTCTGCATTCAGATTACTAACATTATCGTTTATAATTAAAACAAATAGTAATGGACCCAAAACCGAGCCTTGAGGGACACCTGAGAACGTAATCACTTCAACAAACTTATAACCACGATACATAACATGTTGGATTCTATTAGTTAAATAATTTATACTTTCTAATTAAATAAGTCAGTAGATCAGAAAATCCAAATTACTTTTTTTTTTTTAGCTATATAATGTGGTCAACTCTGTCGAACACTTTAGTGAAGTCGGTGTAAATTATATCAGTCTGAAATCCATTATCAATAGAATTTGAAATAAATTCTGTTACAGAAAACATATTTACATTTTTAATATTTTGAGAAGCATTTCATTAAAATATATTTAATATCTCCTAAGTGGACATATTGCGTCCACATCTTCACAGTGAGAAACACATAGTAGAGGACGCTAATGCGAATTACAAATTAATGGGCTTACTGTATCTAGAGACCTTAATTGAGTACCATTAAGAAGAGGCTTATTAATATTTCATTTGATACAAAAGGCAAGTAATTTAATTTGTATTTACTAAATTCGGCAAATAAACGGAAAACTTTGCGCAAGTAGACAGTAAACCCTTTCAAATTAAGCAAACTTTTTGTACAAGATGTAAACTCAATATAACTTCACGACAAAATATTTTAGAGTTCTTTCTGTACACATTCCTTCAATATGTATACAGGGTGTTCCTTAATGATAAGCGAATATTTATGGGGGTCATTCTACATCGAAAATTAATGAGCTTTATAAACTATGATCCAAAAATGTTCCATTACAAAAATACGGAGTGTTAAAGTTTCAGAAAAAGAAGGAAAAATAATTAATATTTACGAAACTAGATATATTCATGTATGCGACCATGAATACGCGGTGTAGCAAAGCTACATCTAGCGGCCATTTGCTACTCCATACCGGACTGAAAATTTCGGCTACTACTATATTCGACGAGAACGATATCCTGCAAACACGGAGTTCCAGGATATAACTACTTTACAGGCTAATGCCCTGACCAACATGGAATTACACCTGAGCTCTATAGCAAACAGCTTGTTACTTGTCAGAAGTCCACCAATAATTTAGGCACTTAGGTACCGAATATCAAGTAATGTATAGTCTGTATCATCGATAAAAGAGAATATAAAAAATTTCAAAAAACACTAACCGTAAATAGTATAATAATGTAGTGCAATATAATTTCAAGTGATATAAAAATCATTAAAATATCTGGATATATGCATAGTATATTAACATAATTCTATATCATGACTATTTAAGTCATCTAACTCGATATTATTCAAAGCGGGGTGGTTATTAAATATTTTACATCTCGTCATCAATCAGTGTTTATTTTACCCCAGTTGATCCCACTAATATAAAAATTTATATCGGCAAGGCGCTATTTGGAATGCGATGTTGTAACATTTCACGTAAACAAGGTAGACGCTTTCTGTATATCACGGAAATGGGTCGTTGTCTTTATAAAATTTAATCCTTTAAGAGGTATCAAATATGTATACAGGGTGAGTCAGTCATAATTTCATTAATTTTAACCACGTATTCGGGAGGCCTAATAAAGGCAGAAAATCGTTGCCACATCATGTTTACATACATAATATTGTCTAACACTTCAACGTGTTATTCAAATTTATCCCCATTTAGCACTTTCTGCATTTCTCGCATTTCTTTCCCCTGAAATTTGTAGATCACGCCACACATTTGAAGGGGGGATAGAGAGAATACAAGCAGTAAGCAGTAGATTGTTTATTTCGGTCTCGCGTATTCGTCGTAAATTAACAATGCATAATTTTACAAATTTTCTGAATATGCGGAAATAGTAGTGTTATACGGAGAATGTTTACGAAATGCGAATGCCGCTGTTACGAAATATTGGAGATGCCTACCTATCTGATGCGCGAATTTTTTGTGCCTAAGTGCCTTCGCGATACGGGTTCTGTGAAGCTGCCTCGGGTGAGACTGTTTTAAATTTAGTTGAGAGCAGCCTACTACTTCTAGAAGAACCATTTCAAGGCGATTGGAGATATCCCAAAGCCAGGTCTGCAGAATATTACAAGAAAACACACTGAACCCGCATCATTTTCAGAAAGTTCAAGCTTTAGATACTTTAGAACCTGCTGATTTCCCTAGTCGTCTTGAATTTTGCAATTATTGGCATCAAAATCAAATTGCGGCTCACCCTAATTTTATTAATTAATTGCTTTGGGCGGATGAGTGCAGTTTTACTCGAATTGGCATTTTAAACAGTACCATACTACTTATAAAACAATAAATTTCTAGGCAAGATGTACGTAACTACAAACTGAATAATTAATTATATTTACGAGTAATACTAAAAATTCATATTTATTTGTAAAATGTAGTGAAAACGTAATATCAAAATTATTAAACTGTAATAACCTAACATTCGAAAAAACTTATTTATTATCAACATTTGTTTTTATTAACAAATAAATCAATATTTAAGGAAAATTCATTAATGTATCTAGATTTTTAAAAATAGTTTTACTCCTTGTCGTTAAATAACAGTACAAAAACTAGGTAACTAGGTTATTGACCTAATAATACGGTAGGTCAAGATTAACTCTCGATAACTGTTTGGAGCACCAGATCAAGGCGTGACATTTCGGTCTTGGACAGTTTTCTGTCAACAACACGATGGTTTTTTATTACTTAGTATTTAAACACGAAACACTTTTCAGCTTCTTTTAATAATTTATCCGTTGCGTATAGGTTTTTTTTATGTAATGTACGTAAATAGTTTATTACTCGGATTATTATTAGATACGTTGAAGTTTTGTGATTTCAGTGTAACTAAGCTAATTTCAGTCATAACAGCTACATTTGCTCAGATGAAAATCCATACGCTACTTGTCGGTTTAACTTTCAGAGACGATTTGTTGTCAACGTATGGGCAGGAGTGTACGGGTATCGTTTGATTGGACCGTATTTTCTACCGGAAAACCTGAGTGGACCGCGTTACTTGCAATTTTTAATAGAATTATTTGATTATTATTATTATTTGATTTCATTGGATATTAACATTATAAGTTATTATTGGCTGAAGTTGAACTGAGCAAGAAAAAATGATATTCTAAAATAGTCAGTACATCCATTTATTTGTGATGTCTAAAACCTAGGTAAGTAAATACTAGAAAAATATTTGCATCAGGTCGACATCGAGTTGAACTGTGAGCTCTAAACAATCAAAGCTGTGAGCGGTCAATGACCTCTGAAAAGGGGGTTTAAATAATGATTTGAAAATATGCATTTAGATTTTTTTTCAATCGAGTATTCGCATTATACTCATTATTCCCTTTAATTCCTCTTAAAATTAATGACATTATGACTGACTCACCCTGTATATGACATATCAAACTATTAGCACTTCATAAATACGCAAAAAACTTTTTAAGAAGTCGTTTAATTTTATTAATCGTAGGCAACAAACTTGGCAACTGTGAAGCCTCTCGTTTATCAAATCACCGACATACCTCGTTCTTGAATACCGTAAGGAAGACAAAGAGGGCAGTTAACGATGTAATTTAGATTATTACTTGGTTACTTTGCTTGCACTACAGAACAGTACTAGGTAATTTCGGTGGTTTGAACGTATTATAATAATTTATGCTTTTTATGTATTTTTCAATTACTGTTATCGTTGGCTTATAATAAATTAGTGTCGTAAATACATAATTGTTTAAATAGTATTCTGAATACTACATTAGTGTCGTGAGTACTCAGTGTTGTGTTGTGACTGAGTGGAACTACGAAAAACTTGTTACTACCACTATTAAGAGTAACATTTTAAAGCTTTGGGATTTACAACCCCAGAGTGGCTTGTATCAAACATTGAATAATGGCATTGCACAATGTTCCATACTATTCAATACTTTCAGAAAAAATTCCGATAATGGCACAAAGAAAAGAATATTCAGGGATTTGTCAAAACCCATAAAATAACGTACAATGCCAGTTTGAAGAAAGATAAGTTACTGCGTATAGTCAAAAGCAATAATTTTGCAAAGAAATACGTTATTGATGAGGCTCAAGGACATACCGTCCGGTTGCATCCATACTGCTGTGTTTTTAATCCCATTGAATTAATATGTAGCCAATTAAAGAGAAACCTTTAAAGAAATAATAGCTTTCCAAAATTTGACAAAAGCGTTAAAAATGTTATAAGAAGCGAGGTGAATAAAGTTACATCAGCTAATTGGAAAAAATGCGTCAAACATGTCATAAAAAGACTATATAAAGCTTCATCAATTGATTGGGCTAAATTAAAGTGATTTCATCATAACTGATGATAAAGAATCGTGGCGTTAGTAGTGACTCTGACCAGCTGGACGCGAAACCCTTTGACGTTTTTTATGGCAGTTTCTTATGTCGTTTTTTTAATTCCCTTATATCGATGATATCATTTCTAACACATTACTACAAAATAAACTACAGCATATATTTATAATAGCCACCATTATTTATCTTTTTTATCTAAGTTTTCCTTATTTTCTCTGCATCTAAATATTAAGTACAGGGTGTTACAATTGTATCAAAGCAGGCAGCAGAAATTCTCTATAATTTAACATTTTGCTATATTTTCAGTAGAAACGGTACTTTACTTGAAACGATAACAGTTTTCAATCGGTGCACCGAATATTTCAAATAGGATTGTTTCGAAAACTGTTACTCCTAACGACTTCACCAAGGTATACCTTTTTCAAATAAAACATGTAGGAGAATTTATTGTTGCGATAGTCCGATAGATACATTAAGCTGCAAAAAAGTTCTGCCATTTACAACAAACATGATGTGCCACAAATGGCGCCGTCTACTAGTGACGTCAAAGTTAGAAACACATTTGAATATCTCGCTCGCAAATACTCTTGTTTTAAAATTTGTATGTAAATATTTGGATTTTGTAAGAAGTTATCTACAAATATAGTAAATAAAATTTTTACTTTGACAGCCTGCATCTTTTTTATTATGCGGCCTGGTATAGGTCACATTTTTGCTACTTCATTTAAAAACCCCCTTGTATAAGAAACATTTAAACCCATACACTAATATTTATGTGTGAAAAGTACACCTAGCCTGTAATAGCCATATTAATATATTTTTTAAATATTTGAAGATTATTTTTCGAATATAAATTATGTTAACTAATATCACTTTGAGCGATATTCAAAATGGGTAGGCAAATGTATGGCACTCGACTCGCGATCCTCTCATATGGTACAATCACGTTGAGAGATCTTAAAAGAAGACACGTTATGAATCTACTCCCAGGCTTCGTCACGGTGATAAATTTCATTTTCCGTGTTTTTACGTTATTATGTCCTCCAATAAAACATGTTAACGGTCCGTGAAAACATTGGAAATGTAAGAGGAAGAGATTTGGAACAGAATATTTTTTATAGTCGGAGATTGGGTTTTAGGAAAATATACACCGTAGAATGGTAAGCGGCAATTGCCTATAAAGCACAATCCCACGTCATTTTACGTCGCTTTCAGCGCATAAAGCTTAAGGGATATCACTTAATTGGTCACTAATCGGGGTAAATTAAGTCGTTACGTCTACGTTTGTAGGTTAACTATGCAGAGAATAACTATTTATGTAAATATTATACGAAATAACATTTTGATGAGTTTCATTAAATTTCACGTTCAAACCATTTTCTTGGTGTTATGAGGACAGATATATACAAAATTCTAAAAAATAAAACATCATATAATCATAGTCATATAGTAATTACACTTTCTAAAGTGTCCTCTATAACAGTCACTTCTTTAATAATATTGTTTGCAAAATGTATTTATGTTTTCCACTGAAATTCTTATTACACAAGTTGTTTCAAGAAGGTGTGGGGACTATTTACTACTTTGTACTACAGGGTGTTAAAAAGAGAGTGTAAAATATTTCAGGAGGTAATAGTATGAATCAAAATAAGCAGAAAAGTCTTAATAAACATGGGTCCGCAAAGTAACGGTTGCGGAGATATGAATCACTATTCGTTTTTCAAACATTTTATTTTATTAGGAATACACCGACAAAGGAAGCTTTTAACAAACAAAAAATAAAATTACAGAATATATTCAAAGTGCCCTTTGTCCATTTCCAAGCAGGCACGACATCTTCGTCTCAACGATTTTCGAAAACACCCTCCTTGGTTTGGATTTCTTGACACTTTTAATTAATCCGTAGCTGCAGCTCTTACAGGCTATTTACAGGAGTATCATACACTAATTTCTTCAAATATCCCCAAACAAAGAAATCTAGAGGGTCAGATCAGGCGACAGAAGGTAGAAGAAAAAATGTTTTTTATTTTTTTTTGTATCAACTCTCACAAACATGAACTTGACACAATGAGAAGTTAGTACTACTTCTAACTATTTTGATCTAGTTTGCGGTTGACACCTAGTTACAGATTTCAATGTTGGCGTACGTTACAGTTTGTTACCATTCTCATAGAATTTTTAGGGGGGAGGAGGGTAGCTTAAAAGGGTTACAGCACTTACACCCCATTAGCTTGTACCTTGCCTTGTACTTCCTCTCATTAGGATATCAATCCACCACTGCCTCTAATCAGCCTATTAAAGAAAAAAGGTGGTAACGTTGCTCTATAATGTCCCAAAACGGATTCTTTTGTTGACGAAATAGCAGTGTACTCACAGAATGCAAATTGCTGCCTCGTCTGGTCTCGAAAGAGGTGTTTACACTTCCTTATATAGTAAAACTGTTTCCTTAGCCAACAGTGGCCAGTTTGAATGCCTGAATGCCTTTGAATGTCAGGTACTTTTTGGCTGTACCCTTGCGGGACCTCCTTAGCAATTTGACAGCTACTTGTTTCAACCCACCATCTCCTAAAGTCTTTGTGGGTATCCTCATTGATAATTTCAACAATCTTCTTTATTGCCATTACGCTGTTAGTGTCACTTCTGTGTAGATTCTGATAGCTTCACTCATTATATGCTCAATTCCGTTTGCATCACGATAGCATGCCTATTCATTGCCCACTCATATCTGCCATGTATAGATATAGAATAGATCCAACATCCTGCATTTTTACTTTTTGATTCGTCTGAAGATGTTGATTACATCCTCTCATCATTCCTGATTAGTACTGCGTACGGTCTGTCAAATGCAATACCGTCAGTATCTCCCTGGCGAAGGGGATCTTTTTGAAAACCCCACTCCCAAGTCGATTCTTTACTTATCCGCATCCTACATCTGGTTCAATACCAGCACTCTTAAGACGAAGCATGGGTTTTTAGATAAATATCCAAACGTAACAGACAGAATTACCTCCATTTCTATGGCGTAACTATTTAGTTGTTTTTGATCAGATATAGAAACCCTGTCGGTATTGGCACTCATAGCCAGGGTCCCGTATAACATTATTACCTGTATTTATATTACACATAACAATATTGTCAAACCATTAATATGTCCGAGAGTTTAATTTTGTTACAACTAGACGCTGTTTTGAATGCCAATGTTACATGAACAATATTACACAATGTGTCCCAAATTAGTGATGGATGTATTTCGGAAACTGTACAAGATACAAAAATGGTTGAATGGAAAAAGTTGTAGATATTTTATAGCACTTGCAGACCCCATCTGTAGCTGTTCGAGATATTTTGGCAAAAAGAAAAAATAGCGGAATCACTCATAATTCTTATATTTTCAAAGATTTTTGACATCTGTGAAACCATTCTAATAGAACTTTTTTTCGAGAGTCTTTGTAATGCATTTAGATTTAAATTCCATGGTTTGGGTTGCAAAAATAAATACCATCAGCTTTCCTTTTTCCCACGGACGCAGAAATCAAATTTTATATTGAGTAAAAAGATATATTTTTTTAGATTTCTAATACTGTATAATGCATTTACATATAGTTAAAAAAAATTCAATAGCAGACTAAAGAATTAATAAATATTATTTCTTACTATGTCTTATAAATCTAGCAATACCGCATTTCAGAAGCTGTGTCATTAATAATAAAAATGTTAATGCTAATCTAGATTGATGTATTGCTCAAATTAATATATTCAGTAAGAGTAAGTGAAGGAGATGTATATTTCAAAGAGCCTAATAGTTTTTCAATGTTTTGTCTAATTTTTGAAATTTTGAATCATCGACTAAAATCTGTGCTCAAACTATTAAATTATGAAATATATCTCTCTCAGCTATTCCTATGATGATTTGATCAACACATTAATCCAGACTGGTATTATTGTTATGGGCAGTTTTCGGTATACAGGGTGCCGAAAATTAGTAGGTCAATCCGTTAATCATAGATAGGTGATATGAAAATAATGGGACTGGATCTGTTAACCCAGGCTCCAAATCAAAATCTTGCCAGTATAAGAAAAGTTAGAATAAAAGCCGCTTTATCTAAGAAAATATATTGTTTTACCATAGGCGTGCGTATGAAAAAGTTGAGGGGGTCATAATGCACTCTAACCCCCTCACCTCCGCTCGTGCTTTGATTTCTTTTTACCAAAAGTATAATGAAAGTGTGTCTCTACAAGAAAAAAATGTTAGCGAAATTTCAAACAAATATCTCTAATTCTACCGGAGTTATCGACAAATTTCCTTTTTGACATTTACATTTTGACACCCTGTATTTAAAAAATGGGACTCCTAAATGAAAAGTGGCATAATGAAAGTCCCATTATTTTCATATTAGCTATCTATCTATGGTTAACGGATTGACCTACTAATTTTCGGCACCCTGTATATTTATTATTATTATGTTACTGTGTTAATTACTGCTAATTATAATCTTGAAACATACTTAAAACCCCAGATTTCGGCAATTTTATTTTAATTTAATTTAAACGGTGTTCTGAAATAAACACGATATTATTACCCACCGACAAAACTGTTGTACAATTTGCATAAAAGGGTAGATTGCAACGTTTTGTCATAATGAGGCACAATTATTAGTAGCTCCTGTAATTAAATTAGTATTTGTGTCACGAGATATATCTCCAAACATATTGTTTGGGGAACTGCTGCAATTTTAGTTGATTGTGATATTAATTACGCAATAATATTGCGACAATGACAGTGATTATTCTCGACAAAGCCGATGGCACAATGAAATTATACGCCGCAATAACAATCAAAAATATGATTCTCACAGTCATCTACGCAGCTTATTCATTATTCCCACAAAGCGGAGTGTTTTTGGGGTGGAAAAAATTGTTGGACATAAATCCAGGCAATGTAAATGCAAATTTCGAACAAATATTCAATTATTTTTAAGCCTTCGTTCATACTGTCATTCATCATTTCACAAAGGGCCGGTATAAACCCTAGAGATGTCGTTAGCGGCAATTTTAAATTTCAACGGGTTTTTTTTCTGTATTGATGGTTCATCATTGAATACACCCCTAGGAGTAACAAAGTTAATATAGAAATTAAAATCTTGTACTACAAATACTAGAGGAATACGACAGAATTCCTGCATTAGACACGGTAACTATAAAATATTCACAACTTTTTAAAGCGTTATGGATTCATAATTCTCTGATGATGTATTTCCTTTAGAAGTGCGTATAATAAGTTTACACTAAACTCATAAAATACTTTCACAACTGATGAATACGGTTTTCTAGTACTCAATTCTGAATACTACATATCTAAAGTTTTGTCAATAAATCTACAGAACTGTTAGTATTCACTAAACACCTAGAAGATAATGTCATGATGTCAATGTCATTGGCAATACGGAGTTACAAGAAAAGTGGCATGAGGTGGAGATGTGACTATACTCAAAAAATGGCGCAAAATATCCGTTACACTGTTCATGTGAGGACCAAAGTGTGCGTAAGAGAAAGCCAATGTCAGGCTCATCATTTTTTATAGAAAAAAGCACGGGTTCAAAAAGTTCAGGTCTTTCTTTGTAAGGCGAACAAAGTAAGTTAATAGACATCAAAGACGATTAAAAAACGAGCGCAGCGAACTTCACGAATAAAATAAAATCTCTTTTAACACGTATATCATACACTATTTTTTCTACAAAACAATCGGAAGAACTTTAAACTCAATAAAAATAAGAAATCAAAAAATACCACACAGATCGCAATGTTTATGAACCAAAATTTAGCAACTAGTGCTGTTGTTAGTTATGGAAAAACGCAAAAATATTGATAGCATTTTCTAGTAATATTATAAGTATAATGAATAATCTCGATAATGAGCGTAACGAATCCATCCCTGCTGAAATCGAAGAAGCCGCCAGTCGAGCAACATTGGAATTATTGCCGGCGAAATCAAAGGAACAGTACGAAATCGCTTATAGACGCTTTTCGGAATGGTGCAACATTAAAAAGGTCCCTGGGAAATGTAACGAAAGTGTTTACTGGGGGTGTCTCGCTTAAAAGTGGAACAAGCCTATAACATGCCTACCGTTCGACCGATTTCAATAAACTTTTTTTTGTTGGATACACCTTCAAAAAGTCTATCTTCGACATACCTAGTGTTCTCTAAAATTCGAAACCGTGGCTGACTACGATAAAATTTATGTGGCTTAAAATCGGAAAATCATATTAGGGATTTTTTTATTCAAAAAATTCCCACGAATTCTTGATCAGGACTCCATCAAACCCTACCAACCAAATTTTCATAGCTACATTATACAGGGTGCTCAGGATAACTTGGGTGTCTCGCTTAAAAGTGGAACAAGCCTGTAACATGCCTACCGTTCGACCGATTTCAATAAACTTTTTTTTGTTGGATACACCTCAAAAAGTCTATCTTCGACATACCTGGTGTTCTCTAAAATTCGAAACCGTGGCTGACTACGATAAAATTTATGTGGCTTAAAATCGGAAAATCATATTAGAGATTTTTTTATTCAAAAAATTCCCACGAATTCTTGATCAGGACTCCATCAAACCCTACCAACCAAATTTTCATAGCTACATTATACAGGGTGCTCAGGATAACTTGGGTGTCTCGGTTAAAAGCCATGCCTACCGTTCGACCGAGTCTATCTTCTACATACCTGGTGTTCTCTAAAATTCGAAACCGTGGCCGACTACGACACAATTTATGTGACTTAAAATCGGAAAATCATATTAGGAATTATTTGATTCGAATAATTCTTACGAATTCTTGATCAGCACCCCAGAAAACCCTACCAACCAAATTTTCATAGCCACATAATACAGGGTGCTCAGGATAACTTGGGTGTCTCGCTTAAAAGTGGAACAAGCCTGTAACATGCTTACCGTTCGACCGATTTCAATAAACTTTTTTTTGTTGGATACACCTTCAAAAAATCTATCTTCGACATACTTGGTGTTCTCTAAAATTCGAAACCGTGGCCGACTACGATAAAATTTATGTGGCTTAAAATCGGAAAATCATATTAGGGATTTTTTTATTCAAAAAATTCTCACGAATTCTTGATCAGCACCCCAGATAACCCTACCAACCAAATTTTCATAGCCACATTATACAAGGTGCTCAGGATAACTTGGGTGTCTCGCTTAAAAGTGGAACAAGCCTGTAACATGTCTACCGTTCGACCGATTTCAATAAACTTTTTTTTATTGGATAAACCTTCAAAAACTCTATCTTTGGCATATCTGGTGTTCTCTAAAATTCGAAACCGTGGCCGACTACGATACAATTTATGTGGCCTAAAAACGGAAAATCATATTGGGGATTTTTTTGTTCGAAAAATTTCCACGAATTCTTAATCAGAACCCTATCAAACCCTACCAACCAAATTTTCGTTGCCATAGTATACAGGATAGGTAGTTGTTCTTGAAATAAAAACTACATTTTGAAATTAAGAAATTGTCGCTTTTGAATATAATTCGTTTATTTTTTCAAAATGATTTGGGTAATTGATCTATTTCCTATTTATCAAAGTTTAGATTTTTGTATGGAGCATGTGACTCAATTCCTAAGTACAATATTAATTATTATTTTCAGAAGGCGAACACTGTATAGATATGGATGTAGATGGTCATATTTAATTTTGACTTTTGTATTTTAATGTATTAGTAAACCATTATAATAGGTTACAGTATTATATTGAATAGACCTGAAATAAAAGACAATAAATACTATTTTTGATTTTTTATAAACTCATAAATAAATTATATGTGTCGTAGTCGGCCACGGTTTCGAATTTTATAGAACACCAAGTATGTCGAAGATAGGCTTTTTGAAGGTGTATCCAACAAAAAAAGTTTATTGAAATCGGTCGAACGGTAGGCATGTTACAGGCTTGTTCCACTTTTAAGCGAGACACCCAAGTTATCCTGAGCACCCTGTATAATGTGGCAACGAAAATTTGGTTGGTAGGGTCTTCTGGGGTGCTGATCAAGAATTCGCAAGAATTATTCGAATCAAATAATACCTAATATGATTTTCCGAATTTAAGTCACATAAATTGTGTCGTAGTCGGCCACGGTTTCGAATTTTAGAGAACACCAGGTATGTCCAAGAGAGATATTTTGAAGATGTATCCAACAAAAAAAAGTTTATTGAAATCGGTCGAACGATAGGCATGTTACAGGTTTGTTCCACTTTTAAGCGAGACACCCTAGCTATCCTGAGTACCCTGTATACTATTACAACGAAAATTTGGTTGGTAAGGTTTTCTGGGGTGCTGATCAAGAATTCGTAAGAATTTTTCGAATAAAAATATCCCTAATATGATTTTCCGTTTTTAGGCCACTTAAATTGTATCGTAGTCGGCCACGGTTTCGAATTTTAGAGAACACCAAGTATGTCGAAGATAGACTTTTTGAAGGTGTATCCAACAAAAAAAAGTTTTTTGAAATCGGTCGCACGGTAGACATGTTACAGGCTTGTTCCACTTTTAAGCGAGACACCCTGTATATTTTTATATATTCTAGGTAAAAAAAGTTAAATTGGTTTTACTCATAGATTTTACTAATGTAACTAAGAATGTAATGTATGAATATATAATTCTAAGCTGCATATGCGACTTATTTCCTCTTCGAATGCCCTTTCAACTACAGATGATGCAACGTCTTTAACAATAGATTCAGCAGATTCACCAGAAAAAGAATTTGACTCTTGTTGTAAAGCAGCATTCATTTATTTTGTTGCGAAGGCAATATCTGTAAGAAAAATAAATACTGATAAAAAAAAATAAATATAAAAGCATAACTGAATTACATACCATCTCTTGCACGTCTTGCCTGAGCAACTGGGACCTCGATCTCAATAACAGTGCCTGTTTCACAGTTACATAAAGTTATTTTCCACCTCAAGACCGTGGGCGTTGTGAGCTCGAAGCGGTCGTTTGCGATGACGTCAACTCATCAGTCATGACGTTGCAAGCCCAATTGTACTGCCCGTGGTCGCTTTGTGAAACGACTCATTGGTCGTTCTGGTCGTTGCGATCGCTTAGTGGAATGCACTCATGATAAATTTAAATAACCAAATAAAACTTTAACTAGTAAACTTCTACCATCATTCGGAAAAATGTTAACATTGCCATAACTGGTCTAGTAAGTAGCGGTTGGCTTTCACACAAGATGTTCAATTGCTGGCACTGGAGAATTTTTGTTCTGTTTAGTTTGTTAATTCATTCCCGATTCTTTGAAACCAGTGAATACTAATTTCAGTATTCACTAGTGAATAATAGATATTATTGTTATTATTATTATTCAAGAAACACATGTATAATGAACATTTTATAGGATAGTCGTGGAAAAACATATTTTCTACCTCGTTTAGAATCATGTAGGGATATCTATCTTTCAACCAAACAAAATCCTAACTCTTATAGCCATTTAAAATTATTAGTCGGTTGTATGTATATCATTCTCTTGTCATATCTAAGAACGGGACAAATGACTCTAAAGTACTACTACTACTAGTGCAAAAGCATACAAGTCCCTGCACATATAAAATACATATGTATAAAGCGGTTTAAAAAATATTTTCCTGCTGCATCGGAAAGCATACTAAAACATTAGATGAATTTTTAGTGACGCATTGTAGTATCTATCTTGCTACTGTAATCAGGATTACATTGTGACTAAATTCCTGATCTAACGTAACAAAATTCTGTAACTTATGACTTGAGACACAAATGTCAGTTTCTAATGTACAGGGTGTCTCAAGTTCGATAGTACGGCCCTACTGTTAGAAAACAAAAAAATTAAATAAAATTTGGTGGTGTTAAATAAGATGAGATAAACTCCATTTTCAATTAAAAGTATTATCTTTAGGATTTGATAGAAATGACTAATGACGTCATCAAATATATTTTTTTAGGAGCATACCCAATTTTTTTTCTATTTATAATAAAATTTTACATTTTTCTGTATTACTTCCCGTTACTAGCGATACCCGGCGAACTTCGTTCCGCCTAACAGTCAATGAATGAGCAGATTTAGGATTTTAAAATTAATAAAATATTATTAAGTTCAATTTTTTATTATGTTAGTATAATAAAATATATGGGAATTGGTGGGTTGCACTATTCAGTGAAGCACCCTGTGATATACGACATTTTTCGTTTTGTTATGAGGCGCAAAAACAAATAAAGGAGATGGGTTTTCAACTCGTGAACATGCCACATACAATTGACCATGAGAAAAACATGCATTTTCTAGATTTAGACCACAAGTCGTTTAAACTCAAAAGGCATATCGGTTGGGAATCCTCGGAATGAGAATTTCCTCACCTTTGAATTTTCCTTTGAGTATCGTTGCGTAAATCACATTGATCATCAGTTTAGTTACCACCAAACGCGTTAGGTTTCGAAGGATGATTACTACTGAGCTAACCTTTAGTTGGAAATTGTACGGTGGTAAGCCAGGCGCATCCAAGAACTTTAAAAATTCAATAGGATAGTTGGTGGCTTCATCTTCGTTTGTTACGCAGTCAATAGATTTGAATGAATGAAGTGTACCATTGATTCCATTCTGAATTACGAAGTTTAAGTCATCCACATCTTTATTCTTAGCTGCCAAAATTGTTCGTTCACTCAACCATTCGTTATTTTTGTGGTTAGCAATGATGTTTGGGAATACTTTATTTATGAGTTCGTCTTTCGATGAAGGAAATGCAATCAGGCCTCCCGATTCGTCGACAGGAACTCGACCATTACCGATAGTCAGCAATTGCTAAGAGAAGTCTTCAGCAGATGTATCATTCAGCACTGCAACTATCATGTTTGTTGTCAGCTGAAGTTTCTTTTAAAGAAATTTGAAGGAAATGAAATCAATCCCCTCGATTCGTCGACAGGAACTCGGGCATTACCGATAATCAGCAATTGCTCAAATAAGTCTTCAGCAGATGTATCATTCAGCAATGCAACTCTCATGTTTGTTGTCAGCTGAAGTTTCTTCACATAGCGCCATAGATTTGATGATTTGAGGCAAGCGTTTATTTCATCGGCAGCAGTTGATCTTGGAATTACTGGCAGTGTTTGGCGGAAATCGCCAGACAGTAGAATCATTGCGCCTCCAAAACATCTCGAGTCATTGCGTAGATCTTTCAATATGCGATTAAGTGCTTCCAATGCGCGTTTATGTGCCATTGTCCATTCGTCCCAGATGATGATTTTCGATGCCACTATCTTTGGCCATTGCGGAGTGTTTTGATGAGAGCTGTCAGTTGCGTTGCTGTCAGAATGAATGAGACTATCGTCACTGATGTTTTCCGTCTTTTATTCTCTTTTTTATTTTTAATGATATATTTTAATACTTATTATCATATTCCCGACGAAGACTAATCCAAAAACACAAAAATCATAAAAATTGGTCCAGCCGTTCTTGAGTTATAAACGGTGTAACTAACACGACTTTGTTTTACATACATATAGATAAGCAATATCGTCCTAAAGAGTCTCAAAAGAAATACCACATTAGCGGTAGAAGAATCAAGTAGTCTTTGGAAAATTATTGAATGTTTGTTTTTTAAAGTTCATTAATGTGATTAAAAATAGATACAAGGATTAAACTCGATAATTCTTCAATACAGTTAAAACAAACCTGATTTCTTTGTGGGCTGCGTTTATTAAAATTTCGCCATTTAACTCATTACAAACGTTTGTGATTTTTTCTTCCAAATGATTAATATCTCGCGAAGGTGTTCTGTAAACCATATTTTTTAAACCCTCCATACAAAAAAAAGGAGAGGTGTTAGATCTGGTGACTTTCCTGGCAACTGAATAGGTCCATTAATCCCAGTCCATTTCTCTGGGAAAGTGTTATCAAAATATTGCAGCACAATCCTGGTCCTTAGGTTTCTTTTTAACTGCAAAGACATTCTTCAGAAGTACAGGAAGTTCTTCTTGTAGAAAATTTAAGTCACTCACGCTGTTCAATGTATGTTCATAAATATAAGGCTAAATTAAATGTCTACCGATGATGCCGCACCACACATTTACTACAAAATGGCCTTAGTTTTGAACTGGATTTACAATGTGAGAATTTTCAATGGGCTAGAAGTGTTCGTTGTACCTGTTTGGTAAACAATTACTGACACACCGACTTTCGTCCGCCTAAAGAACGTGCCGAAAAAGGTTCTGACCAACAGTATCTACATTGACTACGATTTGAGATATAAAATTAAGTGTGTTTTAAATGTGGCGCTCAGGCAAATACTCCAAATTTTAAATTTTGTAGTCATGATACCCATTGGCCTTTAAAATTCGTTGAACGCTTGAATACTGTAACAGTCTAGCTGTATTCACATTGTTTCTTACCTTTCGGTCAATTATTTGATTCTTCCAAATAGAAAATGCATCTTCATTTCGTCGCAACGTCGCGTCCAATCTTGTAAAGGTTGTATGATCAGGAATGAGGTGCTCTGGATACCTTTCTCGATATAACTCTACAGCTCTCTTGAATTTCTTTGTGACTCGCCGTAAATTAGCAACATATGAACGTTTTCTGAACGACAAAACATTTTATAAGCACAAAAGTTATATATTTGACGTTCGTATTGAGTAATGACAAGTTTTTTTTGATACTCATGCACTTTAAACAACAAGCATTCAATTATTTTCCAACTGCTACTTGATCGTTCCACCGCTAATGTGATTTTTTAGGTGGTATTTCTCTAGGACGATATTGCTTATAACTTTTGAAGAGTAACACAGTAATATTTCTATAATAAAAGTTCATTAGAAAAAAGAGAACTTTTTAACAGGAACAAAAATTAGGTATGCTTGTGGAAAAATAAAATTGATGATGTCATGAGTCGTTTCTGTCAAATCCCATTCTATCGAATTTGAGACATCCTGTACTCTTGATAAACCTTATGTTTTCTATGTTTTATTTATATTTGTATTTTTCTTTTTTATATTATTCTTCTTTTTTTCGTTATTTTTTCGTAATGTATTAATTATCATTGCAAATGAAGTTTTTGTGACAAATCCTATATCCATTGGATATTTTTATGTATTTTCCACAACGAACTGATAAAAAATCATTCATTCATTATTTTCTTTTCTCTATGGACCCATCCAACTGTTTTATTTTCACCACAATAAAATAAATCACTATTGATTAGTACATGACAAAATAAAACAGATGTTAAGTAAAAATATGTTCAACAAGAACATCAAGTATTTCTGAGCGCGACCTCCTCGATATACCGTCAACAAGTACGATTGCGTTATATACTACGCCTAAGCGCCAGTTTCGTATTCATGATTTATTAAACCATTCGGTCAGAGGGGTGAAATTCAGGACATAGTTATGTTGATAATATACGGCGACGGCATAGCAAACATTTCGGGAAGGTATGGTCACATACAAAGTTTGTCTCGTTATACGCTGCATAAAGTAACTCTGCCTCGGGGTAACATGAAAATAGCGAATATACTTCATGTTTAAAGGAAAATATCCTTTGGAATAATAACTAACAGGCTTGTTTCTTCAATTTGTAAAATATCACCACAACAGAGGTATCATATTTTGGGGAAGTTCTGTGACTGCTAAAAGTGTATTCTTTGCTGGTATTTTTGACTCCGCCACTTTTACCCCAAGCAAGGGTAAGCATCACCCCAAAATATTTAAATGGCATTGGAGGTTGAGTAATATTTATTTTGAAAGCTCTTACAATTATCCTTACAACAGACTTTAAATTTTATAATCAGTACTAATTAACCTAAATAATCCGAAATTAAGTATGTAAGTCACATAAGCTGGATATTTGATTAAAATTGATGGACATAACATATACTGGATTTCTCATACCTAAATTGGTTCTTACATTATGACAATAGAACATACAGTGATCTCGAGATCCAAGCCTAAGAAGACATATTGATCATATATGCTGAATCAATTCGGTTGGGAAATAATTTATACAAAAGTGGCAAACTCGCAAACACTGTTCTGGTATGTAATGAATCGAAATTAAATCTTTGAAATAGCAAACTGTGGTTTATAATCATCAGCACGGCAAGACAAAAACTTAAGAAAACGACTTTGAATTAATTGCACTAAATCAATATACGTTCTATAGAACGGGTACCAAATAATACTACAATATTCAAGTTTCGAGCGTACTAGAGAATAATAGAGGCATTTTAAAGCAACAGCGTCATTAAAGTTTCTAATAATAAAACCCGATATTTTATATGCAGTGTTAACCATTTGAGGTGGTTGGGAAAAGAAAATTTGTCATCCATGATAGCCCCAACGTCGTTAACACTATTGCAACGTTTAGGAGTTGTAGCGTTGAGATTATAGTTAAACAAAATAGACTGTAGTTTTAACTGTTTTGCGTTTGCCAACATTAGTTGGCAATTGATTTCTTGAACACCATTCCTTAACTAAATCAATACCTTCTGTAAATTTAAGCAGTCACTTGCAGAATGTATATTTAAAAAAGTTTTAAATCCTCGGCAAAAAAAACAAACGATTAGATCTTAGTGAAGAAGTCCAAGGTTGGATCCTTGGGGTACACCTAAAGTAGCTAAGAAAGAATTAGATTTAAAACCGTTGTGTGAAACATATAATTTACGTTGCGAAAGATATGATCGAAAAAGTCTAAGTAAACTAATTCTTAAACCCAAATGGTCAAGTTTATTTATTAATAACAGATTATTAACCTTGTTGAATGCTTTTGAGAAGTCCATATCCCAACAAACAATTAAAGTTAAAATTACGTTAACTTGACCTCTGAATTGGTCAAAAACTTTTCATGACCAATTCCGTATAAGGAAAGTTTACCTATATTCGTTGGCCTTTTTCCTTATGTGGGGAAAAAAACCAAAGTAATATGGAAGTTAATAATTGGTGGGCAAGAATTTTATTCCAATAAGATAATTGGACCTAAAAGAAATACGGACCAATTTTATGTTAAAATTTCAAAATATAAAAGACATTATTACCAAAATATACCCTAATTATGCCCTTTATATGACATACTTTTGCCAGAGAGAGAAAACATTATATGTTTGATTTTATACATTCTAATAGCGAACAGGGATAGGAATGAAAAGAAAGACTGTAAGTCAGGCTACTAAACTACAAGTATATTAGGAGTTAGTATATTTATAGATATTTAGATTTTAATATAATCTGTATTTAATTAAGTCTGTATTTTTGGTTTCCATTCATCAAATTGTACAACCCAGGAAATTTTTTCGTATAATGTCATGACCAAACTTTTATAAAAAATAACGCGTCTTATAAATATACATTTTTACTATTGCTTTTTAATAATATTACTATACTGAAAAATAACCTAAAATAAAAACTGAATGTAGTTCGTGATAAAATATGTTTAATAATCTTTCGTCATAAATTTATTAACTAATATTATCTGTATTAACATAATTTTAATGAGTAATCAATTAGAAATAATGAAAAAAACATTTAGTGTTTATTACAACATGGCCGCTCAAATAAAATCAACTTTGAAGTCAATTTGTCTGTAAATTTTAACTTCTAGGGCAAATTGCTTATGCCAATGTTGACGTCACAGGACTTTGTGGTTGAGATTTCCTCCAAATTAAGATGTTTTATGGTAATTTATTACCAATTAAATTATTACTAGGTACCTACAGATAAAATTCTACTCTTGGAGTTATTTCTGATTGAAAATTCAAATTAAAGCCAATAATATTATGTATGCGTAATAATAAAAACAAAATAAATATTTTCGAACGGAATTCAATTCGAATTTCAATTCACGTGCACTACTGAATTCATCTGACACGATAACAGTTATAAGAATACTTATATATGAAGTGTTTATCGATTTATTATCATTAGATTGATTTACATAATATGCAGTGTTGGCTTAAATTCGTTTTTTACAACTCTGTAATATTGTGCAGGGCTTGGTTTTCACTGCAGATCGCCAAAACAATTTCTACGCGGTATTACTTGAAGATCTGTCGAAATACATATAAGCTTGTTTCCTAAAAAACCTTTATAAGACACACTTACGTCGAAGTATTATTAACAAGTAAATTTATACCATAATATAGAACAATATTTCTATTAGGTTAATTGAAATGGTTAAATATTCTTTAGGGTTGATATTGTAATAAAAATAGAACTTAACCAATTGAAGGATTTAATAGGGCAAAATAACTAGTTATTACCTTATTCTTAACTACTAGTTGAAGACAAAATAAGTTTTACAATTTCGTAATAAATATCTAAATATTTACCTATTGTAATAATTTAAAAAATCCTTGGATATTGAAGACAGATTTCAAGGCGAAATTAAGTAAATTATAACTTCGTCTTACACGTTATTGGAATGTTAGCATTTGAAAACAAAGAATAGGTAAACAATATGTAATTTCGAACTGTATAAATTGACATATATTTCATTTTACTTAGAAGTCATTATATTACTCTTAATTAACAAATTTTTGACTAAAATTTTGGTATTATAAGATTTTGTAACTTTGAAGACTATTTTTATGGAGGAAAGTAGTAAATCTTGATCAATTTAGAATTATTTTTCTTGTGTAGTAGTCTATTAGGCTTAAATGTTAGTTGGGTATATACACTACGTCTACTTGACCTCTATTGTCAATGTTGTTTGAAACAAACTGGTTAACTTCAACCAGGTTTTTTAACGTAGAACGTGAGGCAACAAATTGCTCTTCGCTAAAGAAAATTGTGTACACAGCCATCTCAAATACCTTTGCAAATTTGGATAGAATAGCAATGGGTCGATAATTTTTTATATCAGATGGATTGCCATATTTTAGTATTGTAGTTCTTGATAATATTCACTGATCCGGAAAGGTAGCAGTAGGCAGAATAATATTAAATAAGGCACATCATGGAGCAGAAAAATTATAATGAAAATGGCTGTTATCTGGTCATCTCCAAATGTACTCTGTACACTCGCCGCAACGCGTATGCCTATACAAAGACAACTATTGACACGTATTGACTTGTCATAATATCACAACTATAACAATGACATTAAGAATATCCAACGAATAAAGAATGCTAGAAAAATATTCAAATACATATTCCTGTATTAATATAAACTGTTTATTTTTTGTCAACAAGTTAACGGACATGACATTGAGGAGTTGTTATATCTTTATTGTATTGTTATTACACTTTTTCTTGATAGAAATAATTAATTGAGAAAAAATATATTAACTTAATTACGTAAAAATATCTAATTAATAAAAGAAATACATATTTTTGTCATATTTTTGTGTAAAAAAAATAAATATTTTTAATATAAATTTACGAAAAAAATAAACAAGTAAATACCTGGTTTAATTTTAAACTACAACGAAAGACTAAAGAACAAAACTTCTCCACGTTAAAGCCATGGCTTACTAAGAAAACTGATCCGAAAAATAATTTTCCTCTAAAATGCATCATTATTGAGCAGTTTTCGGTGGGTGTAGCTTATTAAACGTCTAATTAGGAATCTAGGTTTCAATCAAATTTAAAAAGGTATTATTTCCTAAAGAAACGTCGAAATCGCATTAGTCAATCTCTAAATCGCATTATACTGGAGAAAAGCGAGATTAAACGACCAATAAAATTAGCATTTTGATTTAAACACACAGAGAGGAAGATGCGAATCTTGTTTTGCTAAACGGATTTTAATTTTAATAAGATTAAATTCGTTGCGAATCAATGACCGAAGTTTAAATTATTATACAGGATGTCGAGAAGTTACTGGTCAAAAATGAGAGGGCGTACAGGGAAAGTCAAAATATTGACGGTACTTCATATAAATTTTTTTCCTATCTGGCTTCCTTACGAATATGCAGGGCAAGTAAGAAGTTAAATATTGAATTTTGTCGTAATTTCTAAGCTGTTACCATGGCAACGTCGAAATTTGAGTGACAATAGTAAATACAAGTTTTACTATTTAAATTTAACATACTTCATTAGACAAATACGGTCAAAACTATGTTTTAGAATTTATACAATTTTAATAGTGTTGCCAAAATGAAAATTTATTGTGGAAACGATGCATTAAATAATAAAAATTAAGTAAATACACAAAATATCTAGGCTGACTTTAAAACTCTCTAATGTTAAAGTAGAAAACAAAAATATTATTGTTAAATGTCACAAGTACTGTTTACGGTGACATTTGTTTGAAATTTTGCAAGAAATCTATTCCTGAAGCTTGACTATTTGAACTTGACTCACCCTGTAATAGGCTTTAATACAATTTTTAATAATTTTACTTTCAATTTCAATAAAATAAAGGCATGAAAAAATATATTTCCAAATACGCGAATAATAAATAAAATGAGGTCGAGCTATAATTCTAAAGTACTTTAGCAGTAAATATTATTGACGTAACTCTGCTTTGTAAAACAAATATTTTCTGCAGTTTACTGCCATCCAAAAAAATTATTTCAGTTCTCGTGTTTGTTCCAAAATGAGAAAAGTATGAAATAAGGAGTTGTCAAAAATTTTCGTTTAGATAACACTGGAACTATATACTCGCGTCAAGAATTCAGACGTCTTACGTCACGGCTGACGTTACACATTTGTTTTTATTGTCAACGTAATTTTCGACAATTGGTCGCGTTAAAAACAATCATTTTTTGCAATTTAGTGCAATATATAATGCAAACTTTTAGTGTAATATATAATTTTATTACTATCAGTTTCAGTTTCTTAAATATTTTGATGAAAATATGATGATTTATTCATTTGTTCGTATGACGTAAGTCGTCTGAATTCTTGACGCGAGTATAGCATATTTTATTAACCGTATTACATAAATTATCATTATGTGGTGATCTGTCTAAATATTCATTAATATATTACATCTAGAAATTTGTTTGGTATTTCAAGCGATCTTCTAAAATTTGTAAGTTATATGGTGTTTATATTTTATTTTGTAATATTGTATACAAAATAATGTTTGTTTCTTCAACGTTTAAAAATAAAGACTTTTATATTAATTTGTTACTGGTTATCATATCACTATTAAATTTTTACCCTGTAAATAGATTTTCTGCTGGACAGTTAATTGAATTAATGTAAATGCTCAATTATTAACATAATTTGTAGAAAGATCAGCATATTGATTGCAATTAAAATAAAAAAACACAGTTTGTGTTATTATTGAACATCTTAGAAGAAAACGTATGTAACGCTATCGCAGTCTATTGTTCTACGAAAATATAAATTTAACTACCTAGTTATAGTTCGTAATGATTGTACTATAAGATGTAAAGTTAAGATGTTTACTGAATAAGTTACTATTTAATAAGAATAATTATATTAGTATAATATTTTATCTTCTGTCATTTAGTAGTTTTACAGTTCTATAAAGAGTTTTGTCAGGGCGTCTATTACAGCACAAGTGCCGTAATAAAAAGAAACATTTTTATTAACCATTTAATCAATAAAAATATAATGTTAACATGGCGCATTCACCATGTTATAGAATACCTAACAAGACTAAAAAATTTGGGCTCAATATCACACAATAATCTGTCAAGTCCATACCAAACAGAAAAGTCTTATATTATATTTTCTCTATATTATTTTTTATTGTATGCACAAATTTTGAATGGTGTCGTTGAGAAGACACGAAAAATCATTCAAAAAGCAACCTTTCTATTGTTAAAATCATTCGATTACTCACATCACTAATTTAAAGACCAGAAACACTAAAATTACAAAATATTATTGTTGTTTAGCATAGCCTAAATTATGTTTTTTCCAATTAGTTACATTACCATCTCACTAAAATTAAACGTAATTTATGCACAACACTATGAAAATACTGGGCTGTTCCCTACATCCTGAAAAACGTAACAGCCACAGTCAATTGTCAACAACGCTGCCGTTAGACATTTGTCGGCTTCGAGCATGTTAGCTGATCGCTAGATGTTGGCTGATCTTCAGCTGTGTTATAACCGATAGAGGGACAAGAATACGCGATATGTAAGTGTGTACATCTAGTGGTCACTAGATTCTCAATAAAATAATATTTACTGACGCCAAAAATAAAAGATACTGCTGTAAAAGCCATTTATTTGTGCATTTAAATAAAAAATCATCTAAATATTTAGTTTTTTCATAATTGCAAGTATTCTATCACCTCCTAAAATTATTGTAAAGACTTACAAGACACCCTGTATATATATATATATATATATATATATATATATATATATATATATGTGAAGTGATTAGTTCCGGGTCATTTTTTGTACCGTAACGATCAATTCCAGGACATTTGTGTACTTCCAGGACAGGTCTGGAACTACTTTATGTGGTGTGTTGAATTTCAGGCCAGTCCTGGGACTATCATCTATATGACATTTGTTTAGTTCAGGGACATTGTTAAATATTGTATTTTTTGGTGTTATCCAGGACATTTTCTACATCATAATAATATTTATAATCGAATATTTTGGCGTACTCAAAGTTGTTAAAAACTAAACAGAATGTATTTTCTATTTTATAAGTAATTAATTAAATAAGTTTAATAAGTGACTCAAGGTAAGCAAAAATATACATAAACTATGTAATTTTTACAGAGAGTCTAATTCAAATTACAGCAAAATTGCAAAATTAAAACAACTTGTATGGGTACTTTAAATTTATTTCCAATATATAGGGAGGAAAATAATTTGCAAAACTTGCCTACTTTTGATCAGCTATATAATATACTGCATAATAATGATTCTTATGTTAAAACATATCCAAAATGTTATTTTTACGTTCTCTACATGTAAACGAGTCAAAATAAAAATGTATTGTTAAGTAGATAAATTTGGTGAAGAATATATAAGTTTACCACATATAAGTATATAATATAAATCATTGCTAATTAATTACAAGTTTACATTACTTTACAATATATGTATGTAAAGTGAGTAGTTCCGGATCATTTTTTATACCGTAACGATCATGTCCAGGACGTTTGTGTACTTCCAGGACAAGTCTGAAACTATTGTTGTAGGGTCTTTTCAATTTTTCTTAAGTCATATCACAGACAGGGGTCGGCAACCTGCGGCCCTTTGCAACTTTTTGCGCGGCCCGCCAAAGCACCAATATTTTTTATTTTAATAATATTTATACTCGTATATGATATAAAAGCACTATTTAAGTTATATTTGAATGTGCGGCCCGCATAAAAATATTTATTTTGAAAATGGCCCACCGTCCGAAAAAGGTTGCCGACCCCTGTCTTAGACAATAATTGAATATCGATTTTCCGAGATATAGGCCTAACTTGAACAGTAATGGAGGGGGCAAAAGAGGGTCAATTTTTGCGAGACCACCCTCTACTAGTACAGATTCAATTTTCAATGTATAATATGGAATAACTGTTATTTAAAAATATACCCAAAATTATTTTATTATTTTCAAATTAAATTATTATTTTCAAATCGTCCATAAATGTAAATAGCTCTAATCAAATGCAACTCTAATTGTTGCATTTTAAAAAGTTTAAGAAGTAGCTACAAGGAAATTTAGTTAAATATAGCAATACATAAATAAAAAGCATTGTACAAGTACAACGTCGGTACAATTGAAAAGTTAATTAAGGTATCTACTTATTTATTACTTATCTAGAACTCAAATGAAATTGTAATAGAATTTGACTTCATTTTAAAAACATACGCAATGTATTATTCTCCAGCAAGTAAATATTTCGGAACATTATAGTATTAGGGTTTAAAAATGTATTGTTGCATACAGGGACACTTAGTGAAGAGTAAGGTATTCTACAGGGACATATACAGTGCTTTCGAAAAGTAACGAATAAATTCATTATATTTTTGAAATTGAGAAATTTTCGAAAAAATCCCCTAATTATGGTGTTACAAAACAAAAATTTCAAGAAAATAATGTTTGAAGATAAAAATGATAATGATTATGTAAAATATCGACTAAATTAAATGTTCAAATTGTACACCGTTGGCTGCCTGACAGTAGCCAAGACGATTAATAAATTCTTTTTGGACATTATCAATAACTTCAGGAGGTATACGATGTATCTCATGACGAATTCTTGCTTTTAAATCTTCTAAATTAACCGGTCTAGTAGCGCATACTTTGCTTTTTAAGTATCCCCACAAGAAATAATCTAGGGGTGTCAAATTAGGCGATCTGGCTGGCCACTCAATCGGCCCCCTTCTCCCTATCCAAAGATTTGGGAACAGCCCATCTAAATAAGCACGGACAGGTGTTGCGTAATGGGGAGGTGCACAATATTGTAAAAATTAAATTTTAAAATCTTCAAACATTATTTTCTTGAAATTTTTCATGATGTATGTATGTAAAATGACACGCTCCTTCAAATGGCATGGTAAAAATTGGGGGTTGTTATTTAAAAAAATTGTCGATGACGTCATATCTCGAACAACGATGACGTCACAAATATGGGTCGTATGTCAAAAAGTGCATTTTTTAAAACAAAATCGATGTGTCAGAGGATTCTTTTGAAAACTTTTCAATTTCAAAAATAATGAATTTATTCGTTACTTTTCGAAAGCACTGTATGTCAAAATCAATGTCATTTAATTTATATTATACAACTTAATTATTCACCTAAATTACCCACTTTAAATACTACCGTTGACTGCACATATAACTTCACAGTCAGCAGTACTACCCTAGTATATGTTTTGTGTTACTACCCTTATTTTGTTAAGTATATAAAAAAGGGTACCTACCTACTACTATAAAAAATATCTAAGCAGTAAGTACTAGTAAGTCACAAATTTATGCACATTCGCTAAGCTTAATTAGCAAATGTTATTTTCACGTTGTGTACCTTACTTAAATGGTTCAAGATAAATATGTATTATTACGTAGATGTAAACACATAGTAACATATAAATTACTGCAAATTGGCTACAAGATCGCTTGCATTACTTTCATATATAGGGCAATTCAACCGGTGTGAAGACAGCAGCCAAAGATAGCAGCCAAAACGAACGAAGATACCCGAATGACCATAGGCGCGCATGTGATGGAGGCAAGGAGCAGGCAAATGGCGCATGCGCGCCGGATTCACTCTTTTGGTTATTATGCACGAAATATACATTAGATTAATTCCTACATCACAAAATGGCTTTATTTTATGTAGACATTTGTCTTGAACTAATTTGAGATAAATAATCAGTCCCTAGGTGGTGAAAATGGAAACAAATAGACAAAAAAAATGTACTTAACTAAGTATGCGCCGGAGCACTTTTTCGCTTTCATGGTTTGTCAAGATTCTCCTTAGAAATCTCCAGTTAAATATTGAACGACTTAGGGAGTGAAAATGGAGGAAAACTCTTAGATAATTGGAAGAAAAGTTCATATCACCGGAAGTACGCGTCGGAGCACTTTTTCGCTTTTAGGGTTTGTTAAGGCCTTCTCTAAGAACATCTAGTTAAATTTTGAAAGACTTAAATTGGCTTCCAGGGGGTGAAAATGCAGAAAAACTCTTAGAAAATTGGAAGAAAAATTCGTATCGCCGGAAGTACGGGTCGGAGCACTTTTTCGCGTTTAGGGTTTGTTCACATCCCCCTTAGGAACATCCAGTTAAATTTTGAACGACTTAAATTGGCTTCCAGAGTGTGAAAATTCAGGAAAACTCTTAGAAAATTGGAAGAAAAATTATTATCGCCGGAAGTACGCGTTGGAGCACTTTTTCGCTTTTAGGGTTTGTTAAGGCCTTCTCTAAGAACATCTAGTTAAATTTTGAAAGACTTAACTTGGCTTCCAGGGGGTGAAAATGCAGAAGAACTTGGAAGAAAATTGGAAGAAAAATTATTATCGCCGGAAGTACGCGTTGGAGCACTTTTTCGCTTTTAGGGTTTGTTAAGGCCTTCTCTAAGAACATCCACTTAAATTTTGAACGACTTAAATTGGCTTCCAGGGGGTGAAAATGCAGGAAAACTCTTAAAAAATTGAAAGAAAAATCATTATCGCCGGAAGTACGCGTCGGAGCACATTTTCGCTTTTATGGTTTGTTAATATCCAGTTTAGGAATATCCAGTTAAATTTTGAACGACTTAAATTGGCTTCCAGGGGGTGATATTGCAGGAAAGCTCTTAGAAAATTGGAAGAAAAATTCGTATCGCCGGAAGTACGCGTCGCAGAACTTTTTCGCTTTCAGGGTTTGTTAAACTCTTCCTTAGGAACCGCCAGTTAAATTTTGAATGACTTAATTTGGTTACCAGGGGGTGAAAATGCAAGAAATCTCTTAGAAAATTGGAATAATAATTATTATCGCCGGAAGTACACGTCGGAGCACTTTTTCGCTCTCAGGGTTTGTCAAGGTCTTCCCTAGGAACAGCCAGTTAAAATGACTTAAATTGGCTTTCAGGGGATAAAAATGCAGGAAGACTCTAAGAAAATAGAGGAAAATATTCCTGGAAGCCAATTTAAGTCGTTCAAAATTTAACTGGCTGTTCCTAGGAAAGACCTTAACAAACCCTGAAAGCAAAAAAGTGCTCCGACGCGTACTTCCGGCGATAATAATTATTCTTCCAATTTTCTAAGAGTTTTCCTGCATTTTCACCCCCTGGAAACCAAATTAAATCGTTCATAATTTAACTGGCGGTTCCTAGGGAAGACTTTAACAAACCCTGAAAGCGAAAAAGTGTTCCGACGCGTACTTCCGGCGATACGAATTTTTCTTACAATTTTCTAAGAGTTTTCCTGCATTTTCACCCCCTGGAAGCCAATTTAAGTCGTTCAAAATTTAACTGGATGTTCCTAAGTAGGATGTTAACAAACTCTATAAGCGAAAAAGTGCTCCGACGTGTACTTCCGGCGATACGAATTTTTCTTCCAATTTTCTAAGAGTTTTCCTGCATTTTCACCCCCTGGAAGCCAATTTAAGTCGTTCAAAATTTAACTGGATGTTCCTAAGGAGGATGTTAACAAACCCTGTAAGCGAAAAAGTGCTCCGACGCGTACTTCCGGCGGTACGAATTTTTCTTCCAATTTTCTAAGAGTTTTCCTGCATATTCACCCCCTGGAAGCCAATTTAAGTCGTTCAAAATTTAACTGGATGTTCCTATGGAGGATGTTAACAAACCCTGTAAGCGAAAAAGTGCTCCGACGCGTACTTCCGGCGATATACATTTTTCTTACAATTTTCTAAGAGTTTTCCTGCATTTTCGCCCCCTGGAAGCCAATTTAAGTCGTTCAAAATTTAACTGGGGGTTCCTAAGGAGGATGTTAACAAATCCTATAAGCGAAAAAGTGCTCCGACGTGTACTTCCGGCGATACGAATTTTTCTTCCAATTTTCTAAGAGTTTTCCTGCATTATCACCCCCTGGAAGCCAATTTAAGTCGTTCAAAATTTAACTGGATATTCCTAAGGAGGATGTTAACAAACCCTGTAAGCGAAAAAGTGCTCCGACGCGTACTTCTGGCGATACGAATTTTTCTTCCAATTTTCTAAGAGTTTTCCTGCATTATCACCCCCTGGAAGCCAATTTAAGTCGTTCAAAATTTAACTGGATGTTCCTAAGGAGGATGTTAACAAACCCTATAAGCGAAAAAGTGCTCCGACGCGTACTTCTGGCGATACGAATTTTTCTTCCAATTTTCTAAGAGTTTTCCTGCATTATCACCCCCTGGAAGCCAATTTAAGTCGTTCAAAATTTAACTGGATGTTGCTAAGGAGGATGTTAACAAACCCTATAAGCGAAAAAGTGCTCCGACGCGTACTTCCGGCGGTACGAATTTTTCTTCCAATTTTCTAAGAGTTTTCCTGCATTTTCACCCCCTGGAAGCCAATTTAAGTCGTTCAAAATTTAACTGGGGGTTCCTAAGGAGGATGTTAACAAATCCTATAAGTGAAAAAGTGCTCCGACGCGTACTTCCGGCGATACGAATTTTTCTTCCAATTTTCTAAGAGTTTTTCTGCGTTTTCACCCCCTGGAAGCCAATTTAAGTCGTTCAAAATTTAGCTGGATGTTCCTAAGGAGAATGTTAACAAACCCTATAAGCGAAAAAGTGCTCCGACGCTAACTTCCGGCGGTACGAATTTTTCTTCCAATTTTCTAAGAGTTTTCCTGCATTTTCACCCCCTGGAAGCCAATTTAAGTCGTTCAAAATTTAACTGGATGTTCCTAAGGAGGATGTTAACAAACTCTATAAGCGAAAAAGTGCTCCGACGTGTACTTCCGGCGATACGAATTTTTCTTCCAATTTTCTAAGAGTTTTTCTGCATTTTCACCCCCTAGAAGCCAATTTAAGTCGTTCAAAATTTAACGGGATGTTCCTAAGGAGGATGTTAACAAACTCTATAAGCGAAAAAGTGCTCCGACGCGTACTTCCGGCGGTACGAATTTTTCTTCCAATTTTCTAAGAGTTTTCCTGCATTTTCACCCCCTGGAAGCCAATTTAAGTCGTTCAAAATTTAACTGGATGTTCCTAAGGAGCATGTTAACAAACCCTATAAACGAAAAAGTGCTCCGACACGTACTTCCGGCGATACGAATTTTTCTTACAATTTTCTAAGAATTTTCCTGCATTTTCGCCCCCTGGAAGCCAATTTAAGTCGTTCAAAATTTAACTGGGGGTTCCTAAGGAGGATGTTAACAAATCCTATAAGCGAAAAAGTGCTCCGACGTGTACTTCCGGCGATACGAATTTTTCTTCCAATTTTCTAAGAGTTTTTCTGCATTTTCACCCCCTGGAAGCCAATTTAAGTCGTTCAAAATTTAACTGGATGTTCCTAAGGAGGATGTTAACAAACCCTATAAGCGAAAAAGTGCTCTGACTCGTACTTCCGGCGATACGAATTTTTCTTCCAATTTTCTAAGAGTTTTTCTGCATTTTCACCTCCTGGAAGCCAATTTAAGTCGTTCAAAATTTAACTGGATGTTCCTAAGGAGGATGTTAACAAACTCTATAAGCGAAAAAGTGCTCCGACGCGTACTTCCGGCGATACGAATTTTTCTTCCAATTTTCTAAGAGTTTTCCTGCATTTTCACCCCCTGGAAGCCAATTTAAGTCGTTCAAAATTTAACTGGATGTTCCTAAGGAGCATATTAACAAACCCTATAAACGAAAAAGTGCTCCGACACGTACTTCCGGCGATACGAATTTTTCATCCAATTATCTGAGATTTTTCCTCCATTTTCACTCCATAAGTCGTTCAATATTTAACTGTAGATTTCTGAGAATATTGACAAACCATGAAAGCGAAAAAATGCTCCGGCGCATATTTAGTTACGTACATTTTTTTGTCTATTTGTTTCCATTTTCACCACCTAGGGACTGATTATTTGTCTCAAATTAGTTCAAGACAAATGTCTACATTAAATAAAGCCATTTTATGATGTAGGAATTAATCTAATGTATATTTCGTCCATAATAACCAAAAGAGCAAATCCGGCGCGCATGCGCCGTTTGCCTGTCCCTTGTCTCCATCCCATGCGCGCCTATGGTCATTCGGGTATCTTCGTTCGTTTTGGCTGCTATCTTTGGCTGCTGTCTTCACACCGGTGGCAATTCATCGGGAAGAAATGACCATACAATACTAGGTACTATTAATTTTAAGCAATTTCTTGTATATAAACGCGTAGGCTAAATTGACAACGGTTATTTATCAAACTTCCACAAGGATATTTTGTCTGTAAAACTAAATTTTCTAAATTTCGTGAACAGATTGATATAAATAATTGACAATTGAGGCATTTCGAAAGTGGTACAACCCTTGTTTGGCTCGCCTCTTTCGTTTTTGAGTCATCTCCAAAGATTTACCTTTCACACCCTGTAGCTCAAAAACGAAGCATTTCAAACTACCTGATATCGTTTTGTTAATTCCTCCTGAATTGCACTGTATTTACTTAAAATTATCACTAAAATTGTAATGTAAAAAGTTATAAGTATAGGACATTTTAGTGAAACGTAAAAATAACTAGGTATAAGATAGGCGTTGTTGTGTAACTTAAACTTGTTAAAATAATTATGCACTTATTTTTTCAAGGAAGTTGTGTTGTTGTTTTCGTTCCATTTTCCACTCGAGAAACTGACTATGAGGGTTCGCATCTTCTACATCGAATTGTACTACTACATATAAAACATTACAGTTACATATAAACTGTTACATATAAATCAAATATACATTTTTCAACTGGGTAGAGAAAAAGTTGAAAAAAAAATATTGTGAAGTACAAGGTCGCAAGGTCGGCAAAACTGAAAAATTATTTAAAATATATAAATGTAAAGAGTAGGTAGGTACCTACTTATTTATTACATACAATCGGTACTTACGAAATTGTGATAAAAAATATATAACTTGTAGTTATTTATCTAGTTCTTTTTAAAAGCATGTAAATGTTTACAAACTACTATATTAAATTTTAAATATGTATTATTGTATACAGGGACATTTAGTGAAAAGTAAAGTACTCTAGTTTGCGTTTCTTAAATATTTTGATAAAAATTATAATAGCGGCAAGAATTCAAGCGTAGCACGTCATACGAACAAATGAATATGTTTTTTATCAAAATATATAAGAAACTACCACTGAAAATAATAATAAAACTATATGTTATGCTAAGTGTTTACATAATATATTACACTCAATTACAAAATGATATTGTTTTTAACGCTATAAGATATTGAAAATATACATGTCCCTGTAGAGTACTTTACTTTTCACTTTATGTCCCTGTATGCAATAATACATATTTAAAATTTAATATAGTAAAGTTTGTAAACATTTACATCCGTAGAAAGTAGAAAAATGTTGTATATTTTTAAAAAGAACTAGATATATAACTACAAGTTATATATTTTTTATCACAATTTAGTAAGTACCGATTGTATTTAATAAATAAGTAGGTACCTAGCTACTTTTTACATTTATATATTTTAAATAATTTTTCAGTTTTGCCGACCTTGCGACCTTGTACTTCACAATAGTTTTTTTTCAACTTTTTACCTACCCAGTTGGAAAATGTATATTTGATTTATATGTAACATTTTATATGTAACATGTTTTATATGTAGTAGTACAATTCGATGCAGAAGATGCGAGCCCTCATATGGCCGGTTTCTCAACTAGTAGATATCTGTTAAATAAACTTATTGATTCCATAAACTGGAGATATCCCATGAATTCGGTTTCTGAACCATTCGATAATGCTTATCTATTGCATAAGTTATCGAACAGATATCCAAAGAAAAATGGCAAGATATCTGTCCAATAAACATTAACGCACGCACGCAGCGATTTAGCTGTTGCTTGTTTACATCTTTATTGTAAGACTTAACCCAACTTTTTTGATATTTTCTTGACGATTACTTTGTGCAATGGAAAATTCTGAATCGTCTGCCTCTTCAGATGAAGAATATTTAAATATAGCCAGATATCTTGAACCGCCAAGACGTTATCGTGAAAGAGAAAATCAGTATGAAAAATTAAGCGACAGAATTTTGAGAGAGGTTTACGGGCGCCGTATTCTTGAAATAGTGTTTTCTACAAATACAAGTAATTTTAGACATTTAAGAATAATATAGAGTTTAGCAAATAACAACAATGTTATCTCATGCCACCAGCAAATATTCAAAGGTACCGAAATAAAATCAATGTATTAAGTCAGAAAGCGATTTATCCAGCAAATTTGTAGGTACTGAAAACTTTCAAAATGCGTATTTTTTTAAATTCAGCTATAGATATAAACATTGTTATAACATAAACTTACATATTTCTGCATATAACATTGTTCACTTCTGTTTATAAGTATGTGAAAATAATTGTTAAAATGTGGGGTTAGAAGAGCGAAATAATCTGTGTCATACAAATGCATTTTAAAAGTTATTATATTATTTGAAGAGAGTTTAAACTCTGGATAAACAAAACATCAGGAATTTTATTTTTGATATTACTTTTGTTCTACGCGTTTTATTTTTCAAAATTTCAGTACCTAAAAAACCACAAATTTGATCATTTTATGGCGAGAAATACGGCGATCTTAACGAAAGAAACTGTAAATTTACTGATAGATTTAATAGGAGATAGTATTCAAGTCTCTAGTACTAGAACAAATTTACTATCAGTATTAGAAAGGGTTTTAATAACTTCGTTTTTATGCAACAGGTTTGTATATATTTTTATTTATTTAATGTGATGTGATATCATTAGGTAGCCGATAGTGGCGCCATCTACAATTATTTCTTGAAAGTGTCTTACTTCCATAAATGGCATCTGCAAACAGTTGTGCATTTGCTAGCTCCCTCTATGATTATTGCAGATATTAAGATATCCATTCAACTGTTATGTATTCAACAAAATTTGGAAGGCATGCGTTCAGAAACCAATATAAAGTTATCGGTCTGATAAATTTATGTACTCGATAGTTATCAAATCGATTCATAGATTGCGCCAAATGTTGAGAAACCATTTGTCAGTTCTCAAGTGGATAATGGAACGAAAACAACAACACAATTTCCTTAAAAAAATAAGTGCATAATTATTTTAACAAGTTTAAGTTACACAACAACGCCTATCTTATACCTAGTTATTTTTACGTTTCACTAAAATGTCCTATACTTATAACTTTTTACATGACAATTTTAGTGATAATTTTAAGTAAATACAGTGCAATTCAGGAGGAATTAACAAAACGATATCAGGTAGTTTGAAATGCTTCGTTTTTGAGATACAGGGTGTGAAAGGTAAAGCTTTGGAGATAACTCAAAAACGAAAGAGGCGGGCCAAACAAGGGTTGTACCACTTTCGAAATGCCTCAATTGTCAATTATTTATATCAATCTGTTCACGAAATTTAGAAAATTTAGTTTTACAAACAAAATATCCTTGTTGAAGTTTGATAAATAACCGTTGTCGATTTAGCTTACGCGTTTATATAGAATAAATTGCTTAAAATTAATAGTACCTAGTATTGTATGGTCATTTCTTCCCGATGAATCGCCCTATATAAGTATATGAAAGTAATGCAAGCGATCTTGCAATTAGCAGTAATTTATATGTCACTATGTGTTTACATCTTCGTAATAATACATATTTATCTTGAACCATTTAACTAATGTACACAACGTGAAAATAACATTTGCTAATTAAGCTTAGCGAATGTGCATAAATTTGTGACTTACTAGTACTTACTGCTTAGATACTTTTTTTAGTAGTAGGTAGGTACCCTTTTTTATATACTTAACAAAATAAGGGTAGTACCACAAAACATATAATATATTCGTTACAAGAATTCAGACGACTTACGTCATACAAATAAATGAATAATTCATTATATTTTCATCAAAATATTTAAGAAACTGCAACTGATAGTAATAAAACTATATACTACATTAAAAGTTTGCATTATATATTGCACTAAATTGCAAAAATGATTGTTTTTAACGCGACCAAATATCGAAAATTAGAGCTGTTTTTTTGTGACGAACCGTATTAATGGACTGTTTCAAAACGTATTCAATGGTGACGTCACTTATGTGTTACACATAGTTCTAAAACGTAACGTCATCAAATATTTACTTCTTTTTAGCATCACACTCAGTTTTTGATTATTGTTTATAATTTATTTATAAAACAGCTACACTAGATTTGGATTAAAATAGAACGAGTATTAGTGGTAGAAATTATTAACAATACCTATTTCCGCATTTTTTTGTACATATGTATCTTGAAAATGTGTGAAATTTGCAACAAAAACATAGAAATTGATTTTAGCAACTGCAAATCAAAAACAAATACCTAACATGTTTATATGAGTGGCAGGAAATTGGTTTTTAGGCAACTGCTGCATAGACTAATAGCAAAGCATCTAAAGAGTTCAAACCGGACTCAGTGGATGTTTTAAACACGGTTTAAACAGCGACGTGTTTTGAACCGGGTTGAACACATTTCGTCGCAAAAAAACGGCTTAGATTGACAATAAAAACAAATGCGTAACGTCAGCCGTGACGTAAGACGTCTGAATTTTGACGCGATTATACTAGGGTAGTACCGTTGACTGAGAAGTTATATGTACAGTCAACGGTAGTTAAAGTGAGTAATTTAGGTGAACATTAAGTTGCATAATATAAATTAAATGACATTGATTTTTACATATATGACCCTGTACAATACCTTACTTTTCACTAAATGTCCCTGTATGCAACAATACATTTTTAAACCCTAATACCATAATGTTCCGAGTTATTTACATACGTAGAAAGCTGGAGAATAGTACATTGCGGTACATGTCCCTGTAGAGTACTTTACTTTTCACTAAATGTCCCTGTATACAACAATACATAGTCAATGTAGTAGAGTTTGTGAACATTTACATCCGTAGAAAGTAGAAAAAGTGTTGTATATGTTTTTAAAAAGAACTAGATTACTACGAGTTATATATTTTTTTTATCAGTAAGTACCGGTTGTATGTAATAAATAAGTAAGACCTACCTACTTTTTATATTTATATATTTTGAATAATATATCAGTTTTGCCGACCTTGCGACCTTGTACTTCACAATGGTTTTTTTCTACTTTTTACCTAGTTGAAAAATCGATATTTGATTTATATGTAACAATTTATACAGTGCTTTCGAAAAGTAACGAATAAATTCATTATATTTGAAATTGCGAGTTTTCGAAAAAATCCTTTGGCATGTCGATTTTGTTGTTAAAAAAGGCACTTTTTGACATACGACCCATTTTTGTGACGTCATCGTTGTTCGAGATATGACGTCATCGACAATTTTTTTAAATAGCATCCCCCAATTTTGACCATGCCATTTGAAAGAGCGTGTCATTCTATATACACATCATGAAAAGAATTATAATATTACATAACAAAAATTTCAAGAAAATAATGTTTGACACCCCTAGATTATTTCTTAAAATGCAAAGTATACGTTATTAGACCGGTTAATTTAGAAAATTTAAAAGCAAGAATTCGTCACGAGATACATCGTATACCTCCTGAAGTTATTGATAATATCCAAAAAAATTTATTAATCGTCTTGGCTACTGTCAGGTAGCCAACGGTGCACAATTTGAACATTTAATTTAGTCATAATCATTTTCAGTATTGTAAAAATTAAATTTTAAAATCTTCAAACATTATTTTCTTGAAATTTTTATGTAACACCATTTTTTTTTCATGCTGTGTGTGTAGAATGACACGCTCTTTCAAATGGCATAGTTAAAATTGGGGATTGCCATTTAAAAAAATTGTCGATGACGTCATATCTCGAACAACGATGACGTCACAAATGTGGGTCGTATGTCAAAAAGTGCTTTTTTAAAAACAATATCGACGTACCAGGGGATTTTTTCGAAAACTTCTCACTTTAAAAAATAATTAATTTATTAGTTACTTTTCGAAAGCACTATATGTAACTGTAATGTTTTATATCTAGTGTTTCTCGAGTGGAAAATGGAACGAAAACAACAAAACTTCCTTTAAAGACAAGTTGCATTGTGTCTTGTGTTTTTTCTTGCATTATTAAAAAATAAGCAAATAAGTGCATAATTATTTAACAAGTTTAAGTTTATACAACACCGCCTTATACCTAGTTATTTTTACATTTCACTAAAATGTTCCTATACTTATAACTTTTTACATTACAATTTTAGTGAAATTTTTAAGTACAGTGTGATTCAGGAGGAATTAAACAAACTATATCAGGTAGTACTAATAACTGTTTCTATATAAACATATAGTCTGAAATGCTTCGTGTGAAAGATAAAACTTTAGAAATGACTCAAAAACGAAAGAGGCGGGTCAAACAAGGAGTACCACTTTCGAAATGCCTCAACTTGTCAATTATTTATATCAGTCTGACCACAAAATTTAGAAAATTTAATTTTTTAACAGATAAAATATCTTTGTTGAATTTTGATAAATGTAACCGTTGTCGAGAAAAATGGAGGTAAATTTGTTTAGCATTTTTGTTTAGCAATTTAGACTACACGTTTATATCTATAGAAGAAATTGTTTAAAATTAATAGTAGGTACCTAGTATTATATTTATATTGTCATTTCGTCCCGTTGAATCACCCTATGTATTGAAATGTAATGCAAGCGATCTTATAGCCAATTAGCAGTAATTTATATGTCACTATGTGTTTACATCTACGTAACAATACGTATTTATCTTGAACCATTTAAGTATGTAGACAACGTGAAAATAACATTTGCTAATTAAGTTTAGTGAATGTGCAACAATTTGTGACTTTACTACTTACTAGATACCTAGGTACTACTGAGATTCTTTAGTAGTAGCTAAATTCGGTAGGTAATTTAGGTAAATATTTATAAGTTGTATAATATAAATTATATTACATTAATTTTTACGTATATGTCCCTGTACAATACCTTACTCTTGACTAAATGTCCCTGTATGCAGCAATACATTTATGATAAAGTTCCGAAACATTTACGTACGTAGAAAGTTGGAGAGAGCTTAAATTTTACTACAATTTGAGTTTTAGAAAAGTAATGAATAAGTAGATGTCTTAATTAATTTTTCAGGTTTACTGACCCTGTACTTAACAATAGTTTTTATGTAGGTATCCCTATATGTATACATTTAACTAAATTTCCTTAACTTTTTAAAATGCTACAAGAGTGATCTAGAGTCAAAAAAGGTAACCGTCCTAGCAACATTAAGGAGGTAAGCTTTCTGAACTAAAACTGATGGAAAAAGAGATGTTGCTATCAGAAGTTAAGATATACAGTGCGTAGCAAAAAAAATGTGAACTACTAAAGTTCAAAGAGGCAGCGTAAGTGGCGCCCTCTACCCATGTCAAAAATACCGGGATACCAAATTTTGTTTGAATCCATCAATTACTTCTCACGTTATTTAAAAAAAAAATTGAAGATAGTAATTTGATTTTGATACCCTGTGACTCGGTTATCATCAACTTTTGGACTAAGGTAAGTAGGGCTAGATCGCATTATTTTGGCGTCATAAATCACTGTTACTCTATGTACACGTACTTACGGAATACTCTGTATAAACAGAAAAGTAATAAACTAGATAGATGTAAAAATTATCGTTAACAATAATTATTGCCATGAAAAATATCGGAATCTCACTAGCCAAATTTTCAAGGAGCAATTGACACTAAAACTCATACATCTAATGAAGCAATTGCGCGCAAGACCTTGTATATGGACTTATTTATGCATACAAGAAATCAATACATGGAATGATACAATAACACAGAAATTTTGTCCTCATATTTAACGTTACATTATAAACTGTTGTATACGTCAACTGTTTACAAATATATTTTGAGAAATTACGTTTAGTACCATAAATAATTGCAATGTACATAGAAAAATAATAATGTATACTGCCTTTAGTTAAGATGTATATAATATAATAGATTTTTTGTAAAATTTGTCCTTGTACTTAACATTACATTATAGATTGTTGTATATATCAACAATTTATGAATATATTTAAAAAAATTATGTTGAGAACCATGTACAATTGGGATGTATACGGAAAAATAATAATGTATACTTCCTTTAGCTAATGTCCCGGAACCGATCAACTCACATACATATATATATATATATACACAGTATATATATATACAGTATATATATATATATATATATATATATATATATATATATATATATACTATATTATTTCCACATTCTATATTTTACCATCGTCGCTGAAAAATTAAAAATGCAATATAAATTACATGTTACCTATGCAAAATTGCTTTATTTGATTAAGTGCATTTTTACAATACTGATTACAATACTGCAAATAATAACAAAACTGTTAATTAACAATGAAATTACTTTACTATGATTCAGCCAAAATACATGCTTAAGATCTTCTTGAAATTGCAACGCATTTCATTTAAAAATTCATGAGCAGTCAAAGTAAAATGTGGGTGAGCCCCGAAATAAATAAACTACATAATTTGTCTTAGGAAACATTGTCAAATAGTTCAAGAAAATGTCTGTAGGAGACACCGGTTAAAAGTTCATGGTAAAAAGTAAGGCTCAACAAGAAAATTTCCAATAATACCCACACATATATTCAAAGAAAACTTATATTGAAATCGAGATTCCATTATTGTATTAGGGTTTTCATCTGACCAAACGTGTTTATTGTATCATCTCATCTCATAAAATTTTAACCTGCCTACCAACCTAACAATCTCGAAAACGAGACATTTTCCGGAATTATGTTTATATAATCTTTTTTCTTATTTTTAAACATAGAACCTGCCCTAGATGTTCTTAACATCATTCTATAACACCCTATATAGGTAATATTAAATTCATATTGTCTCAATACTATATTGTCACAGAATTTGCCCCGCTCGCACCCAATTAGACGACTGTGGTATCGCAAAACTAGATTTCCCCGATCGTCCCTACGCGATTCTGGAAAACAAACAAATAATGCCGTGTATCGAGGCGCGACTGGAAATATTGGGAATCGACGAGAAGCGTTCGAGAGTCATTCGAGAAATGGATCTAGATGTGCTATAAAATACCTGGAATATTCGATTGGTCTATAAAAGAAGAATAAACGGCCGAATTAGTCAGTACTGAGTTACAGTCTTGAATGAGAGTCTTGCATTACAGTCTTGAATTAGAGAGCTGTTAGTTGAATATTTCGAATAAATCACAGCGATTTAGATAGTGGCCAATTAAATAGTGCTTAGTTGAGTTGTAATTAGTATTCGGTTGTGTACAGAGTAGTTAATAAAACTAAGTGATTAATTAACGGATTGTTTTTCTGGTAAAAGAACAAGTCGGGTTAGGAAACCCGTGACAATATATTGAATTTTATTATTTAAAATATATTTCATGAATATAGACAAAACCATATCGTAATATACAGAAAATAAGTCAAAAATATTATAATTCAAATGTATCTATGAATTTTTAACATATGTTTCTAATATTCAACAATATTCAATATCTAGAAAGTATTGAATTCATATTTGGTGCTTGGTGCTGCAAGGTTTCTGTCAGGATAGAACTTTTATTTGAGTTACTTGAAAATATAAACACTGAATACCGGCCTTACACTAGAGAGCTCAGTAAGAATTTGTTGGTTTAGGGATCAGTATTTGGAGTTCTAGTTAATTATTTGATTAACTAACACTCTTGTTAACATGACGGACTAAACCCTCCTTCCAACAGAAGTTAATCGTTCATCTGAATAAGTTATTATTATTTAGCCCACATACACAAGAAGCGAATTCGCTGGAAATGGTATGTTCATGACGGTAGAAGAAGTAGCATAATTAATAATGAATTATGAAATTTTTTAAGTAAGTACTGCCTGTTTTTGTAATAATCTATGTGGTATTATTGTACTTTTTAATTTGTAATCTTGTAGCATCCTGATAATGACATCATACATGCTGAAACGTTGATGATAAAAAATAAAAGTCTTTTAGTAAATTTATGACCTCATTCCAACTACATTTACCTTAAAAAGAAATTCATTTTATTATTAGCAAAATCTGAAGAGCACGTTTCATATATTTAACGCTGTTATAATAAGGTAAGGTAATAAACACTTTTTGTACGAGTTGCATACAATATTTTTTCTACGTTTACGCGAAAACCAAAAAATGTTTTATTTAGATGACACTAAGTGTAGGAAAATATGACGTCGATTTGAACGTAAATGTTTGTCATGATGACAAAACGCTGTAGTAAAATGACAGATGAATGTAATTAAAATTTCATTGCACTAGTGCAATAAAAAACCACTTTTTTCACTAAATATAGTTCAATAAAGTTTTATTTTTTGCATGAACGTAGAAAAATATCAATGGTCCAGTTTAGGTAAAAACTTTGGAAAGGGAATGACAAAATAACCAAAGTTGAGAATAATGAGAAATATAGGTAACACATGTTAATTTTAAATAAAGTAAAAAGAATAGAAAATATATTTCTGTTACTTCGAGCGATCTCCCAATATACAGGGTGTACCGAAAAAGCAGATCATCCCGTTAACTGATTATTTTTGGTGGTAAGATATGACCATTTAACTTTACACTGAAAAAAAGGCTAGTAACTTTACAAATTTACTTTGTAAGAGTATCCTTATAATTGCCTTAAAATAATTCTAAAAATAATGATGATATTACACTGACACTTGTAATTTTACAAAAAAACTGCCAATATACAATAAAACCGTAAACTTCCTATGTAATTATAATATAATTTGTACATTTATAGAATATATTGTAATACATTTACAATTAACAACGTGAAATACATTTTTACATTGTAAAATCACTGAACATACCAAATTTACTATATAATTGACTGTAAAAATATACCTAATGTGTGTGTGAAGGTACTATTAATTTTAAAACGCACTAACCGTTGAGAGCGTTGGGTGGTGACGCCTTCATTATTTCCTGCTTCATTTAGATGAATGCAGCATGTACCTAGAACCTAGGTACTTACATAATTAATTTAGTGAGTAGTGACTAGCAATATAAACATATCTAGAGTGACAAGTGAGTGTTTTAGTACTATAAATAGTTTTATCTAGTGCTTGTCTAAACATAACCTCAATGAGATTAAGAAGTAATATGTAAGTTATACATAATTATTGAAACAAAGAAACATTGCATCTACAAAAATCGGGTACCTCACTGTTGTTTCGTTCATCTTACATAATATATAAAACTATATTATTTTCTATTAGAATTATATTTTATACATATTTGAAGAACAAGGGCTTCTGGAGGATTAGCATGATTTAAGTTCTGGGTACCTACTTATCTGCGCACGTTTATATAATTAATATTACTTTGTAATAATTAGTATAAGATCATAGATTTCGTTTGAATATTATAAAATGTTTACTTTAGTTCTATGAATATATTTTTACATTCTTATATGTTTTGTTAAGTGTTCTGTTTTGTACAAATAACCTAAATGTGCAGGTACCAAATTTTAATAAAAAATTGCCATAAAACCATATTTTATTACTTCAGTACCTGTATATACATGTATTTCTAAGCTAAAAAAATAAGCAAAGGGCAGTTAATATATTGAAGATATAATAAAGCTGTAACTACTAATTAGTTGAGCTAGCTATTTATATAATCAGTTAGGAAAAGTACGGTTTTGTGTAACAAATGTTTTTCACACAATTTGTCCAAAAATTTTAATTATAAATTTAAAAAGGATTATACTGCTGATTTTAAGGTATACATGGGGGCTATAGTAGAAATAAGTATTATTTTCAACTAAATGAGTCATAAATTCCAAAGTACTTAATTTTTTCTATATAAATCTGAAAAGTATAGAAAAATCGAATCTATTGTTTCGGAAATATTTGACTTCACTGGGGATATCATATCAAAAATTCAGTATTACTATTAAGGGTGCTTGTTAACATTAGAAGCAATTGGCATTCATGTTAATTAGGTTATAGGCTTAATATGAGAACATTTTTCTTTTGAAACTCACGGAAAAGCCTGTTACTTAAGGTAAGTAACAATCGTTAATTCCTTACGATATTTAAGTTTTTCTGATGTAGGCATATTAATCTATTAGGTATAAATGAATTACTATTTTTTTTAGGTATCTATGTCAAAGCACTGATAGTGAATTCGAATGTTGCAGACAAGATGTCTTGTGTACGGGTTAGCTCAGTTTCGACACTTTTAGGAGGTTTCTTTTATTCTCCGAAAAGATAGTCCAAATGTGACGGGAATATTTTTGAGAAAAATTGAATAACGAAAATTTCATTTCGATATCTTGATTATTTTTGATATAGCATTTTTTTTTTGATGCCTCATATTACATACGTATAATTTTTCATTAAAACATATATATGTTTGTTATAGCAGCGGAAAACTAGAAGTTATAAAAACATATTCCTCAAGCCACTAGATACTACACATGGAGAAAAAATGTCTTGACAATGTATGAATATTAATATAATAAGTAGAAAAGTCACCACAGAAAACGATCAAAATTTAAAAATATCATGTAGGTATCTCTTAAACAAATCAAAATATCGAAATGTGATTCTCGCTATTCAACTTTTCTCAAAAATTAAGCTCCAAATATCTTGGCTACTTTTTTCTGTCTTTTCGGAAAATAGAAGAAATCTTCTATACCTAAGTGCCCAAATTGGACCATCCTGTAATCCTGTACAATAATTAAAAAAAATTACATTGTAGTCATAATATAAAATGTATTATTGCAATGTTACTTTGCAATTTTATAAGTAATTGTGGAAGTTACATTGTATGTACTTTTTGTATTGTAAAATCACAAAGTAATATTACAATTACAAAACCTAAAATTACACCTCAAAATAAATTTACAACGCAATTTTACATTTTATTTGTAAAGTCACAATCGATAAGAAAATTACAGCAATAATGAGTGGTAAATAAATTGCCATTTATTTTAACTGTAATTATTTTTTACAGTGTACTTAACTATATACGAAAATGCCACACTTAGGAGATACAGGGTGTTAAGATTGAACTATTAAAATTGTTTTTTCGCTATAATATCTTCAGATTTTTCACGTATCACTTTCAAATTTTGTACACTGATGTAAAGCGGTCGATTGTTAAATCGTCATATTTTGCCGTGAATAATACGCAGTTAATGGGACCACCTGGTTTGTTGTTACACTCTGTATAGTATAAGTAAAAAATATAGAATTTTGTCTTAATATCTTAAGACATGAAATGTATCTATAAATGTTTGGGATGTAGAGTGATAATCATTTAATTAATTAAATTTCTTACTGATAAAGTAGTTTAAAGAATAAATCGCGTGTTTTTTATGTAGGTCCTTAGATTTTTTTATAATTTACTTTAAAAATGCCACACATTTGATTAAATTGAAACAGTTTAAAAACATTTTGTCTGAAGTATACTTTAGATAAAAACTATTTTTCATTCATTCAGCTCTATAGTAGGCTTTGCTGTAAATTATTTTTAAAATATTATATTTGGTATCAATTTTATTTATTTAGTCATTTTTCTTAGACCTCAGGTCAAAAATTTTGCAAGGTGACCATTAAAAATTCTAGCAAAATTGAAATCAAAAGTAATCTAGTAAAATATTAACTAAATACATATACCTAGTGTACTGAAAACATTAACCGTTTAAGATACACTCTGGACAGTTACTAACACTCAGATAATCACGATAAATGACATCTGACCTATATTTCAGCTTTTTAAATATTATTTTTCAAGATATTTTCATTTGAAATATAACGAATGGCAAGATGACAAACGTGTTGACCATCTATCTAAAATAATATAAATTAATATTATTTACCTATCACTTGAAAAAGAAATATTACGTTGGCGAGCATGTATTTTTAGTTAATATTATTTGACATGAGTACTTTTATTTTTATAGTAGAAATCAATTTTAAAAATAAATTATAAATCTTTCTTTCTATATATACAATACCATTTATATCTTGACAATAAGCGACTTTAGATTTAGGTTCATTAAAACTTTTCTTTTTTTATTTATTTAGATTGCTACAGTTTATTCAATAACTATTGCAATAAAACAACAACTTACCCCTATAAGATTGATTCTAATTTGTACAAAATACACAAACAATTAACCACGTATAAAACAGTTTTTTTTTTAAATAAGTCTATCAAAATCTATAGTACATATCTGCAAATAACAGGTGCGAAAATGTTGACAACTAGCAACTTCAGTTTGAAGTATTTTAAACCTTCTCTTTTATCAATTTTCATTGTGACAGTTTATTCAATAACTGTTGCAATAAATAATAACTTACCCCTATAAGATTGATGTAATTCTAGTTTGCACAAAAATACACAACCAAAAAACCACGTATAAAATAGTTTTATTTGAATAAGTCTATCAAAATCTATAGTGCATATATACAAATAACAAGTGCGAAAACTAAAACTATTAATTTAAGTGTTTCTTTATTTAAGTAAGGTAGTTTTTTTAATAATAGAATTTAATGTTCACAAATTCATGTCACTGACGATGTCTGATAGAGCCAGCCAGGCTTAATGCAACGCAGTCCTTTTAGACACGGCAGCGGATTTCGACTGAAACCAAACTGAACGCGCTTTCAGTAAAAGCTCGCAGCCCGCCTCCTCTCAATCCAAAACTTTTCAGATTTTCAGCATCCAAAACGCAAGCGCGTGCACGTATGTATACGTGAGCGATATATGGTTTATAAAAGGTAGATCTGAAATATTTGTAGCGATAATATAACACGTAACGAAGCATGGTAAAATGAACGATTTTGGCAGACTTTTCTTTTGTAATTTCCAAACAAATTAATAATTATTATTTTTAATTTTTTCTATTGTCCGCAATGTTGGCTTAAATAAAAAAATTGTCCTATTTTCAAATAAGGTGACAGAATTGCTATTGAAAATTATAGGCTCAATGAAAATGTGATTTATGAAAATTTACCATGATTATGATTGGCCCTTTATAATGGTAATTTTACTTACGATTTGTAAAATCACTAATTTATAAAATTATAATGTAATTATCTGAATCTGCAAACAACGACGCAATTGATCTATGAATACAATGTTCAGGATATTGCTGAGGATCTGGAAGACCCCGGAACAATGCCATATTACATGGCATTTTCCCAAAAGTATTAATGCCAATTGGCTGCTGGAGATGCATTTTCCATTTCTGTACCCCACAAAAAGTCGAGTATGATCTGTGTTGCTTAGCCTCATCGCTATATCTTCAAACCATTTCCACAATATTTAACCTTTTAATGTTTCCGTTTGTGACAAAAAAATCTCGTGATATTGACTCCTGAATCTGCAAGCAACGACGCAGATGATCTACGAAAACAATTTCCAGTGCAATGTTGATGATTTTTGAAAAACATATATATTAAGCTGTAATGTCCTAAGATAAAGCAATCATCCTGTATAGCTTAAAACGCTTGGACATTGTACCGACCTACTTAGATTCAAATGAAATAAGTTATTAGTTGTAGTAATAGTGTTACGAAATATTGCTGAAGACAAGTCAGTTATAAGTCGATTGGATATTGTGAAATTCCTGGTGGAATATGGTGCAACAACGACGGAAGCACGGCACTGTATTTAGCTGCCGAAAGAGGCACGTCGGATAGTTTGATACACAACGCAGATGGTATGCTAGACACTGCATTTCAGTGAGAAATCGTGTAGACTTCAATATTAGAGATTGAAGTCCTATTGGAGACTGACTGTCTCCCACCGTGGAATATGGTGCAAATATCAACAAGAAAAATGGCATGGTACTTGAGACGACTTGGCGGCAGCTTCTCAAGGTATCTTTGTACCAACGTAGAGAAACGAAACTTAGTGAACATTATCTACTAATAAGGCTAGCTTAATATACAAGGAAGTATAAAAAATAAAATCGATTTTTTGCCCATTTGTTTGAAGGGACGTAATTTTTAAGGGGAAAGATATTTTAAAAATGTTGCATAAAATCACCCCTTAATTTTTTTCAGATTTATTTAGATACATCTTGTATATATCGGTCAGTGGTCGCGCGGTTTAAGGCGTCAGTACTTGAATCGAGGTGACTAATTAATGAGGTTTTCCAGGTTTCTCTCATTCCTGCACTGAATAGTGGTTAGGGCCTACCAACGTAAATTGTTCCTGGGCGCAAATTCGGCCTGCTTAATAATAATATGCCGCCCCCTCTCCCGCACAAGTCTCCGACTTCTGGGCTAATCCCTGTGATTAGAATGAGGGGTAGAGATATTATTATTATTATTATTCTAGTTTTGCTTTTTCTTGTTGTTGACCAAGACTAATTAATGAGGTTTTCCAGGTTTCCCTCATTCCTGCACTGAATAGTGGTTAGGGCCTACCAACTTAAGTCGTTCCTGGGCGCGAATGTGGTCTGCTTAATAATAATATGCCGTCCCCTCGCCCGCACAAGTCTTCAACTTCTTCTCGTGATTAGAATGAGGAGTAGAGATATTATATTATTATATTGTTTGTGTAGATAGATAAAAAAGAGAAAACATACAATACAAACCGCGCCAATGCTTTATTCCATCGATCATTTTCACATCTCCATATTTTTGCATTTTACATGATTGTAATCTTGACGATTTGTAGGCATAATTTTGATATGTTCAATAACCTATTGGTCAAATATCAGGAGTAAATAAAGAATGCATCGTTATCATAGAATTTAAAAATAGATGTCATTTTTACGCAATTCAATGCAAACTTATAAATTATTTAATACAAAATGGATCCATTTCATAATTTTATCTTCTAAATCTTCAATGATAAGATCCTCGTCATTATCGCATTCAATGTCGTTATCATCAACTGAAAATAGAAATTGATAATTTAACTAAATTAAATCATCAGCCATACAATCATAATGAATTCAACGTTTCCTTAACAGGTAATGGTAGCACCTGAAACCATTTATTCAAATTAAAATAATTAAACCTTCTTAACCACAGTAAATTTTTTTAAATATGTATTTTACGCACACATCAATCAAAACTGCTTGTGTACAAGGTAAAAACATTAATAAATATAAAGCCCATCAATCATGATACTCAATATTAAAATTCAGCTATTTATAATTTACTATTTGAACTTTAATCTTTAACCATTATACAGGATAAAATAGAAATCCTGTCCTAAAACGACGTCACTGGAAATGTCCGTTATTGTGGACACATCTTTCGTTGTACATCATTTGATGAAATTTTCATAGGCTTGATTGTAGATTTATCCGGTAACAAACTTCTGAACGCAGTAATTGCTGCTTCTTCATTCATTCGAATTCATTTTTAACTAAATTCTAACCAAATATTAAACTTACAAGACGTTTATACTTATCAACTTTATAATGCAGAATAATTCTTTGACCTCACACGTAAAAGTAAGTTTCGCAGCTTGTAATTTAAATAACTATTAAAAAAGCGCATTTGGGATAATTTAAATCATTATGACATTCGAAACAGTCTCAAATGATTGTCATTATGTGATAGTTATTCGAAGTCTTCATTTAAGCTATTTATATGTATTAATAATTTTACGTTAGAAATCAATTAGAAAACATTTGGTGACCTTTACCGGCATTACATTTCCAAGGTTAATGTCACGAGAACTCATGGCTTATTAATCGATTGAGTACTTTTTATTTTACACGAAAGCGCTGTTACTTAGCAACGACATGAGAGTCCACTATACGTAAAGTCCCATTCTACAGCCGGCGATGGGTTTAACAGAAAAATATAATTCTCATAGCGAGAAACGGTGTTTGCTGTTTGCCAATTGAAAACTCGTTGAAAACATGCACCTACATGTTTCGAGAGAAAATATCGGCAAGTAGTTTTCATTTAATATCGCTGTTGGGGGATGTTTTGTTTTGGAATTTGTTTTATCCGCAGGATTTTGTTACGTAGCTGGTTGCTGGAGAGATTGGAATGCACACTCAGAAAAAAAGAAATTGTAACGTCCATTTAAACAATTGGACGTCAAAGACACGTCATAATGAAATTTTATACGTTCTAATTGTGCAAATTACTTTTTTCGTAAAATCAATTGTCATTTCATTATCGTCTGTTAGACAGATGTGCTTAAAACAATATTTTTTAAGCACCTGTGCGTAAAAGTGAAATAAAGTAACAGAATTTTAAATTATTAATTTATTATAAATATTAATAACACAATCTTTCAAATTGGATAATTGGACATTAGGTCCAATTAAGTATTTTTTTCTTCACATCGTATAGCTTCCTATAACTTAATATTGGAAGAAGATAACATCTGCATCCCGATATTGACTGTTATAAACCAAATTAGTTGTAATCGATATGTTTTTAATAAAGCTGTGTTGTTCAGATGGTGGATGTCATTATATATTTGCGAGTGCAGAACTGTTTCAAAGACCTTTGAAAAACTATACACCTATAGTTTGCAACGTAGTTGTGACTATCATATTTGAATATAGGACAAAGTTTCCCTACCTTCCACATATTGGGAAATGTATTTGTTCTGATTGCCAAATGGAATAATCAAGTGGGTAACAAAACAGTTTGAGCAATTTTAACCAGAAAACCACGAGACGGCATAGAACAAAGTTGTCTTCAATTTTTTCAAAGCTGATAACATATGGTATTGTATAATTTCATTACACATTATCATATACCATTTCATTTTATATTTTTTTTATATTTAACATAAACAGATGTAAACTATTTGTACACGATATACAAACTGATCACTTTTACGACGCAGAGACAGTAATGTGTAGAAAGAGAAAAAATATTTCTTCAGTTTTCTGCCGTTATTTCAGGAAGTACGCAAAATACATTACTTTTAAAAACATTGCATAAAACGCACATTTTTTTTCTCAATTTAAGCCACGCTATATGTGCACATTACCGTTTACGCGAACCCTATACTGGGCGTCATAAAAGTGACCACCTTGTAAAAACATATTTTTATATTATATAGGGCGGGGTGCATATAATGTACAAAAATTAAAATTCAGCTTTCTGACGATATTTTAATAGAAAAGTCTAATATGAAAAAACTTATGAATTTATTACGTCATTGCCTGTAATAAAATTTATTAAAATATAAATTTTTCAATAAAATGTGCTTCTTTTAAGATCTTAAAGGAAACTACACCTATTGCGCAACTATCGTCGCACAATTTTTGATATACTTATCTGGTGGAGTAGTTACATCAGATATATTTATCTGGATAATTTTATTTAAACTTTTAAGGTCATAGACGACTTTAACTTCAGCAGATACAAAACTGAATATTTTTCTATATCAATTTTATGAACTTGTTATAGCAATACGAGCCCCTTCCTATTTCAGTTGGCCCACCTACTGAAATATTAGTTTTTTGGCCAGCACCAAAACATAACAAATACTACAGGTTGTTTTCAGGCCCCAAAGTAATTAGCAGAGTATATTAAATAATGTCCAGTAAAAAATACCAAAGTCCTTGCTCTCTATTTAAATTTGCAAGGAAAAGCAAAAATTTTGTAAATACAGCAAATCAACCTATGTTTGTTCTGGTACAAAGGATGCCTATAATTCAAAGATTGCTGTGGAAAACTGACACCGTGACAGTTGCTAATATTCATATAGCTGTCAGTACGCATTTAGTATAGCTTCAAGTACTTAAGTAGTTGTGTTTTTTTAAAATGGGTAGAGGAAAGGTTATTGATGAGAAAATTCGTTCACTTATTATTAAATTTTTCAATTCCGGCAAATCAAATTCGGAAATTGCAAATTTATTAGAGTTATCGCGGTATAGTGTAAGAAACATAGTTAGACTGTATAAAAATACCGGCTCAGTTGCTGCAAGGCCCCAATATATTAAAAAAAGCAAAATTACAAATGTGGATAGACGTTCGTTGAAGAGGATTATCCAGAAAAATAGGCGAGCTAATTACTTAGAGCTAAGTGCTCTATGGAGTGACGCTGTTGGGAGACGAATTTCGAGATCCACAACGCACAGGGAGGCTCATAAAATGGGTTTTGGCACTTATAAGGTAAATTTTTTAATAAGCAAAACTGCGGTAGGAAAATAAGAAATGACAATATTTTGCTTTAGGCCAAAGAAAAGCCGCCTTTAACACTGCAGCAGAAGAAAAATAGAGTAAGGTGGGCAAGACAACATAAGGATTGGACAACTCAGCAATGGCGTGCAATACAATGGAGTGATGAGGCCAGATTTGTGTGTGTTGGAGACAGTCGCAGTCGAGTTATTCGAAAAAAAAATGAGGCGTTTCATCCGGACTGTCTCAAACGAAAGGTGAAATTTCCTGCATCAGTCATGATCTGGGGTAGCATGTCAGCTAAAGGAGTGGGAAAACTTCATTTTATTGACGGCATTGTGAATACGGACAAATATTTAGCCATTTTGGAAGAATCGCTCTTACCGATCATGGAAGAATGCTTGACATCCCGCCAAGAATTTGTGTTTCAACAAGATGGTGCAGCATGTCACGCCTCAAAGAAAGCATTAAAGTGGATAAAGGATAATGGTATTGCACTTTTAGAATGGGTTTCTAGCAGTCCGGATCTATCACCAATAGAAACTTTGTGGCATGAGATGAAAAAGGTGCTACGAAAACATCCTGCTAGAAATATCCCTGAGCTGAAGCAAAGACTTCAGGAAATATGGGATTCTTTTACACCGGAATTATGTCAAGGCTTGGTTAATACTATGCCCCAACGAATTGCGGCTGTAATAAAAAATAAAGGCGATGTTACCCAGTGGTGAATTTTAAAATTGTTTTGTTAGTTTTACGCTACTTGTTCTTATTTTCTCTATTTGTCTTTATTTTCTGTTAGATATTAGTTTTCGTTGCTTCATATTTATTTATTATGTTTAAAATACTGTTTAAGAGATAAATAAATTTACAGGTTAATGTTGTACTTTTATTTTTGCTTCATAAAAACAAAATTTCTGCCAAATCCTATGGTGGGCCAACTGAAATGGGAAGGGGCTCGTAATTGACAGAGCTTATTGGTACTATTTTGTAACAGCGGTAAGAACCAGTTTAGTAGACAATGCTTTGTGGCCTCTCAGGGTCAGCTTGAAGCTAATAACCACTAGATACAACTTTGCTATATTCGCGTGCGCAGTTTAGCAGATGTTCATATTATTTGCACAGGTCAGATACAGTTCTTTTGATGACATTTATTTATTGTATCTACAAGAGGGTGCAGAATGTAAAAATAACTAAATCTGTTAGAGAATCACAATAAGAAAACAAACAAAAATAATTTAACAACTGTTTAAATTGTATGAAATTAATATAACTTAGGATATTTCAGGCTACAATTAAAAATACCCATGTTCTTGTATGAGTATGAATTCAAATCATGAATAGTGAGTGCTCTGTTAAATAATGTATTCATGATTATTTGAATCCTGAATTCAAAGAGTACTTGAATCTTGAATACTTACAATGTATAGATTAGTATTCAAATCTAAGTAAGTACATTTAAAAGTAAAAATATAGAACTAGAGAACACAAGTCACAATACCAGTGACGTCTGGTGTAGGAGTGCTCTGAGGTGCAGTCTCTCTACATATTTTCGTAATAAAAAAATATATTTAAAATTTAGAATACAACGTTATCTAGAAAAGTATATAGATTAGTTATATGTAATAAATTTATTAAGTTGATTTAACTTGCAAGTGTTATGTGAAAAACACCGAATCATGGTTACTGTCGAATATCAACTAAAGGTGCATATTTATAATACTGTTTGGCATCTGTTTAGTCCGCCCGTACCCGTAATCATACGTACGTACGTACGTACGTACGTACCGGTATTGTACATAAAATAAATCCCAGTTTTTTTATCATATTCCACATATTTATTTACTTGTGATGTAAGATTTTGTAGCCTACGTATTGTTTCTTGTGTTTTACGATTGGAAAAGTTAGGTAACTATAAAGGAAACTGAAATTAAAAACTTCAGAATCCTCTAGATTCATACTGATAATAATACTTCAGTAATCATGGAACCTCAGTATATGGGTACTGAATACATATCCTAATGTGATGAATATGAACAATGAATACCGTCACATAAGAGTAATCAACACTTGAACTATTGAATACAATTTTATATTGAATATTACTCATGAATACAATGTATTCGTCAATACCCAGCTCTGCCGGTTCTACACATAAAATTTATAAGAGAATTTGCGGCAGGTTTGTTCCTACTATTTATACAGGGTGAGTGAGTCATAATGTCATTAATTTTAACCACGTATTCGGGAGGCCTAATAAAGGCAGAAAATCGAAAAAAAAATTTTTTACTCGACCTTTAAAAATATAAACAAATCACCCTATAAAAATCAGTAACACGACGCTCCTGGTGCGCTACGAACATTCTGATGACGCACCTGACGACAATCTAATGCCGTATCAAACCATCGATGCCACATCATGTTTACATACATAATATCGTCTAACACATCAGCGTGTTATTCAAATTTACCTCCATTTAGCACTCTGCATTTCCCGCATTTCTTTCCCCCCAAATTTGTAGATCATGCCACACATTTGGAGGGGGGATGGAGAGAATACAAGAAGTAAGCAGTAGTTTGTTTATTTCGGTCTCAGCTCACGTATTTGGCATAAATTCACAACGCATAATTTTACAAATTCCGAATATGTAGAAATGGTAGTGTTATACGGAGAATGTTTACGAAATGCGACTGACCCTAATTTTATTAATAAAGTGCTATGGACGGATAAGTGCAGTTTTACGTGAACTGTGACCTGTAAAAAACAACAAATTTCTAGGCTAGATGTACGTAACTACAAACTGAATAATTAATTGTACTTACGAGTAATACTAAAAATTCATATTTATTTGTAAAACGTAGTGAAAACGTAATATCAAAATTATTAAACTGTAATAACCTAACACTCGAAAACATTTATTTATTATCTACATTTGTTTTTATTAACAAATAAATCAATATTTAAGGAAAATTCATGTATCTAGATTTAAAAAAATAGTTTTACTCCTTGTCGTTAAATAACAGTACAAAAACTAGGTAACTAGGTTATTGACCTAATAATACGGTAGATCAAGATAACTTAGATTAACGGCGTGTCATTTCGGTCTTGGACAGTTTTCTGTCGACAACACGATGGTTTTTTATTATACTCGCGTCAAGAATTCAGACGACTTACGTCATACGAACAAATGAATAATTCATTATATTTTTATCAAAATATTTAAGAAACTGCAATTGAGAGTAATAAAAATATATACTACACTAAATGTTTGCATTATATATTGCACTAAATTGCAAAAAATCCAATATCGAAAATTACGTTGACAATAAAAACAATTGCCTAATGTCCACCATGACGTAAGACGTCTGAATTCTTGACGCGAGTATACTTAGTATTTAAACACGAAACACTTTTCAGCTTCTCTTAATAATTTACCCATTGGGTATAGGTTTTTTATGTAATGTACCTAAATGGTTTATTATTAGACACGTTGGAGTTTTGTTGCAGTCATAACAGTTACATTTGCTCAGAGAAAAATCGACACGCGAGTGTACGGGTATCGTTTGATTGGGCCGTATTTTCTACCGGAAAACCTGAGTGGACCGCGTTACTTGCAATTTTTAATAGAATTATTTGATTATTATTATTTGATTTTATTGGATATTAACATTTTAAATTATTATTGGCTGAAGTTGAACTGAGCAAGAAAAAATGATATTCTAAAATAGTCAGTACAACCGTTTATTTGTGATGTCTAAAACCTAGGTAGGTAGGTACTCTATAGAAAAATATTACAACTTGACAACATTGCATCAGGTCGACATCGAGTTGAACTGTGAGCTGTAAACGACCAAGGCTGTCAGCGGTCAGTGACAGTCTGAAAAGGGGGTTTAAATAATGATTTGTAAATATTTTTTTTTCGGCGTAAATATGCATTTAGAATTTTTTTAATCACGTATTCGCATTATACTCATTATTCCCTATCTCCTCTTAAAATTAATGACATTATGACTGACTCACCCTGTAGATGGGACGTTTTTATTTGTCTTGAATTTTCCGATGGAACAGATAGGTTCGAACAACGCATATTTTGCTACATCTGGACAACATTATATCTAATAATTATGCTTTGTTATACACTATGTGTTAATCACCTCAAGATCTGCTACAAAATAATGCAATTCACGAAATTATTTGCGGGCTTATACGGGTATCATTGAATAACTTAGAAATAGCTTGCTAAACTATGTGTTCTTACAAATACAAAATTGAGTTATATATATATTTCTTTGATTTTTTACATCATGCTCTCAATCACGCATATTGTGTTTTGTTTAACCGAAAATTGTTTCAAGAAAGTCTTGGTAAAATCTTAAATTTATTCAACACCAAATTAAAATCACTTAAAAACGAGTTTATATTTGCACAATATTACTGTTTACTGTGTATGTTCACGATTTTTTTTTGGTAAAATATTACACACCACACGAACAGCCATAATGTAAAATCCCCGGTGAACGCTTTTGCAAAAACTAAATATATGGGCGAAACGTCGACAGTTTTTATAAGAGAAGGGATTCTTATTTAATCCCAAACCCGTTAATAACATCGCACTAGGTCACACTACGGGCATAAAATTTACAGTTCTATCTAACTACGAATAGCGAATACGTGTGAAGGCCCATCCGTCCACAAATAAATATTCACGATAAATATACATAGAAACGCTGCTAGAGGCCTTTTTGACTAAATAATTCAACATCGTGTTCTCCTGAGGGTACCCGTAAAGTGTATATTTTTTAGATTCCACGCCCGAGTTTTTTGATGTATGAGGGCGAATGAGATCTAATAAACTGGGGTTACATTCAATAATACATAAATATTTGCGGATTGATTCATCTCTGGGCAGTGCCTGAAATATCTAACTTCGTTCTAAAATAATTATCAGCAAAAGTAATAATGCGTTTTGGATATTTTAAAATAGTTATAAAAAAATTTCATCTCTTTTGACTGAGGATTGCACTGAAAAAAATATGAGGAAATTTTCGCTCCCATTAAACATAATTGGTTATTAAAACTAGTTCACATCTGACTGTGTTGGAATAATAACACAATTCGTTGAAAAATGCTCACTCAATTCCTAGCTATTACTGAATAACTTTTGAATCATCTTTCTATGTGTCATTAATAGAATTACGCATTTCAAGCTGCGGTTTTAGTTTTACTTATTTACGGAACACTGTAATAGTCGGTGTCGCGTCGATACGTTTCTTTTTTACCCCTGTTTTAAGTTGTATTCGCCGTGTGTATTTCAGTGGCAGCTTGTGGTAACTGCAAGAGGTGAGGCCCAAATAATACCTAAATAGGGATAAATTTACACGTCTCCCCTGAGGTAATATTCCTTGACGCGTTGACCATTTTTTATTATGGAGGTTTTGGCCAATAGCCCTACTATAACCATAAATTAAAAAACTAAATAACATCAGAACTCCGATATTTATTTGCAATATAAATAATAGAAAAAAATATATGTTTTAGCATCTAATAATTTAAAAAATTATTCCTACGTGTTTAAAACACTAAAAAATATAAAAAAAAATATAAAAACCAATTTTCAACTACTTATCTATTTACATACAAAGCAAAGCCACTTTTACCAAAAATGTTTTAATACTTTCACTTCTTATAAAACAAGTCTATTCGTCGGTCTTTTAAATTCGCAAATTTATGTCTTCATAAAATTGGGAATCGCCGCTAAGACTTTGCAACAGTTCTTTTTCTATATCCATCATCGATAAGTTGTTTAAGCGCTCTTGTGTCATCGTATTTCTTAAGTAAGTCTTAATGCGCTTAAGGCATGAAAAGTTTCGTTCTACTGAAACACTTATTGCAGGAATTGTTATTAGTCGACGATGAAGCAGATTATAAGTGCTATGGTGATTGGAAATCAACCACTGTTGCTGAAGGCTTTATTGAAAATTCAGTGTCCAACAAAGTGAAAATAATGGGTTATCCAAGTGCACCTTGAGAAAATAAACGCGTGACAATTGAGAGTGGTCAAGGATACGCATTGTCAAAACGGGTTGTTGTTTAGTTGACTGGTTGCCATTGTAGAATATGGATCGTTTTACGACAGCACAACGTGTAAAAATTGTTAAAATGTTCTACAAAAATGGGGATTCTGCCGTGGCCACATATCGTGCTTTACGACCAGACTATGGTCGGCATAATCGTCCTTCCCAGCAAACGATTTTAAATGTAGTGAATAAATTTGAACAGAATGGTTTGGTGACAGATATTCGAAGGCCAGTGCACCGTCGGAATGCACCCTTTCTCGAAAATATCGCTGTTGTTAGTGTGACTGCAGACCCAAATTTGTCAATTCCACGGCGCACGCAGCAATTGGGTTTATCTTACGGCTCGGCATGGCGTATTTTGCATTGGGATTTGCATTTCCATCCGTACAAAATCCAAGTCACACAAGAACTGAAACCTGCAGACCATGAACAGCGTCGAACATATGCCAATTGGGTGGTGGAACAACAAGCTTTAAGTGAGGATTTTTCAAACAACATTTTCTTCAGCGATGAGGCCCATTTCTCGCTCGGTGGTTATGTTAATAAACAAAACTGTCGTATCTGGGGCTCCGAAAATCCACATTCAATTGTTGAAGTGCCGTTACATCCGCAAAAAGTGACGGTCTGGTGTGCACTATGGTCTGGTGGTGTCATTGGCCCTTATTTTTTTGAGGACGATCAAGGAGCACCCGTTACTATCAACTCCGAACGATATGGTATGTTAACTGACTTTTTTGGCATGAAATTGAAGGTATGGATCTGGCCGATAAATGGTACTAACAAGACGGAACCACAAGTCACACAACACGAGCTAATCGGGCTTCGTTACAAGAAAAGTTTCCAGAATAAGTAATTTCGAGATTGGCTGATGTGAATTGGCCACCAAGGTCCTGTGACCTGACACCGTTGGACTTCTTCTTGTGGGGTTATGCAAAAGATCGCGTTTATGCCAACAATCCTCTAACGATTAACGCATTGAAAGAAATTCGTCAAGTTATGGCCGAAATATTGCCTGAAATGTGCCAAAAAGTGATACAAAATTACCTCAAGAGGATTGACTCCTGTAGAGAGTCCCGTGGAGGACATTTACATGCACTTGGATAACCCTTTAGTAAAAAAATATATTGCCACTACTGTGACTTCAAGTAGTAGGTGCTCTAGATCTTCCGCAGATTTTTCCAAAAATACTTCTGTTACTGAAAATAGTCCTGCAGAACAAATATAAAATGGACGAGACAAATTCTGTTCTAATGTTAAAATGACATTTTAGACAGAATGTGTGAAAAATTAAACTTTTACTGACAATAATATAATTATTATTGCCTATGTATTGTAGAGGTACAAATGTCTTATCTATGATTTGTTAAATCTTATATTTGAGTTCCTTCCATCCTTTTGCGTTAAAGTGGGTATTATCAAAATTTTATTTGGAGAGCGAGTATAAATTTTTTAAACTCAATCTGTTCCTGAAAGTGCAGTTCAGGTAGGAAAATTTAAAACCTTTAATATTTAACCTTTCTGATTAAAATTAATAGTACTTACTTCCTCTTATCAAGAGTCCTCTCCATAATATAATCGCCCATTTCGTATATTTTTTCGACACCGCAGCTACTATCGTATTAAAAAAAAAATCCTCCACAGTTTTATATCGATTTAATAGTTTCCCAGAGGCTATCCGTTGGTCAGAATATCAATTTAGGGTCCAGCTCGGCTCGTATAACCTCGGATTTTTCAGGGTGATTGAAAAAGGTCCTTAACCACAGGTAGTGGATCAGTTATAAGGAGCCGTTAGGTTTACTGTAGAGGGATTCGGATTGCAAGTAGATTGTAAAGGGTCGGCATTTTTCATCTATCAGAAATTCTGCCGGATGTTGCCAGTTTTTTTTTATATTAGACATTCATATAACGATGATAATTGTGTGTGGCCTAAATGAAGAATAAGTATTATGTAAGAAACAAAGATTCTGAGTTCAATTAGTTTGTTTTTCTAGGTTATGGGACAAGACTACCGCGGGTGTTAAAAGTTTTCTGTCATCTATTAGAACCTACCTATTACTTTCGTTCGATGTTATAATAAATATGCAGTTTATCTAACTGTACCTTCGAGTAGTGTATTTTATGGGTAGTGAGTGGTTGTAATAAGTGAAATATAGTGCCAGTTTGTCACCAAATAATGATCAACGAATGCAAAATACTGGAGCTAACTGAATTAACTGTTACCTATTTATCATACAGTATGCGCCAAAAGTATGGAATAAATTCAATAAAAACGAAACAATTATTTTTTGGGAAAAATCCTCGAACAGGTCGATTTTTAATTTAAAAAGTACATATTTTAGCGTAAAATGCGATTTTCAAATGTCATTTGTTTTCGAGTAATGACGTCATCGATTTTTTTTAAATGGCAACACCATATTTTTTTTCCTTGATTCTGAAAGATCGTTTAATTCTCTATCAGACAGTACTATAATTTTGAACTCTTACATAGGAAAGTTTTCGAGTAAAAGACGATTGAATGTTAGAAAACGTAAATTTTATCCATAAAAAAGTAACAATTCTGAGGTATGTAAAATAAAATACAATTGATTAAATTTTATACTTAAATTAAATGTTCGAATTGCCATCCATCAACTTCTTGACAATGCGCAAGTATGTGAAGAAATTCTCCTTGCACATTATGAATGATTTCTGGGGTAACTCTGCGTATTTCGTCTTGAATGCGATTTTGAAGTTCTTCTAAATTACGTGGTTTATTAATGTACACTTTTGACTTCAAGTATCCCCATAAAAAATATTCAAGAGGTGTAAGATCTGGCGATCTTGCAGGCAATTCTATCGGCCCGCGTCTGCCGATCCACCTCCCAGGAAAACAGTGGTCCAAAAAATCTCGTACAGGGCGCGCATAATGCGGAGGTGCACTGTCTTGCTGAAACCATATGGTATCGTCAGGAATGTCAGGGTCATTATCGTTAGGAAAAATTACTGCAAGGGCTGCAACAAGGTCATTTTCTAGAAACACTAAATATCTTTGTCCTGTAAGGGTTCCTTCAAAGAAGAAAGGCCCTACTATTCTGTCGTCAACTATTCCAGCCCACACATTTAATTTCTGAGGGTGTTGGGTATGTGCCTCTGCCATCCAATGAGAATTTTCCCGACTCCAATATCTGCAAGTTTGACGGTTTACTGTACCATTCAGATAAAATGTGGCCTCATCTGAAAAAAGTATTTGCCGGTGTAAATTTCTATTTCCTTGACATAAATCCATTAGAGTTTCGCAAAAGTGTAAGCGGCGATCGGGATCATCTTCATTGAGTTCCTGCACAAGTTGAGTTTTGTAGGGATGATATTTTTCCTTCCTCAAGATACGTAGCACTGTGCTCTGACTAGTGTCATTGTTTAATGCAACCAATCGTGAAGAATTATGAGGATTATCCACCATACTTATCAAAATGTTCTGTTTCTGATTTTCATTAATGCTTGGACGTCCAGGTTTTGGAATATTTACAACATTGCCAGTTTCTCTAAATTTAGACTCTACCTTACTGACTGTTGATTGGCTGATAGGGCGATCTGGATATTTTTCTTTAAATAAATCGCAAACTTCCTGCTGAGTTCTAGTCATATTCCCGCATCTGATAAGAATTAAAATTTCAATTCTTTGAGTAACAGTTAAATGTGCCATTTCTATGTCGCTTACAATACTTATTAGAAAGTTGGTGTGACAATGACACTTTGCAAAGATTTTCACCTACGTGATCCATAAAAGAATTATGGAATTCGAAAAACTAAACTTGATAACGTTTTTGCTTTATTTTAATTGATAGAGAATTAAACGATCTTTCAGAATCAAGGAAAAAATATGGTATTGCCATTAAATAAAAAAATCTATGACGTCATTGCTCGAAAACAAATGACATTTGAAAATCGCATTTTACGCTAAAATATGTATTTTTTAAATTAAAAATCGACCTGCTCGAGGATTTTTCCCAATAAATAATTGTTTCGTTTTTATTGAATTTATTCTCATACTTTTGGCGCATACTGTATATTATTACTAGCAAGAATATTAATTTTTGTCGTTTCTGTATTTAGAAACGCTGTATGGTAGTTGACATTGTTGACAGATGTAAGTTTTATTTATGGATCTAAGCCATCTCAGTCGATGCTTATCAAAGGCGCCGACTTTCCACAGGAAAAGAGGGTTTTGCCTCATTTTTTAAATATCGTGCTAGGCCTCCCTGATCATGTGGTTAAAATATTTATACTTAGTCATAGTTAACACTATATAAACATGGGTCCGGAAATGTCTAGTTTTCGAAATACAGATTGTTTAAACCAAATTGATCACTACTTGTTAATGTCGAAACATATTGGTTTCTCTGCCGCTTTATTAAAATTATTTTAATAATATATGCTTGACAGACTTCAGTTTGTAGAATATGGAAGTTATAAATCTAAAATGTATACTGCCAGTTCTGTAAGGTTCAAACTTAGGACCTCTTCTATTTTTAATGTGCATTAATGACATAACATCAAATATAGACTCGTATAAACTATTATTTGTAGATAATTTCTACAGAATCTCATATACAAAAAAGGAAGCTATTATAACTTATAATTATCAAATTAATGACATCAATTGAGCGCTGTTCTTCTAAATTTTTCGGTATATTGTTTGATTCCAGAATTACGTTTGCGAATCATATCAGTAATATAGTACCTTCGGCATCTAGAACGTTATTTATTCCAGGTATTAATGCACAGTGAGGCAAGAATTGTTAGAATGAAAAAATTAAATTGGTGGAATCAATGAAAACCAGCGAAGAAAAGTTGTTGAAAATGACCACCTCCAATTGCACTACATACTTCGATCCTGCGACGCATTGATTGACGAACACGTTCAAAAATGCCTGGGGTGTGCCGAAATGTTTCACACGCTGTAACAATACGACTTCTTCATTCCTCGACATTTTCAATTGAAGTGAAATAAACCAGATGTTTGAGGGGGGCCCCTGAGAAAAAAATCCAATAGATTTAGGTCAGGAGACCGCGGAGGCCAGGGTTGTGGACCTCCTCGACCTATCCAACGATTTGGGTACACTGCATCCAAATATTGTCGCGCAATTAAACTAAAATGTGCTGGAGCGCCATCGTGCATAAAATACATTTGGAGTCTTACTTGAATGGGCCAATCAAGTGGCCTCCAATAATTGCGACCCATACATTTACTGAAAATTTATGTTGTTGGCGTTTTTCAATTATTGCATGTGGATTCTCATCTGCCTATATGTGATTATTATGAAAGTTCATTATGGCTTCTTTGGAGAAATTAGCCTCATCGGTGAAAAGTATTTCTGCCAAAAACAGGATTTTGTCCAATTTTTTCTTGAATCCATCGGCAAAAAGCCAACCTTCGAGGCAAATCGTCTGGTAAAAGCGTCTTTGGATGTGATATGGATACAGAAGTTGATTTTTCAGTATCTTAAATACTGTTGACTGACTAATATTTAGATTTGCGGCAATATTTCTTGTACTTGTTGTATGATTTTCTTCGATTTCGTGGTGCACTTCTTCTTCCATTTGTGGAGTTGAAACTGTACGAGGTCGCCCGTTTTCAGCAGTTATTTTTTTAAAGCTTCTTCATTGAGACCGTGATGGAGACAAGCAAACATTTTATGATGCCGAATTGCACGATTAGGGTATCTTTTCTCATAAATACGCCTAGCCCTTAACGAATTACCTTTGTGCACTTTCAGCATTGATTTTAGCATGGAATATTTTGTCCACATCGAAGAGGCAGCACCTCTGTAATTGTTTCTCCTCATATGCCGCTTTTTTCGCCAGTTATCGAATTCCTTCTCTTACTCACTTTTGCTTTTCACTGATAACAGACGTAATGTTGCATCTTGAGCTTCTTCCTGGATTTCAGCCGGAATTCAAATGCAAATTTGTTCACTGTTGTTAACAAATAAACAAGCAGATGTTATAGAAACGATTCCAAGAATGTCTAGTATTCAGCCGACAATCTTGAATAAAATAAATTTGTCAAATATGACGTTTTTCAAAACCATAACTTTTCACCTCGTATAAAAAAGTCTGATCTTTATGTATTTAAAAATCTTTCTCATATTGCAGATACTGAAGACACAATGGCACACTAGATTTTGTTTCCATATACAGGGTGTCCGGAAAAGAGGTGTACAACGGAAGACCACAGACTCCTGGGTTCAAAATAACACTTTATGACATTATTTAAAATCTTTTGCGGTCATTAGAAATATAAGAAAAATCATGTATCATGCAAATATAAGCACATATTTTTTTAACCCCCTGTACAATTACTATCAGTTTTTTTTTCTATTAGTAGCTGACTTTATTTAGAAACTTTTCTTATACTTTCAGAATTTTGAACAGATGAGTAGTTTAGGCAGAAAAAATATTTGTCAACAATATCAGCATTCGTTCTGCAACAAAAACGAAGTACCAAAAGTTGGCTCTGATATTTTAAGTATTAGTTGTGTTTGACACACAACTAATCTAATCAGCTACTGAAATTAGTCTCTCGGTTTATTCTTCTTGCTCAACTACTTAGTTACTTTAGATCTCACTTTATTTGTTGTTGTTATTGTTGTGTTCTGTTCCTCATTTTTCAATATTTCATCATGGATACGTATATATATATTCCGAACAAGTAAACATGCTTTTGGTTTATCGATTTTGCCAAGGTAACGGTCGCAAAAGTGTTAGGGTCTACATGGACAGATTGCCTCATCGACGAGTGCCAAATCATCAAACTTTTGCCAACATCGAAAGGCGACTTCGCGAATTTGGGTCCTTCCACCAAATGAATGCGGTTCAAGGGCGTCAACATACCACGAAAACTATAGAGGTGGAAGAACAAATCCTAGATAAGATAGAAGAGAACCTACAAATTAGTGCAAGACGCAATGGATATGAAACAGGGATACCGAAAACCATAGTCCATGATGTTTTGAAGGAGCAGTTACTACACCCGTACCACATTCAATCGGTTCATGAATTGCTACCCATTGACCCTGAAAAACGTTTAGCATTTTGTAATTTTATACAAGGTCAAAGAGCCCATGATATCCATTTCAGTAAAAACATTTTATTTACAGATGAAGTATGTTTTGCTAGGTCAGGAATTATTAATAACCATAACAAGCACGTTTATATTGATGAAAATCCACACTCTACAAAAATAAGACATTTTCAATATGAATTCAGAGTAAACGTGGACGGGAATTATCGACAACTTTATTATTGGCCCGGTTGTGCTTCCACATCGATTAAATGGGGTCAACTCTTTAAATTTCTTACAGCAAGTATTACCTAATTTATTGGACGATTTGCCGTTACTACTTCGTCGTAACATGTGGTTTATGCACGATGATGCACCCCCTTATTTTACAATACCCGTTCGTCAGTATTTAATCTCTATCCTAACAGGCGGATTGGAAGAGAAAACAATACTCCTATAAAATGGCCACCTCGAGCACCAGACTTAACCCCTTGCTATTATTTTTTGTGGGGTGCAGTAAAAACCAAAGTATATGCCTATGCAGTTAATAATGAAGAGGAATTTTTTAGGCAAATCTAAGACGCCGTTAACATTTTACGAGGTAATCCAGTAATCATGGAGAGGCTGCACTACATCTTCGTAAAACGGATTACTTGTTGCGTACGAGAACGATGGTCACTGAGCATTTATTGTAAAGACATCATAACTCTTTTTTATTTGTTATATTAATATCTTATTATCTTGTATTTATTAAATAAAATATAAATGAGAGTTTTGGAATTTTAGTTATTTGTTGCAGAACGAATGCAAACCTTGTTGACATACGAAAAATATTGTTTCTGCCTAAACTACTCATCTATTCAAAATTCTTAAAGTATAAAAAAGTTTCTGAAAAAAGTCAACTACTAATAGAAAAGCTGAGAGTAATTATACAGGGGGATAAAAAAACATGTGCTTATATTTGCATGATACATTATTTTTCTTATATTTCTAATGACTGCAAAAGATTTTAAATAGTGTCAGAAAGTGTAAGTTAGACTTATAACTGCGTAGCTTAAAAATGGTTAAAATCGATTAAGCCGTTTTCGAGATATTCGGAATAAACAAAAATTTTTCGCGAACTTTGGCGCTCTCTAGCGGCTAAACGAAGCAATTTTGGAAATAAGTAAATTGGGATAAATTGGTTTATTTTGAACCCAGGAGTCTGTGGTCTTCCGTTATACACGTCTTTTTCGGACACCCTGTATGTATCGGGTATCCATTTAGAAAAAAAGTTGTCTCTAGACCACTACGCATTCTTATTATATTAGGACTTCTTGAACTGCGAAACGAATTCATCCCGATTATAGTCTTATTTGAGCGTATGAAATGGAACAAGGAATGTACCATTATTGCCAATAAATTTCCAAGGAAGGGATCTTTGCAAATACAGTTTCAAGGAATGGGAAGCTTTGTTATTACCGCAATAATTTAATCAAGAATTTGCTGACATTTGAGGACGTGAAACGAAATTCACATTTAACTAGGAACTGCGGTGTCACGTATATGACTGTTGAGAGATCCATGACTTTGTTCCTAACGCCTTTAAAACTGGAGAAAGTGGAGGTATATTGCCCCTAGGAAGAAAACTAATGGCTGTACTTTCTTACCTTATGTCAAAGGCCTTTGTTTGATCGACATAATGCCAAGTGGTAGAGTATTTATGTGTAAAATATACAGGGCGGTCTGTCGTAAATGCGTTAAAATATTCCGTGTGACCCATACTGTGTCAGTCCCAATATCAATATTAAGAAAAACGGGGTGTAGAAGTGAACGTTTTCAAATTGATTTTTCTCAATGTTTGAAAAAGTTTTAGATACTTTTCTTTAAAATTCGGCATAGGGAGATTTATTTACGAGTATATCATATCGTAAGTTCACATATACCACACACAGGGCGTTATTTCAACAGGGTTAACTATGACAAATATTTTAAGAGGGGATAGGAAAAAATAATAATTAACAGAATTTTCTATCAAAAAATTTCCAAACTTATTTATACAGCGAAACATTTTTTTCAAAACTATATTAAATCCTTATTTAAGTCAAAGGTGTTTACGCCGGTTTGAAAGAAAAGGAAATATTTGCAAAATGTAGATTATTATTTAATGATTTAATGAGATGGTAGCACAGGGAGGCAGCACCTACCTTACTAATATCCGCTCCTTCCATCGGCCGTTTTTTTTGTTTAAGATGAGGTACCTACATTACTTATGTCGGGAAAAACCACAAATGATAACAAAAATACACGCAAATGTACACAAATACATAAAAAAAATCTGGTACACGTTTACCGTCAAGGCATTATAACAGCTGTTCAATGTGGCTAAAAAAGTATTCAGAATAAAATTTTGTGTACACAATTTGAACATTTTATTTAGTCGACTTTTTCATCATTATTATTTTCAGTATTGTGAAAATTAAATTTTAAAGTCTTCAAACATAATTTTCTTCAAATTTTTGTTATGTAACACAATAATTTTTCATGATGTGCAGAATGGCACGCTCTTTCTAATGGCATGGTCAAAATTGAAGGTTGCTGTTTAAAAAAATTGGCGATGACGTCATATCTAGAACAACGATGAAGTCACAAATATGGGTTGTATGTCAAAAAGTGCCTTTTTAAAAACAACATCGACGTGCCAGAGGATTTTTTCGAATACCTCTTAATTTCAAAAATACTTAATGAATTTATTTGTTACTTTTCGAAAGCACTGTATATGTCGATAGACTCTCCACTTCCACCTAGAGCTTTCCTCCTACCAACATTCTTCTTCCTGCCTACCCACTTAATATCGCCGATAGATTTACCGGTGATCCATTGTATCAGTGGTGTGTCCCGTAATAGTTGTGGAAGATTTGATTTTCTAGGGGATTCTCCTACTACAATGGACAATACTTATTTAGATGCGCCACTAGCTATCAGTGTCACAAATAAAAGCAATGGAAACCGGAACTTTCCGTTTTCCATTTCTCATTATTATTGACATTACGGAAACCGTAAAATATACAGGGTGGCTCAAATTAGAAAAAAGTTGCATGTTTTAATAGCCATTAAGATAAACCAAACAGATCTAAAAATGCCATATAGCGTCATTATTTTTCAAATATCGCACAAACTTAAAGAAGCTAATTGGCTTAATATGAAGAACCATTTTCGCCTGTATTCTCTGCGTTTATATCATAAAATTGTAAGTGATCAGAAGCCTCCATATTTATGTAATCAAATTACATATTAAACCGATGTACACAACATAAATGTAGAAAAAGTTTAATATCAGCATTGCTGCATAAAATTACATTATTTGAGAGATCTTTTACTTATAACACACACAATATGTATAATTGTGTTCTTCTTGAATTAAAACAATGCTCTAGGGGGGTTTTTAAAAAGAGATTAACTATGTTCTTATTGGAATCTCAAAATTAATTAAATATGCCAGCTTGTAGAACAAAATCGATATAAGTTAGCCTTGGATACATATGATTGTTGAGCATTTCATTTTTCTTTTCTTTCCTTTTATATTATTATTATTATTTTGATTTTTTTTGTCGACTACTGATGTTTAGTGTTACTAGACAATTTTATTACTATTATTGTAGGTATCTATTTCTATATCATGGTTTAAGTGGTAGAGCAGAGAAAGACTTCTTGTCTTTATCTGAACTTCGCCATGAGATCTGCATTGTTCTTATTTTGTTTATTTTATAATATATTCTGTATATTATATATAACTTTGCAAATACAGACTTTTATTATTATTATTATTATCATAGGGGCGCCATATTGGATCTTGACAGTAACAGGTAGGTACTACTATTTTATTTGGAGAATAACCCATAGATTTAAAAAATACGTTCATTTAAATAAAAAAATGTAGTTGTTCCTGACTTAAAACAAAATAATTCAATATTTAACTAAACAAAATACACAAATATTAAAGTCTATTTTCGCACACACAAAGCTCAGTTCTTAATTTAATGCTTTCGTTGATGTTGTTAAAATAATTGTAATTAATAGCACTATCCCAAAAAAAAAATGAGTTCAAACCTGGACACAGTGGAGGTCAAGCAACACTGCCAATCCAGTTACACATTTGGAAAGAGCCTATTTAAATATTAGAACACCATTGAAGAATTATACACTTTTGCTGAACCATTTCTATAGATTTTAAGTCACGTGACTATCGATTAAATCAAGCATATTTGTATTTGCGCAATGTGACAGATCAAAATAGATGTTCTAAAATCAAATTGGTTGTCAATAAAACGAATTAATTTTCACCATTGGCTTTTGATTTATGTTGCGTAATAAACTACTTACCACTCAAACACTGAGATCCTGCACACATCAAAATGTTCCGAATCTAGATTAATTTCAAATGTTTAAAAGGCTCACAATTTACGTTTATACTCAATTCTCACAGATTTTTTCCTATTCCCGTGGTGTCCGTTTTATTTGTTGAGGTTAGAATCTACAAACCAACGACAAGCTTGATCGTGATACAACGATAAGAAAGGAGGACTCGACGAGTAAATAAAGCAACAAAATAACTCTTATGAAAAAAATGTCTAAAACGAATAGTTTTTCTACAAATATATTTCAAAAATATAAATACAAAGGCAATAAAATGCAAAACTGTGTTACGAAATTATAAACTAAAGTAGCAAATGCTCCTGTAACGTAAATTATTTTTTGTATCAGTATTGATGAAGTACCTATAGTCGAGGCAATGAAGCATTATGATAGGATATCTTTTAGGATAGGACGTATCGGAATGCGGTTTTTCGCATTCGCTTGCAAAAATTATTTATATCATTCGTACCTACTTTGCACCTATTACAAAACGGAAGTTGCATCGCTGCAGCCAAAAATGCATGCAAAAAATGCATCTTTTGAGAGGCCTTTTGGCAAATTTAATAACTTCGTAAATAAGAGTCAGAATTGGCTCAAGTCGGGTACCCGGGAGTTTTCGAGGTCGCTAATCACGATTATGATGTTCAAATTGACCCCCCGAACACCTGGAGCTCAAGAACGCCGACGAACGTCATCTCCGGGGACTATCCCGAACTTTATGCGAGATAGGAGAGAAACTGGGCACCTGGGGGTTTGTTGGGTCACTGAATTCGAATATACCATCGGCGAACACCCCACGGACACCTGGTGGGCCCCAACCTGGACGCGGACGTCATCTTCGAGAATTTTTCTGGAAATATCGGCAAGGTTCGGAGATCCAGCCGTAGATTATTCTCTTCGTTTTTACAGGACTGAATCACATTTTTTGAGGACCCCGGGGGAGAGTTACCCATGAATTAATGTATGATATTATGGGACGATTTTTGGTTGGTCTTTTTCAATTGTGTCTGGAAACCCCTCGGGGATGACGTTCAGAGCCAGGTTAGGATGCACCAGGTGTCCATGGGGTGCTGGCCGGTGCAATATTTGATTTCAGCGAGACAAAAAACCCCCCAAAACGATTTTCGGGTGGTTTTTTCAATTATGTCTGGAAAACCCTCGGGGATGAAGTTCAGGGCCAGGTTAGGGCGCACCAGGTGTTCGGATGGTCGTTTTCAACATAAAATTCGGATTCAGCGCACATAAAAAGCCCCCATAACGATTTTCGGTTCGTTATTGCCAATATTTCCAGAAAAATTTTCGAAGATGACGTCCGCGTCCAGGTTGGAGCCCACCAGGTGTCCGTGGGGTGTTCGCCGATGGTATATTCGAATTCAGCGACCCAAAAAACCCCCGGGTGCCCAGTTTCTCTCCTCTCTCGCATAAAGTTCCGGATAGTCCCCGGAGATGACGTTCGTCGGCGTTCCTGAGCTCCAGGTGTTCGGGGAGTCAATTTGAACGTCATAATCGTGATCAGCGACCTCGAAAACCCCCGGGTACCCAACAATTCTGACTCTTATTTACGAAGTTATTAAATTTGCCAAAAGACCTCTCAAAAAATGCATTTTTTGCATGCATTTTGGCTGCAGCAATGCAACTTCCATTTTGTAATAGGTGCAAAGTAGGTACAAATGATATAAATAATTTTTGCAAGCGAATGCAAAAAACCGCATTCCGATACGTCCTATCCTAAAAGATTTCCTATCTTTGGCGTTTTTAGTGCTTCATTGCCTCGACTACTAATCAATTGAAGTTTTCCAGAAAATCGTTCAAACTGAAATGTTGGACAACATTGCAATGTGTCAACTGCTACTGTTAACTTAAAAGTAATATTAGTCGTAGTAGCTTTGTGACTAGTGCATTTCATTTTTCTCTAGTGCTTCTTTGATGCTTGAGGGTGTACATAAACAAATATGGAACAATTTATAATAACCATAACCAGCTCTCTGGATGTGACACGTTTGTACGGGAAACGCTTCTCTCCATAATAAGTCATTTTGAATATTGGTAACTATTTAACATTTTATTTTGTGTTCTAAGCTAAGCTCTAAGGAAGCCATTCACAGTAAGAACCTATGTTTAAGTGTACCTGTTCGTACCCAATTATTATGTACAAATACCTGACAATCCTGACATATTCAAGACCTGTTTGCTGTCTGAGAACAAAAAATTGTTTAGTCTAATATATTTCAATTGATACAGTTTATCATACAGCAAAATAGAGACACTTATATTCCGGATACCCTATATATTGCCTAAAATATAATGAAGACTGAAAAAAAAATAAATAGAATAATTGATAATATGTTGATTGTCAATAAGGTTTATAAAATAAATTATAATACATTATTTATAATTGATTGTCTAACAATGATTTAATATAATTTTATTTTTTATATACTATATTATTTAAACTGTCTAGATATTTTGCAACAGATAGTTTTGAGTAAATATTTTCAAAAAATATGTGAAGCAGTTAGCAAATAAAAATTGTAACTGAAATTACATCAGAATATCATGCATTCACAATGAAGATTCCGCTGGGAAATTACATACACTTTTACTACTTCAGGCACATGAAAATTTCTGTCACGTTTTTATGAAATATTTTTCACTTGAATATTTCTCTCCGTATAATTTTAAAGGAAATATTTAGAGGAACTGAGTTCAAGTAATTCCAGAGAAAATAACACTCGAAAGTATTCTCACGTCCAATTCCCAACTATGCGAACAATGTAGAGCTAACTTAATGAAGATAGTCATAGTATAAGTTCAACAGTTATAATACCAGCAACTGGAACTCAATTTAAATAACAATTTACCAACGGATAAGGATATAACCTTAATTAGTTCACTAATCGTTTATTAATGTTTATTTAACAAAATATAGGGAGAAGGTACTTCTGCGCAAATATTGAGATGAGCCACCTTGAATTTTTAGCAAAAAAAAAACGTTTACACTTGGAAAAACCCTCCAAGTAAACTATGTTGCTAAAAAAAATAATTACCGTAAATATTTTTCTATCTGGAATTTGTGCATTTCATAGCTCATAGATAAAAATTAATTTCAAAAATAACCCTTGACTGTTCCGTTTGGCGCAAGGGCTTATTTAATTAATTTTTATTATTTTTCAGAAGTGTGGCAAAAAAAACCAATAAAACTAAAGAAAAACTAATTATACACAACTTGTAACTACCCGTACCGTGTAGTAATTACAAAATAAATAAAACAATTGTAAACGGATGGAGATCAGTACCATAATAGCTATTTATGCCATCAGTTACGAAATGCCTAATTTTGTGTAACGCGTGAGATTTTTGCGGAACGAACGAAGTGAGTTTCGCAAAAACTCACAAGTTGTATTGCATACAAGATTTTTTCTAATTTTGAAGAAAGTAATAAAAAAATAAAATTGAATATAATTGACAAAAATTTGGAAAACATAAATTTAGTTTGTTGCTGTTACTTCATGTTAGTTGTCAGTTTGACATTTTGTAAAAAAGTCTAGATGGAAGGTTTTTAGCGAGATTGATATATTTTTAGTTTTATTTTTAAAAAATGAGTGATTCAAGTTCTGAAGGGCTACCAAGCGATATTGAAGAGGCAGCAGGTAATGCTCTATTATCAGCAATTCCCAAAAAGTGAAAGGCAGTTTATGATTTGGCATACGAAAAATTTGTTACGTGGTGTGATGAGAAGAAAATTAAACATGTTAATGAGAAAGCATATTTTGAGGGTAAGAAAGATCTAAAAGTTTAAACATTATGGAGACTTTACTCAATGTTAAGGTCTGAACTAAATCTGAAAAGGAATATTGTTATTAAAAAATATACAAATTTGGTAGCATATATTAAAAGGCAAGTGGACGGGTACAGTGCTAAAAACTCAAAAGTTTTTATTAAAGAAGATTTTGCCAAATTTTTAGTGGAAGCTGATGACAAAGAATACTTAATGGCTAAGGTTGCAATGATAATTGGAATGGCAGGAGCATGCAGAAAAGCAGAATTAACATTTCTTCCAGTTGAAAATGTTATAGAAGAAGGAAGCCATTTTCGTGTTGATATCCCACCTTCAAAAACAAAAGTTATACGGCAGTTTGCAATTACCACTGGAGACATTGAAAATACGAATCTTGTTGAAATATTAAGAAAATATATTAAGTTGCGTCCCCAGGTTCTTAAACACAACAGATTTTTTGTAAAATATGCGAATGGAAAATGCACCAGAAATCCTGTGGGAATTAACACATTTAGCAGTCTTCCAAAAGTTATTGCACAATTTCTTGGTCTTTCAAATCCTGTTCTATATACTGGCCACTGCTTCAGAAGAAGCTCTGCCACTTTCCTAGCAGACAGTGGCGCTGATATTTTAAAATTAAAGAGGCAGGGAGGTTGGAAATCTAGCTCTGTTGCGGAGGGATATGTTAAAAATTCCATGAATAATAAAAAACTTATAGCGCAAGAAATATTTGGTGAAACATCTAATGCAATGTGCGCCGCTTCCCAAATAACAGCAAGTTCGAGCAATGAAAAAAATATGTCGTCGGGAATTAATTTGAATAATTGCAATAATTGTGTTATCAATATTTATAATAATTAATTAATTTATAATTTATGTTTTTAACTTGTATTATAAAAGTTTAATAAATAGAATAATTCTTTTTGTCACTAATTTTGAAATACATTTTTCGTCACCAATTGCATAAAATTTTACTTTATGCAACTAGTTACAAAAAGTAAGACGTTTCATAATGTCAATGAGTTTTAAAAAGTGTCACTTTATATGTCAAAATTAGAAAAAATAATACTTTATAGATGAGTAATACGTCTCTTTAATCGATAGTGTCCTATTAAAAGTTTGGGATCTCCCTGAGTCTGATCTTACTCATGCTCAGTATTTCATTTACTCTTTTCTTCGAATGAAAATCTAAGGCTTCCTTCGATTGCGTCTGCCGTGGGTTTGAAACCCAGTATTCACAATGTTCTTGAATCCACCTTCGCATAACTCCCTTTATTGCACTATAAGAAATGCCAAAGGCTTGCTCTGTTCCTAAGAAAGATCTTTCAGATTCCTTCTTTGCAAGTTCATCTACTTTTTCATTTCCTTCAATTCATTCACGCCCTGGCATCCAACACAACCTAAATGTGTTGGTGCATTTAGCAATTGCAAACAATCTCAAGCAGGTCTTGACTCCACTTTGTTTGAGTGTAAAGCTTTTATGACAGCCTGACTATCTGATAATATAGAGATGAATTTAGAGGTGTAGCCTCTCCTGAGTTCCTCCGTTGCATACCCGTTTATTGTGAATATTTCAGCCTGGAATACTGTAGAAAGATTCCCAGGCTATAACTACCGTACCACCTGGGCCTCACTCTTACTACTCGGGCTCCAGTTCCACTCTCCATTTTAGAGCCGTCTGTAAATCCCACCAGGCTCCATTTTTCTCATGCATTATCGCTTCCTGTTTCTTCCAATTCCCTATTCGAGTCTCGAATAGTCTATGAAAGTTAAATCTTAGAATCATTCCGTCTGATCTCATCTTTAAGATCTGATCCAACATCAACGTTTTCATTATCTTGGAGTGCCCCTTATTACAAGATGCTATCTTCCACTCGTTATTGTTCTTGATTCGGTAGGTCGCCATTCTTGTTTTTTTTTTCAGTGATTGTAGATTTAACAAGATTTGCAAAGCAACTGTAGAAGTTGAGACATAAGTCCTGTTATACCTAAGGAGGCCAGCCTCTCAAATTTACTCAGGTTCTCCCTTGCAGTGGTATGTTTAACCCTAGCTACCATACCACTGCACCGTAAATAATCCTAGGTCTTACTATTGAGGTATACATTCAATGCAGAAATCCTCAGGTTTTCTCTATTAAGCATCGGCTAGCACATGTTGCTCGCATTGCCTTGTCTAGGACGTTTACTAAATGTGGATTCCCGTTAAGCCTTGTATCTAGTAGATACTTAGTGACCTCTCTGGAAAGCTTGATGGGTTTCCCATCTATTATGAGATCGCCAACCCCATCTAAACTTCTTCTGTTGGTAAACTCTCTTATCAAGAGAGAGACAGAAAAACCTCCTATCATATTAACACACTTCTTTGTATAAGCTTTGATACCACATTATTGTGAACAGCATTTTATTTCGGAGAATGAAAAATACACTGTTACATAAAAGTTAAAAAAAGTTCACAAATCTGGAGTTTCTTTTAAAGATTGACAAATTTTGCCAAAATCAAAATATTTTTGATATGCTATCTAGAACTTACTCTTTTATACGAATGACTTTTTTTGTTCCTCAAACATTTTCAGCTTTTGGCATAGTTTTATTTTTGGTACAAAATATAAATTCTTGAAACAATTACAAAATGAAGTTTAATACAGGGTGTGTGTTCCTCACATTTCAATGACTGCCTGGCAACGCCTTTGCTTACCATCTATCAGGTTGTTAATGTAGCATTGATCAATTTTTCGCCACAGGCGTGGTAAAAGCGCTCTGAGTTCCTGATGTGTACGTGTTGATGCGAATCTAAGGCTCTTTGTAAATGGTCCCATGCGTGCTCAATTCAATTGAGGTCGCGCATTGTCGTCGAGAAATAAAAAATTTTTCCCAATTGCAGCATGAAACAAAGGGAAGACATTGTGGATGAGTTGTTCGAAGTAGATCTGTGCATTCATGTTTCCATCAAGCACCAACAGCTCTGTACGCCCATTAAAACAAATGGCTCCCCAAGCAGCAACTGTACCACTTCTGAATGGATAATCTCTATATCTCAATTCATCTGTGAACAATACAGACCTCCATTGATCATTTCAATTCACGTGTTCATTAGCCCATTGCAATCGAGATCGCATATGATTTTGTATCAGTAGAACCCTTCTCAAAAGTCATCGCGAACGCAGATTAACATATTGCAGTCTTCTATGAACTGTTTCAATTGAAACCGCGTTTAGTCGCTGTTGCGTGATCCGGTAAGTACTCAGAGGCTCTCTACGGGTGGATACTGTTAGAAATCGGTCTTATGCAGAGGTAGTAGATCTTGGGCTTGGGATCTTTCAATGACATTTCCTGTTTGTCTATATCGATGCACAAGCCTTAAAATTACGCTTTCACTGACCTGAAAGAAGTTAGCAACTTCTGTCTGAGGGCGTCCGGCGTCGATCATTCCAAGGGCCCTATTGGCGTCAGCTGCACTCAGTTTACGTCTAGGCATTAGGTATTGTAAAACAAAATGGTTAGGTCTTGAATAAGAGTTGACTATATAAACTTGACCCAACGACTGAAAATTCTTAAAAAGATCAAAGATAAGAACTAACTGAAACTAAAAAACCACTTAGATAAGAAAGTAAATATTTTATTTATTATTTAGAAACATTTGGAAAACAAAAAACGTCAATCTTTAAAGGAAATTTCGATATTTGGAACGACCTTAACCCTTGTGGAGCAGTTTATTATACAATAGACATCCCAGTGCTATAATTCTGGGAGTTTTCGCTTATCCGCTAAAAGTATGGATGATTCCACTAACATGGAAATCCATTGAATCCATTTCAAAACAAGAGTATAAAAACTTACTGCTTCAGCAATTGTAGCAATATTCATTGTATTACAGAATTATGTAGGTAGTACTTGTAGCTACAAGCATATTACTTGTGGACTCGTTATAATTGTAAGATGTATGTTACAGGCCGCAGTTTCTCAGACATAGCAACCAGAAAATACCATAGTAGATTTAATTTAAAAAAATACTGAAATTGCTCACAAACACATAAATTATAAAATCCTATATTTACGTACTGGAAATTACATATTTTTCAACACCAACCGCACAAGCTTCAAAAGCATATTAATGTTCAAGCACGAGTGCCAAACAGTCGTGTTTATGCGAGGATTATTTATGAGTTTAGGTAAATTACCAAATACCATATATATTATCAGTGCGGTAAAAGATAATCAAACAAATTAACCCAATATTATATTACTCGTTTGATTTATTCGTACGCACACGACACTTTTATCACGCTTACGATTGAAACTCATGGCAGGGATGAACAGTAACAGAATTATTGAAATGGACTGCAGGGAACTGTGTGACCCACTGATATTTCAATTCCGACGTGTTTATTTTCTTTATTTGTTTGCTTGTAAATAAATCGATGAGTTTTAATTAATAATTTCGTATTTATGCCAGTATTTTGGGGGTATTTTTAGACATAAGCAATTACAGGATATGGAAATTTTACTTCAAGTTAATAAACAGTTGTCCATATTTCTTTTATTCGTATAATTTTATGCTACTAATGCTTAATTATTTGGCATTCTAAAACAAAATATATATAATACAAATGACTATATCTAGTGCTGACGGTACAAGAGGTACGTACCGCTGTCGATTTGCTAATTATATGAGCTATTTAACTCAATCGACAATTTTTAACCGTATACAACCGGTATGAAAGCAGCACCCAAACATAGCAGCCGAAAGATTACCGAATAACCATAGATTTTCGTTGACTAAGGTACAAATATCAAAATGGTATTGTGAATTCCAGGGCGTTATCTCATGTAACATCCAGGGCATGCTACATGGCATGGGGTATGAGGAATTCTCATACCAACTGACAAGTTTTCACGGCGTGTATTTTCCGAGATATTGGAAAATATTTTTTTTTTCGGGTGCTATTATAATTCACCTTCCGGGACTCATTTCTAGTTTATCATATTTTTCCTGAGTGATAAGCATTCCTAGAGGAACTCTCATACTATGTAAAATCCCCTAGATGTTACTTAGTATGAGATAACGTCCTGGAACTCACAATATCATTTTGATTCTTGTACCTTAGTCCTTAGTCAACGAACGTCCATGGTCATTCGGCTATCTTCGGAAATTTCGGGTGCTGCTTTCACACCGGTTATGCACTCTTAAATGAAAAGTCTATTTGTGTAATAAAACTCGTCCAACACAATACGAGATAAAAATTCTTTAAGATTCAGAACATATTAGGCCAGGAGAATTATGAAAAAATCGTTCAAATATGGCTCTAACGTGACGTAACTTAGATAACTATTGGAATCGCTCGGGAATAGCATACCTATTGAAAATATCGAGGTGCGCCAGCTTGAAAAGGTGTGCTGTTTGCATAAACAACAAAAAAGTGAAAAAAAAATGCGAAAATCGTGTTTTTTCCCGGAAACAATCGCATTTAACTCGGTAAGTATGCATTTTAGAGAAAAAATGTATGCTTATAAATTTGTTCGTTATGAAATTTTCTACAAGATAGTGTTGGTCCGATATCCGTAGATTTGAAATACTCGCTGCAAATTGCTCGAAAGTGCAAAAAAATAGGTAAAAAACAAGGTAATTTTAAATTATTTATTTAACAATGAAAAAATAACCCAATGACGCCATACATTTAGAGAAAAGTACTTGATTTCAGTACAAAACAAGAGCCGTAAGGCCGATTAAGACCGGACTGATGGTTTTTGCATAAAGCAATTGTTAAGTAACCTACCTGGAAAAAAAGATCTTTTTTTTTAATTTCGTGCCAGGCTAAAGGTTATGAATATTTTTTTGCGCCCGCACTTTTACATCTTCTTGGACCCTTAAACTGTCATATACAATTGCTATCTTAACCATTTTTGTTTGAAAATATTGGCTCTTAAATAATTAAGCCTGTTAAGCGGGATTTGCGAGTGAGAAAAAATCGGAAAGTATAGAAAAACAGTACTCGAATAGACGCTTCTTTTAAAAAAAAAATCATCCAATTCGGTCTAGTAGATGTTGAGATATTAACTTCTAAAGTTGGGAAGGGTATGCGGCGTAACGGTTAATGATATAACAATAAATTATATGCCAATCGGTAGGTTTTTCCGAGATGTTTTCATATCTGCTTTCAAAAATTACATTGCATGTGTGCATCACGCACAAAAATTTGCATAAACATTGTGCAGTGTGCGCTCGGAGTCGAAATTCGGAGGGGTATACATATACTAGTATAACTGATTCAGCGCTTCAAAATCGGCGCGCTCGCTTCAGGATGATATATCTCGGCTTCTACTGCACCGATTTTGACGATTTTTTTTTTAAATTGAAAAATTGAAAAACGAGAGGATTTTCATAGTTTCATTTATCAATTTTAAAAAATTAACAATCGGTGTTCGATTTTCATAATCAAGCATTTTTAAATGTTGCTAAAATTAGTGCTAATCATAATATCCTTATTGGGCATATATTCTCCATTGTAAATTAATTATTTTATTAATTTTAAATTGAAGAATTAATGCGTAATAATGTTATAAACTAATTTAATTGTTATTTAATGCATATAGTACATAGAATAACAGGAGATAAGGTATAAATAATCGTAAAATATCGACAATTTCATTAAATTTACATAATTTACAGAATTTATTTATAATACAAGTTCATTTATTACATTAATTGGCATACTTTCTTTTACACGGAATTTTCTCGTCGCTGTCTTCTACATTCTATATTAGTGTCTAATACATTTTTTCGCAATTTTTACAAGTTTGGCCGTGGCATCCTGCGCAATAATCGGAACATTTTAATCTGTGTTTTACACAACTACAAGATTTTGTGCAGCCCTTTGTACATTTACAACTGATGTCTCATAATATACTGTCAGGAACTAGTTGGTCATTAACCGTTACGCCGCATACTCTTCCCAACTTTGGAAGTTAATATTTCAACATCTACTGAACCGAATTGGATGATTTTTTTTAAAAAAGAACCGTCTTTCCGAGTACTATTTTTCTATAGTTTCAGATTTTTTTCCACTCGCAAATCCCGCTTCACAGGCTTATTTAATTAAAAGCCAACATTTTCAAACTTTTTAAAACCGCTCAAAAAATTATTAAAAATTGAAAAATGGTTAAGATAGCAATTGTATATGATAGTTTAAGGGCCCAAAAAGGTGTAAAAGCGCGGGAGCAATAAAATATTCATAACTTTTAGCCTGGCATAAAATTAAAAAAAGGGTATTTTTTTCCAGGTAGGTTAATTAACAATTGCATTATGCAAAAACTGTCAGTCCGGTCTTAATCGGCCTTACGGCTCTCGTTTTGTACTGAAGACAAGTACTTTTCTCTAAATGTATGGCGTGATTGGGTTATTTTTTCATTGTTAAATAAATAATTTAAAATTACCTTGTTTTTTACCTACTTTTTTGCACTTTCGAGCATTTTGCAGTGAACATTTTAAATCTACGGATATCGGACCAACACTATCTTGTGGAAAATTTTATAACGAACAAATTTATAAGTATACATTTTTTCTCTAAAATGCATACTTACTGAGTTATATGCGATTGTTTCCGAAAAAAAACCGATTATCGCAATTTTTTTCACTTTTTCGTTGTTTATGCAAATAGCACACCTTCTCAAGCTGGCGCACCTCGATATTTTCAATAAGTATACCATTCCCGAGCGATTCCAATAGTTATCTAAGTTACGTCACGTTAGAGCCATGCCAATCTGTAACCCTCCTGGCCTATATTGTTTATATTAATTTCTGAAAAAACTGTTCAAAGTTGTCTCTATTTACTTACCAGCAAGCCTAGGCCTGTGGAATTCATTTTCTCACAGTAGTTCGAATGTTCGTACTTCCTGTAGTTCCCAAAGATGCAGATTATTATCAGCTTTGTTGATTTGTTCACGTAATTTGTCGATATTTTTTTACTTTGGTATTTACCATCCGATGCAGCATATTAAGTGTACGATTAAAAAACTTCCGGCCTGTTAAACGGATATGTCGCTCGTGAGTTTTGTTTAAATTCTCGATACGGTAAAATAATACTCATTAACACCTCGGTACTGTACACATGTGCCATTTTTATTGAAAATAATAAAATAACACGTTATCCTTACACCTTAATTTACACAAACTGACCATTAGCCACTTGGATCGCTTAGAATAGCGATAAAACTTGCACTGGTTCTCTTATCACAGCATTAAAATTTTAAACAATATTAGAAAGCCATGTTTGACCTTTGTCACTTTTTTCAGCAGATATATTGATATATTATTTTTTTCTTGTTTTCTGTTGGATTTTTATTAAATATTTTTTAACATATCGTTCTTTTATCTAAAGGCGCAAATATATATATATATATATAGTTCAAAATTGTGGAATACGTTGGCAAACATGTATAGCTAGAACTAACCAGTTGATATTAACAGAATTAATAAACCATGAGGACTATCGTGACCTTCTGGGATATAGCTGGAGCATTTGACAATACATCGAATGACTCCATTAAGAAAATGATACAATTGTATGGCATTTCTTCACCATAGTAACGTGAATCGGGGCTATGCTAACCCATCGACAAATTTATATCACTTTAGATGAGACCACGATCGGAATAGCCGCGGGTCGAGGATGTCCGCAGGGTGGAGTTCTTTCATCGCTTCTTTAGTGCCTTGTGCCCGATGGTCTTCTTCGTGGACTCAACGAAAGAGGAATTTATACTCAACCCTACAGTGATGACCTTGTTATACTCATATTAGGGAAATGACTGGGCGTTATCAGTAAACTCACTCAGAGGGCCCTAGATGTTATAGAAATCTGGTGCATAGGCAGGTGCTTAGGGTTAAGCCGTTCTTGTTCTCTTCACCAGGAACCTAAAGGAAGTTGGATTCCAGGAACTCGACTCGACATGAGCGGTATAGTTTTTAAGGGTTACTCTGGTTGATAAACTAACCTGGGTACCCCACATTGACAGGCAATTGCAAAAGCCACTGCATCCTTTTGGATTTGCAGAATGCTCTTTGGGAACATGTGGAGGCTTAATCTTAAAGCTACGTTGAGACACACTTACACTTACACTACTACGATATGGTGGACTGTAGTCCGGCGAATCACTATTACTCAGTGTCTAAACAAATTTCAGCGACTTTCGCGTGCCAGGGCAGCAGGGGCGATATGCACAGCCTCCACAGCGGTCTGAGAGCCTTTTCTGACTCTCAAAACTGCAACTCCTGGTTGAAAAAGCGCCAAGAGGGTCGACTTATTGGCTAAAACCATGGAGGATGTAGCAAGACAAAAATCATAACATCACACCGTGGTCCTTAAGGAGTTAATACATGGGGATGAGATTCTTGGAGCAGTCACCGACAAGATATTCACTATCTACGTATTTGAAAGGAACTTTAAGGTAGAGATTTCGTCTGGTTCACGGATCGGATAGGTCAAACACGGACCAGGACTCAGATGCAGAGCTTTACGGAGTGCGACTGATAGTAAATATATTTCACTCTTTGGAGAAATACACCACGGTCTTTCAGGCTGAAGTATTTGCTATCTCTGCCTGTGTTCAGTAAAATATCAGGAGATATGTTAAGCAGCATCTTTTACGATCAGCTTTTATGTGGTCCTGGAATGTGTTAGGGTTCTTTCCTTCTTGGGAAGGGCTAATCGTGTTAGGCTGCCCTGAGTTTCGGGTCATAGTGATGTGACAAGCAATGAGACGGCTAATATGTTGGCCAGACAAGGGCCAGGTGGTTAATTTGTGAGACCTGAACCAGTATTGGAGTTACTACAATGCTATCTCGCAAGGACTGGATCAAAGGAAGATTGGTAAAGCAGATCCGGTATGCGGTAGGCCAGGTTTCTTATATAGAGTCCATGCACTAACGCAAACTTATATTTTATTATGCTTAACGGAAACAACATTAAGATTGTCACGAATCTCCTAACGGGTTGTTGATAGCTGAACAAGCACCTACATAAAATAGGACATGGGACTACTTTGAACTCTACAATCAGCGGCATACACATGGATCTTCAGTTTCCAGACCTGAGTACTGCAGGCAATCCACGCCGCTTCAAACAACAACAAACCGTGACGTAATATAGTTTTAGCAGTACGTAGAGTGAATAGTGTGCATAATAAATTAAGCACTAATAAAATTATGCTAGCGTAACTTTTAACATGCGAAACCGACCATTCTTCAATTGATAAATTAAAAATTATTTGTAGAAATTTTTATAATATTGGATACGACACTCAAAGTGTAAGTAAATCTCTTGGAGAACAATCAGTTAAATTCAAATAAAGTATAGGTACATCTGCCCACTGATGTATTAAATTTTGGTGATATTCTGAATAAATTGAAAAGAAAATCAATTTCTTGTAAAAGAAACCATCCTACCAATATTTTTTATAACATATAAGCTGAACTTTAATGATATGTTACAGCTACTTTAAAAGTCGTAAATTAACAGTCGTAATTGACATTATTATGAATTCTCGAATTCTATTTCTGTCAATGAAAAAACATGATATTCCCTACTTAGCGAAAATTGAAAATAAATAGGTGTGTAGGTGAACAATACATACTAGATATTGTAGCAAGCAATATAAAAAAGTTGAAATAAACATTCTAAATTGGCAAGTAGCCATATAGTAGCCTTATAGTATTTAATATGGCAAAAAAACCCTTGAACTTACGTACCAATATTCTGCGATCCATTGTTTAGACTGCTCTTAGATTTGTTTTTTTCCCTTCGCAATACGATATATATTGAGATAAATCAGAAATTCCATAAGAATCGAATACTATGAAATTCAGTTTAAGCAACAAAACAAAGAATTATTATTGAAATGTTAATATTATTGATATAAAATATAGATGAATTATTATTGTTGAAATTATCTTCAATAAACATATCGAAGTAACAAAATTTTACAAATTTTATTTAATTCAATTTAAAATTTTAACTATCAAATCTGGACATGACGATACAAAAACATACATTATATAAAGAAAGAAAATACAAAAACCAGACAATGACATATAAAAAGAAAGTATAAAGAACAAAGATTTAGCATATATGCATATCACAAGACTAAAACATCATTCTAATAAAATATTAGCTAGATAAAATGAAAATTCCAATTTTAAAACATAATGACAATTAGAAATGTCAAACGTAAAGATGGCTATTCAAGGAAATATTAGCATCTCTGACAGGACACTAAAAAAGGACACAAATTAAAGAATATTTAAGTATAAAATTAGTAAAAATTGTTATGTAGTTGTAAAAATAGTTATAAGAATACAAAAGACAATCAGTGTCGTGAAAAGTGCTTCAACAGGAATAATTAAAATTAAAAATATTACATGTGTAGTGACCCTAAGAAAAACTAATAATAATCTAGAAGGTAAAATTACCTAGTAACAATAATTTGTTGATTAGTTACGAAGAAAACTGGGAAGCGAGAAGAGGTATGAATTTGCTAGAGTCGAAAATTTCATAATTTATAGTTAAAATTTAATTAAAACAGAAAAAAAACTTATACGTACCAGTCTCACAGTAAATTAAAACATAAAGTAACTCAAGACAACATCAAGCCATATCAAATTTAAGAATTTAGTGGAAACCATCTACATAACCAGACCAGACCAGACCTAGGGGTTGTGCAAAAGGTTGAAGAAATCCATTCTTAGAGGGAAATAACCTCAAAATACACATCTAGATCTCGATAAGAAGAGAAGTCCAGAATTCTACAGGATATCCAGGCTGGAGGATCGAAAGCATCCAGAGAATAAAACATCATCCAGAGAAGAGAAGTTCTAGATAGCAACAATAGAAAAATCATCTACAAAAAAAGTAAGAAATAACGTACGTTATACAAGGTTATCTAGCTAGATCGAATACGAATTGATAAATAACAGTAAGTAACTTCTGAACGATTAATAACGGTATACTACAGTTAATTACTTACCTTCTATTAGATTTCACTCATTTAAAAAAGGCTTAAACTTATAAATCCAGTCATTAAATGTTGTAAGACACCAAAACAGAAATTAAAGACGTTAAAATCTAGAACTTAACTGACATCGAAATAGCATAAGTTGTATAAATAGATTAGATAAATTCCATTGCATTCGTGTGTATTTCTGGTTGCATAAAAGCAGTAAGTAAACGAAAATAATTTTAAACACTAGAAAAACAAACGAAAAGCAAATTTGTTAATTGTTAAGCTGTTAAAAATATTCTTTAATATTCCTTATTTTGAATGCCTTCGAATTTAATCGAGGAATTATCATTTTGCTGTTTTCTTTAATAAATGTTAATGAACTATCCTTCAATCCAATTGTTTTTTTGTATGTACTGGGTGGTTTTAAAGATTTTGAACATAAAAAAATAAAAAAACATGGTGTTAACTACTCTGCTGGAATCCACTCCTGAGAAAAGAGGATAAAACATAGCCAGGTATAATAAAGTACAGAAAGACAAAAAAAAAAAAAAGAAAATTACTAGGAAAATAAAATCATATATTAAATTTTAAAACAAAAATTATATTTATTCACTTATACACTTCACACATAACATATAACATAAATACTATCTACACAAATAAAAATTTTAAATAAAACGAAACAAAATAAATAAATCATTGGCGCCCAATAAAAAATTTTTACATACATAACAAAATCACATCACACATATCATTCACAACACGAATATAACATTAACACAAATCAAATTAATAATAATAAATAAACATCATAATATATATATATATATATATATATATATATATATATATATATATATATATATATATATATATATATATATATATAAATATACAGGGTGGCCAGATGAAAACGAACAGAGTCATTTTCCTGAACTGCGTCAAGATTGTAGAAAAACGCTCAGACCCGTCGATTTTATATTAAAGGAGGACATTCTTTGCTGGTATTTATAACTCCGTCACTTTCACGCCCAAGCAAGGGTAAGCATCACCCCAAAATATTTAAATGGCATTGGGGTATGAGTAATATTTATTTTGAAAGCTCTTATAATTCTCTTTACAACAGACTTTAAATTTTATAATTCCGTCCAATACTAAAAATGTCACTCATTCGAGTTAAGTACGTCAATTGTATAAATTTAGTATTTCTTGCGTTACACTGGTTTTTGGCGATTTGTTATCACTTCCGTAAAAAACACAATTGTAGAAAACAGGAATGAATACAACACGCAACGAGCGTAAAATTAGTGGATTTCAAATTTATTTTCTAGTATTATTTGGAAGCGTTGGTTGGTAGTGTATTTAATTGTGTTTTTGAAAATTAACCACTATCGTTTATTTCATTGCGGAAAGGATAGATATCATTTCACTTTACTTTATGAACAATAAATATGGGAATATAACAGGTCACCTATTTAATGAACAATATCAAGATCGACATGTCAGGAGGAAGTATGTTCTACAGTTAGTAAAAAAAAAAACAAGAGATAGGGAACGTAGCCAATAAAAAACGAGAAATTGAAAAACCTATAGTTAATGAAGCTAGTGAAGTTACAATTTTGGGACAAGTTCATCTTGATCCTACATTAAGTACGAGGCAGCTGGCATTTGTGTCTGGGATCAATCGAACTAGCATACAAACCATTTTGAAGAAGAATAAATTCCATCCATACAAAATACATTTAGTCCAGGAACTTCATGAGGATGGTTATGACCGCCCTTAGCAATTTTGCGAAATAATAAGTGAGCGGGTAGGCAACGACCCACAGTCCCTTTATAACATCTGTTTTTCTGATGAATGCAGTTTTTGATACCTACCTACCTACCTGGTAATTTGACTGATCAAATGTATTTTCATTTGCTGGAAGACGCTATTGACCCTGCCTTGACTGATATTATTGAAAATGTTCCAGAATATGACCGTATGAAGATCATTTGATTTTTCCACAGGACGGTGCTCCTCCGCGTTATACGTTAATTGTCCGTCAGTATTTGGACCAACGTTTTCCACGGAATTGGATTGTGAGATTATTTGCTTATTTTGTTATTCTATTATTACGTATCGATTGTATGTCTTATATGTCTCATTCTTTTTAGTTTAGTAGTTTGCATCATTTGAAAGGCACTTAGTTTCTGAAATCATAATAATACAACGATCTATAACTAACTATTGTATATTATATTATCATTCATCGTCATGAATAATATATAATGTTTTAATACCAAGTGGACAATTATTGGTTTAACGTTCTTGAATCTATTTAAATATTAGGAATTGCTAATTTTCTGACACCAATTATTCATTAGATTGATACCAGTCGGCGTTCGACCGGCATCCCAATTTATGAAGTTTTGGAGGTCAATGAGTCGCTTACAAATTCTGATTTAGAGCTTACAAATACTTACAAATGAGGTAGAGTATTTCTTACGTATTTTTTTTTAAATTACCAGATAACTCGTGGCCCACTTCACGATTTATCAATTTTCTTCATTAAATATCTTATTAATGAGACAAATGTTCGATTACCTCTTGGAGGCAAACATAGTTTAAAATTTGTCAGAGTGGGACCTCTGGAAGTTATAACCTCTAAAATAGCTCTATCAATATCTCCTTAATGAACGACTTACAATCTATATTTTTGGCTTGTAAATACTTACTAATTGCCGATAAAGTGATTACAAAATGGGCGACAAAGGCGGAGTTAACTTTACGGAGCCTACCGAAAACACAAAACTGCTTTTTTCAGCTCGGAAAAGTCCGTATATCACTTTTGCTAAAAATTCATGGGCGCTCGAGGAGCTGATGTCATTTTTATCACGTTCTAACCAATAAATTGCGTTAGCAGAATTCGATTTATTAGTTGTAAATGGAATTCTGGGAACGCATGACAAATGAGAAGTTGACACGATTTATTGTTTTAGCCAAGTCCGAACATGCTAAAATAACAGACACAACGAAAATCAGAGGAATTTCTACGAGCATCTAAAATCCAAAATGTGTGAGGAGATAAAATTCATCAACCTATTTCCTATGCGTTGTCAAATGTTATCAATTCTAGCTTTTTTATTTATCCAGGCCAAAGGATACCACGTTGAACAAAGAAAAGCTAAATTTTCACAAAATTTTAACGACTTCAAAAACATCAAACTAATACAGGATGTCCGGAAACTAACGAAGACAGCAATTTCTAGGAATAACTTCATATCGATTTGACATAAATCGTCTTATCCAAAAATACTTCCTGGGGGAGGTAAATCCCTTTTTTAGAGAACATTAGAGAACAATAAAGAAACGCATCACTTTATGCACTGAACTTAATGGCAACTATGTAGAGTTCTCGATTAGGGAGGTCAGGTAGATGCTATCTATATATAGTCTGTTTAGAAATGAAAGAGAGTAATAAAAGCTTATTATGTATGCAAACCGTAAATAAATGTAGTACTGGTGCTTATATTCAATATTTTTATATTATGTATAATCGGTATAGATGAGGTGTACTTTTAAAAAAACTATGTGTGATCGAACCGTACTAAATTCGAGCAGGTATCTAAAATTTAATCCCCGACAATCCGTCTTTGTCTGTGCCGCTTCAATTTCCCGGTCCATTTCTCTTATAAGTAAACCATATAAAAACAGCATTTCGAAACTGGTGGCTACTTTAAGCATCATAACCGGGTTAAGAGGGTTTTTAGTAATTCAAATAAAATTTTTCAGTATCATTATCAAAATATTTATTTAAATTTAATGAATAGACTTTTATTCCACACAAAAATATATGTATTTTGAAAATTCAAATTATGGTGAGTAAATGTAGTATTGTATAAATGTACAATAAAGAAAATAAAAAAGTAGGTATATTAATTCATCCTCTGAATATTCTGATGAATTATCTTCGTCTCCTAGATTGATAACGATAGGTTCCACAGTAACGTCAATTAAATTATCGAGTTCTCACATTTTCTCCTCTTCTTTTGTATACATCTTTGCCAGTTATCTGCAGTTACTCGTTCCAAGGAATTTTTTAACAAAATTTTCACGTCACTTAATTTAAACGTCGTATTATTTCGCGCTACATCTCCTTTTACCTGCGCCCAAACTAATTCGATTGGGCTACGTTCGCAGTGATAAGGTGGTAACCGTAGTACCGTTATTTGGCGATTTGTTGCCATTTTATCGATAACATATTTTTTTTGATCTTTATTAAGATTGACAAGTGTCAAAAGTTCCCTTTTCACCATATTTGTTTCAAAAGAAATGTTTTTTCCGGATAACCATTGAATTATATCGGCTTTCCTCCAAGCAGTCGTAGGCGTCCGCTCGGTCTGCCGTGAATGGTAACTGGCATTATCCATGACAATTACAAACCCCGGAGGAATAAGATGCAACATCTGTGTAAAATACTCTTCGAAAAAAATCGCCATCTACAAAACCACTGGCACTACCTATATGTGCCACTATCAATCTTCGCCCTTTACCTGAAGGTCTTGAACCCTGTTGAAAGTCCATCCAAAAATGTTTGTCAAAAACTTTTTACATTTTTATCTTGCCATACTTTTGTTACAGTATATCCCTCGTTGACCCAAGTTTCGTCTAGATAATAAATATTCCTCCCTTCGTCACGGAATTTTCTAATTGATCTTAAGTAGGATCTTCGCCAACAAATAATTTCATCTTTATCAATAAGAACTGACTTCCTGTTCTGCTTTTCCCAGCAAAAATTCAACTCTCGTAAGACGGCCCATAATTTGCTTCTACTGATTTTTGACAAATCGTTGTCCTCTGAAAGTTCACTTAAAATTTTGTTTAATGTTGGTATTTCTTTTTTAAAATAAAATGATGTACTTTCCTGCGAATAACATTTTTGAAGAAATCATCTATAACGACTTTTGACCTCTCTGTAGATGATTTGTGTAAACAACAACGTTTGTTAGATCTAAACTTGAATATGATGCTGTCATATGGAGCCCCATTTACGAGTGTCAAATATCTGCACTTCAAAGGAGATTCTTTACAACTTTAGCATTTATGTTAGATGGTTTCCGTTTTGTTAGAGAAACAGCACTGAATATATTTTACAATCATTTCCACACACAAATTGCATTATATATTATTTCTTTTTAAAACAATTCATTACTTAAAACTGATGATTTGCTAGGTTGTTTGAATTTTAGAATGCCGAAATCTAATAGTCTACTAATTTGAGAAATATTTTCAAAATAAAGAAACATTACCCTTTAAAAATAAGAGATTGGAAAGTGAAAGTTATATTGGTCTGTTTTTGTTAAGTTTGGGGTAGCTATTACATCTCATAGTAATCAATACTTTAGACTTTCCAAATACTTTTAAACAACATTTCCAATAAATTAGGAATTATGTTTATTATAAAGTTAAAGAATTTGATGCCTTTATTAATTAATTAGCACTTCGTCCATATTTTCTTCATTCCTTTGAAAGGTCAACACAAATAAAGAAAACGAGTAAATGCTAACAATGCAAATTATATAAATTACAAAACTGATACTATAACTTCTATTATACATATTTGAAAAAATCACTTGACTTTCGAAATATTTAAATTGGAAGGTATTTTAGGAGCAAAATACTTACATTATAACTTCTTTAAATCTAATTTTGGAACATAAATGCCTCGAAAAAACTTGACATTTTAAATGCAGCTTTAGAGATCAACAACAGTATTTTTAACCAATAGTACTTAGTGGTGTAGTTACAGTTGATATCATCGATATTAGAGAATAAAAAAACGACATAAGAAACTGCCATAAAAATATCAAAGAGTTCCACGTCCGCTATAGCACTAACATTCGTTCTTTACCAACAGTTATGAAGAAACCACTTTTATTTAGCCCAAACAATTAATGAATGTTTGACGCATTTTTTCCGATTAGCTGGTGTAATTTTATTCACCTCACTTCTTATTATATTTTTAACTGTTTTGTCAAATTTTGGAAAGGTGTTATTTCTTTGAAGGTCTCTTTTTAATTGGCTTAATTCAATGGGATTAAAAACACTGCAGTATGGATGCAACCGTAGGACGGTATGTCCCTGACCCTCATCAATAACGTATTCCTTTGCAAAATTATTGCTTTTGGCTATATGCAGGAACTCATCTTTCTTTAAACTAGCATCATGTGGAATTTTATGGATTTTGAGAAATCTTTCATTATTCTTTTCTTTGTGCTAGTATCGGAATCCTTTCGGAGAGTATTGAATAGTATGGAACTTTGTTCAATATTATTATTAAATATTTGATACAAGCCACTCTGGAGTTTCAAAGCTTTAAAATGTTATGTTGGTATTTATCAACTTAAACTAGTTCCACAGAGCAACTGTCACTGGCGATACTTCTCCTTCCCTTTAAATTAAAAAGGTATCATCACAAGATAATCGATGTCGATGCTACAAATGATTGGTATGGTAAAATCTCAAATTTTCAAATTTGTTAGGTTTAGCTATTTTTAATTATTTTCTGGACAAACGTCTGCATCTGCATGTTAAAAATGGAAATAAAATAGTTGAATGAAAGCCAGGTTTTATAAGAGGAAAAGAGTTAGGAGGTGATTATTATGTCAAATATACTGAAAACTGTCACTTCATTTTCTAAATGACCCAAAAAAAAATCAAGAGAGTTTAAATCAGGAGACCGGTTCACTCCGTCCAAATCCATCACACTCCGTACACTTGATGAATATAATCTCGACCATCTAGTCAGGTAAGGAGATGTCCTTCATGTAAAAACCACATGCGTTCTGCGACGGTTAGGGATACATTTTTAAGAAGTGCGGGCAGGTCATTGCGAAGAATGATTAAACAACATGAATTGTCCAATTAGACGCTCATCAACAATTCCTGACCAAACATTCAGTGAAAAACGGTGTTGGAACTGGTCCTGTTCAATTGCGTGCGGATTTTCAAGTTTCCAAACGTATGTATTGTCAATGTCCTGTATTCCATTTCGAGTAAATTAATCTTCATCTGTAACTAGTATATCAGCAATAAATTGTAAATTTTCACATTTTTGCTGCAACAAGTACTCACAAAACCTAACTTGTAATGCTTGATATGATATAGGCATAACTAAGCTTTGTATAGTAAGCGCCACACCGTTGATTGGGATACTGTCCAGTCCAGCACCTGTCCAGCAATCTGCCTTGTCAATCTGCCAAATACATTGTGATCGCCCGAGGGCGATCTACGATTTGAACGTAAATTACCAGAATCACGTCAACGTTGCACCATTGTCGTAAAACTTTCATGATTTGGTATGCGCCGATTGGGAAATATATTGGGATATATTTTTGGTGATATCAACTTCTTATTTAAGGGTGCAAATGCCTTAAAAGCTTTTCGGGTGAGATCTGAATCACCTTGTATATCCTGACAAATTTGAAAATTTTACTTGTGCCAATGATTAATGTTTACCAGTTGTCAATAAATAGGTATCACAAAACGTACAATTGTGTGCAATAATAATGGCTCTCTCTCTAATAATGATTTGTTCTTAGTTGTTTCACTCACAAATAGAGATTTAATGAAATTACTATTCAGAACTGCCGGAAGTTCTAAAACTGTTTTGAGGGAGTGTCATTAATTATTGCAAAAGCATGTACCAATCAAATATGTGTAGCAGTAACACCACAACGTAACTTCAACTACATGGTGCCTTTTTGTAATGTAAAGGGAGGGCAAAGTATCATCAGCGATAGTCATTGACTCTATAAAACCGGCCTTAGATGAATATAATATTTTTAAATCACATGTCCACCCCAAGTTATAACAATTTTTATTCTTTAATGAAAAACGATTTAAGGTTCTAATATTTCGGAACGTGATCGATAATTTAAAAACTTTAACGAATCTATCCAAAATTAGTGACGTCCGTAGATTTCTTTGATATGTTGCTCTGTCTGTACTGCAATGAAGATAATAAATTCATTATCTTTCAAAGTTGAAATTGTTATATGAATTATACTATAGATAAATATAAGTGAATTTTGATTTATTTTAATAAAAATGTAGAATTCGACGTTGAAATTTGGCCAGACGTTTTAGCACGCCCTGTATGGAATTTAACAACATCCTGAAACGGAAATTGACACAACTCCTTTTGTTCCCTCTAATGTCGCTTTATTGCGTTATATTCCAAGAGCTAACCAAACGTCTGGTTCTATGATAACCCAATTTTCTGACAGCTTAAGCAAATTAACGAAGCAGGCTATGCTTGACGGACTGCCAATTAGGATGAAGGTGGACTGTGGCTACTGAGTCCACTTAACCGGTTATAATTGAATTATCCCACTAAGCTACAGCTTTTAGGTACGCGTCAGCGGTATATCTCCCCTCGTCTGTCCGCTTGCGGCCTGTAAAGGTGACAATTACTTTTTTCTACGTTGATTGCAAAAAACAGAACTTCATTGAACTATATTTAGTGAAAAAACTGGCTTTTTATTGCACTCATCTGTCATTCCTACAACCAAATAGCAAATGTTTTCAAATTGACGTTAGGTTTGATTTAGTAAACGACTTTTATATTATAAGGGCCGGTTGTATAAAACAAATCTGATCTTAGGTTCAACGGAACACCGATCAACCTGTGAACTACGTTCAGTCGTTATTACGTTGTTCTTTTTTTACTGTTTTAGAAAGGTATTTTAAGCTAATATAAATCAAATCTCCTACAATTCCTATCAATGAAGTCATATGTATGTTCTCTGATACCAAACATGAACAATTCCACAGAAAAAGCTCTATTCAATAATTATCTAAAGAAAATAATCTAATTTACTCACTCTATAAAAATCTAACTTCACTTTTTTGGCAGTGGGCACACGACAAATTCAACCGCAATAGATGAGATCTGACCTATTTCTGCATTTTTAGGATTGCTTCTTAAGCTGGTCTCCTTTAAGTTGAATCAAATATCTAACTATAAAAATTATTATAAAAATTAAAATTATTTGAAGTTAAATATCGACAATGACAAAAAAGTGACATCCTGTCAATGAATTTAGATTTTTATAGAGTGAGTAAATTAGATTATTTTCTTTAGATAATTATTGAATAGAGCTTTGTCTGTGGAATTGTTCATTAGCATACCTAAATGTTTGGTATCAGAGAACATACATATGACTTCATTGATAGGAATTGTAGGAGATTTGATTTATATTAGCTTAAAATACCTTTCTAAAACAGTAAAGAAATGTTACAAAAGCTAATAATAAGGAATATATGGGTAGATATTGTGGGTGTAATTCAACGCAGGTTGGGGCTTTTGTCCACTGAGTAGTTAGTTTCACACAATATTATTAATACCTAAAAATATATAAAAACTAATACGTTGTTCTATGTAAACTGAACTTTAGTTCAGCTGAACTATGATTAGTTTATGTTGGCACCATTAACATGTGGTTACTTTTAGGTTTTTCCAATTTTTGACATTGATATGACATTACAAAATGTACTTATAAAAAATTAGCTTAGTTTGCACAGTACACAAATTAGTTTCCAATAGTCCAGAGCGTGCGCATTCCAGCTAAACAATGGATTTTCAACCTTATGGAGACATTATAAATAAACTGCGCATGTGCCAGACTATTGGAAACAGTTTCCAACTGTTGTCGAACGCTTGTTAAGAATAAAAACCAAAAGATATCCATTTTATTTACGGACGACTGATGATATATCCACTTATATCAAACAAGTTAGGTAATTTTGTTACATTGAAAGAAAAATAACCTTTTCGATTTCTAAAATTTTCTGGTTCTTCTTCACCTGGAGATTGAATCTTGATACGGGTCACTTTATTAATGACTACTTGCTTTTGATTTGTCTACACCAGAAAAATCTCCAACTACATGCAAAATACATCCTGTTGTGAGAAATCTTTAGGTTAGCAGTACTGTTTCCGAAGCTGATAGAGCTTGCAATAATAAAAAGAAACTATTTATAGTTTCTGCTTGAGGAAGAAATTACTGGAGAAACACCTTTAATGATTTAAGCAATTGTGTTTTTTTGTTAAGCGAAAATTCATTCTTTCCATTTAGTAAAGTGATTATTACGATCCCTAAATGTCCAGGGGTTCCTAGGATTCATTACAGCATCCACAACGCCCAAAACATCTTCATCATCACTTATAACTTATAACAGAAGAAAAGTTTATGACGATAGAAAATCACTTTGATCGACAGTTCAACTTCTAATCGGCCAAAATTGGGCGTTCATTTGAACTCCGGATTTGAACTAAGATCAGTGTGAAATACGGTTGGTACAACAATTTTTTTTCTTTGAACTACAGTTCGACATTGAACTACAGTTCAACTTGTTTATACAACCGGTTCTAATAAAAATTGCAGTATTGATGAAACTTTCCAAGTTTTTGTTGACATTTCTGAAGCGATCGATTTTTATCTTCTCGTAAAGACTGAAAAAAAAAAATTTTGGTTTAATGATTAACTTCGAGGTATGAGAAATCAAGTACAGTTTCTACAAGAAAACTTCAAGTTTTATCCATCGGATAAATAAAAATACAACAGAAGGGAATCTGTCAAGTTCAGTAATATCAATAAATGATACAATTGGCATTTTACTGGGGTGTGGTACAATGTATTGATAAAACAAATTAAGTACATGACTTGAAACATATATAACACATTTATGGCGTATGGCGTTACAATCTTGCCGACCATCATTTATACAATATAAAATTTTTTCTCTGCCTTGTATATTGATATATGAAGCAGCACTATTTGTTAAGAATCATCCTGAATTTTTCATACAGCATAACAACATTCACTCCTATAATACACGAGGAAATAATTTAATTTATTTAAATAATCATAACTTAACAACATACCAGAAGGGGCCGCTTTACTTATGTGGAACAATTTTTAATAGATTACCCGTGAGTATTAAAAACAATACAAATATTAGGTTATTTAAAAAAGAGCTACGTTCCTTCCTTGTCGGAAACTGTTTTTATACATTACAGGAATTTTATGATTTTCCTGCTGCAAGGTGAATTGTTCTTGTTAATATGTATAGATTTCTATTATTTATTAATTGTCTATTGGTTTGTGCTGTTTATGTTGCTACGCAACTAGTCTAAATTTGTATGTCACACGTTTAGTAATAATATGTATGTTAGACTAATTTATATGACGTTTCATATCCTGTGATAGGCCTACATGAATAAAGATCTATTATTATTATTATTATTATTATTATTATTATTATTTAATAGAAAGCAAACATTACGTATGTAAATTTGAAATGGGTAGGTACACCCCCTTATTTTTCAGGCATTTCAGTGATCTGTAAAAATGTTTCTCCTACATTATACTATTTATACGCAATGTAAATAATAATTCGGTTGTTAACAACAAATTCCAGGGCAGATTTTAAATTCATAAGGTCATTGAAAATTATTTTTCAAAATAGTAAATATTTAGATATCAGTTTTTTTTAAGGTACGCATTTCAACATGTTTTTGAAGTTTGCATATTTGCTGATGTTTCGCATGTCGAGATAATTATTTAGTATAAGAATTTCATGTTTTAATATCGACCAGTTAAATACTGTCATACAGTTTAAAACTGCATCATTTAAAAAGCAAATCTGTTAAACTACTTTATATATCAATACAAAATATGTGCATATTTCTCGAGGGCCTTCTTAGCAATATTTAATTTTCAAAATTTTAATTATAAGACAGCAAATTACAGGGTAGATTTTATATGAGTAAGTAAGGTCTGTGAAAATTATTTTTCAAAATTTAAAATATTTACGATTTTATTTTTTTCTGTAGCTACTGTTAAAGTTGACTTTCATCTACTGAAAATGGTAGATAAAGTAATACTTAACCGCAAGGGTAGATAAAATGAAACTTTAACCCCAAGGATTTTTTAAGTAAGTATTTTTAACCACTAATTTAAATCATTACCAACTAATTGTGAATACAAATATTAATATTACAATAAACATTCCTAGGTTAAAATAAATCGATTTAATCTAACATATCTATGTTCCAAGTCAAAGTTAAAATTTTATTTTCGCTATTTGTATATTATAACTTCTTAAGAAATCCAAATATTTACATAAAATTTGAAAATCTAGGGTTTTTGCGGGCGAGAAACTCAATTTTCTTCTAATTTTGACGTCACTAGTAGAGGGCGCACCATGTTTCTTTTAAATGGCAGAAGTTTTTTACAACTTAGTGTATCCATCTGACTATCGAAACAATCGATTCTCCTATCTGTTCTATATGAAAAAGGTATACCTTGCTGAAGTCGGTGCGAATAACCATTTTTGGAAAAATCATATTTGAAATGCTCAGTGCACTGAGTAAAACCTGTTTTGGTTTCAGGTAAAGTGCCTTTTCCACTGAAAATACAACAAAACGTTACTTGAAAAAGTTGTTTAGAACTGTAAATTATAAGACGTGCAAAATTTCAAGAAGATCGGCGAGATTTGATGAAACCATTTTTCAACAAAGCTCAAAGATTTTATCAAAGCAGGCCGATCTTTTTGTACGTCTCTATACTTTACCGTTCTGAACAACTTTTTCAAGTATTTTCCTGTATTTTCAGTAGAAATGGCACTTTACCTGAAACGATAACAGTTTTCAATCGGTGCACTGAATACTTCAAATAGGATTATTTCGATAACTGTTACTCCTAACAACTTCAACAAGGTATGCCTTTCTCAGATATAACAAATAGGAGAATCGATTGTTTCAATAGTCAGATGGATACACTAAGTAGCAAAAAAGTTCTGCAATTTAAAAGAAACATGATGTGCCATAAGTAGCGCCCTCTACCAGTGACGTCAAAATTAGAAACAAATTTAAATTTATCGCCTGCAAAAACCCCAGATTTACAAATTTTATGTAAATATTTCGATTTTTTAAGAAGTTTTCTACAAATATCGAAAATACAATTTTAACGTTGATACCCTGTATCTTTTTTTATTATGCCTTTGGCTTCAATAAAAATATATATTTGATTGCCCTCTAGACGATGATTTTAAAATTTCAGTCTACTTTAAATTTAAAGTTCTTATATGTATATGTATATATTCCCAGATACTGAAATTTTAATTCTGGCTGAATTTGGTGTCACGCATATAAAATGTCTCTTCTGGACTTCAAAAGAACGTGTCTGAAAACATAGTTTATTTTTTGTCATAGGCGTAGAATAGAAGGCAACTTCTGGGAGTTTTATATTGTCTTCCTAAATAGAAATAAGTACCTATATTAAATGCAAATATTAATTTCATACTTTTCGAATATGGATAAATATGTGGTTAAAGCAATGAAAAGGAAATTTAAATTAAAAAATTATATATCATGGAGTATTGTAACAGGATATATTTTTTAAAATATTATTTAATAACTGTTTAACTGTTTGACAAGCAAATTAAATAAAATTAAGATATTTTAAGGGACAGATGAATTTCAATAAGCTTTTTGTTTTCTGCTTTTATGAAACATAAGTTTATTATTAAAGCCCCATTCCCTCTGGAGTAGTTACGTCTCTGTATCTAACAGTATTTACTAAAACAAAGCACGGTGACAGCACTGCACCAAATATCTCCATTGCACACTTCACAAAATACAAACTTGTACCTGTGCAGAGAAATACCGCATACCTGAAATTTATATGACGTTTACAATGGAGAGATTGCATGATTTTTCCAAATACGTGCAGAAGAAGGAATGTATTACGAGTATTTTAATCGAAATGGCGTTTGTTGTGGAAAAATAAGCCTTAAAACGGTATGCAAAAATTTAGCCTGGTCACGCCTCCACAAAACGGTTGCTGCCATAGAGAACACCTGTGACGTCAGACGATGTTCGCACGTGTGTACATGCTTTTGCAATAATAATGAGACTCTCACAAAACAGCTTTTGAACTTCTGGAAGTTCTGAGTAGAAATTTACTGTGCAATAATATTTGATTATTAATTCCCCTGGCAGGATAGATGTCATCTTCCTTAAAAGAAAGATATTTCAAAAAACGTCTCTGAACTGATTCTATATTGTCAATGTGGCACTGATGAATTGGAAACCAAATAATTGAACCGTATTCAAGCTTATTTCTAACTGATGTATAATATAACATTTTAAAAGTATTGACAATTTTTAAATTTTTACAATTTCTTAACATAAAACCTAAAGCCTTATTTGCATTACTAACTATGTTGTTAACATGCTCAACAAATGTAAAATTCGAATCGAAGAAGATGCCTAAATCCTTTACATAATCAGTTCTTGAAACTGTAATATCACTAATTGTATAGTCATACAAAAATATATCTTTTTTCCTACTAAATGATACTACGTAACATTTGTTGATGTTTAAAGTTAAACGGTTTGTTTGACACCATTTGCTAACCTTGTTAGCCTGAGTTTGTAAATACACACAATCTTCCACATTCTCAATACTTGTATAAATTTTTCAATCGTCCGCAAAAATCAGATTAAAGCAAGATATAGTATCAGGTAAATCGTTGATAAACAAAAGAAACAACAAGGGTCCTAAATTCGAACCCTGCGGAACGCCAGATACAACTCTAAATTTCGATGAACAAAATCCTTCACACAAACTCTCAGTTAAATATGATTTTAGAAAACAAACAAAGTTATTTGACAGGCCAACACTGTGAAGCTTAGTAAGTAATATATTATGATCAACTTGGTCAAATGCTTTGCTAAAATCTATATATATTACATCAGTCTGTCCCTGTTGATCAATATTCTCACAAATGTATTGAGAAATGCAGGCTAAATTTGATACTCATGAACGTTTATTAATGAAATCATGTTGACTCTGAGATAAAATATTTTTTGTTGAAGAATAAATATATTCATAAAGTATTATTTCTAAGAACTTTGAAAAACTGCATAAAATTGAAACTGGTCTATAGTTAGATATCATCGATGGATCGCCTCTTTTAATACCGGACAAATGCGTGCTACTTTCCACACATCTGGACATATTCCTGTAGACAATGATAAATTAAATATAAATAGCAATGGAACTATTAAGGCACGTCCACAGTCCTTCACAATAAAACTAGGTATAAAATCCGTACCATATTCTTGAGTTTCTTCAGGGCATTATAAAAAAACTACATCATTTATTACCGGTATATTAATAATATCACTAGAACATTAAAAGTTTGCAAACCCATCGACAATTTAAGTTTCATTACACCTGGAATATTAGACCATCTCTTTTTATTTTTTACAAATGACCAAAACTTCGGGAAGAATCGGACATAATAAGACGTTCAGAGTTATCCATAAAATCTTTATATGCCTGCTCAATTAATGCTTTAACTCTTCGTCTTAAATTAATGAATTTGATATAGTAATAATAAGTATTAAGCTTTTTATAATTTCTAAATGCAAACTCATTAGCACGTATATCTGTTATAATTTCTTTAGTAAACCATGGTGGAAAACGACGACTAGGAGTAATTTTTAAAGGGACAGATTGATCAAAATGATTGATGGTAAAGCAAACATACATATTTTTTTTCATTTATTTTATTCAGCGCTTCATTCTTATTCCAAATAGCATGTTCTGTATTTGCTCCCACCATTTACAAAATGCAGAATGTTATTTGAGCCATTTATAAAATTTTGCTATATGACTTCACTACATTACATTACGTACCTGCTTTATTCTGAAAACATAATAAACTAAAGTCATTAATATATATATTTTTTAATGAATTCAGTAGTAAATCGGAATAAAAAATTAAGTCATTACCTTTATTTATTACTTTTCAAATTAAAACAAGTAATTTAATGGGAAATCAGATGGCATAATTTTATAAAATCATCACGTTAATTGTGCCCGTAAGTTCGCCACATCACCACTAATAATTATGGCATTACCTACACAGTATTTGCATTATCTATAACCCAAAAATGTCACAAAATTGCAAAAACACAAAAGAAATGTATGACGTTACATCAATTAGATCATGTTTTCGATCACGTGGTTATGTTTACATTCTATGGCAAATTATTAATGATAATATTTTAATTATTATGCGATTATTGCCGCTAGACACATGTTTTAACCTTTCAGTATGTGAAAGATTATCTTGTAATTCATTTCAATTACAATTAAGAATTAATGTTAAAACGTTAAAGTAGATTTCATTACGAATACGTTAGAAGACGAGTGTCATTATTATTGCAATAGATTGTACATATTGCACGTTTGATACAAAAGTCAAGCACATAGTTTTTAATCTTTTTATTATAAAGATTAATTTAATAATCCATTTTCAATTAAAAAAATAAGGGCTCAATAAAGAATAAAAAGATATTGAAACCTAATAATAGATCTTATTATTACGAACATTTTTTTGTACGGAAAAAACACGGAAAACATACTCAGCCTATCTAGTTCATAAGAATGTGTTACTTTCGCTCTTATTGAATAAATAACTATAATTAATCCAATTGTCTAATACTCCGATCTTCCGCTTGGATTATTCATGACGTAGCAAAATTAGAGATGTAATGGATAATTTAGAGGTTTCTATTATTGCAACTGTTCATTATTGCCTACACTTTGCTTACATTCGCTGCACATATTACTAAATTACGAATAACGTTTGCTTATGGGATCGCTTATTCAGTCATGAATAGGTGTTTCCGCGATGATATACATTTACATACCGAGCCAATTTTCCAATACAGTGCCGACAATGCCACCATATCCACAGTTCCACACTGATAAAAATTTATCTGTAATTTCACATAACTTTACGTTGGCAATTTGTGACCAGCGTAAAGTTATTATACAGTGTGGAAGAAAAGTATGGAATAAATTCATTATTTGTAAAACAACGAAGTTTCATGAAATTTCCTCGGACACGTCGATTTTGATTTTCAAAAAGACTATTTTTCTATACCAACACATTTCCGACGTTCATTTGTTTTCGCGTGATGACGTCATCGGATATTTTTTTTAAATAGAACCCCTATATTTTTTCGTCGCATTCTTGTAGAGCTTAACTTGCTGAATTCAAAAATGTACAATTTCAACACTTTATTCCTTCAACTTTCCGAGAAAAAGATAATAATAATTTAATAATAATAATAATAATTTGTTATTGTTAAATTGTTTCAAAGTAAAGAATCCTATTTTGTTTAGCTGCCAGAAACAGTTTCTGAGGTGACTTGATTTAAAGTAATGTTTTTGCTATAAAAAAATGTAATAACTAACATAAAATCTAATAAAACAAAATAATAAATTAGGGGGTCAAATACGATTGAGGCAACCAGAATTTAATTATTAATTAATTAATTAATTAGTTGCTTATTGTTAAATTGTTTTAAAAATAAAGAGTCCTTATTTTGTGAGACTGCCGATGAATTCACTATATCCATTTTACTCTCAACCAGCCCATCACAGACACAAATGGGAATATTCACAGTTTTTTCAAGCCGATTTTATTGGATCGGTTATTATTTTTTTTTCTCTGAAAGTTGAAGGAATAAAGTGTTGAAATTATATATTTTTTGAATTCAGCGAGTTAAGTTCTACAAGAATCCGATGAAAAAATATAGGGGTTCTATTTAAAAAAATATCCGAAGACGTCATCACGTAAATACAAATGAACGTAGCAAATGCGTTGGTATAGAAAAAATAGTCTTTTTAAAAAGCAAAATCGACGTGTCCGAGAAAATTTCATGAAACTTCGTTGTAGAAATAATGAATTTATTCCATACTTTTCTTCCATACTGTATATTATATAATAATTTCGTAAATGAAATAAGTTATATTGCAGAAATAGACATGGATAAAAATTCCATGTTACGAGTATGTTGTGATTTTACAACTATTATACCAAATTCCATCGTGAATTTGGGTCACTATAATTTGTATTGATTTATACATTGTAATTTTTAGGTTGAAATTGTAAAATATGTAATTTTACTGAGTAGATAATTTAAATTTTCTTATATTTTATATGCAGTGCTTTCGAAAATTAACGAATAAATTCATTATTTTTGAAATTGAGAATTTTTCGTAAAAATCCCTTGGCACGTCGATTTTGTTTTTAAAAAAGGCACTATTTGACATAAGACCCATATTTGTGACGTCATCGTTGTTTGAGATATGACGTCATCGACAATTTTTTTAAAATAAAATAATAATAAATAGCAACCCCCAATTTTGACCATGCCATTTGAAAGAGCGTGTCATTCTACATACACATCATGAAAAATTTTGGTGTTACATAACAAAAATTTCAAGAAAATAATGTTTGAAGATTTTAAATTTTCACAATACTGAAAATGATAATGATTATGTAAAAAATCGACTAAATTAAATGTTCAAATTATGCACCGTTGGCTGTCTGACAGTAGCCAAGACGATTAATACGATTAATAAATTCTTTTTGGACATTATCAATAACTTCAGGAGGTATACGATGTATCTCGTGACGAATTCTTGCTTTTAAATCTTCTAAATTAACCGGTCTAGTAACGTATACTTTGCTTTTTAAGTATCCCCAGAAGAAATAATCTAGGGGTGTCAAATCAGGCGATCTGGCTGGCCACTCAATCGGCCCCCTTCACCCTATCCAACGATTCGGGAACAGCTCATCTAAATAAGCACGGACAGGTGTTGCATAGTGGGGAGGTGCACCATCTTGTTGAAAGAAAATATCATTTCTTGGAAGATCATGTCCCTCTATATCTGGATATAAAGTTATCAGGAATGAGGTCGTCTCGAAGAAAATCCAAATATCTTGCACCAGTTAGGTTAACGTCAAAGAAATAGGGACCCAGAATTCTTCCGTCGACTATGTCGCACCACACATTTATTTTCTGGGGACTTTGAGTGTGATACTCCATCATCCATCGGGGATTCTCGGTAGCCCAATAACGGCAGTTTTGCCTATTGACATGGCCGTTCAAAACATAGCTCTTGCATTTGCTCGCAGAATTGATTTTGCTGATCAAAGTCGTCTTCAGATAGCTCATGAACAAGGCATACCTTATAAGGATGATACTTTGCTTTTTTCATAATTTTGCGAACTGTAGACGCTGCCATATTGAAATCAGAAGCCAATTGGTTAAGTATTGAGTGATGATTTTCTTGTATTGCCAACAAAATATTAAGCTCATCATCTACTGATTTTGACGGTCGGCCAGATTTAGGAAGATCACGAACATGTCCAAAGTTACGGTATTTATCCTTAGATATTGCTTACCATGCTTTGGCTAATGGTATGTCGATCAGGATGAGTTTCATTGGACAATTCAACTACTTCTTTTTGGGTGCGCATCCTGTCTCCAAATCCGATCATGCAAAGAATTCGAAATTCGAAAAAACTATTTAATAAAGTACGATTTTAAGTTTTTATCTGACAGCAACAAAAAACATTCTCGGTCGCTAAGGCTGTCAGGAAACCATGATTTTTGACGATGCGTATGTAGAATGATACGCTCTTTCAAATGGCATGGAAAAAATTGGGGGTTGCTATTTAAATGTGAAAAAATTGTCGATGACGTCATATCTCGAACAACGATGACGTCACAAATGTGGGTCGTATGTCAAAAAGTGCCTTATTTGAAAACAAAATCGCCAGGGGATTTTTTCGAAAACTCTCAATTTCAAAAATAAATTTAATCGTTACTTTTCGAAAGCACTGGATACTTACCTTTATAACTAACATTGAAAAATATGCGTAGAGAAAACTTCTTCAATAACTAATAACATTTCACATATATGAATGAATATCAATGTGAAAAAAATTGAACAATAGGCACATGATAAAAGAATGTATATACCAAAGAGTTCATCAATTAGTTCGAATATTTACATTTTGTTTAACCTGAACAGAAGCCAATTTAAAAATGTATTATATTATTTTTGTAGCCATATGTGTATTCACAGATGAAGTTGAAAAGAGGGAAAAGTTTGTACTATTAATGTCAAGGAAAAAAGTATCTACTTATTAAAATGTGCAAAAGTACAGATTTAAGCTAGTCAATATACCTAAATATCTCGTACTTACAAATTATTAGAAATACAGTAAATTTTATTATCAGGATTCAATAATAAATACACAATGTAAATCACATTTTTATTTCTAAATAGTTGACAAGACCTTGTTAGTAGCAAAAATAACTTCTTTGTAGCAAGATTATTTTACTGGAATTTGTTCATCCATTCTCTATATCCATTCTTCTCTGTAAAAGTTTATTGTTCACTCATCATCTAAAAATGTAGGTATTTCATTCGCATTATAAAATATGTTGAATATTTTCGTTGAAAATACTACGTAAATATTCTTGAAACATCATTATATATTCCTTGGTTTTTGTAAATATTTATAGATATATGTATATCTGTGTGAAAATAAATATGTGCACATGCAACAAAATATAATTTTATACTTACTGTTTTACGAATATCCCACAAAGCGTCTTTATTTCTTTCCCTTAGAAATTCTTTCAATTTTTTTGTCCGTTCATTTTTTGTTAAACTTGGACGCCGTGCCGGTTACTGACTACATGCTTTGCTTTGCACAAGGTCACGTTTTACAGTGGACCAGTTTCCAGTGTTGCGCAGAAGTGAATTTTTAAATCATTTTCCAATTGCCCTTACATCACATTAAAATTATTTTTTTAATAATTTCTGAATCATCCTGTTTTTAATAATAAGAGATACATTAAAATGTTAGTTGATTTATTTAATATTATGTTGAATTCATTCGATGTTTCTGAATTACTCAAAATGGTCCGACTTATCAAAAAAATCCCAATAGCTATCTTCAGAATGTATTGATTATTAAAAAAGTTAGTTAAATCCAAAAATCATATTTTCCTCCACCTTGCTTTTCCTTTTCGAGACATTTCGAAAACAAGCTAATTCTGACAATTTTTTCACATCCTTCTCCAAAATGAAGCATTTTTTGGCACAACGTTATGAAGTTATTTACTTATTTTGAACTTTATAATATGTCCACAAAATATTTTCCAATCTTCTTAAAACACCCTGTATAAGCAGACACATTTAGTTCGATATCATTCTACGATTATACAGATTAATTTCTATGAGTGCGTAATTTGTAAATTAACACTGTACATAATCTTATTACATCTAGATACTTATAATCGCGTGAGCTGTTCGTAGGGCTAAAATTTTCATAAGATGGTTTTCGTATAAAATTGTGAGGATCGACAGCTATTTTGGCGCACATAAATATTAAAATATGGTAATTGGGATCACTGGGTGTTCGACCCTAAAATTTCATGCTTCCAAATCATAAAAAGGTTCATAAATTATCCTGGGCAAGAATAGATAGTGAAAAATTTAATAAAGATATGAAGGAAATAATTAATTCCTTCCACAGCTCTAGCCGAATCAGACTTGAGTCCGAATATCAATACTTATTTTTGATAATATGAATATTTAAGCTAGAAAATCATAGAAGCTAATGTTAAAACTTCTATAGAATTTATAATGAAATCTTTTGCAACGAATATGTACAATAAATATATTAATTTTTAATATTATTTTGTTAATAGTGTTTCGAAAATAAGCTGATGTTTTATTCAAGACGAAGATTAGAAGAAACAAAGCACTGCTTAGATATTTTTGTCGGTCGTATACCTTTTTATTATACAACGTGAATGTAAGTTATGTGAAACTGATGAGAATTGGACACTTTTGTGGATCTATCACATTTAAAATTATCGTATGCCATACTAATAGTGCCGATACTGTAATTTTAGCAAATCGTGTGCCATTATTATTTACATAATTTTGGCTAAGTTTCGCGATAACTTCAAAGATGCAAATGCAAACTTATACAAGGTATCCGATAAGTATATGGCATACTTTCGTGAGTGTACAGGGGAGGTCAAAATAACACTAGTTTGTCATAAATATTGTTTTCCTAAAGTGCCCCTTAACGGAGATACAGAGCCCCTAAGGGGCACCCAGCGATTTGCCTTTTCGGCTCTAACTTTTGAACCGACCTGTATAATTTAATAAAATTAAAATATTTTATGTAGGTCATAAAGGCTCAAAAAACCATACTACAGTAGATGTTTTACACTGTCTGGAAAATGTTGACAGGTGTCATTTTATAGAGGTGAAAACTGAATACTTTGGTCATTCCTCTTTAGCAAAGATACTCTACATTTGTTCCGATAAAATTGACCGTTTTCAAAAAAAAAAGGTTTTGTATAACACGTCATTGAATTAATACATCAGTACTGCAATAAAACTCCAGTAGTTTTTTATGACGTTAAAAATGTGTTATTGACAATACTTACTTGTCAAAATTGTCGGATTGATTGAGTACATAAGACTAAAATGGAACATTATTCCTACAGCGAATATGCTGACATGCAACTAATTTATGGACAAGCACAAAAGTTCTTCGGTGCGGTAAACGTCGATTTGGAATTGTATCAGAATAAATTCTTCTTGTCTGAACATCCTTGCAGAGTGCTTGTCCATAAGTTAGATGCATATCAGCATTAATGTGATGTAGTAATAACAAATTTTATTATTTTAATATGTATTATTAGTTATTGTGTTATTCGATTAGTTAATAAACTTGATAATTAAATAAATTTCGAGACAATGTTTCAACGTGTTATACAAAAACTTTTTTTTCGAAAACGGTAAATTTTATCGAAACAAATGTACCTATTTTAAAGAGGAATGACCAAAGTATTTAAAAATTCAGTTTTCACCTCTATAAAATGACACCTGTCAAAATTTTGGCCCAACGAGTATGGTGGCAAGTCCGTTCCTGACTTCCCTGACAGTGCAAAACATCTACTTTAGTATGGTTTTATGTATTTTTATGACCTACAAAAAATATTAAAATTTCATTAAAATATAGAGGTCGGTTCAAAAGTATACCGAAAAGATACCCGCTGGATACCCCTTAAAGGCTTTGTATCTCCGTTAAGGGGCACTTTTTGAAAAAAAATTATGACAAACTAGTATTATTTTGATCTCTCCCATACACTCACGAAATTATGCCATATACTTACCGGATTCCCTGTATACAGGGTATGCACGACAAGGACATTTAATTCGAGTAAGTTTTTTGGTTTCCTTATTATCTAATAAATTTGGTTATGCATACTTATCGTCTACATCGAAGCTACATGTTTGTCAATCAAAAATTTTGGTCTGTGGGCAATATGCTATTGGCTATCTCAAACATGTATAACATACATGTATGTTAAGTCTGTGGCCAGCTTAGAGGGACATCTTATCTGAACCTTTAGGAAAAATAAGTTTATCAACTGGAAACAAGTTAATATAGCAATAGCTGCTGTTACCAGTGGCGTTCGTGACTTTTTAAACTAATGAAGCAAGCAGACTGACTGTTATAAATACAAACTACAGAATTACATTTTTTTAATTTTTTTCTTAATAATTATTTATAGGTAAATCAGAAAATATAAATACAAGATTATTTGAAGAGTTTTTTTTTAATTATTTGACGATTTTCGTCCCGCTGACCGCTCAGATTTCCGCCGAACACTAAGGGTTTACCGCTCATAATCCAGTCACGCTGGATTTAGGGCGGAGATCAGGAAATCTGGGCAGGAGGAAGTTCACTGATTGGGGTTGCTTCCGAGCAGAAATGCAAAGAAGCACCACGCTACCAGTTATTGAAGCCACCCAAGACCTGGCGGCAGCAGTCCTTTCCCTCGAGACAGACATTAAAAGCGCCCTGATATTAACAACGACTGAGACAATAGTTCCTCGACTTACTAATCCCAGGGGTATACTCCCCGACGACATTAAACAACTCATACGTGACAGACGACGACAAAAACAACTTGCGGCACCCACACGCCTCCACCGGCACAGACATGACTTAAACGTACTTAACAGACGGGTGAAGGCGGTTCTGAGCGAGCTGGCCCAGGAAAGATGGGTTAGACACTTGGAGTCGCTCGATCCACAAGACAACAGCCTCTGGAAAGTGCAGATGGTACTGCGTTTGCCCGCCCACTGCAGAATTCCTCCAATCCACGGACCAGGAAAAGGCCGAGGCTTTTGCCGACAGTCTCGAACTTCAGTGTAGACTACGTCAGCTGCCTGACGAGGACGAGGAGTTCGAACGGGCGGTCATCACTCTAAAACGACTACCACGTAAAGGCGTCGCGGCCTTACTCAACATAGCCAACGCTATCCTTAGACTTAGGCATTTCTCCGCTAACTGTAAAACAGCGAACGTTATCCTTATTCCCAAACCCAATAAAGACCATACCATCCCTTCCAACTACCGGCCCATTAGTCTACTCACGGCTGTGAGCAAAGTTGTAGAAAAAATCATCCTTTCCCATCTCAAACCCCACTCCGAGGAACTGCGAGTCATTCCTGACGAGCAGTTCGCCTTCCGTCCTGGTCACTCCACCGAATTCCAAATCCTTCAACTAAAAGAGCACATTACGGCGGCCTTCAACAGGAGACAGTTCACTGAAGCTGTGTTCTTGGATGTCACCTACTGATGAAAATGCTCACAAACCACTATCTCATATCCTTTACCAAACTAATAAAATCCTACCTCCATCATGGCAAATTCCGCATCCAAGTCCAAAACTCCTACTCCACCACCCGTCGTGCCTTGCGGGCGTACCGCAAGGCACGGTCCTCTACCCTCACCTTTACACCCTTTACAATAGTGACATACCTCACACTCCTAACACAAATACCTACCTATACGCCGACCACATGACAATAACTGCACAAAATACTAATCTACGACACACGATACGACTTTTACAAACCTCTTTAGACCAACTTGAAACCTGGTGCAACAGGTGGAAAGTCAAAATTAACCCAGACAAAGGCGCAGCCCTGCTCTTTACTAGACGCACGCTATCGCGAGACATACACCTTGACGAACTCACACTATCCCAGGAGCCCATCTCTTGGCGCGGGCGAGGATCACCAGGGCGAAGCTCTATCCCTTACGCAAGGGTGCAAACACCCTTAGTCTAAGGAATAAACGAACGCTTATCAAGGTGGTACCTCAAGCGCAGCTAACCTATGCCTCCACGGCGTGAGGCCATGCGGCCAAGACCCACGTCAAGTCATTATAAGCTGTGGAAAACATAACCTTACGCACGATCACCGCTGCGCCCTGGTACGTATAAAACACAGACATTTTAAGAGACCTAAAATACACAAACATAACACAGACAATACGAAACAGAGCACAAAAACGATTCTACGCGGCCGCGGCGCACGACAACCCCCTCTTCCCCCACTAAATCTTTTTTTAAATACAGCCACGACCAGAAACCAAGAAGAGACACTGACAATACAAAACCCTACTCTTACTATGATACCTTTACCCTTTACCTGTAGCTACAAAGCCACACCCTATAAAAAAAAACCATTCCCAGGGCGCGAATGGTTCTCCACTCGCACCCGCGACGACGACCACCCCCTGAGGGGTCAGACTCAGCCGAAGAAGAACAAACCTGCTGACAGAAGAGCGCCAGAAGAGGCCCCCCTGCCGGCAGGGATCATGCCAGGACAAGATTAGGTCCCACAAAGCGCCTACACCGGCCACGTTTGTGGTCGGGGTAGACGATGGATGGCGCCCACCTTCACGAGGCTGTCCAGGTCTACAGCGATGAGGCAGGACAAAGAGGGATAGGCCACCAACACCGCCAAAAATATCGGCGCGCGCGCCGCCGTTAATGCTGTTGTTGGTGCAACATTTACATGTTTACAGTAATTATAGATATACATAGGAATTACATAGCCAATATATTATAATGCAGGTGAGATGTAATTAAGATACAGAGATATAAGTATCATTTATAGTACCATTTATAAATATATTCTAATGTTACTGCATGTAATAGATTGATTGGATAATTAAAGTAAGCAGTTAGTGGTTCTATTTGTTTCTTATTACTTTAAATTTTTTACTGAGGCAGTGTTTCATCTGCCTCATAGCTATTACAAAAACTTTATTGTGACTAATACTAAAATGGACATGAATTAAAAATATAGAAAAGAGCAAAAAGAGACCATCAGTCTAAAAAGATAAGAGAAGTATCGTATTTAATTAATCAATCAATCAAGTGCCTCAAGAATTCCTCTTCTTTTTGCTCTTCCTCGTTTTAACAGCCATATCATAAATCTTCCCTAATTCATTGATTAAAATCTTAATCCAGAAATAGTTTTATTACCTAATAATTTATTTAAGTTCAAAAATTGAAAATCGTATTATGATATAAAAGTTAGGTATAATACATTTGATTCATTAACACACTTTATATCTGCTCGTAGACATATCTAATTTTTATAGAAGTTCAGAATTCCTATCATTTTACCTTCTTGTCGTACATTACATTTAAGTTCAAGATATGCATTATATATAGCATTTACTGATAAAGATATGGCAATATGTATAAATAGTCATACCGTTATTGTTAGCAGCCACAGCAAAAATGACATTGTTTGCTAGTATTTGTGTTTTCGGTGTTCTTTGCATATTGAATGTATACTCGCAAGCACCAGAGGGCAGGGTAAGTTGTTTTATTTAAAATCGTATAAACTTAGTAGCCAAATTAAAGTTACAATGTCTAACAAACATGTCTTCAGAAAGAAAAACTGTCAAAATCTAACATCCAATTAAGATAAAGTATATATAGGTACGTACATATCCATTGCATCAACTAATAGTTTTGTAGAATTTGTTCCTCGCAATGCTTTTTCCCATATATGGATAAGATCTTAGATTTATTTGTCCAATATAAGAAAAGGCAATACAGCCACACTCTCTTTTCCGAAAGGCCGGTGTACACTTATTGTAAATAAAGCTTTCCAGTCCTAATTAGTACCATATTTTGTTACACAATTATTGATACAACTTAATCATTTATACATCCTGAAATATTTATTAATGGGGAACTGATTCATTCCTTTAAAAACAGTAAACGTGTTAAGTTAGAAACTTTTATGTTGTCGCCACTGTACATACTGTTCCGGAAGCTACACCTACATTTTTGGTTTCTTAATTTTGTTTTACAGAATATATCAGGCTATATTATATTTGTTTCTCGACACGTTCTCGAGATCGGAAAAACTTCTAGAACACTAAACACCTATACAGGGGGTTTCTAAATAAATGCTAAATATTTTAGGGGGTGGTTGTCGAAGTTATTTTGTGAAAAAAAGTTCATATAAACGTAGAGTGCTTAAATTTTAATTTTTTATTTATTTTTATTAATTATTTCAAAGAGTTTTAAAGATATTGACTCGAAATTTGAAACACACTTAGAAGGAACAAATGTGCATTTTTTGGGGTGATCCGAATATTTCTAATTTACCAGTGACTTTTGTGCGAGAATGCCAAAAACTTTTTTATTAAAAAAAAATTGTACGCCACTGACTTCCCATTTTGATGAAAATAGGGACAACCTTTCGCAAAACCAACTACCAGAGCAATGTGTATATTAAATAAGCAGGGACATATGACATTAAAAGAGCAAGCATGTCATCGAAGAACACAATGGTTGGCATACAATTTTTTCTTCAATTTTTTTTCGTAGGAAGCACTGTTTTTCAGGAAAAAATAAAACATATTTTATGGCAAGTTCTGTATTTTTAATTTCTATTGATACATTATCTAGTTAGTAGGTGGCTGTCAATATTTCTAAATAAAATATAACCATCTCGTCAAAATGTAAAATTAGCATTTTTTCATTATTTGTCTGAATTAATGTCAATAAGTGAATAATTTTTGTATCTTCAAAAAATAAATTAAACTGTTGCAAATGGTATCTATACCATTTGCAACAGTTTGATGAAAATAGGGACAACCTTTCGCAAAACCAACTACAAGAGCAATGTGTATATTAAATAAGCAGGGACATGTGACATTAAAAGAGCAAGCATGTTATCGAGGAACACAATGGTTGGCATACAATTTTTTAAAACCAAGATTCTCATGAAAGAGAATATTCTGGCCCAGACTATTAAAAATACATAAAAATCCAGAAGAATCTAAATAATTTCAACTAAGATGTAGGACTAGAACTACCTGCGATAATCCGTAACAAGTTGGAAAACTGGAATGGATCATGCACCAAAACGTCATAAACTAACTCACACGTCGAATACTAATACCGAACAGAGAACTTACTATTCAGTTTCAAAATGACAAGAAATTTAAACCAACAAAGTGGCATTCACTCCGAAAATTGTCCAATTGTGCGCTGTTCATTATTAGTTGTATTCGTTAACCATTACATTCAACGTAACAACTATATGTGAACAAATTAAGATTTTAATATCATACATTATAAAATATCTGTAGCCTAGATTTTACATAAAACTTTCAATTTAATCCAATCGAATATAAGTCTATGAATGTCTCAATATTTATTAATGCAATTAAACTATTAATTTTCCCTTTCATTATGTGTACTTAGAATGAGAATTTTCCTTTGGTCCAAATAGAAGATGGATCAGTTCGTGGAAGACGATTGAGAACCGTCGGAGAAAAAATGGTCTACTATGCCTTCCAAGGCATACCATACGCTGAACCTCCAATAGGAGATCGAAGATTTAGAGTAAGTCTTACTAGCCCATTAACGCCCAAGATAAAACATTTTTGAATACTTCAAAAGTATTTTGTAAAGTTAGTTAAAATGTTTTCCAGTAACTAAAAATTTTGTTTTAGATGGTTTGTAGGAAAAATCATTATAAGTTTGTTTAATATTTTTAATTATACTCCAACTCCAATCTTAAAAATATTTATAACAATACGATACCAAAAATCTATGCCTATAAAAAAACTATTTTTGGTAATCACTACTGCTACAGTACTGCAATTGCACTATGAAATTCTAGGGAAGTTACAACCTCACGATAACGTATGTATCACTATAAGATCTAAGCATTTATAAATACCATATCCAAATTCATATAAACATAGGCCAGTATCATTTTACTCCACGTATCTGGATTCTATATTTTCCAACAAGCCAGTCATGATGATTGACCTATTATAATTTTGAATCACTCTTGGTTGAGGTACTTTAATGTAACTCCGCATGACGTTTCTAACGCGTAAATATAGCTAAAGGTTTTATTTTATCTTAATTTGTTGTAACTATTACACATTTGTTGCCATTTGATCGTATCATGAGAATATCGAACGTATCATACCCATAATCAAAGGAACTGCGAGATTCCCTGATCAATTCCTTTGCTGATTTCAGATGATATTGATCTGTCCTATCTTTACGTACGGTTAATGTTCAACTAAATGGTAAAACTATGTATGCTTCCACCATTCTCTGGCTATTACATCAGCTTATTTTGGATCAATTATGCACCCTGATATTTTAGCAATCTTTATTTTATTATTGATAGATTCTTCCATATATCCTTCTACGACCGTTGCAAATTTCCATCCTCCATGTCAGAGTGTTGTAGATTCGAATATAAAACAATTTTTTAATGTATTTTTGACAAAATGTTTATTCCAACGCATTGTGTCGTACAGTTGCCATTTTTATAATATACTAGAAATCTTTTGTGGATGGTGTTTTTTGGTGGATGGCATGTATTTTTTCTATAATTCTACAGGAATGATTGGAAATCCTTCCTACATTATGTAAAACTACGAGACTTATTGTATTATTAGTCAGTTCATTACATCTGCAAGCTTTGGCAATTCCCATAATCAAAGATGTTTTCATGAGCAAAAATTCACCATCAGATGCTACATTTTTTTGCCTTGGTCTTGAAAAAGCTTATAAATTTAAAAAAATTAGAGACATCAATGTTTTTGTAAATTTGGAGAGTTGACTTAAGCATTGAATATTTGGTTCATAATGGTGATGCAACAAATTGTGTAGGTCAATAAAGTAAGCAAGCCAAACACTTTCACCCAGTCTTAAAACGCCTTGAATTCCTTATCGTAAAGATGCCACGACATATTTCCGATAAAATTTACAATGTTGTCGCCTCTGTAATATCAATAAATTCTTGTGTAAGTTCTACCTGATACATTCTTGGTTAAAGACTGATTTTTCGTATTAAGAATTCACTATTTATCGTCAGGAAATAACTAAATGACGTCTGAATGACAGTCTCAAGGTATTACTTTGTGGCGACAGTATTGTTTATTATTATTAAAAAAACGCACCTTCGTGTTCCATAATAACATAAAAGTACCTTGATAATTTCTAAATTCGCAACAATGACAATCTAACATTCTTTTGAGATAACATAGTTCTGCTGTTGCATAAAATTTTGTATAGTACTCATGGTATGTTATGTTATGTTATATAAAATAAAAAATCATCATTTCCAAGCGTGACTTATATGCGGGGTGTTTAAATGGTTAAAAATCTATGGTTTCTTGTTATATAAATAAGGGGTCTTAAGACAGCGTGTCAAAAATTAAAAAAAAAAACAGGTTTTTATGTTTAATTTCTAAACCGCTTGAGATAATTTGACCCAATTCGGTGTGCGTATGGCATTAGGCATCATCTATCATTATTTGCCAAAAAATATACTTATAGCACGGTGTATAATATTACAAATAAAATAGATCATCATATGCGCCTTGTATTATCTTCACTTTTTGTTTCTTTATAGATAAATAGATAAATTTATTTGAGTACTTTTTGTATAAGGTACAATTGTAGCAAGTCAGATACACACAGGAAACATGAAAATACATAGACTAATTAATTAAAAGAATGACAAAGTGGTACATATATAAAAATAAAATGAAAATAGGTAAGAACGGCAGAGCAGTACAACATAGAACTGGACAAAAAAATACTAACTATAGGAAGACTAAGAGCCTTTTCACACGGGCCACCGTGCAGCGCCTCTCGGAAGCGCTGTTGAGTGGTCCGTTTTGACGAATCATTATTTTATATAGACTTATTCACACGGGCGCGCCACAGAATTAGCAGCGCCACGGTGGCGCGTAGTCGCCGACTCCTGCCGAAACGTTAACCATAAATTAGTAGCTCCCAGAGAGCCACCATAAAATTGCCCCAGAGAGTAACACCATAGCAAATATGAGAGTAGAAAAAAAAAGTATATTTTTACAAGAGAACTTTGACTGAAATTAGATTTTAATTTACGAATAATGTATAAATAACATGACAGTTTCTTCCTCAAAGAAGTAACGTAATTTAAACAATCATCAATAGTTAAACCCAACAATTCAACTACAGACCCATTATAAATGTTAAAATCGGTGAAAAATGTATACGTTGGGTTTTATCGAAATTTAATCTCAGATTATTATTTACAAACCACCCGTTGGCCTTATTTTCCATTTCATTAACGTTAGATTGTAAAGAGATTACATTTTTTAATACTGCATATTAATGACGTATCATCAGCATAGAGAATACATTTTTTAGGAGCGAAATAAAGCGGACAGTTGTTCATATAGATTATAAAGAGTAGGGGCCCCAAAACAGAACCTTGAGGTACCCCACTCTCCACAACGGCCAAATCAGATACATCACTTTTCAGAGCCACACACTCATTCTAGAAGCAAGGTAGGATCTAAAGGGATTCAATTGCGTCTCTCTAATGCCATACCTAATAAGTTTTTCAATGAGAAGGTCATGAGAAATGCAATCGAAGACCTTAGTAAGGTCGCAAAGTGTAAGCCCAACAAATTCGCCCTTCTCCAGACCTTCAACTACATAACCAACGACTCTGGAAATGGCATGCACTGTTGAAACACCTCCTCTAAAACCGAATTTACAATTGCTTAACAAGTTGTTGGAAGCAAAATAGCTTATCAAACATTTTTTAATTATTATTTCAAATATCTTCCCAAAAAATAGTACTACCGAGATAGGACGATAATTGTTGGGGGAGTTTACATCACCTTTTTTAAAAATATGGACAACCTTCGTGATTTTAAAAATTTCAGGAAATAAACAAACTACTGCTTGTGCTTGTATTCTCTCCATCCCCCCCTCCAAATGTGTGGTGTGATCTCCAAATCTGGGGGGAAAGAAATGCGAGAAATGCAGAAAGTGCGAATAAATGATGGTAAATTTAAATAACACGCTGAAGTGATAAGACGATATTATGTATGTAAACATGATGTGGCAACGATGTTTCCTCCGGCATTCGATTGTCGTATGGCTGCGCCATCAGAAAGTTTGTAACGTACCAGTAGCGTCGTGTTACCGAATTTTATAGGGTGATTTGTTTGATTTTTTAAAGGTCGAGTAAATAATTTTTTTCGATTTTCTGTCTTTATTAGGCCGAATACGTGGTTAAAGTTAATGGCATTATGACTGACTCACCCTGTATATTGTCCTCCAAAAAAAATATATCAAACTATAATTATATAAATTAATATTCGATAAGTAATTTTCATTAACACACCAATGTTCACTAAAACAGACAATATCATAACAATTTTTGTTTAAGAATAAATTTAATTGATCGACTTTGTTAGAGACACTTTGGCATTGACGTGAAATATACTTAAACCACTTCTCGCAGCAGATCCCTGACAACTAGTAAGTAGAAGGTTTCAGCTCCGATTGTTAGACATCCAGCGATTGTGAAAAAACTTGTTAATATGCGTGCCAGCAGCCCAACCATTACGATTAAGAAAAGTCTCAACGTTTTCCTCATAAACGCCTAATTTAAATGAGGAGTACTCCTCTGGATGTTTCGAGTCCAACTGAAGACAAGTTACTTCAGGAAACTTGAGCTCTAGATTTGCTTAATAAGAGTGCTGTTAGAAGCACTGCAGGCGCTTACATTTTTTTATATTTCAAACACCTTGTATAACATAACATACTTGTACCATAACTAACTATTTTATTATGATCTACAGATAGTTCAGTTATTAATGGGTTAAGAACCCCTTTACTTAAACTTTTCTTAAATTTTTAGCCACCAGAAAAGAAATCAGCTTGGAAAGGTGTACTGAACGCAACTCAAGACAAAAGTCAGTGTCTACAAGGTGGAAGTCCTCCTCAAGGATCAGAAGACTGCTTGTATATCAACGTTTACACTCCTAATGTAAGTTTCTTTAAATATTTACATAAACTTCATCAATGTTAAGGCAAAGTTGCCAGCTATTGCATTAATTAAACAAACCATAAGTTTACCAGATACAAACTAGCACCATCAGTACATTCATCAATAGTGATTAAAGTTTGTTTTGCCCTAATGAAATGGCAACACCAACATGTTCCATCTATTACGTTGCCATAATCCTAATTTAATAAAAGAGAACTTCCTGGCATGTAAACTGTACAACTCGATAGCAAATATTAAACGTCAAATGCTAGTTCGGTGTTGCATCCAGTGGCAATCAGAGTTTGTTCGTTGGCTGGAAACAATATTGCAGGAAATAACAAATGAAACGCGTCGTACTATCGTGATTGATTATTTTTAAACACAACTGTTGCTGGTGCAATTAAACTTTTTCCTATGTTTCCACGCTTTGATTGATTTATTAGTAAAAACTGAATGCATATCTATATTTTTTAAATTCATGCAGGGTATATGGCAAAACAAAAATGTGCAGTGAACATGCAGTAAGAAATTAACTTTTCTTTAGATTGAATAAAGTATTTTCTAAAGTAAAGCATTGAGTAATCAATAAAAACTAACAAGAAAACGAATGAAATGTATATATATTTTTTAAATATGAATATAATAATAATAATAATAATAATAATAATAATAATAATAATAATAATAATAATAATAATAATAATAATAATAATAATAATAATAATAATAATAATAATAATAATAATAATAATAATAATAATAATAATAATAATAATAATAATATATGTCTTTTTATTTTTCGCAATACATATTACAAATTACAAAATTTTTTATAAAAGGAGGCGGCGTTCAACCAAGCTGCTCTTCCACGCAACCCCCTTTCCTAACTAAATAATTCACTAGACATAAATGGACAACTATACTAAAAAAAAATAAAAATAAAAAATTACAATTTACTCAAACTAATCATATATTTCTACGTGTGTACAGAAATTCTTTGATATGCTTCTTTAAGCCATACAAACTAGTAGTTGTTTGAAGTTTATAGTCTGGGTTATTATAAATTACAGTTGCATTATACGAAAAAGATTTCTTAAATTTAGCAGTACAATGTTTAGGGATACAGAACATATTACGAAAACGAGTTTCACAATTGTGTATATCTGCTCCTCTAATAAGTTTCTCAAATAAGTAAACCGGCCATTTTTCTTTGCAGATTTTAAATAAAAGACAGGCCATACGCAAATTAAATCTCTCGTCCAATGATAACCATTTACTTTGATATAATGAATCGGTAATATGATCATATTTACGCAGACCATAACAGAATCTTAAACAGCTGTTCAGTATTCTTTGCAATGTCTGTTGGTCTCTTTTTAACAAGGCAGGCCAATAGACTTCAATACAGTATGCTAAACTGGACAGTATCAGCGTATCACATAATTTAAGCTTAACAGTAGTAGAAAGATAATCTTTATGCATATATAACAATTTTAACTTATAATATGATTTTTTAACCAAGGAACTGACATGCTCTGTATACTTCAGTTCATCATCCAATATTAAGCCAAGATTTCTACAAGATTTGCTTACGGCTAAAACTTTGTTATTTAAAATTATTTTAAATTGAGGATTATTAAGTATATTATTTTTATTTTTATTATTACCAAACAACAACATTTGAGTTTTACTTTCATTTAAAACTAATTTATGTGCCCTAGATACCATTACAATTTGTTTTAAATTCTCATTAATTAGATTACTCGTCTCCTTAACATTCATTTGTGAAAAATTAAAATAAATTTGTGTGTCATCGGCATATTGATGAATAAAACCGGTTGTTAGATAACTATAAAAATCAGCAGTATAAATAGAAAACAATAATGGACCAAGAACACTTCCTTGCGGGACACCAACTATATTAACGGTATAATCTGACACAGAACTATTAACAATTACCTTTTGCCTTCTATTTAATAAATAACTTTTGATAAACAATGCCACTGAATCATCAAAACCAAAATATTGAAGTTTTTTAAATAGGATATCATGCCGAAGAGTATCAAATGCTTTGGAGTAATCTAGTAATATCAAAAGAGTATTTTCATGTTTATCAGTTGCCCTAAATATGTCATCAGTAACTTTAAGTAAAGCTGTTGTTGTACTATATTCATTACGAAAACCAGATTGTGTAATTGGTAAAATTGAATATTTGGACAGAAATTGGTTAATTTGTTCAACTACTACCTTTTCAAGTATTTTTGAGACTGTGGTAATATACTTATTGGTCTATAATGTGATAACTCGGTAGGACTAGAATTTTTAGGGATAGGTATAACATTAGCATCTTTCCACTGCCTCGGGTAAGTATTTAGAGATAAGCATTTGTTAATAATGAATTTTAAATATTCACTCAAAGTAGGAAGGACTAGAGTTAACATTTTTAAGTCTATTCCATCTGCCCCTTTTGCATTGGACTTAATACTGCGCACAATCTTTTCAACTTTTTCAATACTAATACTAGAAAATTTCATTTGGCTATCAATAACGGAATATTTGCCATTATATTTCTCAAGTAAAATATTATCTTCATCTTCACCAGACACACAAGGTATATTATCTATGAAAAAAGAGTTAAAATCATTTGCATCAAATCCTACACTTTTTGTTGTATTATTTTTTGATGTTATATTTAAATAATTAATAGCTTTCCAAAATTCTTTAGGTTCTATTTTAGACTTTTGCTGTAAAAATACTTTTTTCTCTTGTTTCACTGAAATATTTACTAAATTTCTGAGCTCCTTGTAATAGTTCCATGAAGCATCAGTCCTATTTTTTTTATATTTAACATATGCCTTATCTCTGATTTTCATCATCAATTTAAGATTTGGTGTTAACCAAGGATCAGGTGGTTTAGAAATTCTAGCAGTCTTTTTGGGTGCATGATTATCGAAAATTTCATTTAAATTGTTATTCCAAAATTCTACCATATCATCTATCGATTCAATATAATAAATATTCGACCAGTTTATTAGCTGTAGATCAGCGATAAATGTATTATAATCAAATTTGGAATAATCTCTATACGTACAAAATGTCTGTGATTGCTTACTTTTTTCTATATTAACAGCACAGTCTACCAGTGAATGATCTGAAATTCCTTCCATATTGATAACATTAACACTATTTATTAAACTTAAATCAGTTATAGCTATAATGTCAATTAAAGTTCTTGAATTATTTGTAATTCTTGTAGGCTTTGAAATTAATTGATTTAAAGAATATTTTTTAAAGAAACTGAGCAGCTGCTTAGCACTATTATTTTCCGGATTCAATAGATCTACATTCAAATCTCCCCCAAAAAGAACAACATCGAAATCAGGTAGGAAACTAGTTAATGTATCTTCTAACGTGTTCAAGCCGTGAGATTTGATTTCGGTGGTCTATACAGTGTTCCTAAACACAATTTCTTACCTGAAATATTAACGCTAATCCAGAGCTGTTCCAAAGCAGAGACATTCGACGGGGGTGTTTCTAATATACTAAATTTAAGAGAATCACATAAAAAGCCACACCCCCTCCCCTTCCTTCTCTATCTTTGCGAATTAACTCGTAATTATCAATACAAAAGTAATCATTTGGTAGTGATGAATTTAACCAACTTTTAGACAACCCTATTACACTATAATCCTCCTTAACCACTATATCTGCAAGCATATCAAACCCTGTACACAAAGATCCTGCATTAAAGTGAGAAAAAGTAAACATTTTATTTAGTATAAAAATTCACTAAAGATAACACTACTATGTAGAAACAAAAAAGAAGAAAAAACAAAAAAAGAATATAAAGAACATAAAAAACTCCAGATTAACTATCTATACTAAGTATACTTTTTACAGCAGTAGAAAATAATGAACAAATTCATATACCACTGTGATGAAGCAGTTCACAGGTCCTCTTCTGATCGAAGCAAACACGTTTGCTTATTAAGTTTTACATAAACTTTTCCATTTAAAGACCATGCATTAGTTCTTCCATGTTTCTTCTTCGCTAATTGCAAAAGATTATAACGACGCTTGGTCAACTCTTCATAAATAGAAATACCAGAATTTTTTAATAATTTTCTTGCATTAACAATTTCCTTACATTTTAAATTGGTTACAAAATTGATTAATATTGGTCTGGGTTTTCTAGAGTTATTGATATTACCAACTCGATACAGATAATTTATGTCATTATGGGAACAGGATACGTTTAACTTGTTATTTATAAATGACGTAATTAGGTCCAGGATATTCTCTTGGCCCTGCTCCTCCAATCCATTAAAGCGGAGACTATTTTTTAAGCTGAGCTGATTTAAGTTATCATAATTGATGTCTAGTGATGCAATTGCGTCTTTATTGGTGTTTGATCCCAAACTATGTTTTGTATAACAATCATAAATGTATTATATATACCCTTCTGTGAACTCTTAAGTATAAGGTGTTGCCTAACATTTTTTGCTTTAAATCATGTGTCAGTGCAGTGCTCCAGTGACGTATGTGGACTTACTGTTCTGAACTTGCCCTTGCCCTTGGCAATCAGTGCCGAACTATCCGTTGAAGAGCGTACATGCTCTCTAGCTATGTAGTAAGTTAGTTAAGATTTTGTTTTATTGTGCAAGTGCATAGAAATAAAGTTCTGTTCACTCTACAAACGCAATAATTTATCTATAGAAGTGCACACCAGATCCTGAACCAGTACCTTATCAACCACGAGTATTTTGTGAGCAGTACGAGTTTGCAACAATTGGAGCTGACCAACTTATTCAGATTTGTAAGAGTACTGCTCACCTCATCAAGTTTAGACGAAAACTTAGCAAATTTTTCTTCTAGTTGCGTAGAAAATTTACAACACACTTTGTTGATTAAGTCCTCAATATTTGCATCACTTGGCTTATTTTCATAGGAAACTGTAGCCATTGCACTGCGTGTAGCTTTCATTATGATAATAATTTATTGAACTGGTAGAACTATAAATCACAGATGCAACTCTTATTTTAGGTTTCTATTGCACATAAGTATATTATAAGTAGAATCTTAGTAAAAAACCAAGCACTATAACTATTTATATAGCCAGTGGTAAAAAAACAAGCATTAATTTACAGAAACTACTGCGAAACTAAATAATTTTCACTGGAGCTCTTTAAGAACGTGCTACTCCAAATACGTCGCCATTACAATATGAATATAAGAAGTATACAAAAGAATATTGATGAGTTTTTTTGTTCTACTTGAAGCATTAAATTTTTCCTTTAGTATTATAGTTCTAACTGAAACCTGGCATATAGAAAATGTTGATCTGTATAATTTGAAAAACTATACATTATTTTATAACAATAGTAGAATAAATCGTAATGATGGGGTTATTATATATGTAAAGGATAACCTAACGGCGTCTGTAAAGCACCTAAAGTTAACCGAAGTTACTGTGTCAAAAATAAATTTCAATTTAAAAACTAAATCTTATAATATATTTGCTATCTATAGATCACCTGAATCCAATGTTTCTAGTTTTATAAATGACTTGGACGATTACTTAAAAATTAATAGTACAGCCGACATAAATATTTTAACTGGAGATATTAATATTAATATAAAGCAAAACGATATTAGTTCAACTACATATTTAAACGTTTTAAATTCACACGGTTTTGTATCATACATCAATTTTAATATTAGAGTTACCGTTGATAGTGAGAGCTGTCTAGACCACATATTCGTTAAAAAACGATCTGACTTTATAAGACTGGAACATTTTACAGGAATTGTTTATGAGTCAGCTATAACAGATCACTATTATAAATACTGTCTTAATATTTCATGAACGTACCTGGTCTGAGGTCGTCAAAAAGCGAAAATGGATTGTATAAAATTAAATGCTGGCTAGATTACAATTTGTTGAGTCTCAATTATACAAAAACGAAATTTATTTCTTTTACAAATAGCTCTAAAAGTCAGCCTCACATTGATAAATTGACATTTCACTCCAGATGTAATTTAATAAATTGTAGTTGCACGAATCAGATAAATAATACATCTGAAATAAAGTATTTGGGTATAATATTTAATGAAACCTTAAAATGGAATAGGCATGCAGATTATCTTAATGGGAAACTTAACAAACTCGTGTATGTTTTTTATAAATTACGAAGTATTCTACCATATCACATATTAATGATAGCTTATAAATCGTTAGTCCAGTCTATTCTTACATATGGAATTATTATATGGGGGGGAACTTACAGTGGGCAGCTAAATAATGTTAAAATTACACAAAAATGGTTTCTCAAAATCACACTCGGCTTTTTCTGGAAACAAATGTATTTGGGATGAAAGAGTTATACATTTTTACTGCTGCAAAGTTCCTGTATAGGAATAAAAATATCAAAAAGGTTATAAATCATTCATATACAACTAGACAAAGAACTCGTCAAAATCTTAAGTGCCTCATCCTACCTCTACCTTATATAAGAATTTCATTAATTTTACAGGTCCAAAGATATATAATATTATTCCAGTTCAAATAAGAAATATACATAACTATAAATTATTTTCAAAAAAAATATGTGTGTTTATTAAGGAAAATTTTAATTTATTTCAATGTGTATAAAAGTCACAATTCGAAACCAATATTTTCATATAAATCACTCACCTTTTATGTTTTTGCTTTAGATTTTTTGTTTAGTTTAGCCTTGATTATTTTTTGTATTGTATAAATTAATATTTTGAAACCTTGGTAATACTTTATTGTCTACTGTACACAATGATTTGCACGATACGATTTCTTGTGAAATCAGGTGCATAGCAAATGTTGTAAACAAAAAAAATTTTGTAATTGCATTGTAAATTGTAATTATTGTTTCAATAAAATTCAAATTCAAATTTTAATAAATCAGCATTATTGTACAAATAAAAATTATATTAATATAGAGGGTGTGGCGGCTTAAATGTAGAATATTAAAAACTTACATTCCTGACAGCAAATAAATAATAAATAAAGCCCGCACTTCCTTCTCAGATGACGTCATTATCAGGGGCGCACTTAGGACGTTAAGTTAATGTTTGTAGAATATTATTTTATCACATTGTCTATGTCATAATAATTTTAAAGACCTTATTGCTTCTAATGTGAAAACCAATAAAATAATATAAGAAAATCTGTATTTTGCATAAAAAAGTACATTCTGTTTATTATTTTTTCGCAGTTGGCGTCTTTAAAACAGGTTCTACATTATCTTGAGCAGCACGAAAATATTTAGGTACATTTTTTTAATTAAAATTGAAAAAAATGTAATAAATGCAAAAGATAAGGGCAACATGTAGTATATTGCATGAAAGACGAAAAAACAGGCAATTTTTTGTGGCCATAGCCTGCTTCAATAAAAAAAAATTTTATCCGCCTGGAGGGCGCAGCGAACCACATACGATATTTCAAAAATCTGTTTATATCAGGTGGAAGGTATCAATTTTACAATAAAAATTTATTGCCAATAAGTTTTCTCTATCTCTTAAAATAAAAAAGTTAGGCAGCCTTAAAATTTGGGCACTTTACAGGTTTTTTTGTTATTACTCATAATGTTGGCCATGGATCTCAAATTTGTTTTTACGAGCATAAAGGCCTCCAAAAATGCAACAAAAAATAATTAAAGATTTTTGACGTGTCTCGCATATGAAGCGAGATACATGGGAGTGGCCCTCTTATGTGATACAGCCTGTATATGAAGTATACCGTCGTGACTTTATTGCAGTTAACAATAAGAGAGGTGGTGGTGTCCTATTAGCAATAAATAAGCAATATGAGTCCTGTTTCTTTGATGTAAGTGGTGCTGTTAATACATTCTCAGACATTAACTTTTTTTATTGATGTTATTGGTGTTAAACTGAAGTTGGGTGAGTTTTACTTTTATGTTTTTAATGTTTATGTGCCCCCAAATATTAGTTCTAATAATAATAATAATAATAATAATAATAATAATAATAATAATAATAATAATAATAATAATAATAATAGCTTTATTGCCCAACAGAGATCCATTTACAGGGCAAAACTTAAAAATACATTACATAACGTGCTCTAAATAATAACAGTAAATAAAAAAAATAAAATAAAATCTACACTTGGCCTAGAATACACACAAGAGAAAAATGGGTATGTGCTTAAAGATGTATAAAAATTATATATTATAATTCATTAGAATAGGTTCTTATTGCATTAACCAACAACGAGTTCAATGTACAATTGTGAATATCACACAAACAGCAGTATTTATTGAAATTTGTACACATAACATGAATAGGTGACTTCAGTAAAATATTAGTTCTAGGTTTGTTACATCTGAATGTTATATTAGATCTGGAATTATAACTTGGTACCAAAAATTTAATATCTCCAAGTATATCAGAACAATCAATTTGAGTATGTATTATTTTATAGAGAAAACTTAATGATGTACAAATTCTTCTTAATTCTAAGCTGCAGATGTTAAACCGGGAAAGTAAATAATTTATTCCTCTTTCAGGATATACTCCATCAATTCTATATGACAAATATTTCAAAAATTTTCTCTGTACCTTTTCGATACCAGATTTCTGATTATTATAAAATAGATACTAAATTAAAGTAGCATATTCCAGCTTAGAACGAACATATGAAAAGAAAAGTGTTTTTAAAGCATGAACATTGGTGAAATTATTGCAGTTTCTAACAATAAATCCATACAATTGCATAGCCTCACTTGATTTCATTGCTATGTGATCATCAAAAGTAAGCTTACATCAAAAACTACACCTAAATCTTTATGAGTGCTGCACCGAGATAATATATCACTGCCAATACTATAATCAAATTGAATTGGAGAAAGTTTCCTTGTATAACTGAGCACTTTACATTTTGATATATTTAGCAATAGTTTATTTTTAACACACCAATCTCTAATATTATCCAAATCATTCTGCAAATTTAAATAATCATCTATGTCATTAACAGTCAGAAATATCTTTAAATCATCCGCATAGAAAAGCTTACAACAACGTATTACATCACTTAAATCATTGATAAACAGAACATAATAGTGGTCCCAAGTTTGATCCCTGCGGAACTCCTGAAGTAGCAATATATTGAACAGAATTATAACCATTATATGACACATATTGTACTCTTTTCCTTAAATATGACCTAATAAAATTTAGCGTATTTGGATGAAAACCAAGACATTGCAATTTACTAATTAAAATTTGATGATCAATTTTATCGAAGGCCTTAGAAAAGTCTGTGTAAATTACATCTGCCTGGCCACCATTATCCATGGTATTTAAAACATATTGTGTAAATACTGCTAAATTTGTAACTGTAGACCTACTAGTAATGAAGCCATGTTGACTTTGTGAAATTTGATAGTGTACAGAAGAATAAATACGGTCATAAATTATGATTTCAAAGACTTTAGCAAAATTTGATAGAATCGATATTGGTCTATAATTTTCAATACAAGCTCTGTCACCATTTTTAAATATAGGACAAACCTTAGCTTCCTTCCATCGGTCGGGAAAATACCATGCTTCAAAGAAAGTTAAATAATGTACATAACGGCACAGCCAAAACTCCAGCACAATCTCTGATAATGAAAGATGGTACATTATCAACCCCCGAGGTCATTTTGTTCTTCAATCTTTTTATTGCTTTGAAAACGTCTTCTTCAGTTATATTTCCGATATCAATATTGGGAAAATTTTCAAAAGCATGAGTAAAGTTACCATTATCTGTCTGAGGTACTTGATAAGCACTTTTAAAAAACATACTGAACATATTAACAATTTCTTGAGGTTTATCATAATTTATGGATTCAAACGATACTCTGCCGGGAATCCTAGATGATCCCTTCTTGGAATGTAGATATGACCAAAAAAATTTAGGATTGCTAATAATTGATGACTGAACATTCTGTGTATAAACGTTGTAAGCATGACGGATTTGTTCTTTAATTAAAGACCGCAATCTTTTAAATTCATTCAAATAGCAGACATAATGTGTTCTTTTATATTTCTCAAGAAGCTTGGCTTTATTTTTTATATTTTTTATTATAGTGGAATCAAACCAGGGAGGGTACTTATGTTTATAGTTTATATATAAAGGAACATACCTATCAAAAATTTAATAAAGTTGTTTGTAAAACTCATCCAGCGCTAAATTAATATCATTTATACGTGTTAAATATGACCAATCAATTGCAAGTAACGAATTATACAAAGAAACAAAATTGGCTTTTCGAAAATTATATACCTTTTGATTTGAGTTTGGCAGAAATACAGCATTCTCAATGCTCACATTAGCAAACTCGAAAATTAAAGGTGGATGGTAAACATCTTCCTTCACTAAAGGAACATGATCACGAGTTACTTTACAATAAACATTACTGACAATTAAATCAAGTAAATATCCAAAATTATTATTAACATTATTGGACTGAGTGAGACTGAAGAAATTCATAAAATTACTAATACTACTAATGATTACGATATATTGTTTGAAGCATTTGGTTATTTATATCCTATTTACGGTTCTAGATTTTTGGTATTTGGCGATTTTAATATTCCAGATTATATTGAAGTAACGTCAAATACAGTTTACAGCCGAAGTGTTAGTTCCTTATTAAACTTTATAAATTATTTTTATATGAAGCAATATAATTATATTCTCAATAGTAACAACAGAGTGTTGGATTTGGTTATGTGTACTAAGCCTTTTGCTGTGTCTCGCGCTGTTGATGTTTTCTTGTCCGAGGATCTTCATCATCCTGCAGTTAATATTGTCCATACCTGATAACACAAGTAATAAGGTTCCAAAGATTTATTATTTAGAGTTCCCAGATTGAACTCTAGGAATTGTGATTTGTTTATGTTACCCTTTGCCCGTACAAATATGTTGTTTAAGCCGCCTTTGTATCAAATGCTGAACAATAGCAACAATATGGAGGGTTTCGACATTTGTTGCTACTGTTATGGTTGTTGCAATTTTTATTACATATTAAACGGTTGTCCTCTGTTTTGGCGGATGCTCCCTACATACTTAAAAGTGATAAGATTAAATTTCCTAATTTTTGAGAATGTTAATGCAGAAACTTTTCTTAAGGACTGAGAGAGAATTGCTTAGGTAAATTTTTAATAATAGCTGAATAAACCTACACACAAAGGTTTAATTAAAATCCACCACGCTTAAATTTGACTCTTCGCTTTTATAAAGTAGAAAAATTAATTTTTTTACTGTTTTAGAAAGGTATTTTAAGCTAATATAAATCAAATCTCCTACAATTCCTATCAATGGAGTCATATGTATGTTCTCTGATACCAAACATCTAGGTATGCTAATGAACAATTCCACAAACAAAGCTCTATTCAATAATTATCTAAAGAAAATAAACTAATTTACTAACCTTCTAATGAAACACTCTATAAATATCTAACTGAAGAAGCAATCCTAAAAATGCAGAAATAGGTCAGATCTCATCTATTGTGGTTGAATTTGTCGTGTTCCCACTGCCAAAAAAGTGAAGTTAGATTTTTATAGAGTGAGTAAATTAGATTATTTTCTTTAGATAATTATTGAATAGAGCTTTGTCTGTGGAATTGTTCATTAGCATACCTAGATGTTTGGTATCGGAGAACATCATTGATAGGAATTGTAGGAGATTTGATTTATATTAGCTTAAAATACCTTTCTAAAACAGTAAAAAAATGTTACAAAAGCTAATAATAAGGAATATATGGGTAGATATTGTGGGTGTAATTCAACGCAGGTTGGGGCTTTTGTCCACTAAGTAGTTAGTTTCACACAATATTATTAATACCTAAAAATATATAAAAAATTTTACATAAAAGGTGAACATTTTTCAAGTAGGTATTGTCATATTTAATTCATTAACAGGATGTCACTTTTTGTCATTGTCAATATTTAACTTCAAATAATTTTAATTTTTATAATAATTTTTATAGTTAGATATTTGATTCAACTTAAAGGAGACCACCTGAAGAAGCAATCCTAAAAATGCAGAAATAGGTCAGATCTCATCTATTGTGGTTGAATTTGTCATGTTCCCACTGCCAAAAAGTGAAGTTAGATATTTATAGAGTGTTTCATTAGAAGGTTAGTAAATTAGTTTATTTTCATATATTTTTAGGTATTAATAATATTGTGTGAAACTAACTACTCAGTGGACAAAAGCCCCAACCTGCGTTGAATTACACCCACAATATCTACCCATATATTCCTTATTATTAGCTTTTGTAACATTTTTTTACTGATAGGAATTGTAGGAGATTTGATTTATATTAGCTTAAAATACCTTTCTAAAACAGTAAAAAAAAATTAGTTTATTTTCTTTAGATAATTATTGAATAGAGCTTTGTTTGTGGAATTGTTCATTAGCATGCCTAGATGTTTGGTATCAGAGAACATACATATGACTTCATTGATAGGAATTGTAGGAGATTTGATTTATATTAGCTTAAAATACCTTTCTAAAACAGTAAAAAAATGTTACAAAAGCTAATAATAAGGAATATGTGGGTAGATATTGTGGGTGTAATTCAACGCAGGTTGGGGCTTTTGTCCACTGAGTAGTTAGTTTCACACAATATTATTAATATCTAAAAATATATAGAAAAATCATGTTTATCAAGTTCTAGGTAAGTAACTAAGCCACTTTGGATTTTATTGGTTAAATAATTTAAATAATCCATTCACTCCTAATAAAAAAAGTACAGAAATATTTGTTATAAAAAGGTTTGTTTTTCTTCTACACTTCAATAATTGTAGAAAAGTTAAAAGAATAATTATCACAAATATTATAACACTTGGTATATAGGTATGTTTGTTTCAATCGATTAAAAATTACGTATTCTATCAAATTCTAGAATTATTGTAACGACTTACAAGACACCTTGTATATTACTTCCATAACAGTCGTTGATGCTGGTGGTGACACCATTTCAATAAAGCGATGATTTGAAATTTACAACAGCCGTCAAAGACTACATTAACAAATTCAAAATATAGTTAACGTAGTCAATCAAATTTTGAAATTTAATCGAATAAAGTCAAAGCAACAATTTAATAAACATTATTCCATCAATAATTACCTATGTCACGCAACCAAAGGTTATTGTTACAAGTCAGCCAGAAGTGCCATAATTGAATTATAATAACCATTCAGATTATAACTGAATGAAGAATAATTCTAAAATATCCTTTTTTAAATTTTATTTTTTTTTGTATATCCCCATATGTCTAAAGTTTCGATAATATTAATTATAACTTAAAGTGTTTTGTATATTATCACTGGTCGTAAAAAATAATACCTACATGATACTCATATCATAATTCTCATTACTGTTGTCATAACAGCTATCAGTTAATGTTCGTTCATTGCATAATATGTAGCTGCAAGCAAGAAAACTGCCCGTCATGGCGTGGATCTACGGGGGAGGTTTCAATTTCGGCAATTCCAGTTACATAAGCTACGGTCCAGATTATCTCTTGGAGAAAGAAATTGTTTTCGTGTCATTCAACTACCGTGTGGGAATATTTGGATTTGGAAGCACTAGTGATTCGGCATGCCCAGGAAATTTTGGCCTCAAAGATCAGATACTGGCTCTGAAATGGGTGCAGAATAACATTGCGTTCTTTGGAGGGGATCCCAAGAAAGTGACTATATTTGGGGGAAGTGCAGGTTCAGCATCAGTTTCCTATTTACTTCAAAGTAATCTCACTAGGGGTAAGTATATTGAACCTACTAGTAAATTTGATAAGTATCAGATACAAGTAGATATTGTTTACATAAGTAGTAGTAATTTACAAATTGATGTAAATACTTTGGTTAGGGCTCGTTTTGCAGTTGACTGAAACTGCTATTTGGAAGAACCATGGCATTTGCTTTATGGAATATACAACAATTATATTCTGTGTATATGATTTCTTTTAAATCAAATGTAAAGTTCATTCAATCGGGCCTATGATCGAACACATCCAGTTAGCATTAACAGGCCTGTTAACGGTAACTGGTAGGTTAATCAGAAATTCGTATGATTGACACACCTGACAAGTTTATTTTTCCCAGTTACTTAACTTGAGAATTATCACGTGACCCAGTTATGAAACTGATTGAAATAACTTGCCTTTAAATGTAACTGGAGCTTTTTATTGGTCAGAAATTTTAATTTTATTTCTGGCAATTGACGTATGACATTTGGCAAATTAATATAATGTTTAATTTTATTATTATTTGTCTATAGCACAATTCAGTATCAATTTATTGCCATACCATAGTTTTACATAATTAGTAATATACTGTATTAAAGTTTGACAGTAAATACAACCTAAAAAAACTAAAGTTTCTTCTAAATGGGATTACAATTTTATACAATTAAGATTGCTATTCTGAGTATGATAGTGATACCTAAATGAATATTAACAAACAAAAAGAAATATATATTGTTACCTAATATTATTAATAATTAAATTATGAATAGGAGAAAGCCACAATGGCAAAAGTTAGGTACCTAGTTTTTAATTATTGGTAATAATTTAGATTCTATAAAGAGTAGGTATAAATAATACATTTTATCTTTTTTAAATATTATTTTTATTAGATAGTTATGTGTTTTTGACAATAATTTCTAATGGATTACTATTAACACTGATATGCTGCATCCTATACTATCCTCCTATAATTATAATATATTGCAACATAGATTCCACGAAGGCGTAGTAAATTGTAATTAGCACAGTAGCACAGATCGCATGCTTAAAGATACATTTTTGATTACCCACGTAAACTATGTATAAATATTGAATATGTGCATCCAGGTTTTACTAGTTTATGATCCTGATGAAGTTTTCTGCTCTTCCTTTTTACATTTTGCTTCCACTCTGCATGAATCTAAAATCATTTAAATAATTGTATCAATAAGTTAATATGGAATATTTCACTTACATATTTCATACACTAAAGAATTTATATGTACTTCAAAAATTTGCCAAAGTACCTACTTATATTAACATGCGTTGGGTTTACTTTGCTTCCCAACAATATTTTCTTACAGTTAATGAAATTTAGCATTTCTTCATATTGGCATTGGTTCATGTGCCCTAAACTTCTTGCCACTTGTACCCACTGTTAAGTACCTATGATTTAAATGTTGGCATATGAGTGATGACAGATGACGTACGTTAAAGAATTAATTGCCATGACAGGGTTATCTGGTCATAATAACAGGCACAGATAACTGGTTGTTCGATCATAGCGATCTTTACATTTCGGTTAAGAGCTCAGTTATGCCCACCCAGTTATCGTAACTTAACGGTCATCGGTTACGCTAACCTGAATGTTCAATCATAGGTCTGAATGTCAGTTGGGAACACGTATATCTTTATTCATTTCCAATCCTTATGCTGGTACCCCATATTGCCCAGGTCTCGGCCTGGGCAATATGGGTAGTATTTTTTATTATATTTATCTATAGGTAGTATTTTTTGAAATTTCAGAAGAAGATCCAGATAGCTGAAAGCATATTAGTGCCAATATTTTTTTACCATTTCCAGTTTGTTGGACACTGAATTTTCAGTATAGCTTTCAGCAACACACGTTGATTTCTAACCACCAAGACGCTTAATAAAATCTAATCTAATAAAATAGTCGAAGAACGCCGAAAATAATGCCTGGTATATTCCTTTGGGTTTAGTAATTTAAGACAGTTTGCTATTTTTTACGGAATATGATCCAATGTATTTTTTCCAACCATTTCTTTGAAGCATTTATTATTGTTTCAATATACAAAAAAAAACGTCGATACTCAGTATCCGGTTGACAAAGAGATATGTTTTCTGTAAATATCCAAATATATTAGTGACTTGTTTTCATTATCAACTATATATGCACTGTATTTTATTCTTGGATTATTTTGCAGTAACTAACAAAGTTTTATCTAAATCCTGAATAGCATCTACTGTTATTATGTTACACAACTCTTCTCTACGACAAACTCCATATGACAAAAATCAGTGCCACCTCATTAAAAGAAAATATAGGTACACTTTTTTTTACATTTGAAGTTAAAAACTTACCTTCATCGGAGGCATTACTCAGAAAAATGTAAAATTCCTCTAGTCAATATTCTTGACTTCTTCTGGTTGTAGCCATAAATTTTTCTTTTTAAGAATGTTATTAATCATGTACATTTGCTAATGTCGATGTTATGTTGTATAAGTACTGTTGCCTTTAACATGGAATAATACAATCACAAAGAGAACGGCTTACAGCGTAGTTTTTCACGTTTTTAAAGACACCACCATTTAACAAAATCATAAGTTTTGTTGTAATTTTTTTTTATTATCCTGGCAACAGGATTCTTTTCGCTTTCTCTGCCGTTTTAAACATTTCTGGATTCGTACTCGGAATGTCTTCTGTACTACTGTCACTACTGAAATCCATATTGTGCCAGAGATTTTTCGCATGCTAATATGGTATTCATGAAAATCGCGTTTGTTGATATTATTGCAAGGCATCCGTCACAATTTCATGATGTATGTATGTAGAATGACACGCTCCTTCAAATGGTATGGTCAAAATTTGGGGTTGCTATTTAAAAAAAATGTCGATGACGTCATATCTCGAACAACGATAACGTCACAAATATGGGTCGTATGCCAAAAAGTGCTTTTTAAAAAAACAAAAGTTCCGAACACCTACCGTGTATAAAGTTTTGTGTAAATCTTGTGTGTCATAATGCGTTTAAGATCCGTACCATGAGGATACTAGCTGCAGGTCTTAAAACCCTACTTAACGCCCTTGGTATACAGGGTGTTTCAAAACAAAGGCGAAACATTTCAGGGGGTGATTCCTTGTTGAAAATAAAAGGTAGTTTGTTATATAAATGTTGGGTCACAAATCAACCATTAGGAAGATATCGCGTTGCAAAGATGGCGGAAAAAAGAGTGTTTTTATTGTTTTTCTCGGAAATGAAAAGCGGGGGAATGGTAAAATTTTGTGGAAGTGTTACCATCATCGAAAAACACTTGTGACATATTTTTTCACTTTTTGAAAATAATTGGAAAGGGTTGAAATAAACTACCCCTTTCAGTTTTTTTAACTATACTTTAAAAAAACTTCCTTAACGACATAGAAAAAAATAAATTAAGTTAAGCCGACTCATTTAGAAACTTTTTTCTTTCTTATATTATTTTATTAAAAAATAAAATGTAAAGTATTGCACGTCGGGAAGAGGCAGTTTTACTACACCCATTATTAGGAAAAACTAGTTGGCGGTTGGCTGTCAATTTCCGGATGTTTCCATTGTTGCTTTGACAGATGGTTTGTACTCTCTGGTGTCGGCCTGTATCAAAACTTCTTATTTTGAATTTTCCGGATTCACATAGCCTTCGATGAAGCTTAGCAAATATACTGTGATGAGGAATTCTACGATTAGGATACGCTTCTGCATAAAGGCGACAAGCATGTAAGGAATTTCCATTTGGCCGGCCGTATATAAAGTGCATGTCTGTCATTTGTGCATTTGCAGAAATAACCATTTTTGTTGTATTAACTTAGTATTGAATCCCAACGTACTCCGCAACCAAACGCATCACACAATGAAAGGCAAATTATCCGGTAAGCCACTCTCAAAATGTTAAAATAGTACAAACCATTTGCTATCTGTCAAAGCAACAATGGAAACATCCGGAAATTGACAGCAGCCAACTAGTTTTTCCTAATAATGGGTGTAGTAAAACTGCCTCTTCCCGACGTGCAATACTTTACATTTTATTTTTTAACGCCGAAACAGTTAATTTTATCAAAAAAATATAAGAGAGAAAAAAGTTTCTAAATAAACCTAACCTAATTTATTTTTTTCGTCGTTAAGAAAGTTTTTTGAAAGTATAGTTAAAAAAACTGAAAGGGGGTAGTTTATTTCAACCCTTTCCAATTATTTTCAAAAAGTGAAAAAATATGTCATAAGTGTCTTTTGATGATGGTAACACTTCCACAAAATTTTACCATGCCCACGCTTTTCATTTCCGAGAAAAACAATAAAAACAATCTTTTTTACGCCATCTTTGCAACGCAATATCTCCCTAATGGTTGACTTGTGACCCAACGTTTATATAACAAACTACCTTTTATTTTCAACAAGGAATCACCCCTTGAAATTTTTCGCCTTTGTTTTGAAACACCATGTATAAATAACCATTTTAACCAGTGGCAATTATTAATATCTGTCTGACACTATACATTATACAAATGCCTAGTTAACAAGCTAACATTCATCATTTATTACAAAACGTCTTTCTCAAAGATAGGAACTTATACGCTATCTAATGTACTGAAAAGTTGTAAGTAATTAAAAGTAATGAAAACCGTAAAATAATAGTGTTATCCATTTGAACATAAAAATCATCAATTTCAATGTTTTACATCTGGGACTTAATTTTATTCATCCAAACGATGCAAAACGAAATTATGAACTTGTTTCTAGATTTATTCAGGGCTGGTATAATGGAGAGTGGGACGTCTCTATGCCTGTGGGCTCTTGACAGAAAATCCAGAGAAACTATGTTCGCTGTGGGAGAAGCCCTGAACGTCGATACTTCAAGTTCAACAAGTTTAATTAATGGCTTGAAGAAAATTAATTCCCTCCAGTTACAAGATGTCGCATTTGGGATGTCAATTGCTGTAAGTACAGAAAATATTTAATAGAAATTATTAACATCGATTAAAATTTAAATGAAGATAGACAAGTATTGCATAGTAATGTAATTTAAGAAGGAATCACCTGAGTTTCGAATTTATGTCTTGGTATAACAAGCTGAATTTTCAAGTAACAGTAAAGATTATCTGAAATGCCATTACCTGCGTACTTTCGTTGATGATTTAACTCTACTTACCATGAATACATGGTTTGTGCGTGGATGCGGTGGTAGAATTAACAAAACTGTAAATAACTAAATAAACGTATCCTATATAATTTGAACCTATATAAACAAACACATAATACCTACATAAGGCAAACATCTTTTTTATATAATCCTACCATATTATAAACATTTTAAGTATAATGTACATAGGCAAGTGCGTGGAAAGTAAAAACCAATATATCCGTAAAAGTGAAAATAAAAGGAGTACAAGGTAAGTAGTAGTCTTTATATAGCTTAGGATGTTATATAGTACCTATTTAATTTAATATTAAAATTATTGTGGTTCGATAATACTACTAATAAAATATCTAGATGCATTAAGTAGCCAATATTTAACTTGTTTTTTAAAGCAGTGCAGTATTTTAATATTTCGCAGAGTTTCAGGTAGTCGACAATAAATTCTTGGAGCTACAAAATTAAATGATCGTTGTCCAAGTTTCTTAGCTGCCCTTGTTGTTACTATACTTTTTTCTAATCTGTATCTAGTACTATAGGTATGCTCAATTTCTCTTAACTTATCTTTATTTTTATATTGCAGCAACAGAATTCTATAGCAGTAAATTTGTCTGAGATCCATTAATTTAGACTCACTAAACAAGAGATCAGTTGGGTATAATTTACTTTTTCCAAAAATTAATTTTATAATTATTTTTTGTATTACCTCTAATTGCTTCATATGAGTCTTATACAGTCCGCCCCAACCTACAATCCCATACTGCAACAATAACTCGACAAGTGAATAGTAAACAATTTTTAAATATTTTATGCTTAATATGCCTTTTAGCTGTTTAAAATAAAAACTAAGAGATCTCAGTTTTTTAGCGAGATTATCTGCATGTATGTTCCATCTAAGATATTTATCAATTTCTACCCCTAAATATTTTACATGGTCTGTTTCATCAATTGAAAAGGATTCATCGGAAACTTTGAATTTAATTTCTTTTTATTCAGGTTGTGTAACTTTATTGCAGCTAAAAGGTATGTATCTTGTTTTGTCAAAGTTTATTGATAAAGTCATTTCATCAAACCATGTTTTGATTCTAAGTCTTTTTCTGCTATTTCTTTTGCTTCTTTGCAGGTGTCGGCTGTGTACTGGATGACAGTGTCATCTGCAAATGAGGATATATTGCCTTTGGATTTTAATTTAAGAAGGTCATTTATATACACAGTGAACAAGACTGGCCCAAGAACGGTACCTTGCGGAACACCAAACTCTACCCCTCTGGCATCACTAAGATGATCTTCAATTTTAACCTTTTGAAACCTCTCTTGTAGGTAAGACTTCATCAGGTTAAATGCTACACCCCTAAAACCAAGGTCCTCGAGCACTAAGAGCAGCTTCTCATGGCTGACCGTGTCGAAGGCCCTGGCTAGGTCAAGAAAGATACAAACAACTGCTTTACTGTTGTCAAGAGCTTCATATACATTATTGGTAAGGTAAGCAATTGCATTTTCAGTTGATATCCCTTGTCGAAAACCAAATTGCTTTTCAGAAATTATTTTTCTAAATAAGAAACAATTCTTTTTTTCATTATTTTTTCAACAATTTTACTAAGGTTTGTGACAAGAGATATTGGCCTATAATTAGAAACTAATTTACGGTCTCCCTTCTTATAAAGGGGTGTAATAATTCCCATTTTAAAAGATTTAGGAAAATATCCTTGCTGAAAAATGTTATTTATTATTTCAGAAAAGGGATGTTTGATATACTCTGATATAACTCGTAATGTCTTTGTTGCTAAGAGATCATATCCCGGCGCTTTATTTAATTTTAATTCGTTTAAAAAGGAGGCTACTTCATTGCAATCAGTATTGTAAAAAAAATGTTATGGTTTATGATGTCTCTTTTTACTACACCTGTATTTGGTTTTTTGATATTCAGTGCCATATTTTTCCCTAGTTCAGAATAGTAATTATTAAAACAGTTTACTATTTCTTGTTTACTTTTTAAACTTTGTTGTTCTACAATTATTTCTTTGATATCTGTATTTTGCCGTTCTTTATTTAGAAATTTATTTACAGTTGTCCATAGTGACTTACTGGTAACTTTATTTTTTTCAATTTCTGTTGCATAGTATTTTTTCTTTGTTATTTGGATTAATTTCTGAAATTGTTTTTTATAATTTTTATATTGTTGTGCACATTGCACATTTGTTGGATTTTTTTGTAGTTCTTTATATAAACTTTGCTTTCTTTGTGAAGACTTTATTAAACTTGGAGTGATCCATGGGCACCTTTTTTTAATATTATTTTTTATTATTACTGTTTTCGTAGAAGCATCCACAGCTTTTTTTATTTTTGTTATTAATATATTTACTGCTTCGTCAATATTATTTGTTTGATATACCTCCTGCCAATTTTCTCTTTTTATAATATCTAACAATTTATTTTCATTCAATGTAATAATTTTATTATATGTTTCAGGTGAACTTCCTGCATTCCTTTCTATATAAGCAATGACTGGGTAGTGATCGGTAATTTCGTTTTTTAGCGTGAATGCGGCAAGTTTTTCATTTAGAGGACATTTTACAAAAATGTGATCAAGACAACTTTTTGAATTTCCTTGTACTCTAGTAAATGTGTTGATTAACGATTTATATCCAACTGCATGTAAATTATTCAAATAAGTTTGTGATTGCTCTGTATTAGCTTTTATATCGATATTTATATCACCAATAAAGAAATAAATAATATTGTTAAATAGATTTTGTTCTTGTAAATATTGCTCTAAGTCATTATTAAATTCATCATACCCTATATCATGTGGCCTGTATAGAGAATCTACAATGAGAGTCCGACTATTTACTTTAATTTTTATTCTAACAACCTTTATATCACCTATATTTTTAATTTCGTTTTGGCAGACCTCATTGTATATGTCCTTTACATAAACCAGGACTCCGTCATTTTGGTTAATATCTCCATTATTATAAAAAACATGAAAACCTTCAATATTAAAAAAATTCACATCTTCTACCTTCCACGTCTCCGAAAATACAATTATATCAAAGCAAAACTTGAATTGATGCAAAAGAAGTACCATTTCATTAAAATTCTTATTAACACTCCTTATATTACAATGAAAAATTGAGATATTCCGTATAAGATTTTGTTGTTCTAAATTACAAAACTCTTGTACATTATCCATTTCTTTTGTTATGAATTCTGAGTGTTGAATATCACGGATATATTGATTCATATCTTTATTTTGTATTCTAAATAAAACAAGTATTTTATCAGCAGTATAAGTAAAAAGATAGTAATTATAAAAAAATATAGATAAAAATAAAAACTATGTACGCAGATAAGCAGACAAAAATAGTAAAGTTGTACCAGGTAAATGCAATATAATTTTTCAATTTAACATATAATCAAATATTCGAATAGGTAACTATTTTCTTGAATTTTTGGGCACTAACCGTGGTATTTGCTCAGTATTTGCATGCTTCTTTATTCCTTTCTCTTGTCTGTTTTGCTCATTCCTTGCTTCACCTCTACACCTTCTTTTATTAATTCCAGTTTGTTTTACATTGACCGTTTCTTCATCTTCGTCTTCGCCAGCTTCGTCTATATCTGATAACTCCTTATCCGCATCGGTATATTCGGGTAGGTCTTCCACGTCTATATTACTTTCAAGTTCCTCTGCTGTGAATATTTTATCTTCTATTTGTAGCTTGAATAGATCCATCATGAAAAATTAAGTTAATATTGTAAAAGAAAATATTGTAAAATCCTTATAGTTTCCGAGAAAGAAGTAATACAAGTTGTAGTATTTTCAAACTGTACATCGCTCTAGCCCCACATGATCTAAAATCCGATGTTAGTATTAACTTTTTTGCAGTACTGTTTACATTAGCTTCTCAAGTGACAAAATTGGCTTATGTGTATAGCAACTTTATGGTGAAGTAAGACAAAATGCTTTAGCAGTACAACATGGAAGTGACATGGAAAATTTGTAACAAAATCGTGGAAGAGGTGGAGGTACAGGACGTCCACGGCATATTGCAGCAGCTGAGAACCACATCGCTCAACAAGTACAACCAACAGTGTGGTGTATCACACACAAGGCCCAATTATATCTGTGATATGTACAGCGTGTCCAAGTATTCATACCATGGGATTATTCCTTATGAATTAGATTTTGTGAATGGTTAATGCAACGAAATGCTCAAAATCCCAGATTTACAGACAAATCTACAAGTGTATGCAGCGCGAGCGTGACAAAGGAAATTTGAAACCACGAGGCTCAATTACATCCGTACCATGTACAGTGCGTCAAAGCATTAATGCCAAGGAACTGGAAGAGGAAGACCGGTACCATAGCCGCCACGATTTCCTGATTTGAACTTACCTGTTGTTGATGATTTACGCAAACGCAAAACGGACAATAAGCAGAAATATTTGTGTTAGTTGGTAGAAACTGGGTAAGATGGGCTCAAAATTTTGTAGTAATATCAGGTATTTCAAACTCTCATTCTGTTAAATTTTTAATTACACTTTGCCACCGCGCCAGTCGCCGACTGCATGCATTGCCTTACGGAAGGTCAGGTTTTACAGTGGACCACCGCCAGAAGTTTTTTTTATAAAATTGTATTTGTCTTTCGTACATTTTTTTAAAAGTTCTTAATCATCCTATATAAAAGACCCCCCTTAATATACAGGGTATCCCAACGAAAATTTGACCCCCCCTATAATTGGAAAACCGAATAATATTTCAAAATTCGCCGAGACCTGTCGATTTTTGTTCTTGGGGGGGGGGAGCTTTTTTGACAGCCAAGCTAACTCGATATGTTCATCCCCCTAATGCCTAGCAACCCCAACTTAAAAATTTCAAATGCAACTACCCCACTTGTGGCACATCATTTTAAAGCCCTTTTCATTGCGAATACAGTGACGTACCGTTTTTAGAAATCGGTTGAGATTTGAATTAATTATTTTTTACAAGCGAAAAGGTGACAAACCAACTTACGCGTAGTAATTTCTACACAAATGCCCACCACTAATAAGTTTTTCATCTACTACACATGACCGCATTACCTAATTGTTATTGATGCGTCTATCAGTTTACTAAAAAGTCAGAAATGAAATAAAAAAGCTGGAGCAAATAAAACTAGATACTAAAATAGTTATTAGTAGAAGATACTTAAGTTTATAGGGATTCAGACCTTTTCAAAATAACAAAAAATCAGTACTACAAAAAAAGTCGGTGTTTTTTGCTTGTGGCCAAGAAATCGTTAGTTTCAGCCGTTATTGAAAGTATTAACGTGTGTTCGAAATGGTTTATTCTATTGCGGAAAGAGTAGAAATTGTTGCAATATATTATCGAAATCACGATTGCGCATGAATTTTTAATGCCAATCATCCTGAAAAAAATGTAAACCACCAGTACGTTAAACACCTGATTGACAAATTTGTTGCAACAAGTTCGCTTTTAAACAAAAAACGTGAAATAATTGGGCCAGTTCGAAATGAAGCAGTTGAAGTGGCAGTTTTGGGTCATGTACAGATGGATAATAAGCAATCGATTACAACTGTGTCTCAAGCTTCTGGCGTATCCCGTTCCAGTGTTCATCGAATTGGGGAAAAACACAAGTTTCATCCATTTAAGATGACGCTGGTTCAAGAGTTACATGAAGATGACTTTGATCGCCGTAACCAATTTTGCGAATACTTTAGTGAACAACTTCTACTGAATCCAAATCTTCTCTACAATACATGTTTCTCCGACGAATGCACATTTATGTTGAATGGCGAAGTGAATAGACACAATTGTAGTTATTGGAGTGATACTAATCCGCATTTAATCAGGGAATTTCATACTCAGACACCTCAAAAATTGAATGTTTGGGCAGGCATTTTGGGCGACCATCTTGTTGGACCATTTTTCATCCAAGGTAATCTCAATGGAAACACCTATCTAGAATTATTGGAAAGTACAATTGATCCTAGGATAATAGAGATTTTAGAAAGTGACGACAATTTACTAGAAAATGAAATAACCTTCCAACAAGATGGTGCGCCCCCGCACTATGCTGCTGCTGTGCGACAATTTTTGGATGACCATTTCCCGGGGCATTGGATTGGCAGAAGAGGTCCCGTCGAATGGCCACCAAGATCTCCGGATCTGTCCCCTTTGGACTTTTTTCTGTGGGGTCATTTAAAATCACGAGTGTACGCCACTCAGCCGGAAACATTACAAGTGCTACGTCAGAGAATTGTAGAAGAATGCCGATTAATAACTGCGGATGTCTTTAATAATGTTCGAACAGAATTTGAAAACACTGTATTATTGTTTGGGAGTTAACGGGGGTCATTTTGAGCAATTCATCAAATAAATCTGATTTATTATTTGCTTCAGCTTTTTTATTTCATTTCTGACTTTTTAGTAAACTGATAGACATATCAATAACAATTAGGTAATGCGGTCATGTGTAGTAGATGAAAAACTTAGTGGTGGGCATTTGTGTAGAAATTACTACGCGTAAATTGGTTTGTCATCTTTTCGTTTGTAACCAATAATTCTGTCAAATCTCAATCGATTTCTAAAAACGATACGTCACTGTATTCGCAATGAAAAGGGCTTTAAAATGATGTGCCACAAGTGGGGTAGTTGCATTTGAAATTTTTAAGTTGGAGTCGCTAGGCATTAGGGGGATGAACATATCGAGTTGGCTTCACTGTCAAAAAAGCTCCCCCTAAGAACAAAAATCGACGGGTCTCGGCGAATTTTGAAATATTATTCGGTTTTCCAATTATATGGGGGGTCAAATTTTCGTTGGGATACCCTGTATTTGCCAAGAAAACCACTACTCGATTTTTTATATACACTTATGCAATACCCTTTATATCTATTTAAGATAAAAATATTTACTAACGAAATAATAAGATACTAGAAGCTATTTTCGTTGTCCCCTGAAGTAGATCGCTTTGCTTTGCATTATTACTACAATTTATCACTGAAGACTACAATTGCAATATCACACGTTAACTAGAAACATTCATCTCAACTGCAGCCTCCTACTTACAACTTCTCAACAGTTCAAATCTTGATTACGTGCACATGTTTCATTAAGAATTGGACGACAGTGATGAAAGTGGTCAATCTACTGTTTCAAACTAGTTACTAACAAAACTACTTGCAGGGAGATAAATGAAACTATAAACTACAAATTGCAATAGTACATCAGCCAATAATTTTAAGATCTGAAACAATTTTTGGATTACCACATCGTCGGTTTAGATTTCATGAGTCAGAAAAACTTAAATAGGAATAACAGTTAGACAACCTTAGCTTATCTTATCCTCCTTCATGATTATTCCAGGCCATTATAGAAAACGTTCTAGGGGGTCTTGTGTTTGGTCCTACCAAAGAAGCTGGAGTAGTGGATAAGTACAGCGAATTTGAGTTATTTCATGGTAGATTTTTGAGGAAACCTGTCATTATTGGTTTTACTTCTAATGAAGCAACTGTTGTAAATGGTTTTCCGGGTATGTATAGAAAACAAACTTTTTACTAAAACTTGTTTCACAAGTTTATATTTTATTTACACTTACACAAACGTTAGCATTTCCTAAGTAACGTCGACTTTTATATTTTAAACACGACCGGGCGTTAAATTGGATTTTATAGTAAAAGTTTTCGTGTCATAAATGCCACTTTAACACCCGAGGGCCTTATTAACGCCCTCAGGTGTTAATTACTGTAGTTACTGTAATGCAATAAATGTTCATTCCCCTTTAGCTGATGATGTGTACTCTTTTTTTATTCAAGGAAAATATCATCTTGTGTCCACATTTTATGAAAAAAGATAAAGAACTACAAACAATAAATTACAATTTAATCATACTGATATAATTTTGAATTACATTTTTATGTTTAAAATATAATTACCGGAATTACTTATAAAAATGTTAGTACAGAATTTATCCTGTCCATTTTCTAGTTGTTCTGCAGAACTACTTTTTGTAACTTCAGTAACACTAGTATTTTTGGAAAATTGTGCAGAAGATCCAGAGCACCTACTTGTTGAGGACATATTAGTGCCAATAATTTAATTTTGCCACTTCCACTCAGTTGGACACTGAATTATCAATACAACAATTCAACAACAGTGGTAGATTTCCATTCGCCATGGCGTTTAATATTAGTTATACCTGATCCAGCGTCGGTTAATAAAGTAACCGATGAACACCGAAAGCAATGCCCAGTGGTAATAGACAGTTTGCTAGTTTGAATGAAATCTAACCCAACATAGGAGTATTTCAGTATTTATGTACATATCCAAATATCTTGATTTGTTTTCATTATCAGTTACACTATATATACGTTGTATTTTAGTCTTCGATTTTTTTATAGTTACTAGCAAAGTTTTATCTAAATCCTGAATCTTATATTTTGTTATGTTACATAAATCTTCTATGGCATGTTCCACATATGCCAAAAATCAGTGCCACCTCATTACAAATAATAGTTACATTTTATTTTGCAATTGAAGGCAACAACTTAAATATTTTATCGGGGGCATCTCTCCGAAAAGTGGCAGTCTCCTCTCTAGTCAATATTCTTGACTTCTTCGGTTTGTAACCTTCATTTTTTCTTTATAAGAATATTATCCATCTTGAAGTCGATGTTATAATGTAAAATGACTGTTTCCTTTAACATGGAATAATACAATCACAAAGAAGACGGTTTACACTTCTTACATTTTTCCAAGAAATATGCTAGGAGCACATTTTTAGTGTAGTGTTTCTATACTACTGTCATTATTGAAATCCATATTTCACCAATTATATATGAAAAAATCTGTCACTTTGCTAGAGGTTTTGTATGTACTAAATATGGCGTACATGAAAATCGCGTTTGTTGATATTATTGCTAGGCATCCGTCACAAATTACAATTCAAATAATAAAATGTATAAAATTTTGTACTCCAAAATGCATTTAATATCCTAAGCATATAATAGCCCTCGTCTTAAGCCTTGAGATATTATCTTCACGCTAAGAGTCTTAAACTCCTACTTAAAGCTCTTGACATATAAATAACTATAATGACACATTTAAATTTCTAGCAACCGCACGTGAATATTTCGAAAGGTATGACAGAAATATATCAGGACTGACACCTATTGACCTTACCAAAAATGCAACGAAAATAATGGAAGCGGCGTCTGAGATAAAATCGTTCTATTTTGGTACATCGGCCATTGCTGGTCAGACAGAAGTTATAGCAAAGGTTGGTAACCTTGTCATACAATAGTGGCGAAGTAACAATGTAGCCATTTCCCCCAAAATATTGTATTGTATTTCCTATTTGTACAAAAGAAACACAGCATCAAGTCGAATTAATTGCCTGGCCGTCTGATAAAAGATGATTCAAATAAATTAAATATGGGTGTTTCTAAATGATATATGAATATTTAAGCCGGTGATTCTACATCGAAAATTAATGATTTTATATACAATGGGTCAAAAATGTTCCGTCACAAAAATACGAGTTTTATGGAGAAAAGGAAAATAATTAATATTTTCGAAGCCGCTTTAGATATTTGCATGAAATTTGGTGTGGTGACTATTAAAAATGGTACGCCAATGGTTTTTTAAAGATAAAAATTATTTTTGAATTCCCCGTTCAATTTGAAAAATAAGAGCCCTCTTGCGTTTTTGGATTGAAATGCGCCGTTTTTGAGAAAAAATAAAAACCATTGGATTGTCCGGTAGAATTCATGTAATTATTAAAGGATTGATTAAAATTGATACTGGTCGACTCGAATTGCTTTTTTGTTAAAAAATCTCATATTATGTAATATATTAATATATTTTTTAATTATTTATTTCATGCAATATTATTATTGTATTTTTCATTTTCTTTGAAGTCCCTAATACTTAATTTTATGTGTTATAGATATTTTTACAAAAATTATTTGTTAGATTTTAATTTTTTGTAATCAATGTCAACCCATTAAAAAATTTCCCGCTTCGCCACTATCGTACAACCACATAACATAAATATGTAGAAATAAATATAAAAACTTGTTTTTATTGGTCACATAAAATCTCAAAAAATCATATTGTTTTCAAAAAAAAAATGATTTAAAAAATAAATAATTTGAAGGGCTTTTTTGAAAATATTGTTTGGAGTTATAATGTTGATAAGATATTTGCTTTTAGTTTATTAGTGATGACATATTCAACAGAGCAATCAGAAGAACTGTAATAAATCAATCGAAATATGTTCCTGTCTACTTTTATAAATTTTCGTATGCTGGACCTCTAGGAGCTGAAAATAGAACCCAAGACGGTAAGAGTATTTATATTATATTAGATTTAATAACAAAATATCTATGAAAATAAAAAGAAATAAGAACAAATAGAAAATAAAAAGTAATACTACCTTCACATTAATTATACAGAGTATGCAGTAAAGATTGGGTACACTTTAAGGCAGTCGTCCTTGAACAAAAATAATGTGAATTAAATCAACTTGGTACCATTTTTCTTTCTTAAGAAGTTACGATATTTTTTGTATTAATGGGGTAACTGTACTCAAATTTTGGAAAAAAATTTTTTGTGAGATTAACCCGAATATCTATTCTACGATTTTTTTAATGTAATCCTACTACGATCTACTAACCAATGTATGGCAGTTATTTAAGGAAAACGGATTATATCCTTATCATTTTCAAAGGGTTCATGGTATACTAGTAATTACACATTCGTTTCAAATATTTTCTTTACCGATGAGGTTTGTTTTACACGGGATGACGTTAATAATATGTACAATCTTCATACGTGGTGTGATGAAAATTCCCACGCCACTGTTGAAACTCGTCATCAACGGAAATTTTCAAGAATGTTTGACCCGGCATTGTTGACAATCATCTTCTGGGAACATTCTTTCTACTGAATACATTGGGAGGTGTTGAATATATAAGCTTTTTGGAAAATGCTAGGCGATATTCCTTTAGAACTACGAGCAAATATGTTTTTTCCAAGATAAAGCTCCTCTACATTATGCTCGGCAAGTGCAAGATTTTTTAAAATTGTTGGATTTATCTTCTTAATTATTAATGGGTATTGCAACGGTAGCGCTAATCGTGCAGTGCTGAATATCGATGTAGCTTCCCGAACAGAAGACCAGATAGAAATATATTCCAGACAGTCTTCAACAATGCACGTGAAGCTGGAATGTTTCCCAGTGTGAGAATTACATCTGAAAGGCAAGCTGGTCCTGGTGTAGCACTGGAAGAAGAAATTTTAAACATGGTAGAACATAGCCCGGGTAAAATGGTTTAAAACCTTTCCATATTTCAGCGCGTCCAGAATCTTCAGGGGGTAATAATGATTTGCGGTTGCATATTTGCAATTAGATAAACGCAAACCATAAACTTTATAAATACATTTTGTTCCCTGATGAACACACAAAACTGACGAACATTGTTGGTGAAAATCCGCACGCCACGGTGGAAAGGAACTTTCAGCATCAGTCCAGCAATGACCTATGGTGTGGTATGATTAATAATCAATTACTTGACCCAGTTGTGCTAGATGATTGCCTTACTCGAGCTAGATGTAGAGTGGATGTTCTATGGGATACCTATTAGGCAAAACATGTACTTTCAGCATGATGGTGCCCCTACCCATTTTAGTCGTGTTATTATCAGTCATCTAAACAATCGCTTTCCACAACGCTGGACTGGTTGAGGTGGTTTCCAAAATTGGCCACCAAGGTCACCACATTTGAATCTCCTTTATTACTGCCTTTGGGGATTTAAATCATTAATATATACAACAAAAGTGAACATAAGAGAATCAATCACCGTGCACACGAACGAGCTACCCGCGCAATCCACTAACGAGCTGATGCATGCATTAAGGCAGACGGTGGTATATTTGAAAATTTAATTAATGAATTTCGGTTTATTATATCTTTAATCACTGTCGTAATTCATAATACCTACAGAATAAACACTTCTCTACTGATGCATTACAATAATTAACTCGGATAAAAATATTTTCATTGCTATCTAAGCAACCGTTGATATTCGACCACATGTTTATTAGACTTTTTTTGTTCACTTTTGCCTCCTGAACAACCTTTTCGAATAGTGGGGATTCCTCCCCAAACAATTGTGTATATTATTAAAGACTGTAAACGTATATCCGGCGACATCTTAACGTCAGAAGCTGAAACATTTCTGTAAGTCAGTTGATACACAATAGAAATCTTCTAAAATGAAACTGCTCTGAATTTACATTTTCTGTGTATTACTAGATATCGTGAATTTCATTGTCTGGAAACTGATCAAATTATAGACATTCAAACGCGAATTTATTATTATTTCTTTCATATATATTACTTTAAATATGATAACAAAGTTTCAGTGTTATTCAACGTAATGCTTAAATTTTGCAAAAGTAAATAATGCCAACATAAACTATTACAATAAGAATTAATCCTAATTCCATCATTTAAAATTTTAGGAGTAGGCCATGGTGAAGAAGTTAGTTATCTATTTAGGACGTACCCTAACGTCAGCATCCCTCCAGGTGATATTCTTACAAGGTCAAGAATGGTTAAATTATGGACCAACTTCGCAAAATTCACGTAAGTAAATTTGTTTTTTTTTATAATTTAATTTGTTATTGATGCGCATTGTACAAATATCATGCAATAATAAGAAATCTGAGAAACTGAGTAGGTTGTGCCCTTGTAACAATTGCTTGTCAAAATAGAGCACTTGATTTTTTTATTTCTTAAATTAAAATATTATAAAAGCATCGTAAAGCATCACACAGTGGTGCCTCGTATCTTCTATACCAGGGAGAGTTAGAATTTAGGTAGACACTACAAATAACTGAAAAACCACCACACATTTATCGTGATCTGATCTGAGTAGGTTGTGACCTTGTAACAATTGCTTTCAAAATAGAACACTCGATTTTTTATTTCTTAAATTAAAATATTATGAAAGCATCATAATGCCTGACACAGTGGTGCCTCATATATTCCATACTAGGGAGAGTGAGAATTTAGGTAGACACTACAAATAACTGAAAAACCACCACACATTTATCGTAATGTGCATAGTTTTATTTTAAGTAAGTACTACTGAAATAGGTATAGAGAGACTAAACAAAACATAATTAAGTTTCTCAAATATTATAGAAACATTTCTGTACTAGCTGTAATGTTGCTCTCAGACTTATGATTAACTATATGCAATGTCCCAGGGACCTTTATTCTGCAGGCTAGAAACATTACAGTGTAAGGTTCCTAAGGGAAAGCATTACTAGCAAATTGCATTTTAATTTCTATTAATATTGCAATTACACATTCATTATTTAGCAAAACGTTATCAACATCGCTAAATGTACACGACAGCAATGTATGTGCCAATGTTGTTACATTATTTCACACAAGTCGCAGCAGTGCAATGTTCCTTTATAACGTTCTAGACACTGCATTTGTAATTTTGGTAGAAATGGAGTAACCATTGAATTTTTTTTTTGAAATATTAAATATACAGTGTATACGTGTAAATTATCCAAACATTTCCTCGCGATTTTGTGACCATAAGCATAAATTACTGATCTATTATTCCCTTGCCCGCGGTGCCAATTGCCGAGACCCAAATCTTGTAGATATCTTACCAAAATTCGATTACACAGTATCAGTGAGATATAAGTGGCGCCATCTGTCGACTATTATACATATAATTAACTGAATCGTTTCGTTATTTTTATAAAAAACACATATTCCACAATTTTAAAGAATACCGATAAAATCTAGCATTGATAGATTTAATCTGCGCTGATAAAATTGAACTCAAATTCAGCTGTATGCAACGTTGCACAGATATACTGTAATATTTCATGCTTAGTGGGGAAAATGTACACATTCAATAATGCTATATTTTATAATGAAAATATAAAATTTAACATTTTACTATTGCAATAGCCTTGTAACGGCATCATTCATTTATTTATATAACGTAAACAAAATATTAAGTTTTAAATAATACTTCTTATGATAATTTTCAGGAAGGTAGGTTCCTCAAAGCCTGCCCCCGTCAGCCGCCACTGCTTACAAACCTTGTTTTCCAGTCCTGTTAAGGACTATTATCTTCACGTAATCGTGACCAATTGTAGCTATTTTTTCTCATTTTCAGACACCCTACCCCATCAATGGACCCATCTTTGGATCGTGTAATTTGGTTACCAGCAAATACCATTCCTAATAATCAACTATATTTGGATATAGACAAGGAATTGGAGATTAAGCTGAATCCCTTTAATAAATATATGATGTTCTGGGATGGTATTTATAAAAAATTTGGAGACCCACCTTATGATACCTACTAAGAAGACATGAACATAATAACCTATTATAGTGTGAAATAGCTTGTAAAACTTTTAGTATTCAATAAATTGTTTGAGGCAGACATTTCTTTAAATATGATTTCTAGCATAAAATAGTTGGATGAGTGCGATCTCGAAATAAGCTGGATACATTGCTATAAACAAATGGAGAATGTATTAATTGGGTACAACGTTTTATCTATATTAATAATAATAATAATAGAAAAGTTTTAACGTTGTTAAGTCATGTACTACTGTGTTCTGTTTTCTATGTTGTTTTACCTATTTTATTCCCCATTTTATATATTTGTATTTTACATGGAAAATTTTTCTTAGATTGTTCTGAAGAAGTCTTAAATACAGTCGAAACTTGCCAATAAATAGGTTTCCTTTAACTTTGGACTCCATTTTCAATAATATTTTTGAACATTAAACTATCGGGTCATAATATACTTAAAAACAGTATTTCCTGGAGCTTTATAACGAATATTTATTTTAAATTATTTTGATTATTCTAGCACTCTGGCGAGTGCATATCACATGCGTCGACTGAAAGAAATCACAAATCTGCTTGTAGAATATGTGAAAGATGATGGATTATGCTTCCAAGTCATGATAGCCAACACCAAATCAAAAATGTCTAGAAAGTTTTTTTGCAACATCCGAAAATAATGATGATTTTAATTGAGTAAAACTATTAAGGAAATACGTCAAATGAAGAACTGAAAACTGTGATCATGTTCACTTCTTTCTTCGATATAAAATTGGTAAATGTATCAAACAATCTATTCGTATAAATACTATTGGTAATGTGCCAAAACTGATTGCACGATTAAGATATCTCATTCAACCTTCCTTTTAGCCAATTGCGTGGCAGATCTTTTGAGTATAAAAACAACATGGTGGGTAGAAGTCTAATTCTGTCACATCGAAATTTCTACCTAACACAAGATATCAACGACTATGAAAATTCAGGGCGGCAGCGGAATATTCCCTTCGAAACCGAAAATATCCCACAACATCCAAAGCTATTTGATCAACGTCTACAAATTCGTTCAAAATATTTCCACCTATTCAAGCAAATTATTAGCATGCCAGGTTCTGGTATTAATGTATCCACTTGTAAAGATTTTACTGTCAATGCATTTAATAAATGAGTTTTTCTACAAAACTGTTAAAAGTGGGTGGTAGTTTAACACTAGTGTTAAAAGTAAATCAAAGTTTATTTGAATTTTGTTTCGAAAATTAATAAAACGTTTTAACAAACACATGAACAACTTTTTTATACAAACCAACATTTTAACTAGTTATTACTATTAACATATAGTAAAATTAGAACAATTTGAAATTATAATTCCCTGCGGAGTCATCATACTTAAGTTGGTTTTACTGTCAACATGTGTAACACATCTATTTTCTAAATACTACTGGTAGTACTGGTGGTCTTGCTAGTAGTTGCAGCAGTAGGAAGTATTTGGCACGCAATTTCCTTCTTCTGCTCCAGTGAATTTTCAATATAGCCTTCAGCTACCGTCGAAGATTTCCATCCTCCATGTCTCTTGATGGTAGTAAGATTTGCACCAGAAATCTGCTAATGTCGCCGATGAATGACGAAAACAGTGTCCGGTGTAGAGTTGAGGATTTGGTAGATTCAAGAACTCTACAATGTCGGCAGACATTTTACCAAACATGTTAATTCCGACTGGATTCTTCACACATTTATTCTTCATATATTTAAGAAAAAGTCGTCTATGGTCAGCGTTGGGTGGCCGGAGTGCCATATACTTTCGAAAAAAGTTTAAATAGAATTCACCAACAACACTGAAAGTCCGAGGCACTTTCGTTTTAGTAACTGGTATGGTCACAACAACCGAAGTGCCCAAATATTCGATATTGTCGATGGTCATCTGACACAATTCCTCCCGGCGACACGTCCCGAAGACACCCACTATTGCTGCGACTTTCATAATCAGATACTTTTCGTCTTGTGCTTCTGTGAGAAATTTGTCGATATGCGTCTTCGTCAAAACTTTTGACTTTTTTGCTTGATATCCTTCACCCTTCCGTTTTAAAAAAGCAATAAGTTTATAATGTTTGCTTATATCTTGATCCTGCTTTATTTTTAACATAGTCATGGAATAATTTGACCACAGCGTTGACGATTTCCATATCTTGGCTTTTTCCTCAAAATATGCCAGTAAAACACTTTCGTTACATTTCCCAGAGACCTTTTTAATGTTGCACGATTCCGAAAAGCATCTATAAGCGATTTCGTACTGTTCCTTTGATTTCGCCGACAATAATTCCAATGTTGCTCGACTGGCGGCTTCTTCTATTTCAGCAGGGATGGATTCGTTGCGCTCACTATCGAGATTATTCATTATACTTATAATATTACTAGAAAATGCTGTCAATATTTTTCGTTTTTTCCGTAACTAACAACAGCACTGGTTGCTACAAAAATTTTGGTTCATAAACATTGCTTTCTGTGTGGTATTTTTTGATTTCTTATTTTTATTGAGTTTAAAGTTCTTCCGATTGTTTTGTAGAAAAAATAGTGTATGATATACGTGTTAAAAGTGATTTTATTTTGTTCGTGAAGTTAAAAAATTCGCTACGCTCGTTTTTTAATCATCTTCACTCACAAAATAAAATCTTACTTTTAACACGTATATCATAAATAGCTATTTCATATGATCATACATATTTTGTTTATTTAATAAATGTTTAATGCCATTATCGTACTGAGTGCATTAATAAATTTAAATTATGCTCCAACAAAAGTTGTCTACTTGTTTGGAACGTATAAAAATTGTTTGGCAATTCACTCCAGGTAACATATTCATGCATGTGATCATATGTGGTGTGAGTTTCTGGTGCAAGTTTAAGTAGACATTATTGATTATTTTTAATTTTTCAAAAAATTTCAGTCATAATAAAACTCATAGTCAAAATTACTTTTGGTAATGCTAAGTTTTGTAGAACTGAACCTAGTGATCTTAAAATACGAAAAATGAAGCAAAACATAAATTAGTATTTATCACAGCATTTTATTAGTAACAAATCTCGATATAAAAATGTTAAACTTGTTAAGTCTTTTCAACTAAAAAATATTTTTTTTTCTATAATAATTTAGAATGTATCCAGCGGAGGTACAGCATATTTCTTATAGAGATCTTTCCAAAATTTCATCCTATGGCGATTTGGACTTTTTATCATTCTCAAATCACTGTCAATATCTAAGCAAGATATATCTTCACTATTACCAATATTCGGTGTCCATGTTATGTTTTGTAAAAGTGTATCTTCTAGTGGTGTTGGATTCCCTGTTTTCCCAAAATTAGTCCACAGTTTCACCATACGGTCCCTGGTTAGGTAATCTTCATTTGAACCAGATTGGTTAAAGTTAAATAAATAGCCTAAGTCTTCGGTATGTCCAACACCTAGATTAATAGAGACAAAATTGGTATAATAGTAAATAATGCACCAATAGTACAAGCATAGTTTAGAGATTCTGTCTTTGAACAAACATTGAAATAAACCTATTGAGCATAGAGGCGGGTCATAAACTACTGTTTAAATAATTTCCAGACCGACAGTATAAGGGTAAAAGCCTAACCTCCTACGAATTTTATTCTTTTTGCATTTCTATTTAGAAAAAAAATGATAACCACAAAAATTATAAATTTTCTTGGGCATACTATATTGACTCCATTTTTCATGACACATCTATACAAACATTTGTATACCTAAGTTGTGAATCGAAATTTCTATAAAAACTGGGAAGCCTATGGTATTACTTAGTGTAAGTAAAGGCGAACAACAATTAATCTCTTATATTTATTTGAAATGATGGTTATTACCTGATGATGTTCTGTTTGTTATACCCCATAAGGAACCTTCATATGAAAATCTGTAGTAATATACAGGCGCTTTGATGGAATTAGTAGAATAGAGACGAACCATTTCTTGTATAGGCCTTTCAAATTGGTCATCACTTATAAACTAACAATAGAAAAAATTATTATAATAAGCACTGCAAAAAAGTTAATGAAAGTAAAATTTAAATGAGGAAACTTTAATGAATTTAATGTAAAATCAAAAAATTAGGAAGGAAACGATATTGCCCAGAAAAACATCTAATACACAACTATAATTAAATCACAAATTTATCCGATGAGATTATAATTTATAAGAAAATTAGTTAAATCTGGCCAGTTATTTACAAATATATTTACCTCCATGAGTTGGTGACTAGATAATGAGATGAGATGTTTTCCAAAATATTCTTCTTTTATCATATCCCCAATAAAGATGAGAGCAAATGGATTTTTCACATTGATATCAAGTGGAACTAACTTAGCATTCTGAGTGTCATAATTCAACAACCATATTCGAAAAAGATCTGAAAAAAATGATTTATCACTAATAATCAAAACTGATTACATTGTGGTCACAAAATAAAATTAATCACACTAATCGTTGCCATTTTTACCATCATTAATATGAAATAACGAATGTTTCGGTAATAACTGTTTAACATATTTGCAGTTAAAGAAGGTATTTACCTGAAATTTCGCTCAAATATGCTTCCAAAGAAGTATGCCCAATGATCAGAGGAACATGGTTGAATTCCCCCTTTTGCAGTGCAGAATAACTTCTTTCCGAAAAAATCGCTTCTTCATGATCAGGTTCTAAAACTGGACCCATAATCACGCCGTCTCTGGGATTCGAAGTTAAGAGCATCTGAATAATATTTAGGAAAATAATAGATTTAAGAGAAACAATCAACTTCTGTATTGCATTTGCTTACTAATTTGTATAGAGATAGCTGAGACTCTTGTAGTGTTTCTGCGTCTATAGATCGCAGTCCTTCTACTATTTTCAAAGAACTGTATGAAGGAATACCTAGATACCAGGCTAATTTTCGAAAAAATTCAGTCCCTTTTCTAAAGTAAGCCCAAAGACATAAACTGACTCCAGAGTGCAATATGGCTCTATTAAACAATCCTACAAAAAATATATAAATATACTAAACTAAATTCCAGTCGTTTGACAATATTATAGTATATTATTTAAGGAGCATATAACGATGGTTGTAATCACGAGGGTAAAAGTTATGGTACGAGCCGTAGGCGATCACCCGAGTGTTACAGTCATTTTATGAAAATAAATCTTTCAAATCGGATAATTGGACATTAGGTGAACATATACTTTTTTCTTCACTTCGTATAACTACAATATTGGAAGAAGGTAACACCTGCATCCCGGTGCTGCTGGTACACAGAGTTTTTGAAATGAAAGGGGTATTTCTCCCCAAAAAGTTTCTTTGCTGTCGCCTGCATATTTTGTCTGCCACAGAAATCGAATACCAACCTCCGTGTCTCTTCAGTATCGATATGTTGGCTCCCGTACCTGCATAGAATGTTGCAGACGATGTTCTGCATCAGTGCCCATTATACTCAGTAACATTGGGTAATCTAAGACATTCTGCAATTATACCCACTGTTTGTGTAGTACATTTTGAATTCCTGTACATGATAACATGTTGTGAGCAATGGTGGATGGACGTAGACTTGCATATTTGAGGAAAATTTCAAAAAAATTGACTCCTACATATCCCTCTGTTATTGTAAAAAATCTTCAATGTTCTCTGTACGTAAATAAGTTAAGTTCACTCCTACAGGCTCCAAATATACAAACAATCAAGACAACGTTTTGGAATAAGTACTTTTCATCATCTGCCTCTTTGATAAACCTTTCAACCTGTTCCTGGAAAATATTCTGGATTGATCATATTAGCAAATACAATCGAAAATTATGTCGAATATTTATTTGATGACTCAACGAAAAATCTTGTTCGATACATGTGTTCGATACAAATAGGTGTTTTAGGCACTTAACGTGTAAACTTCACGTCGTGTGCCTAAAACATCATTATTTCTTAACTTGTATCGAAAATAGCTATTAATCCACGGAAAACAGACATATCAAATCTTCTTAATATTGTGGTCGTGGATAAAATACTTTATTTAAAGTCAAGATGAAACATTCTGGATAACATATAGCAGGGCAGTAAAAAGGGCTTTGGAAATATGTCTATACAAATTTTGTTCGTAAACGTACAAAGTTACATTATACAGGGTGATTCAGGTTTAATCTTGATAACTTCAGGAATCGATAGAACAGGTTAAAATAATGTTCATTTGTGATATAAACTTATTTCCTAAAATGCATCGTTTCCGAGATAGAGGGCGTTGAAGTAGGAATTTTTTTCTCGTTTTTCCCTCATAACTTTTGAACCACTTATCCGATTTAAGTGAAATTCGGAACACAAACACTCCTTATGATCTTACATAAGCTTCTTAAGTTTGAACTACCTACTCCTCTTAGAAGTGTATTTTGTATACTACCCCCCTCTTACTTTAGTTCAAAACTACAAAAAAATAATTAATTTCAATAAAACATCTACACACCACTTTGACCTGATTAATTTCGAAACTTTTTCGTCTCCTGTTTTTTTTTCGACGTTGGGTCTTGTTTCTGAGATATTCAAAGAAATTGGTGACAGTGTAGCGCACCAGTCGCGTAAATTTCATTTAACGTTATAGCAACCCATGAAAACAAAACTCAGTGATTTGTGTAAACTGACGTTTGTGAGAATCATTGTCAAAAGCATAATTAAACAGCATTTTTAGTTCTAAGAAAAAATGCCAAGAACGTTTACAAATGCTGAATATGCCGATATACATTATGTTTATGGTTTCTGTGACGGAAATTCCAACGCGTCAGTTCGAGAGTACCGAACACGCTTCCCTAATAGAAGAATTCCAAATGCACAAGTTTTTGTAGACGTACATCGTAGATTTTCGGAATATGGTTTGCGTCGCTACAATGATCATAATCGTAATGTACCGCCAAGAAATCAGCGAATTCTTAATCTTTTTGATATCGATAGAACTTTAAGCACACGCCGAGCAGCTCGGTACTCCAATTATTTCAATCAAAAGTACTGAGTGCACTCAAACAAGATCATCGAAGGGCTTTCCATCTCCAACCAGTTCAAGGTTTGTTACCAGGAGATGCTGAAAAACGTTTAAATTTTTGTAGATGGGTTTTAGATACAACAGAAATTAATCCGTAATTTCTGCATAAGGTTTTATGGACCGACGAATCTAATTTCACAAGAGCTGGAATTGTGAATTACCACAACAATCACGTTGAATCCTCGATGTGTCAGACAATCTTCATTTTAGCAACAATTTAGCGTAAATGTGTGGATAGGTGTTTTAAGCAATAACCTCTGTGGGCCGCATATTTTGCCTCCTCGTTTAAATGGGGATTTATTGCATGAGTTTCTGCAAAACTCTCTCCCCGACGTGCTTGACGATGTCCCCTTAAATTTAGGCCAAGGGAACTGGATGCAGTTGGATGGTGCCCCTGGACATTACGGAAGGCAAGTACGGCAGTGGTTGGATGAAAATTATCCTCGTCGATGGATTGGACGGCAACCCAACAATCACCCAAATATGTGGATCCCTTGAGAAGGACCAGTGGCTTGGCCTCCGCGCTCGCCAGATCTGAATCCTCTGGATTATTTCGTTTGGGGCAATCTAAAAGCAATTGTGCATGATACGCCATTTCATATCCGCGAGGAATTGATCCAAAAGATAAGACATGCTTGTGATGACAAAAAACAATCCTGTTCAAATAGCAGCTGTGGTTAATACACTAGTTCGTCGATGCCAAAAATGTATTGAGGCTGGAGGAATGCACTTTGAACAATTATTGTAATTTTTTTAGTAGTTGATAAGTTTGTTGTAAATCATGTAATAAGTAGTTGTTACTAAATTTATGTTTGAGGTTATTGGCATTTTTTCTTAACACTAAGAACACTCTTTAAATAATACTTTTGACAATGATTTTCACAAACGTCAGTTTTTTTTTCTTTGAGAGCCGTTCGACAGTGTACCCGAAAGCACCGCAGCCTATAGACTTATTGTGCATCTCTCGACAAGCACAAATATCCATGGTACTACAGTGGAATTCGAACCCACACCGACATAGCCGATCCAGACTGACACTAAGTTTTGTTTTCATGGGTTGCTACAACGTTAAATGAAATTTACGCGGTTGGTGCGCTACACTGTCACCAATTTCTTTGAATAATCTCAGAAACAAGACCAAACGTCGAAAAAAAACAGGGGACGAAAAAGTATCAGGTAGTATTAATCAGGTCAAAGTGGTGTGTAGATGTTTTATTGAAATTAAAATACACTTCTAAGGAGTGTTTGTGTTCCGAATTTCACTTAAATCGGAGAAGTGGTTTAAAAGTTATGAGGGAAAAACGAGAAAAAAATTCCTACTTCAACGCCCTCTTTCTCGGAAACGATGCGTTTTAGGAAATACGTTTATATCACAAATGAACATTATTTTAACCTGTTCTATAGATTCCTGAAGTTATCAAGATTAAACCTGAATCACCCTGTATATAAGATTACCTTTAGTAAGATGACTCTGTATAAGGTACGATATGGATACTGCACCAGCACTCTGTCCAAATACAGTGATATTATCGGGATCTCCACCAAAAGCCTCAATGTTATCCTTAATCCATCTAAGTGCTAAAATTTGGTCCTTTAGTCCGTTGTTACCGGGAACCACCATATCTCCGGTTGTGAGAAAACCGAAAATCCCAAGTCTGTAATGAAGAGCTGCCACTATTACGTCTTGGTTTAAGAGGAAATCGGGTTTCTGGTGGGAAAAATTTGCCGATCCTTCTATAAACATTCCTCCATGTATGAAAACCATGACGGGAAGCTTCTGTTCATTCCGATTAGACAACTAAAAGATATTATGTGGGAGGAACCATGTTTTCAAAATGATGATTATTTTAAATTAACATAATATGCTTTGCACTCTATCTACAAAATTGTTCAGAAGTCAATAATTTGTGTGAAGAAACGAAATATTTTTATACAGACATTTGGAACTTATCTAAATAGCTATTTATGCCATCAGTTACGAAATGCCTAATTTTGTGTAACGCGTGAGATTTTTGCGGAACGAACGAAGTGACACAAAATTTCATTTCGTAACGTATTGCATACAAGATTTTTTCCAATTTTAAAGAAAGTAATAAAAAAATAAAATTTGGTATAATTGACAAAAATTTGGAAAACATAAATTTAGTTTGTTGCTGTTACTTCATGTTAGTTGTCAGTTTGATATTTTGTAAAAAGTCTAGACGGAAGGTTTTTAGCGAGATTCATATATTTTTAGTTTTATTTTTAAAAAATGAGTGATTCAAGTTCTGAAGAGCTACCAAGCGATATTGAAGAGGCAGCAGGTAATGCTCTATTATCAGTAATTCCCAAAAAGTCAAAGGCAGTTTATGATTTGGCATACGAAAAATTTGTTACGTGGTGTGATGAGAAGAAAATTAAACATGTTAATGAGAAAGTTTTACTTGCATATTTTGAGGGTAAGAAAGATCTAAAAGTTTCCACATTATGGACACTACTCAATGTTAAGGTCTGAACTAAATCTGAAAAGGAATATTGATATTAAAAAATATACAAATTTGGTAGCATATATTAAAAGGCAAGCGGACGGGTACAGTGATAAAAAGTCAAAAGTTTTTATTAAAGAAGATTTTGCCAAATTTTTAGTGGAAGCTGATGACAATGAATACTTAATGGCTAAGGTTGCAATGATAATTGGAATGGCAGGAGCATGCAGAAAAGCAGAATTAACATTTCTTCCAGTTGAAAATGTTATAGACGAAGGAAGCCATTTTCGTGTTTATATCCCACCTTCAAAAACAAAAGTTATACGGCAGTTTGCAATTACCACTGGAGACATTGAAAATACGAATCTTGTTGAAATATTAAGAAAATATATTAAGTTGCGTCCCCAAGTTCTTAAACACAACATATTTTTTGTAAAATATGCGAATGGAAAATGTATCAGAAATCCTGTGGGAATTAACACATTTAGCAGTCTGCCAAAAGTTATTGTACAATTTCTTGGTCTTTCAAATCCTGTTCTATATACTGGCCACTGCTTCAGAAGAAGCTCTGCCACTTTCCTAGCAGACAGTGGCGCTGATATTTTAAAATTAAAGAGGCACGGAGGTTGGAAACCTAGCTATGTTGCGGAGGGATATGTTGAAAATTCCATGAATAATAAAAAACTTATAGCGCAAGAAATATTTGGTGAAACATCTAATGCAATGTGCGCCGCTTCCCAAATAACAGCAAGTTCGAGCAATGAAAAAAATATGTCGTCGGGAATTAATTTGAATAATTGCAATAATTGTGTTATCAATATTTATAATAATTAATTAATTTATAATTTATGTTTTTAACTTGTATTATAACAGTTTAATAAATAGAATAATTCTTTTTGTCACTAATTTTGAAATACATTTTTCGTCACCAATTGCATAAAATTTTACTTTATGCAACTAGTTACAAAAAGTAAGACGTTTCATAATGTCAATCAGTTTTAAAAAGTGTCACTTTATATGTCAAAATTAGAAAAAAAAATTTAATGTACTCTTACCAATACAATTTTGTAAAAAAAATCAAAAAAGGCAGTTCGAAAATGATTTAGAAATACCCTTCTGCACGGTACTGGAAAACTTAATAAGGCGGCAAAACATACAATCCGGATAAAAAATGGAAAGAAATTCCCAAGGAAAGATATAAATACCTAATTATTTTATTACACGCATTTTATACAGAAAATTCATCTGCTTTTGCCTCTTGTTATTAATTATTAATAGATTTGAGCCCGTCTTAACCAATTTCTACAAACTAACACAGATGTTTCTGCTTCTTTTTCGTTTTGAACTCGTATGTTATTGGCAGCAATTATGATACATTTGCGTAAATCATCAATAGTAGGCATTCACTTCGGTGCGATACACTTAAATATTAAAATATTCCACGAAAAGAATTCCAAATGATTTAAGGCCAGAAGATCGTAGCGGTCATGGTACCGATCCTCCTCGTGTTTGGACATGGTGTACATGGTACGGATATAATTGAGCCTCGTATATGATACGCCACACTGCTGCAATACACCGTAAACGCCTCAATATATTTATATATACAAAAAGTAAGGATTGAAAATACTACAATAATTTGTTTCTCGGAAACTATATAGATTTTACAAAAAATTTGTTTACTATATCTACTCCATTTTTCATGGCGCTTCTATCCCCAAATTTTTTTAGAAAAATTCTGAATAACCCTGTATACAGGGTGTGTCAGTCATAATGTTATTTAAATGACGTAGCAAAATGGTAGCAGTGAATATAGAGCCAAAAGTAAGTGAATGGAAGTAAAAATACCTTATATGAAAGTTGCACCTTGTTGACAGAAAGTGTCAATGTATTAATATGATAAACAACAATTTATTTATTATGACATCCGCCTACTTTATTTTTACAAATTTTCGCAATAACTCCTTTAGTGAACGATGACGCATCTCATTTTTTTACTAGAAAACTATCGGTTTTATCGGAAAATTACAATAGTTAAAAAAGTTGCGCAATAAATCAGTGTTTCCAATAAATATTTTTAAATAGATAATTTGCTTCATATAAAAAAATTCTAATAAAATATTGCAATGGGGTTGACTGTTTGACTCCTTCATAAAATACGCCAATGATCGAAAAAATATTGAAAAGTCTCTTTATTAGTAGGATGCTCATACCAAGTTTCGTAACTCTAGCATTCCACATGTTAAAGAAAAAAATTAAAATGTGAATTTCAATCCCCTCAGGGGTGCAACTTTCATAAGGTTTTTTACTTCAATCTTATTTTTGGCTCTACATTCCCTGTATCAGTAGTACCAATGTTTTGAAAATATCAACGTTTACTGCTAAAATAAACGAATCCTGAAACCTTTATCATTTCCAAAAAGATAATCTAGTGATCAATGGTATAACTTATTATCTTTCTGGGTTGGTAGATCTGAGTTAATTGAGTTCCTGATGATTTTGAGTACCTACCTACTCATTTAAACTTGGCTGCCAGCTTCTTAGCTACTGTTTGTAGTAACTAGTGATGTAAATGGCAAATTGTTACACAAATTATTATAAAATTACCGCCATATTACAACATACCGCGAGATAACTTATACGATACGAGGCTTGATCAAAAAGTAATAGGAATTTTGTAATATTGCGGGTTATATTAGTTCGATTCCCCGATATTTTTGTTGTTGTGTTAGCAAACAAATTGGAAAAGTATCTATACATTATTAACCATGATGTTTTGTCTGTTCACGGTTCTTTTAAAAGAATCAGAAAATTTGCATTAAATTTTACAATAAGCATGAAATAAAGTTTTATGGTACGTTATGCACCTGTTAAAACAGTTTTCAGTAGTTCTGCATCATTTTGATTTAGCGACTCCATTCGCCGCTGTTTTTGATCGAAATTCAACAAATTCAATTTTTTGGAAACGCTTATACCATCGTAAACTTTTGCTTTGATTAGAGTAATTTGAAGAGAAATGACTCACATTTCTTAACAGCCGCCTATTTTGAAAAATAAAATGCATACAAAGCTGAAACATTTTTATTAACAACTTAACAAGTGGAACTTAATGTTGTGTTAATATTTAAACTAAAGAAAAATGAACATAAAATTAAATTTAAAAAAAATGCTTATATGGGCCATCTCACCCAAAGCGTCTGGGTGAGATGGGCCAAAGTTCTTAATTTCAAATATCTGACAAATAAATCTCTTAAATTAAGATGTTTTCCTACAAAACACCTATATGTACTTGTTGCATACATTCGCGTACTTGGAACACCCTTTACAGAACCATTGATCGCATCGTAGGCACTGAATCCACTCATCAGTTTTAGATATCGTTAGATAAAATTCTCATCTTGGATATTCTATATTGTCTTCTATGTCTGTATTATCACAGGAATTTACAGATTGAAAGTCACTCAAGACATCTGAGGAAGAATCAGATATTTATTTCCTTTTTTTATTAACATTGACCTATGTTGTTCGCATTTGCTGTTTTACACTTTTTTTTCTTCCCTGATATTCACGTCTTTCCTCTTTTTTATATTTTCAAGAGATGCTAAAATTGTAACCACTTGTCTACCGCGTTTCTTTGTTTTTTCTACTGTAGCTAATGTACTGGAAATTGAATTCATTTTATTTATCTATTGAAATAATAATGACACTTCATCAAGTCAGTTTTTTAATTACTGGATGTTCTGTAGAAATTTCAATAAATTTTTGTTGGTGAGAGGACCAAATCAGAACTAATGTTTAAAATTGAAAGTAGATTTCATTACGATATTACCCCAGCGGTTTTAAATAAATCGCCAAGGAGTATCATTATTATTATTGCAATAGATTTTACTTGGTGTATCCTGATCTGACTCTGTATCCATAGTTTCTCTTGTACCTGATTGCCTTCTAATTTCATCTGTACCTTCATCTTCTCTAATTTCCTCAATGTAATTCCTTTCTAATTAAACTTTCTGATAGTCCTGATATTTCTTCCTTAATTTTATTAGCTTCTACCGTGGCATGTTGAATTTGTTCTTGACAATCATTCAAAAATGCGTAATATGCGTTTGGATTAAAGGGTCATATACCCTTTAATCTAAAACCTGATACACCATTTTCTAATAACATATTGGCTGTGTAAAATTTGGGTCATCTCACCTAAGATTAGAGGAGACAGAGTCATCTGTTTGAATCTACATTAATGAATAGTAAAACGTACCGGAGTCGGAATCCTAACCACAAAGTATTCAACTTACAAGTAATGATAAGTCACAGCTCTAAAATTTATATTTACATTAAAAAATATAATGTAAAATAATTTATTTTAAGTATAATCTTACCTTATTTTTATTTAGAATCCGTCGAATATATACCCATGTTACAAATAACATTCTACTACGCATCTAAGCTAAAAGCAGCGCGAAATTCAAATTAACAGCGAAAATATTCAAATGGGCCATATCACCCGACGAGCCATCTCTCCGGCAATTACCCTATAGCAGACTCATCAAAAGCAATATTTAACATTTCCAAAATATTGTTACACTTTTTTCCATTTTTGTAGCAAAATGCAAATTATCTGGTCTATTTTTTTATTAAATAATGGCCGATCTTACGAAAACACATATAATCTTTGTGACAGATGACATCAGACTAAACATCCGCTATGGCTGAAAATGTATAGATACTTTTCAGACATATTTACCAACACAACAATGAAAATATTGGGCGAATCGGACTAATACAACTTATTTCATGATCACGCCTAGTATATGTAATTTAGAGTTACATAAATTCCACCAAAAAAGGCCTATGTTCGAGAAAAACAAATATTTAAAGAAACTGAAGCTCTTTTAAGTAAAACCCTAAATATTTGTCTTTGATAATTAAATTTATTTAATTTTTACTATTATTTTCTTACAGTATTTTGGTGCACAGTGTTAGTTACACTATATTTACAAATATAAATTACATTTTTTGTATAAAAACCAACAAAGACTATTATATTTTTAATCATTAAGTTACAGGGCTAGTTTCATAGAAGGTGAGTACTCTTTAAAATATAGTACAATTTCATAAATTACCAGGAAATTTTTAAATTACATGAAATATTACCCGTAAAATTACATTTGCATAAATTACAAGTAATTTTAACACTAATTAAAATATAATAGAAAATATATTTACCAAATTCTAAATTGAATACTCGAAGAACAAGCAATAGTAGAAAATATCCTTATATTAAATTTTAATATGTTGAAATAAAAGATTGTCTCACCTGCGTAGTAAAAATTTGTATATACAAACAATTTTCGCTCCCTCTTACTGGGTTTGACCCTTGTAAACATTCTGGACCATTTTCAATGGCTTCAAGTACGCCTTTCCAACTTTTCTTGGGCACTGGAGCCTACAATTTTTTATAGTTATACTCGTACGTTGTCGAAATAGTAAATCATTTACTAAATTAAAGTAGATCTTTTCCAGAAACTTTCACCACCTCTGTATTCATTGTTATGTCTCCTACTATTTTTGAATGTTTCATCACACTATTCTGCTATCGATATAGGTATCTAGTATAATGTTCCAACAGTATTTAAAAACTCTTGCTTTGGCTTACCTCAAATCGCAATTGTTCAACAGGTGGTTCCGCATATGGAATACCACCAAAATAATAATAACTTCTATTTAGGCCTATGGTACCTGCATATTTCCCTCTAACTAACCCTGTGGTCGTTCTAACCACCAAGTTATGCAGATCTTCGTCCTCTATGGAAACCCCTATAGCCGACACAGTATTTACAAATAAAATGTATATGAAGTATAATATCAAAACAAATCTATTGCACATTATGATTATTGTAGTACTTCACTAATTTTCCATAGAAAGATCCTGTATTTATACCTTTTACCAAAGGTAAGATTTGCGATAAAATAATAATAGATAAGTAATTGGGTTAGAGTTACTAATATATTTTTGTCGCTTATATTCTCCTCCTGCGCACTCTAGCAAGCTTTCTGCCTCTAAATCGGAAAATTTAACTATGTAGTTTATATTGGTTTTGAATTTACATTTGCCTCTTTCTGAAAAACTTTATGTGCATGTTCTAACTACAAACAAAAGTAAATAACTGACTAAATAATATACAGTATGCGCCAAAAGTATGGAATAAATTCAATAAAAACGAAACAATTATTTTTTGGGAAAAATTCTCGAACAGGTCGATTTTTAATTTAAAAAATACATATTTTATCCTAAAATGCGATTTTCAAATGTCATTTGTTTTCGAGTAATGACGTCATCGATTTTTTTTAATGGCAACACCATATTTTTTTCCTTGATTCTGAGAGATCGTTTAATTCTCTATCAGACAGTACTAAAATTTTGCCCTCTTACATAGGAAAGTTTTCGAGTAAATGACGATTGAATGTTAGAAAACGTAAATCAATTAAAATAAAGCAAAAACGTTATCAAGTTTAGTTTTTCGAATTCCATAGTTCTTTTATGGATCACAGGTGAAAATCTTTGCAAAGTGTCATTGTCACGCCGACTTTCTAATAAGTATTGTAAGCGACATAGAAATTATTATTCAATTTAAAGTATTATGGCAAATTTAACTGTTACTCAAAGAATTGAAATTTTAATTCTTATCGGATGCGGGAATATGACTAGAACTCAGCAGGAAGTTTGCGATTTATTTAATGAAAAATATCCAGATCGCCCTATCAGCCAATCAACAGTCAGTAAGGTAGAGTCTAAATTTAGAGAAACTGGCAATGTTGTAAATATTCCAAAACCTGGACGTCCAAGCATTAATGAAAATCAGAAACAGAACATTTTGATAAGTATGGTGGATAATCCTCATAATTCTTCACGATTGGTTGCATTAAACAATGGCACTAGTCAGAGCACAGTGCTACGTATCTTGAGGAAGGAAAAATATCATTCCTACAAAATTCAACTTGTGCAGGAACTCAATGAAGATGATCCCGATCGCCGCTTACACTTTTGCGAAATTCTAATGGATTTATGTCAAAGAAATAGAAATTTACACCGGCAAATACTGTTTTCAGATGAGGCCACATTTTGTCTGAATGGTACAGTAAACCGTCAAACTTGCAGATATTGCAGTCGGGAAAATCCCCAACACACTCAGAAATTAAATGTGTGGGCTGGAATAGTTGACGACAGAATAGTAGGGCCTTTCTTCTTTGAAGGAACCCCTACAGGACAAAGATATTTAGAGTTTCTAGAAAATGACCTTGTTCCAGCCTTTGCAGTAATTTTTCCTAACGATAATGTCCCTGACATTCCTAACGATACCATATGGTTTCAGCAAGACGGTGCACCTCCGCACTATGCGCGCCCTGTACGAGATTTTTTGGACAACTGTTTTCCTGGGAGGTGGATCGGCAGACGCGGACCGATAGAATGGTCTGCAAGATCGCCAGATCTTACACCTCTTGACTATTTTTTATGGATATACTTGAAGTCAAAAGTGTACATTAATAAACCACGTAATTTAGAAGAACTTCAAAATCGCATTAGGGACGAAATACGCAGAGTTACCTCAGAAATCATTCATAATGTGCAAGAAGAATTTCTTCACAGACTTGCGCATTGTCAAGAAGTTGGTGGATGGCAATTCGAACATTTAATTTAAGTATAAAATTTAATCAATTGTATTTTATTTTACATACCTCAGAATTGTTACTTTTTTATGGATAAAATTTACGTTTTCTAACATTCAATCGTCATTTACTCGAAAACTTTCCTATGTAAGAGGGCAAAATTTTAGTACTGTCTGATAGAGAATTAAACGATCTTTCAGAATCAAGGAAAAAAATATGGTGTTGCCATTTAAAAAAAAATCGATGACGTCATTACTCGAAAACAAATGACATTTGAAAATCGCATTTTACGCTAAAATATATATTTATAAATTAAAAATCGACCTGTTCGAGGATTTTTCCCAAAAAATAATTGTTTCGTTTTTATTGAATTTATTCCATACTTTTGGCGCATACTGTATAATTATAATATAAAATTCAGATTGCAGATTCACGAATTAAAGATCTCATAGTACCTAGCTAAATTACAAATTTTCAATATTTTAAATATACTACAAATTCAAGATTCAAATTGTCTAAGTAGATTCGTATTTAAATATCAACAAAGGAAGTAACATATTTCTAGAGTGAATTTTTCCAAAACTTTATTCTATGTTCAATGTTAAAGCTACAATTATGTAAATTGTTAAACTGAATACTGGAGGCATCCAGTTTCTCTTCTCTGAGAGCAATGCAAGTACTAGTAGTCTGAATTGATAAATTGCTAGTAGCGGCAATACTGCAAGCTTCTGCGTGAACTTCTTTCAATTTCTTATTTGGTGTATGTTTCTGACCTATGATTATTTTTTTGTTATTTAGATTTTTCAATATAACCCTCGGCAACTGAACTTGATCGCCAACCTTCATGTCGCTTTAAAAGTGTCATATCCGCTCCACAATTAGCCAATATTGTTGCAGAGCTGCGCCGGAAGCAATGGCCAGTGTATTCATTGACGTTGGAGAGTCCAAGGAATTCCGCTTTCTCTCTTCTTTTTTGGCATACCTCCAATTGTATTGATTCCAACTGGCAGGGTACACGATTTATTACTTCGATATGTCAAGAAAAATAACTGTGTCGTAGTGAGTGAACGAAGTTTTCCGTACTTACGAATCTATATCGATATCTAAAAAATTGATACCATCTATTGATCCCTCAGCAATTGTGAACATTCTTGGGACATGAGTTCTTGTGTTCGGAATTTTGGCATTAATAACTGACAATCTTTTACGGCATCTACTATTAAAAATGTGATTTCTTCCCTCCTATATGCTCCAAATACTCCAACGATTAAAACAACTTTGGCTAACAAGAATTCTTTATCCTCGGCTTGTCTTATAAAGCGCTCTATTTCCAGCTTCGTAAATATTTTTGATTTTTTTGGCTAATATCCGAAAGTTTTCATTTTTAAAAATGCAATTAGGTTCGTAAATTTCCTAATATCTACGTTTTTGTTCTGGTAAATCATGAATCATAAATCAAATATTTACTCTACAAAGTTGACTGCTTTAACGTACCGGATAGCTTCAGGAAATAGCTAATTTTTTATTATAAAAATATATTTATAATGTAACATACATATTTTAAAAATATTTCCTCAAATATTATTAAAATGTCTGGAAAAAAAACATAAGTGTCTATAATCATATTTAGTTTGTTATTGATGGTGTCATTCACTTCAAAACATCAACATTCATTTAGCGGTAAAAATATTTACCTCCATGAATTGGCAATGAGATAAGTATTGCTCGAAAATATAGCTGCTTTATCAGTTTCCTATCTAATCGAGAATAGATTGATTTTTCTACTTCGTATTGACTGAAACTGCTCATGAATACTCGACGTCGTAACTAAAGTTAAATATATTTTAAGTGTAAATTTGCCCAAATTGCTTTTAAAAAACTACTGCAACAATTAGCGGCATGTGATTGAAGTCTGTTATTCGCAAGGAAATGTAGATGCTAAAATATAAATGCAATTTATACGCATCTATCCATATCATCTGATCTTCATTTATCTTTTTCACTTTATTATGAATAAGTTCACAATCAGAGTATGAAAGTGCGTGGGTTGTTTTGACAATTTTGTTTGTTGGATTTTAATAAGAAGTATTATTATTAGCATTATTATTATTATTATTATTATCTATCAACATAACATTTATTAAGAACAAATTAAAAGCAGACTTTCTATACGCATTTTATTCTATTATTTTCAATCAAAGGTGGCACTATAAACTATGAAAATTGGGCTACTATTATAATATATAGAAAAAAAATCATACAACAGCATTCGGTCACCTGTAAAATAAATATCATCAAAATACCTTGAGCATTTTATGTGTCTACTTCTACAAAAGTAAAATATTGGATGACAAAAATGATTTTTCTTTTCAGTTTTTTGTATGCGCATTGGCTACATCTCGAAAACTGCCTTTTAATAAGAAAATTTTTTTAAAAATAAGAAAAGAATCACACGTTTCATTTTTCGACACGTCTTGAAACACCCTGTATATTCTGGGAACAAAAGTAGGAGATGTCTAGCCAACAGGAGTAATGACCGTAGAACATTACTAAAAATGTTTTCTATATGAAGATAATTATAACGAGATTTATACTGATAACTATGATGAAGGTCAATATCGATAAATAGAATAATAAAATTACTTTAATTTGATTTAAATTGCAGACACGATAAATTTTGTCTTGTTTATTTATAAATTACCTGTAATATGTAATAATATACTTCAATAACAAAATAATATCAATGCTTTACAATAGATTTTAATTTCTTGTAAAAGAGTTAGGCAACCAACATTACGATGCTTGGAAATATTGATAAACTGGATACAGTTTTAGAGAAATTTATGTCTCCTGAATATTTATCCAATGCAAATTATGACTAAATACAGTATAAAGTAAAATTAAATAGTTTTTGACATTTGTATTTTCGCATTGATTTGTTGTGATCGGTAAGTAATTTACAGCACTGAAACAATGATAATTATTAATAAAAGTTTGTTGTTTTCTACTCTAATATTAGGGTACGACACCCAGTATTGTTATTTGAATGGTTCCACGTACTATTCAATATATATTTTTATAGATTTTCCCGAAGGTTTTCTGTTGTGGCTGCTAAAGACATGTCTGGTGAAATCTGCCCTGCAAATAAAACCTCATGTTCATCTTACAGCCCTGGAGATCACTCGGTGGCTTACGTGACAGCCCCTAGTGAGGAAGTGGCGAAGAAAATAGGCCACGGACTTGTAAGCCAAAAACTAGCGGCATGTGTTAACATTGTACCGAAAATAACCTCCATTTTCGAATGGGAGGGCAAAATTAACGAGGAAGCAGAAGTTCTGATGATGATTAAAACTAGAACAGCTAAGATCAATCAGCTTACGAAGTATGTAAAAGAGAACCATCCGTATACAGTTTGTGAGGTTATATCAATGCCGATTCAAAATGGCAACGATGCTTATTTGAAATGGATAAATGATGTTGTTCCTATCGAGTAAGGAAGTACTGAAAATTTTGGTTAAATTTTGTTAAAAACTCTATGAGAGTATGAATATATTTTGTTTTTTTATAATTTTGAAGTTATGTTGTTTGTAAGGGAAATAATAAAAAATATGGTTACGAATGCCTAACTTATTTTGTTGTTTTTCTTAAAAACTATACGTGTAGATATTCCTAAATTTTGATTACGATTTATATTTTACATTCACATTTTTTCACTATATTGCAGTGACCTTATTTGCAAATGGATCTGTTTTGAATAATGTTAATTGTGAAATTTTCCTAGATTCTGCAACTGCAGACTATATCGTCTTATGATTGAATATATTCCAATTTTTTTAGATTTTGGTATGTAATATCTAAATAATAAATTGCCCAAGAAAATTAACAAGTTGTATTGATATTGCATGACAAATGTAGGTACTTTCATAATTTGTGGTCTAATATAAAAAATAAAATTGTTAACTGCTCGAAAAATACAACAATTATGTGAAAAATATAATGAGTGTCATTAAGGGTGCAACTTTTAACTGCTTTCAAGGGTATATTGTTAAAAAAAACCTTCAACTTATTTTTATCTTAATAAAGTCATATCCAAATTGTATTTTTCCATGTGTTTCCAAATAAACTGAAGTAAAATAAATACGAAATTAGAAATACTTAACATATGGAAGGAGTAACAAAAAAAACCTCCCATTAACTGAGGATATTTGTCGAGAAAATATGACTATTTGACCTTACCTACCTTACCTATCATTTTGGTTGGAGGGGAAGGTAATAGAGAAGTCTTGTAAAATGTATACTAAATTTTGTATGACTACTTCTAATGAGTTAAAAGAGAATTAGTTTCTTTCTTTTTTCAATATAAAAAATATATAACAAGGTCTTACATAGAGAAAAAAATAACACCTGTAAATATGCATAGAAAAATAAATTAAAATATACTCAATAAAAAAAAAAATCTGTTCAATAACAAATCCCAATCTTCTAATTTTGTTAATGTGAATAACGAAATCCTTGAGAGTATTATTGCAGATAACGCCTAAAAAACAAACTGGGGTGAAGGAGGTAACTTTTTGTCTTTCTCATTTTTTTTCTGACAAGTTTTTCCAATTTAGCGTGTAAAATTTTTTTTAGATTATTTAACTTGATAATTTTTCCTAAAACTTCTTTTTCGAAATAAATTTCAGTGTCCAAAGAAACGTTCAAAGAAAAATTGGTAGATAATTTACCGAGGCTTTAAATGTACTAACTTATTTTATACCGAGTTTCGCTGTGCATTGGGCTAACCAGATTTACCATTACGCAAACAAATGATTTTTTGACATATGCAATTTTGCTTATTATAAAAAAATTAAAACGGGTATTTAAAAAATAAATTAGTTAAACAGTTATGCACTACAATTTAGCAAAACATATTTATTTTAACATATTAATATTTAACATTATTTTAATTCAATAATTTCATATTTTAGTTTACTCCACATAAACTGAACTAAAATCAAATCAAAGTTTACAGAATAAATATTTATTCAGTAAACTTTGATCAAATGGACAAAAATTGGGGGAGTGTGATATACTCGAGACAAGAATTCAGACGACTTACGTCATACGAACACATGAATAATTCGTTATATTTTCATCAAAATATTTAAGAAACTGCAACTGATAGTAATAAAACTATATACTACACTAAAAGTTTGCATTATATTTTGCACTAAATTGCAAAAATTTATTGATTTTAACGCAACCAAATATCGAAAATTACGTTGACAATAAAAACAAATGTGTAACGTCAGCCGTAACGTAAGACGTCTGAATTCTTGACGCGAGTATAGTCACTGAATACTTACGTCCAATCCACCGATTTGGAAAAATTATTTTTTGTTAGAAAGTATTTGAAATACTATGAAATAGTAATTTCATCCCATGAGTACTTATATAAATGCTGTTGAAAAATTTACGCAAAAGCATTAAATTTTTTCTAATTATAGAAGACAATTGATGCATTTCTGACAGAGACAGTTATTCTTTAGTTTTATTGGGTTTTTGCCACACTTCTGAAAAATAATAAAAATTTATTAAATAAGCCCTTGCGCCAAACGGAACAGTCAACGGTTATTTTTGAAACTAAGTTTGCCTAACCAAAAAATCTCACACTTAAAAAAGCAGATAAGTAAAAAATAATAACAAAAATCACATCACTATCGCGCACTTCCGTATTATTGACGTTTCGAAAAACTCTGTTTTCGTTTTCAAAATAGTAGTAAAAATATTAAACGTATGTCAAGTTTGACAGTTTAAACTGTCAAAGATTTGTCAAGTTTGCCTATATGCCTGACAAAAGTATCGGTTCCGATAGATGAGTTGTATTCTATTATCTAATTCCCAAGCAGTTGATGAGATTCTTTAATTTTCCTGGTCATGCATTAAATATTATTTTTCATTTATTTTATAAAATAGTGAATATCTTGAAATTATATAAATTAACCCTTAATTCGAAATAAGCGATTTTTCATTGCCAACCTTTTATGTAGAAGGGCAAAATGGATATATTAATTACGCAATGCCGTGTTCTTTAATTGAAAGTGGATACTTATTGTAACCAAACATTTTAATTACCACATTGAATAGAATCATAGGCACCAGTGAGTTTTTATCAGAAATGGCTACTCTCCATTTCAGCCACTTAACGAGATAGTCTTGGTCACGCGATATTTTCAGTCCTTTTAGCAATATTTCATTTTTAATTTCTAAACAAATGAGAGGCAAATGTTATATGGTTGAATAAATAACAGATAGTACATGGTACATGAATCATAAGTCAATTTCTAAAAGTATCTTTATTTAGGCACCTATTATCATTTTTTAATTTGTAAATTAATGTTTAGATGGGTTTAATATCGGTCTTATAAAATTATATAAAATAGTCAGGTTATAATAGGTGCATATTTTCTTGTTGTTATATGTTAAATACGATTTTCTTTAGAATGTAGAGAAAAAATAACGCCACAAACATTTTCAACTGTTCAAATGCTAAATACTTTTTGGAAAATCATATACTGAATGTCCTGAATATGAGTATCTTTATGTTGCTGTATGATAAATTACATTAAGCAAAATATACTTAACTGGCTTAAAATTATTTCCTCCGAGCATCGATATTAGAATTCTAACAAGTTTTACCTATGTAACAACGTCGGATATACCACCATGTTAGGTTTTATCCATAATAATGACAAGTACAATTTTTTTCTACTTTCATGCAAAACACAAAACTTCATTGAACTATATTTAGTGAAAAACTGGTTATTTATTGCACTAGTGCAATAACATTTTTATTGCACTCATCTGTACTACAGCGTTTTGTGGTCATGAGAAACATAAACGCTCAAATCGACATCATATTTAGTCCATTTTCTGTGAGATTGTATTACAATTACTAGAAAATAAAATTAGTTTTCTTTACTAAATTGCAAGAAATATTATTATATTACTTTTAGCAGCTAGAGAATTATTCCTAACACATTACTTCTTAACTTCCTCAATGCAAATCGGTAGTGCTAATTAATTATTAAATATTTTGCCATTAAATTACGTTTTTTAGTTTCCTACACTTAGTATCACCTAGATAAAACATTTTTTTACATGCTGGACCTGAGCCGTAACACCAAGCGACCTGCCATACTGCAGGTACCTCGAATATTTTTTCTGCCTAAACTACTCATCTGTTCAAAATTCTGAAACTATAAAAAAAGTTTCTAAATAAAGTCAGCTACTAATAGAAAAAAACTGAGAGTAATTATACAGGGGGTTAAAAAAATATGTGCTTATATTTGCATGATACATAATTTTTCTTATATTTCTAATGACTGCAAAAGATTTTAATTAATGTTAAAAAATGTCGGTTAGACCAAAAATAGTTAAAATCGATCAAGTCGTTTTCGAGATATTCGGAAGAAACAAAATTTTTTCGCAAACTTTGGCGCTCTCTAGCGGCTAAATGAAGCAATTTTGGAAATAAGTAAATTGGGATAAATCGGCTTATTTTGAACCCAGGAGTCTGTGGTCTTCCGTTTTACACGTCTTTTCCGGACACCCTGTATACTGATACTGATAATAGCTAACAAGCCCGAAACCGGTGGTGTCTCCGACGAATGACTTTAGCTGTTTGCTATAAATTTTTCAAATGTAATTCAATACTGGTCGGGACATCAGCCCGCAAAGTAATTGTTTTGTGAAATTCTGCTTTTGTTTATACAGTTATTATTTTTCTGGACTTCTAGACTCAAATCCAATTTTTATTTTTTGAATTAATAAATAATCTACAATAATAAGCAAGGAAGCACGAGAAGATCAAATTTTTTTTTCAAAATCAATGCGTTCTACCATACCACAAGAACATTAGATGTTAGAAAAAACAAAATGTTTTAAATTCGATGTCAGAAGCATGAAAGAATAGAACATAACAAAATTATGATCCAAAGTGTTATTTTTTGTACTAAATATGTTGTAAAGATATTTGAAAAAGATGAATTTGAGATATTATATTCAAGGGACTCTAGAAGTGTGTTTGGACAAGGTGATTTTGTTCAAATCGTTCAAAGAATTTAAAGTCATCATTTGTCGGTAATGTTTCTGAATAAAAATTAGAATTACTTCCCTCCAAATTAGAATAAAACATAAAATTCTTTCTTTGTAATCAGAGGCTTGCTAGAACATAAAAGAAAAATATCAATATGCGCTATTATATTTCAATAATGTTGTTTATAAACTGAAAAGACGGTTATCAAAACCGCAGTAAATTAATATCAATACAACACTATTGCAAAATTAACGTTCGCAGCCTTCTGTTTTTTTGCACTGGCTTGTGAAACTATTGTACGCCTGACAATTTCAAAAAATATTGTTGGGCAACTCCATAAAATTGGAGTAGAACTAATACAAATCCGTTGACCGAAAAGTTGCAATTACCGAAGAGGTCAAACGAAAATATATTTATTTACAAACAAGAAACAGAAATAGAAACAAAAATCAAACAAATACGTCGATAGAAATCATTTTGATTGATGATTTTATGCCGAAAGTCACCTATGTTTTTAATATTCTTTTAAATACCTCTCTGACGATACCATTTCAAAAATTTTAGATTTAGAAGTAGAATAATTGCATGTCCTGAAAATGTAAGCTAGAATGTCAGCCTCCAGGGCATTTCAATCAACAAAGGCATTTGAAGTTGAAAATGGGAATTAATTAGAACAAAATAATTTGATACGAGTCTCATTTTTTTTTATTACATACTCTTTGTTCTCGTGTAACGTGAAATAAACGATGATTTGAAAGGAATTGTGTTCAATAAACTTTATAATAACCACCCTTTGTAGATATAGGTGTAATCACGTAATGATTTCCATCTGCACTTTAATTTCCTTTCCATTTCCACAGGCATGATAAAGTACTCGCACAAAATTAAAATCGACATTTTAAGTAAACTATAGCAATATACAGAGTCATCTCAAAATGCTTGAAATACAAGATGTTTCTAAAATGAGTATTTAAAATTTCAGTACATGGAGAACAATCCAAAATATGAAAAAGGGTGCTGCCATCCTTGGAAGGGAAAGGAAATTTGTCTACTGAACTTTTGTTTAACAATATGCTTTCTATTGCAAATTTCAAAAGTGTAATTAATCTTTTTATAGGTGAATTTTTCTAATTTTTTAATGAAAATCTTGGTGACTTTTACATACAGTACTATTTTTGAATAGCAACCCATATAACACAAAGACGTCCTGAGAATGTCCTTAAAACGTACATTAGGATGTCCTTCCACAAAATTCCATGAACCACAAATGGACGTTTGGTCCATTTAAGGATGTCCTAAAAACATCCAGTGGATGTCCGTTCACGAACGTTAGATGTTCGACTAATATCCCTAAGAGATCTGTTTTCTACAAAATTGGACATCCTTGGGATTGATTATTTTGCCAGACTTCTGAAAAAATAAAGTTTAATAATTGAATAAATCCTTGCTCCAAAAGGATCAGTCAAGACTAATTTAAACTAAATTTGCCTAAGTCAAGTAAGTCAAGTCTGACAGTTTAAAATTTGTTTTTCTGCTTCCATGGAGATGATAAATGATTTTTACTTTATTGTTATTTGCTTCTTCTTGATACAACTGTAGTCAACGCATTATTATTTTATCTCCGTTTAACAAAATAATCGCGGTCTTTTTTAATTTTCTTTTTGTTGCATTATCCTCCTTCTTCAAAATTTTCAAAATTGCATCTACACCATGCCTTGTGAATGCAATAAATATTAAGTTGGAGAAACGTCTCGACTTATGAATGTTAGAGTTGAGGAACATAAAAATTACGTAAAAAGGGAGTTAGAAAAATCAAAAATTTGCAAAAATGCTTGGGAAAACGGTCATTTTATTCAATGGGGTTTGGCAAAAATGTTAGAGAAGGATGATAATATAACAAAAAAAATAATAGAAACCGCGATTATTTTGTTAAACGAAGATCAGTGTGCGTCAAACTGTTCAGTAAACATTGATCATTGTTGGCTACAGTTGTATTAAGAAGAAGTAAGTAACAATAAAATAGAAATCATTTAACATCTCTATGGGAGCAAGTAAACAAATTTTAAACTATCAAACTTGACTGAAGTTTAATACATTTCCAATTATTGAGAACGAAAACAAAAAGTTTTTAAAAACGTCAAAAAATACGGCAGTGCGCGTTAGTGATGTGATTTTTGTAATTTTTTTCTTATCTGATTTTTCAGTCTGCGCAAGGGTTTGTTCAATTAATCTCTATTTTTTTCAGAAGTTTCAGATAATATATCTGCTATGTCTTAGACCTTTTAAAAATGTACCTATTAATTGTTTATAAAACATACATACAGGTCCCAGATAACGTTTTTGGAAAATTATTTATAATTTTCCATACTAAATAAATAAATATGCTTACTTAAAAAATGTATTATACAAAAATAAGTATGTTCTTTTATTAAAAATATATAATAGTTTCTTCTATGTAAATTAGTATATGCTATGTATAACTAATATTATATTCAATTTCAATAAAACTACTTAAAAACTTAATACTACTTGACATTACTCTTATCTGTCATATTTTTCAAGGCACACTCTGAAAACTATGCTGCTATCTAATGAGAGTTGTGTTATAAATTTGTCAAATTCATGTTACTCGAGAACAGTGCATTCTATGGATATTTTTTAAAAGTACCTTTATTTCTAAGGAAACATCAAGGTTTCATATTTTTCATTCAGAAATTAGAAAAATTCAGGCACAAAAAGATTAAATTGAACTTTAACACGAAGGTTTTCGTCATATTGTGACTTGTTCTACATGCACAGGAATTCTAAATACTCATTTTAGAAACGCCGTGTATACAGGGTTTTTCAACGAAAAGTAGCCACCCTTCTTTTGATAGAAAATTGCCAAGACATGTCAACAAAGATAACAAAGTGGACATCAAATAAGCCGTCACAGCCACTCTCTCTAAATTTTCAAATGACATCATACCATGTGGCACATCGTTGCTAAGGTTGTTTCATAGGGAATGCATTCTACTATTCATTTTATATATTCGCGTGAAATTGAGAGATAAAAAAATTAAAAAACCTTTTTCTGTTTATTTTGGTTAAACTACTGATAACAATACCGATCCTTTTTTCCACCTTCTGTTTTTACCTCAGCCAGTTCACCTCCAGTTGTTCAATTAACAGTGTACACGACTGCCAAAAGAATCGAGATTGTGCGTTTCTATTTCAAAAATAGCGACTGCGCACGAGCTGCAGCTCGTGCTTTCAATGAAATGCATTCCGATAAATTTATTTTTTCAAAGTTGATGCAAAAATTCATGGAAACTGGATCGGTGGCAAACAAAAAATATCAACCAGAGAGACGAATTATTAATGATCCTGTTGAAGTTGCTGTTTTAGGACACGTTGCAATGGTTAACAGTCAGTCTTTAAATCAACTTTCCCTAGCATCAGGGGTTTCAACAAGTAGTGAATGGAGAATTTAAAAAAAAACACAAATTTCACCAATACAAGACAAAATTTGCTCAAGAACTAAACGAAGACGACGATGATCGACAACTACAGTTTTGCGAAATTATGTCTAATAATCTATTGAATAACGTGAACTTGTTGTACAATATTTGCTTCAGCGATGAGTGTATGTTTTTTTTATGGAGAAGTCAACAGGCGTAGCTGTAGGTATTGGTCTAACACGAATCCGCATTTGTTTAGAGAAACCCATACCCAATATCCACAGAGAGTTCATGTTTGGGCAGGTATTCTAAAAGACCACATTGTTGGCCTGTTCTTTATTGACGGTAATTTGACTGGCGCTACTTACCTTGAACTTCTTGATACCGCTGTTGATCCGCGCATAACAGAACTACTGGAAAATTACGAAAATTTGTTTGAAAATGAACTAGTTGTCCAGCAAGATGGTGCATCTCCTCACTATGCAGTTCCAGTTCGAGAATTATTGAACGATCGGTTTCCTGGATGATGAATTGGAAGACGTGGCCCCATTGAATGGTCGGCTAGATCACCCGGCCTGTCTTCGTTGGATTATTTGTTATGGGGGCATTTGAAATCCAAAATGTATGCAACACAGCCAGCCAACATTGAAGATCTTAGGCAGACAGTAATAGAAGAATGTCGACAATTAACACCATAAGTTCTCGCAAATGTTCTTGAACTCTTTCAAAGTCGTCTGTATTACTTTAACGGCAATTCCTATTATTCTGTAGCTTAATGAAAATAAACAGAAAAAGGTTTTTAAATTTTTTTATTTCTCAATTTCGCGCGAATAAACAAAACGAATAGTAGAATGCATTCCCTATGAAATAAACTTTGTAACGATACGCCACATATGGTATGGTGCCCTCTGAAAATTTAGAGGGGGTGACTGTGACGGCTAAGGGGTTGATGGCAAAAAATTCGAATTTTATTTAAAAAGATGTCCTCTTTGTTATCTTTGTTGACATGTCTTGGCAATTTTCAACCAAAAGATAGTTTTAAAAGGTACTAAGGGTGGCTACTTTTCGTTGAAAAACCCTGTATGAAAAGATTCACCTTTTTTAATTTAACCAAAAAAAAACCTGTTTTCGGTACTTTTATTCATACAGATAGATATTTTAAAAGTAGTAGTTCATATTTATCTACAATCTACGTACCTACGTGTAACACAATACATCATTAAAATATTGACAATATGTATTTATTGTTATTCTTTTAATCTTTTGTATAAGTGGCTCAAAGAAATACTTAAAACTGCAACATACGACGACATTGCATCCTGCTGCTGTTAAAAAATTATTAGTAGTACTACTTTTATGGCCAATGCATTTCGATTTTTGGTACTTAATGTTTGCCTGATATTTGAGAGTGTGCATAAACAAAAACGAAACGGTTTATAGTAATCATGACCAATTGGATGACATGTTAATTTATGGCGAACCTGGACAAAATTCTCTGGCTGGCAAGACGTTTATACAGGAAACCCTTTTCGCAAGCAACGACAGTCATTTTGAACACTTATGCTTATAGCTATTTCACATTTTATTATGTTGTGAAAGGAACTCTAAGAAAACCATACACAGTAAGTATGTTTAGGTGTATTCGTGATTACCTTTAAAATCCAAGGAAAAACACGAGAAGGTATATGAAATATTTTGTAAGTGGAGGATAACAAAAACGCACTAAGAACTGATGAAGGTGCAATGCTAACGTATTTTTTGAGAAGGTAAGCTATTTTTTATTCATATTTTAGTGTTATTCATACAATATTATTGTACTTGTGTTTTATTGTATTTATGTTTTCTTTTATTATATACAAAAAGTAATGTATGACGCATGTTTATACCTTTCGGTTGTATCCTGTAAATGGGTACTAGCCTGTTGAATATGTATTTAAATTAAATAAATAAAAATATCTTTAGTTATTTTAGGCAAAATCTCTTAAGGTAGGTATCCAGTTTTTTGTCAACATATTCCATGTTGAAAAGTACCATACAAGTAAACGAAAATGTGGATAAACCACAATATAAAAAGCTAATTGCCTTTTTAAAACGCTAAAGTGACACAGACGAAGTAAAGAAATCAAAAGTTTTGACTATGCAAAACATTATTATCTTTTCAAAAGAGACTACAGACTACAGAAGTGGTACTAATATTTGGTTTAATTGGGGCATGTCGGAGTGCAGTTTAACTGTAAAAGATACAGGAGAGACTGTATTTGCTTTAGGATGCATTCAGGAATACAGATAATCATAATAGTTTTCAGGAAGAACAATTAGTTTTAGAAAGGTATTTTAAGCTAATATAAATCAAATCTCCTACAATTCCTATCAATGAAGTCATATGTATGTTCTCTGATACCAAACATCTAGGTATGCTAATGTACAATTCCACAGACAAAGCTATATTCAATAATTATCTAAAGAAAATAATCTAATTTACTCACTCTATAAAAATCTAAGTTCACTTTTTTGGCAGTGGGAACACGACAAATTCAACCACAATAGATGAGATCTGACCTATTTCTGCATTTTTAGGATTGCTTCTTCAGGTGGTCTCCTTTAAGTTGAATCAAATATCTAACTATAAAAATTATAAAAATTTAAATTATTTGAAATAAATAATGTTTGTATGTTTGGTACATCATAATAATGAATTAAATATGACAATATTATTAATACCTAAAAATATATAAAAACTTTTACATAAAAGGTGAACATTTTTCAAGTAGGTATTGTCATATTTAATTCATTGACAGGATGTCACTTTTTTGTCATTGTCGATATTTAATTTCAAATAATTTTAATTTTTATAATTTTTATAGTTAGATATTTGATTCAACTTAAAGGAGACCACCTGAAGAAGCAATCCTAAAAATGCAGAAATAGGTCAGATCTCATCTATTGGAGTTGAATTTGTCTTGTTCCCACTGCCAAAAAAGTGAAGTTAGATTTTTATAGAGTGAGTGCATTTTCATCCGAAATCTGCTACTGATAAACACATAGGAATTTTATAAGGGTAGAGAGAATTTGTACATATTGGATAACATGACATAGATCAGAATCATCCAAATAAATAATACATAATTATTCTTTATTTCGTTATAAGAAATAGATACTTTTGAATATTATCAAAAGGCAATTAGCACGTTACTTTCTAGACATCGTAATTATTGAAAAGTGCATTAGTTCTTTTATTGTTTTCTATTAAGAACATGATGCTAGCTCAAATTCAACATTTACTAAATGATGGCAGATATAAATTGTTTTCTTTTGTTCTAACTTTTCTCATATCTATAGTTTTCTTAGTTTTTCACTGTTAATCATCATTTTTGTCTACAACTTCTGTAACATAAAACATAATTATAACAAAAATAGCTAGATAAAGTAGAAGCTATTCTATGTATTATAGTATCATATTGAAGCTTTTTAAAAACTTTATGTATTTCTTACAATAAACTGATCTGCAGTGTCGTTTATCATCTAAAAAATTCAGGACAAGCTTATTCGGAATCCCTCAGAAAGATTCCGGAAGTGATTCTACTGATAAAAAGATGGTACCTATTCCACTTCCGTTTCCCCAAAGAAGCAATGAATGGGTCTGTAATAAATAAGTTGCAATCGCACAGTTATGGGAAAGGAAATGTATGAATTACTCCACAATCTCGAGTGTTTATTAAACAGTGGGTCATTGTTTTGAGGGTAGCTCCCGTAGACGAAAATAAGGTAATTTGAGGTTTTTCTTCTATAAGAAGACATATGTATAACAAGTATAGTTTCTTTAAAAGTAATAGAATGCTGTTATGAAATATGCTGATATATGCTAATGAATGCTGAATGCAAAATATCTAATAATTTTCCACAAACGTCCCTTTCTAAACAAATCTGAATTAATAAATAAAGTGGCAATCAGATATTCGAGTATATACCTTCTTGTACAAAATTTGCATAACAAATTTTTGTAAAAAATTAAATGGAAAAACTACTAGTATAAGTTCTTAAGGAAGCAAGATGGTAATAAGGTAAGTTGATTTAAATCACCTTATTTTCATCCAAGGAAGCTAGCCTTAAAGCATGGCCCATTCTTTAATAAACATCGAAATTTCCGGAAATAATTTAAGCATAAGGGATTACAAGTGAAAATTGTATACATTGAAGAGATGTAGATAAATTGGTAATCCCTATTTTTTCTTGAATATAAACTAGATTTAAATATCAACGAGATCTCTCCATTGTTCTAAAATTTTTCAAACCCTGTATAGTGTAATTGATAAATTAGAGAGGGGGGTGATAGAGAAACCACCGTCATATATTTAGTTAGCGGAGTGAACTTGAATGTACATTTAGACGCAGTCTGCCTACCGAGGGGGACTGTCATTGCGTTTGTTAGTTGTTTCTCAGTCAACGTTACGTCAGGTGAGTTACTTGTTTGATTTCGACCCGCATTTACCTTAATTGAGCCCTTTAGTAACTTTCATTGATCGGAAGTTTGGTAAATAGGGTATCAGTTACATATAAATTCAATTTGTTGTTCGATAATAGCTTACGATGTAAATATAAACAAATTATGCACGTACTCTGAATGGTTATGCAAACTTTTTAAAGAAATCGCTTAGTACTGCGAAATCCACCGTAACTGCTTCTTGTATTGAGCGTACTATTAATGTGTTATTTAACGTTTGCTACAAGCAGCCTTTGTTTTAGAAATTATAGCAAAAAATCAAAAACCATTTTCTAGCAAAGCGTATTATTTTCTTGGTGTGTTGCACTTTATTTTAATTATTTGATTATTTTATTTTTCATTTGTTTATTTTATTGTATAACGTCGAAAAATTAGGCGTAGAATAACGTTAGTTTATATGTTGTATATAATAATTGTCATATAAGTTTCGGTAACAGTTGTTAAATTTTTAAAATTCGAATTTAAAAAGTTCAGGTGTATTATCCTTTATTTTAATTATTTGTTTGTTTTATTTCTCATTCCTTATTTTATTTATAAATCGAAAAATTTAGTTTTGAATATATGCAGGTATCTATATATATTTTTTAAAAATGTAGCTAAAAATTATCGAGCTTTAGTATACAGGGTGATTTATTAAGAATGGGCAATCTCTGAACTAGGGATACTATACACCAAAATATGGCGATTGAGCCAAATATGCCTTATCCGAATGTTGCTGGTTTAAAAAATACAGGGTGTTCAATGCTAGAATTTTATTCTGAAATATCTCAATAACTTTGAAACCTGTCAGAGTAGTAAACAAAAAAATTGGCACAATTATGTTTTTTAGTACGGCAAATAAGAATTTTTAACTAATTTTGACATCACTAGTAGAGGGCGCCACTTATGGCACAGCATGTTTCTTTTAAATGGCAGAACTTTTTTGCTGTTTAGTGTATCCATCTGAAAGAATTAGGCAATAACTTTCTGTTTAATAACTAATACGTTTCTTAAAATTCTTAATAAACAAATTTAGATTGATAAAAAAACATTTATTTGCGTAAAAATTATACATCTGACTAACCTTATGTTCAGACAGACACTGTATAAAATAGAACACTTTAGAGTAATTTTTTTTAGTTTGAGTTTCTACCATACTTAGTTTCAAAAATAACGCTTGACTGATCCGTTTGGCGCAAGGGTTTGTTTAATTAATCTTTATTTTTTCAGAAGGGTGGCAAAAACCCAATTAAACTAAAGAAAAACTATAGAATTATGCCACAAATAAATAGCTTCAGAGAATAACAAATATTTTTAAGTGCAAATATTTTTCCTGCGACTATATCTATCCAACTTACGCAAGATTCATTGTGTGATTTATAATATTTTATACAATCGGCTTCTCTACGTCACAGAAATCAAAAATTGACGCCATACTGGCTAAATTTAGAAAATGTATATTATTTTGTTCATATATATTTCAAAGATGATGAGCGCGATTGCCTGTTTATTAATATAAGTTTGAAAAAATAAATACTAGCATTTTTTTTTTCGAAACATCAAAACAAAATTTTGTTTCAAGTTTAAAATAAACTGATCAACTAATTAAACACCTACCTACGAGTATTCAAGCGTTTTCGACTGTATGCTCTAATGAAATAAAAACTTAGTTATTGTTCAGTAAATGTAGCCTATTATTAACATTAATTAAATTGATATAGGGTGAGCCTCAACCTATACGCATACAACTTGGGACAAATAATGATGAATAGTAAAAACAAAGGTAGTCAAGGTGATTTTTTTTTTGTTTATTAAAAACCAAGACATAAATAAATCAGGTCGGTATGTTTGTTATTTGTAGCAGTACTTTGTTCTCAATTGTGGCCCTATTCGAAATATTATTTTCACGTGATTATAAAAGTATGACTTGTGGACATCATAGTGGCGTACGGGGAATCGCATCTTTATGCCCAACGGTTTCCCCAAAGATATCATCTGAGACGTGAAGCCTTTTTACGTGTGATTCAGGAGGGAGGGGGGGTAGAGAAACTGGCATTTTTGCAGCCGAGGTCTGGGCAACATGAGGGAGCCAATAGACCTAAGCAAATTATGAATCTCGAGGAAGATATTTTAAAAGACGTTGAGGAGCAGCCTGGCATAAGCATTAGTAAAATTGCAGCACAATTTAGGATATCACAATCCAACGTTAAGACACGACTTACTCTACCCATTTCACGAGCAGCGGATAAAAGCCTTACTTCCAAGGGTGGTCTCTTCACGAGGGTGCTCCATCACATTTTGGGCGACTAGTGCTACAAAATTTGGATCATGTGGACCCCAAACAGTAGTCAATTGGGTGGCCCCCTCGATCACCTGACCTAAATCCGCTTGACTATTATTTATGGGGTCGCATAGAAACTATGGTGTACGTTATCAAATATTGAACAAGAGCTCAACTGTGTATTCGAAATCACGGAGATAACTTTGAACATGACAAATTAAAGGCATTTTCAATTTTGTGAAATTCACGTTTTTTTATTTGAAATTAATTGGTATTTCTTTAGTTTTATTGGGTTTTTGCCACACTTCTGAAAAAATAAAGATTAATTAAATAAACCCTTGCGCCAAAAGGATCAGTCAAGGGTTATTTTTAAAACTAAGTTTGTGGCGAAAACCCAATAAAACTAAAGAAAAAAACTAAAATTATGCCACAAATAAATAACTTCAGACAATAAATTGGTATTTCTGAAGTGAAAAACATTTTTTTTCACTATTCGCCATAATTTGTCCTCAGCTAAAATTTCTCAAGTTTATGCGTATAGATTAAGGATCACCCTATATAGAAACTCATGGCATTATCAAACTTACAACTTTATACTGGCTAATATAAAATATATTGTAATTGTTTTTTTTATATAACTATTGTTTTTTAGTACACATGATATATCTGAGCTTTGCAATTCTCCAACAAACAACAGATAAGTTAAAAAACATGACAAATGTTACTTTTGATTTAAAAGATATTAGGGCACCAGTTTAATACAGACTTCAAACAAGCTAGAAATCACATTAAAGCAAAAACTGATATTCATCTGAAAAAATATTTAATTTTTCTGTTTTAACGTTTCTCTCTAAAAATATTTGTGACACGCCACTGTATTTTAGTAGATACTATTAAATTAAATTCAGAATGTTAAACTATTTGTCAAATAAACAAACTCCAGGAACAAACTTTCCTTTCAATATTTTCCTTATGATACTTTATACACGCAACGTCAAAAGTATTGGACCCTCTGTATATAAAATGATTCGATTAAACCTAGTGGTTTTTCTTAATGTGGTAAAATAGTACATGTACTAAGAAAACAGAAAAGACAATATAAAATTGCAGACCACGAACTTTTACTTTATTACCAATGTTTTTACAAGTCTGGTCAGTTTGGCAGTGTATTCAGCCAAGTGTTCCTTTCAATTTTTAATATGTCAGGACATGAAATTTCTGCGTTTACCCGAGCACGAATGACTGCTTTACATGATGCAGGACATTCTAATCATCAGATATCGAACATTTTGGGCATTCCTAGATCATCTCTTCCCAGATATGAAGAATTTGATGGAGTGGAAAACATACCACGTAGTGGACGTCCTTCGAGTATCTAATTAAAGGGAGGATCGGTGTTTGATGCAATATGCCCGTAGACACTGCACATCTTCAGCTTCAGCTCTCAGGGTCTACTTTCAAGGTACGTTTCTCCGTGTTATATCGACACTTACTATTCGAAAACGACTCTACAACACAAATTTACGTGTTAGACAGGCATCGTGCTGCCCATCTCCAGTGGGCGCGGGAGCACAGGGGTTGACTTTTACGGTAGTGGCGGTGGGTCTTATAGACAAACAGTCTGGAGAGAACTAGGTCGTCAACAGTGACTTAATTTTCCCTGTGTAGTTGCTTCGTATGAAGGGGGCGCCGTATTGTTTTGGGGTGGAATAATGTTCAACCGCCGCACCCCATTAATTCGCATACCACAGAATATAACCAGTCAAATTTTCATCGAACAAGTTATTACGCCGTGAAAATTTTGTGTTTATGGACCACAATGCTTGACCACATCGCGCAAGAAGGGTTCAAGAGACACTCGAAGCAGGACATATCAATAGATTAGATTGGCCAGTCAACTCTCCTGATATGAATTCTATTTAAAACATGTTAGATTTTGTTGCTAGAGCTATTCATGATCATATTCCTCCATCTCAGACTGCATATGAATTAGTCGTGGCAGCAGAAGAGGAATGGAACAATATTCCGCAAGAGATCGTTAACCGCTTGATTATCTCAATGCACAGACGTGTCAATATGCTAGTGGAACGTGGTGGTCAAGAAGAGAACTTACTTTGTTCCTCCTTTTTGAATTAAGAAATTTTGTCAAAAATGTCACACATGCTGGTTTTTAATTTTCTAAGTACTCAGTTTATCGAATATATTCTTTTTACAAAAAAAAGATTCAGAAACAATATACTTTTATAAATGTATTTGGTTTTTTTGGCAAAAAGATTTATTTAACAAGAATGAGGGGGGTCCAAGACTATTGACGTTGTGTGTATTACAACCTTGTAGAAATGAATCCACAGATAGTCAAACTCTTCGTAAATGTGTATTTTGTATGTTTTCTAACTTAAAGTCATTCATTATCAGATACTCGATAATTTAGAAGCACAAAACAAATAAAAATATGGAACGTCATGTATGTAAATTTCGAAAACTCAATAATTGCTATTTGTATATTTGTGTGAATACAATTAGACAGTCATCACTACATATTAAAGAGAGAAAATAAATATATTTTATTGCTTAAATACATTTGGCAACAATTTTGATATTAGAGATTCAAAATATTATTCTTTCTAAAAGTGTTTTATTTTTATAATTAATTTGATAACCATCCATATTTCCATATTTATCAATTTCATTTGAAAATGAGGCGAGTTGGAAAAGTAGTGCTTATCATGCAGAGATGGACCAGTTGTCATATATCGTGGTTATAATTTAATAATTACATATTATTAATATTAAATAATTTATTGTAGCTATGGAATATTTAAATAATTCAACTTCGACACGTTTACAATCCACCGATCTATTTCAAAAGAATACGAAATAAGCTTTTTCGATTTGTTTTCCATTTAGGTAAATTCTTATTTTGAAGCAGTTTACGGCATTAATACTTGAACCGATGTTGGCCATTGTCCTAGATTCGATGCCCGCAGCCGGAAGATAGTAAATCAGTTATATTTGTAGAGAAACTGGCGCCCTTTCTGTGGGATTGGTAGGATGGAAGAATGTGGGCTTGGATTGAGAGGGTTATACCGGTCGTCGCTTGACCATCACCCAAATCATGAGCTTTCCCAAGTTTCCCTCATTCCTGCACTGAATGTTGTTTACAGCCTACCACAACGCAAATGCCACCTGTTTAATAATAATATGCCGCCCACACAAGCCTTCGACTTCGGGCTAGTCTTCGCAATTGTAATTATTACAATACAGGGTGTTACAAAAAGATTGTAAAATATTTAAGGAAGTAATAGTATGAACTAAAATAAGCAGAGAAGTCTCAATAAACATGGGTCCGCAAAGTAACGGTTGCGGAGATATGGAATGTTTTATGTTTTTTAGCCCCTTTTTTTATTTTACAAAAACGTTGTGTATTTTCTTATAATAGTTGGTTGATGTTTAGTGAAATAAACAGTACGTATTTGACAGTTGTTCTCAGTGCAAAAGTTTTCTTTCGCTATGGTTGGTTACTCTAACGCAGAATTAACAAACATGCATTTCATGTATGGTCGTGCTAATGGGAACGCCACCGAAGCGCGACGTCTTTATGTTGACGCTTATCCAAATCGCCAGATTCCTTAACAACGCATGTTTGGAAGAATTCACCAAAGATTGCGTGATACCGGTTCCTTGAGCAAACAGTGCCATTTATCCGGAAGACCAAGGTCCACTCCTAGAGCAAAAAAAGAAATTCTAGCACTGGTAGAGCAGAATCCAGGTACGAGTGTGCGGAGAATATCAGCCGAGGTAGGAATTAGTGGTCCTCTTGTTTGGAGAATCCTTCAGGAGCAACTGCTTTATCCATACCATGTGCAACGAGTACAGGCCTTAAATCTATAATTTTGCCGCTGGTTTCTACGTCATGATGCTGCAGACCCTCGTTTTCTTACAAACATTCTTTTTACTGATGAGGCCGGGTTCACAAGAAATGAAGTGTTTAATTTTCGCAATAAGCATATTTGGGCCGACGAATATCCTCATGCTCCAATAGAATCTGGACATCAGGCACGTTTTTCATTAAACATTTGGATGGGTATTGTAGGTGACAGGTTTCTAGGTCCTGTTGTTTTACCAAACCGATTAACAGGCGCTGCTTACCTCAACTTTCTTCAAAACAAACTGTATGAGTTTTTGGAAGACATTTCTTTGAAGCAGAGGTAACAAATGTGGTTCCAGCATGATGGTGCTCCAACGGCCGTTAGAGAGCATTGACACCAAACTTTTCCACATAGATGGGTAGGAAGGGCCGGACCTGTTTTATGGCCTCCAAGATCGCCTGATCTGAATCCTCTAGATTTCTTTGTTTGGGGATATTTGAAGACATTAGTGTATGGTATTCCTGTAAATAGCCTGGAAGAGCTGCAGCTACGGATTAATCTACAGTGTCAAGAAATCCAAACCAAGGAGGGTGTTTTCGAAAGAATTCGAATATCATTGAGACGAAGATGTCGTGCCTGCTTGGAAATGGACGGAGGGCACTTTGAATATCTTCTGTAACTTTGTTTTTTGTTGTTAAAAGCTTCCTTTGTCGGTTTATTCCTAATAAAATAAAATGTTTGAAAAACGAATAGTGGTCCATATCTCCGCAACCGTTACTTTGCGGACCCATATTTATTAAGACTTTTCTGCTTATTTTGGTTCATACTATTACCTCCTGAAATATTTTACACTCTTTCTTTAACACCCTGTATATTTTTAAAACATGCATCGAGCTCTCTTGTTATTTACTTCATTAGTCTATCTAGTTTCCTATTATAGAATTCGGTCAACTTGAACTGTTTTTGAGTATGTTGATCAGAAAAATTTCTGACCGCTATCTTTAATATTGTACGTAAATCCCCTTCAAACTTTCCGATTTGCAAAACAAATTCAGGTTAATATAATTATTTGAGTCATCTTCCAAGGTTGCTGATAAATAAATATTTCTAAGAGATCACTGAGCATTAAAACTATTTCGAATTATTCTATCAGTTTTATGTTGGTATATCCAACGATCGCTTTATCCAAATTAAATTTATAACTACAGTAAAACGAAATCGAGTTTGGTTTGCTAAGGGACTAAATTAAATCCAACATAGAGTTCCTTTGGTAAACAGGACATAAAACATATAATTTATATTATTTCTTAACTGTCGAGTTCAAGTTTTATATCAAAGCAATCCCAACCAAGTACATCGAACTGGAAATACATTAACATTGACCGTGAATAATATTTATTATAATGACCTGGATCTTAATAAATTTGCATTATCAAAGACTTCATCTTTATGTGGGATTCGCTATTGTATTATACATTTTAAAATAATTGTTTACGACTTTGCTTTCTTTATCGTCCTCGTACATACAGGGTGTTAAAAAGATTGTGTAAAATATTTAAGGAAGTAATAGTATGAACCAAAATAAGCAGAAAAGTCTCAATAGACATGGGTCAGCAAAGTAACGGTTGCGGAGATATGGAATGTTTTGTTTTTAGCCCCTTTTTTATTTTGCAAAAACGTTGTGTATTTTCTTATAATAGTTGGTTAATGTTTAGTGAAATAAACAGTACGTATTTGACAGTTGTTCTCAGTGCAAAAGTTTTCTTTCGCTATGGCTGATTACTCTAACGCAGAATTAATAGACATGCATTTCATGTATGGTCCTGCTAATGAGAATGCCACCGAAGCGCGACGTCTTTATGTTGACGCTTATCCAAACCGCCAGATTCCTTCACAATGCATGTTTGGAAGAATTCACCAAAGATTATGTGATACCGGTTCCTTGAGCAAACAGTGCCATTTATCCGGAAGACCAAGGTCAGTATCCACTCCTAGAGTAGAAGAAATTCTAGCACTGGTAGAGCAGAATCCAGGTACGAATGTGCGGAGAATATCAGCCGAGGTAGGAATTAGTGGTCCTCTTGTTTGGAGATTCCTTTCCAACTTTCTGCAGAACACACTGTAGTTTTTGAAAGACATTCCTTTGAATCAGAGGCAACAAATGTGGTTCCAGCATGATGGTGCTCCAGCTCATTTTTCCATGGCCGTTAGAGAGCATTTACACCAAACTTTCCACATAGATGGGTAGGAAGGGCCGGACTTGTTTTATGGCCTTCAAGATCGCCTGATCTGAATCCTCTAGATTTCTTTGTTTGGGGATATTTGAAGACATTAGTGTATGGTACTCCTGTAAATAGCCTGGAAGAGCTGCAGCTACGGATTAATCAAAAGTGTCAAGAACTACCCAAGGGGGGTGTTTTCGAAAGAGTTCGAATATCGTTGAGACGAAGATGTCGTGCCTGCTTGGAAATGGACGGAGGACACTTTGAACATCTCTCGTAACTTTGTTTTTTGTTTGTTAAAAGCTTCCTCTGTCGGTTTATTCCTAATAAAATAAAAAGTTTGAAAAATGAATAGTGGTCCATATCTTCGCAACCTTTACTTTGCGGACCCATGTTTATTAAGACTTTTCTTTTTGTCAAAGATAAATTCACTTTTCACAAGTATTTGTTTAAATTAAACAAATAGTTATTCCATATGAACATCTTCTAAAAACTTAATTTTAAAAAATGATTTTCAAAGAAATATACTATTATTTAACATAAATAATGCGTCTATTTAATTCAAAAATGCATATTTTTAATTGAAGGATGTAGAAAATAAAAATATGTAATTTTTTAAATGTTTTTAAATGAAGTTTTTTTAGGTTATAAAATCTTTTGAAAAACCGTAAATTAAAAAAAACTGATTTCTTAATACACTAATTGCCCAAAAAAGTATTTATTTGAAAGGAAATAACTGGAATTGTTTCCTATAGACAAAAAATTATTGTCAATAAATGCTCGCTAGATGTACCTGTGCTATATTTCACGTACTCAGATATATCGGGTTTGAAAGACATGAACAGCCAAAGTTAGTCGTCAGTTAACTCACAACTCACCTACTGGTGGCGTACTGATGAGAGCTAATAAGGTCGAAACCAGTATATGTTGATTATTTGCTATATATTTGTCAGGTGTAATTCAATGCTGGTCAGGGCATTAGCCCGCAGTTGTTTTCTGAAACTCCTGAGCAATAAGTTGTTGACTTAAATAAGCAGATATTTAATTGGAAAAAATATTTTATACGTTTTCAAGATCAGTCTGATCTTTGACCACTGATGTCTAAACGAAAAATTCCAGTTACATAATAAGTGGTTTGTATATTTTGAGCTGTTAAAATCTATTTGGAAAAGAAACTTGAAATGAAAAATTCTTTAAATATCCGTAAAAAAGTGGACGTTTCTGAGAAAAAAAATTGGAGCGTCCCGACGTCCAGCGTCGCTTAGTTATTCTTTCATTATCTACCTTAATTTCAAGTCTTAGTCAGCCCGAACAAATCTTGATTGGCAAGGTTCACTCTGCTTCAGCCGTTTACAAGAAGAGGGCATTTCCCATGATAAAAAATTATCCTGTACATTATAAGGCGTGTAAATTACTTACTAAATATCGAATGTACACCATTTATTATTGTCAAATAGTATTTATTCAAATCTGTGTGGTAAAATGCAAATAAAACGATTCAAATTCAAGTCTTCTCAAAACACCGATTATTATTTGAACAATAACAATGAATTCGATTCTTGGAAGTGACAATGATCTCTGCCATGTTTATCTTAAGAATTAATTACTAATCGGTATTGCATAGCTAATTGCACTCTATCTTAAGAAAAGTATTTGTCGCTAAAATCGTAACTAAAAAATACCGGTATATCTTTTAAAAAGAAAAATGAGTTAGCGTTTTCTTCCAAAATTATATTTAAATTTCATTTCACATATTTATTTTTTATCATACTATACCGTACTTTACAAAAAAGATCCCACGTACAAAATTGTAGAAGGAGTCGAATTAGATTTATAAAATTGTGGGCATTTATTTTTTTTTACAATGCTAGAAATTAAATAAATAGTTTCTGTGACTTTACAACTATTTACAAAATGGCAACGTCGCAAATTTATCTCGAGTTTCCTCACATAGTTCGACTTGCCAGGAATAAATGTTATTTGCTGCTTTTCTCTTAGCTAGAATCGACTATATTTGTTTATTTACTTTTATGGTTAGAGTAGTATGTATGATAATTATTTTCAATCATTAAAATGTAATATTTGGTATGTTGCGTTTCATTCTAAAAAGTACTAAATAACTTTAGGGGCGTTGATGCCGATATCAGTGGTTGTGACTTTATAAAATATTAATACTATTTTAGATAAAGTATACTTGTAATTTGAATCCTACGATTACTAAAAAAAGAACTGTTTATAAACATATCCTTTGTATTAATTCAAACATTTTAGCAACAAAATATTATTTTTAAATTTAGTGAGAAGGCACGGCGGCAAAGTGTAATAAAAAATGAACAGGCAAAAAATTGAAAGAATTTCCCAAGGAAACAAATAAATCAAATTTTATAACACCTATTTTATATCAGCAAATTCAACTTGATTCTGCCGCTATTATTATTATTAACTGATAAAATTAATTTGTGGTTTTAATAATTCCACCGACGTGTAAACATATTTGGACCCCTCTTTCCCAGTTTCTACGAACTAACACAAATGTTTCTGTGCAAGTTATTGGTAGCAGGTTTGATACGTGCGCGTAAATCTTCACTAGCGTTTAGATCGGTGCGATACATTTCATTTTCAAATATCCCCACAAAATGAAGTTCAAAGGATTTAAGTCGCGAAATCGTGGAGGCCATGATATCAGTCCTTCTTGTCCAATCAGCGTTGTATAGAGACTAGAAGCTGTTAAAGCATTTTGTTGAATCACCCTGTATACAATGCGTTGCAATTTGAGCTGCACCACTTTTTATTTTAGAAAACATAGGTCCATTTAAAAAAAATCGCTATAGTACTGGATGGCATTATTCTCATTACACGTATTTTTGTATTGCAATTTAAAATCGTTCATATTAAGCATTACTTTAAGAAATCTGCTGCATATTGTACCATATTTGTACATTTTCTAAGGCATAAATAGTAGAATTCTAAAAATGCATATTTCTTTTAAATCCTGTATAAAACCTAACCTAACTTTTTGCTGAACGTATACATCGGCGCATTTTGATCACATTGTAGATTGTGTTCAGAAAGTTTGTAAATAAATTAAATGCCATTTCTAACATGATAGATAGCACACTAAGTCATTTTTCTTACGGTATTGACGCAAATCGTATACAAAGATCGTGCAATGCAACAATAAAATGTCAATAGACTTTCCCAGCTGCACAAAGGAATTGAATTGGATTATTGAATTTATTATTGTCAGGTATTTTGATGTATGTACTAAAAATACATTTCCATTACCTTTTTTTTTCTGAAACTAATCAGTATTTACCAAACATAATTGGATTGATAAAACGAAAATAATGTCATGGAACATTAAGGTACATTTTACACACAAAATCAACAAAATATGTATAGGTGTATGTGTTTGTATATGTCTCCAAGGAATTTAATCAGTAGGTATTATGTTATTATAATGAAGATACTTGTTGTGTGAATATTCCTAGTCTTGAGTTCACTTTCTAGGTCGCGTAGTAATATTAATATATTCTTTATAGTCCAGTCATATAAGATAAAAAAGGGGTAAATCTCGGAATCAAAGATAATAAGCTACAAACTTATGTAAAACTTTGTTTTGATATACTATAAATTGCCTCCAAAGTTTCATAGAATCAAAAAATCCAGGACATACCATTTTGGAAAACATACGTAAGGTTTTAGCTGGTACCAGCAAATATATTAATATATACTCGCGTCAAGAATTCAGACGTCTTACGTCACAGCTGACGTTACACATTTGTTTTTATTGTCAACGTAATTTTCTATATTTGGTCGCGTTAAAAACAATAATTTTTTGCAATTTAGTGCAATATATAATGCAAACTTTTAGTGTAGTATATAGTTTTATTATTGTCAGTTGCAGTTTCTTAAATATTTTGATGAAAATATGATGAATTATTCATTTGTTCGTATGACGTAAGTCGTCTGAATTCTTGTCGCGAGTATACTCATGTCTCATGTCTCATAATTAGTTGCCAACCCTGGACAGGCCGATTCTATGAAACCACCAAAGTGGAATTAATTCAAGAGCGATTTTCTCAGAAACCGTTGAAGATAACAATTTGAAGCAACAGTAAGACACAAGAGTAGTAAGAGTAGATTTGAAACGTAAAACAGTTCGGGAAAACGGAATTTGCTCCCGTACTCGCGTTCTGCCGCTGTAGCATTACCATCGCAAAAGCCATAAATAAATATCATATCAACTAACTCTTGTCCCATAAACTCTTCCATTTTTTTCGCTTAGAACTATTAAATTGGCAATCGGGTTGACAATACGTTGACATAAGAATACCTTGACAATTTTGTTTAAATTACTATGAAATTGACCAAAGTGGGATTAATTCAAGAGCGATTTTCTCAGAAACCGTTAAAGATAACGATTTTAAACAAGAGTACCTTTTCAACGTAAAACAGTTCGGGAAAACGGAATTTGCTATCCAATTTATTAAAAAGTCAAAGATATAAAAGTTACACACGCAAAATATCACCTATACAGGGCGATTCACAACTTATCTGAAAGAATTTGGGAATAGATGCATCATGAAAAATGGAGTCAATATCGTAAAAAATAAAATTGTAAAATCCTTAGAGTTTCCGAATAAAAAATTATTGAAGTTATAGTATTTTCAACCTTTACATTGCTGGGTTACTGTAATCTCTAGCCAGGCGATTTCGAACATTGCAATCCGATTACTTTTTGAATGTGTTAAACGTTTTTGTGATATGAGGCAGTAAACAGTACCAAATGCAGCTACTTTTACCGCAGTGTGCAGTGAGTGCAAGTGTAGTGCAACGCGAGGGAAATTTGAAACTGAATCGTGGAAGAGATGGAGGTCCAGGACGTTCGTGGCGTATTGCAGCAGTGTGGCGTATCATACACAAGAAGAAAAGATTGGACGAGGAGGACTGGTACCATGGCCACGGCGATCTCCTGACTTCATTTAGACTCCTTTTTGTGGATACATAATATGATGATTTACGCAAACGTATCATAATTACTGCCAATAATTTGCTAGTTCAAAACAGACAAGAAGCAGAAATATTTATGTTAGTTTGTAGAAACTGGGTAAGACGGGCCAAAATGTTGTTGAAACATCAAGTATGTCAAACTATTTTATTAATTAGAACCACAAATTAAATCTATTAATAATTAATAACAATAGAGGTAAAAGCAGTTAAATTTGCTGTATAAAATCGACGTTATAAAATGTTATTTATTTCTTTCCTTGAGCATATCTTTCCATTTTTTGTTCGGTCGCACATACAGAAGTGTAGTTTTAAATCATTTTCGAACTGCCTTTTTTGATTTTTCTAACAAACTTGTATTTGTAAGAGTCCCCTGTGCACTCATTTTTTTTAGATAAGATCTGAATCACTGTATAATTGTTAAACATATCTGGATTCTACCCCTCTACTTTTAAATGTTTAAAATACAAACAGTTACTTATATAGCACTTCTAAATATCTCTTAGCCCTAGCACATTACAAGATTAATCTACACAATGGTATGGATGATATTATATTTACTTTGTACTGTTTGATCCAAGGTGTGGTCCAATTGCTTTGGTACCTGACAGAATTGTGTTTTTCATCCTGACAACAAAGGTGCGGCTCGACTACCAATGAAACCAAACACTGGCGTGCAGCATTAAAGACAGTAATCCACCGACGCTTTGTTTTCGCAGAGAAAGTTATTGGTTGGTAATCAATCACGACCTAGAGTTACATTTGCAAACAATCCACGGCGACGTAACCGAGGATCGGCAAAAAGTGTAACAATAAAAAATTATTTGCAGTGAAACAAACCTGCGGTCGTTCAACTGCACTAGACTAGTTCTGGATTTCTTTCAGAGATAATGGTATGAATATTAATGAACCTGATTCGAAAAAAAAAACAGGCTGCGGGTTTGAGATCCACTTGGAGATCCGACGGATTTTAACGGTTCGTATTGTTGCTGGTGACGATATGTTTCGGTAAGGTTATTGGCTTCCAATGCTGTGGGTTGATAAGTTTGGCGATTTTGGGACCTGATGAGGTAGGATAATTAAAAAATAAAACAAGTATAGTAAATATAAATTTTGGATGTTTCCCAAGCTAACCAGTTAGTCGTGTTTCAACATTCGCATATTAAAATTGTTTCAAGCAGTTTTTCAACAGTTTGTTAACTGATTAGGATTAATGAACCCATTTGCAACGTATAATAACTATAAAAAAAAAAACTAGAAATACAGTTTCTCACATAGTATAAATGAATCAGCTGTCTACATAACTGTTCCAAATTTGATTAGACAAGGTTAGGTGAAAAACTAAATATTGTATTTCTATTGTAGATATAGACTATAAAAGGTGATTCTAAAAATAGTAGTATCAATTTAACTGCGTTTGTTAGACGTCAAAATAAGACGAAAAATCTATATAAACATAGATCCTAAAACGTTTTGTTTGCGACTTACAAGGTGTGAAAGATTTATTCTTGAAGATAACCATTGAATTATACCGGCTTTCCTCCAAGCAGTCGTAGGCGTCTCGGTCTGCCGTGAATGGTAACTGGCATTATCCATGACAATTACAGACGCCGGAGGAATAAGATCCAACATTTCTGTAAAATACTCTTCGAAAACTTCTGCGTTCATGTCTTCGTGATAGTCACCTGTATTTTTAGATTCAAATGAAAGTAAACCGCCATCTACAAAACCACTGGCACTACCTATATGTGTCACTATTAATCTTCGCCCTTTACCTGAAGGTGCCTTGAACCCTGTTGAAAGTCCATCCAAAAATGATTGTCGAAAACTTTTTACATTTTTATCTTGCCATACTTTTGTTACAGTATATCCCTCTTTGACCCAAGTTTCATCTAGATAATAAATATTCCTCCCTTCGTCACGGAATTTTCTAATTGATCTTAAGTAGGACCTTCGCCAACAAATAATTTCATCTTCGTTCGATAAGAACGATTTCATCGATAAGAACTGACTTCCTGTTCTGCTTTTCCCAGCAAAAATTCAACTCTCGTAAGATGGCCCATAATTTGCTTCTACTGATTTTTGGCAAATCGTTGTCCTCTGAAAGTTCACTTAAAATTTTGTTTAGCGTTGATATTTCTTTTTTAAAATAAAATGAGTGTACTTTTCTGCGAATGACATTTTTGAAGAAATCATCTATAACGACTTTTGACCTCCCTGTAGATGATTTTGGGGGATTTACAGTATCTTGTTCATTTCTTGTTTCCTTTAAAAGTTGATTTTCCAATCCCTATCATTTTAGAACACTTTTCCACGATGTCGTCAACACTGTTGGTAGTATTTTAGTGTTTCAATGTATTAAATACATTTAATATAATAATCTTCTCATTCTGAGACAGCGCACATCTTTTCACGCGTTGAGCAGGTACGTAATCTGATAAGCTCGACATTTTACCCAAACAATATTATATCCACTGGCACAATAGTCGCTAAACACAAGTCAAATTTTACTCTACTGCACTAGCACGTCTTCGCATATTCAGCTCTAAGACCGGATTGATCTGTCACAATACACTGCCCTATGATGTATCCAGTAAAATATACTAATGTACACCCATTACCTGTTAGCATTAGTGTTACCCGATAATTATCTGAAAATATTACCACGCCCATGGCCGGTTCTTATCTCGGGGTTTTATTACTCTCTTTCATTTCCAAACAGACCATAGTTGAAGTCTGGTTTTTAATTTTAGGATTAATTTATTGTTATTATTATTTAATCAAATAATGACCAGAACCACAAAGCTACTTGATATATAAAATTTCTATATTTCACTCCGTGACCATTTTAGTAAAGAAGTTCCCATGGATTGTTAGCACATGCATATGCTACATCCACAATGCTTAACACGAAATATTTACCTAACGGGACGTAAAATCGTAAATTTTTTATTACAAAAAACAGGTGTACGACACAATAAAACGTTTTTATGATCAATAAAACTGAATAAACATTATTTACAAATACCATCGGATTGAGAAGGGATATAAATACAGGGTAGCAATGATAACGATGTAGCCAAAATCATGGATAGATTCCTAAGGTAATATTGGGATGTAGCTAAGCTAAGTTTAGTCCTAGAGCTGATATTTAAATAGATGCAGGGTCATATTATATTTCTTAATATTCTTTATTTATTTATAAAAACTAGTGTTACATACCTATACAAGTGTTTATACGCGTCAAATAAGGAAACTAAAGAATGTAATACATGCACAATACTAATTAAATAACTGTTACACACAAACATAACCAAACATATATCTAATTCATTATAAACATGTAATAAATGTGACTAATCAAAATATTCATATAGTTACGACAAGAATTCAGACGACTTACGTCATGGCTGATGTTCCGCGATTGTTTTATGGTCATACACATTAAACATAATGTGATGCAGAACTTATCTAAAAATGTTTGAGTGTACAGGGGACTGTTGCAAAGACAATTTTGTAAAAATAAATTCAAAAAGAGTAGTTCAAAAATGATTTAAAAATACACTTACACACGGCACTGGAAACTGGTTCCCTGTAAAACCCGATAAGGTCCATAATCGGCGACCGAACAAAAAACTTCTCAAAGAAATAAATAAATTATGTATTTTTATGCAGCAAATTCAATGTAAATACTTGCACAAACAAAAATTTAATACAATAATTAATCGGTTATTTGAAATCGCCTGGCTAGAGACTACAGTAGCCCAGCGATGTAAAGATTGAAGCTAACTTCAATTTTTTTTTCGCGGAAACTAAGGATTTTACAATAGGTACATGTTTTACATACCCAAAATATTTTTAGATTAGTTCCGAATCACCCTGTATAGTGCAAACATTCAGTGTGGTATATAGTTTGAATGTTCTCAGTTTCTTAAATATTTTTATGAAAATATGATCTGATAGAAAACAATATGTAGTGATTAGCAACAGTAAGAGTGATTCTAAAACTGTAGAATGTGGCGTGCCACAAGGGACTGTCCTTGGGCCAATTCTCTTTAACATCTATATTAATAACTTATTTAGTATAAATACTTGTGCATCTATAATTGGCTTTGCTGATGACACATCGGTACTATATGTTGGCGATACTTGGACATCAATTATTAATAACGTGGAAAATGATTTTAAACACATAAAAGATTGGTTTGATTCTAAACAATTAACTATTAACTTTTCAAAAACAATGTTTTTCTTAATGTCATTATTTTTTAATCTAATAAAATTAGAAGGCCGCGACTGGCAGAAACTGTTTTCTTTTTTGTTGGTAATTATGGAAAAAATTCTAAATTTGAATATTTTTGTACATTTTTTTAGTTACTACCACTAAAAATTTCGATTTATTGTATTTCCTTAAAAACTCATTTTTTCAAATGTAAAGAGGGTGGGCCCTATTGATTTTTTAATAAAGGATTTTTTCTGAATTTTGTGGTACAACAATTTTTAAAATCCGTATAGGGTATCTTAGCAAAAAATGTGATGGCTCAGTGATTTGTGCTAGCTCGTGTTTTAGAAAAGAAAGATTTTAGAATAAAATGCAGTTAGTTTTGAAAATACATAGTCAGGATAAATCTAAAAAAAAAACGAATTTAGCACCACAAATATTTACCTCTACACAAAATCCAATACTTCAAAATACTTCAAAAAAACTCGATTAATAAATGTCTGTAGCGCCGTACTTTTATAATTTGGGATGGTGGTTGGATTGAATTGATGGTATTTAGATTTGTCATCCCCTATATCATTAAAGAGTAATAGTTTTTGCGTGAGCACAAGATATTTAGTTTGCTTCATTTTAAACATGCAATAAAAGAAATGGTTTAGTAATTTGCGACTTTAAGGTGCCTGCGTGCGTTACTATTTTCACGAAGATGCATTTTACTTTCTAATTATCGAACACATTCCGCTTTTTTTTTAAAGTAATTGATTCTGATTCCTCATAATATATAAAACAAAGTTGAATGTTCCGCTCCTTGAACCGATGGTGATCGTTGCTTATTTTTATTGAAATCATTGAACCCTTGCCTAATGTAGGTTGAATATAATATGAAAAACCTAACCTAATCAAGAAGCCGCAATGAACATTCCTTTAGGAAATAGAAATATCACCTAGCTCCTTACACATTTTGAAAGTAAGTTTCTGACCTACATATTTGGGCATGGATTTTAGTAAATAATTGGAAAAGACATATTTGTTTCTCTAGAATATCGCAACTGTTGCAGCATTTAGTTAAAAGCTCATATAGCTTACCTGCATTTGAATTTGGATGCAAAACTTGTTTTCGCCAGATAGAGGATGACAATTATTTAGGGAAATTTATTCATGCATAATTTTAAAATATTTGACAAACAATGTATTATTATCCAAATATTTGTGTGGCATAATTTATTTAAATCAAAGTGGTTTGCCAAATGATCCTATATTTTCTTAATGTCATTTTATTATTAATTTAGGACATAACATGTTGACTCCAGTTTTATCAATAATATTCTGATTTGTTTCAACTTACATTCGAATTTAAATCAATAATAACAATATACAAAATCAAATTCTTTTAAATTCTTAGTAGTACAATTTATGAATTTATCCATTTATAGAAACATTTCTACACTGATTAAATTATTGAGATTTTATAATTGAGCAATGATTATATGTAATTATTTCAATGAGGTTTATTTTCCGCTTCGGGTTAATATTGACATACATAAACGATATTTATATTATTCATGAAGGATGTATCTATTACTCAGCCTTTATAGAAAGGACTAATCACACTAAACGGCATAATAAGGCATATATATTTAATAGGTTGCATTAAGAAATTGTAATAAACAAATTATGATTTAGATGTTAGGATAAAATTATTAAAATCATATTCCAGAAAGATTACATGTACCAGTACATTTAATTCATGTCAAGTAAGTGAGAAGGCTAAATCTGAATAAAATAAATAAAAATAATTTTAGAAGAATTAAATATATGCAGCGTGTTCCAACATCAAGGTTAACTGTTTCCAATGTCTTTTTTTCTTTCTTTCTTTATTTCACTTTTGTATTTGAAATTTATCATCAGTATACATTTCTATCCATGTCAGATACTTTAAACTGATGCTGCACATTATTTTTGTGACTGATAACCTAAATGTGTTTATTTCATTTAGAATGTGCGAATCAATATATAATTTTGTCATATTTGTATATAATATTTATCTAATTGATAACCATATGCTTATTTTTTCGGTATATTAAAATTATATTTTGAACAGTTCATGAAATACGATTTAGGAATAATATTCGAATTGTTTTTTATTTATTTATACTCATCTATCTTTGCTACTAATCAATTTTTTCAGTTTCTTGTTTATTTAAAACACTTTTTCAGTTTCTTTTCTACACTGTTTCCAAATTCATATAGTATATTTAAAAATATACCTACAGCAATTTCTATTACATTCGTAAATGATCTCAATACCTTATTTTTTATATTGGTATAGGTATAGGTGAAGGCGATCTGGTTATAAAAAATTTAAATTGTTAATTTTCTGCACCATAAAAACAACCCAACCTGACCATATACATATATCGAGTTATTGTAGCAAAGTTCGTAAAAAATTTACTAAACTGTTGAAAGGCACACCTAGCATAATTAATTGCAACTCATTTTTAGTCTAAACATATCATTAAATTGAATTAGGTATATGATTCTAAATATTGAGTCCAATTTCTGCATAATTTGGTTCGAATATTGAATTTATAAAAAGAATATCTTATCTGCACCAGTAGCAAAACAAAATGTAAGAAATTAACTTTAAATAGAGAAAGGTGTTTGGGGTTTTGATATGTCAATTATTCTTTTATTGGTATTCGTTGACATTGGCACCTTCGCCATTCTTTTAAACTTGAAAATTCTCCACGATCAAAAATTAAATAAGTACCTGTATACAGAGCGTCTCTTAAAGATCTGTGCACAAATTCCTGAGGCTACAAGGATTTATCCCAGTTTACCTTAATCTAAAGGCTAATTTTATTCTTTTGTAAATATTTATCATAATAATAACATAATTTGTAAATGATACTGTAGAAAACAACTACTCGCGGACTAATGTCCCGACCGGCATTGAATTACTCCTGCAGTATCTGTGTGAACAGCCAAGAACCCTTGTCGGACACTCCACCAGACATAGACCGGTTTCGGGCTTGTTAACCCTCATCAGTATGCCGTAGGTGAGATGGTCTGCGTTAAGTACCTGCTGCAATGTAGGTCGCTTCCTGTAGGTCGAGCCGCTTAGGCCGAGCAGGAAGTAAGCAGACCACTTATATATCACAATAACATAATTTGTTTTTTGGGATGATCAATATAACCATAATTTTGATGTACATTATAGAGGGCGCCACCAACAGCACTCTGCCTGCATTTAAAGCTACATAACTTTTTTGTGCTTTGGTATATTAAATTTATAGCTAAAATTATTATTATTTGACATATTTTGTCCAAAAAAGATATATACCTAGTAGGTGTTGCATCAAACAGTCGTTTTTTTAATAATCGAATATAAATGTTTTATTGCTTACTGAATCAAATCATAGCAATGAGTTAACGTAGATAAGGTGCCAATAAATATGAGTTTTTAACTAAAAATTTAATATACCGAAGCGCAAAAAGTTATGAAGCTCTGTAGGCGAATTGCTGCTGGTGGCGCACTCTGTAATGTACAGGGTATCGCAAAGTTCCTTTCCCATTTTGTTCGAGGAAATATTTTTAGTAGGTTACAATATCTTTTACGCATAAATCTAAGCTTTATTTCTGTCTAATTTATGAGGCTGACAACGGGCGACGCTAAGCGTCTCGGCGCCATTAATAATTTGTTATAAACAAATTTATTTCAGTGGTGAAAAATAAATTACGGTATTATTCACTTTATCGCTTTTTTAACAGTTCTGTTGTCAGATATAAGTATAAGGTTTTGTGTTTAATATTAAAAAAAAACTATTATTTCATTAAAAATGTATAATGTTTATTTATAAAGAAAAAGTGGATAATATGCTACTCCTATTTGGAAAAGCAATCAGAAACTAGCATTTGGAAAGAAGACTACGTTGACGAATATCCAGAGAGAGTAACGCCAAAACATAAAACTTTTTCACAATTGGAAAGAATTCTAAAAAATAATGAAGATACTTTTTCATCAAGAAAGTATAAAAACATAAAAAGGAATATAGCAAATGATGAGAATGTTCAATAATAATATTGGCATTATTGGCTATTTTGAGGAAAATCCGCAAAGTTCAACTACTCCTCGTATTTCTAAATAGAAGATCCAAAGGGTTAAAGAGTGTTCGCTTTCAGAGTTACAAATTACAAAATGTGCAAATGCTGACAAATGGTGACTGTCATCGAAGGTTAAATTTTATTACTCAAATGACTGTTGAGGAATAAAATAACTTCTATAATCATATCCATTGAACCGACGAAACTAAATTCTTAAGTAACACTATACAAAATCGCCGAAATACCCACTACTAGGCTGATAAAAATCCACATAGGTTAAAGAAGTCTAAAATCAAGGATATTTTGGATTAAATGTGCGGTGTGGCATAGTTGAAAGGCATTTAGTAGTTTTTTGAACAAACTCTCACAAATGAAAGATTTCTACAGTTTTTTGACAAAGAACTTGCAGGTTTGTTGGAGATTACAAAATAGAAAACATTTATGGTTACACTTAATGCACTTGGTCATAATAATATATATATATATATATAAATAATAATTATTGGATAGGAGCTTATGGGTTCAATACGGTGGCCACCCAGACCGCCGGACTTAACCCCTCCGGATTATTTTCTATGGATGGCACTTAAGAACGTTGTCTATAAGCAAATGTCAGATAATATCGATCAGTTGGAACAAAATATAACATTAGCGTGTTGACAAGAGATCTATTACAAAAAGCCACAAAACGTAATCTTGTTAAAAGGTTTAATTGTTGTTTGGATAACAATGGAAAATAAACTGTAAATTGTCTGTAATTATTGTTAAGGATGTGTTTGTTCCTTATTTTTGTTACACTGCTACTGTTAGTACTAATAAATATTATTTAATCAGTTACATATATATGTAATACTGTAATTTATTTTTCATATATCTTCTTTTGTTCCATGCAAATAATACTGTTATTAAAATAAATATTTAAGTTTTATAACAAAATTTATAACTTTGATACCCTATAATTCGGCAGGTAAAATGGACTAGATCTTCATATTTTAACCTTAAAAATTTGTGCTAGCATTTTGTACACATCTTTAAGAGACGTCCATTATAAATTTCAATATAAAACATTTTCAATTTGGATGCAGTTTATAAGTAGCGAAATTTTCACTACAGTAGCATATGAAGCAGCATTTTCTTTACCAGATAGCATTCTACTTTTGTCAATACAACAAATAAACTTTGCAAAGTTCAAATAGGCCATTCAAGATCAATTTGTGAATAAAATTTTATTTAACTTAACAGGTCGTATTTAATATAAACAATAAATAATGTTATCCACTAATCTTTTAGAACAATAGCAAATATTGCGAAGTGTGTCATCTGTGTTGAATAATTTATAATTAGTTGATATTAAAATGTATTAAGCAGTGTGATCATCATATTTATGTTGAATAATGCATCGACTGGGTGATCTATTCTACAGTATTTCCAAAGCAAAGTCTGTCTGAAAATTGTCTTTAAATTATTAGTATATTACGTAATTTTATTTAAAATCTTATCAGACTATTTTCTGGAACAGAATAAAAAAATACAAAAGTGTGTGAAGTAGTAAAAGCCATTACTTCTGCTAATGCAGGAGGAAATACGTTTGGTGTAAATGTTCAGTGTGGTATTATAAACCCAAAATGGGGTTATAACATTTCTTAAGTAGAATGTACATAGAACATTCGTCGGGACAAACAGTCCGCTGAGATGGACAGCGCGGTCACCAGATTTAACACCACCTGATTTTTTTAAGAAATGGTATGGCTGAGTGAATAAAAGGTACGGCAGAATTAATGAGTTGTCAATTATGCCGATTTTGACTGTCACTAACTGTTAACAGGACTTGTGATGTAGTTTAGAAGTATACGAGTATAATCATAAATTTATACATACGAGTTTCTAATTCTCATAACATATTACTTGTAAGTGTCATAAGAAAGACTCTATTTCGAAATTTAAAACGAAACTCTTGGGTTTGTATTCAAAATGCCGATGGGTTTGAAGAACCGAAATGTCATAATCAAAAATTAAAAAGTTATTCTGTTGAAAAAGTGTCAATAAGTACAATTACTTTCTGAGAATTTGTACATATAAAATTAGGAAAAATTTAATTCAACTTACAGAACTAAAACTATGTCGTCTATTCTGTAATTATAATAATAAATACATTTCTTTCTACAATATGAAACAATTTTACACTTACAAGAATTCAGATACAATTGATTGTTATTACACCATGTCAATATTGTTAATGCCATCTTGAATCTCTTCACAATCCGCAATACTATTAATATCTCTATATTCCTGCAAATCATCAACAACGACAATTACGAACATAACTCAAATCGTTTATGAAAAGTTAAAAATGCGAAGGGTCAAGGTTAGACCCCTGAGGAACCCTTAGCGTTGTTAAATATGTCGGAAATTTAAAACCATTATATTCAACATATGTTCACTTTGACTAATATAGGATTAAATAAATTTTTGAGCTAGGACAATAAAATCAATGTTACCTAATTTATTTAAAAACACAGTATGACTAATCCCATCGAAAGTTTTGCTAAAATCAGTGTAAACTGCCCCGTATACAGTTATACTACGTGACAAAGAAATATTTTATTTTAATTTTTTTGCGTGTTTACTTCTCACCGTGTAAGTAAAAAAATGATTATATTTTCAGATTTATCCATTTTTTTTGAGTTTGCATAGGTCCTACTTTAATAACATAGCATTCTGTCTAAAAATTTCTGTGCACCTTTGCGTTGCAAGTGTTGTGAAGCTTGCTGCCAGCGACACTTTTTACAGCTGATTACGTAGATTTAGACAGATTTTTGAGTTTAGTGACTTTGAGAGGAGGTGGATTGTTGGATTAGGCAAAACAGGTTTGTCGATGAGAGAAATTTCCTGAAAGACTAACAGATCCTTACGAACCATAGTACGGTGTTGCGAGACGTGGACAGACGAGATAGCCCATTTACAGTGGTGTAGAGATGGGATTCAGTAGAATCAAGAATGGAATCAGGTGATCTTTAGTGACAAATTCCGTTTCTGCCTGGGGATCCACGATGGTCGTGCAAGGGCGAAAATGCGACGTGGTGAAAGACACGATCCACAATTTGACAGAGCGTCAAGTCCACCACACAGTAGGCGTTACGGTATGGGGTGCTATCGAGTACGGTAGCACATGACCACTAGTTTCCATTAGAGGCCAACGCTATATCCAGGAAGTGGTGGAGTCATATATTATTCTATATCTTCACACCATCCAATTTCCAGCAAGACTGCTAGACCTTAAGTATTAAACAAACAATAGCTTTTATGGATCAATATTAGATCAACCGTTTACTCTGGTCACCAAGATCGCCGCATCTGTCATCTACTTAACATGTTTGGGACTTGATTTGCTGCAGACTGTTGCATTTACAACACCCTCCACACACTTTAGCAGCTCTTGTCCATGAAATTCAGATAGCTTGGAGTGAAGTACCAAAAGAACTTATCGACAACCTTATTAGATCCGAGTCTAGACATATCAATGAATCTATTTGGAAACGTGGATTCTCAACACACTATTGAATGAATTTTTGTAATAGGCTCTCTGATCTTGCTGAAAATGTAACCATTCAATATCTTTTATTGTAACGTTGTATATTCAAAAAGCTTAAAGCAAAAAAGCGAGTGTTGGTTGATTCTGTCCAAACTGTAGGTAACATGCATTTTACTTGTAACTTTGTTAATTCAACAAAATTGGTAATTGAATCAATCTAAATGCACATAGTAATGACAAGAAAATCGTTTAATAGTAGCTATAAAATCACTTATTTGTTGTAAAGATAAATATTTATTGGTATTCCTGATATTGCTAATTTCAATCTAAATTTTTGGTGGGGTAAAAAATTGCAAAAGTTACTGTAATAAGGTGACATTGCAGCAACAAAATAAGTTAAAAAAATAGTTTCTAACCATTAGTAGGTACCTTTAGCAAAATTGTTTTATTATGACAACAACGTAACCTTCTTGAATCTTATCTAATACAAATATTTTGCCGGAAATAATCAATATCTAATGGCTAAAAAATATTTCCTTCAGTGTATTGATTGAGAATAGATAAATTACGAAACTTGTGTCGCTTTAAATACTCAAAATAATGGTCGATTACTAGTTATATTTGCTCCACTAAATTCGACACCAAAAAGAAAAATAAGATTCTGCATGCTGCCGATATTTCCTACAGATCTGCAAATTGATTTTACGGATATCAATCGCGATGTTTCACTTACAATACTACTGACAGCCAAATCAGAAGCACTTTTTCTTTTAATTGTATATAAAATGCTTCCTTTTAACTTCCTGTACTTTCCTGTTAGCTAAAACCACTTAGATAATTAGTAAGCACTCGAGCATTTGAATTTCGCGTCAAAATATTTTCGTAATCGTATTTCGCACAGTTTCCCATACTGACACACATATTTACGTATCTTGTTAAACCGTAAACTGTAAAACAGCCTGTCCAGTTCGTTAATGACCCCGATGAGCTGCTCTAAAAACGTAAAGTGTTGCAAGAACTAATGGAAATCAATTATTTTCAGAACATGATTCGGTTGACATATTTCGTTCTGACATGTCTACTGGTTGCTAGTGGATACCGTCTACCCAGAGATGTTATTCCTGAGCACTACAAGCTCGAGATAATTTCCTATCTAGGAGAGAAGGATAATTTCGATTTCGATGGGAAGGTCTGGATACAGGTGAGGAATATTTTTATTAAGCGTTTGTGACATTTTTTAAATAGTTTATCTGCTTTCATTTAGTAATATGAATTTTACAGTTCTAAAAATAGTTTCGTAGAAGCTGTAATTAAAAAAAAATGTTATTAACATTTTTCTGTTAAATGAAATCCCGCATTTATTTAAAAAAAAATTAATAAAACCTAAGGTTTATTATAAGCATTAATAATACACTTTTTACAGTTAGAAATTTGTATACCAGATATCATGGAGCTGTTTAAGTTTAAATTTCCAATCGTAAATTCGGGTTTGACCTCATGATCATCTTTTCCATATGCTTTCTATGCTAATTGTCAATATAACCCCCCATGACGCTTTAACATCTGCATATTTGCACTGCCATTAACCAGAATGGTGGCTGAGGACCTCTAAAACAATATCCAATGTATTCTTCGGAATTCTTCCAGCTTTCCTGCAATCATTTTTGGAATGCTTCCTAAGGTATTAACTTCGACAAGCTGGAAGGTACATTTTTCTTGCCTGTAGAATACAAAAGATCGCCTGTAAGTTGCATTAAGAGGACCAAGTTCGCCATAATTTCAAAAAATATTTAAACAGTTGATATCTGCTACATTTCCTTCTGTTCTAACAAATTCTCGGATAATTTTTGTTTTCGTGCATGGAATCACAATTTTTAAATACCTATTAAAATATTGAATATGATCCAACATTAGCTTAGTTAATTCTTCAAGACGACAGGCCTGAAAAATGACGATTATCATAGCAACCTTCATAAGTAAATATGTTAGAAACATATATTTCTTCCTTTGCATAAATTCCGGACTTTTTGGCCACGCAACCGTCCGAATTTCTGTTCAAAAATGCCATTAGTTGAGAAAATCTGCTTCTATCTTGATTTTTCTTAACTGAAACCAGAATTCCCAACATTTAGTAGTGAGTTCATAGTGTAAATAGTTTCTGGTAGCATTGCTTTCCTAAAAAATAAGCCAAAAGGATTTTCTCAGACACCTTCTTTACCTTGTTAGCTTTGCACTAATCTTCAAACTTTTGGTACTCCAACTCATACCTCGCCTTGGATTTTGTTGTAACTAGTCTTGAGATTGCTCCGTTTGCCACTGCTGCTATATCAGAGCGTAAACTTCTATCAGAATCACTTATTTTAGAAAGAGCTTTTTATACGTATGGGTTTGTTTGACAAAGTTTTGACAGTAGCCCCCATGATGCTTTAACATCTGAATATCTATTAGTATGGTGGCTGATGGCCTTCTAAAACAATGACCAGTGTATTATCTGGAATTCTTCCTTTGAGATGTATATTAGGTGCACAAAGTTCAGCATATTTCCGAAAAATATTTATACAGTTGATATCTGCCACATTTCCTTCTATTATAATAAATTATCCGATAATTTTTGTTTTCGTGCATGAAATCACAATTTTTAAATAGAGGTCATTGTATTGAATATGATCCAACATTAGGTTAGTTAATTCTTTCCACGACATACCCCAAAAATGCTTAGAAACTTATATACTTCTTCCATTGTATAAATTCCAGGCTTTTTGTCTTCGTAACCCTCTGAACTTCTTTTCAAATATGCAGTTAGCCGAGAAAATCTGATTCTATCTTGATTTTTCTTAACTGAAACTATAGTTCTCAACATTGAGAAGTGAGACCATAATGTAGATGGTTTCTGGTAGCGTTGCTTTCTGGAAAAATAAACCAAAAGGATTTTCTCAGACACATTCTTTATCTTGTCAGCTTTCATAGACATGGATTACTCCGTTTACCGCTGCTGCTATATGAAAGACTAAACTTCCATCGGGATCGTTCTGTATAAAATACGCCATGTTGTGAATTCAATCCAACTGCAAATATGGACTAATTGGCATTTCTGGGTCTAAAGAAACAAAATGAATATATTGTTGTGAACGACCGTTACGACTATATTTTTACCCTCTTTTTACTCGTATCTTCCACCGAACCAGTTCTTGGTCAGTTCAGTTCAGGCTCGACATTTTGTAACAATTTGATTAATAGTAATTTCAGATGGAGGATTATGTGAATCGTAAATATAACATAATTTTATAAAATAATTCAATGAACAGCATATTCATAAAAAAATATTAAAAATCAACGCGTTGTTGTATTGCCAATTGTGCATTTTTATAAATGTCCCATAAGACCGAGGCTCAATCTACAAACTTTAACCGCTTAATGTGGAAGACGTATTACATGATTCGTTCAGAGCTTAATTTGGATTTTTTACTGTATTAAAAAGGTATTTTTAAGCTAATATAAATCAAATCTCCTACAATTCCTATCAGTAAAGTGCTCTCTGATATCAAACATCTAGGAATTGTAGGAGATTTAGATGTAGATTGTAGGAGATATTAGCTTAAAAATACCTTTCTAATGCGGTAAAAAATGTTACAAAAGCTAATAATAAAGAATATATTAGATATTGTGGGTGTAATTCAACGCTGGTTGGGGCTTTAGACCACAGAGTAGTTAGTTTCACACAATATTATTAGGTAATACCTAAAACAACTTAATTTGGATGCTACACGAATTGCAAGACGATGGATTTTCAAATATCTGTTTGACAAAAAAACATTGCTCTTTGTAGTGTATTAAATATTAGATTTATATATAAAGAAATATCTTCTTATATTACATAAATATAAAACATGCTCATAAAAGTATAAAATGTGCAGAACAAAACCAAGAGACGAAGAAAGCAGATCGTATTAGGTTGGAACTGAATTGAGTATACAAGTGTAGTGAATATTACACTCTTGGTCATATTTCCATAAATATCCGATTAAGATACCCCGTCAGTTATGTGAGAAATACCCCTTTTTAAAATAATGTGATAAGCAAATGTAAATGAAAATTAATAAATTTGAGTTACTTTAGAATTCAAGGCATAGTTTTAATAGTGCGTAGTTACTTATATTATATTATCACTATCTGCAGTTAGATTCTAAAAATGATACTGAAATCGAAGGATCTCATGCAATGATAGTACTGAACTCAAGTTATTTCTTCATCTTCTCTTTCCATATCTTCATCTTTCGTCATATATTCTTCTTACTTTCTTCAATCTTTACAGCAACGAGTACCTAATATGTAAGAGGGTTTTCTTCTTTTGTCTGTATATTTAAATTTCTTCCAAATACGAAATTTTTTATTTTCTGTATTTATCCCCATTTGACTTTATTCTTCTCTCCAAACATCTCCATCTTAAAATAGTTCATGCTATCCAATAATAGTTTTATAAACAATTCTATTTGATCTGTAGAAATTTATTTATTTATTTTATTTTACACCTTTTAACAGATAAATTCCCAGTTACAGAATGGGAATCACATAAAAAAGAATACAATGAAAAAAGAATATGTACAATAAAAATAACAAACAGTATATAAGCAATAACAAAGAGAAATACTAAACAGATGCAAAACACAGAATCCAAAAAAGGTTACATAAAATTGTAATACATAATTAACACTGAAAATAGCATCAGAAAAAAACATCACAGTGCTACCTGCTTTAACCTTGCAAGAAATTGCACTGAAATATATCATCCCATGACTTTAAGTTGTTATAAGTATTGCATATAAAATTCAGGTGGGGAATAATTCCTAATATTAATTATTGCTGTTGGCAAGTAAAAAGTATCAACTTGTCTTAAGACTGGTTTGAGAATATAAAAATTTAGTTTATTTAATAAATCGCCACAATCAGTTAGGTTATTTAATAATTATTTCTAACATTTAACAGAAAACTTAATTCCGTCAATTCTAATAGATAAGAATTAAAAAAACGACGTTGAACCCACTCTCAACTGTCAATATATGTTACACAATTTGTACACCAAACAACAGAGGCATATTTTAAATTCGACCTAACTAAAGTTGTATACAGAAGTTTTAAAGCCTCAGCAGGTTTAAACGTGGACGTGTTCCTAATAATTAATCCAAGTGCTTTAGATGTAATATGAGTATCTATCTAATATGTGATCATTAAATTATAATTTATAATTAAATAATCTCTTTTCTCCTAGATTTCTAAAAGAAATAATTATTAATGTTATGATTAAATTCCATAACATGGTGCTTAGTAGTAAATAACAATTTTTAGGATTTAAAAATAAAAATTATTCTATTTAAGCAATAGACGGTCTACACTCAGATTACTAACAATATCGTTTATAATTAAAACAAATAGTTGTGGGCTCAAAACCGAGCATTGAAGGTCTCCTGAGGATGCAATCACTTCTACAGACTTAAAACGACGATACATAACATGACAATAGTTCAAGAAATTAATAACAAACTATAAATTATCATGTATTATTATTTTAGTATCATGGTTTTAAATGGTTACCAAATTACCAGATTTTAAAGCTGAGTACTCATGATGAAGGTACTTAAATTAGTTATTTCATCTTTCTTTCTTTCACCTGCATGAGAGAGTGAGAAGCATTTCAGATACTCAACAGGTGTATTAAACGTTTATGTGTAAAACTTTAAAATTTCTTTAACTTCTTTGACCTTACTCATTTTAATGTAACGGTATCGATTCCATCTGAATAAAAATTCAGTTATATTCAACTTACGATGCAAAGTACGTACTAACTGACATTGATAGCGTTTAATACTGCCTTGCACCTTAAAAAAATGCGCAAGTATTTCTTGTTTTTATTTGTTTTATACTTAACCATGAAAATCGTTAACATTAACCTACTTTGATGACTTTGGAAATACATATTAATGTCATTTATTTCTATGTGATACCAATACAACACTTTCAGATATATTTACAAAAAAATGGTTTGGTATATGAGCTATTGGTTATATAAATTATGTAAATGGCAAATTACAATGCAATTGTCCTACTTTTCATTAAAATAGACAATAATTTTTCTAACGGCGGTGAATTAGACGTATTTAGGAAACCGGAAATAATAGAAATCTGAACTCAGACTGTCGAGTTTAAAACATATAGTATATTTAACAAAGTTGACTTAAAATTACACGTAGAATCGACAAAATTATAAACAGACTTACTTCTTTACTACGTCATAAAATGAATAATAAATTCAATTCAATTATACATGACTTTCAAGTTATTTAAAAAGAAAATTGTTTTTCTTTGTCAACTTTGATGCGCTCTAATGACTAAACAAACCAATAGAAGTTGAATCCGATTATTTTAATTGGAAACGATAATAGCTCCATTGACAGGTAGTATTGGGACGTCCTGTATACACCCTGCATCTGACTGTAATATATGGCATTCGTACTGATTTAGTTTTAGCTATGTGGGAGCTCTTTCGAACATCCATTGTTATATATTTAGCAAATAGGTATTTGATAAATTTCTATGCTAAGACGATAACACCGTAATTTCAAGATTGAAAGTAAATTCTTTACACATTATTAATAATGTCCATCACCCCAAAAGATAATGTCCTGTTATTACTGTTAATCAGAAACAATTGTGGACTTTTGATCACATTAAAGCAATTTCTACAAAAAAAAAAAGTGGTATCGATAAGTTTTCTAAAATTTGTTATAGTATTTTCTTACACCTTATTGAAGCAGCTACATAATTTCTCATAGTGTTGTAATATTCTCACTTTGCCTGAGTTTGTAATCTAGTATAATATAGTGCACACCACTAGAACTTATTTTTTCTGTAAATTTTCCAGACGACATGCCTCCACCCTACCCATAACATTACACTACACTCCAAGAATCTGGAGCTGAAAGAAAACGAAGTCACCGTGAAAGACATCTCTAGCAATGACCCCAAAACCGTGAAGATCTCCAATGTGGAGCTGGTGAAAGAAAACGACTTCCTCGTGATCCTTCTGGAAGAATTCCTGAAGGAGGATCACAAGTATGAGATCTTCATCTCCTTCAAAGGAAAGATGGACGATGGTTTAGCAGGTTTCTACAGGAGCAGTTATCTTGGCAAAAAGAACGAGAAAGTATGGCTAGGTGTTACTCAATTCGAGGCCATATCAGCTAGAATGGCATTCCCCTGTTTTGATGAACCAGCTATGAAGGCCACTTTCGACATCAGCATTGGAAGGAAAGACGGATATAGAGCCATTAGCAACATGCCTTTACTGCAGACAGAACCATTGTAAGTACTAGAATAGAGCAAGATAATAAATAACAGAACATACACGCAAATTTAGAACCGTCAAGTTTTTAACTTACGTATACAGGTTGTGTTATTTTTAGACTAGAGATATTAAAAATTTTCTTAAATTTAGTAAAAGTGTTGTACATAGAAATCGATAAAAATTTTCAAGAAAAAACAAATCTTACGTCTCATTAGGTGTTAATGTTTCTCATTAAATTTAAAAAATAAAAGGCCTAGGCGTTAATTTTGTTACAAATAAAGCTTTACATTTACAATACAATTCAAGCTACATTAGGAGTCTGATTTTTTAAGCCAGAATGACATGTTTCGTTTCTACTATTCAGGTGTATGGTACTGTTTAATGTCTGTTAAATTTAAACTCGAATACGCCTACGTTGTACAGACTCCTCGTTATAATTATATATTCAATTAAACTTTGAAAATGTTCAATAGTGCTATTTCAAGTTGCTCTCTTTTCGTCAGAATAAAATCTATCCTCAAGTAGATATCCTTATGTTTCTTTATAAAATGTTATGTTTGTTTGTAACTCTATGGTAAACTTTGGCATATGGTAGCTGGGTTAAAGTCAAACATCTTTCCTTGTATGGAAATAGATCCGATTGGTTTTTGTTTAGTCCCTAATAAAACACGCTTTATCAGACCCATCACAAGTGAAATGAATCTGCTAAAGTTCGTAAAATTTTATAAAGAGATCTTTCTTGTGGAGATATTTGGGGATAGATTATATCTTGATGGGTGAGAGCAACTTTAAAAAGTGCCATTGAACATCTTCAAAGATTCGTTAGAATATATAATTATAACGAGGAGTTTTTACAACGTAGGCGTATTCCAGTTTATATTTAACAAGGGCATTAAACAGTGTCATGTATACTTGAACAGTAGAGAGAAAACGTGTCATTCTACTAAAATTCAGACTCCTGATTTCGATTGGATTGTGTTATCAATGTGAATACTAAAGCTTACTTTGTAGTCAAAATTAACACTTAGGCATTTTGCTATATAACGGCAATCAAGGACGTTACCTTTCATATCAATATTCAAAATAGGATTCAGTCTTCTGGTGAATATTGTTAAGCTACACATCCTAGCATTTATAGAGAGATTATTGTGATTACACCAATTCTGAGTACAAGTTAGACAACCCTGCTACTAAAGACATCATTAATATTATTATTCTCGCTATATATTTTTAGACTGTATGTATGCATAAGATAGTGACACTCGCAACTTGTATTTCACACTCTGTATACGAAAAATAGCAGTTGTTAAGAGAAACACTCTTGATATACAGTGTGCGCCAAAAGTAAGGAATAAATTCAATAAAAACGAAACAATTATTTTTTGGAAAAAAATCTTCGAACAGGTCGATTTTTAATTTAAAAAATACATATTTTAGCGTAACATGTGATGTTCAAATGTCATTTGTTTTCGAGTAATGACGTCATCGATTTTTTTTTAAATGGCAACACCATATTTTTTTCCTTGATTCTGAAAGATCGTTTAATTCTCTATCAGACGGAACTAAAATTTTGCCCTCTTACATAGGAAAGTTTTCGAGTAAATGACGATTGAATGTTAGAAAACATATATCAATTAAAATAAAGCAAAAACGTTATCAAGTTTAGTTTTTCGAATTCCATAGTTCTTTTATGGATCACGTAGGTGAAAATCTTTGCAAAGTGTCATTGTCACACTGACTTTCTAATAAGTATTGTAAGCGACATAGAAATTATTATTCAATTTAAAGTATTATGGCACATTTAACTGTTACTCAAAGAATTGAAATTTTAATTCTTATCGGATGCGGGAATAGACTAGAACTCAGCAGGAAGTTTGCGATTTATTTAATGAAAAATATTCATATCGCCCTATCAGCCAATCAACAGTCAGTAAGGTAGAGTCTAAATTTAGAGAAACTGGCAATGTTGTAAATATTCCAAAACCTGGACGTCCAAGCATTAATGAAAATCAGAAACAGAACATTTTGATAAGTATGGTGGATAATCCTCATAATTCTTCACGATTGGTTGCATTAAACAATGACACTAGTCAGAACACAGTGCTACGTATCTTGAGGATGGAAAAATATCATCCCTACAAAATTCAACTTGTGCAGGAACTCAATGATGATGATCCCGATCGCCGCTTGCAGATATTGGAGTCGGGAAAATCCTCATTGGATGGTAGAGGCACATACCCTCAGAAATTAAATGTGTGGGCTGGAATAGTTGACGACAGAATAGTAGGGCTTTTCTTCTTTGAAGGAACCCTTACAGGACAAAGATATTTAGAGTTTCTAGAAAATGACCTTGTTCCAGCCCTTGCAGTAATTTTTCCTAACGATAATGACCCTGACATTCCTGACGGTACCATATGGTTTCAGCAAAACGGTGCACCTCCGCACTATGCGCGCCCTGTACGAGATTTTTTGGACAACTGTTTTCCTGGGAGGTGGATCGGCAGACGCGGACCGATAGAATGGCCTACAAGATCGCCAGATCTTACACCTCTTGACTATTTTTTATGGGGATACTTGAAGTCAAAAGTGTACATTAATAAACCACGTAATTTAGAAAAACTTCAACATCGCATTCGGGACAAAATACGCAGAATTACCCCAGAAATCATTCATAATGTACAAGAAGAATTTCTTCACAGACTTGCGCATTGTCAAGAAGTTGGTGGATGGCAATTTGAACATTTAATTTAAATATAAAATTTAATCAATTGTATTTTATTTTACATACCTCAGAATTGTTACTTTTTTATGGATAAAATTTACGTTTTCTAACATTCAATCGTCATTTACTCGAAAACTTTCCTATGTAAGAGGGCAAAATTTTAGTACTGTGTGATAGAGAATTAAACGATCTTTCAGAATCAAGGAAAAAAATATGGTGTTGCCATTTAAAAAAAAATCGATGACGTCATTACTCGAAAACAAATGAGATTTGAAAATCGCATTTTGCGCTAAAATATGTATTTTGTAAATTAAAAATCGACCTGTTCGATTTTTCCCAAAAAATAATTGTTTCGTTTTTACTGAATTTATTCCATACTTTTGGCGCATACTGTATTTATTCTGTTTTAATGGCATGTTCAATCTTTCTTAACTTGTATTATTTTTTATTACAGGAAAGAAAAAGAAGGGTGGTTCTGGGACAGATTCGACAGCTCAGTTCCCATGTCGACCTACTTAGTGGCCTACATCGTATCCGACTTCGAATACAAAACAGGAGAACCCATCGAAAACAACAACGTCACCTTCCGCATCTGGGCTAGAAAGAACGCCTTAGACCAAGTAAGTATCCTTTCAATAAAATTAATTGGTTAGCTAACATGAAAGCAATAACTTAATGGCCAGGAAGTTTCTCAATCCATACCAGTTAGGCTGTCCTTATATACGTAACATTTCAAGGGGTGTATTAATTAATATAGTCGTAGAAAGTTTCATCGAGCGAAATATCTACATTCGTGTCTCTTTCACGTTTTATTTCTAATAAATCGATTGTATGTAACTGTAGGTAATTTAGTAAACCCTTAAATGGAGCATGAAAGCAACAGAATCGTTTTCGGTGGCCATTACAAATTGATTAGTATTACATGTTTAATTAAAAGCTATTGTTTAAAATACAGGCCAATATTTCGTAATTATTAATAAATCAAAGGTTCAGTTTAATTTGATTAAAGCGTTAGTTGATGCAACTTCGGCAAAATTCTAGAAGCGGTAATTTAGACAGAAAATATTCATATGATTAAAATTTTTTGTCGTTGTTAGTTTTTCCTTAGTTTTGTTTGTCAGAAATGTTTACATACCCTTCTGAATATTGTCTTAAATTTTTGATAAGCAACATATTAATTGCTTCAATGTTAGTGTTAGACTCTAGTAAATACTGGTCAAAATGTTTTAGTTATGTCCATATTTAGTCGCGTTAAATTAGCATGAAAAATGTGAAAATAGACAACTTTTTGCGGAGAAGTCTGATTGAGATGCGGTTTTCTGCAAAATGTTCAGGGATTTTTTTATAACAAAAGGTACATCTAACGTCTGTACGCTCGCAAATTTTTAATTGTTTATTTAACAAATGACCCATTTTTGTTGAACATATGGCAAATGTCACACACGATTCAACGAAAATGTCTGAAAAATGTTCTCTCGGGGGTTTTGGAGGTCTCTCTTTATCACTTTGGTGTTAGCTTTATTATTTATTGCTAAATTGTTGTAACTGGGCTAATTAACAAATTAAAAACTCCACCCCCAAAATCACTAGAAAACCGGAATTTTTTTCAGGATTTCTGGCTTATTAAGACAAACCATCGGCACAAGATTTTTGCAAATATAATTGTTTATTGTTCGATTGTTGCAACCTCGTTGCAACAATAAACAATTATATTTGCAAAAATCTTGTGCCGATGTTATTGCAAATATAATTCTTTATTTTTCGATTGTTGCAACCTCGTTGCAACAATAAACAATTATATTTGCAAAAATCTTGTGCCGATGGTTCGCCTTAAAAAGACAGAAATTCCGGAAAAAATTTCGGGTCTCTAGTGATTCCGGAAGTAGAGTTATTAATTTGTTAATTAGCCAGGTTGCAAAAATAGAAAAATAAACAATTTCGTACAACAACCTTGTGCCGATGGTTCTCCCCATGATCCCAGAGTTATTGCAAAAAAATCTGGTTCTGTAACGATTCCTGGGGTAGAGTTATTAATATGTTAATTAGCGAGGTTGCAAAAATCGAACAATAAACAATTATATTTGCAAAAATCTTGTGCCGATGGTTTACCTTAATAAGCCAGAAATCCTGGAAAAATTCCGGTTCTCTAGTGATTTCAGGAGTGGAGTTTTTAATTTGTTAATTAGCCCAGTTACAACAATTTAGCAATAAATAAAAATGGGTCATTTGTTAAATAAACAATTAAAAATTTGCGAGCGTACAGAGGTTAGATGTACCTTTTGTTATAAACAATTCGCTGAACATTTTGCAGAAAACCGCATCTCAATCGGACCTCTCCGTAAAAAGTTACAAGTGAAATGCTAATTTGACGCGACTAATTGCTTTTTAGCAACTACATGAACTATATTTTTCGTCGTAAAATGATCCTTCTGTTGGGTTTAACGGATATTAACAGCCAGGGTTAGCCGTCGGTTGCCTCGCCTCGCTTATAATTGTCTTAATATTCAATTTTTATTTCCAATTTTTGTCCACCTTAAGAAGAAGTTAATATGGCGTTTATTTATTTGTGAGATATGAATGCTCTTATTTTTTTTTATTAAATTCCGTATTTAGCTTTGTTAAATAAAGTTCTTAGCAAAGCACTTTGCTAAAAGGAAATTTCTTGAGTACTTACAGCTCATTGGCTTTCCAATTTGTACTGGTAAATCTTCAGCCAAAATTTAAAAAATACCTTAGTAAAATTTTCACTCCCTGAAGTTTCCAAAGAAAATATGGAAAAGCGGCTGTAATTTTAAAAACTGAGAAGGTACAAAAGTTTATTCAAACTACTACAGATGTAACTTTCCAACTATTTAAAAAAAAAATTCTGTATTTCAGACATTGAAAATATACTTGCAGCATGATAACATATTCATCATTAAAAAAAATTATTTGCCATAATTCTTCCTAAGCTATTGTAAAAAGAAAGATCTATTGTCAGACATGGCATCCATCTACTTAAATTTTTTTAGTTATTGCAAAGTGCAAGTTTTAATGCGTTTTAGTTTGATTTTTTTGTTAACATACGATTAGTTTTGGAACAAAAAGGTGAGACAAGTAGAAGTTCTAAAATACGCCATAGGTATTACCGGATAAGTGTTTTTGAATACATGCTCAATTTTTGCCAAACAAAGAAGTTGTAGCAATAAAAATAACTTAAGGGAGCTGATCCTGTGAAAACCAAACTACAAAAAATCATCCTTGACTCGAGGTCTCGCGGTTATAGTTCTTGAACTTTTTGAAAATGATATGGTTGCATCAGATTACATAGTATAATTCGATGGACTAGGGACTGTGTTATGTTAAATTGCCGGGATATTCTTCTGGGACTGGTTTGGGTATCATTTTCAATACTGTCAAAACGTTCTTCTCATTTCGTGCATTTACTGCGTATTCGCGACCTCCAACGTTTCTTCGGCGGCAAAGAGAACCTGTTTCCCGAGCTCCTCATTCAACATTGGCAAATGTTTGACAATTTGGAATAATACGATTAGGAAATCTTCGGTATTCCTTTACACATATACGGCAAATACCTTTGCAAAACCCCATTACTGACAGCATATCATCTTGCTCATTGAAAGAAAATTGTTCAGTCATTTTTACCAATAAAACGTGGATAAACAAGATGTACAAGAGTTAAATTTAATTTGTTAAACGGAAAAATACATTTATGTAACGCCTGATTTGGCAAAAATAACATTCTAGCAACAGAACAATTGCAGAGCAATAGTAGCATAGCCTACCCGCAGTTATAAAACCACATATTTTTGTTCGATATAATCGGTTTTGACCCCTATCACAAAATCGCAATTTTCTCAAAAAAGGGCTGTTTCTCGAAAAGTTGACAAGAATAAAATAAGTGTAAAATTGAATTTTCTATTAAACCGACAGTATTAAACCGGTAATTGTAAATAGCAGTAGTAGTTGTTTTATATTATGGCATTGCTGAGTTTTTTTATTTTTTTTAAGACATTTTCTGAGGCCAACATCTCAGCAACCGTAAATATGAGAAAGAAAATCATATGAAAAATCAACTTGTTTTGGTGTCCTCTACACGCACCTGTTCTATGTCCATTGAGTTGTGAATCACCCTGTATAATCTCTAAACATTATTTAATTACTTACTTAATCTAAATCATTGTTTCCAGGTCGACTTCGCCAAAAAGGTTGGCCCCAAGGCGCTGGACTACTACGAGAAGTTCTTCGACGTCAAATATCCTCTTCCCAAACAGGACATGGTGGCCATCCCCGACTTCAGCGCTGGTGCCATGGAGAACTGGGGTCTCATCACATACAGAGAGGCCTACTTGCTTTACGACCCGAAGGTTTCCTCCAAGATGAGCCAGCACCATGTGGCTAGTGTGATCGCCCACGAATTGGCTCATCAGTGGTTCGGAAATCTGGTGACGATGAAGTGGTGGACCGACCTTTGGCTGAACGAAGGGTTCGCTACGTACATGGCCAGCTTGGCCGTGGACAAGTTGTTCCCTCAGTGGAACTCGTTGCAGGAGGAGGCCGCTGGGAATATGATCAGCGTGTTTTCGTTTGATTCTCTGAGGACATCCCATCCCGTAAGTAAACTATATATGAAATTTTTACTTTTTATTGGTTCTGATGAGGCTATGGAAAATGAATTTCCACAGAATTACGATTATTTAAATAATCTAGAAGTTTCAAATTCAGTTATTACAAATATTTCTAGAAAATCTAAATTGTTTAAAATATATTTATTTATTAAAATAACGCCTAGAAAATTTGAAAATTTAATTTAGATACATGGACTTAATTTTTTTTCGGCTAGTTATATATACAGGGTGATTGGGGGGACCCCCAATATTAAAAAGGGATGTTCAGGGAGCAAAGGTGAACAAACACGCCTAATAAACATATGGTTGAATACCAACGGTTACTGAGATAGCAATGAAAATATTTTTACCCGAGTTAATTATTGTAATGCATCAGTAGAGAAAAGCGTTTATTATGTTAAAATGGGCAGGGGCACTATTATGCTGAAAGTACGTATGTTTTGCCTAATATCCAATGGAACATCGTCCAGTAGATCTGTCAAATTATTTTCTAAAAATTCTATATATCTAGCTTCAGTAAGACGACCATATAGCACAACTCGGCCAAGTAATTGATTATTAACCATACCATGCCACATAGTAATGCTGAACCAATGCTGAAAGTTACTTTCCACCGTGGCGTGTGGATTTTCATCTGATCAATGATATTCATTGTGAAAGTTATTATACTCCATCACGAGTGAATTGAGTCTCATCAGTAAACAAAATGTATTTGTAAAGTTTATGGTTTGCGTTTATCCAAATGTAAAAATGCAACCGCAAATCATTATCATCATCCTGAAGATTCTGGAAGCGCTGAATATGGAAAGATTTTAAACCATTTTTGTGCATGACTTCTCATGCCGTACTTTGATTGATTTGGAGACGGATTACAACACATTGTACTTACATACCGGGCTACGTTCTACCATATTTAGATTTTCTTCTTCCATTGTTAAACAGGACCAGCTCGCCTCTCAGATGTAGTTCTCACACTGGAAAACATTCCAGTTTCACGTGCACTATTGAAGACTGTCTGGAATACATTTCTATCTGGCACTCTTCTGTTCGGTAAGCGACATCGATATTCAGCAACTGCACGATTAGCGCTACCGTTACAATACCCATAAATAAAAATAATATCAGCATATTCTCGATGACTAAATGTGACAGGCATTACCAAACTCTATGTGTATGTGTATGTTTCCTGTATATAAAGCAAATAAATTGTTGAGACGCCAGAATCATTAATTTACAAAATAGTAACGTCGCAATTTCAAGTCGGTAGGTACTACATAGCTCAACTTGGCAGGAATAAAAATTATTAATTGTTTTCCCCTTCAACCATATTTATTTTTTTTACTGTGTTATAAAGGTATTTATCTGCTTCCATTTGGTAATATTATGAATTTTACAGTTTTATAAATAGTTTTGTAACGGCATCTATTAGAGTGATATATGCCTTTACAGTATTAGTTCTGTAATAGAAAAACCCGTTTTTTAAAATTTTTTTGTTAAATAAAACTCGGCTTTTAGAAGAATAATTTATTATTAAAAAATATTATAAAACCTAAACTTTATTATAAACGTAGGTAACACACTTTTTATAATTAGAAATTTGTATACCAGAAGTATATGACGATGGAGGTATTTAAGTTAGAATTTCCAATCGTTAAATTTTTTGGTTCCATGATCTCTGCTTATTTCTTATTCTCTAAAGAATTCTCAACATAGCCTTCTGCCGTAGAAAAAGTTTTCTAGATCCTATAACGCTTTAACATCTGCATATCTGCACCGTCATCAACCAGAATGGGGGCTTCTAAAACAATGTCCAGCGTATTCTTCGGAATTCTTCAATCCAAGCTTTGTTGCAATCATTTTTGGAATGCTTTCAAAATATTAACTCCGACGCGCTGAGAGGTACAGTGCGTGTCAATAACTTTGATAACATTTTGATCAGCTGTAACTTTTCTGTTTTTAAAGATATCAGAATGAAGCAAAAACCGTATTGCATAGTGGTCTAGCAACTATTTTTCTTATTTGAAAAAAAAAAAACAAAAGATGAAAGATTTTGAGAGATCTTCACCTAACTTAAATTTTTTTAAATGAAACGCCCTATATATTATTGAATATTTGAATTTTACTCAAAATTCCAAGCATATTTTAAAAAGCATATTCTATACTTATCTTCAACTGTTTCTGAGAAATAGTTTTACAAACATGTCAAATTATCATAAAAATCGCTCTACTTGTCTGCCATTTTCCTCAGAGAACACAACACTAAGGCTCGATTGTTACCAGCACGGATCAAGCAATGCCGAACTTCAGCTTTAGCTCAGTGCAAAGTGTGCCATGAACAAGTATAAGGGGAGGTTTCTTGGTACTAGAAATTCGAATATGTCGACGATTTTGGTGTATCTGCTAGAGGGCGCCACCAACGATGCTTTGAACCCCTTTAAATCGCTACAACTTTTTTGTGCTACACTGTATCTCATTTTGGACTGGACAAATTTTCTTCCCTATCTTTTCTAGTTAAAAAAGGTACACCTTGTTGATGTCGTTAGAAGCAATGGTTTCTGAGAAAAACGCATCTAAATCTCACGTTGCTTTCCGGAAATTAAGCCAAAATGATTTTTTCAGACACCTCCTTTACCTCGTTAGCTTTGCACAAATCTTCAAACTTTTGGTACTCCAACTCATACCGCGCCTTGGATTTTGTCGGAACTAGACTTGAGCCGCTGCTTCTATATCAGAGGGTAAACTTTCATCAGATTCACTCATTTTGAAAAGCGCTTTTTATATTTATAGGTTTGTTTGACAGTAATCATGCGAAAGGTAACTGTAACATCTCAAATACTGTGAATAGGTACATATAATTTTATATTCTTATTCAATCCGAGTATATTATTTTTTGTTGAGCTTACTCAATTAAAATAATCGTCCTTGCGTCATGTGTTGTGTGTATGTAATTATACAGTAATTTTTTTTTTCTTCTAAATTTGTTCTGTGCAGTATGGCTTTCGTGTTGTATTTTATACGATCCACTGTATAAACGTAATTTATTTCAAATATAGTTATTTACAGATAATTTGAGCTTTGTTAAATATAATTTAGAGCAATTTTCCTGCATATCTACGTGACAAATTTCCGTTTTGTTCTTTTTTAAATACTATTATAAAGTACCTATGCATTTATTATTTTTTAAAATAAGGTAGCCTACTCTTTACTATTTTGACGTCTTAATATAGAGCAATTTTCCTGCATATCTACGTGACAAATTTCCGTTTTGTTCTTTTTTAAATACTATTATAAAGTACCTATGCATTTATTATTTTTTAAAATAAGATAGCCTACTCTTTACTATTTTGACGTATTAATATACAGGGTGCCCCTGAAAGGTATGTACAAAACACTAGCATAAATTCCTCATAATAAGAATGAGAATCTAGAGCAATTTACCTTAGTTCAAAAGTTAATAGGTTTCGAAGTACAGAGTGTCGAAGTTATTGTTTTTTTAAACTTTTTTGTAAATATTTATTGTAATAATAGGATGATTCGCACGAAACATAATTTTTTAGAATGATAAATTGAGATCTGGTCACAGTTTCTCACACTTCTACAGTTTCCTTCACAGAAACCTAGCACAAGTAACATGTCAACTTGTTTGCCGAATGTAAATTTTCCAATCATTTTTAACAACAAGCAGTAGCAGAAATAAAATAATTTTATTACTAAATGTCAAATTTTAAAGACAAAACCTACTACTGACTTTTTGATTTCTCCTAATTTCTCCACTATTAAAATCTTGTTTTAATTAATGCATATAACCTTAAAGTGTTTTAAAATTTAACAAGACTAAAAGAAGTGTTTTAAATTAAATTCTGCGCGATATTATCACTCATTTTAAATTCTATATTGGATCTGATGTGGAACACCCTGTACCTGGAGCATTATAATATAGGTATAGGTGTTCATAGAGTCCTAGTATGCCAGATCCCACATCAAATGTGTCACAGTGATTATAAAATTAAGCACTAGTAGGACATAAGCTATTACTTGGGATGAAAGTATTTCTCTTCTTATTAATTTACGTAAGGAAGGATAATATGATCCTCTTCTGTGGGCGCTTTTAGTCTGTATAAAATTAGTTCCCCAAGAAACGCCACCAGACTAATCGCGTATCCTATAAAAAGCAGTATGAAGGCTCCCACAAAGTGTATGGATGTCAACATTCTGTCCTCGTTGTCATAAACATTCTTCGGCCATGACACAAACGAACTCTTCTGCACACCCGCGTCCACAGCTCTCAGAATACATGCATCGATCTCATTCTTTAGATAGGGTTTTACTACTCGAGACATGAAAAATGACGCTAAGTTTTCGTCAATGACCCTGTAATTGAAATTTATTTTGTGATGGACGTGCAGGTTCAAAAATCCCATCGCTGTGGCTTCAGTGACAGCATAGGCGTGGTTGAAATTATCTATAATACCTTGTGTGATGTACAGTGAGTTTACAAATTCCACTTGGTCGCCGAGGTATATTATGTTATCGTGTCTTTTTAAGGCAACCAACTCAATGCTGACGTATATACTCATTTTTGTCGCCTTTAGTTCTTCTAGAGAATTTATTCGGTGTTCATGCTGCATATTGAAAATGTCGTTGAAAAAAATGCCTTTAAATTGGACGGTAACTATCAGAGAAAACATCAGCCAGGACAGTACCATGATTGAGCGCTTTACTTCGAATTTCTCAATAGGAAGTCCCAAAAAGCTCCCGAAGTAGTCGAAAAGTACATGACAATACGAATACGAATTATATCCCAACGTGAGCTGTTTGTTCAAAAACGCCATCAACATTAACATGACGAAGAACCATATTATTATCTTATAAGTCAAAATAGAAAATATGTAGTCGAACTCATTTTCCACTTTTTCTATTGGTACTAAGACTACAATATTGTCGATGCTTATGGGGTAAGTAACATACTCTGCGTCTTTCTCATGGTACATAACGGGTTTTATGCATATAAGATAATTAGGGTTACTATTAAAATTACCATTAATATCACGTGCATCATAGTTTTCTATGAAATCCTGCCTGGCTGGACTTATATCACTTTTGAAGCAAGTCTTCAAAGCTTCTATCAGCTCAATAAATGCGCCTTTTGATTTTCCATCTTCTTCTATAGTGACAGGATAAGTAGGGGACATGAGAACCTTAAACTCTTTAAGGGTTTTAGATCTTTCAAATACGTTTTTCTTTCTATCAACAAGTAAGTGCGGTCCATCTGTGGCATAGGCATCGTACGAAACAACCTTCAAGATGCTGTTGGATAAGTACACTACTACGAAATATGGCAAATTGTTTTTACCCCATATCATCTTTGAAATTTGATTTGCTTCTTCATCGCTTATCTCACAACAAAATATGAGGTGATACATTGCTCTTGCTCTTTCAATTTTTGCTACAGTTCCTATGACTGTCTTTTTGTCAGCCGAGCTAAAAAATACAACGCTAGCCTGCGATTTTGTGCAAGAATCTTTAGAATTGTTACCTATAAGCTTAGATAGGGCATAAGACTCCATGCACCAAGAACTAAAATCACTGCAAGCAGTAGTTGCTCCCTTATTACAAAATGAGTACACTAAACTTACATTTTCAAAACCACTATGAATCTGACTACAATAAAGTTGTATTTGGTCCTTAGTAACAGTGTCTTGAGATATGATAAACTTAGTTTCAGTTAATTGTATTCTAGTGATTGTTATAAGCAAAAGTACGAGTATGCTCGACATCACGGTGGTGTTGTACAGGTTTGTATCAAATCACGTTATATATTATAATGGGTTTGAAAGAAAAGTAAACATTCGCTATGAAACATGAACGTTTAGGACAAGTTTTTAAAAATTGATTCGTTTTTTTATTTACTGCAGTTGTCCAGTATGAAACACGGATACTTTCAAAGAAAAGTAGACATACAGGGTGCTTCTATAAAAATGGGTCACATGTTAATAACAATATAATAATAGCTATTTTCGAAAAAACAAATCCAATAGATTCAGACCATAAACTGAATTTGTTAGGGATTTTATCTATATATAAAAGCGTCTTTGAATTAGTTTCAGATATTTTAACTCTGCAAACACACCTATGGACATTTATTTATGTTTCGCTTTGCTTCGTGAAATTAAGTTAGGGTTCCATGTTTCGTATTTTTTGGTACATTATAAACTCTTTCCAACTCAACTTATTTTATGCAAGCATCGTTGATTATTGTTAATATTAATGTTGCTATTAGTATTCACCAGAATTGCATTCTCTAACAACTTAAGTTTAAAACTACATCAGATTCTGTCAAAAATAAAATATCGCATACGGTGTTTAACTATGTTTAACAATGCTAGGGTTTGTATCACAGACTTCTAAATTAGTTTATAAGATCTATGGTTTGTATACGAACTTAATACTTAATTGTTTTTCAAAGGTAACTGCTAGAAAAAGCATCGTAAATAATCGTACAAGGATATTCACTACACTTATCAGATTTACATAGCAATTTTTGTTGAAGATAGAAAATGCAACTGGAAACATTTATTTAGATACATAATACTTATTTAATTAATACTTACAGGGTGTTTTACATTTGAAGACTACAGGGAAACAACGTGTAATCAAAAATTTGCAATTTTCAGTAGTAAGTAAAATGCTCCCAGATTTTGATACCTGGATTGTTTAAATAAAATAAATTACTTTATCTGGTGGCATTTCATAATGACAACGTTATGTCACTCAATTTTGATATCATAAGGAAAATCATTATGGTACTTAGTTCCATAATGAATTCATTATGGTACTAAATAGCATAATGAAATTCTATATGAAAAACATGTGATGGAGAGATCAAAAAAGTTTATTCAAAATGCATAACTATGTACAAAGTTCATATATGAACTTTGCTATGTACAAAACTATTTATTATAAATGGTAAAAGAGCAATTACTACAATTTGCAATATTAATTCCAATGGATTCTAGAGTTCTTACATCAGTAGTTCATGCTTTTTAATAAACTTGTAATCCTGTTTGATTGCTGGCACCAAAAATTGCTTCTAATATTTTTTCTTTTGCTCTTTCGAATTTTCGATGTAACCTTCAGCAACAGTATTGCTTTTCTATCCGCCACGGCGTTTCACGGTACACAGATCAGCTCCAGAATTGGCCAAAAATGAAGCAGATGATCGCCGAAAATAATGTCCGGTATATTCTTCAGGGTCAGGTAAATCAAAGAAAGTGGTAATAATATGACCAGAGAGAAGATGGTTTTCTTTCCTTAGATAAGCATTCAAAGTAAGCCAACAATACTTTTTCATGAGTGATATTCTTGATTTTCTTAGCAGAACACCATTCTTCGTACCGATTAAATGCTATTTCATATACACTCCGTCATTTTTCCGACAAAAGGGAGTCCACGATATTTCGCGTCATTTCTTCTAAATCAGAAGGTAAACTACCAGTTTTAGAATTACTAATTATTATTTAAATTATATTCAATTCTACGCATAGACCTTATAAATCATGGACCGGCCCTAGAAAGAGAGGTCCGCTGTCATGATGTGTACAAGAGGGATGCAGCTAGTCCGGGCATAAACAGATGTTCTATGACAGAAAAATATATAAACATAACCTGACACAACCCTTCCTGTTAATATTGTTAATGATTTGTGTGCCTTTTGTGATTTAGTTGTGTTTATTAGCAATAGTTTTTAAAGACTCATAAACTATGGTGGAGTCGATCTGTCACCGTAAATGTCATACGTCTGTCATTCTGTCTGTCGGTTTTTGTTTTTTTTCGGCCAATGATCTGTGGGTTTTTGCCCGGACTAGCTCTATCTCTGTCGCACACATCTGAGCATCAACGATTTGTATAGGCAGAAAACGGTTTCGGGCGCGTCCATGATTTATAAGGTCTATGATTCTACGTGACAATGTGTTTGACAGCAGATAAATAAATATCGCCGTTACAACCTGACGTTTTCAAGGAAATGGCAAAGCACGGCTCACTAACCTATAATATTTTAAACTACACATATACTTACTGGTTATATAGTTGTCATTGTGACATGTCAAAAATGCAATTTTTAATATTTCGAAAAAGTGTTAATATAAATGTCATCAGATAAAATTTTGTATGTAATACGAATCATAAACAATCATTATGACACACGTCGTGCTATCGGACTCAGCTACGGCTCGCCCAATAACATTCACGACTTGTACCATAATGATCGTCTTTATGATCCTTATTACATAAATAACTATTAAAGGAGTCTCACAGAACAAGACATTACTTTATTAAATTATTTATACCATGTTGTTTACTAGTTCATTTATTATTAACAAAAATTTCACAAACTACGTAGATTACAAGGGAAAAAAACGTGTTAACTTACACAAAAGTAAAGAAATAACATAAATATATTTTAAATTAGAACACAACTAAATAAAGTAATTATCGCATATCCAAATTTTAGTTTATTTTCTTTGATTTTTTATATACCGACCTCTTAGGTTCTTCAGCTGATATAGCTTCAAAACATTTTCTTCATGGCTTTGGAGATGCAGTTTTTTTGTTGACTTCAGATAACCTTCCTGTTTTTTGTCTATTTTTAGATTTTTTATCAACTGATAGTCTTCGTTGTCCATCATCACTTCATCATCATCTTCATCTTCATTTCTCCAAACAATGTAAATCTAATGAACTTAACACGTTTTTTCTCAGTAGCACTCGGACTATGCACGTTCTTTCCCAGTACATGAATAATAAATTGTAAGATATTCATTGATTGAACACATTTATCTCCGGTATCGATATACTATGGTACAGTATTTAGTATAAGGTACATGATGCCGTTGTTATCTTATTTCGGATAAAAATTGACTTTGCACGTTTTTTCCCTGTAGTCTTCATTTGTGTACATGATGTTTGAAATATGCAAATCTTTGACCAATGCATGCTTAACAAAAAATAATAGTAACAGCTTATTCTTTAATATTTCATTAATCTAAACGGGTAATGATATAAGTCCATTACTAAAATTACTCAATCATGGTTTAAACATTTTACATTTTTTATCGTAGATATAACTATAGAAATAAAATATAAACTGGTTAAGTTGACCATAAACTTGAGAAAACTGTGATTTCACACAGATTGCTATAAAAATTTATAAAGCATTTAAAAAACCTGCGAACGCCACTGAAATCTACGTAAAAACTGAATAAATAATGTTTTTACAAAAATCTAAAATATTACAAAACAAGGAAGTTATAAAGCTTCATAGAAGAAGTAAAAAATAAGAAACTTCCTGTATCGTTTAAATGAATCTAGATATCGAAATGCGGTTCTAACCATTAAATGTTTCTTAAAAATCAAGCACGTGCTACTTAAATACTTTTATTCTATCACATAACACTTAAAATATAATGGAACTGTATGGGTGAAATTTTGTTGGAGAATTTGCATATTGTATACAGCGTCATCCAACGGATTATGTACCTAACTAAATATGCAATTTATAGATCTCTTTATTAACTTGATTGACCACAACGCCACCTATATGATAAACACTATACCTCATCAACACTATTTTAAAATATACAGGATGGGTCGGAAGAAACGCACCAAATTCCAGGAATTAATTCTACACGTCAAAATAATAAGAAAAAAACTCAGATGCTGTCATGCGTTTTTCATTCATTTTCAAGTTATGACATACATTCCAAGAAAACAAATATATTTATTGATATCGTACTAATCATAGCATTCGTAATGATTAAATGTTCAAAAACACCACCACCTTTAAACACTTTCTGCTTTGTCAACGAAGGCCGTCTGTAGCTGTTGATGCATGAGTTGATGCCGAATTAGTGCCTTGAAAACAAGTAAAAATTACGTAACATTTGAGTTTTTCTTATTATTTTCACCTGTAGAATCTATTCCTGAAGTTTGGCGTGTTCCTCCCGACTAATCCTGTATCAATGAAATTAAAAAAAAACATAAATGTAGAAAGCTGATAGTAGTAATGATGTAGCACTAAACTAAAATATACATTTTTTAATGCCATAATTAACATAACTCTTACATGTAAACGTACATAAAGTTAAGGTTTCAAAGCAAAGCTAATAAGAATATCAAAGTAAATCTCAAAACTATTTTACTATTACATTTGCTACCATCGGCTTTGTAAATTTACATTTTCTCCAATTCCATTGTTTTTATCAGGCATTTCAGAACACTTCAAAGCAATTAATTCACAAAACACTTCCTTTTCACCAATCCTAGATAATCCTAGATAAGTAAAATGCATAAAATTGAGAGCGCGAGCTTCTTATGCGTCAAAAGAATCAAACATCAAATACAAACATTGTTGTTAGTAACGTCCAATCAAATGACAGAATTTTGAGATACTAGCGCCCTACAATGGATATGTGCCTAACTAATTATTTAGTGTATTTCTGGCTGCATACCAAAAACACTTTCAAAATAAACCATGGACTTTCCATTATATTTGTAAGTGTTATGTGTATTCTATCTCCTGGGAAAATAGGAGATATCATCTAAAAGTGTGGAATTTGACCCACTCTATACAAAATACCATTAATTGGCCGTCGATTCTAATAAAATTTCACCATCTGATGAAAACGACGATTCGCTATACATACTACGATTTTAAGTTTAAAACTGTGGCCAAATTGTTAGAACATTGAAATTTAAACTAGAAGAGTCCCTGGCGCTCCAACATAAACACTTTCTTGAAGCGATTCAGTGGTTAACATGACCTACAAATGGTATGCATTTTTGTATGAGCTAGTGTCTTTTTCAAATCTAAATAAGAATAATATTGATTCTTCCTTATCAATACCTACCTGCTTGAGATGTTCTTTTCATGAAATCCTATCAATTCTATAATTTTTCACCAAACCTAACGAAAACTGCTGACTATATGCCATACTGTTTTCAGGTGTCTGTCCCCATAGGAGATCCCAAGGAAATAGAGGAAATATTCGACACCATCTCCTACAAAAAAGGTTCTTCCCTTATTCGAATGATGACCCTGTTTCTGGGCGAGGAAATTGTGAGGAAGGGAGTGAGCAACTACCTCAAAAAGCACAAATTCAATAATGCTGAACAAGATGACTTATGGGAATCTCTCACAGAAGAAGCTCACAGAAATAGCGTCATCCCCAAAACTTTGACTGTCAAGACCATCATGGACACTTGGACCCTGCAAACCGGATATCCCGTGATAACTGTCAACAGGAACTACAAGAAGAAGACTGCTGAAATCTCACAGGTACAATATGTTTAAATTCAATCAAAATTACAAATACCGGTTCTCACATCTTCAACTTCTATGCTAATCCTTGTAATTAGATTGAGACACAAAGGTGAATGGGTAAAGGTAATGAATACGTTTCTTGTGGTTTTCAGAGGAGGTATTTGAGAGATATACTGAATCCCAATGATGACGCCAATTCCTGCTGGTGGATACCCCTCAGTTACTCCACCAAACAGCAATTAGATTTCAATATAACCACCCCCGATCATTGGCTGTCCTGTCCCAGCCGAATTCAGGTCATCGAAGACATTGCCGGCGAAAACGATTGGATTATATTTAACAATCAGATGGCAGGTAAGATTTTTGAGTAATCAAAGATAAACTGTCACTCAACTGGTCAATTTTTAAGGTATATACAAAATAAATTACGATGAGGAAAACTGGAAACTCATCATAAAAACCCTTCAAAGTAATGAGTACGTTACAATTCCAACGCTCAACAGGGTACAACTTATAAGTGATTCTGCTGATTTAGCATTCATAGGAAATCTCAAGTACGATATATTCTTTGATTTAGTGAACTATTTGAAAGCTGATGACGAATATTTACCTTGGAAAGCTGCACTTGGGAAGACCAGCGGTTTAACTACCCATTTGAAGAAGAGTGATATATATGGACTTTACAAAGTAAGTCCTTTGAAGCATATTTGATTGGAAATATTCCTTTTCGTTATTTTCCTTATAACATTCGAAAATACAGAATAGTAACAACTTTATAAGAGGTAAATTGATGTTTATGCCATTGATTCTATAAGCTTGGCCCATTAGAATTAGTATAAATCCGTGGAAGTCAGTTAGGTTTAACAAAGGAGAATAGAATACATGTAAAACCATAACATAGAGTCTTTTCACACGGGCCACTATGCAGCGCTGCTGAGTGGAGCCACAAATTTATGGTTGACGTTTCGGTGGGAGTCGGCGACTACGCGCCACCGTGGCGCTGCTAAATCTGTGGCGCGCCCGTGTGAATAAGTCTATATAAAATAATGTTTCGTCAAAACGGACCACTCAACGGCGCTTCCGAGAAGCGCTGCACGGTGGCTCGTGTGAAAAGGCTCTTACTCTAAAACATTTTCTATTATCAACCTACCTATTTCAAAATTAGGTGGATCTATTAACAAGATAAAAAAATATACAAGTTGCTGTTAACTAATCCTACATTTTTGTTTATTTAAAATTTAACAATGCCTCAGGACCATACAAATCCCAAAATGGTTTTACCACAAACACCAGTTTAAAATGTTCACCGTTATGTTGATTACACTTTAGTCCTCTTCTCGTAATCTGTTACAGATGTTCTTATTACACTTACCAGGATTGTTAGTATTTGCAATTCGTTAAATAAGATTTTTGATCTTTATTCAGCCTTAAGCAAACATTTCACCGCTATATTGCTTACTTGATTTTCAAATCTTTTAATAAATGAAACATTTATTCACTTTTTTACCTAAAATAACTTATTTCTACACGCAAAAGTAGTATTAATATTTTTTTAATTGAGAATTTCATAAATAAATTTCATAGTTTTCATTTCTCATAGACAGATATTTAGTCAAGGAATCAAACAGACTTACCTTAGCTAATCTATCATAAATTCAACTTTTTCTGCTATATTCAAATACGTTTACATTTTTAAAATCTTTTATATGTTTCTTTTTCCAATAATAGTTATCTATGTACCAAGTTGGTAACGTGATTCTTTATTGAACGAGCCTGAGATTATGAGCCGTCGTCTTTGCGATTTTCGTTTTGTTGAGCACAGATTCTTCAACATAGGATTCTGCAATCGTGTTGCTTTTCCTTCGTGATGTTTTAAATTTTCCTTACTGCCGCCTAGGTTGGCAAAGAGAGTGGCGAACGTGTGACGAAAATAATGTTCCGTATAAAGTGATGGTTCTGGTAAATGCAGATACTCAATCCACCTGAGCCGCTAATCAGCTTAATAAAGAAAAGAAGGTGGTGACGTTGCTCTGGGAGATCTCTCTAATGTAGGCCATAGAAGGCCATCGTTCTCCCAACACTGATTCTCTTATTGACGAAATGGCAGTGCACTCACAGACTGCATGGAGTACTGTTTCGTCTTCCTGTTCGCAACCCCTACAAAGAGGTGTTTCACACTTCCTCATATAATCAAGGTGCTTCCTTAGCCAACAGTGTTCAGTCTAAATACCTGTCACCAGGTGAAGATTCCTCCTAGACATGGCCAGGTACTTTTTCGCTGTATCCTTTCAGGGGTTTTCTAGGAACTCTTTAGCAAATTGAGCAATTTGTTTAATCCCACCGTTTCCTAAATTCTTTGTGGGTGTCCTCCTTGATAATTTAAACAAAAGCTGACAACAGAAGCATACTGGAGGAACCAGGTCCAAAAATATTGAGACCTGATGCCCTCCTGGCTAGTTTGTCAGCTGCTTTATTGCCATTGCACCGCCCATGTCCCTTAACCCGGCATACAGATATGCTGTTGTCGGTTGAGACCACTACCAGTGTCCAATGGCATTCCCATGCTGATCTAGTTGTTATCTTATGATTACGTAAGATCAGTAGTGATCGTCTGCTCTCTGTGTAGATTCCGATGGTTTTGCCCGTGGTTGTCTACGGACAATTTCTTTGGCGACTATGGCTATACCTGCTACCACAGTAGCATGCCTATCCATTGCCCACTGATATTGAATGTGTAGAGATCTGGAATAGATTCCACATCCTGCACCTTCCTTCCTTTTTGATCCGTCTATGAAGATGTTTATTACATTCTCACTGGCGTTCTCCTCATTCCTGATAAGTACCGTGTAGGGTCTGTCAAATGCAAACTTGGGAGAAATACTATCAGTGTCTGCCTGCAAAAGAAGCATCATTCTGAGGATCCCATTCCACAGGCGACTCCTAACTTCTTCACATCCTACATCAGGTATAATACCAGTATTTTTGAGGAAAAACATAGTTGTTGCATCCACTTCTTTTAGATAAATATCCAAAGGTAGCAGACGTAGCATCAACTCCATTGCTATGGTGGGTGTCGTACGCATAGCTCCAGTTATGCTTAGGCAGGCAATCCTCTGTACCTGTCTGAGCTTTTGTTTAGCTGTCGTCTGTTGGAATTTGGGCCACCAGACAATGTCTTCTTCCATGATCCGACAAACAATTTATGTTTAATGTTATACAGTAATGGTTGTGTGCATAAATATTTGCGTCAAGTAAAGTGCTTGATTTTTTCAGTAAAATAAAGTGTTTGTTTATTTTCGGAATACAATGTTCTATTAACGTTTGGCGATAAAGAAAATTATATTTTTATGAAATCAACCGTGCAATTCTGATTCGTTTATGATTTCAATTAATTGGGTAATTGGATAAAGTAGTTACATACCCAATGTTGTCGATGTCGCCTTTTTCTAATACAAAAGCAATCGCAACCTAAACTAAAATATAACTAATTTTCTATAGGAGTACATGCAGAAGCTGCTAAGCCCCATCTATGAAAAACTTGGAGGACTGCACATACCAGCATCCAGCGCCGATAAGCTCGATTCAATAAAACTGATAGTTCTTATTGCTAGCACAGCTTGCAAATTTGAGGTTGCCAATTGTATAACTCATGCTCAAAACTTATTTAAGGAATTTACTAAAAACCCCAATGCTACTGATTTGTAAGTATTCTTCAGTTTTTAAATACCCATAAAAATATTATTGACTATAATTGTAGATATAGATAACTGAAACGAGATTATTTTTTAGAATTCCTAAAGATTTACGAGGTGTGGTATACTGTACGACTCTTAAGCATGGTGGCGAGGAAGAATGGGAGTTCTTGTGGAAACAATACAAAAATTCCAATGTGGCAACTGAGAAAAACACCATACTGAACGCTCTTGGATGCACGAAACAAGTATCGCTGTTGAGCAGATACCTAGAATGGTCGTTGGACGATTCCATCATCAGAAGGCAAGACAGCAGTTCTGTATTCGGCTCTGTAGCTAGAAATGATGTGGGATATGACATTGCCAAGAACTTCTTCTATGCCAAAGTTGATCAAATCTTCAAACAGTAAGTGTAATAATAATAATAATAATCATGGACCGGGCCTAGAAAGAGAGGTCCGCTGCCCTGATGTGTGCAAGAGAGATGAAGCTAGTCCGGGCAAAAACAGATGTTCTATGACAGAAAAATATATAAACATAACCTGACAAAATTTTTCCTGTTACTATTGTTAATGATTTGTGTGCCTTTTGTGATTTAGTTGTGTTTAGTGTGTTTATTAGCAATAGTTTTTAAAGACTCATAAACTATGGAGGAGTCGGTCTGTCACCGTAAATGTCATACGTCTGTCATTTACGGTGTTTGTTTTTTTCGGCCAATGATCTGTGGGTTTTTGCCTGGACTAGCTCTATCTCTGTCGCACACATCTGAGCATCAACGATTTGTATAGGCAGAAAACGGTTTTGGGCACGTCCATGATTTATAAGGTCTATGATAATAATGCATTTATTGCCCAACAGAAATAATCCGTTTATAGAACCAAAAAAAAGTGTAAGAGTATTTCTAACAAAACAAAAGTAACTTAATAAGTACACATACAATATGTCAGTGTGATAAGTGGAAGTAATACTAACAGTGTTTAGAAGTTTCGACCTACCAAGTACTAATTAACCTAAATATCACGAAAAAAATTGAGATCCTACCGATAATAAATTTTTAAGAGTACAGGTATGTAAATCATATAAGCTGGATATTTGATTAAAATTGATGGACATAACATATACTGGAGATTTCATACCTAAATTGGTTCTTACGTTATGACAATAGAACATACAGTCAAAATCGCAAGCATTCTTCTGGTGTGTAAAGAATCGAGGTTAAATCTTTATAGCAACAAGCTGTTGTTATAACACCTAGGTGGATATTAGCCATCAGCACAGTAAGACAAAACCTTAAGAAAACGTCTTTGAACGGATTCCAGTAACTTAATATAGATAATATAGAACGGGTACCAAATAATACTACAATATTCATGTTTCGAGCGTACTAGAGAACAATAGACATTTTAAAGCAGCAACATCATTAAAGTTTGATGAATTTCTAATAACGAAGTCCAATGTTTTATATGCAGTATTAACCATTTGATTGATGTGGCTGGAAAAAGAAAATTTGTTATCTATGATAACTCCAAGGTTTTTAACACTATTGCAATGTTTAAGAGTTGTAGCGTTGAGATTAAAGAAAATAGGTTGAGTTTTAAGTGTAAATGAACATATCTTACACTTCTCAACATTAATTGGTAATTGATTTTTTAAACACCATTCCTCAACTAAATCAATACATTCCTGTAAATTTAAGCACTCACTTGTAGAAAGAATATTTAAAAAAGTTTTAAATTGTCGGCAAAAAACAAATTATTAAATCATGGTGACAGAAACAAATCGTTAATAAAAAAATAAAAAGAAGAGGTCCAAGATTGGATCCTTGGGGTACATTCGAAGTGGCTAAGAAAATATTAGATTTAAAACCGTTATATGAAACATAAAATTCACGCTGCGAAAGATATGATCGGACAAATCTAAGTAAACTATTACTGAAGCCCAAATGGCCAAGCTTATATATTTAATAATTCATGATTAATTCTGTTGAGTGCATTGCAAGGTCCGTTTACATCAACAAATTGGATAAATTCAGTTAAATTTGTTAATGTAGAGCGTTACGCAACAAATTCATGTTGATTCGGACAAATAAAATTTCTGATTTTATTAAAAAGAATTGCATACACAGCCTTCTCAAATATCTTCGCAAAGTTCGATAGAGTAGTAATGAGTCGATTAATTTTTTATGTCCAACATAGTACTACTTCTGCCTAACATCATTTTTCTAAAATTTTTCTTGTCTTTATTTAATGTCTTATCTCTTTATAATATTTGAATTGTTAAAACACTGATTGCTCACAATATTTTACCAGGCATTGAGTAATATTAAGTGACATATGGAGTGTTTCATGTTAGCGGATCTTCTTGTAAAATAGGTATTTAGTAAATACGACTCTAATTTTTTCTTGTTTAGTCTATATGAATCGATGTTATTACCGGAATATTAGTAAGTGTTTGGAAATGTATCATCAATAATAAGTTAGAATTAAATTTATTGTATTTCAATAAGAAATTTTTCTCAAAATTTTTACTTTTATAAAATTTTCATAATCATTTATTCGTTCTAGTTTGCAACCAAACAAGAGAAGAATCAGCAGGTTCCTTTCTTCTGTAGCTACTCAAATGATTGATGCAAAGGAGCAAAAAGAGGTAGGTATCTATTTATTTTTGTTTATGATTATAACATAGTTTTAATTCAATTTCATCAGTCACGTCTGAATTTCTAGTCGATTTTTTCATCTAATGAATATATATGTCAATTAAATCATATCTAACATAAAATAATTTATAGCATTCATTATACAGGGTGATTCAGGTTTAATCTTGATAACTTCAGGAATCGATAGAACAGGTTAAAATAATGTTCATTTGTGATATAAACTTATTTCCTAAAACGCATCGTTTCCGAGATAGAAGGCGTTGAAGTAGGAATTTCTTTCTCGTTTTTCCCTCATAACTTTTGAACCGTTTATCCGATTTAAGTGAAACACGGAACACAAACACTCCTTATGATCTTACATAAGCTTCTTAAGTTTGAACTACCTACCCCTCTTAGAAGTGTATTTTGTATGCTACCCCCCTCTTACTTTATTTCAAAACTACAACAAAAATAATTAATTTCAATAAAATATCTACACACCACTTTGACCTGATTAATTTCGAAACTTTTTCGTCTCCTGTTTTTTTTTTCGACGTTTGGTCTTGTTTCTTGGATATTCAAAGAAATTGATGACAGTGTAGCACAGCAGCCGCGTAAATTTCATTTAACGTTATAGCAACTCATGAAAACAAAACTCAGTGATTTGTGTAAACTGACGTTTTGGGCGCCACGATAGCCGAGGTGGCTGGGAGACGACTGCTCGTGGAACCAGTCTGGATCGGCTATGTCGGTGTGGGTTCGAATCCCACTGTGGTACCAGAGAGTTGCACAATAAGTTTATAGGCTGCGGTGCTTCCGGGGACACTGTCGGACAGCTCTCACAAAAAACTGACGTTTGTGAAAATCATTGTCAAAAGTATTATTTAAAGTGTTCTTAGTGTTAAGAAAAAATGCCAATAACCTCAAACATAAATTTAGTAACAACTACTTATTACAAGATTTACAACAAACTTATCAACTACTTAAAAAATTACAATAATTGTTCAAAGTGCATTCCTCCAGCCTCAATACATTTTTGGCATCGACGAACAAGTGTATTAACCGCAGCTGCTATTTGAACAGGATTGTTTTTAATGTCATCACAAGCCTGTCTTATCCTTTGGATCAATTCCTCACGATGTACTGGCGTATCATACACAATTGCTTTTAGATGGCCCCAAACAAAATAATCCAGAGGATTCAGATCTGGCAAGCGCGGAGGCCAAGCCACTGGTCCTTCGCAAGGAATCCACATATTTGGGTGGTTGTTGGGTTGCCGTCCGATGCATCCAACTGCATCCAGTTCCCTTGGCGTAAATTTAAGGGGACGATGCGTTTTAGGAAATAAGTTTATATCACTAATGAACGTTATTTTAACCTGAAGTATGTAGGTACTAGAAAAATATTTAAATTTGGCAACATCGCGTCAAGCCGACACCGAGTTGAACTGGAAGCAGAGTCAGTGACAGTCTGAAAAGGGGGTTTAAATAATGATTGGAAAATATCTTTTTCGGCGTAAATATACATTTCAAATTTTTTTTAATCGTATATTCGTATTATACTCATTCTTCCCTATCGTCTTTTAAAATGAATGTTACTATGATTATCTCAGAAGGACTTCCTTTATTTCTGTATATTTTTGATCCATAAGGTGCAAATTATAAGATCTCATAAAATCTCAATGACAGTCGCATTTTTGTGTCACTTTTGATTGATGGATCACATCATAGTAAATAACCACAGTATTTTAGTATGTATATAACAAATATGAATCATTCAGTGAAATACATTATTGATTTCAGACTAGATTATTCCACTCATTTTATTAAGATTTTATTGGCTGGAGATATTTATATTATTATGCCTGCGCGTTTTTTTATGAATAGACAGTAGACGGGGTGTTCAACAAAATTAACTAAAATTACAGTACCTGGCTGTATACAGGGTGTTTGATAACCTTTCTGACAAAATGAAGGAGGTAAATCCTCACCTAATTTTCTGGCGAAAATGTGATAAAAATTTTCCGAATGTTGCTTCGTTTTCGAAATACAGGGTGTTAAAAAAACTTTTTTAAATTTTTATGAAGAAGACAAATGTATTTTCCATAAAAATGTCTAGTAAATATCACTAGATAAAATATTATAGAAAGTTTTTTGGTAACACCTTGTATAACAATTGATGGCATATACAGATATTCTCAATGAATGGGGAGGTGTTTCTGTTACTGGAAGTTATGCCAAAATACTGTTTCATAAAAAAGCTTTAAATTTTATTTATGATTTGATGATTTATATTTTCTCAATTTTGTTTATATTTTTTCAGCTGGAACAATTCATAGACAAGAATAAAGACAACTTCTCCGATGTGAGAAAGGCAGTAGAACAATCCCTCGAAACCGTCAAAATCAACGTTCAGTGGCAGAAGAAGCACGCCGATGCCATCCACAAAATCCTGACAAAGTACTCCGCATTGTAAAAGAAAACTGATTATTTATAAACAAAACTTTTATTTAAATGATCAAATATTAAATTTATATTATTTATACAAACAAACCTCCTGTCATTTATTTATTGTTGCCACACTGTATTAAATCATATGTACTTAAATTAATTTTTATATTATTTATATAATTTATAATTGTTAAAGTAAAATATTTACAAATATTAATAAAAATAAAACTGTACAAGCGAATTTTTATTTACTATGGAATGTGTAAACAGAAGGTGACCCTTATACCACACTAATGATAGTAAATTTATCTAATATCACGAATTTATAATTATAGGCATATACCTATACTTCTAATCTAAATATAATACTGGTCAATCCATTAGAGGCATTCCATTTTTGATATCAAGGCGATCAAAAGAGTGACAACCAAACAAAGCGGTTCTTACCTAAATTTATGCTATTTCAAAATCACAAATACAAGTACCTTCTGACAAAATCAAACACAATACATGTAGAAGGTAAATATTAGCTATGCTATGTCTATAGTGTACAAAAATTTTGGCATGTTACTTCAACCCCAGTCCCATTATTAATTATATAAAAGAATATTGTATACGGTATCAGTAGATAGGGTGATCACGAAGAAACGTTAGATTGGGCTGAAATATTGCTAAGAGAAGGGAAATAAAATCACTTTGGCACTATACTCTGCACTATTTTTTTCTACAAACACCATTAAAAGTACAAATCCACACATTTTTTACCTTATTAAATTTATATCATTTTGAAACTCACTTGTCCAAATTTTATTGTTGCTAATTTCGAACGTTTTTTCAATTCTCGTGACATGGAAGTGATCAAGAAAATGAATTTCTCCCGACGGAAAACGTAAGAAGCTGCTAATAACCACTTTCGAGTTACTGCCTAGTGAGTCAAAGCAACAATACGAGATTTCATACAATCGTTTCTTAAGATGGTGTGATCTGAAAAATGTAGCAAGTTCAGTGAAAAAGTGCTTTTGGCATACTATGAAGAAAAGTCCAAAATACGGAAATCATCAATGCTTTCGTCAAATATACTCGCGTCAAGAATTCAGACGTCTTACGTCACAGCTGACGTTACACATTTGTTTTTATTGTCAACGTAATTTTCGATATTTAGTCGCGTTAAAAAAACAATAATTTTTTGCAATTTAGTGCAATATATAATGCAAACTTTTAGTGTAGTATATAGTTTTATTAATGTCAGTTGCACTTTCTTAAATATTTTGATGAAAATATGATGAATTATTCATTTGTTCGTATGACGTAAGTCGTCTGAATTCTTGTCGCGAGTATAACTTTATGTTAAGGGTGATGATGAATATAAAGAAACAGGAGAATATAAAGAAACAGGGCATAAGCAAATATTACAAACTTGTTGCTTTCTTGAAGTGAAAATGCAAAGGGTATTGACCAGAAAAGCCGTAAGTATTGGCTAGGGAACAAAATCGACAAATTTCTCACAGAAGTGTAAGATGAAACATATCTCATGCATGTTGCCGTAATTTTCTGTGTATTTGGACATTCAATAATATCGAAGATTTGGACACTTCACTAGTTACGCATAAGTATACCAGACAAAAACTAATGTGCAACGAACTTTATTACTGGTACATCATATTTGAACTATTATAAAAAGTACATAGTGAATGCTAAGCATTCAAGAATTTTCATAAAATACATTAAAAATAAATGTGCCGTAACTCCAGTTGGAATCAACACATTTAGTAAGATGACTGCCAATATTGATGAATTTCTAAATTTGCCTGATTCTCACTTTTTTACTGGATATTGCTTCCTTAACTACTATTGAAACACGGTGGATGGAAGTTTAGTACAGTAGCGGAGGGTTATATACACTGTTGTTGGATGTGTCAATTCTAAATATACGCATGCGTTCTGAAAAAGGTTCGATTCTACCCAATATTATCCGCTCACTGAAATTAAGTTAAAATGCATCTAGCATTACATTTTTTTTAAATACATAGGTATATGTTAGAGCCGTAGTTAACAGTAAACCAGTGCAACCACAATAATATTCACTAACGCCAAAATTTGCTTATAGTTATCTTTTTCTTCCATGCTATGTTACTAAAGTTTCCAAAATATCCGAAAAATGTTCAAAAAAGTCCAAAGTATAAAAAAAATCCAAAAATCGGACTTTTATCCGCCAATTAACAACACTGGTTATATGAATAACCCGCTACAGAACAAGAAAAGCATCGTGAGCCAAATTTTCTCCAAAACTTCGACGGATAACATTAAATTGACATTTTACCGACGTTTGTACAAAAATAGCGGGAATATTAAATCACCAACATCTTGCAAACAGTTGTTATGGGTTATAACAAACAGGAAAACTTGTAAAAATATAGTGTTTCATAAAAAAAAACAAAGATACTATCAATATCTCTGTAGTGTGATAATCAATAGATTTTTTGATCATTGAAATCCTTGCAAAAAATTACTGAAGGAATGCTTGCCGAAACGTGTTCGTGTGATCACCCTGTACATTATGACGCACAAGTTCTTTAGCCACCTTCCTTAATATCCATTACTTAAGATAAGTAAATTTCTTGTTGTCAAAATTTATACTTCATACAAATTTACATGGAAAAATAATTTTACACCAGAACAACCTGTATAAAAAATTATTGTATGCTACATCAGCTTGTACCTTTAATAAATGATTTATTGCAATTTTAAACTGTTACAGTTCACAAACAAAAATTTATTATGTTTTGCTAACAGTTTTTATTAAAGATGTAAATTAATTATAGTTATAAATTGTCTATAGTGACGTTTGGTTAGAACGCTCGGCAAATTTTGTCTAATTAAAATTAAATTGCTCACATGTTAAAACATTTGTGTGGTGCATCTGTTTATGAGAAAATACGTTATGTGCCAACAAATTGTTGTCATAATTGAGGCTAATTTCAGCTAGGAAAACTACCAGTAAAACACATGCTACTATTTATAGTTCCCCTAGCAATTCGTTCATGAAACATGTAGATTGGTGTTTGGATAGTATTATTTATTAATGAATTGATAAATATTACATCAATGAAAAGAATGTGTATTATTAGAAGCATTAAGTAGCTATATATTTTAGATAATCTACAATTTGATAATTAATATTACATATTTCTTCCGTTTTGTATATTTTTTTTAATTTAAAATCATTTATGTTCTGTTGCAAGCATTACAAGCTGACTGTGATTTTTTTTTTCAAAACCAATTTGTAACTTTATCCAGTGACATTTTTTATATTTTTTTAGAACCTACCCAGATTTATCCACAAATAAAAATTCTTACATATTTTTAATCATAGACAAGAAAATTATATGCTTAAAAATTAGTACAGCAATTGAATTGAATAAGTCTTATTTCTTCAAAAATAATAAAAAAAAAATGTTTCTATATAATTATAATTTAAGAAAACAGCAATATTTTTAATCCAGGAAATGTGTTGAATAGAAAAAAAGGCTGTTTCGTAGATTAGTGTGGCCTATTTTTTTGTACAAATCTATGAGACAACCATTTTTGATCAAGGAGAACTTTAACTTCAAATTTTTCTTTTGATTAATTTGAACTTTGTTCTACAAAACAGGCACTTTTAGATTGAAAACAAATTGCTTTTTTGTACATTGGCAAGCACATCTTTTTGTACCTCAAGTCCTTGATAAAAAAAAAATAGTTGTTTCATAGCACATTTTTTTGTCCAAATCACAAAACAGTCATTTTTCTTTTTTGAGTGAGAACTTGAAGATATAGAATGACAATCTCGACTATGATATACAGTGTGGATACCACTTATGAAATAAAACTCATGATTCAATAACTACAAAATACAGGGTGATTTTATTTTGCATTTATGATGCTGCATATTAAAAATAAACAAGTAATATCGAAAACCGTAAAAGATAAATATCCTGTACAATATATTCTTGAAAAAGTCAATTGACGTTCATTTCAATGGTGTAAAAATATACAGGGCATTACAGTTAAAAAAATATATATAAATGTGATATAAAAAAAATGAGAAATTAAAATTAAAAATCGACGTATCTGAGATTTTAACAAAAATTTTGCAGTTAATAAATCATGAATTTTATTTCATGAGATGTAAAAGACGAAAGCGAGAAAAAATATCAATATGCTGTGTCTACTCCACTCAAATTAATGTGCTTTTAATAAATTTTATTTCTTCATATTGTACAAATTACAAAAATAACCTGACTTTTTCTTTTTTGAGTGAGAACTTGAAGATATAGAATGACATTCTCGACTATGATATACAGTGTGGATACCACTTATGAAATAAAACTCATGATTCAATAACTAAAAAATACAGGGTGATTTTATTTTGCATTTATGATGCTGCATATTAAAAATAAACAAGTAATATCGAAAACCGTAAAAGATAAATATCCTGTACAATATATTCTTGAAAAAGTCAATTGACGTTCATTTCAATGGTGTAAAAATATACAGGGCATTACAGTTAAAAAAATATATATAAATGTGATATAAAAAAAATGAGAAATTAAAATTAAAAATCGATGTATCTGAGATTTTAACAAAAATTTTGCAGTTAATAAATCATGAATTTTATTTCATGAGATGTAAAAGACGAAAGCGAGAAAAAATATCAATATGCTGTGTCTACTCTACTCAAATTAATGTGCTTTTAATAAATTTTATTTCTTCATGTTGTACAAATTACAAAAATAACTTGACTTTTCCGCTTTTTCAAAATCATTTCCTCAAAATAAATGTTGCTTGGTATTAAAATACGGTTGGATGGGGAATTTTCAATTGGAATATAGGTATATGGCATTCAGGAAATGAAATATTTGGAAATGATTGATTGAGAACATGAGCATTCTCTTTTTTAATTAGACAAGAAAAGTAACAATTATAATTTTGCTGTACAAAGTAATGCAATCCCAAATTATGATTAATAACGATGATCTCAGCACTTAAAAGCTTTTAAGAGATCACGAAAAAAATATTTATGTACTAATTATCAAAGTGTAGAATGTGAAAACAGTTACCTACTGCCTGTAATAATACATGTACAGCACATTGATGCAATATTTACATTAATTCATTACAAATTTTGTGCAAACACAAATCTAGACATTTCTGTACTCTTGTTGGTAGTTTTCTTGCTGAATTAGAAATATATTAGGTTTTGGTTTAGTTAGTATCAAAAATTCTATTATTGTTAACATTAACAAATGATTTTTTATTGTTATCATATATCACAAATAAAAATTTTGTAAGTAAATACTAAGAAATCATTTTCGTTAAAGTTCAACTTCATTTAAAACAAGAACCTGTAATAATTACCAACCTGTAGACGTCTCTCAATCTCTAAATATTAAAATGAATGAACCGAAAGTATGTCTAAGAGTATGCACTACAAAAATTGTTTCAGTTACATATCAGTAAAAACATTTAAATCCTATTATTTTTATGAGACTGAAATGTTAATGTAATAATATTAAAAGTGATGATTTTTTATTAGCAGCAAATAAATATTATAAATATCTCTAAATTATAAAATTACAGAATAAACCAAATGTTCAGTCCTGCAAAGTGGTAGGTAATTACAAAAAAGAACATGGAAATTTGCAATTAAATATTAAACTGACTGTCCTGGTGCAAATTATTTTTAAATATCATTGCAACAAATATTGCTATACTAATTTCTCATAAATCAACTTTTTTATGAGAAAATTGGATTTTGTTTCTGTTAATATCAAAATAATAAACAATTACATATATAACTAACAACAATTAGAGAAATTGAAAAATTAAATACACTGTAAAAATAGTACTCTGCTTATATACAAAAATTCGAAAAAACTTTCAATAAGACTCAATTATATTTAATATAAATAATATTAATTTGTATATAAAGTGAAGGAAAACCAAGTAATTTCATGTCGGCCAATAATTTTAAAGCTTTATTCATGTACAAGGAATTGAACGTTAAACTGTTTTTTATTTTGTTTTTTTTATACTAAAAATAAGCGTAACAAATATCGAAACGTTAAATCTAAAGAATCTATACCAAAATAAGGCTAGATAGTGTAGATGTAAATTCAAATATTATATTTAATATAAATAACGGTCTGAAAATCTCCATACATTAGTAATATTAGGTTATTTGGGATAATTTTATAAAACCAAAAGAAAATAGGTACCCTCGTAGATGCCTTTTTGTAAATACTGGCTAATTTCCATCACACTTTGGAGTACAATATGATTTGCTAGAAATAAATAATAAAATAAAAAAATATATTACAGCAGAAACGCTTAATCCAAAATTTTGCATGTACAGGATGTTCACATATATTTTGATAGTGGAATTATTCTAATAGGTAGGTAATTATAAAAAAATGTTTGTATAAAGATTTTTGTTCTCATACTAAATATCTTTTGGAATCCCTAACACTTTTTACGAATTCTTCCTAGTCACCAAAATATGTAACATCCTGTACTTCACTGCGAAAAAATTCAAATATACGACAAAAATTCTATTTAACTAGTTCCGATAATATCGGTGCCGATTATTTTAATCATTTGGAATGCGGTGTGATAGTGATAGTCACTTTTTAAATATAGATGCAGGCATTCACAGTAACTAAAACTTTTTATAACGAATTAATAAAATCCAAATAAGAACATTTTGCAACCAAAAAAATAGCTTTCAGTTGGCATCAATAATTCATAGTTATGAATTACACATCACCACAAAAAAAATGTGGGCTATATCAGACAGACTAAGTATTCTTATATATTTTGACTTGCTGATTTTTTACTGGGGTACATTTAATCATATCATTCAAGGTTATTTCAAGGTCAAACAAAAGATAAATATGCAAGTGGACTAGACTGATATAAAGAAGTTTGGTCAGTGGATCCAAATCTGGTGTTCGTTAAACCCCATTAGATCAACTTCAAGGTCATTCCAAGGTCCCATCAAAAGATGGGCAATTTCATTGTACATTTATGTTTTTGGATGACCAGATTTAATTAAACAAACCTCAAATTCGAACTGAGCATGTACCTTTATCTTTGTTTGCCCTTGAAATGACCTTGAGCTAACCTGATGAAATTAAAAAAACCTCAGATTCATAACCAAATACCCCAAAAATATATGTGTACGATGGTCTGGTCCGCTTATCTATTTGACCTTGGAATAACCTAGAATATTAGCTGATGGGGTCAAACGGAGCTCAGATTCGGATTTAGCGAATAAAAACATATAAGAACATAATAGGACTAGTCCATGAGACATACCACTTTTAATGTGGTGCTGTGTTATAAGAAAACTACCCGCTGTGCTCTACACTTTCTTTCATATCTTATGTGCAAATTAATAAACAATAAAAGTATTTTGTTCGAGAAAACATATTATTATATAAAACAACTAATTTCATTAAATCTCTATTTGATTTGGCCTGGAATGACTCCACTTTGATATTACAAAAGCAATACGCATATTAATCTAACATCTCATATAGTTACAGATACCAGTTAAAATAGAATGCATTTAGTACGAGGTGCTTTTTTGGAAAGAGATTCGAAAATGAAATTAAAGCTGCTTATTCGACATTTCCTCAAAACTTTCATGCACGACGTATTTCATATTGGATTGCATAGGTACAGTTATTTAAATATTAGTTTCTTTTTTGATAACATCAAATTAATCTTTCTGTGATATCACATTTAATCACTATACCTTTTTGTACTAAATAATTTGGTAAATATTTGCTTTAGCAGAAATTGTTGACAAATGCACGTAATTTTGTCTACCATCAAAATTTCGAGGATGCTGGATAAATTTGTTTTTTTTATGGGATTAAGAAAAAAATTTACAATGTATCTATGTACACTTCACACAGCATTTGTTCACTGTCATTGTATACAACACTACAGTTCATTATCTTTAAAGAAGCTTGTAATTAGAGCTGTAACAGTTCCTGACAAAATATTTTCAGATGTTGTTCATTGTGACGGACAGTCCGTCAGATTGTACCTTTTGGTCTTGGTTTACATGAAATCACATCGTGTATGCTTACGTATTTCAATCAGATCCTATTTTTATTTTTAATTGGGTACATCCAATTTAGAATATATTTTTACAGGAAAAAATTATGTTGTTTTCAGGCGTACTATCTACTACTCGTTATTTATCATTTGTCATAATATGACGTATATGTATGAAGTATTAAAAGTGTATTTATAGATGTTTAAATAATACAGGTACAATCTATTACAATAATAATGACACCTGACACATTCGTAATGAAACTCTCGTCAATAGAGATCTAATAAGAACTCAGTAGTTTAAAATCTAATTTGGGGGAATGCCATTATTATTACAAAAGATTGTACCAATATCTTAAAGTTCACGTAAATTTTTTATTAATGTAAGTTTATTTAAATGCCAACTCTTTCTTTCTATAACCGGCACATCAACCAATAATTTACAAGCTGTCTTACAGTGAAAGACCATTACAATATTTCAAATATTAATTCGATTTAAATTTTGAAAATTTAGGTCTTGGAGTCTTTGGGGGTGCTCTCTTTAAATAAAATAATGTCATTCTTGTAGCACTTCCAATTATACTGGAAGCCGCCATCTACCTGCTTATTTAAGAATGGAACACCCTATATATATTTGCATTTCTAATGGTCGAGATATTTCAATTGTATCAAAAAAGGTTGTTTTTCAATAGACTAATTCAAAATTGCCTTTTTTACATCATCCAAGTTAAAGTATTGATATTTAAAAGAGAGATAGGGGATCTTTATCTTTTATTACAGATATTTAAAAAACTGTTTCAGAACCCTCTACCCTCTATCTGTAGATATTATACCTATATCTTTTAATTTTTGTGTTATTGACGGTTTTTGTGATAAATAAATAATTAAAATCATCCAATTTCTTGTCGGTATGGCTGTGGAATTGCTAGCAAATTTCAAAACAAAACATTCAATCAAATAATGACTTGTGATATATTGCTTTGTTTTTTTAAGTTTGCTATCAATTTCAGTCATTCTAGCAAAAATTGGATCATTTTAATTATTTATCACAAACACTGCCAAAAATAGAAAAATTAAAAGAGATAAGTAGGTATAGGGAAGTGTAATATGGTTAGATGAAGGGTAGAATTCTACAACAGTTTTTTATTAAATATACAAAGTATTCTATTAGGTTAACCAAGTTTTGTAGGTTCAAAGTTAAGCAAATTCGACAACCACCACCCTGTCTAAAATTAAACAATTTTTTAAAATATCTGTCGCAAATGATAGGTATCCCCTATCTTTCCTTTAAATATCAATACTGCAGTTTGCATAATGTAAAAAATAAGCAATTTTGAATTAATAATAATATAAAATAATAATAATGTCTTTATTCACAGTTAACAGTAATTAGCCTATCGAAAAGCAATATTTTTTGATAGAATTGAAATATCTCAAAGACCATTAGAGATATAAGGAAGCTTGATAAAAGTCCTCCAAATATGCAAAAATATACAGGGTGTTCCATTTAAAAATGGCATTATTCTACAGCAGACGGCACCTCCGGAAAATTGAATTTTCAAAACTGAAATCGAAGTACCTACTCTCTGAAATATTCTAATGGGTCATCACCATAAGACATCCTGTATCTGTTAAAAAGAAATAAATATTTTTATTTACATTTGTTTAATTTTTATGTTCATCTGGCCATGTCTGAAACATCAAATAAATAAAGTACTCAAATAACTGGAAATAATTTAGTATAAAAATATATTTATAAAATATGGCTAGGTTGTTTTTTTTAAAAGAAAATAAACTTAATTTAGTACAATCTATCCCAGAAAACAACATAAGCCAACTTAGTTTTATTTAAATATATTCCTTAACCTGATTTGATCTAAGCAAACTTTCTTTGGAGATAGTTTTCGTAAAGATAAATTAACTCAGATTGTTTTTTTTAATATCATATCCCATTCTTTTACTATTTTATGGTCAAATGAATACAAAAAAATTTAACAGATGTAAATGTACGTATTTATTTCTCTGATATTAATAATCCACCTGCTCCTAAAAATAAATTTGATGTGTTTCTAAACGTTACTTCAAAAGATGACATACGAGAGGAGGATATTTGAGAGCATGTTGTTAACATCAACCTAACCTAATATATTAAATAAGAATATTTTTCCTTTAAATTTCAAAAAGTATTTTCCCACGAGTTATAAAATCTTTAATTACATGGTTTTTAAAAGAAAATAGATAGTAATATTTTGAATACGGTTTTTGAAACACTAGATTTGACCGTTCAAAAAAATTTGCAAAAATATGGAAGCAGACAAAATTCTATTCATTTGTGAACGTTTTGCGCTACAGTAAATAATTACCAAAAATTTATTAAATAATGTACCCATCTCTATAAAATTAGTTACCATTAGTCTATAGCCAGGTCAGTGATTTTTGCGTAGAACAATAAATATGGGGTCGAGGTGGAGTTCGGTTTGTAACCTAGTTCATCTACAAACTCCTGGCTAGTAATGGGTCTGATGTTCTCGTCATCGCACTCCAGCCACATATCTTCGGAGGGGGAGGTGGACGAATGCCAGTACTCCTGCCCGCTCTTCCTCGAAAAACTATTAATCACATTTTCAACCACGTTCTTATTTAGCCTAACACCGCAACAGTCCATACTTTTACACATTCTTACACCGTTCAAAACGCTCTTGGACGACAACCCGTTACGACTTTCAATCAACGAATTACCCAGTGCCCTCGGCTTCAGATATTTAAGGAAGTTCAAGGACTTTTCGCTACTGCTGGCAGATAAACTCCCCTTTGGCAGATCTCTGGAACATTCCGCGTAATCTTCAAGATGGTTCGAGGCTTTAACGTAAGCGATGTAATGTCCAGACGCCATAGTACCCCCTAAGTGCATGATGACACAGCACAGTTGATATCGATGTGGAGGCGATTCTCTTTCTTCGACTTTGCAACAACTTTCACAAAAGCACTCCATCTCCAAAGGAGTCGGTAAGTATGTGTTAACTTTCTGGACGCCGGACGTCGATGTGGTGAATCGTTTCAGCTGCAACACCATAATATTTGGCAGCTTCTCAAACAACACCTCCCTGCTTGCTTCGTTATATCGTTCGCACTTTTCACAAAGGTATTTATTGGCATCGCATAATTTCTCCGTCGTAACGCAAGCCCTGCGGAATATGTCGTTTACGTTTATATTCATCTCCAGATCTTCATCTTTTATGGATATGGGCACCGGTATGTCATAGAAAGGTTCTTTTCTCTCCGTCACACTTTCACATTCCAAACACTTGGTGCGTCGTAACGTGATGCCTTCAAAATCTTCAGCTACGAAATTGTAACCGAGCTTCTTCCTGTTTGCACTACTAGTACAGTCCATGGAACTACCGTCATCTGTATCGGCGGTGCTTGCTCCATTAGTGTGCTCTTCCGATATGGCTTCTTTAGTATTTCTATCTTTCTTTTTTAAACTTTTCTTCCAAGACCGCCTCACGCTCCAAAGCTTACTGTTATTTACAGGTGCCACTGCTTCTGTTTCATTCAATAGTTCAGGATTTTGCTGCACTTGTTGGGTCAAAACGTCACAAGTTTCCCTAATGTTGTCTAGTAAATACACCAACAACTCGTGCGCGTCCTGCTGATTATTACCTTCAAATATAGAATTTGCTTCCCTCACAGCTTGCAGAAAAGCAACAGGTTGGTAAGGTTCAGTGGACTCCTTCAACTCGAGGCTATGCATAGTCATAAATAACTCGTGTAATTTCTCAGTCACTACCTGAACCTTTGACTTTGGTATAATGTCATTTGAGCTGCCGAGTGACAGTAAATCTTTGCTGCTGGTACTCCGAGAACTTGGGCCAGTGATTGAACCTACATTTCGTCCTAATGAGGAAGTTTTGGCCTTGTTCTGGTTCAGCCTCGAACTCACTAAGGCCAAGTCACCGATCAAGTGATGCAGATTATGTAAGAATGTGGGAGCAAACCTTAAGGTGTAAAGCACACTGTTTAAAAAGCAAGTGTTGCCCATATTGGATAAAGTAGCAACTGGAGAGTCCTGGAGGGCATCTCCATTGTTCCTTTGGTCTATTCTATATCCGTTTAACATGTCACTAAATACTTGTTTCTTTGCTGGGATAGTGTTCTCCTGGTATAAGTATTTACGTTTTAATTCACTGGTTTTATATTTTCTCTTTGAAAATTTGCTGCGCATAGAAATCACATCATTCTCCAGAATTGTCATCTTCTTTGGTAAACCTGAAAATTATAATTATTTAATTATTGCGGTAACAACTATGAATATTAAATAACACTTGTTACAGATGGCGGCTACTAACATGTGTAATTGCTGTAAAAACTGTAGTTGCACTTGAAATCTCAATCGGTTTTTGATCTGTCAATGGTCGTTAAAATGCGTTACAAAAATGCTAATTATTAACAGTAAAACAAATTATTATTATATTAAACTAATACGACGACTTATTTCGCTGAACGAGGACAGGAAGACAAAATAAAAAGATATTCCACTAAAAAAGTTACTAAAATAGACAAGTGTACAGGCGCGAAAATTTGAGTTACTGTGATTAGTAAAAATCTGTAAAAAAGCTAATAATTAAAATTTACCAGAATTTTTATTGTATTTCTCCATTACTTCAGCATTACTAATATGTTTATTTAGATATCTAAAACTAGCTATGTTGAATTGTTAAATAATAAATACTACAATAAAGAGATCTAAAAAACATGATTCAAGCAAAAAACAAACGCCTTTTTCGTTTCTCTTTATTTGCCGCTATTATTTGTTGTGCCTAAAATTACCATTGACTTCTGAAAAAATTACATAGCTGTCAGAGTTGACATGAATCAACTTCTCTCAATGTTTTTATGAAAATTAATATAAATATATATATATAAATTAATATAATATATTATAGATACCTATATTAGGCACCTAAGTTTCGTTTTCTATTAACTTTGGCCATTGATTTTATAAAGCTACACTAATTTGGTCTGATGGCCTGTAAAAATCAATTGTGTAACATCTGAGTCGAACCGTGAATATTTGTCGCAAAATTTAAATTTTGTGTAGCAAACGTAAGTGACCTCATCCAATACACCGAATGAGTGTGACGTCACAAAATAGGTATGCAACCTGCAGCAGGTACTTAATGGATTTTAATATTTACGTTCAACAAAGTTTAACTAAACTGTCTATTATAAGTACGGTATACTCAATAATATTTCCCAAAGAAATGTAGTTACAAAACATATTATATAAGAATATAATATAGTTACTTTGTGACTATAGCAACACATAAAAATTTTGTTTTTGTAACGCTGGTTGCATAATATATGTCACTTCACATCACTAATGTGCGTGATTTATTCCCAAGACCACTAAGTTTATGATCCTTATTGGTCTATTCTAAAATCGTTAAAATAATGGAATTTTGGAAACTACCCCGACTGGAAATACCTACATTTTAGAACCGTTTTACACACAAGAATTATAGCAAAAATTTATCTCATAATTTTGCTAAAAATTTTCGTGAAACTTTTTAGCTGTATTATACATCAATAATTTAATGGAAATTTTTATTCGAAAAAATATAGAACATGTTCTATATTTTTATGACTATAATAGAGAAAGTACGGCAGAATTTGCGCAAATCTCAAGGTTGGCAATTTGTAAAGTAACGTAGATAGCTGAAATATACATACAAACTTTAATAAAAATTTATCGCAAAAATTTGCCCCTAATTTTCGGAAGAAATCTCTTGTGTGTAAAACGGTTCTTATAGAGCTCTAGGGACCTGCTGTAGTCACAGTATTATAGATCTCTGTTACTATAATGTCCTTAATTTTTAGTAGTTCTATGTTTTGTGTAGTTAGTGTGCTAAATGGTGTGCGAGCCAATAGGAAATGAGGTCTTCTCGATTCTCGAATATATTTCGAAAAGAATCGAGAAGAGCGCCCCCTACGATATACAGCACTACTCCTTCACAATGCTTACTTATCTAAAACATAACTGTACCAAATTTGAACTTGGTTGGACGTTTAGTTTCTTAATTATGCCCATAACAAGAAAATAATTTTTTTTTAAAGCCCTGTAACTTCTAAATGAGGCACTTTTGGACTAAGCTAAGTTTGTCTAAATCGGTTCTATTTGATCACAGGAAGCTATGTTTAGTTTAAGCTGGGTCCCATTACTTTCCGGACACTCTGTATATAAGCACAACAAAAATGCTTGTGGTTAGTAATCATAAAAATATATAGAAGATGTAAGCTTTTTAAATATTTTAAAAACATCTAATAGTAACTCTATTTTTAGCATAACTTTATATTTAGTTTATATATCAAGAGTAAGCATGTATTTTAATACCAGTATACAATATTTATAAATATATACTCTTGGTTTTGATTTGAGGCAAAATATAGTTAGTTACCCATTAACCCAATGATTTGTTTTATTTTACTTAATGCAACTAATTGAAATAAATTGAATTTAATATGATATTCATTTCATACTTATTTTCATGGGTAATAAATAAACTATAGTACTATATATTCTATTTTCTTTATTTTAATATAAATATTACAATAAATTAAGTAGCATTTAATATTAATAGTGTAAAAATAAATCAAGACTTAGCTTATATAACACACTTATCGCAAGTAAAATGTACAAACCTAAAAATACTGAGTGAGAATCTTAAAAATATGGTATTGTTCTTTTTTTCAACTATAAGTTCAAAATAGAAAAAGGAAAATTTACATTTGATACAGGAAAGAAATTTACAAATATACAAAACGGTCCTTATTTTCAATAAACCATTTTTCTACTTGGTTGTAGTTCTTCTTCATCCAATCCACGTTGGATTTGACTGTTTCTATTGCACTTTCAAAGGCAATGGCGGTGGTGCTGATGTTGGTCTTTACACTGTTCTTGAACCTTTCCAACTGAAAAATACAGTTTATCCAATAAAAATCTTGTAACATGGGGTATAAATGATTAATTGTATACTCAACGGCCGAAACTCTAGAGTGACTCATGTTATAAACGTGCTCACAATTTATAGAAACAAAGATGTAGTCTGTATATTTTTCTTGTAAAATCGTATGCCGCATATCTCTGAGAGCATACCCGATTGCACAGCTTTCGTCGCAGTAAGTACGCATGCGCCGCAGCCTTCTATTGGCTGTGACGAATTGACGGATCCACCTATTCCATTTTCAGCGCAATCACGGTCGAGTATATCGTTCAGGCGGGCAAAATTTCGGGTATATCTTTTCGCCAATTTAATTATGAATGTAATTAATTTTATTACTGATTTTGTGTACTTAAAAATGAAGAATAATTCAAGCTCCGCAGCGTATTCTCAAAATCGTTCTAATTTAACAAGTGAGGAATATCGGATGATGACATGTATGAAGAGTTTAGGGTGCGAGGTGAAAATTAGGAATTATACTTTTATGACTTATGAATTATAGTCGCGTCAAATTAGCATTTCACTTGTAACTTTTTGCGGAGAGGTCCGATTGAGATGCGGTTTTCTGCAAAATGTTCAGCAAATTTTTTATAACAAAAGGTACATCTAACCTCTATACGCTCGCAAATTTTAAATTTTTTATTTAAAAAATTACCCATTTTTGTTGAACATATGGCAAATGTCACACACGATTCAACGAAAATGTCTGGAAAATGTTCTCTCGGGGGTTTTCGAGGTCCCTCTTTATCACTATGGTGTTAGTTTTATCATTTATTGCTAAATTGTTGTAACTGGGCTAATTAACAAATTAAAATCTCCACCCCCGAAATCACTAGAGAACCGAAATTTTTTCCAGGATTTCTGGCTTATTAAGGCAAACCATCGGCACAAGATTTTTGCAAATATAATTGTTTATTGTTCGATTGTTGCAACCTCGCTAATTAACAAATTAATAACTCTACTCCCGGAATCGTATGTGAATTTCCCTATAAATGAAATCGAAAAGAGTATACTGATAGAAAAAAATAGTGCTATAGCGAAGAAACTATTTAAAATAAATTTTAAAATATCGTAATCTGGATCGAAAAATATATTAAATTTTGACGAAACAAGGGTACATGAAGGTCATACGGAAGACGGTACGATATGATATAATGAGTGTTAATGTGTGACCGTTACAGTGACAGTGCTAGTGACCAATAGTGAATAGTGTGTATGTATTCTACAGCATTTTGTCCTTTTGGATGCGAAATTCGCAAATATTTGCGCGATTTATTTAATGGTGGGTAAATCTCTACTTGTATCGAATTTTGTCAACTATAACATTTTCTATCGTTTTCATCGTGAAACTGCTGTGGTAGAATGTCAGAAGCTCAAAACAAATTTATTAACACCACATAATAATGAAAATAGTAATAATATTTGTAGTGTTTTACTGTTTTGCAAAATTTGTCAAAAGCTGAGATTTTCCCGCCATAAATAATTAAAACAGAAGTGCAAAAATTTGTGCAAAAATCCGTGAATTTCGCGTCTATGAGGACATAGCTTAAGTGTGATATCCGCGGAGAGCGCATCAGGCAGGTGTAAATGAATGGTGGTAGGCCATATCTGTCCAACAGAACGGCATTTTAACTTGTGGAGGATGGCACAGGGGGGACATTTAAAGTAAACTGTTAATGTACTACGTTCACTCGACATCAATTTACTTTTTATAATTTTGTGTGCTTTGAACTCTTCTCAAGTGGCATGCTTAGGTAATCATGCTGCCCTCACCTTCCATACTCACCTCAGTATTGTGATTTAGTCACACTCTATTATTTTCGACCTTGGGTAGTTGATAATACAAGATTAAAACTAAATTTGGAAATAACTCTATCATTTTTATTATCTAACGCCTCGAAATTGACCAAAACTATTCTATCACTGTTTCTACTAAAAATAATTGTTATATACAGGGTTAACAATGACTAAGTACAAAAATAAATAACCACGTGCTCAGGAAGGTCTAAAAGACAATAAAAAATTTATTTCGGCATTCTAGCTCGATGTTTAAAAAATGGGGCAAAACCCTATTTTCCCACGGAAAGTCGGCGCCTATGACAACCTATCATCATCCGTCATGACTAGATATGTCAACTACTGGTCGTTTTTTCAACATTGTCAAGTGTAGAAACTACGAAACGAAACATTTGTATTAATAATAATAATGTCTAGGTACCTGGTAGATAACAGCTAATCCGGTTAGCTGCAGTATTTTGTATTCGTTCTTTCGTTGCACACTGCCAAACTACATTTTCACTCCTTGCAGATTCATCATAATTATCCACTAACATATCCGACATAAAATACTTTTTCTACACCCGTATTATAACAATGCACTTATATGCCCATAATTCGTTTCATAATGATACCCATTACGATACAGATTTTTTATTACGATACAGATTTTTAATCAATAGAAACCCATAATTTTTCAATCAAGCATGCTGTGCATTTGACGTTTATCCTAGGTTCCTATGTAATTATTTTAGATGTCAAAATCAGTACGTATTAAATTTTCGTAGATACCTAGCTAAACTTATATAATTTATCAAAATGTCTGATATCAGCGATATAGAAGAATTACCATCGACTCCTCCACACATATCGGAGAAAGCAGAAAATGCAGTTCATACGAATAACTACTGTTACCTATTGTGTTCAATAAAAATATAAAATTTATGGTTTTTGATTATTTATCGGGTGTAGAAAAAATAGGGTATGCAACTCTCATGTAATGGTTATTAATACATTCGCATAAACCATACGAAACTCGCCTTCGGCTCGTTTCGTATCCCGGTCAACGCTCGTGTATTAATAACCATCATTACATGAGCGTTGCATAATATACTATTATTTAATTACTATAACACGTTTAAAATTAGTCATTTAGCTGATTTAAAGTAACTGTAAGTTCTAGGTTATGCCATACTGCATTGCTAATTGCATACCCTTCATGCTCCCATATGCTCCAAACCATCCAGAACTAAGTTAGTTATAATCTAAGGATCATTTTTACAGAACACTGTAAACATCTTGGGATGTTATAGTTTAAAATATTACTAATTATTTTATGCAAACATCGTCGATTACTGTTAATATTGTTGCTATTATTAGTATTAACAGAATTTAATTACACAACAACACATGAAGTTTAAAAATTTATCGGCGTGAGTGCACCTTGTATTAGTGACAGATGTCGTCTGTAGATGTCAAATAACGTAAATTTACGGTTACGGTACTCTGATTAGTTTGAAATAATTTTTCAGTACTTGATTTTCGCGAATTTAATTTTTCGCGTATTTTATGTGTATTTACAAACATGTCGTATTCAAATGCCTAGATGACGGATAAGGTGCTGATTTATGGGAGTGTGACAAGTGCATATTATCGTGCGGTAGCCTCAAAGACGTTTCCCGAGTATACAAAATATTTTGCTGAATACTTTTTGAACCACATCGAACAGCTGTTTTATGCCGTGGCGGTAAACGTGTGGTAGTGTTTTTATGTATTTGTGTACATTTACGTGTATTTTGTTGTTATCCTTTGTGCTTTTTCCCGACGCAAGTAATCGACCTGGTCAAGTAGGTACCCCGCTTTACACAAAAAGAATGATCGAGGGAAGGAGAGGTCCACAGGAAGTACAAAAATCTTTAATTTAAACAAGTAAGAACACAGAAGAAGATTCAACATTCTTGATATCTCTCCAAGTATCAATCCTGGAAATAAATATTAGTAAGGTAGGTGCTACCATATCGTATTTCTCATTAAATCATTAAATAATAATCTACATTGTGTAAAGATTTTTTTTTCTTTCTAAGCCGCTTAAATTGATACACGTGTCAATGGACCTGTCACTATATTTGACACCTTTGACTGGCAGAATATACCTAACCTCGCGGCTGACAGAAGGTCAGTGACGGCGATAAATAGGGATTTAAAATAGTTTTGAAAATAATTTTTTTTGGCTTTATAAATAAGTTTGGAATTTTTTTGAAGGGTGATTCCATTAATTCTTATTTTTCCCTATCCCCTCTTAAAATATGTGTACTAAGTCATAGTTAACTCTGCATATAAATGAATTATTTTTGTCTCTTTTGTTTATTTGTTATATCCGATCGCCTTCAAATTTAGTACGCCTATGAACATGTTGCTTCTCACACGCTTCGCCCATCGCGCTTGTCTACAAGCTAGCGTTTAGTCACTATCTAGATTTTCGGCCGTTGAGTTTTTTTTATAGAATAATACAGTACTTTCTTGGCTATAATTTTGCCTTTATGAACTCACCTCTAACAACTGAAACTCTGTGTTCATATGAGGAGCTAATGCTTTGATCATTTTGGCTAATATATTGAACCCATCTCCATAACTGAAAGAAATATCGATATTGCTTGTTGTTATACTTAATATTATTTTTTATAACTTACTGATTCAAAAGCTCGTACCAATTTTTTCTTAAGAAGTCGAAGGCAATTTGGGTTCCCACTCGGTTCTTGGCAACAGATTCAAATACTCTGTCCGCATCTTGAATTCTTATACTGGAGTCGTCAAGTAATTTTTTAACGTATCTGTAAATAACATATGTATTAACTTTTAACAAACTGGGATGGTTAGTAAGAGAAAAGTAGAAAATGGGAAGAAATTATTGTGAAGACCGTGCCATTCTATTGTAGGTATATAAGCTTTAGACTATCGTGCCACTGGAAAAATCAGAAAGGGACAAATGAAAAATTTTATTAGTATCTAGTATATACAGGATGATTGGGGGGAACCCCCAATATTTGAAAGGGGTGTTCAGTTCAGGGGGCAAAAGTGAACAAATAAGCTTAATAAACATGTGGTCGAATATCAACGGTTACTGAGCAATGAAAATATTTTTACCCGAGTTAATTATTGTAATGCATCAGTAGAGAAAAGTGTTTATTCTGTAGAAATTTTCAAATATACCACCGTTCGCCTCGATGCATGCATCAGTTCGTTTGTGGATTGCACGGGTAGCTCATTCAAGTGTGCGGTGATTTTTTTCTTATGAGTATTGCACAGTTGACAATCCGATTGCATAGTGTTCATTTTTATTACATATGCTAAAGATTTAAACCATCCCCAAAGGCAGTAATCAAGGGGAGTCAAATCTGGTGACCTTGGTGCCCAAATTTGGAAACCACCTCGGCCAATCCAGCGTTGTGGAAAACGATTGTTAAGATCATCGATCACTACACGTCTAAAATGGGCAGGAGCATCATTATGCTGAAAATACATGTTTTGCCTAATGTCCAATGGAACAGCGTCCAGTTGATCTGTCAAATTATTTTCTAAAAATTATACATATCTAGCTCCAGTAAGACGACCATCTAGCACAACTGAGCCAAGTAATTGATTATTAATCATACCACACACCACACCACACGTTAATGTTTAACCGATGCTGAAAGTTACTTTCCACCGTGGCGTGCGAATTTTCATCTCACCAACGATGTTCATTGTGACAGTTATTTACTCCATCATCAGTGAACAAGATGTATTTGTAAAGTGTATGGTTTGTGTTTATCCAATTGCAAAGATGCAACCACAAATCATTGTCACTGTCTTGAAGATTTTGGACGCTCTGAATACGGAAAGGCTTTAAACCATTTTTCTGAATGACTTCCCATGCCGTAGTTTGATTAATTTGGAAACGGGTTGCAATGCGCCTTGTACTTACACCCAGGCTAAATTCTACCATATTTAGAACTTCTTCTTCCACTGCTAGACCAGGACGCAGGTAGCTTGCCTCTCAGATGTAATTCTCACACTGGGAAATACGCCAGTTTAACGTGCACTGTTGAAGACAGTTTGGAATACATTTCTATTTGGCACTGTCCTGTTCGGGAAGCTATGTCGATATTCAGCAACTGCACGATTAGTGCTACCGTTGCAACACCCATAAATCATGAAACGTTAAAATAAATGTAACAATTAGTAATCACTAATGTGAGTTTGGTCTAGAATGCATGACCTACTCGAAATAAAATATGAAATAATAACAGCTTTCGCAAAAATTGCAATAAAAATATTTTCATAGCTGTCTCAGTAACCGTTGATATTTGACCATATGTTTATTAGGGTTTTTGTTCATTTTTGCTCCGTAAACACCCCATTTGAATATTGGAGGTTCCCTCCCAATCACCCCGTATATCTCAAACAAAAATTATCAAACCTTCAAGTCTATTTATTAACAGGTATCTTAACTCGTTTTCAAAAAAAAAAAAAAAAATCAAAAATACAATCATAATCCAAATCAACTTCAAAGAAAATCTAATTGACTGATGTTGTTTGCATAACTACTACACAGCTTTTTGTTGTTACCATCATAGTCTCCAACTGGTATAATTCAGTGCTACCTTAACAAAGTTAAAATTAAATAAGGTAATTCATTTTATCTACATATGTTGTGTTTCATTTATTAATTTTTTAATAGCTCTTTTTTTGAAGATAAAGTTTAAAAGATTCTATTCGTCTCTTACAAAAGTTTTACAACTATGAAAAATACAATATCAACTTCTGTTGACTGCTGCAAGAGACAAAATGTTTCTGAATAAGCAAAGTTACCTTAGAATTTCATATTAGATATAAGATATTTAAAAGTAGAAGAAAATTTAACCCCCTTTTAGCAATATAAGAAATATGCCAGTAAAATGTTAGGTATATTACATTCTACTGCCAACTGTCTGTTTATATTCAGTTCTTTTTGAGAGAAACTGAAAGACAAATTTTACTCCCTTCTTTAGGTAACTTTTTATGGAAAGCTCCAATTAAAAATATTTATACATAACTCTGAAACTACCTCTGACTTTTTTATATACACTTATGTAAAGCCCTGTATAAAATTCAGAAATCAGATCAGAAAATATTATTTACATTAAAACACAGGCACCTACATTAAAAATGTTTCAGACTAATATATGTACGGATTTTCGATCGCAATACAAAACACTTTAAATATACTATTCAGGGAGTTAGGGGGATTGACTGCCTTTATTTCGATATAATAAATTGAACTCAAACAAAAAATTCTTATATAACATAAATGTGAACAATTTTTGAGAAAAAATATGCTTCTAACTGTTAATCAATAACAATAATACATTGCAAAACAAAATAATGAATTATGGAAATAAATTAAATTATGCACGTTTCATCATCAATAATCAACTGATTTTGATGTTTTAATGAATTCAAAATTAGTGAAAATGACCCCTAAATACTTATTATAACTTGAATGTCAGGTATTGCAGTGGCGGCTCGCCAGGTGACCCAGGTAGCGCTTAAAATTATTTTTAATGTACATTTTGTAATTTTTATTTCAATATTAAAAATGTCTTTAATTGACATCATCGACAAGTTTGCAACTTTATCAAATCAAATAAAAATCAAATAATAGACTTTATATTTAAAAAATAATTTGTGAGTTTGTTCGATACCTTTTTAATAATAAAATTATAAATTCGCCACGATTTATTCTTCCGCTTCAGCTATTATTAAGTTCAAGAGCCGCCACTGAGTTCATAGTTCTTCTAGTCAAGAAAGTCGAGTGCGCTCTTTTATGTTTGATATTGTGCCACATAACTAACTCACTGCAAAGAGACCTGTCGTAATTCGCAAGGTTATGGCCTATTTATGTTTTTTCAGAAATGTTTGTGACACAGAACAAAATTCCGCTACAACTTTAGGGACTAGTCATATACCTTATGTGATCTCTAGTAATTCTAAGTGTCTTGTGTGTCTTACTGAGCTGTATATAGAACATAGAACTATGACTTTAAATATATATGTTGAAAATGAAAGTGATCTTTGATAGGGATTTTTTTATTCACATAAATCCAGATATTTTGTAACAAGTTAGCAGAAACCAGGAGATAGGAAACTATTAATGTGAAGATTAAATATTTTTTTTATGTTTACTGAGAATGTTTTGGCGTAAAAATTGTATAATTTTTAACGTCCTTTACCCTGTGGTTTCATGGTTTCTCCTTTTTTACTGAAAATGCTTGGCGAAATTGTCCGATATGTACAACTGTAATGCAGCTTAGCCAAGTTGTGCAATTTATCCTAGTTTTACGTGCTAATTTACATGACGTATTTTTAATTGGTCATTGTTGAAATAATGGCTGTCAAATCCTTTACACTGTGCATATAATCAGTTACCTATACCATTTTAGAATATGTATATTTCGTAATCTATTGCATGCAAATTTAAAGACGTGCTAATGAAATTTCAGCATGTACCTGGACAGCAACCAACTCAGTTTAGTGCAACCCAAAGCGTCCAACAGCATATTTTTTTCTGAAGGCGACTGAGTCTCCAAATATTTCTCATATGCAAACTCCCATTCCAATTCAGAACCTTCTCTGACAGCTGTACAATAAACTATACTTCGCAGGTTGGGTTCCACACTAAAATGGAAAAAACAGCGATTAATTATTAATTCCGTTGTTTCGCTAGTCGGAATTAGTTTTGGTTCAATTTCTACCTGAGTTCCAAAATAGTAGAGAGTGACTAATTCGCAGCACTTAAATGAGTACAGGAGATGAGGGGTGCAGGGGTAGGATTCCATAGGCGTGCCACTTACGAAAGGTTCAAAGAAAACAAATTTGTCAAACATAAATTGACGTTCGGTGAATTATTACCTGGTCTGATTTTGCAAAGCACTATGTATAATAAGTGTTATAAAGGTATATGTTTGATATGTTATTTAAAACTCCATATGTAGTTCTCACACACTAACGCCCATATTGATATTAAAAGCTTATAGTAAAAATTAACAGAACGACCCTTGGTCGTGAGAACGGTTCGAAAAATTTCAGTACAAATACATTTTTTATCCATTTTAACGTTTACCTCACATTTGTCGGCCAAGTAGACGAACATACTAATTAAAAATACTTGAGGCCATATTTTGATAGGCAACCCGGCAGAAATGTGTTCTTCTATTAAATTTTCATGTTAATTAAAAACCAGATGGATGGTAGTAATCATGCAGTCGTATCTTGGACCAACGCTGTTTGTTTCGACGGCGATGGCCCACCACCATCCACATACACCATCTGATGCGCACTCTGCTGATATAGCACTTTAACACTTAAAATACACTGTATTATACATACACTACTTTCACTAAAACGGTCGCATATTAACAGTTATTACACAGTATAGGGAGACCATTAGAAACACTTGGGCCGAAATAATAAGTCGCGCATAGCAGCTCGCGCATCCATTTCAAGCTGCAGAGACCTCAGTTTACATCCAACTCTGGAAGTGCGAACATCGGTTATACAGAGCCGTATTAAAGCAATATTTTGAGTCTAAATCGAGGAACGAGTCGCTGAGCAGCAGTTAGATGTTTACATGTGTCATCTATAAATAGTAATTTAAGTTTCTTTAAATTTGCTAAAGACATAAATAAGTAATAAGTAATCTATAATATACTGTACAAACCATAAATGATATTTTACCTATTAACTTATTTCTTAAGCATAACATTGGAATATAAATACTTCTCATGAAAGTGAAGTTTAAAATATACATATTTATATTTTTCACAAATACAAATTTTTATTTTAGAGCAAAGTTCTGTGCAGAGGCTTCTAATAGAGAAGATTTATTAGAAAAGCTGCTCAGGATTAGTAATACTTCACACAAACTATGTCAAATACATTTTTAAAATAATATGTTTTCTAACGATTCGCGCAATAGATTACGCAAAGAGCCCGTTCCAACGTTTCCTGCACAAGACGGCTCATCTTCAAATTATGTAGTTGATCATATTTCTTGTAGTCACTATAAAGTCAAAACAAAATAATAAAAAATAATTTTTTTCTAAATTTACATTTTACTGCACTTTTATCTCCAATTTAACAATTTGCAAAGTTAAGTAAACATAATTTTTTTGTTCTAAAAAATACTTGTCTTCTGGTTTACGTAGATCATTTAAGACAAAAAAAATCATAATAAATTATTCGTCCGCTAAACTTCAAACGTCAAATTTTAAATTTAAAAAAATCCCAAAAAAAATGTAATTATCACTAATAACAAAAAAAGTAAGTAAATAAATAAAAATGTTTTGTAGTGCAATAATATATATTTTAAATTCTTTTTTTTTTTTAAAGAGTCCAAAGAAGTAAATTGAATTTTCACACTGTATGTTAGTAGCAGTAAATGATAGTATATAATACGTGTTGAATTACCCATTTATAACTGTATAATGAATTATGTGGATAGATATAACGTAAACTTTCATGTGGAATAACTACGCTTTCAGGCGCAAATAAAAAATTCTTATTCCGGTCCTAATCACCGATTCTGTAAATTCCATCGGATGTGCTATCGCACTCACATTTCGAGGTCACCGCAGAAAACTGAAAGCAGTTCAAAGTGCCGACAACGGAGTGAAACTGCTGGTCTACCTATGCTGTGGTTATTATTCACTACACTATGTGTATATATATATGACTGGTCACTAGATAGCTCTGTCATTATCACTGCTATGACTAGAACTGTCGTATTTATTACGAGCTGCTGTCATCTCCAAGAGGCCTTTATTTATCCATGTTTTGTCCGTGTTATATGTTCCTCGATTCAGATTTCCACCTTCTAATATTTCTTAAATAGTTTCTTCGCCATATTACTATTTCTCTTTTCATACGTTCTTTTATCATCCGATATTCTCCACTTGGTAGATTAGGACGTTTGCGATTTTAAGAACACGCTGTAGAGCTAGAATTATTCTCTATTCTTAAGAACATAAACACAAAATCACAGAAATGAATTACAATCACACGTTAAATTAGCGGAAAGATATACTCGAACTGTACCCATGTGACACGTACACCCATGGTAGCTATGCAGATGGATCCGTCACGACCACCAATAGAAATCGAGCATTACTGATATGCGCATGAAATCATGAGAATTTTATAATAAATTCCCAACCGCAGTAATCAGCGACGACATGGGATAGGCTGCAATCGCCACACTCGTAACACAGTTAAAAAGTTAGCAGATCAAATTTCCGTTTAATATGTTACCGGTGGAATACGTCGAACATCGTTCGGGTACGTTTTCCTATGCAGACGAGCCCGGCGTCAAACGGCATCTGGAACAAACGCACGCGACCCAACTGTTCTCCCTTCTTCAACCATTATTTTCATGTAGTAGAGGTTGGTGAATTTCGTGCGTTTGTGTCGTCAGTGTAGTTTATAATTATTAATAAATTTGCTATTTGCCTAAATAAAAATGCAATGCAATTTGGGTAAAGTAAAGTAGTAGAGGTCCGCGGTTGTCATTTTTAAGAATATACAAAAAACATACATTTTATCACTTCAGACCGAACATGCTGTTGGACTTGCATATGTATAGTTTCAATACTCAAACGTGTCGTCAGAAAATTTGTAGCGTACCAGGAGCGTCAAGTTACCGATTGTTATGGGGTGATTTGTTAATATTTTGAAAGGTCGAGTCAAAGTTTCATGTTCACTGATCTAAATTATGAGGGGATTTATAAAATGAGTCACTCTCTACTATTTTGAATTCTGACTTATAAGTGCTTCTTACTCGTAGTGATTTATCATCAACTGCCTAAACTTGGACCTGGACTGATGCGCACATGTAGAGTCCGGACTCATGCAAGACCATTCCAGAACGGTTTGACGTATCCTGCGTGTGATATAGTCGTCGACAATATCATCAAAAGTCACCCTTTGGTATGTCATTTTGAAGATCGCCCTGTGATATTCCTAAAACGGTGTTTCATAAAATTAGCTCTTGCAATTTACTTGAAACAGTAAAATGTGGCAGATACTTACTTCAAAGTGGCCGAATGCAGGTGTCTGTGACAGAATATCGCTCAAAAATTTTAGTTTCTTGAAGGCGATCAAAGTGGGCACGAACATGATGTCGCTATCTCGGACTGCCATCCTGCCAATCATTCTAAGGGGGATGTCGTAGTCCAGCACATTGGCTCTGGCAAGTTCCATCGAATCACTTATCAGTTGAGCTCGTATTATGGGTGGAAAGTCCATTATGTGATCGATAAGAGCCCTCCAGTTTTTCTCATCGTAGTTGACTATGAAATAGCCTGGAAATAAAGCAAAATAAATATTTGTAATATTCATTATAAGTGTTGCAGTATCCTTGAGCATAGGTGTCTAAACTAAAAATACTGAGGAGAGGGCTAAACATTGGTGATATATTGCGTCTTCTATATTACGTTAGTTTATTGCTGTATTGAATAAAACTCCACTTTACGTCTATTACCCTGGAAACCAACTTCAGTGGCCACAAAAAACAGGTAATGATTATTTTGATGCTAATTTTTACCACCAATTTCAGTTTTGTAGCTTGTGCCGTTTTCGAGAAAAATGGTGGCTGCTACCTCTACCACTGAATGTCTCGGCAACTAAGAACGATAGCAACCCGATTGTTGCATCATATTTTGTTGCTCAATGAATACCTTCAGAAGGTGAACTTTTAGTTTTTTTTTTGTCAAAAATAAAAAAAAATTGGCCATTCAACTCATACAGACAGTTGAAAATTTGTTGCTGCGTTCCGCTTGTCTAGAAATGAAAATTCAAATAGTCAGCAGCCACCATTTTTCTCTCCAGCAATCCTATAGATGCAAATATGTTAGATCTCATTTATTGTGGCTGATTTTGCGCTTCCATCTATGTTCAAAAATAAGAAATAAAACTATGTATTTAATTTTATCAAACTGCTACTGTCTCGTCGAATGCAGATTTGTTTGCGTTATTTTATGTCAAAATGCTTTATTCAAATCTATCATTAGCATATATTATGATATCAGTATATGTGTGATACAATAGTAAAGAGTTATTTCATGCATGCAAGATAATTGATTTTCATCATGGCTTAGAATCATACTTATGACAATAATTTGGAGAATTTTTTGTAGAATTACCTAATATTGATTTGCAAGTATAATTTTTAATTAATTTCAGTCACAGCGTGTTTCAATAATTTGTTACCGAAATTTTGTGTGACAATTTGCTGGAGTTTGTACGGATTTTAGTGACAACGTCATTTCACTGACATATATCTAAAACAAACTTGATAGGTAGACATTATTGTCTTTTAACATCATTGGTGTTCAACGATGTTTGATAAAAGCAACAAACACAGTTCACCACAAGTAATTGGTACTGTTAATGTATCGCAAAAAATGTGGCAATTCGGAAAGAAAGTTTTTTCTTACGCTACTAACTTTTTTTGTCCACCAGCTCTGACAAAATATTTCAACCGCATATTGAGAAGAAAGCATAATTTTTAAAAATTTCCAATTACCTGTTTGGTTGAGATTTAGTAAGTACCATTCGCCTAATTCTGCTGATTCCACAGTTTCATATTGTCCCCTCAACCAAAACTTTGGCCTCGTATCTTCAAAATTTTCTTCTCTACTTGTAGTAAAAGATAGCGGCACCCACCATGATGATCTTTCTTCTTTGTCATTTAAGTAGAACCTTCTCTATAAAACAGAGCAAATATTAACAATTTTGTATGAAAACATGGAATAAATATCAATTTTCTAGTCAGTCCAGAGAAGAATCTTATTTCATTATCACGTCATGTAAATTACTTAGAGCAATGTAAAAATGAGATGAAAAGTTCCTACAGAATTTTTTCCTACAGGCGCTCCCTACGGAGAGGGCGCCGCTGGAAATTAGTTTTTTTGAATATATTTAAAAGTACTTAATATAACTGAATAGAAATTTAATGTAAGTACCTCTTAAAATAGTGTCCTTGAAACATATTCCTAAATGTTTAACACCCTGTATGATAAAGATTTTAAAATAATAAATAAAAAAGGTACTCTTGTTTATTATCGATAAAATGAACCGTTTACGAGAAAAAGTTCGACCTATGTTGAACCCTCTTATAAAGTTTTTCAGTAATTTCGTTAAGGTGCCTCCTGAGACACCACTGTGTTTTTTAAATTTTGTATTTTTTCGGGTTAAACATCTCAAAATAAAACTTTGCTGTTTAAATGACATTCGTACCGTACTCTGTTGTAAAAAATAAATAAATAAAATAGAAATCATAACCCTTTTTATTAAAAATAAAACATGAATTCGTTTATTATTCTTTTTCTCGTAAACGGTTCATTTTATCGACAATAAACAAGAGTACCTTTATTTAGTCTAAGGTTGAAGCTACCCAGCTTTATTATTTTAAAGTCTCTATCATACAGGGTGTTAAAATTTAAGCAATAAATTGTCAGGCTTAACCCGCTCCTGGTAAACTAAAAAAGTTAAATATATTTCAAGGACACTATTTTAAGAGGTCCTTACTAGTGTCCATCGCATTAAATTTTTATTAGATTATAATGAGTACTTGAAAAATTATTCAATAAAAACCGATTTCGGCGTCCTTCAGGGACACATATCTCCGTAGGGAGAGCCTGTAGGAAGAAGTTTGATAGGAACTTGTCATCTTATTTTTTCAAGTTCTCTCTGCACCCGAGGGATTTCCCAAATTTTCCTGGACACCCTGGATAAACATTATATCATTCGCAGGTTTGACGGCGATTCATCGGAGTTATAGATAATATCTCGTAGTGGAAGTGGAAGATTTGATTTTACTGAATATAGATTTGAGGCGCTCCCACTACAAATAATAATAATAATAATAATAATAATAATAATAATAATAATAATAATAATAATATTAATAATAATAATAATAATAATAATAATAATAATAATAATAATAATAATATTTATTAATCCTTTAAGACATATAAAATGCATAGGATAAGTCACAAACAAAAGACAAAATACATACAAATACTTTAAAAGTCATTGTCATTGATAAATTCATCAATACTATAATAACATTTGCTGAGTAGCCTAGCCATAATAGATTTTTTGAATAATGCATTGTCAAGGGATTTAAATTTATTTGGTAATACATTGAATAGCTTGGATCCCAAGTACTTGGGAGACATTTCGTATTTACTTGAATTATGTTTCGGAATACACAACAACTACACTATTGCGTGTTGAATAGTTATGAAAATGAGAATTTTTAACTAAAGAAGAAATATTTTCTTTGATATATAATAAGGTTTTATAAATATAAATACAGGGTAGTGTCAGTATTTTATTGTTAATGAAAACTTTCTTACACGATTCCCGGGGATTAATTCCAAATATGTTTCTAAGTATCCGTTTTTGAGTTACAAAGATCTTCCCACTCCTAACAGCACTACCCCACAAAATTATATTGTAGGAGAGGTGGCTATAGACTAAGCTGTAATAAATGTTTAATAATGCACATAAGGGCATAGTTTTTCTTATTCGAGATATTGCATACAGTGATTTGTTGAGTGTTTTGTTGAGCATATCGATATGTATAGACCGATTCAATTGGTAATCAAGATAGACACCCAAGAACTTGGTATTATCATTAGATTCAAGAACAGAATTATTAATATTAAGGTGTAGTTTGACCTGCGGATTACACGAAGATCGAAAATAAACTATTACAGTTTTATCAACATTTAAAATAAGTGCGTTAGCTTTACACCAGTTAACAAAAGATCGTATAAAACCCTGACAAACGACTACGAGTTCCTCAGGGGTCCGCGCTGACACCACAAGAGACGTGTCATCGGCAAACATCGTAAGATGAGGTGCGTTAATAAAGCTCGTTAATAGTATTGTATTATTTAAATCGTGCAATATTCTAACCGTCATTGTCTGTTTCCTTTGCTCTACTTACTTATTATCGCACATAAAAAAGCAAATGTAAACATGAATCTTCCAAATAGTAGTAATGCTTATTTCCTGACCTTTTATTCCGTACACTTGTGTACTTACTTGTGTGATATGCAATCTCTTGTTCTCGTAATCAGCTGCTGCTGTAACCAAAGGGAATCCAGCTCTTTCTGTCCACGTGTCCATAATGTGTTTTACTGTGTCATTTTGCAACAGAACATCTGCTTCCATTGTCAAAGAGGTAAATAGATCTTGTCTATCAGCATTGCCATTTTGATGTTTTTGGAGATAATTGATTAAACCTCTTCTAAATACCTCTTCGCCCAAGAAGTGGTTCATCATTCGGATTATTGCGGCACCTACGTTAAATGTTTATTAGGATACAGTAAGTTGTGCCTTATTCGATATTTAGGTACCTTTAGAATAAGAGATTTCGTCGAAAGCCTGTCTAATCTGTCTGCTGTTTTTTACTTCAAAGGAAATTGGTCTTGACGATTCTAAAGCGTCGATGCTCATTGCCTTCTGTGTTTCCGTTGCGATAAATTCATCCGTAATTTTCCACATTGGTTCGGTCTGGAATGTTGAATATTTTAGGGATATATAAGGTGATGTATACAGTATGCGCCAAAAGTATGGAATAAATTCAATAAAAACGAAACAATTATTTTTTGGGAAAAATCCTCGAACAGGTCGATTTTTAATTTAAAAAATACATATTTTAGCGTAAAATGCGATTTTCAAATGTCATTTGTTTTCGAGTAATGACATCATCGATTTTTTTTTAAATGGCAACACCATATTTTTTTCCTTGATTCTGAAAGATCGTTTAATTCTCTTCAGTATTTTCTCAGAGCCTACTAGGAATATTTTGCTTACTTATAGTTTCGATCTTAAACTTTTGTGGTATGTCACAAAATCTTTAAATTAAGATTTCTCGAAAACAGAGCAGTTTATCGGATTAAAATAAGAGAACATTTTTCATGTAAAATAGACCAAAATTTTAAATTTTTTAATCTGACGACGAAAATTTCAAGATACAAGAAAGTTTTACTCACTGACCCCTAGTTTGGCACGCCTATGATCAATTATGAGGAATTATTTTCAGATTATTAGATTCGCAATCTAATTGCGCTTTGGAAATATTTAGGAAAAATCAAATTTTGAGGTCCCCATTTAGGGGGCCATATCTCCGTTAGGGGGTGTCTACGGATTTATGATTATATAACTTTTTTTATTATTTTTGATAGTAGAATTCAGAGTTAATTTTTGGCAGGCTAATTTTGGGACACCCTGTATATAGGGTGAGTCGTTATAATGGTACATAGCTTAAGGGCAGATTGTTAACGTCAAAATTATGCGATTGAGCTTAACATGTCTTATTCAATTGTTGCTCCTTTTCATTTTACAGGGTGTTAAACTTGAAAAAGTGTTTTCGATTTTTTTGCTATATTTTAAAAACGTATGGACCGATTGTTTTGAAAATTTGTAGTCTTATGTTTTTTGAGGTGGCAATTAGGAATGTGCAAACAGTGTTTAGGTCACCACTAGAGGGCGCTTATACTGCACTGTCGATGTAAAAATATGTCTAACTTCTTGTATTTTACACTTTTGAATTTTTTAATAAGAAACTATTAAACTACCTTCAATTCTAAATAGAAAATGTATACCTGCTATAAACCGATAAACTCAACCGCTTTCGAGAAACAGGCGATTTCAGTTTTTGAGACTCGGCGGGAATTAAATTTGAAAATTACAAAACTGAATTAACAATAAGACAAACACTACAACAACTGAAAATTTTATTATGCATATCTTAACAAATTATTAATCACAAAATATTCTCGAAGTGACCACCAGCGACTTTAATGTACTTTCTTAGCCTCTTATTTAAATTTTGTCTGATGTTGATCATTTCCCATAGTTATTTTTGACTATTAATAACATTTTTTCAACTTTAGAAATGTAGAATGAAAAGGAGCAACAATTGAATAAGGTATGCTGCGCTGCTCTATCGCTTTATTTTGACGTTAACAATCTGCCCTTAAGCTATGTACCATTATTAATGACTCACCCAGTATATATATTTTTTAATTTACCGCGGCACTGACATGAAACCTCGCTAAAACTAAACTAAAAATTTGAATTATTTATTTTTTCCAACCATTTAAAACGCTAAAAATAAAAAAAATGTTTCTGCCGCATATGCAACGTGATATTCCACAATTTATTAAAGAAAAAAAAATATTTTTTTAAATTATAAAAGTGAATTATTTCATAAATCAATTTCGTATAACTCTATGAAAATACATGGCCAACCGTGCACCACGGAACATTAGTTTTATCAATTTAAAATTTCTGACATTTTCCGAAATATAAAGTAGCTACTTATTATACAGTATGCGCCAAAAGTATGGAATAAATTCAATAAAAACGAAACAATTATTTTTTGGGAAAAATCCTCGAACAGGTCGATTTTTAATTTAAAAAATACATATTTTAGCGTAAAATGCGATTTTCAAATGTCATTTGTTTTCGAGTAATGACGTCATCGATTTTTTTTTTAAATGGCAACACCATATTTTTTTCCTTGATTTTGAAACATCGTTTAATTCTCTATCAGATAGTACTAAAATTTTGCCCTCTTACATAGGAAAGTTTTCGAGTAAATGAAATGTTAGAAAACGTAAATCAATTAAAATAAAGCAAAAACGTTGTCAAGTTTAGTTTTTCGAATTCCATAGTTCTTTCATGGATCACGTAGGTGAAAATCTTTGCAAAGTGTCATTGTCACACCGACTTTCTAATAAGTATTGTAAGCGACATAGAAATTATTATTAGGCCAGGAGAATTACGAAAAAATCTTTCAAATATGGTTCTAACGTGACGTAACTTAGATAACTATTGGAATCGCTCGGGAATAGTAGACCTATTGAAAATATCGAAGTGCGCCAGCTTGAAAAGGTGTGCTATTTGCATAAACAACGAAAAAGTGAAAAAAAATGCGAAAATCGTGTTTTTTCCCGGAAAAAATCGCATATAACTCGGTAAGTATGCATTTTAGAGAAAAAAATGTATGCTTATAAATTTGTTCGTTATGAAATTTTCTACAAGATAGTGTTGGTCTGATATCCGTAAATTTGAAATGCTCGCTGCAAAATGCTCGAAAGTGCAAAAAAGTAGGTAATTTTAAATTATTTATTTAACAATTAAAAAATAACCCAATCACGCCATACATTTAGAGAAAAGTACTTGACTTCAATACAAACCGAGAGCCGTAAGGCCGATTAAGATGGGACTGACAGTTTTTGCATAAAGCAATTGTTAAGTAACCTACTTGGAAAAAAAGACCTTTTTTTTAATTTCGTGCCAGGCTAAAAGTTATGAATTTTTTTTTGCGCCCGCACTTTTACATCTTCTTGGATCCTTAAACTATCATATACAATTGCTATCTTAACCATTTTTCAATTTTTAATAATTTTTTGAGCGGTTTTAAAAAGTTTGAAAATGTTGGCTCTTAAATAATTAAGTCTGTGAAGCGGGATTTGTGAGTGGGAAAAAATGGGAAAGTATAGAAAAACAGTACTCGGAAAGATGCTTCTTTTAAAAAAAAATCATCCAATTCGGTCCAGTAGATGTTGAGATATTAACTTCTAAAGTTGGGAAGGGTATGCGGTGTAACGGTTAATGATATAACAATAAATTATATACCAATCGATAGGTTTTTCCGAGATGTTTTCATATCTGCTTTCAAAAATTACATTGCACGTGTGCATCACGCACACAAATTTGCATAAACATTGTGTAGTGTGCGCTCGGAGTCGAAATTTGAAGGGGTGGGGATAAACTGCGAAACTACGGCGCACAAAACATATAGGTACTAGTATAACTAGATTCGGCGCTTCAAAATCGGCGCGCCCGCTTCAGGATGATATATCTCGGCTTCTACTGCACCGATTTTGACGATTTTTTTTTAAATTGGGATAGAAAATCGAGAGGATTTTCATAGTTACATTTATCAATTTTAAAAAATAAACAATCGGTGGTCGATTTTCATAATTAAGCATTTTTAAATGTTGCCAAAAATTAGTGCTAATCATAATATCCTTATTGGACATATATTGTTCATTGTAAATTAATTATTTTATTAATTTTAAATTGAAGAATTAATGGGTAATAATGTTATAAACTAATTTAATTGTTATTTAATGCATATAGTACATTGAATAACAGGAGATCTACCGGTGTGAAATCATCCACAGCCACACATTTAGGTAGGACTATAATCGATAAAGTCGTGGTCAGAAAATCAAGTCGAATTTTACACAATTTTTTTAAATAATTCATATGGGGCTGATCACAGAATATTAAAAACCTGAAAAATAAAAAAAATCCACCCACCCTTCCTATTTCTCAGGCAGTTAGGGTTGTGCAAAGGGGCTGCAATTATTAAAACAGAAAATATTCAAATAAATAAAAATAAAACTTGGTCGCTCACCATAGTCACAGAAAACATAAAAAATAAACATATTAAGAGATTTCACCCAACCGTTTATTTTTCCAGGCCGCTACGGTTGGTGAAAGGGTAGATTTGATAACATTTTTATTTGGAAATATTCCAAATAAAAACAACTATTTCTTGACCGGACACCATATTCACAGGGAATGTTAATAATTAGCATATTAAGAGATCCCACCTACCCGTTTCATTTTCCAGGCCGTCAGGGTTGGTGATAAGGGGTGGATTTGATAAAATACGAAATATTTCAAATAAAAAAATCTAATTCTTGACCGGCCACCATATTCATAGAGAATGTTAAAAATTAGCATATTAAGAGATCCCATCCACCCGCTTCATTTTCCAGGCCGTCAGGGTTGGCGATAAGGGGTTGATTTGATCAAATACGAAATATTTCAAATAAAAAAAACTATTTCTTGACCGGCCACCAAATTCATAGAGAATGTTAAAAATAAGCATATTAAGAGATCCCGCCCACTCGTTTCATTTTCCAGGCCGTCAGGGTTGGCGACAAGGGGTGGATTTGATAAAATACGAAATATTTCAAATAAAAAAAACTATTTCTTGACCGGCCACCAAATTCATAGAGAATGTTAAAAATAAGCATATTAAGAGATCCCGCCCACCCGTTTCATTTTCCAGGCCGTCAGGGTTGGCGATAAGGGGTGGATTTGATAAAATACGAAATATTTCAGATAAAAGAAACTATATCTTGACCGGCCACCACATTCATAGAGAATGTTACAAATTAGCATATTAAGAGATCCCATCCACCCGTTTCATTTTCCAGGCCGTCAGGGTTGGCGATAAGGGGTGGATTTCATAAAATACGAAATATTTTAAATAAAAAAAAAACTATTTCTTGACCGGCCACCAAATTCATAGAGAATGTTAAAAATAAGCATATTAAGGTATCCCACCCACCCGTTTTATTTTCCAGGCCGTCAGGGTTGGCGATAAGGGGTGGATTTGATAAAATACCAAATATTTCAAATAAAAAAAAATATTTCTTGACCGGCCACCAAATTCATAGAGAATATTAAAAATAAGCATATTAAGAGATCCCATCCACCCGTTTCATTTTCCAGGCCGTCAGGGTTGGCGATAAGGGGTGGATTTGATAAAATACGAAATATTTCAAATAAAAAAAACTATATCTTGACCGGCCTCCAAATTCATAGAGAATGTTAAAAATAACCATATTAAGAGATCCCACCCACCAGTTTCATTTTCCAGGCCGTCAGGGTTGGTAATAAGGGGTGGATTTGATAAAATACGAAATATTTCAAATAAAAAAAAATATTTCTTGACCGGCCACCAAATTCATAGAGAATATTAAAAATAAGCATATTAAGAGATCCCATCCACCCGTTTCATTTTCCAGGCCGTCAGGGTTGGCGATAAGGGGTGGATTTGATAAAATACGAAATATTTTAAATAAAAAAAAAACTATTTCTTGACCGGCCACCAAATTCATAGAGAATGTTAAAAATAAGCATATTAAGGTATCCCACCCACCCGTTTTATTTTCCAGGCCGTCAGGGTTGGCGATAAGGGGTGGATTTGATAAAATACCAAATATTTCAAATAAAAAAAAATATTTCTTGACCGGCCACCAAATTCATAGAGAATATTAAAAATAAGCATATTAAGAGATCCCATCCACCCGTTTCATTTTCCAGGCCGTCAGGATTGGCGATAAGGGGTGGATTTGATAAAATACGAAATATTTCAAATAAAAAAAACTATATCTTGACCGGCCTCCAAATTCATAGAGAATATTAAAAATAACCATATTAAGAGATCCCACCCACCAGTTTCATTTTCCAGGCCGTCAGGGTTGGTAATAAGGGGTGGATTTGATAAAATACGAAATATTTCAAATAAAAAAAAATATTTCTTGACCGGCCACCAAATTCATAGAGAATATTAAAAATAAGCATATTAAGAGATCCCATCCACCCGTTTCATTTTCCAGGCCGTCAGGGTTGGCGATAAGGGGTGGATTTGATAAAATACGAAATATTTTAAATAAAAAAAAACTATTTCTTGACCGGCCACCAAATTCATAGAGAATGTTAAAAATAAGTATATTAAGGTATCCCACCCACCCGTTTTATTTTCCAGGCCGTCAGGGTTGGCGATAAGGGGTGGATTTGATAAAATACGAAATATTTCAAATAAAAGAAACTATATTTTGACCGGCCACCAGATTCATAGAGAATGTTAAAAATAACATATTAAGGTATCCCACCCACCAGTTTCATTTTCCAGGCCGTCAGGGTTGGTAATAAGGGGTGGATTTGATAAAATACGAAATATTTCAGATAAAAGAAACTATATCTTGACCGTCCTCCAAATTCATAGAGAATGTTAAAAATAACCATATTAAGAGATCCCATCCACCCGTTTCATTTTCCAGGCCGTCAGGGTTGGCGATAAGGGGTGGATTTGATAAAATACGAAATATTTCAAATAAAAAAAACTATTTCTTGACCGGCCACCAAATTCATAGAGAATGTTAAAAATAAGCATATTAAGAGATCCCGCTCACCCATTTCATTTTCCAGGCCGTCAGGGTTGGCGATAGGGGGCGGATTTGATAAAATACGAAATATTTCCAATAAAAAAAACTATTTCTTGACCGGATGCCATATTCATAGAGAATGTTAAAAATTAACATATTAAGATATCCCACCCAAGCGTTTCATTTTCCAAGTCGGCAGGGTTAGTAATAAGGGGTAGATTTGATAAAATGCGAAATATTTCAAATAAAAAAAAAACTATTTCTTGACCGGCCACCAAATTCAAAGAGAATGTTAAAAATAAGCATATTAAGATATCCCACCCAAGCGTTTCATTTTCCAAGTCGGCAGGGTTAGTAATAAGGGGTAGATTTGATAAAATGCGAAATATTTCAAATAAAAAAAAAACTATTTCTTGACCGGCCACCAAATTCATAGAGAATGTTAAAAATAAGCATATTAAGAGATCCCGCCCACTCGTTTCATTTTCCAGGCCGTCAGGGTTGGCGATAAGGAGTGGATTTGATAAAATACGAAATATTTCAAATAAAAGAAACTATATTTTGACCGGCCACCACATTCATAGAGAATGTTAAAAATAAGCATATTAAGGTATCCCACCCACCCGTTTCATTTTCCAGGCCGTCAGGGTTGGCGATAAGGGGTGGATTTGATAAAATACGAAATATTTCAAATATAAAAAATTAAATCTTGTGGTGACGATGCAGATGCTAATGATGAAAAATGTACATCATGTCATAGGCTTTACCACAATGGATGTACAAATATTAATAATAAATTCTGCGAGTTATGTCAAACATTTTCGAAACAATACCTTTAGGAAGTATCACCCCTACCACTCGTATTGATACCGAAACTTATTTGCCTTAAAATTGGTCGGGAAACTTCGTTTTATTATTTTTTCATATTATCCCATATTATAACAGACAGTCAACAAATTTATTTTATTTATTCCCATTTTTTTCTCACCAATTCTGACGGCCTGGAAAATGAAACGGGTGGCTGGGATCTCTTAATATGCTTATTTTTTACATTCTCTATGAATTTGGTGGCCGGTCAAGAAATAGTTTTTTTTATTTGAAATATTTCGTATTTTATCAAATCCACCCCTTATTACCAACCCTGACGGCCTGGAAAATGAAACTGGTGGGTGGGATCTCTTAATATGGTTATTTTTAACATTCTCTATGAATTTGGAGGCCGGTCAAGATATAGTTTTTTTTATTTGAAATATTTCGTATTTTATCAAATCCACCCCTTGTCGCCAACCCTGACGGCCTGGAAAATGAAACGGGTGGGTGGGATCTCTTAATATGCTTATTTTTTACATTCTCTATAAATTTGGAGGCCGATCAAGATATAATTTTTTTTATTTGAAATATTTCGTATTTGATCAAATCCACCCCTTATCGCCAACCCTGACGGCCTGGAAATTGAAACGGGTGGGCGGGATCTCTTAATATGCTTATTTTTAACATTCTCTATGAATTTGGTGGCCGGTCAAGAAATAGTTTTTTTTATTTGAAATATTTCGTATTTTATCAAATCCACCCCTTGTCGCCAACCCTGACGGCCTGGAAAATGAAACGGGTGGGTGGGATCTCTTAATATGCTTATTTTTAACATTCTCTATGAATTTGGTGGCCGGTCAAGAAATAGTTTTTTTTATTTGAAATATTTCGTATTTTATCAAATCCACCCCTTATCGCCAACCCTGACGGCCTGGAAAATGAAACGGGTGGGCGGGATCTCTTAATATGCTTATTTTTAACATTCTCTATGAATTTGGTGGCCGGTCAAGAAATAGTTTTTTTTTTATTTAAAATATTTCGTATTTTATCAAATCCACCCCTTATCGGCAACCCTGACGGCCTGGAAAATGAAACGGATGGGTGGGATCCCTTAATATGCTTACTTTTAACATTCTCTATGAATTTGGTGGCCGGTCAAGAAATAGTTTTTTTTTATTTAAAATATTTCGTATTTTATCAAATCCACCCCTTATCGCCAACCCTGACGGCCTGGAAAATGAAACGGGTGGGTGGGATCCCTTAATATGCTTATTTTTAACATTCTCTATGAATTTGGTGGCCGGTCAAGAAATAGTTTTTTTTTATTTAAAATATTTCGTATTTTATCAAATCCACCCCTTATCGCCAACCCTGACGGCCTGGAAAATGAAACGGGTGGGCGGGATCTCTTAATATGCTTATTTTTAACATTCTCTATGAATTTGGTGGCCGGTCAAGAAATAGTTTTTTTTATTTAAAATATTTCGTATTTTATCAAATCCACCCCTTATCGCCAACCCTGACGGCCTGGAAAATGAAACGGGTGGGTGGGATCCCTTAATATGCTTATTTTTAACATTCTCTATGAATTTGGTGGCCGGTCAAGAAATAGTTTTTTTTTATTTAAAATATTTCGTATTTTATCAAATCCACCCCTTATCGCCAACCCTGACGGCCTGGAAAATGAAACGGGTGGGTGGGATCTCTTAATATGCTTATTTTTAACATTCTCTATGAATTTGGTGGCCGGTCAAGAAATAGTTTTTTTTTATTTAAAATATTTCGTATTTTATCAAATCCACCCCTTATCGCCAACCCTGACGGCCTGGAAAATGAAACGGGTGGGCGGGATCTCTTAATATGCTTATTTTTAACATTCTCTATGAATTTGGTGGCCGGTCAGGAAATAGTTTTTTTTTAGTTGAAATAATTCGTATTTTATCAAAACCACCCCTTATCGCCAACCCTGACGGCCTGGAAAATGAAACGGGTGGGTGGGATCTCTTAATATGCTTATTTTTGACATTCTCTATGAATTTGGTGGCCGGTCAAGAAATAGTTTTTTTTTATTTAAAATATTTCGTATTTTATCAAATCCATCCCTTATCGCCAACCCTGACGGCCTGGAAAATGAAACGGGTGGGTGGGATCCCTTAATATGCTTATTTTTAACATTCTCTATGAATTTGGTGGCCGGTCAAGAAATAGTTTTTTTTTATTTAAAATATTTCGTATTTTATCAAATCCACCCCTTATCGCCAACCCTGACGGCCTGGAAAATGAAACGGGTGGGTGGGATCTCTTAATATGCTTATTTTTAACATTCTCTATGAATTTGGTGGCCGGTCAAGAAATAGTTTTTTTTTATTTAAAATATTTCGTATTTTATCAAATCCACCCCTTATCGCCAACCCTGACGGCCTGGAAAATGAAACGGGTGGGCGGGATCTCTTAATATGCTTATTTTTAACATTCTCTATGAATTTGGTGGCCGGTCAGGAAATAGTTTTTTTTAGTTGAAATATTTCGTATTTTATCAAAACCACCCCTTATCGCCAACCCTGACGGCCTGGAAAATGAAACGGGTGGGTGGGATCTCTTAATATGCTTATTTTTAACATTCTCTATGAATTTGGTGGCCGGTCAAGAAATAGTTTTTTTTTATTTAAAATATTTCGTATTTTATCAAATCCACCCCTTATCGCCAACCCTGACGGCCTGGAAAATGAAACGGGTGGGCGGGATCTCTTAATATGCTTATTTTTAACATTCTCTATGAATTTGGTGGCCGGTCAAGAAATAGTTTTTTTTTATTTGAAATATTTTGTATTTTATCAAATCCACTTCTTATTACCAACCCTGACGGCCTGGAAAATGAAACTGGTGGGTGGGATCTCTTAATATGGTTATTTTTAACATTCTCTATGAATTTGGTGGCCGGTCAAGAAATAGTTTTTTTTTATTTAAAATATTTCGTATTTTATCAAATCCACCCCTTATCGCCAACCCTGACGGCCTGGAAAATGAAACGGGTGGGCGGGATCTCTTAATATGCTTATTTTTAACATTCTCTATGAATTTGGTGGCCGGTCAGGAAATAGTTTTTTTTATTTGAAATATTTCGTATTTTATTAAATCCACCCCTTGTCGCCAACCCTGACGGCCTGGAAAATGAAACGGGTGGGTGGGATCTCTTAATATGCTTATTTTTTACATTCTCTATAAATTTGGAGGCCGATCAAGATATAATTTTTTTTATTTGAAATATTTCGTATTTGATCAAATCCACCCCTTATCGCCAAGCCTGACGGCCTGGAAATTGAAACGGGTGGGCGGGATCTCTTAATATGCTTATTTTTAACATTCTCTATGAATTTGGTGGCCGGTCAAGAAATAGTTTTTTTTATTTGAAATATTTCGTATTTTATCAAATCCACCCCTTATCGCCAACCCTGACGGCCTGGAAAATGAAACGGGTGGGCGGGATCTCTTAATATGCTTATTTTTAACATTCTCTATGAATTTGGTGGCCGGTCAAGAAATAGTTTTTTTTATTTGAAATATTTCGTATTTTATCAAATCCACCCCTTATCGCCAACCCTGACGGCCTGGAAAATGAAACGGGTAGGTGGGATCTCTTAATATGCTAATTTTTAACATTCCCTGTGAATATGGTGTCCGGTCAAGAAATAGTTGTTTTTATTTGGAATATTTCCAAATAAAAATGTTATCAAATCTACCCCTTTCACCAACCGTAGCGGCCTGGAAAAATAAACGGTTGGGTGAAATCTCTTAATATGTTTATTTTTTATGTTTTCTGTGACTATGGTGAGCGACCAAGTTATATTTTTATTTATTTGAATATTTTCTGTTTTAATAATTGCAGCCCTTTTGCACAACCCTAACTGCTTGAGAAATAGGAAGGGTGGGTGGATTTTTTTTATTTTTCAGGTTTTTAATATTCTGTGATCAGCCCCATATGAATTATTTAAAAAATTTGTGTAAAATTCGACTTCATTTTCTGACCACGACTTTATCGATTATAGTCCTACCTAAATGTGTGGCTGTGGATGATTTCACACCGGTGATAAGGTATACATAATCGTAAAATATCGACAATTTCATTAAATTTACATAATTTACAGAATTTATTTATAATATAAGTTCATTTATTACATTAATTGGCATACTTTCTTTTACACGGAATTTTCTCGTCGCTGTCTTCTACATTCTATATTAGTGTCTAATACATTTTTTTCGCAATTTTTACAAGTTTGACCGTGGCATCCTGTGTAATAATCGGAACATTTTAATTCGTGTTTTACACAACTACAAGATTTTGTGTAGCCCTTCGCACATTTACAACTGATGTCTCGTAATATACTGTCAGGAACCAGTTGGTATATATAATTTATTGTTACATCATTAACCGTTACGCCGCATACCCTTCCCAACTTTGGAAGTTAATATTTCAACTGGACCGAATTGGATGATTTTTTTTTTAAAGAGAAGCGTCTTTCCGAGTACTACTTTTCTATAGTTTCCGATTTTTTCCCACTTCGCAAATCCCGCTTCACAGGCTTATTTAATTAAAAGTCAACATTTTCAAACTTTTTAAAACCGCTCAAAAAATTATTAAAAATTGAAAAATGGTTATGATAGCAGTTGTATATGATAGTTTAAGGGCCCAAGAAGGTGTAAAAGCGCGGGCGCAAAAAAATATTCATAACTTTTAGCCTGGCACAAAATTTAAAAAAAGGTATTTTTTCCAGGTAGGTTAATTAACAATTGCATTATGCAAAAACTGTCAGTACGGTCTTAATCGGCCTTACGGCTCTTGTTTTGCACTGAAGTCAAGTACTTTTCTCTAAATGTATGGCGTGATTGGGTTATTTTTTCATTGTTAAATAAATAATTTAAAATTACCTTGTTTTTTTACCTACTTTTTTGCACTTTCGAGCATTTTGCAGCGAACATTTGAAAACTACGGATATCGGACCAACACTATCTTGTAGAAAATTTTATAACGAACAAATTTATAAGTATACATTTTTTCTCTAAAATGCATACTTACCGAGTTATATGCGATTGTTTCCGGAAAAAAAACGTGATTTTCGCAATTTTTTTCACTTTTTCGTTGTTTATGCAAATAGCACACCTTTTCAAGCTGGCGCACCTCGATATTTTCAATAAGTATACCATTCCCGAGCGATTCCAATAGTTATCTAAGTTACGTCACGTTAGAGCCATGCCAATCTGTAACCCTCCTGGCCTATATTCAATTTAAAGTATTATGGCACATTTAACTGTTACTCAAAGAATTGAAATTTTAATTCTTATCGGATGCGGGAATATGACTAGAACTCAGCAGGAAGTTTGCGATTTATTTAATGAAAAATATCCAGATCGCCCTATCAGCCAATCAACAGTCAGTAAGGTAGAGTCTAAATTTAGAGAAACTGGCAATGTTGTAAATATTCCAAAACCTGGATGTCCAAGCATTAATGAAAATCAGAAACAGAACATTTTGATAAGTATGGTGGATAATCCCCATAATTCTTCACGATTGGTTGCATTAAACAATGACACTAGTCAGAGCACAGTGCTACGTATCTTGAGGAAGGAAAAATATCATCCCTACAAAATTTAACTTGTGCAGGAACTCAATGAAGATGATCCCGATCGCCGCTTACACTTTTGCGAAATTCTAATGGATTTATGTCAAGGAAATAGAAATTTACACCGGCAAATAATTTTTTCAGATGAGGCCACATTTTATCTGAATGGTACCGTCAAACTTGCAGATATTGGAGTCGGGAAAATCCTCATGGGATGGCAGAGGCACATACCCAACACCCTCAGAAATTAAATGTGTGGGCTGGAATAGTTGACGACAGAATAGTAGGGCCTTTCTTCTTTGAAGGAACCCTTACAGGACAAAGAGTTTCTAGAAAATGACCTTGTTCCAGCCCTTGCAGTAATTTTTCCTAACGATAATAACCCTGACATTCCTAACGATACCATATGGTTTCAGCAAGACGGTGCACCTCCGCACTATGCGCGCCCTGTACGAAATTTTTTGGACAACTGTTTTCTTGGGAGGTGGATCGGCAGACGCGGACCGATAGAATGACCTGCAAAATCGCCAGATCTTACACCTCTTGACTATTTTTTATGGGGATACTTGAAGTCAGAAGTGTACATTAATAAACCACGTAATTTAGAAGAACTGCATTCGGGATGAAATACGCAGAGTTACCCAAGAAATCATTCATAATGTGCAAGAAGAATTTCTTCACAGACTTGCGCATTGTCAAGAAGTTGGTGGATGGCAATTCGAACATTTAATTTAAGTATAAAATTTAATCAACTGTATTTTATTTTACATACCTCAGAATTGTTAGTTTTTTATGGATAAAATTTACGTTTTCTAACATTCAATAATCATTTACTCGAAAACTTTCCTATGTAAGAGGGCAAAATTTTAGTACTGTCTGATAGAGAATTAAACGATCTTTCAGAATCAAGGAAAAAATATGGTGTTGCCATTTAAAAAAAAATCGATGACGTCACTACTCGAAAACAAATGACATTTGAAAATCGCATTTTATGCTAAAATATGTATTTTTTAAATTAAAAATCGATCTGTTCGAGGATTTTTCCCAAAAAATAATTGTTTCGTTTTTATTGAATTTATTCCATACTTTTGGCGCATACTGTATATTATTATGAAGGAAAAAATAATGCAATTGAATGGCATAAAAATATACAGGGTGTTCCGTTTAAAAAATGTATATTTGCATCATATTTTAAAAGAGGCACCCTATACCGAAATTACAAGTACGCCACTGAACTCTAAAAAACTGTATGAGAAGCAATTTTCGTCATTCTCATATCTTAACTATTCTCTTAAATACGAAGAATCCCTTAAATATATATATTTTTAAAGAGGTCTATGAAAGATCCATTTATAATAAATACTTTGAATAGTTCATATAGTTCTATGTTCAATATTTTGGTTATGTTATAAGTTATTGTCGTCTAAGAAATAATAAATCGTTTAATTTGAGTAATCTAAATACTCTAATACGGTTTTCCACAGAACTCGGTTTTGACGCCAATGTATTTTAATAAATTTATAAATGCTTTGTGAATTGTATTATAATTTCTGTACCCGAATGAATTACGAACTTACATAGTTAACCCCAAAGTATTGCAAATAACTTGCAAAACCTTCCTTCAACCACAAATCATTCCACCATTTAGGGGTTACCAAGTTGCCGAACCATTGGTGGGCAATTTCATGGGACAAGACATTAGCGATGGTTCTCATATCTTCAGTAGTCGAACTTCTAGGATCAAAAAGCAAGCTGCTCTCCCTAAAATACACATTGAAAATTTGTATTAACCTAACCGTTCCGTTTTGGTGTTATACTAACCTGAAAGTTATCAAACCCCAGTTCTCCATCGCGCTGAATCCAAACTCCGGCACAGCAACAATGTCCATCTTAGGTAGAGGATAAGGAATTCCAAAATATGTCTCGAAGTAGTCAAGGATCTGTGGCGCAATTTCAGCAGCGTATCTAGCATACGGCAAGAATTCCTCTCGTGACCAAATTTTAATTATTCCGTTGTTGTTGATCGAAAGTGGCTTCAGGTTGCCCACAAGGAAAGCAACTAGGTATGTCGACATTTTTGGCGTTTCAGGATAGTGATCCCAGTGGTAGGTTTCATTTTGTTCGACTCTAAAATAGTTGGAAATTAAGTATATTTCATTACATGGCAAAGTCTTATACAGATTCGGAAAGTTCCTGTCTTGTCTACATAAACTCTTGTGTCAAAGCAGTTACAGAAAATAATATTTACCAGATTTTGGTAATAGTGTCACCTAATACCACCATCATCACCATTCAAAAATGTTCTAATAAAAATAGGTTGATCCACTTCGCACTTAATATTTTTATTCTGTCGATGCACTTTACCTGTATATTACGTAAATACGAATCGCATACTTGTCAACGATTCGTTGCTTCAGTTTTATACGCAGTATCCTGCAGTAAGGGTGGAAGATTTCATTTGATCTAGTAGAGATTTCAGATGCTCCCACTACAAATGGCCAGTATTATTTGGAATTTGGTTAGAAACAACTCTAATTAATGTAGGTACTTGTGCAACGACTGAGACTGAGAAAAAAGATTTTTCAAACTGTTATTTTACAACAGAAAGTACTGAACAAAAATTTCCTATACAGAAAGTGTGATATACATTTTATTTAAGCAAACAAAATAAAAATTAAATTAGAAATATTTTATGACGAACCCTCTTACATTAATAATTGTTGCTGTGGCAATTAAAAATAATATTTGGTTCTGATTGTTTATGTATAAACTATATATGACACACGTTGCTTGACATCAATCTACAGTAAATTTGAATTCATCAGATGAAGAACTTCCTGAAGAAATTTTAGCAGCAGCTAATAAAGCAAATTTCAATTTGTTACCCTTGAAGTAAAAATAAAGATATGATAAGCAATACTCAATTTATTGATTGGTGTAATACAAAAAAGTAAGATCAACAGCATATTTTTTTTTAAATGTGCAAATCCTGAAAGCAAACACGTCATATGGTCCAGATATTCAATGATAAGTGATATTTGTATTTTGGATATTGGAAAATTTCATAAAATAACTGCCTTATAAAAAGAATGTTGGGATTCGTTCGAAAAAAGCAAACAGTTTTAGTCAAGAAGACGTAAAAAATATATGAGTGAAGCATCCGGTGAAACTTACCTGATAATTAAGTTGGTAACGATTTTTGGATTGGCTGTTTTAGATGGTCCTAGGCCACTTTTATTGCAGATTGTGGAGAAGATATCATAGATATTAAACGTGAAGAAAGAAAGAAATGTCCAAGAAAATTCTTCATTTCAACGCTCCATCATCTTCAAACTGCAATTTACAGCCATTAATGTCTTGCTCAGATGCATCACCAGTTATCAACAATCACGAATTGACGCCTGTTTCTGAAGAAACTTCTTCCCAATATTTTTCCCCGTATTAAATATTCTTCCAAGAAGCAGCTAACTTCAACCCACATGCCGACATCCGGAAAAACTTACATAACGCGTTCAACTGTATATTTACAGTTAATATCACTAATAATACTTCTCTTATTCCAGTATATTTGTATTCACTTTTGTTATGTTATTTTTGTTTCCGTTTGTATTAATATAGATTTAAGAACATTAAACTTTCCTTTTATTTTCATAAACTTGTTCCTCACTCATGCGGAAAGTGTCTTTCCCGCACTTGACTACTTGTCCGAATTCCGCTTTGCGTTGTTCAGGCAACAGCAATCGCATGCGGGAAAGTGTCACTTTCCGCACTTGTTAAGAAAATAACTATTTCCAACATATGTTCAGTCGGCGAAAAATAGCATGTACCTATATTTCTAACTTGCCACTTTTGCATAATTGTTGCTTTCGGCTGTGTCTCATGCGCAAGCGACAAGGGTGAACTTCACATAAACAAAGGGAAGACATGAACTTTCCGATACTGAATATAACCATTTCAATTCAATACTTACGATAAAGCAGAGGTATTTAGGGGCATATTGGACAAAGTGGTCATGTTGGATGGTCTTGCTAGACTGATAGTAAAATTTGCTTTAAAGGAAGGTTCATCGAAGCATGGGAATGCCCTTCTTGCGTCTGTAGGCGAAAATTGTGTGCTTGCTGCATATCTGAAATTATTTCATTTATTATTATTGTTCTTTAATGTTTAGTTGATAATGTAATTTATGTTTAGTGAATGCAGGCAACCAATTATATACGGAAAGCGTTTAAACAGTTGCCTGCTTCGAGATAGGGCAAACATTTTTGTTTGAAACTTGCCTTTCATTGCCTAATCTATCGTTATACTGACTCCTGTAGAAACCCTGAAGATGCCTGTTCAATTCACCATTGAATGTCATGTCAAGTTGATACTCCTCGCCTGTTTTCAAATGTTCATTCAAATGAATCCTGTATTTTTGTCCCTGTATGTAATCTTGATCATTAATCTCGATTGGTTTAGAGTCCAATTTTTTAGATTTTACAACGACGGAATGCTTGTTTATGGTTATATTGTTAACATGAAATATTATTATGTTAGTGTCTTCTATAGGCTTCAGGGTAATAGTTTCCGCGCCTGAAGTCGTTGAATTCTGAAAGTTTGGTTGTATCTTTATCCTGCAAAAAAAAACAACGTTAAAAAAACATACACAAATATATCTTCTAATTATTAATTTACAAGCAAGAACAATGAATACAAGACAATAATATTCCTAACATAAGTAACAAGTGTTTAGAGTCTCCGATTTATTATTCAATTTCAAGTTTCACGTACGATGTACGAATAGCAGGTATATGTATAACTTTGTATATATATCTTGTGCATAAACAGTGCATTTTATAGTCCAATCCAGACATAAATAAATGGGATATTTGTTTAAAGTTATTCAGTCAGAATGCTGGAAAAGTGAATGTTTAACGAACACATAAAGGAGTGGGAAAGAATTTTAAACTGCACTAACAGAGACGTGTTGGTTTGAAATAATGACGGACAGTACCAGTATATTAAAACAGATATGTACAAATTTTTATGTCATTATTGTTTTTTTACTATATTACAAGATTATATTAGGCATTTAATCTACGACGGTGTCATTAAGACGCATTTAGCATCCTCATTTGGATGCCATTATGGTCTTCATAATAACTCTCAGTGCCATTATGAATTTATAATAACACGTAAATTTTAAAGTAAAAAATAAACAAAAACGAAGTGATCACTTTTACTTGTTATTATTAAATATAAAAAATTCAACAACATTTATTTATTGTAAACATTAATTGCAACATCTGAACAATTTGTTAAATTAATTCCAGCAGATGATAAGTGGCTGTATTTTTAGAAAATAAGTATAAGCATAAGTATAAGTATTTCTCGAATGCTTGAACTTGTTGGAGGACCATTAATATCTGAAACGTTGCCCAAAATATTAGAGACCACTTCCTTCTTACTTTCTTTGGAATCTTCTATATAGCTTTCTGCCACTGTGTTAGAGCACCAACCACCATGCTTCTTAATAGCTAATAAATCGACTCCTGAATCTGCAAGCAATGCGCAGATCTACGAAAATATTGTCTAGTATATTGCTGAGGATTTGGAAGACCCAGGGAACAATGCTACATTACATGGCATTTTCCCAAAAGTATTGAAGCCAACTAGCTGCTTGATGCACTTTTCCTACACTCACAATGTGGCAAACAGTAATCAACTATTGACAAAAAACAACTATTGATAGTTGGTGGGCATTCCAATTTTCAAGCCAACTGGGGCTATTTTGTTTGAACACGATAATTTAATCAGACATCTATCAAGACAGATACCCTTATCATATAGTTAAAGGACTTTTGAAATAACAAGTATTAAAAGTAGATTACAAAAAAAAATGAACGCTCTATATCTCGGAAACGAAGCGTTTCCGGACACATGCTAATGGGAACTTTTTTCTTATTTTTATCTAAAGAACCTGTCCCTGAAATTTTTCGCAATATTAAAGAATCACCCTGTATATTGAGCGTTTTATTTTGAACTTTTTACAGGATGCAACGATCATGGGAGTCACAGGTGCTTGTCGATGCAATAAATTAACCTTTTTGAATATAACCCATGCCCAAGACAAAAGCAGATACCTATACGTACTCATTCTGAATACGAAACCAAATATTTCAAGTAGTTTCACGATTATGGAATAAGCTTTTTCAGTCAATGTTGTAGAAATGTGTCGAAAATACATCAATCTATGACCTATAAATTTAGGTGGAAGATTCTTCTTGCGATATGTGGCTGGAAAATGTACTACACAACATGTAGACATCAGCATAATTTCAAAAACGTTTTCAAAAGTGGCTGCATTTCTTGGGCTCCCTGATCCAGAAAGTTTTAACAGACATGGAATGAGGCGTTCTTCGGCAATTATTTTTCAATTTAAAGTATTATGGCACTTTTAACTGTTACTCAAAGAATTGAAATTTTAATTGTTATCGGATGCGGGAATATGACTAGAACTCAGCAAGAAGTTTGCGATTTATTTAATGAAAAATATCCAGATCGCCCTATCAGCCAATCAACAGTCAGTAAGGTAGAGTCTAAATTTAGAGAAACTGGCAATGTTGTAATAATTCCAAAACCTGGACGTCCAAGCATTAATGAAAATCAGAAACAGAACATTTTGATAAGTATGGTGGATAATCCTCATAATTCTTCACGATTGGTTGCATTAAACAATGACACTAGTCTGAGCACAGTGCTACGTATCTTGAGGATGGAAAAATATCATCCCTACAAAATTCAACTTGTGCAGGAACTCAATGAAGACGATCCCGATCGCCGCTTACACTTTTGCGAAATTCTAATGGATTTATGTCAAGGAAATAGAAATTTACACCGGCAAATACTTTTTTCAGATGAGGCCACATTTTGCCTGAATCGTACAGTAAACCGTCAAACTTGCAGATATTGAAGTCGGGAAAATCCTCATTGGATGGCAGAGGCACATACCCAACACCCTCAGAAATTAAATGTGTGGGCTGGAATAGTTGACGACAGAATAGTAGGGCCTTTCTTCTTTGAAGGAACCCTTACAGGACAAAGATATTTAGAGTTTCTAGAAAATGACCTTGTTCCAGCCCTTGCAGTAATTTTTCCTAACGATAATGACCCTGACATTCCTGACGATACCATATGGTTTCAGCAAGACGGTGCACCTCCGCACTATGCGCGCCCTGTACGAGATTTTTTGGACAACTGTTTTCCTGGGAGGTGGATCGACAGACGCGGACCGATAGAATGGCCTGCAAGATCGCCAGATCTTACACCTCTTGACTATTTTTTATGGGTATACTTGAAGTCGAAAGTGTACATTAATAAACCACGTAATTTAGAAGAACTTCAAAATCGCATTCGGGACGCAATACGCAGAGTTACCCCAGAAATCATTCATAATGTGCAAGAAGAATTTCTTCACATACTTGCGCATTGTCAAGAAGTTGGTGGATGGCAATTCGAAGATTTAATTTAAGTATAAAATTTAATCAATTGTATTTTATTTTACATACCTCAGAATTTTTACTTTTTTATGGATAAAATTTACGTTTTCTAACATTCAATCGTCATTTACTCGAAAACTTTCCTATGTAAGAGGGCAAAATTTTAGTACTGTCTGATAGAGAATTAAACGGTCTTTCAGAATCAAGGAAAAAAATATGGTGTTGCCATTTAAAAAAAAATCGATGACGTCATTACTCGAAAACAAATGACATTTGAAAATCGCATTTTACGCTAAAATATGTATTTTTAAATTAAAAATCGACCTGTTCGAGGATTTTTCCCAAAAAATAATTGTTTCGATTTTATTCAATTTATTCCATACTTTTTGCGCATACTGTATAATAGTTGCTGTTGCTATTTTTCTTTGCATCATGTTTGCATATTTCTTTTGCCCAACTATTTATAATATAGTTTCCAGTCAATAGAATATACATTTTTCTCCCGTCAGTTAAGTTATTGGGGCAGTGACCGATACAGTCGAGCGGATCACGATTGACCCATCAAATTTGCTTGATGAATCCCTAAAAATTAAATTGAGTTGCCTAAAGACCCGCAACCAATTGAAGTTTATTAATAAGTGTACTAAATATAAGTTCTATGAACCGTCGGAAGTAAACAAACGGTTTGCGTGTTTGATTTAAGCGATCAATTATTCGTCGAGTGAGAAAGGCACATTGATGCTGAAAAATAAATGCTCTTAGTTTTCATATGTAGGAGTGCCAATGGAAACTTTGGTGAAATAAATGTTTTCAGTGTTTGATAATGAGGTTTTGTAAGTTGAAAGCATTCAAAAACTTCCCGTGAGACTTTTGATTCTTGTAAGTCCATCACAATATATTGATGAATTACCTATTATAAGTAGGTACATCGATCAACGACCATAGGTCCTTTGTTACTCAATGAATACGTTAATGATGTCTGTAAATCTTCCAGATTATCACACAACGTCAAAATGTTGCGCAAAAAATTGCTATTTTTTGCTAAAAGGCATTATTTTTAACTATAAATAAACGTTTATGAAACATTGAAACATAGAAACTATACAGTTAATAAACGTTTATGGAAAACACATAATTTAACTAAACATAATAATAATTTAGTAAAGGCATGTTCTTCTAACTAATTTTTCCGTTACTCACGGAAGCTGATTAATGACGTTAAAACTGCTTTTATTATCGTTTTATTAATCACACAATAGATACAATTACCGTATACCAATCAAACCAACAACAAAAAAGGTTGATGGATTTTTCAAACTTAATAAATTGCAGAGATGGAATTCATCTTAGATTCGTCACATGTTCTTTATTTTTTTTACATACATATTTAAGTAGTTAAAAAAATAAAAACAGAATTGAAATATATGTTTAGTTTTTGTTTATTTTTAAATTTTCATCCTGCTAAACAACAAGGCAATTTATTAACAACAACCTTACTGTGGGAAAAGGGAAATCGCACTAGTTTGTTTCATGGGTCATAAGTGCATTTATAAGTATCTAGATATAATCTTCTTGATGTTTGACACTACATTTTTAGACGCTTGACATTTCAAATTTCGGTGAGTGAAAGAAAAACAAAGAAAAATAAAGGTTATATATATGACATATTATTAAACATTTTGCTGCTACTTGGTGGTTGCGCGTTTGTTTATTATTATAATTTTCCTTCGTCTTTTAATCTGTTTTTGTAATTGTGACAGGATCAGGACTAAATATTTTATATGTATTTGTTTTGAAACGTTTAATCTTTTAAAAGTTGAATTGTGTTTATTGACAAAACTTTTATTTTGTTTAATTAATTTATTTTTAAAAAACATTTTTGTACTTTTATATTGTAGAGCCCTGAAGATGGTGTAAAAATAACACCGAAATGTTGGCAAGGAAATAAATATGTTCTTTTATTTTTGGTCTTTATCCCACTAAAAAAACTAATGAAATCATTATTCATTGGTTTCAAAGAATCAGGAATGAATTAAGAAAACAAAAATTCTCGGGTATTAGCAACTGAATCTGAATTTCCTGTGCGAAAGCTAAACGCTAGCCACTATACTAGTTACGGTAATATTAACATTAGTAAGTAGAAGTTTACTAATTAAAATTTCATTTCCTTTTTTAGATTTATCAAGTGAATGACAAATGTCAAATCTGAAAATAAGGTGTTTTGACAGTTTTGAATTGTATGTTTGTGTCATGTTCGTCTTATGTCAAAATATTGTATACTTTATTCAACAAAAAGTTTGTTAAAATATTGTTAATAGTCGTGGATAAAATATAGTATTCTACTTGTATATAATGACTGTAATTCACTCAGGTGATTTACGACACTCGCCTATGGTTACAGCCATCACCGCTCATTGAATAATATACTATTGTTTTTTCTAGTTTTGGCTTATTATGTCATCAATTTAAAATAAATTTAACTAATTATGAATTTAAACTCATTGACTAAAGTGGATATATTTCAAGCTGTAACATCTGCTTTTTTCATAATTTTTCGCTCTCCAGTTTTTTGCAATCCCGTTCAAACTTAGAGACATGCTATTATCCAACGATTCTTATCTATTTTCGATATCTGACCCATCAGGCTGTTCATCAGGCAAAAATGTGGGTGTAATCCATTGGCAAGCTCTGCCTTATTTATCCGAACTAATCTAATTTTGAGTCATCCTTCCAATCGTCTATTAGTCTTCTATTAGACACGAACGGCACAATTCATGACATTTTCGTGGGAGATGTCAACGTTTGCACGGCGCTCTTGACCTTTGGCGACCACACCTGACCTAATTCTCGACGAATGAATAGACTCCGTGGATCACGCACACCAAGTGTTAGACGGCTTAAAAAAATAAATGCCAGTATTGCCAACTATCGAGGGAAAATTAGATCATAAAATACAGTCATTTAGTAAGATATAAAAGTTAGTCCTCATAAGTGTGAAATTTGCGAATTTTTATGCGAATTTATGAGGTAATCTCCATATAAATTTGAACCTTCTTTAATGTTACGCTCTGTATAATATAATGTGCTGCTGTAAGTAAGACAAATATGGAACAAGAACTCTTAAATAAATGACTAAGTACGAAATTAATTACTCAAAGAAGTTTTAAATAAGCACTAACATAAAAGAAAAACGAAAGTACAGTTAAATTGGTTTTCCATTTATTTTTGTATGAGTGAAAATTACTACATAATTTGCCCTTGACCTTCCCTTATATCGTTTGATCAAAATCAGATATAAGCAATATACTGAATGTCAATGAAATTATTAGACAATCATAGAATATACCAAATTGCTTCATTTGGGCGCTTGAAGGTTTTCAAAGATTTGCCCAAAAAATTGTTTTTCTTCAACCATCACAAAACTATGACAGTTTTTGACTGTCAGGAGATATTTTCCTTAATGAGAAAAAATGGCATTTTAGCCACAGAAGTATTTACTTTTAATCGTAGGAGCTAAGTTGACACTTTTATTCCTTACATTCTTGGAGCAATTCTCAAAGCAGTGTTGGACTCATTAATAGTTATATTATTTTCAGATGTAAAATCAGCAATGACAACGGTGCTTGTTTTATCATTACCACTATTAACTTTCAGTATTCTTCTCGCAATATTTTCTTTATTCAAAAGCGAGTTTTCAATGTAGTCTTCCGTCACAGTGCTCGATCTACATCCTCCGTGTCTTTTAAGACAAATGAGGTCACCACCGCCGTTAACTAAAAGGGTGGCATACGTTCGCCGTAATGCGTGACCACTGTATTATTTCTAGTTGTCCAGCTTCAAAAATTTTGTCACTTCTTACGAGACGGTACTGATTTTACCGACCACCATTCGATGATAGTTTCCACTAACACATTTGAGTAATAATGACGTTCTACCAATCCGGGTGGACGTATAGCAACATATTTTCGATAACTTCTTGTTCTTTTATTTTTAAAGCGAATACCTTCACCATTAAATATAAATTATTAGGTGCACTATTCAAAAAGGAATCAACTTGCTTCTTTGTAAATACTCCTATTTTTTTCGGTACATATCCTTCATTTTGTCTCTTGAGAAAAGCACGTAATTTGAATATTTGCTTATATCAATCTCCTTCTTTATATCCAACGTTGACCGCAACATTGAATATTAATGGCCAAAGCGTTGACGGTTTCATTTTATTTGCTAAGTTTGAGAGGTACACCATCAATACATCTTCTTACAACTTAATGTTTTTTCACTAATCCATAAAACGTTGGTAGTCACATTTATAAATTTGTCGAGATTTCTTTGGGACAAGATTCAAACAAACCTCTTTCGCACACTCCACTATCTCCTCAGGTACACTTTTCAGAAAATTGAACCACAATCAATCACAAAAGAACTCAATTTAATGTTTGACAAAGTATCCATGATTTCATTGATATATTCTACTTACCTACTTTATTATCCAAATTTGGTTTGAGTATTTTAAGTCAAAGAAATAATTATTTACTTAACTGAATGTACAGAGAAACTACAATTAGAAAAAGTGAAAACAAGCCTCTCTCCTATGCGTTCAGTACTTCAGTCCAGTTACCATGTTCGCGTAAGAAGGGCGTTTCGTGTTTGGCGTGTTCTTATGTCGCCAGTGTAGCTTAAAAATGTAATTCAAATTAGATGAAACTAATTTCACAAATTTTTAGTTATTAATAGTGAAGCCTGGATGGAAAGAGGAATGAGGGATCTCATTCTGATGCACTTGAGAAAGTAAAAAAACATGAAAATGGTAAAACTCATATTCATAATCACATGCGATTTTCATTATTTGAGACTATCAACGTGCAAACTCAACTTGATTCCGCTTTCAAAAACATAAGGAAGTGGTGATAAAGAAATAGGTATGTTTTATCCAAACCCATTTACTTACTGTATTTTGTATTTTCTTCGATTTTCTGTATTTATTAGGTCTTACAAATACGTGGTTAAAATTAATGACATTATGACTGAATCACCCTGTATATTAGTGGAACATGTTTCGAAAAGTCGGCAACACTTCTTGTTACCAAAAATAAAACTGGTAAGTTTTCAGACTGGGAAAGTTGATATTTCAATCTGATTAGTCACATACCGCTGATATTTAAAAGCGTGATCCACACCCGTTGATTCTGCCAACTAGATTTTACGATGTAAGCTGTACCCAGCTATGCGGAATCGGTGTTCGATAGTAGATTTATTGACTTGGACGTATCTAGGCTGGTTGCAGGAATTAGAAATAGTTATTTGGATTAAATTACGGGCTATTAAAATTGCGATTCAATATAAATTCAGCCTATTTTCAAATTAAATGGTTGACGTTTGAAAACAACGGGCAAACGATGAGTGTTTTTGATAACAAATCTGTTGAATTGATTCAATACTGCAGATCCGGTTTTGCAGAACAAAAAATATTTTAAATATTTCATAAATGTAAATAAATAAAAATACACAGAGAAAACTCAATACTTCCGTATTAATTTGGTAAAGCTAAAACCAGAAAGATGTACAGAGTGAGATCACGCATAAAGGATAGATTCGGCTTACTTTGTTATTTTAAGAGAAAAAAAATGAAACGTGTATTCATTGACTAATTTTTCACAAGGATTTCAATTTTCTTATCAAAAAAACAATCGAGCATCGCACTACGGAGATAATGACACCAACTTGGTTTTCTCTTATAAAACAACTTATATATTTTTTTACTGTTTTAGAAAGGTATTTTAAGCTAACATAAAAGGTGAACATTTTTCAAGTAGGTATTGTCATATTTAATTCATTGCCAGGATGTCACTTTTTGTCATTGTCGATATTTAACTTCAAATAATTTTAATTTTTATAATAATTTTTATAGTTAGATATTTCATTCAACTTAAAGGAGACCACCTGAAGAAGCAATCCTAAAAATGCAGAAATAGGTCAGATCTCATCTATTGTGGTTGAATTTGTTGTGTTCCCACTGCCAAAAAGTGAAGTTAGATATTTATAGAGTGTTTCATTAGAAGGTTAGTAAATTAGTTTATTTTCTTTAGATAATTATTGAATAGAGCTTTGTCTGTGGAATTGTTCATTAGTATACCTAGATGTTTGGTATCAGAGAACATACATATGACTTTATTGATAGGAATTGTAGGAGATTTGATTTATATTAGCTTAAAATACCTTTCTAAAACAGTAAAAAAATGTTACAAAAGCTAATAATAAGGAATCTATGGGTAGATATTGTGGATGTAATTCAACGCAGGTTGGGGCTTTTGTCCACTGAGTAGTTAGTTTCACACAATATTATTAATATCTAAAAATATATAAAAACTTATACATTATTATATATTTGGATTCTCCACTTTCTCCCAATTGTATTAATTTAAACGTACAAAGGATTATCTTTTACTGTTCGTGAAATATTGATGATTAAGTAATTCTATAATTAAAATTTTATTTTTGTATTATAAAGAATGCAAAACAATATTCAAGTTTAATTTAAAGAATATCTAGTTTATAAAAATTGTTCAAACTCATGTCCTTGGTTTTCTATACAAAATTTATATCGTTCTTCCAAATTATTTAAAGAAATATGAATCAATTTTGAGTGTTGGTTTATTTAATATATAGCTTCTTGTATTCTATGTTAAATTTATAAAATAGTGGTTAGTCTATTTTTATAAACACTATTCTTTAAATATCCCCACAAAAATGTATCAGGTAGTGCCAAGTCTGGACTATTCGACAGCCATTGTATGGTGCAGCCAGAAAAATTTGAACGGTTAATGTTGTTTAGATCTTTTGAGTCACGAAATAAATGATTTTATTATTCAATTTGATAGGTCGGCAGAATGATATATGGCAGCAAGATGAAGCTCCACCACTTAATGTAAAATAAGTTATGCAATATTTGAATAACAGTTCTATGGAGTTCTCATTTTCTGCGTTTTTCAAGTTGACTTATTTAATAAATTATCTAATTTTGAACTAATTACATCTCTTCTTCAATTTGTTTTATTCTTATCTATCTAAATAAAAAATGTCTCAGTAAAATCAGAAGTGCCGCAAGGTTCAGTCCTTGGGCCTCTGCTTTTTATATTAATCATTATTGACAAAATCGAAATAATGTTCTATTATATGCTGATGATTTCAAAATATTTATATCTGACCTCTGAAGCTGATTGTATTCACTTACAAGAAGATATTTTTAAAATTAGCGTATGGTGTAAAATTAATTAGCTCTCTCTGAACACATTTAAATATAATACCGTTACTTTATGAGAAAAATTAATCATTTTAGTATTTATATACGAGTTAGATTCTGAGATGCTTTCCATGATGTATTGAATTGAAGGACTTGAGCATTATTTTTTATTCTACACGGTCTTCTCTTCCTCATATAAATTATGTTGTAGCTAACTCCAATAAGGATCTAGGCTTACATACGAGCAACTGAAAACAACTTAAAAACATTTCAACTTTAAAAGTACTTTTATGTACAGTTGTCATGTCAAAGTTGGAGTACGCATTCACTGTTCTTTCGCATAAGTTTGATGGACTTATTATTTATTATATAGATTTGACCTTATGACGGACCTGCTTTCCTGTAGTTACTTTATACACACTTTTAATATACAAAATTGACTGCCCTAATATACTTCATTTTATACAATTTAACATGGTTTCAAATTCTCTCAAAATTATTGTTTAAGTTACCTATTAATATTTAATATACAGGGTGTTAAAAAAGAGTGTAAAATATAAAACAGGTCCGGCCCTTCCTACCCATCTATGTGGCACGTTTTTCATTAAACATTTGGATGGGTATTGTAGGTGACAGGTTTCTAGGTCCTGTTGTTTTACCAAACCGATTAACAGGCGCTGGTTACCTCAACTTTCTGCAGAACACACTGTATGAGTTTCTGTTGTTTTACCAAACCGATTAACAGGCGCTGGTTACCTCAACTTTCTGCAGAACACACTGTATGAGTTTTTGGAAGACATTCTTTTGAATCAGTGGCAACAAATGTGGTTCCAGCATGATGGTGCTCCAGCTCATTTTTCCATGGCCGTTAGAGAGCATTTACACCAAATTTTTCCAAATAGATGGGTAGGAAGGGCCGGACCTGTTTTATGACCTCCAAGATCGCCTGATCTGAACTCTCTAGATTTCTTTGTTTGGGGATATTTGAAGAGATTAGTGTATGGTACTCCTGTAAATAGTCTGGAAGAGCTGCAGCTACGGATTAATCAAAAGTGTCAAGAAATCCAAACCAAGGAGGGTGTTTTCGAAAAAGTTCGAATATCGTTGAGACAAAGATCGTGCCTGCTTGGAAATGGACGGAGTGCACTTTGACCATCTTCTGTAACATTGTTTTTTGTTTTTAAAAGCTTCCTTTGTCGGTTTATTGCTAATAAAATAAAATGTTTGAAAAACGAATAGTGGTCCATATCTCTGCAACCGTTACTTTGCGGACCCATATTTATTAAGACTTTTCTGTTCATTTTAGTTCCTGAAATATTTTGCACTTTTTTTAACACCCTGTATTAAGTATACTTTTAGCTGTATGTAAATATTATTGCCTGTAGTAATTTGTTTATTATTGTAGTATTGTCATGGACACCAGCAAGATTATTGTCAGGGAGGTGAATTTGCATTTACACTGATAAAAATGGGTGGAAATTTCTATTTACTTTTACCCAATTTATTTTTAAATTTTACAGAATTTATCATGTGGGGTGCAATTTACTATATTTTCATAATGACTTTAATTTTATAAATAGCTACACTACTGAAATAATTGTAACATTTCAACCCCGTGTCATACCATAATATTTATTTATAACGTAGCACTTGATTGTGTATTAAACGTAGGTGAATATGTATTACAATGTTGACTTGTAACTTATGTTTTATTACTTTTGAAGCTCTTAATATGTGTGTGATAGGGACAAGCACCGTAGATCCTCATTTCCATTTCCTCATCGCGTGTATTAAGAGCACGTGTTCCACAATTGATTCTCGCATTTGTCTCGTGCGGTTTGTCAGTGAAATTAAATTGGCAGTTAAGTAACAAAGGAACATGTGTATTAGGACACATCGGCGTTCTAATTTCATATTAACGAACAGAAGGCGTTCCAGTTGGATTGAGCGTCGATTTTCCGCACAGTTAGACATAGAATACAGCTTTACGACTACTCTCTGATAGTCTTTGGCGGATGGAGTCGAGTATTGTATGGTCGTAAAGGAAACCGTTTGAAGATGTTTTTATCTAAATCTGCCTGGTGAAGACCAACACCGAAAAATAATATAATATGCAATTAAAGAATAAATAATAACGGCACAAGTTATAATTAAGTCTTGGTGAAACTCCAAATCCCCGAATGGTTTTCTCATCGTATCTTTTTTGGTAAAAAATGCAAAAAAGCAGAAAACTTTCTAAGCGATCTAAGTTTTCAAATAGATTTTTTGAGTTGCAAATGGTCAGTTCCATAGAAAACAAAGAAGATACCATTAAGAATTACAATTTTCTACCCTTCTAGAGGGTTCTAGATGATTAAAATTATCAGCGTAGGAAAGCTTTTGATAAGATAGAATATGAACCCAAATTGCATTCTTTTATGTGTCACAATGAAAATAAGATAAAAACAAACAAACCTATCTCATACAGTGGGTATAACTTTGACAGCCACCTTTTTGAAATTATATGTGTACAGTGTGTCTTAAACTCGATGACCCAGGGCTGCTATTGGCTAATAAAAAACGCGAATAATAGTTTCAAATAAGACCCTTAGGCTTATCCTTTCGTTTTAAGGTTCCAAGCAGAAACGTGAAAATGAGCTTATTTTAAATATCTCGATCAAAATCAAATTAGCCATGACTTAAATCAGTGTCCATGGATGAAAACTTAATTCGTTTTACTATAACAGCACTTTTCGGTGATGATGCCATTTATTAGTTTAATGGAACAGTACAGATTTTTCATTTTAGAACAGTCTTTATTCGTATTCCAAGGTAATAAGAAAGGTTTTGTGAGTGGTTGTTGCAACAAAATGCTGAAAATCCTCAATTCACTGCTGATTACTGCTAGTTACAGATGAAGCTTTATTTATTCGAACTGGAATAAAAAAACATTCATAATACACACGTTTGGGAACTAGAAAATTCACAACCAATTGAACGTTACCACTTCCAACTTCGTTTTTCACTGAATGTTTAGGCAGGAATTGTTGATGAGTGCCTAATTGGATCGCTCATATTACCCAATCGTATGAATGGTTTACAATATCTTTCTTTGCAATGACCTGCTCGCCCTTCATGAAAATGTACCGCTCCTGTCCACCAACGCATGTGATTTTTATGTGAAGGGACACCTTCTCTCTTCCGGCTAGATATTCGAGATTGTCTCCATTAAGTACATGGACCACGGTGGATTGGACGGGTTGAACCGGTAATATGGTCTCCGCGGTCTGCCGAATTAATTCCTCTTGATTTTTTTTTTGTGAGACCATTTAAAAAATGAGGTGTATCGTACCAAAGTGGAAACCATCTAGGATTTGCGCGAGTGTATCGCAGCTGCCGTGAATAATTAGCGTTTACAAGAACAGCAATAAGGAGAAACATTGGCTTTAGTACGGCAAAATTGGATAGGGCGTGCCCAAATGCGTGTACAAATTATGAAGATTTTTTTCGTAAGATATGTGATATCACCAGTTTGCATTGTCACTCCATTATAGTAGACAGTAGTAGTTTTCACAATGCGTATATTATTTTTTTGCATTACTATATTTGTGCATGTATGTTGAATATTCCCATTCTGAATCATTCTGTACAGAAAATCCTGCATAACTGCACTTTCAAGTTGTTCACAATACTAAAGAAATACAGTGTGTATGATTAAAGAAAATTCAAGTGATTTAAGGTTAATGTCATGGCAGAATTTTAATAGTAATCTCACATTAAAAAAAAATAAATTTTCTGGGTATATATAAACATAACAATTACATAAAAAGACGGGAATTTGAAAAATCCAAAATTTGCGAACACGCTTGGGAAAACGGTCATTTGATCCAATAGGGTTCAGCAAAAATTTTAGAGAAGGAAGATAACGCAACAAAAAGAAAATTAAAAGAGACCGCGATTATTTTGTTAAACGGATATAAGTGTGTGCCAAACTGTTCAGTAAACATCGATCATTGTTGGCTACATCTGTATCAAGAAGAAGTAAGAAAAGCTTCATTCAAGATTAGTGCGGTTGCATTGGTACTGCAGAAAAGTTATTAAAAAGGGCGCCATATTCTTAAAATAGTGTTTTCTACAAAATATAAATAATTTTAGACATTTAATAACTGAATAATCTAGGGTTTAGCAAATAATAGGAATGTTAATTCATCCCACCTGCAAATATTCAAAGATATTGAAGTAAAACGGCGAAAAATATGGGTGACTTTTGTAACGTTCAGATGAACTTAACAGTAACGCCTTTGTACTGCAGTTGTATGGCAGAAGCTAAAAGCATTTTAGCTTTTACCAATCCTTTTCCAACAATCATACAAGGACCAATCAGAAAACTGCTTTTTTGACAGTAAACTGAAGATTCACATTTTTGCAGGTTAAGTTTTTAAATTAGATTCTAATTTAGATATTTAGTTTAGAATTGATTTGTTTCTAAAAAAAATGGATGAAGAGGACTGTTTGGTTTAGAAACAGTTACTTTTGCTGCTCTTGTTCGCAGCGACGTCAATATGTATAAAAACTATACATGCAAAAAAAATGAAAATAAGAACTCGGAGATGGTGGGTGCGACCTATTAACCGCAGAAAGCACATGCAAGGTGATTTCTATAATTTATATAAAGAAATGCGAAATGAGAATGCCGATTATTTTTTCATTTTACCCGAATGAAAGTGGCAGTGTTTGATGACTTGCTGAAATTAGTGGGGCCTCATTTAACCCACAGTATACTAGTATACTGTGATTTAACCAAACATTCAAATAGACCATCTATTCCTGCAAATTGTAGGCTTATATTTTATCTAGGGTAGGCTTTTAATTACTATTCGGCAAATGATAAAAACCAACAATTTCCGTAGATAGGGACGTAGTTGATAAAACATAAACATAACCTCTCTGAAGGTCAAGAATCTTGAGTTTTTGCATGTCGCCAACTTACAGCGGAAAAATTCCCCAACTTCTTAAGTCTACAGTAATTTTATGTAAACAGAGTAAATAATATTTAACACCATACAATTACAATACAACAGTACAACTGCAGTGCCATTGCATTAACGTTTATCTGAACGTTACTTAACAATAAAATAAAAATCATTTAACATCTCTATGGAAGCAGATAAACAAATTTTAAACTGTCAAACTTGACATACGTTTAATATTTTTGCTACTATTTTGAGAACGAAAACAGAGAGTTTTTCGAAACGTCAATAATACGGAAGTGCGCGATAGTGATGTGATTTTTGTTATTTTTTACTTATCTACTTTTTTCAGTGTGACATTTTTTGGTTAGGCAAACTTAGCTTCAAAAATAACCCTTGACTGATCCGTTTGGCGCAAGGGCTTATTTAATTAATCTTTATTATTTTTACAGAAGTGTGGCAAAAACCCAATAAAACTAAAGAAAAATTCAAAAATGTTATCTTAATATTGCCCCCCTGCTCTATGCTCTAATATTAATGGCCCACCCTGTATAGACTCCACGTTTTTCCAGATCGATCAACAGTTTGAATTTGACATGTATTACCCAATATGTTTCTAAACACTTGGACAGTGGTGCTACATACATATATCATATTTCTCATTTCAATGTTCGAAAAATCATTAATGACGGGACATTTTAAATATAAAAATAACAATAAAAAACACTACTGCCTAATCTATGAATTGAGTGGCATTGACAGAAACAATATGGTATTGTAATGACAGCTATCTACTTATTATTTCCACGCGTACTACTTTGGAAAAAATAATTTTCTAATTTAATTCCCGCTGAATCTCAAAAAGTTAAACCGTCTGTTTCTCGAAAACGGTTGTTAATCGATTTGTAACAGGTATACCTTTTCTATTCAGAATTGAAGGTAGTTCAATAGTTTCTTATTAAAAAATTGAAAAGTGTAAAATACAAAAAGGTAGACATATTTTTACATCGACAGTACAGTACAACTAGCGCTCCCTAGTCGTGACCTCAACTCTGTTGAGCCACCTCAAAAAACATAAAACTACAAATTTTCAAAACAATCGGTCCATACCACAAGTCCATACATTGTTAAAATATAGCAAGAATTCGAAAACATTTTTTCAACTTTAACACCCTATGGAATGAAAAGGGGCAACAATTGAATAAGACATGTTGGGTTTGCCGTTAAGAATCTACCCTTAAGCTATGTACCATTATTAATGTCTCACCCTGTATATATACAGTATGCGCCAAAAGTATGGAATAAATTCAATAAATACGAAACAATTATTTTTTGGGAAAAATCCTCGAACAGGTCGATTTTTAATTTAAAAAATATATATTTTAGCGTAAAATGCGATTTTCAAACGTCATTTGTTTTCGAGTAATGACGTCATCGATTTTTTTTTAAATGGCAACACCATATTTTTTACCTTGATTCTGAAAGATCGTTTAATTCTCTATCAGACAGTACTAAAATTTTGCCCTCTTACATAGGAAAGTTTTCGAGTAAATGACGATTGAATGTTAGAAAACGTAAATCAATTAAAATAAAGCAAAAACGTTATCAAGTTTAGTTTTTCGAATTCCATAGTTCTTTTATGGATCACGTAGGTGAAAACCTTTGCAAAGTGTCATTGTCACACCGACTTTCTAATAAGTATTGTAAGCGACATAGAAATTATTATTCAATTTAAAGTATTATGGCACTTTTAACTGTTACTCAAAGAATTGAAATTTTAATTCTTATCGGATGCGGGAATATGACTAGAACTCAGCAGGAAGTTTGCGATTTATTTAATGAAAAATATTCAGATCGCCCTATCAGCCAATCAACAGTCAGTAAGGAAGAGTCTAAATTTAGAGAAACTGGCAATGTTGTAAATATTCCAAAACCTGGACGTCCAAGCATTAATGAAAATCAGAAACAGAACATTTTGATAAGTATGGTGGATAATCCTCATAATTCTTCACGATTGGTTGCATTAAACAATGACACTAATCAGAGCACAGTGCTACGTATCTTGAGGAAAGAAAAATATCATCTCTACAAAATTCAACTTGTGCAGGAACTCAATGAAGATGATCCCGATCGCCGCTTACACTTTTGCGAAATTCTAATGGATTTATGTCAAGGAAATAGAAATTTACACCGGCAAATACTTTTTTCAGATGAGGCCACATTTTGTCTGAATGGTACAGTAAACCGTCAAACTTACAGATATTAAAGTCGGGAAAATCCTCATTGGATGGCAGAGGCACATACCCAACACCCTCAGAAATTAAATGTGTGGGCTGGAATAGTTGACGACAGAATAGTAGGGACTTTCTTCTTTGAAGGAACTCTTACAGGACAAAGATATTTAGAGTTTCTAGAAAATGACCTTGTTCCAGCCCTTGCAGCAATTTTTCCTAACGATAATGACCCTGACATTCCTGATGATACTATATGGTTTCAGCAAAACGGTGCACCTCCGTACTATGCGCGCCCTGTACGAGATTTTTTGGACAACTGTTTTCCTGGGAGGTGGATCGGCAGACGCGGACCGATAGAATGGCCTGCAAGATAGCCAGATCTTACACCTCTTGAGTATTTTTTATGGCGATACTTGAAGTCAAAAGTGTACATTAATAAACCACGTAATTTAGAAGGACTTCAAAATCGCATTCGGGACGAAATACGCAGAGTTACCCCAGAAATCATTCATAATGTGCAAGAAGAATTTCTTCACAGACTTGCGCATTGTCAAGAAGTTGGTGGATGGCAATTCGAACATTTAATTTAACTTAAAATTTAATCAATTGTATTTTATTTTACATACCTCAGAATTGTAATTTTTTTTGGATAAAATTTACGTTTTCTAACATTCAATCGTCATTTACTCGAAAACTTTCCTATGTAAGAGGGCAAAATTTTAGTACTGCCTGATAGAGAATTAAACGATCTTTCAGAATCAAGGAAAAAGATATGGTGTTGCCATTTAAAAAAAAATCGATGACGTCATTACTCGAAAACAAATGACATTTGAAAATCGCATTTTCGCTAAAATATGTATTTTTTAAATTAAAAATCGAACTGTTCGAGGATTTTTCCCAAAAAATAATTGTTTCGTTTTTATTGAATTTATTCCATAATTTTGGCGCATACTGTATGTAACATTATTAGCTAGTCTTTTCCCACCTAGTAATTGATACTGTTGGGTGGTGTATAAATAAATAAATAAATAAATAACTATCCTGTTATTGCTTAACAAGTAAAATTAATTTGTAATCATACGTCAGCCTTACGTAATCTGTATACTTAACGCTTTAAAAGCACTCTAATTGTATAAACTTTATGAAATTATCGGTCGTACCGTAATCGAAATTTTCACGGTTGTTAACTTGTGGCGTCTTTTTGAACGATTCATAGCCGAGCAGCTACCCAGTTAAAACGTGTTGCATTTCTCACTATATAAATTTACAGGTTGCCAATTATGTTCGACTTCTCAATGCAACTTGGTACATACGTAACTCATTCGCTAACTTGATATATAAATAACTTGTTCAAGTAAAATAAATTGTGCTGTCCGCCTGGAGTGGTTATGATCGTGAATTGTTTGGACTGGTATTGAAAAATTAAACTCGCTTGAATAACTTTTGAAACTTTTACAGATCGATCTTCATCAAAGTCAGACTGCCTTCTTGAACTGCAGTTGCTTGATTATGTACATCTTCATCCAGTCCTTAAGATTTCGCTATACAGGGTGTCTGTGAAAGGTTGAGAAATCTCGGACCTGGAGATACTGGTAACCAAAAAAAGTCGATTTAGACAAATATGCCTTATCCGAATGTTGCTGGTTTCAAATATACAGGGCGTTCAATACTAGAATTTTATTTTGAAATATCTCAATAACTTTGAAACCTGTGGGAGTATTAAAAAAAATTTGGCACAATTATGTTTTTTGGCACGGCAAATAAGAATTTTTAACTAATTTTGGCGTCAGTATTAGAGCACCACTTATGGCACAGCCATGTTTCTTTTAAATGGCAGAACTTTTTTGCTGCTTATTGTATCCATGTGTATATTGAAACAATCGATTCTCCTACCTGTTATATCTGACAAAGGTATATCTTGTTGAAGTCGTTAGGAGTAACCGTTTTTTAAATAATCGTATTTGAAATATTCAGTGCAGCGATTGAAAACTGTTATCGTTTCAGGTAAAGTGTCTTTTCTACTGAAAATACAGCAAAATGTTACTTGAAAAAGTTATTCAGAACGGTAAATTATGGAGACGTGCAAAATTTCAAAAAGATCGGCCTGCTTTGATAAAATCTTTATGCTTTGCTGAAAAATGGTTTCAAAATCAAACCTCCCAACCAATTTTATTTTATTTGCAGACGAAATTTCCATCTGTTCTCCACATGACTTATTAATATATATTTTATTAAATGCTGGCAAGTTATTAACTATTGAAGTGAAAGGAAGAAATACAGTCTTTTTTCCATTTATGGCGAGTAACTTACATTAAAAAAAATTGATGACTTTTTGAAAATTCTATTCAATCTTAATTTTAAGAGATTCCCAGTTTGCATCTTTATAAAATATAACGGTGTCATCCGCAAAGCTGACAATTTCACCAGACGTTTGAAGACTAAAGAGATCATTAACATACAAATAAAACAACAGTGGGCCCAGAACAGTTCCTTGTGGTACTCCATAGGTGACAGTTTCTTCTACACTCAGTGTGTTACCTGTCTTAATACGCTGCTTTCTATCTTGCAAATAACTTTTGAATATGTCATAAGCCTTATCTCAAAACCCTATATTTTCAAGCGTTTTTATTAACTTTTTGTGACATACCGTATCAAAGGCTTTAACCAAGTCGGCAAAAACGCATAATGCTGGCTCACATTTATCCACAGCTTTATTTAAAAGATCTTCTATAGCGACCTATCAGTTCGTTGGTAGTTGTGGATGAAAGAAATATAGAATTACACACTCTTGATTCAAATATATTATTCTGTTGAGCATTTATCTTACTTACTAAATCTTTGCCTACATTAGAAAAATATATGCAGAATTTATTTGCTATTTCTAATTCATTTGAAATCTTTTGTCCGTGATTATTTTTATTATAATTTATTTCTGTCCTTTTAGCTTGACGTGGATTTTATATATCTTTAATGCATTTCCACATATCCTTTGCACAATTTTTATTTTTATTTATAATCCGTTTATAGTATTCTTTTTTTGTTTTAGCTATTAACACATTTAATTTATTTCGATGTTTTATACTCTTTTAACACGTTATCATTATTAGGATTTTGTTGGACATTTTTATATAGTACATTTTTTGTGTTAATGGAAATAATTAAACCATTCTTATCCAGGGACTTCTTTTCTTTTTAATAGTACTAGTACACTTTCATCTCTTTCACTATAACAGGGTGAATCTTAAATAAGTACAAATATTTTAACCAGCAGTATAGTTTTGTGTGTAGAACACATAATTAATAATTTTTTTACAAAAAAATCAGAAATAAAAAAGTGAAATTTTAAATAAATTTCGTAATTTTTCAGTAGAAAACTTGTTGAGGACCGCTGGCCTAGACCGACCCTTCATACTTTTATGAGTCATAGTGCTGCAGACTGAACGTGTGGTTCACAGTGTTGCCAGTATTACACAAATGTCTTTGCTTCAAGGAAGAAAAAATCTCAACTTTTTAGCGAATTTTGTCAAGTGTAACATTTTATATTATTTTTTATTATCAAACTGTCATTGACTGTCATGACAGATTATCGGAAGCCCAAGTCAAACTTGTTAACCCCACATAATGCATGAAAATAGCAATAAAATTTGCTAAAAGTTGACATTTTTTCCATTTTAAATAAAAAACGCGTGCATAGTTTTTCGTTATTCTTCATAAAATAACTTAAGGAAATTGTGTTTTGTGTCCCTTTCTAACAGTGTACAATGACATTTAACTTGTGAAACGTGGATTACTGATTAAATAGTTAATTTTTTAACAAACAGGTAAGCTTGTGTGCACGTTTATGTATAATTTTTGAACATTGGACATAGTAATATCACGTAATATCTTCCTAAATATTTTACGGTAGTATTGAACTTGCGGAAATTCATTTTTAATCGTTGAAGTATAGTAAGGTTAGTTCAGATGTTAAAATTTATGTTAATATTGCTGCGTATCATACTACATACCCAATTTTACTGTACTTATGCTTAAAACAAGTATTTTTAAAATAAAACTATTACGTTAAAGGAAACGTAATATTTATATTGGAGGAGATATGGCAACCTCGCAACAAATCATGTGTTTCATTACGTTGTTGGATGAAAAATCAGCCAGCGGTCCTCAAAATGTGGGTATTTTTAAAAAAAATTAATATCTCCGTAAATATTAGAAATTTTTAAAAATGGCTTTCACTAGACTGATTTAAATGATGAACTACACCAGCAGTTAAAATATTTGTACTTATTTAAGATTCACCCTGTATATACTTAAAAAATATGTTAATTTCCTGTAACTAATGTAAAGTCTGTAAATATCAGTCTTGACATGGAATTTATGACAAATTGACACATGTCAACGAGATTATTAGTTTTTCATTAGCATTCCAAAGTTGGCCCAGGGGTTATGCTAATAACGCTACGTTGCTAGATTTTTAATAAAAAAATCCCTAAAGTAATTTTTGAAAAGAATTGCAAAAAAATCATAGTAGACTGTGTATTAGCAGCGGGATCATCGTAATAGGTTCAACAAGTAGGGGCAACTCGGGTATTTCCGGCCAGAGGTTAATTCCTGTCACCTTAATAATAAGAAAAATATTCCAGACTTCTTCAATTTCTGTTGCTCTACCTCTTTAAAATAGTAAACGCAAATACGCTACAAATTTTGTTGATCAAAAACTAAGGTAAGCTCAAAAATTATTTAAGTTTTGTTGCCATATTTTATGTCAGTTAAGCATAGGGACATATATAATCATCATATGTATCTAAAATGTTGAATACGAGTTTACATTTTTTTTATAGGTTAGAATTGTGCTAGTGGAAAATACCGGCCACATCAGCCGGCAAAATAAGCAGTTCTACAAATTCTGATGTCAGCGATGATCTGGTGGAAGTAACAGATGGTGAAGATTATACCACAGACAACACTGTAGTACGCAAATTTTCTATTTCAGAAATAAGTCCAGCCCCAGAAAGAAAACAGCATAATCAATCCAAAATAGTTCCTATAAAGCATTCGGTAATTATAACTGCCACTCTGAATAAAGAAAACTTAGAGGAATGTGAAAGGAAAAAGAGAAACAGAAAATCAGTCAAAGAAAGAAAAACCATAAAAAGACGTGTAACAATACAGAGAAAATCAATAGAAGAAACCAAAGAAACTAAAAAGAGTGAATTAAACCCAAAGAATACAAAACTTTACGAGTGTGATATAGAGGAGCACATATGCATTTTCTGTGCTGAATTTGGTAAAGATGCAGAGCTTTGGTACTTTTGCAATATATGGCAAGACTGGACCCATGAGGCTTGCACTGATGCGGAATCTGCAGCTGGGTACATATGCGACAGCGGACGTTAATATACTATATTGGTATTACCCTCAAGCCTAGTCGGAATTTGCCGATGCTGGCGGGTAATACCGACTTACTATATTTTCAAATATATTTTTTTCTTATTTATTAATAACAGTTCTTATAGGAATTTTTTTTTACTTCTGTAGTAATGCTTACAGCTTAGCGTGAAATAAAAAAAATTATTTTTCCATTTTATTTCGTTGTAATACAATAATTAATTTAAGTGGCCTTATTTACCCGACTTGCCCCTACATCTAGAAGGCTAATATATCGTCACCTTAATGCAGAACTAGCCTATCTCCATCTTTTTTAAAGGCCATTTTCTACTCTAACTAAATGGAATAGAATGATGATTTTCTATAAAAATAAACATTGGACATAGGTTAGTTCTGCATTAATGTGTAGATACATAAAAAAATCATTAAATCTCGCGTCCTAAAATTTTTTTGAGAGATGTTCTAATCCTTAATGTAGCAGTGTAGGTATGCGACGAAATGAAACTTTCTCTCACGGTAAAAGGAGATTGCTTATATGGTGCCCAACATTAAATTAATTTTTTGTATAGTTTTGTAGTTTAGATCCATCAAATATTTCTTTCAAACATTGTTGTTACTGAACCGTTACGTATCTTTGTTAAAATGGAATCTCATTCGATAGCGTGTCATTCAACTTCTGAGCAATAACAAAGCCACACAAACAAGTGGTCTGTACTTTTCACCAGATCCACCTATTTTTATGTATTTTGTCGCACTGAATCCAAATCTAAAGCCCGTTCAGCTCAAACATAGAAAAATAGAGCGTCATGACGCCCAGTGTCGTTTGGTAGTTTCATCTACCTTAATTTCAAATCTTAGTCAGACCAAACATACTTTGTTTGACAACGCTTACTTTGCTTCAGCCATTTACAACAAAAATGCATCTCCCATGACAAAAAATCATCTTAAACTTGTCTAAAAAATGTATAGTTCAGAAAATGATGGACATAGGATTAAGTGACAAATTGATTTGGCAACCAAAAAAGCCGGCCCTAAATTGACAGGAATACCAAATTAAGTAAAGAAAGGAACCTTTTTTATTTAAACTGTTACTATTTGGTTATCGTTTACTATAAACCTACTTTTATTTGTTCAAGTTTTCTGATAACTTGAAAGCAATCTTGCATTTTTAGGAAAAACACAGCTTAAGCAAATTCAACCCGTTGCAACGCCTCTTTGAATTTTAACTAATTGTTTTCAAGTACTAATTGAGAAAATGAAGTTACTTGGTTCTAAAAACAAGTCTTATGAGTTAAATATAGCTCGGCCTATTGGCATGAAAGTAATTTCAGCTTGTCCAGGATATTCAGTATTATAATAAAATTGACTTTGGCGACTGTGACTTCTAAATTAAACCTATTCATAGCTAATCGTTCTTTACATGACTGATGCAAAAAAAAACTATTGTATCAAATATAGAGACAATAATTTATTTATTTGATGTATATAATAAAATAATAAATAAGTAAATAACCATATAATATAATATAGTATATTCCCGAATTAAGTATTTATTATTGCCTAATGGTCAAAAACAAACCTTTCGATCTGGCGATGACGCCTCAATACTTCCTGGATCCTGAAATTATGGTTCTTTATATATCTAATATTGTAACATAAAACAGCTTTGATAAATTATGTATATGTATATGATAGTATAGTTGTCAGTGTTTAATTAAATTTGTACATAAACTAAAAAATCAGTTTATTTGCAACGGATGTATATTGCAAATAAAACACCAGTTTGCAATTTCTGTTGGTTATACTATTAAGGTTTTCTCATCGAGATTTTTGGTTTTTGTCAATCTTTCACCAGTGAGTAACAATAAATGTGTTGGATCAAGGGTAAATCGCAGATTTATATTCCAAATAAATATACAGCTAAACATACCTGATGTGAACCAGAACACAAACATATTTATATTTATAGGTGTATTTATACGTGTTCTGTTTATATTTTTAAATCGTTTTCCAACGTTTACACCGTTTCTATATTTAAAAATCAAACAAAAATATAGAGACATGTATCGGAAATTCTGTTTTGCTTCGATGGTGAAGTGTCAAGGATTACTCTTACTTTTCAACTCAAAAAACACGTTAATAAATATTTAACAGCTATTTGTGTAACAAGTCCTTAAAATGCTTCAAAGGACGAGTATTGGTCTAATAAGACAAGACAAGATTTTAAAAAAGTCGTAAACGAGAAATATTGCTACGGTAAGAAGCCTTGAAAATCTAAAGTAAGGTTCAGATAAACGTTAGTGCACTGGCACTGCAGTTGTACTGTTGTATTGTAATTGTATGGTGTTAAATATTATTTACTGGTTACATAAAATTACTGTAGACTTAAGAAGTTGGGGAATTTATCCGCTGTAAGTTGGCGACATGCAAAAGCTCAAGATTCTTGACCTTCAGAGAAGTTTTGTTTATGTTTTGTCAACTACGTCCCTATCTACGGAAATTGTTGGTTTTTATCATTTGCCGAATAGTAATTAAAAGCCTACCCTAGATAAAATATAAGCCTACAATCTGCAGGAATAGATGGTCTATTTGAATGTTTGGTTAAATCACAGTATACTAGTATAGTGTGGGTTAAATGAGGCCCCACTAATTTCAGCAAGTCATCAAATACTGCCACTGTCATTCGGGTGAAATGAAAAAATAATCGGCATTCTCATTTCCCATTTCTTTATATAAATTATAGAAATCACCTTGCATGTGCTATCTGCGGTTAATAGGTCGCATCCACCATCTCCGAGTTCTTCTTTTCATTTTTTTTTACATGTACAGTTTTTATAGAGCAGCAAAAGTAACTGTTTCTAAACCAAACAGTCCTCTTTATCCATTTTTTTAGAAACAAATCAATTCTAAATTAAATATCTAAATTAGAATCTAATTTAAAAACTTAACCTGCAAAAATGTGAATCTTCTGTTTACTGTCAAAAAGCAGTTTTCTGATTGGTCCTTGTATGATTGTTGGAAAAGGATTGGTAAAAGCTAAAATGCTTTTAACTTCTGTCATACAACTGCAGTACAAAGGCGTTACTGTTAAGTTTATTTGAACGTTACAAAGGTCACCCGTATTTCTCGCCGTTTTACTTTAGTATCTTTGAATATTTGCAGGTGGGATGAGTTAACATTCCTATTTGCTAAACCCTAGATTATTCAGTTATTAAATGTCTAAAATTATTTGTATTTTGTAGAAAACACTATTTCAAGAATACGGCGCCCTTTTTAATAATTTTTTTTGCAGTGCCAATGCAACCGCACTAATCTTATGTGAATGAAGCTTGAGAAGGGGTAATATAAAATTATTTTTAAAATCAAAATATATCGAGTCTAGGTCCAGTTTAGCTGAACTAGAACTAATTATAAATTCACCTCTGAAAAAGTTTCGATCCTATTTCGCTTATTTCGCCCATTACATATGTAGAAATGATGCACTATATTACGTCTACCAATCGAACACTGTTGACGATCGACCATTTCGATAGCTACGTATGAGCATCGAACGGGACCGTAGCCGACCGAGAGTAACCACCACTGTTACCAAATTCGTAATAATTTTTTATATAAAATATGTAAAATAATATTATCGCCTTTCTTGTTGTGTCATTTATTATGTAGGTATGACTGGAGTTTCTGAACATATTAGTTTATACTTTGTGACATATTATTGAATGTGGCAGGCCTATTATTAGCATAATTCATAAATCATAGAACTACTACCCTGTAATCTGTGTTACCACAGATTACCGTTATTATGATAATCAGCAATTATTTATTTATCAATGATGCGATCTTGTAAAATTGGTTAAAATAATTTTATAAAAATAATGTCAGCTTTATTTGATATCAAAAAGAGCGGGAATGATTGAACAAAATCTGTTTCCAGTGACATCTCTTGTATACCTAATATGAAAGAGAAGACGACTTAGGCAGAACTACGTAAATGTTGTAGGTGAACATGCATTGTTAACCTATTTTTATGAAAAATCCAAAATCTTGAAAGCAGCTTTGCTCTGGCCAAAGTACTCCATATTGAAAGCAATCCTATCTGCAAAAGAGCATGTAAATATTTAGATACATGCAGAGGCTATAGCTTTTTTGAAGCGTAACCCAGTGAGGTATGAATCTAAGAAATCGAAAGAAACTGATGACGAATGTGATCTAATTTTGAAGGTAGCTCTTATTATTGGTATTAGTGGAGCATGTAGAAGAGAAGAATACATTCCCTTCAGGTGTCTGATATTATCGAGAATGATGATTCCTTAATAACTACACATTCTAATACCAGAAGTAATAACACAAAAATATCTGCATAGCTGATAAGAAGAGGATGGTAATTCTCTGGAATTATAAAGCAAATATGTCCGTCTTCATCCATGAAAGGTATCACTTAATTATTTCTTCGTGTCCTATAGAGAACTTAGTTGCACTGTACAGCGTATTGGTGGACAATATTCGAAAACATGCAGGCATGTTTTCGAATATTGCGAAGTATCTGAAATTGTCCAACTTCGAACTATACGCCGGGTATTGTTTCATACAAATGTTTGCTACCCTTGTTATTTGTTGTCAATGCGGGTGTTGAATTGATGACCCTTAAACGTCACGGTGGATCTTCATCAGCTGCTATATAGAAGACCTAGTCGAGAAGAAAAAGAAGGTATTGAAATTAATTTTGGGATAAAAAACAAGTGGTGCTTGTTCATTATCTTATCTTATCTTAGTCTCTTTCGATAACTCTATACAATTAATGGAAGCAACTGAAAGTGGACACCGAGGACAAAATAGCATCTCTCTCGAATGGTATATACTATTTTTTTCACGGTCTCATTAACTTAAAAATACATATTTTGTCATTATGAAGTAAGTAGCACCAGAATTATTGTATTCGGATTTGAGCATTTATTTAGTAGTCGCTGAGTTATTGTCATAACTACAAAATAAACAAACAAAAAGAATTGTCAAATTAAGGTGCTAGTTTGGTTTAGTTTAAAGTTTGTAAAGTGCATAATAAATAATTGTGAGTCGGAAGAGATTTTGGAGGCTGCAAATATTGCAATAAGCAATTTGCTGCCTACGAAGTCAAGATCTTTATACGATACAGCCTACAATCGGTTCAAAGTGGTGCGTCGAGAAAAATATTCAAGTATACAGCGAGAATGTTTTGTTGGCATACTTCAGTGAAAATGCAAAGAATTACAAGTCTTCCACATTATGGGCGCAATATTCTATGGTTAAGTCATGCTTGATAATTTACGACAACATAGATATAAGCAAATTCCCCAAGCTGATCGCATTTTTGAAAAGAACCGGTGACGGATATCAAACGAAAAAATCGAAAATATTGACAAAGGGTGAAATCGACCGTTTTCTATCAAGTGCAGATGACAAAGAATTCTTAATGATGAAGGTAAGATTACTTTTGTTGTTAGGTATTTCAATTCTTAAGTATTTTGATTTTTTATAGGTTGGATTAATTCTGGGGATTGCCGGAGCTTGTCGAACTGATGAACTAGTCAATTTAACTGTAGATGATATTGAGGATGTAGGCTCTTCCTTGATTGTAAAAATTCCAAACACTAAGACAAAGATTCCACGAACCTTTCTGGTTACCGATGTGGGAAATATGCTTGAATTGTTTCGAAAATACCTGTCCCTTCGTCCTCCCCACGTCAAGCATAAGCGCCTTTTTTTGTACTACAAAGCAGGAAAATGTAGTTCGCAGCCAGTTGGCAAGAATACCATGGGAAAAAATCCGAGTGTAGTAGCTTCGTATTTAAAATTACCTGAAGCGAAAGTAATATTCCTTCTAATATTAATTTTGAAAATTGTACAAATGTAACATTTAATTTAAATGTCAATAAATAATTTCAATGTTTTCTTTGCATGAAAAACGTTCTCCATAATGTAAACTCCCTTGGGAGCATTATACTCCCTTGGGAATAATCGACTACTTCTGTTTTAATTTTGATGTCATAGAAACTAATTTCTACTCCCGACCGTGGAAAAAATATATTTTAAATTATTAGTATTACAACAGTCATTTTGGAATTTTGGATATTATTTTGGAATGCGATTTACAATGCAATGTAATTATCAAAAATTCAAAAAATTATTGCTATCAAGTTTGTAGAAGTTTCTCGTAAAATAAATGTTGATTATTAATAGTTTTTTATAATAATTTTAATAATAATACACTGTATTTATATAAAATTTAAAATTACAAGTGTAAGCTATTACTTTTTGTAACACCTTGTATTAAGGTCTCATTTTATATTTTATGTGTTAAAATAGAAATGTTGCATATTTACCCAAGTTAGGCCTGTGATATTATTTAACTCAAGTGGCCATCTGGTACCGACCTATTTAGGTAAACTTTTAAGCAGCCCTTTTTTTCGGGTAATGCATGAAACAAGGATTGACTTGTGGTCGTGTGTGTAGAAAGTGTCTGTACCAAATCTGTACTTGATATTATTGGGTGAGTCTTATTTCTCACTGAGCATTCCTATCTTACATAGTTAATTTGATATTCACATGTTTGTGAGTTTTCTCACTGAGCATTCCTATCTTACATAGTTAATTTGATATTCACAAGTTTGTGAGTCTTATTTCTCACTGAGCATTCCTATCTTACATAGTTAATTTGATATTCACAAGTTTGTGAGTTTTCTCACTGAGCATTCCTATCTTACATAATTAATTTGATATTCACATGTTTGTGAGTTTTACCGAGCATTTGATATCTGGTAGTAGTAGCTTATTTATAACTGAGCTTACTTGCTTTCATGACGAATATCAGAACCATTTCATATTGAGTAAATCTTAAATATTATTACAGTAATTATATTTTGATCATAGTTGATTGATACCTACAATAGAGAATCCTGATTAATTAGTAAATACCTCAATCACAGTTAGTTTTGATATATATTGTTGTTAATGAGTTATTAGTGTCATGTTGCATAGACCAATAGAACTATATACGAGGTACATCCAATAAGTACAATGTCATTTGAGTTAACTGCAAGCATTGCTTAATAAAAGAGCCAGTTTATGTTAGTAACTGTTGATGATTTGCTATTATGGATTGAAGTACTCAAGCTGCACAATTGATTGATTAGTTACTAGTTTTAATGACATTTGATATGAATAAGTTATCTATGCGTTTGAGGCACTTTACTGTTTTGCTCGTCAGTACTGACAGGTGTAGAGATCCATGGATAATATTTTGTGTGTCTTGTGGCGTGTTATGTATTTTGGTGGGATGCATCGTGAGTTTGCCCTTTGCATCTGTTAACACCTGGTGAGTTAGTTCGTGAGGTGGTACATCGTGAGTTTGCCCTTTGAACCCGCAGCGCCCCTCCGACTATGTTGTGTCGACAGTATTTGGTGTTGGATTAGCCTCGTGAGGTGGTACATCGTGAGTTTGCCCTTTGTACCCGCAGCGCCCCTCCTGCTAGTCGAAGCCACAAGACCGTGTGTTGAGCACACTGGGAGGGTGTTTTGCGTGTTTGCCCCTAACACCCATTGCACTCCTGCTGTTGGCACTCCTGATGGGTGCCAAGAACAGTACGATAATGCTAGACCTAGTTAAATATTCAACATGTATAATAGTGTGATAATAGATTGAATTATAATGGCTTATTGATTGTGCAGTAGATATATCACACCCTGTATATGCTCAGAGTTAAATGGTCACAGTTACTTTTACGATTAAAGGTTACGTGCAGTAGTACATTCAGTAGTCATTTATACACATTTTATAATTAGAAGGTAGGGTGCTCAGGTATGTTTTAAATCATTTACAGACTTATTTTATGGCCGCCTATAAATTACGAATCATCTCACCTCACCATCCAAAATGCTCGAGTCCTGACCTACCCCGACCACGGCTGATGTAGGATATTCATTTTAGGTATTTATATATTGCTATAGTTACACATATGTTAGACCGCCCACGTAATAAGTAAACAAATTACCATTACGTCTTTATGGTATCAGCTGACAATCAGATTAAACCCTTCTCAACCCCCAATAATCTCCCCAGGCTTACACAAGTAGTATCTGACAAGATCAATATTTTTCTGTCTCGGATTTGGTGAAGTTACTAATGAGAGCTGTTTTTGAGTTTAGTAGAACAATATACCACCATGCACATACGTTTTAGCCTTGACCCAGTAATTTCCATGCGTTCGTCGCCGTCTGACAGTATGTGCCATTGTAAATTGAAATTTGATATCCACGATTCCATTCATGAGAACAGTTATGCAAAAAATTGTGAACCCGTCGGGTTGGAAGTAATAAATAAAGTAGTAGGATCTATATTAAGGACACAGGTTTAACGTTACAGATTGTAAACAATGGCGTCATTCATGAGAATACGGCGTCTAAAATTAAAAAGAACCACGTCCTCGCGGCGCTTGTTATGAGCTGACATAATATAATAACAAGGGGTTCAAAAGCGACAATTCAAGGTTCTCTTTATACATAACACCAGCATATAAAAAGAAGTCGTCCGAAGATAGTCACTATGACATTTCAATGACCCTTCAGTTTTTAGTAAATCGGTAAAAATCAGTGCCGGCTCGTGAACTTAATAGGTAAAACGGACTAATACGTCATGGTGAATTTCTTATTTTATATTAAAAAAAGTACCTGACAAATCAATTTGTTTTTAAGTTAAAGTCTATTATTCGTCGATCATTTAAAGTTACTGACTTCTGTGAGTCTGAATTGCTGTGCTTGAGTTATGCAGATTTAATTCTTTTCAGGCAAGAAAAACAAGGTATTAAGCTTATTTCCACAAGAGTCAGGGATTGGTTTCAAACTATTTGAAACCAGTTAAGTTGGGGATGTGTTTTCAGTGTTTCTAAGTCAAGTAGGACGAACACTTCTAACAGTTTCAAACTAATCCCTAACTCTTGTGAAAACATACCTACTGAATTAGTATTTCCACAAAACACAAAACTTGGGCGAGTATCATTGAAAATCTCACCAACATATAAAAGAAATGGAATAAAGAAATCAAGGAAAATGAAACATTAATATGATGGCAGAGATTACATAATAAAAGCAAATCATGACAGCAGAACACCATATGATAGTGTTCGAACGCGAACATGGAATTTTGACAACATACTTAATCTAAATGTCCTACCTGTAATGAGTGGGTTCTATACTCCTAGGCAGCCTCTCATCAATATCATCATCTTCATTTATAACAGCAATAGGCGTTGCTTCGCTCGCTTGATTTTTGACTAGGGCTTCGGGCGATTTCTCCGCATTGCAATATCTAGGAACTAAAAAGAAAACTATGAGTCCCACCAGGACAGCTAATAAAAGTGCTCCTATGGCCATTAGAACACACAGAGGTTTGGATATCACTAGTCCTCTGCCAGAACTCCGGTTTATCGTGTATTTTTTCTGGTTGGAGTTGTTCTCCAAGTCCACCGTTGTGGGGACACCTGCAAGAAAAGAAAGAATATCAAATCGAACCGTTGGGACACGTGCAAGGCAAAAAAAGGATATCAAATCGAACTTTTAAAGACGTTCAAATCCTCTTTGTGAAATTTAAAAGTTAACACAGCAGCACCAAAAAAGTTGGTCTGTCCGACGGACTAGAGTTATACAGGGCGTCCCAAAATAGAAGCCCATACCATTAACCACATATTCTTTGGACAAAAATAATGCGACTTTCCTTATGCCATTTTTTTTGGACGTCTCTATTTCAATATACAGGGTGTTAAAGTTAAATTTTAAAAAACTATTTTTGTTAATAATTCTATTGCTTTGTAAGATACACACTTGAGATTTTGCACGTACTTTTATCTTATTCCAGCATACTTATCATGTAATTTTGGTAAAAACAATCGAACGTCGAATGGAGGTAAATAAGGGATGCAGTACCCTTTATCCCCTCCAATTATTTCTAAATACGTCTATGCAGCTTTTTCTGGAAATATCAAACGTAGAATTTTCTTCTGATAATTTTATCTCTTTTGTAATTTTTTGTTTAAATGCTCCATTTTGGAGAAAAACGGCAATTTGTATTGCCCATAAATCTATAATTCACTATCATTTTCAAGTGAAACTGATATTTTGTGTATATATCTGTCATTACATACCTTGGCAACTTAACAAATAGTAATACTTACTGAATGAATATTTGCTAATTAAAACAAACTGGATAATTCTAAATTTTATAAAATGAAAAATACTTATGAATTGAAAAAATAATATGGCATAAAAATCTGTAATACAGTTCTCTTATCAACCAAAAAATAATAGTTTCATTTAGTAATATTAATAATGAACGATCAACATAATAACTTTTTACCTAAATAACATTAAATAAAATAATTAATTAATTATTACTAATTTAACAAATGTTCTACTTGTCCACCATCCTCATTGACATATGCACCTGCCCTTTTAAGTAACGAAAACCTTATCTTTGGAAAGATATTCTTCTTTTGCCTAAGTTCATCAGCTGCCATTACTCTTTCCTCTCTGAGATGGTTAATGTCGTTTATTTCTGCAGCATAAACCATATCTTTCATAGCACCCCAGAAAAAAATTCAATGGATTAAGGTCAGGAGATCGTGGTGGCCGTTGAATAGGTGCGTCTTGTTCTCGGCCAATCCAATGATTGAGAAATAGATGGGTATTTAAATATTACAGGTAAATCATGTAAAACATCTTGGAATTCATTTTGCAGAAAATTTAAAAATCATGCTGAATTTAAATTATTTGATATGAAAAGGGGACCCAACAGAATATTATCTACTATTCCCGCCCAGACATTAACCCTGAATGTAAATTGATGGTGTGCCACAATGGTTGCATGGGGATTCAAATCTGTCCATAAGTGGCTGTTATCCATGCTTGTCAATGCATTTCTTGTAAATCTTGCCTCATCCGTAAATAGAATGTTTCTTACGAAGTCCCTATCCGCATCTTTCTGTGTTAACAACCAACGACTAAATTACATCCTAGAAGCAAAATCTTGGGAAAGAATATTTTGTACAGGTTGGCTGTGATACGGGTGCAGAAGTTGGGTTTCTAAAGTCCTATGAACATCCGTGCTAAGATTTGTTCCTCTTGTTAAGGGCTTAATTTTCTATGTAGGCCGTAAATTTCAAACTTCTTCTGATCCATAAACTTTCCGGTTTCACGACGATGTTGATCCAAATTTAATAAAATCTTCCTTTTAGGATGTGATCTGTTGGGATAAGGGATTTTTTCTTGACATTCATCGGCCGCTAAGATATTTATAACCCATCAATACATGTCGTTTTCCTCCAAAACGGAGCATTTAAACAAAAAATTACAAATGAGATAAAATGATCAGAAAAAAATTCTACGTTTGATATTTCAAGAAAAATCTGCATAGGCGTACTTAGAAATAATTAAAGGGGATAAAGGGTATTGCATCCCTCAGTTACCACCATTCGCCCTTTGATTTTTTTAACCAAAATTAAGTATGCCGGAATAAGATAAAAGTACGTGCAAGATTTCAAGGGTGTATCTTACAAAACAATGGGATTATTAACAAAAATAGTGTTTTAAAATGTAACTTTAACACCCTGTATATTGAAACAGGGACGCCCAAATTAAAAACGACATAAGAAAAGTCACATTATTTTTGTCCAAAGAATATGTGGTTAATGGTATGGCAAAATTTTTAGACCCTGTACATTCCCATGAATTTTACTCGGTGAATAAGAATCTGGGGTTTGTTTAACCCCATCGTTTAATAATCAAGGTCTTTATAAGGTGAAATTAAAAGATATATATGCAACTAGACCTGAACTTTGTACACATACGCCTTGAGGTCGATTCAGCGAACTCAAAAACTTAAATGTACGATGCCTGGTCCAGTTGTATATATCTGAAATTCGATTTGACTTTGAAATGACCTTGAATATTAACTGATGGGGTTGAACGGACCTCAAACTCGAAATCAGCGGGTAAAAATATTTTTAAATTGATTTTTATTTTTTGTGATGATGTGTAGCTAAAAGACCAACTCCACATATGACAAAATCTTCATAATCAATAAAAATGTACACATTAGTAACTAGTAATTATTATCTAAAAATTCTGTATTGTTTTGATGGCCCAAAATATTATCTATATTTTTTCAAAATGGTATTGTTGCTATTTATTTATTTTATATTTCAAATATTGTTTCTACTAAACTACCTAGGACTAATTCTTATTTTTCTTCATAAACGCACCTTTTAGTATAACCAAAACGAATAAGGAAAACTGAAATTTTTTTGAACTACACTAACTTCAAAACAAAGGTATATTGTTTTCACTTTATAAGAGACTACGTTTTAACTTCACCATGAGGTACATATTACTACTACTATATCATTTATCTATTGCTCATTTCGCTTGACCTAGTTCGAGGTGAAAATCTGTCTAGAATTTTTAATTTGCCAGAAACTATTTACGTACTTATAATTTCATACAAGTTATCGGAATGCAAAATATACAGGACAAATTAAAGACAGTTCTCTAATCTAAGAAATGAAAATGCAGATTTAGCAAGGGATTTCTATTTTCAGTTGTAGGTATTTATAATTTGAATGTAGTTGATTTGTATTAACACTCTTCTAATAATGTTAAATGTCAAACTTGTTTGTTTTCTAAACCTTCTCATTGAGAAAACTACATATCGTTGGTATTTTGAAAATTTTATATTTTCCGCAATTTTACTCAACAAATAATAAGTAAAGTATATATTTGTGGAATGCATATTTGGTCCTCTTACCGCTTTTGAAGTAAAAATATAGGGTTTCTTATAAATTCATAGCACAAAAACTAAATAGTACATTATGCTATAAGGGAGAGAAATGCGTTATTTTGGCAGAGGTGCAATTTGAAGCCCGAGGGCTACAATGCACCGAGGACAAAATAGCATCTCTCCCGAATGGTATACACTATTTTTTCCACGGTCTCATTAACTTAAAAAACACATATTTTGTCATTATGAAGTAAGTAGCACCAGAATTATTGTATTCGGATTTGAGCATTTATTTAGTAGTCGTTGAGTTATTGTCATAACTACAAAATAAACAAACAAAAAGAATTGTCAAATTAAGGTGCTAGTTTGGTTTAGTTTAAAGTTTGTTTAGTGCACAATGAATAATTGTGAGTCGGAAGAGATTTTGGAGGCTGCAAATATAAGTATACAGCGAGAATATTTTGTTGGCATACTGCAGTGAAAATGCAAAGAATTACAAGTCTTCCACATTATGGGCGCAATATTCTATGGTTAAGTCATGCTTGATAATTTACGACAACATAGATATAAGCAAATTCCCCAAGCTGATAGCATTTTTGAAAAGAACCGGTGACGGATATCAAGCGAAAAAATCGAAAATATTGACAAAGGGTGAAATCGACCGTTTTCTATCAAGTGCAGATGACAAAGAATTCTTAATGATTAAGATAAGATTACTTTTGTTGTTAGGTATTTCAATTATTAAGTATTTTGATTTTTTATAGGTTGAATTAATTCTGGGGATTGCCGGAGCTTGTCGAACTAGTCAATTTAACTGTAGATGATATTGAGGATGTAGGCTCTTCCTTGATTGTAAAAATTCCAAACACTAAGACAAAGATTCCACGAACCTTTCTGGTTACCGATGTGGGAAATATGCTTGAATTGTTTCGAAAATACCTGTCCCTTCGTCCTCTCCACGTCAAGCATAAGCGCCTTTTTTTGTACTACAAAGCAGGAAAATGTAGTTCGCAGCCAGTTGGCAAGAATACCATGGGAAATTCCGAGTGTAGTAGCTTCGTATTTAAAATTACCTGATGCTGCATGTTATACTGGTCACTGCTTACGAAGATCTTCAGCGACATTACTGGCAGATGCTGGTGTGGATATCACGACAATAAAGCGTCATGCTGGTTGAAAATCAACGACAGTCGCTGAGGGTTATGTCGAGAATTCCATTGAAAATAAGACCAAAATTGCTAATCAGGTTTTAGTAGGTACCACTACTAGCGCAATCACAAAAGCTGTAAATGTAAGCGAAAGTAATATTCCTTCTAATATTAATTTTGAAAATTGTACAAATGTAACATTTAATTTAAATGTCAATAAATAATTTCAATGTTATCTTTTTTTTGCATGAAAAACGTTCTCCATAATGTAAACTCCCTTGGGAGCATTATCCTCCCTTGGGAATAATCGACTACTTCTGTTTTAATTTTGATATCATAGAAACTGATTTCTACTCCCGACCGTGGAAAAATATTATTTTTTATTATTTATTTTTATGCCAACCAATGTATCTCAAAAAGACGGCTCTAGAATATTCAAACCATTTAAAGAAACGTTTAAATACTGACCAATTTGAACCAATCTGCACATTCTTAAAACCGATGTGAATAATGAGGGACTCTCAAGTAGCAACAACCCATTTATAAAAATACCTGTCTCATCTTATGATAAAAAGTCTTGCGAAATATATTCCGCAGCTTGTTTTTATAAAGAAAGAAAGTTGAGCAAGTTCAAATTCGCTTTGATACATGGACTGATGTGAACAATCTTCTAATTGACATAATACCAATATAAATACATTTATTGGGGTCATCCTGTTAAATAAAACCTATTTAAAAATGGGTTAAATAGCAATTTAGCTCGCAATATAATCCTCAGACATCTATCATAGAGAGACTTCTATCGAAGCAGCGCCAAATAAATTAATAAATTCGCAACTTTGACCAATTAAGTCCACATGAATTTACTGCACCAACTAACAATATATTCATTAATTTAATATTGTTGTAGATGTGAACTTGACTGTTTCATTACGTAAAGTTTTATCACTTTTAAAAATAGGCACCTAGAAAAACGTGCCAGCGAACATCATCTGGGTTTTGAAATTCCGATACTTGCACTGCTCGTTTCAATGTTTATTGCAGGATAACATGCATTTTACAGCTAATTCTGGGGTGGGCGTAGCCCACTTACATTAGTTGCTATTTCAGAGGCAATTAGAAATTACTAGAACTAGCGAAATATGTTCATGTTTAAAGTTTCCACTTCTACTAACATGTAAATTGCACTGCAGTGGATTGAATAAAAGGTTTTTTATGAGAATAATATAAATAATAATAATTCTACTAGCGGCAAACGGTCTTAAATTTACAGATAATCTTAATTTAGAAGTAATATTTTAGGAACATCTTGTGTATTAGACCATATCCAGATAAGTGGTCTTGTAGGGAGATCGTATGCTTGCTTGCTCATTTTGGCAACTTGGGGTTTATGATTTGCACGTCTTCGAACATCATTAACACTACATTTTTCTTTTACCCCGTAGATTCAGATGAGGTACTGAACATTATTAATAATTTAAAAAATAAAAATAATGCTGGTATTGATTGCTTGTCTGTCAAGTTAATTAAAACAATGTCAACTCATTTAGTCCAGCACATTGCTTATTTTATTAATTTGTCCATAATCAGTTGCCGTTTTCCTAGTGCTCTTAAAAAGGCCATAGTATTACCTGTTTTCAAAAAAAATGATCCTGAAGATATAGCAAATTATAGACCTATCTCAATGTTAAGTGTTTTCTCTAAAGTATTTGAAAGAGTAGTCTTTAACAGAATGTTTGATTTTATTGATAAATACAAAATTATGACAAATTGTCAACACGGTTTTAGACGGGGTAGATCTACTCAGTCAGCAGCTTGCAGTTTCACTGAGAGTATCTACAGTTTGCTTGATAGTGGTAAGCATGTAGCTGGTCTTTTTTTTTGATTTGTCACGAGCATTCGACAGTCTTCGTATCTCCTTTATCAAAGATAAGTTATATAGTATTGGATTTAGAGGAATATTTTTGAATTGGTTAGTTCATTATCTATCTGACAGAACTATGCATGCTAGAGTTCTAAATACTACTTCGCATTGTCGTAATATGGATATTGGAGTGCCTCAGGGATCGGTGCTGGGACCATTAATTTTTTTGTTATTTGTCAACGACTTACCGAGCTTTATTAACGCACCTCATCTTACGATGTTTGCCGATGACACGTCTCTTGTGGTGTCAGCGCGGACCCCTGAGGAACTCATAGTCGTTTGTCAGGGTTTTATACGATCTTTTGTTAACTGGTGTAAAGCTAACTTATTTTAAATGTTGATAAAACTGTAATAGTTTATTTTCGATCTTCGTGTAATCCGCAGGTCAAACTACACCTTAATATTAATAATTCTGTTCTTGAATCTACTGATAATACCAAGTTCTTGGGTGTCTATCTTGATTACCAATTGAATTGGTCTATACATATCGATATGCTCAACAAAACACTCAACAAATCACTGTATGCAATATCTCGAATAAGAAAAACTATGCCCTTATGTGCATTATTAAACATTTAGTACAGCTTAGTCTATAGCCACCTCTCCTACAATATAATTTTGTGGGGTAGTGCTGTTAGGAGTGGGAAGATCTTTGTAACTCAAAAACGGATACTTAGAAACATATTTGGAATTAATCCCCGGGAATCGTGTAAGAAAGTTTTCATTAACAATAAAATACTGACACTACCCTGTATTTATATTTATAAAACCTTATTATATATCAAAGAAAATATTTCTTCTTTAGTTAAAAATTCTCATTTTCATAACTATTCAACACGCAATAGTGATTTGTTGTGTATTCCGAAACATAATTCAAGTAAATACGAAATGTCTCCCAAGTACTTGGGATCCAAGCTATTCAATGTATTACCAAATAAATTTAAATCCCTTGACAATGCATCATTCAAAAAATCTATTATGGCTAGGCTACTCAGCAAATGTTATTATAGTATTGATGAATTTATCAATGACAATGACTTTTAAAGTATTTGTATGTATTTTGTATTTTGTTTGTGACTTATCCTATGCATTTTATATGTCTTAAAGGATTAATAAATATTATTATTATTATTATTATTATTATTATTATTATACAAGATTTTTTCCAAAAATTGAATTAGCGATGCCTACTTTAAATGAAACCAAAACAAGGAGTTTCTTGAAAGTCTTGTTCTTGTTTGATCTTGCAGGATCATGTCGTGTATTGCCTTGTGAAAATCTTGCAAATATTTTGCCTCGCGTTGTGCAAGACTCTTCCATACAAATGAGAGACATGGAACTTCATTACGAATTTTTTAACAGTGGTGGTTATGATCCTACTCGAAGCTCACACATAACTATCTATATGGTAGATTGTTGACAGTGGTCTATTGGAAGACATTATAAACCATAGAAACGACCAGTTTTATATAATTGGTGAGAAGTAGTCGATAAAATACGCGATACAGAATCGGGGCTCTTTCAGTCAAGTGGCAGTGAATTTATAATTAGTTCCAGTTCAGTAGAAGTGGACCTTGACCCAATAAACTTTGATTTTAAAGTAATTGTGTATACAGAAAGTATATACCAACTATAGAAATGCAATATTTCACTTAAATATTATCCCTTCCTATATTTGCAAGACTTTTTGCCATAGCAATATTTATTGTCTTAGTCTTGTCTTGCCTTGGTCTTATCTTGGCCTTGCCTTGATCTTGTCTCAGTCTTGTCTTGGACTTGTATTGGTCTCATATTGGTGTTGTTTTGGTCTTGTTTTAGTCTTCTATTGGTCTTGACCTTGTCTAGGTCTTGGCCTTGTCTTGGTCTTGTCTTGGTTTTGTGTTGGTCTTATTTTGGTATTGTCTTGGTATAACAGGACAATAACTTCATATTCAATAATCTTTCTACAATTCAATTGGAAGCGATATGTCTTGTCATAACACCTCGTGTTAGTAAAATTGTGTCTTCAAGGAACATTCTATGCATTTTCCGTTCATGTGGTTTTTATTCAACATTGGAATATTTTGTTATTAATGTTATAGCACACATAGTGTCGAAATTGTTACATAGAACATTATAATTTCTCAGGAAGAGATATTTCTTATTATGATGTAATATACTGAATCCTATAATGACCAAATCCAACATAATTGAGAGATAACAATAAAATTTTATTAAGAAATTCAAGTTAGTGTACATCCACAACATGAATTGGAAACTCTATTCTATAAAACAGACTAAATGTTTTTGTTTTTCAGATGAAACTTATATTCTTCAATTTTAAGGCGGATATTGTACTCATATTTGTAATTAGTTACTGTTATGCATAACCCTTAACATATATATGCAACAGTTAAAAATAGTAATGCGGGTGCAATTCAGAATAGAAGGAATTTATGCAATAGACGGCCTGGCACCGCTATACTTATGTTAAAAATAGATGTATAAATTTCACAAACATTATAAATACAGGTTTATTGAAATGAATGTAACATTGTCAGAATTAAAAATAAAAAAAACGTTTCAAGGAACAAATGTTTGGCTGACTAATATTTTAAAAAGTAGGTCTGCCAAAATTTGTAGATTTAGTTTTTTTAATTTTAAAATGACCCTCAGTACAAACTAATTTTAATTTATACCTACGAAACACATTCGCAAAAATCTATATAGTATTTTTAGGGAGTCAAATTTATGTAATGCATATACAGAGTGTCCGCGTTTTTTGTAGCAGGACTTTCACAATTTGTACTAAAAGACCTTTTAAAAAAAGTTCATATAAACATATATGTATAGATGCGCCGTTTTCGATTTGCAGTGTTCAAGTTTAAAATGAGAATTGATTTTTTGTTCGTAAAACGAAAACCCCTTTTTAGATTTTGTTGAAACTTGACAATTTTATTTGTAGTAATAATACTCATTTTCTCACATAATTTAATTTGTCCTATTTTCTCCAGTGGCGTCACCCCAAGGTTTGGTAAGTTTGATTTCTCAGATTTAGCTATCAAAAATACTACTTTTTTCATTTTAAACTTGAACACTGCAAATTGAGAACGACGCATCTATACATATATGTTTATATGAACTTTTTTTAAAGGACTTTTAGTACAAATTGTGAAAGACCTGCTACAAAAAACGCGGACATCTTGTATAGTAAATAAATACAAAATTTTATGATTTCAACAGCTTTTCTATACTGCTGACTCATCATATTATACGAACGTAAACAGACTAAAATTAAAATTTAGATCACACTGATACATTTGATCTACTTACTACAATCAGCTGTACTAGCAAACTCACATATGTGAGTAAAATAATTAAGATATATCGCGTCCGTCTTGGAATAAAAAAAAATGACTTATGTGAACTTTTACTTTTTATTCAATTACCGAAACTATCTAAACTTGATTATTTTTGATCATTTAACCTTAAGTTTATTTTATTATGCTAACTTGAATTACTTAATTTATATTATAAAAAAAAGGAAAAGAGAAAACAATAAAATATATAAAAAATTAAATTATTATCAGAAAATTATGTTATAATTATGTTGTAATCTATGTAATAAATCTAGTATACCGCTACTTTGGGAGTACTCCAGGGATCTAACCTCAGCCCGCTACTGCGTTTGTTATTCGTAAACGACTTTTCGGATTATATTAGATGCGAACATCTTTTATATGCAGATGATTTGAAAATGTTTAGCTCTATAGGTAATGAGAATGACTCTTTAAATTTGCAGATTTGTCACTAAATATCTAAAAATGCAAAGTTTTAACATATTCTCCATGATCCATTATAAAATAGCACTTACAAGGTGCGATTCTATTCGTGATCTGTGATTTACTTTTGATTCGACTGTATCATTAACAATGCACATCGTTTGTGTGTGGCTAGTTGTAACAGGTCTCTGGGATTTATAATGCACAATCGTAAGTTGTTTTCCAATGAGTTGGAGTTAAAAACATTATTTAATTCTCGTGTTCAATAAAAAGTTGAATATTGTTCATCAAATTCCACATGTCCCGTCAAAACTCTCGGCAAATTAAAACGTTTATTTGATCAGTACTTAAAAATATATATGTATTTACTGTTCAATTGTTGTTGTTCTATTGAGAAATAAATGAATAAATAAATAAGTTAATCGTGATTTTTCCTTTTCCATGCTCGATTTTCTCGGATGTTTTAATAAAAAAATTATTAATAATTCAGACACTTTAAAGAGAAAATACGAAAATACGAAATATCTATCAGAAATATGATGACAAACAAGATGCTTCTTTTCATTTTTCTGAAAATCCAGTGTGATGTTTTTGGCCCAGTATTTAAACCCCTGGTGTATAAGACTTTTGGGCTTTGACTGAAGGAATCGTCTATTTAATTTTTGAGGTGGACGTAAAGAACACTTTTTATATTGTATTTATTGAAGAATAGATAACATTTATTCAATTTGTGTAGGCATGCGTATTTATTATTTTAAATCTATTCATGAAAAATTAGAATTATATCCGGGAAAATATATTTACGTTAGATACTAATCCTAATATATACGAAACCTGTTAATGAACATTTTATTTATAGTAACATAAAGATAATAAACTCATGGAATAGAAGCCTACTGATCTACATTTTTTATTAATGTTTTGTTTAAACTGAATCAAAAACTAATTTATGAGTAGGGTCTAACTCATACAGACGGGACTATTTTCCATCACAAATTAATTCTTAAAGCCTCTTTATTTCTCGTTATGAAAAATTATACAGGGTGACTCAAAAGTAGGTGTAAAAAAAGTTGCTGATTATTCTTCTCGCCAAAACAAAGGTTTCCTTCAACTAATGTTTTGTTCTAACATGCGAGATACAGAATTTTGAAATTTGGAAAAACGGAATTATTACTATGGTTTTTGTAAAGTTAGAAAAAAATAAATAATACGTTCTTCAGACACTTTTTTAGTAGAGTCCAGTGGCGTGCCTTTTTTTATAACTTTATTAATTTTTGAGTTATAACCTAAAGTTGGGTTTTTTTTCAGTACAAATCATCATCTGTGGGCCAGTTGAAATTGTTTATTTCTTATTCCATTAATATATAATATGTGGGGTTAAAGATAATAATTCAACATTTTACTGAGGAAACAGTTTATTTCAGAGTATTAATTGCATTTCTTTAATATTTTTGACAGGACATTTAGAAGAAGTCATGACAGAATGAGTTACTAAACAAATAATAATTTTATTAAAGTGATATATAGTATCCAAGACGTAATTAAATTAATGTATGGAAAAAGTTAAATAACATTGCTGATATGTATGAATCGAAACGAAAATATTAAAGATTGGTAACAGGCAATTATTTCAAATGACACACTCCTACTTTAAGAAAATGAAAGAAATAAAATATGCTATAATAAATTATTATCTCGACAAAATGGCAAATCATATTTAACCCTACATATTATATATTAATGGAAAGAGAAAAAAATTACGATGTCCACCATTTGGCCACCTATAGTTTGTATTTAAAAAACACAATTTGAGGTTATAACTCAAAAATTATTAGTTACAAAAAAATTTGGCACTTCACTGGACTCTACTCGTACAAACGTATTTACTATTATTTTTTTAACTCTACAATCAAGTTACAGACATGTATCGAAAAGTGGAAAATTTGAAATTTTACTATAAAAACATCGAAATTTGCCTACCCCGTACATTTAAATAAAATCAAACGAATCTATGTTTGAAAATATTAACTTCAGCGTAAACGATCTGAAAATAAAACACACGGACAACTCGCGAATACAAACACCGAAAATAAAGTTTACCTTGGTTGTAATAGCTAACCATCATCAGTGAGACTAATTATCACAGAATACACAAAAACCCGTCACTCTAATTAACGCATTTCACCGGCCAGTCAAGTGTCAGTTGGGGCCAACACGATGCACCTTCTCTAAGGCGTCGCGTCGCTCGAACGTCCCGACGCGCTTTCCGGAAGCAATGCTAACTTTGATCGGCTGTTTGGCGGAGAAGTTCTGACAGTAGCGCGATTGGAGCTATGGTAGGGTCTGTGGGACGGCATAGTTTTTTTCGCGCATATCCAGGTGGATATCGAAGGGAATCAGTGTCTATAAGGTCTGTTGATACGAGAGCATTCCGAAATGTACGTCAGAGTAAATATTTTTTGAAATATGCAAGGTGTAAATTTTGTATTTATACAGAAGTTACGTTTGAACTATAGAAACACATGTCAAAACTTTATTTCTTCAAAATCTGTCATAAATAAATATTTTTGAATGTTTCTTCATAATATCGCGCTTCTGGTCAGACTAACTCGCTATACTTGAATGAGTACGGGATGTGAGTGTTGCAAGAGACAAGATTTTATAGACGTGCCACCTGAGAAGGCTTCAAAGAAGACAAAATTACTAAACATAAGTTGACGTTGAATGAGATTGAGTTTAATAGTTTTTTTGTGCTTTAGAAAGTTTATAAACTTATAACCCCGTATATCCTACCAACAATTATGCCGTCCGTTTGGTCGGCGATGGCCCACCACCACCTACTTACATCTACCTTATACGCACTCTACCGATATCTCATTTTAACACTATGTTATGCATTTGCTCCACGTTTCTGTTGTAACTAGATTAATACATCCTATAATGTTTATTCTTGCTACTTTATGCTGCTCCATTTTATATCCGAGCCCAGATTAACTCGATGGGATTCAGTTCACAGTGGCGGTGTGGCAAAGAAAGCACTGTAATCCCATGAGCCATTTCATCATCATGCATACATGAATTGTCCTTTTTCTATTTCCGCGACTTTGAGTAATTCAGGTTTAAGCATGTGTCTAACATTTGTCTTATATAGTTTTTTCGCCATATTCTATTCTATTTCGTGTCATAATCCGCAAAAGCACCCGTCTCATATTAAAAACCTGTTATTTCCCAAAGCACATTTTAAAAATACCAGAATTGTTCTACAAATCGCGTATTTTGTGTCATCATCAACCTTTTCTTCCTTCCGCGAGTTTCCAGTATTTTTGTTTCGCAGTCGTATGTTCTTCTTTGTTACTCTTTATTGCACGATAAACACTAAACACGAACGCTATTGTTAATACCTTGTGCCCTAATCAATACGACGCGATATGCTCACTTATTAGATTAGGGTATTTACTACTAATCCAACAAAAATATTTTCTTATTTTATACGCATTAAAAACTGCTTCTTCTGATCCTGACACAACTTTTAAGATGGCAATCCGAAGCCTGCTGTGAATTTCTATATTCCTGAAATCAATGTAAACGCCGGCTTAGGTATATATAGTTTTTGTTCAAATTTCACACGTAGAGGTTTTTAGGAGTCCTGATTAACGTCACCTTGGTTTAAATAAAAAAATTGCTAAACGTTTATATTGAATTTTGATATATAAAAAATTCATAGGAGGCTTTGGATTGTCATCTTAAAAACTGTTAGAAACAGAAGAAATGGTTATCCATGCTCAATAAAAAAATACTTGTTGGATATGATGAGGAATAAAGTTTTTACGGATTTATACACAAATAAAAGTAGACACGTATGTTCCATCAACTGTTGCAATAAATGTTGTCATGATATTTCCATTATAATAATAATAGGAACATGTATAATATAAGCTCTGGGTAATTGGTTTGTTCAAAGCCATAAATCCACTCTCACGCACACATACATACGTATGCTATAAATAATTAGTTTAGAATACTACCTGGTTTTTATAGCAAAGGCACAATTTATAACAGTACCTGAGAAATAAATTTATAAAATAGCAGCCCTTTCAGGCAAAATAGCAGCTCTCTTAGGCAAAACAGCAGCCTTTTTAGACAAGCCAGTAGCAAATCTGAGGCAAAGCAGCAAGTCTCTTAGACAAATTAGCAGACTTTTTAGACAAGCTAGCAGCAAATCTGAAGCAAAGCAGCAGCTCTCTTAGGTAAAGCAGTATCCCTTTAGACAAACCACCAGCAGTAGCTCAGAGCAACTGCTCTCTTAGGCAATATAGTGACTCTCTTTGGATTTCGTCAAGCATCTACTAGGCAATATATAATATTAATACTCATTGACTAAAGACAAGTCACATTATGGGCATCAACTCAATAACTACAAAGGCCCAAAATTCTCACTACGGCAGTTCGTTCATATATACGCAAATTACTATTAGGCAAAAAATATGTTTTATCTTATTTTAAAAACTATTTTTCGAGAATGAAAGATAATCAGTGTGCAGTCTGAGAATATATTTCACCGATTCCTATGTTTTAATCTTGTGTCCTTTGGCACCGATGACAATAGAACTGTTTTCGTATTTTCTGTCATTTATTTCAGTTGGGAGATTAAAATAATAATATATATATATATAATAATATATTTACCCCTCACTCTAATCACGAGGATTAGCCCAGAAGTCTTATGTGGGAGAGGGGGCGGCATATCACTATTAAACAGGCCGTATTTGCGACCAGGAACGAACGACCATTCAGTGTAGGAATTAGGGGATCCTGGAAAACTTCATTAATTAGGGGGATGGTCAAAGGCCGACCGGTATCAATCTCTTACAGTGATCCATACAAAGAGGGTGTCAATCCTCTCCACAAATATAGCTGCTCTACGGTCTACTGGCCGCTGGATTTGAACCCGAGAGAAGTGGGTACATTGATTCAAGCACTGAAGCCTCGACTGATCCGTCTAAGTATAGTCGAAAATGAATTATTTATATCTTCTGATAATTGCTTTCTAAATAAAAAATATTTCATGGAGTCAACTGCCAACTTTTAAATTTAGTAAATACTGGCCTACGTGACGGGCAGTATCGTAGATAATTTTTATTTAGTGTCAACAGATTCTTATCAGGAGATAGATACGCCCCTGAAATAAAATAGCCCGTGAAAAGGGTCAGCCTTTCCCTTTGCTATAAATAATTGTGATTAAGTTAATAATTTTGACCTACTTGTAAAGAGGAACCTAAAACTAGTATTGCAACTGTCCTTTTTGTGTTTCAATTAAGAAAGAGTTGATCAAGATTACTAGCGGTCAATTTTTTGCATTTTATCATTCTTCACCGGTTTCAGTTAACGATAAATATATAAACAAATAAAAATGGTAAAGTTACGACATATTTTTAAGTCTTCAATATGAGTATATCTTAGGAGAGAACGCCTATTCGTTTAAAGAAAATTTATATTATGTTTTTTTAATAAAAGGAGATATCCCTGACATTTTATTATGTAAACGCATGTTAATTTTACTTATTGCATATAACAATGATGGAGAATTCTTTATAGTTTTGTCTACTATCATATTTAAGTTTACGTTGGTATTCGGAATTTTTATTATGAATATATTCTAAAATAATATGCTTCTCTACATAAAAAATATGTTAACGCCAGTGTTAAAAATTTTCTACATTTTCATCAAAACTATTTTACTACAAATTACTACTAGCACATTTGTCAGTTCCTGTTAAAATTATTTTTTAGAACTCTGGACTTCTTCCAACATCAAATATTGTTTAAAAAATCATACATGCTACTGCTGCTGTTGTGATATAATTATATCTTCCACTTTTTAAATAAACACGTCAAAACATTTCAAAAACTACTTGATACGTGGCTTTCAACGTCATATCTTTAAATATTGTGGGCATCTTTACGCATTTGTTAAACAGTACGTTGGTCAGTAGATGAGGGAGATTTTCAGATGGAATAGACATATAAATGTTTATCTGTTAACAAAGTGTTCAGTAAGGTAAACGGGTTCATAGATGATAAATCATTGACAACATTGACAGATAATTGCAAAAGACCACTGCATTCCTTTTGGATATGCAAAAGTTTTTCTGGAAAGATGTGGGGGTTCAATCCTAAAGCTAAGTTGTGGAGATCAGCACTTAAAAATCTTCAAACTTGCGTGTGTTGGCATGATGGGACAGAGAGGTTCTTCTCTTCCAAAATTGTAATTCGTAATTGAAGCTATTAGGGTCCTCTGACTGGCTAAAACAGTGAGGGTTCTGGGAAAGTAAAGCTTATGATAGGCTCAATGAGATGAGATGGGATGAGATTTTTGGAGCAGTCCACTTCAAGATTCTCTACCTACATATTTTAAAGAAATTTCAATGAAGAAGGGACACCTGGTTCACTAACTCTAATATTCAGGTCTCGAAAGAGTTCGCTTGGTACATGGATGGGCCTAAGACGGACCAGTGCTCAGGAGCGGGGATCTATGATTGTATATTATTATTTCAGAAATGGTAAGATAGCTAAGCGGTTTTATGTTCTTCTGGGTCGCTTCTCGCACGGTACTGGAATATGTCAAGGCTCTTTCCTTTTTGGGAATAGAAAATTGTGTAAAGTTAACCTATATTCCGAATCATAGTGATGTCACGGGTAATAATAGGATTTATATGTTGATTAGAAAAGGCTCAAATAGTCAATTTTTGAGATCTGAACCAGTATTAGGGTTACAGTGCTATCTTGCAAGATCCAATAGTGACTGAATCACATAGCCGTCAAAGGAAGATTGGTCGCACGATTTTGACCTGAGACAGGCCAGGTTTCTTATAGAGAACTGCAGCAAACCGAAATTTTATTATGCTTAGCAGAAGCGTCATAACCACAACAAACATCTTCATACATTTGATATATAGTAATTTTCCGGGTTGTTAGGCGGTGACCTCGGCAAATGGTCGCTGCTAGAAATAGAATTAAAATGCACAACCCTAGCATTAGCCGGGATTATTTTACCTGCCCTGGTTGTTCTCAGGCTAGGCTATGTGGGCACACACCCGCTATCGGCGTCTCTGGGCCCGCCCATATATTGATTTCGGTTCCTATTGTTGGTATTACGACTCCTACGGTCGGAACCGTTCCTCGGGCAATGGTGGTCTTCCGAGGCGTTCCATAGCCGCCGCTGTAACTGGTCGCAGCGACCAGTTACTGAGGTCACGGCATAACAACCCGGAATGTCACTACTATGTATCAAATAATAGCACCGGCTGTGAAAACCTAAAAACCACTTTAGCATCTTCATACAATTGGCTTGAGCAATATTGCAAGGTGTAGATTATGCGGCAACGTAGATGAGGATTGGATACATATCCGCTGTGTCGATGTCACAGTGACAGTTTGGGGCAACGTTTCCTTCTCCTCAAGATATTAAAGAAATTCTAGTACACGCCTTTGCACCTAGTATGGGCTTATTTTGAACTATACAGCTAGTGGACCTGAATGCTGCGGGTAAATCGCTCCGTTTTCAAACAACAACAACAAAGGCGTATTTTCATAATCTTGGAATTTTTAAAATACGCGTGGAGACACAAAGACGGTGTCAATGTTATAAACAAAAAATAATCTGCAAGACTTGGCTAAATTTGGAATAGTGCTTTTTATTACTGAAATTCAATTTTTAACTTTTTAACAAGAAGGCCAAAATTGTACAGAGTTGATAACATGATACATATTTATTTACTGAATGTGAACAAAATGAACTTGGAATATTCTTTTGCATTACATACAATATTTCTTAAATGAAATAGATTGTAGATATTTTTTCTAGATCTGGTAAGTGGCAAAGACAAACCGTGTCTTTAAATTCTTTCTACTAAAAGTGCTAAAAATACTAGCGTTTATGTAGTTGGCAAAACTGTTACCAGTTTTATTGGGTTCTATTTTCAAGTTTTACGCCTTTTTTATATGCATCTGCGTATGGTGTGCCTAATAGATTGCCAACATTTTTAAATCAGGTTTCCTGGACCACTGTACTTAAATAAATATGATATGATTGTTTACTTTCACACACACCACATACAATTTTCATTAATGAACGGTCTATATATGATTCAGTGTGTTAATTAGTGGGCCGGTGAAAAATTTTGTTTGCAATTTTGTTACGTGGCCAGAGAATTACTAACTAGAAAGTTAAATGGCAATAAAGTTGTTTCCTCATTCTCAAATTTTCGACACGTTGTATAATAGCAGAATTTCACTTACAATAAAAATTTAGAAATACTTTCATTCATCAGTTAGGACTTTTAGGTTTTCATTTAAAACAGGTTGTTTTACAAGTTTACTTTGATTCAAATTGAAATTATATTTTTGAAATGCTGGTAAATTCTAAACAAAAACCAATACGATCTACGTTCATATAAGAAAAAAAGGATGCTTAGCAATAATATCAACAAACGCGGTTTTCATGCACGCCATATTTAGTACGAGAAAAGCCTCTAGATTTTTTCATATATGTATAATTGGTAAAATTTGGATTTCAATAGTAATAGTAGTACAGAAAACATTCCAAATACGCCTCTTGAAATGTATAAATCAGAAGATAAAGCGAAAGGAAGGAAAGGAAGGAATGAAACTTTACAATAAAACTTACGATGATTTTGTTAAATGGCGTTCCTTTAAAAACGTGAAACACTATACTAAAAATGTTCTAGCATATTTTTTTGGAAAAATGTGAAAACTGTAAGCCGTCCTGTTTGTAGTCGTATTACATGTTAGAGGAAACGGTACTTTTACATCATAACACCGACCTTCGACACAATATTCAAAATTAATAACATTTTAAAAAAGAAATGATTACAAACCGAAGAAGTCAAGAATATTGACTAGAGAGGAAAATGACTTGAGAGATTTCCTCAATGAAATATAATGATCAAAGTTGTCATCCTCAAATATAAAATAAAATGTACCTACATTATTTTTCTAATTAGGTGGCTGATTTTAGGCATATGCGGAGCTTGTCGTAGATAAGACTTATGTAACATATATGATATTCAGGATTTAGGTAAAACTTTGCTAGTAACTATAAAATAATCCAAGACTACAATACAGCGCATACTTACTGGATACTGAAATAAATGCTTCAAGGAAGTTATTGAAAGGAACTAATATGCCTTCAACTATTGTTGCCAACCACATTTTAAAAATATCTATTCTTATAAAGATCTTGCATCGATTAATATATAATTTTTTACATACAACATAACTATTCACATGAAGACAACAGTGGCAGTAGAAAATATTTCTGAAATGTTACTTTTGCTAGATTTCATTTTGAATTTCCTCACTGTACGGAAATGTAACCATAGCATACATATTACACTATCTGTATATAACCACGCTAGCAGAAAGAAGGAAGAGTCAGTTGCGATGCACACATGCACTTTCAAGGCATTTTAATTACCGAATCGAATCTACACCGTGAAAGCTAATAGTACAGAGAAGGCGGTGACTTTCATGTAACTCAAAACAAAACAAATGCGTAGTCGCGTGCTACGCTACCCGAGCAATTTGCTCCATCATACCTAGCCGTGGAATGCCTAATTAATGTCACTCTCGAAATGGGTCGTTAGACAGAAATCAGCTGTTAGCAGCAAAACGATCACAGGAAACTGTGTGCGGTTATTTTCTTTTTATTGTCTCATAAAATGCTTGATTTAATTCATGTTTCAGTGTTTTAAAAAGAAAAAAGAAGTTTCAAAAATATATTTTGGACTAAAGTTTCTTTCTTTTTTCAGATAAAACTGTAGGTACTGTTTTCTAAAGACCACAATGTTGAAGATGCCTATCGAGGATAGAAAATATATTATCCAATTCTATACTAGGTGCTTCTAAAAGTAGTACCATAAAGGACCCCGCAATAATCTTATGGAAATTGGGTTTCTGTCAAATTGTCTGAATTTTTGATATGTTGTAGATTTTGTCATCCTGAACAAAAGTCTCCATGGGCACAAAGTGCCAAAATGAACATTTTGGCAGCTACGGAGCTGCCAAAGCTCCCCTGACCCGTTGCAAAACTATTCATTTTCAATACTATTTACAGATGTCAAAAGCATATTTTAATTATTCTAATATATAGGGTAATGTTTTTGAGGTCACTGGATTCAACCCTCATGTCAGATTGGACAAATTGACCGTATACAGCTGTCAATACATTGTCAACGAAGAATAGAAAAGTAAATATTCTCTTTTCACATTGAGAGTTTGGGCTTTTGAGGGAGCTGAATTCAATTCTCATGCCAGATTGGCAAAATTGACAGTTGACAGCTGTCAATTGACTGTCAACGAGGAATATAAAAGTAAATATCCTCTTTTCACATTGTGATTTTGGGTTTTTGAGGTCACTGAATTCAATTCTCATGTCAGATTGGACAAATTGACCGTCGACAGCTGTCAATTCACTGTCGACGAAGAATAGAAAAGTAAATATTCTCTGTTGACATTAGAATTGAATTCAGCTCCCTCAAAAGCCCAAACTCCTAATGTCAACAGAGAATATTTACTTTTCTATTCTTCGTCGACAGTGAATTGACAGCTGTCAACGGTCAATTTGTCCAATCTGACATGAGAATTGAATTCAGCTCCCTCAAAAGCCCAAACTCCTAATGTCAACAGAATATATTTACTTTTCTATTCTTCGTCGACAGTGAATTGACAGCTGTCGACGGTCAATTTGTCCAATCTGACATGAGAATTGAATACAGCGACATCAAAAACCCAAACTCTCAATGTGAAAAGAGGATATTTACTTTTATTATTTAATTTCAATAAAACATCTACACACCACTTTGACCTGATTAATTTCGTCTCCTGTTTTTTCGACGTTTGGTCTTGTTTCTGAGATATTCAAAGAAATTGGTGACAGTGTAGCGCACCAGCCGCGTAAATTTCATTTAACGTTATAGCAACCCATGAAAACAAAACTCAACTGAAATATATCACAAATGAACATTATTTTAACCTGTTCTATCGATTCCTGAAGTTATAAAGATTAAAACTGAATCACCCTGTATATCCTAAAACGTTTATCTTTGACATAGAAGATGTGAAAAGTTAGTTCCTAATGATGATTTTTAATTAGTATTTCCCAAACGCATAGAAATAAATTAATGAAATGTGGCATAATCCCATAGCTTTTTATGCTCTTCTTGAAAATCTAAAAAGAAATGAACACAGTTTGTCTAGTGGTGGGTAAAAACAAGAGGTGTAGTGCTTCAAAAATATCCAAACTTGTGACGGATGCCTAGCAATAATATCAACAAACGCGGTTTTCATGTACGCCATATTTAATACGCGAAAATCCTCTAGAATAGTGATAGATTTTTTCATATAATTGGTAAAATATGGATTTCAATGGCGATAATAGTACAGAAGACATTCCGAGTACGCCTCCTAAAAATTTTAAAGCGTCGGAGGAAGCGGAAGGAAGCCTGTTGCCGGGAAAATGAAAAAACTTTACAACACAACTTACAATGATTTTGTTAACTGGTGTTCCTTTAAAAACGTGAAACACTTCACTGAAAATGTGCTCCTACCATCTTCTTTGGAGAAGATATGTGAACTGTAAGCCGTTGTCATATGTTATAATTTTCAAATGTAAAATAAAATGTACGTACATAATTTTTTTAATGCACCAATTTTTGGCATATGTGGAGTTTATCGTACTGAAGAGGTATGTAACATAACAGTAGATGATATTCAGGATTTAAATAAAAAATTTTCTAGTAACTATAAAATAATCCAAGACTAAAATGTAGTGCATATTAAGTATAATTCATAATGAAAACAAGTCACCAATATATTTGGATATGTACAGAAGACATGCGTCTCTTCGTCAACGAATACCGAGCATCGATTTTTTTTGTACATTATAACAATAATAAATACTCCAAGTGGTTGGGAAAAATATGTTGGGTCAGATTCCGCACAAAATAGCAGACTATCTTAAATTACCAAATTAAAAGTAATATACCGGGCATTGATTTCGGCATTTTTCGGCTACTTTATTAACAGACGCTGGAACAGGTATAACTAATATTAAGCGCCATGGTGGTTGGAAATCCACGACTGTTGCTGAAGGCTATACTGAAAACTCAGCGTCCAACAAAGTAGAAATAACAAAAAAATATATATTGGTATGGTTTCAACGAGTAAGTGCTCTGGATCTTCTATATATATATATGATTTTCTAAAAAGTAGTCCTGTAAAACAAGTAGAAAATGGACAGTGGAAATTATGTTCTAATATTTTTATAAGTAATTCCGTTAATTAATACAAAAATGTAAATCATAATTATATTAGTATTAGTAAATTGTGATTTATTGTTTGTAATTATTTATCTTTTCTCATGAAATGTGGTACACAAATTAATATTTTCCTTCGATAAAAATAGAGTACACTAGAACTTTTTAATATTTTGTATTTCACTGGCTGCTGTAATTAGGGGAGTGACGTCATTCAACTTTCCAGACTACCTAAAACCATAGGTACAGAAAACTATAACCTTAATGCACCAGTATTATCCTCTTTTTTCTTTTGTTTATATTTAGTATTGCAGTTGTAATTACTCTATTTGTTATTCCCTACTTTCTTATAATTGGAGTAAAGTTAAGCAGATATAATTTTAAAATAAATAAACAAATTAAAAAATATATAGAGCATATCCATCAGTATTCTGGATTCAGTTGGTTGCAGTAACAATAATAATTAATAACAATTTATTCATTCAATAACACAAGCAAAATACAATAGAACAATTAAAAGAATAAACGATAAACATCCAGTCGTACGTATATTACAGAAATAATTAACAAAACCCATCAAAATATTCATAGAAATTCTTCGACATTCTAGCTGTTTCCACAATTCCGATGAGGTCGATAAATTCGAACATATGGAAGGCCGCCCAACAAGATAACGGTTCTATGTAAGCCGACACTATACCTGCCCCAATACCAATAAAGCGCTGGTACTCATCATTGTCTGCACAGAGAAAAGTTATGTGTTAGAATCATTTTAATGTTCATGTTCTTGTCACGTGTTTATAATATACGATGGTATCATTATGACACATTGGATCCTCATTGGATGCCATTATGGTCTCCATAACAACACTCAGTGCCATTATGAATTCATAATAAAACGCAAGTTTTATTTGTTATTAACTATAAAAAATTCAACAACATTTATTTATTGTAAACACTAATTACAACTTGCGAACAATTTGTTAAATTAATTCCAGCATATAATAAGTGGGCTGTATTTTGAGAAAGTAAGTTTATTTCCCAAGTGCTTAAACTTGTTGAAGGGCCATCAATGTCTGAAACGTTACTCAAAATAGAAGATGCCACTTTCTTCTTATTTTCTTTGGAATCTTTTATATAGCTTTCTGCCACTGTGTTAGAGCACCAACCACCATGCTTCTTAACAGCTAATAAATCGACTCCTGAATCTGCAAGCAATGATGCAGATGATCTACGAAAACAATGTCCAGTATATTGTTGAAGATTTGGAAGGTCCAGGACCAATGCTATATTACATGGTATTTTCCAAAAAGTATTAATGCCAACTGGTTGCTTGATACATTTTCCATTTCTGTACCCCACAAAAATCGAGTATAATCTGTGTTTCTTGAACGGAATAATAATATGAGTATTACATTGCCCTTCATCTTTAACATTTTGTAGGTGCAGATTTGTCAATTCAGTACGCCTGCAAGCCCCACTATCGATGCAACTTTTATCATAAAATGGGTTCTATCATCCAGCAAAAATTGAGTTATGTCTTCTTTTATTAAAATCTTAAACCGTTTGGACCGAAATCCTTACCATTCTCTTTTTAGAGACTGAATTAAATGGACGTACTTACTAATATCCGTATTTTTCTTCATTGGTATAACTGAACGTAGCATAGAATAATATACCCAAATCGACAAAAGCTTGCTATGCTTTGAAAGATATTCGAAATATGTTAGAACAACCTTTCATTGCTGCTACTCTTGATTCCTTTCCCTTTACATCAATCTTCAAGTTTTGCATAACTTTGTTCGTACGTCTGTCTTGATTTTTCGGGAAGTAGGAAATCGACAAAGCTTTGTGCAATGTCTTCGATATTACCACAGCACGCATACTAATATTCTTTTTCAAAAACTGAACGTATGATACAAATTTGGACGACCATGACATCGTCAAATAAAAACATCTAATAATTTTGAATTTCAATTTATGAAAACGTTTCTGATATTTTAAGATAAATCGAATCTGTAAAGAAATCTATTTAGACCGTCGTAGATCAAAAATGATTAGTTTTACGTTTGTAATGTGCAACACTGAGAAATTTTGTGTTAAAAGATAACCATTGCCATTTCGGAAACTATAAGAAACTATCCTTAAATTTCACATTTTATTCTTAATCAAAGAAGTGTTTTTAGTTTTTTCTGCATAATAATGATAAATTCCTGGGGTATATGAAATTGCTCCACAACTACATTATAAGCAATGGTGTAGTAGTTCCTCGATGTCTTGTAATGCCGTTTCATGCAAGCTTTTCAATTTACTTCACAGAAACAAATCGGGAGGGTTCAGGTCCAGCCACCTTGTTGGCTTAGTTAAATGACTCCTCTGTTCTGCAGATAATCCTTGGTGGTTAGTCTGAAGTGAGCAGATATTGTTCCATCTTGTATAAACCACATCAATACTACTGCTGCAAGGGGCACATATTTAAAAAATTATGGCAAGATACATTCTAAAAGATACCTGTAGACTTCACCAGAATATGTGGTCTGATGAAAATGTCGCTAATAACAGTTCATCAGATATGTGATGAGAATTTTTATGAATATTTAGTTTGTGCCCAAACAATAAGAGATACGAAATGAAACATATCGTTTTTGATAAGAATGAAATTAACGTTTTTTGTCGTAGCAGACGTACGTACTTTAAAACTGCGTACTAGTTACAGAGTATAGTGAAATGGTATAAAAAAAAAACACTATTGAAAACTTTAAGTCCATGTAACTTGAAAACGAATCAAATTATACCCGAGTTCCAGAATAGTAGAATGATTCATTTACAGTACTTAAATGAGCACGGGAGGCGAGAGTTACATGGGATAAGATTCCATAGGCGTGCCACTTGAGAAGGGTTCATAGAAGAACATAAAATTACCAAAAATAAGTTGAGGTTGCGTAAACTTAGCACTTTAATAGTTTACTCTAAAAGATTTATAGACCCACAGAATATCGTAGACGGCGATGTCCCTCCATCACACTATACCTACTGGTTAGAGAAGAATTTCTTAAACATGGAATGTGGAAAAGGAGAGGACACTCCTATCCATAATTTTTTCGTCATATCATTGTTTCGTCTTTTTATATCAGCATACTCTTTAAATTTCATTTTATAAAATGAAAACGCATCCTTCTAGATATTCTAGGCAAAGTTTAATTCTGTGGGAAGCAACCTGAATTTTTATTGTCGGAGGCTCATTTTTAAAATACAATCCATGAATTGTTATACAATCACGTATTTTGTATCAACATCTATCTTTTTCCTTCCGCGAGTTTCCACTATTTTCCGTTTCACAGCTGTATAACCTTCTTTGTCATTCTTCACTACTCACAGACATTCTTGCTAATGAACTAGATATTTTAACCGCATTGCTTACACTCATATTTTAGTCTCGAGCCCTAATTCCTTCGTATAAGCTTTTTTATCATACGATAATCCTCAGTTGTTAGATTAGAGCGTTTACGATTCTATGAACACTATATAAAACTTTTCCTCCATTCTTAAGAACACTACATAAAATCACTAATAAATTAATTACTATTACAACTAAACAAGCGGAAATATATTTCCGAAATTTTCTCACGCTCACATTCATATAGTAGCGCTAGATGTAACTGGTGGGTCCATCAAATCGTCATAATCAATAGAAATCGAGCATTGTGATGTAGTTCAGAAGCTGTGTAATCGGGTACGCCAGATAAGCGGAACATAGAATTCAATACAATTTTATAGAAATATGTACGGACAGCATTAGTCCAGTAATTTAAGATTTTATCTGCGGAAAAATTCCTAGTGAGCTGAATTCTTGTATACACCTTTATTACGGCGTTGTAATGAAGGTGTGAAAAATCGACATTTATATCGTGCCGGCTAAAAAAGTTATAAAGGTCAAAAGATCACGAAAATCAGTTTTCAGCAAATATCTCGCCACCTATTGCTCGGAGGTCAATAGAGGTCATTATAAAAATTCTTTGTCGTGAAATTATCTACAAAAAATGCCTCTTGCGTTTTTCTGTAAAATTAACCGTTTTCAGAGTAGAGCGCTGAGAAAGCGACTATATTATGAAAATGCACTCGTTTCCTCACCACTATCGAGGTAGAATGCAAGGCGCGTTTTTTTTACATGGTTTCCCCCGTAGGCATAATCCATGATTTTTTTATTGAAGAGTGGATAATTTTTTATTTCAATACTGAAACATACAGAAGAAACAAACTTAAGTACATAATTTTTTTGTCATTCATTGTCGATATCTTCAGTTTATATATCATTAACAATTGCTGACAAAACGTCGAGTGGACTTATTCCTATATTTAAATCAACATCTTCATCATTTTCATTGTTGGTTGACTCTGCGTTTAAGCATGACTGGCCACGGCAATGTCCACAAACTTAATTAAATTTTTTTGCATCCACATTTGCCGGCACAACCTTTTGTACAACTGCAAAAGATTGTATTCAGTAGATCATCGGGTGCTGGTGGTAATAAAGTTGCAATACTTAAATTGTTCCTATAATTTTTACGACAAATACTACGAACATTTACAAAAGTCACAGTACTTAAATATTCAATATTACCATCACCTCTAGCAATACTAGCATTTTTTAATGTTTGTAGACCACGCCTAACTTCTACTACCATCACCATCCGATAACAATTCATTGCATATAAAACATGTATCACTTAGTATGAACACTGTTCAAGAGCAAGAAACTACTAAAATAACGTCTTTAACACTCAAGAAATAATTTTCAACTGAGCTAAACACAATCCGACAGGCAGTAGCAGGTATAAAGGGACGGTCGGTCAGTGGTCGCGCGGTTTAAGGCGTCAGTACTTGAATCGAGGTGACTAGATCGGTGTTGGTTCGAGCCCAGCTGCCGGTAGACCGTATATAAGCTATATTCGTGGAGAGGTTTGGCGCCCTCTCTGCGGGTATGGTAGGGTGGAAGAATGTTGGCTTGGGTCAATGTGAGAGATTGATACCGGTTGATATTTGACTACCCCCCTAATTAATGAGGTTTTCCAGGTTTCCCTCATTCCTGCACTGAATAGTGGTTAGGGCCTACCAACGTAAGTCGTTCCTGGGCGCAAATGCGGCCTGCTTAATAATAATATGCCGCCCCCTCTCCCGCACAAGTCTCCGACTTCTGGGCTAATCCCTGTGTTTAGAATGTGGGGTAGAGATATTATTATTATTAATAAAATACTCAACATCTGCCAGTGTAGGTCGTCTGTATAATATTTAGTAGATTTTACTAAGTTCCCAAAAAATAATATAAGTATATTTTTCACAAAACGCCCAAGTATCAGATAGAAGTTTTGAAGACACTTACAAACATGAATAAAAAGCAATATAGTTTACGCCTTGGTATACGATATGCTATACCATATGTGAGTGCATTCTAGTCGCTTTCTCACCTCTCTACTCCGAAAACGGTTAGTTTTACAGAAAAATGCATTTTTTGTAGATAATTGCACGACAAATAATTTTTATTATAACCTCTATTGACCTCCGAGCAATAAGTGGCGAGATATTTGCGAAAAACTGATTTTCGTGACCTTTTGACCTTTATAACTTTTTTAGCCGGCACGATATCAATGTCGATTTTTCACATCTTCATTACAACGCCGTAATAAAGGTGTATATAAAAATTCTCACTAGGAATTTTTCCGCAGATTGAGGTTTAAAATGCCTAAAATGACTGGACTAATGTATATCTTTTTGTGGTGACTGCTACAAATTGTGAGCAGGTTTATAACATGGTATTTTGAAATCCGGCTATAGTACTGTAACCTCGAAATTGCTTTAGCGTAGAAACGCGTCACGTAGACAAACAAACTTTATTGTCACTCTTGATTATACAAGAAATATCCTTCAAACAAACTTCGCGCAACTGTCAACGCTATACTTTGACGTTTGTCACTCGCGTTTGGCTCGTATTCGGCTGCTCAATATAAACGGACTGCGACGGCAAAACTGATTCGCTTATATAGGTTGAGAGTTCTCGAAGTTTCCACGGCATCGAGAACGTGTCGAAAATAAAATAGAATATAGCCTGGACTATTCTAGATAACGTCAAAATAAAGGTATTAAAAAAATTATAATTTCTAACACAAACAGGAACCTAACTAAAAAGGTAGGTGAGCTTCCGTAACAGTATCATTGAGTTTATATATACTCATGCCTTATATAACCCATTGATAAGTAGTACAAAACTATTTTCATTATTTCTATTTTGACATATAATGATGTAAAATTTTATATAAAGATTACTACCTTCTGACTGATTCATTGTTACAGAGGGATCAACTCGGGAATCCCACAAGTTGATATTTCTGCTATGTAGCTTTGTGATTTTCAACGAGCTTCCCTTCATCATATTTTTTAAAAGTATTTGCTGAGGAGCCCCATAATAGATCCTGTTAATATTTCCTGAAAACGTTATACTCTCGCATTGGTCCTGATATATTGCATCTTTTGCAAGGTCCTTGCACCAGCGCTCCGTCAGTCCTACAACTTCACATTTTGATATATCCGGAACCCTCATCAGAGCGTTCTGCATGACATCGAACTCCAGAGGATAGTATCTGTTCGGATTCTCCACCCGGATATTAAAAACGATGCTGTTTTCGCGAAGAGTGATTTTATAATACAGCTTGAACTTGTAGTTCCATAAGCTGCGAGTGTAAGGATTACTGCTCAAGCTGATCAAGGCGTACACATCCCCGGATTTCAGCTTAGTAGGGCCTTCATCCAGCTTCCACGGCATCAAATTGACAAATCCGTCTTTCGGACCGAACATACATTTACCTAGGACAGGAAATACGAATTGTATCCCGCCCGGAATATGAGAGAAATCTGAGAACTCAGCGTATCGGCTTACGAAGACCATCTCCTGGTTCTGTATCTTCCAAGAGGTTATGGTCGCACCGTGGAGGTTGACAGTGCACGAGGTGTAATCGCCTCGGTCTAGGATTATGATGTTTTGCTGGTGTACACTCCTTTCCTGGTACATGTCTAACAGTGATACTAGTAATTTGGTCGCCACTTTTATAATTTGCCCCTGTCTAAAAATCACTACCCCGAATGTTCCTACGGCAAATTTTTCAAATTTGACAGTGACATTTGTTACTGTGACATGTGTCACCGTGACATATGCCAGGTGGTTAGATGCTATATTCATGATCTTTCATAAGTGACAGGTTAGAGAGTATTAAAGACCTCGGAGTCATTTTTGACCATAAATTAACTTTTACTAAACATATTTTAAACATAATTTAGGATTTATTATACGTAATAGTAAAGATTTTAGAGACATAGCTACATTACGATTATTATTTAACAGCTCTGTTAGACCCAAACTGGAGTATGGGTCTGTAATTTGGGATGCTTCAATTCAAAACGTCGGCAAGTATTGATTTAATTTCAGATTTATACACAAATATAAGGATGTTATATTAGATACACCGAAGGCTATACAACTCAGAACGTGAATTATTTAAATAAAACTCTTTCATCCCACGGCTTTTAATTCATCTTCAACACAAGTACAATTTAACAAATACCAGAAAGAAGATCACAGAAGTCGTGTATCAATTTCTTGTATTTCCTTTGTTCAACAACTTCAAAACAGTGATTTGCCTCCCATCCACACAAGGGTTCCAAATGAAACTGTTCAGTCAGCAGACCAGTTTTAACAGCAATGAGATGTTTATATTCTCCTTCACCTACGGACTCATTATTCTAGTTAATCAGTGTTATTTTGGTGTTTATCAACTTTGACATATCATCAATTATTGAATATTGATAACAGATTTCAGTTGTTGCATCACGTCCCAATATTGTTTGCCTGGTCTTAACCAGGCAAACAATATCTTAAGGTTTACGTTAGGTTACTAATAATTATAAGGTAGGGTTAATCAAAATTTACATTTTGCATATTTGCTGATCTCACAATTTATATCTAAAGATAGCATTATTTTAAATTTTAGAGAGATTGTCTATTTTTAAGATAATTATATTAACGGTTGAATTTTTGCCTTCCAATAAATTTATTTGCCAATTAAATATAAAAACTGTACATTTGAGAATGTCTGTTTGAAGTTTTCTTCCTTTTATCTATTGCGTCACCTATAATTTTTGGAAATATTCGAACAACTGCATTTTGCATTTACTAAAAATGCAAACGAAACTTAAATGTGTGACTATTTCTAACAATTTCAAACTAGTATCTGAGTCTTTCTGGAACATACCTTAGATAAAACTAGCGGTAGTTGATAGTGATTAGTGAATACAATTAAAAATGCACTTATTTACACTGACAATATTGAAATAAGGTTACGATAGTAATGAGTTTCGTTAATTTTGTATATCTACTATATAGTTTTAAATGGACTTCAATGCAACAGTGATTTATACTCTCAAAGATGTTACAAAATTTACTGAGATCATGAATAGTCTAATAGTTCTTTCTGGAATCATTTCACTAGTTATATAGTGGCTAATCAATAAAATATCGTTTAGGTATACTACACCTATTTTAACCACTCCTAGTACTTATTTTATCAAAATTTGTAGAGCATTACCTAAATTTGTAATTGAAGCAGACCGTTTGACACCAGGATTCCATAAATTAATATCCTTAGTCATCTTTCGGCATATTTTCAGCATCTTCCCTTCCATCATGTTCTGTACTGTGACTTCTCCAGGAGCCTGCATATACATCCTATTTGTATATCCTGAAAATGTGACCGCTTCGTTGTCTTCTATATGAACGTCATCGTCACGTGTACCTTCTTTGTACGAACATGACTTGAGACCGACTATCTCGCATTTTGATACGTCAGGAACTCTAAATAAAGGCACTGAATTATAATCTGCTTCTAGATATGCTGCAGGTATTTAAAAATTATTTCATCCATATGACCAAGACTTATATTCTAAACAAAATAAATTGTTAAATTATTCTTTATTCGAATGTTAAAAACAGGATCGAGTATGATTGAACTCATTGCATAATTGAATATTCATGAGAAGGAATGATAATAGGTATTTTACAAATAAAATATTTATACCAAATACCTATAGTCCCAGCAGATATAACCATAGCCGCCAAAGAAACTATTCAAAGACATACAACGGGCAAAACCATCAGAATCTACACAGATAGTAGACAATCACTACTGTTCTCACGTAATCATAGGATAACAACTAGATAAGCATGGGAATGCCATCAGGCACTGGCATTGGCCTCCGACAACATCTGTATGCTGGGTGAAGGTAAACGGGCGGTGCAATGGTAATAAAGTAGCTGACAAGCTAGCCAAGAGTGCATCGGGTTTTTGGAGCTGGTCCCTCCAGTATGCTTCCGTTGTCAGCTTTTGTTGGAATTATCAAGGAGGATACCCACAAAGAATTTAGAAAACGGTGGGGTGAAACAAATAGCTGTCAATTTGCTAACGAGTTCCTGGAGTACTCCTGCAAGGATAGAGCGAAAAATTACCTGGTCATATCTATGAAGAATATTTGCCTGCAAACTGAATACTGTTGGCCAAGGGAGCGCTTTTATTATATGAGGAAGTGTAAAATACATGTTTCTAGAAGTTGCGAATAGAAAGACGAAACAGTATTTCATGTACTGTGTGAGTGCACTGTCATCTTGTCAATAAGAGAATTCGTGTTGGGAGAACGATGGTCTTCTATGGCCTATGTTAGACAGATTCCCCTGAGCAATGTCCTCATCATTTTTTCTCTAATAGGTTGGTTAATGGTTCAGGTGTGTTGATCTCCTAATTGAAGGAAGTACAAAAAGTTCCTCACAATTTTAAATTCTTATTGATCTTTGGTTTAGTAAGTCTACTTGTTTACCACTGTCTAGAGGTTTTTTTCTTTTAGGTGTTATCATTCATCCACCTCTGTGTGAGTATTTTAATCATCTATGCGCAACTTACATGACTAAAATGAAATTTATATTAAAAAATTTCATTAATAAAGGATTAAATATTGTTAATACTAAAATTGTTAAATACCCATCTAACTGTGAAGACTCATATAGCTTCAAATGATACATCTTGGTCTATAATTCAGATTATACAATGTATCTTTCCAATAATTACCTGAATAAGGCCTTTTGCATGACGTGGAAGTTGAAGGGAGAGCTTTCACATAGATTTTCCACACAAATCTTGAACATCAATTTACTATTACACAGCGTGATCTTGTACAGTAACCTGAACCTGTATCCCCAAAGGGCTTGCGTGTAGAAGTCATCGGACAGACTGAACAAAGCGAAGACATCTCCTGAATCCATCCTTTCGGGACCTTCTTCCAGTACCCAACTGAGAGTTCTGGCGAATCCTTGCTTGGGCCCGAAATTCCAGACGCCGAAGTGCGGGAAAATCAACTGAATGCCCTCCGTGATATGTTCGTGCGACTGAGACTGGCGGCTTACGAAGAGCTGCTCTTCGTTGTTGATCCTCCAGGAGGTCACGGTGGCACCCTGTAGATTCACCGTGCAGGTCGTGTACTCCCCACGGTCTAACACTATAATTTTGGATTTGTCCATGTTCTACCAAAAATTTGTCGTGTTGAAACAAGGTAGATAATTATAAGTCAATGTCATATTTGACACATTGCGGTTAGAATTTCAAACCCGTCAAGCATCCTTTAGTAAAATATATTTCAACGTCTTCTTCTTCTAAAATAGATCTCTAACCAATTGTGTACAAATTTTCAAATTAATATACATAGTTATTAGGGGAGTGGACCCCAATATTCGGCATGCCACAAAAATGGTTTAAAACCTTTCCCTATTCAGCGCGTCTAGAATCTTCAGGACGGTAATAATGATTTGCGGTTGCATTTTTACAATTGGATAAACGCAAACCATACACTTTACAAATACATTTTATTCACTGATGCGGTTCAATTCACTCGTGATGGAGTAAATAACTGTTACAATGAACATCGCTGGTCAGATGGAAATCCGCACGCCATGGTGGAAAGTAACTCAGCATTGATTCAGCATTAACGTGTAGTATGATTAATAATCAATTACTTGGCCCAGTTGTGCTAGATGGTCGTCTCACTAAATAGTTTGACAGATCGGACGATGTTCTATTGGATATTAGGCAAAACATATACTTTCACCATGCGTGTCCATTTTAGTTATGTCGTGATCAATCATTTTAACAATCACTTTCCACAACGGTGCTGAGGTGGTTTCCAAAATTGGCCACCAAGGTCACCAGATATGAATCTTTTGATTCTACTCGTGCAATTCACAAACGAGCTGATGCATACATCGAAACGGACCTACAGAATAAATACTTTCCTCAGTTCATGCACTACAATAATTAACTGGGGTAAAAATATTTAATATTGGGGGGTTCTCCCCAAATAATTCTATATATACCGGGTGTTCTCTCTGAGACGTTCAGTGCTTATATAGGTTTTATTGTTCACTTTTGCCCCCAATTGCCCTGTATAAGGAAAACTATGAACTAAGGTTTGAGAAGGTAGAGATGAGCGTATGAAACCCATTTGCCTCATTGAGTAGTTTTTTAATTAGATGATCTTCTTCACAAAGCATCATTATGGAATTGCAGTACACTTATTTCCATTATTTCTTAATTTTTACTAAAACGGTATTGACGCATCAGTAATAGGGCTTATATGCTTATATAATCCTAAAGAACATTCAAATATTTCCAACCTGATAAATGTTACCCAGTTTGTATGAAAAATTCTGAACATCATCACAAGTTCATGACATTTAATCTGTTCAATCATTCCACGGCTTTAAAGATGGATTACTCTTAACAGAATAATAATATTCATCTCTTAATTGACCGCAATACACAATATGTCACTTTCGATTATAGCATTTCTGAATATTAAAGTCAAGTTTGTTGACGTAACTGTAGAGATTTACAATCATCGAAATATTATTACTTTGTATTACATTTGTTAAGTCATTTATAAAAAATAAGAATAGGAGTTTGATTTAACTTACGCTCTTGAAGCGTCTCTAGAGAAAAAATATATTTATTTTTTCCTCCATAACCTCCATAACAAAATCTTTTTAATATAATAATCTTCTAGAAAATTTAAACTTTCATTATTGCTGACCTCTACAGAAAACTTGAAGTAAATCTGTCGGAGAGCAGCACATACTTATCCTGTTAAGGCCTTCGCACAGGCTTCATGTGGATCTTGACCTTATCCACTGGGAGGGGCAGTAAGTAAACCAAAAATATCGTTTAAACTGTCTATATATGATCCCAATCCCAAATTCCTTTAAAAATATTCCAACAAATCTAACGTGGATGACTATAAAACTCTCCCAGTTTTTTTCTGTGACCTACATTTAGTTTAAAAAGCTGTTTATTTGACTTCAAAATAGATTATTTTGATTTAACAATGATAAGGATTACACGCCTACGTTTAATTTCACTCTCACAACAAGAGCTATGCGGGCAATAAAAAATAACCTCATGTAATTTATTCTGTGCGGCACGTTAATAATGGTTTAGTTAAGCCAACACATTGTTTGCATAACCTATATTAACACAACGCTGTTTTCGAGGTTTTTTGTATTAATTTGAAGGCGATTTCCTACAACAATCAGCGTGCGATTTATCAAGTGGTATTCTGATGAGAATGCATGGAATTACGTAAGCTGTTCATTATACAGGGTGATTTAGGTTTAATCTTGATAACTTCAGGAATCGATAGAACAGGTTAAAATAATGTTCATTTGTGATATAAAATTATTTCCTAAAACGCATCGTTTCCGAGATAGAGGGTGTTGAAGTAGGAATTTTTTTCTCGTTTTTCCCTCATAACTTTTAAACCACTTATCCGATTTAAATGAAAATCGGAACACAAACACTCTTTATGATCTTACATAAGCTTCTTCCTAGTTTTGTTTTCATGGGTTGCTATAACGTTATAACGTATAAATGAAATTTACGCGGCTGGTGTGCTACACTGTCACCAATTTCTTTGAATATCTCAGGAACAAGACCAAACGCCGAAAAAAAAACAGGAGACGAAAAAGTTTCGAAATTAATCAGGTCAAAGTGGTGGTAGATGTTTTATTGAAATTCTGAAAGATCATAAGGAGTGTTTGTGTTCCGAATTTCACTTAAATCGGATAAGTGGTTCAAAACTTATGACGAAAAAACGAGAAAAAAATTCCTACTTCAACGCCCTCTATCTCGGAAACAATGCGTTTTAGGAAATAAGTTTATATCACAAATGAACATTATTTTAACCTGTTCTATCGATTCCTGGAGTTATCAAGATTAAACCTGAATCACCCTGTATATTCAGCAGTTGTATTTGGGACGAGTTAATGAACCCATGCATATATTAATGAAATTAATTACTATCGTAAAGTTGGGATTTAAAAAAAAAAACTTTCTGTAAATAGCTTCAGTGTTTTTGCCATTTAATAAATTATAGTAGCAGAATATGTTATAAAATCTTATTGAATAAGTTTTGCTGTTTGAAGTCGTAACGCAACTAATTTTTAATCAATGAAAATAATACCCACTGTTATATAGCGTGTCATTGAAATGGCGTAAAAAACTCTAGGGAATAATAGTACTCATAAAAATAGAAAAAAGATCATATGAGTATAGTAAATGCATAATACGAGAGGTAGGGGACTTAAAAAGGTTAATTTAATAAATGTTTTTTAATTTTTCGATCTAAGTCTGCTGGTGATTTAAAAAAATAATATTCAAATAGGAATCAGAATTGGAGGTTGTTTTTTTAAATAATTGCTTGGGAATATTTCTTTAAGCAGGGAATATGATTTTCAATAACTGAGTACTTTACACATTCCTATTATAGCAGAACGTATGTCGCTCTACGAGATATACTACAAGCGTCTTCTACTGCTTTTAGAGCCACTTTTTAAAACTTAAAAGATATTTTTCACTGCTTTAGAACTATTTTTCATAAATGTTTTACATTGTTTTAAATCTTTTGCTGCCATAGAACTGTTTTTCATCACTTTGGAACTGTTTCCCATTGCTTTAGAATCGTTAGTTCCTCAAATAGTTTTCTACTGCTTTTAAAGCTATTGTTTCAAGCTTTAAAACATTCTTTAATGTTTATGAACTATTTTTCATTACTTTAGAGCTGTCTTTCACTGCTTTAAAGTTGTTTGAACTGGTCATTTCTTTGACACAGAACTTCATCCCTATAGAAATACCATTTCTCTAGGTAACGTGCTGACAAGTGTTTCCGTGTACAGAGCGTTATTACCGACCCCTCCACATAAACATTTTTTGTATCTACTGCGCCTGCGCAGGGTGTTAAAGGTTTGAATGCCATAATTATAACAGACGATCTCCGTGTCATTTTTGACAAAAAAAAAAAATATCGAAATACCCGGCCTGATGTGAAAAAGTTAATTTAGAAATGCCTAACTAGTTTTCTACATAAAATATCATAAAATGTGGTTGCTACTTCTAGGAATTTATTTTTTTGTGAATAATTGAAGCGTGGAAATAGCAAGAGAGTTTTTATTTTAGTTTGTAAAATAAATTTAAGATGGCGCTAGGTGTTATGTCCTCCATTATATGATTTACAAAGAGTATAAGTGAACCGTTACCGTATTTTTTTATATTTATGTAATTATTATTACTACTTTTCTATGTATAACTTAGATTTTAATTTTCTCTATAATTGGGTGTAAATCCGTTGAGAATAAATTATTATTATTATTATTATTATTATTATTATTATTATTATTATTATTATTATTATTATTATTATTATTATTATTATTATTATTATTATTATTATTATTATTATTATTATTATTATTATTATTATTATTATTATTATTATTATTATTATTATTATTATTATTATTATTATTATTATTATTATTATTATTATTATTATTATTATTATTATTATTATTATTATTATTATTATTATTATTATTATTATTATTATTATTATTATTATTATTATTATTATTATTATTATTATTATTATTATTATTATTATTATTATTATTATTATTATTATTATTATTATTATTATTATTATTATTATTATTATTATTATTATTATTATTATTATTATTATTATTATTATTATTATTATTATTATTATTATTATTATTATTATTATTATTATTATTATTATTATTATTATTATTATTATTATTATTATTATTATTATTATTATTATTATTATTATTATTATTATTATTATTATTATTATTATTATTATTATTATTATTATTATTATTATTATTATTATTATTATTATTATTATTATTATTATTATTATTATTATTATTATTATTATTATTATTATTATTATTATTATTATTATTATTATTATTATTATTATTATTATTATTATTATTATTATTATTATTATTATTATTATTATTATTATTATTATTATTATTATTATTATTATTATTATTATTATTATTATTATTATTATTATTATTATTATTATTATTATTATTATTATTATTATTATTATTATTATTATTATTATTATTATTATTATTATTATTATTATTATTATTATTATTATTATTATTATTATTATTATTATTATTATTATTATTATTATTATTATTATTATTATTATTATTATTATTATTATTATTATTATTATTATTATTATTATTATTATTATTATTATTATTATTATTATTATTATTATTATTATTATTATTATTATTATTATTATTATTATTATTATTATTATTATTATTATTATTATTATTATTATTATTATTATTATTATTATTATTATTATTATTATTATTATTATTATTATTATTATTATTATTATTATTATTATTATTATTATTATTATTATTATTATTATTATTATTATTATTATTATTATTATTATTATTATTATTATTATTATTATTATTATTATTATTATTATTATTATTATTATTATTATTATTATTATTATTATTATTATTATTATTATTATTATTATTATTATTATTATTATTATTATTATTATTATTATTATTATTATTATTATTATTATTATTATTATTATTATTATTATTATTATTATTATTATTATTATTATTATTATTATTATTATTATTATTATTATTATTATTATTATTATTATTATTATTATTATTATTATTATTATTATTATTATTATTATTATTATTATTATTATTATTATTATTATTATTATTATTATTATTATTATTATTATTATTATTATTATTATTATTATTATTATTATTATTATTATTATTATTATTATTATTATTATTATTATTATTATTATTATTATTATTATTATTATTATTATTATTATTATTATTATTATTATTATTATTATTATTATTATTATTATTATTATTATTATTATTATTATTATTATTATTATTATTATTATTATTATTATTATTATTATTATTATTATTATTATTATTATTATTATTATTATTATTATTATTATTATTATTATTATTATTATTATTATTATTATTATTATTATTATTATTATTATTATTATTATTATTATTATTATTATTATTATTATTATTATTATTATTATTATTAAGTGCCATCTGCTCTGTGGTTTATAAGAGACAGGTTTATTGTTGCGACGTTTTAAAAGAAAACATATACAATGGAAACAGAAAATAATGTTGGACTGTTTATAGAGAAGCAAAGAAGGAATAAACTTACCTACATTAATAGAAAAAAAGTTGAAATGCCAGCAAGAACTCCGCCAAGTCAAGAGATAGGTTATTTATAGGTTAGAGAAGCATGTTAACTATAGTCTTCAGTTCATGCTAGAAATGAAGATGACTTATCTTATTCATTTCTGACATGGAGTAAACACATTTTTATTAGATAAGCTATTTCAATAGCCGATTTGAAGTTGTATAGTGTGTCCGAAAAAGTATGGATCTAAAGAAAACTGTATTATTTGATCCAAATGTACTTTTCTCATTTGCCTACAATAGAAAAATATTTTCCAATCACCTTCTGCTACTTTTGCAGTTCTAACAGACCATCAAAATTTACCGCACTGTTTGTTTTGCAAAATTTGTCAGAAGTTGAGATTTTGCAGCCATAAATCATTAAAACATAAGTTGCAAAATTCGTGCAAATATCCAAGACAAGGATTAAATGTGATATCCGCGGAGTGCGCAGTGGGTGGTGGTCGCCTTTCAAAAGGACGGCATTCTAATTTGTGGAGAGGATGGCACAGGAGGGACATTTAAAGTAAACTGTTAATGTGCTAGGTTCACTCGATGTTATTATTATTTTTGATAATTTTGTGTGTTTTGATCCCTCAACATGCATCCCTTACCTTCCGTACTCGTTCTGTACTGTGAATTAGTCACTCTCTATTATTTTCGACCTCGGGTAATTGAAATACAAGATAAAAACATTAAATTTGGAATTTTTTTTTGGAAAACATTCATAACATTTTTATTATTTAACGCCTCGAAATTGGCAAAAAATATTATATCACTGTTTCTACTAAAAATAATGGATGTTATGTAACGCAATTATTTTTGTCATTTTTGTATATTTCTTATATCTAATCGCTTTCAAATTTAGTACGCCTATGAAATGTTACTCCTCGCCCGTCTCGCTTGTCTACAAGCTAGCGTTTAGTCACTCTCTAGATTTTCAGCCATTGAGTATAGGCATTGAGTAATAAAACTTATTCAATGGTATAGGCTAGGCGTAGATCAAGACAGTGTTGCCAGATTGTAATGAAAATCCCTGATATTACAACTCGATGTATTTTAAAGAATATTTAATTTATACCTATGTAATATGCAACTTTTTTTATCATATGTGCTTAACCTATCATAGGCTGTAGTAATGGCATTGAAACCACAAACACCCTGTATATACGATAAGCGGGCACCGCGTATTTCAGTAATAATAGTAATTTATATTTTATTGATATTCTTTACTATATCTAATTATTACTTACTATATAATTTGTAGCAAGATTATTTGAACATATATTTAAAATTACTGTATGTTGCACTCACTCCTTTATATGTGCTTACATAAATATACAATTAACTTACTGATTTATATGACATCATTTATTTAAAATAAAAACGTAATACGGAAAAATTATATTTCAATGTTTAAATTCCGACAAAGAAGAACAGAAGGTGACTAAAATTTTAAAAATTATTTGATTTTAATCAGACAAATTATATTTAACATTTCCATAATGCATTACTAGATGTAAAGTAGGTTATAACAGTGTACCATGACATAATACCATTCCCGATATGAAATGCAAATAAAACCACATTTGCATTAGTGGCTTTCCGATCTATAATCGATATAATGTCTATTAATTATGAATTCACTTCACCTCTATCCATCAAACGTCTAACAATGGGAATTCGTTTGCTTAATTATGGTTTTTATTGCTTTATGGAGTTTGGTGATTCAAAAATTTCGTCACCTGCTAAAAACAAATGCAAATATTTGGTCAGGTATAATAAAGTTGTTACGACATGACTCATTTTTTATGTAACAGGCATAAATATTGCACGACTAGTCTGTGACTAACTGGTATTTGCAGAAAAAGGTCACAGGGGTCTAGCGATCTAGTATGTATGTGAAGCAACTGAGGAAAGTTTTGGATTGGTTTGAAAACGTTGTTTTGAGTTGTTGACAAAAAATTTAAATTTAATTTCAGAACACGTGGTGTTCAATGGGATGACGTAAGCTCCAATTTCAATCGAAATTATTATCTTTGGGATTTGACAGAAGCGACTAATATAGTCATCAATTATATTTTTCCAGAAACATACCAAAATGTTTTCATGTTAAAAAGCTCCCTTTTTTCTTATAAACTTTTATTAGAGAATTTTTTCTGTGTTACTTCCCATTTAAAAGTTATAAGCAATATCGTCCTAAATTCTCAAAAGAGAAAGAAGGATCAAGTAGCCGTTGGAAAATAATTGAATATTCGTTGTTTAAAATGCATAAATGTCATTAAATAAAAAAAATAAATGTTTCCTCATTTCGAGAAAGTTAATATAAAGCTAATTTACGGCGAGCCTCAAAAAAGAGCTGTAGAGTTATATTGACAAAGGTATTCAGAGCACCTCAGTCATGATCATAGAACCTTTACAAGGAGGCGACCTTGCGACGAAATGAAGATGCATTTTCTGTTCGGAAGAATAAAATAATTGACCGAAGAGTAAAAAACAATATTAATCCTACAGCTAGACTGTTACAATATTTCGAACAAAATCCACGAAATTCTATATGGTAGGCTAACCGGGAATAGAATTTGGATAAATTAACCGTTCAACGGATTTTAAAGACCAATGGGTGTTGTTTGGACGATGCGCAAACTTGAGTTAATATTATAGTATATTTGTAGGATTTTAGGATTTTAGTAAAAGATAGATGATAACTGCTCGAGGGTTATATTTCGACTCTTTTTACAGAACTGTGAATATTTTTGACCTGGATGTTAGTAGAAGTGGGGTAAGTGCCTGAAGGGTCGATAGGTACATACATTCTTGGAATACTTGAGGATAAGCCTCAACAAGTGTAATGACTACGGAATTCAAAATTTGGAGTATTTGCATGAGCGTCACATTGAAAATAGACTTAATTTTATAGCTCAAGTTGTAGTAAATGTAGAAACTGTTGATCAGAACCGTTTTCGGCATGTTGGTTTGTCAGCAATGGTTTGCCAAACAGGTGCAATGAACACTACTGGTTCACTGAAAATCCCCACATTGTAAATCCAATTCAAAATTAACTTCTTATATTGAAAACTACTTATTAGAACGATTTCAAACGTTCTGTCAAACAAACCCATAAATATAAAAAAGGCACAGTAATCCAAGGCGCAGTATGAGTTGAGTACCAAAAGTTTGAAGATTGGTGCAGAGGTAACAACAGTTGGTTGGTGACTCACTATTCAATGCTGAGAACTACGTTTCAGTTAAGAACAATCAAGATATAAGTAGATTTTTTCAACTAATCGCATTTTTGAAAAGATCAGAGTGTGGCAAGGCCTAAAATCCCGAATGCTTACAAAGGAAGAAGTATATAAATTGATTCACATAGATATCAGTACTGCAGATGTTTTATTATGATAATCGGCATTTTTTGGGACCTATTGTCGCGAAGAATTAACTAAGCTATAATAATATTGTATCATATTCAATAATGACCTCTATATAGAAATTGTTAAAAAATTGTCCGAAAATTTGTTATAACAGAAGGAAATGTGGCAGATATCAACTGTTTCAATATTTTTTGAAAATATGCTGAACTTCGTCCTTCTAATACAACTCACAGGCAGTTTTTTCTATTCTATAGACAAGAAAAATGTACCTCCCAGACGGTTGGAGCTAATACTTTTGGAACCTGGCATTCAAGAATTTCGAAGATGACATTGGACACTGTTGTAGAAGGTCAACAGTCACAATTCTGCTTGATGGCAGTGCAGAAGGCTATGTTGAGAATTCTTTAGAGAATAAGAAATAGATTACATGAAGATCATGGGGGTAAAACAGGAATTTAACAATTGGAAATTCGAAATTAAACAGCTCCAGTAAAACGTATATTAATAATGTTTATAATAAACTTAGGTTTTATAATAACTTTTTTAATAATAAATTCATTCATTCTTCTAAAAAGTGGGATTATATTTAACACAAAAATGTTAATAAAAACGTTTTATTTTTCACCTATTACAGCACTAGTACTGTGATAGATGTCCTTACGAAACTATTTATAGAACTGTAAAATTCATATTACCGATGAATGAAAGTAGATAAAAATTATATTAGATACAAAATGATGCGACGAAATTAAAAGAATCCCGTCTCAGAACCATTATATATCAAATCCCTCCTTCTGACACACATAGATATAAATCAAACGAACTTAGCTTAGTTGCAATTTTGCTAATGGAAAGAATAGTACACACCTTATATCCAGCGAAGCATAAAAGTTGAAAGATTAGCGATAGCGAAAAAAAGAAACGATAAGGACATATAGAATATCCATTCGTGTTATTAAAAAAATTGATTGAAATATTCGTAGAAAGGTTTGGACGAAAATAGAAAAAAAATGATACAATCCTGATTGATGTATTGTGTGTGACCAAGATATATCGTGGATACATATAAAACATGTTAAAATATTTTTATATAGTACAGAAAATATTTATTTGAGTAAACGTCAAGTTTGTGTTGAGAAAAAGTAACAAAATATTATGATGTAATAACATTACAGATATTTCGTGCTTAATGTTTTTGCTTAGATACAACCTCAATTATGAGAAGAAATTATAACCTACAGGCATAATCATTTTAACAATTATTTGCCTTATTCTGAAGTTTATATCAATCAGGGTTAACTTATTACTCCAAAAATACTCCATAATATTAGAATATTTTAAGCAATGTCTCTACAACTGCAAGAAAGTTGGTTTTCAAGATCCCTAAATTGAGTAGGTGATTTCCTTCACTCCACCGATCTACAAATTCACGGGTGACGTCATTGCTACACAAATAGAAATTGCTAATAAATGTCATCTTTCATTTGTATTTTAGAAGTATCTATGTGTCGCGAGTTATTATTTTTGTGTTTCTAGAATTATTTTCCTGTTTTGGTGTAATATTTATAAAAGTTCCTTAATTATTAAGAGAGCGGCAAATATGAGATATATGTTGTAGGAGAAAAATAAATAACTTAAATTATAACCTACAGGTATAATCATTTTAACAATTATTTGCCTTATTCTGAAGTCTATATCAGTCAGGGTTAACTTATGAGAATACAAAGATCTTACAAAAATTATAGGATTAAGTATGCATTGCTTGTATTTTAACAACAGTATTGACATATCATGTCAAATCAGTTTATTCGTTGTGCATTTAAAATATGATGAAATTATAAGTTGGTTAAATATAACACCGGTCAACAAAAAAAAAAAATTTTTTTTGCGCATGGGTTTTACCTAATATATTTTGATTATATAAGTAAATCTATATAAAAAATTGCGATTACAGAACGAAAATATTTGCTTTTTAAGAAGTTATAGCATTTTTGATTTTCATGCCTGATTAATGTCGGTCTTTGCGCGCTATCGTCACAGCTTAAATAACAATCAGCTCACAGACTCTACGGCGGCACCTTTGAAGTATTAAAACCTGAAAATTTGTCCTTGAAGCTTGTTGTCTTTCTCTCGCACGGGATACACGTCAGAACCGGATTAAAAATAGTTGTCTTAATTTAGAAAGTGTCATACTAAATATAAATTTGTTTTACTTGAAATTGTTTAGAAATAAAATAACATAACAGTATAAAATACAAGAAAATCAACAAACCACAGAATACAGCATTCGTGCACCAATAACGCAGTCGTCGAACGGTATGGCCACGGTATGGTTATAAGGGTATATTTTACAACCACACGTCCCTGCCGCTACCTATCCTCAAATGGCGGCATGCGCGAAGATCTGCGCGAGACGTTCCCGCTCATGCGAGTCTGTCTGTTGTGGACCCTCAAATAAAAAAAATCATGGATTGTGATATTTTCCCGGACTTACTTAGCCATGAGGGGAAAAAAGCCTGGAACAGTTTTAAGGCAGTAGTTCATGGTTTTCTTGGAAACCATAGAGCTGAAAATTATGACGAGCTGATCACTGACATGCTTACAAATTTTTCCATCATCGGATGTAGAATGTCTCTAAAGATGCACATGTTACATTCTCATTTGGATAAATTTAAAAATAATATGGGAGCTTATTCGGAAGAGCAAGGAGAACGCTTCTATCAAGATATAATGGAATTTGAGAGACGTTAACAAGGCCAGTATACCGAAAGCATGATGGAAGACTATATTTGGGGGTTAATAAGAGAAACTTCTACTAAACATGAAAGGAAAAGTAAAACTATTCATTTTTAAACGTTTGTACTTTATTTTGAAACTTCTATTGTAAGAATGAATCATAAATGGATGTTTGGTATCCTTTAATAAATCATCTCTATGTCGATTTTTTATGTATTTTCATTTATTTGAATTTTCCGTTTTTCACACATAAAAACAAATTTAGAACTATTTTTTGTTATTTTTCTTATTTCTAGGTATAAAATGAATAAACATTAGGCATGTATAACCCGTGCGCAAAAATGTTGTAGACCGGTGTAATCTACAGCAAAGATGGTTTGGTATATGTGGTCCAGTGGTTTGGCCAGTTTGATCACTGGATCTCAATCCATGAGATATTTTTCTTTGGGGCTTTTTAAAAGAAGTACATGCAGTTCTGGTGTACAATAGAGAATATCTTATACTTACACCGTATTCCAGGAGCTTGGAATGAAAAAAAAAAAAATGTTTAGCTCTATTTAAATTAAATTGTTTATAAACAGTTTTTATATGTTTAATAAATTATTGACTACAATTTTTAAAATTTCATAACCCTGCTTAGAAAAAGTCAAAATGTCTAAAAAACAATGCCGCTCTGTGAATTTCCTGAAGAGCACTTTTTTTCAGAAAATAGAATAAAATTTTAATATTTGCACTGAAAAAATACTTGAATAAGACTCCATACCTACTCCACTGGCTTTAGTTGACATCAAAATTTAATATTATTGACATCAAAATATAAACTTTTTATTGTAATTACTGCATGTCAAGTTTGTAGAAAACATATATCGTTGTGTAATAGATAAGAAATAAAATATCTTTTTAAAGTTTGACACCCTGTATCAAGAAAACGGAATGCCATAGAGTAAAATGTTACAGAGAAAGACCCCTGTTATTTTTTATTCTTTATCATTGCCCATCGTTAAGAACGAAAAATCGAGAACATCCGTATGGACTTTCGTTATTAATGAAATACTGATGCTAAGAAATGGAAAAGAATTTCGGAATCCAAGGTTTTTGCCAAAATATCCATTTCGTTCAACCCGCACGTTTCCATTCACATAGTAATCGTCCGCTTTCCAAAATTAATAGCTTAGAACATACATAGCTAATCTACTTAAAATTCAAGGTTCAACGTCAAATGATAAAAACCATGTGTGTGACTTAGGTAATGTTTACGTTGACATTTATTTTATCGCAAAAGCTTACAGTATTTAGCGGACAAATGGGAACATTACAATATTTTTAAATACTACTATAAAGATAACACCTTACGGTGAAGAAATAAACTCGGGACTTAGTTATTTTCCGTGTGATTTTTAAGAAACTAGCAAATAAATAGTCCTTGATCTCCTAGTTGCTAGGTAGGCTCGGCTATTATTAGCATAGGCTGTGGTAAATTGTAGTATTTTTTAATTCTAAACGTATACATCAAGTGCGAGTCTAATTATGTTGATTGTTCCTTCTATTAGATCAATTTTCACGTAGCAGTAACAAATCGTTCCGTAAAATAGCTCATTTAACCACATAAATTGTTTAATTTCGTGGTTAAAAGAGATTTGGAAAAATTATTTGTGTGTGCTTATAAGCATTTTTAATCTGACAGTACTTAATTTGTTAAACAACATATTTTTTCCACAAATACATTACAAAGGTTATTATTATACAGGGTGTTCCAGAATGATGCTCAAATATTTTATCAGTGTATTCCACAAGCCATTTCAGGGGCGGATCTTCATATGAAATTTTTTAATTTGGGTCCTTCCTGTTGCGATATTCGAGTCTCAATATGGCGGAAAGAAATAGTCTTTTTTATTTTTTCTTAAAAACGGTTACACTTAAAAATTTCAATTTTGGTTCACATTGTCAGGTAGTCAAAAGCTATTTTGTAGTGTTGTCGATTCCTCGGCTCATGTTTCTGGAGAGCGGGAATAAGCAACCTCTAGATTTATTTCTTCAGAACTTTTTTCTGCAAAGGCCGATTTCAACAAAACTTTTTTTTAAATACTACATCTAATTTTACTACTTTTTTCACTCTTGTCATTTTCATACAACCAACACTTTGCGCGGAAAAAAATAAAAATAGTTTTCCTTACTCTAAACATCTTTTCGTCACCGGTTACTGATAACCGCAGTAGGCGGTTGCTATATTGATGTTGCTCTGTTGTCTTGTCAAACAAATCGCCGAGAGGTCTATAATTGACAGTTTTTGCAAATATTTCTAAACAAAGGTATTCCTGTTGCCAATTCTGCCGTATGCATATGCTGTCAATTTATTCGCTAATATTTGTAAGGAAGAGTCAGTTGTTTACAAATTCGGGGATCTGAATTAAGGAGAAAACAAGAAATAAAAAAAGAAACTGTAACAAGCAGTAACTTTTTTGCGAAGCAAGTTTGGTTAAATCGGCACCATTTGGGTTCTAGATAATACTCGTGAACATGTGACACCCTGTAATGATTCAAATGTTCTAGTAATAAATTGTTCCGATATTAGAAGATCATTATAGAGTTTAATGTCATCCATGTAGCAAGTAAATTTCGATTTCATTACACTTTCCAGGTCTGATATAAACAAAAGAGAGTAGCAGTCCCAGAACAGATCCTTGTGGAACTCCACTTAGGACTGGATGACTAGAAGAAAAAAAAAACCTTTATCAGATAGAAGATTTCTTCTATCTGATAAAAGTTTTCTATCCAATCATGTAACGTCTGCTTAGCATGGCATACGATATCTTGAACAGGTTCAATAACAGGTGTGACATATCCTTTTCCTTCAAAAAATCGCGATCTCTAAAAAAATATTGTATTGATTTGATACTGCTCTATGTGCCACTACTTAAGGGACACTTTGTATATAATCTTCTTGATTCAGACATTCATAACTAGAATAATTGAATTTCTGTATTAGCTTCGACGAGCACAACTTGTATGTTAATCTTCACAACAACTTAATTTGTCTAGTAATAGTCGTAATTAATAGCTATTAAGATATTCGGGCCAATAAATCCTAATCTTTATTATGAAACAGTTTAATTTGTGTTACGATGGGATTAAGAATGTACAGTAATATTCCCACACATCGACTATACTTATATGAAAGAACAGCCGAACAGGAAATAGAGTATAAATAATGAATTATTATCAACAACACACAGTTTCCGACACTGAAATGGTATATTTGTTATTAACATTGCTATATATAAACATGCTAACGGACCTGTAGTAATTTCGTCATAGATTCCCGTACACGAAAATAGGTTCATATTTTGGGTCATCAAAACATTATAAATTTTTTATATCTGTCGTGTATGACTTTGCATCTGTAGTTTGTTGTTTCTTCTATATTTGCTAAAAATATGTCAGTAAATACACAGCATGCGATAGCATAGAAGTTGTTTCAATGTTGATTCAGATCTATGACGATATGAAAAGTTTTTATAAAGATGTAAAATATACAGGGTGTATTTTTGACAAATACGTTTAGCCTCTGGTGCATTACCGTCATATACATTACCATAATTTCCGTTAAATTCACCATATTCAAATAAGAACAACAGAAGAATAAAATTAATTCAATGAAATACTTAAATACCGAAGAAATAACGCCAACCATTTCCTTTATGTCAATTAGAATTGCTTTGAAAACCCCAAGTAGCATTGCTAGTGAATGGAACGTAGCAGCTACGACACTGAAAACTTTAAAGTGTATTGCCAAAATCACTACCGCATGATAAAAATAGTTCTATTACGTGGAGATGACTAAAATGGGGAACACTTTTTTTGGAGGTAACTACGTTCCAACGACGTTTTTGCATCTTATATAAATAAGTTTTTCCACGGTCGGGAGTAGAAATCAGTTTCTATGACATCAAAATTAAAACAGAAGTAGTTGATTATTCCCAAGGGAGTATAATGCTCCCAAGGGAGTTTACATTATGGAGAACGTTTTTCATGCAAAAAAAAAGATAACATTGAAAGTTATTTATTGACATTTAAATTAAATGTTACATTTGTACAATTTTCAAAATTAATAATAGAAGGAATATTACTTTCGCTTACATTTACAGTTTTTGTGATTGCGCTAGTAGTGGTACCTACTAAAACCTGATTAGCAATTTTGGTCTTATTTTCAATGGAGTTCTCGACATAACCCTCAGCGACTGTCGTTGATTTCCAACCAGCATGACGCTTTATTGTCGTGATATCCACACCAGCATCTGCCAGTAATGTCGCTGAAGATCTTCGTAAGCAGTGACCAGTATAACATGCAGCATCAGGTAATTTTAAATACGAAGCTACTACACTCGGAATTTTTCCCATGGTATTCTTGCCAACTGGCTGCGAACTACATTTTCCTGCTTTGTAGTACAAAAAAAGGCGTTTATGCTTGACGTGGGGAGGACGAAGGGACAGATATTTTCGAAACAATTCAACCATATTTCCCACATCGGTAACCAGAAAGGTTCGTGGAATCTTTGTCTTAGTGTTTGGAATTTTTACAATCAAGGAAGAGCCAACATCCCCAATATCATCTACAGTTAAATTGACTAGTTCATCAGTTCGACAAGCTCCGGCAATCCCCAGAATTAATCCAACTTATAAAAATCAAAATACTTAATAATTGAAATACCTAACAACAAAAGTAATCTTACCTTAATCATTAAGAATTCTTTGTCATCTGCACTTGATAGAAAACGGTCGATTTCACCCTTTGTCAATATTTTCGATTTTTTCGCTTGATATCCGTCACCGATTCTTTTCAAAAATGCGATCAGCTTGGGGAATTTGCTTATATCTATGTTGTCGTAAATTATCAAGCATGACTTAACCATAGAATATTGCGCCCATAATGTGGAAGACTTGTAATTCTTTGCATTTTTACTGCAGTATGCCAACAAAACATTCTCGCTGTATACTTAAACATTTTTCTCGGCGCACCACTTTTTGAACAGATTGTAAGCTATATCGCATAAAGATCTTGACTTCGTAGGCAGCAAATTGCTTATTGCAATATTTGCAGCCTCCACAATCTCTTCCGACTCACAATTATTCATTGTGCACTAAACAAACTTTAAACTAAACCAAACTAGCACCTTAATTTGACAATTCTTTTTGTTTGTTTATTTTGTAGTTATGACAATAACTCAACGACTACTAAATAAATGCTCAAATCCGAATACAATAATTCTGGTGCTACTTACTTCATAATGACAAAATATGTGTTTTTAAGTTAATGAGACCGTGGAAAAAATAGTATATACTATTCGGGAGAGATGCTATTTTGTCCTCGGTGCATTGTAGCCCTCGGGCTTCAAATTACACCTCTGCCAAAATAACGCATTTTTCTCCCTTATAGTATAATGTACTATTAAGCCACGTTGTGATTACGTGGCGAAAACCAGGGAGATGTGATTGCCGCTTCTAAGAGAGAAACTGGAGAAACAGAAATAGTTTACTAGATATACCTGTCTTTGTTGGCTTAAATATTAGTATGTAGTTCGATCTTTTTCCTACATATTATTTCTGTTTATCGCTGCTTCTCCTGTTATACTTAGACAAATAATAGTTATTATAATAGTGTAACATATAAACATATAATATAGAATTAGAATAATCCCAATGTATAAAATTAGCATGATTGAAAGTTGCCTATGGATGGATGGAGATGTAAATATGTCTCCTTTTGAAAATAGATCTTTGAAGTGATATACACCTAAAATGTGTACTTATAGTGGCAGAAATGAAAAATATCTAACTCTTTAGTTACATTCTTCAAACAAGTTGCCAATTACTCGCGTTAACATCAAAATTGCAATATATATAGTTCATGTCAACTTCTCACACCTCGCGCATTTTTGGATATAGTGTATATGTACATTAAATTTTAAAATTTCAGAAAAACAAAAAAAAGGTATTTGTTTCTGTGTGTTTCATACCAGTGGGAAAATGACCACATTATTCTGGCCAGAAGATTTAAACTATTCTCAAGGAGAAATCTTAAGACGCACTCTAGACGCAGACTAACAAGTGCTCTGGAAGACAGTTGGTCATCGTTTAGGTGCATTTTAAAATTAGGAAATTAAAGATGCCCTTTAACTTGAAAAACAGTAATGTTTATGAGTTGTAGCGCTTTCTGTTTGTTGGTTTAGTTTTCTATAAAACACAGTCGAAGAATGTCGAAAAGTCTTCTTTCTGTTAAAGCTAGTAATAAACTAATGTATTTTCTCTAGGAAACAGGTGAAAATACGACGATTTATGCTAATTTCTCTATATGTAAAAATTCAAAGTTAGGGAGTTGATTTTTATGTGAAAGTTGTAATACTCAGTATTTCATTCTGAAAAACTCTTTTGTCCGTAAACAACAAATTTTAGGAAAACTTCCTACGAAAACAAAACCGTTTTAAATCTGGATAAAAAGAATCAAATCGTTGATTATTTTAATGTCTTCCAAAACACTGATCATACAAACTATCTCTGCATCTTCCATACTTTGGCTTGGTCTCTTTCCATTATATTATATATATAAAGCTTAGGGGCCTTTTAGGTCCAGAGCTGTGTTATTCTCATCCACTCCATTCTACTCGTCGTCTTTCTTTTCCAATCCGTTACATTCTTCTCTTTTTTTGCTTGTAGTTAGGTTTACTCCCTATAATTTTCTTTACTGTCCTTTCATCTTCCATACGTTCTAGATGCCCTAGCCACTGCACTTCACAACTTCGTCTATTTTTAGTTCCTGGTACATTGCATACATTTCCTCATTGTTTCTCCTTACATAGCCTTCCTCCGCCTTCTTCCCCCCTAGAATTTTTCTTAAAACAGAACATCCTTTCCCACCTTAATAGGTTTTCTTTTGATTTCTTATTGAGGATCCAGGTTTCACTGCCATACAGCGCTGTCGGTCTCAAAATTGTTTTATACATTCTAAATTTTACTCTACATAAATTTTTTGATTTCATTAAGTGATTGGCTGCTGCCGAACTTCTGTTTGCCTTTATTATTCTCTTATTAATTTCTTGCTCCTCACAGTTAGCTATTATCAGTACCCCTAATACACATATTCTTGATCTTCTTCAAATTCCATCTCTCCGTTCTGCGTCTCGCTTTGAAATTGGTATATTTTTTCTATTGTCCTATTCTTAAAAGCTTGCTTTTCTCTTGATTTATCTGCAATACCACTTTCCGTGCTTCCTCCACAAATTTTCTCGTTACTTCTTCTAATTCCCTACTATCTCTAGCAATTATGGCCACGTCATCTGCATAACTTACTATTTGGTGACTTTTAAACAATATGTGTTTGCTGTTCAACTGATTATCTCTTATGACCTTTTCTAGTACTAAATTAAAAAGAAGCGTTGAACGTGGGTCTCCTTGTCTCAGCCTTGTGTCAATAGTAAAACCATCCGAACATTCACCTTTTATTCGTACTACGCTTTTAGTATGTTCTAAGGTCATTTTCAATAGCCTAATCAGTTTGGTTGGTATCCCAAATGGTTTCAATATTTTACTTAGTTTATTCCTTTTAACCGAATCATATGCTTTCCTGAAGTCCACGAATAAGACCATTGTTTTAATCTCATATTCATAGCATATAGTCAGGATTTCCTTCACCATGAAGATTTGGTCCGTTGTTGACCTTCCCTTTTCAAAATTTGCTTGATACTCCCTTATCTGTAGTTCTGCTACAGGTTCTATTATCGGTTTTATTAATGTATATCTAGCAATGATATACCTCTATAGTTTCTACAGTCTGTTGCATCTCCCTTTTTTAAAATTGGTATAATTATAGCATCTCTCCAATCTTGAGACGTATATTCTTTGTCTTAAATCTTCTCCTGCGTACTCCATAACGCCCAGGTAGACAAACGTAATGGGAATCCCCGAAACCAATTTTGAACTGATTATCTTTTTAATTATGATAACTCTAAGAGGTTGTTTGGCCCAACTGTAGATGTATGCAAAACCATTAAGAGAATTTAACCGCTCATACGCACGTTAAATTCTGGAATTATATTTATGGTAACAAAAACATTACTTACGCCTGGGTTTTGTTTATCGACCAACCTTACAAATTGTGCAACCATAGCCAACTGTATTTCCTTTTTTGTAGGTTCTTCTACTTTCACTTCCTCTTCCCTTACCAGTATCATCTCCTGATCTTCTCCTTCCCTTTCGCTCTCTTCATTCAACATATCTGCAAAATATTGTCTCCATCTTTCTCTCACTTCTGTTTCCTCCCTAATTTAATTGCCACTTTAGTACCTCACGTATATTACTTCCTCCTTTCCCTTTTTCCCTTTTTCATCTCTCTGAAGAAGTTACGAATACCTTTGCTCTTATAATGACATTCTATTTCATCTATTTTCTTAACCTGTTCAGCTCTTTTCTTTTGTCTAAATACTCTCTTTGCCTTTCGTCATTGTTCCCTGTATATTTCCGTTATATTAATTATTCCAATTTTAAAAAATCCTCATTTCCACAAGCTGCCATAACATAATAAATACTGGTTCTCCTCCAACTTGATCGTCAATATTTACACATTAGGCGACGTGAGACGGTTTTAAAACTGGGTATCCAGAACAGCTCTGAGCTCAACAAACAGCTCAAAGCTTCCTAAGTGTATTAATTCTTTTCTCACTTCTTCCTAAGTGTATATACACAGGCATCCCAATAGCCAGCCTAACAAGTTCCATCGACAAACTTGTCTCTTGCATGAATTTATTGTTGAGAGTGGCCATGGAAAAAATATATTTCAATTGATTTTTTAACGTAAATATTTAAGTTATTCTCGAAACGCCGCCAGATCGTTTAAATTTAAAAATATACACTGCTACTGTCGTTGTTTTTACGAAATATCTAATCTGAGTTGACGGTCGCCTCCGAATATTTTATCAACAACAATCCTTTTACATTAGATCCGAATATTTATGAATACATTTATTAAATTTATAGTGATAATTAATCTTTTTATTTTTTATACACGAATTTTTAGAAGAACAGTTTTGATATAAATAGATTTATCTATGAGTAATCATAGTTTATCACTTGGTAATATTTATTTGCACATGTAGAATAATGTGGGACCAACAGAACATGTTTATTTTCTTTGTTACTTCTATTAATCACGGTATACATATTTATTTTAACTTAAAAATAAAAACATGATTGCAACATGACGTGCTATCACGTGAGCTCACGTGGCAAGCAAAAATGTTACTTTATTATAAAGGATTGACGATGGCATTCAAATATTTAATAGCTATTATTGTGTCTTTATTGATATCAAGAGTTATATGTCACATGTCGTGAGACACATAAAAAACAACAGCATATGATTTAACAGGAATTTGTCTATGATTTGAAAGAACAAATACAGGGTGTTAAAAAAAAGAGTGTAAAATATTTAAGGAGGTAATAGTACGAACCAAAATAAGCAGAAAAGTCTCAATAAACATGAGTCCGCAAAGTAACGGTTGCGGAGATATGGAATGTTTTATGTTTTTTAGCCCCTTTTTTATTTTGCGAAAACGTTGTGTATTTTCTTATAATAGTTGGTTGATGTTTAGTGAAATAAACAGTACGTATTTGACAGTTGTTCTCAGTGCGCAAGTTTTCTTTCGCTATGGCTGGTTACTCTAACGCAGAATTAACAGACATGCATTTCTTGTATGGTCGTGCTAATGGGAACGCCACCGAAGCGCGACGTCTTTATGTTGACGCTTATCCAAATCGCCACATTCCTTCACAGCGCATGTTTGAAAGAATTCACCAAAGATTGCGTGATACCGGTTCCTTGAGCAAACAGTGCCATTTATCCGGAAGACCAAGGTCGGTATCCACTCCTAGGGCTGAAGAAGAAATTCTAGCACTGGTAGAGCAGAATCCAGGTACGAGTGTGCGGAGAATATCAGCCGAGGTAGGAATTAGTGGTCCTCTTGTTTGGAGAATCCTTCACGAGCAACTGCTTTATCCATACCATGTGCAACGAGTACAGGCCTTAAATCCAATAAATGATCATCAAGCACGTTTGGTTTTTTGCCGCTGATTTCTACGTCATGATACTGAAGACCCTCGTTTTCTTGCAAACATTCTTTTTACTGATGAGGCCGGGTTCACAAGAATTGGAGTGTTTAATTTTCACAATACGTATATTTGAGCCGACGAAAATCCTCATGCTCTAATAGAATCTGGACATCAGGCACGTTTTTCATTAAACATTTGGATGGGTATTGTAGGTGACAGGTTTCTAGGTCCTGTTGTTTTACCAAACCGATTAACAGGCGCTGCTTACCTCAACTTTCGGCAGAACACACTGTATGAGTTTTTCCAGCATGATGGTGCTCCAGCTCATTTTTCCATGACCGTTAGAGAGCATTTACACCAAACTTTTCCACATAGATGGGTAGGAAGGGCCGGACCTGTTTTATGGCCTTCAAGATCGCCCGATCTGAACCCTCTAGATTTCTTTGTTTGGGGATATTTGAAGAGATTAGTGTATGGTACTCCTGTAAATAGCCTGGAAGCCTGTTAATAACCTAACATTCGAAAACATTTATTTATTATCTACATTTGTTTTTATTAACAAATAAATCAATATTTAAGGAAAATTCATTCATGTATCTAGATTTAAAAGAACAGTTTTACTCCTTGTCGTTAAATAACAGTACAAAAACTAGGTAACTAGGTTATTGACCTAATAATACGGTAGGTGAAGATTCCCTCTAGATAACTTTTTTGAGCAGCAGATCAGAGCCGTACCACTTCGGTCTTGGACAGTTTTCTGTCGACAACCCGATGGTTTTTTATTACTTAGTATTTAAACATGAAACACTTTTCAGCTTCTCTTAATAATTTACCCATTGGGTATAGATTTTTTTATGTAATGCACGTATATGGTATATTACTCGGTTTATTATTAGACACGTTGGAGTTTTATGATTTCAATGTTAAATATAACTGTAACTAAGCTAATTTCTTTGCAGTCTTAACAGTTACATTTGCTCAGAGGAAAATCCACACGCTACTTGTCGGTTTAGCTTTCAGAGGCGATTTGTTGTCAACGTATGGGCAGAAGTGTACGGGTATCGTTTGATTCGACCGTATTTTCTACCGGAAAACCTAAGTGGACCCCATTACTTGCAATTTTTAATAAAATTATTTGATTATTATTATTAATTGATATCATTGGATATTAACATTTTAAATTATTATTGGCTGAAGTTGAACTGAGCAAGAAAAAATGATATACTAAAATAGTCAGTACAACCGTTTATTTGTAATGTCTAAAACCTAGGTAGGTAGGTACTAGAAAAATATTTCAACTTGGCAACATTGCATCAGGTCGACATCGAGTTAAACTGTGAGCTGTAAACGACCAAGGCTGTGAGCGGTCAGTGACAGTGTGAAAAGGGGGTTTAAATAATGATTTGAAAATATTTTTTTTCGGTGTAAATATGCATTTAGATTTTTTTAATCGCGTATTCGCATTATACTCGCTATTCCCTATCTTAAAATTAATGACATTATGACTGACTCACCCTGTATAGTAAGATGCTACACTGTTGATTGGGACATTTGTTGTACTTGTTGAGTGATTTGCCTGGTACTTATTCGAGGATTCTTTTAAAAAATCTCGAAAATGTGTTTCTTAGGAGCTGCAATACGATTTGGTTGCAAATTTCTCGTTTCACGCCCGCGTTGCTCTATCATGATAAAAGTACTTGCATTTGGCTACCGGGAAATCGTTTTGCGTACGATCGGGGTTGCTAAAGAAATTTGTCTCACCACCATAAATTAAAACGATATCCATCAACTTACACTCTATACACGCATGCCATTTTTAGCCTCGAAAACCTCATGTGAACACTATCTCAAAAACGTTAATACTATAATGATATTTCGGTATTCGAAATCACCTGTATCCCGATGACGCTAGAGAGCCTAGAGCCTAGCGATGTAAAGATTGAAAATACAACTATTTTTTTTCTCTCGAAGATATATGTTTACAAAAATATGTTTAACGATATTGACTCCAGTTAACATGATGCATATATTCACCAAATTGTATTGGATAAGTTGTGGATAATCACCCTGTATATTATATTATGTTGCTTTCATAAGAGAACATATTTAGATTTCATTTAAATTATTTCAGTGATGGAAACATCTCACCTCCATGAAAAATTTATAGAATATTTGTCGTTTTCCCTGATCTAAGTGCGACAGGTTGAAGAAAAACGTAAATAATCGGTAAAAAAGCATATTAACAAAACTAAAAATACTAACCAGATGCTGCAGCATCCCACTCAACGTATAATGGACATCGACATAATTTAGATTACATTGCCTGTACGTGACGTAATATCGACGTTTTACGCAGTGGCGGCTCGTCGTATGAAGCAACTGAGGCCGGGTCTCACTGTAAAATTTGGCTTTCACTGTATATATATTTTAATACCCCATAATTTCCAATCCGATTGCCTACTACATTTATCAAAAATCAATGTAACGAAATAAAATAATTGCTTCAATCTTAGCCCTTGTATGTTATAACGTACCTCTGGTTTACATTTCAATATCCCGCCGTTTCTGTTTCTACCCGCGTGGGAAGTCCGGGTCACCCACCAATCCCACCACAGTGAGGCCGAATTTTCCGAGCCTCAATACACTCAATATACGTTATGGTTTCCCCCACCACGCGAGACGGTTAAAATCGATGTTTTTCGGTCCACGTCCGCTCGAGACTGAGGCCCGATTTCTGGTGCCTCAAGTTTTTACTTCAACGGCAAATGGACGATGTGATAGTGGCTAGTGACCGTAGGTAACTTGTGAACTGTAAATTATTTACGTGTGTGACGCGATTAATCGATTGTTCAAGTGTTAACACTTTTATTTATGTGCTTTGAATTTCCAGTGGTTAGTGTTAGTGGTTGATTAGTTGAATGTGACTTCTTAAGTATTCTGAAGATTAGATAGTAAGTGCGGTGGTAAAGTTTTAGGGACAATGCAGGTAGGATTAATTTAAAGAAATAAAAAACTTACAAGGTAAGATTAAATTTAACATAGAATAGGAACCTAATTTAAATATATATTATCGATACGCTCGTCGATAGTTACTGATAATAATGAATCCCTCTCACGATATTGTTTTATCTCTATTTGAAATGCCTTTTTCAATACGTAATGAAGTAGAAAAACGACAAATTTTGAATAGTCGATCAACGCTTTAAAATATCCCGAATATGCAAACAAATTTCCGGAAATATCGTTTGATTGTTTACTATAAATGTATCCAAACATATTTGACAAAGATAAGTTGAAAAACGAACTTTATGTTTTGTACAGAGATGAACAATTTTATAATTTAGAAGTTCGGAAAACGGTAGAAATATTATACAAGGAATTTAAAATGATATTTTCGGAAACATACAAATTATTTTGCTTAGTTTTAACAATTCTTGCAATAAGTGTTTCGGTAGAACAAAACTTTTCGTGCCTTAAGCGCATTAAGACTTACTTAAGAAATACGATGACACAAGAGCGCTTAAACAACTTATCGATGATGGCTATAGAAAAAGAATTGTTGGAAAGTCTTCCTAAATTTATGAAGAGATTATAAATAAATTTGTGAATTTAAAAAACCAACGAATAGACGTTTTATAAGAAGGGAAAGTATTAAACATTTTTGGTAAAAATTTTTTTTGTTTTGTACGTAAATAGATAAGTAGTTGAAAGTCGGTTTTTATATTTTTTTTTTAGTGTTTCAAACACCTAGGAACAATTTTTTAAATTATTAGATGCTGAAACATATATTTTATTCTATTATTTATATTGTAAATAAAAATCAGAGTTCTGATGTTATTTAGTTTTTTAATTTATGGTTATAGTAGGGCGAAGACCTCCATAATAAAAAATGGTCAACGGAATATTACCTCAGGGGAGACGTGTAAATTTATTCATATTTAGGTATTATTTGGGCCTCACCTCTTGCAGCTACCACGAGCCGCCACTGGTTTTACGTCGTATAAATTGACCTTTACGTGAGAGTTGTATCGCATTTAGTTATCTATACTGTCCCGTTAATTTGAAACTGAAGATCTAGCTATTACCTTCCCAAACTTTATTAACATACCAGTTAACTTTCTCCTGAATACAGTGAATTGAAATTGTAGAAATAATTATAAATATAAATAATGTTCATATAATTTTAGACAAAATAGATGAGTTTAAAAGATCTCAAACCGATATATTAAATTGTTTGTAGTATAGATCTCCAAAGTAAGATAGTAGCTGTTAGTCGTATAAGGGTAAATTTACAATACGCTCGATTTAATCGCGGCAAAACTAAAACGGTCGAATCCATTGGCAATTAAGGTAAGGTCTACGCCCTCGCACGACAAAAATTTAAACTATATATAAGGAGTTGAACATTTTGAAATAAATACTAGGGTGTTGTTTGTTTAGATCTTTTTATTTTGTAGTTTTCGACCTGTAAAAGAATGCAAACGAAAGTTAAGATATTTAATTCTTAAAGGCTGAAACTACTACTTTAATTACACTAGGGGATATCGGAAAACTTAAACTCGCATACCTTGATACATTTTGTTTTTGTCAAAAAAAAAAAGAACATTCGAACATCGCACTACAGAGATATTGATATCAACCTTATTATTTCTTATGGAACACCTAACTTAACTTTCGGTAATAAAGACAGGAATAGTTATATTATGCAATGAGCATATATAATCGAATCGTTAATACCTTAATAAGGTACGACTAACGTTACGGAAAAATTACCTGCACTAGAGAAGTATGAAAAATAAGATGCACTTCTTGTCAAAATCAGACGGTTAAACAGAGCCGAACATGAAATGTATCGATTATTATATTGCGTTGTGTTGATTCTTCTGTTGTGGTGTGTTTGTGAAACAGTTTTAACGAAATTTGAAAATGGCTTATCGTGAAGTTTTGAACGAGCAAAGTAGGAAAATTGTGTTAAATGTATAAAAATAAATTTTGGAAATACCCGGCAAAGGACAATGTTAAAAATAGTCGATTTTTGGCTTATCGGGGGAACGTATAAATCATAAAAAAATCAGTTGATTATTGTTAATTAACATTAGAAATGGCCCAGAAATACGTCAGATAGCTGGGGAAATGTCGCTACTACCCCTAAACCTATATAAACTACCCTTAAATAGCTTTAAATGGATAATCATTAATTATTATTATAAAATTCGTGTAAAATGAAAAAAATGCTTGAAAATGATTTGAACAGACAGTATGTCAATATAAAAAGTGATAAATAACTGTAAAAATGTCCATTTCACCCCTAAAAATTAAAAAAACGACTTTCAAAAGCTAATGGTGAGCTTACCTCGACATCAAAAATAGATAATCCTTAAATGTTCAAGGGAACGCCTATTACTGGAAAAAAATTATAGATTACTGTCAAAAAATGCAAAAACTGATACTAGAGTACATTAAGTAAGTGGGGAAATATTAATTGCACCCCTAAATCTATATAAACTGCCTTTAAATAGCTTAAAATAGATAATCATTATTTATTGTTGTAAAATTCGTTTAGAATGAAAAAAATGCTTAAATTACTTTTAAGGTTCATTTATACTATTACGACCTGAAATATGGGCGCAAGGATAAATTGCCATTTTTTCAGTACGCGCTCGCAAAGTGAGAACAATTGGCGCTATTTCACCATTGAATGAGCACTTTTACAGTCATTTATCACTTTTTATATTGACATACTGTTTGTTCAAATCATTTTCAAGCATTTTATTCATTTTACACGAATTTTACAACAATAATTAATGATTATCCATTTAAAGCTATTTAAGGGTAGTTTATATGGGTTTAGGGGTAGTAGCGACAGCTATCTGACGTATTTCTGGGCCATTTCTAATGTTAATTAACAATAATCAATTGATTTTTTAAATGATATATGCGTTCCCTCGGATAAGCCAAAAATCGGCTATTTTTAACATTGGCCTTTTCCAGCCGACTCTGGCAATTTACATCTAGAGATAAATAGAGTACCGACATACCTGCACTACTCTAATCTTTCCACCGCACATGCATTTCTAAAGACGTCCTTCTTAGCATAATTTGAGCTGGCCCGCCAGCTACCACCCAGTTATACCTGTCATACGCAGGTATAAGTTGAAATGAAATAAATGTATACATTTCGTCTTACCAACGTCTTATTGCCCACTTCGCCTTCCTAAAACGATTGTACTTTAATGATGGTTGAATTAGAACCATTTTATGCAAGTGGAATACTGTACTTTGTCCGCGACTACACACTAAAACTTTAATTAGGAAACTTCTACCATCATTCGGAAAAATGTTAATAATGCCGTAACTCGTATAGTTGGTAGCATTTGGCTTTCACACATGAGATTCATTTGAACATTTTATAGGATAATCGTGGACAAAAATATTAATTACGTCCATGGTGTTTCATAAAGTTTTATTCAATATAAATTATATAAATTTTAATAGGTGCTATTATAAATATGCATGTGAGCAATTAATGCTTGCAGCCATATTTTTTATTTTTATGGGTTTTTTTTTTATTTTTAATTTGTAGATAACCTAATGACCTTCACGCGGAAAGTACATTGAAGTATTTTCTGTCCAGTTCCACATTATCATTCAATATAAATACCACTTCTTAAAATCCACCGTGTTATTAACCATCAGACTTTTTTGAAATACAGAATCTTTAATTACAATATGAAGAAATACTCAATACGGCTCATTTTATTGACAATAAACAAGAGTACTTTTTTAGTCTAAGGTTGAAGCTACCCAGATTTATTATTTTAAAGTCTTCATCATACAGGGTGTTAAAAATTTAGGCATTAAGTTGTAAAGTTTAGCCCGCCCCTGGTAAACTAAAAAAGTAAAATATGTTTCAAGGAAACTATTTTAAGAGATCCTTACTAGTGTCTATCACATAAAATTTGTATTTAATTATATTGAGTACTTTAATAGTTAAGAAAAACCGGTTTCTAACGTTTGAAAAGGTTGAATTTTATATTTGTCTTAACAGATTTTAAACGTTATAGTGCGCGCCAATATTCTTGACAAAATAAGTGACGTCGGATATGCCGGGCCAAGCGGGATTATCTCCCACATTATTACGCTGTAAGACGTCCGGTCGGCCGGACGCCTTCACCTTGTAGAGATGGGCCTCCGCGCCCCTTTTCTGCTCAGCTGCGTTTACGGCCGATGCCGGCGGTCCTTCTAGGGGCAGAAACCTATTTCTGATACTTCTAAGAGTATTCTCTGACTCTTGTGGAAACAGACCTATAGACAATGGGTCTAATAACGTTTAATTTTTTTCCAGATGCATTAAATATTTAATTAAAAATACCATCTCTAAGATATTTAAAAACTATAACTTGTATCCTGTTTATTAAAAATTAATATCAATAGGTTATCTACTAAAATATATTTACGTACAAAATTATCTATCACATAATATTTATCAACTTGATGATTTTTTAATGCTAAGTAGAAAATATTTACAGAAGGAAAGTAGTTTTAAACATGAAAATCTCAGAAACTGGAAAACTATGACTGCTATTAATAATTAACAAAAATCATTAACACTTATACAAAACCCCTTGACCTACGTTAAAATGGCGAATACAACACGGCAATATTAGTTTTCTTCGTTCTGATTTAAATTATTTATGTATTTATTTGTTTGTTTGTTTGATTGTTGGTTTGTTTGTTTTTTTCAAAAAAGTGTACAACAATATCAGTGGCGTAGCTATAAATTTTCTCTCAGAATAAATCTAGCACTGTCATCTTTTATATGTCAGCCTACTTGTTAGCGTTGGATAATGCATCTATACCAAATATGAAACTTTTTGTATAATGCAAACTCAAAAAATCTTTTGGTAACAACTCCATTCGACGAGCTGTATTTTGGATATTTGGATAGATGTGAGTTAAATCATCATATTTTGTCAGAGTGTGTCGTTGTGTGTGTACGTAGCGTTGTCCATAGATTTTACAGACATCTATACGAGTTTATATCTGAAACATATCGCAATGACAATTGATTTCTCGTACCCTGTTTTATATTCTGTTCAAATATTCTCTCTAAGTTCAAAAAACACCGTTTGCATTAAATATTATTTTGGACTTTCTACACATTAAAATTGTCTTAACTTTAAGTCTGATAAAAAAATCCATTTTTTCTATTTCCAAAACGATTCCACTTAGTTGTTATCCGCAAGAATTAAATCTAATTCTGCCACAATAGCGTCTCGTTAGCAGAATCCGATATCGAATTTATGAAACATAATGTATACATGTAATTAGGCGTTATCAATCGCAACAATCATGAATGATTAATTCATAAATCATAAACACGTATAACGGATATATCGAGAGCCTTTTGTGATATGGAATAATGTATGTAAATTATTAGCCTTGGTACTAATAGTGGTTACGTATTGGTTTCACAATGCTAGGTACATTGATTATTAAGAATTAAGTGCATTGCTGATGCATTTTCGCATATTGGTTTAAATTTTGAAGCTTATAATAATTATATGCAACGTTAATAAAACAGAGAATAGAACCTATAGCAGAACTACAAATAGGGGAGTATCAAGCAGGTTTTAGAAAAGGAAGGTCAACAACAGACCAAATCTTCATGGTGAAGGAAACTCTGACTACATGCTATGAGTATGGGATCAAAGCAATGGTTTTATTTGTGGACTTCAAGAAGCATATGATTCGATCAAAAGGAATAAACTAAGTAACATTTTGAAACAATTTGGGATACCAACCAAACTAATTAGGCTATTGAAAATGACTTTAGAAAATACTAAATCCAAAGTACGAATAAAAGGTGAATGTTTGGAAGGCTTTACTATTGATACAGGACTGAGACAAGGAGACCCACTCTCAACGCTTCCTTTTAATTTAGTACTAGAAAAGGTCATAAGAGATAGTCAGTTGAACAGAGAAGGACATATATTATTTAAAAGTCATCAAATTGTAAGTTATGCAGATGATGTGGCTATTATTGCTAGAGATAGTAGGGAATTAGAAGAAGTAACGAGAAAACTTGTGGAGGAAGCACGTAAAGTTGGATTGCAGATAAATCAAGAGAAAAGTAAGCTTTTGAGAATAGGAGAACAAAAAAAGGATACCAATTTTAAATTGAGAACAGAGCATGGAGAGATGGAGTTTGAGGAAGTTCAAGAATATGTATATTTGGGGGCGCTAATAACAGTTAACTGTGATAAGTTCGGCAGCAGTGAACCACTTATTGAAATCAAAAAATTTGTCCAGAGGAGTAAAATTTAGAATGTATAAAACAATTTTGAGACCGACAGCGCTGTATGGTAGTGAAACCTGGGTTCTCAATAAGAAGTCAATAGAAAACCTTTTAAGGTGGGAAAGGAAAATCTTAAGGAGAATTCTAGGGGGTAAGTAGACGGAGGAAGGCTATGTAAGGAGAAACAATGAAGAAATATATGCAATGTACCAGGCACCAACAATAGACGAATTTGTAAAAGCCAGAAGAGTGCAGTGGCTAGGGCATCTAGAACGTATGGAAGATGAAAGGACAGTTAAGAAAATAGTACGGAGTAAACCTAACTACAAGAAAAAAAGAGGTAGACCGAGGATGCGATGGAGAGAGGCAGTGGCAATAGATCTAAGGGAGAAAAATGTAACGGATTGGAAAAGAAAGGCGAAAGACAGAATGGAATGGAGGAGAATAACACAGCTCTGGGCCTAAAAGGTCTGTAAACAGCTTTATATATATATATAGATATATATATATATAATTATACACATAAGTACCACATAAGTAACACATTTCGAGTAAATTGAGTTTCACGTGAATGATACACTAAGACAAAACTTTACTATTGCAGTAAGTAAAAATACGCTTGCCCCAGCAAAAAAAAACTTGTAAATAAAGTTTAAAGTGGAGTAATAAAGACATTAGCACAATCTTTAACCGAAAAGCTAAGAATTTGATCGTGTTCAGGAGTCTACGTGTCGTTAGTCATGGACTTTTAAAAAGTTATAATATCAGTTTTAGTCTTTTATCCTCTCTCTTTACTTTGGCATTAGCTATCTTTGCCCAAAACTGTTATTTTTTTTAGTTTTACTTAGTTTAGTTAAGGGTCCATAGGAAGAGAACCATTAGGTGAATTTATGGTTCCTTTTCGTAAATACTTATCATCGTTATATGTATGTACTGCATGATTTCACTATTTTTGGTAAATAAATTATTATTATTATTACTTATGTTACCACATAATTTCGAGTAAATTGAGTTTGATGGGAATAATACACTGAGAAAAAACTTTGCTTGTAGTAAGTAAAAATACGATTGCCCCAGCAAAAATCTTGAATAAAGGGAGAGATAAACAATTCAATTTTAGCAACTAAATCAAGTTTTCTGAAAACCAGTCACAAGTGGACAGGTCATCTAACTGATTACCAGCAGTGACTAAAATTTCTTGTTGAAGTACCTGAACTGTGATAGTTATTAAAACTTTTAATTAAATATATTTCTGATACATTAAGGACAAGTGAACTATACATTAAAGGTTAGTTGACTGTAATGCAGTAATAATTGAACATACTGTATTGCTACAGTAATACTTTTTAACTTGTAAGTTACTTATATTTTAGATAATACAAGCATAAATTTTGTAATTTTCTTAAAGTAATAATTAGTCCAGAATTCCAAAAATTAAGCATATTATGCGATGTATATATTGTGAAATAGGAGTAAGGTATTATGGAAACATATTTTTATATACAGATCACATGTCAAGATAAAATTGTTACCCTTTATATTTGCTACATTATGGTTCAGAATCCAGTAATTTCTTTCAACATTTTTTTTACGTACTTACTTAATACAGAATACAAGATAAAGGCATATCTACAATAAAGATGCAGTAATTACATAACGGTTTATTTTACAATAAAAATATAAAAACATAATACTTTTACATGTAGAAGGAGCTATGGTTGTAAAACTAACAAATTTAAAATATGTTTTATAAACACAACATAATTTCATTATAATAAAACTCTTTAATGAATATTTTGAATCATTTGACAAACTTTGCGTTGTAAAACAAACATTTATATTTCTAACTAGAATGAATGTTATGCCGTCAAATACATTTTCATTGTTATTATTAGACAGAAAGTATATGTCAATAGGTAGGTAAGTACAAAAATAGCTCGTGTGAAAACAAGACAGGCAAATGCAATCATATAAAACGGATCTATATACATAGCTGTACAAACAAAAAGTCCATAAATAATTAAAAATCACGGCAAAACGGTTGAAAATACACAGAAAAGTTTAATAATAAAAAATAAATCGAAAGAGGCCATACCCGATCGTGGAACAACAAACAAACTAGTGCATTCAAACTAGCTAAGTGACGGTCATAACCATTCTTGAATGAATTGATGGATGGACTTTCATCTAAGCGCTTAGAGTTGAATCTCACTGATGCAATATGAATACTTTGTATTCCATAGGTATTAAAATTACCCACACATTTAGGGAGAGGGATTTCCCAGTCTTCTCACCTACCAATTACAGGCATCAATTTGAATAACGCCATATTATCGTTTACTTGATCGTTTACTAACATTGTTGGTACAGATAAGTGCATCTAAGATGTCAAGAAGCAACGTTAAAATTAATGTTGGATAATAATTTACTAGCAACAAAAATCCTTCAAGACTCTTACGTTTTGTAACAGATTAAAATTGAACATATCATTAATATAAATAAGAAAGAAAAGTGGCTCCAGATGGGATTCCTGAGGAATTCCAAATATAATGGATAAAATGCCGGACTGTACTTTACCAATTGTTTCAAAACATTTACGGCAGATAAATATGACAATTCATTTATGGAAAACTCTATCTATACAAATCAGACTTAGTTTAGTAATGATTCTTTAGAACGAGTGAAGATATTTAATTATTTGTTAACGTTGGAAAAACATTCAGACGCCATTTATGTTTTGTGTCTGATTCTGGCTTAAAGTAGAGGAAATGCGAGACGCCAAGCTTAATTTATTTAATGCAATAAAAAATAAGATATTTCCGTCATAATTACCAAATATTATATGTATACATATTAAGTAATTGATTTATTTTGTTTTGTGTAATTTGCTTTGCTATATAATCGTATAATGTTTTGGTGAAAATAATAAATATTTGTCGTTAAAAAACTATATTACAAACTTATATTTACAAATCCGATTCTAAATCTGTTTCAGTTTTGATTGATGATGTATTTCTAACATATCAAAAGTATACTTTGAAATTGACCGCCAATTATGTTGAAGTTGACACAGATATCGTCAACCAGTTGGCAAAAATTATTTACGGTGTTATATATAGACTTCCTTATTTGTTTAAAATGCACACCAGTTACTAAAACGGTATGTTTTTATTACCATATGCCATTTGTGGCATATACTACAATGATTTACTACTTCTTACATATTATGTCCTATACTTAAGCATTCACTAGATATTAGAAATGTGTTGCAATTTAATTTACATGTTTATCGAAGTATCGGCTTTTATTTGCTAATAAAACTGAATATTTATAATAAACTGCAATAAAAGTCGAGCTAGAAATCTGTTTAAAGTTTTGTTCCTAAGGAAAGTTGTGAAAGTGATTTTATTTCTTTTATATTCTGTTTATATTTTGAGAAAAATTAACGCTTGAAGCTGTTTATATATCGGCCTAATTGTAAACAATAATCAAACAAACCTTTATAACTTAGCAATAGGTTTTTAACAACTTGGGGCTAATACTTCGAGCAGCATTGAATTACACCTGGAAAACCTATAGCAAACAGCTAAAGTCACTCGTCAACAGCCCACCAGACATATACCGGTTTCGTGATTATTAGCTCTCATCAGTGACCACAGGTGAGATAACCGACGAATAGCTCTAGCTAATTCTGTCTAATCCGACAGAAGAGAGAAAACCATAGTTTTGAAAAATTAAAACAATGAAAAGTTGTACGTTGTTGTGTATGTTAACGACAAGGCAATACTTAAATCTAGATTAAATGTTTATTGAATATTTTCGGAGTGATTGATCGGATTTCTTATTGAATTATTTCCTTTAAGGCTTCATTATTTTCAGGTCTATTAAAATAAACTTTAGTTTTTAAGTAATCCCAGAGAAAACAATAATCTGCTAAAGGGATTAAATCCTTAGAGGTATCATTAAATAGGGCTCCATCTACCAATTCATTGATGAAGAAATATTCGCGAGATATTCCCAATATTCCTCGACATTCACAAGGAGGAGGATGCGGTCTTGCTGTAATCGGGTAGGTGAATCTTTTGCATTAGAAAACAATACGGCTAACACTAGCATTATTTCAAACCCAGATGCTGAGGAGGAAGCCTACATACTATTCATCTCGCAGCATTCCGTTAAGAAAGAATAGTCCTATAAGTTCATGAGTGCATCCAGAGTATTTCGAAACCTAACCACCATTAAAACTACAATTCTTTGAACTTCATAAGTATGGGTCTTGCTATTCTATTTCTTGAATCGTTAGAAAAGAAAGACGCACGCCGCAAAATTGTGATTAACCTTTAAGTAAAATTTCCAATTGGTTCTACACTCTTTGCTATAGCATATAATACTCTCAGTTGAACCAATTTTAGTAAATGTTTCCGATATTTAAAAACTAATTTTTAAAATCTTTTTCTATTATATCCAGCACAAAAAAGCTATCAAGCAAAATGCCACTAGGGGTACTCTTTAGAGATGAGGTATACATATAGATTAATGGCCTCAGTGTGATTTATACTTTTTTACTTACTCTCAATAATAATTCTAATAATAATAATGACGTCTGTATTGGTCAGTCCTTTGCCAACACCCAGTAGGATTTCTTATTAAAAATTCTTTTCAGTACCCCCTTTTTTGTGGACTTTCTTTATGGTATTGAGTTTTGGACCCCCCCTTAATTCTGTTCTTTTCCTATTCAAGGTTGCTAGATTCGCTAACAAATTTGTTAGGTTGGCAATAGTATATTTTTCAATTGTTCTATGTTGGGGTCAGTCTTCAGCAGATCTGACTCTCTTCATTGGCTTAAAAATTTTTTGTTTATTCTAACCAATTTTTACTTCCTTGACCACCTGTTGTGGCTTAGAGAAGTTTTTTCTCAAAATGTTCGTAATATATTTGAGTAATCGGTGTTCAACCTGGTTTTGTACCAGTAGTACATTTAAAACAGCGGTAAAAGGTCGGGAAACGCCGGACTTGACGAGACCACTTGTCCCCTACTTATTTTGGGGCGTTGATTACGAAATTGAGGGTTAACGCTACCTGCAACCCCTAAAATTGCAAAAAACACCGCTAAATAGGGGTGTTTTTCGACTGTACTTGTTGTTTTGCAAATTTAGCCATCTTATATGTTTTTTGTGGCGCTGATTACGAAAATGGAGGTTAAAACTTGCAGCAATGGTTCCAGCCACCTCCAAAATTGCAAGAAAACACCCCTAAATAGGGGTATTTTTCGATTGTACTTGTTGTTTTGCAAATTTAGTCATCTTATATGTTTTTTGGGGCGCTGATTACGAAAATGGAGGTTAAAACTTGCAGCAATGATTCCAACCACCCCCAAAATTGCAAGAAAACACCCCTAAATAAGGGTGTTTTTCGACTTGTTGTTTTGCAAACTAACGCATTTCATATGTTTTTTGTGGCGCTGATAAAAAACACCCCTATTTAGGGGTGTTTTTTGCAATTTTAGGGGTGTTGTAAGAATTGCAGGTAGCTTTAACCCTCATTTTCGTAATCAGCATCACAAAATACGTAGGGGACAAGTGGTCTCGTCAAGTCCGGAGTTTCCCGACCTTTTACCGCTGTTTTAAATGTACTACAGTGTTTTAATGGTTTCTTTTAATATTGCACATGATGTAAGAAGTGATATTGTGATGATGTTTTTTGAAGTTTTCTGTTCTGATGGATGGTTCCATTGCACTTTTATTAATCTCAATCTTTTTCGTATGTCCCTTTTTCATTTTGATAAGGCTTCCAAAGCTTGAATAGAAATAAGGAGTTTTCTTTTTTCTTGCCTAGTGACTGCTATACCTGGTTAATTAATTTTACAAGTCTATATATATTATGAAATACTAGATCAGCATTTTTTGTTTTGTTAAGTAACAGATAGGTATTTAATAATAAATTATGTATGATTTGATCAATTTAATTATAGGGCCTTTAAATAAGTTCTATTATTCGTTTTATATGTATTCTTTATTATACATATAAGAAAATATTCGTAGGTAACTGATTTTTTATTTTAATATTCTCTTTCATAGAAATATTAATTTAAACTTTATCGGTACAACTGCCTTAATCTGAAACATTTTTTCGTATCCCGAATAATAAAGTACGAAAAGACGGGAACTACTTGCGTGTCACCACCCTTTACAGGGTGTTGATTAATATTTTGACAATAAGTCGGAAGTTTACTATGTTATACTCAACAAATAATTGTCAAAAAATTTAAGTATATTTTTACATATTCGGATAGAGTGCTTTTCGAGATTATTTATAGACATGTTTTTTGTTATTTGGAAAGATATTTACCTGGTGATTAATATTTCTATTATGAATTATACTTAGACTTAAACTATCTGAGAAATTACTACATATGTTTTAAATCAGCAAGTAAAAGTAAGTCTGAATATAAAGAAATATATAGAGTGTTTCATTAAAATAATGTAACAAGTTGCACCAACATTATTATTAGTACCAGTACAAGTAGAACACTTTTTTGACCATATATATCATACTATTAGATAGATCAAACTTTAAGAGTGAAAAATGTATACTACGTCGCATATAAAACAGCTGAAGTTACCTTCTTAAAGTTTTCGACATTCATTCATTTATTTTTTCCAAAATATAGTGTGGAAAGAGCTCTAAAACACTTGTTTTTAAATTCTACAACAAACCCTCTATTTTGCTGTCAAAATATAAATGAACACCCTGTATATCTTTTCATAAAATATTAGTTCACTCTATATTTTTCTACTTTGGAATTTGTTAAAAGAATTTTTTTTAAAAACTTACTTGAATAATCCACCTTCCCAACCATTTAAAAAAATTAACTAAACCGTCCAAATAATCACAGCACCTTCCACATAAACCTAGTCCAAACTTAATACCCTCTTGGGTGGTCCTCGTGTTACTGAAACAGTCTACAGAACCGTCGGTTTATTAACATTTTACTGTCGCGCGATAAAAAAAATTTACTGGTAGCATCTTTGAGTTAGCTGACCTCCCGTCCCGCAGCAGATTCGAATCCTCGCGCTCTTCGAAATCGTCAGATCCAGAGTGCGAAACCGATTGTCATTTGTTTATGTTCAAAGCCCGTTTGATGGCTATCTTTTGTCGCCGCGTGCCGGTGGACTGACTGGTGGTAGTAGGCTGGGTGCACCGATCGCGTCGATGGTGTTGTGTAGGCAAGGATTACCCACTTCATGGTATCGTATTTGGTTTAAAGTGATGTCATGGGTAGTGGGTTAGTGTTGACGTGACGTATGCTGTTTGTTTTACTTATTTTTGCTCTTGTAGCTAGGAATTGTGGTTTACTGGAGTTATCTGGAGGTTATCATGGGCGGCGGCGTTTCGGTGAATTCGAGCATTTGATTTTGAGAAGACGCTGTTGAAAAATGTATAATTATAGTGTAGTATTTATTTGTAAGGGAAATTTGCGGTGTTCAACAATTGTAAATAATAATCGACTAAAATATTTTGCAAACAGTTGAAGATGAACCGCAAATAAGTACTAAACGATTATCTCGACAAACTGGATTATCAAGAACTTCTGTACATCGAATTCTTAAACGTAATCTACTACATCCATATCACATTCAAAAAGTGTAAGAGCTATTGCCTCGAGATTTGGATCGACGAGTGACCTTTTGCGATCTTGTATAAGAATATTAATTTTCACAAGAAAATTATTTTCACTGATGAGGCTTGTTTCACTCATAGAGGAATGCAAATGTTTACAACTTTCATGAATATTCCTATGCAATGACCTCTATGACATTTTCAATGCGAGTTTAAGATACATGTTTGGGCTGGTATTATTGATCGTTATTTGACTGGACCAGTTATATTGCCAAATCGATTACCAAAAATATATAACTATAATAGACGTTTTACGTTTATTTATTAATTGCTAGTAATGGTGTCTCCAGTAAAAAAATTAAACTTGATATGTTACTCTGATGGGACTAGTAGTACTAGTTTTCTTGCATACTTTTACTCACCATTTTCAACTTTGGCAATTTCGTAGTAAATTTTACTCCATTTGAACTAATTTCTACCTTTTCTCGTTCTAATGAATGATTTGATTCCATTTCTATTGTGGTTGAATTGTCGTATTCCCACTGCCAAATAGTGAAGTTAGATATTTATAGAGTGTTTCATTAAAGCAGGTTAGTAAATTAGATTAATTTCTTTAGATAACTATTGAATAGAGCTTTGTCTGTAGCATACCTAGATGTTTGGTATCAGAGAACATACATATGACTTCATTGATAAGAATTGTAGGATATTTGATTTATATTAGCTTAAAATACCTTTCTAATACAGTAAAAAATTTTCATTCGAATTTGGAACGTATATTTACATCACACTTAAAATTGACAGATCGAATTGCTGCCTTGACGTTATGAGCTTCCAATAGAATGCGGTTGGTATCAGTTTGGTTGACCTTCAAGTAAACCGATGCTGAATAAAATTCGGCTTAGTCGAACTTAGTTTAGTCCAAAAGTAGGTAGTTAAAGAGATACAGGGTGTTAAATGTAAAATCTTTTAATAAACGCGTAGTTAAACGAAATTAAGTTAGAGGTAGACGTTTTAAGTAATTATTGTCAACAACCATATTTTTACTAATGTTTACTGTTTATTCCTGGTTTTGACATTTTCAAATTATTTTAATTATTTCGACTATCAAAATTGGAAGTTTCAAAGCCAAATATCTTGAAAATGATGCGAGACAGCAACTTTCATTTTTGTATAATAGAAGTTGGAAAACAAGAACTTGATACCAACAATAATCCCTTCAAATATAAAAGAGGTCGCGAATAACTATAAATTTTATTTTTTTTGTTAATAAACAGTTATTTTTAAAGCAAAAAAGTAAGGGAGGTAAGTTTTAAAATAAACCAGTCTGGATCGTTTTTTTTTGAATACTCAATTTTTGTTAAAAAATAAGTTGTAGCCAAAACTAACTTAAGAGATGCCTTCCAAGTGGCAGAAATTTTCCAAAAATTATTGAGCAGCTTCACATGCATTAGTAGCAAATTTTTTGTAAAATTTGACTATTATTCCTTTTTTTTGTTATCAAATTACAGCCGGTATTCCATATTTTTATAGAAACTTTGAAGAGATGTATCTCCTAAGGAGTGAGTATTTTACTAAGGTCATTTTTATGCAAATGTGTTCTTTTTAGCTGTAGATTCACTGGTACCATTTGTGCTACTTCTTTTGAAAACACCACTAGAACCACTCCTATCCGCAGTAGTCTTTAAAAATGAATAATCCCAGTTGAAGTCTGCGCCCATGGCAATCCTCTAGTCTATCTTAGTAAGTAAATTTATACACTCTCATATCAGTTAAGTCACAAGGAAGACCGTCGTAAAGGGCATTACACTGTCTAAGCGCTACTTGCCATAATACCAGCTTTGTTTGCTGGCACGAGCCATCTGCTCTCGTTTTGCTACGAAGAAATGCTTGTGGAAACATTAACATTAGAAGAAATAAACACTTATAGATGTTTGACAAGTATATCCAATAGAACGTGTTATGTTTCCTTAGTTCTTGCTTCCGGATTCTATTTATTTATTTCTGGTAATTCAGTCATACACTATTATAACAGACAGAAAATAAAAATAATTAGATAAGGGGTACAATGAAACCACAAACGTCTATAGCTGTATTTATGTCAGAAAGTTAGAATTAGGTTAAGGTGCTTCTTATTTGGATACATTTCAGAATTCTGTGGCAAATTAGCTAGACACAGAGAATACTGCTGACTGAAAAAAGAAATTTAAATAATCGATAACAGTGGTGGTTACCCTCGGTCGGCTACGTTGACAGAGGTCGATTGGTAGACGTTAACTATAAAGTACAGAAGCGACCAGTTTTACATAGTAAGTAATGGACGTAGTAGGCGAAACAGAATCGAAGCTCTTTCCGTTAAGTGGCAGTGAATTTATAATTAGTTAACTACTTCTGCAAAACTGGACATAAACCAAATAACTTTGATTTTAAAAATAATTTTATACGATGGATAAATAAAGTATATACCTAGAATAGAAATGCAATAATTATTTTTTCAGCTAATGTTAACTTAAATATTATCTCTACTTATATTTACAAGACATCGTGCCGTAGTTCTTGTCTGTCGCGTCTTGTCTTGTTTCAGCATATTGAATCCTCTGCAATCTCTGAGTGCAGGAAGTGATACCATAATAAAAATAACAAGGATTCAGGTCGGGTGATCTAGATGACCATGGAATAGTATGCAGCTATTGGGTCATTTGTTTTCCTCGATGAAGCAGAGCTCTATCGTACTGATATCACATACTTTACATCAAATAATAGCAATAACAATAATAATAATATCCCTACCCCTCATTCTAATCACGAGAATTAGCCCAGAAGTCGAAGACTTGTGCGGGAGAGGGGGAGCCATCTTATTACTAAGCATTTGAGCCCATGAACGACTTATGTTGGTAGGTCCTAACTATCATTCAGAGTTACCGAAAATAGTCAACCTATGGAGAATACAAGGGTTTGGTAATATTGCATTAACTTAGCTTTTATGAGTTGCATTAACGGGGTAGCTTCACACTAATGGGCGGGAATTTCAAAATATGAACATTTTACGTCCAATTCTTAAAAACATATGATTTTTATGGTCCAATTATATGCTGGGATTAAAATGCAGTATAACCAACAGCTTATATTAAATTTGTCCTAGATAGCTGCTTTCTAAGCTTCTCTATAGTCTGACTGTATTTGAGTGCCTAATGTAAAGGCTTCTAGCGTTCTATATATTATATGATTTCTATGCTCGCCACACAAAAATTTGTGATATGCCCAAATATCGTACTATGGGTCTGGTTCTTCAGTTACAGCATCTATTACATTTTGAAAATTTCGACTAACTACATCATGCTGGAAAATGCAAAAATTAAAAAAAAATTACTAGGAGAAGCCGTAGTATCAGTCATACGAAGCTCAAAAATGCTTGCCAGTCTACATTTATCCATTACTATATTGCTCCTACTGTATATTATTTTCTGATGATCTTTCTCATTATACCAATAAACGTTATGTCAATCTGTACGCAAAAGATCGCCATATCCAAATTTATAATACTATGCACTATTCATACTGTTTTTGGTTTTTAACTTTACTTTAAATACGAATATTTGAATTGCCCATGCAGGATGCAAGCTACTGAAGGAAAAAAAAACGATTAGAAAATTTTTTCATTGATTTATCGCCAACAGTTAAAGCATCTGATGTTTAGCAAATATGATTGCATGAACCATTACCAGAAATCAGTCATTATTTGAGTGTCTATTTATGGAAATGATAGTAATGATACCAGTAAAGACAAGTCAAAACATACGATATAGCGGTAATTAGATTATAAACATGTCAATTAGAAAATGCATATATGCGGAAATTACAAAGCGAATTGTCAAGGGCAACAGGGATTGCGGGGAGCAAAGAACAAAGAAAATTATTTATATAACTTGTACTACTGTGGGCATTACCCTATACATATACATACAGATCCCCAAAATATTTATCTATTTATTATTAGAGACAAAATTGTATGTCTTGGATCATTGCAAGACTTGCTGCAACATATGAATAAGATTATTACTCTACAAATGATCCATAAGGTTACACAACATTTTGAATAACGTCTCTATTAGTGCACGGAAGTTGGTGGTGGGTATTTTCAACATCTAATAAAGTAAAATTAAGTGAATATGATGAAATTTGTACTTAATTTTTTCTGGATCTGTCTTACAAATTTGAGAAATTGGCGTTGAAAAGTTGATTGAATGTCCTTTAATAGTACATTATACTATAAGGGAGAGAAATGCGTTATTTTGGCAGAGGTGCAATTTGAAGCCCGAGGGCTACAATGCACCGAGGACAAAATAGCATCTCTCCCGAATGGTATATACTATTTTTTCCACGGTCTCATTAACTTAAAAACACATATTTTGTCATTATGAAGTAAATAGCACCAGAATTATTGTATTCGGATTTGAGCATTTATTTAGTAGTCGTTGAGTTATTGTCATAACTACAAAATAAACAAACAAAAATAATTGTCAAATTAAGGTGCTAGTTTGGTTTAGTTTAAAGTTTGTTTAGTGCACAATGAATAATTGTGAGTTGGAAGAGATTGTGGAGGCCGCAAATATTGCAATAAGCAATTTGCTGCCTACGAAGTCAAGATATTTATACGATATAGCCTACAATCGGTTCAAAAAGTGGTGCGCCGAGAAAAATGTTCAAGTATACAGCGAGAATGTTTTGTTGGCATACTTCAGTGAAAATGCAAAGAATTACAAGTCTTCCACATTATGGGTGCAATATTCTATGGTTAAGTCATGCTTGATAATTTACGACAACATAGGTATAAGCAAATTCCCCAAGCTGATCGCATTTTTGAAAAGAACCGGTGACGAATATCAAGCGAAAAAATCGAAAATATTGACAAAGGGTGAATTCGACCGTTTTCTATCAAGTGCAGATGACAAAGAATTCTTAATGATTAAGGTAAGATTACTTTTGATGTTAGGTATTTCAATTATTAAGTATTTTGATTTTTTATAGGTTGGATTAATTCTGGGGATTGCCGGAGCTTGTCGAACTGATGAAGTAGTCAATTTAACTGTAGATGATGTTGAGGATGTAGGCTCTTCCTTAATTGTAAAAATTCCAAACACTAAGACAAAGATTCCACGAATCTTTCTGGTTACCGATGTGGGAAATATGCTTGAATTGTTTCGAAAATACCTATTCCTTCGTCTTCCCCACGTCAAGCATAAGCGCCTTTTTTTGTACTACAAAGCAGGAAAATGTAGTTCGCAGCCAGTTGGCAAGAATACCATGGGAAAAATTCCTAGTGTAGTAGCTTCGTATTTAAAATTACCTGATGCTGCATGTTATACTGGTCACTGCTTACGAAGATCTTCAGCGACATTATTAATGGCAGATGCTGGTGTGGATATCACGACAATAAAGCGTCATGCTGGTTGGAAATCAACGACAGTCGCTGAGGGTTATGTCGAGAACTCTATTGAAAATAAGACCAAAATTGCTAATCAGGTTTTAGTAGGTACCACTGCTAGCGCAATCACAAAAACTGTAAATGTAAGCGAAAGTAATATTCCTTCTAATATTAATTTTGCAAATTGTACAAATGTAACATTTAATTTAAATGTCAATAAATAATTTCAATGTTACCTTTTTTTTGCATGAAAAACGTTGTCCATAATGTAAACTCCCTTGGAAGCATTATACTCCCTTGGGAATAATCGACTACTTCTGTTTTAATTTTGATGTCATAGAAACTGATTTCTACTCCTGACCGTGGAAAAAATCATATATCACACAATAGCACCTCACATTTAAGATTTTATTGTTGAAGGTCAGTCCCGCTTAACAACAGAAAATTTGAGAATAGGTAGGTAAGTAGGTCCAGCTCTTTCAAAACAAGTTGATGGGTCTAAGCACATTTGAAGTTTCTACATCAAAATTCCATGGACAAAATCTTATTCAATAAAAATCTAAAATCTAAAATAAAATTTAATCTGATATAGTATTCATTACAATTCTAGAAGATTCTAGGAGGTGCGTCAGAGTACCAATCATACAAAGTTCCAAAATTTTTGCCAGGCTACATTTGAGCATTGCGATATTGCTCTTATGCATGCTTTTGCTGATTATCTTCCACAGAGTTTATTCATAAACCCTATATCAATGTATACATAAAATAATAAATTTATTAAAATATACACTGTTATTCTTTCTTAAAAAAAAAACGATTAGAAAATTATTTCATTGATTTATTATCAACAGTTAAACCTTTCGATGTTTAGCAAAGATTCTTTGAGTGTCTATTTATGGAAATGATACCAATAAAGCCAAGTCAAAACGTACTATATAACGGCAATTCGATTATATAAATATACCAATTAAAAAATGCTTATATGTGCAAATCACGATGCAAATTGTCAAGGGCGACGGAGATTGCAGTCAGCAAAGAGAAAATTATTTATATATGTTTTACTGCTGTCGGCGCTACTACATATACAATTACATCCTCAATATTTATCTCTTTATTATTATAGACAAAAATGTAGGTATGTCACATGGGCTGGATCATTACAGGAATTGCTGCAACGTACGTTGTTATCCACCCTGTAGTAATTTGGAGCAACTTGTGATACATTTTTGGAATCAGCTCAGCAAGGGAAATCCGGAAATGAGGGAAAAATGGGATGTTCCATTTAAAGTAAACCGATAATGACGTCATTACTCGAAGGTAGGTTACCCTGTATATTAAAACATTATTTGAAAAAACAGTAAATTAAAATAAAACATCGCACTGTATTGGTTTCAGGTCAAATACTTGGGACCTTTTCTGTTTATTATTTAAAAAAAAAAAAATTATGTGATGGCATTGAGTGTGTTGAATAGTGCTGGCAAAAACCGGAAAAAAGTGAAACCGATTAACCGGGTCCCGTAAAAACCGATTTCAGATAAAACCGGTTACCTGAATAGTGGTGAAAACCGGATAATCAAAACCGGTTATTCGAATCTTCGATTAACCGAATAACCGGTTATTCGAATATTCGGTTAACCGAATAACCGGTTATTCGAATAATCGCTTAACCGAATAACCGGTTAGATTGACAGATGGGTAAACATTTTTTATGAAGATTTGGCTACTTAGGTAATTCGATACACTTTTCAATGAAAATATTTTCAACGCTATACGACTTCCTGTTATACCAGAAGTAGGTACCAACTTTTTTATTTTAAATGAAACGTCCTGTAATTTCTGCATTTTTGAATTCTATAGTAAACTTTAGTGTTACTTTATAATTATATAACATTTCTCATTTGGCACATACTCGTATTATCAAATATATCATAGCTAACTTTAAAAATTCATATTTCAGAAACAGTAAAAGTGGGAATCTTTATTTTTAGGTCAAGCACGTTTGAATTTCTTCAAGTTTGTCAATTAATTTTGAGGACCCTGTACATGACAGGCTAAATATGAATACATCAAAACGAAGCATAACACCTAATAAAAATAAAGATCACCTTTTTTATTGTTTCTAAAATATGAATTTTTAAAGTTAGCTATGCCATTTTACAAAAAAAAAATCAAAATACCTCCAAAATAGTTCATTTTAGATGATAAATGTCATATAAAGTGACACTAAAATTCACTATAGAATTCAAAAATGCAAAAAATATACAGGGCGTTCCATTTAAAATAACAAAATTGGTACCTACTACCGGATATACCACTCCTATACTTCCGGTATAACCGGAAGTGGTAGAGCGTTGAAAATTGAAAATATTTTCATTGAAAAGTTTGTGAATTACCGAAGGAATCAAGTTTTCAGAAAAAAAATTTTACGCTATATGCCAATCCTTCTACTTACATGAATAACCCTGTACATTCTCTACTCGAAGTACAATAATCAGATCAGGTGTCAGGTGTACCTATTTCATTCTAATTAGGTACTTATCTTATTATATTATTCCTACTCCGACCAAGGGAACGCTATAATAAAAATAAAAACAGTCATGTGTCATCATAAATCATGCTATCGTTCTGCATTTAAAAAAATCAAAGGCATGCCGCTAAATTCGTCAGGTCAGTCAGCAAGTCAGAAGACGCGCGGCACGCGGACTTGCGGACACCAACAAATACAGAGAATGACGCACATAAAACAATGTGTTGTGGAATGATGACGAGGAACGGGGAGTGGAGAGAAACGAGATTTCTTTTTTCATAGAAAGAAACCACCGAATAATCGATTATCCGATTATTCGGATGTTTGGTTCGAATGAACAGATTTACATTCAGATTATTGAATAATCGGTTATTTGAAGAATCGAATAACCGGTTTTCGGGTTTTGTAAAAAACCGAATTATCCCGAAACCGGTTAACCGAACTATCCAAAAAACCGATTTCGGTTGCCAGCAGTAGTGTTGAACTATTATTTGCAGACGCCCTTATTTTTTTCAATGGTTTGAACGAATCATTAGAAAAATAAGGACAGTTACAACTTTATGGGTCCTATATAAATTGCTCAATTTCATAAATGATTGCTCTATGCTATCAAGGATTAAGTTTAGGGTTCCAAGACTTGGATCTCGTAGGAACCAATTGTTTTACTGTCCTTTAAGTAGAATTAATGCTTTTGAAATCTCCTATTTTTTCAATGATGCATGCATACAATTCAATAAGTTTTAACTGTTAGATAATTTCTCCTGTAGAGTGAAGGACTTGATTGTTCAATAAGTATACATATTTGTTAATTAGTGTAATTTGTTGTTTAGAAAATACATATTGTTCTTTTTCTCTAATGTTTCTGTTCATTATTAAAAGATATTTAATAAAGTTATCAATAAACTATAAACATTTTTTTACTGTTTTAGAAAGGTATTTTAAGCTAATATAAATCAAATCTCCTACAATTCCTATCAATGAAGTCATATGTATGTTCTCTGATACCAAACATCTAGGTATGCTAATGAACAATTCCACAGACAAAGCTCTATTCAATAATTATCTAAAGAAAATAATCTAATTTACTCACTCTATAAAAATCTAACTTCACTTTTTTGGCAGTGGGAACACGACAAATTCAACCACAATAGATGAGATCTGACCTATTTCTGCATTTTTAGGATTGCTTCTTCAGGTGGTCTCCTTTAAGTTGAATCAAATATCTAACTATAAAAATTATTATAAAAATTAAAATTATTTGAAATTAAATATCGACAATGACAAAAAAGTGACATCTTGTCAATGAATTAAATATGACAATACCTACTTGAAAAATGTTCACCTTTTATGTAAAAGTTTTTATATATTTTTAGGTATTAATAATATTGTGTGAAACTAACTACTCAGTGGACAAAAGCCCCAACCTGCGTTGAATTACACCCACTGAGTAGTTAGTTTCACACAATATTATTAATACCTAAAAATATATAAAAACTTTTACATAAAAGGTGAACATTTTTCAAGTAGGTATCGTCATATTTAATTCATTGACAGGATCACTTTTTTGTCATTGTCGATATTTAATTTCAAATAATTTTAATTTTTATAATAATTTTTATAGTTAGATATTTGATTCAACTTAAAGGAGACCACCTGAAGAAGCAATCCTAAAAATGCAGAAATAGGTCAGATCTCATCTATTGTGGTTGAATTTGTCGTGTTCCCACTGCCAAAAAAGTGAAGTTAGATTTTTATAGAGTGAGTAAATTAGATTATTTTCTTTAGATAATTATTGAATAGAGCTTTGTCTGTGGAATTGTTCATTAGCATACCTAGATGTTTGGTATCAGAGAACATACATACGACTTCATTGATAGGAATTGTAGGAGATTTGATTTATATTAGCTTAAAATACCTTTCTAAAACAGTAAAAAAATGTTACAAAAGCTAATAATAAGGAATATATGGGTAGATATTGTGGGTGTAATTCAACGCAGATTGGGGCTTTTGTCCACTGAGTAGTTAGTTTCACACAATATTATTAATACCTAAAAATATATAAAAACTATAAACATTTTATGAAAATCGAAAAAAGCGTTTTAGATATCAATAAAAAACGATTTCTTAAAAAAAATTTTGACAGCTTTTATCGTTAAGTTATTTTTCGCTCATATTGTATATTTTGTTGTCTATTAACTCTAGTTACTCCATGACCCCTTAGATATGGGTTACCCTGTATATTTTTCAAAATAAAGTTATTGAGATAATTTTCCTTTTTAATTTCCGCAATGAATTGTTAAATCTCGAAAATTTGAAATACTTTCCCACGTTAGATATTTCTTAATGTTGTAACCCTAGATACAACAGATATTTTACGTATATCCTATAAGATCCCATTCTAACTAGCGCCAGTTAACGGGTGCACATGCCGTTATCTCTAAATCAAAACCCAAATAAACATCCCGCTCAAGGATGCCTATAAAAACAAACAATGCCATTTTACTTGTGCCAGTTTCCGTAATTATAGCCAGTCATAAAAACGACAATTATTTATTTGTTATTATAACAACTTACTGCGAACTGCACTTAGGCGTGACATCACCGATGATATTTGCCATCGGACTATTTTATAAACTTTTTAAGTAAGTATCTACTTATAAGTAGGTTAATATAATAACATCCCTGTGTTAATTTGCAAAAATGTACACAATGTATCAATTCTTTAATAAGACTTTTAACATACCATAGTTTCGTACTTTCTGTTTCTGATATAAAAAAATTGAGTTAGGTATTGATGATATGCTATTGCAACAATTTATAAATGGTGAGTGTGTGATTTGTTTGTATCAAACACTGTCATTTACTTGTTATCATAACCTTAACCATAACCTTATCTTTACTTATTTACTTATGCACATTTACTTCGAAATACTGTTGCTTTCTCATGATTTTTCGTTGCGTAATGGTATCTTTAAATTTAACATCTCTAAATAATTAATACAATTACTTTACTATTTTGAACAATAAGTCTTTGTAAACTATAATATGTAATCAATTTGCGAGGGAAGTTGTTCTTTAATAAACATTCCAATTGTGTTTGCTTTTCTATTGAGGTTTTTATTATGTAATGAAATGTTCAAATAGTCAAGTCAGGTTCTGTGAATTATATCTGTATATTACGTTATTTCATTTATGGATTTGCATTGTGTTGTGTGTGTTTTGCTGGTTTGCTTTGAGTAAGAGAAGAGTGTATAACAGTGTAGTTATTGCAAATTACATTAAGTAAAAAATAAGAAACGTTACACTGAGAAAAGACAGACTCTTGGAACAACAGTTTTCTTGATGTCAACTTTTTGATTGATGCCGCCAAGAACATTTTTCTTTAAATAAAATAAAGAAGATTGAAATAAAATTTTGCTAGTTAAACTAACAAAAAAAATTGTTGACGAATTACTGCTTAATTCAACGATTTCTTAACTTTGATATTAAATCAGCTTCATAATTTGATGCCTGGTACATTGCATATATTTCCTCATTATTTCTCCTTATATAGCCTTCCTCCGTCTTCTTTCGCTTTAGAATTCTTCTCAAGATCTTCCTTTCCCACCTTAACAGGTTTTCTCTTGACTTAGGTCGGCCTTAAAATTATTTTGTTTTACTCTAAGTGGTTGACTGATGCCTAACTTCTGTTTGCTTTTATTATTCTCCTTATTAATTTCTTACACCTCGTCACACTTAGCTGTTATCAGCGCCCCCAAATACACATATTCTTCAACTTCTTAAAACTCAACTCAATATGAAACTGGTATCTTTCTTTTGTTCTCCTATTCTCAAAAGTTTACTTCTCATTTGATGTATCTACAATCCCACTTTACGTGCTTCTCCACAAGTTTACTTGTTATTTTTTCTAAGTCTCTGCTATCTTTTGCAATTATGGCCACATCTTCTGCAAAACCTACTATTTGGTGAGTTTTAATCAATGTGTGCCCTTCTCTGTTCAACTGATTATCTCTTATGACCTTTTCTAATAAGTAGTAGTAGTAGTAGTCTAAATTAAAAGAAGCGTTGAAAGTGGGTTTCAGTCCTGTGTCAATAATCACCTTTTAATCGTACTTTGGATTTAGTATTTTCTAAGGTCATTTTCAATAGCCTAATCAGTTTGAATTGTATTCCAAATTTTTTCAATATTTTTCTTGGTTTATTTCTTTTGACAGAATCATATGCTTTCCTGAAGTCCACAAATAAGACCATTGTTTTAATCCCATATTCATAGCACGTAGTAAGGATTTCCGTCATTATGAAAATGCGGTCCGTTATTGACCTCCCCGTTCTAAGACCTGCTTAATACTCCCCTATCTGCAGTTCTGCTATAGGTTCTATTCTCTGTTTTATTAATGTTGCCATGGTTTTATACCGTATATTTATGATATACCCCTATAGCTTCTGCAGTCTGTTGCATCAATCTTTTTAAAATTGATATACTCGTAATCATAGCATCTCTATAATCTTCAAGCATACAATCTCTTCTCCAAATCTTTACGATCATTTCGTATATTTTCTGTCTTAAATCCTCTCCTGCGTGCTTAATGTTCTCTACCGTTATTCCGTTGTTTCCTGGACTTTTGTTATTCTTTAATTACGCCTATTTTCTTTTTTGTAGACTCTTCTACTTTTACTCCCTATTCCCTTACCAGTATCATCTCCTTCTGTTTTTTCGGCTAGTTTTTATTAAAACTAGCCGAAATTTCCATAAAAAATCCAGTTAAAAATTAATTAGCTTTATTTGTTCGTTTTGCATATTTCCGTAAAATTATACGACCTGGCAACAGTGGATCGGTCTTTTTATAGGCAACCGTAAGCCATCAAATTCTAACATTTTGACCAGGGTCGTACAAGGATTTATTTTTCCAGTACATAGTTGAAGATCAATTTTGTTAGCAGAAGATGAATATAGAACTGTTTGATATAAGACTTTATTATTCTGTATTTTACTTTTTCCCTTCTGTTTTAATCACGCATTGGTTAATATACTTCTCCTAATTTTGAGACACCCTGTATGCTGATTGTCAGAAACCTGAACAATCTAGATACCCTGTCATAATACACTTAGTAAACGTACGTTGACAGAGAAATTAAAAATAAGTCTAATCCCTCCTTGAAATATCAAACCTCGTTTGTTTTAAACAACTGTCCACCAACCGACCCTGACTTGATTAATGTCCCAATACAATGATTTATTGCTTCTATTAATGGGTTAATACGTCTATTGTTATGGACACTCGGACAACCGAATACTGTTATCCGTAGTACCCAGTAGAACATTAAAAGATCGGAAGAGTTTAGGTTACGCGATGACACATCCCGATGCAGGCGGAATATTAAAAAATATCAGCTGAGTCAAGCGACCCTGAAGTTACGTCGCTTTTTTATGACGGACAGTCTATATTTTTAACAAATGATCCATCCGAGAGTCTCGTTTTTAATTGGTGGTACGTGATGGGGAAATTATAGTGCCTATAAAAGCGAGTTGTTAATGAAAATTTTACGGCGCACGATGTATAACCAGAAACAATGGCAAAGTTTGCAATAAAAAAATTCCGTCATATGAAGCTGCATATAATGAGCATCATGGGTTGAAATTAAACAGTCGTGGCATTAATAAGCACTTTTTTCTTGCTTATGTAAGCCACCCTGAAGAAGTTACACGACCCATAAAGGGGGTGGGAAGATGATATAAGTGTTATTTAGTTTCAAATGATTAATGCAGAGCAATAATTGAAACCAATAAACCATGGAATGTCTTAAAATGCAAAATGATGGAAATCTGCTAGATATTGATGTGTAAATTAGAAATTTTAAAGGAAACTATGTGAGTGCAGGGTCATAAACTCTCATTTTTTGCTCAAAAACTGTATTCAGAAAATTTATATGAAAGACTCCTATTAAAATCAGTCGTACAATCTGCCTTCAATTTTTTTTGCACATTATTTGGGATCACCATGTATACAGGGTAAAATATGAATGCTAGTGGTTTCAGCAGGACACCATGGGCATAATGGTCAGATTCCATGGTCCTTGAGAAGCAAGGATTTAACTCCGTTCGATTTTTAATATGTGATACCATAAAGTTATTGGTATACTAGTAAGTGAATACAGGAGATTTTAAATAACAGGGATCCCATAATGTTCAAATAATACAAATAAAACTACTTTCATTTGGGATATTTCTTAGCAGGAAGTGACATTTCATTTTGCGTCCCAAAATAAAATCACATTTAGCACACACATCATACACTATTTGGAATTGTTGCGTCAAAGTCAAAGCAACAGCATGAGTTTTCATACAATCGTTTGTTGATATGGTGTGATGTGAAAAATTTTAGTGACGACAGGCGATGATGCATATGAAGAATCAGGGCATAAGTAAATATTACAAATTTGTTGATTTTTTTTTAAACGAAAGGGCGAAGGATATGGACTGAAAAAGTCAAAAGTTGTGACCAGTGAAACAGGTAGGGTGAAACATATTTCATGTAGAAGGTTGCCGTAATTTTCGGTGTATTTGGAGCGAAGAATTGTGCAACAATCATGGGCGTCGTTACAAAACTTTTCAAGGAGGGGCAAATGCCGAAAAATATTAAACCCGAAACAACAAAATATGCATTTTACAAGGATATATGAGGTCCATATAACTCTTAAGCATCATATCTTCAAAAACGTAACAACAAAATGTTACATATCGGTACTATAACATAATAAAATAAAAAATTAAAAAAAATAAAACGCTCAGTAGGATATGATGTCAAAAGTTCTGTTTCTGCTCTAAATAGAGTCAATTTGAATAGTAATGCTGCGGGCAACATACTACACACAACTTCAAAAATCTTAGACTCCCCCTCATTCTTGTTAAAGAAACCAGCAGAACCAGCAAATGTGACATTTTTGACAAAATTTATTAAATGAAACAAAAAGTAACAAAGCAAGTTCGCTACTAGACTAATAGTCTGTATGACTTCCACCACGTTCCAATAGCATATTGACACGTATGTGCATTGAGATAATCAAGCGATTAACGATCTCTTGCGGAGTGTTGTTCCATTCCTCTTCTGCCGCCATGACTAACTAATCTGCAGTCTGATCTGGAGGAATGGGATTATGAATGGCTCTAGCAACGAAATTCCACATGTTTTCAATAGGATTCATGTCAGGAGAGTTGGCTGGCCAATCTAATCTATTAATATGTCCTGCTTCGAGTGTCTTTTGAACTTGCGCGATTTGGTCGAGCGTTGCCGTCCATAAAAACAAAATTTTCACCTAATTCATTACGTAGGGGGTACAAAATGGGTGTAATAACTTGTTCGATGTAAATTTGTCTGGTCATATTCTGTGGCACGGGGTGCGGCGGTTCAACATTGTTCCACCCCAAAACATTACGGTACCCCCTTCATACGAAGCAACTGTTGACGACCTGGTTCTCTCCAGACTCTTTGTCGATTGTCATCAGTAACCAGCCCAATTCTGGTTTTGTCTGTAAATAAGACCCACCGCCACTAGCGTAAAAGCCAACCCCTATGCTCTCACGCCCATTGGAGTCGGACAGCACGATGCCTTGGAAGAAGAGTGGAGACCCGTAATGGTCTTCTAGCACGTAAATGTGCGTTGTGGAGTCGTCTTCGAATAGTAAGTGTCGATATAACACGGTGAAACGTACCTTGACAGTGGGCCCTGAAAGCTGAAGATGTGCGGTGTCTACCGATCCTCCCTTTCATTAGACTACGTGGTCTGTTTTCCGCGTTATCAAATTCTTCATATCTATGTACTATTCGTACAACAGATGATCCCAACATGTTCTAAATCTGATGATTAGAATGTCCTGCATCAAGTAAAGCAGTCATTCTTGCTCGGGTAAACGCAGAAATTTCACGTCCTGGCATTATAATGTAAAAAAATTCAAAGGAACACTTGTCTGAATACACTGTCAAACTCACCAGATTCGTAAAAACGTTGGTAATAAAGTAAAGGTTCATGGTCAGCAATTTTTTATTGTCCCTAAATGCATGTAATATTTTACCACATTAAGAAAAACCACTACCACAGTATAGAAAGACCAGTAAGGACAGCTGCACTTTCGCGCCAAGCCATTTTCAGAATTCATTCATTACCATTTACGCACTCGTTTTGGTTTACGTTTTGTAGTATAACCGCTTGTGTGTCTTTTCGTTTTGTGATATTCAACTTTTTAACCTATTTGAGTTGCGTTTCAATCTTGGTTTTAAATTTTACTATTTTGTTATATCTCTTAAAAAATAATTATGAAAGCATCAGAAGAACCGGGCCAAGGTACAAAAAAGTGTAATAATATAGTAGGAGTTTATTGTGTAGTAGGAAGTTGCAAACAACTGGAACAATGCTGGAAATTATAAATATATTGTTTTTTTACTCCCAAAAGACAACAGAAGGTAATTTTACAATCATTATATAGAATTATAATTATAATAAATTAAGAACATAAAATGTTTCTTATTATTTTCCGTGTATCGCTTTTTCTGGTAATGCATAAAGTTTGTAAATAACGGAGGAATATTATTATCAACCAGCATTACATACTTATTGCAATTTGCAAACAGTATTCCTTTCTTATTTTTTGTGTTTGTAAAATTGATTACATTTTATGATTGAAATTCATGTAACAAGTATTAAAATAAAATTATTGTTGTTTTAGAGCGAAGCAGTGGGCAGTTAAATGTAAGAGAGATTTTTTGGTTAAAAACTTATATAATTTTCGAATATGTGCTCAGCATTTTTCACAAGAAATGTTCAAAGATCAGAAAAGAAAACGACTTACGGCAAATGCTTACAATATTTTCAGACGATATAGTGGCAGGTAAAAATATTTAACGTTTATTTTGAAATAGCTATCAGTATTTAAACGTATAGAAACACATATTTAGAACATTTTTGATTTTGTGTATACATATAAAAATATATTTTTTCAGAATTATCACAGAGAAATGTGGTAGCATCAAACAACAAGGAGGAAAATCTATCTCATCAACTTCTATATAATTTCGGGGATTTCATTCGTAAATTTGTGTGCGATTGACGTCAAGCAATGCACTGAAATGTCATGAGTCAATGCACATTATATAGGTACTTCCGATTAGAGAACCTAATTCAATTTCAGAATTGCTTCTAAAGAAGGGAACATATATATGTCTCTTGAAAAGTCAAAAAACCTAAAGCGACAACACGGCAACCAGCCCAGGAATTGTTCAACAAAGTTACTTTTGTTTATAAGTAAGAAATAATTGAGTATGTTCAATTTTAAATATGAATGTAGACTCGCCATAGCTTTATGCCATTTTTTTGTAAATGAAATAAAATGTTTATATAAATTGTATTTTATTAAATGTCATAGTTCCAGGTGGGGACATCTCTGTTTTATTTATTGTCTTCAAAGTTTTTATACGCTTATTAAATTATTAATAATAAACCTCTCAAGATATTTATTTTAAAAATTTTACGTATTACGAATAATACTATATATTCGTAATTAATTAGCTCGAAGAATTTAAACTGTCATGACAATTTATTTCACACATCTAGTGTTTTTTGCTAATTTAAACAATAATTTGTTGTATTATTTTTAAAAATTACATGTATTTCACCAATTTGCATGTTTATATTTGTAGGAGGTCACCTATTTGAATTTCTGGTGACTCGAACAAATATATAAATCTAGAAAATGTACTTATGTTTGCGGAAACTATAATAAAATTGGGTAAAAAAACTGCTGGTAATAACAGTAATATTAATTACAAATAATGAATATATATGTAGTAGTAAATTAAAAACAAAAAATGTAAAATAAATTCATACCAACTTCTATTTATTTTTTTCATTATTTAAACTATTTACATTAAATTTATTGTTAATAGATAGCTCATAAAACCAACATCATTTACTACAAATTTTCAAAATCATATTACATTTTGAGTACATTTTCAATAAATTTAAAGAAATAAGAATTACAGTTAAAGATCAAATTAAGGAAGCATATAGAGATTATCTAGACACTGTGCAAAATTCAATTACACTGGATCCTCATAAGCTTTGGTCTTTTATTCATGCAAAGAATAGATCATCTAGAATACCTGGCAAAATGAAAGATAAGAGTCGTCATTTTGATAATTCTCAGCATATCGTTAATGGACTTGCAGAATTTTTTGAAAGTGTGTTTATTCCGTCTGATTCTCAATTCCATATTGATGTTTTTAATAATAATACGCCACTTATTAACTTTGAAGCAATAACTGAATCAGAAATACTGCTAGCTTCCAGGAAACTGAAGAATAAAATGACATCGGGACCAGACAAGTTGCCCTCATTTATTATAAAAGATTGTATATCTGTGTTTGTTATTCCACTGAAAATATTATATAACTTATCTTTGAAGACAAATGCATTTCCACTTGATTGGAAGCAAGCTAAAGTATGTCCAATTTTTAAAAGCGGGGATAAAGAATATATTGAAAATTATCGGCCAATATCTATTCTTTCCAATTTTTCAAAAATGTTTGAAATTATACTTTATAATCGTATATATAACATAGTTAAGGGTAAGTTAGCATTTGAACAACACGGTTTTATGCTGAAGAGGTCCACTGTAACAAATTTATCAGTGTTTACACAATTTGTCTCTGATACCTTAGATAAGGGTGGTCAAGTGGATACTATTTATACAGATTTTGCCAAAGCATTTGACAGACTTGATCATTATGTCCTTTTGAACAAACTTGCTGAATTTGGTTTTAACAATAATGCATTATCCCTCTTTAAATCTTACTTAACTGACAAAATTCAGTTTGTGTCTTATAATGGTTTTGTATCTTTTAATTATTCTGCCACCTCGGGCGTCCCTCAGGGGTCAAACCTTGGACCTTTATTATTTCTCCTTTTTATTAACGACATTTGTCAAGTAGTAGATTGCGATAAATTATTGTTTGCTGATGATATGAAAGTTTTTTCTTCAATTTGTTCCATAGATGATTGTTTGATGTTACAAGATTATTTAAATAATTTGCATAGTTGGTGTTTTAAGAACAAATTATATCTTAATGTATCGAAATGTAAAATTGCTTCCTATACCAGGAAAAAGTTACCAATTGTTTTCGATTATGCTATTGATGACAATGTACTCGTCCGTTGTGAAACTGTTAAGGATCTTGGTATATTATTTGATTGCGCTTTATCCTTTCGTGACCACATATTTAAGACAGTAAAAGAGGCAGCAAGATCATATGGCTTCATCGTGAGGAACTGTAGAAACTTTGACAACATTGAAACATTGAAAACATTGTACTATTCCTTCGTCAGATCTAAACTGGAATACGGTTCTGTAATATGGAATCCATATTATAAATGTTACAAAATCGTCATTGAAAAAATTCAGAGAAAGTTTTTAAAATTTTTGTATTTCAAAGTAACTGGAGTTTATCCAGAATTTAATGCAGATTACAACACGTTATTAGAGAGATTTAATGTTTCCAGTTTGGATTTGAGAAGAAAGTGTTCTTCACTATCTTTTTTATATAAAATATTGCATAATGACATTGACTGCCCTGCTTTTTTATCGCAAGTTCAATTTAATGTACCTATATAGATCCAACTTGAGAGTTGTACAAACATTTTCTCTTAATAAGCCGAATACTAATCTTTGCTTAAAATCCCCTATATATTCAATGTGTTTTAACTTTAACAAATTGTGTTGTGTTTGTGATATATATGTTGATAATTTTAAGCATATAGTGAGTACTGCTACGCAATTGCTGACTGAGGATTATATATTCGGTTAATTTGTTAAATATATTTTCTATTGTTTTATTTTTCGTTATATAACTGTAACTGGCTACTCATATTTTCTGTTACAATATACACCACTGTTATTATGTATTTATGAAATTTAATGTCATTGCTCTGTAAATGGGTAACTGTTGAGCAATAAAGCTATTATTATTATTATTATTATTATTATTATTATTATTATTATTATTATTATTATTACCACAGCTACAATTTAAATTTTGACAATCACAGGTTACAAAGTAAATCACGCCATAAACAATAGTGAAGAGAGTCTCACTCCCAAGTGGGAGTGATGCTATCTTCACTTCAAACAACAAGGTTAAAGAATTCGACTGGCGGATTTCATTCATAAATTTGTTAGCTGTCCCTACTGATCTTTCTATACTGTGCCACTAGGTTTAATCGAATCATTTTATATACAGGGGGTACAAGACTTTTGACGTAGTGTGTACATTTAGAACGGCTCGAGGCTATGAGGCTTATGCCTGCAACCTGCAGGCTTGTATTTACCATTTTTCTCTCTCGACGCTCACTCATAATGCGTATTACGATTACGTGTTAGAAAAAAAGAAAACAAAACGAACAGCGCACGAGTGTTGTTTACAGTTGCTCCCTCTTGCCCCCCTCCCCTAAACGACGCCCATGGCACCAACTGAAATTCTGTGACTGTGACATTCAATAATATCGAAGATTTGAGAACTTCACAAGTTGTGCATATACCAAATACAAAAAGTAATGCGCAACGAAGTTTCGTTGTTACTGGTAAATTATATTTTATCTTATAACAAACATAACAAAGAACATAGCCTTCGTCCAGCAAACACTAACCATTCAAGAATTTTTATAAAATTAATTAAGAATAAATGTGTCATGACTTCAGTTGGACTCAACACATTCTCAACTTTATACTGGACATTGCTTCCGACGAGTTTTGTTAGATGTATGTTTATATAAATCCTACTTCTTATAATTTGTCAGGGGCGTTTCTACTCATACAGAGCGTGAACCGTTGGACGTAACTGATTATGTCTTGTTGTTTTGCAACTAACACTATACAGCTATGCATATAAAATAACCAAAAATATTGAGCTTAAGTCAGGATAGAATTGCCATCGGAATCGCCCACTGGCATGCAGCTCCTGCAACAAGTTCAGAGCCTTTCAACAAATAAGAGACTTGGACTCAACACATTCTCAACTTTATACTGGACATTGCTTCCGACGAGTTTTGTTAGATGTATGTTTATATAAATCCTACTTCTTATAATTTGTCAGGGGCGTTTCTACTCATACAGAGCGTGAACCGTTGGACGTAACTGATTATGTCTTGTTGTTTTGCAACTAACACTATACAGCTATGCATATAAAATAACCAAAAATATTGAGCTTAAGTCAGGATAGAATTGCCATCGGAATCGCCCACTGGCATGCAGCTCCTGCAACAAGTTCAGAGCCTTTCAACAAATAAGAGAGAAATACATGAGTACCCAAGCATACCTTCACATTCTCTAAACATCATCATGTACTACTTAGATCAACTAGTAAATATATTTTCTCTCAGACTGCAGCTGGATATCAACAACACAACAATGCACACTGACCTGACCATTTCTGCAGAGATAGCTCATAGCAAGACTAGGTCTTTAGCCAGAACCATACCGGGTCACACGCAGCTAGCGGCCCCCGAGATATTTCCCGCTCACCGCAGCTAACGGATGGACTGTATTACCGCAGCTAACAGCCCTAGGATACCCCATACCTCAAAATACCGTGTCACACGCAGCTAATGGCCAATAAGTAAACAAAACAATAATAGGCCGGCCTAGTCAGTAATATACTCTCATTCATAATCTCAAATATTTAATCAACTACAAACTTAGCCCATATACAAATGATAAGCATGCCAAGTACTCAGTGATGTAACTCATCTAATAATCAACGCAATATAGGTCTTAAAGAAATAAAGTAATTCTCCAGTGTAAAAATCATTTAGGGTCCGACTAAACACTTAAAACAACGTCCCTATTCATTTTTATCAATATTTATTTTAACATGGTCCCTAATTAAGTCAGGTAGTCGTTTCATGGGTGTAATTATCTTGCCTCTTAACTATATGCTCCTAACAGTTTGCTGGCAAACTCTGCTAATCTCACTGCAATTAAGGGACACGGTGAATGGAATTCCAGTACAGTAGAGAAGAGTTATATAGAAGACTCGTTACAAAACAAGAGGAGCATCAACTTCGCCGGATGTCTTGTTACAAGTTTCATAAAAACAATTGCTTCTGCTTCTACTAATGAAATTAGCCATGGAATTACTTATTCTAATAGTAGTTTCTCTAAATGTTTAATTAAGTAAATAAATATTTCTTTGTTTTAAAATATCTTAATTGTTTTTTTGTTAGCACCAGTGCTAAAAGTCATTTACGCCATTTACTTTTAGCAGCAGTGCTAAAAACATCCGAGAATCTACTTCTTTACCGACTGAAGTTTACGAATGAATTAATTGTGGCATTCTATATCGTTAATTAATGAAAAACCGCTTATACTAGTTATAAGTATAATGATTAAAAGTTACAATTTGTGTTTGAATAGTTTTTTAAAAAGAGTTAATCCCTAAAACATGTACCATAATAGCTGTACTGCTGTGGTGTCAAATCAAATTAAAATATTCTAAATGCAACAAAGAAGAAAATTACTGTTTTAAAGAGGAAAAGAGTTATATGAGATAATTTGGCTCTTTGAAGAGTTAAAATGAAACCAAATATGATAACCAAGTTCAATTCTGGATATTAGTTTTTCATTGACTTCTTCCAGGGGTAAATAAGTGACAATATCAAGTTGTAAATTTATCTAGATCAAATAACACCGATGCGGTTGATTCTTATTGCGCATCTTGAGGACATGTTTAGCTCCGCCAATGTGAAAGAAATGTTTTACAAAATACGTACTTTTGAAAGATATGACTACATTTGTGAAATATATTTACCTGTACTATTTACTTATTGTTATACACTGACCTGTAAATAAGTTCTTATCGATAACTTTAACACTTAATTCATTTGTGTATTCTCAACGGTTTTAATATTTCATTCGACTAATAAATGTTTATAAATACTTACTATACTTAAGAAAGGAAGCAAAGTCTGCTTCAGTAAATACGTATTATTGTTACAATTATGTTAATTAATTACTCGCTTATTATTAATAATAATAATAATAATAATAACCTTTATTGCCCAACAGTTATAAACCATTCACAGAGCAAACAAAATAATAATCAAAGAAACAATGAAAAACCCGTAATCAAATGAAAGTGTCTGATCAAAGTATCTCCTGAATCTCTTATGCTGTTAGTTCTCTCTAATATTATTGATAGCATAAGGATATTTCGATATACCAGATTTACGACTGAATATTAAGATTTTACATTTAAAAATAGCTTAATCACTTGACACCAAGACGCTAAATTTGTTCTTCTAGTATATTACAATTTTGTAAACTGGAGATCAAGAAATACAATTGAAGGGTGGAAAAGCTAGAGAGTCTAAGTGCCAAAAATATAATTTTACAGGACAGCGAATTTAAAGTTTTGGCACTTAGGTCCCCTAGATTTTACGTGCTAAGAAGTTTTAAAATTGAAGGGCCTAAGTATCATTTTAATTACTGGGCATTTCACACAATAAATTACCAATAAAAGTAAAAAAAAATAATTCTCGACAATTTGACATAAAAAAATACATTATGTATTAATACTGAACATTGAACAAAACACTTAAAATAAAAGAACAATCTAAACTAGTTTGGAAGACATCTGTAGAATTCCTTATATTCTTCTTTACCAAGATACGGTATCATCTCTAATAAATTTTTCCTTTTTTCTTGATTTATTACAACTCCTTCCGCTTTTTCCAGAAATGTTACTTCTTTTAAGTCTTGAAATGTCCTTCCTTTCTTAAATATTTTAATTTTATCCCAGTTTTCAAATGAGCTATTTGAAGTTTTCATCTCAATATATCCTTCCCGCAAAAGTTGTTCAGAAATTCGAATTCCTGTAGCTTTAGAAATATTCATGTTTTTGGTATTTATAAGTGTATCAGTTGTTTGCTGAATTTCAAAAAAGTGCCCAACTGAATCCATATCTATGACTTCAAAAGGGTTGTGGTATCTTGCAGTTTTTACAATATCTTGTAATTCTGAGGGGATAAACGCTTTTGTATTTCGTTTTCTTTTCTCTATTGCAGCAAAATCTCTGTCACAGCTAAGAAAACTGTGGCCACTTAATTTTTGAGTAATTTCTTTAAATTGGCCATGAGCTACAAGAAACATTAGCAAAAATAGCATCATACGATTTTTATTTTGGCCAGTGCAGTTATCTGACCAAATGATTAGCCGTTCCTTATATAAGACATTATTAGTTTCATTGAGTACTGCAAGAAGACAGGAGGCAATTTCGTCACCACCTCTGGAAGCTGTTGCCTCATGCGACATACACATGTAGGCCTTATTAATATTGCTAATGTGTACTGCTAAATTGTAGCACGAGAGCTTTTGTAAAACATGTCACTATGGGTTAATATTGGAACGAACATAACCTGTTGTAAATCTATGGAAATGACAGTAAACTGAGTAGATGGCAAGGTAGAATCAGAAATATCTTTTTGTATATCTTCAGGAGCAGCTTTGTATTTGCGGTGATGCAAATCCAACTTTACTTTGGCCTCAGAACTTTCGGAGTTATTCATGTTAATAGAACATGCCAATAAATCACACGTCTTGCATGTCTGTTCTTGGCCGATGAAATAAATTAGGGAACTTTGTCTTAAATATGAGACTATAATATTTGTACGTAACAACAGAATTTGGATATTTTTCTTTGTATGCATGAAAAAGCCTGTTTATATTTAAGATCCGGACTCAGGTACAGTTTTGAAGATTGATTTCTTCCATAGTGGCTCTCGTCTACTGGAATGGATTTTATGTGATTTGTAATATCGAACTCATCTCTTTCAGTGAACGTTACATTTTTTATTCCTCTTTGTTCTTTAATGATGTATTCCCCTTTTTTCTTTCTTAACACAAGATTGTGTACTCTCTCTCGTCGGACAAAGAGAATGTGTTACTAAACGCTTTTTTACATATGTAAAGTAATTTTCCTTGTTCATCTGGAATCTGGTAATACACTGAGCATTGCCTTCAACTCGCAGCTGGCTTGTCATAGTGGCCATGGCGTCTTCTTTGAATTTCAGCTATTTGCATGATCCCCATTAGGTAGGTACCTTGGTTTTTTTCATCAAGTGAATAGACATCTTTATGAAGCTTCAACCGTTGTTCAAAGGAAAGGACATGGCAATTGTACTTGCATTTACAAGTTATCTGCAAGTAATATTACAATTTGTTAAAATGTTAATAATAAAATTGAACCATTCAAAATTAAACAATTTTCTCGAATATCGAAAAATTCCACTCAATAATTTTATATCAAATATATCTAAACCATGCTGTATAAATGTAAAAAGACCTTCGTCTACAGCGCGGTATGTTACCAAGCAACATGCTTTCGAGAGTTATAAAATTATATATTATTGTCACGGAATTTGCCCCACTCACACCCAAACCGACGACTGTGGTATCGCGAAATGCTAAGATTGCCCCGATCGCCCCTACACAATTCTGTTAAACAAACAAAAAGCCGTGGATCGAGACGGGACTAGAAAATTGGGGAATCGCCGAGAAGCATTCGAGTCGTTCGGGAAGATGAATCTAGAGATACTAGAATATACCTGGAATATTCGTTGGGTCTATAAAAGAAAACTAAACGGCCGATTAAGTTAGTCTTGTATAAGTCTTGTATTACAGTCTGAATTGAAGTGTTTAGTTGGAGATATCAAAGTGATTTAGATAGCGATTAATTAAATAAGTGTTTAGTTGAGTTTTAATTAGTGTTCAGTAGTGTACTGAGTATAGTTAATAAAGAAGTAATTAATTAACGGATTGTTTTTCTGGAAGTAGAGAAATTAAAATTAGGAATTCCGTGACATTATAATAGATTATCGATATTCCCGCGATATCAGTACCAAAAACAATTCGACATAACCATAAACTTACCATTTCAGCTGGTAGGGGTTTTGCATGCCGCAATCCGCCACTTTCAGTTTGATATTCCTTTCCACTGACCCTTCTTTTATTCCTTTCTTTTTTCATATTTATTTTAATCTGAATTCCTACATGTTTTTCCTTGGCGACGAAAATCTAATGCGAGCTCGTTCCAAACAAAAGGTAAACTGACAAAAAATGCGGGAGCAAGTAACGTTTTGCGTCGTTGGCACTTAGGTCCACAAGTTGGACTGCCTGCCTGAAGATAGGTCCTCTGTCAATTTTATACGTATGTATCGACGAATTACATAGGAGTATGGACTTAGGGCTCTAATGGGACATTGATATCAATAAGTAGGTCTGTTTTACGCAAAAAAGATCAAATCTTGATTTTTGGCACTTAGGCTCTCTAGTTTTTCCACCCTTCAATTTCAAATCATCAGCATACATCAACTTGCCACAAGTTAGTACACTGCACAGGTCATTAATAAAAAGTAAGAATAGCAGTGGCCCCAAATTAGATCCATGATGAACACCACTTATAATATAAACGTTTGAACAGAATCCGTTGAAATAAACATATTGTTTTCTCTGTCTGTCTTTTAATAATAGATAACTGATAAGACCTAAGCCCGAAAGTTTGTTAAAGAATACATTATGACTGACCTTTAGAAAAATCTAAATATAGAGTCCATGTCTCACATGCAAATTAGCTAAATTTTGCCAAATTGTTGTTGTTGTTTTCATAAAACTTTGTTCATGAACTGAAATAATATTTTTTGTAGACATATATAGGCGCCTATGCATAATGGTAATAAAGATCTTTGCAACATTGTTTAAGATAGACATGTCTGTAATTAATAATATTTGATTTTAGTTGAGATTTATGTATGGGACAAACTTTTACCATTTTTCACATTTCTGGAAATACCGTTGTTTTTAAAATTAAATTGAATAGCGTCAATAGAGGAAGTATTAGTGATCTAATTATAAAAGATATAACTAATATTGGCTCATAAGAACTAAGAGACTGTCTTGTATCCTTTACATACTTTATTTTAAAATAATATATTACATTATATTAATAAAAAAAACATAATCTTCTGTGAGTGGGTCATCTCTCCCTTACCATAAGGTTAGATGGCCTACTTAGATATTATTTATATTCATAACAAAACAATAATTTTTATTATTTTATAATGCTTTTATGGTATATTAACGCCACTTTTTGTTTTACCGATGACTTTATCGCACTCCTGACAAAAAGTTACAAATGTAGTACAATCTTCATATATCAATTTTGAACAGTTTATGCATCTGATCCAATCTTAATTCTTCTTGGTATTTTTCCATTCTTCTCCACATCCAACACATGTTTCACTTTCGTCACTGTATGCTATAGTATCGGATGAGTCGTCATATACTACATCTTCTTCATTTTCTTCGTCAGAAGACCCGAATTATACTTTACCTGTCTTTCGTTTATTTATTGAACTTGATTTAATATTTTTTCCTTCAAAATGTTATCTTCTTTCTTTTTCTTCTGCAATTGTTTTGCATCTATATAATCATCATCTGTCAGAATAATTGTTTGTTTGTTGTTTATTTATTTTCTTGATGGAAGCAACAGAACTTAACACAGGTACGGGAGAAATATATTCTAATACTTTTCCAGGTGTTTATTTCTCAGTACTGGTGCATCTCTGAGGAGTAACTTGTTTTGAACAACCTGGCATGGCGTTGTCAATTGTAAACTGCGGAATATTTACAGTTTCTTTAACATTCAAATTCCTCACATCTTCGTTATCAACATAGTTAGTTTGATCACTAGCATCTCTTCTTGTATCTAAAACCTCTGGAGTATTTTTATTGACACTGTTAGATAGATAAGCCGTGTATTCTGGAATAGCTGAAGGATTTAATGGTACAGTCTCAGTTGCTTTGAATGACGAAACTGCATTTTGCACTGTAGCAGATCTTTCCCAAGGCGTGGCAAATAGTTTTTCGAATTGAAGTCTTGTAATCCGTCGACCAGTGAGCCGAAAGTCGACTCCTTTTTAATAACTGAATAACGCCCTCTTAGGCATATTTCGTAAACTTCAGATAACAATGGGTTTTGGGATATTGATTGTATGTAATAGATAAATAGATCGACTCAAGAAAAACTGGAAAAAAATCTGTTGGCAAACATTCGAACATTCATTCGCCTTATAGTACAGATTTATCACCATATGACTCACATGTTTGGATCAATCAAAGCAGGCGTGAGATGATGTCGTTTCGATAACGGTCCAAATTTCGGGGTATATTTTATCCACCCTCGTATTTTTTGCATACTCTATAATATATTCATTACATTTAAAGACATACTGACAATATCTGTCATCATTTGACTCTACCTATTATTTGAGGGATGATCTGATAATTTCCATATGCTTCAGATACAGATTGCATTGTTATATTTTCTGCAATATTATTTATAGAAACCTATGATAGCAGCTGTTTTCGTGCGAAAATATATCGTGAATTTAATTATACTCTTGCCATTGCATTTAATATATTTCATAGCACGCAGCTTACTAGATATTTATTTTAACAGTTAGAAGATACATAAATACGCGTATTTAGAGATATAAATGAATCGGAAATATACACAGGATTTATTTTAAAATATGATGAAGGCACCAACTATCTTAAGCGCATCGTACATCTTTATTTAGAGAAGTTTGAATGCATGCAGTACTACTCGTATACTATGTCAGTACCTAGTACAGAAAATAATTACCAGCAAGATCTTGTGATATTCATACAGATTATATCAAGTAAAAAATATATTAAAAGAATAATAAATACAGGCTAATTCAGTAAAACTGAGCGTTATAAATTTTCATAGTTGTACTCGGAAAAAATCTAATCTGTATTTAAATATAGCATCCAAACATTCTTAAACTTATTTCAACACTTTTTTTTCTTTAAAGTAAAATTTGTAAAAATATAAATAAATAATTATTATATAGGACAGTTTATTCTTCCTTAAACTTAAACTTCAAATAAAGAAAACTTAACTTTATTATGAAAATAACAATCTTGTTAGATATGCTTAGCATGACTTAACTTATATGATAGAAGAAATTGTACCTATAGCTATAACGTTTTTATATAATTTAGTACATTATAATGTTGAATGTACTCGTATGTGCCTGTAAATAAAATTTGTTATTTGGATCCGTAGTACTGGTCCTCTTCGTCTAGTCCCTTGGTATTCGTACGAATATACTTAATAATAATTATCCACTTCATTAAATGAGCTGGAGAATTATTGAGTACAAGTATTCAAATTTTGATGATCGAATACCTACCTACAACAAAGTTTGTAGTCAATGTGACATTTACAATGTACCACTAAAAACTTTTACAGAGTTAAGAACTTTTTCTTGTAATCACAGCTGGGTCTTTTTTTGTTTTTGTACATTTATTTATTTGATAGTAGGTGTTAACAATTATTGTATATATTTTACATAATTTTGCATATTGCTTTCTTGGGCAATAAACGCCTATTATTATTAATCTTAATCCATTTGTAATGTATAATAAACACTCTATATATTTTCGTTTTTATTAAATTTAAGTCAGATTTGGCCAACGATTGGTAGTATTTTTTTATTAGTTCCTTTTTCCCTCTTAATAATAAAGAAAAAAAGAAATGAGTAGGTAGTAGAAACTGCATAGAACTTAAAATATCCAATTTGTCTAATTAACGATGAGTCAATTTATTAAACATCTACGTTCTAAGAGGGAAAACTAGTTTCTGTGACTAATTTTACAATTTATAATTGTAATAGTAAAACCAACATGAATAGCTTTAGTCATAAATGATTCAAAGAAACATGTAGTTTCATTATACTCTGTAAAAAAATAAGTTTTAAATCAGACATTTACAATATCATAATGTAACTAAATATAATTCATTATTATAACTTATTAAAATCTTAATTTATTTTTTCACATACAAACATTTTTGTCAGGCTAGGTACGCTTAGGTATCTATCTTTATGTAGATATGTATCTTTCATTTTTTATTGTATTCAGCAGAAAATAAAATATTGAAGCACATCAATAACTCCCTAATATTATTATTATTATTTTAGAACTATAGGTAGTGCTTCTTCGTAACACTCTTATGTTTTGCAATAGAATGTATATCTAAATATTTGAATGTTGTGGAATAATTTACATAAAATTTATAAATATTAATATATGGCTACATTAAATGAGAGTTTATAATTAAACATGTGTCTGTATTTCCTTTCCTTGTTCTTAGTAAATATGTATGGAAACTAAATTTATAATGAGCTGAATTTTTATTAATCTAATACTAACAAACAGAACAGTTTAAATAAATCATTTTCCTAATAGGTACTGAATTCTTTAGTTTTTTTTTTTTAAATTTTGATTTATATCATACAAACAAGAATTGGTATGCAAATGTTTATAACTATTTGCATTAAATGCGAAATTTATGTGTTTATTTTACGAGTCATGTTTATTTGTAGCTATGCAACATTAAAAAATAGACAGTTTTTGAATTAATATACAAGGTGTTCAAACAAACTTTGGAACATAGAGAAGGTCAAGACATGAAAATATAGATTGTTAACGTCAAGGTAAAGCGATTGAGCAGCTCAACATGCCTTATTCAATTGTTGCTCCTTTTCATTCTACAGGGTGTTAAAGTTGAAAAGATGTTGTCGCTGAATCTCAAAAACTTACATCGTCTGTTTCTCGAATCGAAATCGAAAACATTTTTTAACTTTCAAAACCCTATAGAATGAAAAGGAGCAACAATTGAATAAGGCATGTTGGGTTCAAATGCTTTATTTTGGCGTTAACACTCTGCTCTTAAGCTATGTACCATTATTAATGACACCCTGTATAAAATATTAACTCCTGCCTGAAAGAAAATATGTCGTTTTGGAGTCAGAGCCAATATCGGTTACGGATGCTTGCACCTTGTATATTTAATCAAAAACTGTTATAGAATTTTACCCTCTATCACTCCATATCACACTTCCCTGTACCTATTTTTTTAAAAATTTCTTTTATTGACTGTTTTTGTGATAAGTGATTAAAATTCTAATATTGCTATAATGGTCAAGATCCCAATGGATATTCGGTTTTCGTCTAAATTTTTAATGAATCATTGCTGCCTTCATCTGATGTTGTTATGAGTGAAGGTACTGGCAATCTGATTATCAGCATTGACAGTTTTCATGAATGCTACGTACTTAATGCTTTAAAAAAATGACCACTGGACTAGACGATGTTCCCTAATTTCTAATCGAAGATTGTGCTCCTGTTTTTGCTTATCCTTTATCTATATTATTTAATTTATCTATTAAGAATTGTTGATTACCTACAGTTTGGAAACATTCTATGGTGTGTCTAATCTTTAAAAGAGGAGATAAGCATGGTATAAAAAATTTAAGGTCAATTACTATTCTGTGTAATTTTCATTCATGAGTCCATCTATTCTAATGTTAGCTCTGAGTAAATATCTCGCATCAACATGACTTTATGACGGGACGGTCAACTATTATAAATCTGCTCTATATTACTCAGAATATAGCTGAAACTTACTACTTATATTACTCAATCAACTTGCTAATTTTGGTTTTTCTAATAACATGTTTCTATTCTTCAAATTGTATCTTTTGATTAGAAAACAATATGTAGTTTATAATAGCTTCAAATCCATTGATTATCCAGCAACATCTGGTGTCCCGCAGGGATCTATACTTGGACTTTTACTTTTTAACATTTTTGTTAATGCTATTGTAGACGATGTTGAGGTCAACTGCTTATTATATGCTGATGAATTTTTTTAAATAGTTACTTCTCAAGGTCACTGTAAATATTTACAAAAATAACCCTATAAAATAAAAGACTACTGCAATAGGAATATGTATTTCAGAATGTGTATTTTTTCTCTTTTTTACATTACTTTAAGAAACGATATTTGCTATATTGAAAACTACTTGATTAAATGTAGCTTTATTGAAAAGCATTTTTTAAGAGCTAAAGTATCACAAGTAAGAGGTTGTCATTTAAGATTATTTAGTTAGATTGACTGAAAGTGAGAGAGAGAGAGAACGGGTTAGCTGTACATCATTCGGGGTCTCCCTCCATACCACAGAAATTGTTTCCAGGAATTTTCGATATCACTTTTCGTTCTTCAAATATAGCCATTGTCAGTTTTCAAATTCTCACACTGTATGTGGTCAAATCATTGCCCAACTCGAAACCGGCTCAAAGGAGTTAAATTCTAGCGGTGAACTGTGAAATATGTTTAATTCTTTGGTAAATAATGAACTTAGATCAGAGATACATCCTTGTAGGGAAATGCTGCATATCTTCAATTTGATCAAGTATAATTCCATATTCGGAAGTATAGCGTATCAGTGTTAGTTAAGCATTGATCCATTTATTATTTTCACCGCTGCACGCACGTACGTAAATATCTATATTTTAGTGTGTTATTCCATTCAGCTAAACTGTTAAGCAATAATAAAATGTCAGTCGGGTAGAGAGTGGGTGGAACGGGTAGAGTAGGTAGAAAAATTACGATAATATTTACATTAAAAGTAACAATAAACGAACTTGGTACTATAAAAAGATGATGACAAATCGCAGTATTAGTAAGAATTAAATTTGTGTGCACTTTAAGTTAGCCAATTAAATGTAACTGTATTTTTTGAAGGCTTGGAAATAGCTCTATTAGTCTTCGTTTAACAGTCGATCACAGTAGATTTTGTCAATCGGGTCATTCCATTTGAAATCCTCTAATTGGCAAAGCCGACCCAGTTTAGATTTTGGTGTAACTTTGAAAATCTCTTCTCTAGGGTCCCAAACAACAAAATTTACACGAGTTTGATTATTACAAGCGCTTGTTTTCGCATATTTAAATAAAGACTCTTAAAAATTGCTATTTTTAAGTTTTATTAATTTTTGCTGTCAAATTTTTCTGTTTGAAGATATTTGAACGAACAAGACGGAATTCAGAGTGAGAAAGATAGTAGTTTCAGTGTAAATGAAGATAATTGGCTAGGGCGATCCCTTTGAATAATAGCAGCGTGCTGAAAATGAGTGTTTTTTTAGTTTTTCGTGAATTTCACTCGACTCTAGCGTTTTAACTGTTGAGAGTTAAAAATTCATGCTCCGTGGGAATTAAGTATACATTTCATAGACAAAATTCAGCCACAAGTTGACCTGAGTAGCCCACTCTTTATAGAAGAAAACTTTGCTTGAAGTTTTGAAATTTTTAAAAATCCCAATATTCAGACTATGAAACGAGCGTGTTGACTGCGAGATAAAAATCTGATACTCACAGAATCTACTGTTCTTACCTTCAACTTTAAATGACTACATCACTTGTTTTGTTATTTTCATGTTTAGTGCATGTACGAGCCGTTTTTTCTACAGCAAAAATCAACTCAATTTTTTTTCTAAATAACTAGTAGTTTTTATCTTATTTTTTTTTCTATAAAAATTCCGTCTTATCTATAGAATTTTTATATATTTTGATCCATGCGTATAGAGGTAAGCTTATTTCCGTTATTTGACTGTATTGCATTTAAAAGTAAGTACGAATATGCGTATATTAAAAAAAGAAATAAGCAATATTATTAATTATTCATTATATTATTAACAATATAAGTATATTCGAGAAGTAAATTCGAGTTCATAAGTATTAATAAAATTATTAATGATTTAATTTCTGTCATTTTCCAATTTATATATTTTCTTGTAATTCGATGCCGTCGATTTGAAAAGTTGAATAAAAAATAATTTTGTCGTTGAAAAATTGTTTAGAGTTACTGTCATTTTCGATGATAATTACTTCCAGAAACAATTTTACACCCTAAATATCCATAACTTTATTAAAACTTGAAATATTTTTCATATTTATAATTATTTTTGATGGTAATTTTAATTCATTAGTAAAAACGTCCGGATTTTTGCTGTAAAAAAAACGGCTCGTACATGCACTAAACATGAAAATAACAAAACAAGTGATATAGTAATTTAAAGTTGAAGGTAAGAACAGTAGATTCTGTGAGTATCAGATTTTTATCTCGCAGTCAACACGCTCGTTTCATAGCCTGAATATTGGGATTATTAAAAATTTCAAAACTTCAAGCAAAGTTTTCTTCTATAAAGAGTGGGCTACTCAGGTCAACTTGTGGCTGAATTTTGTCTAAGATATGTATACTTAATTTCCGCGGAGCATGAATTTTGAACTCTCAACAGTTAAGACGCTAGAGTCGATTGAAATTCACTCACTCATTTTCAGCACGCTGCTATTATTCAAACGGATTGTCCGAGCCAATTATCTTCATTTACACTAAAACTATTATCTTTTCCACTGTGAATTCCGTCTAGATCATTGAAATATCTTCAAACAGAAAAATTTAACAGCAAAAATTAATAAAGCTTAAAAATAGCAATTTTTAAGAGTCTTTATTTAAATATGCGAAAACAAGCGCTTGTAATAATCAAACTCGTGTAAATTTTGTTGTTTGGGACCCTAGAGAAGAGATTTTCAATGTTACACCAAAATCTAAAATGGGTCAGCAACAATTTTTTTTAGTTTCAGACTATTTTATATGGAATGACTCAATACGATGGCATTATACACTGCTTCCCAAAAAAGTGGTATGTTTGACGAACTAGAGATATTTATAGTCGATGGATCTGTTTAATCCCATTAGTTAATATTCAAGGTCATTCCAAGGTGTAATCGAAAGATAGTGCAAGCAAGTGGGCCAGATCTTCATACACATAAATTTGGAATTCCTTTAACTCTAACAGGTCAACCTTAAGGTCACTTCAAGATCAAATTGAAAGACAGACATGAAAATGGACAAAACCGTCCTAATTGATTTAACTGAAGAAATGAGATCTCTTGTAAACGCCTGAAGCAAAGTGAGCGTTGTTGAGTTTCTTTAGGGTGATTAAGACTTAAAATTAAGGTAGATAGTGAACCCAAATGATGCTGGGCGTCATGGCCTTCTCAGAAATATATCATATTTTTACGAATATTGAAAAAATTTTATTTGAAGCTTTTTCCAAATAATTTCTTCCTGCGTTTACCACATCAATCACCAATTTAGATTGACTTAATAACAAATAAGTGCCCCATACACAAGCAATAATAAACATTATAACAAAAAATCAAATAAATCAATGAAGAAAACTTAACTTAAACTGCAACATCCGCTTTAATAGGTGCTCGATATAAGCACCAATAATATCTGCACCAATAATAGCAGCGCTTTCTTGTTTTGGATTAAATTATTATTTTTTTAATTATAGGCCGCTATTCTATTGCAGGCATCTGTAGTTCAAGTACAAAAAGGACGTTGATTGTGAAAGGAATTGAATATTGGCCTAAATATTTTTAAAAAATAACTTCATCAGATGCAAGAAAGCGCTACAATCTATGTGCAGGTACTAGTGATGCTTATATTGAACATTTATTAATATTTATTTTTAATTTCATCAGGAATTGATAATGCAAATGCAATAAACATATGCTGTAAGAGACCAGGAAAAAGATAAAAACGAGACAATTCTTGCACAGATATTTTGAGTATAAGAATTATAAAGAAAAATGAATTGCATACATCCAACTTGATGGATCTTACTTGTTAAAATTCATTTTTCTCAAAAGTTACATGGTTTCTAGCACGTGCTATGCATTGGTCACAGAGTTGTGAGGTTTTGGGCCTTATCAGAGTTTTAAGGATGTCAGGTTAAGCTGATCTGAAGGGATTAAATAAACTCCGGACTTGCATTCAGCAAGCATACGATGGTTTTGTCCATTTTCATAACTATATTTCGATTTGACCTTGGAATGACCATGAAACTGACCTTATGGGGTAAAATGAAACTTTAACACAGATTCAGCGACCCCATAAACATATGGGAACGATAGTTTGTCGCACTTGTATATCTATCTTTTGGTTGAACATTTGAAAGACAAAATGATTCTGAATATTAGCTGATGGGGTCAAACGGGTAGGTGTGCTGTGTACTTAAGCAATTTGATTACTCTCTTGAACACCTTGTATCTTAAAATTCTCAAATTCATTTGCTTTCAATTGCTTGTATGCTAGTAAATTATACTTATGTATTGTCGCATTGTAAGACATTAATTTTTTTTTAATTAAAATTCACTTTTTTTACCACAACTTTGACTTTCCAGAAATATGATGGCATAAAATATTTCAGATGACACAAATCGTGTCTAGATGAAGTAATACGTTCTCTTTTTTATTTTTAATAGAATAAACAATGATATAAAATATTTGCGGTTGGCTTAATCAACACTCGATGTGTCAGTTTTTACAAAATAAATATTACTGCTTAATTTATATTCTGCAACTTGTGGGAACCGTCAGGGTTCCATCTGAATCAATTAGCCTTGAGGAAAAAATAGCCGCAAATGTAATATTTGGTGCATTCAAAATATTAAATTGTTTTCAGTAGGGATCAATATAATTAACAGAGAAGTGTGTTTTTATTATTTTGATCTGGCTGCAATTATCAAATTCTGAAAAATGTTCTTATAATGTTCATTAGTATCTTTTAAGAGCGACATTTTTATATACAGTGCTTTCGAAAAGTAACGAATAAATTCATTATTTTTGAAATTTGGAAGTTTTCGAGAAAATCCCCTGGCACGTCGATTTTGTTTTTAAAAAAAGCACTTTTTGACATACGACCCATATTTGTGACGTCACATTCGAGATATGATGTCATCGACAATTTTTTTAAATAGCAACCCCCAATTTTGACCACGCCATTTGAAAGAGCGTGTCATTCTACATATACATCATAAAAAATTATGGTGTGCCAGATCGCCTGATTTGACAACCCTAGATTATTTCTTGTGGCGATACTTAAAAAGCAAAGTATACGTTACTATACCGGTTAATTTAGAAGATTTAAAGGCAAGAATTCGTCACGAGATACATCGTATACCTCCTGAAGTTATTGATAATGTCCAAAAAGAGCCAGCCAACGGTGCGCAATTTGAACATTTAATTTAGTCGATTTTCATTATTTAAAATTTTTTAAAATTTAATTTTCAGTATTGTGAAAATTAAATTTTAAAATCTTCAAACATTATTTTCTTGAAATTTTTGTTATGGAACACCATAATTTTTCATGATGGGTATGACGCGCTCTTTCAAATGGCATGGTCAAAATTGGGGGTTGCCATTTAAAAAAATTGTCGATGACGTCATATCTCGAACAACGATGACGTCACAAATGTGGTTCCTATGTCAAAAAGTCCCTTTTTTAAAAACGAAATCGACGTGCCAGGGGATTTTTTCGAAAACCTCTCAATTTCAAAAATAGTATACAAGACCTTAAATAAGTACAAATATTTTAGCCAGCAGTATTGTTCACTGTTTAGAACACATAATTAATAGTTTTTTTACAAAAAATATAAAAAAGTCAAATTTTAAATAAATTACGAGATTTTTCGAAAACTTGTAAACGACCGCTAATCCCATACTAACATTTTTAAGTCATGGTGGATGTGAATTCCACAGCGTTGCCAGTATTACTCTAACGTCTTCAACAAAGTTAAGTTAATTATTAAAATATGTTTATTTATGGAAAATGTTAATGGCCATCTTATCCCTTTTGCCATTTCTACACCTCACCTAAAAAAATATAAACCAGATTCTCTACTCACAATCATAGTTATACAGAATTTGGTCATTATCCATTTTTACTACACGCCAACTGCTTTATCATAATACGTTATCGTTATCACTATCACTGTCAACCTTTTCACTGTTTAAATAATGCGCCATATTTTATTATCACACTGTATTTCACGAAAAATATTAATTAAATACACAAGACACTTAAGAGAAAAACACTGCCCGTGAAAACAATAAGACGATTTAAATACGTTTCACATTTTAGTGCAGCAACTCTTAAAGCAGATGCGTCAAGCAGTGCATTACTTAAAGAAACCATTAGCTTAGTTCGGTTTCAGGAGATTCGAAAATATCTCATATTAACTTTCAATTTACGTGTATTGTAAACCTCATATACCTTTCTACAAATATTTTTGTTTTGTTTCCACACTTTGCCACAGCTTATTCCTTTACCCTGGACCATACTAGTGCACCTGTATCAACATAACCTCTTCCTAGAGGATGGGGCTGGGATATTTCGCCTACTGTTCGTGACACCTACCTGTTACCTGTGGTTATGACATCAGTTTCTTTTTTGCATGCGATTGACTTTGCTTTTAAATATTTTACTTTGCCTTCTCTTGATATTGAACGCATACATCAAGCTAGTTATTTTGTTATACCATGTTTTGTGTTTATTTTTAAAATGTTTCACCCACTACGAAATTACGAAGTACGAAATGGTTAGCACTGACACGTTGTTTGAGGTTATGTAGTGAAAATAAACTCAAGATGTTGTGTGAAAATCATAACAGTTTTTTGTTATTCTTCATAAAATAATTTAAGGAGATAATTTGTGATAATCTTTTTAACAGTGTACAATGGTATAAACATAAAAATATTGATAACTGTTTAAATAGCTGGTTTTTCAGTAAGCTTTTATGCATGTTTATGGACAATTTTTGGAATCATTGAGCAAATAACTTCCTAAACACTTTAATTGATAGTATCGAACTTGCGGAAATTCATATTTTAATCGTTTATGATAATTTTACTTTATTTATTGCTAAAAACAAGTGTTTTTAAATTAGAAACAAAGGCAAAAATTGAAATTACATTAAAATAGTATTTATCTTACAACCTCGCCTTCAGTATATCATATGGTTTATTTACGTCAGAGGTCTATCTGGTCAGCGGTCCTCAAAATGTGGGTATTTAAAAAAATATATCTTCGTAAACATTTGAAATTTTTAAAAATAACTCACTAGACTCGTTTGTAATCTATATGACGAACTACACTAAAATATTTGTACGTATTAAAGTTCACCCTGTATATAGTAGGGTTAAATCGTCATATTTTGCCGCTAAAAATACGCAGTTAACGGGATGACCTGCTTTTTTATTACAAAACTTATGAAGTCATGACTACTAAATCATTAAATAAGTTATACTTTTTTTTAACTCGACATTTCCTATATCTAATATTGGCCCATCACTTCGTAGAACAAAATGTATCTGTTGCCAAAAAATTCGTTTATTATAGTACGTATGTAGTTGTTTAAGTTATCTTATTACTTTCAAAATTAAATACATAATAAATATGTAACTAAGGATGATAAATTTAGCGATAAAAATGCAACACAAACAAATTTTTATACATTTTGACCAAGACCTATTTTTTTAAATCATAAATTTTTTGCATCACTTCCTAATAGAAAGTACAATTTAAGACTAGCATAGAAACGAAAACATTAAATAATTAACATGAGTAATTAACTGCCCTGCTGACGTATTGTGAAACAAAATGTTTAATATTAGTCATTATTTTTTATAATATTTATTGTTGCCACCCACACAAAGATATACTACACGGTTATAAAGCTTTTTTTAATGTCACACCACAATCATAATTCACTGGAACGAATTCATTTAAATAAATAATAAATCTGGAGCTCAGAATCACTGTGTTACGTCCGAGCGAGCATGTAGTTTTTTTTATGGAAAGCTTGATGAGTTTTCCAGGCGCACTTATTTTTTGAAATATTTGTTGTGAGAAATGCACTGCGACTAGTCATACATGATAATTTAATGGCATTTTTTCAGACGTCATGAACGTTTCATTCGAGAAGTTCATGGAAATTTCTTAAGCAGCATAGTTGCTATACAGGATGTTTCAGCAGAAACTCGTCGTAACTTCATGATTTAGTGGGTTTTTAAATATCTAGCCAATAGATCAATTTTTATATTGAAAATAATCAATTTTAATAATATGATACCGCATTTATTCTAAATATTTTAAGTGTGGAGAGAGATTTAACAGATTTTTCTAAATTTTTGATTGGACAGGATTGGATTTTTGATTACACATACAATTTTGTAAAAATAAAATCAAAAAGAACAGTTCAAAAATTATTTAAAACTACACTTCCGCACGGCACTGGAAACTGGTCCACTGTAAAACCTGATAAGGCGTATAATCGGCGACCAGATAAAAAATTGAAAGAATTCTCAAAGAAAGAATTACACCTATTTTTATACAGCAAATTCATTAATCATTAGTTATTAATTATTAATAGAATCAATTTGTGGTTTTAATTAGTAAAATAGTTTGATATTCCTGAAGTAACAAAAGCAACAAAATTTTGAGCCCGTCTTACCCAGTTTCTACAAACTAACACAAATGTTTCTGCTTTTTGTTCGTTTTCAACTTTAAAGTTACTGACAGCAGCTATGATACGTTTGCGTAAATCATCAATAATGTCAACTTCGGTGCAATATACTACATTTTTAGTATACCCACAAAAATAAGTCAAAATGGTACCTGTCCTCCTCGTCCAATCCCTTGATATTAACGCTTGGACACATTTTACATCGTATGGATATAATTGAGTCTCGTGTATGATACGCCACACTACTGCAATACGCCGTACGCGCTTGGACTCTTCCAGGATTCGGTTTTTCCGTATCACACTAGCGTTTGCATATTGCACCCCGTTGTAAAAGTAGGTGCATTGGGAACATGTTTACTGGGATATCATTCTGCTAAAGCATTTTCACTTCATCATAAATTAAAACGATACGCATCAACTTACTTGCTAGAGATGTAAGCCATTCTTGATATTTGAAAAACTTACTAAAAAAAAATCGCGGAAGATATATCGGCAAACATATAAAAGGATTATTGATATTGACTGAGAATAGCATTGTATTGCCACAGAATTTGCCCCGCTTGCACCCAATTCGACAACTGTGGTATCGCGAAACGCTAGATTGCCCCGATCGCTCCTACGCGATTCTGGTAAACAAACAAATAATGCCGGGTATCGAGGCGCGGCTGGAAATATTAGGAATCGACGAGAAGCGTTCGAGTCGTTCGGGAAAATGGATTTAGAGATGCTAGAAAATACATGGAATATTCGTTTGGTCTATAAAAGAAGAATAAACAGCTGAGCCAGTCAGTCTTGAACTGCAGTATTGCGACAGATTTTAAAACATTTTTTACATCAAACAATGCTCCTTAATAATTAATAGGTGTGTACAAAATTTCATAAAAATATCTGGAGTAATAAGAAAATTATAATAAAAAAATAATTTTTTTCTTAAAACTGTAACACTCTGTAGCTCAAAAATTTAGAGGTTTAGGACATATGTTGCTATTAAGTTTTCTTCTTAAAATGACCCAAGGATTCACACCCTTAAGTATCGGCATTCAATTAATAAACACCCTGTATATGTACTGTACATGTACATTTAAAATTTAGACATGCCTAGTTGTAGTACAGTATCTATAATGCAAATATTAACATCTTGTATATGGAAAACAGGGCCATTGCGGGCCCATGTTTAAACAATTATTTTTTTGTTAAAAACAAAGATTCATTCTTAAAATATATGCACATACTGAATATACAAGTTGTATTTTATAATTTTTTTTGGAATAAATTATAAAGGAATATGCATTTCAATAATGAAAACAATCTTATTTACAGCTGTTTTTGCTTCTTTATTCACTCAATTCATACATCTTTCTTAAAATAAAGAATTAGTGAAAATTACATGACTTCCTAAAATTATGGAGCAATGAATACATTAACAAAAGCGCTACTTGAACTTCAAATTATTTCCTAGACTAGTTTTCCTTTTTAAGGTTATATAAAACAAATAAAAACTATTTATGCCTGTGCAGAAACCATCGACAGGTCAATAAACCGACTACATTTAAGCAATAAAAATATTAGGTCACTTCCTCTTCTCCGACTTCTGTTCTGACCCTCCTCAGGTCTCATCCGTAGACTGAGTGACTCCCTAACTGACTTACAGCCTTTTGTTGTCTTTGCAATTCGATATTTTCACTTAATGAGACGCGAGGACGGTGAAATAACTACTTCCTCTAACCGTATCCGACTGCTGAACCGAGTGTCAGTAATACGAGTTGCAGACGACTTCATTTGGTCGGTGGTACGTTTAGATCAGTAGCTTAACCCTAAAATAAAGTGCTTTCTTATACTCATTTGAAGTTCGTACCACTTCTTAAGTAATACTTAGCTGTTGGCAACAAGGTTGTTTAATAAGTTCATAAGAGAACCACATATTTGTTGTTAATTCAGTAGTACTAACACCCAGCTAGCAAAATGTAATCCTAGACTTCCTAGGGACATACTTGCTAGGATGTGTGGGGCGTCTTGAGATCACCTAACTATATCTATCTCAGAAAATTTAAGATTTACTTCATGTATAAACATAATATTTGTTTATTTAAATCATCATTCTACAGTATTTGTAACCTATAGGTATAAATTCTTGTGATGTGCTGCATACAGCTATTACATTAGATCATACATACATTTTAGCTATTTTTATCATAATCTGAAGTCTACATCGTGTAATTGCTCTGTAAATGCCGTTGCATCAAGTACTACTACCAGAACGCAAGCTCTCCAAAGCACCATGAAAAAAAAAAATAACAAAAGATAGTGAACTTTCGAAGTCGAAAGCCATATTAAGACAAGTACACATAATATGGGCACCAGAAATTCCAGTTGCCCATGTAATGCTAAATTATTTAATTCAATAAGTTCAATGTAGACACAAAATCGTATAGATACCAATTTTCTATGAACAGATATTATTTGTGACAATTTGTATACCAATTTTCATATTGCATTTCTTTTGTGCAATATTACTTAAGCAAATAAATAATGATTGCCAAAAAAGTTGTGATTTTTTATTGCTTCAAATTGGTGCTACTTCCTTTCCTTGTCTGATCCAATATAAGTACACATAGAATCTACGAAAGAGTTCTAACTATGGGATAAGATAAATACGCCTCCAAAACTCATCTACCTTTAACTTTCAAAACTAAGCATACTGTAGATCTATAATTGTGTAAAAATTAACGTTAGTTATGTTCCATATTTCAGGTATACACACTTATACTAATGCTAATAATTGTGCTGCTGCATATGCACTCGATGATCTTGTAATTTCTTTTATATATCATACCTAGATGGTGCTCCCCTAGCAAGAATAACTCGGTCATAAGCCATAAAGTTATAATTTGTAAAGCACACGCATATGAACCAAAATTTTGACTCACATTTTATAGCAGCATCGAAAACCCTGGCATAACTAATTATTTATTTATTATAGGTTACATAATAAACTATCTGTTTGAGATTCTTTGTTGTATATGTTCTAAACTGTTAATAATATGGTAACAGTACTGTTTAGCAACATATATCCACACAGAAATTATTAAAACGACTGAAAATTCAAATATAACTAACACTGAGTTGGATAGTGGAAACCAAGTATGACGTCATCTTATCTCAGAAATTCTGCAACACTAATGAACCAAAGTTTGTAAGCAAGCCCTCAATTCAGCGTATCGAAATACACAAGAAACACAGTTGATCATGATCAGAAAAAAATTCTGATTATTTTTCTACTCACTAACGTGATTCTTTGCAAATTTTCGGTATTTTGTGCGATTTACTCAAAATATTGAGGGTGTTTGAGCGAAACGGACTTCAGATTGAGATTCAGTGCGTCGAAATACATAAAGAAGATACAGATCACTTTTTTTTTGTGTGATACTTACAGTTTTATTGCTTGTTTCGAGTCACTCGGTGGAACTGTGGCGTGACTTGTTTTGTCAGTCTATTTCATGTTCCAGCTAAAGAAATTTTAAAATGCCTTGTTCGGGTTACGACAATGAAATTAATAAATTTCTCAAATTTGTTGCTGATTTATACTGTGAAAGAGGCGTAATAAAATGTGTTGGTGAAATGATTCGTTTAAAATGAAGTGTAAAAGACATATTGACAGTCAAAAGCATAAAATAAATCAAATTTTACAAGAGAGTTGCTGTGTTTACAATTTATATTTGTATGAAACTTGTGTTCAATGTGTACCTACCTAATCAAATTACTATCAAACCAGATTTACATTAATATTCATTCAAAAGAGGATCGCGGAAACTAATAAAACAACAACGAAGAAAGTTATCTAAGTACGACTTAGTTAAAAGTCGCATTACCCGAACTATAGTGACAAAAATTATTTAGTTTAGAACTCTTTGTTTCAGTTTGTAAAAATGGAAGTACTTTGCTCAGGTCATATGAAAGAATTGGGTGTTAGCTGAAGGCCTATAAGATTGAGGTGCAAATGTATACCAATTAGGCAACACCAAACGCTATCAATCATCATCATGTTGGCCACGGGATTTTGACAAGCAACAACGCAGTAATTAGGCAAATCGTCGACTGCTTTATGGCTATGGTATATATATGTTTAGTTATTCTAGAATTATTTATAATAGAAACATCATAGTAGTGTCTAATATGAATGAATACGTAAAATTGTTTGTGAATTAAAATAATATTTTTAATACACAGCCTGCGGAAGGGTAGAAATTTTGCCGTAGGGAATAGGGAGTTGCTGACATTTTCAATCTTGCGGTGTTTACGTAGAAGTTATGTTATATGTCACGTCATTCAATTATAAAATCTATTTATATAACAAATATCACCACTGCGGATTTTGTTTTAGTTAAGAAAAACATATTCTAACCTTGGTATATACAGACTATTCTTTAAGACTAGCTTCCTTGAATAAAAATAATGTGATTTAAATCAACTTACCTTACGTACAATTTTGTTTCCAAAAAGGTAGTTTTTTTATTTAATTATTTTACGATAATTATCTTATTTGGCTAATTAAATTTTGTAAAAAAAGTTTTTTGTGAGATAAAAACGAATATCTCATTAATTTTTTAGTTAAATGTACAGGAGATTCTGAACGCTGGTGCCACTATATTATTCTTTTCAAATCCTTTTACGAATAGAGATTTTTGGAAAATGATTAGGCAGTTTTAGTTTTAAAAAAGATATACTTGTTGCATGTCGCCAAAATGCACCATATTAGAGACAACTGCGTTTAACATATTTGTTAAGCTTGGAAATCAATATACATAAATTATTAATTAAAATAGTTATTACAGTCAGTAATATTTCATACCTGCATTTTTTCTCTTTTACAATATAAATTTAATATAACCTCAAGATATAAACAGTAATGGAATATGTTTTAATTTCCAAATACAAATTTCTTCATTGAAAACTCTTTTAAAACGTAGATGCCAATGACATAGGTATGATTATTAATTAAAAAATGCTACTTGCTACTCACCAAATACGGAATATAGAACACTTGAGCTGATCAAATAAAAAATAGAAAAATGATATAAATCATTTTTTATTAGCTTATTGTTATTATAACACCTAAGTATAACATAAATGTTTGTATTAACAATTTTTTTGAGGATTGGCTGCCTCAAGTATACCGTGTGTAAATAAATAAGAATTGTAAGAATATTTCTGTAATAGATTTTAAATTATAAATAAACAATACTTGGTGAGTGGGTGTATATTGTATTTTTAGTTTCAAAATAGGTAATGATGATGAAGTAAATAAAAAAAATGATTTGCTAGTTATCTGCAATGAAAAAGTGGTTAAAATACACATATGTATATACATGGTCGATCGTTAAATTGCATTTTATAATAAAATTTTTCGAACGATAAGTGTCACTGTGTCCTGTCCATTTTCTACTTGTTCTGCAGAACTACTTTTTGAAACTTCAATAACACTAGTATTGCTGGAAAATTCCGCGGAAGACCCAGAGCTCCTACTAGTTGAAGGCATATTAGTCCCAATAACATTTTTTTGCTCATTCCACTTTGTTGGACACTGAATTTCCAATAGCCTTCATGCTATCATAGCCTTTCCAACAACCATGGCGCTTAATATTAGCTTTACTTGCTCCAACATCAGCTAATAAAGCAGTCGCAGCACGTGGAAAACCAGTATATTTCTTTGAGTTTGGTAATTTAAGGTAGTCTATTTTGTACGGAATCTGACCCAAGGTTTTTTTCCCAACCACTTGCTTGGAGCATTTATTATTGTTATAATATACAAAAAACGTAGATACTTAGTATCTGATTACTTGTTTTCCTTTAGTTTTATTGGGTTTTTGCTACACTTATGAAAAATAATAATAATTAATTAAATAAGCCCTTGCGCCAAACGGAGCAGTCAAGGGTTATTTTTGAAACTAAGTTTGCCTAACCAAAAAATCTCACACTGAAAAAAGCAGATAAGTAAAAAATAACAAAAATCACATCACTATCGCGCACTTCCGTAATATTGACGTTTCGAAAAACTCTCTGTTTTCGTTTTTAAAATAGTAGTAAAAATATTAAACGTATGTCAAGCTTGACAGTTTAAAATTTGTTTATCTGCTTCCATAGAGATGTTAAATGATTTTTATTTTATTTTTACTTACTTCTTCTTGATACAACTGTAGCCAACAATGATCGATGTTTACTGAACAGTTTGACACACACTTATCTCCGTTCAACAAAATAATCGCGGTCTCTTTTAATCTTCCTTCTCTAAAATTTTTGCCGAACCCCATTGAATCACATGACCGTTTTCCTAAGCGTGTTCGCAAATTTTGGATTTTTCAAATTCCCGTCTTTTTATATAATTTTTATGTTCCTCAACTCTAACATTCATAGGCCAAGACGTTTCTCCAACATAATGTTTATTGCATTCACAAGGTATACTGTAGATGCAATTTTTTGAATTTTGTATATCATTTTTTGGACGCGTTTTTGACAAAAATGATCGTAAGGTATTAGTTGTCTGAAAAACTGTTCGAATATTAAATTTATTACCGATTCTTCTTAACTTTTCTGATAATATAGGAATGTATGGAATTTTTATTGTATGATTAATTTCTTTTATTTGTCTTAAAGTGTTAGTTTTATCTGCAATATTTTTGAATGTTCTATCAACAAAATTTCGAGGGTACTCATTATTTATTATTGTTGGCTACAGTTGTATCAAGAAGAAGTAAGTAAAAATAAAATAAAAATCATTTAACAACTCTATGGAAGCAGATAAACAAATTTTAAACTGTCAAACTTGACATACGTTTAATATTTTTACTACTATTTTGAAAACGAAAACAGAGAGTTTTTCGAAACGTCAATATTACGGAAGTGCGCGATAGTGATGTGATTTTTGTTATTTTTTACTTATCTGCTTTTTTCAGTGTGAAATTTATTGGTTAGGCAAACTAAGTTTCAAAAATAACCTTTGACTGTTCCGTTTGGCGCAAAGGCTTATTTAATTAATTATTATTATTTTTCAGAAGTGTGGCAAAAACCCAATAAAACTAAAGAAAAACTAAAATTATGCCACAAATAAATAGCTTCAGACAATATTACTTGTTTTCGTTATCAATTATACTACATATGGGCTTTATTTTAATCTTGGATTCTTTTGGAGTTACTAGCAAAGTTTTATCTAAATCCTGAATATCATCTATTGTCATATTAGATAACTCTTCTCTACAATAAGCTTCACATATGCTAAAATCAGTACTACATTAAAAAGTAATGTATGTACATTAATTTCATTTTAGATTTGAAGATGACAACTTACCTTGATCATTAAAAATATTTCATTGGGGACGTACGTCTCTCAGAAAAGTGTCAGTTTTCTCTGTAGTCAATATTCTTGACCTGTTCGGTTTGTAAGCCTCATTTTTTTCTTTTTAAGAATGCTATTAATCTTGAATATTTGCTAATGTTATGATATAAAAGTACCGTTGCCTTTAATATGGAATGATACGACCACAGAGCTTACAGTTCCCACATTTTTTCGAAAAATACGCTAAGAGCACATTTTCAGTGCACTGTTTCACGTTTTTTACCAACACTATTTAATAAAATCATCATAAGTTTTATTTTGGAAAGGTTTTGGAAATTTCAGGAGGTGTACTCGGAATATCTCTTGTACTACTATCACTATTGAAATCCATATTTTACTAATTACATCTGAAAATGGCACTATGATAGTGGTTTTTCGCGCACTAAATATGGCATACATAAAAACTGCGTTTGTTAATATTATTGCTAGGCTTCCGTCACAACTGTCAATTCGTCTCCAACAAAAAATACTTGGTTTTAAGTTATAGAGACACGTATTTTCATAAATATACAATATGTCCCACTTTTCATGGAGCCACCCTAGTATCTCGTTCACTTGATATCCGAATACTTTGAAACTGGTGGTGAATATATACCTATAAAGTGCGTCTCTAAACGTAGCCATATTTGATTATAGTCGTCCGATTCTAAGATGGAGAAAGGGGGTCGATTTAAAAAAAAAGGATTAGCGATTGTTTTAGAAGAAAACTATAGTGATATTCTTAATCAGTACCTTTAGAAAACCACTTGTACAAGATTACATCGTTGTGGGTTCAAAGGTTCAACACATTGAATATATGATGTATAGCAAATTTATAAGTGTTCTAAGTACCAGCCATGTATAAAGTTTTGTACAAATCTCGTGCATCATAATGCATTTATTACCTTCACTCTAAAACGCTTAATTAACGCCCTTGATATATAAATAACCATTAAAGCATGTATTATGTATTACGAACACAATTGAATTCCGCATTTCCATGATGTATTCCTAACCTTTGTTTTTTTTTAATGGAACACCCTATATACTTTTGTACTAATATCTTCACGCTACGGATCTGAAACGCTTTCTTAACACCCTTGATATATAAATGATTATTATTAGAAAAACACAATTTAATATTTGATATATCTAATAAGTGACAAAGAAACTATTCACAAATATTACTATTAAAAAAGTGGTAAACACGAGTTAAAGAATCAGTTAGACGGTCACGAAGATGACGGCTATTATTTCCACCAAAATCAGTTCACCTCAAACACAGTTACGTGTGATTTTAGCAGAAATGCGTACTTTGTCTCTTCCATGCTTCACAGTTGCTAAGTTGTGCTTGAGATTGTTCGATACGAATAAAGTTTATGAACCAAATGTCAGCTTTGGCTATAAATTCTTTATTGGGGGGTCAAATGGGAAGTCCATCGAATCACAATATGGCCACGGTTGCGGTGAAGACTACAGAAAGTTCGGTTATTGATAGGAAACATTATAGTGACACTGGCGGACATCATTACAACAGATTCGGTCATTATGGACAATCGTAAGCTTTTATAATTTATTTCTATGTATGTACTTTTGATGATTTGGCTCTTGGTAGGTTAGATAGTACGAAAAGTTGAATAGTTGGTAAAATAGTAATTTTGCATCCAGTAGATATGCTTATGAAATATAATTTGGTTCGATATTGATATTAAAGATGTATAAGTGGTAAATTTTGCTATATCATAACATACATGCATTTTATACATAGAGGGTAATCAGAATGTCTTCTGTACTATCATCACTATTGAAATCCATATTTTACCAATCATTTTGCTAGAGCCTTCTTGTAAACTAAATACGACGTACATAAAAACCTCGTTTGTTGATATTATTGCTAGGTATTAGTCACAACTGTCAATACGCCTCCAACAAAAATTACTTGGTTTTAGTTACAGAGGCCCTTTTTTCCACAAATACATAATATGATGTGTAGCAAATTTATAAGTATTCTAAATACCCTAAGAGTGTAAAAGCCCTAGGTTTAAGCCTCGGGCTTTTATTTTCACGCTACGTGAATTGTGTCAAAACTCTGAGAGCACTCGACATTTAGTTATTACTTTTTTTCTGTTATGACATATCATGTTGACAAGTTGATGTTACATGCATAATTGTAAACAAATTCAATAGGCACCGCCCTTTCAACTATATTTCAATGTTTGCATTTTTACTGAAATGAAAGGATTTTTAAAAAATATTGTAACGCAACCCCATCCTTATTTTACATAACATGATACACCCTGTATTTTCAGTCACATATTAATTAAAACTGACGTATTTGCAAAGTGAATTGACGTGTTTGAACATATTTTGAAAAAATATGCTCTTGTTCGTCTATTTTGTTTCCGCACTATGTATAGGTTCCCATTAAATGAGTTTCTATTTAATTTATTTGATCTGTTTTAAATAAAATCGTGTACCACATTTGCATGTGTCAGATAAACAGGGCGACCTTACTAGTTAGATCACTTATTTGTCACAGAATAAAATAGGTATGGCAAGTGGTTCATACATATATGGCGGTAAATGATTCATTTTTCTGAAATTTGCAAAAATAAATTACAAGCGATTTGCATCAAACCCAAATAAATTATTCATTATATGCAACTTAAGGTAGTTTGATTCGATACACATCATACATATCGTTTGGAAGTAAATGGAATAACATATGAAGATACTGTAAGAGTCGAAGAATCCATAATAAAAATAATGTGTAATTATAGCCAGTAAATAATAAGGAACTGTTACTGTTCTAAGAATATGGATGGGAAATAGCAAGTAGTAGTAATGTCGCAACAAACATTTAAAGGATGATTCGTTTCTTAGAAACAAAAAAAAAGTACATAGAAAAATGATATCAAACCGTTTTTCAGTATTGCTTAGTTATTCTTTTTTTAATACCTATGCATGCATTTGAAGCTTGTTGCACTGAATTCTCATAATAACGGTCTACAAGTACACTTTGAAAACCCGAAGTGCTGTAGAAGGGTTCCCCATAAAATTACGCCATAAGTTATATATGAATGAATAGCATCCAAGATCATTTCACCACTCAACACCTTTCTAAGTTGTCTGACATGAGAAATATGTTTAGAAATCTTACCACAAAGCTCGTCAATACGATAAGTCCATCTCATAGAGCTATCAAGTATAATGTTCAACAGTAGTATCATCAGCAAAAAAATATATCCCTCAAGAGCCATATGATAATAAATAAAGGTCATTAATGTATACAACAAACAGGAGAGGCCCCAAGACAGATCCCTGAGGCACTCCATAGGAAACACAGTATTTTTAAAACTGACACACTGTTTCCTACCTTAAGAAATTAACAGGAGTTGCTTTCACTTCATAAAATGACAATTTCTCCAGTAATATTTCATGGCATGGCATTTTCAAATTGCAGGAAATCGACCTACCCTTGTTGTTCTCAAGCTGGGTTTTGTAGAAATAAACCCACTATTAGAACGCCTGGGCTGGCCCACATACATATTGATTTCAATTCCTATTCTTGGTGCTAAGGCTGTTACGGAATCGCTCTTCAGACAACGCTAGTATCGATTAATAAATAAAAAACTGTATTTGAACTTCAATTTTTGACAGATCAGACAGTTACAAACTATTGCAAAAAGTATATTGTCCATATTCAGTTACATATGAGATCTATTTGCAACGTCACTATTATATTTTATATACTATTGTATCCAGCTAAGAAGAAATAGAAATTCTTGAGTTTGTTATAATGCATATTATGTATAAAATGTTGGTCTTGATCATGTCTTAATCTTAAAAGCACTTTGGTTGTGACACCTGAATTCATATCTTAACACTCTGACAACTGACAGTTGCTGAAATATTTGGAATAATAAGAAGATAGAATCAGCAAATTTTAAACGCCTTTGACCTTGTTCTTGCTTTATGCTCTCAAGTTTGAAACTGTTCTTCAAATTGAGTCCTACTTATCCAAGAAATCAAATTTCTTTCAATGACGTTTATAATAGAAATATCTAGCCAAAGAAATATTTTTCTGGCATCAACTCAACTTCAACTCAACTACTTGTTAATTCAAACATCGTTTTTCAAATATTTCTTTACTTTCAGATACGATCAACATAAGAAGAAAAGCCGCAGCATAGCCCTCACAGCACTTACTCTCTTAGCTTTCCTCTTCTTCCTCAACATTCTCCAACAATGTTTGCAAGAGCAGATGGAGCAAATGAATCCACAAGTGGTTATCATGCAGGCGAGAATCCAGGCTGCTCGAGAAGCCGAAGCCAAGGAGAAGGAAGCAGAGAAAAGGATAGGACAATCTGGGGATAAAGACAAGACTACGGTTTCTTCAATTATTGAAGAAGATGAGGATATTCCTAGTTTTAGCAAGGCGGAGAGTCTGTATCATTACGAGAAAGTTCACGTTCCTGTACAACTCAAGTCTTTAAGTAAAGGAAGGCACTAGAAAATACACTGTACCTACTTTAAAATATTTATTTATTTATTTATTTATGTGTTTATATATTATTATTTATAAATGGCTCTAGAGGAAGATTTCAATAAATATTTTTTTTGCATTAATTATTTACTGAATCAATTTTAATCTAGAAGTGACACATCTGTATCTCACAGTAGGTATAGTTTAGTGTTTGACAATTGCAAGTCAAAGATTAAAGTTCCTTCTGATTGGTATGACAATTAAACAGTGAAATATTGAATGGACAATTACATTGACTTTGTCGGTAAAATTTAATTAAAAGTAAGTAAGGTTACAATGGCAATTTATTTTGCATATTAATTTCTTTTATGTAAAGTCAATTATTAATTAAATATTTTCAAGGAGTTCGTAGATTCAGGCATGAATAAAGAGTTCCTAGAAGTTTTAGAATAATATGTGTATATTATGGAAAACGTTGAACCAAAATCAAATATTTATAATTTTCCAAGTAATAGTAGTAGCATATCATCGTAGAATATAAGTTGGTCATTAACCAAACAATTTAAAAAAAAACGAATGTTAGTTTTAGGAATGGCCATGTTTTATATACCATTTTCGTTTTATATAAATCAGTAGTTACTTTTTAGGTGTACAAATTACTTCTTCCCTGCAAACTTTTCTTTGTATTTAAGATATGGAAAAACATGAAAGTTATAGGGACGTTTATTTATGTATTATTTTATATGTGGAATTATTTATGTATCTAGAACGATCTATCTAGCATATTTTTAGGGAAAATGTCAAGTCAAGTCAAAAAATATTTATTCTTGTAGACATAAAAAATGTATAAGAAACGTCATAACTGTTACAAAAAAACTAACAAATATTCAAAAATATGCAATGTATAAAAACATATAATACCTATATAAAACATAATATAAAAAGAACATATAAGCAATATAGTTAATGTCCGACTAAGTATAAAAGTGTGCGGTACTATATAAGCACTTTTTCCAAAACTTACAGCAATAAGAACCTTCGTATCATCTTTAACAGAAAGCTCCAAATCAACAAGTGGTTTCCGCGGGGTATGAAACCTAACAAACTGAGTTTTATCCGCATTAAAATACAAAATATATATTGTTAAACCAATGAACCAAATCCGAGACAACGGCCTCACATTTGCGCTTAAGGTTATTTTCACATTTATCAGAAATTACAAGAGATGTATCATCCGCATAAAGAGTAAAATATACTTCACCGCACAATTCAGTAATGTTGTTAATATAAAACAGAAAGAGGACAGGGCCAGAACTGTAGGTCGTCCTCTTTGTGGTCGTATTATTCCATGTTAAAGGCAATAGTACTCGACATTAGGTATTCAAGATTCAAGAAATCAAGAATATTGAATAGAAAGGAAATCGACACTTTTCTGAGAGATGCCCTTAATGAAATATTTCTAATGATCAAGGTAAGTTGTCATCTTCAAATGTAAAATAAAATGTATTTACATTAACTTTTTAACTAGGCGCTACTGATTTTTTGGCGATTTGCATCTCTTTATCAACCAGATACTGAGCATCGCCTTTTTTGCCTTCACTTGCCATTCTCCTGCCTAACCACATATGTATTTCTTTTCAACAGCGCTTCTATTGCTTGAGACATGTAAAAAATACGTATTCCAGCATTCTTTGTAGTTCGTTCAGTACGTTCTATTTAATTTCCTCAAATGTTAAATCTTCATCCCTTCAAGCGGGATTTAAACATTTTTTTAAAAAATTTCCATAACCTATCCTTAATAAATTTAAGTAACGTATAACATAATATTTCACGTACCCTGGAAATACATTAAATCGAAAATAAAACGTACAAATTACCATAACGGCGCCTAAATACTAGGACTGTCATAACTCATATTTTACACCCTTACAACTACCTACCCCCAACGCCACACAACGCGAAACAGAGGCGGCAAGCTTCTAAGCTTGTTATGGGGTAATTAATACCCTACTGGCCATGTTCTTTGAGATACCGCCGCATTTTTTGAGGAGTTAAAGTTAGCTCCACTTGTGGTGGACCATAAATTAATACCTACGAGTATGCCACCACGTTTTTATTGCTCGAGGTTGTATTAGGGCAAAAGCAATAAGTTTTTTAACTACTTTTATACTGCCATCAATGCCGAGTCATAACAGAGTTTACTACTCTAACGTACACAAAAATAGAATGATATACCGAGTGGTCACAGAAAAATAATGATTTTGACACTTTTATAGTAAATATTACAAATATTCAATGGAATTTGATGTTAAAATTTTATAATAATTAACCTGAATTGGTTTATACACTTGAACAGAGACATTGGAAAGGTGGGCACTAGATAAACTTAATGAAAATGAAAAAACCTTTATTCCAGGAAGAAAATTAACATATATAAAAATAAAAGAGTTTCAGGTGCTTGAGAAGTATTTCCCTATTATATTTTCCATTGTGATTATACTTTATGTAGTAAGTAGAACTATGATTTCAGTTAGGAAAAACCAAGATATACGCAGATTTTCTCAACTAATCGCATGTTTGAAAATAAATTCAGAGGGTTACAAGAAGTCCAGAATTTTTATAGAGAAAGAAGTATAAAATTTTCCTCGAGATGATGAAACATATTTACTCATGAAGCTTGCTGAGATAATCGGTGCGTATATTTGGAATCTGTCGTCGCGAAAAATTTACTAAGTTAATGTTAAATCATATTCAATACAATGACCTCTATATAAAAATTGTGATTCCATGCAAGAAAACAAAAATTATCCTAGACTTTATTTTAACAGAAGAAAATGTGGCAGGTATCAACAGCTTGGATGGAAGAATTCTGAAGAGTACACTGGCCATTGTTTTAGAAGGTCCTCAGCCACGATTCTAGTTGGTGGCGGTGCATATATGTATATCGTCATGGAAACTGGAAATCTTCTACGACAGAAGGCTGTCTTGACGATTCTTTAGAGACAGACAGCAAAGAAGATCATGGAGTCTAACACAGATTTAACTATTGGAATTATTTAACAGAAAAATGGCAATACAAACGGTTACGAAAGTATAGGACTGTAAAATCCATATTACTACCTAAAAATATATAACAACCAACATATAGGGTGTAATAAAAATACAGATTATCTCATTAACTGCATATTTTTCGAGAAAATTGTTTTTTTTTCGGAATTACATCAATTTTCCGCATATAAGTTTGAATATTCTCCTGTGGTTAACTAAATCCTCAATGGTATTATGCAAACGATGCCTAAAAACTCAAATAGAAACTGGGGGGGGGGTACTCTGCCCCTTTCATTTTATTTAACGTATGCCCGTGGACAATTTCCTTTTTTTGATTTAAAATGGCAAATAGTTCAACAAAGATTAGGTTGTGGTTCAGTCCATGGCAGATTCAGGTAATTTTGCTGAGAAAATTTTGACACAATGACGGTTAATACTGTATTGCAACCAATAGTTTGATGAATATTTTATATGACCATAATTTTTAATATGTAATATTATATTGTTTTTATTTATATTTATTTTACGTGTCTTGTTTGTTTTTATTGTTTTGTTTGTTTTATTGACTAGTCTTATACAATATTTTATGTATTGTCAAAAAAGATAATAAAGATTATTGTTATTATTATTATTATATAGTAATATATGCAGATTATTTTACATAAAATAATGATCTGATTATTCTACAAGATTCTTTATATTCCATACTGTAATTATAACGACCACACATCAATTTCGATAAATCAATATTTCTGTAACACTCGTATCACAGCGGATGGCACGTATAAGTCACTTAACAGTTCCGAAATAAAAACAATAAATAATAAATATATCTTTTACTACCTTATTTATCCGAAAGGAAAACACAGAATGGGGCACCACAATTTTAAATCTGTCAGTGCGGTCTGAACTTTCTGTTATTTACTCAGGAGAATCCACTACTGATTTTTTGTTTTCTTCTTAACTGAAGTACCTACCAACATAAATATTTATAATGGGAACACCCACACAATTTGTTTTTGTTTTGGTCTGTCCTGTCCAACGACATGTCGTAATATACATATTTGTTTTGCAATTTTTATGTTGTAATTTACTAAATTTGTTTCAAAAGCTAAAATATTTGGAAAAAGCGCCTCATCACGCCATTTTTTTCATGAAATTTTAATATCTATATCAACAATAGCTATTTATGCCATCAGTTACGTATTGCATACAAGATTTTTTCTAATTTTCAAGAAAGTAATAAAAAAATAAAATTTAATATAATTGACAAAAATTTGGAAAACATAAATTTAGTTTGTTGCTGTTACTTCATGTTAGTTGTCAGTTTGACATTTTGTAAAAAAATCTAGACGGAAGGTTTTTAGCGAGATTGATATATTTTTAGTTTTATTTTTAAAAAACGAGTGATTCAAGTTCTGAAGAGCTACCAAGCGATATTGAAGAGGCAGCAGGTAATGCTCTATTATCAGTAATTCCCAAAAAGTCAAAGGCAGTTTATGATTTGGCATACGAAAAATTTGTTACGTGGTGTGATGAGAAGAAAATTAAACATGTTAATGAGAAAGTTTTACTTGCATATTTTGAGGGTAAGAAAGATCTAAAAGTTTCCACATTATGGACACTTTACTCAATGTTAAGGTCTGAACTAAATCTGAAAAGGAATATTGATATTAAAAAATATACAAATTTGGTAGCATATATTAAAAGGCAAGCGGACGGGTACAGTAATAAAAAGTCAAAAGTTTTTATTAAAGAAGATTTTGCCAAATTTTTAGTGGAAGCTGATGACAAAGAATACTTAATGGCTAAGGTTGCAATGATAATTGGAATGGCAGGAACATGCAGAAAAGCAGAATTAACATTTCTTCCAGTTGAAAATGTTATAGACGAAGGAAGCCATTTTCGTGTTGATATCCCACCTTCAAAAACAAAAGTTATACGGCAGTTTGCAATTACCACTGGAGACATTGAAAATACGAACCTTGTTGAAATATTAAGAAAATATATTAAGTTGCGTCCCCAGGTTCTTAAACACAACAGATTTTTTGTAAAATCTGCGAATGGAAAATGTACCAGAAATCCTGTGGGAATTAACACATTTAGCAGTCTGCCAAAAGTTATTGCACAATTTCTTGGTCTTTCAAATCCTGTTCTATATACGGGCCACTGCTTCAGAAGAAGCTCTGCCACTTTCCTAGCAGACAGTGGCGCTGATATTTTAAAATTAAAGAGGCACGGAGGTTGGAAATCTAGCTCTGTTGCGGAGGGATATGTTGAAAATTCCATGAATAATAAAAAACTTATAGCGCAAGAAATATTTGGTAAAACATCTAATGCAATGTGCGCCGCTTCCCAAATAACAGCAAGTTCGAGCAATGAAAAAAATATGTCGTCGGGAATTAATTTGAATAATTGCGATAATTGTGTTATCAATATTTATAATAATTAATTAATTTATAATTTATGTTTTTAACTTGTATTATAACAGTTTAATAAATAGAATAATTATTTTTGTCACTAATTTTGAAATACATTTTTCGTCACCAATTGCATAAAATTTTACTTTATGCAACTAGTTACAAAAAGTAAGACGTGTCATAATGTCAATCAGTTTTAAAAAGTGTCACTTTATATGTCAAAATTAGAAAAAATTCTTTTCATCACTCAAATGCGAATAAAACGTCATAATTATGATATTACCTTTAGATGGGAAATGCTTTTTCACGTCAAAATAATGATGGCCGGTGCCAGAGAGAATAGAAAATAAGAGTAGTTATTTCTTACTGTAAAGTTGGCAATAAAAGGAGGCAGCGCCCCGATGGGCATCTGTAGTGAACTAAACTAAATAGATAGAGGGTTCCCCTCTATCTAGAGTTACTGAGATCATAGACCTAGGTGTGCTTTTTACTTCGAGTCTGAGCTTTACAGAACATATTAACCAATTAACAGCTGAATGTTCCAGAAGCTTGGGATTTGTTATTAGAAATTCACGTTCTTTTACCGACTGTCGTGTGTTACTTAGTTTATATCGCGCTTTTGTTCTTCCTAAGTTAGACTACGCTAGAACAGTTTGGAGTCCACATTACTCAAATGCTATCAATAAGCTGGAGAACATCCAGAGAAAATTTTTGAAGTATATGTCTTTTAAACTCGATGGCTTTTATCCGGAAATTGGCACTGATCACAATATGTTGCTAAGGCGGCATGGCGTACATAGTCTTGAAAACAGGTCTGTTATGCACTCCCAAATCTTCCTTTTTAAGTTGATTAATAATTTAATTGATTGTCCTACTTTATTAGAAACTTTAAGTTTCCATGTTCCTAGAGTGGACACGAGGAACGATGCACTGTTTTACCTTAAGACACCAAGGACCAACTTACTCTCAAATTCCCCAATGTATGTCATGTGTAACATAAATAATAATTTATTTAAAAACAAAATTGACCTGTTTAACTCATCAGTAGCTAATATTAGATCAGTGTGTACGCAGTTTTTGTAACTAGCTTGATTTAACTTACTTTTCATGTTTTGTGCTAATATTGTTTTTATTGTCATAGTGTATCTTTATAGTATAAAATGTGTATTTTTATCTGTTGTCCCGCCTGTAATTGGTACAGTGTACTGTAGGTTGGTGTATTCTAAAATAAAATAAAATAAAATAAAATAAAAAGCGGGACATTCTAATTGATTTTCTACTTACATATTTTTTCTGAAAGGAAAATATTTTACATTGTAGCAGAAATCATCAAAATAATATCACAAATTTTTATGATAATTGATACGAATTATCATTTGTGATATTATTATGAGTTTCTTGCTAGAATGAAAAATATTACCTTCATATTATTCATATACATCTCTCACAATTATTATTCATTATAGGTACTTCCTTAATAAATATAATAAACTCATGAAAGATTAATAATTTTTTTATTAGTGTACACAAATACAAACAAACAAGGATAGAACTGCAAAATAAATAACTTTATTGTAATTAAATTTTGTGACTGCAATCTATTGCAATACTAATGGCACTCCCTCAAATCAGTTTTTGAAATACTAGAAATTCTGAATAGAAATTTCATTAGATTTCATTATTAATGAGTGGAACGACTAAGAACTGTTGAAAGTAGATTTCATTACGAATGCGTTAGCATTTCTAAATAAATTGTCAAATTTCTTTTAATGAGTGCCATTATTATTGCAATAGATTGTACTTAAAGCCAGTTACGGACGATGAGTGATAATATATTTATATTTTTGTAACTAAAAATATACTCCTACATAGTAAACTACATTTAATCACTTTTTAATCACAAGCGATATAATTATATTATATTTTTATAATATAATATTATATTATAATTATCGCTCACCATCCGTAAATAATACGTACAGATTACTCACAAAAATTAATTTATTCTCCATGAAATGTTAATTCCTTAAATGTTAATTCCTAAAATATATAATAATATATTGAACATAAACTGTAATACCACGAATTGCTATTTTTATCTTACATTTACTCCAATCAGAGATAAAAAATCAAAAATAAACTTTATGCCTGCAGCACGAATTATTGTTTTGTTGGTGATTGCTTGTGCAATTAGTACTTCTTCTTGATACAACTGTAGCCAACAATGATCGATGTTTACTGAACAGTTTGACACACACTTATCTCCGTTCAACAAAATAATCGCGGTTTCTTTTAATTTTCTTTTTGTTGCGTTATCTTCCTTCTCTAAAATTTTTGCCGAACCCCATTGAATCAATTGGCCGTTTTCCCAAGCATGTTCGCAAATTTTGGATTTTTCAAATTCCCGTCTTTTTATGTAATTTTTATGTTCCTCAACTCTAACATTCATAGGCCGAGACGTTTCTCCAACATAATGTTTATTGCATTCACGAGGTATACTGCAGATGCAATTTTTTGAATTTTGTATATCATTTTTTGGACGCGCTTTAGACAAAAATGATCGTAAAGTATTAGTTGTCTGAAAAACTATTCGAATATTAAATGTATTACCGATTCTTCTTAACTTTTCTGATAATATAGGAATATATGGAATTTTTATTGTATAATTAATTTTTTTTAGAAGTTCCTGCAAATAAAATTTTTGAAAAATCAAAAAGGACAGTTTAAAAATGATTACTTCCACACGGCACTGGAAACTGGTTCACTGTAAAACCTGACAAGGCAAAACGTGCAATAAAAAATTAACGGGCAAAAAATTTAAAGAACTTCCCAAGGAAAGAAACAAATAGAATGTTATAACACCTATTTTATACCAATAAATTTAACTACTTTTGCACTTTGACATAACTAATGTTACAACAACTGTTCAGAATTTTGTCCACCGACGTCTTACCCAGCTTCTATGACTTAACAAAAAAATATTTCTGGTTCTTGTCCGTTTTGAACTCGTAAGTTATTGGCAGCAGCTCTCTAGCGTTCACGTAAATCGTTAATAGTCCCCACTTCGGTGCGATATACTTCATTTTTTAAATATCCTCACAAAAAGCATCTCAAAGCATTTAAGTTAGGAGATCGTGTGGCCATGGTACCGGTCCTCCTTATTCAATCCAGCGTACCCCTTGATTTTCTTTAAGGTACTCCCGAACATTTTATCGAATATAAGGAAGAGCGCCATCGCACAAGAACCACATTCGGAGTCGGACAGCCAAGAGCACAGGTTCCAGAAGTCCAGGCCAATCATTTCGAAGGAATTGGAGATACTAAACCCCATCCATACATGGTACCAATACTAAACATATACAAGAACTAGACAAGAAGTTATCTAAATCTACATTCACCTTAAGACGTCTGATGAGGATCGCTACTCCAGAAGTCGCCAGATCAGCATATTACGCTTCATTCCACAGCCATCTTGTGTATGGAATATTGGTATGGGGCCATTCACCTGAAACAAAAAAAGTGTTTATGAAACAAAAATGTGCAGTGCGAATCTTAGCAAAAGCAGAGCAAAGTGCAAGTGCAAAACAGTGTTTCATAAATCAAGGTATACTTACCTTCTACTCTATTTACATACTTACCTGTTTAATATATATTCATGATAACAAACAACTTTATGTGCTAAATAATAATTTTCATAATGACAATACTAGAAAGGCTCAGAATATAATGATTCCATACCATAGATTAAATACTAGTCAATGCAGCACAAATTACTTAGCTATAAAAATGTATAACAAATTACCTGAATGGTACAAAAACCTTAATATTAACAATTTTAAGAAAAAAATCAAGAATAAACTGTTACAAGGTGCCTACTATAGCATTAATTAATATTTCTGTGATACAAATTTTTAACTTACTTTATTTTAACTTCATATTAATCTGTTTTATGTTGGTTTTAATAACCTCGCTCTCATTAATTGTATTGTTTATTTTAATCTATAGTTTTAATGTACTTATAGCTACTAAGTTTTATACCTAGCGACATGTTAGTGGCTAAGTATTCTACAAATATTTATGTACACCAAAAATTGTACCTACTGCTGACATTTCATGTAACTTCTTGATGGTAATAAACTAAACTGAAACTGAAAAATATAATTGAGCCTTGTATATGATACGCCACACTGTTGATTGACATTCCTTGTCCTTGTTGAGCGACTTACCTAGTACTTATTCGGGAATTCTCTTCAACAATCTCTAAATTTGGCAGCGTATTCAGCCAATGACCGCTTTACATGATGCAGGACATTCTACTCATCAGATATCGAACATATTTGGCATTGCTAGATCATCTATTGTACGAATAGTACACAGATATGAAGAATTTGATACAGTGGAATACAGACCATGTAGTGGACGTCCTCGAAACAAGACATATCAATAGATTAGATTGGCCAGCCAACTCTCCTGACATGAATCATATTGAAAACATGTGGGTTTCGTTGCTAGAGCCATTCATAATCATATTCCTCCACCTCAAACTGCAGATGTGATAGTCGTGGCCGCAGAAGAAGAATAGAAAAATATTCCGCAAGAGATCGTTGACCGCTTGATTATCTCAATGCACAGACGTGTCAATATGCTATTGGAAGGAGGTGGAGGTCATACCGTCTATTAGTCAAGTAGATAACTTGCTTTGTTACTTCTTTTTGATTTAATAAATTTTGTCAAAAATGTCACACAATTGCTGGTTTTTAATTATTAAGTTCTCAGTTTATCGAACATATTCTTTTTATAAAAAAAAGATTCAGAAAATAATATACTTTTATAAATGTAGTTGGTTTTTGTGACAAAAAGATTTCTTTAACAAGAATGAGGCGGAGTCCAAGACTTTTTGAAGTTGTGTGTATAAAGATTTTACAAACAATTATTTTTGGCTAAGTTGTAAATCACCCTGTATATGTATTGTCTATTCACTGTGCATTCGTTATTTACTAAATTACTTATTATGTCAATATACTTTACCTTGATTCCGTGTTTGCGAATATGTTCTCGAATTAAGTGACTACATTTGTCAATAAATCGTCCAAGGTATTACAAAAAGCACTACTGACTCATTTTCCAAATAAAGCAAATCTATCCCAATATTATTAATGGTAGTAACAAAACTCCATGGCCAAGATCATTTGCGTATTCATACATTTAAATTTATTTCATTACCTACATATAAAGATTATAAAAGTGGATGAAAACACTTTCAAATGTATATTTTAGGAAGGAAAATTATGTATATAATCTAAAGATGACAAGGTGACTTGAAAATAATTACAGAAGCAAAATTGAAAATGTGTATGATAAAGTCACTCCTTAAAGTAACGTTCAGATAAACGTTAGGGCAATGACACTGCAGCTGTACTGTTGTATTGTAATTGTATGGTGTTAAATATTATTTACTCTGTTTACATAAAATTACTGTAGACTTAAGAAGCTGGGGAATTTTTCCCTGTAAGTTGGCGACATGCAAAAACTCAAGATTCTTGACTTTCAGAGAGGTTATGTTTATGATTTGTCAACTACGTCCCTATCTACGAAAATTGTTGGTTTTTATCATTTGCCGAATAGTAATTAAAAGCCTACCCTAAATAAAATATAATCCTACAATCTGCAGGAACAGATGGTCTATTTGAATGTTTGGTTAAATCACAGTATACTAGTATACTGTGGGTTTAATGAGGCCCCACTAATTTCAGCAAGTCATCAAACACTGCCACTGTCGTTCGGGTGAAATGAAAAAATAATCGGCATTCTCATTTCGCATTTCTTTATATAAATTATAGAAATCACCTTGCATGTGCTTTCTGCGGTTAATAGATCCACCCACCATCTCCGAGTTCTTCTTTTCATTTTTTTTGCATGTATAGTTTTTATACATATTGACGTCGCTGCGAACAAGAGCAGCAAAAGTAACTGTTTCTAAACCAAACAGTCCTCTTCATCCATTTTTTTAGAAACAAATCAATTCTAAACTAAATATCTAAATTAGAATCTAATTTAAAAACTTAACCTGCAAAAATGTGAATCTTCTGTTTACTGTCAAAAAAGCAGTTTTCTGATTGGTCCTTGTATGATTGTTGGAAAAGGATTGGTAAAAACTAAAATGCTTTTAGCTTCTGCCATACAACTGCAGTAAAAGGCGTTACTGTTAAGTTTATCTGAACGTTACAAAAGTCACCCGTATTTCTCGCCGTTTTACTTCAGTATCTTTGAATATTTGCAGGTGGGATGAGTGCAGTACCAATGCAACCGCACTAATCTTATGTGAATGAAGCTAGCTACAGAAAAGTTATTAAAAATGGCGCTCTATTCTTGAAATAGTGTTTTCTACAAAATACAAATAATTTTAGACATTTAATAACTGAATAATCTAGGGTTTAGCAAATAATAGGAATGTTAACTCATCCCACCTGTAAATATTCAAAGATACTGAAGTAAAACGGCGAGAAATACGGGTGACTTTTGTAACGTTCAGATAAACTTAACAGTAACGCCTTTGTTGTATGGCAGAAGCTAAAAGCATTTTAGCTTTTACCAATCCTTTTCCAATAATCATACAAGGACCAATCAGAAAACTGCTTTTTTGACAGTAAACAGAAGATTCACATTTTTGCAGGTTAAGTTTTTAAATTAGATTCTAATTTAGATATTTAGTTTAGAATTGATTTGTTTCTAAAAAAATGGATGAAGAGGACTGTTTGGTTTAGAAACAGTTACTTTTGCTGCTCTTGTTCGCAGCGACGTCAATATGTATAAAAACTATACATGCAAAAAAAATGAAAAGAAGAACTCGGAGATGGTGGGTGGATCTATTAACCGCAGAAAGCACATGCAAGGTGATTTCTATAATTTATATAAAGAAATGCGAAATGAGAATGCCGATTATTTTTTCATTTCACCCGAACGACAGTGGCAGTGTTTGATGACTTGCTGAAATTAGTGGGGCCTCATTAAACCACGTAATTTAGAAGAACTTCAACTTAGTACTGTCTGATAGAGAATTAAACGATCTTTCAGAATCAAGGGAAAAAATATGGTTGCCATTTATAAAAAAATCGATGACGTCATTACTCGAAAACAAATGACATTTGAAAATTGCATTTTACGCTAAAATATGTATTTTTTAAATTAAAAATCGACCTGTTCGAGGATTTTTCCCAAAAAATAATTGTTTCGTTTTTATTGAATATATTCCATACTTTTGGCGCATACTGTATATAGAGAATTTTATTCTGCACAATTATTTCACCTAAATCATAGGTAATAGATAATAATAATAATCTCTATCCCTCATTCTAATCACGGGGATTAGTCAAGAAGTCGGAGACTTGTGCGGGAAACGGGACGGCATATTATTATTAAGCAGGCCGCATTTGCGCTCAGAAACGGCTTACGTTGATAAGGTCCTAACCACTATTCAGTGCAGGAATGAGGGAACCCTGGAAAATATCATAAATTAGGAAAGTAGTCAAATTTCGATCGGTATCAATCTCTCACATTGACCTAAGTTAACATTCTTCCACCCTACCATACCCGCAGAGAGGGTGCCAATCCTCTCCACGAATTTAGCTGAGATACGGTCTACCGGCTGTGGGGGTCGAACCCACAGCGATGTAGTCGCCTCGATTCAAGTACTGACGCTTTAAACCGCGCGACCACTGACCGATTATTTCTGTTATTTATTTGTTATATCTATACAGAGTGTATCTACATGATAAAAATGTAAAGGGCGATTCTCTGATAAAACATGACAATTCTTTAAAAATGCATTGCAATGTATTTATTTTTTTCTCATAAATTCTTAACTTTTCGAGAAAACTTGAAGAGTTCAAACAGTGAGTAATTGAATGGGGCTTTTTTGACATTTTTTTAAAAAGAAAACATTTTATCGAAAATTATAAGAAAAAATGTCAAAGAGGTTGATTATTTTAAGCCCTTGCAAAAATACTTTAGGGTTGACGATATTTCAGAACGTGTAGTTTTATTGACAGATAATGTTCACCAAGGTTTCTTTAGCTTGATATACTTGGAAGATAAAAAAGAAATAAAATTTTTTTTTGAAGTTTTCAGTGAAGGGTTTTTTCAAAAAAAAATATTCGAAGGACTTCTGTTAATTTTCATCAGAAAATCTCCCCTAATATTTTTTCGGTGTTGTTTAGATATACCATGTACCTATATCGCTAAGATATAAATATATCCAAAAAATATTTCTGTATAATTATTTTTTGTTTCATTATTATTATTATTTTTTCATTACGTTTTTGTTTTAATGAAGTATGTTTTAGCTTGCTAGTTATTTTTTCTGTTTTTTTCTTTGTTTCCCTTATGTACCCTTACCCTCGTACTTCTTTGTGGTCCTTGCTGGCTGGCTGAACATTTAATCAAAATATGTATTTAGCATTTGCTTTTTACTTTCAAAACACAATTATATTCATTATTACATGCTTAATTGTATTTTAAAATATTATTGGCGAATTTGAGGCGGATACTGGTGTCTGAGATAAATACGGTCCTGACTGACAAATTTACACGCGGAAGTCTTTGATGTTTTTATAGCCGTTCTTATGTCGTGTTTTTATTTATATTCATGAGATAAACCATACAAGTACCAACATATCAAATTCTAGTTAAACTGAATAAAGCATTATAGTTATTAAATATCGTCGTATTTTTTACTATAAGAATCCGAGGCAGTTTCATATGCAAGGAATCACTCTGGACACCCTGTACAATAAACTTACCTGCCTTTGAAGTAATATAGGTAGTGTGTTAAATAGTATAGCAGATGAACAATATCCAGTTAATTTCCAGACATTAAAATAACCACTGTATCCTTAACGTAAACACAAGCTACTACTTTCTACGTAAACCCAAAAAAGCTTTGCGCTTTCCGAAATCCCATAAATAAATCAACGTAGAGAAAAACTGAAGAACTCAGCCAATTAAGTCCAGGCCTAAATTCGTCTCCACCCACAACCACTCACTTCTGTGCCCCGATTGGCGTCTTGGAAATATGTCACATGTAAATGAGGTGCCTTAAGATCATCTCGACAACATATCACGGCTAATTGCTTTAACAACTCAGTGTGCATAAAATTCTAATTTTGTCGGTATCTCAGCAAGCTATGCGCTTATTTTTATGATGTTCGTTAGCGCGAGGACCGTCAAGATGGAGTGCGTCAGTTCGGAAAACGAATTTCCTAACCCTTTAGTGTACAATCACTCTATGTACAACTATTTCTACCCTTCCGGTTGTATAAAACCTTCTCTGTCGCCTTACCACGACTACCCTGAGACGTACCATCATCAAGAAGTTGCCAACTTTACCATCAACGATAGTGTCACTTTCCAACAAAATCCTCAGGACTATTATTACTACCTTCAGAAGAGTTACGAGTATTTTGAAGCAAATAGAGAAGAGTCTCAAGCCAGGTGCGGGTTTTGGAACACGAGTGTGTGCAATAGTTCCGGTTTGGGTAGTCCTGGGAGTAATTTTCATCATCAATGGGGTTGCCGGGAAGTGGGTTTAGGTCAGGAGTGTGAGGTGCCCACTCACGGTGATGTTATGTTGGAAGATAATCTGGATATCAATTCGCCTTGTTCAGATGATTCGTCAGGTATGATCTATTTAAGTCTAAAAGGGTATTTTTTGCTACATGTAATACTGTTATAAACAGTTTAATTATACAAAGTTTAGCACTGAAAATAATTACTACAAATACATTTTTATTTAATACTTTACAGAAAAAGACTCCTGTAAATGATACTTAAGAACATTATTTAACTTGTATAACTTCTACATGTAAGACATATTTTTTAGTATCTGGTTTAGTATTGATTTAGAAGGATGTAAAATATTTTTCTAATGAACGACAAACATAAACAGCACCATAATTAATGGTCGCTTTAGTATTTTTAGAAGGACTTTTTAATTCATATCGACACTATGATTAACATACCAATCTACAAGGGCACGCTACCATCTCATTGCTGACATTTTAAGACAATTGCAATAAAAAAAAAGTTGATTTACAACGCTTTCTGGAATAAAACTGACAAAAACTGAACATTTTTCATCACCAGTGGATGTTAATACTAACCATAATAATAAAGATACGGTTAGGGTAACGATTATCAATTTTTGATATAACATCAGTGATTTAGAACTTATACAAACAAATTTTTGAATATATACATTTGCACTTGTAAATACCATTATGTAAATAAAAAATCAAAAAGCGCAGTACGAAAATGAATTCAAAATACACTTCTGTGCGGCACTGGAAACACTAGAACCATTAAACATTTTTAGAAATGAATTTTCGATGTTTGAAAAAGTATTGCAAGCTATTGCAGAGCACGAAATGACTCGTAACTTTCAATACGGGAAGATAGATCGAAAGAGCTTTCTAATTAACAAATATGATACAGTTAAAATAAATTAAAGAATATCGGTGGCAAGGAAGAAAAAGTTATTACATGGACGAAACATGGGTCAACGAGGGCTACACAGTTAAAAAATAGTGGCAAGATGGTAATATTACAAATGCTCTACAAGCAGCAATGGAAGGTTGGTCTACTGGTTTAAGAATGCCATCTGAAAAGGATCATTCGTTCGATAGTGACATACATAGGAAGTGACAGCGGACTTCTGGAAAATGGAAAACTAATATTTCAGTCCAAAAAGACGGGAGATTATCACGAAGAGATGAATGCAAAAGTTTTTGAAAAATGAACGCATCATTGAAAATTTAGAACCCCAGTCTGTCGTCGTTATGGTCAATGATCCATACCACAGTCTAAAACAAGGTGTGAAGAAAAAGCAGAACTCCAAGATGGTTACGAAAAAAGGGTGCCGTTTGATGAAAACTAAGTAAAACACAACTTAGGAAAATTGTGCAGAGAAATGCCAGGCAATATAAAAAATCCAATAGCATTGATATAGGCGCAAGTAAAAGAAGACATAGCCAAACAGAATGGGACATTTAAATTGGCTTAAAAGTAATGCTTAAAAGAACAATTGCAAAATAAGTGCGGAAGATTAGCAAAAATGTATAATTCACAACAAAAAGAAGAACAACAAATTCGGGATTTAGATTTTGAAATTGATCCAATTATAATTCATATTGGAAATAGTGACAGTGGTGATAACAGTGAATACTAATGAAAGTTGTACCCCAAGGCATGTTATTTACATGTTGAAGTAATTTTGTTAATATTTTCATTAACACATGTTTAATTTTTTATATTTTATTATCTGTATTTTTTCTATTTTGTAGATATTTCTTTCAATTTTTCTTATTTAAATGTTGATTTTTGGTTTTTATGTGGGAAGTACGACTACTGGCAAACCACCCATTAAAAAATGGTAATGTGCCATAAGCAATGCTATAGAAGTGGTGTGGGAATTTGACTATATTTAACAACAAAGCTTTGTAAAAGCATAAACATGCTATGTTTATTTATACTACAACAAATAATCTAAACGTATATATTAATGCTAATTAAACTTTATTAAAAAAAAAATATTTCGATTCACGGCTATTTTTATCTATATTCACCAATCATTTGTAATCTTTTCAAAAAAGTAACACGTACGCCTATGTTTTAGAGTACGTACGTTACATTTGACAGTCATTCAACTGTCTATAATTTTTAAATGGGGTGTAGTACATTTTCGATTATCAAATCGTAATCTGCAAATACAAATACTAAACATTCCCTAAGAGAACACTTCGTATAGGAACCTAAATCTATTCTGAAAATAAAACCCTCAGTTGTGAGTGATCTTCGCTACTTCAATCTATCTTGTTATATTTGGGGTACATCTCCATTCCTGACTTATTTTAGAGACAACACCGCCCAACAATAAATCACACCCTTGTACAAACAACCGTTTAGCACGCAACCGGCGGAAAGTGTCAAAAAGTGTTGACCCATCTGTTGGGTGACAGGACGTATGCACAATTTGCCAATTGGCCGTGACTGAGAGGATTACAAACTAAGCCTATAACTAATCTATTTGTAATCACTATTTGTTGTTGGTATGTGTGTGGCATTTTGGTATTATTTTCCAGAGCGATACTTATACAGGGTACTAAAACATTATGAGTTTTCGAAAAAATGTTATAGAACCTGTGAAATATTTTTTTTGTGTAGAAGCACCTCAAACATGTACGTGTTTTGTGTGATACTACACTCCATCTTAAAATTATAGGCAGTTGAATGACCAAAGGATATAACGTATGTATCCTAAAGCATAGGCGTACGTGTTACTTATCTAAAAAGGTTACAAATTATCAGTAAATATATAGGTAAAAATGGAGATATTTTATTTTAATAAAGTTTAATTAGCATTATTATACATTGCTGTAATGTAAATACACATAGCACGTATATGCTTTTATAAGGATTTATTGTTAGGTATAAGCAGATTTCCACACCACTCAATAACGGCTATTCTTGAAATCTGGGAGTGGCTTTTCTCATGAGAAAGGGGCGGAGTTCTCCGCAATTGAAAACTATGCTATTTTTGACAACCACGGAGTACTCACTTCCCATAATAGTAGGAGAACTTGTTTCTCATGGCATGTTATAGGAGAAGTTTAAGTTCTCTTGAGAAAATTGTGTTTCTAACCCAACTTTTAGATAATGTGATATTGTGAACAAGAACCTTAAGTATTAAGTAAGAAGTCATAATAAGTTGAAGTAAGTTGTAAAATTTTAATTTGTAATATTACGACAGATATATTCTTTGAACACTATGGATCTTGATGAAATGTTGGAGCATTTGTTGTATTGGGTGATCTGCTGAAGAGCAAGCTGAGGGAGAACATCAGGTACTTCAAATGACAGATCCATTTACGAAATCTGACGTAAAATCCATAGACAGATATTAATAACATAACAACCACAGAAAATAGTCACCTGATAATTCTTAATTTTAATATAATCTGAACGCAGCACCGGCAACACTACAAAATTTGTGGGGACAAGTTCCTACCACGTTCCTATTCACATACATTCAAGAATAGCTGTTTTATAACTGTGTTGAAATGAAGTAAACTTTGGGGGAAGTGATCTTATATTTTCTCATGAGAAGAGCTCAGTTCTCTCGATCTCAAGAATAACAGGAGTACATACAGCGCGTTACCATTTTTTTAGTGGGTGAAAAATATTAATAACATCACTTATTCAAATAAAAATAAAACATAACAATTAAATAAATAATTAAACTAATAAGTAAATAAAAACTTGTCAACATGTAAAAAGCATACCTCAGGGTATAACCTTCGTTAACAGTAACTGTCATCACCACTACCACTCAGCATTTCCATTACGAATTATAACTGGATCGAGATGATCAATTTGAAGATCTAAATCCCGCATATTTTGTTCTTCTTTTTGGACGTGATTTATACATTTGTACCAATCTTCCGCATTTACTTCTGCTATTGCTCTTTTAAGCATTACTTCTACATCGGCCAATTTAAATGTTTAATTCTCTTTGGTTATATATCCTTTTACTTGAGCCCATATCAATTCTATTGGATTTAGTTAACAGTGATAAGGGGGTGGTTTTAATACTGTTATTTCGCGAATTAAGGTTGGCGTATTTCTCACCGTAAAATGATCAATGTTGTGGTGTTTTTTAGATACTGGAATCTCGAAAAATAAAACACGTAGAGCAAAAGTAATATCAAAAATAAAATTACTGAAGTTTTGTTTATCCACTTTTACTATTTAAACTCTCCTCAAATAATATAATAACTTTTAAAATGCAATTGTATGACACATATTATTTCGCTATTCTAACCCTACATTATAACAATTATTTTCACATATTGAACAATTTTATATGCAGAACTATGTAAGTATATGTTATAACAATGTTTACATCTATAGTTGAGTTTAAAAAATACGTATTTTGAAAGATTTGCATTGCAAACCATTTTGCAGGCATTGGAACCATTTTTCAAAGACTTCTGGATTCATCTCTACGTGGAAATCTTCGGTTTTTTGACTGAAATAACAGTTCCCCATTCTCCAGATATCCGATATCATTTCCTATGTGTTGTAAGCCCTCCTTAGCTGTTATTTCAGAGAATTACAAAACCCAACAGCTCTAAATCGGAGATCAGGGTTGAGCTCGTTTTCCTTGTTACTATTCTTTGCTTATATGATTGTTTGACCAATATTAAATAAACAGATATTATGTATATGGGCGCCAGACGATTTGTTTAAATCGGCAAAAACAAAAAAAATAAATAAAAAAAAATATAGTGAAGGCAATAATTGACACTTATTCACAAAAAAAAAGAACCTCACTGTTTAAGTCACTTAAATCTATTTATACAGGGTGCCGGAAAGTAATGGGACCCAGCTTAAACATAGCTTCCTGTGATCAAATAGACCCGATTTAGACAAACTTAGATTATTTCAAAAGTACCTCATTTAGAAGTAACAGGGCTTCAAAAAAAATTGTTTTCTTGTGGGAATAATTAAGAAACGAAACGTCCATTCAAGATGAAATTTGGTACAGTTATATTTTAGATAAGTACAAGTACATTGTCAAGTAAGTAGAGCTGTATATCGTGCGCTCTTGGCAGTTATTTCTATCGTATCTTTTTTGTTGGTCCTATTCTGCTATGCTTTATTTATGGGCATTACAAATTGCCGTTTTTCTCCAAAACGAGATATTTAAATAAAAAATTACAAAAAAGGTAAAATGTTCAGAAGAAAATTCTACGTTTGATTTTTTAAGAAAAAGCTGCATAGGCGTACTTATAAATAATTGGAGGGGATAAAGGGTACTGCATCCCTCAGTTACCTCCATTCGCCCTTCAACTTTTTTCACCAAAATTACATGATAAGTATGCCGAAATAAGATAAAAGTATGTGCAAAATGTCAAGTGTGTATCTTAGAAAACAATGGGATTATTAACAAAAATAGTTTTTTAAAATGTAACTTTAACACTCTGTATATTGAAACAGAGACGTTCAAATAAAAAATGGCATAAGGCAAGTCGCATTAATTTTGTCCAAAGAATATGTGGTTAATGGTATGGCCTTCTATTTTGGGACACCCTGTATTGTTTCAAAAATTTTCACAATACTCACACCTTCATACAGTATGATAAAAATAGTTTTTAGAGTAAATCTAAGACAATGAAAATCAACATTGTGTGGTCTAAATACGACACGAATAAACACTAAACGGTTACTATATAGGGTGTTATATAAATATAAATCTATTTATAGCCATTACGGTACTTCATACTTTAACATCCAAGGTAGAAATAAGTGACGTTCATTTACAACATGACTCACAGCACATAAACAATCTATGCTATAATTTATAGTTCTGTTATTTATCGCTACCCATTGTTGGTTGTCACATAAGACGTCAACAGTTTTTGTGTGTTGCTGGATCACAGAATATTTAAAGCGACATAACATTCTGAACGTCCCACACATTTTCAAAATTGCTTCAGCAAGTTTATTGATAAACTTATTCATAGAAAGTTGATGTTGAATTTTCGTGATATGTACATGAGATGTTTTCAATTTTGCCTTACCCAAGAAAAAAAATATTTTTAAATTTAACAGTTTTGTATGTAAACTGAAAGTGTAAAATATAATAGAACCGTGTAACAACATACAGAAAAATATATTTTAATAGAAATAACATTTTTGTTACTTGTGCTAACTCAGTGATATGAATTGATTAATTGAGTGCAAAAAATGTATCATAGACACAAATTTAATGAAGCAATAGCTTTCAAAATAAATATTACTTAACCCCCAATGGCATTTAAATATTTTGGGGTGATGCTTTAGGGATAAAAGTGGCGGAGTCAAAAATACCAGCAAAGAATGTCCCCCTTTAATCTAAAATGGACGGGTCTGAGTATTTTTTTACAATCTTGACGCAGTTCCTGAAAATGGCTCTGTTTCGTTTTCATCTGGCCACCCTGTATATTAAAAAACTCACAATCAATGAAAACGAATTACCGAAGGTAATAAAGCTCGTGCGAGAATCGTATACCGGCGTTAATGTATTGGAATGTCAGGATGTACTTCACTGAAGCAAGCCCACGTGCGAGAGAGATAGAGAGATACATATGCATTTGCAAAACAAGGATAACAATCTATCTTCGCATATCAGCTGTACGTTTGTTTCATGCATTGCCACTTTTTCCTTAACAGTAAAAATATCTCCATTAATTAATTCTAATGCCATTTAACCGGGTCATTTAACTGTCTATAGTTTTTAGATGGAATATAAATGGGAATTTAATTGGAAGATTTATAATGATGATTATCCAGTTTTTTGTCGTGTGTATTTCCCAGTCCAAAATTGTGCTAAATTTATTTGACAGCCTGAATATTTCCATCCCAGATCGCCAATTTTAGTCACTACCGCCCACCCACTGTAGCAAGTTGCCATCTGCGGTTATTAATATGTCGAAATGCGGCATTATTTCTGCAATCGAATGAGGTTGACTATTTGATAAGTCTCACGTAATTTAGAAAACTGGCGCATTTGTTACCCACTCGTTGGCGGTGCTTTTGATGACATCAACAACGAATTTGCGTTTCCTAAGTTCAAGTTTCAGCGTTACGGTGCAGTGTCGCAAAGAAATTTGCTTTTAGTGTTTTCATTCATACTAATTTCTGAAGCTGTTTGTTCCACATTTAGCGGTTATATAATTTGTCCTAAATTTGATATATGAGCGTTATGGTCTGCTTAGAAATGAAAGAGAGTAATAAAAGCTTATTATGTATGTAAATCGTAAATAAATGTAGTACTGGTGCTTATATTCAATATTATTATATTATGTATTATCGGTATCGATGAGGTGTACTTTTAAAAGAACCGTGACCGAACCGTACTAAATTGTAGCAGATAGCTAAAATTTAATCCCCGACAATCCATCTTTGTCTATGCCGATTCAATTTTGGGCCCTGGTTTTATAAGTAAACAATATAAAAACAGCATTTCAAAACTAGAGGCTACCTTAAGCATTATAACCGGGTTAAGAGGGTTTTTAGTAATTTAAATAAAATTATTCAATATTATTATAAAAATATTTATTTAAATTTAATGACTTTTATTCCACACAAAAATATATGTATTTTGAAAATTCAAATTATGGTGAGTAAATTTAGTGTTGTATAAATGTACAATAAAGAAAATAAAAAAGTAAGTATATTAAAATGCATCCTCTGAATATTCTGATGAATTATCTTCGTCTCCTGGATTGATAACGATAGGTTCCACAGTAACGTCAATTAAATTATCGAGTTCCCACATTTTCTCCTCTTCTTTTTGTACATGATGTATACATCTTTGCGAGTTATCTGCAGTTACTCGTTCCAAGGATTTTTTTAACAAAATTTTCACGTCACTTAATTTAAACGTCGTATTATTTCGCGCTACATCTCCTTTTACCTCCGCTCAGACTAATTCGATTGGGCTAAGTTCACAGTGATAAGGTGGTAACCGTAGTACCGTTATTTGGCGATTTGTTGCCATTTCATTGATAACATATTTTTTCTGATCTTTATTAAGATTGACAAGTGTCAACAGTTCCTTTTTCATTATATTTGTTTCAAAAGAAATGTTTTTTCCGGATAACCATTGAATTATATCGGCTTTCCTCCAAGCAGTGGTAGGCGTCCGCTCGGTCTGCCGTGAATGGTAACTGGCATTATCAATGACAATTACAAACCCCGGAGAAATAAGATCCAACATCTGTTTAAAATACTCTTCGACAACATCTGCGTTCATGTCTTCGTGATAGTCACCTGTATTTTTAGATTCAAATAAAAGTAAATCGCCATCTACAAAACCACTGGCACTACCTATAGGTGTCACTATTAATCTTCGCCCTTTACCTGAAGGTGCCTTGAACCCTGTTGAAAGTCCATTCAAAAATGCTTGTCGAAAAGTTTTTACATTTTTATCTTGCCATACTTTTGTTACAATATATCCCTCGTTGACCCAAGTTTCGTCTAGATAATAAATATTCCTCCCTTCGTCACGGAATTTTCTAATTGATCTTAAGTAGTATCTTCGCCAACAAATAATGTCATCTTTATCAATAAGAACTGACTTCCTGTTCTGCTTTTCCCAGCAATAATTCAACTCTCGTAAGACGGCCCATAATTTGCTTCTACTAAATTTTGACAAATCGTTGTCCTCTGAAAGTTCACTTAAAATTTTGTTTAGCGTTAGTATTTCTTTTTTAAAATAAAATGAGTGTACTTTTCTGCGAATTACATTTTTGAAGAAATCATCTATAATGACTTTTGACCTCCCTGTAGATGATTTTGGGGGATTTACCGTATCTTGTTCATTTTTTGTTTCCTTTAAAAGCCTGTAGATAGTCGATTTTCCAATTCTTGTCATTTTGGAACACTTTTCCACGATGTCGTCAACATTGTTGGTAGGATTTTGGTGTTTCAATGCATTAAATACATTTAATATAATAATCTTCTCATTCTGCGACAGCGCACATCTTTTCACGCGTTTAGCAGGTACGTAATCTGATAAGATCGACATTTTACCCAAACAATATTATATCCACTGGCACAATAGTCACTAAACACAAGTCGAATTTTACTCTACTGCACTAGCACGTCTTCGTATATTCCGCTCTAAGACTGGATTGATCTGTCACAATACACTGGCTCCTGTCCTATGATGTATCCAGTAAAATATACTAATGTACACCCATTACATGTTAGCATTAGTGTTACCCGATAATTACCTGAAACGAAATATTACCACGCCCATGGCCGGTTCTTATCTCGGGGTTTTATTACTCTCTTTTATTTCCAACCAGACTATAATGGCATGGTTGGTGTTAAGGTCCGTGAATCATTCGTACATTCCAGGGTCGTACTCGGTTTCCATAAAATATTTAAATACACCGGGTGACAACGAAAAGTGGGAACACGCTGTAACTTTTTTCTGGCTGCTGATAGAAATTTCAAATTGGGTGGGTTTATACTAGATAGTGCCATGAATTGTTTAAGGTCATTTCGGATTTCATGACATTTCCGGTTTGACCGGAAACGACCGTAAATTTATATTTTTTTTTGAAATGGGACACCCTGTATTTTTTGACATTTTTGGAATCAGTCTTGTATATTTTTACATTTTCTATTGCAGAATTATATATACTATACTTATTTATCTTACTTAATGTGTGAAAATTTTGATAAAATTAACTTTCTAAATTTAGAAAAATAAAAGCAGACAAAAATTTATTCTTAAAATTTCTTCCCCAAAATGAGGTGCTTGCAATTGAAAAATAATTTTTCAAAATTGGTTTTATAAACGAATAAGATAATACCAAATCTGGTGAAGCCGATCTTGTACATCTCTGTGAATATGCACTAAAATAACCAGTTACATTAATTTGATTATTTTCGTTACCTACAACTATTTCCGCAACTTTTATGTCTGCTTTTAGTTTTCCAAATTTAGAAAAATTTTATAATAATCGTCTGCATACGTTGGGTTTCTCCTTGAATAAAAAATAAATTTAAAACATCGTTTAGGTAATTATTTTCCTTGCTCGTCATTACAACTGCAGGTATCCTATGACTTGGAGTTTTGAAAAACCCCAGACATGTAAATGTTCAAATTCCTGTCATTTTCATAGCTGTCTCAAGAAAAAAGTGACGCATTCACATCATTTTAATAAAAAAAAATACACAAAAGTAAGATAGATATGTGTAATATGGATTGACAGAAAATAGAATTCTGCATCAGAAAATGTAAAAATATAAAGGGTGTTCCATTAAAAATATATGATTTTAACTGTTTGAAATTAACAAAATTCGGCACTTGATATTTCGAGACCTTGCACGAAACTATGCCAGTTGTAAGATATTGTTGAAAAGCCTAAATATCCATTATTCCTTGTATTAAAATTATTTCTTAAACTGTCACAGTATTTCATATAGCTAATTTCAAACGAAGCGAAGAAAAATGATTATTTTTTAAAATATTGTAAATATTTAATAATGTAAATAAAAGTCTTATTAAAATCTCATTGAAATAACATACAGGATAAAACAATTAAAAAAAAATCATAGCATTTAAATTAACGAAGTTGGTGACACCTTTCTGTACAACCAGAGAAAATATTTTCATCAAATTTTTAAAAAAATAACTACTACTACAATCATGAAAACTTGACATGTTAAATAATAAATATATATATATTTTTTTTTATTATAGATGCTTTAATTGGTTGTTTCACTTTCAGATGTCAAACACACAGAATTTGGTACGAAACCTAGGAAGGAGAGAACAGCCTTCACGAAAAATCAGATAAGGGAGCTAGAAAAAGAATTTTCACATTCTAATTACCTGACTCGACTTAGAAGATATGAAATAGCAGTGGCATTGGACTTAACAGAACGTCAGGTAAATATTACAAAAAAAATGTAAGAGTATATGAGACTCAAAACTTAAAGTTGCTAAAGAAATAAATAGGTATAGCTATACAGAGTGTTCCAAAATAGAAGGCCATACCATTAACCACATATTCTTTGGACAAAAATAATGCGATTTTCCTTATGCCATTTTTTATTTGGGCGCCCTTGTTTTAATATACAAGGTGTTAAAGTTACATTTTAAAAAACTATTTTGTTAATAATCCCATTGTTTTGTAAGATACACACTTGAAATTTTGCACGTACTTTTATATTATTCCGGCATACTTTTCATGTAATTTTGGTGAAAAGAATCGAAGGGTGAATGGAGGTAACTGAGGGATGCAGGACCCTTTATCCCCTCCAATTATTTCTAAGTACGCCTATGCAGCTTTTTCGTGAAATATCAAACGTAGAATTTTCGTCTGATCATTTTACCTTTTTTTGTAATTTTTTGTTTAAATGTAGTGCCCATAAATCTATCATTCACTACTATTTTCAAGTGAAACTAAAATTTTGTGGATATACCTGTTATTACAATACATTGGCAACTTAGCAAATCGTAATACTTACTGAATGAATATTTGCTAATTAAAATAAAAAGAGAATATCTCTCAAAAGATAAGGTTTTCGCTACTTAAAAGGGCACGTACATGTGTTAATGAGGAGGGTGGGCAAGTAGAACGTTTGTTAAATTAGTAGTAATTAATTAATTATTTTATTTAATGTTATTTAGATAAAAAGTTATTATGCTGATCGTTCATGATTACTATTACTAAACAAGACTATTATTTTTTGGTTGATAAGAGAACTGTATTACAGATTTTAATGCCATATTATTTTTTCAATTCATAAGTATTCCTCATTTTATAAAATTTAAAATAAATTATCCATTCTGTTTTAATTAGCAATTATTCATTCAATAGGTATTACGATTTGCTAAGTTGCCAAGGTATTGTAATAATAGGTAGTTATATCCACAAAATTTCAGTTTCACTTGAAAATGATAGTGAATGATAGATTTATGGGCACTACAAATTGCCGTTTTTCTTCAAAACGGAGCATTTAAATAAAAAATTACAAAAGAGATAAAATGATCAGAAGAAAATTCTACGTTTGATATTTCAAGAAAAAGCTGTATAGGCGTGCTTTGAAATAATTGGAGGGGATAAAGGGGTACTGCATCCCTCTGTTACCTCCATTCACCCTTCGATTTTTTTCACCAAAATTACATGAAAAGTATGTCGGAATAAGATAAAAGTACATGCAAAATTTCAAGTGTGTATCTTACAAAACAAAGGGATTATTAACAAAAATAGTTTTTTAAAATGTAACTTTAACACCCTGTATATTGAAACAGGGGCGCCTAAATAAAAAATGGCATAAGGAAAGTCGCATTATTTTTGTCCAAAGAATATGTGGTTAATGATATGGCCTTCTATTTTGGGACACCCTGTATAGGGTGCTTCCAAGTGATATGGAAATATTGCTAGAGCGGCTAAAACATTGAAAAACAAGTGAGGTTTGCTTAATAAACATCCGAGGGTAACTCATTTTAGGGATACAGGATGTGTAACATAATTTTAAAGAATCAGCATTATTATAGCATTATTTCATAAAAAGTTGACGTTTTTGGTGGTGCTAAACACGCTGGTGTTCAGTTTTTCTGTACGAAGTAGAGGGCGTTAGTTACTATACTCGCGTCAAGAATTCAGACGTCTTACGTCACGACTGACGTTACACATTTGTTTTTATTGTCAATGTAATTTTCGATATTTGGTCGCGTTAAAAACAATCGTTTTTTGAAATTTAGTGCAATATATAATGCAAACTTTAAGTATAGTATATAGTTTTATTACTATCAGTTGCAGTTTCTTAAATATATTGATGAAAATACAATGAATTATTCATTTGTTCATATGACGTAAGTCGTCTGAATTCTTGTCGCGAGTATAGCACTTTCGCTGAAATTTTATTTTTAAACTTTGTTTTAATTAAGTTTTCACATTCAAAATACGTGATAAATCTTCATTTTACATAAACATGATTGTCGTGATAAAGTTGTTAATAATGCACTGTTTTTGAGCAAAAAACTGTGGTAAAAGCAGACAGGCAATCTCTATAATAGCATTTATTTGTCAAGTATATACAGTATGCACCAAAAGTATGGAATAAATTCAATAAAAACAATTATTTTTTGGGAAAAATCCTCGAACAGGTCGATTTTTAATTTAAAAAATACATATTTTAGCGTAAAATGCGATTTTCAAATGTCATTTGTTTTCGAGTAATGACGTCATCGATTTTATTTTTAAATGGCAACACCATATTTTTTTCCTTGATTCTGAAAGAGCGTTTAATTCTCTATCAGACAGTACTAAAATTTTGCCCCCTTACATAGGAAAGTTTTCGACTAAATGACGATTGAATGTTAGAAAACGTAAATCAATTAAAATAAAGCAAAAACGTTATCAAGTTTAGTCTTTCGAATTCCATAGTTCTTTTATGGATCACGTAGGTGAAAATCTTTGCAAAGTGTCATTGTCACACCGACTTTCTAATAAGTATTGTAAGCGACAGAAATTATTATTCAATTTAAAGTATTATGGCACATTTAACTGTTACTCAAAGAATTGAAATTTTAATTCTTATCGGATGCGGGAATATGACTAGAACTCAGCAGGAAGTTTGCGATTTATTTAATGAAAAATATCCAGATCGCCCTATCAGCCAATCAACAGTCAGTAAGGTAGAGTCTAAATTTAGAGACAACATTACCAATGTTGTAAATATTCCAAAACCTGGGCGTCCAAGCATTAATGAAAATCAGAAACAGAACATTTTCATAAGCATGGTGGATAATCCTCATAATTCTTCACGATTGGTTGCATTAAACAATGACACTAGTCAGAGCACAGTGCTACGTATCTTGAGGAAGAAAAATATCATCCCTACAAAATTCAACTTGTGCAGGAACTCAGTGAAGATGATCCCGATCGCCGCTTACACTTTTACGAAATTCTAATGGATTTATGTCATGGAAATAGAAATTTACACCGGCAAATACTTTTTTCAGATGAGACCACATTTTGTCTGAATGGTACAGTAAACCGTTAAACTTGCAAATATTCGAGTCGGGAAAATCCTCATTGGATGGTAGAGGCACATACCCAACACCCTCAGAAATTAAATGTGTGGGCTGGAATAGTTGACGACATAATAGTAGGGCCTTTCTTCTTTGAAGGAACCCTTACAGGACAAAGATATTTAGAATTTCTAGAAAATGATCTTGTTCCAGCCCTTGCAGTAATTTTTCCTAACGATAATGACCCTGACATTCCTGACGATACCATATGGTTTCAGCAAGACGGTGCACCTCCGCACTATGCGCGCCCTGTACGAGATTTTTTGGACAACTGTTTTCCTGGGAGGTGGATCAGCAGACGCGGACCGATAGAATGGCCTGCAAGATCGCCAGATCTTACACCTCTTGACTATTTTTTATGGGGATACTTGAAGTCAAAAGTGTACATTAATAAACCACGTAATTTAGAAGAACTTCAAAATCGCATTCGGGACGAAGTACGCAGAGTTACCCCAGAAATCATTCATAATGTGCAAGAAGAATTTCTTCACAGACTTGCGCATTGTCAAGAAGTGGGTGGATGGCAATTCGAACATTTAAATTAAGTATAAAATTAATCAGTTGTATTTTATTTTACATACCTCAGAATTGTTCCTTTTTTATGGATAAAATTTACGTTTTCTAACATTCAATCGCCATTTACTCGAAAACTTTCCTATGTAAGAGGGCAAAATTTTAGTACTGTCTGATAGAGAATTAAACGATCTTTCAGAATCAAGGAAAAAAATATGGTGTTGCTATTTAAAAAAAAATCGATGATGTCATTACTCGAAAACAAATGACATTTGAAAATCGCATTTTACGCTAAAATATGTATTTTTTAAATTAAAAATCGACCTGTTCGAGGATTTTTCCCAAAAAATAATTGTTTCGTTTTTATTGAATTTATTACATACTACTTAGGAGTATGAAAAATAGATTACGACCGATTCTCAGACTTACCGAATATACATATAAAATTTCATAAAAATCGGTCAAGCCGTTTCCGAGGAGTATGACGTCTAAAACTGTGACACGAGAATTTTATATATTAGAAATATACTTACCCCATAATTAGAACTTTCGTAGACCTTATCTGTACTTATATTAGATCAGAAAGAAGGAAACTACCCCAATTTGAAGCAATAAAAAATCACACTTTTCTAGACGATCATTATTTATGCTAAGCTATATTACGCAGAAGAAATGCAATATGAACATTTTGGTATACTAATTGTCACAAACAAATAGTAACTACTACACAATATCAGTTACTGTTCAGTTAATTGTAGATACTTACTTATCTGTAAGATTTTGTGTCTACATTTATCTTATGATAAATAATTTAAAACTACATTGTTAACTGCAATTTAACGACTCCGGAAGTTCACTTACTCATTCTTTTTGCACATGGTGTTTTAGAGAACCTGTGTACTGGTAGTAATCCTTGATGAAACAGTCTTCACAGAGCAATTGCACGATGTTTCAGGTTAAGGCAAAAAATATTGGTTTTACAAGTAGCCAGATATAATTGTGCTCCCAGTATTATAACGCAACATAATTTGAAATTTGACATAAAACTATGTATTCTCGACAGCACCGAAATAATAACCAAAACATAACGGTAACAAATACCAAAACAACAGTTCTTGAGCCAAAACATGAAAATAATTCCGGTAACATAAAAATAATAGCACGGGACACAGGGATAATTCTAAAATACAAAAAAAGCCAAAATTTAATAGCAAGCAATATTTGACATGTGATTGATTGATTGATTTTTGTGGGCGTACCTGTGTCAAATTTAGATGAAATATGATGTTCTATAAAAAAATTTACAACCGAAATTTGGTGGTCTAAAATTATCTTACACCTCTATCTCAAAAATTAATGACTCTGGCATAATACGTTTTCTCAGCTATAGCAATACTGCGATGTCTTTTTGCAACACCCTGTATGCGACATATCAAGCTGAAAATCATGACTTTCAAGTTACTGAATGTATTTTGATAAATTTTCAGGTGAAGGTTTGGTTTCAAAATAGGAGGATGAAATGGAAACGGACCAAAGGAGGCGAAAGAAGTTCAAAAAGGTTGTCGAAAAGGAAGAATTAAATTTTAGATTTTTTTAATTAGGTTACCTATTATAATCGCAAACCGAATATGTAATTGTATCATTATCTGTAAGAAACAAAATAATATATTTGCATTTACTTTTATAAAATAAAAGAATTATGTGTTAATTGCTTTCATTTTGCCAGGCTGTGGTGCCAAATTGAATAAATTAAGAAAAGCACCTCCAGTCATTTTAATAAATTGGGGTCAAGTTTCGTTTAAGGGAAATCAGCTATGAAAAAAAAAAAACAAATAACAAATAGCATTCAGAGGCCTCTCTGAACAGAAACATTAAAATTTTCCCGCGGAAATGCGTTATTTCCATTATAAAGGAAATTTTGTGGACTTTAGAAAAAGGGAAATCAGTTACATAAAAAATATTTTTTGCTGTGAATTATAGACATTTTTCTTAACAGAGAAACGCCAAAATTTTCCCGCGGAAATGCGTCATTTTCATTACCTATATGGAAAAAATGTAGAAAAGCGGAAAAATGTGACCAATTTTTATTTTTGAATTCTACACGTATTTTTGAATACAAAAATCGAAGTGATTGCCGATAAGAAGAATTAAGAATGGTAATTTGTCCCGAAAATAAAAGGGATGAAGGCACGTTAATTCTCCTTTTGGAATAACATGTAGAGAAAGGGTCTATTATCCATTCGGATATGTGGAAAGCGTATGAGAGATTCCTTGAATATGGCATTAGACTGTTAACATGTTAACTGTTAATTCGTTGCTGAATACGGTACTCATACCCAACGGATCGAGTCGTCGTAGTCGACTGCAAAAAATTTTTTAAAAGGTCAACATAAACCACCGGACGAATTTGCAGGCCGACTCTGTGAGTACTTGTGGAGACGCCATTGTAAGAAAAACAGTCTAGATCCAATGGATGAACTAATTAATTGTATAAAATTAGAATATGGAAATTTTTCAAATAAATAGTTTCAACATAAAAATCATTATCCGCCACAATATTGCCACAAAAAATACCTTAACTTTTAAATACATACAGAATTCTTACAAAGTCACATCATTTAACATTTATATTTATATAACAAACATTTATGTGTATATAATTAATACACGCGAGGAAAGCGAGTGCGCCCGGTCGACGTTTCGAAACGTCGACCGGGCACTCTCAATTTTAAAAAAATTCTACAGATCCACTTATTATTTTATAACTTGAATAACATTCGCTTATTCACAAAACTCAAAAAATATTAATACTAATACTAATTAACCGTCGATTATTCACAAAACCCTAAAAAACATGAATATGTAAATGATTTTCCTCAATATTTTCCTTAAAAAATTTTCCGCAAATAAAATTATATATTAAAGCGCAGATTGGTAGCCAAACTAAATTATCTATTTATCATTTCTATAACAAATTTCCCTTATTCTAAAGTCGAAGGTAAATGGAAATTTTCCGTAAATTTTTACATTTTTACATCAAATCAAAGCCGCAATTTTATTAATTTTGTATTTCTAGAGCAGCATGTAATGTACACATTTAAAAAAACATTTTTTGAGGCAATTTTTAGTTAAAATATAATATAAGAAAAATTCGAGTTTTTCGGAAACGAAACGTTTCCACGGAAAAAAAATTGGTTATATACAAGTAATCTTGTGTAGAACCTTCCCTTGAACGAAAGTTGGGCCATAAATTGTTATCCGGGGTTTAAATTATGTACCTATCTACTGCATTTTAAATATTAACGAAAACTTATTGCATATTTGGATATATTTTCCTCAAAGATATTTTAAAAATACATTATTACGAATTGACCTTTACAAAGTTTACTGATCTTTAGATTTCTTCTTGTGAGGTCTCTTTTTATCCTTTTTAACCGGATGTACATCCAAAAGAGAATATCCTCTCTTCCGAATAAGTTCCCTAGCTACTTTTCTCACTCCATCTGCATCTAATTTAAAAAACTTCTCTCTCATCTTCTGTCTTTTTGATTTCTTTGCTTTAATTTTCCTTTTTCTAAGGAACGTACCAATGGACGTCGATCTACTGATTTTCTTTACAGATTCTGTCACTTTTAAATTTCTTTCAGACGGATCCTTAGAGGCAAGCATAGTTTTAACAGTATCTAAAGATTTGGTCAGTAACACCTTATTCGATTGTGAGTTTTCCACTGGTCTTGATTTGGACGATAATTTTGACTTGCCCGAAGACTTTGATTTTAAAGACAACTGCGACTTGCCTGACAAATATTCCCTTACCACAGATTTGGAACTTTTACCGGTGGGTTTCATCTGTTTCTCATTTTCCAATTCTGGGTTGCAGCTTGGATCTGATTGGATTTCTGGATTCATTGTGGGATTAAAATCCTCCATTTTTATAGCGAATATCTCTTAATTTAATAGAAAATTGGTAACTAAAGGATTTTTTAAACAGCTTTTGCATATCCTCTTTTTAAGGAGGATAACGAAGTAAATTATGTTTTAAAAATTTCTTCCGGGGACTGGCACATGGTAAAAATTATTTTTTAATAAAAAAAAGTTTGGAATAAATTTACTTCGAAGCAAAAATTGACATTTATTTTACCAGACCATTTGTCAGTGTCAATATAATCATATTTTTAAAAAGCTACTGTCACAAAGCAAACTAACTACAAATGTATGCCTCAGGTCATTGAGTTTATTATACAGCATGTAACAATAAAGCAGGCCATTTCGTTAACTGCATATCTTTGGCGTATGACTATTTAACTCTACTTACCTAAATCTCTCATTTTCGTCCTATAAGTATTTTGCCAACCATTTCTAAGGTATTCGAAAAAATAATACATGCCCAGCTTACTTTATATTTGGAGAAATTTAACATTTTGCCATCTACTCAGTCTGGATTTAGAACTAACCACAGTATTACTACTGCTCTGTTGCACGTAACTGATGTACTCTACAAAATTTATGATTCTGGTGATAATGCTTGTCTATTGCTGTTGGATTATAGTAAGGCATTTGACACCATTGATCACTCTACTTTTTGCCTGAAACTAAAATATTTTTGCCTCTGTCCTAATACTGTTAATTTTTTTTTGAGTTATTTATCAAACAGAAGTCAAAAAGTTGTTATTGATAATAATTTTTCTTACTTAAGTAATATTTATAGAGGCGTTCCACAAGGAAGTGTTTTGGGCCCGTTACTATTTACAATTTATACTGCTGATTTATCTAACTGTTTAAGCTATTCTACCTTGCATCAATATGCTGACGACTGTCAATTAATTTTTCGTTTTCATAATAATTCTATCAATTTAGCTGTTCACAATATTAATGTGGACTTGGCCAGTATTGCTTCTGTATCTCTTAAGCATGGTTTAATTTTGAATGAAGCAAAAACTGAGCTCCTCTTATTTGGCAAGAATAATAGTAAAATTATAAGTAATCTGGACTTTATAATAAGAGTTAATAATAAAGTTATCGTTCCTACAAGCTGTTGTAAAAACTTAGGACTTTATTTTGATAATAATCTTAGGTTTTCTGATCATGTAAGAAGCATTATTAAAAAATCTTTTGCTAAGTTAAAGATTTTATTTATTTATAAGGAAATTCTTAGTCAACAAGTAAAATTAAAATTATGTGACTCCTTAATTCTTAGTTACTTATCTTACTGCGACACAGTTTATTGGCCTGCGATTCTAAACAAAGATAAAGAGAGCTTACAAAAAATTCAAAATGCTTGCCTGAGATTTAGTTATGGGGTAAAAAAGTATGATCATATTACACCATCGTTTGTACATTCTAAATGGTTTAATCTTGATGAACGCTTTCAGTTACATTTGGCTTGCCTTATTTATAAAGTGAATAAATTTAAGTAGTTGGGTGAATGAGCAGCATGTGTTGAACTCCGCCATCCCTGTTTAACCTATTTTTTGTTTACTGTTTTTTTAGCTGAAATAAAGACATTTTATTATTATTATTATTATTAAATACAAAAATTTCACTCTTAAAAGATACAGGATGTTGAGGTTCAATATTTAAAATTGTTGTTTTTTTTTTGGTAGTAACTTTATAAAATTTAATAAAAATACCTTGCGAATAATTAAAGACATTTTCTAAATGTTTACGTAAACTGTTAGTTACCTAATTAATTGAGTTTTAATAATTAAAATGTAAAATAAGTGAGTTACTTTTATTAATGGTAGTTTTTTCTTTATGAATAAACCATAGCAACCTGCAGTTTTTTGACCTTATTTGGAATGAACTCTTTTTTAATTTTTACGTATGGAAATGTATAGGGGATGCATTACAAAGTCTTTGTAAAAACCCAGCCGAATTTTGACCCGTGCACGTATTTATAGCAGCAATTTCTACATATTGGACATTCCTCGACATTTCATTTCACTTAGCCGTTATCAAAATATTTCTTCGTATTAAAAAAAGTGTGTCCTATGCACAAAAAAGGCAACAAAAACGACATCAGTAATTACCGACCCATCGCTATCATGTGCAACTTTTCTTAAAAGTTTTTGAAAATTTTTTTCACAGGTTTCTATACAGGGTTAACTATGACAAAAATTTTAACCACGTGCTCAAGAAGCCCTAAAAGACAATAAAAAAGTTATTCCAGAATTTTAGCTCGATATTTAAAAAATGGGGCAAAACCCTTTTTTCCTACGGAAAGTCGGCGCCTATGATGAGTATAGACTGAGATGGCTTATGGCATGGCTTAGATACATAGTTGGCATTACATCTGTCAACAACTACCATGCGGTCGTTTGCAGTATTTCTAAATGCAGAAACGACAAAAATTAACATTCTTATTAGTATTAATACCTGATAGGTAGGTAACAGTTAATCCAGTTAGCTCCAGTATTTTGCATTCGTTTTTCATTATTTGGTTACAAACTGGTAAAACTACATTTTCACTCAATACCGATAAACACACTTCCCGTAGGTACAGTTGTTAGATACAATGCCTAGAAACGGGTGGTAGGTAGGTTCTAATAGATAACAGAAAACGTTTAACACCCGCGGCAGTCGTGTCCCATAACCTAGAAAAACAAACCGGCGAACTATATTGTGGAAAAATATCTGTACCCGACACATATTCCTTTATTTATTAACTATAAAATGTTTTAAATTAAAATAAGGCACTAAAAACTGAAGAAGAACACAAAACTACAACGTAAACACAGGAATTAAATTATAACATGACAGCGAACCGACTGCCGACTGTTGCATGACGGTAGCTTGCTGGTTGCATACTCTGATTCACGCATTGGCGGCGTTAAATAAGGATTTAATATAATATCGAAAAAAAATTTTTTTCGCTTTATAAATAAGTTTGGAAATTTTTTGAAAGGAAATTCTGTTAATTCTTATTTTTTTTTCCCCTCTTAAAATATTTGTACTTAGTCATAGTTAACCCATATTAGTTTGTCTGGAATTATATATTGTTTTATAAGCGGTAGGTCTACAGTTACGAATCTTGTGGAAAAAAACACAGAAAGACTTGACAGATTGGTAAGACTTGATAGACCACCAAGTTGATGTAACAAACAGATTTCACGAAAGTCTTTGATCGACTAGACCATTAGTATTTTATTCTACAAATTAGATATGCTTAGCTTTTCTGCCTCCTTGCTACAATTGTTCCAATATCATATTTACGCAACTGATATCAATTTGTTCAGTATCGAGGTTTTAAGTCTGATCAGTTTCTGGTGTTCCACAAGGTCCAGTACTCGGGCTTCTACTGTTTGCGATATTTATCAATGTATAGTGAGACATGTTCATTATCTACTTTATGCAAATGATTTGAAACTGTTAATAATTAATAATTTATTCCTAAACGCATCCAAGTGCAATGTTATGTTGTTTTGTAAGAAAATGGATTCAATATAATTGTGAACTATTTACCGAACGAAACTATTTTACATAGACCTAATTTTATTAGTACCTAAGTATCTTAGAGTAATATATGATTCAAAGTTAACGTATTCAAAACAGAAACGGTTACATCAGCGGCTTATAAAACTTTAGGCATTTACTGATATACTGTTACTCTTCGGTTGTTATTTATTTCACTTATTTGGTCTAAATGAGAATATGGGTCTGTTGTCTAGAACCCAAATATATGCTAATTATATCGTTAGTTTGGAAATAGTTCAAAGACGTTTTGCAAAATCAGCGTCATTCTTGATTAATAGTATGTACCAGTTGGATTTACACATGAACAATTATTGGCACGTTTTGACCTTCAAAAATGACGTTTTTGGATAAATTTGCAAAGCACGTTTTTTTAAACTGTTATTTATTGTTGTAACCACTTTCCTAATTGACGAAATTGACAATTCTGGAACTGGTGGCTGTGGTGTTATTTATCAATAAATGGTAGTTCTCAAATTTTATGGCGCGTTGTTGCATTTAGTTAGAAGAAGCATGGAGTGTTGGATGTGGGTGCACTGCCATCTCGCCAATGAGAGAGTGTTGGGAGAGCGATGGCCTTCTATGGCCTACATTAGAGAGATCTCTCTGAGCAACGTCACCACCTTTTTCTCCTTATTAGGTTGGTTGGCGGCTCAGGTGCTGATCTCCTAATGTGAGGTGGTACAAGGGGCCCAATGGGGCCTAAGTGCTGTAGCCTTTTTCCTACCCTACCCTTGATTCTAGAATCCAGAAAGCTTTATGGGCAGAGTATTCAATGTTAAAAAGTACATTTTTCTTCATAATTCGCTTAACATTTCCAAATTTTAGACATCAATTGGTTACCTCAAAGGGAAAAGACTGCACAAGTAGTCTAAATTCACTGACTTAACTTTATTAAATTATATTATGTTCAATTATGTATTATGTAATTATGTATTATGTATATATTTTTTATTAGGGACTTTCACTTCTATATCTGAATCAAATGGATCTTGTTCAAAAGTGTAACTAACTTCTTTAGTAGATGTTTCCTTTATCTTATTACCTTCCGGTACGTCAACTGGTGTAAAATCATAATCTACTCCAACCTTCTTCAATCTCTGTAATTTCTTGTTTAATCGAGATAATCTTGCGCTGCTTCTTTTCAAATGCCTGCTCTCATCGACTTTATTAGTAGCTACTCTCTGCTTCTCAGCTCTTACTTTCGTAGAATACCTTTTAGCAGTACTACTCCTACCTTTGAACAAACTTTTCGGTCTCTTTTCACAGGGAACATATTCAGCTATAAAAAAGAAGATAAATGCAACAAGATAATCAGCTTTTTTATATACATTTGTTTTATTAGATATTAATAAATAATATTGTGTGAAACTAATTATTCTGTGAACTAAAGCCCCGACCAGTATTGAATTACACCCACAATATCTACCCATATATTAGTTATTATTAGCTTTTCTAAATTTTTTGCTGTATTCTAAAGGTATTTCATATTTGGGATCAGAGATCATAGATATGACTTCATTGATAGGAACTGTAGAAAAATTGTTTATATTAGCTTAAAAAGCTTTACAATAGAGAAAAAAGATAATCAACATTCTACTAAAACAAATATATATATATATATATATATATATATATATATATATATATATATATATATATATAACCATGTGTTTGCAGTTTAGTATTAAATACAGGTACCTCGACAGGTACTGATAGTGACAGTTATGTACGCATGCACAAAAATTATATGGTACATAGAATTGCACAATTAAGTTAGTTTCAGGCCACTTAAGAGGTTAAACTTTCTCTGATTAGTTTATAACAATTGTTAACCAAGTTACTTACCAACTATTCTTTTCTTGAACATTAAATAGTTGTTCATAGTTTCAGCAGCAATCTTTGCCACTTCTGGATGTGCAAATTCCACATAACCGAATCCCTTACTGTTACCACTCTTGTTAGATCGACAAACTTTAACATTAGTAACACTCCCGAATTGTTTGAAATATTTCTTCATTTCATTTTCATAAAAACCATGAGGAATGTGACCTATATAGATCAATCCCCTATTCTTTTCAACATTAGCTGCAACGGATCTCTTAGGTCGTTTTATAGTAATTTTGCCATCCTGGAAAGATTTTTCACATAAAGATCTTTAGTTTCGAAATTATCTTTAAAAGAGGTCTTACCTGAATCTTTTTCTTCAGCTTTTTTGTTTGTTTAACAACTTTCTTCTGATCAGATTTATTGAGAGATAAGGTGTCGCTGCTTTTTATTTTTGCCATTATACCTTATAGAAAATTATTAAACATCAACAAGATAACTAACCTAACATTAAACTTTTACCACATGTGACTGCGGGAACCATAGAGCACACAAAACATAAAGAAGATAGAGCATGGACATGGAATTTAGAATTGCATAGAATAACAATTGTATATGATAGCTTCATTGGATATAATTTGCATTATATATAATACGTGCTGTTGGCATTCCTGTGTCTATCCAACTTCAACCTAAAAACCAAATTCCAAATGAATCAAGTAGTCGAATTGATTGGGATCTGTCAGATATTTTTTACTATAGTTTAAATTTATATGATTTCATAATGTGTGGAGGTTTTACATGTTCTAAAAATGCACTTATTGCATTGAATGTTTTATATATAGTAAGTACATACATTTTTTTTATCAAGAAAACCACTATTAACTACCCTTTTTGTTTTCAGATTGTGGCGTTTATTTTGATTGGGGTTGCAGTGTATGGAGGGGCAGCCTCTTTAGTTACAAATCTACCCATTGTAGGAGGTATTCTAGCCTGTGGTATTATATTAATACTAATATCAGTATTAGGGCTATTGGGTGCTGTGAAGCACCATCAAGTAATGTTGTTTTTCGTATCCTTTTAATATAGCAGGAAGTATTAGCTTATCATCCAATTAACCATATCTTTTATGTTTCCTTCTTTGTATGCGCTCGATTATAACTAGTGAGGTCAGATTTAGATCATACGGTTAACTGGAATTGTTTTGAATTATGTACTTTGTATCTGTTAAAATTATGTGCATGTATTAAAATATTTATTTTGAATACGAATCCAACGGGCCCTAAGTCCAATTACAGGATAAGTTAGACGAAGCCTATAAGTACACACTTAAAAAAAATGAAAATTATACAGTAAAATCAATAAAATTTATCGAACTATTTAAAATAGGTTAACACAACATTGCTAAAGACATAGAATTAAAAAAGGGAGAAAAAACTAGTACGTACATATAATTTAACAAATAATAGAAAGTTTAATGAATAAAAATCAGCTATAATACATATCACAATAAAATAGATTATAGAATTTAATTAAGTTATGTGGATAAATTTACAGTACTTGTCCATAGTACGTTTTATATTTGACATGGTACAGAAAAAGTCAATATATTTTTTGATACTACTTGAAATCATTTGATAAATTGGAGATGCTATAAGAATGTTCGTTCTAGCTGTGGGTAGGTAAAATATATTATTTTGTCTTGCCGATGCTCTCGGCGTTTTTATACGAAGGTAGTTAAGAATATTTACAGTGTCGAATAACATTACTTGAGCTATAGACTTTCTTTGGGATAGCAATTGAAGGTCGAAACATGCCAATTGTTCATGTGCAAATTCAACTGGTGGATAAATACTATTTATGATGATGATGATGTAGTAGTAGTAGTAGTAGTAGTGTCAGTAAATGCCTTGGAGTTCGTAATAGTAAATCCTAACATTTCTATATGTTTTGAAAACGAGATGCTGAAATCGGATCTATGTAGTTTGGTTCAGTAAATAATAGAAAATTGTTAGATTTTTTTTTCCTACAAAACGACATAACATTGCACTTGGATACATTTAGGAGTAAATTATTGCACATACACCAGCAACTTAAACTGTTGAAAGCATTTTGCATAAAGTAGATAAGAAACTTGTAAGTCCGTTACTATATCATTGATAAATATCGTAAACAGTAGAGGTCCAAGTATTGAACCTTGTGGAGAACCAGATACTGGAAGAAACTTATTAGATTTGATACTGAACAAATTGATATCAGTTATATAAATATGATTGAAACAACTGTAGCAAGGAAGTAGAAAAGCTAAGGTATCTAATTTGTATAATAATATACCATGGTCTAGTCGATCGAAGACTTTTGTGAAGTCTGTATATATTACATCAACTTGGCTCAATCTATCAAGTCTCACCAATAAATTGTATTTGTTGACCTCATAAAACTGTGTTGTTTACATGATATAATTCCAGACAAACTAATATACAGAAATCTATGCAATAAAACCTACAGTATTTCACCTACATTTGACAATTTAAAATAGAGAAAAAATTAAAAAAAGTTCAACACCCTCAGAAATCTTGGAAACTATAACATTTTGGACTAAGGTAACTTTATTTAGGCCATAATTTGCCCCTGAATGTGGTTCTTCCCAACCTTTTACAGACACCCTGTTTAAATATAGTAATTTTTGAGGTAATTTTTGTTAAATGCGAAATCCTTGGAAATTCCTTGAAATTACCCGGAATCCAGAAATCCCTTGCAAATCTCTATTTTGCGAAATCTTGTCACAATTTTGATCCCAGTGGTTACTCCTTGGTGTAGGCCACACTCCAGATGTTTCCAACATTCAGGGAGGCACGAGAACTTTACCATTAAGTTAAAGGTTGTCGGTAGAGTTGTAGTTAAAGCTTCAAATATAAACATATGACTTCTTAACATTAAACACAGTACATGGTCATTTTGTTTTTGCTGTTCCTTATCCAATTCTCGGTAGCTTGTGCCTGCTTGGGGGTAAATCGGGAGCAACAGGATCAACTGGCAGAGCAAGGATGGCAGAGAGTACATAACAGTACCAGAATGAATGTGCAAGAGGTGTTTCGTTGCTGCGGGTTTGATCCTAAAGTCGATTCGAAAGTACCTCCTCCGTCATGTGATGATATATTTGTAAGTGGAAAAGGAAATATTTCAGTTAGTGAAGGTGAATGTATGTGTTTGATATTTTATTTTTGTTTTTTTTTTAGCCAAAGTGTTGTCCCAATCCAGCTGAAACCTCTTGCGCCTGTCCTAAATGTATGGATAAATTACAAAGTACGATAAACTATGCTTTTAAATTGTGTGGTTGGATTGGTCTGTTCTTCAGTTTTACCGAGGTAAGTCAGTTGATATTTTTATTCATATAAAACAGACAGTGTCAACGTAAAAATTATTTATTCCTTTATATCAGTATTTATGAATTATTATTGTGTGATGTATTTGTTCAAATTTTGTGTTTTCGTCTTTTTAGCTTTGTTTGCTATTTATTCACATGATAACATTAATATGTTCAGATTATTGTAAATAGTAACTGTAAATATGTGATCTATTTTTAAATTGTGTAAATAAGTGGTATTTGTACAATAATAAGGGACATGTAGGTTTATTACGTATTTCGTTTTATCTGTTTTTAGATACCTGATATATTATTTATATCAGGAACTGTTTTAAAAAATTATCAGTAGCTGGGTTCTACTGTATTTGTTGAGTAGATAAAAACCATAATAAAAATATTAGGTAGTCATATAGTTTTCCAGTGATCACTATTTTTCATTACAATTTTTTCTTGCAATACTGCACCTCATGCCGTGCAATTTTACATTGAAAATTGATGATTTACCTGAATAAAGCAAGAAAATATTAAATTACTAAAAACTATTGGCTGTTACGAAGCGAGATACTCAAAGAAACTATTTTGTCCATGACTATATTATAATGTAGACATTACGATGTGTGGCAATTAAGTTACGGGAATTTGTCAATGAAAAATCAAACAAATTAAATTTTATTATCGACGTTCACAATAGTCTCCCCCTAACTCTACACAACGATTCCAACGTTGCTTCCACGATTGGAAGCATCCTTGGTAATCCTCTGCAGTTAACCCGTTCAGCACCACGGTTACAGCACTCTTTTCCACCCACTGCTAATTTTGTTTACGGGTCTCGGGGTCATACTCAAATATCCAGTGACTACCCGACTCATCCAGTCTCTACCGTCGCTCCGAATGCAGGACAACAAATCCTCGCAGATCAATTTTCACACCTTTTTGTTCACGGGTGAGAACTTTTGGCACCAACTTTGCGCAAATCTTTCGCATATTCAAATTTTTGTGTAACATCTTGCCAACAGTTTCTTTGTTGACATTTAACTCGTCGGACAACGCACGAATGCCTAAGCGTCGGTCAGATGTGATCAGTGCATGCAAACGGTTAACATTCGCGTCAGTACGAGAGGTGCCGGAGCTCCTTCACGTGGATCGTCTTCTACCGATTCACACTCCTCCTTGAACCGTTTTGCCCATTCAAACACGCGTGTTTTCGACATACACTCGTCTCCATACACCACCTGCAATTTTCGAAGGATTTCCGAGGGTTTTTCACCACATTTTACTAAAAATTGAAACATAAGACGTTGCTTGAAATTTGAGTCACTCGTTTTCACGATGCCACTAAAAAAGTTAGTTCCAAAAAATACACATAAAACACAAACCAAACGTGCTATCGACTTCAACCTTGGACTGAAACTAAAAGGAAGGTTGCCCCTCTCTAGAAAAACGTTGACGAACAATGCAGTGTTGCCAATTTCCGATTTACAGTGCAGACTTGATAATCCGGACTAATTAAAACCAGCCTGATTCGGATTACCGAAAAATCCGGATTACTGCAACTCACGACTGATATGTAATAAAATTCTATTTTAGGACTTATTTTTATTTATGGAACACAGCTTGTATAAAACGGAATATAAATTCATCTTAATTTCATAAAATAAACACTTAAACTTCAAAAAACACAACATAAACTTATAAATACGTATGTTGTCTTCACCACTAGCGCTAACGAATGGCTAGACGCTGTGTAAGGGAGGAATGTAAAGAGAAGATGTTATGCGCGAATTCCCGTGCGCCGGGTTTCTGGGTCCGGATTACCGAAACATCAAAAATCCGGATTACAGAATACACTGTGTTTGAAATAATGAGTCCGGATTACCGAAGAATCCGAATTATAGAGGATCCGGAATATCAAGTCTACACTGTATAACTAAATTCTCAGAACTTAATTGCCACACCTCATATTCTTCTGTTTCAAGTATAATTAGGTACATATTGCACTATAACAGTGTATAATCATTATTCACTTGTGATTAATGTGTGACGGTATCGAGAATGATCTAACAAAACAAATATTTTCCGGTGTTAGCAACTAATCCTGAACCTCCTGCGTGAAAGCCAAACATTCTGCCCAGCATGCTAGTTACGGCAACATAAACAATGATGGTAGAAGTTTACTCATTAAAGTTTAATTTGCTTTTTTGAACGTATCAAGTGAACGACGAATGTCAAAGTTTTGGTGTTGTCAGTTTTAAACTGTATGTTATATCCACGAAATATCCCCTTTATTAGCTATTTAAGACTTAAAACAGCACCATCTCTGGTATGCTCCTAGAGGCTACCATGTGACATCTTGAAAATGGTAAAGGGATGAACATGAAGGATTCTTGGAACATATTCATAATTATGTCCATCTTCAACAAGAGCAACAGCTTTTGCATAATTTTTGGCACCTAAACCATGGTAGGAGTATAGGTCTTGCGTAAAGAAAAATTACTGTCAAATGACATAGGACAACAATGAGCAAACCCTCCTTATCAAATAATAATATTTCTTAAAGTAGTCTGTTGGTAAGAAGTTCATTTTGCTCTTAAAAATGAATCAGTGCACCTATAGACATGAACCAAAAATCAAAATGTGGGAGAGGAACGGTTCTTGTTGGTGACAAGTTCATTTTGTTCTTTAAAAGTGAATCAATGCATAGTGGAAATAGGAATGGTTCTTAACAAAAATTGGTATTTTGAAAGATTTTTGTTATTAAATTTTTCCACAGGATATTTTAAAATTAGACCTTTTAATTAATTCTGTATAATGACTAAAACACCAGCATTTAACAAAAGACAGGATATACAGGCTGTATCACGTAAGAGGGCGACTCCCATGTATCTCGCTTAATATGCGAGACACGTCAAAAATGTTTAATTCTTTTTTGTTGCATTTTTGGAGGCCTTTATGCTCGTAACAACAAATTTGAGATCCATGGCCAACTTTATGAGTAACAACAAAAAAACCTGTAAAGTGCCCAAACTTTAAGGCTGTCTAACTTTTTTATTTTAAGAGATAGACAAAACTTATTGGTAATAAATTTTTATTGCAAAATTGATACCTTCCACCTGATATAACCAGATTTTTGAAATATTGTATGTGGTTCGCTGCGCCCTCTAGGCGGATAATTTTTTTTTTATTGAAGCAGGCTATGGCCACAAAAAATTGCCTGTTTTTTCGTCGTTCATGCAATATACTACATGTTGCCCTTATCTTTTGTATTTATTACATTTTTTTCAATTTTAATTTAAAAAAAATGTACCTAAATATTTTCGTGTTGCTCAAGATAATGTAGAACCTGTTTTCAAGACGCCAACTGCAAAAAAATAATAAACAGAATGTACTTTTTTATGCAAAATACAGATTTTCTTATAATATTATTTTATTGGTTTTCACATTAGAAGCAAGGGTCTTTAAAATTATTTTGAAACAGACAATGTAATAAAATAATATTATAAGAAAATCTGTATTTTGCATAAAAAAAGTACCTTCTGTTTATTATTTTTTTGCAATTGGCGTCTTTAAAACAGATTCTACACTATCTTGGGCAACACGAAAATATGGACTACTAAACTAAAATTGAAAAAAATGTAATAAATATGAAAGATAAGGGCAACATGTAGTATATTGCATGAAAGACGAAAAAACAGGCAATTATTTGTGGCCATAGCTTGCTTCAATAAAAAAAATTTTTATCCGCCTAGAGGGCGCAGCGAACCACATACGATATTTCAAAAATCTGTTTATATCAGGTAGAAGGTATCAATTTTGCAATAAAAATTTATTACCAATAAGTTTTCTCTATCTCTTAAAATAAAAAAGTTAGACAGCCTTAAAGTTTGGGCACTTTACAGGTTTTTTTGTTATTACTCATAAAGTTGGTCATGGATCTCAAATTTGTTTTTACGAGCATAAAGGCCGTCTCGCATATTAAGCGAGATACATGGGAGTGGCCCTCTTATGTGATACAGCCTGTATAAGTTGAAATCAGTCATTTCAGTTTTACAGTTTGTTGTTATAAAAATTGAACTAAAAATAAGAAAATTATGAGACCTCAAATTTTACCAAATGTTAACTTGTTGCATTTTTTTGCATGTGTGTATAATAATTTTTTTGTGAACAGACTACTATTATAGTGACAAAAGTTATAGGGCCAACTTTAAAATTTATTGGTGATGTAATATATTATTCCATATTTTTTGAGTGTTAAATTTTAATGGAATTGCTGCTTTAACAATTCTTACTATTTTTCAAGATGAGGACATTGGGGCATGTGAAGCTTAGGTTTTCATGAAAATTGTATGTATATCGCTTCACTACGATATTATATTTTGTACACCTGATATTCTCCTCTCCTACCTCTCTTCCTCCTTCATTTTCCCTTGAATTCCTTAACTTGATATTACTCTTACAAGTCATAAAATGGTCATCATTCTGTATATAATTCTATGTAGCTTTATAAGGCTTTGATCTAATTTTTTATTAACAGAATTAATTAAAATTAAAATAACACTGATTTTTACAATTTACTCAAAAGATACTGTATAGTCTAATGGTGTTGGATGCATGTTTCAGTTCATGGGAGTCTTATTAACTGTCCGTTACCGTAACCAGAAAGATCCCAGAGCTAACCCCAGTGCTTTCCTATAGTCACTTAACGGCTGTTTGCAAATGGGTGGGTTTTTTAAAAATTACATATTAACTCCAATTTTAACAAAAGTGTTAACAGTAGCAACAGCTGGTATGATAACTTTGACTAATGTGTGCTATGTGCGCATATTTTGATAGGGTTCACTGTTAAAACTATTGTTAAATATTTTGTTTAACTGATTATTGTAGGTTCAACAATTACCACTAATTTATATTGTAGCTATGCAAAATCAAATTCAATTTTAACCGACATAAATGTCTCTCTGTTGGGGTAACAACAAAATTAACATTTTGTATTGTATATGTATCTTACTTGATTTATTTTAGCTACAATATCAATTTTTGAAATATGTGCATGGAAAATATTATACAATTGTCTAATAGTGGATCTGGTAATGGGTATTTGTATATTTTTAAGAGCTTCTTAATACTGAATTATTTTTTTATAAACAAAGTGCATGTATTGCTGCGTGTGGATTGCTTTAGAACTAATAAATAATTTAATATTTAATTAAAATATTTTACTGGGTGTTCATAAAATAATATAAATTTTATTAATAAAGCTTAGGATTTTGTGCAATTAATGTAGCATTGATTTTAAAGAGAAAACATGTTTTAAGTGCATTTCCTAATTTTTTGTCAAATAAATTGTCACAATTTGCTATATTGGTAGAATTTTTTTACTTGTTGCAATAAGTTGGTCAATTTATGTCACTAAATACAGGGTGGTCAGTAAGTACTGACCCATGGAGACATACAAGATTTTTCACTTCAAAATATTACGAATTAAGGCAACTTATTTTAATAAAATGGCGATAATAAAAAAAGATACAGGGTGTCAAATTTGGAACTTAAAACGTGTTTTTTTATAAATTCCACTGTCTCTGACTGTATCAACTTAAAAACTTGGGTTAGATGTTTTTGTATATGAGAAATCATAATCTGTTTTCCTAGGGGGCATCACATTCGTTATATTTTTTACGTAAATGTGAGCGTAACTCTTTTGGCCCTAACGTTATCACGTTTTTTATTAAAAAGTTTTAAACCTACATTGTCTTTGAGGAAAAAAGGTATACTTGGCATTGGTCTCATAAATTAACCATGTTCGAGAAAATAGCTTTTCAACAATCAGCAACAACAGATTTTGATTTCTCATATACAAAAACATCTAACCCAAATTTTTAAGTTGATACAGTCAAAGACAGTGGAATTTATAAAAAAAAAATCATTTTAAATTCCAACTTTGACACTCTGTATCATTTTTATTGTGAAGTGAAAAATCTAGAAGTCCTCTATGGGCCATTACTTACGGATCACTCAGCATATCAAAATTTGTCAGTTTATTGGAATCAATTCTGCAACTTCTTGGCCAATTTATTGGTCAAATTCAAGACTACCAACTTTTAGAGTAAGTCAATTGCTGAATTAAAAAATGCAGATACATTGTGTTGCATTGATACAAATTAACTTAACCAGTTCTTTCAGTGATTGAGTCAAAAATTGGTAAACAGGTAATAGGTTTAAAAACTGAAGAACTCGAGGTTAATGATAAATTTCTTAATGTGTTGACATGCACCTTATAGACATAAAATAGTTTTAAAGGTCGATGTTCTCATTTGATAATTATGATTTTTTATTGTTGCTTAAATTTTAGGGTTTGAAATGGGAGTGGTGCAAATGTTTCTTATAAATCAAATGCATTTGGAAATATGTGTGCCATAAATACAGGGTTAACTATGACTAAGTACAAAAAATTTAACCACGTGCTCAGGGAGGCCTAAAAAACAATACAAAAATTATTACAGAATTTTAGCTCGATATTTAAAAAATGGGGCAAAACCCTTTTTTCCTACGGAAAGTCGGCGTCTATGATAAGAATCGACTGAGATGGCTTAGATTCATAGATAAAGCTTACATCTGTCAACAATGTCAACTACTATGCGGTCGTCTTTTTGTAGCATTTCTAAATGTAGAAACACAAAAATTAGTAATAATACCTGATAGATAGGTAACAGTTAATCCAGTTAGCTTCAGTATTTTGCATTCGTTTTTCATTATTTCGTTATAAACTGGTAAAACTACATATTCGCTCATTACAGTCACTCACTACCGATAGAAGACACTTCCCGTACGTACAATTAGATAAAATGCCTATTTATTATAACAAAATAGAATGAAAGGAATAGACAAGTTTTAATGTAACCGCAGCAGTCTTGACCCATAACCTAGAAAACCAAACCGGCAAACTATATTGTGGGAAAGTATCTGCACCCAACACAAATGTCTTTATTTAATAACTATAAAAGTTTACAAATTAAAAAAGGCACTAAAAACTGAAGATCACAAAATTACAACGTAAACACAGGAATTGAATTATGACATGACAGCGATACCGACTGAGCGACTGTTGCATGCTTGTAAGGTAACTTGCTTGTTGGTTGCCTACTCTACATTGGCGGCGTTAAATAAGGATTTCAAATAATATCGAAAACAATTTTTTTTGGCTTTATAAATAATTTTGAAGGGTGATTCCGTTAATTCTTATTTTTCCCTATCCCCTCTTAAAATATTTGTACTAAGTCATAGTTAACCCTGTATAAAATTAATTAAAAATATATGTACATATATATTTACTTATATATCTATTGCCAGGTCTAGCTAAAATATGTCTATTATTTATTTGTTAAATCCTTTCACCAAGGAAATAGTTATACCTACTATTTACAAAAACATAAAAAAATGTATTTCATGTGATATATCTTCGAAAATTTAATGAACAAAGTTTACACTTATCACACTTAATATACAGGGTGCCTTTTTAATAGCATATTATTTTCAGTACCTACTTTTATAAGAATTGTCTGGTTGATATCAAATTTTTTATCCAGGAGTTGCAGATGTGTTCAATTTAATAAGCCTCTCACCATATTGCATTTTCTCTTATAGAATTGTTTTGTAACATTTGTATTTATTTCACTCAAACTGTTTTAATACATTTATTTACAATCGATCACTATGACAAACCTATATCAGTGTAATCATAAGAAGAAAAGCATAGCATTTTTCCAAATAAGTAAAACCTTATTATAAAGTGCACCAATAAAAGAAATACATTTCTCATTGTATCCGCCTCAAAAAAATAAATAAATAAATAAATAAAATAATAACAATCTGACAACAGTAATTGCTCTTGTCATATTAACTATGCCATATTTGACATCAATCATATAAGCGTATAAGTTGCAAAGTTTCTCATTAAAAAAAACATCTTCCGTCTTTGTTGTATGCTAAATGATTTTCGGAGACAGTATTGTTAATAGAGAGAAACAAGAGACCCTAATAAACAGAACAGACAAAAATATTCAACTGATTCTGCACCGATAGAAAACATTTTTTAGATATTTTTGTCAGTTTTACTATAATTATGCACATTTAGATAAATATTTTCAATCACTTTGTCAGTTCTGTTCGTTGTTGGGTGCGTTGCTCTTTATTCGTTAAAAAATTGTCATTCACTTCCAAAAATTCTATAATCCAATGTGATCAGCAGACAGTCTTACGTGAATACAAACATAGATGTGGAACCAAAGCTAAACGTAACGTATTAGTACAGTGCTGCCAATGTAAACATATAGTGCCAAGTGCACGAACTTAATTGTCATACCTCGTATTTAATATTTTGTCAATATTATGATGTAAATTAATAACAACACTTCCTGTTGAAAGGATTAGCAAATATTAAATCATAATATTTTTATCCAGGTTTTAATAAAATCTCGGTTTTTAGATAGTAGGTCTCTTCCTGACCCGGCACTACCGTAACCAGTCCGATCCGGACGAGAAAATAGCAACTGCAATTTTTCCAAGACACAATTTTACCTACTGATCTAGTCATTTTGTTCAAACGTTAGTGTAATGTAACTCTTTGCCATACCAAAGACACACCTTCCTCTTTCTTAGATATACACGTTATTTATATGATACCCGTATAACCAAGCGTTGGACAAATAAAAGTTACAATAACCCGTTATTTTTTAATACCGTGAAATCAGTTTTGATTTTTTAGATAATTTTTTAGGTGTTTTTCTCTTATATACTATTGTGAAGTGTTATAACTTTGACAAGGTGGTATTCTAACTTGTAAAAATTATCTGTTATGGTTTTTATGACTGTAGGGAAAGCAAATATAATTTAATTTAAAAAATTGTATTATAGATATTGGCTGTGCTGTATGAAGTATTACTTAACAATGCATGAATTAGTCAATAGATGGCAGTGAGTTATACATATTAGTACAGTGGTTCTCTACAACACAGTGGCGACAATAGTGTGGCAACTTTTTGATGGGTGTGCCATTTTGCATCAAATGTTAGAATTGACCATTCAGTGTGCTTAGAGTAATGTCAAAATTAGTTAAATTGTCAAATCTAAAGCGTTACATGTGTCACATTAACGATATCCTTGACAACGGCACTGCCATTTTGCATAAAAAAAATCTATTGTCACAACTATCTTTATAAAGCCACTGTACATTTTGGGTGAGATTGAAATACTTTGTCTTATCTTTAAACATAAATTTACATTTTTAGTTTTCTTTATTTATTTTTTATTGTTATTATTTCTAACTACTTAACCTAATATTTGAATTTGAAATAATAGTGGCAAAATTTAATTGTATTATGCATTCTTTATTACTTTTTGTGAATATTTTTTTGATTATTTTCTACATTTCTTAATAGATTTACACAAAATTTGTAATATATACAACTTATGCAGTACGTCCCAACTGTAATGTTGATAAATTCAATGAAACTTAAAGAATTTATTTTTCACAAAATCAAGATGGCTTGAGACTTTTTAATTAAATGCTGTTTTGATATGGTTTTCAGGTCTTTTCTGAGATTATTGAAGAATTTGTGACGTTATCGACAATTTTTTTAAATGGAAACCCCAATTTTTCTCTTCAGATTCTGTAAGAGGATAATTTTTTAGTAAAAGACATTGACTTCACATGGTTTTAAGTAACCTGACAAAAAATATTCTAACGGGCTTAGGTCTGGCGACTGTTGAGGCCATTCGATAGGTCCTCTTCTTCCTATCCAGCGATTGGGAAAAGTTTTATTTAAAAATGTATGCACAGGGGCAGCAAGGAAGTCTGGTTCCAATGGATGGGGAAATAAAACCACCAATGCGAGAATGAATTTAAATTGGAGCAATTCACGAGGCCTATTACTCTTCCTCTTACTATTTGACACCACACAGGGTAGTGACTATGAACTTTCTTCATCTAGTGTAGGTTCTCTTTTGCCCAGTACGGACAATTTTGCCTATTAGGAATACCGTGTAAACAAAATGTAGCTTCATGAAAAAAAAAACTAAATATTTCAATTACACAAATTTGGTTGTAATGTATTCACAAAATTCATTTCATCTATCGAAATCGTCTTCAGATAATAAGATCTTCTTGTGTTGAAATAATTTTGTATGGATGATATTTGTGCCTTTGAAGTATTCCAACATTTCGAGAAGTGTAAATTAGTAGCAATGACAAGGAAATATGTGGCTTTTCTTCCAGGGAAAGTAAAACTTCGAGTTTGCACTTGTTTTCTCTAGGAGGACGCCCAGACTTGGACAAGACATTAACATGACTAAATTCTCTAAATTTTGCTTCAGTTCTACTGATTACCATTTGACAAATGGAAGGACGATTAGGATGGATTTCATTAAATAACTCAGCTGCTTCTGCTTGGATGCGCGTTCTATCATCAAACCCAATTTTTTCTCGTTGAGTTAACTTTCCATTTTTAAAAACTACTTTCAACAGTTTAACTACTAAAGAAAATATAATTAAAAAAAACAAACATCAGAAAAAAATAACAAAAAATGGAATTTATGAAAATAATTTCGTATGTGACCATGGTGTTTTATACTCAAAAAATTATCCTCTAAGAATCTGAAGGGCAAAATTGGGGTTTTGTGAAAAATAAATTTCTTAAGTTTTATTGCATTTATACATTACATACGGAGCATTGTATTTGCATAAAATTCATACAACCATCTCACACAAATTGTTGTTTGTCATACCAATACTAAGAAATTAAGAAAAATATTTTGCTCATAAAAAATATTTGACCTGTTTCTATTACTTTATTATTTTTATGTATTTTGTCCAGAAGGAAGATTGAACAATGAACAAACATATTTTTGTTACACAAAAAAATATATACAGGGTGTTGACAAATATAAAACCATTCTCCTCGTATTCAGCAAGGAGAGTGAAACAGCATTCCAATTTATTATTATTTGAAGACGTTCTGTGCATATTGTAACTTTTATTTTTCTAGAACAAACGACGAGGCTCATTTTACAATTTAACCAGTAAGATAGCTGACGCAACAACTTTTATTCAAGCTTTACGTTATGCTAAAATAGTGTACTAGTTTACTGGCTTCTCGATATTTTGTCAGTACACAAACTACATGACTATTGAAAACTGAGAGATACAATATTTTTTGTGATGTGACTTCATAGCTAAATACAGGGGGTACCTTAAAATTTGCTTTCGTGTAAGAGCTTATTTTCTTCAATTACGATTTTAAAAATATATACTAACCTGTTGAAGCTTATTTTAGGTTACGCTCTGTAGAGTAATTAGTAACTATCGAACCAGTTTAATAAGGCTGTTAATAGGATGAAAATATTTTAATAAACCTATTTCGTATGTGTTTAGATGTATAGTTCTGCATGGTTTTAGAAAAATTGAGGCTAGCGTGACCGTAGAATTTAGTTGAGTACATATTTATACAGAGTGTCCCAAAATAGAAACCATACCATTAACCACATATTCTTTGGACAAAAATAATGTGACTTTCCTTATGTCATTTTTTATTTGGACGTCCTTGTTTCAATATACAGGGTGCTAAAGTTGCATTTTAAAAAACTGTTTTTGTTAATAATTTCATTGTTTTGTAAGATACACACTAAGTATTCCAGAATAAAAATACGTGCAAAAATTCAACAATGGGATTATTAACAAAAATAGTTTTTTAAAATGTAACTTTAACACCCTGTATATTGAAACAGGGACGCCCAAATACAAAATGGCACAAGAAAAGTCGCATTGTTTTTATCCAAAGAATATGTGGCTTGGTATGGCCTTCTATTTTGGGACACCCTGTATAAATTTTATATCAAGAGTTATAAGGAAATGAAAACTTTTAATAACCACTGAAAATAAATTGTGAAAGAAGAAACTGGCATTTTCTTATTCAAACTGTTAAGTAGAGTAATATACAGTGTGTCCTGTTTTTCAGGTTAACATCTCTAGAAATGTTAGAACGCTGTGTTTTGCAAGCCAATTTTTTTACATTTAGTACCCAAAAGGAAGGTTATATTCTAATCATTTTATTGATGTGACAAAAGCCTGGCCTACTACGATTTATTAGAAGGGTCGGTTTTCCAGAGAGTGGCATTTTTTTATCAAAAAGATAATATTACCAGTATAATCGGCACCCATCAAAATACACAAATAGCAAGTTTGATCGAAAAATATGTATTGTATGTTTTTTTATGGGATGCCAAACTGAAAAATCGGGCAGCTAAAAATTATAATAAGGTCAAAGATTGCCATGAAAGTGAAAACAAATACCAATCGGACAAAGAATAATCACATGCACTACAAGTTTAACACTTAATTGCAGCCACAGTAAAAATAAAGAACGTACGAAAATTTAATAAATTATTAATACTAAATTGGTAAACAAAAGGCCTACTACGGTTTATTAAAAGGGTCCGTTTTCCAGAGAGTGGCATTTTTTTATCAAAAAGATAATATTGCCAGTATAATCGGCACCCATCAAAATACACAAATACCAAGTTTGATCGAAAAATATGTATTGTATGTTTTTTTATGGGATGCCAAACTGAAAAATCGGGCAGCTAAAAATTATAATAAGGTCAAAGATTGCCATGAAAGTGAAAACAAATACCAATCGGACAAAGAAAAATCACATGCACTACAAGTTTAACACTTAATTGCAGCCACAGTAAAAATAAGGAACGTATGAAAATTTAATAAATTATTAATACTAAATTGGTAAACAAAAAATTACAAATCATTAATTACAATTAAATTTTAGTTTTCTCCACCACACCTCTTTCCAGTCGAACACATTTTTTCAATTCTCTTCTTAAAATTAAAATTATTTCATATGACTACAGTAAAAACAATTAACGTACAAAAAATATGTTGAATTGTTAATACTAAGATGTTAAATAATGTTAGTTATGTAAAGTAATTTTAAATTTAAGACGACTGGAAAAAGTGGGTTCGCCTGGAAGGCGGTATTGTGCAGGAATACTAAAATTTAATTTGGATTAACTTTTTGTAATTTTTTTTTTTACAATTTAGTATTCATAATTCATTACATTTTTTTGTACGTTGATGACTTTGACTGTGGCCACAATTTAAAATGTTAAACTTGTGTATATTCTTTGTCCAATTGGTATTGGTTTACACTTTCATGGCAATCTTTGGCCTGCTTATTATAATTTTTAGTTGTCTGATTTTTCGAAGTGTCGTACCCCATAAAAAAACACCCAATATACATTTGTCGGTCAAATTTGGAATATGGGTACTTTGATCCAAAATAGCTTGATAAAATTATATTTTTGATAAAAAAAATGCCTAATACCACTTTCTGGAAAAACAACCCATTTAAAAAATCATAGTAGACTAGGCTTTTGTCACATCTATAAAATACGTGGTAGAATATAATCTCCGTGCAGGGTACTAATTGTAAAAAAATTGGCTTGCCAAAATTTTGCAGCTTCTTATATTTAAGTGTTAATCTAAAAAACGGGACACACTGTATGTACTATATACAATAAATGGTAACGGAATATTTGCAGTTCTGTACTGCGTTATTAAAAGTTTTGATATCAATTTCGTATTTAGAAAAAAGACCCCCGGCTTTTTTTAAATTTATTTTTTCAAGTGGTAGGGTAGGTAGGTACATTTTATTCACCTAGATATAAAAGGCTTTTTATTAAATTCTTTACTTCCAATGTACACTTTTTAAAACTTTCATGGGATTTCTTACATACAATACTGACTTGAATTGTTAAAACAACATTGTAATAAAATTAAATGAAACACAAACGTTTGCTTGACATGTTAACAAATAAACACATATATTTTTTGTGGGGAATCAAGTGAAAGGTAAACCCTCTTTTTTAATGTTAATGAAGAAAGAAAAATGTGCTGTTGCTGATCTCGTGAATTCTGCTTAGAAAATTGCTCAGTCATATATTACCAGTGTTTTCTAAATTTATTCAACATTTGTCACGTTTTTCTTTTAACTGTAAGTGTGACTTGACTGAAGATTATTTATACTAGTTATAGTTTCTGAACATTTCCTTATTGTAATTTTATATGTATAGATTCCATAGGTTGTATAGTTTGCTGAAAATAAATTGATTATGAAATGTGCAAATTTTTTACCTAGAAATTCTGAAATCCATTGAAGGTAAGAATATGTAAAGCAAACCAATATATTAAGATCTTTAGTCTTTTTCTTCAGTTAAATCATTTTCCCTTTAGAGTTGCCATGGCCCAGCTGAATCCATCAATCCAATTCCTCCAAAAATGCTGTTTTGCTATGCATACATATATCCTTAAACAAACCACCAATGAATGGACCATTTCATTTTGAAAAGAATAATTATTCGGAGCATATGAAGAAACATTTAGGTTACATTTTTTTCTAATTTCTTCTACTCTAACTAAAAAACAACCACGACATCGGAAAAGACATAACATTTTCGGACATGCGCATCTTTTTATTAATTATCTTGGTTGGTAAATATTTAATTGAAATGAACTGTAAAGGAGGAAGCTTACTATGCGGTCGCAGTCCAGGCGTACCGTGGATCATGCTAGTCCCGTTTAGAGAAGAATATTCTAATGATTGAACGACTGGACTCGCTCTTATCGCGGTCTCGCCGAAAACTTTCTGGAAAATATCGGCCAGTCACATCAAATGATAATAATATATCTATCCCTTATTCTAATCATGAGGATTAGCCCAGAAGTCGGAGAGTTGTGAGGGAGAGGGGGCGATATATTATTGAGCAGGCCGCATTTGACTGGACTCGCTCGTATCGCAGTGTCGCCGAAAACTTTCACGTCGAATAATAATATCTATCCATTATTCTAATCACAGGGATTAGCTCAGAGTTAGTTGTGCGGGAGAGGAGGCGGCGTATTATTAAGCAGGCCGTATTTCCGCCCAGGAATGGCATTGGTAGGGTTTAACCCCTATTAAACTCAGACTGATATCAATATCTGGCCTGACAGAAAATTAACTGTATTTCCTATGATATATTGAATGCCGTATGTGACAGTATCTAACAACACAACTGCTGATCAGTTGATTTTTAAAATTAATTTGAGTTATTCAGAATTGAAAATATTTGTAAGATAAATGATAAATCATTAGAAGAAAAACTAGGAGATCTGGTAAAAAAACAATGATTTGCATGACTCCGTTTAAGTATGTTTTATGAAAGAATTAATGAAAAAGGATGGAATAAATAGAAAGGGACACTTAGCAAAAAAAAAACGAACACGTTTAAATGGATTTTTCTGGCTGGACAGTGACTTTTCAATATAACTCCGCTACAACCACCATGACGCTTCACAGTGGTAATATCACCCCAGCTTTGAAAACGTTTTCAAAATTATGTTGATGGCTACATGTTGAGTAGTACATTTTCTAGCCACATATCGCAAGAAAAATCCGCATTTTTAGGTCGCAAATTGATGTATTTTGGACACATCTCTGGCACTGACTGGAAAAGCTTCTTCCATGATAGTGAAATTTCTTGAAATATTTGTTTTTGTATCCCGAATGAGTACGTGTAGAATATGGTATAGGTAACTGTCTTTGTCTTAGATAAAGGTTCATTCATTGCATCGCCGACAAGCACCTGCGACTCCCATGATTGTTACAACCTGTAAAGAGTTCAAAATAAAACGCTCAATGTATAAATTGAAATATTAAAATCGTGCATTTTCTACCTTAACTTGTAAATATTCCTCATCCGGTGTTTTTTTTTCAAATATTCTTCGATTTGGTTTCTTTCCAGTATCTTTGTCTTCTTTGGTTTATAATTTCTTGATTCTACTTTCAGATATGAAGTAAGTTTACTATACTTTGAAATATCAATACCTATGTGCACTTTCATCACATTGATTTTAGCATGGAATATTTTGTCCACATCGAAGAGGCAGCAAACCGTCCCTCAAAACCATAATTTGTCACCTGCTCTCACACGGCTTTCATTCTCCTAATTGACAGGATTTGGCCGTGGTTGTGGATAAAACGTTGAATTATATTCGAGAAATTAACCAGCCTTTAATCCGGCTGCACTTTGAGTGCTCATTTTTTCTCTTGGTTTAAAGACTTCAAAAGAAAAACAATTTAATCAAACGTAATCATGATAATAACAATAATTCATAGACATTCTAAATCAATAGATGAAATTAATGTAGCGTCATTGATTAATTTTTAAGCTAACTTGATGTTGGAATCTTCAACACTATCATACATTGAGGAGTATTTAGGAAAATTGATGTAAAGAAAACGTATACGTACTATTAAGGCAAACGTTTTTTATAGTTTGTATCTACTCCATATGACCTTCTCAACACGAAAAGGAGGTTTTCGTTTTAATACGACAAACGAAATACTATGTAAATTCTTCACATAGGTGTACGTTTCTTCGAAATCTCATAAAATCTTTATAAAAAACTATTATTGTATAAAGTTTATTATAAATTAGATGTAAGGAGGAATTATAAGTCTCAGAGCAAATTGTCAGCACCGTAAAAACGCTAAAACATTTAATATTCATGATTTTTTGTTAGTGTTTGTCTTATTTTCAGTTTTAAATTGGTAGTCATCCTATAACACCCGTAGGTTTGTTTTTCTCGTTGGAAAAACAGGAAATCTAAAAGCAAATCATGGTTGTTTCTTCACAGGGGATGTTCAAATGAAAGTTTTTATATGAAACACACTTCATTTTTCCACAGAGAGAATCACCCCTGAATTTGTTCGCACTTAAGTATTTATTTACACCCTGCATATCGGAAGAAGAAAATATTTAGGAAAGGTGGCGATTTCAAGAAAACATATCATTAAAGCAACAACGTTTATTGCTGACAATATTTTTGTGCTTCATACGACCTCATCAACACATATAAACTTTAACATTGCAGACGTTTATTTTTTTTTTTCATTTTTTATACAAAAATTTTATACATGAAAATCACCAGGTCACAGCATTCGTCATAAATAAGTATCCTAAAGTGTACCTAACCTAAATCAACACCAGGTCGTAGCAAGAGTCGAAGACGTCATATAGGCAGTTCATTTAGAATAAATATTTGAATTATAAATACACTTTGTGTATCTATAATCAATTGTATAAATAAAGTTTGTTACAGCTACCTATATTAAGTACAAAACTGCGTAACTTCAAAGTTGGAACAGCCTTGTTTTGGCCAGATATCTATTCTAGTAGTACCAGTTGTAGAACGGGTGGTGTTTGTAGAACTTGCTGGCTTCGTGGTGTCCCATCATGTTGTGCATACCGCCTCCATTGTTAAGACCGTAAGCAGCAAAGTTGCCGCCAAACTTGCCTTCTCCGTATCTTCCAAGATTGCCCTTCTCTTTATCCGCGAGATATTTGCTGCCATAGTGTCCTTGGTTCTTGGCCTCTCCAGCGTTGAAGTTGCCGATTTGGTTGCCCCCTTTGAAGGCAGATCCTCCCTTCTCGCCGAAGCTACCAGCCTGGCCATTGTACATGTAGTTTCCTGCTTCATCGTGGTCTTCGTCGTAGTATTCTTCAGTTTTGCCGGATTCTTCCTTCTGGTGGGAGTTCTTGAAGCCTTTGACCTTGTGACCCTTTTTGTAGCCCTTTTTCATATTGGATTGGCCTTCATTCTTACCTAAGATGAATGAAATTGACGTGGTTTTAATATTAATATACAAGGTATTTTTAAAATAGTTGAGGAAAATGGTATAGTGAATTCTGATTTTAGAGTGTTTTTCATGTAAAGGAGATAATGTTTGCATCCCTTAAGTAGGTAAGTGCTGAAATAAAATTTCCATGGATTTTTTAAAATGAATTTAAATAAAAATTACATAAGTTTAGAATTAGAATTCATTTTATAGTTGTAATTTTATATTAGATATAAATTACTATTAATAGTACTGATCATTGCTTAAAATAATATAAATTTTAGTTAGGAACAATAGTTGATTTTTTTAATGATATGAATTTTACAAACATAAATATTTCAGATTTTAAGAGGTAACACTATTTATAGCGTTACCTATTCATTCTATATTTTTTCTTACGTTATCAGAAATGGGTTAATTCAATTTGGTACCTATAACAATGTACTGCAGATTTAAATGGATTAATACGGATGTAACACATAATTAATTAGTTTTCTAGGTAATGTCAAAATTGAATTTGAATGGATTAATCTCAATTTACCACAATTAATTTGGAATAATTATATGTATATCGGCGCAATTTAGTAATAAGATGACGACGCGACAGAAAGGCCTAAAAAATTGGTTTCAATAATTCTTTTTTAAAACAAACAAACTGTTTGAAAATATTCTGTATGTTTCATTTTAAAGGATAAATTTCGAAACATTAATATGATAAAATTTGATTGTTAAAGCGATAACAAGACTAATTTAATTATTTTTTACCTTCTTTGTCGTAATGCTTAGCTCCGTGGTACATTTTTCCATCTTCATAGAGTTTCTTGCCACCATTCATGTCATTATAATATCCAGAATTAGCTTTAACGTCCTTAGCAGCTAGTTCTCCTTTGTTGTATCCTTGTTGTCCTTGATCGTATTGCCCTCCTTCTTTACCTTGAGCGTTTTTATAATACAAATCATTCATATTCTTCTTTCCGCTATTGTAGGCACCTTTGCTCATTTCTCCACCCCCATAGCCACCCATCATTCCAGCGCCGCCCATCATACCTGCACCTCCCATCATACCAGCACCGCCACCCATCATTCCAGCACCACCGCCCATCATCCCCGCACCACCGCCCATCATTCCTGCTCCTGCACCCATCATTCCTGCTCCTCCGCCCATCATTCCCGCGCCGCCCATCATCCCTGCGCCACCCATCATTCCTGCGCCGCCTCCTACCATTCCCGCGCCGCCTCCCATCATGCCAGCGCCTCCTGCCATCATTCCGGTTTTGGCTCCCATCATTCCTACACCCGCTCCCATCATGGGGCCGCCCATCATGGCTCCTCCGCCGCCCATCATTCCTGCGCCGCCACCCATCATTCCAGCTCCACCTCCCATCATGGCGCCGCCGCCCATCATGGGCATGTATCCCCCTTGTACGCCATTATGCCCATGAAGACAAACTGCCAAGACGATGAAGATAGTAAGCTTGAACATGTTGTTGCGTCGGACCACCGAAAACCGAACTGACTTTCGATCCCTGGTTTCCAGCTTTTATAGTGGCACCCATATATGGTTAATTTTTTGGTGGATTAGCTAATGAGGCAGCAAGGAATGTATGTTATTGTTAATTAGCCGACTTCTGGCTTAGGATGTCAGTAATATGACCTTTAAGGTTGTTATACGCTCGATGGTTGTACTACCGTTGCTGCTATTGTTGATCGACGATTCCTTAACACAGTTTTCGGTGTTTCTAATGGCATTATCCAAATTAAATTTAATTGTTATTTAGGCTGTTTAACAGGTACATAGAACAGGAATGCATTCAGCAAAATCTGCGTTTTCTGTATAGGTATGAGTTTGTTATTCATAGTATACGTTTTAAAAGACATTTTCTACAGGGTGTCCTGAAAGGAATGGAGCGAGATAGATTGCTGACGATAAAATAATGCGACGTAACCAAACTTACCTTAATCCAAAAGCCCGAAGATGTGAGTTAAAATTCTTAAATATTTTATAAACTTCTTAGTGACTTGCTTTGAAATTTTAGGTTGGGTGTATTTTTCGGACGAGAAAATGAGTATGTATCTAATTTTGCTATAGACGCTAGAGGGCGCTACAAAATATATCTACTCGTAGCGGATAAAAATTGCACAGAATCTTTTTTCTCACTGTATGTATGAAAGTTTTAATAGAAAACTATTATTCTCCTGACGGTTTTGCACGCATAAGATATACTAATTCTATGACGCCAAATTTAACCATTTACCATTTATTTTGAATGCTTATAAAAGATTGTGTACCTACTTACGTAAAATGACATTAGTAAGCTTTAGTTATTTTAAAGCTCTATTGACGCTTACCTAATCTAACATCAGCCAAAAACATTATATTAAAATGTAGTAATAATTAATTAATAGTAATAATGTAGTAATAATTCTGGGATCATGGGGAGAACCATCGGCACAAGGTTGTTGCACGAAATTGTTTATTTTTCTATTTTTGCAATCTGGCTAATTAACAAATTAATAACTCTACTCCCGGAATCACAAGAGACCCGAAATTTTTTCCGGGATTTCTGTCTTTTTAAAGCGAACCATCGGCACAAGATTTTTGCAAATATAATTGTTTATTGTTCAATTGATCCCAGAATTATTGCAAACAAAATCCGATTTTCTAACGATTCCGGGAGAAGAGTTATTAATTTGTTAATTAGCGAGGTTGCAACAATCGAACAATAAACAATTATATTTGCAAAAATCTTGTGCCAATGGTTTGCCTTAATAAGCCAGAAATCTTGGAAAATATTCCGGTTCTCTAGTGATTTCGGGGGTGGAGTTTTTAATTTGTTAATTAGCCCAGTTACAACAATTTAGCAATAAATAATAAAGCTAACACCAAAGTGATAAAGAGGGACCTCGAAAACCCCCGAGAGAACACTTTCCAGACATTTTCGTTGAATCGTGTGTGACATTTGCCATATGTTCAACAAAAATGGGTCATTTGTTAAATAAACAATTAAAAATTTGCGAGCGTACAGAGGTTAGATGTACCTTTTGTTATAAACAATTGCCTGAACATTTTGCAGAAAACCGCATCTCAATCGGACTTCTCCGCAAAAAGTTGTAATTTTCACTTTTTTCATGCTAATTTGACGCGACTAGCGTCTAGGTAATGGATTCTTCATGTAACCGCTCAAAATCCTAATTTTTTTAAACGGCGTCTTGTTTACTGACGAGGCAAGTTTTTCATTAGATTCTATACGAAATTTTCATAACAGTCACTTATGGACTGATGAAAATCCACATGGATTTTTTGAAAGGTCATTTCCAATATCAATTTTCAGTAAACGTGTAGCTTGGAGTACTTAATGATTATTTAGTTGGTCCATATTTCCTCCCATTACGATTAAATGGCAAATCTTATCATCACTTCCCACAGGAAGAGTTACCCGCTCTTCTTGCAGAAATTCCTCTTCTGCTCAGATTTATGGTTCATGCATGATGGTGCCCCAGCTCATTTTAGTATTAATGTACGTCGTCACTTAGATACAGTATATCCATATCGTTGTATAGGTAGGGGAGGTACGCAACAATGGCCAGCTCGCTCTCCGAATTTAAATCCCTTAGATTTTTGCATTTGGAGGTTTCTCAAGCCATTAGTTTACTCCAATCCTGTCGAAAATATTGAAGACCTGAGAAATCGTATTGCAGCCGGCTGTGAGACAATAAAATACAGTAGGACTATTTCAGCGTATACGACAGTCAATGAGACGAAGAGTTGACTCGTGTATCATTTGTGAGAACATTATTTTCAAGATCTGTTATAGGTTTGCGACTATTTATAAATATTTTTATTGTACTGTGGTTTTCTGTCATTGTTTTGGTTTAATGTTTCTATATTAGATAATAAAATTTTTTGAAATATTCAAGAGAAAAAGATTGAAGATTAAAATTTGAACACCACAGGGTGTTCCCGAAATCGAAGAATTTTTTACCCACATCTATATCAACTTTTTATTTTCAATGCTAAATTGCATTTTTACTTTGACCATAATAACAGTTTAGTAAAAGAGACATTTAAATAAAAGATTAACGAAACCTACAATAAAATATGTTTTATTTTATCATCCCACGAAAAAAATTGAAGAGATCAATTTCATTCAGAATTGATGGCGAATTTCTAAAAAAATATCAATACCGGAAAAAGTCAGAGGCGTACCATTTTTTTTATTAAAAAAGGTAATGACAAAAAATGCACGTACGTAAGGATCTGTTAGTCCTTCTAGAAATTTCTCTCACCGACAAACCTGCTTCGCGCAACTCAACAACCCGCTCTCTCTCAAAGGCACCAAACTGTGAAATCTGCCCAAATTAACGTACTCTGGGCATAATCTTCTGAAAAAATTACGTTTTCAACAAGCTTCACAATACTTGCAACACAAATGTGAGCAGAAATTCTTAAAACAGAATACTACGTCAAAGTACGACCTATGCATACTTAAAAAAAATAACAGACAAACCTGGTCCGTAAATCTGAAAATTTAATAATTTTTTACTTTCATCGATAAGTAAACAAGCACCAAATTATCGAAATAAAATCATATATGTATTTATGTATAAGATTTTTCATTTTTTACAGTATTAGTAAGGTATTTTAAGCTAATATAAATCAAATCTGCTACAATTCCTATCAATCAAGTCACAGGTATGTTCTCTAATACCGCAGAGTAGTTAGTTTCACACAATATTGTTAATACCTAAAAGTATATAAAAAACGATTACATAAAGGGTAAACATTTTTTAAGTAGGTAATTGTCATGTTTAATTTAAAATTCATTGACAGATTAAAGTAATTTTTGACATTGTCGATATTTAATTTCAAATAATTTTAATTTATTGCTATAATAATTTTTATAGTTAGATATTTGACTCGACTTAAAGGAGGCCACCTGAAGAAGCAATCCTAAAAATTCATAAATAGGTCAGATCTAATCTATTGTGGTTGAATTTTCGAGTTCTCACAGGTTCAAAAGTGAACTTAGATATTTATAAAATGTTTTCATTAAACCAGGTTAGTAAATTTAGCTAGATTATTATTTTTTTTTTTTTTGATAAGGAGATTTGATTTATATTAAAATACCTTTCTAATACATTAAAAAATGTAGCTAATAATAAATCATATATTGGTAGATATTGTACGTGTAATTCAACACTAGTCGGGGCTCCGCAGAGTAGATAGTTTCACCCAATATTGTTAATACCTAAAAATATATATATAAAAAAAATAAGATTTTTCACATCTAATCTATACTATATTTGTTTTTAACGGATGATATAATAACGTTGTTAAATGAAACATAAATTTGAATGGAAGAAAGTAATATTTATAGAAAACTCCCATCTCCTCACCACTATCTCACTAATTAGTTTGTGATTAAAATTATATAATATGAATTATTTATGACTTTTGTTTGATCATTATATACTGTAAAATTTATTAGGTACACAAAGTTATGCATTAAGTTTTTAAGAGGAGATTGTATTGACTTTACTTAAAATTAAGAAAAAATTATAAATTTTCGACAATACACTTTATTATATATATACTAAAATCGAAGATAATACAACAGTAAGTACCAAACTAATCGATATAACATTTCGTTTCAATATAGACATTTGGGTTATCACAGAAAATTTAGTTAAAGTAAGAACCAGTTGCATTTACATAGTATACTATACATTAATTTTTATATTATAAATAAATAAATAATAATTCGTAAAAAATGCAATTAGTTGACTGACTTCTTATAGGCTATAACTTAATTTAAGAAGACATAAGGTACAAGAAAAGCGAAGAAAATTCGACTACTAAAAGGTCGAATTATCCAATATTGTTTACGAAATACCATTAAAATTCTCTTTAATTTTTGAATAGAAATTTCGTGAGTTTATTACTATAACTTAAAAAGAAAAAAAGGTCCAGTGTAATAGCCTTTTCACATTCCTCTTCATGCTTTGTCGTCTAACTGAATGTATTATATTGAACAAAACCTTTGGAAAATCGTTTCAAAACATCTTATCTACCGAACATCATAGGGTGTTTATAATGCTTGAACATGTTCTGCGCCTGATTGTGACCTCCGGCATTATTGAGGTCTCCAGCATTTTTGAGTGCGTAACCCGCTTGCCCACCAAGGTAATTCTTGTTTCCATATTGCCCTACTTGACCCTTCTCGGCGTCCTGCAGGTATTTCTGTCCAAACTGTCCGCCCTTCTTCTGTTCTGCAGCGTTGTAGGCTGCCTCTCCAGCCGCCCCTTTGGCACCAGCTCCCTTCTTGTCGCCGAATTGCCCTCTCTGTCCGGCATATCCGCTCTTGTCCCCTTCGTCGTGTTCTTCGTCGTAGAACTCTTCACTTTGGCTGTTCTCGTTCTTTTCGTGGGAGGTTTTGTAGCTCTTAACGCCGTGGCCCTTTTTGTGGCCCTCCTGCATCTTCTTTTGGTCGCCCTTCTTCCCTAAAGCAAATGACAAAGTTACGGTTAGTTGTTCTGTTTACAAGCACATTGCTGTTCTTATATTTGAAAGAACTCGATAGAAGAAAACTAAAAAGGAGAAGAATATGGTTGCGAATAAAATGCAAAAAAGAAGACTCAGTTCATGGTATCTTACCCTGCTTTCCAAAGTTCTTGCTTCCCTGATAACCCGCCCCTTTGGACATCAGATTCGTTCCTCCTTTGTAACCATTAAAAGCCCCTTGTTGACCTTTCATCATGTTGTCCATGCCCGCTCCTTGGTAGAAACCCTGTTTGCCTTGACCGAACTGCCCCCCTTGTTTTCCTCCTTTACCGTTGAAGAAGATGTCGTTCATATTCTTGGTTCCTCCGTTAAACATGTTTTTGTCCATTGCAAAGCCTCCACCCATACCCATGCCCATACCACCCATTCCCATTCCGCCCATTCCCATTCCGCCCATGCCCATTCCTCCCATGCCCATTCCGCCCCCTACCAATGCGGCATTTGTGTATTGTACCGCTCCCACGTAATTTATCTGTAAGAACGTCGCCAGCGAGGCGACTAAAAAAATTAGAAACATCTCAGTCTTGCTGAGTTTACGCACTGAGTTTGCCTTATTAGAAATTTTGTATTTATAATGGAAATTATTTATGGTGATTTTTTGGGTGATTAGAGTTGGGCAAAACAATGAGTGTTAGTGTTTATAGGATGTCAGTAATACGACCTTTAAGGTTGTTTCTTGGGTGTAAGTAAACGCGTGAAACTATTGTTTGTGATCTAGGGCTTGACAAATTAATTTATTTAAAGGTGTTTGTGGAATAGCGTTTACAAGATGGTTACACACAGAGTGTTTTCTTTTCCTGTATCTAAGTCTAGATTTTTAAAAATCTTTTATAGAGGATATTATTTTTGCTATCAAAGAAAAAGCCGTTTTTAACGAAACAGGACCTGCATTTCTATTTTGATTACGATGTCAGCTGCCCTTACTGAACATTACATTTGTATACAGAATGGTTTGTCTATTATGGCAACTTAAATAAACAGCCAAAATCAGTAAAACTTTTTGTATTTCGGTAAGAGCAATAGTTAGATCTTTTGTCAACAGGTTTTAAACAGCTTCAGTGTCCTATATTCACTGTTAATGCACATTTTCCAATAAAAATAGATTTTATCTATTTATTTTGGTATTTATTTATTTAATTTTCGTGTTACATCCACCAAAGTTTTTACACACGTCAAGCAAGAGAAAATGGAAACAAATTCTATAGAAAAAAGAACAGTACGGTTTAAAATAAACAATGATGAAGCATAAAGTATATTAATAATACAAAATTGATAAAAATTAATAAAATACTACGCACTATGAAGAATATTATAAAACCGTACAAAACCTAAACAAACGTTAATAAAAAGTTAAAACATTACACATATTAGTAGGCAAAATTATAATGAATAAACTATGTATATTAAAAACAATGAATAAAGTGATCCAAACAGAACATTTTTAATATTAAAATGTCAGTTACCGAAATCATTAAAATTTGCATTAAAATATTCAGCGAACGTATAAAAATCATATTTCAATATTTTTTTAATTTTTGTTTTAAACAAATTAGAGTGTAGAGTTCTTATATTTGGAGGCAATTTATTAAAAAACTGATTTCCCATATAATTAGACCCTGTTCTAGTTTTCAGAAGTCGAAAGTAACTACAATTAAAGTCATTTTTATTTCTAATATTATAATGGTGATACTGACTTCTGCTGTGGAAATTATACATATTTTTTTTTACAAAAACGAGACACTAGAATATGTAAGTAGAAGGAACAGTAAGAATATTGAAATTAATCTCTGTATTCAAACCCTGGAATAATCCGTATTCCTTTTCTTTGTAGCGAAAAAACATGGGCAGTAGAAGGAGCATGACTCCAAAGAAGAATAGCATATGAAATAATTGAATGCATTAAACAGTGATACGCAGTTTTTGATGTACCAAGCTAAGAAAATAAATATATTTATATATTTTATTGCAATATGTTCATTCCAAGTTAGTTAACTGAGAATTCAAATAAACGCCTAGTAATTTTACACGTTTAAAATTATCTGTATCGTTCAGGTTGCTAAGGTTAAATATCATCGTTTCTGTCTTAGATAAATTTATGCTAAGTTTATTACTATGAAACCAATTATTTGCCAACGACTATGTCTCAGGCTTAATATTAAGTAGATAAATTAGAATTAGATATAGATACACTGATATCATCTACAAACAGAATACTTAAAATATAGGTTTTAAAAATATTTGGAAAGTCGTTAATGTAAATAAGAAAAAATAAAGGACCCAAGACCGAACCTTGTGGGATGCCATATTTTATTTCTAATATAGGGGATTTAGTTGAATTATAAGCAACATCTGTTAATTAAGTAAGTAGACAAACAAATACTTTCGATAGAGAAACCAAAGTAGTATAATTTTTAATGCTTAATAGAATTTTATGAGAGAGACAATCAAACGCTTTACTCAAGTCCAAATTTTGAGATTACAAATTTTTTCTTCTATAATCCACTATTTATATAGATACTACTAATCTATCAATTGCTAACACCGTTCATAAATTGCTGCGAAATCCAAACAGTTGAGAGTTAAATAATTAAAAAGTTTCCATGCAGTTTATAATTTGAAGATTAAGCACTCCTTCATAAACTTTAGCAACTTGAGTTATGACTGATATTGGATGATAGTTGGACGGATCATTGACATTACTTTTTTTGTAACTTGGTACTTTACATATTTTTGAACAGTTTGGAATGATATTATTTGTTATACAAATATTAATTAATTGACTCAACGGTAACGAAATAGGATTTATGACATCCATACACTTTTTATTTTTAAGATTCGAAATTATTTCAGCTGCCCCCAGGGCGAAATTTCAGTAAAAGAGAAGCTGTTAAAGGAGGCTATACGATGCAATTTGCTTAACAATTCATCAGCAGCATTAATAAAGAATTTATTAAATTCATCAGACGCAATATTAGAAATTATAGTAGTATTTATTTTGGAATGGTTAATTATCTCCCACATTGCTTTTTGAGAGTTGCTATGTTACTGATGATGTATCATTTGATAGTTTTTTGACATTGTAGATTTCTTTTCTATTATTTTGTAGACACCATGAATAATTGTCAATTAATTTGATCTAATTTCCCAACAATAAATGACAACACTAAAACTGTATTTTATTTTTTATTTTTTTACAAAATATGTACAAAACTAAATAAATACTGAGCAAAGGTAAATATGTAATTCATAAATAACATATCGTTAGCGCTTATTGTGCTTAAACCTGATAATCTTTGAAGACGAGGTATGAAGAAAGAAATTTTCAGTTAGTAGTGCTTAAAAAATTTGCTGGAATCTTCATAACCAGACACATCATCACTACCAACAACCTTGTGTTCTCCAATAACACCTTTATGACCTGAGTACTTGTGATCTCCAAATTTGTCTTCATTTCCTTCAGATTTTCCAGAGATGTACTCCTGACCGTAGTGTCCCGATTTCTTCTTCTCTCCAGCGATGTATTTACCTCCTTCATGACCTCCCTTGAAGGAACTTGCTCCTTTTTCTCCGAATCCTGCAGTTTCTCCCTTAAAACCATAGTTGCCTCCTTCGTCGTGGGCTTCATCGTAGTACTCCTCGGTACCCCCATGCTCGTCTAAGTGGTGGGAGGTCTTGAATCCCTTGATCCTGTGTCCTTTCTTGTGACCCTTCTTATTGGTTTGTTGGTTGCCTTCATGACCTGGCATACAAAAAAAAATATATAATTTCGTACTTTCAAATTTTCCGTGTTAATAAATACAAAAATGTGATGGTATTTATTTAATTGTAAATCTATTGGATATCTTATTGCGAAATGTGATGCAATAGAATAATGACACACAATGGATAATTTGATATTTACATATAAAAAGAGAGAGTAGGAGTAGTTACTCTAAAAAAAGTAAAAAAATATGAGTGTTCAGGATTTTCTAAAATGAGAATATCTCGATGAGGGTGTATTTAAGATAAAACAAGTATCTCTTTTTTGTACAAAAATAATGGATAAATAAAAAAATTGCAATGAGATTATAAATGAACGAAATACTAAACGTTATGATGGATTGTGTAAAATCAAGAGAGTTTACGTAGCGCCCTCTATATGATACACCAAAAATGACAGCTTATTTGATTTTATCACGTCAATAAACCTAATTGCATATAATCATTAATTCAATCAATACATCAATACATTTTTGTTTTATTGCAGCGGTAAGTACCATTATTTTGTTGTCAGCAACTGAATTATTTTATACATTTATGGCAAGAAGGTTTTTGCAGCTAAATAATAAAACAGTTTATACTGCAAGTATATAACTATTTTATAAACATTTCTGTGACAGGTTTATAAAACATAAAGCTAATAAAATTAAAATATTTTATAATAACCTTTTAATAATGTTCCGTAGTATTTCTAACCGCACTATAAAAGCTTCTAAGAGTAAATAGCTGAATTATACACTGTAATATAGTTATAGTTGTAAAACAAAAAAAAATATAGCAGTTATAACAGAAAAATATTTATTTTGACGCAAAATTACATTGACAGACCATTCTATAAAACGAATTTGAAACAGCAAAATGATAGGACCTTGTTTTGTCTGTGTCTTACTTTAAATTTCATAGTCATTGTAAAGAATAAACACGTCAAATTTAGTCAGTGGAAAAAAATTAATAGTGGCGCATTTAGAAGAAAATTAAAGAAATGCTATCAAAACAAAATAATGGAAATATGAAAAATTCATGATTTTAAATGCCTCGATATAAACAATAAATACGATACGGTCCTGTTATAATAAATTCTTTATAGAATCATAATGTCCAGTGTTTTATAGAAATCGCTCAAGCTACTTGCCATGTAATGGTGGTTTTTACATCCAAATTATTTTATAAGCAGCAGTCATTTTGGCACAACGCTGAAAATAATTATAGCGTATAACTATAAAAATATCACAATTTAGCCGATTTCCTAATATTAAATAATCAAAAGGGAGACAATTGTTATGAAAAATTATTATTATGATTTCAATGCTTTTGGCGCTAGTTTTAACGTCAAAAAGTTGCAGATGTGATTAGAGAGATGTTCGTTACTTTATGCCTGCTGATACATTTACGATACAGGTAATAAATAAATTACTTTTGTTGACGTTATGTTTCAAAAATATCGTATTATTGCTACTAAATATACCAAGATAGAGCTCTTATAAAATTGTTGATTAGTTGATTTGTTGGTGTTATGTAACTAATTTTTAATTGTTTTTTTATATTTTTAGGTATTAATAATATTGTGTGAAACTAACTACTCAGTGGACAAAAGCCCCAACCTGCGTTGAATTACACCCACAATATCTACCCATATATTCCTTATTATTAGCTTTTGTAACATTTTTTTACTGTTTTAGAAAGGTATTTTAAGCTAATATAAATCAAATCTCCTACAATTCCTATCAATGAAGTCATATGTATGTTCTCTGATACCAAACATCTAGGTATGCTAATGAACAATTCCACTGCCAAAAAGTGAAGTTAGATATTTATAGAGTGTTTCATTAGAAGGTTAGTAAATTAGTTTATTTTCTTTAGATAATTATTGAATAGAGCTTTGTCTGTGGAATTGTTCATTAACATACCTAGATGTTTGGTATCAGAGAACATACATATGACTTCATTGATAGGAATTGTAGGAGATTTGATTTATATTAGCTTAAAATACCTTTCTAAAACAGTAAAAAAATAATTTTTAATTGCTTCAAACAGGCCCTACAAAACCTAAACGGTGATTAAAGTGCTTATAATATGATGCCAATTTTGGTTGTATAGTTACTGTATAAACATTCTTACACTGTTTTTGTAACTTATGCTGTTTTGTAAGATTTAGATAAGAGATAAGTGACCTGCTTCTCGTGTGTATACAGAACGATTTTTCGGGAGACATGTGCCAAATGCAGCTACTGTATAAAACAGGCGTTATAAAATTTTAATTATTTCTTTCCTTGGGAAATTATTTCAATGTTTGTGTCATTTTTTTACACTTCAGTCGAGTACCGACTGCATGCTTTACCTTGCACAATGTTATGTTTCATAGCGAAGTGTATTTTTAAATCATTTTTGTACTGCCCTTTTTAATTTTTTTTTTTACAAAATTTTATTTGTAAGAGTCCATTTTGCATTCAATTTTTTTTATATAAGTTCTAAATCACCTGCATTTGCTGTCTTTTATAGGCAAGTTATAACCTAAAAAATGTACAAAAAAAAAACCATTTTTCTCGTTGTGATATTTAAACTCGAACTACCGTCAAAAACATTTATTCAAGGTCATCTGTACGGCCTCTATGAGTAAAGGACCACCCTGTATAATTAGTATAGTCATATAACTAAACTATGCAGTAATGATTACACGCCATTTGTTGCAAAGCTCTGTGTTTTTTAAATAAATACACTACGTATTTTCTGAAGTGGAGACAACACCCCGTTCTCCATAACTCATTTACCGATGCAGTTTTTGTCTAAACTGACATTTGTTTAATGGGTGTTGACGATTTATTCAAAACATTCCACACTGCCCGATCACTTTTAGCATTCACAAAAATAATGCTGAATAATTTATGTATTTATACAATAAAATTAATTAAGCGGAATCAATTACTTCTTTGGAGTTGACATATCACGTGGCAGTAAAAGGATTTGACTGTTTTTAAAGGAAACTGTAATCTAGTTGGGAAAAAATAGGTAACCGCTTAGATCGAATTAATTCCAATAGCTAACCTTTCACGGTTAATTTGATATTGTGTAATTTTGACACTTTTTTAATTTTATTGTCTTAGTTCGGCAAAAACATTAGAGGTATACTTAACTCGTGCACGTTTACAAGGATCCTGTTTTATCACCAATGTCTCAGGCACATAGAAGGTAATAATGGTGGAGTAAAATCGGCTCTCAATTATGCCGTATTTTTTGAAGAAAATATAAAAGTAATTTAAATCTAACACCTTATATACGCAAACAATTAATTTATTTGTGTCGTTTTTGTTTAGTGTAAAGGACAAAACTGTTTTGTCTTAAGCATTACTTAGAAAATACAATGGAAAACTGTATTGTCAAAACCATTTAAAAACTATTTTAACCTTTCACGTACCTAGCTTTCAATGTCGTATTAGAAATTTCAAATTTTATTTTTAATAATATTAATTTTCACGCAAGAATTTTTATGTTAAAAAAAACTAAGGATACGTAAATGTTTCAGAATTTTATATTTTGTGTAGATTTATCATTTAGATTATTATAAATTACTTAGAATTTAATTTAAATACCTATACCAAATAAAAAATAACAATTACTCTTATTAAGAGACTTAAATTATTTTTTTGATACCAAATTAAACGTTTACTAATTTATAGAGCATAATTTTATACATCTGAAATACTTTTTTCAGTAAGAACAAAACAAAAATCAAATTTCATTGCTTCAGACGTTATTTTATAATTATGTTTTTCTGGCATAAATCGCGCTTGTAAATTAACGATTTTATTTCTTCATATTTTTTTCTCAATTTGTATAAAAAACTACAGTGCACTTATTTTTGATATCGAGTAACCGAATTGGCCGAGATATATTTTGTGTATGGAAAAGCAAACGGAAATTGGATTGTAGCAAGGTATCTCTATGAAAATGCATTCTGCAAAAGAATAATTCACCATATTTATTTTGCGAAAAAATATATTAAAAATTAACACTTTGTGTTGTCTCTTTTTGTTTAAGTCTTACATGGAATTTATGACAAACTAACACATGCCATCTAGATTATTGTTTTTTTTTTAATTAGCATTCCAGGAGAAAAAAATATTTTAAGCAGAATCAACTTGGCATTAAGAGAGCGATACCAATTTGTCCAAAAATCAGTGGAGTACAATGTTTTTCTGCCAAAAATGAGTATTTAACGGCACGAATGCTTTTTTAGTTTACCAAGGATGGGCTAAGCTTTACAACTTAATGCCTAAATTTTTAACACTCTGTATGATACAGACTTTAAAATAATAAATTTGGGTAGCTTCAACCTTCAGGGACACATATCTCCGTAAGAAGGGCATGTAGGAAAAAAAATTATAGGAACTTGTCATCTTATTTTTTCATGTTCTAACTGCATCCGAGAGATTTTTCATATTTTCCGGGACATCCTGTATATCTCAATGATATTTTATATCTAATCTATTAATGAGAAGAACCACAAAGTTTTTTTTTTAAGAAACGATTAGAATAAAATTTCTATTCATAGATACTTTGAAATATTTTTTAAACCTTTGTATCTTTTTAATGAAGATTTTTGCTACTGAACTATAATGGTTTAATTACTTTGTTTTGACTTGATTTGGATATAACTTTTACAGGAAATTATGATCCAAGTCGTATATTTTTTAAACAGAAAAAGTAAAATTACCTCCTTTGGAATAATGTTCTCCACCATGGTAGTCCTTGCCTTCGTGGTGGGCATTCTTTCCTCCACTGACATCACTAAAGTAGGCAGAATCTCCTTTCACGTTTTTCTCAGCAATCTCTCCTTTAGTAAATCCACCATTGCCATGATGCAGTTCTTCCCCTTTTTTACCATGGGATTGGACGAAGTGGTGGTTGTCAAGATTCTTCTTTCCGCCCTGGTAAACACTATGCTCGATTTGTTCTCCGCCAACAGCACCAGATGCACCGATTCCGACTCCGTGTCCTCCAATTCCAACTCCTCCAATTCCCCCACCTCCAATTCCTGCTCCTCCAAGTCCTGATCCTCCGAATTTGTGCCCACCAAATCCGGCACCTCCTACGTCACTGCCTAGACCAAGGCCTGGGTACCAGTGCCCAATCCCTGTTAGATAAAGTTTGGGGTGAGATAATTATGTCAAATAAACCAATTTATTCATTAATAAAATCGAAAGAGAGCCGAATTTGTCATCTAGAGATACAAAAATTCAAATAGTTTTGTTTAAATAACAGTCAGTATTAATAATATTGTATAAAATTAACTACTCTGCGGACTAATGCCTATAAGCTTTATTATTTATTTATTTTATTTAAATAAACTACTTCCAGCAGGCAGATGCCCATTTACAGGAGTATATCAAAAGTTACACAAGTGTCACAAAGCAATAATAATCACAAAAGAAATAAGAAACAAACAATAAAACAAAAAAAGAAAAAGTAAAATTAATAATGAAAAAGAGTACAGTTCTGCAACACAGAAAATTAATGTTTCCTAAATTGTTTTAAAATAATACAAAATATGTATAGGACTACTGAAATGGTGGAAAAAATTTGGAGAAGGTAGATAAAAAGTACTACTACTCCTTGAAGTAAACTTAGGTGTAGTCAAGCAGATGATGTATATTACCTTATATAGAAATGTTATACAACTGAAATTGAATTCATGCAAAAGCAATGAATATTCAAAATTTTTAGGGATTTCTGGGATATACATGAGGTTTTTTAAAACAAATATATTTTAAAAATCTTGTTTGTTTAGATTTTACCATATCTATGTATTTATATGCTTCAGTATTCCAAACAGAGCAGCAGTATTCCAATTTACTCCTTACAAGAGTAAAATTAAGTTTGGAAATGTTATCAATGGAATTAAACTTTTTGCCTTTGCGAATAACAAACTCTAACGTTTTAAAAGCGTTCTTGGTAATATTAGCTAGTAAAGGTTAATTTGACATCAATAGTTACATCTAAGTCCTTAACTTCATAAATATGAGTACAACATTGTCTGAGGTGTAATCATAATTGATGGTATTAAACATTCTATAAAATGTCATGAATTTGCATTTATCAGTATTCAGATTTAAATTTTCATCTTATAACACCAATCATTCAAACAAATCAAATCTTGCTGCAATAATTGGCAAACATGTAAAGTTTTTATATCCCTGAATATCTTTATGTTATCAGCAAAAAGCAGTTTCTTTGAAGTAATAACGTTGCAAATATCAGAAATGAGCAGTAACACCACATAGGCTTCAAGTTTGAGCTTTGGGATACTTCTGAAGTCGAAATGAATGTGGATGATCTGATACCATCAATTTCGACAAATAGCTTCCTGTTACATAAGTAAGACCTAATTATAGTTATAATTTGAGATATGCCGAATAAGAACAATAATTTATCCAACAGTATATTATGCGAAACTCGAAGCCTTTACTACAATCAATATAAACTACATTGACTTGCTTTTTCCAATCTAATGCTTGCGAAACATGCTGTGTAAAAATATATAAGTTGCTCTCAGTACTGCGATATTTAACAAAACTATGTTGTTCAATAGGTATGATACATTTTACATGATTATACAGAGTGTTAAAAAAAGAGTGTAAAATATTTCAGGAGGTAATAGTATGAACCAAAATAAGCAGAAAAGTCTTAATAAACATGGGTCCGCAAAGTAACGGTTGCGGAGATATGGACCACTATTCGTTTTTCAAACATTTTATTTTATTAGGAATAAACCGACAAAGGAAGTTTTTAACAAACGAAAAACAAAGTTCCAGAAAATGTTCAAAGTGCCCTCCGTACATTTCCAAGCAGGCACTACATCTTCGTCTCAACGATATTCGAACTCTTTCGAAAACACCCTCCTTGGTTTGGATTTCTTGACACTTTTGATAAATCCGTAGCTGCAGCTCCTCCAGACTCAAATATCCTCAAACAAAGAAATCTAGAGGGTTCAGATCAGGCGATCTTGGAGGCCATAAAACATGTCCGGTCGTTCCTACCCATCTATGTGGAAAAGTCTGGTGTAAATGCTCTCTAACGGCCATGAAAAAATGAGCTGGAGCACCATCATGCTGGAACCACATTTCTTGCCTCTGATTCAAAGGAATGTCTTCCAAAAACTCATACTGTTAATCGGTTTGGTAAAACAGCAGGACCTAGAAACCTGTGATCTACAATACCCATCCAAACGTTTAATGAAAAACGTGCCTGATGTCCAGATTCTATTAGAGCATGACGATTTCCGTCGGCCCAAATATGCGTATTGTGAAAATTAAACACTCCATTTCTTATGAACCCGGCCTCATCATTAAAAAGGATGTTTGCAAGAAAACGAGGGTTTTCAGCACGACGTAGAAACCAGCGGCAAAGAACCAAACGTGCTTGATGATCATTTATTGGATTTAAGGCCTGTACTCGTTGCACATGGTATGGAGCAGTTGCTCGTGAATGATACTCCAAACAAGAGGACCACTAATTCCTACCTCTGCTGATATTCTCCGCACAGTCGTACCTGGATTCTGTTCTACCAGTGCTAGAATTTCTTCTTCTGCTCTAGGAGTGGATATCGACCTTGGTCTTCCGTACAAATGGTACTGTTTGCTCAAGGAACCGGTATCACGCAATTTTTGGTGAATTCTTCCAAACATGCGTTGTGAAGGAATCTGGCGATTTGGATAAGCGTCAACATAAAGACGTCGCGCTTCGGTGGCGTTCCCATTAGCACTACCATACATGAAATGCATGTCTGTTAATTCTGCGTTAGAGTAACTAGCCATTGCGAAAGAAAACTTGTGCACTGAGAACAACTGTCAAATACGTACTGTTTATTTCACTAAACATCAACTAACTATTTTAAGAAAATACACAACGTTTTTGCAAAATAAAAAAGGGGCTAAGAAACATAAAACATTCCATATCTCCGCAACCGTTACTTTGCGGACCCGTGTTTATTGAGACTTTTCTGCTTATTTTGGTTCATACTATTACCTTTTTAAATGTTTTACACTCTTTTTTTAACACTCTGTATGTCATACAATACAATCTCCAATAATTTTGTAATGATATTTGTGTACACATATTAATAAAATCGGTAGATAATTTTTAATATCATAAATACTTCCAGATTTATATACTGCAGTGCCTCTTGGAATTAAAAAAGTAATATAAAGGGGGTTCTGGTCTGGTTATCTTGTCCAGAACACAACTTATTCTTCAATTTTTTGCTAGCCGCAATTATATCACTTTGAGATATATGATTAATATTATTATTATATTAGAAGCATAACAAGAGTTATTGCGTGGTAGGTGGTAAGTAGACATTATTAAAATGTTTAGCAAAGCCTTTAACAATAGCCCATGGGGATGACAGTTTTCCGTTTTCATATGACTGAATATGATGAATTTCATACTGAATTAATAATGGACCAAAATCATTTAGGATTAGAATTAAGTTCAACACACACAGCACATGCTACACATCTTCTATAGGTGGTACTAATTTCTAATTTAATTTCCCTTCTAAGATTGTTAATACGTTGCAGTCTTTTAAATATTCAAATTATGGTTTTTAAATTTAATCCATCAAACCACACAGGATACTTAAAAGAATAATTAAATATCTGCTTTTGTAATTTTTTTACAGTATTACAAAGACATTTAATTCTAATCTAATTTTCCTAAAATTCCTATTAATGAACTCAGAAAAATTATTTGACATTCACACAACGTTATGCAATAAAATTTGTAGAATCTTTTTAAAAAAATATTTATAAAAGTTATATGAATTTTCTTAAAATTTGTGACATTTTAAACATATGAAAGTATGTCTATTACACCGATTTTTGTTTTTTTTATATGGTAAATAGATCATTTTCTGATGATTTCATGCAATACGTCAGACAAACTATACAGGGTGTCCGGAAATGATGCGTCAATATTCTAAAAAAAAAAATCAATACCACAAAGCCTTATAATATTTTTTTGAAAACTCAAAATTAGTGTCAGTGCGCTTTTATGGGTCTACCGATTTTGTTCTAATTTTGTACCATTATTATATATTATTATATATTGTATCATTATGTTCCATTGTGCCACATTCTTAATTTGACGCATACCCTCCAAAATCAAAGGGCCTTTAAATAATGACTTAAAACTGTTTTGTTTGAATATTTTTATAAATTTGGTTAAAACGTAATTGAAGATTGTCAAAAAATCTTTAAAAAACGTTCTCTTTATTTATGTTAATGCTAATTTATGTATTTCGATCAAATTGAAATCATGAATACAAACGAACACTAGTGATACGTAACTAAAAAAGGCTCATAAAAAAGTTAATAGAAGAAATTCATAAAAAAATATTACTTAGAAATGCCCTCTGGAATATTGACGCATCATTTGCTGACACCCTGTATATATTATTTGACATTTCATATAGTTTTTGTTGATGATGGTTGATGAAGTGTCACAAAGTGTAGCAAACTAAATGAATGTAAGTTATTCAAGTGATATTATTTTATTTATTATTATTATTATTATTTTTTTTTTTGAGAAATGATTATATTAAACCAAAATTCGTATCCACGGCTTTAATAAAATGACATGTTAATTGCAATTTCTTATTTTTAATTTATTTATTTCTTTAATTTTGACAAGAATTTTTTTAAATTTATTATAAAGTAAGATCTACCAAAAATTTAACTGCATATAAAAATATTTTCATTTTAGTGCAAAAAGAAGTAGGCGCTTGAAGCTACATGCATCCCAAAATTTGACAAAAAGTTCTTTCTTATAACCAAAAGGTCAAAAGTTATCCAAAAATAATTCACTGTAATTGTTGGGCAGAAAATAAACAATCATTAAATAGGTACGTTATTGTTTTAGGTAAGTTATTCTAATTTGAGTTACAGTAACAGCCTTGATATTTCTCCCAGCCTTACTTTTCTTACACTTCTAAATAAACATAATTTCACTATAGTTTCGAAATCTCATTTACCTCCAACGTAGTGTCCGCCACCTCTCCCGAAATGACTGCCGCCTCCGCCAAACTCTCCACTGCCGAGTCCAATCGCTTTCGGGTAGAACGGTCCTCCGATCAGCTGCCCGTCACAAACGAAACCAGAAAAAACTAACAAAACAACTAATCGGAGCATATCTGTCAGAAGAGGTTAAAGCACAACTAATTTTGTCTGAAAGATATGAGTATTTATATAGTCATTGATCATTTATGTAAAACGCGTTTTGGTTGATTAGTTTGAAACGCGAAAAAAGGACGGTTAATATAAGAATAAATCTATGGGTTGACCTTTGGAAATATTATATCCTCCTTAAAAAATGCGTTAGCTGGTACTTTCAGTCGGGTGTATACGTTTTATTTCACGACAGTCTATTGTACAAGCGGTTGATTTTTTATTAATATTTACTAATAATTAATACCAAGAATAATTATCTATCCTTTTTTAATTTGCTTTCATATTTCGTTATATGAATTACTTTGTTGAACAGTTAACGATCTTATAAATCAAATTATTATCAATTCCATGTTCAGAATGTGATTGTGAGCGTGGTTTAGAAGCCGACGCTTAATTTCGAAAAGGAGGGTCGATCCATATCAAATTAACCAATTTAATTCGAAAAGGTTGCTGTCAAAATGTATTTATTTTTTTACCATGTTTGTACTTTGTATATTCATAGAGTTGAAAACAAGATTAACTAATTTTTTAAATTTTGTTTTTTTAAGCCACCATATTCGTGCGACAGCCTATTTTGCATTTTACAGAGATTTGTGTTAAACGCCGGAGCTTCTTGTTTTGTAAAGATATTCAGATCAGACAAACATCATGTTCAAGAGCATAAAATGTAATGTAATATTTTTTGACTTTTGGTCTACTTAACTGCAAATAACAAAAAAAGTAAATGTTGCCGTTTTCAAACTAAAAGCCTTCTCTTATAAATTAAAAATGTTGAAGATAAAACTAAGACTTAACTTTAATTTTTTTCTTCTGCAGATAGTTTTTATAGACCAGTGCTGAAGCCTTTAAAAATGGTGAAAAGTGAAAAAAAATAATAGTAGGATGAAACCCATTGAAAAGGAAGAGAATACAACAAAAATGAAAGGAAAAATATTGTACGGGCGATCTGAGGTTGGGAAGTGAAAGGGGGTGAGTTTTTAAGGGTAAAAAACGGTTTACCTCGATTTATGGCAAAACTACAAGTTCTATGGAAAAAAGTTAAATAGAAAAGTTGTAGGTAATAAAAAGATCTACCACTTTTATATTTACACTTTTTTCACATAACCTCAAAATTTATGTGAAAAATTCAAATAACCAAGTTTTTGGTTTTTTATTTTTATCTTTTACAAAGAATAATTTTTTTTCACGATATGTGGTGAAAACTTACTTTTTTATGTCTCAAACACACTGTAATTTTTTTACTTAAAATATATATTTTTTCTTTATGTTGTATCTAGTGACCTTTCATAAATTATTAATGTTTCTTGGTCTAGTGATAGGTCAATTTCAAGTAGAAAAACCAATTTTTTACATATTGCCTACGTTTCGGCTTATATTTAAGCCATCTTCAGGGCTTTAGAAATGCAAATGCATTACATAAATAATATAACATTACAATAAATTAAAACAAAACACATTGAAAATTACACATTAAAAATACAATTTTTAACTTAATATTAAAGCAAGCTAAGCACTTAGTAATATTTATTTTATTCTATTTATTTTAAAAAGAAAGGGGACAATATAAGCAAACATAAATTAAGCTGAAAACAAATTACAATTAACAGTTTTATAAATTACCTGTAGTTTAGTTTTTCTTTGTCCAATTTAATATAAAAATTAATTGTTTCTTACAAGTGTCTTTTACAAGTGAAAAGTATTGACAATATATACCCATATATAGAAATATAATTAACATCAATAGGAAACAATCTATAAGAATAGAGAACTTTCATTAAAATAATATATCGACTAGATACGGTGCAGAGGCGTTGTAATTTTTTCATCTTTAAGTAAAAATGGAGAAAGAAAACACAAAGAATTGCTGTTTTATATATACCGGGTGGTGTAATTATTGCTTATTGTTTAATTCTATCAATTAAGTCTATTAAATTAAAATATGCCGTGTTTAAATTTTAAGTATCTTGTTTTTTCTTAATATTAATCATTATTAACATTTTTGTTTTTCAATAATTGTAGTTTCTTCAAAGTTAAATGTATGTAAATACGTTTGTGTATGTTCTACAAGGGCCGTTTTGTTTTTATATTTTTTCACCTTATTTTGACTTAATATCGAAAAAGCACCCTAATTTTCAATCGAAAATTCTCACGTCAAATATCTGCTTCTTTTAAAATGTCGGCGGACTTTTTGTTCGTTGAAATCTCTACTATCTTATGGTGTAAAAAAATATACATTACTATGGTAAATGTTCTCAGGTTCAATGAGGTTATGTGAAAAAAGTGTAAATAAAAAAGTTGTAGATCTTTTTATTATATACAACTTTTTTCCATAGGACTAGAAATCGAGATAAACCGTTTTTTACCCTTAAAAAGTCACCCCCTTCCACTTCCCGACCTCAGATCGCCCGTAAATTATTTTTCCTTTCATTTTTGTTGTATTCTCTTCCTTTTCCAATGGGTTTCATTCTACTATTATTTTTTTTGGTTTCAAAAATTATCGACCTTGGTCTATTATAGCATACTACTCAACGTAATCAATTATATTTTTTCCAAAAACACACCCAAGTCGTTGGAAAATAACTGAATGTTTGTTGTTTAAAGCGGATAAACGTCACAAAATACTTGTCATTACTCGATACGAACGTTTGTAAAATGTTTTCTCATTTAGAAAAAATTAGTATATTGTCTGAAGCTATTTATTTGTGGCATAATTTTAGTTTCTTTTAGTTTTATTGGGTTTTTGCCACACTTCTGAAAAAAATAAAGATTAATTAAATAAGCCCTTGCTCCAAACGGATCAGACAAAGGTTATTTTTAAAACTAAGTTTGCCTAACCAAAAAATCTCACACTGGAAAAAGCAGATAAGTAAAATATAACAAAAATCACATCATTGTCGCGCACTTCCGTATATTTGACGTTTCGAAAAACTCTCTGTTTTCGCTTTCAAAATACTTTTACTACTGTTTGACATTTGACGTTTTTTGAACTAAAAACCTTCTCTTTTAAAATTAAAATTGTTTTAGATAAAACTAAGGCTTACATTCAATTTTTTTCTGCATATAGTTTTTAAAGTATACTACTTCCCTAAAATGTTTTAGGTCTACGAGTTATACATCCTTTTTTTAATTGGTCTTCAAATATTGCAATTTTGTATAAATCAGGTATTTTCAATCTAAAATATTTCAAAGAAAATTTTGTGTACTGAAGCTAAAAAAAAATACAAAGAATTTTACTAGTATGGATGATTTCAAAATTGTTCAGCAGTTTTTTCTCTTAATAGATGCATAACTAAAGTTAGTTATATTATTATATAGGTAGACTTATTTTTTATTTTATTCAATATATTGTTCGACAATTATTAATACAAAATTAAAAAAAGGAGGGAAGAAGACAATAAAAGAAAACGGAAAAAACTACAAATAGAAATTTAAAGATAATATAATTAGTAAGGAAAATAGTAATATTTATAAATATTATAAAAAAGAACAAATTCAACAAAAGTAAAGTATTTTTATGTTAGAAGGCTGCTGTTAAAAATATTTACAGAATTTATATTGCAGTGGTTTAAAATTACAGGATGCGCGGAATATTTGCACTGCCCCCACCGACAAAAAAACGGACGTCGCTGGATTCTCGAGGTAGTGATCACACAGAAAATTGAAGCCATTAAAAATTCCTGAAACAGGCCATATATTCCTTTTATGGCATTCTATTTTGTGTAGAATTGTTCGTATTTAATTTATCTACAATTTTTAGTACACTCTTACTGCTTATGCAGAATTATGTATGGGTGTCCCAAAATAGAAGGCCATACCATTAACCACATATTCTTTGGACAAAAATAATGCGACTTTTCTTATGCCATTTTGTATTTGGGCGTCCCTGTTTCAATATACAGGGTGTTAAATTTACATTTTAAAAAACTATTTTTGTTAATAATTCCATTGTTTTGTAAGATACACACTTGAAATTTTGCACGTACTTTCATCTTATTTCGGCATACTTATCATGTAATTTTGGTGAAAAAAATTGAAGGGCGAATGGTGGTAACTGAGGGGTGCAGTACCCTTTCTCCCCTCCAATTATTTCTAAGTAGAATTTTCTTCTGATCATTTTATCTCTTTTGTAATTTTTTGTTTAAATGCTCCGTTTTGGAGAAAAATGACATGTATTGATGGGTTGAAAATGTCTTAGCAGCCGATGAATGTCAGGAAAAAATAGTGAGCTTCCTTATCCCAACAGATCACATCCTAAAAGGAAGGTTTTTTTAAATTTGGATCGACATCTTCGTGAAACCGGAAAGTTTATGGATCAGAAATTCGGAGTTTGCGGCCTACATAGAAAATTAAGCCCTTAACAAAAGGAACAATTCTTAGCACTGGTAGAAGAAGAATCAAGCACAAGTACAAAGATTGTTTCTCGAGAAATAGAAAATTGTACAAAAATGGATGTTCACCGGACTTTAAAAACCCAACTTCTGCACCCGTATCACATCCAACCCGTACAAAATATTTTTCCCCAAGGTTTTGCTTCTAGGATGCAATTTAGTCGTTGGTTGTTAACACAGAATGATGCAGATAGGGACTTCGTAAGAAAAATTCTATTCACGGATGAGGCAAGCTTTACAAGAAATGGATTGACAAACAATGGATTGGCATAACAGCCACGTATGGACGATTTGAATCCCCATGCAACCATTGTAGCACACCATCAATCATCATTTTTAAATTTTCTGCAAAATGAATTTCGAGATGTTTTACATGATTTACGTACGTGACGGTATGTGGATGCAGCTTGACGGTGTTCCACCGCATTATGGTAGAAAAGTCCGGCAGTATTTAAATACCCATTTACTTCCCATTCGTTGGATTGGTTGGATTGGACGCACTTATTCAATGGCCACCACGATCTCCTGACCTTAATCCATTGTTTTTTTTGTGGGATTATATGAAATATATGGTTTATGCTGCAGAAATAAACGACATTAACCATCTCAGAGAGGGAATAGTAATGGCAGCTGGTGAATTTACGCAAGGGGAGAATATCTTTCAAATGATAAGGTTTTCACTACTTAAAAGGGTACGTACATGTGTTAATGAGGAGGGTTGGCAAGTAGAACGTTTGTTAAATTAGTAGTTACTTAATTAATTATTTTATGTAATGTTATTTAGGTAAAAAGTTATTATGTTGATCGTTCATTATTACTATTACTAAATGATACTATTATTTTTTGGTTTATAAGAGAAGTGTATTACAGATTTTAATGTCATGTTATTTTTTCAATTCATAAATATTCCTCATTTTGTAACATTTAGAATTATCCATTTTGTTTTAAATAGCAAATATTCATTCAGTAAGTATTACGATTTGCTAAGTTGCCAAGGCATTGTAATAGTAGGAATATCCACAAAATTTCAGTTTCACTTGAAAATGATAGTGAATTATAGATTTATGGGCACTACAAATTGCCGTTTTTCTCCAGAACAGAGCGTTTAAACAAAAAACTTCAAAAGAGATAAAATGATCAAAAGAAATTTCTCCGTTTGATATTTCAAGAAAAAGCTGCATAGGCGTACTAAGAAATAATTGGAGGGGATAAAGGGTACTGTATCCCTCAGTTACCTCCATTCGCCGCTCGATTTTTTTCACCAAAATTACATGATAAGTATGCCGGAATAAGATAAAAGTACGTACAAAATTTCAAATCTGTATCTTATAAAACAATGGAATTATTACAAAAATTACAATAGTTTTTTAAAATGCAACTTTAACCCCCTGTATATTGAAACAGGGACGTCCAAATAAAAATGGAATAAGGAAAGTTGCATTATATTTATCCAAAGAATGTGTGGTTAATGGTACGGCTTTCTATTTTGAGACACCCTGTATACATGTTTAGTAAACATTTTTTGTGTTGTGTTTTATTAAACAAAATATATAATATTAGTATGCAAAAAGCTTGCCTGAATGCTAGATAAAAAATAATGTTTATGCATAATTTATATAGATTTACACTCTAAAGTCATCATTATTAATGTTAGGATGTTAATGGATATTAGGATATGGGATATAATGTAATAATACTCATGAAAATTGTTTCTCTTAGCGGAAGTATATGATTCACCACTTATTTTTAATTGTTTCAATTTCTGAAAATCCCGCGAAATGACGTTTCCTTCATTGTCAAACTTTCAACGCTAGATTATACTCCATTATTAATTTTTTTGTATTGATTCACGTTTTGTATAAAATAGTGCAGTCAGACTAATTGTCACAGTTGAAATTAGATGTCCGGTTTTGTGGTTTCGAAAGGAAAGTTAAAAAAAATCTGTATCTTAATTATTCAATGTAATCTAACCTCCCTAAAAGTATAATTTACTTAATATGCTTAGTAGCTGTTGAAAATCGACTATTCTCCCATATGTAGTCTTGCATTTTTTATCTTGCCTTATACTCGCAACGCAAGATTTAATTTTAAACAATATTGAACAAAAAATATTTAGTGTACCTTCACACTTTTGGAAAAAAATTATAAACTGTAAAAATCACGTTATACAGGGTGATTCAAATGCAAATACAATTTTGTAAAAAAAATCAAAAAGAGCAGTTCAAAAATGATTTAAAAACATTTCTGCATGCACTAGAAATTGATGCATTGTAATATCTGACTTAGCGCAAGGTAAAGCATGTAGTCCGCGACCGGCACGGTGGCAAAGTATAATAAAAATGAACGGACAAAAAATTAAAGAATTTCCCAAGAACTAAATAAAATTTTATAACACCTACTTTATATCAACAAATTCAACCGCTTTTGCCGGTATTGTTGTTATTAATTAATAAAATTAATTTAGTTAGTTTTTAACAACTGTTCAAAATTTTGTCCACCAACGTATAAACACATTTGGGTCCGTCTTACCCAATTTCTACAAACTAACACAAATGATTCTAATTCTCGTCTCTGATGTTATTGGCAGCAGCTATGATATGTTAGCGTAAATCATCAATAATGTCCATTTCGGTGCGATACACTTCATTTTTTAAATATCCCCACAAAAAGAAGTCCAAAGGATTTAAGTCAGGAGATCGTGGCAGTCATGGTATTCTCCTCGTCCAATCCATCGTACCCCTTCAACTTGATTAAGGTACTCCCGAGTATTTTGTCGAAGATCAGGATGAGCCACAAGAACCACATTCGGAGTCGAACAATTCACCACTAGGGCGTATCTTCCAGAAGTCCAGGCAAATAATTTCGAAGGAACTCGAGATACTGAACGCATCCATTGGATGTGGTAGTATGAATGGTCAAATCAAGCCATTATCAACAATTCTTTGGAGGACAGACATTTAAGAAAAAGCTTGTTGGAAATGATTCCGTTGAATGGCGTATGGATTTTCAAAGCACAAACATGAGTATTATAAATGATAATTATATCTCATTCCTTATAAAAATAGCTTCATCTGTAACTAACACGTCAGCTGTAAATCGGGGATTTTGAGCATTTTGTTGCAGAAACCATCGGAAAATCGTTCTGCATTGAGCCGAGAAGCTGCAAAACCATTTTGTATTACTTCGCTATAAATTAAAACGACATCCATCAACTCGGAGTTGCTATACACGTATGCCATTATAAACACTTGAAATAAAAATGCAAACACTATCTCAAAAACGTTAATACTAAAATCGGAATTCAGTATTCAGAATTGTCTGAGGTAGTCCAGCGATGTAAAGGCTGAAAGTGCTACAACTTCAATAATTTTTTTCTCGGAAACTAAGTATAAGAATTTCATATATTTTTTTAAGATATTGATCCGTTTTTCATGACAAATCTATTACCAATTTTTTATTGGATAAGTTGTAAACCACCCTGTATACTAGTCAATAAAATGTAAATAACTGTATTTTTCCACGGTCGGAAGTAGAAATCAGTTTCTATGACATCAAAATTAAAACAGAAGTAGTCGATTATTCCCAAGGGAGTATAATGCTCCCAAGGGAGTTTACATTATGGAGAACGTTTTTCGTGCAAAAAAAGATAACATTGAAATTATTTATTGAAATTTAAATTAAATGTTACATTTGTACAATTTTCAAAATTAATATTAGAAGGAATATTACTTTCGCTTACATTTACAGTTTTTGTGATTGCGCTAGTAGTGGTACCTACTAAAACCTGATTAGTAATTTTGATCTTATTTTCAATGGAGTTCTCGACATAACCCTCAGCGACTGTCGTTGATTTCCAACCAGCATGACGCTTTATTGTCGTGATATCCACACCAGCATCTGCCAGTAATGTCGCTGAAGATCTTCGTAAGCAGTGACCAGTATAACATGCAGCATCAGGTAATTTTAAATACGAAGCTACTACACTCGGAATTTGTCCCATGGTATTCTTGCCAACTGGCTGCGAACTACAGTTCCCTGCTTTGTAGAACAAAAAAGGTGCTTATGCTTGACGTGGGGAGGACGAAGGGACAGGTATTTTCAAAACAATTCAAGCATATTTCCCACATCGGTAACTAGAAAGGTTCGTGAAATCTTTGTCTTAGTGTTCGGAATTTTTACAATCAAGGAAGAGGCTACATCCTCAATATCTTCTACAGTTAAATTGACTAGTTCATCAGTTCGACAAGCTCCGGCAATCCCCAGAATTAATCCAACCTATAAAAAATCAAAATACTTAATAATTGAAATACCTAACAACAAAAGTAATCTTACCTTAATCATTAAGAATTCTTTGTCATCTGCACTTGATAGAAAACGTTGGATTTCACCCTTTGTCAATATTTTCGGTTTTTTCGCTTGATATCCGTCACCGGTTCTTTTCAAAAATGCGATCAGCTTGGGGAATTTGCTTATATCTATGTTGTCGTAAATTATCAAGCATGACTTAACCATAGAATATTGCACCCATAATGTGGAAGACTGAAGTATGCCAACAAAACATTCTCGCTGTATACTTGAACATTTTTCTCGGCGCACCACTTTTTGAACCGATTGTAGGCTATATCGTATAAAGATCTTGACTTCGTAGACAGCAAATTGCTTATTGCAATATTTGCAGCCTCCACAATCTGTTCCGCCTCACAATTATTCATTGTGCACTAAACAAACTTTAAACTAAACCAAACTAGCACCTTAATTTGACAATTCTTTTTGTTTGTTTATTTTGTAGTTATAACAATAACTCAACGACTACTAAATAAATGCTCAAATCCGAATACAATAATTCTGGTACTACTTACTTCATAATGACAAAATATGTGTTTTTAAGTTAATGAGACCGTGGAAAAAATAGTATATACCATTCGGGAGAGATGCTATTTTGTCCTCGGTGCATTGTAGCCCTCGGACTTCAAATTGCACCTCTGCCAAAATAACGCATTTCTCTCCTTTCTAGTATAATGTACTATTATTAAATTCAGTTTCCTTATCCGTTCCGTTCTTTATATTCCTGTACAACATTTTCAGGTAACTCTTGTTGTCTATCTGTACCTTTTAATACCTAAAAATCCTAACATCAGGCAATAACTCCTTTGAAATTTAATATTAAAGAAAGTAGTTTATTAATACGAAAGTTTGATACAAACTTCTGTACCTTAATCAGTTTTCAAATTATAAGAAACTCAATAATGTTCCAATGGAAAATCTTGAGCTTTATTACTTTTAAGTTTCAATCAGTTTATTGGAAAATTAAAGAGGGATGATACAGAGTAACTACAGGAGGTTACTGCAGGAATATCGAATAATAAAAGTAAAGAATACTGAAATTACAAAAAAAAAACATAACAGTTGCATGACGCTGCATAAAACCATCAGGTCATCATTACGGAAGCAGAAGACATAACAGTTCATTATTATATATTTTTTCATCATGATTGTTTGTTTTAAAAAGTAAATAAATGGTATTTGCAAAATTGCCAATTTTCAGCTAAGACAGAGTTAACTGCACTTAAAACTGTTATTGTGAATACAAAAAGAACCAATAAGGAAATGTTACTTGTAATGGAAAGGCAATCTTATTTACTTATTGTAGTATTTAATTTTAATTACTTTCCTTCTATTTAAGGTCAAAATAGTGGTAGTTAGAGTCAGAGAATTTATTAATAACGTAACGATTTGAATGGAATAATAAACTGTATTTACGAAATTACTTATTCTTCCAATACACAATGTAATTTACAGAACCTGCCTAAAAAATGCTATTGCGCAATTGCTGAAAAAGTTTGTCCACTTATTTCTCTATTGTGTTGTTAAATTTGTGGTTTACTGTAGGTTTTTCAGGGTTATAGAATATTTTAAAAAACATATTGACAAATTTTTAAAAAAATATGTTAATGACGTCTGCTGTGGTTATGAATACAATGTACGAGTACAATTTGTAATGGATTTGCCTTGGAGGAAAAATAAATCTGTAAAATAGGTTTTTGTACGTCTATGAATTAAATTCCAATTGAAAATAATATAAATAGTTGTAACTTTATACTTTCTACTGCGACATTGACAAAATTATATCTATGGTAAATCGTATTAGCTTGATTTTTTTCTAGCAAAATTAATAAACTGAACTTAGAAGCATAATGTTATAAGTAGTAATATTGTTATTATTCCTTAAATTAATTTGAATCTGAGCAACCAAATCAATAAGTATTTGTCATTTTGTTACCTGAAAATATATAGGTATTTTTTAAATATCTGCTAGTTATTGTTTTTCTTAATCGTTAGCTGCTGAACATTGAGTTTGTATGTGTTTAGCTTATTGCCTTATGTTTCTTTGATCTCAAACCGTGTAGGATAGTATTGCATTGTTTTCCAATTGTTTGCATACAGAACAAAACATTATATTCAGATTCCAGATTCCAATATATATTTTGACAAAATTTGTTGTAATATTAAATATGAGGAATATAATCCCTATGACAACCCAGAATTATTGAATTTGACTAGATCAGAAGTATTACATTTGTCCATCCCGTATACATCGCAAAACATCTAACGTATATATCAAATGCAAAAAACACTGTTTGCAATATCCAATAAAATGCTATATCATATGTGCGTTAAATCTGATAATTGATTTGACACGAATTGTTATTTTTGACTTTGGAAATCATATTTTAATTTCTTCCTATAAATTTAGCCATATAAAACAAGAATACAGACAGATTTTTTATTTTGTTTTTATATTTTTTATTTTGTGAAAATTTTAAATAAGTTATAATTTTAATAAATTCTTTTGTTTGGGATTTTCTCTTAATATAATGCACTTTTATTGATTATAACTAAATAAATCTAATGCAGATCTACCAATATTTATAAATTCATAATAAAATTCGAAGATTTTACAAAAAAATTTTGGATATTTTTAAATCCAAGTTTAACAGACTCAAAATCAGTCTAAGTGTTCGAAAAAGTTTCTAAGTCTGCAGTAAAGGGTTAATGTGTTAATAAACAAAACAATTATTAATAATAATTTACACTTTTTTATACAAAACATACAAAAGTGTCACAATACAAAAATTATATACAAAGGCGCCAATAGCTTGTAATTATTTTAAAATAAATATGACAGCAGGTATAGTCTTACTACAATAACAGACGGTGAGATTTAATATCGTTACTGCCACCGACTCTTCTTAATGGATAGGGAAATGCTTATAATACTTGCTGGATTCATGATGGCCAGCAAGATCATGTTCACCGACGCCCTTATTAGCTCCGAACACTTCTTCGTTTCCGGCGTATTTGTTCTCTCCGAATTTACCGTGATTGGCATGGGCTTTGTCGACGAAGTATTCATTATCGTAGTGTCCGGACTTCTTGGCTTCCCCTTCGTTGAATTTACCATCTTCGTGGCCACCCTTGAAAGAGGCAGCTTTCCCTTCACCGAATTTACCGAAGCTGCCGTCGAATTCGAAGTGGCCGCCCTCGTCATGGTCTTCATCGTAGAACTCTTCGGTTTTACCGGACTCGTCTTTGTGGTGAGAAGTTTTGTAGCCCTTGATCTTGTGTCCCTTCTTGTGTCCTTGCTTTACAGTCTTTTCTCCTCCATGTTTTCCTAAAATACAATTTATCGATATAACTATAAATAATAAAGTTATTGAAATATCAAACATACCTTCTTTGTCAAAGTGTTCAGCTCCGTGGTATTCCTTTCCGTCATGCGCTACCTTCTTTCCACCATCAGCGTCGCTGTAATGAGCTGATTCTCCCTTAACATCCTTTGCGGCTATTTCACCTTTAGCAAAACCACCTTCACCATGTTTTACTTCACCTCCCTTACTACCATGAGATTTTGAAAAATGTTCACCTTCTTCGTTTTTCTTTCCTCCGCTGTAGGCGCTTTTATCAATTGCCTCACCACCAACATAGTGACCTATTCCTCCTCCAATTCCACCACCACCAATATGTCCTCCTCCGATTCCTCCAATGTGACCTCCTACGCCGCCGATATGACCTCCTCCAATTCCGCCGCCTCCAATATGTCCCCCACCTAAATGGCCTCCATATCCTCCGATATGACCTCCTCCAATATGTCCCCCTCCGATTCCTCCAATGTGACCTCCTCCAAGGCCGCCAATGTGACCACCTCCTCCAATACCTCCGATGTGACCGCCTCCAATATGACCTCCACCAATATGGCCTCCACCAATTCCACCTAGATGGCCTCCTTCAATACCACCGATATGGCCTCCACCAATGTGGCCACCGCCAATGCCGCCAAGATGGCCGCCGCCTCCTCCAATATGTCCTCCAATTCCACCAAGATGGCCGCCGCTGTGACCTATTCCAATACCTCCAGCGCCACCTCCGATGCCTTTACCATAGCCGAATCCACCTCCGCCTCCACCTCCACCGTGGCCAATGCCTGTATTAAAAAATTGTAAAGTTAAGAATAAGATACGATGAATAAGGTTTTCTGAACGATATTCAACAATTGAGAACAGAAAACCTAAAGAATGGGAAGTATTAAAGATGTAGATTACACTAACCACTAGGAAAGTTATTAAATGCGTAAAATTTATGGATAAGCTAATAAATTTCAGAAGAAACGAAAAAAATTCTTAATTAAATGTTTTGTGGGCCTAAACGAAGATAATTTGAAGAGCAATTTGGGTATACTGAATTTTCTACTAACATTGTCTCCAAAATATGTATTCATGGTACCAGATTTATGTTATTTGATATGCTCTTAGACCTTTAGACTTCAACTTCACATTTAATACATGTATGCAACTGCAGTATATTTACTTAGTCCAGAATAGGGCAAATTGTTTTGTTCTTTATTTACTTTGTTAGAAGTTATCTGTCTTTCGATATTTTTCTATGAGTATTTACATATGTAGGGGGCAAGAAGACTGAGGAAGGCTATGCAAGGAGAAATAATGAGGAAATATATGCAATGTGCCAGACACCAAAAATAAATGAAATTGTAAAAGCCAGAAGAGTGCAGTGGCTAGGCCATCTAAAACGTATGGAAGATGAAAGGACAGTTTAAAAAAATGTAGGCTGTAAACCAAACTACAAGAAAAAAAGAGGAAAATCGGAAAAGCGATGGAGAGAAGCAGTGGCAATAGATCTAAGGGAGAAAAATGTAACGGATTAAAAAAGAAAGGCGAAGAACAGAGTGAAGTTGGGGAGAATAAAGTAGCTCTGGGCCTAAAAGGCTTATAAACAGCTTTATATTTATTTATATATGTAATATTTTTTCAAGATTTATATAAAGAAAAGCAAGAAAAGTTATTAAGTGATTCAAGTGATTTTGAAAAATTACTCACCAACACCTGCTTCATGGACACCATATCCAATATGTCCTCCTCCACCACCACCCCCAATTCCGCCGGCGCCATGTCCGTATCCAAGGCCTCCTCCGTGTTCAAATCCGTATCCTATCCCACCACCACCTCCTCCATGTTGGAACCCGTACCCTCCGAATTTTCCTCCGAAATCGCCCCCGTAGCCACCCCCCAGGCCGCCGTACTTGCCTGAGGCGTGCCCGCTATGGAAAACGGTAACCGATACTACCAGAGCTAACAGAAGGGTTGATCGTGCCATTTTGCGGGCTGTTTGTCGAACTGATTGCCGATATAACCGATAAAAGTATTTATACCATGAATTGTGTATTGTAACGTCTTGCTTCATTAGTTTGTGAGATAATAAGGAACATTTCTTTTTGTGCGGTGGGGTGGGGCGGTCCATAATGTGACCTTTAAGGTTATTATATTCATAAAAAATGTGTGAACGTTCGCGGAGTTGACGGTGCTCGGCGATTTTCCATTGTTCGAATGGTAATGCGATGTTTGGGACACATTTTCAGGAAAAAATTTGTAGATTGTTTTTCAGGACACATTCACATAAATAGTTAGCTATATTATATTTAAGAAAAAATAAAATATTGAGGAATAATTAATATGCTTAAGTATTTACTAAAAGTAACTCTTATTTGATATGGTTTGTTAATTCTATGCGATATAAAAAAAGTATTACATTAATTAAACAATTTACAAGTTTTTATTTCTCCAGTTCCCATATTGTTAATTAGTAAGTAGTCAACAAATAGATATAAAGCAAAACAAATTGATAATTAATTGATTTATATTCAGTAGAACAATATTTTTTTTCAATGCATTTATGTTAAAGAATCATACTAATAACAATCATTATAATCGGAGCTGGGTGTGAATACAGAAGAAGTATTCAATGCTAAGTACTCTGTTAAAAAAATATTCATCATATACGAATACACTGGTGAATATATTTTTTTGTATATTAAAATTTAAATATAACTAAATACATTTAAAAGAAAAAATATAGAACTGGTGTCAGAATTTATTTATATATTTGCAATACACTCCAGACATAATTTAATTACAGGACAGGAAAAAAACAAACAAGTAATAACAGATATATATAAACTAAAATCGGGTATACAAAATTTACATACGTATTAAAATTAATGAAAATATGCTTTTTTAATATTTTCAACATTACAAAAAAATTTATAGTCACTCATAACAAGCATTGGAGCATTATTAAGAGCATTAGTCCTGCATGTGGTAATATGAAACTTAGAATAACGATAAATCTTTATTAAATTAGGTGGTGATAATTTAATATAACAAAAAAGTTCCGGGCCATTAACGAGATTATTCAATAACTTAAACAGGAAAATTACGAAGTAATATTTGCGACATAAAGACAATTCAGACATATTAAATCTGTATAACAATTGTTCAATGGAAAATCCAAATGGGGGATATACCCCATCATACTTAAACCATCAGTATTTATCGCAAATCGTCTTTGGGGTCTTTCAATCTTCTTTAAATGACATTCATAGCAAGGATTCCAAACAAAAGAAGCATATTCAAGCTTAGATCTTACAAATTCGTTATATAATACTATAAGCGTACGGTGCCCTTCTAACTGATGACTGTTACGTATTATAAACCCTAAATTCTTGATAGCCTTGGATACCATGCTGTCAATATGATCAGTAAATGATAATTTAGATGAATATCACACCCCGTGACTTTTATATTGCGTAACAGAGTTAAGTTTCTAGTTGTTTAACGCATAATTAAATTTAATATGAGCTAGTTTTCTAATAAATATCATTGCATTACATCTATTAATATCACGAAATAGATTCTTATGTAAACACCAGTGATTAATCACTGCAGTATCACGTTTTAGAATACAGTCTTCAAGAGATTCAATTGTCATAAATAATAATAATAAGTCATCAGCATACAGTAATGAGCAGCAAGATAGGTCGCATGTGATGTCATTTATAAAAATATTAAACAGTAGGGGACCAAGTACGAAACCTTGAGGTACTCCTGAAGTCGCCTCCATCTCGCCAGAAACCACGGCAATGCACTGACAGACGTCTATTGTATGATTTAAAAAGTCTCAAAAAATTGTATGTAACCCAAAAGTAGATAATTTACGTAACAAAATACCATGGTCCAGCCTGTCAAAAGCTTTGGAAAATCTGTATTAATTACATCAACTTGACCTTCACTTTTTCACGTTTCAAGTTTTTCACACAAATACTGACTAAGGCAAAGTAAATTAGTAATTATTGTAAACCGACTGGGGTATGAACCCATGCTGATCAATACAAATTTGAGATTTAACATTAAAGAGTATCTTATGAATAACATTCAAAAACATTGCTGAAATTATTTAAAATAACAATGTAGCTCTATAATTTTCTATGGTTTCTCTATCATCCTTTTTAAACGCCGGAATAATTGCAGATTTTTTCCAAACATCAGGGAAAGTTGCAGATTTAAGTAATCAATTAAATAAAATGGAAAGACGATAAGCTAAAATTGTAGCAATCTTTCAATAAACACGCAGGAATACCATCACAACCCTTAGTATTTTTAAGTTTAAGTGTTTAAGTGCTCTAGCTACATACTTTTCGGATATATTAAGCACGGACAAGCAAGGAACACTGCAAGAGACATAATCAGTAACAGCAAATTCAGAAGACAAATCATAAAAATCATTAAAAAATTCAACAAATGCCTCCACAATAGTCTGCGGTTGACTAATTTTGTCACCTTGATAAACCATACAACCTGGGATACAATTAGTTTTTCATATTAATTTAACTCATTTTGCTGTATACCTTTTATGCTCAATATCAATGTCCTGCTATATAGAAGCTTTTATTTTCTTGTATACAAGTAGATGTTCATCGCCTGTGCTTTTATATTTACGCCAAATTCTAGATTTAATCTTTATATTCCGAATAATTTTATTTGATTTCGTTGTAATTGCATGATATCTCGGAACCTACAAGTAATGGAAGGATGCAGTTTCTGACAACACTGGACTACTCGAGAAACTTAAGTTGCAGTAATCAGGACTTTCATAGATCTCTTTATTTTTTAAATAAAACATCCTATATGTTTTCATGCCAATCAGTGGCATTATTTTTCCTCCATAATGATATACAGGGTGTCCCATAATTAGTGTGCAATACATTAAGAGTAAATTCTACGATCAAAAATAAGCTTTTTTAAAATAGGCGTCGAAAGAAGCTTCCTACGGGGGCTGTGCCCCCGCTTGAAGAGACCTCAAGAGACCATGTTTTTCAAAATATTTTCAAAACGAGTTAACGCATATTTACGTATTTTGGTACACTCGTTAAATGTTCTAACATAACTACAAAATTTTAGTCAAGGATGTCTTAGGCAGGGGGCTCACGGGTAAAATGCGTCTCCAATTTTTGCACGTCGATATTTTCAAATATAAACATCAAACTATGATAGACATTTTTATACAAAAAAGTAAAAAATACGTCTGTTTTCAAAGTCTGCCTACCTATTCATGTAATCTTTTTCCATTTCTTATATCATGTAACAAAACCTAAATATCGATTGTTCTTGAATACGAAGCATTTAATCGAAATAAATCAAGAGTACATTTTTTTAATAAAAAAAAGTCATCTATCATTCTATCAATTTTATAGCTCAGATTGTAGTAAATGTAGAAACTATTGATCAGAACGTTTTGCGGCACATTCTTTGGACGGACGAAAGTTAGTTTGTCAGTAATATGGTTTGCCAAACACTACTGGTCCATTGATAATCCCGAATTGTAAATTCAGTCCAAAACCAAGGCCATTTTGGAGTAAATATATGGTGCGACATCATCGGTATGCATTTAATTGGGCATTTTATGAACATACATTGAACATCGTGAGTTACCTAAATTTCCTACAAGAAGAACTTCCTGCACTTCTGGAGAATGTGCCTTTGTAGCTAAGGAGAAACTTGTGGTTTCAGCGCGACGGAGTTCCACCCCATAAGGCAAGAATTGTGCAGCAATATTTAGATAACACTTTCCCAGAAAAATGAATTGGGATTAATGTATCTATTCACTCGTCCCGAAAGTCAGCAGATCTAACAACTCTCGATTCTTTTTTATGGGGGGTTTTAAAAAATAAGGTTTACAAAACTCCTTCGCGAGATATTAATCATTTGAAAGAAAAAATTACAAACGCTTGTAATGAGTTAAACGATGAAACGCAGCCCACAAAGAAGTCTGGTGAAAATTGGATATGTATCTTCAAATGAGAGGAGGTCGTAGAGAATAGATTGTAATAAGTATGTAGTATGAGGGCGTTTGCCTCATTTTTTAAATTTAGTTATTGTTATCGTCACCTTTTGTTTTAACTGTGTTAAAGAATTATCGAGTTTAATCCTTTTATTTATTCTTAGTGACATGTACACTTTAAACAACGAACATTCAATTATAAACTAATAAACTTTATTAGAAAAAATAGAGCTTTTTAAAGGAAAAACATTGGGCGTGTTTCTGGAAAAATATAATTGACAATATATATATCATTTTAGTAACCCTGTATGTATATACGTTGTTAATACCTACATCTACACAAAATTATCTGGCTACGAGACATTGGTATGACGAACATTTTTCGCAAGCAATGACAGTCATTTTGAACATTTATTATAATTATTTCGCTTACGTTTAAGAATACTTGTAGTTAAATTATTTAAATGATATGTCCTATACTATCTTACGTTCTACTATTTTAGTGGATGTTTTAAATTAAAACTCTAAAATCGACATCTTTAGTATTTTGTGTAAGTACAATCCATGTTATTATGTATCAAAAAGGATGTCAAGCTGAACATCATTGCGGATTATTTATTAGCAAGGTTAGAGGACTTATAACTGCATCTTAAATCTCAGCCGCTGCATATGAAAAGAACAGCTATATTCCACCATGACATCATCCAGACTGGTAATCTGAATGTCTGTGCCTAGTTTCAGTTGTATTCGGAAAGTCATTTTGGAATGATTTAACCCTTTTTATTAATTGTTTTTGGAACTCATTACTTAATTTGACATTTTTATCTGTTTCAATTTAGGACCATGTTTTTGTAACACTCTGTATAACACTCGTGGCGTGTTCATTGAATATAAAAGTTATTAATACTTTTGAACTGTATATATCAATTTGATAAATTGAGATAACATGGAAATGAAAATATAAGATAAAATCATTAAAGAATTACAGTCAAATAATTGTAAAACTGTTCAAGTTTTAAGATGCTTCTAGTAGAACTGCAAGATTTTACATACACCTACATTCCAGGAAGCATAAACATAATTTTGTAAAACAGTGAATGTCCAGAGGTGTAAAAAAACTGCTTGTCAAAACACCACTCCCTTCAATAAAGCAAGATAATCGGTTTCTACTTCTGTTTTCAACTACGCCCAAACCTCAATCAAATGCAAACGGACGCGCATCTATATATTCAAATCTAATTACAGTTTTTAGACATTTTTTTTCCCAGCTAAAACTGAACAAAGTGGTTTTCGACATGCACTGCTGGAGAAATGTGATTGTTCTATGGTGTCCTTCGGTGCAACCAGAAAAGCAGCGTTTCCTTGTCACCACGATTATTCAGCAGTTTTAGGGGGAGATGGAATTTCATTAAACCGAATGAATAATGTAGAACTAACTCGGAATTTTTAATTAAACTAAACAATAACAGCTTGATGGCCAAGACTTCCTGGAGTGAGAAGTTTTCTTGTATTACTTTGAAAAACTGAGGTGTATAAAATCATTCAATGAATGTAATCTGTAGCTGTCAGGAAAATGATTCTGATTTGCGTTCTAACTCCATTCACCGCTCTAACTATTTATAGTTGGTAATTAAAAAGGTATTGGATATATTCTTTGTCCTTTGTAACAAACTTTCTTCAGTAATTAGAAACATAAATTATTCTTCGAAATCCGTAAATCGTTTCTTCAAAAAGTTCAGAAGCACCAAAGTGTCTATTAGTTGACATGGAAGACTTCGAGAAGCTTTTATTGGAGGCAGCAATTTTAAATCAATGTAATGGTTCAGATGTTAATGATACCTTCATTATTTGGTCTGGTCATGAATATAACGATTTAGCACGATCACATTAATGGAATATATGCGGACATTTTAGTTTGTGTCCAACAGACACTGTACTCAATCATTGCTGAGGAGGAGACCAGATCCCTATACATTCAATATCACTGAGCCGTCAAAATTTTCCGTAGGCATACAACGGACAAAACTATCAGAATCTACACAAGCAGTAGACAATCACTACTGGTTTTGCGTAATCATAAGATAGACTAGATTATCATGGGAATGCCATCAGGTACTTCTAGTGGCTTCAGTCTCCAGCAGCATAACTGTATGCTGTGTCAAGGGACACAAGCGATGCAATGGCAATAAAGAAGTTGACAAGGTAGCCAGCAATTCATCGGCTACTTATATCTTTGAACATAGTCTTTCCAGTGTGCTTCCTAAACAAATAGTTGTCAATTTTTCAGGGATATCCTTGAGTACCCCTGTAAGGATACAGCTACAAAGAACCTGGCTATGTCTAGGAATCTGGTTTCAGGTATTCAAACTGAACACTGTTGGCTAAGGAAACACTTTTACCATATGAGAAAGTGTGAAATACCTCTTTCTTTAGAGAATGGGAATAATAAGACAAGACAGTATTTCATGCACATGCTGCCGCCTTGTCAACAAGGTAATCCGTGTTGAGAGAACGATGGCTTTCTAGGGTCTATATTAGTCAGATGTCCCTGAGCATCGTCATCACCTTTTTTTTTCTAATAGGTTGGTTAACGGTTCAACGAGGTCTGTAGCTTTTTAAGCTACCTTCCCCACAACTCCAGAATCCAGAACTGTATTTCCATAATGTCCATTCTCCTGATAAGCATTTTTATGCTGAGTCTCATCACCATCTAATTCGAAAATAACATCGTCAAAGCTTCAATGCATTGAGTATGGACCAGTTATAAACCAATTACAGATCTACATTACGTCCAATAGAGGTATGGGCAGCATTTCCTAAAACCAACTGCAAGAGAAATATATCCAAGTCCCTGGTGTATTTAAAATGTTATGTACAGTCACGTATGAGGTTGAAAGAACACAAACTCTCACCTAAAGAATGACAACAGTGGGAAGTTATTGATTGCAGGACACATGACTGCGTAAAGAGATTCATAGACTTGAATAAAACTAAAATTTAGATGACAGCGAAGCAAGAAATCTAGAAAAATATCAAAATAATTTCAATTGACACGAGGCCTTAGAATTAACAAAATTTGCATTTATTATATATCATTTGAAAAAAAATAGCAATTATTATCTATCATTATGAAAAAAATGGAATTGAATGGCATACAAATATACAGGCTGTTCCATTTAAAAAATTATATGTTGGGTCATATTTTAAAAGAGGCACCCAAAAGACAAAAAACTTTATCAGAAGCAATTTTTACCATTCCGATATCGCAACTAATACCTACGATGTCTCCAACTGTATCTCCAAAACGAAGAGGTCTATGAATTTTTTGAAAAATTAGTGCAGTGTCTCATATAGTATTAGTATATTATACAATACTGGATTTTGAAATATACTATTATAATCCACAATACTACAAATCATTTACGGTTAATACTTCTTTTTTTTATTCTATGTATAAGAATTCGTAATATTTATTCTGCTTACTTTACAGGTGCTTCGATCTGTATTTCTAAAATATTCCGTGACATATTTATAAAGTTTAAAAACTGATTTATGTCAGATTGAGTTTATTCGTACAAACAAGCCATGACGAAGTACCTGCTACAAAATGTAATTAGTTTTCTACTGAACCATTCACTCAGGATATGATTAATCAGATTACTAATTCCTGTTACCCTAATATTACAAAACCCACAATTTTACCAAGTTATGATTAATTTTTTTAATAAAAAAATTGCCTATTTTCAATGGAAAACATTTACCACAGATATGGTCTTTGCAAGTACCTATATCCTCTTTGGTATAGTTCCGTATCAATGAATTGGCTGTACCATTTATTCGAAATAGTTTCAAAATTTCAATGAATCACCTGCCATCTTTTGTTTTCGATAAGTTTTATTAGAGAGATATTAACTAAAAAATTACTGCTTTTTGCATTACTCAACACATTCTAGTAATGGACGTTGAATAATGAAAGGTAGCATAAATTAACAATTATGATACTACTATTAGATATTTTGTATTTTTCATCTCATAACATACTCTTGAATGAATAGAAGTTGTTTTATTTCATCATTTTTATGAATACACTGTTCAAAAACTACTTATGGAATAAATTCAGTAATTTCATAATGTAAATATTACAGAAAAATGCTGAAACTAGTAAATTTCTGTGGCGTTTAATTTTATTTATTTTACATGCTTATGATGACATCAAGATGAGTTATGACGTCATATGTATTTTACTTTAATAATGGGACGATATATTTTTATGCTACTTCTAGATAGTACTGCTAACAGGTTTTTTCGGGAACTTCTATTGAGGTCTTTCGTTTCAAACTGCCAAAACTATACAGGGTGATTCACAAGTTATCGAAAAAAAATTGGATATAGGTGTGTCATGAAAAATGGAGTTAATATTATATATACAGGCTGTCTCACATAAGAGGCCACTCCCATGTATCTCACTTAATATGCAAGACATGTCAAAAATCTTTAAATGTTTTTTGTTTTATTTTGGAGGCCCTTATGCTCGTAAAAACAAATTTGAAATCCATGGCCAACTTTATGATAATACCAAAAAATCCTGTAAAGTGCCCAAACTTTAAGGCTGTCTAACTTTTTTATTTTAAGAGATCGACAAAACTTATTAGTAATAAATTTTTATTGCAAAATTGCCCTTCATCACGTTGTCCGCAGTTGCTTCGTTCGCCACCAAAATCCACCTGTGTTCTTGTAAGAATTTTGATCCACTAAGCTCCTTCCTTTCTTGTTGTTTGTCCTGGCTCAGACCCTGACAGTGGTTGCTGGATTCTCTTCCGCGGCGCATGTTGCTCTTGGCCTCTAAACAGAGGCTGTGTGACACGAAGCCACAAATAGAGATAGGCTTCCTACTTGTCATTTTCTTGTGTTCGTGTTTTTCGCCCTTCCTTCTTGTTCCATCTCTTGTTTTTAGGCTGCACTGCGCTGATGGAGAGCAAAAACCCAGAAACAACGTTGTCCGCAGTTGCTTGTGTCAAATGCAGTTACTTTTACCGCTAGGGTGCAATGCGGGCGTGACACAGGAAATTCGCAATCCAATCGCGGAAAAGAAGGAGGTACAGAGCGTCGGCGGTGTATTGCAGCAACTGAGGAACATATTTTAGAGATTATTGAAGAAAATCCCCGAACAAATACCAAGCAAATCGCTCAACAGGTACAAGAAATGTCCCAATCAACAGTGTGGCGTTTAATACACGAGGCTCAATGCGGTTGAACGGGATCATTTCCAACGAGGCTTTCCGTTAAATGTTTGGGCAGAGATTGTCGATTATCGCTTGATTGAACCAAATCAAATGGATGGGGTTAAGTATCAGAGTATTTTCGAAATGATCTGCCTGAACTTCAGGAAGATGTATCCTTAGCTGTCCGACTCCGAATGCGGTTTATGCAATATGGTGCTCCCTCTTATTTTCCACAAAATGTTCTCGATCTCCTGACTTAAATACTTTGGACTTCTTTTATAGGGATATTTAAAAACTAAACAACGTTTTGAACAGTTGCTGTACTATTAGGTATGTAAAATTATTAGATTCATTAAAACTACACCAATTTTATTAATCAATAATATCAGTAGCTGCAAAACCAGTGCTTTAAAGTTTTATGTATTTCCTTTCTTGGGAAAATATTTAAATTGTTTGTCTATTCATTTTTTATTACACTTTGATATGCCGATCGCTGACTGCATGCGTTGCCTTGCGCAAGAATAGGATTTACAGTAGACCAGTTTTCAGTGCCGTGCAGAAGTGTATTTTTATATCATTTTCGAACTGCCCTTTTTGATTTTTTTTACATTTTATAAATTGTATTTGTAAGAGTCTGTATATTTAAATTTTTTTGAATAAGTTCTGAATTACCCTGTATATTTACTAATGAAGGTCCGCCAGGATTACCCACTAGCAACAAAACATACACTCTACGTGCAGTTAACTAAAATGCTCATTTATTCTAAGAAAAACTAACCAAAGTAACACTAATAAAGGTAAAAAAACCTCGAAAGCATCCGCCGGTACCCTTGAATAAAAATTATAAAATCATATGCGATAACAACGAATTTTACCGTTTAGTCTTCAATCTGCGATGTTTGTGTTGCTGGTTGCCGTACTTTCCGAATGACAAACGTGTCAAATAAATAACATCGCGGCGGACGGACGCCCATAGTCGTCGATAAATAAGGGTTATATAGGGTGTCTCGCTTAAAAGTGGAACAAACTTGTCACATGCCTACCGTGCGACCGATTTCCATAAACTTTTTTTTGTTGGAAACATCTTCAAAAAGTCTATCTTGAACATACCTGGTGTTCTCTAAAAATGGAAACCGTGGTCGACTACGATACAATTTATGTGGCTTAAAATCGGAAAATCATATTAGGGATATTTTTATTCGAAAAATTCCCACGAATTCTTGATCAGGACTCCACAAAACCCTAACAACCAAATTTTCATTGACACAGTATATAGAGTACTCAGGATAATTTGGGTGTCTCGGTTAAAAGTGGAACAAGCCTGTCACATGCCTACCGTTCGACCAATTTCAATAAACTTTTTTTTGTGGGAAACATCTTTAAAAAGTCTATCATCGACATAATAGGTGTTCTCTAAAATTCGAAACCGTGGCCGACCACGATAAAATTTGTGTGGCCTAAAATCGGAAAATCATATTAGGGATTTTTTTAGTTGAATAATTGCCACAAATTCTTGATCAGGACCCTAAAAAACTGGCAACTAAATTTTCGTTGCCACAGTATACAGAATGCTTAATATAATTTGTGTAGTTTTCATAATGGTAGTGAATTAAAAACTGCCATATGGTATTAAAAAAGAATGACACTTATAAAATTAATTTGTCTATTTCGATATATTCCAAACTTCCATTTATGAAAGTTTACGTTTATGTTTAGAGCACGAGGGGCGCCATTCTTAGATACAATATTAATTATTGTTTTATGCAAATAAACAAGGGCAAATTTTATCGTAGTCGGCCACGGTTTCGAATTTTATAGAACACCAGGTATGTCCAAGAGAGACATTTTGAAGATACATCTAACAAAAAAAAAGTTTATTGAAATCGGTCGCACAGTAAGCATCCTGTATAATGTGGCAACGAAAATTTGTTCGGTAGGGTTTTCTGGGGTCCTGATCAAGAATTCGTGGGAATTTTTGGAATAAATAAATCCCTAATATGATTTTCCGATTTTAAGCTACAAATTCTATCGTAGTCGGCCACGGTTTCGAATTTTAGAGAACGTATGTCGAAGATAGACTTTTTGAAGGTGTAGCCAACAAGAAAAAGTTTATTAAAATGGGTTGAACGGTAGGCATGTTACAGGCTTGTTCCACTTTTAAGCGAGACACCTAAGTTATCCTGAGCACCCTGTATAATGTGGCAACAAAAATTTTGTTGATAGGGTTTTCTGGGGTCCTGATCAAGAATTCATGGGAATTTTTGGAAAAAAAATCCCTAATATGATTTTCCGATTTTATGCCACATAAATTGTATCGTAGTCGGCCACGGTTTCGAATTTTAGAGAACACCAGGTATGTCCAAGATACACTTTTTGAAGATGTTTCCAACAAAAAAAAAGTTTATTGACGACCAGCACGGTATGCATGTTACAGGCTTGTTCCACTTTTAAGCGAGACACCCTGTATATATTAAATAAGATTGGACATTTTTTGAATAATGATTCCGTTAATTCTTATTTTTCTATATACCCCTTAAAATACATATTTGTACTTAGAGAAATTTCAGAATAAAATTTAAACCTTGGACACCCTGTATATCCTAAACTAGCAACATTCGTATAAGGCATGATGAGCTCTAACATAATATTTTGGTGTCTAGTATCTCCAGCTTAGTGTTGACCCATTCTTTCTGTCTCACCCTGTATATCCGAAATGGCCGCGAATGTTACCTTAGACATATTTTTTTGGGGACTAAATTTTCTTTCATCTCATCAATGCCTTATATAAAATTAAAAGTCACTTGTATCAACAAATTGCGAAATTTCTGCAAATAACGACAATAATTGCCCTTCATATTAATAAAAATAAACGACCCTGTCTAAAAGAAATAAACTTTAAACGCAGTCTTAAAAAATAAAACAGAAAAAATGTTATTTTATGTTTAACAGACCATGACACCATTATTTCTAGGTACAAACCGAAACAACCAAAATCTGGAGTCTACTGAAACTGTCACGTAAAACAGAAAAATTAACCTTGATTGATAAAACGTCTGGTATGCGGAAAATTATGGTATTTTATAGATACCATTTTCTACGTCCTCAGAATAGTATGTTTATTAAATTGAATCATTCAGATCGTATGAATTGCGTTTCAGTGTTGGAAAAAAAACTAAAACGGAAGCAAAAATTATTGCGTTACAGTAATAACTAAGAAACAAAAACGTTTAGAAACAAGTGCTAAGTTACAAGGTAACTATCGTTCTGTGACGACGACGATCACAAAGAATGAAAATGTAGAAATGAATTAAATGAGTTGTTTTGAAAAAGTCATCACTCACATTTATAAAACTTTCGGTAAACTAAACTAAATCTTCATAAGTGGACTCATGCTCTTTTTAAAAATTGTAAATAAACGATTAATAACTAGCAGAACTGTTTACTCTACAAAATTTATTTAATAAAACTTAAAGATAGAATTGTACAGAATCAATATTAGGACAGAAAGTCATAAATGTGTAAAATTTACGAGGTTTTGGTTTTCGGAGGGATGATGCTTAGGCAAGGTAAAGTGCCTCAAATGTATAAATAATTCATTTACATCAAATATCATTAAAACTAGTAACTAATCAATCAATTGTGCACCTTGAGCAACTTTATCCATAATATCAAATTATGAGTTACTACATAAACTAGCTCTTTTTGTAAACAATGTTTATTGTTAACTGACATTGTACTAACTAGATGTACCTCGTATATAATTTTATTGACCTATGTAACAGGACACTAATAATTCTTTTGTTAGGAGTATACAGTATGCGCCAAAAGTATGGAATAAATTCAATAAAAACGAAACAATTATTTTTTGGGAAAAATCCTCGAACAGGTCGATTTTTAATTTAAAAAATACATATTTTCTTCCTTGATTCTGAAAGATCGTTTAATTCTCTATCAGACAGTACTAAAATTTTGCCCTCTTACATAGGAAAGTTTTCGAGTAAATGACGATTGAATGTTAGAAAACGTAAATTTTATCCATAAAAAAGTAACAATTCTGAGGTATGTAAAATAAAATACAATTGGTTAAATTTTATACTTAAATTAAATGTTCGAATTGCCATCCACCAACTTCTTGACAATGCGCAAGTCTGTGAAGAAATTCTTCTTGCACATTATGAATGATTTCTGGGATAACTCTGCGTATTTCGTCCCGAATGCGATTTTGAAGTTCTTCTAAATTACGTGGTTTATTAATGTACACTTTTAACTTCAAGTATCCCCATAAAAAATAGTCAAGAGATGTAAGATCTGGCAATCTTGCTGGCCATTCTATCGGTCCGCGTCTGCCGATCCACCTCCCAGGAAAACAGCTGTCCAAAAAATCTCGTACAGGGCGCGCATAGTGCGGAGGTGTACCGTCTTGCTGCAACCATATGGTATCGTCAGGAATGTCAGGGTCATTATCGTTAGGAAAAATTACTGCAAGGGCTGGAACAAGGTCATTTTTTAGAAACTCTAAATATCTTTGTCTTGTAAGGGTTCCTTCAAAGAAGAAATGCCCTACTATTCTGTCGTCAACTACTCCAACCCACACATTTAATTTCTGAGGGTGTTGGGTATGTGCCTCTGCCATCCAATGAGGATTTTTCCGACTCCAATATCTGCAAGTTTGACGGTTTACTGTACCATTCAGACAAAATGTGGCCTCATCTGAAAAAAGTATTTGCCGGTGTAAATTTCTATTTCCTTGACATAAATCCATTAGAATTTCGCAAAAGTGTAAGCGGCGATCGGGATCATCTTCATTGAGTTTTTGCACAAGTTGAATTTTGTAGGGATGATATTTTTCCTTACTCAAGATACGTAGCACTGTGCTCTGACTAGTGTCATTGTTTAATGCAACCAATCGTGAAGAATTATGAGGATTATCCACCATACTTATCAAAATGTTCTGTTTATGATTTTCATTAATGCTTGGACGTCCAGGTTTTGGAATATTTACAACATTGCCAGTTTCTCTAGATTTAGACTCTACCTTACTGACTGTTGATTGGCTGATAGGGCGATCTGGATATTTTTCATTAAATAAATCGCAAACTTCCTGCTGAGTTCTAGTCATATTCCCACATGCGATAAGAATTAAAATTTCAATTCTTTGAGTAACAGTTAAATGTGCCATAATACTTAAAATTGAATAATAATTTCTATGTCGCTTACAATACTTATTAGAAAGTCGGTGTGAAAATGACACTTTGCAAAGATTTTCACCTACGTGATCCATAAAAGAACTATGGAATTTGAAAAACTAAACTTGATAACGTTTTTGCTTTATTTTAATTGATTTACGTTTTCTAACATTCAATCGTCATTTACTCGAAAACTTTCCTATGTAAGAGGGCAAAATTTTGGTACTGTCTGATAGAGAATTAAACGATCTTTCAGAATCAAGGAAAAAATATGGTGTTGCCATTTAAAAAAAATCGATGACGTCATTACTCGAAAACAAATGACATTTGAAAATCGCATTTTACGCTAAAATATGTATTTTTTAAATTAAAAATCGACCTGTTCGAGGATTTATGAGAATTTATTCCATACTTTTGACGCATACTGTATTTATTGGCTGTCAGCTGCGTGTGACACGATATTTTAAAGTATGGGGTATTCTAGAGCTGTTAGCTGCGGTGATACAGTCCGTCCGTTAGCTGCGGTGAAGCGGTCTGGTTCTGGTTTAAGACCTAGTCTTGCTATGAACTATCTCTGCAGAGGTGGTCTGGTCAGAGTACATTGTTGTATTGTTGATATCCAGCTGCAGTCTGAGAGAGAATATATTGACTAGTTGATCTAAGTAGTACATGTTGATGTTTAGAGAATGTGAAGGTATGCTTGGGTACTCATGTGTTTCTTTCTTATTTGTTGGAAGGTTCTGAGCTTGTTGCAAGAGCTGCATGCAAGTGGGCGATTCCAACGGCAATTCTATCCTAACCTAAGCTCAGTAAGTGTTTTAGTTATTGTTTATACATAGTTATATAGTATTAGTTGCAAGGCAACAAATCACAATCAGTTACGTCCAATGGTTCACGCCCTGTATAAGTAGAAACGCCCCTGACGAATTATATGAAGTAGTAATTATATAAACGAAACAAAGCAGACACCTAACACTTTAACAACACTAATTAATCAACATACTCTAAGGCAAGGCGCATATTGAGACGCGTATGACGTGTGTGTGGTGACACAGCACAGCACGTACTTTTGTAGTTTAAATATTGTCATCAGTCCTTGACCCCTGTGCAAATTTTCAAGCTGATCAGACTTCTTCAAATTGGTGAAAATTACGCTGAAAGATTCCGTTACATACATACATACATACATACATACAGGTGAAGCTAATATAAGCGTGTTAAAAAGTAATGGGACAGCGCAAATTCGTGCCACGACGTTGCACAGGAAGACTCGCGTGTGACGCAAGGCGCGCGGCGCAGTGGCAGTGGCACAGTTTTTCGCGCCGTACGCGCCACGTGTTGATAATTTTGAGGTTAGTTGTGTTTTCTCCCGTGACAATGAAAACAAAACTGATAGAGCTAGTAAGAAGGCATAGAGAGCTATATGATACCAGACATGAGAATTATATGAAAGCGAAGATAAAAAACAAGATTTGATGTGAAATTGCAGAAGAACTGCACTTAAAAGATGGTATATTTTGTAGGTAGAAAACCGTAATTTTTTCTACATTTTCATTAATAACTAAAAAATACGATTACGAAACTACAGGCTACATATGGTACAAGTTTTAAATTTTTTCGCCCTTACGTTTTCTCAATACTGGTTTCCAAACTCAGGGGTCTATTTCATTTATAAATCCAGTTTTCTGTTTAAATCATTCATTTTTATAATAAACAAGAAAAATTAGAACGACGTGGCTGTTAGAAAGTCGTGAGAAGAACTGTCTTGCAATATGCGAAAGACAACGCTACGCGTGTCATGCTGGTCGGATCACGTCATCTCATACGCGTCTCAATATGCGCCTTGCCTAATACATGTATCAATTGTAAAGTAAGTTTTTGCCTGTTGGGTGAAACATAAACACTGTCGCGAGTTTGTTTATATATTCGATAAGGGCGCAAAAGGGCTGGCTGTAAGAGTATCGCTTCTAAATAGAGATTCTAAAAACCATTCAAGTCGTGCTAGTTATTTACTGCTGTTTTATATATACAGGTGAGTTTCCCAGTTTCCCAGAGTCTTAGTTCTTATTAGAATATGTCCTAGTTCTTATTAGAATAGTTACATTAGGTATAAGTTCTTATTAGAATAGTTAATATTAAGTCAGTTTTGACAGTAAAGAGTAGCTAGTTGATAAATAAGACCTATCGGGTTATAACAACCACGTGAGCTTTACATAGGGTAGTACTGAACTGACTATCTTATATAGTATGTAGTGGCCAAGGCTGCTTTATTTGGTCCACAAAGGTGTGAGGGCCTGGGGCCACAGCTGAAGCTATAGATGGGTGATGTGGATATGTGGACCGACGGGCATGTTTTTATTTAGTCTCTAGGCTAAAGTACTAGCCTTGGCTGTTCCTTTCTAGGCTGCGCTCTCCGTGGGGTTGAGCAGCCAGAGGGAAAGCAGATCCAGAAGTCAATATTTGTAACTCTTGTGCTGAAATTTTGAAGGATGCAAAAAGTCAGACGCTTGTGTACCACGTGTTACTGTTAGACAAGCGATAATTAAGTATAATTATGAATAATAGAGTAATTATAATTTGATAAGCGTAGCTCGCACACACTTATTGTGGTTCTTTTTCATAGGTCTTTTGAATAAGCACGTTCGAATTCACAGTTCACAGTAGTGGTGAGTGAAAATCAGTAGTATAAATAAACATTGACTGTTCATAAAATATAGTAGACTAGTAGCGCCATTATTTCATGTTTTATACCTAGAAGTGTTGTTAATGTCGAATTCTTACATATTAGAAGTGGGATGTAAATTAATAAGCATCCGTTTTTATAAACTACTTCATTCATCATATCAAGTTTAACTTAGTTAGTCATTCATTCAACTTTATTCGTTCATTCATTCGTCGTATTATTACACAACCAACTCTAATATAATGGAAATATGTAGACTGTACTGTAACAATATTTAAGAGAAGTGGTTCTGAAATTCGTCATAAGAACAGGTATGCTCAGTTATAAATAAAAAGCTTTTGCTACAAGACAGCAATGCCTAGTGCTACAACTCACAAATATCTTGATATCAATTTAGTTCTATTAGATAGGGATATTGAGTGAGAAATAATACTCACATAATAATACCAAGTACAATTTGGCACAAACACTGTTTCTACACAGATAGACGTAAATAAAATCAATTCTTTTTTTGTGCACTATAAGAGAGTTTGCCTAAATAGGTCTGGTAGGTACCAAATGGCTATTTGGGTTAAATAATGCCGCAGACCTAACTCGTGGTGAATATACATAATTTATACAGAGTGTTAAAAAAGAGTGTAGAAGTGTAAAATAAGCAGAAAAGTCCCAATAAACATGGGTTCGCAAAGTAACGGTTGCGGAGATATGGAATGTTTTATGTTTTTTAGCCCCTTTTTTATTTTGCAAAAACGTTGTGTGTTTTCTTATAATAGTTGGTTGATGTTTAGTGAAATAAACAGTACGTATTTGACAGTTGTTCTCAGCCAGCTTCCTTCACAACGCATGTTAGGAACAATTTACCAAAGATTGCGTGATACCGGTTCCTTGAGCAAACAGTGCTATTTATCCGGAAGACCAAGGTCGGTATCCACTCCTAGAGCAGAAGAAGAAATTCTAACACTGGTAGAGCAGAATCCAGGTACGAGTGTGCGGAGAATATCAGCCGAGGTAGGAATTAATGGTCCTCTTGTTTGGAGAATCCTTCACGAGCAACTGCTTTATCCATACCATGTGCAACGAGTACAGGTCTTAAATCCAATAAATGATTATCAAGCACGTTTGGTTTATTGCCGCTGGTTTCTACGTCATGATGCTGAAGACCCTCGTTTTCTAGCAAACATTCTTTTTACTGATGAGGCCGGGTTTACAAGAAATGCAGTGTTTAATTTTCACAATACGCATATTTGGGCCGACGAAAATCCTCATGCTCTAATAGAATATGGACATCAGGCACGTTTTTCATTAAACATTTGGTTGAGTATTGTAGGTGACAGGTTTCTAGGTCCTGTTGTTTTACCAAACTGATTAACAGGCGCTGCTTACCTCAACTTTCTGTAGACCACACTGTATGAGTTTTTGGAAGACATTCCTTTGAATCAGAGGCAACAAATATGGTTTTAGCATGATGGTGCTCCAGCTCATTTTTCCATGGTCGTTAGAGAGCATTTACACCAAACTTTTCCACATAGATGAGTAGGAAGGGCCGGACCTGTTTTATGGAATCCAAGATCGCCTGATCTGAATCCTCTAGATTACTTTGTTTGGGGATATTTGAAGACATTAGTATATGGTACTCCTGTAAATAGCCTGGAAGAGCTGCAGCTACGGATTAATCAAAAGTGTCAAGAAATCTAAACCAAGGAGGGTGTTTTCGAAAGAGTTCGAATATCGTTGAGACGAAGATGTCATGCCTGCTTGGAAAAGGACGGAGAGCACTTTGTTTTTTGTTTGTTAAAAGCTTCCTTTGTCGGTTTATTCCTAATAAAATAAAATGTTTGAAAAACGAATAGTGGTCCATATCTCCGCAACCATTACTCTGCGGACCCATGTTTATTAAGACTTTTCTGCTTATTTTGGTTCATAATATTACCTCCTGAAATATTTTACACTCTTTTTTTAACACCCTGTATTTTAACACATACAATATAGCTTATATATGAATATAAATTAAACTTCTTTTAGTATCAGTTTATTGTTGGCTAGTCAATTATAGAAGTTAGTATTCTCTGCTGAGATATACCTCATGAGCTGTATTATCAGTTTTCTTTTTGCTAATAGAACATTTTTCACTATATGCTTTATATACAATAACTGGTAAAGCAATAGTGGTAGCAGATTTTTTTAAATTAAAACATGTATGTAAACTCAAAATAAAGACTCTGGTGGTTAGGGCCTACCAACGTAAGTCGTTCCAGAATAATACAATTACATATGAGTGTAAGTAAATGTAAAACAAATATTATAGTACCGATCGAGGAAAAAAAATTATATAATGTATCGAAGTAATCATTCAGTGAAGGTTAATGTAATCCAAATTAAAAAACAACAGGGAAATGGGATGCTATATTTAAAGCGTAAAATACAATCACCGTTCGCTTTCAGTATAAAAAAAGATATTTAAATTTAACAGTATAGAGGAAGAGATTTGTTGAAATAAAAAAATCAAAGTTAAAGGAAATGTGTAGCAATTTTTTAAGCTACCACTCACTATACCTTGATGTTTTAATCTATGTAACTGGTCACTGAAGATAGAAATAATTGTAATTGCGATTTAGCTAGGTCTGTGGTCAATCTTCGCCCTATCTCTCAATTACTTCTAATCCAACTGAAAAAATGCAAAGTCGTGATGTTCTTCTGTACAACGCATCATAACTACGAAGCCATTCATTGTTTTAAGATAATTTGACTACTATCTACACTATTTCAAGGATAATAACAAGCAATTAGTCCCACAGTTGTTTTAGATACTATTACTTGGAACTATTTTCTTATGCTGTATTATTGAAAGTATAAAAAATAGCTGACAATGCAATGTTAAACATGGCGCCATCTATTGTAACGCTCTCAAACATTTTCCAAAGAAATTACATTAATTGCTTTGAATTGAACCATTTCTCTTGAACATGCCAATGAGTATAACATAATAATTTTCTTTAAGGATGGTCACTTTTACGATGCTCGGTACAGGGATTTTGGAAACAGCAACTTGTATAGAGTGGTTTATATTCGGTAAAATTTGTGCAAATTTAAATTGTATACAAATATTTGATTTTTTAAAGTTAATAGCAAATATCGAAAATAAAATTTTAACTTAAAAAAATATGATTTAGGTCATCCTAGAAACTAGATTTTTTTCTTACAAAATTGGTGCAAGCCTCTTCGAAATCGGATCATTGTTAGGGCAGTTATTTTTAAATTAGTTTCAACGTATCTAAATAGGCTTCTTAAAGGTAAAATTTCGAATTCTAAATATTTAAAATTTTTAGAAAGAAATTAATTCCTTTGAAAATTTAAAATTGGAGGTTTTTCTTTAATGATACAAGCGAATCTCATAAAATTTTATTAAATAAATTATATTGCTATAGTTTCTCTATCGAAAGTATTTGTTTACTGTCTACTTACTTAATTAACAGATTTCAATATGTTGCTTATAATTTCACTAAATCCCCTATATTAGAAATGGATTCCCAAAAGGTTTGGTCCTGGGTCCTTTATTGTTAACGACTTTCCTAATATTTTTGGAACTGATATTTTAAGTATTCTGTTTCCAGACGATTTATACCTAATTTATCTACTTTACATACCCAACAAACATTTAAAGTTAAAATTACGTTAATTTGACCTATGAATTGGTCAAAAAGTTTCATGACCTATTTCATATAGGGAAAGTTTACCTTTGTACAACCCAGGAAATTTTTTCGTATATAATGTGATGACCAAACTTTCATAAAAATAACGCGTCTTATAAATATACATGTTTATTATTGCTTTTTAATAATATTACCATCCTGAAAAATAACCTAAAATAAAAACTGAATATATTTGGTGACAAAAAGTGTTTAATAATCTTTCATCATAAATGTGTTAACGTAATTTTAATGAGTAATCAATTAGAAATAACATACAAAATATTTAGTGTTTGTTACAAAATGTACGCTTAAATAAAATCAACTTTGAAGTCAATTTGTCTGTAAGTTTTAACCTATAGGGCAGATTGCCCATACCAGTGTTGACGTCACAGCAAAATATTAACTTTGTGGTTGAAATTGCCAAATTAAGATATTTTATGGTAAACTCACTAACTATAACTAACTTAACTATTAGATAACTAAATTATTATTAGGTATCTACATATACAGGGTGTCCCATAATGATGTACGCTCCTTGGGTCATTTTATGGGAGGTTCTTTCTATAAAATTTTTCGATTTGAGCCCATCCTGACGAGATAAAGGAAAATTGATTTATCACAACGCGATTGAGAGATATTGCAAAAAAATGACTTCCATTCCTCCCTCTTCAATGGGTCCCTGTGCCCTTAGGAAGCATTTCCGGACCCATGTTCATATGAACTTTTTTACTTAGTTTTGATCATAGAATCGGCCTGTTCAGGGTTGGCAGCTAATTATGGGACACCCTGTATAAATTGATATATTTTTAATTTTACTTGGAAGTCATTATATTACTCTTGGTTAATGAATTTTAGACTAAAATGTTGGTATTATAAAATTTTGTTTTGAAGACTATTTTTATGTCGGAAAGTAGTAAATCTCGATCAATTTAGGTTTGTTTTTCTTGTGTAGCAGTCTATTATGCTTAAATGTCCCCTAAACCCCTAAAATTCGGATAATATTATGTCTGAGACATAGTAGTTGGCAAATAATTGGTTTCATAGCAATAAACTTACCATAAATTTATCTAAGTATTCATAGTCTGAACGATAGAGATAGGTAATCCTGAAAGTGTCAAATTTCTAGAAACGCCTAGGCGTTTATTTGGATCCTAGGTCAACTTGGAATGAACATACTACTTATCTTTGCAATAAAATATATAAATATATTTATTTAGAAGCTTGGTTCATTAAGTGTCTCTATCTGTATTAAAAACTGCGTATTAATACATTCAATTTCATATACTATTTTCCTTTGGTGTCATGCTCCTTCTAGTAGCCATGTTTTGTCTCTACAAAGGAAAGCAATACGGATTATTTAAGGGTTGGAATACAGAGATGACCGTAGAACGTCCTTTATTAATTTCAATATTTTTACTGTCCCGTCTACCTACATATTCTAGTGTCTTCTTTTTGTAAAAAAACATCTATAATTTCCACAGCAAAAGTCAGTATCACCATTAAAATATTATAAATAAAAATTACTTTAATTGTAGTTACTATCGACTTCTGAAACCTAGAACAGTGACTAATTATATGGCAATTCAGTTTTTTTAAATAAATTGCCTTCAAATATAAGAACTCTGCACTCTAATTTGTTTAAAACAATAATTAAAAAATATTTATTGAAACATGCTTTTTATACCTTCACTAAATATTTGACATCTTGATATTAGAAATGTTCTGTTTAGATCATTTTATTTAATATAAATATGAATTCGTTATAATTTTGTATAGCAATTTTTGTAATGTTTTAAATTTTTATTAATATTTGTTTAATTTTTATATGGTTTTATGATTTTCTTCGTAGTGTGTAGTATTTTATTAATTTTTATCAGTTTTGTATTATTAATTTACTTTGTGCTACATCATTGTTTATTTTAAACTGTACTGTTCTTTTTTCTATAGAATTTGTTTCCATTTTATCTTGTCTAACGTATAAAGACTTTGGTGAATGTAACACGAAAATAAAATAATAAAAAAAAAATCGGAACATAATTTTGCTTTAACTATCAAATATATTTAATTGCCCACCAAATCTATATCGAAATCATTAAATAAAGTGCATTCTAGTAAACTCATGTATGAAATAAATAAATTATAAACGTAGTTGAATTCTGATTAGTCGCTTACAAACTAATAAAGTAACTGAGTGCAAAATTGTTTATACTTTATTTTTACAAAATATACAGTATAATTAACAATACATCAATATCACTGCCAAGAAAATCCAGAAATCATTTAAATTATTAATTTGTTAAAATTTAAATAAAATCCGTGGCAACATCTCGTCTGGCTATACATTAAAAAATGTAAATCAACGTAAATACTGTTTTCAGTTCTATTATCTTATTCTATATCTTATCTTAAAGATGATGGCGGAAGGGCACAACGAAAGGATGGTGTTTGTAAAACTTGCTGGACTCCTGGTGTCCCAAAAGACTCTGCTCGTCAGCACCCTTTTTATAAGCGTATATTTGGGCATTCTCCCCAAACTTGTTTTCTCCATACTTGCCTTCGTTACTCTTGGCGTTATCGTTCAGGTATTTGTTCTCGTAGAAACCTTCCTTCTTGGCTTCACCAGACTTATATTTGCCTTCTTGAGCTCCACCTTTGAACGCGGAAGCTGCGTTTTCACCGAAGTTTCCAGTCTCCCCCTTGAAGGCGTAATTGCCTCCTTCGTCATGAGCTTCGTCGTAGAATTCCTCCGTTTTACCGGATTCGTCCTTATGGTGGGAGGTTTTGAAGCCCTTGATCTTGTGACCCTTCTTGTGGCCTTGTTTGATGGTTTGTTCTGCCTCGTTTTTGCCTGAAAGAATATATATGTAATTAATTAAATGCGCGAATGACATTTAATACTTTAATATTTGCTCTCAACTTTTGTTTTATTTTTAATCCAACTTTTTAAATATTTAAATTATCTTGCTTACAAGGTCTCACGCCTCTTGTATATGATATAAATTCTCATTTTCTGATTAAAATTATTTTTGTATACATATTCTCAATGGTCCATTATAACGGCAGGAAGCAGTATGATTAACATATTCCGTAGCCTTCTGATACGGAGACACTTATTTTTGTAAAAAATGACTGATACTACAATATGTTGGTGAAAAGAAAATAATTAAAGGTAGTAGATGAAGTATTGTGTTCCCATCTTTCAGTAATTCCGTATATAAATATTCGTCCATAGATAATTTCCATAGATTTTTAATCAATGTTTTACCCATTTAGAACGTTTGTGTCTTTGGTAACTCCTATTAAGGCAAGATCATATTCCGAGGTGTATGGCCACTTTATGGAATTGTTCCTACATTTTTGATATCAAATGACTTTATTAACAGGAATGGTAAGAAAATTGATTTATACTAACTTAAATACCTCAATCTACGGCGGTGTCATTATGATAATATACAGGGGATTCAGTTTTTAATGAACAAACTTCGAGGGTAAGTAGAACTCTCTTCTTCAAATTAAATATTGCAAAAATTTATCAGCAATTATTAAACTTATGATAGCAAAACATATCCTCCGGATATCACAGATAAACGTACGTATACTTATTTAATAAAGAGAATAATTTAATTAAAAAAAAATAAATGTCATTATTTGTATGACCTTCCTTCCCGAGGCCAATTAACCTCAATCTTCAGTCTTGAAATCTCTTAATACCAGCCATATGATCTTGTGGCCTGAATTCAGCCAGCTCAATCGACATACAAGTATGAAACGAAAACAATCAAAACAAGGATTAAATGTGACTAATCGCAAAGGTTCTATTGACATTGCCCTTGAATTCAAAGTATAACTTTCTCTTAAAAAACAATTGCTATTAACATAATCCATCCTGATGGAGAACCTAGTATTATTCTTTTCAACCGGAAATGAGATTAGAACTAATGGAAAATAAAACATGACCTTGTTTACTAACCGAAGAAAATTTTAGCTGAATGTAACTAATAAATGTATTGCTTTTAAATTGAAAGTTAAAACTGAAGTTTAATGTTACCCAATCCCTTTTTCTTTGAAGTAACCTTGTGTGTCAGTTCTTTCTCTTTACGAAGTTTCCAGAAGATTCTAAAATTGAATGTAACAATCAATGAACTATAGATGCAAATATTGAACTTGATTGTTACCAGTTTGTTTCTCCCAAATTGCAAAACTTCGTGCTTTTATTTATTTTCTATTTGTTATCATTACTTACTCAAACACGTATCCAAATTTTATTCAGGTTTAAACAGTAGTAGGAAGTAATGTATTTCTGCATATTAGAAATAGGAGTATCTGAATGTTGACAGATATTTAAATTATATGTACTTTTCGAAAATAATATTATTATTTTTACTTATCCAATTCTAAATCATTTGTTAATACTAAAAAAATATACAGTGTCCAGAAATTAGTGGCCAACAATGATAAGGCATATAGGATGACTCAAAATAACGCAATGCTTCATATGCATCGTTTTCATATTTGCCTTCCTTACCGATATACAGGGCTTCCAAGAAAGAAGTTAAATATTGAACTTCAGTCATAATTTTTTAACCGCGTTACCTTGGCAACCTCGAAATTTGGTGATAGACTACTGGTAATAAAACTTTCATTATTTAAATTGGAATTTGACATACTGCATTGTGCAGGTATGGTCAAAATTAAGTTTTAAAATTTATACCATTCTGATTCCAACTTTGACATTTTGAATTCACAGTTCGAGTACCTCATCAATTTGCTACAAAAAAGTTATACGTTGTTCTTTTTTATATACTTTACCACATATTCTATTATATTAATCAGAGCGAGACTATTTTCATGAACATCCTGTAACAAATGCTCAAATTTGCTGGAAAAACCACGGTCGGCGCGTGGTTGCGAAAAAACAACCGTGTCTTATTCCAGTGGCATTGGTAACATTAAAAACAACAATTCTGTGGTTTACTTCTTATGATTAATTCCATCGATAGTTCACAGATATATACCCTTAATTTTAATGTATAGATTACATCATAACCTTGATGTGTTTATATTACCTAGTAATAATTATTATGTACCTTCTAAGCCAAAAAAGACAAAAACGCGACTTACGTAAAGCTGTTATTTTGAGATTGTTGTACTAGGTCAAGGTCATGGAATTTTAAATATATTTATCTAATTATTATTGTCTCATGTTTTTGGTTTTGTTTTGTCTAGATAATCGTTGCGAAATGAGAGGACTATTTAATGAAATGTTTTTATGAAACAATATATGAATATAAAGAAAGAGAAAGAATTATAAAGATTTTTTTTCGCCATTTCAGTTGACTTGTGAAGAAAGAAGGTAGTAGAAGTAACAATTTTCATTATTTGTAATTCGTAATATTAGAACTTGACCAACTTTCAATTTTTCGAAGTATCAAGAAATTTTAACTTTTATATTGTTATATTTTCTAGTATATTGTAAACTTGGCAACAACTAAGTAGCACAGACTGCTACCAGATTTGAGCACAAATCATTAAAGACAAAAACTAGAAAATCAAGTTGAAGATGAATATTTTATAAAATAATCATCAGTAATAGACATTAGACTTAAAAATGTTACCTTCTTTGTCATAGTGCTGCCCTCCATGATACTCCTTCCCTTCCTCGAACAACTTTTTGCCTCCTTCCTGTTCATTGTAATAACCAGAATCTCCCTTCACATTCTTCGCTACAACTTCACCCTTGGAGAAGCCTTCTTCGCCATGATTGAACCCTTCTCCTTTCTTTCCAAACGCCTTATCAAAGTGCTCATCTTCAATATTCTTTTTACCGCCACTGAAGGCGTTGTTCTCAACAGCCTGACCTCCAAAGCCTCCGAATCCCCCTGTTCCACCTCCTACGAAACCTCCATGGCCAATTCCACCGCCTATGTGTCCGATCCCGCCTCCATATCCCAATCCGATGCCACTACCACCTCCAAAGCCTCCCCCATATCCTCCTGTGAAGTGATTTCCGTACCCAATTCCCGTGGGGTAGTAGCCGCCTTCCACGACGTGGTATCCGTGTAAGGGTATCGACGTTTCGGCCGTTTTCATCACGTCCTCGGTCTCGTACCTGTATTTGTACAGGGGCGTTACGACAACGTCATCACAGAGGACTGTGGTGAAGGCGAGGATGACGACTCCTAGTGTAATCATGATAAAATCTGTCTATGAATGTTGGTAGAGAACTAACCTAGAATTGTCACGCTTAATGTATTTATACTAGCTTTGTCTTGGTTCATTAGTTAGAGGATTAAAATTGTTCTCGTTGCGTTCTGCGGGTGGGAAAGACACATTCCGACCTTTAAGGTTGGGAATGACAAGAAAGGCTCGATTGCGTTGCCTTGGTAAAGGATGTCGGTCTGGCGTAATGCAGGAAGTCAGTTTGGATTCGAAATTTACATGGTCTTTGAGGTATTCGGGTTAAAAGGGTAATAGTTGATTAAGCTACATATAATTACGTTAGACTCAGGCTGGCCAAATTAAATTTGATGGCTAATTTCAAGTGAATTCAGCTCATATTTACATAGAAATTACTCAATAATTAACAAACTTTGTTTACTCTTGTGGAGAGATGTATTTAAACTTGTGAATCAATCTTTTTACCAGGTATTTTCATAATTATGAAGCAAATAAATAAATATGTTAAATGTATCTTTAAATAATTTTGTTTTTATTTAAAAATAGAACCTGTTCAAACTTAACTCCTTCGCGGATTTAATTCAAATGAAAATATCTGCCTGTACTTGCTAAATATAGTATGCCAGTAGAGGGAAATTACATAATAAATTAACTTCGCTTGTGTTTGTTTTCTGTTTAGTTTCTCAACAACCACTTTTTATATTGTCGGGATTTTTTTTAATACAATCAACACTTGCATTTTGTATGCAATACTTTGACCCTGTTGGGACTTATTTTGTTGTTGTTTGTAATTTAATTTGTTGACAATTTTTTGTCACATTTACACTTATTTGTTTATATAATGTGTTTTTGTTATCAGTGTGAAACTTTATCGGTTATAACCAAGTTTAAAGTTATAACTGTGGATCACATAAAATTTTAAAAATGTTAATTTCTTGAACTCTTCTTACTTGTTATTTTTTGACCGTTGCGATTTAAAATTGAAAATCAAAGTTGATATACAAACAAAACATATAACATATTACGGCAACTTATGTTGATTTATTTGTTAGTTATTGACGATATACAGAGTATTTCAAAAAGATATGGCTATATTGAACACTGAAAAATAAGTGAGGTTTGCTTGATAAATGAATGTCCTATAGCAACTAATTCATAAAATGATTTTCAGCATCCTTAATAAAAAATATTTTTGGAAACTACTACATTATTAATATAAAATGTCCGGAATATAAGTGCCGTTACTAAAGGAGCTTGTATATCTGACCAAAAGAAACAAGAAACTTTATGAAAAAAGTGGCTACAAATACATTTCAAAAATAAAAATTAAACTCTAATAACAATACTGTGTTACGAAATTACAAACTAATTTACAACTAAGGTTAAGTAAAAGCTCCTGTAACGTAATTTGATTTTTTTATCAGTGTTAATGAAGTAAACAATAGAGGTTTCCCAAGAAATCCTTAAAACAGTAACGTACTGGAACGTACGACAACATTGCATCTATTACCTGCTGCTGCTAACCTCAAATTAATATAAGTAGTAGTGGTAGTCGTTTTTCTAGACCTAGTGTCTCTTTGATATTTGCGTGCATAAAAAATTTGTTAACAATTTATGGTAACCATGACCAGTTAATTTATGGCGGATCTAGGTAAAACTATCTGGTTATGAGACGTTCATACGGTAAACGCTTTTCAGAAGCAACGACATTAATTTTGAACACTCATATTTTGGACACCCTGTATATTTTAATATTAACCCTCTTCATAAATCTCATTACTAATCTATCTTCAACATTTGTGTACTATCGGTTGCTGTGGATTTTGTCCTATACAGGGTGTTAAAAAAAAGAGTGTAAAATATTTAAGGAGGTAATAGTATGAACCAAAATAAGCAGAAAAGTCTCAATAAACATGGGTCCGCAAAGTAACGGTTGTGGAGATATGGAATGTTTTATGTTTTTTAGCTCCTTTCTTTATTTTGCAAAAATGTTGTGTATTTGCCTATAATAGTTGGTTGATGTTTAGTGAAATAAACAGTACGTATTTGACAGTTGTTCTCAATGCACAAGTTTTCTTTCGCTATGGCTCTAACGCAGAATTAACAGACATGCAGTTCATGTATGATCGTGCTAATGGGAACGCCACCGAAGCGCGACGTCTTTATGTTGACGCTTATCCAAATCGCCTGATTCCGTCACAACGCATGTTTGTAAGAATTCACCAAAGATTGCGTGATACCGGTTCCTTGAGCAAACAATGCCATTTATCCGGAAGACCAAGGTCGGTATCCACTCCTAGGGCTGAAGAAGAAATTCTAGCACTGGTAGAGCAGAATCCAGGTACGAGTGTGCGGAGAATATCAGCCGAGGTAGGAATTAATGGTCCTCTTATTTGGAGAATCCTTCACGAGCAACTTCTTTATCCATACCTTGTGCCACGAGTACAGGCCTTATATCCAATAATTGATAATCAGGCACGTTTGTTTTTTTGCCGCTGGTTTCTACGTCATGATGCTGAAACCCTTCGTTTTCTTGCAAAAATTCTTTTTACTGATGAGGCGTGTTCACAAGAAATGGAGTGTTTAATTTTCACAATACGCATATTTGGGTCGACGAAAATCCTCATGCTCTAATAGAATCTGGACATCAGGCACGTTTTTCATTAAACATTTAGATGGGTATTGTAGGTGACAGGTTTTTAGGTCCTGTTGTTTTACCAAACCGATTAACAGGCGCTACTTACCTCAACTTTCTGCAGAACACACTGTCTGAGTTTTTGGAAAACATTCCTTTGAATCAGAGGCAATAAATGTAGTTCCAGCATGATGGTGCTCCAGCTCATTTTTCCATGGCCGTTAGAGAGCATTTACACCAAACTATTCCACATAGATGGGTAGGAAGGGCCGAACCTATTTTATGGCCTCCAAGATCGCCAGATCTGAACCCTCTAGATTTATTTGTTTGGGGATATTTGAAGACATTAGTGTATGGTACTCCTGTAAATAGCCTGGAAAAGCTGCAGCTACGGATTAATCAAAAGTGTTAAGAAATCCAAACCAAGGAGGGTGTTTTCGAAAAAGTTCAAATATCGTTGAGACGAAGATGTCGTGCTTGCTTGGAAATGGATGGAGGGCACTTTGAACATCTTCTGTAACTTTGTTTTTTGTTTTTTAAAAGCTTCCTTTGTCGGTTTATTCATAATAAAATAAAATGTTTGAAAAACGAATAGTGGTCCATATCTCCGCAACCGTTACTTTGCGGATATGTTTATTAAGACTTCTCTGCTTATTTTGGTTCATACTATTACCTCCTAAAATATTTTACACTCTTTTTTTAACACTCTGTATAGGTCATCGAAAAACTGAAGATATTATACTAGTTCTTTGTCCATTTTTCTTTCACACGACCCGTGCGAACAAATAAATTAAATTTGAATATAGTTCAAATGATAAATGCGGGCTCGCAGGTTCCCGGCGTAACCTGCTTCAATTTGTTTTCACTGTGTATGTGTCCATTTATAAGTATGTTATATTTATGCGCGGACTGGCGCAGGATACCAGTAACCTGGAAACCGCTTGCACTGTGTTCGCTTTAGCATGCTGTTTTTTGTATCAATTTAAATACACAATTACAAATTTCATAGCTTATAAGTACGTATTCGGCGCTGGTTACCAGTAAACGGAAAACCTGCTTCCACTATGTCCGTACCCTATTATGAATTATTTTATGTAAAAATTTGTTCGTTCTTCAATAGACTTCTAAATAAAACAGATTTTTTATTTGATTATTGAAAAACTTCATACTGCGCTTGTTGAAGAGTGGAATCACATTCCTCAAGAATATATTAAAACCCTAATCAATGGAATATCTAGAAGAATGAAAGCTAGAGGGGGAAACTCTCTCTATTAACAAAACACACTTTTTTTTTGCTGTTCTGTTACTGTTGGTTGGTCAGTTGTTGGTTGTTTAATTGATAATTTTTGTAGTAAATTAGAGTATTATATGGAAAATGCAACGTTCTTCAATAATTCATAACTTTGGAGCCAGAAAAGATTACATGCGGAAATAAAGTAAACTTGCAGACGGACCAATTTTGAGCTATCAAGAAGCTGAATTTCACAATCAGAATTATTAAATGCTTCTTGAAAATGGAATACCATTTTGAAATTATGGTGAATGCGCAGGTGTTTCCATTAGAAAAATATAACTAGACAATTTAATTAGAAAATTTTTTTTAATATCGAGTTTTTAGTATTTGTTTCAAGACTTTAGTACACTTATATAGTGTAGACCATCTAAAACGTGCCGATAAACCGCTCAAACCGATCAACTTTTGTTGACTGGGATAGATATACTTGATTCCTCCCCAAATTTCTTAAGTACTAATGAATAAATTCAGTATACCACAATAATTGTTCAATTTCTTACCATAAATATTAGATATTCTTCTTAAGTATCCTTACGTTGTATCCTTCTGTTCTAATCTGGTGCCATCACTTTTTCATAATTTTTAATGAAATCTTTAACGATTGTATTAAAATGTTAATTAAGGACAACTATTTCTTGAAAATATTTTTCAGTTTGAAAAACTCATTGTCACAGAGGTCAAAGCAGATAATATTCTGTACCCAAAAGAAATGTATTTACTGTCACAGCTCAATAAGTTTATATCAAAAGAAAAATAATTCGTTATATGTTGCATTTAAATTAATTTACGTAACTTTAACTAAATAACCTTTCCAAGAGGGCGAAAATCAATGCAAGTTGCAAGATTTTTTTTTTAGAATACGAATTAAAATTATAAACAAGGCACTTATATAGTTTCGACAAGAATTCACTTGCATTATACGGACAAAGGAATAATTCATTTTATTTTCGTCAAAATATTTAAGAAAGTGCAACTGAATAATAAAAACATGTTGGAGGCATTTTAATTTTTCTTTTTCTTTTTGAATCATAATGTATTGTAACTGACATTTTAGTTTGAATCAAGATACAGACAGAAATTACCTTTGATAGTATTTTCAGTGATAATCATCATAAACTACAGAATTACGATTAACAATATCAAGAAATTAGTAACAATAGTAGGTAAGTCTTATGAAATACTAATTACAATTTCAGTCTTCTCATTGCGGCATATTGTACTGATATTAATGTTTCAATGTGAATGAAGAATTAGTGAATGGTAGCTGCTGGGTTGCTTTGAACTGCGTATTATAAAGAAATATGAATGAGTAACATAAATGCTAACAATGAATTTTTTATATTTACTTTTTATTGCAGAATTTAAGTACAACAGTATTAGGTACTGAATGAGATTTTTTAAAGAAGTGCATATTTCTAGTACCATTACCAAATTCCACCGAAATAATTTATTAATATAATTTTTATTAAACAAATTTAAATAATTAATTTAAAATTTCGTTTAATAATAATATCTGTATCATTCTAATCAGGAGGTCAGATATTGGAGACGTGCAGGAGAGGGGGCTAAATATTATTATTAAGCAGGCAGCATTTGCGCCAAGGAACGATTTACGTTGGTAGGCCATAACCACCATTCAACGCAGTGGGGGAATTTTTAATTAGAGGGATGGTAAAACGTAGACCAGTATTAATGTTTCACATTGACCCAAGTCAACGTTCTTCCACCCTACCATAGCAGCAGGAAGGGTGCCAATCTCCTCCGCAAGTATACCTGACCTACGGTCTATCGGACGCGGGAAAACCGCCTGCAGACTGGCCACATCTATTCAATACTGACACCTTAAAAGTTCGAGCACTGACCGACCTAATCACTGTAGAACATCCATTTATATCCAAATATTTAAAAAATGATTGATTTTATTGTTTCGAAACAAATTTCTGTTCTGTTTCTGATTTATTAATTTCCCAAACAGAATTTTGATAAAGTTGAAAATGAATCAGTAGTTATGTAAAACATCACTCTCGACAAAACTACCCTGTCATATTAAATGTACTTTATTTGTCCTATTCGTATTTTGCCTAAATATATTTTTCTTTAAACGAGCCATGAGTTTATAGCTCTATATTTAACAACTTTTATATGTATCGCTATTTTGTTGTTTATTTGATTTATAAATAATGATTAGATTTAATCAGCACTGAAACCAGATAAATAATTGATTTTGTATAGGAAGCACCTTATTTGCAACAATTCGAGAGAAATAATGCAGTACCTACCTACTTATTTATATAATTTGTTTTATATATATATACATAATATCTAAAGCGTAATAAGAATTCTAATTCCGGTAAAACTTACCATGCATCATACATTGTTCATTAATTTTGTGTGTAATTCTTCAGAAACAAGAATTTGTTTTAAAAAAATGTTCATATTTTCCTATAATAATAATATCTCTATCCCTCATTTTAATCACGAGGATTAGACCCGAATTTGGGTACTTGTGCGGAAGAGGGGGCGGCATATTACTATTAAGCAGGTCGCATTTGCGCCCAGGAACGACTTACGTTAGTAGGCCCTAACCACCATTCAGTGCAGGAATGAGAGAAACCTGGAAAACCTCATTAATTAGAGGGGTGGTCAAACCTCGACCGGTATCAATCTCTCTCTTTTTTTTTAATTAATGAAATCCGACAAATGTCAGTCGAAACGTCAAAATTGATGAAAAAGGATTTTGTATTCGGGGACGTTTCTCGAGAGGTCGTTGTCGTTTAAGTTATTTAATACTAATATCTAACTACTATTTTCATCATATGCAACTTCACTAAGCTCTTTGAGATATCGTTGTATGCTGCAATGTAATCCTTTAGTGAGCAATTTTATTTCTCCATTTCGGCATGGGTTTATGGAGAAGAGATTTATGGCTTCTAATCTTGTTTATTTTACTCAATTCGAATCCAGAGTATTTGACGAACAAGGACAAGCTGATGTAGTATACACCGATTTCTCAAAGGCTTTCTGCCATATATACCATGACATTTTAATTACAAAACTTAATAATTTTGAATTCAGTGAATCTCCATTAAAGTTACTTCACTTTTACTTGAAACAATATGTTGCTTACATCTGTCATCATTCTATTCTTTTAGCAAAATCTGGAGTTCCCAAATATTAGAAAGATCGAATACAATTAAGAAGAACTGTTCAAAATTTGACGATGTGCTTGCTCTTAAGATATTATTTTGTTATGTTCGTTCTAAGTAATATTGGATTTGTTATTTTTTACTCTTCATTAATGATTTATCTTTTGTAATAGAGTAGATTACAATAGAATAGTTCTTTATTCACCTTTGCCATTAACAAAAATGGATGGGAAAAGTAAGTACAAAACAAAGTATTTAAAATATACATAGATTGTGATCATCTGTTCTTTGCTCATGACCTTAAATTATTTATAAAATTTGAGTCAGTTAATGATTGTTTATTTATTTAAGATCAGTTTTAAAAGTTAGAGACATGGTGTAGCGTTAATGATTTATTTATGTAGAACTTATATACTTACTCCCAAATATTAGAAAGATCGAATACAGTTAAAGAGCTTATAGTTTGTTTCGATAAGGATCTATCTTTTCCTGTTCATATTAATAATTAAAGCTCAACCTTAAATGTGTTGAGATTTATTATATGAAACTATTCAAAATATGACAATGTGCTTGCTCATTATTCTGTCCGTTCTAAGTAATATTGTAGCATTGTATGGTCGGCTTATTATGACATTCATATTACTGGTTTAGAGAGAATTCAGAAGAAATTTTATAAATTCCTAAAGTTCAGAACCACTGCTCGTTATTCAACTATTGGTTATAGTCACCAATTTCTTCTGAATCAGTTTGATGCCAATACATTGCAATTAATTTTCGAGTTTCCACAGTTTCAAAAGTGAAGTTAGATATTTATAGAGTGTTTTTATTAAATCAGGTTAGTAAATTTATCTAGATTATTTTTTTAGATAATTATTGGCATCAGAGAGCATACATATGACTTCATTGATAGGAATTGTAGGAGATTTGATTTATATTAAGTTAAAATACCTTGCTAATACAGTAAAAAATGTTACAAAAGCTAATAATAGAGAATATATGGGTAGATATTGTGGGTGTAGTTCAACGCTGGTCGGTGCTTTAATCCGCAGAGTAGTTAGTTTCACACAATATGCCTAAAATATATGAAAAAGCTGTACTTACTAATTATCTAAAATAAAAAAATAATTTAGCTAAATTCACTAACCTAGTTTATAGAAAACATTCTATAAATACTTAAGTTCACTTTTTAAACTATGGGATCTCGAAAAATCAAGCACAGTAGATGAGATCTGATCAACTAAGGAGGTATATTTTAACTAATACATAAATACAGCAAATAGCTCAGTTTGCCATGATTAAAGAAAATGTAACTATTTTGTTCTTCCTCTTCGATGTCCTTCACGGATTTTACATTAAAGTGTCGACCACTTCTGGAAAGTACCTAATTGTAAGCAACCACTTATTTTTTCAGAACTTCGGCTTCAGTGTAGTAGTGACTTTTAGTAATTAAAATAATGTTGTTCTATGACTTGCTTTTTTGTTTTACAAACTAACCGCAAGCAAAAGAAGGTGGCTTTAAGCGCACTGAAAATAAAATTAGAATACTTTAACGAGCTGAACGTGCGTCATCTATTTAGTGAATAAAAGTGAAAGAAGTTTGCATAAAAATAGGATTACATGAAGCATGCTTCATTATGGTCCAAAATGAGGACACCAGCTTTAAACAAGGGTACAAAATCTTTAGTGAAAATGAAAGTAAATATTTGTTCTTTAATATTTATCAATACAGTGTTATAATGGTTAAAATAAAATATATATATAATTGCATTATTTGAGGAAAATTTAATTTATAAAAATTTAAATTATGTTTAAACAACGTAATAACGTAACAGCTATTCAATGTCACAGAAAATGTGACGTATTTAACTTTTTAAATATATTTTCATAAAATTATTTAACTTTTCAGTGTGTTTTCAATAATTTTGCCGTGATTTTTAATTATTTATAGATTTTCTGTTTATACAAGTAGGTATATACGTTGTGTATGATTTTATTTGCCTGCTTCACAATATTTCAGCAACGAAAGCAGATATCTTGGATTTGTATACATTTCAAAACCTGTACATAATAAATACAGGGTGAGTCAGTCATAATGTCATTAATTTTAAGAGGAGATAGGGAATAATGAGTATAATGCGAATACGCGATTAAAAAAAAATCTAAACGCATATTTACGCCGAAAAAAAATATTTTCAAATCATTATTTAAACCCCCTTTTCAGACTGTCACTGACCGCTGACAGCCTTGGTCGTTTACAGCTCATAGTTCAACTCGATGTCGACCTGATGCAATGTTGTCAAGTTGTAATATTTTTCTATAGAGTACCTACCTACCTAGGTTTTAGACATCACAAATAAACGGTTGTACTGACTATTTTAGAATATCATTTTTTCTTGCTAAGTTCAACTTAAGCCAATAATAATTTAAAATGTTAATATTCAATAAAATTAAATAATTCTATTAAAAATTGCAAGTAACGCGATCCACTCAGGTTTTCCGGTAGAAAATACGGCCCAATCAAACGATACCCGTACACTCGCGTGTCGATTTTTCTCTGAGCAAATGTAGCTGTTATGACTGCAACAAAACTCCAACGTGTCTAATAATAAACCGAGTAATAAACTATTTGCGTACATTACATAAACAACCTATACCCAATGGGTAAATTATTAAGAGAAGCTGAAAAGTGTTTCGTGTTTAAATACTAAGTAATAAAAAAACAATCGTGTTGTTGACAGAAAACTGTCCAAGACGGAAATGGCACGCCGCTAATCTAGTTATCTTGACCTACCGTATTATTACGTCAATAACCTAGTTACCTAGTTTTTGTACTGTTATTTAACGACAAGGAGTAAAACTATTTTTTTTTAATCTAGATGCATGAATGAATTTTCCTTAAATATTGATTTATTTGTTAATAAAAACAAATGTAGATAATAAATAAATGTTTTCGAATGTTAGGTTATTACAGTTTAATAATTTTGATATTACATTTTCATTACGTTTTACAAATAAATATGAATTTTTAGTATTACTTGTAAGTACAATTAATTATTCAGTTTGTAGTTACGTACATCTAGCCTAGAAATTTATTGTTTTTTAAGTATTATGGTACTAACCTGTTTACAGTTCACAGTTCACGTAAAACTGCAGTTATCCGTCCATAGCACTTTATTAATAAAATTAGGGTCAGTCGCATTTCGTAAACATTCTCCGTATAACACTACCATTTCCACATATTCGAAATTTGTAAAATTATGCGTGAATTTACGCTAAATACGTGAGGTGAGACCGAAATAAACAAACTACTGCTTACTGCTTGTATTCTCTCCACCCCCCCCCCCCAAATGTGTGGCATGACCTACAAATTTGGGGGGAAAGAAATGCGGGAAATGCAGAGTGCTAAATGGAGGTAAATTTGAATAACACGCTGATGTGTTAGACGATATTATGTATGTAAACATGATGTGGCATCGATGGTTTGATACGGCATTAGATTGTCGTCGGGTGCGTCATCAGAAAGTTCGTAGCGCACCAGGCGCGTCGTGTTACTGATTTTTATAGGGTGATTTGTTCATTTTTTGAAAGGTCGAGTAAAAATTTTTTTTTGATTTTCTGCCTTTATTAGGCCTCCCGAATACGTGGTTAAAATTAATGACATTATGACTGACTCACCCTGTGTACAGGGTGTCCCTAAAAGGTCCTTACAACGCTCGACTAGATACAGTGCGGCTCAAAATAAGTCGATTTAGCTAAACTTACCTTAGTTCAAAGTTGCCACGTTTAGGCGCTATACGACCCTGAAGTTTTGAAATCGTTTTTTTATTATAAATTTAAAACGCCTTATGCGATTTTGCTAAAATTTGGTAAGTTGACACAGTCCTATAGGACAATAAACTCCATATCAAAATTATGAGTGATATCATTCCATTGGCGTGGACCTTGGGTTTTTTATTAATTACACCTTCGATAATTCTACGGCAATGGAAGAAAAGATTTTTCAGTATAAAATTTAGATTAAGTAAATTATTTACTACAAAAAAGGTACTCATGATAAGACTCGATTACTCTCGTGGTTTATTCGAAATTTTATATTCCTTTCCGCGCATTCCATATGGTTTTTTCACAAATACAGGTATTTGTCTTTATGCAAATAATTTTGATTGTTGGTTGGTTGGTAAATAAAACTTTTGACATTTAAGACACCTAAATTATTACTAAGATTGAAAAGTTTGACGTTTACTTAATAATTCGATTTTTTTTTCATGGACATACAATACACCAGTGCAGAATATACCGATATGTTATTAGTTTTTGGATATTGAGAAGAAAGTGGTCGAGAGTGTGTCAGAGTATACTCTGATTTTCATGTACCTTGAAATGAGAGGTCATATAGAGAATATATTGTAATATTTTAAGTTTAGTTATTGTTGTCACCTTTTGTTTTAGCTGCATTAAAGAATTATCGAGTTTAATGCTTCTATTTATCTTTAATGGCATTTATACACTTTAAACAAAGAACATTCAATTATTTTCCAGAGACTACTTGATCCTTCCACCGCTAATGTGATTTTTAGGTGGTATTTCCTGTGAGACTCTTTAGGACGATATTGCTTATAACTTTTAAATGGGAAGTAATACAGAAAAACTTGTCTAATCAAAGTTTATTAGAACAAAAAGAGAGAAAAAATTTGGGTATGTTTCTGGAGAAAAATATAATTGATGACGTCATTAGTCATTCCGTCAAGTCCCAAAGATAATACTTTCAATTAAAATTGGAGTTTACCTCATTCCTTTTAACACCACGTGTCCCAAATTTTATAGGCCCACACTATAGAGTTTGAAACACCCTGTACATTGGGTAACTCTAATGCCGATAATTCCATTTCGTTTTTTCGGGAAAAGTTATTGTTTATGGGATTACGGGATCGTGGAGTTATGGGGTTCTTGAGTTGTGGGTTTATTGGGTTAGAAGTTTGTGGCGTAGGATATGTTTTGTTTAAATAACACTGACAAATCGCGTGATGAAAGATAAATGTAAGTATTAGGTAACCCGGTTATTGAGCTTAATAATAATAATAATCTTTATTTATCCTGTAGGACATTAAACAATGTATAGGACATGTCAAACACTACACAAACTAGTAACACAATCAACACAATAGAATATACTTATATAAAATTATCTTCCATAACCTCATTAGTGTTATAACAACATTTTTTACCTAGTAAAGATTTCAACTTGGATTTAAATAATTTTAAGTTATTTAAATCTTTAAGGGCTGTTGGAAGATGGTTAAATAATTTGGTACCCTGGTATGCTGGCGGGAATTCATATTTTGCGGTTCTATGAACTGGTATACAAAGTGTATCAGCATGACGCGTTCCATAGGTATGGTGGTATGATAATGTATTAAATTTATGGAGGTTACTTTTAACAAATAAGATACAATTTAAAATGTAAACACATGGCACTGTAAGTATCTTATATTTTGAAAATAAGGGTCTACAAGATGAGTCGGGTTTAATATTAAAGATCATACGAATAATACGTTTCTGTGCTATAAAGATACGATTTGCATCACACATACCACCCCACAATACAATATTACAACTAATATGGCTAAACATCATACTATAATAAACATTGATCACGCAGTCCAACGGCATAAATTTCTTTATCACATTGATAGCATAATAGGTTGCATTTAATTTTTTACTTAAAAAATCAATATGGTTCGCTCATCTTAAATGACTATCCAAATGTAAACCGAGGAATTTCATAGAATCTTTGCATTTAACCACATGACTTTGACAGGACAACACCAGCATATCAGGATTCAAACTACTATGAGTGTTAAAATAAATAAACACTGTCTTATCAATATTAACCATAAGGCCATTAACATGACAGTAATTTATGAAGCATTGAAATATAGTTTGACAGATTGAGGTGAGTTCGTCAAGGGACCGTTCTGAGACCGCTAAGGACGTTTCATCGGCATATAGAATGATTTTGTTAGCACCCAGATTTTGAGGTAAGTCATTTATAAAAAGTAAAAACAATAACGGGCCCAACACATCCCTGTGGATCACCTGAGTCAACAGAATGCAAATCCGATTTACATTGCTTGACCCTAACTGACTTATGCATTTATCTAATAAAACTAGAGAGGCAGTCAAACAATGTGCCGCTAAAACCTAGGTTATAGAGTTTATCTTCCAGGAAACCAAAATCGAGACAGGTCGAAAAACAACATGAACCCCATCATCAATACATTTATAAATATAGTCGGTGAGATCAACAACAGCAGAATGAGTTGAACGACCAACACGGAAACCATGCTGACTGCTGGAAATTAAGTCAAATTTATTTAGATAATTTAAAATTCTGTTGCATATAACCTTTTCAAAAACCTTAGAAAATACACTCAGAATACTGATAGACTTATAATTAGATATATTATCAAGAGAGCTCTTTTTATGTATGGGAACCACAGTAGCCATTTTTAGTAAAGTTGGAAATTTACCACTTTATTTATTGGTTATGGGGTGATTGATTTATGGGTTTGGGGGTTAACAGCTTGGATTTTGTGTTTAAAGTTTGAGTTATACTGTTATATGCATTTAATAATACTGAAAGCCTAAATTATTGGGGTTTATGAGGTTATAACAAAATTCTGACTTAATGGGGTTAAACGGACCCCGGATACTGATTCAAAGACCCCAAAAACATATAGTAAATATGGTCTGACTTCCAGACCTGAGAACATTTTTTTTGTGGAATACTGAAAGTGATTGAAGGAACGAAAAAATAGGAACTTCTATATCATAATTAAGTATTGATCTGAGTTATAAAATTCGGTATAGGTTTGTGTTTCCATTTCCTTAAAATTCAATTTATCTGCTATCAAAGTCTGCGTGTTTCAGTTTAATTTCTTGTAAACGAAAAAGTTTTGTTTGTTCCAATGACTCAATGAATTTTTAACGAAAAACAGGATACAATCTGACAAATTTTCTCGTTGTAAAATAAAAATATATATTATGGAAAGTCCCAAGCACAACTGATTTTTTTGCTGTGCTAATGATTCACAGTATTAGTCTGTATTGACCATATTTTATTAAACGTCACCCTTCAATGGTCACCAAACCACAAATTTAGATAAATGACATCATCGTTACAATTTTTCTTAACTAGTTTTTTAACGCTGACCCAATGGTTTAGTAAAATGCTTTTATTTTGAATATTTAGTAATTAGTCATTGATTATGCACTGTTCATGTATCTTAGGCTCTTCATACTTTAAAATTAAAGTTTTAACCTTTAAAAATATCTGTATAATTTAATTATCCTGCAGTTTTTTCATTTACTTTTGTCTTAAAATCAAAATTGTCGATAACGAAAAATAAAATATTCGGTATCTTTGGTTTATAATCAGTTTTATTTCTAAAAAGGAATCATAGAAAATCTGGAATGGTATTTTTAAATTTTGCTTTTAAAAAGAGTTAAATGATGCGTGTTAGTCTTGGATTAACGTATTTTCAACAGATTTGGCTTTCTATCGCATACATTGGAAAAAGTATACCGACCTTTAATTTAGAGATAAAAGAGCTAAAAGCTGTTTAAAATATCATTTACAAATTACAAGGTACTGTTTTGAAATTTGGTACAGATAAGTGTTTGGGAATGTTCAGTTAATTTTAAAATATACAGATGTTGCTGTCATCAATGTTTTGATAAGTACAAGGCATAACTTTTTAGGTTAGTTTCATATAGGTAGGTTTAGGGTCGGTCAGTGGTCGCACTGTTTAAGGCGTCAGTACTTGAATCGATGTGGCTAGATCGGTGTGGGTTCGAGCCCCGCAGCCGATAGATACTATATCAGCTATATTCGTAGAGACGATTGGCACCCTCTCTGCGGGTATGGTAGGCTAGAAGAATGTTAGCTTGGGTCAATGTGAAAGGTTCATACCGGTCGACGTTTGATTACCCCCCTAATTAAGGTTTCCAGGTTTCCCTCATTCCTGCACTGAATGGTGGTTAGGAGCAACGTAAGTCGTTAGGCCCATCTTAAAACATCAATACTGTCCTTTTCGGTGCGATACACTCCATTTTTTAAATGTTCCCACAAAAAAAGTTGAAAGGATTTAGTCAGGAGATCGTGACGGCCATGGTACTGGTGCAATCCCTTAGTATTAATACTTGGACACACTGTACATGGTACTGATATAATTGAGCCTCGTATATGATACACCACACCGTTTCAATCCGCCGTGGATGCTCGTGACCTCCATTTCTTCTACGATTTGGTTGCAAATTTCCCGCCCGCATTGCAGTACACTTGCACTTTCTGCCATTTACCGGAAAACCATTCTACTAAAGCATTATCGCCTCACCATAAACTAAAACGATATCCATCAACTCCCAGTTGCTATACACGTAAGCCATATTTTTTTATCTGAAAAGTTATTGTAACACTCGCATCACAAAGACATCAATACTATAACTAATCGGATTCTGATATTCGGAATCGCCTGGCTAGAGACTACAGCCCAGCGATGTAAAGATTGAAAATACTATAACTTCAATCAATTTGTTCTAGGAAACAATAAGGATTTTATACAATAGAAAACGCGGTTCAATTTATGGTACTACTTTTAGAGCCACCTTTATAATAGAAATATATCTAAATCATCGAATGGTAAATTCGCTTTTCCACGTTAAAGAAATCTCTCAGGCATTTAATTTTCGAAAATATGGCTATGGAATTCCAGATGGGAAATAACGAGAATGCAAATTAAGTGGCTGCAAAACGATACGACCCTCATAAAACTCGCTGTAACATCAGCAAAGTAGAAAGAAACACTAAGGGAATAATATATTTTAGGGGCGCTTCTCCTTTTAATACATTTTAAGGCATTACAAACTGTATACTTACTCAAGAGCGGCTGTTCAGAAAGCTCTCCTTTAATGCTGAGGCACGTGGAGGATATAGACTTGCAGCTTAGTCGTTACCATTAAGTATTTATTTGACTCGGAAGTTTCGGGTAATCCAATACAGGCGCTCGGATTGTCGAAGGAACTAGAAAATCTTTTGTTTCAATTAAGATCTTAAGAAGCCAAACGAAAGAATTAAATTAAGCTAATAAAAGTTGATGTAAGATATCTAAGGCGTAAAATAGAGTCACGCAATTAATAAAATGATAATGAGCCTAAGCTAATTGAGTTTGCAGAAGAGAAAAAAATGAAAATAATGAGCATATTCTTATAAGGGCACCTGGATCTCTCCAAATGGCGCATATACGAATCAATCAATCATTGATCATGTTTGCATGGCATGCAGAGGTGCAGATATAGACTCACTATCTAGTGTGGAAAGATTTGAAGACTAAAAATATCTATAAAAAGGAAAAGAATACAAAGAAGAGAAATACAACCGGATACGGCGGCATTACAAAATCAAAGAATCTAGAAGAAGTACAAAGAAGATATAAAGAAAGGTTTGCAAGAAAACGAACAGTTAATAGAAGCAAATATAATGCAAGCAAGAAAGTGATACTAAAAAAGCATGTGCAGGGAATAGATAATGGCATGAGGTGTGTATCAAACAGAAGGAGAAGAGACATAAGGTCAAGATTAATGCACTTCAATTAGTATAAGAGGAAGATAAGGAAATATAAAGAGAACAAAGACGAAAGTATTTAGACAAAAAAAAAGCAGAATAGGTTTAAAAAATAGATGAAATAGAACATCATTATAAGAAGAAAGAAATACGTAAGTTCTACAGAGAGATAAAAGGAAAAGGAGAAAGGGGAAAGCAATATATATGGAGGATGAAGTGGCAATCTAATAGGAAAGAAAACAGAGGTGAAAGGTGGAAGCAATATTGCGCAAAGATATTGAAGGAAGAGCGTGAAAATGAAGGAGAGAATCAGGAAGGTATGATACTAGATGAGTATGAGAAATAGATATAATTATAGAAGCTTTAAAGAATAACAAAAGTCCAGGGAAAAACAGAATGACGACAGAGAACAGTAAGTATGCAGAAGAGGGTTTAAGGCAAAACAGAGGTAAAAGGTGGAAGCAATATTGCGCAAAGATGTTGAAGGAAGAGCGTGAAAAGGAAGGAGAGAATCAGGAAGGTATGATACTAGATGAGTATGAGAAATAGATATAATTATAGAAGCTTTAAAGAATAACAAAAGTCCAGGGAAAAACAGAATGACGACAGAGAACAGTAAGTATGCAGAAGAGGGTTTAAGGCAAAACAGAGGTGAAAGGTGGAAGCAATATTGCGCAAAGATGTTGAAGGAAGAGCGTGAAAAGGAAGGAGAGAATCAGGAAGGTATGATACTAGATGAGTATGAGAAATAGATATAATTATAGAAGCTTTAAAGAATAACAAAAGTCCAGGGAAAAACAGAATGACAACAGAGAACAGTAAGTATGCAGAAGAGGGTTTAAGGCAAAGAATGTACGAAATGATTCTAATAATTTGGAGAAGAGAATGTATGCCTACAGATTGAAGAGATGCTATGATTATATTAATTTTTATAAGGTAGCTGCAACATAAACTATAAACGTATATCATTGCTAGATATAGTGTATAAAATTATGGTAACGTTAATAAAACTATAGCAGAACTACAGGTATGAGAGTATTAAGCAGGTTTTAGAAAAGAGAGATCAACAACGGACCAAATCTTCATGGTGGGTAACGAGAAAACTTGAGAGGAAGGCATGTAAATCAAGAGAAAACGAAGCTTTCGAGAATAGGAAAACAACAAAAATATATCAATTCCAAATTTAAGACGCAGCGCGGAGAGAAGAAATTCAGGAATATGTGGATTTCTGGTGATAACAGCTAAGTGTGATGAAGAGCAAGAAATTAATAAGAGAATAATAAAAGTAAATAGAAGTTCGGTAGCAGTCAACCACTTAATGGCAAAAAACAAATTGTCCAGAGCAAAATTTAGAATGTACAATTTTAAGGATAACAGCTCTATATGGAGCAAAACCTAAGCCTCAATAAGAAGTTAAGAAAACCTGTTAAGGTGGGAAATAAAGATCTTAAGAAGAATCCTAGGGGGAAAGAAGACGGAGGAATGTGTACCAAGCAATAGAAATAGAGTTGAAAAATCCAGAAGAGTGTAGTAGTTAGGCCATCTAGAATGAATGAGAGATGAAAGGAGAGCTAAAACAAATTCTTTAGAAAATTATATTTGTAACAGTTTCTTGTACATTCAAATATTTTAGATAATCACCCTGTATGGCACCTGTTTTTTCAGAGATTATCTTTTTTTAAACTGCATTTCGAGAATAAAATGAAACAATTATTATGTCACATTATATTATCATTTTCTGTGTAGTACGATTAGTAGTGCTTCTTTAAGAGCTCGCTGCTTGCCTATATCGTCCCTCTCCTTCGCGCAGGATTGCAAGCTTTCTCCACCCATGGTCCTTGCGAGTTCCGAAAGGGTAGAATAGGAGGGAGAAGATTCCCGAGTGTAGCAGGAGAGCATGCGAACGAGGACTCGTTCAACGAAAGTGTTTCCTTGGGGGAGAATTTCGTTGACAGTAGCGTATCATAAGCATTCAGAATAACATAATGTAAAATGATACATTATTAACAAGAGTTACCTTATAATCGTAATTATAGCCAAAACTAATCAAATCAGATATGGTTTGATATACGGTAGTATTGCTTCCGGATATGTATACAGCAAAAATATTGCAATTTAGCTTAAATTTGTTTAGTCTAAAAGTTGATAGTTAAAGAGATACAGGATATTAAATGTAAAATTTTATTTTAGTTTTTTTATTATTTATTTTTTAATAAATATCCACACAAAATTTTGGAGTTTGGGGTTCTTTGGGTCGAGGAATTGAAATCTGTCCACATTTTGACTATATTTCATAAAGGGCGTTAGTTGCAGTGATTGAATGTGTTAAAACCGACATAATATTTATATATTTTAATGTATCTCATCTTTGGTATCAAATTGTTATTTTCTAACTATTTTTACACAAAAAAGGTATACTTTATGAAAGTAGCGGTCCCGCATCGTTTTCAATATTTTTGGCTTTGAAACTTCCAACGTTATTGCATTAAATTACAATTAAGCATCTATTATTAATTTAGAGGTAGTTTCTTAAGTAGGCTTTGAACGAAAATCAAATAATTGACGTTTTCCACCTGTCTTATTGCTGTCATTTGTGTCGCTTTCCATTCAGTAGTATTCGTATCTTATTAAAATTACATCTTAGCTCACAAATTTAAATTGTATGTACATAAAAATTTAAATAAAATGATAATAATACAGCAAATATATATTGGATATTTGCCATCATTTCCTATAGTGCCATAAAATATGTAATATACAAGATGCTTCTTAAGTAGATGTCAAAATTCCAGAGGCGGGTTAATCGCTATTTTTTGAATGAAATAATTATTTAATTGACGCTTTGAAACAGTTTTTTTATGTATTGTCCTAGGTAACTGGTCACCGCCGTCACAGACTTAATGTGTCTTAGCTGGGAATCTTTAGCTAAAGCTAGGGAAGTGTATATTATATTACCAAGTTCAAATATCTTTCTAAAATTTTTTACTGAGCAGGTCATCTTTGTCCAAGTTGATTAACAAGTACTGTCAAATAAAGTACGTTAGATCATAAATTCAATCACTGTACATACATTATTAAAGTATTGCATTTGGATGGACGCCACTGGTGATCCCAAATCCTTCAGATTCCTGGGGCTCCTCTACATGGAAGGATAGGGACAGGTAGGGAGAGGAATCCGGATGGGATCAGGAAAACAGGAATGTTGAGTAGAGCATGGACGTTTCGCTTTATCGGATATCGGGGAAAATACTGATTTTCACTTGTTTACTCCTTCTATCCTTCAGGAACAAATGCGGGCGATTCAAAATGGCACAGATCCGTATTTATGTGATTTTTTTCAGTCACAGAATTATAAAGTCAGTAGAATAATAATGTATAATTAAAAATTGTTTATGTGGTTTCCTTCAACAAATATTATTTAAATCCTTTTTGAAAATACCTATATGCTACATGATATATGCAGACGGTGAGAGATCATTAGAATATTTCAGCGACTACTTCGATTTCAATATTGAAAATTTAGGTTTTGGGGTTTTCGGGGGTGCTCTCTTTAATAGTTATTAATTATATAAGGACGCAGCCGAGAGTTACATTTTTTCGATAGAATTAAAGGCTGGTTAATTTTCCGAATGTAATTCAACGCTTTATCCAGGACCACTGCCAAAACCGATCAATTAGAAGAGAGCAGGTTATGACAATTATGGTTTTGAAATACCTACATCATATTTGACAAATTTATTTTAATTAGATGGCAATTGCTAAAAAATCCAGGGCCTACCTGGCGAAGCTGTGCGCTCCTCCAGTCCTTCAGAAACTTATTATCGAGTGAATTTAAATAATCCTGGTCAAAATGACAAGATCGTTCTTGAAATAAATGTTCATGGGTTCATTCAATGGACGTGGCATCGAATCAATAAGGTTTGTAACAAATCCTTGTGGAATTGCATCAAATTCTTCCTTCCATTTTGCATCCTCAATTAAGGCCACAATACGAGCAACATCCGTCGCAGATAATGGAATTTTTTTAATTCGACAACCGTTCACAACGTGCGAAGCCTTTTTCCGAGACTTTCAGTGTATCTCCAATAAAAACAGAGATATTGTCGTGATTAAAAAAATAAAATGTTCACAAAAGATGAGGCTACAATATGACTCCAGTTAGCAACAGCGACTGTAGCTGCTGCACCCCACAGGGTGTTACAAATTTTGAGAAAAAAACTTCGTCTTTTTGTTGCGCCCCGTATATACTCAAATTAAATTCCGAATAAAAATTTCCGACATAGCATCCGTTCCAGAGAAATCAATGTATTTAAAAAAATATCAAATGAGCGGTTCCCGAAAAAGCCAACTTTAAAATTGGGGCTAGTTTTTAGTGGCCGGTTTTTTTTGCCGGTGAGTTTATAATGATAATGTTGTATTAAAAGGTTAAGACTTTCAGTAAATCTAGATCATCTCCATAAAACATGTTCCTTTCAATCTATCACTACAAATATTATTTTATATTCTGAACAATCTGAGATAAAATACTATCAAACTACTGTAACACTGAAACACTGTAAACTTCTATAATATGTATTGAATAGTCAAAAGTCACTTTCACTTTGTTCTCTTGAACTATTCAAGAATATTAAATAGAATATTTTATCTATATTTTAGCGCAACTTCAGGGATATTCTAACATATTGGATCAAATCCTATTTGTATCAGGAGATCATAAATTGATGAACGTATATGAGTGTCTGCTTTGATCTAAGGGTAGTTCAGAAATGTAATCTCTTCTTTTTTTAATGGATGAAGATTTCTAAACATATTTTTCTACATACGAGAAAATGGTAATATTCATAACAATGGTTAGGTAGAATATCTTAAGAGAACAAATATACTATTTTATTGCCCATTTTATATAATTGTATTTTACAAGGAAAACTTTTCTTGGATTGTCCTGAAGAAGGGAGCCAAAACGTAGACGTGCCAATAAATTGGTTTCCTTTAACTTTATCCTCCTTTTTCAATAATATTTCTGAAGATTAAGCTATTGGGTCATAAATATACTTACGAACAGTAATTCCTGTTATTTGCTAAGCTATATTATTCAGTTCTTAAATGCCTAAAATTATTTGTATTTGTAGAAATCACGATATCAAGAATCCAGCGCCCTTAAGTTTGAAAATCAATAACTACAAAAATTCGTAAAGAAAAACAAATAACAAGTTTTCTCAGGCTTGCTATTTTTGAAGGAAACAACATTGTACTAAAATAAGTTCTTTAATTTACATTATTTTTGACCGAGGAAGCTAGCCTTAAAGTATGACACATTTTTTACTGAACATCCTGTATATCTTCTTTCTTTGGCTTTCAGAAGGCATACTAAAGATTATCCCAAAGCTTATAAAATCAATGGCCTTACATTCAATATTCAACTTAAGTCATTAGTATCTTGCATATGTTCTTCTGTTTATGTAGAATTAATTAAATCTTCCGCCTATGATGTGTGGTATGTTATTGAAAATTGACAGCTGTGGTTTTAATCAATAATTTATCCATTCGCATATCGTAAGATGCACTTGACATTTTAATTTGCATATGCATTAGGATGCGAGAGGACCAGTATGGTTGAAAGATCGTTTTCCGATAATAATTGTCAGGTCTTTGGTGATTTATTTGAACATTTTTTTAATTATTTGAGTAAACTTCTACAAAATCCATACAGGATGTATCTAAAGTAAGTACGTGAAAAGGATAATGGAGGATGTGAAAATAAATCATTATCATTAAGCAACTTGTCATATTTTCACGATAAAGAAAATGTGACTTTGGGTCTGAAACTAATTACAAAATAATAGAGTGCTATAAATTATTGTCTGTAATCATTTATTAGTGGCTTTTTTTGTTATTGCAAAATTAATTTCTTCTAATGATCAAATTTTCAAATATGAAATAAATTTTGTCAAAAGCATATGCAACCGATTAAGAACAAAATTGATTTATTTGATAAAGTGCATTTTAACACAGTCACTTACATTATTTAAACATATCTTAGGAAGACCATGCAAAACAATAATAATAAGAAGCCGTGTATTGTCAATTTAAGCTTATTTTTTTAGAAAGATTAAGTTTTAATAATGGCTTATGCATATTCAAATACTGAAGTGGCTAATATGGTTTACATTTATAGCTTTGCAGATGGAAATGGTACTGAAGCTAGGTGAATTTATATGGATAGATTTCCAAATCATCCAACTCTAAATCCAAGACTGTTCAGAAATATTTTTCAACTTCTTTCTGAGTCACACTCATTTCAGAAAGGTTCAATTCCTGGAAGACCTTTGAGTGTTAGAACGCCTGAGTTGGAAGAAGCTATTGTACAAGAAATTGAAGAAGACTCATATACTAGTAGTAGGAAGATTGATGCAAATCTTAATGTGAATCATTAATTAGTTTGGTCCGTTCTGAAGCCTCAACAATTATTTTTTTACTGTTTTAGAAAGGTATTTTAAGCTAATATAAATCAAATCTCCTACAATTCCTATCAATGAAGTCATACGTATGTTCTCTGATACCAAACATCTAGGTATGCTAATGAACAATTCCACAGACAAAGCTCTATTCAATAATTATCTAAAGAAAATAATCTAATTTACTCACTCTATAAATATATAATAGTATATTATGCAACGATCATGTAATGATGGTTATTAATACACGAGCATTAACCGGGATACGAAACGAGCCGAAGGCGAGTCCCGTATGGTTTATGCGAGTGTATTAATAACCATTACATGAGAGTTGCATACGCTATGTTTTCTACATCCGATAAATAATCAAAAACCATAAATTTTATATTTTTATTGAACACAATAGGTAACAATAATTATTCATATGAACTGCATTTTCTGTTTTCTCCGATATGTGTGGAGGAGTCGATGGTAATTCTTCTATATCGCTGATATCAGACATATTGATAAATTATCGAAGTTTAGCTAGGTATCTACGAAAATTGAATACGTACTGATTTTGACATGTAAAATAATTACATAGGAACCTAGGATAAACGTCAAATGCACAGCATGCTTGATTGAACAATTATGGGTTTCTATTGATTAAAAATCTGTATCGTAATTGGTATCATTATGAAACGGATTATAAAATCTGTATCGTAATGAAAAATCTGTATCGTAATGGGTATCATTATGAAACGGATTGTGGGCATATAAGTGCATTGTTATAATACGGGTGTAGAAAAAAACTTTTATATAAAAGGTGAACATTTTTCAAGTAGGTATTGTCATATTTAATTCATTGACAGGATGTCACTTTTTGTCATTGTCGATATTTAACTTCAAATAATTTTAATTTTTATAGTTAGATATTTGATTCAACTTAAAGGAGACCACCTGAAGAAGCAATCCTAAAAATGCAGAAATAGGTCAGATCTCATCTATTGTGGTTGAATTTGTCGTGTTCCCACTGCCAAAAAAGTGAAGTTAGATATTTATAGAGTGAGTAAATTAGATTATTTTCTTTAGATAATTATTTAATAGAGCTTTGTATGTGGAATTGTTCATTAGCATACCTAGATGTTTAGTATCAGAGAATATACATATGACTTCATTGATAGGAATTGTAGGAGATTTGATTTATATTAGCCTAAAATACCTTTCTAAAACAGTAAAAAAATGTTACAAAAGCTAATAATAAGGAATATATGGATATGGATATATTGTGGGTGTAATTCAACGCAGGTTGGGGCTTTTGTCCACTGAGTAGTTAGTTTCACACAATATTATTAATACCTAAAAATATATAAAAACCTCAACAATTATGCCCGTATCACATACAAAGGGTTTTATATTTACTGCCGCAAGACTATTCTACTAGCCTACAATTTTGCTACTGCATTTTACAAAAAATTTAACAAAATGTTGACTTTACCGCTGGCATATTGTTTACCGACGAAGCGATAGCCAGAAATGCTATAATCAACTAATAAACACGTTTGGTCCAATGAAAACCCTAATTCCATAATGGAATTTAACTGGTGCCTCCTACAGACATTTTCTTGAAAAGTTTTACCTGAAATACTTGACGATGTTCCCTATGCGCTAACACAAATAATGTGGTTTATGCACGACGGGGCTGCTCCACATTTTAGTTTGACTGCTTGCAAATTTGTGAAGCAGGTAAACCTTGGCCACCCAGATCACCCGATATGAACTCTATTGATTTTTTATTTGGAGACATCTCTAGACATTAGTCTACCATTAGGTTCACATTGAATCAGAGGAGCACTTACGTCAACAAATTATAGCCTGTTGTGATGTGATAAAAACTACTCCTGGAATTTTTGCACGTGCAATTTCAAGAAGATCTGACGCATATATTGTGATTAAAGGTGGCAATTTCCAACATTTGTTATACTAAATCATAGTAAAGTAATTCCATTGTTAATTAATTATACCGTTATTTTAAGTAATATAATGAGTTTCGTAAAAATGCACTTGATCAAATAAATCAATTTTACAATACAAGCAATTGTAAAGAACCAGAAAGCGAAGATAATACAATAATAATAATTTCTCTACCCCTCATTCTAATCGCGAGCATTAGCCCAGAAGTCGGAGACTTGTGCGGGAGAGGAGGCGGCATATTATTATTTTGCTAAACCAACATAGTTACCTAATATTAATACCGTTTATAAGAAGTTTTACATACACTAGTTTTTATTTAATTTTCTGCAAGATTTAAAAAAGTACATACATAAAGCATAAGTATTTATAAACATCAGTGCTGTAACTAAGTTGACATATCAATTTGGTTAGAGTTCAACATAATTAGCTTTTCTAGAAGTTTATACAAGATAACTTATTTGATACTGAAAACTATTGAAGGAATATTCTCTCAAAAATAAATTACCAAATGCTTTCATTGTATTAAAGAAATTACATTTTTTCTAGCTGAAATTTCATTTATTCCAGATTTTGATCTGAATATATTTTATATGGAAAAATTGTTTTTAAAAATATATATTTTTGATACTTTCATACGGCAACTACAATTCCTAATTTGTTTAATCATTTTCTGTCTGTCAGGAAACTGTTAGCAAAATAACAGTCATTTAAAATACAAAATATAGTTTTGTTTTTAGGCAGCATTATGTTGAAGTAAACTTTATCGAAAGTCGTTGACAAGTCTTTATACACCACATCCGCTTGAAACAAATTCAGTAGATTCAATTCAAATTTTATAAAATATTTATAAAATAATTTGAGATATTATAAGTGAATATTTTCAGTAACGTGCCCTTTCATTTCCCGAATCAATTCCTGCGATTAGAGACGACTCTGGCCCTGCATTCTCCTGCTCCTGCCGTTGCAGGACTCCAGCGGCCAATGGAACAGGCGCCCTTAGTTCAGTGTGGTCGATCGACAAGAACGCGGCGCACCCTCTTAGTTCCGTTAGCTAACTCACTAGGCATTTTTATGTTCCTTAAACGAAACTAACGCATTTTTATATCTATTAATATAGTGGTAGAATAGTCGACAGTGTAGAGCAGCCGTAATCCTGGGAAAAATGTCAATATCAGAAGAGGAAAGAGACGAGTAAGTGAGATTGGATATTTTATATCAATTTCATTTTATTAGACTAGTACAGTCGGAACCAAAAGATTGCACGCGTATGGATTTTTTTAATGTCTTGTCCCCACACATATACACACACACTTAGAAATATCGATTTGACTCAGTCAGGTGTTCATTTGTGCCATGCAAGTTTATTTCCTATAGTAGTTTACGGTCATTAAAGTAAATAGAACTGAATCGTTCCAGTTTCTTTCTTATTAATATCTACATTGATTTGTTATTAATAAGGTATTATGTTCTGATAGTAAACTATAAAATTAAACCATTGCTTGTGAATTTGGTGAACAGGAGGCTAATCAGTGAGGCACACCCTCTACATTGAGTTGCCATGGCAACTGATTATAGAACAACAGGATGGAGTGCCAACCTATATTTCATTATGTTTCAACATGTGGCTTTGTTGGAATTTTGCACAATGCAGTTGGTAATGCAATGCTACGGCGAGGCAACAGTTTATTACGACTTTTACGAAGACGCATTGAGAACAAAGGGCGTGAAAAGATTTTATGATGCCTTTGAAGACTGTTGTTGTGGAAATAATTTGATGATTTCAAATGTATCGGTCGATGTCTGGCATACATTTTGTCTGTTTTCTTAAATCCAGACCATACTAGTACTTTTAAAATCATCAGACAAGTCGTAAACGTTATAAGAACTAACGTGCATCCAAAATTGATTGAGTTGAAAGTTGAATGACCGCTGAGAGATCCAGATTTATCCGTAGACAGAAGCGTGCTTAACACTTTATTAGAAAGGGTTACATATAATCAGTGTATGAGTAGAAACTGTTTATTTTAATAAACATCAAGAACATAAAACTTATTTATGATTTTATTAATTAAACAGTATACATTTCAAGTAATATAACTTTTCAATACAAAACAGTAACTATTATAAACGGGACGATTACAATTTATTTTGTACTACATGTAAATTGAAAGTGTCCACATTGCAGTGAGTTAAATTTACGCTGTCATATTGTAGTTTTTAGTTTTGAGTGTTCAATGATGTAATTGTTTAAGTTTACTGCGTACGTTGTATTATTGGCAAGTTCCATAGACGCTGCTGAAGATGGTAATAATTTATTTGCGATTGAAATATTATTTTATATAGAATTTTCTATATATGGCTCAGTTACCGGATGAGGTAATTTGAGATAAGTTGCTATTTCTTTTGACACACTTCACAAAAAATCTTCAACTTGTAGTAACTGCTGAACGTAAAGTACAGTATTTGCGGCATATTTCATTTGGTCTTGACTTGAAATCACAAAACATCTTGGAGTATGAGTTTTGGAATCAGGAATTCTTATAATAGTAATTAAATCTTTGTGTTCTATGGCTTCTCAAAAGTTCGTAAATAGTAATTATAAGAATTACCTGAAAAGTCCAAAATTTTTTAAATCGATCAATTTATATTAATTTGAATTATCTTTTCTAGCAGAAATCTGTTTTCAGGTGCTTCTTGTAAAAATCTCAATTTGCTCTTTCTTTATAATTTTGGACTTTTTAAGACGGTATCCAACTGATTTGCTTTTCAAATATTGCATTATTTTTATATAAACTTTACATTTTCTTTGGCATTCAGTGTATTTTTTAACATGGAATATACTGACCATAACGCCGAAGGTTTAATTTTATTAATTTTATGTTCAAAATCCTTTGTATTCGTTTTAGATAATTTCATACTGTCTCGACAATTTTTTGGGGAATAATTGCGAAACAGCTTGTACCGCTTCCGATACTTTCCCTGGTAAATGCTCATCCAGTGGCGGCTGGTTAAATTTCAGGTACCTATGTCATATCTTAATAACCAGACATGGGACCCAAACCAAGCTTTAGTATATACAGTATGCCCCAAAAGTATGGAATAAATTCAATAAAAACGAAACAATTATTTTTTGGGAAAAACCTTGAACAGGTCGATTTTTAATTTAAAAAATAGATATTTTAGCGTAAAATGCGATTTTCAAATGACATTTGTTTTCGAGTAATGACGTCATCGATTTTTTTTAAATGGCAACACCATATTTTTTTCCTTGATTCTGAAGGATCGTTTAATTCTCTATCAGACAGTACTAAAATTTTGCCCTCTTACATAGGAAAGTTTTCGAGTAAATGACGATTGAATGTTAGAAAACGTAAATTTTATCCATAAAAAAAGTAACAATTCTGAGGTATGTAAAATAAAATACAATTGATTAAATTTTATACTTAAATTAAATGTTCGAATTGCCATCCACGAACTTCTTGACAATGCGCAAGTCTGTGAAGAAATTCTTCTTGCAAATTATGAATGATTTCTGGGGTAACTCTGCGTTTTTCGTCCTAAATGCGATTTTGAAGTTCTTCTAAATTACGTGGTTTATTAATGTACACTTTTGACTTCAAGTATCCCCATAAAAAATAATCAAGAGGTGTAAGATCTGGCGATCTTGCAGGCCATTCTATCGGTCCGCGTCTGCCGATCCATCTCCCAGGAAAACAGTTGAAAGTGCACCGTCTTGCTGAAACCATATGGTATCGTCAGGAATGTCAGGGTCATTATCGTTAGGAAAAATTACTGCAAGGGCTGGAACAAGGTCATTTTCTAGAAACTCTAAATATCTTTGTCCTGTAAGGGTTCCTTCAAAGAAGAAAGGCCCTACTATTCTGTCGTCAACTATTCCAGCCCACACATTTAATTTCTGAGGGTGTTGGGTATGTGCCTCTGCCATCCAATGAGGATTTTTCCGACTCCAATATCTGCAAGTTTGACGGTTTACTGTACCATTCAGACAAAATGTGGCCTCATCTGAAAAAAGTATTTGCCGGTGTAAATTTCTATTTCCTTGACATAAATCCATTAGAATTTCGCAAAAGTGTAAGCGGCGATCGGGATCATCTTCATTGAGTTCCTGCACAAGTTGAATTTTGTATGGATGATATTTTTCCTTCCCTAAGATACGTAGCACTGTGCTCAGACTAGTGTCATTGTTTAATGCAACCAATCGTGAAGAATTATGAGGATTATCCACCATACTTATCAAAATGTTCTGTTTCTGATTTTCATTAATGCTTGGACGTCCAGGTTTTGGAATATTTACAACATTGCCAGTTTCTCTAAATTTAGACTCTACCTTACTGACTGTTGATTGGCTGATAGGGCGATCTGGATATTTTTCATTAAAAAAATCGCAAACTTCCTGCTGAGTTCTAGTCATATTCCCGCATCCGATAAGAATTAAAATTTCATTTCTTTGAGTAACAGTTAAATGTGCCATAATACTTTAAATTAAATAATAATTTCTATGTCGCTTACAATACTTATTAGAAAGTCGGTGTGACAATGACACTTTGCAAAGATGTTCACCTACGTGATCCATAAAAGAACTATGGAATTCGAAAAACTAAACTTGATAACGTTTTTGCTTTATTTTAATTGATTTACGTTTTCTAACATTCAATCGTTATTTACTCGAAAACTTTCCTATGTAAGAGGGCAAAATTGTAGTACTGTCTGATAGAGAATTTAACGATCTTTCAGAATCAAGGAAAAAAATATGGTGTTGCCATTTAAAAAAAATCGATGACGTCATTACTCGAAAACAAATGACATTTGAAAATCGCATTTTACGCTAAAATACGTATTTTTTAAATTAAAAATCGACCTGTTCGAGAATTTTTCCCAAAAAATAATTGTTTCGTTTTTATTGAATTTATTCCATACTTTTGGCGCATAGTGTATGTACTGTGGCTATATAGAGACCTTCAGTAGAAGGAGAACGATTTTGCAGTTCCCGGAAAACGTGGGCCTCACATAAGATTTCCAAATTGGCTTGTTTAAATTTCGAGATTTTTTTTTCATAAACTAGACATGATTGACATGACTAGAAATTTATTTTTTGTTGAAGTTACAGCAGTTTGAAAATTAATATTGTATTTGTGATACATTATAAAAATTTAAAAATGCTATAAATTCTACAAATATAGTTATTTTTTAATAAAACTTGAAACTTATCCGTAAAATTACATCTAGTTTATGGAGAAAAATGTTTCTCGAAATTTTTAAGAAGCCATTTTAAAACTTTGAGGTGAGGCCCACGTTTTTTTCAACTTTTTTTCGCAAACTTTAAAATCGTTCTTCTTCTACCAAAGTTCTCTATATGGCCAATTTTCGAAATATTTTTTGGTACAAAATGCATCTCAATCCACGCCGTTTGAACTCCATTCTTCAAATTTTCAGGAACATTTTTCGTTGCTCCATGATATCATTTGGGCGTCGAGTTTGGGACACCCTGTACATTTGAATAAAATGGCTTTCAATGTAAAAAAATAAGTTTTAGCTAAAATCAGTGACGTACATAAAAGATATGCTGGTTAGTTTTTTCTTTAAAATTATAGCACGCCAATGGAAAAAATAGTTGTTATTTTGAACGAAAATCTTTTCCATATTTTCTCTTAATTATCTTTAAATACTATTTGCTTCATAAAATCGAAAGTTATTTATATTTGTTGTATCAAAGTTGTTCTTTATTATTTAAAGTAACTTTATATCGGTACTCATAAATATAAGTTATATATTTTTAGCCTAGAAAAGTATGATTAACCTTGATAAAATGAGTATGTAGAAACAGATTTTAAAATATTAACAATATCAAAGTAATTATTTACTATTTTTATATGGTCCATGAAAAATATTTTCAAATAGAGATTCTGACTATTCAATCTAAACAGTATGCAAATAACAACCAAAACGTAACGGTAACAAATCCCACAGTTACTATGTCAAAAAACACAAAAATAATAACAGGAGAAACAGAGATATTTCTAAAATACATATAAGTCAAACAAACAATATGAGACATTTTCGATTCAAATACCAACCTCCTCTGTTTAGAGATCTTGATTAAATACCATTTTAAATTTTATTGAAAAATTATTATTTAATAAAACGCAGCATTGTATTATAGAAACATTATTTTGACCCCATAAAAATTAATACTTTTCATAAAATTACCTAGGGCATTACAAACACCTTCTCGTAAACCTATACTCCGAATAAAGTGAGATAAAATGAAGCGGTATAAATTCGGCCATTTTCGTTTCGCTAAATTATAAATATCATAAGTCACTCATACATACTGAAATACTACTACCAAAATATGTCGTAAAGTTATAGGTAAACAAATGGACTCGCCTCATGGCTTCATACAGTTGATTTAAAACGATAACAACGAGCAATACTGATAAGCGCGCAAACAAGGGTTTAGGTCCAGTTTGAAAAATGAAATATAACTCAATTATTTATTTGATTAAAAAAATAATAAAAAAACAGTTTTTGATTAAGATTCTGGGAGACACATACCTTGACCTTCATTTAAAATTACACTGTATGATCTTGAATTAAAAATAAATTTTCACTGAAGAAAAACTTACTTCATTTAAAATTAAGTATATTTAAGCAGGCATACCAAATAAATATTCGAGGGGCGTTTCGCTGTCCAGATTTTGTACACCAAAATGCCTTCCTCGCGGAAAATGCACCAAAATGCCTCCGAAATGCCACAAATTACCTCAATATGCTAAAAAATTTTCGAAATACCCCCGAAATGCCCTAAATGCCACCGAAATGTTACCGGAATACCAGACATACCACAAAATGCCTCTAAATGTCAGGAAATACCTCGAAAAGCCTTATGTTTTTAGTTACTATTTTCTGTCCTAATTGTATTACTTGCCAGTTTTATACAGGGTATTCGTTAAAAAATAGGCCAAATCTTACCATTAGATTCTGCGACGAAAATTAATTGAGAAAATTCATACAATGTTGCTCATTAATGCTTAGTTTTCCAGATACAGGGTGTTGAAGTTGAAAAATAAAAACGATATTTTTGTCTAATTGGGTATGAGGAGTTCTAATGGCAACTTACTTCATTTGCTGCGACTTCACGTCAATACGAAAAAAACAGTGGCGTGCAAACTATATTTTCGAGATTCTTTTCTAAAAAATAAATGCGCCACTGCATAAAGCGGAAATAAATAATGTTTTTAAAATTTTCAATGATTTTTCAACAAAAAAGGTATATTTGTTGAATATCGCTGAGAGGCACCGATTTTGAAAAAATAAACTGCGTTTAAAGTAGGCAAGGATGTGCAGTTCGTGGATTACGTAACTCCATTAACTTGCAACTTGTGTTATAGAAACATAATTTTTTTATAATTAACAAACATTATATTGTTTACATAATATATTTCAAGTATTGTAGTTGTAAAATATATCACACAATTAAGAAAACTAAAATAAAAATTTAAATATTTTTTGTATAGCATAAGTAAATAATAAAATATAACAAGAAAAACTATGAAAAACATTTTCAATTATTTGACTAAAGACATGTTCGATATCTTTCTAAAAAATTTCTCCAAACAGTGAAAAATGATGGGTTCATGTTTTTCATAGCATTTGCAGCTGAAACTATTCTTTGCGGCGGCCATGGATGTTCATTTTCTTTTTTTATCCATCGATGACGAAATATATTATCTAAATGCTTTCTTACTATTATCAGATAATTAGCAGGGGCACCATCATGTAAATACCACATGAGCACTAATGTTCAAAGAAATTTCTTCTAGTAGTTCAATTAAATTAGATTGTAAAAAGTGCAGATAATGTTGGCCGTTTATAGATAGATGCCCGAAGTTCATATTGCCCAAGAACCTGATCGTCAAATATTCCGAACCTAATATTGAACTTAAACTCATGCTGAAAGTGTCGTCCAATGCTTTCGTTTGGACGACTCATATATGAAAACAATCCTTTAACATATATCCGTGATATGCCTGATAATCGTTTTTATTTTTTCAACTTCAACATCTCGAAAACTAAGCGTTTATGAACAACATTGGAAGTATATGACTTTTGCCCATTAATTTTTGTCGTAGAATCTAGTGGATTTGGCCCATTCTTTAATGGACACCCTGTATAGTAAATAGTGAAATCGATTAAATAAAAATAAACTGAAGATGGTTTATACTCAATATTACCGAAAAGGTTCAAGATAAAATAATGAAATTTTGAACGCTGGAAATTTAAGCATTTGATTCAAATATGTGTTAAACAGGGCCGACTTAAGATATTTATATTTTAACTTTTTAGTTAGAAATTATTTTTACCCTAGCTTGGACCAAAGAAACGTAATGCATTTTAAATTAAAAAGGTACCCTTTTTCGACTTCGATAAAATGCACCGTTTCAGAGTAAAATAGTACTTGAAAATTGCTACGTAACGTAAAACTGTTATTTTTAGATATTAATAACTTATAAATTTAATTGTGTATTTAAGAAAATACAAGCTTTAAATTACATAGTAATTTGTTTTTTCTCGGAAACCGTGCAATTTATTGAAGTATAAGTCGAACTAGAATATCATTTTAATGTAAAATGTATTACATTTAAAATTTCTTTAGTCTAACTATAAAAATAATTTCTAATAAAAAAGTTTGGGCTAAAAATATCCTAAGCCTGCGCTGTTAAATACATTTCTGAATTATATACTTCAATTTCGTGCAAATTTTCGAATCCGGCATAAAAATTTAGTCAGTGTTCAAAATTTCGTTACATTTTCTCGAATCGCTGCCATTGAATATAAACCACTTTCAGGATTGATCCTTTAGAAGCCTCTAGCTCTATGAGAGTTCGTTTGTCGATCTATGTTTATATAACGTTTTTTTCCTATTTTTTGTCTGAATCGCCTGAAATATTTGCTCATAATTTCCGGACACCCATATAATATGCATGTATGCACCTAGATATTTTGAAAAGTCTTCTGGTTTGCAATAAATCTCCTTTGTCAAGTTATCGACTGAACAAACATACACTGGATCCGCTTTGCCTATTTACATCCGTATTTAACTCTTATACAATGTGTACAACTATAGAAGTCGTGAGTTGGAGTGAATTAGGTTAGGTCTCGGGTTAGATTAAACTCAAAGCCAGTTGAAAACGAATTTACAAAAAACAAAAATAGTTACCTATTATAATTAAACATGTGTGTAAGTAAATTACTTACCTACATGTTTTTTATTTTGAACCAAAGAAATGACACTAAGGTACAATTTTCAACATCCATGAGCCTAGTTGGTCAGCCTGCCGCCTTGATATCGAATTATACAAGCCATCTCAACGAGCACCTCGTGGACAAACTATTACGCGTACACATACAATACAAAAATTCTTTCAAAAATGCTCGTAAATGCCTCTAAAACACCCCAAAATGCCTCGAAATTCCAGAAAATACCTCGAAATGCACTTAAATGCCCCTAAATACCAGAAAATGCCTCAAAATGCCCTAAAATACCTCGGGATTCAAGAAAATGTCTTAAAATACCTGCAATGTGTACACCAAAATGCCTCTGCGAAACACCCCTCGTAAATATTATTCTTGATTCACAACAAAAATTTTTCTGTGCACTTTTATTAAAATACATATCGACTTTTTTTCGTTATGAACATATATTTTCATTAGTTGCAAAATTATGTTCTTGTGTATACTGCATATCATAATTTTCTAATTTTGCAATCTTTCATATTTTATCAGTGCTAAATAAACAATATTATCAATTATAGGAAATTTACATGCACATTTAGAAGCGATAGATTGCACTTTATTGTGCTCATAAATTCTAGTGAAATTAATATATCATACATAATCTATAATGGCTACATTTTGTTTACTTAAAAAAAAATAAAGAAAGAAAAATAACCAGGTGAATGAAAATAAAACTTCTACTATATTTTGATTATGATTTATATCTATAATTTGGTGGATGCGCCGGTGTCAGTATGTAATTTTGAAGTATCAAACTGCTAAATTCTTTTAACCTAAAATTTCACTATCAAGAAGTTGTTTAGTGTTGCTAGAATTAGATATGAACAGTTAAAATACTAAAATGTCACTAATTTTTGTACTTTTATTGGGTTTATTATTTAGTTAAGTCGCCTTATACGAAATGTTAAATAATTATGATGAAATAGAAAATAACGTAGAAATTTTAACATGTACACATTTATTATGTTGTCCTGTTGTTTTTATATTTATTACTGTTTTATGTTGTAATGTTTGTTGTATTTTATATTTATGTTTATTGTATATACTGCTGCATATTTGTCTTACATATATTTCCAAATTGGTTTTTACTATTTGTTTTATAATTTTTGTTCGTTTTATAGTTTTTATTGTTGACAGTCATTGTTTTTTTCCTATATATTGTTTTTTTAACTATGTAACTTATCCTGTCAGTGGACTTTGCCCGTTGGGTATTTTAATTCAATAAATAAATAAAAGGTTAAGTAGAAATTCTTAACCAATCGACAGCTGTCGACGATGGACCATATCGATAGTTATGAGTGAGCTCCAGGCGAGAGCGTAGCCGATCGAGAGTAACCACCACTGTTACGAAATTTGTAATAAAATTCCATGTTTCTCATTCGTATGCAAGAGTCTCACAGGAATCATACAAGATTCTTATAAAATTGCAAAACAAGAATTTTGCGACTTAAAACTTTAAATTCTTGCCTTGTTTTGGCTGCGCTATAATATGAACTTCCTTAAATTGTCGAAACTCCAATTAAATATATTGTGTATATTTTATGTATATAGGTCAAGAAGTTAACAAGACTAGTTACCTGCTTTTGCTAAATATTGTGTAAACTTTTATAATTATTTCAAACAAATTTGCTATGTTTTCTTATTCGAAGAATTTTAACGTCCACATAAACTGCTCAATTAGAAGAATTCCTTTAGGTCAACGATATTCACTGAAAGTAAATTATATAGGTATCTGTAGATTAAAGTTTCTCAAAATGTTAAAGATACTTTTATTATGTCTATAAAATAACGTCGTACGTGAATTTCTTTAATTGCTTATTTAAATATACAGTGTGTCCCACTTAAAAATGAACGGTCCATAGCTTCCTTATGAGTCACTTTAGAAAAACTATTCTTAGACAAAAGTTGCCTCTATTTTTATTGTGCATCCCTGTAGAATATTTTTTACTCTACAGGGTGTTCGGTTTAGCCGGAGCGTTGACCAACTTTAGTTTTTTAAATGGAACACCCTGTATATTATTTCATTTTTAGATTCCTCGTTAAATTTTAGGCTGACTTTGTATACCATACCTTAGGTCTAGGAGACGCTTCGTTTCCGAGTTACTCAACTTTTTTAGAAAATGTTTCCGATTTAAAATTAAATATTTTCTAAGCTATTGATAATACAGATTCACGGTTTTCACCATTCGATTTATCATAAAATTTTCTATCATTTGAACTAAGGAAACAAAATTATTCTTACAAGACCCAGATTGTACGTCACATTAAACTTCAAAATGTTCAAACTCGTATAACTCATTTTTCCAAATGGAACTATTAGTTTTTCTTCTTATCATTAAACCCAGATTTAAATTCCTTTGGACTGATATAACATTGTTAGTACTTATCTCTATCAGTGTTTTTGAGTAATTTTTATTTATTTGAATTTCTCCCAAAATCTTCAAATTAACGTTCATTAAAAAACAAAGTAGGCACTATAGCGGGGTTTTAAACGTCATTTAGTTTACCTAGCTGTCATTGTTTGTCTTGCGTATAAATTATTTGAAATAAGTTTGCTAACCAAGTAATTTTCAATATGTTAACTCAAGAAGAATTGGTAGACATGATATTTGTTCTTGGAGAATGTAATAAAAACACTTTATTAGCGTCCAGAGTTTGTCACTGGGGAGTTGAAAGACTTCTACTGCAGGAGGACTTCTTCGGTAAAGTTATGTTTTCAGATGAGGCCACCTTCCATAAAAATGGATACGTGTACCGTCACAATTGTCATTATTGTGACACAGTAAATCCACACCAGTTTACAACTGTTAATAGCCAGCATAGATGGTCCCTAAACGTATGGGTTGGTATTCTGGGTACACATGTCATAGGACCATTTTTCTTCAACCAACACCTGACGGGATTAAAGGGATTTAAATAATTTACTGGACGACCCGTTGCTTAATGTGGTTCCAGTACGACGGCGCTCCAGCACAGAATGCTCTTGGGGTTCGACAATTCTTGGATCAAGCATTTCCCGAGAGATGGATTGGCCGGAGAGGAACCCTTAGATGGCCTCCTAGGTCTCCAGACCTTACAGTTTGTGACTTTTTTTGTGGGGTTTCATAAAAAGTAAAGTGTATAGAACGACACCAACTACAGCAGAGGACATGCGCCATCGCATATTTAGAGCCTTTGAAGAAATCACCCCACAGATGCTAGAAAATGTGCAAAGATCGTTAGAAAACAGACTTCACTTGTGCATTACTCAAAATGGGCGCCATTTTGAGCACCTAATGTAAAACTTCTTGTAATGTTTATGTTTCCGTTATGTGTCGTTCTGTTTTATTATATTCCTAAGTTCATGTGGTGTAATTTTATTGTTCTTTTGACCTTTTAAGCATGCTTGTAAAGTGGCTAAAAAAATCTGTAGTGCTCAAAACTTTGTTGTTAGTGACTACTTTGTTTTTTAATGAACGTTTATATGCCGATTTTGGGAGAAAATCAAATAAATGAAAATTACTCAAAAACTGATAGAGATTAGTACTAACAATGTTATATCAGTGAAAAGGGAATTTAAATCTGCGTTTAAGAATAAGAAGAAAAACTAATAGTTCCCTTGAAAAAAAAATGAGTTAGACGAGTTTGAACATTTTGAAGTTTAATGTGGCGTACAATCTGGGTCTTGTAAGAATAATTTTCTTTCCGTAGCTCAAATGATAGAGAATTTTATGATAAATCGAATGGTGAAAACCGTGAATTTGTATATCAATAGCTTAGAAAATATTTAATTTTAAATCGGAAACATTTTCTAAAAAAGTTGAGTAACTCGGAAACGAAGCGTCTCCTAGACCTAAGGTATGGTATACAAAGTCAGCCTAAAATTTAACGAGGAATCTAAAAATGAATTGATATTTAATTTTAAAGACAATAATGCAATCGGAAAAATTTTCTAAAAAAGTTGAATAACTCGGTACCGAAGCATCCTAGACCTAAAGTGTGGTATACAAAGTCAGCCTAATAATATTATACAGGGTGTTCCATTTAAAAAACTAAAGTTGGTCAACGCTCAGGCTAAACTGAACATCCTGTAAAGTTGAAAATATTTTACAGAGATGCACAATAAAAATAGAAGCAACTTTTGTCTAAGAATATTTTTTCTAAAGTGACTCATAAGGAAGCTATGGACAAGACACCCTGTATATATAAAAATTACTTTTGTAGTTGCATCTGTTACGGTAGAGTTTTGAGTTTTTAGTCATATTTTTACGTCATCTTGTATAATACGTATAAGTATTTGTAGAAGTGTGTAGGTTAAAATATAGATACCAACACGCATTAATTAAGTCTTTATTTTTGTATTGCACTACAAATATTGCCAACTTTTCAACTCTATGGTTTTGAAATAATAATTATAATATAGTGAAGGTATTCTTTGAATTAACTATGAAGATAATTATAAAGTTGCCAATGAAATTTAGTTACTTTGTAGGTCATTGCCACCATAGCGTACTGGTACAGTTGGTTGCCTATTATACAACCATTTATTAGAATTTTTTAATATAAATTAGGAAAATTAATCATTTCGATAATATTGTTTTATGTTAGTCATGTTCTCTCCAGGTCAATATATATGCTCATGGGAATTTCCTGGCATTTCACTTCTTACAGCAACAGATAAATGATCACACATCAAATGATTCCATAGTAGTAGTTTGATATAATATAGCCTAGATCAATATTTAATTATAATCAACTTTATTACCACATTATCAATATTTTTCGAAATTTAATATTTATTATAAAATACTAGTTGCTTATTTTATATACAAAATGTTTCCTAATTCTATGTCATCATCTACGCCATTAGACCTTAATGGTGGAGTGTATACAATACAGCAATGGAGGTCTTTCTTATAAATATATACTCCAAACCGCTTGCCGTTATTTTTTTAAATAAAATATGAAGTCTTATTTACAACTTCTCTATAAAATAAAGTTGGATAATTTTTTAAATGAACTATACCTTAATTTCAGTACGAATCAATATAAAATTAATCTGTAGATAAAAGAAGATCTAGAATGTCTCTTTACATAACATTAGGTCTTTTGCTTTTTATACTTTTATAATACCCCAAATTTCAAATCTATTTTGTTTTTCAGATACCTAATAATAATATAGAATCTTATAATTTAAGGCAATTATATGGAAATATCTTTATTTATTATTTATTTATTAAAAGTATTTGCCCATCAGTGAAATTCATCAATAATAAGACAAAATATACAATTGTACAACAAAACAAGAATGTAACATGTACATAAAAAATACAAAAAAGTAAGATACACATCGGTATCACAAAATACTGAGAGGAACAAATATTAAATACACCTGCTCCCTATGCTATAACACTCACAAATTGTTTATACCTCTAAAAGCTAAATACAATTCATGTATACAGGATTAACTATGACTAAGTACAAATATTTTAAGAGGGGATAGAGAAAATTAAGAATTAACGGAATCACCATTCAAAAATTTATAAAGCGAAAAAAAAATGTTTTCAAAATTATATTAAATCCTTACTAACGCCTATGCTACTTGTCCGTCACACCTTTACAGAATCAGAGTAGGTAACGTAGGCACCTAGCAACACGACCGTAAAATTTCCACTCAAGTCATAATTTAATTCCTGTATTTATCATGTGTTTACGTTGTAGTTTTGTGTTCTTCTTCAGTTTTTAGTGCTTTTTTTATTTTTTAAACGTTTTATAGTTATTAAATAAAAAATAAAGAAATTTGTGTTGGTTGCAGATACTTTCCCACAATATAGTCTGCCGATTTGGCTTTCTAGGTTATGACACAGTACTGCCGCGGGTACATTAAAAGTTTTCTATTATTTATTGCTTTCGTTCGATTTTGTTACAATAAATAGGTATTTTATCTAGCTGTACCTACAGGAAGTGTTTTTTATCGGTAGTGTGTGGTTATAATGAATGAAAATGTTGTAGGTTTGCCAGTTTGTAACGAAATAATGAGGAACGAATGTAAAATAGTGGTGCTAACTGGATTAACTGTTACCTATCTATCAGGTATTATTACTAATAAGAATGTTAATTTTTGTCGTTTCTGCACATTTAGAAATGCTGCAAAAAACGACCGCATGTTAGTAGATATTGTTGACAGATGTAAGTTTTATCTATGGATCTAAGCCATCTCAGTCGATGCGTATCATAGGCGCCGACTTTCCGTAGGAACAGAGGGTTTTGCCCTATTTTTTAAATATTGAACTAAAATGACTTTTAGAATTTTATAGTTCAAGTTGTAGTAAACGTAGAAACCGTTGATCAGAACCTTTTTCGGCACGTTCGTTGGACGAACCAATGTCGGTTTGTCAGCAATGGTTTACCAAACAGGCGCAACGAACGCTACTGGTCCATTCAAAATCCCCACATTGTAAATCCAGTCCAAAATCAAGGCCATTTTGGAGTAAGTGTATGGTGCAGCATTATCGGCATTTAGTTGTATGAACATACATTGAATAGCGTGAGTTACCTAAATTTTCTACAAGACAAGACAAGAACTTCCTGCACGTCAGGAGAATGTGACTTTGCAGCTAAGGAGAAACCTATGGTTTCAGCACGATGGAGCTCCACCCCACAAGGCCAGAATTGTGCAGCAATAATTAGATAACACTTTCCCAGAGAAATGGATTGGTATTTATGGACCTATTCAGTAGTCCGGAAAGTCACCAGATCTAAACCCCTCAATTTTTTTTATGGAGGGTTTTAAAAAATAAGGTTTACAAAACACCTTTGCGAGGTATTAATCATTTGAAAGAAACAAATCACAAACGCTTGTAATGAGTTAAACGATGAAATGTTAATAAACTCAATTCTCAGAGAAGTCAGGCGAAGATTGGATATGTGTTTTGAATTGAGAGAAGGTCATATAGAGAATAGATTGTAATATATGAGGGCGTTCCTCATTTTTTTAGTTTAGTTATTGTTATCATCACCTTTTGTTTTAACTGTATTAAAGAATTATCGAGTTTATTCCTTTTAATTATTCTTAATGTGAGACTCTTTAGGACGATATTGCCTATAACTTTTAAACAGGAAGTAATACAGAAAAAAGTTTATTAGAAAAAATGAGCTTTTTAACAGGAAATTTGGGTATGTTTCTGGAAGAAATATAATTGATGGCGTTATTAGTCGTTTCTGTCAAATCCCAAAGACAATACTTTTGATTGAAAATGGATATTACGTCATCCCATTTAACACCACATATCCCAAATTTTATTTAAATTTTTTGTATCCTCACAGTATGGCCATACTATCGTGTTTCAAACACCCTGTACACATTTTAAGCTATGAAAGTGCTTCCTAAACTGTAATGTATCGAACTTAAAACGTGTTCACAATATTTTATAGTCACACCGCGTGCAGATTATACCGTCCGAATGATATACAAGAAATGTTAAATACCTTTTTTGTACAGAATCAAGTAAATTGACTTGGTTATTATAAATGGTAATCCAAACAGAGAAACAGTATTCTAGTTTGGATCAAATAGTTATAAGTTGGCATCATCTCGAAATTCACGATTTTGTCTTATCATAAAACCCAATATTCTAAGCGTTGAGGAAACCAAATATTGAACGCGATCCGAGAAAGAAAAGTTATTATCAAAGTAAACTCCTAAATCTTTTATGCTATCCGTGCGTTTCAAGACATCCGCGTTAATCTTGTAATTGAACTATTTTATTTAATTGACTCCGAAGGTGAACAAAATCATCATCAGTTGATAAGGCAGAAACATTTTTTAAATCATCAACATACACCAGTTTACAAAAATCAATATAATTTGTGATATCATTAATAAAAATTGAAAATAAGAGTGGGCCCAGGTTGGAACCCTGAGGTACTCCAGAAGGAATAGATGAATATTAAGTAGATCACAATCCGTTGTAAGTAATGTAATGAAAACAATTCGACAAATATGAGGTTGAGTTTTAGAAAATTTCCATAAAGCCCATATACGAGTACCCCAAGTACCCTCGCAAAATTACATAACGTAGTAATGGATCTATTAGACGGTCAGTGGTCGCGCAGTTTAAGGTGTCTGTACTTGAATCGATGTGGCTAGACCGGTTCGATCCCCGCAGCCGGTAGACCGTATATCAGTTATATTCGTGGAGAGGATTGGTACCCTCTCTGCGGGTATGGTCGGGTGGAAGAATGTTAGCTTGAGTGATTGATACCGGTCGAATTTGACTGCCCTCTTAATGAATGAGGTTTTCCAGGTTTCCCTCATTCCTGCACTGAATGGTGTTTAGGGCCACCAACGTAAGTCGGTCCTGGGCGCAAATGCGGCTTGTTTAATAATAATATACCACCCCTTCTCCCACAAAACTCTTCAATTTCTGGGCAAATCCTCGTGATTAGAATGAGGGGTAGAGACATTATTATTATTATGGTCGGTCAGTGGTCGCGCGGTTTAAGGCGTCAGTACTTGAATCGAGGTGACTAGATCGGAGTTGGTTCGAGCCCAGCTGCCGGTAGACCGTATATAAGCCATATTCGTGGAGAGGTTTGGCGCCCTCTCTGCGGGTATGGTAGGGTGGAAGAATGTTGACTTGGGTCAATGTGAGAGATTGATACAGGTTGATATTTGACTACCCCCCTAATTAATGAGGTTTTCCAGGTTTCCCTCATTCCTGCACTGAATAGTGGTTAGGGCCTACCAACGTAAGTCGTTCCTGGGCGCAAATGCGGCCTGCTTAATAATAATATGCCGCCCCCTCTCCCGCACAAGTCTTCGACTTCTGGGCTAATCCCTGTGATTAGAATGAGGGGTAGAGATATTATTATTATTATTATTATTATCATCAATAACAGAAATTAGATGGATTTATAGTGTAATGTTTTCTACATTTTTCAATAAGTACTCGAAGTTAAACAATTTCCAAGATTTTATAGTAAATGTGATATTTTGAGTTATTTTAATACTCTGTATCATTAAAAGTAGTGGCTTTAGAAGACTGCTAATTTGTTGTTAAATTAAAGTAGTGTTGCTTAGGAAACAACTTGTATAATAATATTCATAGCTAAAACTAATTATCACTTTAATATTTCTTTTAGATATGGATTTATTGATAATAAATAATAAAGTATATAAAATAAACTCAGATAAGAAAAGGAAAATCTAATCTTAATTGTTAAAAATCAAGTGTTATTTATGGTTGTAATAATGGAGTAGATTTCGGGAAATCCCACAATTATTTCGTTGAGCGGTTGAGAAGTCAAACAAGCATCACTTGTAAACTAATTAAGACTGGCATTCCCAGGACAAGAAGTCGCATCAAAAGATGGACAAAAATATCACCCAGGAGGTTAAGGGTTAAACTATAATGCTGGTCTTATCACATTTTGTACCATACACTATACACTATGAAAAATATTTAATAATTTATATCAATTTAAGTCTTAATAGTTTTTTAAAGGAACTTTGTGGGGTCTGATTATGTTTATAATGCCGTATACAAATTTCTCAATGTGTAAAATTCAGGAGATTTTATGATAAAACATAATAGGTGAAAATATACTTTTTTTTCTTATTATAAATGACTTATTAGTCTGTAAACTGTTGCCCTGAGGAAAACTTGTATAATTGACACAGCCAAGAGATGAGTTTCCTAACTTACTCAGATTTTGTATAGACTGCCTAAAAAACAGTTATAGTTGCGCAAGAATTCAGACGACGTCACAGCAGTTGTCTTTATTATCAACATAATTTTCGATAGTTTGTCACGTTTTGCAATTTAGCGTAATATACATGGTGTTTCGCATAAGAGCCGCACACCAGCAGGTGCATGTAAGGGGCCCGAAAAAATTGCAACTTATCCAAATATACCTATACAATACAAGGTGGTCCGTACGTAATGGCCCATAGATTTTTCACTTCAAAATATTACGAGTTTAGCCAATATGCCTTAATAAAATGTTCATAATAAAAAAAGTGCAGTAAAGGTAAATTTGGAAATTAAAAAGTGATATTTTGTAATAATAACACTGTGTTTGACTATATCTACTTAAAAATTTGGGAATAGATGTCTGTTGTCTATTCGACGTATTCCCTAGAGGGCGCCACATCCGTGTAACATAAATGTAAGCGTAACTTTTTTGGCCTTAAGGTTATCTCATTTTTTATTACACTGTGAAAAAATAATTATACATTTTAACACAAAAGAACACAATACTGTGTTAATCGAGGTCCACACGGAATTCTGTATATTTTTACACATTTCTCTGTATGTAGCAGTGTTAAAGGTTTAACACAATTCACTGTGTTAATATAACAAATGTTATATGTAACTTTTACACATTTCTGTGTTATTTGTATCATTGAAGGTGTAGGCTTTACACATTAACATGTTAATTTTATATAATAGGTATTGACATGGAAGACTTACCTATCTTTTTAATTTGTTAATTATGTTCCTGTTTACTTTCGAAATAATTTATATATATATATATATATATATAAAGCTGTTTACAGGCCTTTTAGGCCCAGAGAAATAATTTTTAATAAATATAATTTTTGAAATACTTTTATTTTGACATTTTCTAGAGGTTCTGCCTATCGTCGAGAATGCATTGAATATAGCCTGGAATGTGGATAAATGCTAAAAATAATTTAACCCCCTTTTCCAAGATGGCGGCCAAACCTCGAGGGTTGTGACCCCACAAACTTCAAGTTAAACTTTTTTGACCTCCCCCCTCACATCTAAACAATAAAATTGCGTCCTCTAAAAAATTCAACTCCAAATGTAACTTTCCAATGGACTAAATACGTATTCCACAAATGATCTCGGGATTCAATTGGCGAGGAACAAACAAAATCCTTCAACGGTCCCCAATGAAAATGATCATATTTGTTGAAGTCTGGTCATCGTGGTGGGCAAGCTTGAGCACAACTATTTTCTCGTTCTAACCATTTATTTAAAAATTTACAATTGAAAAAGTTTCTAACAATGGCACTAAAATGCCCCATCATGCGGAGACCAAAACTCTAGTCTAAGTTGCAACGATAAATCTTCGATTAAATCAGGGAGAATATTTTGCAGGTATTCCAGATAACTTTCGCCATTTAGTCAATTTGGCAAAATAACTAGCCCAATCAAACAACGATCAATAATACCGACCCAAACATTTATCTTAAACTCGCGTTGAAAATGTCTAGGAGTTAATGCATAGGGGTTTACATCGGCATATTCATGAAAGTTGTGAACATTTGTAATTCCCCTACTAGCCCTATCAGTGAAAAGAATTTTCTTGTAAAAATTTATAAGTTTTAAGTTGAGGTCGCAGGATAGATATTATATAACTACGTGCTGAATTTAATTTTCTTATCGTAATGCACATTTTTTTGCTTTGATGGTTTAAGGTGATGATAAAGTGGTTTCTTGCAACAATTAAGATTTAGATAAGTTATCGTGATATCGTTATAAACAAATACATATGTTATAAATTGTTACCTGTAAGTGCTCCACACCTTTTCATTTAACTTTATAAATAGGGTAACCTTTTCAAAGTCATATAAAAACGATAAATATATCATGCAATAGCTGATATTACATGTTTACACTAAAACAAACAGGAAAATATCGAATTAAAATAAATAAAACCTGTAACTTTTATGCTTATTTTGTGCCATTTTATTAAATATGGTTTATGGAAAATGAGAGGATAGACTTGCATACTGATAAAGGATTATTAACAATTGCAACAAAGACAACACCTTTCAGTCAGGATAACGAAATTTACGTCAACGGATATATTTTTCTCTTACTTCTCAAAGATCTAGTAATGTTTCACTTCAGATCTGAAGATATCGAACTCAGATTCACATCAGACTTTGCTCAGGAACTGGTCTTATTATTAAGACTTCTTCTTTTTGACAATGGTGTAAAATACTGTTTTTGGTTGCTAGCAATAACATGGGACAAAAATTGTCGATTTTGTTAATGAGGTAAACTATGTCGGTAAAGAGCATAGAAATCATAAAATAGTCAGACTATGGAGGAACTTAGAAAGCAGCCATCTAGGAAATATTTAATGTAACTTGTTGGTTATACTGCATTTAATCCCAGTATACAATTCAAACCAAAACGGAATGTTTGTAATTGAACCATAGAAATCATATGTTTCTACGAATTGGACATAAAATGTTCATATTTTGAAATTGCTTTGAATTTCTTAACTTTCTAACCATGTAATGCAAATGTCGCACTACGATAGACTAGTTTCACTCCATCATGCTGATTGATTCTTGGGTTATTTGATGGGGACCATCATGGAGTAAAGCTTTCAAATGATTTCCATCAAATTCTAACTATTAGTTAATGTCAAAGTAGCTCTTTTTGAAATGAGAAAATTATTTTCGTGCTATCGCCTCTATTGACCTCAAAATCAATTATCGTCATATTGTTAAGTAATACGCTAAACGTATTAGGTACAAGAGAGTAAATCAGAAGGCAGTTTTAGAGAAATATTATAAAGAGTTTATTTGAAAATAAGAACAATTTAGTTTAAGGAACAGAAAATCCAGTAATACACCTACTTACTAGCTGGAGGGTTTAACCTAGTCTAATATACAATTTTACTTACAACTAACGAGCTTTAATCGCGGCAGGGGGGAGCACTTTTCTTGATGGTAGTACTAGTACTGACTTTCTGCAATTAAACTGCAAATTTAAACTGCAAATTAATATACAAGTAAATGAAATAAACTCCTGGACAAAATTAACGCACCACTATAAATTGGCAACAAATTCCATGCTGCTGGATTTCTGAATTTGATTCTGATTTGAATGATATTTTTTTAATTGTAGGGATTCCTTGTAAATTTTACTGTTCTCATTATTTTTTTATAAAAAGTTGATTCCGGTTTTATACAGGGTATAATAACGTTATTGGTTTTTCTTGCGAAAATTCGAAACACCCTGTGGACTATACTACCAACCAGATTAAATCAAACTGTAGCATCGTCTTTCCTAAGCATTTTCTTTTCTTATTCACTTCCTTATCTATGTTATTAGTGGAGATACATCGGTTTTGGCTCGCTTCGGTATTTTATAACTTTATTATTGCCTACTTTTATTTTTAATAAGCAAACTTTGTTCTCTTCTGACATTTCAAACATCAAATGTTTTGTTTTGAGGTTTATAATTGTCAACGTCAGTTTTGGTTAGTTACAAGTAATGCCTAGTGTTTTAAATTTAATTCTAAAATGAATCGACCAAGACATTTATCTGTGGAACTGTTTTAAAAAATGATCTCGCAAATACTCGAAATCTTCTAGAGTCATCTCGGACAAATAGAAGACGTTTAAGTGAAGCTAGATTAAGCAGCAGGAGACCGACAAAGAAGCCATTACCTGCCAGGCAGCAAGGAGTTCAAAGATTGCGTTTTGCCAGAAATCATCAACACTGAACTTTTAATGTTCGGAAGAAGGTTTTATTCTCAGATGAAACAAGAATTAGGCTCAACTGTCGTAATGGACGTGAACGTGTTTGGCGAAGGTCGGGAGAAAGATTTACAAGTTGCAATATTTCTCCAAAGGTGGAGGTTCTGTAACGTTTTGGGGAGAAATCTGCTTCGAGTTAGTTCCTATACGTGTAAAGTCTATAAACGCGAATTATTATTTAAAAAACATTGAAGTTAAACATGTAATGCCATTTGTTCCTTTTTTTGGGACCTAATTAGGTGGCATTCTTCAATCTTACGCCGCGTGGAAGTGGGAGGGGACATTTTGAACAATTAATTAAATGATTAATAAAAAATTGTCTTTTTCCTAAACATAAGTAAAATTTTTTTTTCAATAGCAGATGAACTAAAATTGAAAAAAATCACATGATGACAACCAGAATTGAAAACACTTTCGAATGAGGTGTCACTCAACCTAGAGTGCCATTTAAGATTCTAAAGTTGAATGCGCCCCGTGAAAGGGGTTGTTCTGGCCAGTCTGTATTCCACGCCAAAATGTGTCCCCCTCGAAAACAAAATGGACGTGTCGCGGCAAATTTTGGAACGTAGTTCAAGATAAGCCAGGTGCAAAGTTTTCAATGGTACACCCTGTATACATACAGGGTGTCCCAAAATAGAAGGCCGTACCATTAACCACATATTCTTTGAACAAAAATAATGCGACTTTTCTTATGCCATTTTTTATTTGGACGTCTCTGTTTAAATATACAGAATGTTAAAGTTATATACATTTTAAAAAACAATTTTTGTTAATAATCCCATTGTTTCCTAAGATACACACTTGAAATTTTGCACGTACTGTTATCTTATTGCGGCATACTCATCATGTAATTTTGGTGAAAAAAATCGAAGGGCGAATGGAGGTAACTGAGGGATACAGTACCCTTTATCCCCTCCAATTATTTATAAGTACGCCTATGCAGCTTTTTATTGAAATATCAAACGTAGAATTTTCTTCTGATTTTACCTCTTTTGTAAATTTTTGTTTAAATGCCTCGTTTTGGAGAAAAAAAAGAAGGCAATTTGTAGTGCCCATAAATCTATCATTCACTACCATTTTCAAGTGAAACTGAAATTTTGTGGATATACCTGTTATTACAATACCTTGGCAACTTAGCAAATTGTAATACTTACTGAATGAATATTTGCTAATTAAAACAAAAAGAGAATATCTTTCAAAAGATAAGGTTTTCGCTACTGAAAAGGGCACGTACATGTGTTAATGAGGAGGATGAGCAAGTAGAACGTTTGTTAAATTAATAGTAATTAATTATTTATTTTATTTAATGTTATATAGATAAAAAGTTATGATCGTTCATTATTACTATTACTAAACAAGACTATTATTTTTTGGTTGATAAGAGAACTGTATTACAGATTTTTCCTCATTTCATAAAATTTAAAATTATCCATTCTGTTTTAATTAGCAATTATTCATTCAGTAACTATTACGATTTGCTAAGTTGCCAATATATTGTAATAATAGGTATATCCACAAAATTTCAGTTTCACTTGAAAATGATAGTGAATAATAGATTTATGGGCACTACAAATTGCCGTTTTTCTTCAAAACGGAGCATTTAAACAAAAAATTACAAAAGAGATAAAATAATCAGAAGAAAATTCTACGTTTGATATTTCAAGAAAAAGTTGCATAGGAGTACTTAGAAATAATTGGAGAGGATAAAGGGTACTGCATCCCTCAGTTACCTGCATTCATCCTTCGATTTTTTTCGCCAAAATTACATGAAAAGTATGCCGGAATAAGATAAAAGTACGTGCAAAATTTCAAGTGTGTATCTTACAAAAAAATGGGATTATTAACAAAAATAGTTTCTTAAAATGTAACTTTAACACCCTGTATATTGAAACAGGGGCACCCAAATAAAAAATGGCATAAGGAAAGTCGCATTATTTATGTCCAAAGAATATGTGGTTGATAGTATGGCCTTCTATTTTGGGACACCCTGTATATACAGTATGACCATGGTTAAAGTGGAAAAGAGGGAAATATTTTCATTTTACGGAAAAAAGGCATTCTTTATTAAAAAGTTTGCTTGTCTTTAAAATGCGGTTGCCATGGAGACGTTTCATATTGCATGTACAGGGTAATCAGAAAATCCATAAATATAAAAATCGTGCACGAGTAAACTGCCTTTGTTTTTAACAATACAAAAAACTATTAAGGAAAGTTACTTAGAACATAAATTTATATTATAATTTCAATTTAAGTAAGTAAAACATTTTAATTTTTCATTTTACGATAAAAGGGAATTCTTAATTAAAATTTTTCCATGTTTTTAAAATGCGGTGGGTAAGGAGAACTTTCATGTAGCTTCTACAGAGTGATCAGAAAATCGGTAAATATAAAAATTGTCCAAGAATAAACTTCCTTTGTTTTCAACAAAGCAAAAATATATTATTAAGGAAATCTGCTTAGAATTGAAATTTATATTATAATTTAATTTGTGTATAAATTGTATTAAATACATTTTTTTGGTGCAACGTAAGCATATTAAGAATAACTGTCACTATATTACTCAAAAGCCCTATCACTCTTCATTATTACGGTTGCTGTCAAACTTTTTTATTCTTCATGTCAACTGCATATAACGACAAGTAAAAATTTTAATCTAGATTTTTTTTTCATAAAATGAAATATAAAAACGTTTTTCTGTCTGTTTCTATCAAAGTATTCTCAATTCTAAGCAACTTTCCTAAATAGCATATTTTTGAATTGTTAAAAACAAAGGAAATTTATTTTTGAATAATTTTTATATTTACCGATTTTCTGATCAACCTGTACATGCACCATGAAAGTTTCCCATGACAACCACATTTTCAAGACAAATAAACATTTTAATCAAGGACACCTTTCCGTAGAATGAAAAATAAAAATATTTTACCTCTTTTCCACTGTAACCGTGGACATACTGTATACTATAAATAAGTGTTTGTTTTTGATCTACTAAGATGACAGTGTAAAGCAGAAGCTTGGGATCAAAAATGAAAAGAAACCTTAGAAATGTGGGGGTCGAGGTCCCCTCTATAATAATAATAATAATAATAATAATAATAATAATAATAATAATAATAATAATAATAATAATTTTATTTTGCCCATTTGACATTATAAAAGAAATGTATAGCAATAGTCAATAGAGTACAATAGAGTACAAAACAAAGTCAATATATATATATATATATATATATATATATATATATATATATATATATATATATATACAGGGTGTCCGGAAAATATGCGCACAAATTTCGGGAGCCTAATCTAGATATAAAAATAGTCATATAAGGTTATGTACAACTTTTTCGAATTCTCAATAATAACGAAGTTATGGCCTGTCAAAAAAAAATTTTTTAATTTTTATTCCTGATCACCAGATCTTAATCCCATGGATTTCTTTTTCTGGGGGTACCTCAAGACGCTTGTTTATAACGGACCAATAAACAACATTGTGGAATTAAGAGAAAAAATAATCGAAAGTTGTAATATTATTAAACAGAAGCGCGGAATATTTTTTCGAACCCGCCAGTCATTTTTACGAAGAATTAATTTATGTATAGAAGTAGCAGGGAACCACTTTGAAAGTCTTTTGTAAATATTTTTTTATTAGTTACGTATTAAATAAATCCTGTTTTCGATTCCAAAGCACGCTTTGTATTTTTTTGTAGTCCTACGTGATCTCATGAAAACTTCAATGGCATTTTTCTCGAAAACGGTTACTTTTAGTGAATTGAAACAAGAGTACCTTTTTTATAGGATATTTAATGGGATTTTATTTTGGCATATCAAAATTAGAAAATAATTATAAATAAAAAAAATTTGACCAGAATTCTTACATGGATTGGAGGTTTAAAGGTGTTGTGGTTTTTTATTTTGAATTCTTTTTCATGTTTACGGTCCACTTTAATGCGTATAACAACTGTACCGAATTTGAAGAAAATCGGTTTACTACAAAAAAAGTTATGTCAGAAATAAAAATTAAAAAAAATTTTTTTGACAGGCCATAACTTCGTTATTATTGAGAATTCGAAAATGTGTTACATAAGCTTATACGGCTATTTTTATCAGTAGATTAGGTTCCCGAAGTTTGTGCGCATATTTTCCGGACACCCTGTATATATATATATATATATATATATATATATATATACAGGGTGTCCGGAATATATATATATATATATATATATATATATATATATATATATATATATATATATATATATATATATAAAATACATACATGAATATAAAACAAAACAAACATTAGATAAAAACAGTTATGTAAAATAGAAGTATATAAAATACTACATGTCAGAGAAAAATTCTTGGAGAGTATAGAAACACTTACGTATCAAGAACTTTTTAAGAATAGATTTAAAGACATGCAAGTTTTCACTTGACTTTGTATCACTAGGGAGTACATTAAAAATTTTAAAGCAATATGGTCAGGTGACTTGGAAGCAACTGATAATTTTACAAATGGTAAACGAAACTGATGTTTAGTTCTAGTATTTATAGAATGAATACCTCGATTAAGCATGAATTTATTTTTATTTTTATAAATATATACACATAACTCTAAAATATACAATGATGTTACAGTTAAAATATTGAACTCAACAAAAAACCCCTACAAGTATGAGTGCTTGAGAAACCAGCTAAAGTTCTTAAACTCTTCTTTTGGGCCTTAAATACTGTTTAAGACATAGTGGAATCTCCCCACAAACAAATGCCATAACGAATACGAGAATCCACCCGAGCATAATACAGGCTTAATGCTTGTTCCCTGGTTAAGACATAATTAATATTTTTCAATAAAAAATTCATCGAATTCAAAAATGAAACGAGGTTCTCACAATGTGGCCTCCAAGTCAAGTGCTCATCTAACATAATACCCAAAAATTTTACTGGTTCTAAGGTACTTTTAACTATAGAATTATTAACTTCTACACATTTTTTGTCGATTATGAAAGCGCATAATTTTTGTTTTGCTATTTAAATATAAATGGTTTTGTTTAAACCAATCACATAAGAATTGCATAATTTCGTCGCATTTATTTTGTAAATCAATATCAAATTTGTGTGGTATAACCAGAGAGAGATCGTCTGCATATAATGAAAAGCAAGCATTATCCAGTATAATCTCAACACCATAACACTGCCTTGGACGCGCCACTGGAGATAATCGTACTGCAGCTCTGTCGGGTACATCCCAGAAAAGTAAAAACCTTGAAATGAGTGAATACTAATACCCCACCATACTACGCAGTTTGCAGGCGAACACTTGATGTAACAAAAGACTTGTGCAAACTTTGCTCTGGAGATAACATTATATATATCCCACCTCCGAACACACGGGAAAACCTCGCACATCCTCAATTCGCGGTGGAATTTCTGAAAATTGATAACTGCTTTGATAAAACGCGAAGGTTTGTATATAAATTGCATATACAACACGTACTAGTCTACAGACCGCGCGGTTCCGTTGTAGTGTTTTCTACTCAGCTACGACTGACAATGCAAGCCGACAAGGAGGGGTGTTCAGGTGCTGGTGCAGGCAAGGTTGATCAACAATTCGAGGCAGAGATCCAGCTGAGCGATTCAGAGACAGAGGATGAGTTTTTTGAGAAGTATGAATGCAAGAAGGAATATGGGATTCCTCAAAAAGCTAGGTAAAATCAAAATGAACAATATTAAATACATAGTTATAAAAGCATACTTGGTATTAATAATATCAATAATTAGATAAGAGAAAAAGTATAAGATATGAACTGAAACTGAGGAGGAAAATATTGCTCAGGCAACATATATACGTATTTAAAAGTATCATTATCTACATATTTTGTGATTAAACATACCATGTGATAATATAACTAGTATATTAGGTAAAATTAAGCATTTCTGAATGTATCTTTGTATGCATGCGTAAGTGGTACTTCAAATTAAAAATGAAACGACAAATTAATATCTACAGAGTGTCTTAGCATTATATTCCGAAAAGGAAACACTTTACTACTTGTAAATTTATAAGAAAATATCATTCGTGACAAAAAATTTCATATGTGCCTATTCCTAAGATAGATATTGAATTCATACAAAACGTATTTATCACCGTATAAATCACTAAAAACTGAAGAAGAACCCAAAACTACAACGTAAACACAGGAATTGAATTATGACATGATAGTGAATTTTACCGTTGCTTGTTAATTGTCTGCTCTGGAAATATCGAAAATTACGCTGACAATAAAAACAATTGCGTAACGTCAGCCATGATGTCTGAATTCTTGCCGCGACTATATATATATATATATTGATGGGTGCCTGGTGATATTATTTTTTTGATCAAAAAATACCTAATACCACTTTCTGGATAAACGACCCTCTTCATAAATCGTAGTAGGTTAAGATTTTGTCTCATCAATAAAATGATTAGAATATAACCTTCCTTTTGGGTACTAATTGTAAAAAAAAATAACTTGCGGAAGTTCCACATCTTTCTCACATTTGTAGGGGTGTGTTTCACAACCTGAAAAACGGAACACACTGTATAAAAATAAAGGTAAAAATAATGTATTATGTGGGAAGAAGTAATAAATATAATCGCGTCAAGAATTCAGACGTCTTACGTCACGGCTGACGTTACACATTTCTTTTTATTGTCAACGTAATTTTCGATATCTGGTCGCGTTAAAAACAATAATTTTTTGCAATTTAGTGCAATATATAATGCAAACTTATAGTGTATCATATAGTTTTATTACTATCAGTTGCAGTTTCTTAAATATTTTGATGAAAATACAATGAATTATTCATTTGTTAGTATGACGTAAGTCGTCTGAATTCTTGTCGCGAGTATATTTGTTTAATAAATCTTTTTAAAAGTTGGTACCTTTTTTACTTATTTGGTACATTTTTTAACTAATGTTGGTACATAATATTATTTGCATCTGGTAACACTGTTCAGTTCTTTGAGATTTGAGGTATATTTATATAGTGTGATGTGTATATGAAATTTTTTGTAGAAAATATATATCCATCTAAAACTATCTACATTTTTTCCTGCAATATGGTATACAATGCTCTCATTTCCAAACTGACCACATTTATCAGAAATAAAGCCACTATGGAGTCACTGCAGCTTCCCAAATACATATTTCAATTGGTAAGAAATGCTTGATGATCATTTGAATAGTATTTTCAATCCACCTTATTTCAATTTGATAGTAGTGGAACGGACCCTTCCACTGTAAAATGTGCAAAAACAATTTCAGTTGAAATTAAAATTTACCTGTCTCGTCAAATTTTATAATCTCTGTGAAGGGGTTGTGCTGAGTGCACTGTTCAGTGGATGACTTCTCCGAGGATCATGAAAGGTAATACATTTGTATAAAATGTATTAACAGGAATTCAAATTTATGAATTGCAGTTACCAATCTCTGTAATTTTGTATTTAAAAAAATATTGTGTTGTATTGTATGTATACGAATATGTGCTGCACATTTCAATTATGAATTACTGATTTTGTCAGACATACGTTTAATAATTTCAATCACGCATTATTTTTGAAACTAAAAGCTTACGAATGCTGTAAAGGGCCATTTAGTGGTTTAACAGCTTCCGAAATATTTTACAGACTATTTCATACACAGTATACTAAGCAATCAGTAGGGAAACTCAGCTTTCCCGCGTCTTCCAAAAATCCGCCATCTTGTTGGCGACTGACAGTTATTACTATAATTTCTGTGTGTCAGTTAGGTTTTTGAATTTTTGGCATTATTACATGGTTATCCACTCGTTATCGTTATTGTACTTATATTCCTGCTTTGTATGTCGTGTTGAGTGTTTAGTTATTTGTGTTTTTATATTAGTGATTATTTATTAGTGGAACTATACCCAGTAAATAATAAATAAACTATGGGAGGAAAAAAATGTGTTGTAAAAAACTAACGCATAACACAGCTCTGGGCGTAAAAGGCCTGTAAACAGTTTTATATATGGGAGACCAAGTTAGACGTGATAGCTTAATTGAGAAAATCCTAAAGAAGAATTAACACATGAAAGGGGGCAAAGGATTTAACTCCAAATAGGAAAGAGACTGCTTTCATACATGAATGAAAGAAACCACTCCATACACCTAATAGAGCAGGGATTTTTTGATTATGTTACCTATATATATATTTTGTAAACCTCAAAATAAATTGTACCTAATATTCACGTTTTAATTTCATTTCGTACTTTCCTAAAAAAAAAATTAGTAAAAATATAAAAATTACACTGGGCTTAAATTTGATAATCTGCTAACAAAATAAGGCAAAAGTACTACAAAATATAAAATAAAACTACTAGTTGACCTAGTTTCTATGTTTTCGCAAATTTTTAAAATAAATTTAAATTCATACTGGTTTTATAATCAAATTCAAATTATATCTGCTAGAAACCTAAATTAAGACAAAATGTGACCAAAACCTCAATTTACATGAAACTACACTGGATTACAACAGTTAATTAAGAATTAATGCAAAAGTATTAAAACTACGAACAACTTTGGTTATGTTTACGCCAAATTATTAGCTATTTTTTCGTATGTTCTCTGGGATCCGCCATATTCTTGGTGACTTTTTCTAGAGTGGGAGTATTTAAAAACTGCCAGACGTATTTCATTCATAAATTGTCTAAGATTCCGTACTAATTGCTTAGTATACTGTGATTTAATATCTCAAGAAAATATGTTTGTAACTATTTTTAATAATTTTTGTATTTGTCATGGCGACGGTCACAATATGTTAATAGAATTTTCTGATGAACGGAGACTTGTCTCTCAATGATTATAGAGTAGCCTGGGCATGAACTAGCTGACATTTACCTAGTTTCAATGGTATTTTATATACATTGATAAAATGCATTACAATTGTAACACTTCATTCAAACAATGTTAACAACGGGCAAGTCTACTCCTTAATTCTTATAGAGAGCGTGAGTAAGCTGGTTAGTTATCTATTAATGCACTTTTCATTGTTTTTAAGATTTTTTCTTGTGTAACACTGATTCAGAATCGATTGCATGTATGTCTATAAATTTAGTTCGGCTAAATCATTTTTCTACAAACATGTTAAAAATGCAATTTTTAGCACTCCCTTGTAGCATTAAAAATATTGCTTTAAGGCACCAGTGCCTTAAAATGATCACTTTAGAGCATTAGCGCCTTAAAGTATATGTCAAATCGTGACAGTAAATTTGCAATACATTTAATTTGTATTTTCTTTATTAACATGAATACTATCCGCAATTCTATCACTATCAACTGAAACGATCGCATTCCTAGTTGACATTTGAGCAGAATCCGCTGATATTGATGGCACTGAAAGTAGTTTTCGGGCAATCTAATTTTTACTTTCCAACGATTCTTCGATGTATCCCTCGGAGACTGTTGAAGATTTCCATTCCCCATGCTGCATAATTCTCATTAAAGTTGCTCCACTATCCGCTAGTAAGCTTACCGACGAACGCCGAAAACAATGTCCAGGATAGAGGTTAGAATTTGGAAGTTGCAGAAATTTAGCAATAGCAGCAGGGAACGTATTTATTCCCACAGGGTTTTTCGTACACTTGCCTTTCACATACTTTAGGAAAAGCCTCCGATGTCCCACATTTGCTGGACGAAGAGCCATCTCAGGTAAAAATTCAAATAAAATTCTTCAACGATAGTGAAATTTCGTGGAACCTTGGTTTTAGTATCTGGTATGCTAACCACTATTGAACTAGAAGTGCCCCCAATTTCCAAGTTGTCGAGAGTCAACTGGCAAAATTTCTCTCAACGGCAGGCACCAAATATTACCAAAATAGTAGCTACTTTACATAACATACTCATCATCCGGTGTGCACTTCAAAAACTGTTCAATTTGGTCTCTGGTCAAGATCTTTGATTTTTTGGGTTGATAACCTTCTCTTTGATGCTTCAGAAACGCAATGAGCTTAAAATGCTTACTGCTATTTACGTCGCTATTTATTTGTAACATAGCTTTAACCATATAATAATTAGACCATAGAGATGAAGATTTCCAAACCTTCGATTCCTCCTCAAAATAGGCCAAGAATACATTTTCAGTATATTTTCCAGGAACGCCTTTTTCTTCACCCCACTTCACAAACTTATTGTATACAACTTTATATTGAATCCGGGATTTTCTTGGTAATAAGTCCAAAGTAGCTCGGTTGGCCGCTTCATTGATTTCTTTAAAAGGATTGTTCTTTTCCATATTTTCTTTACACTTTTTAAGGGCAAAAAGACACAACGTTTAAAAGTGACAAATCCAAAGCTTTCAAACTTTTCGTAAATGATGAATACAACAATGGTTGCCACCATGGTTAATATATATCATTAGCAAATGCTCACTTCGAAAATTTGATATAGTGCCTACGATACTATTTAAAGTTTGTTTCTACCCGGGTTAATTCTTTTTTTCTACGTTCGTGCAAAAAACAAAACTTTATTTAGTGGAAAAAGTGGTTATGTTTATTGCATTCATCTGTCATTCTACTATAGCGTTTTGTCATCATGTCAAACATAAACGATCAAATCGACGTCTATTTTCCTAGACTTAGTGTAATCTAAATAAAACAATTTTTGATTTTTGCATGAACGTAGAAAAAATATTGTATGCAACTCGTACAAAAAGTGTTTATTGCACTTGACGTGTTGTCCTAATCCTCGGCCTGACAGCCTCGTCAGGCCGTCAGACCGAATAGAACAATACGCTGTAGTAGAATGACAGATGAATGCAATAAACATTTTATTGCAGTAGTGCATTAAAGAACCACTTTTTTCACTAAATATAGTTCAATAAAGTTTTTTTTGCATGGACGTAGAGAAATAACTATTAATGCTGTTTGTAGAAAAAATATTGCGTGCCTTAAAAATAACTATTAATATTTGTATTTCATTTCAACAGATTTCTTGCTGCTCTAGAGGGCACTTTACCTAAAACTCCTAATTAGTTTTGTTCATAACTTTTTGTATTACTAGATATAACAGAAAGGTAAACATTATTGAAAAGAGGAACAATATCAGAAAAAATTATGTACTCTTTATTCAAGCCGAAAAATATAACCGTTTAGCAGGAAATCGCTATTAAAGTTTTATTAAACATCAAATTTTTAATAATTCTTTCTGTAATTAATCAAGTTGCCATAATTCAAATAAATGTCATTAGTAATTTTGGTGTTACAAATTGTAACAAAATTGTTCAAGTCACCGCAATATTTTTTTTCGGCTTTGTAATATCATTTAATACCATCTCTTGTAAAACCAGGTAACAAATGCATTATCCTCATCATATTTTTCCACAATGCTATTACAGACCCGAAACGATGGATCTTCATGATAAAGTGCTTGAACCTTTTGCACACGATATGGATAAAGAAATTGCTCGTGGATAACTTTCCAAACTAAAGAATGAGCAATACCCTCCTGAACAGCAATTATTCTTGTACTTATAACCGAATTTATTTCTACTGCATCTAGCACTCTTTCTGCAGTTCTCGTGGTTTTTGGTCTTCCTGTGCCATAATATAATTATTGTTTTTACCTTGCTGCCCAGACGTCTATGAATGTAAACGAATGTGTGTTCATATGGTAATCTTCTATTAAGATATGCGTCTAGATGAATTTCGACGAACTTGTTCAACCTTTACCATTTGCTTGTCCATAACAAAAATGCATGTCACGGTATTCAATACCTACTTGAGCATTGCTGAGCCATTTCTCAAATTATTATAGTGAAAAACACATTTATTTGAAGCATGGCAACTTGATTAATTACAGAAAGAATTATTAAAATTTGATGAATAAAATTTTAATGGCGATTTCCTGCTAAACGGTTACATTTATTGACTTGAATAAAGAGTACATAATTTGTTCTAATTGTTTCTCTTTTCAAATAATATAATAAATTTCTGTGATGTCTAGCAAGAAAAAAAAGTTATGAATAAAACTAATTCTGAGTTTTAGGTAAAGTGCCCTCTAGCGGCGCATAATAAACTTTTCTTTGACTGGTCCAATAGAGCTTGATCTACTTCAGTGGGTGCGCCAAATGAAAGAATGATCGAACTTGAATTAAATAAATTATTTAAAAAGGAAAATTAAAAAAATTGAACTTTGACAAGCTGCAAATAATTGACAATTTTAAAAAAATTTCATGACATACTAGTATTACTTTAATCCATAGAATCACCTCCCGGAGTTTCTTGGCGGACTTTCAGAACACCCTGTATATTAGATACTTATATCTTGACATTGTGGATAAAAAATAAAATGACGTATGCTCAAGGTTTAAGCTTACACATTGATCTTATCAGCTACTCATGCAGTACAGTAAACATAATTGATAGCAAGGACGCATTGGACGAATATGTCTCACTGGAGCAATTCAAAAATTACTGGGCCAAACACCAAGTCATCAAAATCTACCTGGCCTGACCCCGCAGCCTTGCACAAACCAACAATAAGCAAGCAGATGTACCCGGGGGTTTTCGAACAATAAAAGATCGCGCATTGCTCGCGTATATCAGAGCATTAAACATGTAGAATGCGTCACACACATCCACAATGTGCAAGTGTTTGCTCACATCGATAGCCGTGCTTGTTCTATAGAATCAAAAACTGGGAAAAAACCACGTTCAAAGATCCGCGAATCGTTGCACAAAATTGATAAATCCGCGGTATCTCCGACTGTCCACGTCAAGTCAGTAGGTCGCGTGAATTTAGTGAGGACACTGTGATCTTATTTTGTTGTGATATTTATTTGAAAATAATGCAGACCAACGGGCGTTCTAAGGATAGCAATGGGCATTCCCATACCAACGGTTACTCGAAAGATGAATATTTTGATGTGGTATACGATTTGAGTGATTTTGAGGAATCCGAAGAGGAGTTCTTGCAGAAATACCAGTGTAAGAAGGAACATGGACTTGTGGTGAAGACTAGGTAATAAATAAAAATTGATAGTTTGATTTAAGTAATCATATGGCCTTATTTCGCATGCAATTCAAGATAAGTCATGCCAGTCTATTTTATTGAATAGGTGACTAAATAATAAAGAAGGAGTCAGGAACTTGATATTTTATAAAAAGTATTACATGAAAAATGTATATATAATACTCTAACATTTTAGAAATTGCAGTAGCTGACTTAATTTTAGAAATATCTATTCTTTTGTGAATTAAAAAAGATTTTCAAATTATTTTTGTGTATTAGTGATAAACCGGCAATTAAAATAAAATTAATTTGTTGTATTTGCTTGAAAATTAAAGACACGTTTTTTAATTTGCAGCTATAGCCCTTGAAAGATTTTTTTACTTTATAACTATGCTTTAATCATGGGAAAATTCGAGATTGATAATGCGATCATTCTTCGTCGGCGGATGAAACAAAAAACTGAATTGCTTTGAATTGTTAGAATATTCTACTGAATTCAATCAACATATTTCGTTTACTTATAAAGTGATTGTTATACTTTCGTTATTGAAATTTTTGTTATTATTTTCTTATACATATATTAATCAAACATCAAACTGTTTAAGAATTTGTATTAATTTCATAGTAAACAATTATTTTATTAATACGAAAATTAATATTCAATATTAGAAAGGCGGGAAAGTTCACCCAAAACAAAAAAATTGGCACGTGGTCTACGAGACAAAAAAGTTTGGGGACCAATGCTGTATACCTTTAAAAATAACATAAAGTCTATATAACAATTTTATTATCACTAGATCACGATTTGTGGGTAATAGATAAGATTTATTTCTGGTAAACTGTAGCAACGTTTGCTTAAAATCACATACGAAGAAGAAATCCCATTTCCCTTATCAAATAGACACATATTTCCTGTAAACGTAAAAATATCACTACAAAGGGTTTAACATTACAGTAAATAGAATAATCTAAAGCATTTTTAATATGAAAATGTTTTACTGTAAATAAAATGTCCATTTAGATAATATAAAGATATCTTGTTTAATATGCCGAATATTTCCAAGAAAAAAGTAGGTATAGACTTGAAATAAATATAGAAATGCTAGCATATGTCACAAATAAAGACTATTTTTAATCCAGAACCAAACGTCATAATTTAAAATTGTCCAAAATCGATAGCAAATATGAGCAATGAAATTGAAATAATTTGCTTTGAAATTTTATAAAATTTGATTTACGCTATATAGGGTGTTAATTAAGTATGTGCACAAACTTTGTGGAGTTAATCCATGATTGATAAAAAGTTCATATAAACATGGGTCCGCAACGGCGCAGATATGGCTAACCTTCACAGAATTTTTTAAGAAAAAAATAGCACTCCAACTTTTTCTTCAAAATTCTCTGTCGATGTCGATTGAACCAATTAAAGTTACACAAAAAATGTCTCTTGTTAATTTTTGATACGATAAACCGTTTTCGAGAAAATTTCTTAATTTCATTCTTATGCACACAATTTGGAGTTAAAATTGGTCAGAACTCAACGCAAAATTATTGCTCGGTAAATAAATTAAAAATAATTTAATACCCGCAAAATTTAGTCTCTAAATACCTATTAGGGTAAAAATTTGATTTTTTAAAAAACTTTAACAACCTGTATCTGAAAAACTAAGCCGTTGCAGACCCATATTTATATATACCTTTTGTCTTAAAATCAATCATAGATTAACCCCTTATAGTTCGTGCACATACTTAATTAACACCCTGTATAACATAAAATCATTATTAATGTTATATTTGATAAACATTTGTATACAGAACATGAAGAAAAACATTTTTTTTTATTTTGAATACAAAAATTTTGTGTCAAAACTTTTAGGAAAATTAAATTCTCTACTTAGATATTTTTTATATACTCATTATTGACATAAGTAATTTATAAGAAATATGTACTAACACATCTATAGCATTATGTATATCTTTAATATAAATATAATGGATTATTGCAGATAACATCAGTTGTTTCAAGATAAAAAAAAATGTTGCAATTAAATGACGAAGTACTAAAGCAGGTTTGTCTAATAGTAACAAAAACTAAATAATATTTTGAATGAATCACCAAGTGCAATCGCATGTTTAACGTTCTATTTGTCAAAACATACACAATAAACTTTTTAATTGTAGAAATCTATCATTGTTATTGGAAGCACAGTGACGTACAGAAGTTGAGGAGTGCAAGAAGCATAATATATTTTTTTATGGAACGCGTAGTGTTGAATTTTTTAAATTATTCTTGTTCTTCTCATTTCAATATGACATTCTTACCTGTAACCGTTTTCAAGTTATTGAACATTGAAAATTGTATTCAAGCTATTTAATACCTTCGGTGCCAGTGACGGAAAAATCCGTCGGAGTCGCTATCACTCTAGTGCCGCTGACGGAATTTTCCGTCGCTTCTCTTGTGTCATTTATAGCTGGGTTATTTACTCAGCACTGCATTTGACTAACGGTGATTTGTGGTTTTTTGCTATTTTGCTTTTATTTACTATAGTTATTATGATTCAGTAAAGATACAACAAAAGGCTGACCAACTGGTTTTTGCAGGTTTCTTCAAGCACTATTTTCTGGGTCTCCATCCAAAAAAGCACAGTCCAGCCCCTTCGTTGTTTTGCGCAATAGGGGTGGTTTATTATTATTGTGTGATCTCTAAAATATTTTGTGTACATGTACTTAATAAAAGTCATTCCTTCTGTTCCAGACGCTCTATTGTTTTAAAAATATTTAAGCATATTTAAAAGAGATGTTCAAATTAAATAGGTATTCTGAGGTACCCCAGTTTGAACCAATGGGATGTAATATCCAAGTAACTTTGTGTTTTCAATGCTGTGAATTGTTAATTGAACTCATTTCCTTACCATACATACCACCACCCTTATTGCGCAAATCTGTCCTTTTTTTTGGTATCCACTCAGGAGACCTCTAAGAATCCTCCAAAAATCAGTTCCTAAGCCTTTTGTTTGTATCTTTACTGAATCATAATAAATAAATATCGTTTTTTTTTTTTTTCATTTAATGGACGGTGAAGCGTCAAATATGTAAAAAAGTTAATATATTAATATTATTATGTACAAGTTCGACAAAAAATTCCAAAAACAAAGTAATTAAGAAAGTACCCCTATTGCAAAAAACGCACAAGAGTCTCTAGTGTAATTTTTTGGTTGCAGACAGCCTTCCATGCACCCTGAAAAAATCAGGTTGTGTGCATGTATTTTTTGCACTATATGAGTACTTTGTGCAAGTACGCCAGTTTATACAGGCATTCGGAAAAGGGTTTAAGAGATAGGTTTACACGGCTCGAATTTCCTGTCTTTTTTTACTAGAATAATACTGGAAAACTGGCAAGGCTGGTACTATATCAACCTCAAAAAGAGCCCGAATAATCCATTACCATACAGATGAAGGGTTCTTGCAATTTTCAGAACATAGTTTTCCGACGGAGACGAAAGCGACACGGTATCCAGATGAGGCAGATGATGCAGATGACATGAATAAGTAGGTTCTTGCAGACGACAAAATAATGCAATTTACTCAACTTATCTTAGTCCAAAAGACACAGGATCTCAAATTGAAAGTTTTGAATTCAAAATTACTCAAATTTTTAGAATGTATTCAATGAATTGCTTTGAAAAACAAATCCGTACTTTATTCTAAACGCTAAAAGGCGCTACAAAATGTACACGCTGATAAAAATTGGTCATAACATTTTTCTCATTGTGTGTATCAATGTTTGAAAAGAAAATTATTATCATACTAATTTTTTGTCGCTAAATTTAACCATTTTTTGTTTGTTGTAATTTAATTTTCATGACATCGTCGGCTTTAATATACCTAATACAAATTTTACTTAGTATCACACAACTTACTAAATAAGTTGAAACTTGAAATTTAATATAAATAAAATATGTTACATATTCTTATCTTCAAAATTAAATTAGATAAAATAGAAAAATAGCAAATAAATTGAAAACGGTTAAATTTAGCGATTTGAAATTAGTATATACTTATATCATATTTGTGTACAAAGGCTAAGAGAATATTATTCTACAATGAAAAAAATGTTCCACCACCAACATTTTGTAGCAGCCATTAGCGTTTAGAACAAAGTTAAGTACAAATTCGTTTTTCTTGTCTCAGATCAATCCCGAATCCAAATTTTCAAAGTAATTCACTGAGAACTTAGACAGAGAAGATTTGCGACGTAAAATACTGTCACTAGCGTATAGTTTTCAATTTCGTCGAAATTAAAATTACAGTCCATTCAGCAAATTCGCTATTACAACTCATATAGACATAATCTAGATAGTTTTCCCAAGTCCAAATGTCACGGGAATATTTTTGAGAAAAATTGAATAGCGAAAATTTCATTTCGATATCTTGATTAGTTTTGATATAGCATTTTTTTAAATTTTAGGTCTTTTCTATGATGCTCATACCTATGATGTTTCATTAAAACATATATATGTTTGCTATAGTACAATGTAACTATACCTGTAAAGTTACTTTGCAATTTTACAAGTAATTGTGGAAGTTACATTGTAAAAATACTTTTTGTATTTGGTGCAGCTACAACTTGCACCTTTAAAAAAAAAAATGAACTGTATATCGTTGGTTATAATCTACAAATAGTAATAAATTTTCACTTACCAAATCCCCATGGACTGGTAACTGGTACTGTATTTCGAATACTAAGGATGCAGGAAAAATGGAAGATTGGAAAATAGGACATTCGAATTTTTACAATAATCTGTCACTACAACAACCATATAAAAATATTCTGTGTTAATACTACCACTAGTAGGTACAACTATATATTCTCGCGTCGCGCGAGCCAACTTGTGGCTTTCTTTCCTTTTTTTATATTTTAACAAAAAAAAACTATGTTAAAGGCATGGCTACACCATCCTCCACCCCCTTGAAAGATTCATCTTTCGAAAGAAAAAACTAAAATAAATTTTAATTGCTCTAATTTTTACCCAAAACCAATATATTAATACTAATCTAAATTATGAGAGTAATTTATAAACTACTGATTAGGAAGTGGACATAAGCGAACGACAGGACGCTTATAAGTGCCACTTTTAGTTTGCACTAATGCAACTCTAATAATCCCATCTTTGCCGGGATATACTTCTTTAATAATTCCCAGTGGCCACTGTAATGCAGGAACATTTTCTTTCATAAGCACTACAATCATGCCTGTCTTAACTGGTAATGAAGGAGTATTCCATTTTTGACTTATTTGCAAATTTGTTAAGTATTCTGATTGCCATCGTTTCCAATATGACTGTACTAAAGAATCCAGTAAATGTTTTCTGGTTATTAAATTACGCGGTGAATCAGGTAACTCATAGCATGGTAAATATTTTAAAGGTTCTCCAGTCAAAAAATGGGAAGGTGTTAATGCTAATGGTTCTGACGGATCAGGACTCAAACAATATAAAGGTCGCGAATTTAATAATGACTCAATTTCTACTAAAACTGTATAAAGTTCTTCATATGTTAAAATTTGCTCTCCAATTACTATTTTTAAGTGTTTTTAATACATTTTATATTACTTTCCCAAATACCTCCAAAATGAGGACTAGATGGCGGATTAAATCTCCACTCTATTTTATGTGAGAGTAATTCTTGTTGAAACAAGTCTATGTATTTTTGGGATTCTAAAAAATTATACATTTCATCTAATTGTGCCTTTGCACCTATATAATTTCTTCCTCTATCAGAATATAATACTGCACACTGACCCCGTCTCCCTAAAAATCGTTTAAGAACACCTATAAAACATTCAGTAGTTAAAACTGAAGCTAACTCTATATGTATAGCCTTCGTTGCCAGACAAATAAAAATACATAAATAAGCCTTATGGCTTTTTACACCACGTTTGCGATTCATAACTATATGAAATGGACCAGCATAATCGGTGCCTACATGTAAAAATGCCTTTGAGGGCGGTGTTACTCTAGTAGCGGGAAGATCTGCCATCAAAGGAAACATTGGTTTTGGTTTAATTTTGAAACATATGTTACAAGACCAAATTCGAAATCTAACAATTTTTCTAGCTGATATTATCCAATATCGTTGTCGTAGAATCGCCAAAAGCAACTGAGGCCCGGCATGTAAGTTCTTTCTATGATAATAATCTACAATAATATTCACTAAATGGCCAGATTTAGGTAATAATAATGGATGCTTATGATTAAATGTTAGAGGCGCGTTTTCTAACCTCCTACTCGAATAACGCCGTTATGTAAGAACGGTCGTAATTTACGTAAATAGGATGAACAAGGATCACCTTTGTTTAAAGAAACTATTTCTTCTGCAAAATATATGTGTTGTACTATACGTATTAATGACAATTCTGCTTTATCTAAATCTGAAAGTTCTATTTTCGCTCCCCGTGGTATTAATTTTAAAAATTTTAAAACATAAACCATAGAATTTAATAACTTAGACCAACTAGAAAAATATGAAATTAATTTATTTATAGAATTATCCCTTTTGTACACTGAAAATGCAACTACTCTGGACTCTAATAAATCATCATCAAATGGTTCTATGTTTTCAACAGTGAAAGATTTTATAGGCCAATTAGTTTCTTCTAATAACAACCAACTAGGACCTGTCCACCAACAGGAATAATTAAGCAAACTATTAGGTAAAAGGCCTCTACTAGCACAATCAGCAATATTGTCGGAGCTACTAATATGATACCAATTATGAGCTGGTAAGCGACTATGAATTTTAGTTACCCGATTGGCAACAAAAGTTTTCCATTTATATGGCTCAGAATGAATCCAGTGCAGAGTAATAGTAGAATCTAATAACGCATATACTTTTTCTATTTTCACCCGTGACTGATAAGTATTTAAAATTAAGCTTATCAACTTAGAACCTAATAGTGCCGCACAAAGTTCTAATCTCGGTAATGAAATCGGATTCATTGGAGCTACTTTTGATTGGGCACATACTAAATTTACTTTAACATTACCATAAATATCTTTAACTCTAATATATGCTACACTACCATAACCCTTTTCAGATCCATCTGCAAAAATTATTAAATAAATTTTACTATTATTATCTACTCCCAAATGTCTATCTATTTTGAGTTGACTTAATACAGGTAATTCGTCCTGAAACTGCGTCCACCTCGTTACGTAATCAGAAGGCGGTGCCTCGTCCCAATTCAATTTTAATTTCCAAAATTGTTTAATAAAATATTTTATATAAAATGTTACTGGAGTAAGTAAACCTAATGGATCAAAACATCTAGCTAATGTTGAAAGTATTCCACGCTTAGTACACACTTGTGTTTCAAGATTCATTTTGAATATAAAGGCGTCCATACATGTATTCCATTGTAAACCCAAAATTTTTAGAATATCTTTTTCAAAATCTACTATTTGTTCTAAACGCGAATGCTTTGGAAAGTACTCGTATAATTCGGAATTATTTGTTGACCATTTAACTAAATCAAACTGACCAGATCTAAATAACCCCACTAATTGCTCAAATACGGATTTTGCTTCATTTAAATCAACAATACTAGATACGATATCATCAACATAGATATCTCGATAAGCATATTCAACCGCCTTTGGATATGACTGAGCTTCATCTATAATAAGTTGTTGTATAGTACGCAATGCTAACCAAGGACTAGATTTAACACCAAAAGTAACCGTATTTAATTCATATGTAACAATTTTTTCATTTGAGTTAAAACGCCATAATATTCTCTGAAATTTACGATGTTGTTTTATAACATTTATCTGACGGTACATTTGTTTAATGTCCGCAGTTATAGCTATTGGAAACAATCTAAAATTTAATAATATTATGAATAAATTATTTTGAAGTTTTGTTCCTGTATGTAAAATATCATTCAAAGAAATCGTATTATCTGTTTTCGCACTAGCATCGAAAACTACTCTAACTGGTGTACTAGTTGATTCTTTAAAAAATACAATGATGTGGAATATAATAACAAAAGTGGTGCATTTCATTATCAGGAACAGCTATCATGTGGCCTTGAGTAATATAATCCTGTAAAACTTCACTATAATTCAAATACAATTGAGGAGATTTTTTTAATCTACGTTCTAGTGCTAAAAATCTATTATTGGCAGTTGTAAGCGAGTCTCCTAATTTATCATAACTATCTTTAAATGGCAAAGCCACAGAATATCTACCACTAGTGTCACGGTTACAAGTTGAAATAAATATATTTTCACAAATATCATTTTCTGTGCTATTACAAGTAGAAATATTATCATCTAATTCCCAAAATTTTTTTATAAGTGGTTCTAAAGATGTAAAAGTACAAAATGCTAAACTATTTGTTATATTATTATTTGCAATAGGCATATTTCCACAAATAATATAACCTAGACTTGTTTGCATAACAACTGGTGTTTCTGAAGTTCCCTTGATTATATTTGACTGTAAAATTTGTGCAAAAACGGCTGTTCCAAGAATTCCGTCAACTTTGGATGGTTTATAATAATCTGGATCAGCTAAATTTAAATTATTTAAATTCAGTAATTTATTAGCCAAAGTACAAGTAGGCAAATGTTCAGTTACTTTGTCTATAAGTAAGAAATCTACGGAGTATTTTATTTTATCGTCGAAACGAGATCTGATAACCAAATTAGTTTTACCTTTCACAGGTCGAGTAGTAGTACCTATACCATAAACTTGTGAAAATATTTTGCTTACAGAAAGACCCAAACGTCTCGATACTTGTAAAGTTAAAAAATTCGATTGTGAACCCATGTCCACTAAAAATCGTAAATTTTGTTTTATTCCAAAAGCATTTACTACACTAACTACTGCTGTGGAAAGCAAAACAGTATATCGAAAGCGATTTTGTTTCATGTTATCAATATTATTTATAACTGAATAAAGACATGTAGGATTTTCTATACCACTATTATTGTCTTCCGTTGAATCCTTAGAACAATTTCCAGAATTATTATCACCACCACTATTATTGCCTTCGGCACTATTTTTGTTATTTTTAAAATGTAAAAGTCTATTATGTTTTAAATTACATTTATCACAAGTAATTTTTGAGAAACATTGTGCTATTTGGTGATTTGAGCCTAAACAATTAATACAAACACCCAAATCTCTAACTGTTTTATATCTCTCTTTAGGAGATTGTTGTAAAAATTTCGAACAACGACTAATAACGTGCGAATCACGTTCACAAATTTTACAAAAATTGCTATTACCATTAGAACTATTTCGATTTACCATAAATGACCGTGTTGAAGTTAATTTAGGAGGATCTGAACTACTATAACTACTAGAAAAACGAATAGGTTTTACCGATGACCTATGAAAAGTTTTAATTTGAGTAACTAAAAAATCAATAATTTCATTATATGCAGGCATAACATCCCTTTTATCCTTTTCTCGAATTAATTCAAACATCTTAACCGTCTCTGGTCCTAATTTCAATAAAGCTAATGAAGCGAACATAAAATCTGATAGATTTGAAATATTAAGGTTTTTCAATGCTTGAACGCATGTATGAAACCTCTCTAAAAACATATTATACGATTTTAAATCATCACTAATTAAAGGTTTGAAATTTAACATATTCTCAAAATATTGATTGGCCAATGTCCTATTATCATTGTATTTTTTTTCTAAATTTTGCCATAAAATTTCATAATTAGCAGCTATTGGTGGTAATCCAGCAAATATTTGTTGAGCCTTTCCCTTTAAACATGACGCTAAATATTGAACCTTTTCACTATTACTAATGTCTTTACAAAGATGTATAGAATTTTTAAAGCTTTCATAAAAAATTGGCCACAAATGCATTCCTTTATCTGGATCAAAAGTAGGTAATTCAAGTTTTGGTAATTTTATAGATTTCGAATTATTCGAATTACTATGTTGCACATGTACAGAACCTGCTGCCACTGCAGCTGTGCTTTCTTTTTGAATTATTTCGTTATATGTCGAGCGAATATGACAAGATAACTCATAAACAGATTCAACTACATTAAAATCAGGTTCAAAATCGGAATCCATCTCTAATTGTAAAATGTTAATGTCCTTAATTAATTGTTCAAATTCTGACTCGGTTTGATCAAGCCTTAAGTACATAATTTTAAAGTTTTTTAAAGACACTTCATCTGCCTTTTTACTTAAATCAAATAATGATTGTATTCTCTGAAATAATGTTTCTTTTTTTGCTATGAGTACTTTTAATTTATTAGTTCTTGACGTCATTTTTAATGTAAATCTATATTTAAATGTACAGTATTGTTAGAACCTTAACAGAAAATCAAATATGGAATGTAAAGAAATATAATAAAAAGTTATCTCATTTGTAAAAAGCTAGGAAACGTGGTATTCAAATACTAAAATGTTCCAAATCAATAACAACTGGCAACTATAATGAAAAAATATTTAGATGTCATTAATATACTTAAAATATTAATATTTAGTAATAACAGAGCAACCAAAATTTATATATGTACCTATATGTATATCTATATCTACCTATCCAAGAAAACCACAATGTTGGCGAAAGTAAATTTATAAATATTAATTATTATTATAAATTCTTCATACCAAAAAAACTGAAAATGAATTTACTTAGTAAAAAAAAATATCAATTATATTTTTCTTACACTAAAATAACTTTTGAATGTAATTTGTCTACAAAACTGTACTATAATGAAAGGAAAAAATCAAAATGTTAATAATAATTAACAATAAGAATAATCCGGCTCGAAGGACCAAAATGTGGTGCAGCTACAACTTGCACCTTTAAAAAAAAAATGAACTGTATATCGTTGGTTATAATCTACAAATAGTAATAAATTTTCACTTACCAAATCCCCATGGACTGGTAACTGGTACTGTATTTCGAATACTAAGGATGCAGGAAAAATGGAAGATTGGAAAATAGGACATTCGAATTTTTACAATAATCTGTCACTACAACAACCATATAAAAATATTCTGTGTTAATACTACCACTAGTAGGTACAACTATATATTCTCGCGTCGCGCGAGCCAACTTGTGGCTTTCTTTCCTTTTTTTATATTTTAACAAAAAAAAACTATGTTAAAGGCATGGCTACACCAGTATTGTAAAATCACAAAGTAATATTACAATTGCAAAACCTAAAATTACGTCATAAAATAAATTTACAACGTAATTTTATATTTTATTTGTGAAGTCACAATCGATAAAAAAATTACAGCAATAATGAGTGGTAAATAAATTGCCATCTATTTTAACTGTAATTATTTTTTACAGTGTATCTAGGGAACGCAACATTTAACTGTCTTTAAATTGTCTTTAAAGCATCTGCAACATCTGTATTAACTACAGAAAAAAGGAGATAGGCGTGATGCAATTGTTACCTATTTAACATTTTATAATCAAAATATGAACAACGTTGTTCTGCTGCATATTCGACTGATATCTCATACCGAAACGCTGAAGTAGACACTTCAAGAGATAAATGCTAACGTTTGTAATCTGGGTTGAACGGTAGCGGGAAAGATAAAATCAGTTTGTCAAAGTTATATGCTTCCTGAATACATTTTCTATCCACGTGTGTAAATATATCAAAAAGTTAATAAACTGATTTGAGAATTATATCGCCAAGTTACGGTTTAAATAAAACTCTCATTTTAATAGAAAACAACGTTATCAAATTATTTTTGGTAACGTGTTTGCATCCGGTAGCAACAGCTGGGCTTATTTAAGAATGGACTTATCTTCTACCTGTTTGTTACCCGACCTAGACTTTGAACGTGTTTACGAGAGATGATGTACCTCTACTTACTGAAAATATTTTGCAAGTCATTTAATTACATCAATTTAGAGCAGTTCACGTAAAAAATACGGTCTGAGCAGCATACGTGGCCTACTGAGAATGACAACACTCTTAACTTTTTTGTTTTACTGTTTGATTTGAACAATTTTGGCGTAGCAGTTTATAACTCAATGGATTATCTAGGCTTTGCATTATTTCAATTTTTCAGACAGTGCTGAATATGAAAAACAGTTTCAATTTTTTATCAGATGTCTATTTGGTTTGTAATTGGTTGGTTACAATCAAGATCCCTAAACAGAGGAGGTTGCCTACAAACTATCATTTGTACTCAAGTTTCGGTTCGGACTTCAGATGCTTTTACATTACCAATTGTAACTTACTTACAACAGAAGCAACCTATTTTATACCTCTAAAAAATTACAAATATTGATGACAAAAAATATTTAAAGAAAGTTCCTCGTAACAAATTTATACAACTAAATTATGCTTAGTTTTGAAAATTAAAGATTGAAGACTTTTGGAAGGTATTTAAATAAAATCTTACCCTATAATTGGAACTTTCGTACACCTCATATGTACTTAAGTCAGAAAGAAAGAAGGTGCACCAATTTAGGTTATAAAAAATTACAGTTTACTTGACAATCATTATTTATTTGCTTCAGCAATATACAGGGTGTTCCAGAATGATGGTCAAATATTTTACGAGTGTATTTCACAAGCGATTTTAGGGGGGATCTTCATATGAAATTTTTCAATTTGGGTCCTTTCTGTTGAGATATTCGAGTCTCAAAATGGCGGAAGAAAATAGTTTTTTTATTTTTCCTTAAAAACGGTTACACTTAGAAATTTCAATTTTGATACACAATATCAGCTAGTCAAAAGCTATTTTGTGGTGGTATCTACTCCTTGGCTCATGTTTCTGGAAGGCGGGAATAAACAACCCCTAGATGTGTTTCTTTCAGAACTTTTTCCTGCAATACCCGATTTCAAATACTATACCTAATTTGACTACTTTATTCCCTCTTGTAATTTTTTCATACAACCAACAGTTTGCGCGAAAATAAATAAAAATACTTTTCCTTACTCTAACCATCTTTTCGTCACCGGTTACTGATAACCGCAGTAGGCGATTGCTATGTTGATGTTTCTCTGTCGTCTTGTCAAACAAATCGCTATTAGGTCTATAATTGACAGTTTTTGCAAATATTTCTAAACAGAGGTATTCACATAACTGTTGCCAATCCTGCCGTATGCATATTCCATCAATTTATTCGCTAATATTTGTACGGAAGAGTCGGTTGTGTACAAATATTTGCAAATACTGTCAAAACTGATTTCATTCATAAGATAACAGAGAAACATCATCATAGCAACCGCCTACTGTGGTTATCAGTAACCGGTCTCGAAAAGATGTTTAGAGTAAGGAAAATTATTTTTATTTGGTTCCGCGCAAACTGTTGGTTGTATGAAAAAATTACAAGAGGGAAAAAAGTAGTAAAATTAGGTGAAATATTTAAAAAAAAAGTTTTATTGAAATCGGCCATTGCAGGAAAAAGTTCTGAAAGAATAAATCTAGGGGTTGCTTATTTCTGCCCTCCAGAAACATAAGCTAAGGAATACACCACAAAATAGCTTTTGACTAGCTGATAATGTGTACCAAAATTGAAATATCTAAGTGCAACCGTTTTTAAGGAAAAATAAAAAAACTATTTTTTTCCCGCCATTTTGAGACTCGAATATCTCAACAGGGAGGAACCAAATTGAAAAATTTTATATGAAGATCCCCCCATGAAATGGCTTGTGGAACACACTGGTAAAATATTTGACCATCATTCTGGAACACCCCGTATTAAAGAAATGGAATATGAAAATAGGTTTACTAATTATTGCCACAAACAAATTGTAACTACGGCTTTCGATTCCAGAAGTTCACTTACTATCTTTTTGTGCATGGTGTTCCGTGTACTGGTAGTATTACTTGATGGAACATTCTTTACAGAGCAGTTGCACGATGTAGATTATACATTAAAGAAAAAAAAAATGTTAAAATGATTGATTTAATATAATAGCTGCATATAGTACATGACAAGAATTTATACTTGTAGGTTATAATTTCTTAAGGGGCAGCTGAATTTCATATCATTTCATTCAGCCGCTTCAAAATACTAGAAGCACTGAAGATGTCATCTGTTAAATATGGCGAAACATCTGCAGTTAGGCAACAACCACGGCAAAATAGCCTCGAAAATGTAATTTAATTGACTGGCCTCGTGAATTACAACCATCATTATATGCTTGTTGAACAATATAATATTTAAATATGCATGAAAAATCCTATATATAATACAGAGTGGTAACACCAAATTTCATTAAAATCGCTTAGAGATTTAGAAAGTAACTGATGAAAACATAATTTTAGGTCTAATTTTAAGGCCTCCAAAAATTTGAATTCGGAGAAGCGAGATAATACGGGTCAACTAATTTCTGGTATAAGATTATGTACCCAATGGTTTGCTTTGTAAGCATAATCAATTTTAACACTTAATAATTGTTATTCAAGGAAATATTTTAAATCATTAGCGATTATCAAGTATTACTCCATAAGTATCAAAGGAAAAATTTTGGAATTTGTTAGTGACGCTTCTAATTTTACAAACAACGAACTATAGCACCTTATTATATACGAATCGAATGCAATTTTGCGAGGTTGTATAGAATAACGTGATTTGCCTCGTATACTAGATACTGTACAGGATGATTTTTTATCATGGCAAATGTGTTTTTCTCTCAAACGGCTAAATCAAAATGAGCATTGCCAAACAAATTTTTTTCCATTTTTTTTTCTCAGAAGCATACCATTTTTTTTCGATTCAACCTTTTTCTTTCAAATACAGACTACTTATTGTAAAAGTTATATGCTTCTTTAAAAAAAATAGAAGCGTCATTATCTACCTCAATTTCAAGTAATTGTCAGCCCAAACAAACTTTGTTTAACAGCGTTCAATTTGCTTCAGCCGCTTACAAGAGAAACGCATTTCCCATTTATGATAAAAAAGTTCACCCTGTATCTATCTCGGACACGAAGGATTTTAGAATTTTTTTTTGTCTTACTTCTAAAAGGTGTATTATCTAGAAGCATACCCTACCTATAACACCTTGTATAGGTATTCGAAAGTATTCAAAGATACCAGTATAATAATGTAACAGCATAGCGTGGCAAATTGCTTACACATTGAGTTAATTACATAGCCGTTTCATCTACTTTGACCATAGATGTAAACTTTTGCGTCACATATACAAAACTTTGCAACGAAAAGGTCATTTGAAAAAAATCATGTTGTTTCTGATTACAGGGTTTTTAAATATGTGCTAGAATTTGCAAAGCAGATAAATCATAAAGTCATCAAGGATAATCCTACGGCCATTAGCCAGAGCAGGTAATTTTTTGTACGTTAACCTCAGTACCCCCGTCATCAAAAATTTGCATACGACCTTGTACCAATCCGAAGCCAATTGTATTCGCATTTCGTTAGTTTTTCAATTTTTATTTAAGATCTAGTGCGTGAGCAACAAATCATATAACCCAAAATTTCTCTTGACAGCAATGTTACGGTACCTTTCATGTCAAGAAAGTTTCTCTTAAATTATTTCTTCGTCTTTGGTACAACTACTATTAGTCTGTTTAACTAAGTTCTTATTGAACACGTCGGTTTTGGGTTACTTGTGCGTGAAAAACTTAATAGAAAATGGAAAACAATCAGTGTCCAGCTGTTGACCAGAGTCGTTGCAAGTATTGTGAAAATAGCAGTAGTAGTAGTAGTAGTAGTAGCAGTGGTAGCAGTGAAAGTACAGAGCAACAAGAGTGTGAAGAAGCAACATGTACAACTGGCAAAACGAGGTAGATACTATTAACCTAATGTTGAGCGTATTTATTGCATCCATTCGGAAATAACTTCTCGAAGTCGAAAGTAATTTGATTTTAGGCAAGTCTATAATCAAATAATAATAAACAACTGTCTACTATTGGCACACACTAAAAAAATAGCAATACGTATTCAGACTCATTTATGAGTGAAAAATTATTTTGGTGTTTTATCAACAATTTTTGAACATATGGAAAAACAACGAAATATTTTGATAGTATAAGTATAAGTATAAACTAATTCAAAAGTTATTCAAGAACTCGTAAAAGATTTATTTAGCTGACAAATAACACAAGAATTGTGTTACTATATCAACATTGTCAGGTGTGTCAGGTGCTGACAGATATCATCTGATGATATTTGTCAGTCACAATGGATTCATGCAAATTAAGTCTACATTCTATAATTTAGCTGTTTTTCTCAGTACATCTCTGAAGTCTTAGGTAGTGGTGGGCAAATAGACGTAATTTATACGGATATCCAAAAAGTATTAGATAAAATTGATCATAACTTTTTACTATTAAAATTAGAAAGGTTAGGTTTTTTCATTGCTTTTATGAAACCATTTCTATCTTACTCATCAGCCAGATATGGTCCGATATCAAAACTTTCTTTTCTATCCTTTTTGCCAACGTCGAGGGTACCCCAGGGTTCTAAGTTGGAGCCTCTACTGTTTTTATCTTTCATTAATGATCTACCGCATAAGGTTTGTTGTAAGCGTTTATTCTTTGTTGATGACTTGCTGAAGTTGTTTACTGAGATAATTCCCACTTGGATTGCCGTCACCTGCAGCATTGCATAAATCATAAGACGTCGTGGTGCAAATTAAAACGTCTCAATCTCAATATATTGAAATGTAAATGTATGATTTATGCACGGAAAGCCAATTCTATTAGTCATGATCACTTGATTAGCGACAAAGCCGTCAGTGGAGTCGAGTGCTATAAGGATTTGGAAATAACTATTGATAGTAAGTTTGCTTTCATTGAGCACATTAACAATATAGTATCTAGTGCCTTTAAAACATATGGCTTTCTCTATCGAAATTGTAAGGACTTCTCCAATAGTCAAACATTCGGATCTTTATTTTGCCGCCTGGTTAGGTCAAAATTAAACACGGTTCTATCAGATGGTACCCGATTTATGAAGTTCATTGTCAGAGTTTGGAATCGGTCCAATAACAATTTCTTATGATTCCATCAAGATGGATTTTATTCATCATGATGATTTAGTCAAGCAGCGTTATTAATTCGTTTTCTGAATAATCTTTTGCATGGTGCAACTGATTGTCCAGTTCTGTTGAACAAGATAAACTTTATTGTACCTCAAGCCAACAGAAGACAACATGCTACATTATATTGCTCTACTCCTAGAGCTAATAAATTAGTTAAATGCACTACTTCCTTTATGTGTGAATTATAGAACAACATTTTTAGTAGATTGGGACATATTTAATGATTGAATTGCATATGTAAAGATGTACGTTTAAATTAGTATGAAGTATATTTGTGGTTTGTTTTTTATGTATTTAGAGTTACACTAAATTATCACATTTTTTTCTTGTTGTTTTTTCTATTTTTGTATTGTGCAGTACTAGTATGTACACTATTTTTTTTAGCTATATTATTCCTGTAATTCGGTTCATCCTGTAGGAATAATAAATATTATTATTATGAGCGAAAATTTACAGTACCTATTTGAATAGGTATTTTTGAGTTTATCATTATTAAATCCTAAAAATAAATGTGTAAATCACTGTTCTCAAAAACAACTTTCTCTAATACGGGTAACACCGCATGTAGTAGCACGTCCGAAATATTTCTTAATATTGAAAGGTCTTCAATTTTAGATGAACGAATGGTTACAATAGGAACATAAGTAAGTTAATTGAAATTACCTAGTGGTTGCATTTAATATACACAAAAAATAAATAAATTAATAACTTTCACAAAAATATTTTGTGTTAACTAACATTTAAACATATATTTTCAATCATCGTTACTATTGCATTGTTCAAATCAAGATTGCTTCAGATTCTATAACGACCTTCATTTGAGCCGGTGCACTTGACCTCTACAATTCACAGGATGGTAAAAATTAGCATTGACTCAGATTTTTTTTTAAAACAATAAACATTGAAGAACTGATGTTACTGTCCTGAGTTTTATACCCAATAAATATTTATTCGTTTTTGTTTGTCTGTTTATATTAGACACACCTTAGTTTTTCAACTAAGTAATATCTTTGCCCAAGAGAATTGTCTTTAAACTATGTTAATATTGCTGTATTTAGTGAGATACCTTCATTTAGATGTCTTAAACCATATCGTAAAAAGTATCCTTAATTTGTGCCGTGTATTATTTATTTTTAGAAGTGAATTCAAGTTTTTTCGCGACTATTATTTATGTTTTGTGAAACGTTGTGAGAAAAAAATGTAGTGAACAAAATTTTCCACAAAAAGGTCCCTAGACTTTGGAGGTAGATTATTGCACGTGGTTTTTATATAATATCCCCAGTAGAGAAAAAAATCAATCTCAATTATTTGATCTCTTGATAATAAAGATCTCGACGAGAAATAAATTCAATGCTTTCTTAATTCTGATGAAACCGTTGATGAAGAGGACGTTCTGATGGAAATCGATCTGAAGTAAAAGACAGAATAATTGAACCTGATTTTGTTCTATTGTATTTTAATATGTATTCTGCCTACTTAAGATATACAGTATACGCCAAAAGTATGGAATAAATTCAATAAAAACGAAACAATTATTTTTTGGGAAAAATCCTCGAACAGGTCGATTTTTAATTTAAAAAATACATATTTTAGCGTAAAATGCGATTTTCAAATGTCATTTGTTTTCAAGTAATGACGTCATCGATTTTTTTTTAAATGGCAACACCATATTTTTTTTCTTGATTCTGAAAGATCGTTTAATTCTCTATCAGACAGTACTAAAATTTTGCCCTCTTACATAGGAAAGTTTTCGAGTAAATGACGATTGAATGTTAGAAATCGTAAATTTTTTCCATAAAAAAGTAACAATTCTGAGGTATGTAAAATAAAATACAATTGATTAAATTTTATACTTAAATTAATTGATCGAATTGCCATTTACCAACTACTTGACAATGCGCAAGTCTGTGAAGAAATTCTTCTTGCACATTATGAATGATTTCTGGAGTAACTCTGCGTATTTCGTCCCGAATGCGATTTTGAAGTTCTTCTAAATTACGTGGTTTATTAATGTACACTTTTGACTTCAAGTATCCCCATAAAAAATAGTCAAGATCTGGCGATCTTGCAGGCCATTCTATCGGTCCGCGTCTGCCGATCCACCCTCCCAGGAAAACAGTTGTCCAAAAAATCTCGTACAGAGCGCGCATAGTGCGGAGGTGCACCGTCTTGCTGAAATCATATGATATCGTCAGGAATGTCAGAGTCATTATCGTTAGGAAAAATTACTGCAAGGGCTGGAACAAGGTCATTTTCTAGAAACTCTAAATATCTTTGTCCTGTAAGGGTTCCTTCAAAGAAGAAAGGCCCTACTATTCTGTCGTCAACTATTCCAGCCCACACATTTAATTTCTGAAGGTGTTGGGTATGTGCCTCTGCCATCCAATGAGGATTTTCCCGACTCCAATATCTGCAAGTTTGACGGTTTACTGTACCATTCAGACAAAATGTGGCCTCATCTGAAAAAAGTAGTTGCCGGTGTAAATTTCTATTTCCTTGACATAAATCCATTAGAATTTCGCAAAAGTGTAAACGGCGATCGGGATCATCTTCATTGAGTTCCTGCACAAGTTGAATTTTGTAGGGATGATATTTTTCCTTCCTCAAGATACGTAGCACTGTGCTCTGACTAGTGTCATTGTTTAATGCAACCAATGATGAAGAATTATAAGGATTATCCACCATACTAAATGTTCTGTTTCTGATTTTCATTAATGCTTGGACGTCCAGGTTTTGGAATATTTGCAACATTGCCAGTTTCTCTAAATTTAGACTCTACCTTACTGACTGTTGATTGGCTGATAGGGCGATCTGAATATTTTTCATTAAATAAATCGCAAACTTCCTGCTGAGTTCTAGTCATATTCCCGCATCCGATAAAAATCAAAATTTCAATTCTTTGAGTAACAGTTAAATGTGCCATAATACTTTAAACTGAATAATAATTTCTTTGTCGCTTACAATACTTATTAGAAAGTCGGTGTGACAATGACACTTTGCAAAGATTTTCACCCACGTGATCCATAAAAGAACTATGGAATTCGAAGAAAAACTAAACTTGATAACGTTTATGCTTTATTTTAATTGATTTATGTTTTCTAACATTCAATCGTCATTTACTCGAAAACTTTCCTATGTAAGAGGGCAAAATTTTAGTACTGTCTGATAGAGAATTAAACAATCTTTCAGAATCAAGGAAAAAAATATGGTGTTGCCATTTAAAAAAAAATCGATGACGTCATTACTCGAAAACAAATGACATTTGAAAATCGCATTTTACGCTAAAATATGTATTTCTTAAATTAAAAATCGATCTGTTCGAGGATTTTTTCCAAAAAATAATTGTTTCGTTTTTATTGAATTTATTCCATACTTTTGGCGCATACTGTATATACCACATAAATACCGTGTTTAGAACTGTATCTCTATGGAGGTACAGGAAAAGGGTACCCTTCACTAAAAAACAATTGATTCTGCAAAAAAACTCCAGGGACCATTGTTACTTTAAAAACTAAACTAAAACTTTTTTCTCATAACTGTTTTTCGAAAAAATAATTCTTGAAATAGGCACTTGTAATAAAATACAGTTCACCCCTTTTCAGCCCCTAAAAATAGAAAACTCACGCCTCAAATAAGGGTAGGTACCTACTTTTGATAATATTCTTGGAACATCAAAATAAAGATCTCTACTAAAATTGATCTTGGTTGTAATTTATTATCTTAAATAAATAATGATAAATATAAACAATAATAAATAGAAAGACAATACACTAAGCAAATTTAAAGATATCGTTATTTTCTGCATGCAAGCATTCCAAAATATCAACCTTTACTAAGAGATTTAAGTACTATTAAAATAATATTTCATTACGTACTTATTTATATCTCCCATTTTATTTTTATGAGTTAATCTTTTATAATACAGGGGACAAATGCAAAATGGAATAATAATAAAATGAAGATAAGATAAGGATGTACAAAATATTGAACAAAAATCAAGTACCGATTTATCATTTTTAATATTGACCTAATTTTTGAGAGTTTCTAAGTATTACTCATTTTGTAAACAACACAATGAGTTACTTTCTGAAGTAATTTCTAAAACTTTGCAGTGCTAATGAAATTTTTGTAACAATCTCTAGTAACAGTTAAACATATTGAAAGCTATTCACATTTTAAACATTAAAGTGTTCATTTAACCTGTCACCTGTTATCTGCACTGAATTTATTATGTGAGAACAACTTCTTCTGACGTTGTAATCAATATTAATGATAGTTAAATGTAATTTGCCAGCACTTAATTTCACGCGTGAGGTCAATGTCGACACCTTTACGTGAAAGAATAATACGCTTAGACAACAGTATTAATATGAATGAGAAAATTTAATCATTCCCATATATCTCTCTGATATGTGAATTTATAGAAAAAAATTCAATTTGGCTATGAATGTAATGAAAATCTACGTTTATTGGCAAAATTATAAATGCTGTACAGGATTTGGGTCAGACATAATATACAGCGTGTCCCTGAAATGGATGTAACATTGTACCGCCTTAGATTATTAAGGTCAAAATACCACGATTCATGCTAATATGCAAAAAATGCACAGTTAGAGCGTTAAGGGACGTCAAAGGTTTTTAAAAAATTTTTTTATATAATTGGTTATAAAACGTAAAAGCGATCAAAATGAAATTTGGTACCTATATGAAAATAAATCGATAAAATTGCTGTTCTTGATACAGTTAATGTTACCAATTTGAACAAATGAATTAAACTGGATACTTCAGTTAAAAAAAAGTCATAATGTTACGGAAACTCACCTACCTTAACTGAATTAGTTCGTTAATTATATTCCTGTTTGCTGCTTTAAAATGAATAATTTTTGTAATACAAATCTTAGAAACGCCAGAAAGTACATTTTTGATAGTTCGAATTGTTTTAAGTATATTTGTAGTGAATCAAGTAGTGTTCGTTTTTCTACGTGAAATATTACACGGTTAAGTCAACATAGAGGTAACATTATTGTTGTCAGAAGTGGAATGTACCACAACAACAAAAAATTAGTGAAAAGTGAATACCAATTACAAGAGCAAAGTCTACAGAATTAGAGAAAACATTCAAATAGTTAATGGAAATGATGAGAGAAAAAGAGTCAATAATCTATGAAGAACAGCCAGGACGAAATAAAGGAAGAGTTAAAGAAAGAAATGAAGAAGAGCAAGGAATGCATAAAGGAAATGAAAATAATCAAGATGAAGTGAAGAACAGTTTAGAAGAAATGGAAAATAGTCAGGAAAAAATAAGAAACGAAATGAAAACGAGTTTACAATAAAACAATAAGAAGTTAGTTGCTCTAACCGTCACCATGTAGAGGACACGAAACCTCATCCATTGTTGTAACTGTAACTAATCAAGATTAGAAAGAGCCTAACAATTGGAAAGTAACCAAGAAAAGAGTCCAGCCAGAAAGTTCAAATACACAGAAGAATCAATTATAAAAATTAACGCAGGAACTGGAAAAGGAGAAGAAAGCAGTAATTGATCTGGACAACCAAAAACTACTAATGCCAAATTCTTCAAGGAAATAATGAAACAAAAAGAAAAAGAAGGGTTAAAGAAAAAGAGAAAGTGTCGGAAAACTTAAAACATATCAGTTGCTGACCAAGTAAAAGTAAATAGGCCCTAATATTTATTGTAAAATGAGAAAGAGGAGTACCATCGTGTATGAGCTACATTTCCCTTCTTATAAGCAGGGGTACATTTTACCAGAAAAAAATTATGAGTCAGATAATACCATCCAGTAGGAAATTAATACTAATTGCATCAAGAAAAACCTTTTATTTTCATACTCTAAATTTCATTTTCATCGTTCAAAGATTTTCCGTGTTTCCATCGATTTTATATTGCTATTTTTTGAAAAACTTTGGCGTCTCCTATCGCCTTAACGGTGCATTTTTACATATAGCCATACCACCATATCGTTAGTAATTATAAACTATACAGAGTGATTAAGAAGAAAAATCATCTTCGAAATATCTTCTATATAAAATAAGTACATGGCGGTTACCTAGAGAGTATAATAATAATAATAATAATAATAATAATAATAATAATAATAATAATAATAATAATAATAATAATAATAATAATAATAATAATGTTTATTTGATTACTAACAACAAATACAGTAAAAATAAGAGCGTTTCATAATCACATAAACACCAGAAATACCCACAAAAAAAAATCTGTGCGTGGTTGTGTTGCCAGGCAACAACAAGAAGGTGTACAATGATTATCCTAATAATAATATTATATACACGAAATAGCAAAATAATAATAAAAAATACAGCAAAGATATATTAAACTTAGGAAAAAGATATTTATTACAATGCACAGTAAATAATTCAATATTCTTACAAAAATGCAATTATGTATAAAAAAAAAGAAAATAGACATATGTATAGGTACACATATACACATAATATATGTAACACTACGATGAATCACATAGAGGTAAAAACAAAATACAATCACATACGCAGACATACAACTATTTTCTGCAGTTCAGTTATTTTTCATGTCAACCATTTGATGAACAATATTCCTAGGCGTAATGGATAGATAATTCTTTAATTTTCTTGAGAATAAACTACTAGAATTAATTTTCTTCAAATAATCAGGAAGTGCATTGAATACTCTAGGGGCCAAAAATACATGGGATCTTTGCGATATTGTTTTATATATTTTTGGCACAACCAAACTACTAAAAGGCTTACTTCTAGTATCGTACCCATGGTTTATAGTATCAGAACTTTTATATTTTTTGTATTGTTCGATAAGTAAAATCTTATAATAGAGTTGTCTAGCATCAAGTAAGCCAGATTCATTAAATAGACAATTTGAAGGATATATATAAGGTTTATTATATATTATTTTAATTATCCATTTTTGAGTGAGTTCAAGTTTATTTAAGTAATTATTAGTAACGCCACCCCAAGCCAGGATACCGTAAGATAAGTGCGATTGTACCAATGCATAATACAGTATTTTTAATTGCTGGATATTACAAAATTGTTTACAAATTTTAAATTTAGGTAACAGTCCTCTAAGCTTTTTAACAATGTTTTCAATGTGCAAATCCCAACGTAAATGACAATCAATTATTATCCCAAGATACTTTAAATTACTAACAGATGTTATATTGTATGTGTGATTAGCACAGATTGTTTCCAAGCAATTAAAATTAGGTAAATTAGGTGTATAACTTGTAAAAGTGAGTTTTATTCATATTTATTGTTAATAATTTGTTATGAAAAAAATTTATTATAATTTTGAAATCAACCTCAACTTTCTGCTTAAGAGTGGTCCAAGAGTCGGCTGTGTAAAAAACGGCAGTGTCATCAGCGAAACTAATAATCTTACCACAGATATCAAACAACTGGTTAACGTAAATGTTAAACAATAAAGGGCCAAGGACTGTACCTTGCGGGACCCCACATTCTACATTTTTATAATTACTTGTATAACTATCGATTTCTACACAATATATTCTATTATTTAAATAACTATGCATTAGTGATTTAACAGTTCCTCTAAAGCCCACGTTTTCAAGAGTTTCCAAGAGATTACAATGGCTGACTGTATCAAAAGCTTTTTTTAAGTCGACAAAGATACATAATGCAGGTTGACTCAAATTTAAGGAATTATAGATATATATTAGAAGTAAGTTCTGCCATTGCATCCTGTGTCGACTTGCCCTCCCTAAAAAGTGTGTGAGTGTAAAAACTAATCGTACGTTTCCTTGTTCTAGATACCCAGATGGAACCGTACGGCTAAGAAACCCCCACATTGAGCTCATGGACCAAGATATTTTGTACCATTTAGCACTTGGTAGTGGATCCCATGATCTAATTGAGATGTTTGGTGATGTGAAGGTAGGTATAGTACTTACAGTGTACATCAGTTTAAAGAACATTCAAGTATCTTTCCAACGTCATCTATGATCTACTTACTACAGCATAGAGATTGGTGATGGGAATTAACTAATAAAGTAAAATTGGTAGTAAGTGAATTTAATGATCTGGGTCGGTCAGTGGTGGCGCGGGTCAAGGCGTCAGTACTTGAATCGAGGTGACTAGATCGGAGTTGGTTCGCGCCCAGCTGCCGGTAGACCGTATATAAGCTATATTCGTGGAGAGGATTGGCACCCTATCTGCGGGTATGGTAGGGTGGAAGAATGTTGGCTTGGGTCAATGTGAGAGATTGATGCCGGTTGATATTTGACTACCCCCCTAATTAATGAGGTTTTCCAGGTTTCCCTCATTCCTGCACTGAATAGTGGTTAGGTCCTACCAACGTAAGTCGTTCCTGGGCGCAAATGCGGCCTGGTTAATAATAATATGCCGCCCCCTCTCCCGCACAAGTCTCCGACTTCTGGGCTAATCCCTGTGATTAGAATGAGGGGTAGAGATATTATTATTAATATTATCTGAACCTTTCACCTTTAATTTCTCGAAAACTAATCATCTAGATGGCGTTGAAGATGACTAAATGGCATTTAAAATGATTTATTATAAAATAAATAAACCTATTTATGATTTTAAAGGTGTAGATCACTCGCACTTAATGATAAAGAATTTGGGGAATGAGTATAACCATAAAATATACCCTCTTTTAAAAAAAGTAATCCGAGCGTTTTTTTAGTTTCTGCATCTAAAACGGTGAACACCTGGGTTATAAATTTTTGGTGCTCCACACTATATACATTAAATAGTTTGATCTGTATTTACCAAATAGAAATATTAATTCTTTTTGCTTTGATCATTCATCAAACTTACTGAAGCCCAGGTATTTATCATACGAAAAACAGAAGTTATATAAAAATAGAAGCTACTGGAATCTCAATTTAAATTATTATAGAGAAAAATGCAAAAAAATATCGAATACTCCTCCTTGTTGAGGTTTATATTTACATGTATATAAATAGCTTCTTGGCACAACAAGCAGTGCTTAAGTTAGGTAATCAATAATGCACAAAATAATAAAGTTTTTCATATCTATACTTACAATTATTTTTAATTGACTAGGTGGGTGAACCTGAAAAAGGGCCTCTACCACGAACAAATTTTTTTTTTCAAAATGCCAAATGCATTTTCAGTTACTCGTCTTATAGACTTATGAGCTGTTTTAAAACTGTTTTGAGCTGAATTTAATTGATTTTGTTAGGAGTATATTTTTAATAAGAGCCGAAGAGGCGACTAGACGGCTTAAATAGATGTCATATTACCATAAACATTGATAATAATTAATCATAACTCTTCGATGAGACCCTATCAGACAATTTGAATTCTAGTGACCTGTGTTGTATTATTAGGTGAATTATCACTGAGTATCTTCGCAAGCTTATTGTTTGTTTATTCGGACCTGGTTAAAGACCTAGTCTTGCTATGAACTCTCTGGTCAGTGCGCATTGATGCGTTGTTGATATCCAACTGCAGTGTGAGAGAATATATTTCAAATATAGTAAAAGTATAAATAATATAAATTAAGTAGCATATGTTTAGAGAAAAGGGTTGACGTTATTGGAACAGCTCCTAACCTTGATGATCTACATAAACTATTATGTTAATTATGAAAGCGTCTATAAGAGTTTCATTCATTATACCACATACTTCAGGAAAGCCAGCTATTCCATGAAATATTTGTATAACATCTAACATGTGTACCTGTACTAAGCGTGTCTTGTACAATCAATTTCAATACTAATGAAACTCTCTGAAATCAGTTTTATTATTGCAATGCATCTACACATATAATTTTTTATATTGCATGCATTATAGTCTTGTTCCATACCTTCGAACGATTTTATTTACAAATGTTGATCCAACATTCCGAAGAAGGTTTTCAAATTGGTGTCGGTTGAAACGAAACCTTCCGTCGAGTTGAATGTCACTAATAAAGGAGAAGTCTCTTCGGAAATCGATATCTTGACCACTTATTGAGGATATGTAAATTACACAGGACGAAAGTTACCGCAATACCATTTGCTCAAAGTAGGAGATAGGTAGAACAATATCTACATTTGTCGAAAATACTGTAACACAGTCATACAAGTATATTTCTTTCGTAATTACTTACCCAGCATGAGTAGTTACAAGTTCTGTTCTGTTATGAAATTACTACAACTGTATAGTCTATTTTTATAATTCGTTTCCTTTATGTTATAAGCACCGAGTTGTTTTTAACAACTTCCAATAACATCAGTTACTTAATTGACATAATAGAGTATTTTCCTTATAATGTTAAATGTCAACATGATAATCTTTCGCGACACTATTACAAACAGCTGATTATTTAACCGAGGTTTTACAAAAAATCCTTCAATTAATCAATGAATCAATGCTGAATATCTCAATGACAGTAAATAAACAAGATTGTTAGCTAATACTTATTTACAAAACATTTATATTAATATACGAAAATATCGTAACATTTGTATGGTCTCTCTTTTACTTTTAACATTATGCATAAAATAATTTATCCGAATCCTTTGACGATTCATATACAGGGTGCTCTGAAAAACACCATCATAAATTCAGGGCCTGATACATTTTCAAAAAATATTACAATAGTTCTTATGAATCATGGGCGTATCTTTTCCCGTTTTCAAGATACAGGGCGTTGAAAATATTTTTGTAGAAACTAGCTTCGTTCCTATCTTCCACAAAATTTGACGGAATGAACTGAAATTTTGTTATGTGGGATTTCTGGGGATGCTAAATGCTCTGGAGTTATTGGCCATATTATATAGCAGTACTGCGGGAACATTTTAGGTCCTCACTTTTTGGAGGTTATTTTTTTTACCCCTTTTGTCACCTGCTGTTATGGCCAATTTTATTGCTCTTAAGTGCTCTTATAAGAAATATTATAGTCCATAAAATCTAAGGGCAAGATAACTTCGTTATATATTTATCCTAACAGGTGGCAAATAAAACATGTTAGATTGTCTAGCTTCAATTCTGGGAACATGAAAATCCAATATTCTCAAAATAGCACTGTAGTCAATGACATGATTCATTACTTTATAAACAAATTAAATAAGCGTTTTTACGTCGATTTTCCAAAGTTTCAATTGAGAGAACCCCACAGACGAATACTCACCATCAGCTTTAAAACTAATATATTCTAAGAATTTACGCTGAACATTTTCAAGAGCATTCACATGTACAGCATAATTAGGACACCAAACATTTGATCTATATGCACCTGACAAAAGTAAAATACAAAATTTTCAAAGTGTTAGAATTCCTAAACTGTTTATTATTCCTTATAATAAAGCCAAGAGATCTATAACTCCTTGCAGTTGCATAATGTAGATGGCTATTAAAAGACAATTTCCTGTCAAATATAACACCTAAGTCACAGAAGGTATAAGGTTTGTTTCTTTGTAGAAAAATACAGAACATGACACTAATATTTAATGACAGATTATTAACCATGCACCATTCATGAATGACATTTAGATTGTACTGAAATTTAGCAGCAGCATCAACATTCTTGATTAATGATGTCATTAATGAATAGGCTAACGAATAAGGCTCTCAAATTGGACCCTTGAGGGACCCCCGAGGTGGCACGTACTTCAGCAGACTTGCAACCGTGGTAAATAACATTTAGACCTCTGTTGGAAAGATAAGAACTTATAAGATTTAGTAAGTTGTAACAGAAACCAAAATAATTATCTAATTTATTCAAGAGTATTGTGTGATCAATTTTGGCAAATGCCTTTGTCGGGTCAGTGTAAATCCATGATCAATGGCATTGGCTAAAAACTGTGTAACTGTGTACTGTAACTATGCATGTTTTTTTTCGAAAACGGGCAAATTTTAGCACTTCTTATAAGAGCACTTTTTTGGTTTAGAATAAAATTTGCCATAATAGCAAGTGACAAAAGTGGCAAAAAGATTAACCTGAAAAAAGTTAGGACCTACAACATAGTATATACAATATAGCCGAAAATTAATAGCTCCAGAGTATTTAGCATCCCCAGAAACGCTACATAACAAAATTTGAGTTCATTCGGTCAAATTTTATGGAAGGTAAGACCGAAACTAGATTCTAAAAAATTATGTTCAACACCCTGTATCTTGAAAACGGAAAAAGATAAGCCCATAAGTTCATAGAAGCAAATTGTAATATTTTTTGAAAATGTATTTTATGCTAGGGTTTTTTGAACACCCTGTATATCAAATACTTGTAGACCTTTTGAAAAATCAATATTTAATACAGTATAACAATATTAACACAAGATCAATAGTATAAAAGGATAACAATTGTTTTGTAAATATTAGGGTAGGTACCTACATCAGACTTTACTTAAGAACGACATGATAATTGTTTATTGCTTCATACTATATTATTTATTTTAACAAATATATTTATATTAATTTTTTGTTTTTAGTTCGTCTGCATGGGTGGGACCCCAGAGCGGATGAAGCACTTCGCCTATTACATAATGAAAGAAATTGGTCATAAGTTACCCACTGGAACTGAACTTATGGATATTAGCCAGTACTCCTATCGATATAGTATGTACAAAATTGGACCCGTACTATCAATCAGCGTAAGTTGATTTTTATTCATACAGGGTGTTTGGAAAAGTTGGTACAAAACTCGAGGCGGTAAAAGTAAAGCCAAAAAAGTAACAAAAGTTGCTATAAACATTGATAGTCCGGATCAATATTACTGAGATATGGCCCTCCAAAGGGGGTCTTATCATTTGGATATTGTTCTTTCTGATTAAGCTAATGGAATAAAAATTGTAGGTAATAATCATACCATTATAAATAAGGGTAGTTTTCTAACTACCCTTAACAGAAATGAATCGAATTTTTGTTATTCCTTTGAATTATCAAGTAAATAATATAATTTTTTAATAAATTAGACTTTTTCAAAGAAAAAACTTCATTACTTTTTTCCCCAATTCTGCGTAGTTCAGTCAGAAGTCATTATTTTTTAAATAATGTATGATTCAGAACAGTAATATTTTTTAAACAATTTCACATAGTGGAAATCTGTCATGATGACAGTTTCATTATAATGATTGTCACTTTCTGTAATGGAAATAGTCTGCAGGCTGAAAGGGGCCTACGGACGTACTTGCAAAGTTGCTAATTAACATAAGAAAGCAAGAGAGTAAAGAAAATACATTTTTATTTTGAATTTTTATTTATAACTTTAAATCATAAAATGCCTAAAATACACACATACATACAAACTTTAATTCCGAGTGTAAATCAAAGACTAAAATTGTACCTGTACTTATAGTCCTCATTTATCGAAGACCGATCGAGATATTAAGATGAGATTTGATACACAACAGTGTGTAGTGAAGGGTTACTCTTACGTGTATAAATTTCTCTTGTAATACACTAGCATGCATGAGTTGCATTTATGCCGTTAAATACTCATTTTTAGCAAACAAAATATACTGATTTTTGGACAAATTGATATCGCTCCCTTAAAGCCAAGTTAATTTCAGGTGTCTCTTGGACTTTTTATTCCTGATGCATCGTTTTCGAGATAAAAATTAATTTATTAATCACTACAATACAGAAATGATCTTCAGAAACTTACATAAAAAATAATTGCTACCTGTAAATATTAATCGTAAATTTCGTGTCGATACATGCTCTAAATCACCTTCGCATCTTCTAACTTTTCGGAATGGGTGTTTGGTGTATTGTTTGACAGGCATTGGTAAAACGTTTCACTAATGCAGCTTCATTAGTTATGTGACTAGAATACACCACTTGTTTTAGGTGCTCCCAAAGATAGAAATCGTACGAATTTAACTCTAGTGATCCGGGTGACCAAGAAGTAGGCTCGCTTCGACCAATCCAATTTTCTTGGAACATAAGATTTAAATAGTCTCTTACATTGCGACTAAAATGAGCAGGTGCCCCATCGTGAGGTGACAGTGAACATTAAGAGAACGATAGGTAGTTTTAGTAAAAACTCTAGGTATGTTCGTCCATCTAGCCACACATTGACTGAAAACAGCTGCTGCTGTTACGATTCAAGAGTAATGTTTTCATCCGCCAAAAATGTTCATTAAAACACACCGTTTTTGGTAAACGAAGCTTCATCCGTGAATAAAGTGAAAGAAATAAATTGCCGATCATTTGCATTCTTTTGGCTTAGCCATTGAAAATACTGCAGTCTGATTGTAGGCCAGGAGAATTACGAAAAAATCTTTCAAATATGGCTCTAACGTAACGTAACTTAGATAACTATTGGGATCGCTCAGGAATAGTATACCTATTGAAAATATCGAGGTGCGCCAGCTTGAAAAGGTGTGCTATTTGCATAAACAATGAAAAAGTGAAAAAAAAATGCGAAAATCGTGTTTTTTCCCGGAAACAATCGCATATAACTCGGTAAGTATGCATTTTAGAGAAAAAATGTATGCTTATAAATTTGTTCGTTATGAAATTTTCTAGAAGTTAGTGTTGATCCGATATCTGTAGATTTGAAATGCTCGCTGCAAAATGCTCGAAAGTGCAAAAGAGTAGGTAAAAAACAAGGTAATTTTAAATTATTTATTTAACAATGAAAAAATAACCCAATCACGCCATACATTTAGAGAAAAGTACTTGACTTCAATACAAAACGAGAGCAAATCAAGCATTTTTAAATGTTGCTAAAAATTAGTGCTAATCATAATATCCTTATTGGGCATATATTGTCCATTGTAAATTAATTATTTTATTAATTTTAAATTGAAGAATTAATGCGTAATAATGTTATAAACTAATTTAATTGTTATTTAATGCATATTGTTATATAATGCATTGAATAACAGGATGTAAGGTATAAATAATCGTAAAATATCGACAATTTCATTAAATTTACATAATTTACAGAATTTATTTATAATACAAGTTCATTTATTACATTAATTGGCATACTTTCTTTTACACGGAATTTTCTCGTCGCTGTCTTCTACATTCTATATTAGTGTCTAATACATTTTTTTCGCAATTTTTACAAGTTTGGCAGTGGCATCCTGCGCAATAATCGGAACATTTTAATCCGTGTTTTACACAACTACAAGATTTTGTGCAGTCCTTTGTACATTTACAACTGATGTCTCGTAATATACTGTCAGGAACTAGTTGGTATATAATTTATTGTTACATCATTAACCGTTACGTCGCATACCCTTCCCAACTTTGGAAGTTAATATTTCAACATCTACTGGACCGAATTGGATGTTTTTTTTTAAAAAAGAAGCGTCTTTCCGAATACTATTTTTCTATAGTTTCCAATATTTTCCCACTCGCAAATCCCGCTTCACAGGCTTATTTAATTAAAAGCCAACATTTTCAAACTTTTTAAAACCGCTCAAAAAATTATTAAAAATTGAAAAATTGTTAAGATAGCAATTGTATATGATAGCTTAAGGGCCCAAGAAGGTGTAAAAGTGTGGGCGCAAAAAAATATTCATAACTTTTAGCCTGGTACAAAATTAAAAAAAAGGTATTTTTTTCCAGGTAGGTTAATTAACAATTGCATTATGCAAAAACTGTCAGTCCGGTCTTAATCGGCCTTACGGCTTTCGTTTTGTACTGAAGTCAAGTACTTTTCTCTAAATGTATGGCGTGATTGGGTTATTTTTTCATTGTTAAATAAATAATTTAAAATTACCTTGTTTTTTACCTACTTTTTTGCACTTTCGAGCATTTTGCAGCGAACATTTCAAATCTACTTATATCGGACCAACACTATCTTGTAGAAAATTTTATAACGAACAAATTTATAAGTATATATTTTTTCTCTAAAATGCATACTTACCGAGTTACATGCGATTGTTTCCGAAAAAAAACGCGATTTTCGCATTTTTTTTCACTTTTTCGTTGTTTATGCAAATAGCACACCTTTTCAAGCTGGCGCACCTCGATATTTTCAATAAGTATTCCATTCCCGAGCGATTCCAATAGTTATCTAAGTTACGTCACGTTAGAGCCATGTCAATCTGTAACTCTCCTGGCCTATTGGAAAATCAGCTTCAGAGAGGGCTTGAACTCTCTGCAGGTGATAAGGATATAGCAGCTGCTCTTGGAGGATTCGCCATACGTTAACATGGTTCATATTCCCTAATTTATTTGCCTTGTACTTATTGCAGGATTTTGTGCAACCGCTTGTAAAACTATTTCCTGATTTGCCACTGTTCGTTCAATTGCGCCCTACAATCTACACTATTCCCTGTTACTTTTCCTGTCTCCCTCAAACGTCTATGAACATTCGAAAAAATGCCTGCACAAGGTAATTGGCAGTCAGGGAATGCATTTTCATAGAAACGCCTTGCTTAATTCGAATTTCCGTTTGATTTGCTTTTGCATATATAAAATGTATGTCGACCAATTCTTCTTTTGTAAAAAAATGTATTAAAGACTAACTTAAACAATTGTAAAAACAAGTCCCTCGACACTTTGTATTATTTTTTTGTTTGTTTAAGTCTGACATGAAATTTGTGACAAACTGACACATGCCACCTAGATTATATATATAAAGCTGTTTACAGGCCTTTTAGGCCCAGAGCTGTGTTATTCTCCTCCATTCCATTCTGTCCTTCGCCTTTCTTTTCCAATCCGTTACATTTTTCTCCCTTAGATCTATTGCCACTGCCTCTCTCCATCGCTTCCTCGGTCTACCTCTTTTTTTCTTGTAGTTAGGTTTACTCCCTACTATTTTCTTAACTGCCCTTTCATCTTCCATACGTTCTAGATGCTCTAGCCACTGCACTCTTCTGACTTTTACAATTTCGTCTATTGTTGGTGCCTGGTACATTGCATATATTTCCTCATTATTTCTCCTTACATAGCCTTCCTCCGTCTTCTTACCCCCTAGAATTCTCCTTAAGATTTTTCTTTCCCACCTTAAAAGGTTTTCTCTTGACTTCTTATTGAGAACCCAGGTTTCACTACCATACAGCGCTGTCGGTCTCAAAATTGTTTTATACATTCTAAATTTTACTCCTCTGGACAATTTTTTTGATTTCAATAAGTGGTTGACTGCTGCCGAACTTCTGTTTGCTTTTATTATTCTCCTATTTATTTCTTGTTCCTCATCACAGTTAGCTGTTATTAGCGCCCTCAAATATACATATTCTTGAACTTCCTGAAACTCCATCTCTCCATGCTCTGTTCTCAATTTAAAATTGGTATCCTTTTTTTGTTCTCCTATTCTCAAAAGCTTACTTTTCTCTTGATTTATCTGCAGTCCCACTTTATGTGCTTCCTTCACAAGTTTTCTCGTTACTTCTTCTAATTTCCTACTATCTCTAGCAATAATAGCCACGTCATCTGCATAACTTACAATTTGATGACTTTTAAACCATATGTGTCCTTCTCTGTTCAACTGACTATCTCTTATGACCTTTTCTAGTACTAAATTAAAAAGAAGCGTGTGGGTCTCCTTGTCTCAGTCCTGTATCAATAGTAAACCCTTCTGAACATTCACTTTTATTCGTACTTTGGATTTGGTATTTTCTAAGGTCATTTTCAATAGCCTAATCAGTTTGGTTGGTATCCCAAATTGTTTCAAAATTTTTCTTAGTTTATTCGTTTTGATCGAATCATATGCTTTCTTGAAGTCCACAAATAGAACCATTGCTTTGATCCCATACTCATAGCATGTAGTCAGAATTTCCTTCACTATGAAGATTTGGTCCGTTGTTGACCTTCCTTTTCTAAAACCTGCTTGATACTCCCCTATTTGTAGTTCTACTTTATGTTCTATTCTCTGTTTTATTAACGTTGCCATAATTTTATACCCTACATCTAACAATGATATACCCCTATAGCTTCTGCAGTCTGTTGCACCTCCCTTTTTTAAGATTGGTATAATCAAAGCATCTCTCCAATCTTCAGGCATACATTCTCTTCCCCAGATCATTCGTATCATTTCGTATATTATTTGTCTTAAATCCTCTCCTGCGTACTTAATGTTCTCTGCTGTTATTCTGGACTTTTGTTATTCTTTAAAGCCTCTATAATTGTATCTATTTCCTTTTTCGTAGGTTCTTAGATTATTGTTTTTTAATTAGCGTTCCAGAGTTATCTTAAAAACGGTGCGTCAGGAGAAAAAAGTCCAAGAGACACTTTTTAAGCAGAATAGCTTGGCTGTAAGAGAGCGACATCAATTTGTCCAAAAAATCAGTGGCGTACAATTTTCTTGCTAAAAATCAGTATTTAACGGCACGAACGCCACTGATGCTAGTATATTACAAGAAAATTTATACAAGTAAAAGTAGTCCTTCACTATACACTATATGTACCAAATCTGATCCCAATATCTTGATCTGTTCTCGAGAAATAAAGACTATAGTATTTAAGACAGACAATTTTAAACAACCTGTATCTCGAAAGAGGCATTTCCGGACTCACGATTATATAAATTTTCTTTTCTTATCTTTAAACAAAAAACTTGCCAATAGATTTTCTTAACATTATATGTTTCTCAGCTTTCCTTAATTTCATCTAAATTGTTTTAAACTGGTGCTAACCGATAATTATTCTTACAGCATGGCATGGGCGTACCATCTATTGGTATTCTGCTGCACGAAATAATAAAATTGATGTACCACGCGAAATGCAGGGACCCCATTTTTTTCCGGATTGGTACCTGTGGCGGCATAGGACTGGAAGGGGGCACGGTTGTGATTTCCGATGATGCAGTGGACGGGATGCTGAACCGATACTATGCAGTGGTAAGTCCTATCTCTGTAATTTACAATATAAAAAAAACCACGATAACGTCATTGTATATTCCAATGTAAATAAAATTCCATTTGCAGAAAACCTGTTAGACTAAAATTACTGAAATAGTAACCCGATCAGCTGCTAACTAATTAGATCGAATCGTTACATTAATTTTACATATTTTTGTAAAGAACAGAGCACGATATGTTTCAAATGAAGTCAGCACTACTACTACTGATTTCATGCCGTTAACAAAGAAATTGTTTTACTTTTCTGTAAATTGATGTCTAGAATCTTCATTAAAAATAATTCTGTATTTACATTTTTGAAGTGGATTCAATGTATGTTGTCTTATTTAAGGCTAATTTTAAACATTTTTTCTTATACGAACATAGTATTTAAAAAATAGAATTTCATTCAAAGTGGCCTGATAAATAAAAATGATGGCAGCTATAACAATAATTAAATATTATTTGTATTTAAAGCTTAAATACTAGTTAACCGTTATTAACTAAATTTACAAATCTTAAGGCTATAAAAATTATTATTATTATTCATATCTTTCCTAGTATAACACGCTTCATCAGATCACATGACGCGAAATGAATATATCATTTTGTGAAATTCTTATTCATAAATTGAATCTAATTATCTCCATCTTTAGGGCAAATTGAGTTGTCTCAAGTGATCTGACCACTAATGAAAATGTATACAAACTGCAATATTAAAAAGAAATATATATTTAACCTCGACATAATGATGATATGATGGTCCTCGTTCTATGATAGCCATGAAAAATATTTGTTAAAATAGTACATTATACTATAAGGGAGAGAAATGCGTTATTTTGGCAGAGGTGCAATTTGAAGCCCGAGGGCTACAATGCACCGAGGACAAAATAGCATCTCTCCCGAATGGTATATACTATTTTTTCCACGGTCTCATTAACTTAAAAACACATATTTTGTCATTATGAAGTAAGTAGCAAAAGAATTATTGTATTCGGATTTGAGCATTTATTTAGTAGTCGTTGAGTTATTGTCATAACTACAAAATAAACAAACAAAAAGAATTGTCAAATTAAGGTGCTAGTTTGGTTTAGTTTAAAGTTTGTTTAGTGCACAATGAATAATTGTGAGTCGGAAGAGATTGTGGAGGCTGAAAATATTGCAATAAGCAATTTGCTGCCTACGAAGTCAAGATCTTTATACGATATAGCCTACAATCGGTTCAAAAAGTGGTGAGCTGAGAAAAATTTTCAAGTATAGCGAGAATATTTTGTTGGCATACTTCAGTGAAAATGCAAAGAATTACAAGTCTTCCACATTATGGGCGTAATATTCTATGGTTAAGTCATTCTTAATAATTTACGACAACATAGATATAAGCAAATTCCCCAAGCTGATCGCATTTTTGAAAAGAACCGGTGACGGATATCAAACGAAAAAATCGAAAATATTGACAACGGGTGAAATCGACCGTTTTCTATCAAGTGCAGATGACAAAGAATTCTTAATGATTAAGGTAAGATTACTTTTGTTGTTAGGTATTTCAATTATTAAGTATTTTGATTTTTTATAGGTTGGATTAATTCTGGGGATTGCCGGAGCTTGTCGAACTGATGAACTAGTCAATTTAACTGTAGATGATATTGAGGATGTAGGCTCTTCCTTGATTGTAAAAATTCCAAACACTAAGGCAAAGATTCCACGAACCTTTCTGGTTACCGATGTGGGAAATATGCTTGAATAGTTTCGAAAATACCGGTCCCTTCGTCCTCCCCACGTCAAGGATAAGCGCCTTTTTTTTTGTACTACAAAGCAGGAAAATGTAGTTCGCAGCCAATTGACAAGAATACCATGGGAAAAATTCCGAGTGTAGTAGCTTCGTATTTAAAATAACCTGATGCTGCATGTTATACTGGTCACTGCTTACGAAGATCTTCAGCGACATTACTGGCAGATGCTGGTGTGGCTATCACAACAATAAAGCGTCATGCTGGTTGGAAATCAACGACAGTCGCTGAGGATTATGTCGAGAACTCCATTGAAAATAAGACTAAAATTGCTAATCAGGTTTTAGTAGGTACCACTACTAGCGCAATCACAAAAACTGTAAATGTAAGCGAAAGTAATATTCCTTCTAATATTAATTTTGAAAATTGTACAAATGTAACATTTAATTTAAATGTCAATAAATAATTACAATGTTATCTTTTTTTGCATGAAAAACGTTCTCCATAATGTAAACTCCCTTGGGAGCATTATACTCCCTTGGGAATAATCGACTACTTCTGTTTTAATTTTGATGTCATATAAACTGATTTCTACTCCCGACCGTGGAAAAATATCATTTTCATTGTCAAGCCATATGCCATCAGTTAACCAAATCAAATATAAACGTACTAAATTTTCGATATTTTTTTTATAGATTTGAAATAAATAGTGGTTCTATGTTGATTATTAAACGTAATATTATTTATTTACGTGATATTTGTTTTGATCTCAATGTGCGTTTTTCAAATTATATCGTTTCATGAAGTGCGTACATGAATATGGTGACATTGAATTTTTATCAAAATTTATAGTAATCATGTCGTGGCGATTATTACATAAAATTATTTTCAAATTATATATAAAGATTGAAGGTCACCACGTGAACAGTTTCTGCAATAATAACTTATTTAGATTTGTTACGATTCTGAACCAAACATGGTAAAGAGAATAACATTAAAATACAGGGTGAGCCATTAATAATGGTACATAGCCTAAGAACAGATTGTTAACATCAAAATAAAGCGATTGAGTCCAACATGCCTTATTCAATTGCTGCTCCTTTACATTGTACAGGGTTAAAGTTGAAAAGATGTTTTCGATTTTTTGCTGTTGAAGGGGGCGCTAGTTATACTGTGGTGTCGCTGAAAAATATATCTAACTTTTTGTATTTTACACTTTTGATTTTTTTTTAATAAGAAACTATTGAACTACCTTCAATTCTAAATAGAAAAGGTAGGTATACCTGTTACAGATCGATAAACTCACCGATTTCGCGAAGCAGACCATTTAAGTTTTTGAGATTCGGCGGGAATTAAATTAGAAAATTAGGAAGTAAGATATCAAAACTGAATTACCAATAAGACGAACACTACAACAACTGAACATTTGGTTATGCATATCTTAACAAATAATTAATCATAAAAGATTCTCGAAGTGACCACCAGCGACTTCAATGCACTTTCTTTGCCTCTTATTTAAATTTTGTCTGATGTTGAATAAAGTTCTATGTTGCTTGATAACATTAACCGATTCTTGAAACTTTTCCCGCAGTTGTTCTTGACTATTAATAATGTCTTTGTAAACTAAAAATTTAACATAGCCCTAAAAGTAAAAATCCAGGGAATTTAAATCAGGGTTACGCGCAGGCCAAGGAACTTAAGATATTCTCTTAGTCGCGGGTGCAGGTGTACGATATGCAAAAACCGGAAATTCTGTCGTAAATTTAAGGGAATATCTTCAAGAAGCAGTAGCAAGCCATTAAATAGAAAATTTAAATATTTTCTTCGTTAAGTGGACGTGGTAGTACAAACGGCCCCACAATATTGTCGGAGAGAATTCCACACCAAATAATGATCGAAAATGTACTTCTCTTGGCAGATGAGGATTTTCTAGTTCCCAAGAATTACTATTTCTCCAATTAAAAATACCTCCTCGGGAAAATGTAGCCTTGTCTGTAAATAATACTAATTATTTTGTTGTTGGCGAAGAAACTGTGCAAACCATAATCTAGCTAGAGGGTCTTGTGGCGTTAAATGTTAAACTGGAGTAAAATCATAAGGATACATTTTTTCTTTGTAGAGTATTCTGCCAACGGAAGACTGACTGATGCCAGTAGCTGCCGAAATTTGACGTATGCTTGTATGTGTGTAGCCGTGCTTCAGCAATTCGCACTAAAACATCATCTTCTTGGTCCGTTGTTAATGTTTTTGGCCTCCCAACGTCTCCTTTCGGGCGAAATAATCCTGTTGCACCTAAGTAATCTGTCGTACGATCTCTTAAATAGTCTTTTGTCTGTTATCTCGATATAATTCCAAGTACCTCGCTGATGCACGGCTACCACAAAAATTTACTCCAGCACTTAATACTACAGTTAGTAATAAAACGGTTTCATTTCTGCTACTGTTTTGAAATTTTAAAGACAAGACTGACTTTTTGATTTATTATAATAAACACTATTAAGATATTGTTTATTTATTTAAACAATTAGGGACACAAACGGGATAAACCCATAAACAGCATCCACAGATAAACATAACCTAACATCGTATGATGCAAATCATACAATTGTATATTTAACAATTTTATAACCTTAAAATTAACTTTTTTAATTTAAATTTTAGTGATATAACCGAAATCGTAAAAAATCCATATCAGAACAAAAATTATTAGAGGAATTATTATCAAGGCAGTTAATATTATTATTTAATATTTTATGTAATATTAATATTTAATTTACTATTTAAGATGGTAAAATTAGTTTTAAAAGATAAAAATCTGATAAATTTATTTTGTAAACTCTCCAAATGGTTAATGTAAACATTATACAATCTGATGAAGCAAAATTTAATTTACTAAATACATATGCGTAGCGTAGCTGAATAATTGGACTAATATGATGAAAATCTTTAGATTTATGAACTATGAAGCCTAGCATTTTTGATGCGCCAGAAATAATCGAATTAATATAATAACAAAAAACTAACTTGGAATCAAACAGAACACCGAGATCTCTTATCGTATTGACTCTGTTCAAAGTTGAATCAGAAACATTATAATCATACACAAGAGGGTTAATATTACGGCTAAACGAAATAGTGTAACATTTGGAAAAATTCAAAAACAGGTAATGCTCCTGACAGTAGCTATAAAGGTTGTTTATGTCGGATTGTAAAAGCAGGCAATCGTGTATAGATTCGATTCTAGAGTAAACCTTAAGATCATCAGCGTAGAACAGAAATTTGGAGTTTCTAAAACAATGGCTCCAGATGGGATCCCTGCGGGACACCTGCGAACGTACTAAATAATGTAGACCTGCAATTATTTACTACGACAAACTGAGATCTATTTTTATACAGGGTGTTAAAAAAAGAGTGTAAAATATTTCAGGAGGTAATAGTATGAACCAAAATAAGCAGAAAAGTCTTAATAAACATGGGTCCTCAAAGTAACGGTTGCGGAGATATGGACAACTATTCGTTTTTCAAACATTTTATTTTATTAGGAATAAACCGATAAAGGAAGCTTTTAACAAACAAAAAACAAAGTTACAGAAGATGTTCAAAGTGCCCTCCGTCCATTTCCAAGCAGACACGACATCTTCGTCTCAACGATATTCGAACTTTTTCGAAAACACCCTCCTTGGTTTGAATTTCTTGACACTTTTGATTAATCCGTAGCTTACAGGCTATTTACAGGAGTGCCATACACTAATGTCTTCAAATATCCCCAAACAAAGAAATCTAGACGGTTCAGATCGGGCGATCTTGGAGGCCATAAAACAGGTCCGGCCCTTCCTACCCATCTATGTGGAAAAGTTTGGTGTAAATTCTCTCTAACGGCCATGGAAAAGTGAGCTGGAGCACCATCATGCTGGAACCACATTTGTTGCCTTTGATTCAAAGGAATGTCTTCCAAAAACTCATACAGTGTGTTCTGCAGAAAGTTGAGATAAGCAGCGCCTGGTAATCGGTTTGGTAAAACAACATCAGGACCTAGAAACCTGTCACCTACAATACCCATCCAAATGTTTAATGAAAAACGTGCCTGATGTCCAGATTCTATTAGAGCATGAGGATTTTCGTCGGCTCAAATATGCGTATTGTGAAAATTAAACACTCCATTTCTTGTGAACCTGGCCTCATCAGTAAAAAGAATGTTTGCAAGAAAACGAGGGTCATGATGTAGAAACCAGCGACAAAAAACCAAACGTGCTTGATGATCATTTATTGGATTTAAGGTCTGTACTCGTTGCACATGGTATGGATAAAGCAGTTGCTCGTGAAGGATTCTCCAAACAAGAGGACCACTAATTCCTACCTCGGCTGATATTGTTCGCACACTCGTACCTGGATTCTGCTCTAACAGTGCTAGAATTTCTTCTTCTGCTCTAGGAGTGGATACCGACCTTGGTCTTCCGGATAAATGGCACTGTTTTCTCAAGGAACCGGTATTACACAATCTTTGGTGAATTCTTCCAAACATGCGTTGTGACGGAATCTGGCGATTTGGATAAGCGTCAACATAAAGACGTCGCGCTTCGGTGGCGTTCCCATTAGCACAACCATACATGAAATGCATGTCTGTTAATTCTGCGTTAGAGTAACCAGCCATAGCGAAAGAAAACTTGTGCACTGAGAACATCTGTCAAATACGTTCTGTTTATTTCACTAAAGATCAACCAACTATTATAAGAAAATATACAACGTTTTTGCAAAACGGGACTAAAAAACATAAAACATTCAATATCTCTGCAACCGTTACTTTGCGGACCCATGTTTATTGGGACTTTTCTGCTTATTTTGGTTCATACTATTACCTCCTTAAATATTTTTCTCTCTTTTTTTAACACCTTGTATAGGATTCAATCCATCGCAAAAGTGTTCCATGCACACCGACATCAGCAAGTCTAATTAAGAGAATATCATGATCTATCTTATCAAATGCCTTACTGAAATCGGTGTAAATAGTGTGCATAATATATTTTGTTATAATTTATGAATTTTTTCTTGGGAACCTTAAAGGTTTTTAGAATATAGAGAGTTAAAAAAAGTGTTTTAAATTAAATTCTGCTCGGGATTTATCATTTTTTTAAAAATTCGATCAATGGAAAAAACATTTGGTATACTATTAGGGGGTGACACCCTCAATGACCTTGTAGTGTTTCACTTTATTGGAACTCATAGTCAAAGATAATAAACCTGTATCATGTACACGATTTTGCAATAATAATGACACTCCCTCAAAACAGTTTTTGAACTTCTGAAAGTTCTGAGTAGAACTTTCATTAAATCTCTATTTGTGAGAGAAAAACTAAGGACTAATGTTAAAAATTGAAAGTAGATTTCGTTACAAATACGTCAACAGTTCAAAAGAAATCGCAAAATTCATTTTAAAGAGTGTCATTATTATTCCAAACGATTGTACCAATTTTGGTTATTCCAAGTTGAAGCAATGCAAAGATATTTTTTTTTTCGATATATTTGGCCCCACTTTAAAAGCCAGTAACTCGGCCTGTGTGCAACTCTGTATGTAGGTGTGTTTCGTTAAGAGTCCGTTCTCTGTACACTCCTCGGCTAGCGCTCCGGGGTCGGGCGCACGGGCGTTACGGCTGGAGGTGGAGATTATCGCTCTCCCACTACAATGATTTTACAGAGGACGTATTTAGAATATTTAGATTTAGTGGAGTAAAATCGGCTAGCAATTATGCCGTTTTGTTTTTAAGAAAATATAACCATCTTGTAGAAGGACATTTTTACTACCAAACAGTTTAGGGTGTTACACTTTTCAAGAAATTAACTTTGTGCGCCGTGTGCATACTTGTGATGCAGAAGATGTTTTCAGAAATAGGACAGCGCATTCATTCGACGAGTTCAAAATACCTATATTTTCCATAATGAGAAAAACATTTTTATTCTACATATTATGATTGTGTTTAATATATTTATGGCATTGCCCTCTTTAAAATTAGAAGAACAAAGATTTGAGAACAGGTAAATTTTTATATAAAATAAATATAGTGACTACATTTATTTCAGTGTTTTATGTTCTTTATTATTTTAATATGGAAAATACGTATTTAATTTGCGGAGAATTTTGTTCAATTTGGAACTTACGAAAAAATGACATTGTTTTAATAAGCAATGTAGAAATTGCATACCTAAGAAATTCTAGTAGAACTTCTTATATTTCCGGAACTGTTGGTCTAAACGAAAAAATGTATTCTACAAGAAAGGTTTAGACTCCACCGCCAACAAAAGAATCAGCATCAAACTCCATAAGATCGATTAATTCAATACTGTCTCAAGTGAGAACGTATAGATTATAAGTGACTATGTATTTCTTTGAACTCCGGTCCTGCCCGCATTTACCAATCTCTAAGCCCATCCCACTGAGTGAAACACGTGATTGCAGCATTTAAAATATATTCGTTTCTGAAGTTGTAGACGTTCGGCATTTAGCATAGAATTTTGAGTAATTTTTATCAATTCGATTTAATTTTGGTATCGTTGCGAAGCTAAAAGACAGACTTACTTCTCTCGTGTAACCAATTTTCGGTTTAAGCCTTTATTTTAAAGCAAATAAATTGTAAATATGACGATTTCTGGCACAGTTTACTCATTAAATTTAAATAATTAAAAACTAATTTCGAAAACAATATTACACATCAGCCTTATGAAACAACTTTGTTTTTCGGTTGTTATTTTATTTGGACCGCTATGTTTATTCGTTGTCTAAATAAGTGTTATGGGCCGAGCGGAAAAAATCGGTTTATTTCAAGCGCGCGACGGACTTGCAATATTTTGAGACCCCCGAAATACACCTACTCTGTATCAGTTGTTAAGTGAAACACTCTGTATATAGCGGTATTTATACACCTTTCACATTAGTTTTTTTTTAATAATTAATTACCTCTTACTTTTGAAATGCACACTCGCCTTTTAAAATACAAAAATGTAATGCAACAATTAAGTATTAACCCCACTCCACATACCGTTTTTATTAAAAAAATATAGAAGTCGAGGCATAATTATATTTAAGAAAGATTGAAACTATCACAATTATTTATTGCTGCATCAGTCGTCGCAAGCGTATGTAATCTGACTAGAATGGATTTTAAAGCGGATACCGAATGCTTGTTTACACCAAAATCCAATTATCAATTGTTAGGTTAGGTTATGCAGGCATGCTAGATTAAACTCACACAAATGGATCGTAAATTGTTCACGGCCCGGCCTTTGTTTGCCTACTTTGATAAGACATGTTTGAATTCGTGTATGTGTGCGAATTTAATACGTGGTTATTACTTATCGGCACTGTTTGGTAGACAGCCTAAAATCGGCTGCATATTGATATCAGAAATCATGGGCGCCCGCAGAAAAAAATCTCAGTGGGGGCTAAAATGGAAAAATATTTTGATAGATAAATTATGTAGCAGCAACACACGCGATGTAAAGTAAAGGTATTGTAAAGATATAAAATCGCAGGGTCCATATCAGAAAAGTTTCACACAACTTACAGAAATCTACTCTCGGTCGAACTTAAAAGAAAATTAAAACTTGTAAACTGTTTCACTTTATTATCGCAACATTTATATGAAATATCGAACAATAATAACAATATGGAGGATTTTGACATAACTTTTTTGTATGTTAGATATAAGAAGATATTTTTCATAGATTTGTATATGTCCTTTTGTCTTTTTTATTTTTCTTTGTTTTCATTTATTTTTAGTTCTGTTGATTTGTTTATTGTTTAATAATTTAACCATCAGGTTTTATAATTTATTGTGAACTATTCCCAGTTATTTACTTATTCTAAAACAGTTTCTGCCAACACCATTTATATGAAATGTTGCACAATTGTAAGAATATCGAGGATTTTGATATTATTTTTTTTTTGTATGTGAGATACAGAAACATATTTCCCAAAGAAAAATAAACAAGAGTACATACACCACTCTTGTTTATTTTTCTTTAATTTATTTTATTTTATCATGTTTCCAATTAGCACCTCTACGGTTATCCTTATGGAACTATAGCATAGATTCAGTAGCTTCATTGTTAACTAAGGGTCTGATTAAGCATATTAGAGCCTCAGGAACATTGAGGTCATGGTCTAGAGGCGCCAAACTCTGGAAAGGTACTCCAAAAAGTATGAAATGCAACAATTAAAAAATCCGTAAATTATATTCGTCTGAAGTTTGGCATCAGTTCAGTCCATGAATGCGGTTAGAATGGCATTAAACTTATCGTGTAATGCGTTGACTGATGAATCAGAATGTAAATATTTTAATAATTTCCATCAGTCCTGGTACAACTGATAGCAAACTGATCGTATGTGTTTTCTGTGGAGTTAGATCATCAAATTTGGGGGAACTAAAGCTCCGGGCGGACTGTGTTTTAATTTCGGTTGTGAAATGTGTGTGAATTGTTTATGAACATTTTTGGGACGTTTAATTCGATTTCTGGGGGGCTGAACCCCTCAAATCTCCCCCTAACTCCGCTCATGGTGCTTTCATATCAGTCATTTCAGTCAGTGCTACGAATTTACAAAAGAAGAGCTAGTACGATTTATCGAAATATTTCAAATAGGATTATTTCGAAAACTGTTACTCCTAACGCCTTCAACAAGATATACCTTGTTCAGATATAACAGGTAGGAGAATCGATTGTTTCAATAGTCAGATGGATACACCAAACAGCAAAAAAGTTCTGCAATTTAAAAGAAACATCAAACAACAAATTTTAACTTTGACACCCTTCTTCCGTCTTTTTGATGTTAAGTTCAATCGATTTATTTTCACCCAAGGAATCGGTGGTCTCATTTTTGCTACTTCATTTAAAAACACCCTGTATATGGGAATGGGAGAAATACAACTTCAAGTTCGTCTTATTTTTGTATTTTGAATCTTACTATTTTCTTGTCGTCTTTACTTTTGTATTTTTAGGTATTAATAATATTGTGTGAAACTAACTACTCAGTGGACAAAAGCCCCAACGTGCGTTGAATTGCACCCACAATATCTACCCATATATTCCTTATTATTAGCTTTTGTAACATTTTTTTACTGTTTTATAAAGGTATTTTAAGCTAATATAAATCAAATCTCTTACAATTCCTGTATCAGAGAACATACATATGACTTCATTGATAGGAATTGTAGGGGATTTGATTTATATTAGCTTAAAATACCTTTCTAAAACAGTAAAAAAAAATTACTTTTGTAGTTATCTAAGAAGTTTTCAATGACTCACTAAATGCTAAGCCATGCAACCTTTTCTTTACTAGTCACTATTACCATAGTTTTTTTCTAATTAATTACATCTTTATCCAGATCTTACACAAATTCACCTTATTTGAGCCTTATTGTAATTATTATTATAATGAGCACATCCACAACTAATTTCTTTATGTGTTAGATCCTTATAATTGTTCTTGTCAGATCTTTGCTGCCCTTACATTGTAGTCGAATTGCATTTAAATGAAATACTCCTCCCTTGATCTAAAAAGTATACTAATTATTCCTCTTCAACAGGTTCAGTTGCTTATAACTTCAGAAAATGCTGACTGATGTAAGTGGGTACTAAAACACAGCCTCTTGAGTTGCATCATTATGGTTCTCAGTATCTCCAAAAACTCACCTTGAAAAATTACACACGCGCTTTATTCGTTTGACAGCCTCATATATTACATTCTCACGGAGTTGATTGATAGCTCTCGGCTCTGGGACTAGGGAATAATTCATCCAGGGCAAAACTGCGAACAACTGATACGAGGAGGTGATTCGTCTTGTCTGTCGTAGCCGTTAGTTTGCGAACTTTGAGGAATGACGATTGAGAGAAAGAGGTGAATGTGACGCATTTGTCGGATAATATTGTGTCGGTAAGATTGTGCGTTACGGCGCATACAAGGTCGGCACCTGGGTTTTCCGGAGTCGGGTTATTTTTATCAAAAAAGAGCGTGTTCAGTGACCGATTATGGAGACATTCCATTAGAAGATATGTTTTAACTTTGAATATATGACTCAAAAGTTATAATAATGTTACAATGCCTATTTATTTTGGAAGCCAAACATGATTTGAGCATTTTTAACAGAACTACAGTAACAGCAGCTATCGTTCCATATATCAAACTATAGCTCTTTTCATAGACTACTCGATAGTATTAAATTTTTCACACATTGCGTTAAAAAATCCACTCGCGAAAATAAATTGTCAAAGACGATCATTTTGTAAAAATAATTTCTTTTTTAGGACATAGAAGCTTTGAACAGATCTACAGAACGATACCTTGATCGCCAAGATGTCTTAAAAAATAAGGGATATATATAGGCATGAGAAGTTTTAAATGGACCCTGTATCAGTATGTGTGTGACCTTCGTCCCATTTTTTGATAAAATAAAAAATAAATATCGTGCTGAATTGTGCCGGATTTGTGTTATATTGTGCCGTAAAAATTTAACGAAAAATAATAGCCATTTTCCTAGAAAATGAAAACTTCGTCGTAGCCCCTAACTTCTGGAAAATCGTATTTTTCTTTAATGTGCTATATTGTGCTAGTTGTTCCGAACATTGTGCTGTTTAAAGAAATTTGATATCTGCCTCCGTTCTTCGGAAAAACTAGAAGAATCGGAATTTTCTAGCCCTTCATTTTATTGAAGTTTAATTTTTTCAATGTGCTAAGTTGTGCTAGTAATTTCGAATATTGTGCCATTTAAAAAAAAATCTATTTGCCTCCGTTCTCCGGAAATCCCGGAAATTTATTTTTTTCGATTGTGCTGAATTGTGCTAATTGTCCTGAATATTATGTTGTTTAAAGAAATTTCATATATATATATATATATATATATATATATATATATATATATATATATATATATATATATATATATGAATATGAATATATGAATATGATATATATATATATATACCAGGTGACCCGGCAAACGTTGTTTTGCCATATGAATAATTTCTAGTGAATACTTTGGAATAAAAAATAACTAACTTATTGTAAGTGTGGGGAGATGTGGTATATGACTAAAAGAGGAATGAAGCACTGTGAACGATGACGGCCTATAAGAATAACAAAACACGGAACATTCATTTTTTGAATTATTTCGCGTACCTGCAATTTTACTTGTTTGACGGCCCAAATTAGCCCCTTTACGTCTTGCTGGCATTGTTCACTGTACAAAAAAATAGCCACATAGTAAAATAATAACCGTTGTTGGCGGAGCTTGTGACACGTGTTGCGTACTTTTGAGGTTATGTAGATCACTTAATTAACTAATAATGAGAATTACACTTAAAATTAATAATTTTATTAATTATTGATAAAATAGGAAATAAATAATTATGGCCCAGCAAATCAATAATAAATTTACTTGAGAATTACACTTAGAAGGTAAAATGATAATTAGAAACGTCACTATTACGCTCGAGGCTTATTGTGAGAGAGACAGGAGACCGGCTTCGTTCTCATCCCTACTCCGTGCTGTTTACTGGGTGAGAAGTGACACCGGTAGATGCCTGGCGGGGATAACTGATCTAGTGATAATCGATCAGTTATCGACCAGGGTTAAAAATGATTAAATCACTAAAATGGTTATTAAAAAATAGGGGCTTGTGATAGAAGGATGAAAAGTTAGGGTTGGATGTATTTTTTAATGCCACATCATAAAAAAATAAAAATAAAAAATTTTGTCCAAAAAATAAAAAAAAATTGTTTGGGGTGGACCACCCCTATCACTTAGAGGTATGAAAAATAGATTACGACCGATTCTCAGACCTACCGAATATACATATAAAATTTCACAAAAATCGGTCAAGCCCTTTCAGAGGAGTATGGCGTCTAAAACTGTGACACGAGAATTTTATATATTAGATATATATATCTTTGTTCTCCGAAAATATTCGAGACAACTAGCACAATTTAGTATAACCTCCCCCCCCCCTAAGGTCATGTCAAAATTTCCGGTTATTTCGGAGAATGGAATAGATATCAAATTTCTTTTAACGGCACAATGTATCACAAATATGGCATAATTTAGCACAATCGTTATTACTTATTTCATCAAAAAATGGGAGGCAAATTTCACGCCTAAATTTCGTTTTTTTCCGGATTATCCGATGAACGGAGGCAAATATCAAATTTCAATTCAGCACATTAAAGTAAAATATCACTAGGGACCGAAGTCCCCGAAGTGGGAACTATGTGAAAAACATGATTTTTTCTTTTTCAAAGAATTCTATTATTTTTCTTTAAATTTTTACGGTACAAAGTGGCACAAGTCCGGCACAATTCAGCACAACCTTTATTTTATCAGAAAATGGGGGGACTAAGGTCACGCACATTGTATTAATCTAGAGTCTGACATTTGCGTACCAGGCTAGACCAGGAACACCAACAAAAAAATTACAAATAATTTAACTATATCTATATAAATAGTTTCTGTATTAGTCTTCTCAAACGCGTACGTTTATCAGTGAACAGTACAACATTTGTTTTTCCAATTATTATAATACACATTTAAATATATGCCCTATGTTTTTCTTGTCTGTAGTTTTGTCTACAGTTGCCCACTGTCACGATTTTCTTTAAAATTGCATTATTTTTGCAGCCAATGCTAGGAAAAATAGTCAAAAGACCCGCCAAATTTGACAGGAGGCTCGTTAGAGAATTGAAAGCACTTGCACATCCAGACGATCTCTATGAAACCGTAACAGGGACCACGATGTGTGCCGATGATTTCTATGAAGGTAAAATGTATATCATTACGTCTGCCCAGAATTATATTGTTCTATATCCACTTTTATGTCAAAACGAGTTATATACACATTTTTGATGGAACTATTTCAAATGCCAAATTGAAGTTAAATGCCAGAACTTTTTTGTAACTTAGTGTATCCCCTGACTATCGAAACAATCGATTATTCTACCTGTTTTATTTGAAAAAGGTATATTTTGCTGAAATTGGTAGGAGTAACCATTTTTGAAATAATCCTATTTGAAATGCTCAGTGCACCGAGTAAAAACTTTTTTGGTTTCAGGTAAAGTGCTTTTTCTGCTAAAAATACAGCAACCTGTTACTTGAAAAAGTTATTCAGAATGGTATTATGCAATTTCAAGAAGATCGGCGAGGTTTGATGAAACCATTTTTCAACAGGGCATAAAGATTTTATCAAAGCAGGCCAGTCTTTTTGAAATTTTCCACGTCTCCATAATTTACCGTTATGAGCAAGTAACATTTTGCTGCATTTTCAGTAGAAACGGCGCTTTACCTGAAACGATAACAGTTTTCAATCGGTGCACTGAATATTTCAAATAGGATTATTTCAAAAACTGTTACTCCTAATGACTTTAACACAGGTAGGAGAATCGATTGTTTCAATAGTCAGATGGACATAATAAGCAGCAAAAAAGTTCTGCCATTTGAAAGAAACATGATGTGCCATAAGTGGCGCCCTCTACTGAAGTCAAAATTAGAAAAAAAAATGAATTTCTCGCCTGCAGAAACCTCTGTTTTACAAATTTTTTTGTAAATATTTGCATATTTTAAGAAGTTATCTACAAATATCGAACCCTGTATCTTTTTTATTATGCGAGGCTTGGAATATAGATGTGTTAGGTTAAATCGATTTATTTTGAGTAAAAGAAAAGCATCAAATTAATCAATATCCTAGCTACTTTAATTTAGCAAAATAATAATTAGTTATACTGAATTCAATATAGTTTTTATTGAAAACACTAGTAAAATTATGTTGTTTCATATCTGATTTCATTGTTCTATATTTACTTATTTTATAGATACACCTCAAAACTGAAAATTTTGTTCTATATCTATTATGAAAATTGTCGATTTAAGTATCCGTTATATCAATTTGTCTTTTTAATTATTTTCTGAATACAGCAGGTCCTAACAATATTGGTACTTCAATTTATTATATAGTTTTTAATACCTGTAAAGTTGATTTTCCAAAAATTTGCATTTGGGCGTATAGAACAATATAATTCTCTGCTGACGATTTGATACTAGTAAGTAGATTTTAACACATATTGAAAATAAAGGTAGAATAACCAAAACACATATCTGACATAAAAAGATCGTTACTTTCGTTTTTTGGTACAACGGTACACATGTAGATATTAACCTTTCAGATTTAGATTTTTCTAAATGATCATATGACCATAGAGGCCATAACAATATTCGAAAATTTTAAATTGTTGCGAATATCCGTCTTCCTCAAAATTTCTTGCACACGTGTTTGTTACTAACAACATATGAAAACTCCGATTTAAATATTTTTCTGACGTATGGATCGGATCTGGAATCATTGAATTTATAAATGTAATAGAACTAGCATAGCCGATCGGCAAAATGCAACAAAAAATGAACGGAAAAAACATTGAAAGAATTTCCCAAGGAAAGAAATAAATACAATTTTGTATCAGCAAATTCAACTGCTTTTGCTGCTACTGTTATTATTAATTTATAAAATCAATTTGTATATCCTCACAAAAAGATATCCAAAGGATTTAAGTCAGGAGAGCGTGGCAGCTATGGCAGCGGTCCTCCTAGTTCAATCCATTGTAGCCCTTAAACTTCAATAAGATACTCCCGAATACCATCGTATAAGAACTACATTCAGAGTCGAACATCTAAGGACACATCTTCCAGAAGTACATTTCGAAGGAACTTGGGATGCTGAACCCCATCGATTTGATTTGGTAATATGAATGGTACAATCAAGCGATCATCGACAATCACTGACCAAACATTTAAGGAAAAACGATCTCGTTGAATTGCGAGCGGATTTTCAAAATTCCAAAATTGAGTATTACTAATGTTTTACATACCGCTCCGTATAAAATGTACCTAACACATCAGCTGTAAATCTGGAATTTTGATCGTTTTGTTGCAACAACAATTCACAAAATTTAATTCATAAGGTATACTCCGTTGGTATTAATGCTTGGGCATGCTGTACATGGTACGGATACAATTGAGCCGTGTGTGTGATACGCCACACTGTTGATTGGGACATTCCTTGTACTTTTTGAGCGATTTGCCTGGTACTTATTTCAGGATTCTCATCAACAATCTCTAAAATGTGTTCATCAGCTGCTGCAATACGCCATGGACGCCCTGGACCTCCATCTCTTCCACAAATTGGTTGGAAATTTTCCGTGTCACGACCGTGTTGCACTAGCGCGGTAAAAGTAGCTGCATTTGATGTACATGTCTACCGGGAAATCGTATGCGTACAGACGAGCAGCTGCTAAAGCATTACTTCACCATAAATTAAAACTATATGCATCATCTTCGAGTTGCTGTACACGTAAGCCATTTTTGCCATTTGAAAAATAATATACAGACTATTGCAAATGCTGAAATCGGTTTTCAGTATTCGGAATGGCCTGCACTGCGATGGCTATGAGTATTAAAAAAAAATTCATGATGTTGATTCCATTTTTCATGGCGCATCTATTCCCAAATTTTGTTGGGTAAATTGTTAATCATCTTGTATATTTCATTTGCGTAGGTCAAGGCAGAACAGATGGTGCATTTTGCGACTATACCGAAGCAGAGAAAATGGAATACCTGCAACATTTGAAGAACAACGGAGTCAAAAACATTGAGATGGAAGCTTTAGCCTTCGCAGCGCTGACTCATCATGCTGGTATCAGAGCTGCTGACGTCTGCGTCACGCTATTAGATAGGTTAAAGGGTGACCAGGTAATAAGAAACTTTATACTTAACATTACTCTATTGTCAGACGGACCTCGTTAAAATTTTAACAAAATATTTTAAATTATAAATTCATTTTTCATTTCAATTACAACAGTTCTTATCTGCATAAGAATGTATAGGTCGAGTGTTATTATTTGGATTGAATTTTAGCCATTCGATACTAGATTCTCGTATTAAATTCGGCTCATAAAACAATCATTTTCCTTCTTTTTAGGTTTGCACGCCAAAAGAAGTGATGAATGAATGGCAAATTAGACCCCAAGCGCTGGTGTCACGGTACATTAAAAAATACCTGCAAACCAAAGGCCGTATTTCCTTCGACGGACACGGTTCCGTAGCAGTCAAAAGCCCCAGGCGGTTCAAACTGGTACAGCAGGAATCACAGACCTTTGAGTAAAAAGGAGCATAATTTTTTACATACACCACGTACTTAAGTGTAACTACATTTAGCTTTAATGGTTTGAAAAGGAAACATCTTCGACAAAATTGCAGAAATGGCAATGCCAAAACTAACAGACACTTAAATCATCATATCCTCAACAAAAGTCATAAACAAATTTCTACAAAGCTAACAAAAATTTATTTCTGTTGGTCTCAAATTGTCTCCAAAACTTTGTCGTAGATGTCGTTGATTCCAGTGGCTTCTATTTATTTTAGGCAAGCTTACGCTTGTCCATAGTTTCTAAGGGGGTTGTTCGATAACTAGCTGGACCACAGGGACGTAAAATAATTGAGAAACCTAAATAATCGGACCTACGACGTCACCTACAGTCGGTGAAATATGTTTTTAGAATCATTAATATTGTTAACTTAGGTAATTTCGTTATATGGTTAATTTTCAGGAATAATCCTCTACAATTGTTGTCTGCACTAAATTGTTATACTTCATTTTATAGTTTTATTTTAAACGCCAAATTGGGCAGCGAAGAAACATTGACAAAACAAAATCTAGAAGTAAATGAGTAGGTAATTGTTATAAGATCTTTGTGGGGATTTCGGATATCATCAACAACCAAAGACTGTCCTTTAAATTCTAAGTGCTGCTGCCCACGTCTAGTTTTGCACCAAATATGTACAGAAATTAGCTTTAGTTCAATGAGAAGTGGTATCAAGAAGCGTATATTCAAATTATGTATCTAAACATATCATGGAGAGACTTCTGCCGTATTTAACACAAACAATCTGACCACATATTGTAGCTCACTGTACACAAGAAAAATGTTTTACTATAAATAACATTTTGAAGTAACCCAGGAAGCAGAAATGTGTGTAGAATGTCAACATTCATATAAGGGAAAGATGCTGCTTGGCGATATGTTCGGCAGATATTTTTCTTGGGTATAAAGCATTTTAACATACCTACCTATGAGATCAGCATCTGATGCTTGTCCCTAGACTCAGCTCTGGGTGTCCAGATATGTATGCTGTTCTCGCAGGCACTAGTCGCTTTTGCAGTCAATGTTCAAAGTCATAAGAATTGATATTCAACAGTAAGCATGCGTTAATGTTGTAATGTTTGTAGCAGTATATAATGGACAATACATTTGTTATTATTAAATTTCATATGGTAGACAACGAGGTAGCCTTGTGATTAAAATTTGCCTAAATGTCGTAAAGCTTTCGGACAAATTAAATGTTTTGAATCAACCTGATGATATATTTATTACTCATCGCTTTCTCTGCCACACGTTTCGTCGCCCACTGCGGTGACATCCTCAGGGAAATAATTTAAGGAACAACTAAGATGAAGGCACAAAATCCAGTTTCCAGTCCTCCATACCATCAAACATGTGAGATTGTCCGGCAGCATATGGCATCGTTATTGTTATATTGCTCACAGTTATAACTATATCGTTGTTCATATTAGAATTTTATATCAAAACTAAATGTAATTGCTTGTTCCGTGTTGATTGTTTTTATAATATGTGAGACAAATTGAACTCCTTGTGTATCGCACACTTTCATGTCCGGAATATTAAAGATTTGTATAATGATCATACTGTATATTGTTATCGTGTATAACTGAAATTTTACAATAAGTATTTGTATTATTGTTGACTATATTATTGATGTATATTTAGATTAGTCTCATTATAAGCCACATAAAAAAAATAAAAATGTTCGCCTACATCATGAATATTATTTTATCTACAATCATCCTACAACTGACGTTTTACCCATTCTTTAAAGTCGTTAAAACCTGCACGTTATTCACTAGATAACTAAAATTGACTTTATTTCACAAGTGAAATAGAAGACAGGCAGTCGAAGAATACCGACGAAGATACCCAAATAGACATCAACCTGCCCACTCAATCCTTAATAGCAATGCATTTAAATAATATCCTCAACAAAAGTCATAAACAAATTTCTATAAAACTAACAAAAATTTATTTCTGTTGGTCTCAAATGTTCTCCAAAGCTTTGCCATAGATGTCGTTGATTCCAGTGGCTTGTATTTATTATAGGCAAGCTTACGCTCCTAATGCAATAGTATAGACAAAGTACCAACCAAGGTTCATCGTTAACATATGGGCGGGGATTATTGGGAATCATCTCTTTGGACCGTTATTTTTTGAAGACATATTAAGGTGTGGATTTGGCATTACGGTGCACCACCTATTTTAGCAATTTAGTTCGTCAGTATTTAAATACCTCTGGTTATCAATGGATAGGTCGAGGTGAACCTATTTTTATGGGGTATCCTTCTGATATAGCAAATTATTGTCCTATTACCATATTAAACAATTTTGCCAAGGTTTTTGACATTTCACTGTACAACCGCATCTCACCATCAATAAACCAACATGGTTTTATATCTCACAGATCCACCACCTTCAACCTGGTTTGTTTTACACAATATATTTCTAATATTCTAAATAACCATGGTCAAGTTCATGTAGTGTACACTGACTTCTCTAAAGCTATTGATAGGATACATCACTCAGTTTTACTGCAAAAACTCAACACATTTGGCTTTAGTGATGAATTACTTATATTTTTTCGTTCCTACCTTCACAATAGGATACAATATATTACATTCAATGGCTTTAAATCTAAGACTTATGTCGCTACATCGGGGGTTCCTCAGGGTTCGAATTTGGGTCCGTTACTGTTTCTTCTATTCATTAATGACCTTGACAGTGTGTTGGATTGTGGTAAGCTTTTGTACGCTGACGACGTCAAAATGTTTACTTGCATTTCTTCAGCAGACCAGGCCCATAATCTTCAGGTAGAGTTAGATAAACTTGTAGTTTGGTCTATTAACAACAAACTTAGCCTAAATTTTAATAAATGCAATGTTGCCACCTACACTCGTAAATTCAATCCTGTTGTATATGATTACCATATTAATTCGCAATTACTTAATCGTCACAGTTGTACAAAGGATTTGGGTATTATATTTGATAGTACTTTAAGCTTCTCGCAACATATTGAATATATTGTCAAGGGGGCCTCAAAAGCATTAGGATTTATTATTAGAAATAGTAAATCATTTAGAAACCCAAATACATTAAAATTATTATATTATGCTTTTGTAAGATCCAAGCTGGAATACTGTTCTTTAGTTTAGAATCCTTATTACACCTGTTATATCAATAATATTGAATCTCTCCAGAGAAAATTTCTTAAATATCTTTCATTTAAATGTGATCGTGTTTATCCAGCACAAGGTTTTGATGACAACTTATTAAGATCTAGGTTTAACCTTCATTCTTTAAAGAAAAGGAGATTTATATACTCTATCAGATTTCTATACAATATCTTGCACAATTCAATTGACTCTCCATATATTTTATCACAACTTAATTTTTTGGTGCCACATCCTTCGATTAGATCTCATATGACGTTTTACTGCCAATCTGCTAGAACTAATCTCATGTTAAAGTCTCCTGTATACACTATGACATCCAATTTTAATTTGTGATGTTAATAATATCAATTTAAACCAGCTGTTAAGGATTGCCCATGACGTGCAGTTATAATTTTTTCTCATACTTAGTTACTGAATTATTTTTAATACTTTTGACAACTACTTATTGTTGTGTTTTATTTTATTGCTAGATCATGTTTTTAACAGTACTTTTTCATATTTTTATATTTTTTACTTATCTTACCTATACATTTATTTTTTGTTGTGTGTTAGACTAGTTTGGTTGTTTTAACTTTATTTTAGTAACTTTTATGTATTTGTATAATTTCTATTGTGGTTCTGTAATTAGGATTTTGTTAATGTTGGACTATTAAATACTATTATTATTATTATTATTAAAACAAAAACGGAGAGTAAACTCATTGGTAAACTTTATTTACAGACTTTGGGAATAATTCTAACCTATTTCATATAAAAATTATACGATAAATGAATTGTGAAATAAAATAAATAACTAAACCTAGTATTATTTATACAATACATAACAATAACATATACAAAAATTATTTGAACACATTTTTCAAAACAGCAATTGACAAAAAACAGCCTTATTCCCATTACCACTATTTATTTTATGATACAGTCTTTAGATTTTGATCTATTTGTGGTTTTGATTTCGATTGAAATTTCCTCGTTGAATGTTTTCTCAGGATTATTTTTGTTATCAATATAAAAGGAGATTCAACCATGACGGAGGCGAGAAATGCCGTGTAGAAAGAAATGAGTGTAATACCAAGTACTGTAAAGGTCTGAAAAATAAGGATTTAGTGGAAGTGTTATTTAACAATCACAAATTGTATCTGACCCCTGCCAAAATTATTCAACTAAAGAAAAAAAGCGAAAGAAAACCTGAAAACATATGTATAGATCTTTAGATTCCATATGATTCATTGTTTTCTGTGGAAAAATGTTTCCAAGACCTAAATGACAATCTATACTGATATCAGGTAGACACTTGTGTCTGTACTTAAAATCTTTTTTGCACGATCAAGCTATTTTGTTCACTTAATATGTGTTTCTGCGACAGTAGGATGCGCTTACTGGTAGCAAAGGCTCACAAAATGGTCAATAATTTCCATACTGTTCTAGAACGGTAAGTACATAACTGTCAAAATAGACATTTTGAACGTCACATTGATTTGGAATGGGTTTTCTAGAATTCAGTTTAAAATTTAATTGATTTAAAAGAAAGATGTATTTTAAATCTATTTATTGCTGTTGAAATTAAATGTGCAGTTTGTATAATTACTTACAGAAATTGGAAGAGTACATGTTTTTCGATTTCAGTTAGATTTCTATTTAAAGTAAAATTTGCTATTGAGGCCAGTGAAGCAGAAACTATAGTAGCAGGTAATGGTTCAGCATATGATTCAGAAGTATTGCAGGCTGATGTGAAAAATTTTATCTGCATATTGCAAGTTATTTTGAAGGGAATCTTCGATGTAGCTTTCGGCAACGGTCGAGGATTTCCATCCCCATGCCTTTATATCCTGAGCACATCCACACCTCTATTCGGTATTATGAAACGAATGACCTGTATAATCTGTAGGATTTTGTAGCTTTAAAAATTCGGCTATCTTCGACGGGTACTATTCAATTGTTCCTTTTCCCACTACCTAATTATAGCACCTTCCATTACGATCATTCAAAAATACATGCGAAAATTTTGTGTTTGTTGGCCGCAAGTTGATGTACTTGCGGTAAATTTCTAAATAATATTAGCAGCAAATATTTCCTGCCTGTAACAGTAAATATTCGCTGAGTATTTTTTTATTATCTGCAGAATTCTTGCAACTATATATGTTCCTTGATCGTCAATATCCTGAATAGTCATATTGTATTACTCTTCCCTTCTACATGCTCCCGATATTCATAATATTAATGCTACCTAAAATGCTAAACGATATTTAGCACCTATACATGTAAAATCATCCGAATTTACCTTATGAATTAAATATCTGTCATCTCGTGCCTCAATTATGATTTAGGACGTGTCTTTCTTAGCAAACACACTGGCTTTTTTTGGTCTCTAACCAATTACCGTCGAAAATTTAGAAATGTCAAGCGAGTCATAAACAAAAATTGTACTTTTTAACATTGAATACTCTGCTTAAGCTTCCTGGAGCTTTTAAGTTGTTGTTCCTTTGCTCAAAGTACGCCACCATAAATATCTCGGTAATATGTTGGTTTTTTGTCTCACACTATTTCTTGAAAATCTTGTATGTATTTTCATATCGCCCTTTTGATTTCTCAGGAATTAATGCGGAACATCCACCACTCCACGTTTCTTCTGACTATGTATCTGAAGATGAGTCGCTCATTTGCTCGTTAAATTCAACAGCACCGATTACTGAATGATGAATGATGAATAACACCATAGCTACCAGTTCCAGAATTGTCAATTTCATCAATTAATAAATCCGTGACAACAATACACATCAATAGATTTCAAAAAAACCTGCTGTGCAAATTTATTCAGAAACGGCAATTTTGACGTTACATAAAGGCAACATGTAGTATATTACATGAAAGACGAAAAAACAGACAATTTTTTGTGGCCATAACCTGCTTCAATAAAAAAAATTTTTATCCGCCTAGAGGACGCAGCGAACCACATACGATATTTCAAAAATCTGTTTATATCAGGTTGAAGGTATCAATTTTGCAATAAAAATTTATTACCGATAAGTTTTCTCTATCTCTTAAAATAAAAAAGTTAGACAGCCTTAAAGTTTGGGTACTTAACAGGTTTTTTTGTTATTACTCATAAAGTTGGCCATGGATCTCAAATTTGTTTTTACGAGCATAAAGGCCTCCAAAAATGCAACAAAAAACAATTAAATATTTTTGACGTGTCTCGCATATTAAGCGAGATACATGGGAGTGGCCCTCTTATGTGATACAGCCTGTATATTCAGTTATTGCGATCGTGTAAAAATAGTATAAGCTTCGCTTCGCTTCACTCGAACAGTAAATTACCGTTACCGTTCTTAATATTTAATATACTAATACTTACTATTTCCGCCAAAGATGCTTCGAAAGCAAATTCTGTAGAGAGGTAAACCATATTTGCCATAACAGGATTGAGAAGATAGGCACAGTAAGTTATTCTGCTTAGTGGAACAAAGCCTCTGAATGATAACAGTTTATTTAATGTTCCTGAAATATGTTTTTTTTTTCATATCAAATATTTCGGCTTAACAATGGTGCAATATTTATAAAATCAGTGGCAATTTTATTAAAGTAATGAATGGTTGTAAGTTGGTTCTTCGAAATATATCAACATAACTTTTTTGGGATTTCTGTTAACAAATTTGAATGACTTACTCGCATTTCCAGTGCAGCAAGCTATTAAAATCCAGGCCAATCCTACTCCCCATAGTGTTCTAGATACTCCCATGTACACAGCTGAATATTCTACTGACAACTGTCGGGTGTACAAGCCGAACAATATCCATACATTTAACAGAGGAAAGATTATCCACAGCAATGTTCGCATTTTCTAAAAAATATATTATTTATTAAAAAATAGTAAATTGATACCTTACATTAATAAACTATTTGATAAAAGTAAAATTTTCCCATGTGAATCGTTTCCTTACAACACAAACTATAGTGATCTTTCAGATCTTCCTCTGTTGAATCACTTTCGCTATACATATAGCGTTTCAATATTTTCCCACAATTACAGTAACCATCAATTTATTGCTTTATTCTGTTGAAATTTGGTTCAGAATAGTACTATCAAATATTCACTTAATGCTTGTAGCAATTCGCAATATAATAATATTTCACGTCTTCTCACCTTTGTTAATATCAGCTTATTTTCCAACTTCACTTTTAATATATACCCTGTTATAACACCAATTAGATAGGGCCCCATCCTGTTCCAGGGAAGGTCGTATATGGCATCCAACTGGACTAACTGTTCATCCATTCTGATAAAAATTTAACAAAGAAAAATAATATGTTACTCTTATTATAACAAAAAGCAAACATTAGGGAACGTTAGCCATCACTTAAATTGGTCTAAAATATTCCTGAATACATGATAATAGAGTTCTCATGGAGAGCGAGGTCAATTTAAAGTAAAAAGCTACGTCATGCAGCAGTCGGCAGTCGGTCCATTCGAGTCGGTTCGCTGTCATGTTATAATTTAATTCCTGTGTTTACTTTGTAGTTTTGTGTTCTTCTTAAATTTTTAGTGCCTTTTTTATTACTACTAATAAGAATGTTAATTTTTGTAGTTTCTGCATTTAAAAATGCTGCAAAAAAAAAACCACCACATGGTAGCAGATATTGTTGACAGATGTAAACTTTATCTATGGATCTAAGCCATCTCAGTCGATGTTATCATAGGCGCCGACTTTCCGTAGGAAAAGAGGGTTTTGCCCCATTTTTTAAATATCGAGCTAAAATTCTGGAATAATTTTGTTATTGTCTTTTAGGCCTTCCTGAGCACGTGGTTAAAATGTTTGTACTTAGTTATACTTAACCCTGTATATATTTGTCGAATGAAATGTAGACAATGAATTAGAAAAGTTTTTTAAAAAAGAATGAAGACTTAACTATTCGCGAGTAATTTTTTTGTTGGCGCTTCGTCAACACTGATTTGTAAAAGAATGATCGACAACAACAAACCTAGTCAACAAGGTGTAATATATATCCGAGATATTACACAGGGCTAACCATGATTTATTGACTAATAACTTATATTCTGTGGGTGTATGTGATGCTCTCTTAACCTTTTTTCGCTCATACTTTACCAACCGCTTTCAATTTGTTAAGTATCAGGCTTTTCAATCCAATTGATTTCCACAATTATCAGGTGTTCCTCGGGGATCTATTCTGAGGCCATTATTCTTCATGATATTTATCAGTGATTAAATATAAATTAGTTAATGTATGCGGATGACCTTATATTATTTACTGAAATAAAGTCCATCTCTGATTATTGTAGATTACAAGGTAACAGATTACTATTAAGTATCAGTAAATGCAATGTCACGCCGTATTGCCGCTAGAAACATGTTCTACGTTTTGATTACCTTTTGGACAATACTACTTTTAACAAAGTGTTGCAGTTCAAGGACCCTGGTGTAATATTTGTGATAATTTATCATTTGATGCACATACTCATTCGATAACTGAATCTGCATTCAAGGGTTTTTGCAACACGATGACATTTGACTGTTCAATTGTTTTGTTCGCTGCACTCTTGAATATGTATCTATTGTTTGGAGTCCAATTTATAACATTTAATTAGAAAAAGTGCAGCGGAGATATTTGAAGACACTATATTTTATCAGATTCGGTATCTATCCAGTTCGTGGAGTTCCTGAAGATACTATGTTGTCCACATTTGACTTAATTAGCTCACTACATAGGTGCGTTATGTGCTATTTAACCTTTTTACACGAAATTGTCAGCAATTTCATGAATACGCCTTCTCTGGTGTCTCGAGTGTTATATGGAGTTGCTAGATTAAATTCTAGATATAATTCTGTACTGAAATTGCCAACTCCTCGTACTAATATTTTTACAGCATCTACTCTCTATCAAATGATTGTTAACTACCAAACGTAAGGTCAACTTGATATATTTTTTCATTCACTTAACTTTATTAAATATTTATTTAACCGTCTGTATTTTGTGTAGGTACATGTGTTTGTATATTTTATTAGATATTTATTGTATTTCAAGCTATGTGTTGTTATTAGTTGTATGGTTTAGATTTGGATATTTGCTCTTATTTTAGTTATTGCCTGATTTTGTTTGTTTCTATTGTATAATTTGATTACCGTTTTCTACCTTGTTCTGTAATTGAGATTTGTTCCGTTGGACACTGTACTTTAAATAAATAAATAATTAGTCACCAGTCGTACAAAAATCTTCCCGGGACTGGGCTAGATATATGGGTTTTACCTTAAAGTGACCTCGAAACTCATTTCTGGAAGGCTTTCGGACTTGTAAGAACTCTATTATGACCAATATTTATTAAAATAGATTCTAATGATTACACTTACGTTGGGATGTACCCAATAGAGTAAGACTTCCATGCTGTTGTGACCACTGTTGTTAATATAAAAAGGACTACTGCTGTAGCAGATACCTTAAATGCCCTAAAAACATATGATGTATCTTAATCGCTAGGCACGTTAAAAGCTTCGTACTATTACATATAGTATTGACTGAGAAGGAATGTTGCATAATTTGAAAAAGTCTTGTTTTGTATTGTAAAACAAAGTAAGATCTTGGCATATAATACCACTTGTCAAGTCTTGCCTTGGTCATATCTTGTGACCAATAAACAGCAAAACAAGATTGCCAACACTACATACCATCATGTACAGTGAAACATCCTCTAAGGGTATACTTACACTGTTGATAAAATCAATAAGAAAGTCGTGATTGTAAACAACTGAGTATCTAATGACAAGTACCAAGACCAACTCATACACATCTCTTTCCTTGGATATAGATTGTTGATGTATAGCAAATTTCTCCACCAGTATTTGTCACATAGAATATCTGCTCTCTCTGAAGAAGTCAATGAGGACGTTTCTCGATAATGTGTGTATACAATATCGGTAAAAATCAAAATTATCATGTATGGTGGGGTTAATCTATAAAAAATAAAATGAAACAATTATAAAATTACTATAGGCAAACAAAATATTATAAAACGAATTAATTTTGAAATAATTTTTTTTATTAGCTTATTTATTAGCTTTAGGAGCAAAATTAAGTAAACAACACAATGTAATATCACATGTTTGCTCTATTTTACTTGACTACTGTTTATGTGTATAACGCAGATGGAGCGAACAAAATAACATCCAGCAAGAGGCATTTCCATAGTATGACAACTTTGGAAATATTATTTTCTTCACCCTCACTGTCTTAATACTAAAGTTTATTACTTCAATTTTTATTGTAGGCCAGAGAGGACGTATAGTATATCAAAAATACGTCATAACATTAAAATATTTAAATGTATTGGGAAATAACTATTGTACTAATGATATACTATTAAGTGCATTTTGATATATTCAAACCCTTAACTAATAAATTGAATTCCTTTCAAAGCTGTAGATCAATTCCTCATAAAGTTGTGTTGCTGCAATTAATATTTACTACAACCATATAATAAATAATTACTGACCAACATCTTTGAAGAATTTTGGGTAAATTCGGTATATAAAAACTTACCTACAGAATCTATTGATCCACATTACAGTATATTCCCTGATTTTCGCCAGAAAATTTAATGGTTTGTCCGATTGGTCGTGAGGATTTTTTGACTTGTAATACAAATAAGTAACCAAAAATCCACTGAAAAATATATTGATAAATCAATAAGTCTAAAATAAATTAATTAATTTTGACCATATGTTCGGCTTATGAAAATAGACAACTTTTTCATATAGCAAAACAGTTTTTACTTGGTGTAGAGAAAACGATTACTCCTAACGACTTCTTCAAGGTGTACCATTTTCATATAAAAAGGTAGGAATTGATCGTTTTAATAGTCAGATGGATACACTAAGCTAAGAAGTTCTGCCATTTAAAAAGCATGATGTACCATAATTAGCACTCTCTACTAGTGACGTCAAAATTAGAAACAAATTTGAATTTTTCGCCCCGATAAAAACCAGATCTATAAAACGTATGCATATATTTAGATTTTTTGTATGCCACAAAATCTTAAAGAGATGCACCGTTTAACATACCAACTGTTCCATTTTTCCAGTAACATTTTACAAATTTCAATAAGCGAAAACTTTCTTCTTCTTGTTCTTTTCCTTATTGACTTTGCAGGGATAAAATGTATTTTTTTAAATTTTCATATTTGTTATAAACGTATATACAGTCAATTAAAAAATAGTAACATGTGAAATAATACTAAATTATAACAGTTTGATTAACTTAAATCAATTGTTTACCTTCATGGCTAATATAACAACGTTTTTATCGGGAACTTCTTGGAAAAATGGAAAAAATCCGAAAATAAACTCAAAAAATTATATATTTATCCCCTACAGAGTCTCTATCAGGAAAAAAGGAGTTATGAGTAATTTTGTACAAGGATTTAATTTTGTACAATTTGAAGCAAAAAAATTCTGCAAAGAAACAGATTAGATTTTTTAAAAAGTTGTTTACAAATATCGAAAACAAAATTTTAACTTTGACACTCTGTATCACTTTAACCATCAATGTTTGACTAATGTATCTAAGTGTGACTACATCGTATTATTTTGCCATCCGGAATCTATTCTTGTTCTATGTCCCACTAATTTCGGGATACCCTGTATAACAAGAATATATTTTGTTTAATGCTATATTCAATTATATTCTCTTCGTGTTAGTAATTCAACATATTTATAGTTTCTATACAGACATTTCTGTCTATTGATACTGATGATACTGTAAAAAGTAGTAAAAATTGAAATCCTACCTCAAAAACAGATATGAGTCCACACAATAAGTAGAGTTGCTTAAAATCTGGGCCATAAAGTCCTCCGACAGGCGATAAACAAAAGGAACATTTTTTATATAGTCAGCCTGGTAAAATATAGAGTGCACAGCTACCACCCAGAGCATGCTTAGAAATCTCAGGCCGTGAATACATCTTACAGCATCGGTTGATAACTTAGTCTTCACCAGATTCTTTGCATTGGAATAAATTGAGAAGCATTGTAATATTTCGCCGAGGGTACTCTGCTGAGGTAGATGCTCCGCTGAACTTTTAGAAACTAGTTCCACTGTTGTAACTAGAAATGATGAAGAATTTATGGTAGTTATTTTCTTAGTTAAATGTAAGAAATAATGACAATTTTAAATGGATTGATTCATTAAATAAAGACTACTACAAGATGTACAGAAAGCAAAAAAGGTGTGATGTCTTTAATGCAGAAAACCTAGATTCCTGACAGCTAATGAAGTACCTATAACAATATAATAGGTAACAGGTCGATGAGATTTTAATATTAAAAATATTCAATAAAAAATTAAAAGTGTTAACGTCACTGCAACTGTGGAGTGGAGGGAAGTGGGGACTACGAGATTGGTGTTGCCACATGTAAATATTTTCTTCATATTGCAGAATTTTTACCTAAAATTTGACCTGTGAAGAAAATAATTTTTTAAATCGCTAAAATGTGAAAAATTCATTGATTTATTCAGTTCTCTGTTTTTATTTGATTTATATACAGTATGCGCCAAAAGTATGGAATAAATTCAATAAAAACGAAACAATTATTTTTTGGGAAAAATACTCGAACAGGTCGATTTTTAATTTAAAAAATACATATTTTAGCGTAAAATGCGATTTTCAAATGTCATTTGTTTTCGAGTAATGACGTCATCGATTTTTTTTAAATGGCAACACCATATTTTTTCCCTTGATTCTGAAAGATCGTTTAATTCTCTATCAGACAGTACTAAAATTTTGGCCTCTTACATAGGAAAGTTTTCGAGTAAATGACGATTGAATGTTAGAAAACGTAAATCAATTAAAATAAAGCAAAAACGTTATCAAGTTTAGTTTTTCGAATTCCATAGTTCTTTTATGGATCACTTAGGTGAAAATCTTTGCAAAGTGTCATTGTCACACCGACTTTCTAATAAGTATTGTAAGCGACATAGAAATTATTATTCAATTTAAAGTATTATGGCACATTCCTCTATAGAGTATGCGCCAAAAGTTTGAAATAAATTTAATAAAAACGAAACAATTATTTTTTGGGAAAATCCTCGAACAGGTCGATTTTTAATTTAAAAAATACATATTTTAGCGTAAAATGCAATTTTCAAATGTCATTTGTTTTCGAGTATTGACGTCATCGATTTTTTTTTAAATGGCAACACCATATTTTTTTCCTTGATTCTGAAAGATCGTTTAATTCTCTATCAGACAGTACTAAAATTTTGCCCTCTTACATAAGAAAGTTTTCGAGTAAATGACGATTGAATGTTAGAAAACGTGATCCATAAAAGAACTATGGAATTCGAAAAACTAAACTTGATAACGTTTTTGCTTTATTTTAATTGATTTACGTTTTCTAACATTCAATCGTCTTCTTCTATGTAAGAGGGCAAAATTTTAGTACTGTCTGATAGAGAATTAAACGATCTTTCAGAATCAAGGAAAAAAAATCGCATTTTACGCTAAAATATGTATTTTTTAAATTAAAAATCGACCTGTTCGACGATTTTTCCCAAAAAATAATTGTTTCGTTTTTATTGAATTTATTCCATACTTTTGGCGCATAGTGTATATGATTAAGAATGGCTCTAGCAACGAAACCCCACATTTTTTCAATAAGATTCGTCTGGCCAATCTAATCTATTGATATGTCCTGCTCCGAGTGTCTATTGAAATTTTCACATAATTCATTATGTAGATAATGGGCGTAATAACTTGTTCGATGTAAATTTTAATGGGTCATATTCTGTGGTATGCAAATTAATTATGCCATCAGCAACCAACCCAATTTGGATTCGTCTATAAATAAGACCCACCGCCACTGGCGTGAAAGCCAACCCTTATGCTCTCGCGCCCACGGAGACGGGCAGCGCGATGCCTTGGAAGTAGAGTGGGGACCCGTAATGGTCTTCTAGCATGTAAATTTGCGTTGTGGAGTCGTCTTCGAATAGTAGGTGTCGATATAACACGGCGAAACGTACCTTGAAAGTGGACTCTGAGAGCTGAAACTGAAGATGTGCGGTGTCTACGGGCATATTGCACCAAATACCGATCCTCCCTTTCATTAGATATTCGAGGACGTCCACTACGTGATCTGTTTACCACTGTATCAAATTGTTCATATCTGTGTACTATTCGTACAACAGATGATCTAGGAATTCTCAACATGTTCGATATCTGATAATCAGAATGTCCTGAATCCTGTAAAGCAGTCATTCTTGCTCGGGTAAACGTAGAAATTTCACGTCCTGGCATTATAATGTACAAAAATTCAAAGAAACATTTAGCTGAATACACTGTCAAACTGACCAGATTTATAAACATTGGTAATATAGTAAAGGCAATTTTGTATTGTCCTTTTTGAAAGACATGTACTTTCTTACCACATTAACAAAAACCACTAGGTTTAAACGAATTATTTTATATCCCAGACTTTTGACGTTGTGTGTAGTTTACAAACTAACCAAATTTACACTTTTACCGTAACACATGTATATACTAAAAATTAACATGAAACTTACAGCTTGTTGATTTTCCATTACAAAACGCATTGTCACCAGTGATTAGCATGTTTTTCTCTAAGTTGTGTCGCCGGACATCGTAAATTGTACCCACAATTGTAAGGAAAAGTAGTATGGCTAAAATCACGCTAAAACACATATCTGTTATTGAACTTCATTTTCAATTATGATTTTTTCTTCCAAAAAGCAACACATCAAATAATAATGCATGCAATTTTAACGTTTCACTCCCAATGTTTTAAAAATTTTCAGTAAAAGTACAAACACATTGTCAATAATTATAATATTAATAGGTAGTCTTACCTAAAAGCAATAGTTTTTGGTAGTTCAACGAGCCATGAATTATTATCAAATAATTTCTTAACTTCTATAACGTCCATACTGATATTATACAAGTCTTTCACTTCAAAATAGTCACTATTAACGTATTTCTCAGCTAAATGAAATAATTCACCATTAGTGCATGATTTTGGTACACAAAGACCCAGTTGTATAGTCCACTGCAAGAGAAACACTGTCTTACACAAACAAATATAAAGTAATAATATACAAAGTCTCCGGAATATGAGTGCAAGAGTAAATTAGTGACGACAAAATAATCCGATGTAACTAAACTTTTCAAAGACAGGAATAACGAATTTTGATTTAGCATTGTTATAAACGCTAGAGGGCGCTACAATATGTACTTTTAGTGGATACAAAATTGGTCATAATTATTTTTTTAATTGTATGTTTCAAAGTTTTAATAGAATTATTCACTTGGATATTTTACACAAATAGGGTATACTACTTTATATCAATAAGTAAGGTGTTATGCCAGAATGTCAAAATATTGAATAATTTTTTCAGTAAAAAGTTTTCTAAAATATTTTTAACAATCATGGATAAAGTATAGCATTCTATTTATATACAGTGCTTTCGAAAAGTAACGAATAAATTCATTATTTTTGAAATTGAGAAGTTTTCGAAAAAATCCCCTGGCACGTAAATTTTGTTTTTAAAAAAGGCACTTTTTGACATACGACCCACATTTGTGACGTCATCATTATTCGAGATATGACGTCATCGACAATTTTTTTAAATAGCAACCCCCAATTTTGACCATACCATTTGAAAGAGCGCATCATTCTACATACGCATCGTCAAAAAACATAGTTGCCTGACAGTGGCTTTAGCGACCGAGAATGTTTTTTATTGCTGTCAGATAAATACTTGAAATCGTACTTTATTAGTTTTTTTTTTTGTTTTTTGAGTTATTTCTTAAGTTCTTATCTTTTGTTTGGCAAAAGCAGTGCGTTTGAAGAGTTTATAGAGTAGTTACTTTGTCATTTTATAAAAAAATGTGGTTAAATTAACTGAACCACAACGAATTGAAATTCTTTGCTAGATCGGATTTGGAGACAGGATGCGCACCCAAAAAGAAGTAGTTGAATTGTTCAATGAAACTCATCCTGATCGACATCCCATTAGCCAAAGCATGGTAAGCTATATTGAGTCTAAATATTGTATCTTTGGACATGTTCGTGATCTTCCTAAATCTGGTCGACCGTCAAAATCAGTAGATGATGAGCTTAATGTTTTGTTGGCAATACAAGAAAATCATCACTCAACACTTAACCAATTGGCTTCTGATTTCAATATGGCAGCGTCCACAGTTCACAATATTATGAAAAAAGCAAAGTATGACTTGTTCATGAGCTATCTGAAGACGACTTTGATCGGCGAAATCAATCCTGCGAGCAAATGCAAGAGCAATGCAATAATGATGATAATTTCGTAAAAAACGTAATTTTTTCTGACGAGGCTACATTTGTTTTGAACCGCCATGTCAATAGGCAAAACTGGCGTTATTGGGCTACCGAGAATCACCGATGGATGATGGAGTATCACACTCAAAGCCCCCAGAAAGTAAATGGGTGGATTGGCATAGTCGACGGAAGAATTCTGGGTCCCTATTTTTTTGACGTCAACCTAACTGGTGCAAGATATTTGGATTTTCTTCGAGACGACCTCATTCCTGAACTAATAACTTTATATCCAGGTATATAGGGACATGATCTTCCAAGAAATGACATTTTCTTTCAACAACATGGTGCACCTCCCCATTATCCAACACCTGTCCGTGCTTATTTAGATGAGCTGTTCCCGAATCGGATAGGGAGAAGGGGGCCGATTGAGTGGCCAGCCAGATCGCCTGATTTGACACCCCTAGATTATTTCTTGTGGGGATACTTAAACAGCAAAGTATACCTTACTAGACCGGTTAATTTAGCAGATTTAAAAGCAAGAATTCGTCACGAGATACAACATATACCTCCTGAAGTTATTGATAATGTCCAAAAAAAATTTATTAATCGTCTTGGCTACTGTCAGGCAGCCAACGGTGTACAATTTGAACATTTAATTTAGTCGATTTTTTACATAATCATTATCATTTTCAGTATTGTGAAAATTAAATTTTAAAATCTTCAGACATTATTTTCTTGAAATTTTTATTATGTAACACCATAATGTTTCATGATGCGCATGTATAATGACACGCTCTTACAAATGACAAGGTCAAAATTGGGGGTCGCTATTTAAAAATAATTGTCGATGATGTCATATCTCGAACAACAATGACGTCACAAATATGGGTCGATCTCAAAAAGTGCCTTTTTAAAAACAGAATCTTCTCAACTCAACTCAACTTCTCAATTTCAAAAGTAATGAAATTATTCGTTACTTTTCGAAAGCACTGTATAATAGTTGTAATTCACAAATTACAACACTCGCCTACGACTCATGACGTAACCTTCATCCTCGCAAATCACAACCATCATTATAATACTCGTTGGAAAAAATTTGATTCAGCGAAACACAAATAAGATGTGTCAAGGAAAAAGTGCTGTTATTTGTCTTGGTTTTACGTACATTGTCAACTAGACAAATGGAATTATACCAGCAAAAATAGCAACGACATCTTTGCAAAAGTTTCAAGGAGATCATAATATTCCATGACCTCAAATAAACTTATGTAGGAATCTTAAAATTAACTAAGGTAAACTGCTTTAAAATTAGTTGAAAGCGCAGTTAGTCAGACTTGTGTAAAATAATTATTTGTGTGAAAATATCTTTAGTTAATTTACTTATTTTCTTTAGAACAATTGCTTGATCAACGTGACATAAATCAGGTAGTATAGCAGGCTACTCCATTTTAGTGAAATTAGATATAAAACATCGGTAGTGGGCTTTCAATACAGGGTATTTTTAAATGTAGTAGCAAAAATGAGACCACAGATTCCTTAGGTGAAAATAAATCGATTTAACCTAACATACATCCCAAGTCGCAAAATAAAAGAATGAAAATTAAAATTTTATTTTCGATATTTGTAAATAACGTCTTAAGAAATCCAAATATTTACATAAAATTTGTATATCTCGGGTTTTTGCTTACGAGAAATTCAAATTTGTTTCTGATTTTTACGTCACTAGTAGAGGGCGCCACTTGTGGCACACCATGTTTCATTTAAATGCCAAAACTGTTTTGCAGCTTAGTGGATCCATCTGACTATCGACAAAGTCGATTCTCCTACCCGTTTTTTTTAAAGGTATACCTGGCTGAAGTCGGTAGGAGTAACCATTTTTGAAATAATCCTATTTGAAATGTTCAGTGCACCGAGTAAAACTGTTTTGGTTTCAGGTAAAGTGCCTTTTCTGCAAAATGTTACTTGAAAAAGTTGTTCAGAACGGTAAATTATAGAGACGTTGGCAAAGATTTTAAAACATTTTTTACATCAAACAATGCTCGTTAATGATTAATAGGTGTGTACAAAATTTCATAAAAATATCTGTAGGGATAAAAAATCGTAATAAAAAAGTAATTTTTTTAGCTTTAACACCCTGTAGCTCAAAAATTAAGAGATTTAGGACATATGTTGATATTAAGTTTTCTTCTTAAAATGGCCGAAGGATTCACACTCTTAAGTATCGGCATTCAATTAATAAACACCCTATATATATTAGGTTAAATCGATTTATTTTCACCAAAGGAGTCTGCGGTCTCATGTTTGCTACTTCATTTAAAAACACCCTGTATAGTAGAGAGTGAATTGAAGTGGAAATTAGAAACGGCCTAAGTGCCAAAAACAGTTTTGAGATCATCAAGAAAAACTAAATAAAACTCAGATAATTTTCATGAGTAAACGTTTATGATCATAACAAACTAAAACAATGAACAATGAAGGTTTATTAACAAAACTTGGCAAACTAAACATTGTACTACAACATATTATACGTGTTTAAATGTGTGACATTAGGAAAAGACGGGAAAAGGCCAAGTGCCATAACTACTGATAAAGAAACATACATAAAACACCTTTTCGTTCTTCTTTTGTTATACTAAACCATTGTCTTCAATCTGAAGTAGCTGTTTATAGAAGTGTTGATGTTCTGAATTTTTAAGATAAGGAATCATGTTTTGAAGAGATTTTTTTTTATTTACCGATACCTTGCTTTCTGCTTGTTCACTACGGACTGAACCACTTATCTTTGCTTCTCCTATTTATTTGGTTTTCTTCCATTATAATATACTACAAATCCAGAAATTGTGAGACACGTGCAAACGTCTAAACATTTATAACCTATCAGACTTAGAACCTTTCTAAGGAAAATGCTTGCTCACATGAAACTATCAACATACACAAGAGGTTCCTATAAGGTTAAATTTTATTCTTGGCACTTAGAACCTTTCATAGGACATAAAGCATAGTACATAGAACGTTTCTATGTGAAAAACTTGATTTCGAAAAATATGACACTTAGGCCCACTCTTCAATTTATAGCAGTCAATAGAAAGAGATATACATGCTGCCCGTATATTTTTCTATAAAATATTGTTGGAGCATTTTCCTCAATTTCGCAGAACATACTCGATTATACAGCTTCTGCTGCAGCAAATACGCATGTACGGCATAAGAATACTAGATTGTTATTGGTTGAGACGCCTGTTTCATCTCCAGCGCTGCCATGGGTGTGAATGTGGGAAAATTTCGAGTATATCTTTCCGCTAATTTAATTGTGATTGTAATTACTTGTAATTACTTTATTAGTGATTTTGCGTTTGAGTTCTTAAGAATAGATAATAATTCAAGCTCTCCAGCGTGTTATCAAAATCGTAAACTTTCTAATCTAACAGGTGAGGAATATCGGATGGCATAACTTAAGATGGTATTTTAAAAATGAACTTCACACTTCACATAGAATGAAACTGCCTAGAATATCTAAACATGGATAAATTAAGATACGATGAGACAAGTGTGATAATGCATCCTATAATAGCCAACGATAAGTGTTAATGTGAGGCCGTTATAATCATAGTACTAATAGTGTATAGTGTGTATGTATAGTGCAGTGTATTATTATGTGTTGAAATATCCGCGCATCACATATAGACTCTCATATATACAGATAGTGGTGATGGTAGGTCATCTAAAATGTACTATTAGTGTTAAATTCACACGACGTCAACTCATCAATTGGTAATTTTGTGTATATTGAACCCTTCTCAAGTGGCACGCATGTGGAATCTTGTCTCTTGCAACCCTATCCCGTACTCATCTATGCGCTGTGCTGCAAATAAATCACTCTCTACTATTTTGGAACTCCGGTAAAGGTACAATATCTCTCATACATTTTAGGGATGACGATTATTAATAGTGAAATATACCAACCTCAAGTGGCTGCCGAGTATGATGTTGCAAAGTGTTGTTATGCCTAATATGCACCATGGCAAAACTCATTGAATATGGCGGGTAATCGTAAGGAGTTTTAAGATGTACAATTTTCTCATTGTTAATTTCTAAGGGTTTGGTGTTAGAGATATCTTTACATTGGGAGTGGAAACCAATCCATAAATTGTTGCCGTAGATGAAACCAGCTTCGGGTCTTCCACTTGAGTCCATTGCTAAAGAATAAAGTAGAATTCTTATTGATGTTGTTTCTTGGTCTGGTGATAGGTCAATTTCAAGTAGAAAAACCAATTTTTTACATATTGCCTACGTTTCGGCTTATATTTAAGCCATCTTCAGGGCTCTAGAAATGCAAATGCGTTACATAAATAATATAACATTAGGATAAATTAAAACAAAACACATTGAAAATTGATGGCCTAATTCATTATCCTGCTAGATCACCTGACCTTACACCTTTAGACTTTTTTCTTTGGGGTGCCCTAAAACAAAAGGTTTATTCAAATGATCTGCCACATGATAGAGAAGTATTAAAAGAGCGCATACGGAAAGCAATAAATGAGTTGAATGAGCCGCAAACTATTCGAAAGTGTACGGAAAATTTATCAAGTTAGCGGAAAAATGTGTTGAAATGGGAGGGTATGTAGAGTAAAAGTCGAAATTGAAATTTTGATTTTAAAATTTGTAATAAGACTGTATTTGAGGTTATAAACAGATTTGTTTTTAGAAATATTGTGTAAAATAATAAATAATGGTAGGTATTTCTCTTTTGAATTTTTCGTGGCTTTCTTAATTTATGAGTACCCTGTATATCTGATCTAAGACGTTTCTATGGGAATCTCATTTGTTCGAGAAGCAGAACCTTTTATAAAGAGTGACATTTTTCGATAAATTCAAAAACAAAAGACTCTCCTCTTGTCAACTCCATCCGTGGACACACTGTATCTCCGTAGGGAGGGTTTGTAGCAAAAAAAATTATAGGGACTTGTCATTTTATTTCTTATGTTCTATCTGCACCCGAGAGATTTCCTACATTTTCCCGAACACTCTATATAATTTCTTAATAGTAAATTTAATTTTCACATAAATCTATTTTGTCACCGAGTGGGAGCAGCTATATCAACCCAAATACATAAATAAAAGAGAAACCTGGTTTATAACAATAATCATATAGTAGACTTTTTCATTAATTTGATATTATTTATAGTACAATGTGAGCATCTTAAGTGGGACATTGTTTATAAAAACATAAGTATACCTATCTAAAGGTTAATAATTTTTTATATACAATTTATCAAAGCCAGTAGAAATAAATCATCCAGCTGACCATGATATAAAATATATACTTCAATTTCAGTGCAGCAGCTAAAATTATTCATTATTCATTGTGTCATTTGTATTATACAGGGTTTGTCAACGAAAAGTAGCCACTTTTAGTATCTTTCAAAACTATCTCTTGGTTGAAAATTTCTAAGATATGTCGACAAAGATAACAAACGGGACATCTTTTTAAATAAAATCCGAATTTCTGCCATGAACCCCTTAGCTGTCACAGCCACCCCCTCTAAATTTTCAAATGGCACAAAACCATATGCGGCACATCGTTGCAAAGGTTATTTCATAGGGAATGAATTCTACTATTCAATTTGTATATTCGCGTGAAATTGAGAGACAAAAAAATTAAAAAACCTTTTTCTGTTTATTTTGGTTAAAGTACTGATAACAATACCGATACTTTTTTTAACCTTCTGTTTTTATCTCAGTAAGTTATCTTCCAGTTCATTTCCAATTAAAATTGTCCACATGGTGTATACGACTGCCGAAAGAATCGAGATTGTGCGTTTCTATTTCAAAAATAACGACTGCGTACAAGCTGCAGCGCATGCGCATCATTGGTAATGTTTCAAAGTTGATGCCAAAAATTCATGGAAATTGGAAAAGCACAAATTTCACCCATACAAGACAAAACTTGTTCAAGAACTAAACGAAGACGACGATGATCGAAGACTACAGTTTTGCGAAATTATGTCTAATAATCTATTGAATAACGTGAGCTTGTTGTACAACATTTGCTTTAACGATGAGTGTATGTTCTTTAGAATGAATAAGTCAACAGGCATAACTCTAGATATTGGTCCGACACAAATCCGCATTTGTTTAGAGAAACCCATACCCAATATCCACAGAGACTTAATGTTTGGGCAGGTATTCTAGGAGACCACGCATTCCAGAAAATGACGAAAATTTGCATGGAAATGAACTAGTTTGCCAGCAAGATGGTGCACCTCCTCACTATGCGGTTCCCGTTCGAGAATTTTTGACCGATCGGTTTCCTGGACGATAGATTGGAAGCCGTGGTCTCATCGAATGGCCTAGATGACCCGACCTATTTCCGATGGATTATTTCTTATAGGGCATCCAGCCAACATTAAAGATCTTAGGCAGAGAATAATAGAAGAATGTCGACAATTGACACCGCAAGTTCTCGCAAATGTTCGTGAACTCTTTCAAAGTCGTCTGTATTATTAATTGGAAGTTAACGGAGGCCATTTTGAACAATTACTTCAACGGTAATTCCTATTATTCTGTAGTTTAATCAAAATAAAGAGAAAAGGGTTTTTCAATTGTTTTATGTCTCAATTTTATGCGAATATACAAATTCATGGTAGAATGCATTTCCTATTAAATAACATTTGCAACGAAGCGCCTCAAACCTTTCAATCCTGAGAATCAAAGTCTCATTATGTTATATATTTGTATATTTTTTTTATTGTTTTATTTCCTGTAATATTATTTTTGGGTTTTTTTGTTTTTTCCGATATGTTCTATTTAACTTTTTATATATTTTGTTTGTAGATATACATTTTTTTTATTTATTAATTTAAACACACTTATTGTCTGAAGCTATTTATTATAATCATTAAATACACTTAATTTTGTAAATTCAACATGCTACAGATATTTTTTTGTTCAAGTTGAATCATTGACGTCTCCAATGGAATACGCCTACTTACCTCATCCTGCATAACAATAATAATTTACTATTTTGAATATGGCTATATTCAACCGTTGAGGAGATATTTTTAATTTTATAAATTTGTATTACAGATTCCTCAGGAATATTAATGTATAAACATACAAAGAGTTATAGACCTGATAAAGTATTAACAAAAACTTTCTCAGACCTATATCTTCTTGTTGTACTAGAGTAAGTTGACTTAAATAACTTTTTTTAAAAAAAACTAATAGAATGCTGTGTAAAAATAAATAATCATTTTTCAAAAATTTTCCTCCTTAAAGAAAATCTGAAACAGAAAATACAGTGGCACAGGTGCTCAGAACGCCATGTTCATTTGACACAAAAATCAATCAGATATTCGCTTGTATCATAAAAAAAAATTATTGTACAATTACCCAAAAAATAAATAAATTAGCGTAAGGAAAATAAATAAAAAACCACTTTTTCACCTTACTTTCGATCAAGGAAGGTAACCTTAAAGCATGGTCCATTCTTTAGTAAACACGCTGTATAAAGCTGTAATACAAATTTTTAACATATCTCCCAAACGATTGAATTTAACCATTTTTTAACAAATATACCAAAAAAAAGTACAGTATTTCATATTTTGCTATTATAAGTAATATACGAGGGCTGTCAAAAAGTTAATACATATTCATTGTACAATATTGCCTGTAGAGAGCGCCCCATATGCGATACCCAAAAATTATTATTATTTTTTATATATCATTTTTCCCATCCTTAAATCTTTAGATAGAACATTTGATTCGACTCTGATTAAAACTCTAGAAATTATTAAGGAAAAACCATTTTTAGTTTTCACTTTGACATACTCCGTATCTCTTTTATTATGCGGCTTGTGATAGAGGTCTGTTAGGTTAAAATAACTTATTTTCACCTAAATAATCTCTGATAACATTTGTGCGCCTTCATTTAGGCATACCCTGAATAGATCATTAAAGACATGCGTTTGTTTATTTGTCAACAAGAGTGAAAGAAATTGCAAAATCGACACAAAAAATGAGTGAGAGTGCTGAGAATTTCTTCACTTCGGCTGAAATCCAGCAAGAAGTCTAAGAAGGAACATTACGTCTGTTACCGCATACATAGGAGAAGGAGCAATTACAGAAGAGGTGCTACTATCATATTTTTCTATGTGGAGAAACGGTTTGCTGCCTCTTCGAAATATTCCATGCCAAAATCAATGTTGAAAGTGCACAAAGGCATTGATATGTCAAAGTATGGCAAACTTACTTCATATTTGAAAGTAGAATTAAGAAATAAGGCAATGATACTGGAGAGACACCAAATCGAACAATTTTTGAAAAAAGCACCGAATGAAGAATACCTACAAATTAAGATAGAAAATACACGATTTTAAAATTTCAGTTTACATATTGAGCGTTTTATTTTGAACTCTTTACAGGTTGCAATGATCATGGGAGTCGCAGGTGCTTATCGATGCAATAAATTAACCTTTTTGAAGATGCTCAAGGCAGTTACCTACACGTACTCATTCCGGATATAAAAACAAATATTTGAAGAAGTTTCACGAACATGGAAGAAGCTTTTTCAGTCAATGCTGTAGAAATGTGTGGAAAATACATCAATCTGTCACCTAAAAATGCCGGTAGGAGATATTTTTTACGATATGTGGCTGGAAAATGTACTACACAACATGTAGGCATTAACAAAATTTCGAAAACGTTTTCAAAAGTAGCTGCATTTCTTGGCCTCCCTGCTCCAAAAAGTTTTACCGGACATGGAATGAGGCGTTCTTCGGCAACATGACTGGCCAATGCTGGGGGTGATATTACCACTGTGAAGCGTCATTGTGGTTGATCGACTACGGTAGCGGAAAGTTATATTGAAGGTTCACTGTCCAGTAAGAACCAGAAAAAAATCCAGGTCCTACCTGGCGAAATTGAGGGTTCCTCCACTCATTCAGAAACTACTTATAGACTGAATTAAAAAAAAATCCGGTCAATATGACAAGATCATTCTTGAGAATGAATGAATATATGTTAATGTTAATAATAAAATTACATATTAAAATTGCAGACGTATGTACGGAAACTTTAGAGACAGACAAAGAACCACAAAATATTATCAGTTTGTATTATAAACTATATTCGAAAAATGCTTCGTTACAAAAATAGAGGATGTCAAATTTTTTATCAAAAGTTCCAAATTTATTAATATTTTAAAACTATTTTAGATATTTAAATGAAATTCGGAACCTTTGAATAGGTAATCTAGATACATATTTTTACATAAAAAATATTATTTTTCTTCCGCGCCAATGTTTTTTTAGAAACAAAAACTATTTCTATAATCCTTGTTCAATTGACAATAGCAAAAAGACTACTTACTTTTTTCGTTTGACACGCCGTTTGCCAGTAAAAAATTAAAATTCTTTAAGCAACTGGAATTTAAACAAATTTTAATCTGTCCTAGTAGGCCATGAAACAAAAAAGACTACCACTGTCAGTGTTTTTGCATTTTATAATGACAGTTAAGTGAATTGTGTCAGGTAATTTAATTTCGCGTTATTGTTAACATTGTTATTAGAGTGTTGTGTAAATATTAATCTGGAAAATGCTTTTTTCTAACAACGAATACTCAGATATTCATCTTTGCTACGAATTTTGTGATGGAAATGCAGAAGCGGCAGTTCGTGAATATCATAGACGCTATCCAAATAGAAGAGTTCCGGATGCTCGCGTTTTCATCAGACAGAAACCGTCGTTATAATATTCAGAATAATCGTATACTACGTACTTTTGATAACAATCCGAGGCTGAGCTCTCGGAAGGCAGCTCAACACCTTCACATTCCTAAGTCTAAAAGATTACGAACACTACACGATGACCATAGAAATGCATATCACCTACAGTCTGTTCAGGATTTGCACCCTGGTGATGCTGAAAAAAGAACAATTTGCCAATGGCTTTTAAAATCCTGACTTTTTACATACGATTCTTTGGACGGAGTAGTCCTCTTTTACCAGACGTGGGGTAACATCAGAATCCTCGAGAAATTCGGGCAAGATCATTTCAAAATGAATTTTCCGTAAATGTTTGGTTGGGAGTTATTGATGGTAATGTTTGTGGTCCACATTTCCTACCCCCAAGGTTGAACACGGAACTGTTTATGGAGTTTCTTAACAATAATGTGTAGGACTACCTAGAGCGTTTACCCGTTAATTTAAGGTATGAGAGTTGGATACAACTGGATGGAGCTTCCCCGCATTCTGGAACAGCTGTAAGTGAATGGCTCAATACCAATTATCCTCAACGATGGATTGGCCGGCTAGGGACGAATGACATGAATAATGACGTGGTTAATGGTATTGGACCAGTGGCCTGGCCACCCATGTCACCGGATCTTAATCTGATAGACTTTTACGTTTGGGGCACTATTAAAGATAAAGTATACGCTAATCCCGTATTAAGAAGGGAAGATTTAATTTTAAGAATTCAGCAGGCCTGCAATGATATGCGGCGAAATCTGCATGAAGTATCTGCTGCAATAAATGCGTTTGTAAGAAGATGTCGAAAATGTATTGAGGTGGGTGGACTACATTTCGAGAAATTTTTGTGATTTTACCCTTGATTTTCTTTCTTTTTGTTATTGTTGTTGAAAGCTACTAATTAAATTTCTCATTTTCATTTTTGTTTACTTGTTTTTCATAAATCATTAGGTAATTTTAATTTTTACTGACAAACGGTGTGTCAAGCAAAAAAGTAAGGAGCCTTTTTCTGTTGTAAATTGAACAAGGATTCTAGAAACAGTTTTTGTTTATAAAAAAAACATTGGCGTACCATTTCCTTCTTTAGATTTAAAGAAAAACTAAAATTATGTCACAAATAAATAGCTTCAGACAATACCATTTTTTTTCATTAAAATTTCCCGAAGATCCGTCCGTACGCACGCCACTGGTGGAAGAAAAATAATATTTTTTACGTAAAAATATGTATAGATTCAAAGGTTCCAAATTTCATTTAAATATCTAAAGTAGTTTTAAAAATATTAATAAATTTGGAACTTTTGATAAAAATTTTGACACCCTGTATCTCTGTAACGAAGCATTTTTCGAATATAGTTTATAGTACAAACTAATATTATTTTGTGGTTCTCTGTCTGCCTCTAAAAATTCCGCTTTCGAAAGGAGACCACCCGGTATGTATATGTATTAATAAACATTTCACTTTTTACCTTTTATAGCCCAAACTTTTCCTTCATCCACCGCCACCCTTAAATCACCCAAGTCTCGATAGCACGCCTTGTCGCCAACATCTTCAATCAGGGCAGATATTCCATACAGCGGCTGCGTTCTCCTCAACACGTCATTTAAACCACCTACGCTCGAAAAAACTAAGGACAGCACAATGTAGGACACCGCCTGCATTTTCTAATAAACTTTGCGATTTTGATTCTAGTGATGCAGTCTAACGTCGAGACGGTTTTTTTTTCTCTTATATAACGCACGTCTATTAAGCATTAGGTTGAGAGGGGATGCGTCCAAACAAATGTAACGTTAAAATTGTCCGAGATTCGTCAACGAGTGTTATTCATACAAGAACCCCACATAGTAATTACTATGATTTTGTTTACTGTTTATTCTTAAATATATTGATAAATTACATTCGCTAAGTGGCTTTAATGACATAAAATAGTCACAGTGGAACAAAATGTGTAATTCTGATAACAAATCATTAGAAAATTATATGGAATTCTTTATTTGCAGCATATTTTAATTTTCTATCCAGTATCCAGAGTTTCTAAAGTTACTAGTTTAATTACTAAAGAGCGTTTTTTTGTACCGTTTCTTCTATTTTTTCTGGAAAGAACTAAAAATTGCACTTTTTTCTATAAATTAATCAAACAGTATTTATTCATTATCTAAATCTAGAAAATTAAAGTTATAACAAGCAATATCAAACTGTGTCCTACAGAATACTATTATTGGATCGAAAAAAAGAAATTGCTTGTCTGGCTGCTTTAAAATCAGATATTTACATAAATATTATTTTTTGCTTAACAAAGTTACCTACTTTGTTGAGATAAAAAAACAGTAACTGAAGAATCATATATTACTAATCGTAAAAGTATGTTCTATCCCACTATACAGGGTGTTAAATAAAAGAGTGTAAAATATTTAAGGATGTAATAGTATGAACCAAAATAAGCAGAAAAGTCTCAATAAAAATGGGTCCGCAAAGTAACGGTTGCGGAGATATGGAATGTTTTATGTTTTTTAGCCACTTTTTTTTTGCAATTTTTTGCAAAAACTTTGTGTATTTTCTTTTAATAGTTGGTTGATGTTTAGTGAAATAAACAGTACGTATTTGACAGTTGTTCTCAGTGCGCAAGTTTTCTTTCGCTATGGCTGGTTACTCTAACGCAGAATAAACAGACATGCATTTCATGTATGGTCGTGCTAATGGGAACGCCACCGAAGCGCGACGTCTTTATGTTGACGCTTATCCAAATTGCCACATTGCTTCACAACGCATGTTTGGAAGAATTCACCAAAGATTGCGTGATACCGGTTCCTTGAGCAAACCGTGCCATTTATCCGGAAGACCAAGGTCGGTATCCACTCCTAGAGCAGAAGAAGAAATTCTAGCACTGGTAGAGCAGAATCCAGGTACGAGTGTGCAGAGAATATCAGCCGAGGTAGGAATTAGTGGTTCTCTTGTTTGGATACTCCTTCACGAGCAACTACTTTATCCATACCATGTGCAACGAGTACAGGCCTTAAATCCAATAGAAAATCATCAAGCACGTTTGGTTTTTTGCCGCTGGTTTCTACGTCATGATGTTGAAGACCCTGGTTTTCCTGCAAACATTCTTTTTACTGATGAGGCCGGGTTCACAACAAATGGAGTTTTTAATTTTCACAATACGTATATTTGGGCCAACGAAAATCCTCATGCTCTAATAGAATCTGGACATCAGACACGTTTTTCATTAAACATTTGGATGGGTATTGTAGGTGACAGGTTTCTAGGTCCTGTTGTTTTACCAAACCGATTAACAGGCGCTGCTTACCTCAACTTTCTGCAGAACACACTGTATGAGTTTTTGGAAGACATTCCTTTAAATCAGAGGCAACAAATGTGGTTCCAGCATGATGGTGCTCCAGCTCATTCTTCCATGACCGTTAGAGAGCATTTACACCAAACTTTTCCACATAGATGGTTAGGAAGGGCCGGACCTGTTTTATGGCCTCCAAGATCGCCTGATCTGAACCCTCTAGATTTCCTTGTTTGGGGATATTTGAAGACATTAGTGTATAGTACTCCTGTAAATAGCCTGGAAGAGCTGCAGCTACGGATTAATCAAAAGTGTCAAGAAATCCAAACCAAGGAGGGTGTTTTCGAAAGAGTTCGAATATCGTTGAGACGAAGATGTCGTGCCTGCTTGGAAATGGACGGAGGGCACTTTGAACATCTTCTGTAACTTTGTTTGTTAAAAGCTTCCTTTGTCGGTTTATTCCTAATAAAATAAAATATTTGAAAAACGAATAGTGATCTATATCTCCGCAACCGTTACTTTGCGGACCCATGTTTAATAAGACTTTTCTACTTATTTTGGTTCATACTATTACCTCCTGAAATATTTTACATTTTTTTTTAACACCCTGTACAAAGAATTACAGGATGTTTTATTAAAAAACATGGCAGAAAGTAGTATTAATATAAATTAAAAATGTATTTCTATAAAACTACATCATAAGGTAAATCTATTAAGAACAGTATAGGTATACTTAAAAGCAAGTAAAAGTCTTAGACTTTTTTTAATGGGACTTTTTCCTACTACAGGGAATTACAATGAATGGTACAATTTATTTTAATCCTTATAGTCAGCGATCGAAATTGTAGAGAGTGACTAAGGTTATAAACCTGCTCACAATTTATAGCAGTCAACGCAAAGAAATATACATGCAGCCCGTATATTTTTCCTACAAAATCGTGTGCCGCATATCTCTGAGAGCATACCCGATTACACAGCTTCTGCTACGCATGCGCTGCTGCTTCTGATTGGCTGCGACGAATGTCAGATTCAACTGTTTCATTTCCAGCGCTATCATGGGCGGGTATATCGCTCGGGCGGGCAAAATTTCGGGTAAATCTTTTCGTTAATTTAATTATGAATGTTATTAATTTTATTAGTGATTTGATCGAACTGATGACATGCATGAAGAGTTTAGAGCGTGAGGTCAAAATATGAGTGCAAGTGATGTTGAAATATGTATGCCATTAACAAAATTGGACGTGAGTAGCATATGTGTGCAAATAAAAAAGTGGTAAAGAAGTACAACTGTGAAACGGAAAGTGATGGAAACTCGCGGAAGGAAGACTGTATTTTTAAAATGAGTTTTCCAAAAAAAAATTCTATTGCTATATCTTACAAGATGAAACTTAGTCCGTAGAAATGAAATCGAAAAGAGTTTACTGATAGAAAGGACGAAATAATGATATGGTGAAGAAACTATTTATAATAAATGTTAAAAAATCAGAATCTAGATCGAAGAATATATTAAATTTTGACGGAACATGGACGTATGAAGGTCATACGGAAAGCGGTACGATATGATATAATAAGTGTTAATGTGTGACCGTTATAATGACAGTGCTAGTAACCAATCGTAAATAGTGCGTATGTATTCTAAAGCCTTTTGTCCTTTTGAAAGCGGAATTCGCAAATATTTGCGCGATTTATTTAATGGTGGAAAAATCTCTATTTATAAAAAATGTAATTGTAATCATTTTCATAATGAAACTGTCATAGTAGATTATCAGAAGCTCAAAACAAATTTATTAACACCACATAATAATGAAAGGGGCAATAATATTTGTAGTGTTTGACAGTTTCTCAAATTCCAATTGTCAAAAAATCCGTGAATTTCGCGTCCATGAGGACAAGGCTTAAGTGTGATATCCGCAGAGTGCGCATCAAATAGGTGTAAGTGGGTGGTGGTGGATAATCGTTGTCCAAAAGGACGGCATTCTAATTTGTAGAGGATGGCACAGGTGGCACATTTTAAGTAAGTTGTTAATGTGCTAGGTTCAGCCGACGTCAACGTATTTTTGATAATTTTGTGTGCTTTAACTCTTCTTAAGTGGCACGCTTAGGTAATCATACCACCCGTATCTTCCGTACTCATCTCTGTGTTGTGAATTAGTCACTCTCTATTATTTTCGACCTTGGGTAATTGATAATACAAGATAAAAACTTTAAATTTTGAAATATTCTTATTATCTAACGCCTTGATATTGGTAAAAACTGTTATATCACTGTTTCTACTCTAAAAATAATGGATGTTATGTAATGCAATTATTTTTGTCATTTTTGTATATTTTTTATATTTGATCGCATTCAATTTTAGTCACTCTCTACAATTTCGGCCGCTGACCATAACACACACACGTTCACTAGTCGTGTGATTGTAACTCGCATTCATATTGGATAGCAGACAGCGGTTATAGTTGGGGAGGAATAGGATTTACCCGGTCTTATTTAAATTTCAAACTCAATTTGGTAAACTTCTTATGTTGGTATAATTTTGATTAAATAATTCCAGATTTTACTCTTTAAGATTTTTTGCAAGTATTTTTACACTTTCAACATTTTCAAAAATAAAGCGTGTACAATTTTTTACCATATTATCTTACTATTTTCAAAATAGTAGCGTGTAAAGTCGATTGCTGCATATGGTCTGCACAATTATAAGAGTCCTATAATGCTACTGAATGGCTGACTGGAACATTTTAGTGCAGTTGTAGCAGATGACCAATCAAAATTTGTCGCCAATTAATATTTTAAACTTGGAATTTCCCATCATAGTTCCCATTTGGTAATAATAATAATTTTCCTGTCATTACCGATTAATTTTTATTAATTAGGTGCCTGTAAGTATGTGAAGTGTATCTGCAAACACTAAAAATAAATTTACCATACGCAATTATTTTTTTCTTGTATTTAATAGTTCGTTAAACAAGGGGTATAATTATTATTGTCTGCTAAATTATTTCTTTAGCACATATAGAGATATTTGGTAACAAAGAACATGCATGACTATATGTGGCAAATATTAAAGAAAAATTGATTGCAATTCGCTTACTATATTTTAAATAAGTAGAAAAACCATCGAAATTTACCAATAAATTAAAATCAGTTGCATTATTCCAAAATTATTGAAACTGGAAGATTTGTATATGTTACGGCTAAAGTACAAACTTGGTTAGTTTATAAACTAGCTGATTAGTACATGTACAACTTAACTGAACCTGTCTCTATTTTGATAGAAAATGCATATTCTACAATATTAGCGGATACTTTATAAACTAACCGACTCGCTTGGCTAATTTACTTGAAATAATCAAAGAAACTGAAATAGCGTGTTTTCTTTGGTTAGTTTATAAACTATCCAATTTAGTCTACCTGGAATAAAAACAATCATTCTGGTAACACAAAATACCCAATTCTTTGGATAGTATATAAACTAACGAAAGTTCTACGTTTTATTAAATATAAAAAAACATCAATATAACTAAAAAATTCATAATTGTAAACCATTGGGATAAGTTTTCATGGAGGCATTATTTCAAATAGATTATGTCCGTTTGTTTATATACTACTTGGAAATGGAAATGTTTATCATTATTTTGACAAAATATGTACAATTAAAAACAGTGCTATTTAATTAACGATTCCGCATTCAAGAAATAGGAAATTTCTGAAACAAGTCGAAGAACGCATGGAAATAAACCTATTTACATGTTGCTAGTTTCTACAAAAACAAAAACAAAAATGATTTTCTTGACGTACGAAGGAATCAATTTAATTACAAAGGAAATATTTTTTATGGAACTTTACCTAACTCGTTGTAAATATACCTATATTTATTAGAATTGTTACTTGTCACAACAAATGGTTGGGTATCTACCGTAAAACATTATAGGTGAGTATATGGATGCCGCCGTATCCTATAAATAAACTGTGGTCAAGGGCAATATAATAATAATAAATTGATTTTATTTTCAATTAATAGTACAAAGGGTGTAAAATTAACAAAATAATAGGGCGAAGTGTCAGTTTAACTGCTTTTCAACTTAATCCTAATTAGAAAACCAACTCCAAATAACAAGAAACATAATAGTGTGCAAAGTACATACAGGGTGTTAAAAAATGAGTGTAAAATATTTCAGGACGTAATATTATGAACCAAAATAAGCAGAAAAGTCTTAATAAACATGGGTCCGCAAAGTAACGGTTGCGGAGATATGGACCACTATTCGTTTTTCAAACTTTTTATTTTATTGGGAATAAACCGACAAAGGAAGCTTTTAACAAACAAAAAACAAAGTTACAGAAGATGTTCAAAGTGTCCTCCGTCCATTTCCAAGCAGGCACGACATCTTCGTCTCAACGATATTAGAACTCTTTCGAAAACACCCTCCTTGGTTTGGATTTCTTGACACTTTTGATTAATCCGTAGCTGCAGCTGTTACAGGCTATTTACAGGAGTACCATACACTAATGTCTTCTAATATCCCCAAACAAATAAATCTAGAGGATTCAGATCAGGCGATCTTGGAGGCCAGGTCCGGTCATAAGATCTAAAGTTGGCAGTTTTCAAGAAAAATATACTTTTATGTTGAAAAACATGGTCAATTTTTTTAAATAATTTTTTTTTACTAATTAAACAAAATTTATTTAATCGTTAGAACAAGTAACAAAACCAAAAATTAACTTCATAGTTGCAAAATTAAAAAAAAATCGTACACAGTTAAATTAAATGTTGAAAATGTCCTCCGTTAGCTTCAATGCACGCAGCAATTCTTCGACGCATTGACTGTCTAACACGCAAGGACATTTCTCGAGTGTTCCGAATTATGTCGCAAGATGCAACAATGCGTTCTCTTAATTGATCACCATTTTCAAAAAATCTAAACAATTAAGTTCGGGAGATCGCGGGGGCCAAGGGTGGGGACCTCCTCGACCGATCCAACGGTCTTGGTATTCGTCGTCCAAGTATTGGCGAGCAACCAAACTAAAGTGGACCGGAGCTCCATCATGCATAAAGTACATGTTTTGTCTTACTTGAAGCGGTACATCTTCCAGCAGTTGCGGCAGTACTTCTTCTAGAAATTGTCGAAAATCTGCACCGTTTAATCTGTTCGGTAAAAAATGTGGGCCTGATAATTGCCTTCTGTAATTTCATGTGGATTTTCTTCACCCCATATGTGGTTACTGTAAAAATTGAAAATACCATCTCTCGAGAAAGATGCTTCATCGGTAAACGTAACTTTCTTCTCCAAACTGAGGATTTTGAGCTATTTTGTCTTGCTTCCATCTACAAAAAGCCAATCTTGGCGAAAAATCTCTTGGCAAAAAGGCTTGTACTCTTTAGATATGGTAGGAATACAAAAGTTGTCTTTTTAAAATTCTCCAAACCGTCGAGTGAGGTATGTTTAAGTTGTGAGCAATTTTTCTGGTACTTGTGATCGGATGTTCTTCAATTTCGTTGAGAACAGCCTCTTCTACTTGGGCATTATTCTTTTCAAAGCTTTTCCCATAGTCGTTGGTGAATGCGTTGAAACAAGTTATGATGTGGTACTTGGCGGTCATGATGTCTTTCTTGATACAACCGCCTTGCTTCTGCCGAATTACCGCTCGCCATTCGGTAAAGGTAATGCATTTCGCACATTTCAGTGTTTGTGTAATTCATTTTTACTTTTGTAATACAAATTGACTTTTCGCAGGTACAAACTAATTGTTATTTTGACAGGAGGTAGCTTTTGTTTTAAAATTTAAAGGCTACTTGATAAAAAAAAATATGATACATTTAGTAAAGTAAAAATTTTATTTAAAAAAATTGACCATGTTTTTCAACATAAAAGTAGATTTTTCTCGAAAACGGTCAACTTTAGAGCTTATGACCAAGAGTACATTTTTTGTGTAGAAAACATTGGCGGTTCGAAAGGGACTCAAAACCGTACTTTTTCCATTGGCGTAGAAGTTGGGGAGAAAAACACCCACTTCCTCTTCAAAATCTTCAGTAATTATGACTGAAAAAAAATTTTTCTCGCACAGAACATAGCTTATTATGAGTAGTAAATGCTTACAAAAGCTGTTTTCTGTACGATAAACGGTTCCGGAGATATTCGCAAAAAAACGAAATTTCAACACTGTACTGTATTTATTAGCGTCACACTATTTGAAAAAAAAATGTGTTTTATTTTCTCTTATAATCCATAATGATAGAAAGTTTTTAGAGGAATTTCTAGCCTTTTATACCCAGAAATGGCGCCTAGATAAGATTTCGTCATCAACAAAAATTAAAAGAAAAACTCATCATCAGGCATTGCTAATGTGGTTACTTCTATGGCCAAACCTGATTTAATACATATATTAAAACATATTTTCCTACCATATTGGGTACCTAATAATCTGTTAAGCAATACTCAACTTCGACACCCTTGTATCTTTTTCACAGCAACTTTTTGCTAAGGCATATTTAGATATATCGTCATATTTTGTTCCAAATATGTCGCCCCTGCTCTATGGCCCATTATTAATGGCTCATCCTGTATAGTGCCTGACTAAATGCGTGGTAAGACAACGACCAAATGATGGAACAATATAAAACCCTGTAAGACTATCAGCCACTGTCCACTGAAGTCAAGCGTATGAAGGCCGTACACAAGAAATACTGCAATATGTTTTAAATAGGAAAACATTTTACACAGTATCAAGGAATACCCAAACCGCACATCAATTAGGTGTTCGAATACTGCTATATGGTATTAATTTCTAGTAATTTAATTCGTACAAAACTATAATATCCAATGGCTGCTAGTACAAATAAGATAGGTGAGGCTGTGCCTCGGCCTAAATTTGGAAGTAATAAATAAAAATGAATAACTGCTTACTTTAATTATCTAATAGCATTTTCGATTGGGCTGCACTTTTGTACTCAGTGTGAACTGAGAATAGCTTCATCTTTATTCGCTGACAGAAGATAAACCAAGATGAAGCTATTTTCAGTTCACCCTCAGTGCAAAAGTGCAGCCCAATCGAAAATGCTATACCATCTAACTCGTTTATTATATTTACCAACATTAGAATAATATTAGTTATGTGATTCGTTATGTATTTACAAAATATTACAAATATTATTACAGCAGCATTAACTGCGGTGCGACTTGTAAACAAACGTTGGATCACCTTTAAATATGGCTCCTCTTCACGATGGGTCATCATGCTGGCCCATTATAATAGGCCATTGAATGAGATGCGTGGCGACTATCATCGGCCATTGCCCTTTCATGTGTACTTAAAGAAAACAACACCTAGGCCACAGTTTTAGACAGTTCTCCGTTTTACTGTCGAAGACGACTGCGCACTTAGCTGCGCGCATTTAGGCGCTCAAGTGATTTGTCAAGAGGCAGATTGTCTCCCACTTCGTGGGGCCTTTAAGATTATAGTGATTCACGACTGAAACTAAAAAAATTTGGAAATAGATGCGTCATGGAAACTGAAGTCAAGATCGTAAAAAGAATAGTAAAATAATAATAATAATATCTTTACCCCTCAATCTAATCACAAGGATTAGCCCCAAAGCCTTAGTTTCTGAGAGAAAAAAAAATATGAAGTTGTATTATGTTCAGCCTTTACATCGCTGAGCTACTATAGTCTCTAGCCAGCGATTTCAAACATATGATAACTTATAGTATTAACGATTTTGTGATGCGAGTGTTTACATTAGTTTTCCAAGTGTCCAAAATAGCTTACGTATATAGCAACTTGAAGTTGATGGATATCGGTTTAATTTATGGTGAAGTGAAAATGCTTTAGCAGAACGATTTCCGGGTAAATGCAGCTACTTTTACCGTGGTGTGCAAGTTTAGTGCAACGAGGCCGTGGTATAGAAAATTTGCAATCCAGGGCGTCCACGGCGTATTGCAGCAGTGTTGGGTACACATGATGCTCAATTAAATCCGTACCATGTACAAGTATTAATACCAAGGGATTTGACTTCTTTTTATAGGAATATTTAAAAAATGAAGTGCATCGCATCGAAGTGGACACTATGGATGATTTACGCAAACGAGACGAAACTGCTGCCAATAACTTTTACGAGTTCAAAGTGGATTGGTTAATGGCGGCAAAAGCAATTAAATTTGCTGTATAAAATGTTATTTATTTCTTTCCTTGGGAATTCTTCAGTTTTTTGTATGCCATGCAATGTCAGGTTTTAGAGTTAACCAGTTTCCAGTGCAGTGCAGAAGTGTATTGTTATATTTTCGAACTGCCCTTTTCAATTTTTTTTGTCTTTATACAAAATTGCATTTGTAAGAGTCTTGTACATTCAAACATTTCTTTTAGTTTGTTTCCGCATTGACAAAATATCGTTTCTTGTCGAACGCGATAGAGGTCGGCAGCTTTCAATGCATGGTGTCTACTGCTATATAGAAATGCTTTGTGTCTGTGGCTTTTCAGTCCGGCATTGAGCAGCAAATGGCCGCTAGATGTAGCTTCTCTATAATATGTATTCATGATTCCTTCTTTTGTTTTAGCCTGACTAAAACAGCTACGGTTATCCGACAGATATATATATCACTTATAGTATATTTATGAACGCTAATAAGCTCCAAACTCGTATATGTCTGGTGGGCTGCTGACAAGTAACTAGCTGTTTGCTATTGGTTTTCTAAGTGCAATTCAGTGCTGATTGAGGCATTAGCCCAGTGTTATTTCCTGAAATTCTGTGTTTGCAAATGTGGATGTAGTCTGAGGCATGTCCAATATAATAAACAAATGAATAAGAGACAGGTTGAGAAGCAGTAAGCTAACGAGTGAGAAAAAGTCCCTAAAAAGAGTAATAGTCTAATAAAATCTGTGAAATCAGTCGGTTTGTGACACCTCATTTGTTTTTAATATTTTAAACTTGTAATTATAACCAAAATTTTAATTATTGTTTCGTTTTCATTAAGTTTCGGGCATGTCAAATATAAAATCGCAATGCCAGGGGCCTCAACTTCAATTACCATCGACGAAAAACAGGAAAATGTGAGAAACACTAAGGTAATTAGTATTTAATAATTTTTCAACATTTGAGAAATTATTCCTAAAATGTGCATGTCGGTTCTCCTGATCAATCTAACTGTATCTTTCAATAAATAAATATGGTTTACCGTAACGCAAAATTAAAGAGACTTTTTTATGGTAATTTGTACTAATAGAAGTTACTAGAAAGGGAGGCAAATCGGCATGCACCGACTTTTCAACTTAAAAAATTCGTTGCAATTCTTCATGATAAAATTACTCATATTTCTTCAAATTAACACATATGAATAAAAGTAAATAAAATATTGCAAAGGAAGTGACTAGACAACGCGCGTAAAATCAAAAATTAATTTTAAATTTCGAGAATATCGTCAAATAGTTTAAAAAGTGTATTTATTTGATTAACAAAGTAGTGTAAAGTTAAATAATCTCAAATTTTTATTAGCAGATTTGTCAATAAATAATTAATTAAAAAGTATCAAAAAATATTAAATATATTAGTATAGTAACCTGCCTAACGAGTCTAAGAAGTTACAATCCGCCACTGCAATATTGATTTATAGTAAGTACTTATTAGGGTTGACCTTGAAATTGTTATGAGCACTTTACATAACAGGGCCAGTTTCAAATACCGATGACATGTAATTATTTTTGACTTCACAAAATACATCTTTTTGATCCTCAAAAAAAAAAAAAAAAAATTGGGATAGGGATTTTTAAATGAAAAGCATAATTCAAACATAACTCCTGATAAATTTATTGAATCAATATATACATATTAAAACTAAAAGTATATTACAGGAAGGTTCAAATTAAAACTAGAAAATAAATAGTGGATTCATCCAGTATGGTAAACGAAATAATTTACAATAAATAATATTGTCAATTGATATTGGCCATCACATACAAAAAAGGGCCGTGTGATGTATACTTCGCACTAATAATAACAATGTATCACAAAAATTGGCAACGTTATGTATATGCAACTGTAATACTAACAATATATATTGATATCAAAAAAATTCTGTAGCAAACACGCTTTTAGTACTTACATATACGAGACTTAATATCTTACATGTTTTTACAAGTTTCCAGTAAACATCAATACTGTACATTAAGGATTAGAACAGATTAGCTCTGGAGCGTCCAGACATTAAACACGACACTATGTTATATACACATCAACAACTAGAATATTACAAGGTCATCTATTATATTTTGGCTGTAGAGTTACCTAGTTAATTACTCCTTCAAAAAGAACATTAATGAAATGAAATTTTTAAATATTTTTCTGATTATTTTTAATAACACATCTTGTAAACATTTAATTTCTCTGTTAGAACAGTTCACGAAGGCTTTAAAATGCTGGTTCAACTTTCATCATCATCTTTAACATCAATCATATGCAAATCAAATTCAATTTTTATCACATCAAAATATATACCCTAAACAGTTAATCGCCATTTACTTTATTACACAAACCTCTCAATTTTATGAAAATTATCCACAAATACATGAAATGCAGCTTAATTTTTTTTTCTCAGACGAGGGAACAGATTTGGATCAATTATTCTGAAATGGTACAAATTGGTGAATTTGAAACTCAATCAATCTCAACCTTCAGAGTTTGATGTGTAAAGATTGAATATGATTTACAATTGTGTAAATTTGAATAGCAAAACGCTGAATTTGATTGCCTTATGGTTGGATTTGATTCACATAATATTGAATTTGATTATTCCTTGTGATGTGAATTTGATGATTTTAAAAATGTTCAATATGATTCAAAATCAATAAATTTGATTTGCAAACAGTGGAATATAATTTGCAAATGAGTGAACTTGATTTGTAACAATTTAATTTTCGGATGAAATTGACTTCCAATATAAATTGATTGGCAAACAGATTCATTTTCAAATCGATAAATTTGATTTGGGTAATCTGAAATTTGATGTGTAACAAGTGACTTTATAAAAGGTGAATTTGATTTTCACACAAATGAAATTGATTTGCTACTGTTAGAATTTGAAACGGTTGAATTATGATGCTTTTGATTTGAATAAGTTGGAATTTGATTCCCAAGCAGGCAAAATTAATTTGAAGTTATAATTTTATTGGTAAACCTACAATTCCGTGTGCAAAAAGTTGAATTTGGTTTATAAATCGTTGACTTTGATTTTCAAAAATTTTAATTTTTAAGGCAAAACCGTTTAAATTGTTTTAATATAATCTTATACCACTGTAATCCTAAGACTTTAGTGACTAAAACTATAAAAATATACAAGATGTTTAATTATTTTAAAGACCATTACAAAAATCATGGGAAAAATATCTATAAATTCTGTTATTAAATTTACCCTTTTTTAAGATATATAATAGAGATGACAATACAATTAAAATATAATAGATATGTCTACACTTTTCATATTTTCTATACATTTTTTTTATATAAAAAAGATCCTTGGAAAGTCTTTCTCTCTGTTGGAAACTGTGCTAAAATAATTTCGATCTGATATAACTGTTATTACTCGAATTTAAGTTAAGTAATTTTACTAATTCGTAAAATCATACAAAAAATAAATGTGTTCCCCAAATCTGATGAAAAGAAATGACATCGAAAATATAAAATAAAGAGCATCAATAAAGAATAGATCTTCATAAAAAAATTCAATTCAACATAGCTATCAAATTCGTTTTCATTTGCACTTAATAATCAAAATAAAGTAAGTAGCATTTAATTAAAAAATGAAGCCCATCTTTTGCTATTTGTAAATCCGCATTAAAGAATTGCAAAAATGTAGAAAATCATTATTTTTCACCAATTTCTGAAATTATTTAACATCATACAGGTTTCAAATCAATGTTTTTTTTTCAACTGAAGTCAATTCTTTTCATCAATTTGCTTGGTCGTTTTATGAACAAAACAAAAAAAAAATCTAGCACTACGCGTCATCCCCGTTCTGTAATACTGCAACTAGAATATACAAAATACCTATATTTTGATTGGTACAAAATTTTGAGCCCTTGCTTCGTCTCAGCAGGAATTAATCTCGTCCTATTGTCATCAATGGAAGTTATTGTCCTGGATCGTGGGCGCGTTTCTCTGAGTACACCGTACAGAGTAATGCTACAGGATGTTTTCGTACCAACAGTAATATCAACATTGATTATTTGATGTACCGTACACGTTCAAATGTTGGCGGCGGAAGGTCTAATACCTTGGCTACCTGTCGTCCATTACAACTTGCTTGAACACCTGGACACCGGTGGACATTTGGGACTTCACCTCGTGGTTGCCCAAGGCTGCGGTGCCGTCCTTCGCTATGAACAGCTGAAGACCAGACGCTGAAAGGAGAAACAGATGGAGAAGTTAAGAGATTTTCTGAAAATAATTTATGTATAGCTCGAAAACTGATCAAATATTTTCGACATGGTCGGTCAGTGGTCGCGCAGATTTAGGCGTTAGTATCGTCTTGAATCGATATGACTAGACCGCTGTGGGTTCGAGCCCCGCGACCGGTAGACCGTAAATCAGCTATATTTGGAGAGGAGAGGGTCAATGTGAGCGATTGATGCCGGTCGACGTTTGATTACCACCCTAATTAATATGAGATTTTCCAGGTTTTCCCCATTCTTGCACTGAATGGTGGTTAGGGTCTACCAACGTAAGCCGTTCCTGGGCGAAAATGCGGCCTGCTTAATAATAATATGCCGCCCCCTCTCCCGCACAAATCTTCGACTTCTGATTGATTCTCGTGATTGGAATGAGGGGTAGAGATATTATTATTATTATTAATTTAATTTTATTAATAACTATACTCGTATAATAAAATCTGAAAATTTGACACTGACATCTATAGATCGTCAAATGCTAAAAAAATTCCTTTAAGTAACATACGCTTAGAAACATTTGAATAGTCGCCATTTGGTGCTTTTTAGTTACAAAAATATCGAAAAATAAAACAGGTAAAACAAAAATAACATCAAAAATAAATGTTTTGTTTATCCACTTTTCTTATTTGAATTTTTAAACAAAAGTGGACAATCTTATAACATGCAGAGCTATGTAAGTTTATGTTATAACAATATTTTCATATACAGTTAAATTAAAAAAAAAAACACGTATTTTGAAAGATGTGTGTACCTAAAAATTTGTTGGTTAGACTGCTTTCTGTCGTTATATATTCATTTCATTTCAGTACCATTGAATATACGCAGGAGGCATGAGATAACATTCCTGTTATTTACTAAATTCAATATTATTCAGTTCTTAAATGTCTAAAGAATACGGCCCTTAAAAGAAATTGAAAATCGATACAAAGGACGATGTTTTATTGCCAGATGACATCTTAGAAGTTGTGAAAATAGCATTACTTCTACCCAAAACAGAAAAAAATCACAGGACACTGTTTTAGGCATCTTCTGCTACATTTTTAGCAAAATGTGACGAAAATATTATAAACATTAAGCGCCATGTCGAAAATCTGTATCGGTTGCAGAAGGTTACATCGAAAGATCAATTCAATCTGATTCTACGGCCGGTAGACCGTAGATCAGCTATATCTGTGGAGAAGATTGGCACCCTCCTTGCGGGTATGGTACGGTGGAAGAACGTTGGCCCGGAACAATGTGAGAGATTGATACCGGCTGGTGTTTGACCATCTCCCTAATTAAAATTCATTCAAGACCCTGAGCTCCTCTTATAAATTCAAATAATTTTTCAAATTGTATTTGTAATATTATATTAAATATTCACTTTTGCTGCAAGTTGAAATATTATATAAATATAAAAATTGAAATTCAGTTTTTTGTGCCATTTATGCCAGGAAAATAGGTGGTTAAACTGTACTTTAACGCCTGATGATACATAAATAAAATTTAGTAACAAATAATTCGGGCGTAGGTTTCTGTTCTGAGCGAACGTTGATGTTTTTTTTATCTGTTGACCTGTACCTATCTGCCTGTAAGTTAAATCGTTGTGTTAACGTATGGCGAAATTTAAAATTCTTAAGATCATTAATACATTAAAATGGCCCATTTGTTTGACAGTAATGAATTAGTAGATAAGTTACTTATTTACTGGTAGCGTTGTCAACATGCGGCTACCGTTTCGCTTATTCCCCAACAAGATGAGGTATGCTCCATTTCCAATCGAAAGTATTTTCTTCGGGATTTGACAGAATCGACTAATGACGTCATAAATTATATTGTTTCTAGAAACATACTCAATTATTTTTTCTGTTAAAAGCTTCCTATATTCTAATAAAACTTTTCTTATTATTTTTTTTTATTACGTTCCGGTTAATAGTTATAAGCAATATCGTCCTAAAGAGCCTCAAAAGAACCACCTAAAAATCACACCACAATAATTGAATGTTCATTGTTTAAAGTGCATAAATGTCACAAACTACTTGCCATTCCTCAATACGAACGTCTCATTAAAAAAAAGTTGATATGTTGCTAATTTACGACAGTCAGAAAAAAAATCAAGAAAAGCTGAAGAGTTATATCGAGAAAGGTATGCAGATCGCCTTATTCCTAATCATAGAACCTTTACAAGATTGGAGGAGACCTTGCGACGAAATGAAGATGCATGTTCTGAATCAAATAATTGACCGAAGAGTAAGGAACAATGTTGATACAGCTAGACTGTTACAGTATTTCGAAAAAATGTCGCTAGGTGCTGCTTTTTCAGAAACTCAGCGAACGCAACAGAACGAACGTAACTTCAAAAGTTCTGTCTTTTTAACAGACCTCGCAAATGGAATCAGATCTTACTTTCAGCTGAGTCATCCGCCTGTTCCAAGTTAGTATTCTTCAGGAGCTCCTCGATCAGATCGTCAGGGTTCACTCTGGTGATCTCCACCCTTCCTGGTACAGTCGCCATGTCAGACTCCTGGACCTGGTTCTTTTTCCGTCTTTCGTAGGCTGCTTTGGCTCGATCTAGTGATCCTGTCTCGGATAAAACGAGACTGCCTGCGCTGGGGTTCCTGGAACATCAACTTCTACTTGTAACAATGTAACTCCATTGTCTAACACAAAGCAGTTTTGTATAGCGGGTACATATTGTATAAAAAATAAAGTATGTTGCACATCAAGGTTTTATATTATACAAGCATTTACCAGCGTTGCAAATAATTAATAAAGCTGTGCAATACAGAGAAAGCATTCAGAACCAAGCGACAAAATGTGGACACAGAAAATAGTAATATTTTGGTGTCGGTCATAAGAATACTAGTTTTGGGTAATAACATTGTAAAAATCACTAAACTGACAGGATATTTTTCCTTGAATAAAACGTAAATGATGTGCAATGATCTATTTTCCAGATAGAGGATACAGCAATAGATCTCTGGTTGTAATTTTGTTGAGCTTAGGATTGAATTTCGCATACATCTACTTGATATTCTCTTTATTTTACATGTAAACACAAATTTTCAAGGCAATAATTATTTAATAGCTTTCATCTTAGCATCGCATCGAACTAAAATGCATGCATTTTTTAAATAACAATCAGCTGACACAATAACATGCTGATATTAAAAGGCTCATGCACCTTGACGTATTTTAATTCTCTTGAAGTAAAGATTACTGAAGTTTATATAAACATGATACTGTCTAAGAATGTAATTTCTGTTGAATGATACAATACATTAAATAGTTTTGAAACTACACGTAAATAAGTTCAAATTGAAGATAAATTAAGTTTTCGACAAATTTTATTTTAGTTTATTCTCTCTTTTCTACAACCATTTTAAGTAAAATCCATGAGATAAGTGAACTCAGCTGTGATTTTGATGATTTTTTGCAAACAGAACCCACTTAAGTGTAGCTTAGCGAACTTATTACAATAACTATGTATAAATACATGGCCCGCTATAATATTTTTGGAAATGATTGTTCGAAAGACGATATTCTAGATTTTTTTCGACAATCTGACACCGAGACATTGTCCTACATTTTCCAAAAGCCTAAAATCTCAATTTTAATTCATAAATTTCCTACAAAACCTTGAAATTGCTGAAATAACTATGTAAAAATAAGTTAAGAGGGAAAAAAAGAAAAATGCTAAGGGAAACTAGTAGAGAACAATTAATTTAAAATTTTAATGTTCCTGCTTTTTCTTACTACCATGTTTTTAACTATCTATTTTCTCCCTTTTTTTCCTCTTGTCATAATAAAATAAATTTGTAATTACTTTTTTATAGATAATAAAAAATAAATAAAAAATGTTGAATTCAACAAAAGTGTTCGCAGTTTTATTTTTATTTTGATCAGGGGTAACTTATTCGAGACTTGCAAAAAACTAGAAATGGTACTTGCTATTTAAGAATAAAATTTGATGACGCCCTACTAAATATAATTAAAGATTTAGTTTGTACAAGCTTTAAGTACAAGTTAAAGGAGTATCTGTTACACAACGTATTTTCTAGTCCTCAGGAATTTTTAAACAGCAATCAATGGTGTGTTAAGGCGTGTACACACTTGCAATATAACATTTTGTTACACGTTAGTACGCGGCCTTAGTATTCCTTGTATTTTGTAAAATTACTTTGTATACTTGGGCACCAATAAATAAACTCAACTAATTTGAAGAATTCATAGGACATGTAAGGATAAAGAACATTCAATGCAACTTCTAACTCAAGACTTTCTAGGGGCATAGAAAAATACCGAGTCGTCAAATTTTCAATAAACAAATCGCTAATACAATTTTTTGAATAATCACTTTGAGAAAATCATAGCAGGTCCTGGATTTATAATATAATACGCACTTTAATTCTACTAAAGAAGGTTCTATATGCAAAAAAAAATCATTGAAAGCGCACACCTCAGACAAATTTTATAGGAATGTCCTGGCCAAATTTGAATATAATGTGTTTAACAAATTGCCACTCTCTCCCAATTGTTTCTTGACAAAATGCGCTTTCTTAAATTTTATGAAAAAAATCGAACTATACTTCACATTTTTTATTTTTATTGTGAATTTGAGACAGAAAAAAATTGTGAAATATGGACATTTACGCTATTTCGGTATATACAGGGGTAACTATGACTAAGTACAAATATTTTAAAAGAGGATCGAGAAAAATAAGAATTAACCGAATCACCCTTCAAAAAATTTGTAAACGTATTTATAATGCACTTTTTTGAATCATATTAAATCTTCCACATTAGTCAAAGGTGTCAAAGGTAGTACTAGGCACCGAATTGCCCAGTATGACGATTTACATCGCTTTTAAAGTCATAGTTAACTGTATATGCTAAATCTGCAAAATATAGAACATGCTGTTTACAAACTCAAAACTGCAAACAACGGGCAAACGACAGAACAGAAAAGAACGGTACAAAACAAGAGACAAAGCGGATACACTAACGTAGTGACGCTGGGCCGGCGTACTGACGGTGGGTTTTGTGAATCGGACGAAACAGTGGTGGTGATGGTGAAGGTGGGCTGCTCGTCGGGGCTGATCGCCAACGGCGCTAGCTTACCTCCCGATGACCCGTCCAAGAGCTTGCGGTGGGTCCTGCAATGTAACGCCCAATGGCTTGTTCTAGTTCAACTCAGAAAACTACCACTGTTTTATTGTGGGTCGACTACACACATTAGTCGATATTACTTGGGGGCAATTATTACGATAGGGTTCATCATTTTGGTAACAAAAAATATTTACAGGTTGTTGACTGCTAAAGTATTTTAATTAAGTATGCGCACATATTTTAAGGAATGCATTGTTTTCCAGAAACGGACTGTCAAAATGTGAATAAAATTTAAAAATGTTCATGTATAAAGACATATCTCATCGATATAAGGGATCTTATTCCATTATATCTGAGATAAACTATAGGTATTTTCTGAAAGTATGAAACTATTTTTACATGAATTTGGAATTTCTGAAGAAAAAGATGGCATGCCACTGATTTCTTTTTAAATTTGATAGCTTGAGTAGTTAAAAGCAGTGTAAATAAACAAAAACAAAATGACTCTTATTCATATGAATATTTTATGCGAATTCGGTTTTTATGTACGCTTCCGGGTAAATTTAAGTACGAATTGCACACAAGTCAACCAAAATTACTGAGGGACTGATAATTTAAAAATGAATTAAAAAACACTTCTTGAAATTTGTGAGAACCATTTTCAGAAAGTAAACAATAACGTTAAGATTAAGTGCTGGCCTCAATACAACCGGCTATTCACTTTGTCATCCAATTACGGACTCTCTAAATACCTGGTATATATCCGAGTTTATATAGGATTATTGCAAGGTCTTCTTCGTTCAGAAACATGAGTTTTGTACACCGAGGATTCGAGGTGTAACAAAAGTTAATCAAAAGGATTCAAATCAGGTGACCTAGTTCTTCTTTCCCGATCCAACTATTATCGTAGTTTGTATCCTTAAAATTCGCGCACTAGTAGACTGAGGTTAATAGAGCACCAACCTCGACACCAACGTACATGTACAGTCGCCGCAACATAAAGGTTTCTAGCCCAAATGAATATTTTGTTTAAATTATGACGACTTAACCACTTGTCTCTCATATATGTGCCAAGACGAAACCACGTTCACGTCTAAGAAAATAGTATACATGTTAGGTGGCAAACTTTTATATTTCGGTCCCTGTACGACATACGATATCTATGTGCTAGTTGAACTTCCTCTAAAAGTTCAAGTAAAACGTATTTGAAAAACGTTTGGTATCTATTGTTCTTTATTAAGTTTAGGTAGAAGAAAATGAAGCCCAATGAGGTAGCCTCTTTCAACAATTTTAACCTAAATAATGAAAGGATGTTCATGAAGATCATTTTCTGCTACGGTTCGTAAGCAGGACCTTACTTAAAAAAATTGAATTTCTACGACTTTATATCGTTATAAATCGCTCTCTCTGAAGAAAATTTCTAGGTAATAGATCTTGCATACTTGTCTTTTCAAATTATCAAAATTGTTGCATGGAATCGACAACTATTTCTAGTGTACTAGGTTTTGGGCCTCTTTCAATTTCATTTGGGACGACTTGCTCAATCTGAACTGTTGAACTTTGAATAGAACTACAAATTATTAAATTAACAAGAGTCATTTTTAGAAAAAGGTTATCCATATCTACATATATGGTCGAGTTAAGAATAATTTTATATTTGCGAATGATAGCTTTGAAAAATATATTAAGATGTGTCAGTATTAATTAAGCAGTTCTTACTATTCAGAAAATACATTAAAAATTTCCCTTTTTTAAAGCTTAACATATTGTAAGCTTGAATATAGAACAGTTGTGGATGTTTATATGATTTTTCTCATTCCTCAAAGTTTGTATACAAATTAACATCCTGTATAGCTTGTAGATATGACTTTTGAAATCGGAAAGACTAGTAGATTTAAAATATCGAAACCTATATAAAATTGATTTTACTCGCTAAATAATCTATCTCTAAAATAAATACTTGTACAATGTTATTATTGTATTATAATGGATACAGGGTGTTCAAATTTCAGATATAGATAGTTTGGATAAAAATAAGTTAAATTAACTCAACTTACCTTAATCCAAAAGTTGATACTAACGGAACTACAGGGTGTCAAAGTTGAAAAAATAAATCACATTTTCTTTATTATTTTTCGATCGCATCGACCGCATTTTATGAAATTTGGTACAGGGAAGTTTCTAGGGACTAGAAATTCGAATATGTCGACGATTTTGGTGTATCTGCTAGAGGGCGCCACCAACGAGGGTTTGAACCCCTTTAAATCGCTACGACTTTTTTGTGCTACACTGTATCTCATTTTGGACTGAAAAAATAAGTCGATTTACTTTAGTCTACCCTAAAAAAAAATCCAAAACCAATAATAACAAAGACAGACTGACAAAATTTAAGACATAAATCACATTTTCCTTCTTATCTTTCGATCGCTTGAAGCAAATTTCGCTTATTATGTTGTTACAGGATGACCCATTACTTACGCAACAATTTGACTTTACTTTTAGATAAATTGCATGCATTATGAGATTTAGATGCGTTTTTCTCAGAAAACATTGCTTCTAGCGACATCTATAAACTGTACCTTTTTTAATTAGAAAAGACAGGGAAGAAAATTTTTCCAGTCTAAAATGAGATACAGTGTAGCACAAAAAAGTCGTAGTAATTTAAAGTGGTCCAAACCATCGTTGGTGGCGCCCTCTAGCAGATACACCAAAATCGTTGACATATTCGAATTTCTAGTCCAAGAAACCCACCTATACCAAATTTCATAAAATACGGTCGATACCCATTCTTTACTGAACACCCTGTATACGAAATAACTATAAAAACAAAACATTTTTATAACACAATAAAGAACTTTTATACATAATACGTAGCAGTCACTCTCAATGAAACATATCGATGTATAATTACAAATATGCGTATACTGTTAGTTCTACCAAAGCACCAGTGGCAAAATGGTAAAATCTAGAGTAGAATACATACATAGGTTACACAGAATCCATTATTTGCGGAGATGTTACGAAAATAAAAATTTAGTATTATTAGTAGGTATAAATAAAATAAGTACAAAGTATCAATAAATAGATTTTTATTATACACATACAAATGTACCTACATACCAGATATTATGTATATGTGTGTGCATGTAGGAAACTACAAACAAAAAGGGTCAAAGTTATACATACGGTTAATGTAGCCCAATGCCAGGTCTGAAAATTCAAGGATACTTTAAGCAAAGAAATGGTACATGGTAATGGTATGATATGTTAAAGAAATTAAAAGCAAAGACGTCTGATCCAAAACTGACTCATCGTTTAACACAAAATTTAGTCGCTATTTGATTTTAGAAATCGTAATAGATACATATCAATCCCTGTTGAATCCTTAAGGTGCATATTGAACATGTTACTTCGAACAAACTGAACGCGTTGCGCGAGCACGAATGATCGAAGCGAACAAAAAAAAAACTCTTGTGTTCGAAGTGTTTATTGCATTCGCTATGCTCCCGTCAGTTTCATCAGTATTCGTGTGTTCGAAGAAAATCATGGACGTGGATGATATGCTAGTAACTGGCGCCTTTTTCCCCGATACATTTGAAAAGTGAAGAAAAATAAGTCAACAAAAATTCAGATGAGGCGCCTCTTTTCACGAATTAAAAATACAGCATTGATAAAAAATATGAAGAGCTTACATTTCTTCTAGACTTCTTTAACAACACATCCCAGAACTTCAGCAATAATTGCGCAATTATACTTTTAAACTTAATTGTAATGTGATCTACGTTTGGCATTCTATAATGAGGGGTGCTTCAAAATCATAGCCAATTAATTATATGAATCTAATACAAAGGCTTCAATCTTCCGTACTCACTATGCACCAACGAACAAACAAATCTCTTTGAGCAAATCGAATTTACTGATAAAGCACGCATAAAGTTTGCCGTGTTCAGTTCGGCTTGGAGAAACGCACTGGGTATTCCAATTCAGTTGCACGTTTTGAGTAAAATGCTCCCAATACCCACCTTAAGAAATCAAACGCTATTCAGAAAAAAATTGAACATAAAGAAAGTTGCAAAAGAATTTTTTTATCACTTAATCTGATATTAATATTTTAATTATATTTGTGGATCTATTACTTCTGCGGTGATGCTTATTTATCATTTTCTTCATAATTTGGAAATAAATTATCATCTAATGTTAAAGTATTTATTACATTTAAACAAAACAACGAAATACCATAGCGAAGCCACTAGACAATAAAATATCCTAAACCACTTCCGTACCTCTACCCTAACCTTACCGAACTTCAGCGAATAAAAACAAAACATGCGGAAATAAACGTAAGACACAAGCCGACACGAATACAGTGCTACTTATTTATTATTTTATTACGGCATCGTACGATAAATTATTATTGAAGTAGTTATTGAAATTATTTATAGAAAATATAATATTACTCACGCCACCTCGTATTACATAATAAAAAATATTTCTGAAGAAATTCTAAAAAATCTTTGAAATTCTTACGTTCTCGGGTGGGTGATAATCACTCTGCCTATTTCGGCAAACCACCACTGCTCTAAAACAGAAAAAAAAGAGAGAAGAAAACTAGAAGCATCGTTCAGACATAACTACGAGGTACATTCAAGTTTTAAGGTCTACGATTTTTTTTAGAACTGGGAGTAAACAGACAGTGCTGGCGGCGAGAGTGAGAAGAGCTGCTGACAGAAATATGACGTTTTCGTTACAATAGCGAGTAATCATTCGTTTCCTTCACTTGGCGTGGTGCGACACTCGCTGAAATTTATCACTAGTTCACTGAAACATGTGGTGATGGTGCCATGAATGTGAAAAATGTGCCACTTGATGAAGGCATGAATAGGACTTTCTTTTCATCAATTGTGACAATGGATGAGGCCGAGACTTTTTTGGTTCGACGTTCGGCCTTCTTTGAACTGTCTGATCCACGAACGCGCATTTTTCACATTCATGAGACCATCAACATATGTCTCAGTACCACATAAGTGGATAAAACGATTGATTGGTCGCTGTTCTTGCAACAAAACGTCGCCATTTTAAGTGTCAACAACATTTCTCTCTCTCTCGCCGGTGAGGATCTGTGTGCCATACAGTGCTGCCATCTCTGTCACGTATTGACAACGAGATTCCACATATTATAAAAAAACCGCAGATCTGCTCCCAGTTCCGAAACAAACGATCAGAGGCCTTAGAACTTGAACACACCTCGTATTTTGTAACATAACCTAATCAGCGTTATCGAGGTTTCTATGGTGAGCATTAACTGAATTGGTGTTCTTGTTTATTGATTAATTCTCTGATTGTTACATATAGTAATATTAGAAGTGACTTTTTTCCGGTTGCGCCACCTGATTTTAACATGGTGAAACTGAATACGTTATCTAGAGAGTGCATTAGTGGATTCCACCACACCAAACTGCTAAATTTAAAAACAGGCTCACTGTATCAATGTTTACTCCGTCAAAACCGTTACTGGTTTGGATCGAGTCAGTTTCAGAAACAAACGCATCAATGACATTAAACTGGATATTAAAACATACAAAAGCTGAAAACCTTACACGTTAAAGAAGAAAAGACAAGAAAACCCAAAAGAAAACCTAATCTCTAACCCTACCTTTGGGAAAGCTGTACAGGCAACAGCCCATCATTTCCGGAGTATCCTGACCGAAGAGAGCTCAGTGAAGTAGTGCGGGTTTCGGGTAGGCTTTTGAGTTTGGGAACGGGAGAGCCGGGAACTTTAAATAGGTTGGTAGGGCTGTTACGATTGGGAGAAGCCTGCTCGCTAACGCTCTTTCTCTTAGGCCTGGGCGTGAGAAAGGAAAAAAGACTGTCTGATTTGAAAAATTTACTGGCAAAAGACTTTTCTATGGGAGGATTACTAGGCATCCGAGGAATTTCGAATTCGCTCTTCGACCTCAAAACCCCCTCCATAGAATTCCTTTTGTTTTTCTCTATCTCGTCTAAACTCAGTCTGTTGTCGATAAAGTGAGAGTTGTTGTTGGTCGTGTCAGATTTTCTATGTTCTACCTCGTCGATAGTCAGCATGTTGGTTTTGATCCTCTCTACTACGCTAGTTGAGGAAGACTTTTGCAACTCGTTAAAATTTTGAGAAAAAATGTCAGTTTTGGAGTTGATAAAAGTAGTCTCAGGAGTCTTGTACTCCTCCGCGCTAGAATTGCTGACGTAGCTGATCTGAGTCTGATACCCCTTCGGCGTAGAGTAAGTAGAAATGCTTTCGTTTTCGATGAAATTGTTAACGACGGCTTTTATGGGAGTGGAAGTCATAACCCCCACGGGGGTGGAATACACGTCTTCGGAGTGAGAGGCGTGGATGGTATTGGGGATATTGATCTTTTTGGGGTAGGTGTGGGTTCTGAAAAATTTTTGGGTGGTTGTTACGGTGTGTGTCCGAACTGATCTGCTATGTAGGTCCCTAACATAAACAAAAAATAAATATCGCATGCAAGGAAGCCCTAAGAAATGGCGTAGAGGTATAATTATTAGAACATCATATTAAAATTTATTGGGAACTGATATTCATTTATTTTAGACATCATGTTCTAAATATTGCAAATTGCAGTCGAGGTTAAATGCACTATCATTCATTATCGTTTATAGAAATTATCTTTAAACACATCGTTCACATATAGGATTTATATCGCGAAAATGTCGATAATGTTGGTTTGAATTAGAAACAAAATTGAGTCACTGGTATTCTATTTGATTTTATTACTGATGTTACTATCACAGTTAGAGCAAAAAGACTAATTCTTTAGCTTTTAATAAATAAGTAATGAGATAGCAACTTTCATTGTAATAAAATCCACATTTCCTAAAATGGATTACTGATTCGATTAATATTTTTTCTGTTTAGCACCATATTTAAAATAAATAAAAATCAGTCCCAACTCAAGAAAACAAAAATTTAATTCTAAATATAAAAATGAATTAGATACAGATGTTTATATACAACTAAACTCGAATTGCTACATTAAATAGGGGTCCTTAAAAAATAGATAAATGAATACGAAAACGCTGTAAAATTTTTGTCAATAACAAAGCAATATTTAGTTTAGGAAAAATAATGAAAATAAGAAATAATATTTTAAATGTTTGTTTCAAAAAACAATTTATAGTTATTAATTATATAACGGAATCAACAAGCCTTTAATCCACGCGGAAAAATGGACAATTGAGGCGTAGCCGAGAGTTACAATTCAACGTTTTATCCACGATCAAAACTAACCAATTAAGAGAATGAAAACCGTGTGCTTTTGAAAAACGTCATATTTGACAAATTTATTTTAATCAAGAATATTGATTGTCAACTAAATACTTGGAATTCTTGGAATCGTTTCTATGACATGCGTTCGTTTATTTGTCAACAAGAGTGAAAAAATGTGCTAAATCGACACAAAAAATGAGTGAGAATGCTGAAAATTTCTAGAAAATCTAGCAAGAAGTCCAAGAAGCAACATTACGTCTATTACCAGTGAAAAGCAAAAGTGTGTATGAGAAGAAATTGGTGAAATTCGATAACTGACGAAAAAGGGCACATAAGAGAAGGAGCAATTAGAGAAGGGGTGCTATTATCCTACTTTCTCAATGTGGAGAAACGGTTTGCTGCCTCTTTGTTGTTGAAAGAGCACAAAGGTATTGATATTTCGAAGTATAGTAAACTTACTTCATATTTGTAAGTAGAATCAAGAAATTATAAGCCAAGGAAGACATATATACTGAAGAAAAACCAAATCGAATTTTTTAAAAAAGCACCGGATGAGGAATATTAACAAGTAATTTATACATTGAGCGTTTTATTTTGAACTCTTTATATGTTGCAACGTTCATGGGAGTCACAGGTGCTTTTCGATGCAATGAATTTACCTTTCTGAAAAGAAATATTACAAGAAGTTTCACGATCATGGAAGAAACTTTTTCAATTAATGCTGTATAAATATGTCGAAACTACATCAATTTTCGACCTAAAAATGCCGGTGGAAGATTTTTCTTACGATATGCGGCTGGAAAATATACTACACAACTTGCAGACATTAACACATTTTCGATAAAAGTTTTACAGGACATGGAATGAGGCGTTCTTCGGCAATATTACTCGCCAATGCTGGGGGTGATATTATCACTGTAAAGCATCATGATGGTTGGAAGTCAAGAGAAGCGAAGTTGTCCCAGTCCTTAAGAAACTCCTTATCGAGTGAATTTAAATAATCCCAGTGAAAATGACAATATCGTTCTTGAGATAAATGTTAATGATAATAATTTTAAATAAAATGCTATAAAATCGAAGCGTAGTATTATGAATTCTAATTCACCAATGTGTTAAAAGGCCTTTAATCCATGGAAAACAAACGTATTAAACCTTCTTCATGTAGTGGTCGTGGATAAAATGTTTTTATCGAATTCATTGTCTTTCAAAAATCTAAATTATTTGAATTTATCCTTAGATTTTATATTTCATTCATTATTATATAAGATCAATAAAATTTGACTTATTAGCCACATGAATCGAAAATTATTTCCTGTTGATTTTTGTGACGCTGAATTCACATCCGGTCACAGAAATGCTTTAGCATGTCAAGATTTCGAGATATCCTAACCTCGAAATGTCAAGACTTTTGAGTGGTACTTTAACTTATGTTGTAAGATCAGCAATTTTTTGTCTTATTTCTGCTTATATTAATATTACTCTTCGCAAGTGTGCATGTTTAAAAAATTATAAATTAGAAGTTGGTATATCTTGAGAAAAAAATTGGATTGAAACACACGAAACGCAGTACCTACTGGATGACAGCATAAGCAGATATGAACAACAAACTTCGCTGCTCTTGTAACATAACCTCAAATATCTTCGTCTTTGTGGTTTGGGCATCTCGAAATGCTGGCGTAGTAGACCAATTCTGCAGCCAAATTTGGTTTGAGTAAAGAAAATTACACAAAAATTTAATTATGATGTTAAATCAGATGGTAAAATTTTGTGGAACCATGCTACATACTATTGCATTACTCATATACTGCCTAAGATATATTTTGAATGGCGCAGTATGATAATTCAGAACCCCTATATTTGTTCAAATAATTCTAAATTATAACAAAATATCTACTTTAGTCACAATTACAAAAAAATGGCAACTTGCTCAATATTCCAAAAATAAAGCCATCAATTTAAAAATGTTCTCAGTCACGACAAACTATAAACAAAAAAATATGTATGTCATAATAAAAACTAATAGAATGGTAATAGTTTTCTTCCTTTAAATTAATTGAATTTTCCCACTCTTACAGCCGACCAAGAACATTATTAAACTTACTAATTCCACTAATCCCACATTTTTAAGAACCCCATAACTATAAACCTTCAACTGTTACCATACCCATACTCTCCACCCAAACCTTACCTGATATGTCCGGAGTCCCCGGAGCTAGACTGCCTGCTGTGCGTATGCGAGTGGATACTGCTGTACCCGGAAGCCTTGGACAACTGGCTAGTGTTGGAAGAGTTTCTGGAGTGACCAGGTTCGCAGGGGGCCTCCTGCTGATCGAGGTGCTCACCCGTGGAGGATAGTATGGTGGGAGGTTGGATGGTCGCGTCGTTGTTGCAGTCCGCTACTACCGTGATGGGGTTATTGTTTTCGGTGAGGGTTTGACCTATGACCAGATCTGAAACAATGAGAAGGGGAGGGTTTAGAGTGAGCTGCTATGATTGGATAAATAAGTAAAAAATAGTGGCGTAGTTATTCAACTACATTTTCCACCAATCCTCACTTGCTTATTTTCATAAATGAAACGTTCGACCACTGCGAGGCGTTATGAATCGTTCAGAACCAGGCACCCGAATATTGTTCGTAGTAACAACAAAAGTTATAGGACCTTTCAAAAACTCATTCATTTTTAACGGCACTAAAATATGATGGTTGCTTGTTATAATTTTAAAAAGCCTTCGATCATATAAACCACCATACAGTATGCGCCAAAAGTATGGAATAAATTCAATTTAAAAAATACATATTTTAGCGTAAAATGCGGTTTTCAAATGTCATTTGTTTTCGAGTAATGACGTCAACGATTTTTTTTTAAATGGCAATACCATAATTTTTTCCTTGATTCTGAAAGATCGTTTAATTCTCTATCAGACAGTACTAAAATTTTGCCCTCTTACATAGGAAAGTTTTCGAGTAAATGACGATTGAATGTTAGAAAACGTAAATTTTATCCATAAAAAGTAACAATTCTGAGGTATGTAAAATAAAATACAAATTTTATACTTAAATTAAATGTTCGAATTGCCATCCACCAACTTCTTGACAATGCGCAAGTCTGTGAAGAAATTCTTCTTGCACATTATGAATGATTTCTGGGGTAACTGCGTATTTCGTCTTGAATGCGATTTTAAAGTTCTTCTAAATTACGTGGTTTATTAATGTACACTTTTGACTTCAAGTATCCCCATAAAAAATAGTCAAGAGGTGTAAGATCTGGCGATCTTGCAGGCCATTCTATCGGTCCGCGTCTGCCGATCCACCTCCCAGGAAAACAGTTGTTCAAAAAATCTCGTACAGGACGCGCATAGTGCGGAGGTGCACCGTCTTGCTGAAACCATATGGTATCGTCAGGAATGTCAGGGTCATTATCGTTAGGAAAAATTAATGCAAGGGCTGAAATAAGGTCATTTTCTAGAAACTCTAAATATCTTTGTCCTGTAAGGGTTCCTTCAAAGAAGAAAGGCCCTACTATTCTGTCGTCAACTATTCCAGCCCACACATTTAATTTCTGAGGGTGTTGGGTATGTGCCTCTGCCATCCAATGAGGATTTTCCCGACTCCAATATCTGCAAGTTTGACGGTTTACTGTACCATTCAGACAAAATGTGGCCTCATCTGAAAAAAGTATTTACCGGTGTAAATTTCTATTTCCTTGACATAAATCCATTAGAATTTCGCAAAAGTGTAAGCGGCGATCGGGATCATCTTCGTTGAGTTCCTGCACAAGTTGAATTTTGTAGAGATGATATTTTTCCTTCCTCAAGACCAATCGTGAAGAATTATGAGGATTATCCACCATACTTATCAAAATGTTCTGTTTCTGATTTTCATTAATGCTTGGACGTCCAGGTTTTGGAATATTTGCAACATTGCCAGTTTCTCTAAATTTAGAATTAAAATTTCAATTCTTTGAGTAACAGTTAAATGTGCCATAATACTTTAAATTGAATAATAATTTCTATGTCGCTTACAATACTTATTAGAACGTCGGTGTGACAATGACACTTTGCAAAGATTTTCACTTACGTGATCCATAAAAGAACTATGGAATTCGAAAAACTAAACTTGATAACGTTTTTGCTTTATTTTAATTGATTTACATTTTCTAACATTCAATCGTCATTTACTCGAAAACTTTCCTATGTAAGAGGCCAAAATTTTAGTACTGTCTGATACAGAATTAAACGATCTTTCAGAATCAAGGAAAAAAATATGGTGTTGCCATTTAAAAAAAAATCGATGACGTCATTACTCGAAAACATTTGAAAATCGCATTTTACGCTAAAATATGTATTTTTTAAATTAAAAATCGACCTGTTCGAGGATTACCCAAAAAATAATTGTTTTTTGTAATTGTTTTTATTGAATTTATTCCATACTTTTGGCGCATACTGTATATTACTAGCGAAATTACAATATTTAAATTTTTCACACTCGTTAATAACTCTATTAGAATCATATTTAACAAGTAGACAATTTATAGTCAGATATCAAAACTTTACTTCTCGTTCTCTTTCTGCATCCTCAGGCGTACCGCAAGGCTCTAATTTAGGACCACTTTTATTTTTACTCTTTATTAATGATCTCCCAGATATGGTTTCTTGTAAAAAATTGCTTTTTGCCGATGATTTTAAATTATTCTCTTCAATAAATTCTACTTCAGATTGTTATCATTTCCAACTTTGTATGGATCGTATGTTGTCATGGTGTGAGTTAAATTGTTTGTCCCTTAGTACTTCTAAATGTAAAACAATGTCCTTCACTCGTAGAACCAACTTTATTATTTATAATTATAACATTGATGGATATGTCGGGTTTCTTGATTCAAGGATTTAGGTATTACATTTGATAGCAAACTTACTTTCATCGAGCATATTAATAATGTTGTGTTCTGTGCATTTCGAACTCATGGTTTTACATACCGTAACTGAAAAGATTTCACAAATATACGCACATTTTAAATTTTATTTTGCTCTCTAGTTAGACCACAAATGGATTACAGATCTATAATATGGTATCCTATTTATTATATACATCGTCAAAGGTTGGAGTCCGTTCAAAGACGTTTTTTGAAGTTTTTAGCTATTTTCCAAGATGGTGATTTCATTTCGTGTATCACGTGGTAACTCAAGACAGTAAACTTTGTTTTACTCTGGTGTTTCTAGACCAATATGTTGGCTAAATCTCCAATATATTTGATGTGCGATGTGTTTAATAAAATTGGACTGCGATATTTTTAATGATACTTTAAATGCAATTTGTAAACATGTGTCTCGCTTAGGATAAGATGTATTTAATTTGTATTTTTTTTTAAGTCTTTTTATTGCCTACTTATTACTCTGTAGTACTCATTCCTGTTGGAATAATAAAACATTATTAATATTATTATTATTCTTTGGTAGGACAATTTCTAGACTGGTTTCCTCCTCGTAGGTTTAGCTTCCTTGACGTTTAATAGAAGTAACTTTGCTTGAACCGTATCATATGTCCTGGAAAGAGAAGAAGTCGAGGCCATCGAAAAATTGCGGGAAAATGAAGTGATCGCAATACTTTCCGAAGACACTCAGAAAAAACAACAGTCATTTGTGATACAATAGAATATGTCGGCAAGGTGGAGAACCCACTGGAGGAGTCCATCTATAAGAAGATAAAAAAAATCCGATCAAAAATGTTGAAAAAGAAGCTGTGATTGAACCAAGTAATTCAAAAACACGTCAATTCTATTGCTTTCCAAAGGTAAACTTAACGTACCTCTCCGATCAATAGTGAATGCCGTCGGATCAGCCACTCATTCACTTACCCTTTACGTGTTCAGCAAATTAAAGATCTAGTGGGAAAAACAGAACCTCAAAAATTTAATCAACAAGCTGAACGAGATCAAACTACAACCAGATAATACCATAGTGAGTTGCTATCATTGTTCATAAATGTGCCAGTCAAAAAAACTTTATATCTTCATCGAAGACTCGTCGCAGAAGGCAAAGATGAGAATCAAAGGTAGATTTTGCCAAAGTGAGCATCAAATCAATCTTCTTCCCCTTCAAGGCTCAATTATATGAACAAACGGAAGCAGCAGCTATAGGTTCCCTCTTGTCTTCAGCTTTGGTGAATATACATTTATCATATGACATCATGTATAGAGCAACATACGGTTGTCTTCCATTCTAAGGTGACATTGTAAACAGAAAATCAAATGCTACACTGGGACCGTGCTTACCAGCGCTTACGAGAAAGAGAATATATCGTCAATACCATTTGTGAGAAAGAACACTCGGAGAAAGAACTGTATCATCTACGATATGTCTTCACGGAAATAGAAATACAACATAAACACAGTCTGCAACACCTTGAGAAAGATAAGATAGAGTCTGATCTGCAGGTCTTCGTGTATATATCAGCTACATCAAGGTATACATTGGACAAACAGGGAAAAAACGTTAGCACGAGGTCGAAGGAACACAAGTGTCATCTAAGGAACACTATAGTGAAAAATCGGCAGTTGCGGAACATAGGGCGGATACAAAGTCACTCGATAGACCTGGACAAAACCAAAGACTTTAGTGAAAGAGAGAAGATTCTGGTCAACCGGCAATTTTGAAGCCATTAATGCGTAAAAATCAAAGACCAGTAACTTCGAACCATGCACCAGAATGTCATAGATCAGTGCTCACGTAACATATAAATACCGATCAGAGTACTCCAGTTTCAGATTTGCTTCTGAGGAAGAGGGCGATATTAAACGTCAACCAAAACGGATGGCGAAATTATTCAGTCCTTTAAAAATATACACTAATTTCAGGAACACCATGTACAAAAAAATGTTCCATCCCTTCCAGTATACGGGCATGTACAACAAAAAATTGAAAGCAAATTCAGGATACTATAATCCATAGCACTCAAGCCATAATATACTCTAATCCTCTACAAACGGTTTATATAAGCGTCAACAGAGTGAAGCGAATGACATTTAATTTAGACCAAACACCACGCATACCATTTAATCTCCGGCAATAACACTGTAATTCTAATTAATATTTAGCATTAATATAACAGTAACAAAGTGCGATGTATTAAAAAAACTGCACTTCATTAATAAAGATTAAGCCCCAATCTCTCACTGAACGGTAAAAATGTAAATTCATCACCAGATTATAAAGCCCCAGGAGGCCGCTTAACGATGATGGACTACTTCTAGCTACGGTTTATGGCTTCCAGAATCGATGTTGGGTAGAGAAAACAAATGTTCCGGTTCAGGAAACAATGTTGCGAATATAGATCAATTGTGAAGGATAATAATACGCGAGTGAAGTATAGATTCGTTCTGGATTTGCTGCATAGCAATTAAAATAAGAAAACAATATTTGCGCCTTTCTGTTTTATATATTTCTAAATGACCAACGGTCATTAGTTATACATACCACTGAATATTTTAAGCTATGCCGTTAAAAAATGTACATTGATTATCAGGTACATTGTAGGTCTTGGATCAATACCATTAAATTTGTAAATAAGAACGTGGATCAGATATTAACTGAATTTTTGTTAAATTTATTGCCTTACTTCGACGTTGAACACGCTGGTGTAGGTTCGTGTTTGTATAAGTGATTTCGGTGGCGACAAAAATTGGAAATCTCGAAAAGTACGAGAGTACAAATTTGGAATCGTCAGGTCCGATATAGTATTGGAGAATTATTTCAGAATTTTTTGAGCCTTTTAATTTTTCGGAAAAAGGATTGTCTTTTAAAACTGAAAAATGAAATATCAAAGAATAAATGACAATGTTAAAAATAGCCGATTTTTGGCTTATCCGGGGGAACGCATAATTCATAAAAAAATCAATTGATTATTGTTAATTGACATGGCCCAGAAATACGTCAGATAGCTGGAGAAATGTCGCTACTACCCCTAAACATATATAAACTACCCTTAAATAGCTTTAAATGGATAATCATTAATTATTGTTATAAAATTCGTGTAAAATGAAAAATATGCTTGAAAATGATTTGAACAGACAGTATGTCAATATAAAAAATGATAAATAACTGTAAAAATGTCAATTCCACCCCTAAAAATTAAAAAAACGACTTTAAAAGCTAATGGTGAGCTTACTTCGACATCAAAAATAGATAATGCTTAAATGTTCAAGGGAACGCCTATTGCTAGAAAAAAATTATAGATTACTGTCAAAAAATGCAAAAACTGATACTAGAGTACATTAAGTAAGTGGGTAAATATTAATTGCACCCCTAAATCTATATAAACTGCCTTTAAATAGCTTAAAATAGATAATCATTATTTATTGTTGTAAAATTCGTTTAGAATGAAAAAAATGCTTAAATCACTTTTAAGGTTCATTTATACTATTGCGACCTGAAAAATAGCCGCAAGGATAAATTGCCATTTTTAACATTGTCCTTTACGATTTAAAAACGTATCTGTACGTATTTTGGAATGTTAAACACGCTGGTATAGTTTATTTTTGTATAAGTGGCTCCGCAGCCGAGAAAAAATGAAAATCTCGAAAAGTACGAAAACTAGGAAGAAACTGTTAAGTTTGGAATCGCCAGGGCCGATATAGTATTCGGAAATTATTTCAGAACTTTCTGAGTCTTTCAACTTTTCTAAAAAATCGACAGAAAAAATTTCATGAAATATTCCAAAAATAAATTTGCGATTTAAGGACGGATCTGTATTTTGGAGCCCAAACACGTCTATTACTTTGGCAGGACAACACTAGCGGCCCCCAAAAACAAGTAGTAGATATTTTGTTGCTAATTTGTACCACCAGTTTCAATTTTGTACCTTGTGTCGATTTAGAGAAAAATGGTGGCTGCCAGCGTAATATTACGCTGGAATGCTATCAAATTACTCCGCAGGTATGAACGATAGCAAAGTGATTTTTGCACCATATTTTGTTGCTCTTTATTAGTTACGGAGTAAATAATATCCACTACTTGTTTTTGAGGGCCGCTAATATTGGCCTGCCACGGTAATAGAGATGCTCCAAACAAGCTGGTGCAGTTCGCTTTTATATAAGTGGCTCTGCTGACAAAAAAAAAATAAAATAAAATCTCGTAAAGTATGAGAGCTAGAAAGAAACTGCAATCAATTTTGGAATCGCCAAGGACGATACAGTATTGGGGAATTATTTCATAATTTCCTTGAAAACTTCATGAGATATTCAAAAAATAAATTTGGGATTTAATAACGGATCTGTACGTATTTCGGCATAAGTTTTTCGGTATAAGTTTTTTAATTTTATCATCTTGATCACTAAAAAATTTTTTTGATATTTAAATTAATAAAATATTGTCGTTAAGTTAATTACAGTATAGTTAACAGCATTACCATTTGCAAGAACACATTCTCTAACAAACGATAATATATTTTTCTTCAGGTAGATATGAAAATCTATGTTGCTATAAAATGCTAGTTCACGTTTTTATAAATGTTTTTCTTTATATAATTTTCAGATACTCTTCCTTGCTTCGAGATTAATTACATTATTATTAATATTTATGTGACAGCACTATTTAAACTTCTCACCTGATGCTAGAAGAGCAGGTCTCTTCTTAGGTAGGCTGCCGAAACCGGAGCTCCCACTAGCTATAGACCCTGCAAGAGATCCACTAGAAAATTCATCTGACCTCTGTTCATTCGAGACGTCGTCAGCGTTCACTTGCTTGTGTTTCAGAGAAGGAGAAGGCCTGAAACAAGAAATACCAATATTTTTGCGTCCTATATTAAAGGCACCAAAATACATCAATGATATACTATACTTGATCGCATTAATCATCAGTTGTTTCTAACAATAATTTAGTAGACAGAAAACTATCTTAGGATTAAGCTAGAAAATGATTATTCAAAAGCACTGAATCTAGTCAACATTGTTCCTTAAGGATCCACTTTGGACCCACTGCTTCCTTGAATATACACAACTTAACAAAGAGTATGCAAACTATTAAAGTTGTAGAAACTTTTGAATATTTTATAAAGCATATATAACAAAAACAATTGAATATCGCATATCCGATATGTAGGCCTAACTTCTGTTGTTTTTTTAATGGAACACTATATTTTTACATAACTGGTAAGACGCTTAACTGAGCTTTTAAAAAGTATATTATACAGGATATTTATCTTTTGCGGTTTTCGAAATATACAGGGTGTCCCAAAATAGAAGGCCATACCATTAATCCATATTCTTTGGACAAAAATAACGCGACTTTTCTTATGCCATTTTTTATTTGGGCGCCCCTGTTTCAATATACAGGGCGTTAAAGTTACATTTTTAAAAACTATTTTTGTTAATAATACCATTGTTTTGTAAGATACACACTTGAAATTTTGCACGTACTTTTATCTTATTCCGGCATACTTTTCATGTAATTTTGGTGAAAAAAATCGAAGGGTGAATGGAGGTAACTGAGGGATGCATTACCCTTTATCCCCTCCAATTATTTCTAAGTACGCCTATGCAGCTTTTTCTTGAAATATAAAACGTAAAATTTTTTTCTGATCATTTTATCTCTTTTGTAATTTTTTGGTTAAATGCTCCGTTTTGAAGAGAAACGGCAATTTGTAGTGCCCATAAATCCATCATTTACTATCATTTTCATGTAAAACTGAAATTTTATGAATATACTTTATTACAATACCTTGGCAACTTAACAAATCGTAATACTTACTGAATGAATAATTGCTAATTAAAACAGAATGGATAATTTTAAATTTTATAAAATGAGGAATACTTATGAATTGAAAAAATAATATGGCATTAAAATCTGTAATACAGTTCTTTTATCAACCTAAAAATAATAGTCTTGTTTAGTAATAGTAATAATGAACGATCAACATAATAACTTTTTATCTAAATAACATTAAATAAAATAATTAATTAATTACTACTAATTTAACAAACGTTCTACTTGCCCACCCTCCTCATTAACACATGTACGTGCCCTTTTAAGTAGCGAAAACCTTATCTTTTGAAAGATATTCTCTTTTTGTTTTAATTAGCAAATATTCATTCAGTAAGTATTACGATTTGCTAAGTTTCCAAGGTATTGTAATAACAGGCATATCCACAAAATTTCAGTTTCATTTGAAAATGGTAGTGAATGATAGATTTATGGGCACCACAAATTACCGTTTTTCTCCAAAACGAAGCATTTCAACAAAAAATTATAATAATGGAGGGGATAAAGGGTACTGCATCTCTCAATTACCTCCATTCGCCCTTCGATTTTTTTCACCAAAATTACATGATAAGTATGCCGCAATATGATAAAAGTACGTGAAAAATTTCAAGTGTGTATCATAGAAAACAATGGGATTATTAACAAAAACAGTTTTTTTAAAATGTAACTTTAACACTCTGTATATTGAAACAGAGACGTACAAATAAAAAATGGCATAAGGAAAGTCGCATTATTTTTGTCCAAAGAATATGTGGTTAATGGTATGGCCTTCTATTTTGGGACACCCTGTATATGTTTATTGTTAATATGTAACATCATATGAAATCCCAAGTATGTAATCCATTTTGGTCATAACATTTATGTTATTAAGGTTAAATCTAATATTTCATCACATTAAATTTTTGTAGTATGTCTCCCCCTTTAACAAATAAAGCCAATGTTATTTCTTATTCGTTATGTAGAATTTTAGTTTCTTAGAGAAAGAAGACAAGGAATTAGGTGCCGCCTTGGTAAATCAAATGGATTAATTAAATCTTTTCTCCTTCTCCGTTGGATTTAAATATTACAACTTACCTTCGACGTGAATTAAATGTAAATTTAATAAGCCGTCAATTTTCACATTTCAAATAACACATATGTTGAATAGTTAGTTATAGAGGGATACATACTACAAAAATTTAATAGAATGAACATTTAAACTTGAAAAAAAAAGTAAATGCTAGAATGAAAATGGGATACATATTGGGTTAATTATCCCCAGATATAAGAAATTTGCATTAGCATGTACTCACGCTTTGAAGAGTATGTCGCCCGATATCATATTCAGCTCGATCTTGAACTTGAGCATGCTGTTGTCCTGACGATGCCTAGTGTCGTATCCTTCGAGGAGGGCCTTCTTGTGCGTCAGTCCAGCGCCGGCGTATTCGGCCAGGTTCAAGTCTACGAAGCCCAGTTTGTTGAAGGAGCGGCCCCCCTTCGATTCCTTCCTGATGGATATCCTCAGGACACACCTCTCCATAACGCCAGTGGAGGCGTTCGCCATCATCTTGCAGGGGAAGGTGAAGTTGGCTCCCCAGTGCACCTTATGGTCACGAACCTCTTGTCTGAAAATGAAAATAATATTTTAATATTGTACATAATTCCAAAGGTATTTTAATTAAGAATATCTATATAGTATAGTACTGTCATTATATAAGCTGTTCATATACAGGGTGTTAATGATGGTCAAATATTTTACCAGTGTATTCCACAAGCGATTTTAGGGGGGATCTTCATATGAAATTTTCCATTTTGGGTCCTTTCTGTTGAGATATTCGAGTCTCAAAATGGCGGAAAAAAAATAGTTTTTTATTTTTCCTTAAAAACGGTTACACTTAGAAATTTCAATTTTGGTACACAATATCAGCTAGTCAAAAGCTATTTTGTAGTGGTATCTACTCCTTGGCTCATGTTTCTGGAAGGCGGGAATAAACAACCCCTAGATTTGTTTCTTTCAGAACTTTTTCCTGCAATACCCGATTTCAACAAAACTTCTTTTTAATACTATACCTAATTTGACTACTTTTTTCTCTCTTGCAATTTTTTCATACAACCAACAGTTGGAAAAAATAAAAATACTTTTCCTTACTCTAAACATCTTATCGTCACCGGTTACTGATAACCGCAGTAGGCGGTTACTATGTTGATGTTTCTCTGTGGTCTTGTCAAACAAATCGCTATTAGGTCTATAATTGACAGTTTTTGCAAATATTTCTAAACAAAGGTATTCCTATAACTGTTGCCAATCCTGCCGTATGCATATTCCATCAATTTATTCGCTAATACTTGTACGGAAGAGTCAGTTGTTTACAAATATTTGCAAAAACTGTCAAGACTGATTTGTTTCATAAGACAACAGAGAAACATCATCACAGCAACCGCCTACTGCGGTTATCAGTAACCGGTGACTAAAAGATGTTTAGAGTAAGGAAAATTATTTTTATTTGGTCCCGTGGAAACTGTTGGTTGTATGAAAAAATTACAAGAGGGAAAAAAGTAGTCAACTTAGGTGAAATATTAAAAAAAAATTTTTGTTGAAATCGGCCATTGCAGAAAAAAGTTCTGAAAGAAATAAATATAGGGGTTGCTTATTCCCGCCCTCTAGAAACATAAGCTAAGCAATAGACACCACCACAAAATAGTTTTTGACTACCTGATAATGTGTAGCAAAATTGAAATATCTAAGTGCAACCGTTTTTAAGGAAAAATAAAAAAACTATTTTTTTCCGCCATTTTGAGACTCGAATATCTCAACAGAGAGAACCCAAATTGAAAAAATTTATATGAAGATAAACCCCCCCCCCTGAAATGGCTTGTGGAACACACTGGTAAAATATTTGACCATCATTCTGGAACACCCTGTATATCTAATAGTAATATGTAAGACGTATCTGAGGTATAACCAAAAAGTTATAGGAATATTTGAATTACGCGAATGTGTTTAGAGCTGTTTGTCTATTTGTTGTTTTAGTTTTCCATAAAACGTAGTCGAATGCCGAAAAGTCTTCTTTCTGCGAGATTTTTCGTTGCTATCAATCTATCACATTGGCACAGGATAAAGCTAGTAATAAACTAATGTCTTTTCTTTGGCCTTAGCAGCTTATGTAGAAAGCACATTGGGTAAAGGTTATCCCATAGTGGATTTTGAAGGCAGTAGCAACTTTGTAGCAATTAGGATCTCATGTAAAATGTGAAAATCATTTATGGATGAATCAATAATGTAGCGACAACTGTCACAATTGTATAATCAGGTGCCGCCACATCTGTTAAAGGTTCCCAATGCGCCGCCAAAACTATTACAAACACTTTAAAGCTAACGTCACTTCAAAGTAATATGGTTTGGCTTGGTTTCCGTTACCTTTAATGTTCACTTTAAAGCTTGGGCAACTTTAAGGTGCTTTTGTTTAGTTTTCATAACGTTCCAGAAACCAAACGGCAGCACCAAAAAATTACAAAACTATGACGTGATTTTCAATGGTGAGGATTACTTATTTACAACTATGCTAACATAAATTGTAGTTATTTATGCTATATGCTGGTAGATTTACTTATTAGGTAAAAGCCACTGAATTGAAGTTGCAGTACCAGTTTTCGTTACTATAAAGCTACTTGAGATGTTCAACTTATAATTAATTATTATTTAACAATTTTAACACTCAATCTGTCAATTAAAATATTATAAGAAACAGGGTCAGAAGCTTCCGACAAGTCTCCGAAAACTTCAACACCTTTTTTGTTTAAATTTAAGTTCTCAACCTAAGATGGAAATGTCTTGCTAATAAAATATTGTGTTTTTTGCCAAATAAGAAAGCACGATGAAGGCTCGGATGAAGGGTTTTTGTACCTTGATCTGAATTTAACAAATACCTAATAAATGTCCGTGTATTAAAATTCCTCGATATATCACCCCCGCTAAATGAATGACCTATCTTTCTGTCCCGCTTAAGGCTTGATTCACTATAATCCTAAACAGATTCGAAACGGGGTCAGTAGGTTAAGGGATCTCCCGTTGTGGTTTCGCGCGAAATTGAACAATCGGTTAATCTGAAAGCGGCCAAAGGGCCACGTCGCTCCATAAATTTCTAAGGACGTGGGTGTGTGACCCAGTTTCGCCGGCACATTGAACGGGGGGCGGTTCGCCGAATTCTCCGATTCGTAACGCTACCGCTCAAAAGTTGAGTAAAAACGTAGTTAGTTTCACGAACTAACGACACGGGCAACGTACCAGATCATCTATAGGTGACAATTCCTGTCAAAATACAGTAATTATCATATCCGATGTCATACAGGGTGTAATAGCCATGTTGCAGCAAACTTTAAGTAACTTATTTTCTAAAACTAACCAAATGGAACATTTGCTGATTCCAGCTTCAAATGGTGTACAATGCTCTTCACTCGGTAGCATATATCTACATTTAAGTAGTGGCGTTAGAATTTGGAGTGAACTGCTAAAATAAGTATTTACTTCAGTGAAGAGACCTGGTACAGTTCAAAAACTGTAGATTATTTATTTTAACAAAAGATTATTTATATTTTTCTAAATTTATCCGGCTTCTCTGTAGAGTCTTGGCTAAGATCTATTTTACCCGTTAGAAGAAGAAGACAAAATATATTTATTGACTATGTTAATACATTTAACAATAGTAGCAAGTGATAAAAGTAAATATTGCTGTATCAATGTACATGAAAACATGTTAAAAACACAATATTATTAAGTCCAAATTGGCAAAAACTGTTTTTTATATAAAATCTGATCAGACCACTGGATTTAGCACCTCCTAAAATGAAATTGTACCAAATTTCATAAAAAAAAAACTATTTAATATTAACGGTAAATTCATGGTTTTTATCATTATATCTTGAAACACCCTGTAAAAATTGCATTTATTATCTGATTCGATTTTTTTTTTAAGATAAAGAATTGAAAACTATTTCGGCTCATAATAAGAAATTCTATTATATATAGTCAGTCAAGGCCTACTTTGGTTTTTCGATGTCACAACAAAAAATCAACGTAGTCCTAGATTGTTGACAATGGAATTTCATATTGTGAGCCAAAATAGTTTAAAATTCTTTATCTTAAATGAAAAAACGAAAGAAATGCAAATTTTAAAGAGGTGTTTCCATTTTATGTTGGCCAGACTGTATATTAAAAGGACAATTATTCAAATTTGAAAAATTAACGATACAAAATTTATTCTACTTGTTCTTCCTGAAAACTATTATGATTCTCTATCTGCATTCCTGAATGATCTTGAGGTGCCACTAGTTCTTGCCGATAAAATGTACTTTTTGAAAATTTCAATTTATTGACGATGCTTTCCTCGGCATAACCTTCAACCACACTAATTGACTGCCCTCCTCCATGTATTTTAAGTGTTTGAATATCCGCTCCACTGTCAGCGGGGAAGATGGCAGACGTCCTCCTCAGGTAATGGCCAGTGTGAAGCTTTAAGTATTCTGCAACTTTTAGGAGATGCCAACTGGTTGTATTGTGCACATACCGTGAATATAGTAAATGAATAATCTATTGCTTTACTTGTTTGAGTATCGATTGTAAATACTTATGACAAATTTCGTATCCGTTGTACACTGATCCCACACGTTTCTTTTTGGTTTTGTTGTCATGTAAGGTTATAACCAAAATTTTCCTCGTTTCTTCTACATTGTTTTTTTTTTCAGTTAAACTGCACAATACTGCACGCCGACATACCCCATGTAAACCAAATATTAGTACTACTTTCATTAGTAAGAAGTTATCGTCTGGAGCCTCTTTTAAAAACATAGTAACGTTTTCTATAGTTAAAACTCCTGCCTTTTTTTCTTCGCTTGTGTCATTTTGAGGTTCTAAAAAGACAAGTAACATTACATTTTGTGATATATCCATATTTTCGTTTATTTGTACAGTACTTTTCTACATGAAATTCCATAAACTGGATGCTTTAAGAGATTTTGCCTCAAGGCATTGTATGAAAATAATAAAATATGTATAAAAATAGCTCACCTTCTCGAATTTTTCCTAAGATTTTAAACGTAAGCTGCTTCTAGAACGGCATTTAAAATGTGTTCAGAACAATTTTCTTAATTGTATTCAGTAGCAAAACTCATTTCTATAACTGACATAATTTAGAATCAATTCGACTCACAAAAATGAAACTTAACTGTTATTATACAGGGTGAGTCAGAAATAATGGGTCGACACTAAGCTTGAGATACTAGACACTAAAATATTATGTTTGAGTTCTTCATGGTTCAAATTTTATTCTGAAATTTCTCAGTAATTGAGAAAGTTTTGATAGCATAACTCCAGCTTAATGTTGACCCATTCTTTCTGGCTCACCCTGTATATAAATATATAAAAAAATAAAGCCGTGTCAGGTTACTAGGTTACGGAAATACTATAAAATGGAAAATGGAATTTTTTAAATTTCTAACTTTGTAATGTTTTTATATTTATCACTATTATCTTATTAATTATCTATCTACTAACACAAAATGCGAAAAAATAGTATTTAATTTAGTAACAAATTTAGTAAGCAGTTTTGCTAAACTTCTTATAATATACTATTAATACCATGTACATCAAAAACAAAGCAAAAATGATGTCATGTTCTGAATTTTTTGTTTTAAAATCATGCGATTAACTCCCTTAAATATTGATATTCAATTATGAAACACTGACCAAAACTGACTTTCCTAACAAATTTGTAATAGTTATTTACGTTACAAGGCCGGGAAATGGTATATTAAATTACAAGTCTAGATGTTTACGGACGAGGCGACGAAGGAGCCGAGTCAGGAATTTCTAGACGAGTACTTTAATGACATTTCACGGCCGTGTATCGTCCAACGTTTTATTTCATACTGTGTTGTATTAAAAATTAAATTTTAATGTTTTATTTTACATAACCTACCTGTATGTAGGTGTTAGCGTGGTTTCGATTCTTGTTTTATCGCATAGCTTTTGATTTAGCTTAGTGATGTAAAAACAAAAATAACAAATTTGACAGTTTGTCATCCCGTGCGTATTTTGTGATAATTTTCGTAAAAAATGGAAGAAATCGAGCTAAAATGTGCTGAAGCAACCAGTAAATTGGTGCCTACGAAGTCTTCTGCTCGTTATGAGAAGGAATACCAGCTCTTCAACGTGTGGAGAAAAACCTATAAGGTGGAAAACGGCCTGAATGAGAATATCCTTTTGGCGTACTTCTTGGATATCTCCAAAAAGATGAATCCTGCGACAATGTGGGCAAAATATTCGATGCTCAAGTTTATGCTGATGGTAAAAGAAGGAGGTGATATTTCAAAATATCCAAAACTGGTGGCTTTCTTAAAAAGGCAATCAGTTGGTCGTCAGGCAAACAAATCAAAAGTTCTAACAAGAGAAGAAGTTAATAGATTCACGAAGGAAGCCGAAGGAAGTATCTTTTGATACATTTCTTGGTTTCGTTAGTCGAAATTTCATCAATTTGACAATCAGTTTTAAACCATTTTCTATATTGTTACAGGTAATTGCAATGATAGGCATTGCTGGTGGTTGTCGGCGAGAAGAGTTATACCATATGATAGGGTCATATTGAAGATAAGACATTGAAGATTGTGACACCAAACTAATTATAACCATTCCCATTTCTAAGACGAATACAAAACGGGTATTCACTGTATTGAGTGACGACAATGAAGGAATAAACTTTCTGGAAATATTCAGAGAATACGTTAAGCTCCGACCTAAAAATATGAAGATTTTCTTTTTTTGGGTTATAGAAGAGGAACATGTGTTTCCCAAAGAGCGGACATACATACTATTGGGGGGAGAACCAAAAAGAATTGCGGGATATTTGAAGTTGGAACACCCAGAAAAATATACGGGGCATTGTTTCCGCAGAACATCTGCCACTTTTTTGGCGAATGCGGGAGCTGATTTATCAACACTGAAGCGTCATGGTGCATGGAAATGCTCATCTGTTGCGGAACAATACATTGAAGATTCCTTAGAAAACAAAACAAAAGCAGCAAGGATGATTCAAAATGGAGAAAACTTTATACAGGTTCTTCAGACCAAGCAACAAACTGTATCCACCACCACTACTGTGTCTAGTGAAGATTCTGTCCCTAAAGGTATTCCTGCATTCAGTCTGCAAGAAAATTTACATTGCACAGTTACTATTAATTATAATTATAATTAGTTTTTATAGGCTTGATTTTGTAGTTTTAAAGATAAAATCTTTTAAAAATGTGAGTATTGTGTTTTTTTAAAGCAGTCCGGGAAGTAAACATTTTACAGTATGAAATAAAATATCTTCCAAGACTGTAAATCTTTGACGTACAGCTCCGGTGAACGATCCCAAAGCCTTAAATTTAAACAAACCACTCGTCGAACTTCTATCGCAGTTTCTTAACTTAGTTCCCAACTTCCAACAGAACTCAACGTGTCGGCAAACTTTATTCTACTTATCAGAAATCAACAGGGCCCAAGTTCCACACTAAATCGTCATTCACTCGACAACATACTCGTAGGTTTTGCCGCATCGCCCTAAATAAGTTTGCCTAGGAAGCTTTTTGGTGAAATTTATTTTGATAAGGGCGGACCGCAACCTCGAAGTTGATACGGGAAATGGTAGTGACAGCTCCTGGCCTGCTCCAGTCCAATTCGAGCGGAAATATTTCCGGATGTAAAGAGTTTGGGGCGAGCTGAACGAGATGTAGGTTTGTCTTATCAACACAAATTTACAAAAATTATGTTTCCATACCAAACAAGAGAGTTCCAAATTGTATACAGGATGATTCAAAACTTAACTAAAAATAAATTATAGTTTAAAAAATCTAAAAAAAAACACGCTTTAATAGCAAACCGAACTAAAAAGTAGAAAATAATTTTGAAGTATCAAGAGTTTGTATTTCAGCAATAGAAAATTCCGACAATCAATTACGACTAATTAATTGGGAATAAGATTAAATTAGAAATTAAATTATTAATAAAATAATTCAATTATAGTAAAAAAAGCGTGGGGTGCAATTTACTATATTTTCATAATGACTTTAATTTTAGAATTAGCTACACTACTGAAATAATTGTAACATTTAATATCAAGCACCCCAAAATTTTTGCAAAAATTTTTAAATTCAATTTCTTTCAAAATTTTTCCAAAATTTTTGAATTTTTTCCGAAAATATTTATTTGATTTTTTTTTAAATTATCAAATTTTTATTTATTTCTAAATTTTTTAATTTTGATTTTATTATATGAATAATTCCAAAATCCAAAATTATTTACAAAATTTTGTATTTCGATTTTTTTAAATTTTAAAATGAATTTTTTTTTTAAATTTGTACTCCAAAAATTATGAATTATGAATTTTGAAACTAAAATTGTATATTTTGAAATTTTTTTTTAAATTTTAAATTCTGTATTTTTTTGAAATTTTTTTAATCAAAATTAATCGTTTCAAAAATTTTTGAATTATATATTTTTGAATTCCAAAAATTTTTTTGAGTCAAAATAAAATTTTTTCCTGACAATTTTTCATTCTTTTTTTCAAAATGTTTAAATTCAAAATTTCTGCTAAAGTAGAAATATAAATAAATACGCCTTAATATAATGTTTATGACTAAATAGACAAATTCAATCCGAAAGCAACATAGTATGCTAAAAATCATTACCCATTTTAACAGAAAAGAGCATACTACTGTTAATCGATGATCACACGAGATCGTGTATATTTTTACACATTTCTCTGTTTGTAGCAGTGTGTTAAGGGTTTAAGACAATCCACTGTGCTAATATAACAAATGCTATGTGTAACCTTTACACATTTCAGTGTTATTTATATCATTAAAGGTATAGACTTCACAAAATAACATGTTAATTTTTATAATAGGTATATATGGAAGCTCACCTAAATTTTTAGTCTGTTAATTATGTTCCTGTTTGCTGTAACTGGTAATGATCTGAACATATTATTTTCTTTCTCTAAGTTACAAAAAACTCTGAATACATAATAATTTAAAACGTCAGAGTGAATTCGTATTATTTTTAAGAATTACAGTCCTAATCAGTTTTAGCTTATTCACAATTATCAGCCATATTTGTTATAGTTAGATAAGTACTTATCATTTTCTTTGATCAAACCTCAATTTAAGTTTAAATGTTCTCCATTTGAACACGGTGAACGAGAGCTAACTGAACACAACCAACATGGCGTAGTGACGTGTGTTGGAACAGCTGATATACTGCAGGTGTGCAGTTGTGCTCAACCAGTGAGTAAGAATATTGAAGAATATTGGCGTGTTAAGTTTACACAAAAAGGTGTATTTTTAACACAGCACTGGTAAATATTACATAACTACAGCATATTTTATTATAATTCTAGTAATTTTACACACTCTAAATTACATACTGGAAAATTTCACATACACAGCAACTTGTTTTGCAGTGTAAGTAAGTACAGGTTGACGCATAATTAAGTACAACAATTTTTACCCTACGGCTTCAACACATCAAAATATTTTCTTAAACATTTACAACCCTATAATAATATTTTTTACTTGGGATGTTACAACACCTCTCTTATTTTTAAGATCCTTGACTGAAATAAGAGCACAATATATATATATACTTCAAATATTATTTTATTTACAACCATACCTGTAATTTTGACATTACTAATGTCATTGAAGGTTTGAAAGTGTCACATTACCTACGTCTACTTCCCTCTTGAATTTCCCTCACTCGTTCAATAAAGCAAAATATTTATTTAAGTAATATATTTATTGAACAAATTCTTATATAGAAACAACAGGGCAATTAATTAACAACAATAACATTTAAATAATTTATCATATATTATTTATTAAAATTAATGGTAATATTTGACTTATTATAGGATTTAACCGAAATATTTAAGAGACCTCCCTGATGATTTGAAATTTCATTACTAGAAAATGTTATTTCATGTCCACTGTCAGATCTCGTGAAGTTAACAGCAGGAGGTAGAGCGTTTGAACTGGTACAGGAGGACGATGGCAAAGTTGTTGAGGATATCATATTTGCGGTTTTAGTTTGGTTAGCTACAGATTCATCCACATAACTTTCTGCAACTGTACTAGACCGCCAACCCTCTATGCGCTTCAACTGAAGAATATCTGGTCCGCTATTAACCAGCAACGTAGCTGCCGTTCTTCTAAAAGCACGACCTGTGTACGTTTCTGCCTTCGGAAATTGTAAAAAGCAGGCTATTTTATAAGGAAATTTAGAGATAGAATTGTATCCAAAAGGCTGATTTCGAGCTCTTCCCGATCGATATTGAACAAAAAATCTCTCATTTTTTTATATTTTTCCGTACCTGGATAAATTCTTTCACAATTTTAGCCAGTATTTCAGTGATCATGAATGATCTACTTTTATAAGTTTTTGTATCCGGAATTTCAATAGAAATTTTCTTTTCTAATATATCAATATGCGAAGTTTTCATTTTTAATAATTCATCAGTGCGGCATGCTCCAGATACATCTATTATAAGCGCAACCTAAAATAATTATAAAAAATAATTAAAACCAAATAGAAAAAATTAAAAAGAAAATTTCACCTTGATAGGAAGGAATTCTTGGGGTGCTTTGCTTAGAAAATCCTCTATATTTTATCTGGTAAAGGTAGTAGATTTCTTGGGCCTAAAGCCTATATTCTGGCGTTTCAAAAAAGCAAGGAGCTTGTTATATTTAGATATATCAATCTTCTCTCGTAAATCTAGCATGGCCCGTAACATGCTGTAGATAGCCCAAAGAGTAGAGGGTTTTTTTGCTTTGCCATGTCACTAAAATATGCCATCAAGACTGTTTCTGAAGCAATATTCTTAGTATTTTTTTCTAAACACCAATTTTCGTAAACCTTGAAGGCTTTTTCGTAACGCCCCCTGCTCTTTTCAGGAAGTAAACTTTGTTCTGCTTTTTCAGCAGCTTGTCTTAGTTCTGGTGGAGTTTCGTCTGGCAAATAACACTCTCACAATATTCACTCTCGCTATCTGACAACATTTTTTCAGCCGCAAATTTGAATGATCGAACGAGAATTCAAAATTGTTTGTATCTGTCATGCGCCGTTGCTAGGCATGGCCCTGCCACCTGTACATGTTTGTTCAACGCAACCTGCACAATTTTGAATGATGTCAAAACAATAAAATGACGCATATTTTGGCATTTTTACTACATTTAAAAATATGAAATAGAATTTTCAACTAACGATGTGGTTGTAAATAAAATAGTATACATACCTCGGAGGGAAGTTTTCATTAATATCTCGAGATTATAGTTAATCTCTCGACAGTAATGAAACACTTCCCTCATCGGTATGTAATATACTATTGTCTATTTGCCATACACTCAGGTGCATAAACAACGGGCACTTTCAAATTTTGGCAAAACTTTTCTATTTTCTGCTCAATTTTAACCATTCTTTCGACAGATGGAAGAAAAATTATTCCAGTTTAATTAAGTCTCTTGAATAATGCTAAAATTATATGCGTTATACCACAGACAAATTATTAATTTATCTGTAAATTATTAATTTATCTGTGGTTATACGCATATGTTTCTAATTTCAAATCATCCTGTGGTGAAATTCAGCTTCTTGATGTGGCTCAAAATCAGCTCGTCCGCAAGATTCAATTTCCTGTATATTACTTGTTTGAACACTTGCGATATCTTATCTGGTTCCAAAGTTATGAATTATTGAATAAAACGTTGCGTTTTTCAGTATTACATTCAATTATCAATTTGTTCTAGATGGCCATGAAGCAAATTTGTGTTGCCGTTACTTGACAATGCGTGCTTTTCATTGTTTATTGTTTGAAATTTATTATTCCTGTCACATTGACTGCGAAAAAAATGGTTCATAACATGGTTTTAAATAATGAAAAGTTCGCCAAAGTCTTGACTTTGTTAGAAGAAGAAAGAAATAAGCAATATATCGCAAGAAGATTTAATGTGAGCCGCTCTACTATCCAATGAATAGAAAAACGGTTTCACGAAACTGGTAGGAACAATCGAAGCATTGGCAGTGATCCAAAATCAATCAATTACTCTAAAAATGTTAAAAATTGGGACACCCTGTATATCTCTCGTAATATGCAACATCAATGACATATTCCAAGAAGTAAAAGATTCCGTTAGACTAATATTCCAGTTTCAATGTTAAAATCGTGACGCTTTTTCCTCCGGAATAATTTCAACTTGCAAGGTCGAGTGAGTAAAGGCTCCACATTGATGATCCAGGTTCAATTACCGTCAATCAGAGAGGTATTTTCTGCATGCCATCGCGGGTAATGGAGATACATATGTGCCCACTTGCCATTATTATGCTATTAGCCGAATTGAAACAGTTAACATGTCACGTAACTATTACACTACTAATATATGTATATTTGCAAACCTCACACGAAAAAACTCAGCACATCCCATTTTGCTTGGACGAAACTGGATTAGGTCAAAATATAACAACAATCTAACAATTTAATGTATCCTATATACATAATGCTTAAATAACAGTACATATTAAAAAAGGAAAGAAACGAAAACTTATGATATTTTGTCGCAAATTTACATATTTCGTGTAATAGCGTCAGTGTAAATAATAATAATAATAATAATATAATTTATTAGTAAGTTCCACAAGAAAAATATATACAAATTTAGTAAGACAGACAAATAAAAATTATTGCTTGTTCATTATTGCTAGTTCTTTCCCCTTTTTCTATGTTTTGCTCTTCCTTCTCAGGTTATCCGCATGGCCTTCCTCTGGATCTCTTCTGCACTACCTTTGTCTGCCATATCCTTTTCGCCTTCCTTCCCTCTTCCATTCTCACCAGATATCCAAACCATTTCAGTTGTTAGTTTCGTTGTTATTTCTTTTTTCCTTATGCATGTGCTATTTCGTGCGTAATATAGTTTTGTTGCGTTTTCAATTCTTCTATTTATTGCCGCCTCGTTCTTCCCATCTTTTTGTATCTTTACTCTCAAGTACTTGAAGCTATGTCTGTTCTATCTGTTGGTCGTCGAGCTTTACTGTTGTCTAAATAGCGTTCTTTCCTATCACTTAATGGAAGTAAAAATTTTTTTGAAAAATATTAAAACAAGAAAATAAAATTAGATATCAGAAATCCTATAAATTTGTAAAATTTTGACGCTGGTCTGTATACAGATTAAAAGTAGCCTGTGCTTTTAAATTTACTTCGTTGCACGTAGTAAACAGGACATGTATGATTAGCATAAGTAGGATACCAAATTAAAGCACCCTCTTTCAAGCTTCAGGGTACTAAATTAATAAATAAAACATTAATGTTTGTAAAATTTCTTCCATTTCTCATAACAAATCCCAACGTTTTACAGGCAGAAGACACAGTTCTTCCTACAAACAAACAGCTTCGAATAACATATTATGCCTCATCTTAAAGAAGGCCACCTGAAGCAGCAATCCTAAAAATGCAGAAATAGATCCGATCTTATCTATTGCGGTTGAATTTTCGAGTTCTCACATTTTCAAAAGTGAACTTAAGTATTTATAGAATGTTATAATTAAAACAGGTTAGTAAATTTAGCTAGATTAATTTTTATTTTAGATAGTTATTTCAGCTTTGTCTATGGAATTGTTCATTAGCATATCTAGATGTTTGGTATCAGAGCTTACATATCATTGATAGGAATTGTAGGAGAATAGTAATTAGCTTAAATACCTTTACAATACAGCTGTAATAGAGAGTATATGGGTAGATATTGTGGGTGAATTTCAACGCTTTAGTCCGCAGAGTAGTTAGTTTCACGGAATACATAATAATAAATAATTATAATAATATCTCTATCCCTCATTTTAATCACGAGGATTAGCCCAGAAGTCGAAGACTTGTGCGGGAGAGGGGGTGGCATGTTATTATTAAGCAGGCCGAATTTGCGACCAGGAACTACTTACGTTGGTAGACCCTAACCACCATTCAGCGCAGGAATGGGGGAAACCTGGACAACCTCATTCATTCTCACATTGGCCCAAGACAACATTCTTCCACCCTACCATACCCACAGAGAGGGTGTCAATCCTCTCCACGAATATAGCTTACATACGGTCTACTGGCTGCGGGGATCGAACCCACAACGATCTAGTCACCTCGATTCAAGTACTGAGGCCTTAAATCGTACGTACTGACCAATCCAAACTAATAACTATAAACATTTAAAAAAACATATTTGTATAATCCCCTTAATGCCATTAAATATTTTATAATAACCCAACTAGCACAATTAGTCGTTGGAAACGTTACTACGACTATTCTAGGTACTTTATTATTTTCTAGGTACGTTATATAAACGTAAACATATATTTAACTATTCCTTCTTTAAAAATTTCAATTCTCTAAGAAAAAATAATTACTTTTCGTATGCTTAAAACTTCCACTACAAACGCCACACCCGTATATTTAAACACATCGTACAAATAAATCCTGTTTCTAATTGAGACGAATCTTTTTTTTTTTTTACTGTGTATAGACAAAATCCTTTCAACAGAATCCCGAGAGATATTTGCCCAGTACAATTCTCCCGTTGAAAGCTCCGGAAGCGTGTTTTTAGCTAGTAATTTGCAAATTTAAATATTAAGGCCAACGTTACCCTTATGTAAAATTAACCAGGCAGCCAGACAGACCGCAGGCGTTGCTAGATCAAGCAAAGCAGCAGACGAGAAGCCGCATCGTAAAAGCGTGGCGTTTTTTTGTACTTTTCGAGTGGTATCTCAGATTCTGCTGCCTGACGAAGCGTATGCGAAATTTGTATTCATAGAATATTTTAAATCAGCAGCAAAGTGCTCGCTCCAGATTTCAAAGTACTGATATATGCTGTTCAAATGACGTACCTAATGACATTGGTATATGCAGGGTAGACCATAAGTAATTGCGCACAGAGTGACACTGATAAAAATGAGTGGAAATTTCCATATTTTGTTATATATTAAGGAATAATCAAGCGTATGTGTTTTTACGTAATAAAATTAGGAAATTTGAGAAATAGTGTGGTAATACAATGTACTATAATGGACTTTTACTGAATTTATTATGAAATTTTACAGAAGTTTTAATGTCATTTCTGTTGCACATGCGCAGAAACACCCTAACCTTATTAAACTGATTGATGAACTCTTTGATATATACATTTTTTAACACGTGCATATTATTCTATTTTTTACAGATTGATATTCAGTCATATATGTAAAATAATATTAGTTGCTGAAAAAGTTTTATCTATGCATATTTTTCAATGTTAGTTATAATGGTAAATATATATTAGAAAATTTATATTATCTCAGTAAAATTACATATCTATAATTTACAATTCCAACCTAAAAATTACACTGTATAAGTCAATAGAAATTATAGTGACGAAAATTTACTATGGAATTTAGCATAATAGTAGTAAAATCACATAACATAATATGAAAATTTATCCATTTTTATTTCTGCAATATTACAATGTACTTATTTCAATTACAAAATTATTATGCAATTTTACATAACTTTACGCTGGTTACAAATTGTCAACGTAAAGTTATGTGAAATTACAGACAAATTTTTATCAGTGTAGAGTGGATACCTCGTATAAGAATAATGTGATTTTGCTAAATTTATTACACCAAAAGTTGACACTAACAGACATACAGGCTGTTAAATTAACAATTTTGTTTGATTGTTTCGCATAACTATTAACTAATACGGTCTAACGTTGAGATTAACTTCTTCAAGGAGTCCCGGTAACCGATTTTCCGGAATGAAAGGACCAATAAGTACTCCGTTCACACCCTGTATAAATATTATAAGTTGTTGCATATTTATTCTTAAAATGTGTTTGTTGGAAGTCTTATTTTTTACTATACCTTCCTGCTGCAAATTAAATCAAGTATTTGGCATGGCAAGTACCTTAAAACAATTTGAATTTGTGACTTAAGCGTTTGGTATTTATTTTCCAAAAATATTGTAAATGGACGAAGATAGTAAACAAATGCATAACAAAAGTTGTTCAGAAAAAGGTATTTTTTATGACAAAAAAAATTAAATATGCTCATGAGAAAACAATTTCCGATGGCATCATAAATTCTATTTTCGCAAAAACAATATTTTGGAGCAAAATCAGTCCTATTTGCTGAGAAATATTTTTTTGTTCTTGTTTTTTTTTATTTCCCCGTATTAAAAACGAGGGAGGGTTATAAACAAATTTAGGTACTATATTTGATGATTTTTTTTTACAATATTTAATGATGTTATGCTAAGTCCATATATTTTTTTATTACCTCTATTTGGTTAGTATTTTAAAGTTAAATATAAATGTAAGAAAGTTCCTACGATATAAACCCAAAAGCGCTTTCACAAAATCTCAATCACACCATATAAAATACGATTTTACATCAACAACTTGTTTGATACATTTCCCAAGCTCGGTCATTCGTAGCACGTTTATCGGCTTTCAAACCAACTTAATGTCTAAAAGAGCTTTGAGACCGGCACAAAAATGAACATCTGGTCAAAGTTTTATGAGCGCTTCAACTGTGTCACACGTTTTTATATTTCGCAGAGCTTTTTACATCGCCAGTAAAGCTAGAACGTAATGTGGAATGTAATTAACACGACGCAGTGAAAGAAAAAAAAAGGAACAAATTGGACTCGCGTTAAGCAATGTAACTATATTCGTTAACGACGGCAAAGTGTACTATTAAATGAATTGTGTAACATGAGGGAGTGTTAAAATGTCAGCAAAAGAAGTTTTTTTTTGTTTTCAAACTTGAGGTAGATATTTAATGGTGACTGTAACTGTTTGTAAAGTATCTAATTTTATTGTCCATAAGTTCTCTATAACTCTCCATCTAAAAACTCTTTGCTGCTAATTACTATAGAAAATCTAACGGTTAAATAATAAAGTCCTTACCTAAAAACTTATATTGCAAATTCATATCTAGCGACTATAACCTAGAAAATTTTACTATTAATAAGTTCCTTAGACTCGTATATAGAGACGTCCTCTGCTAATTGTTATCTAAGGTACTTTAACAGCTAATCAAGGAACTTTTATTGTTAATAAAGTTCCTGTATAGAAACTTTTACTGTTAATAAGTTCCTATATAGTAACTTCTTCTACTAATTGATATCTAGGGTCCTTTAACTGACTGACTTTAATAAAGTCTATATAGGACCTTTTACTGCCAATTTATATCTAGAGACTTTAATTGATAATAAAGTTACTGTATAGTAATAAGTTCCTTACATTCTTATCCAGGGACATTAACTGTTAATAAACTTCCTACATAGTAACTTCTACTGCTAATTCATATCTAGGGTACTTTAACTGACAATCAAGAAACTTTCACTGTTAATAAAGTCTATACAGTATGCGCCAAAAGTATGGAATAAATTCAATAAAAACGAAACAATTATTTTTTGGGAAAAATCCTCGAACAGGTCGATTTTTAATTTAAAAAATACATATTTTAGCGTAAAATGCGATTTTCAAATGTCATTTGTTTTCGAGTAATGACGTCATAGATTTTTTTTTAAATGGCAACACCATATTTTTTTTCTTGATTCTGAAAGATCGTGTAATTCTCTATCAGACAGTACTAAAATGTTGTCCTCTTACATAGGAAAGTTTTCGAGTAAATGACGATTGAATGTTAGAAAACGTATATTTTATCCATAAAAAAGTAACAATTCTGAGGTATGTAAAATAAAATACTAATAACAATTAACAATTAATAATAATTGATTGTCTGTGAAGAAATTCTTCTTGCACATTATGAATGATTTCTGGGGTAACTCTGCGTATTTCGCCCCGAATGCGATTTTGAAGTTCTTCTAAATTACGTGGTTTATTAATGTACACTTTTGACTTCAAGTATCCCCATAAAAAATAGTCAAGAGGTGTAACATCTGCCGATCCACCTCCCAGGAAAACAGTTGTCCAAAAAATTTCGTACAGGGCGCGCATAGTGCGGAGGTGCACCGTCTTGCTGAAACCATATGGTATCGTCAGGAATGTCAGGGTAATTATCGTTAGGAAAAATTACTGCAAGGGCTGGAACAAGGTCATTTTCTAAAAACTCTAAATATCTTTGTCCTGTAAGGGTTCCTTCAAAGAAGAAAGGCCCTACTATTCTGTCGTCAACTATTTCAGCCCACACATTTAATTTCTGAGGGTGTTGGGTATGTGCCTCTGGCATCCAATGAGGATTTTCCCGACTCCAATATCTGCAAGTTTGACGGTTTACTGTACCATTCAGACAAAATGTGGCCTCATCTGAAAAAAAGTATTTGCCGGTGTAAATTTCTATTTCCTTGACATAAATCCATTAGAATTTCGCAAAAGTGGCGATCGGGATCATCTTCGTTGAGTTCCTGCACAAGTTGAATTTTGTAGGGATGATATTTTTCCTTCCTCAAGATACGTAGCACTGTGCTCTGACTAGTGTCATTGTTTAATGCAACCAATCGTGAAGAATTATGAGGATTATCCACCATACTTATCAAAATGTTCTGTTTCTGATTTTCATTAATACTTGGACGTCCAGGTTTTGGAATATTTACAACATTGCCAGTTTCTTTAAATTTAGACTCTACCTTACTGACTGTTGATTGGCTGATAGGGCGATCTGGATATTTTTCATTAAATAAATCGTAAACTTTCTGCTGACTTCTAGTCATATTCCCGCATCCGATAAGAATTAAAATTTCAATTCTTTGAGTAACAGTTAAATGTGCCATAATACTTTAAGTTGAATAATAATTTCTATGTCGCTTACAATACTTATTAGGAAGTCGGTGTGACAATGACACTATGCAAAGATTTTCACCTACGTGATCCATAAAAGAACTATGGAATTCGAAAAACTAAACTTGATAACGTTTTTGCTTTATTTTAATTGATTTACGTTTTCTAACATTCAATCGTCATTTACTCGAAAACTTTCCTATGTAAGAGGGCAAAATTTTAGTACTGTCTGATAGAGAATTAAACGATCTTTCAAAATCAAGTAAAAAAATATGGTGTTTCCATTTAAAAAAAAATCGATGACGTCATTACTCGAAAACAAATGACATTTGAAAATCGCATTTTACGCTAAAATATGTATTTTTTAAATTAAAAATCGACCTGTTCGAGGATTTTTCCCAAAAAATAATTGTTTCATTTTTATTGAATTTATTCCATACTTTTGGCGCATACTGTATAGGACCTTTTACCGCTAACTGATATCTAGAGACCTTAATCGATAATAAAGTCTTTGTATAGGAACGTTATAAGTTCCCTACATTCTTATATTAGAGTACATTAACTATTAATAAATCTCCTATCTAGGAACTTTTACTGTTAAGCTTCCGAAATTGATAATTTAATGACCGTAACTATTTATGAAGTCCCTTTCTAGGTAATTTTACAGTTGATAAGTTCCTTAGATTAATATCTATATAGGGACTGTTTATTTATTTATTTATTATTAGTAGAGGTAATCCAACAGAATTTCGACCAAATTCCAATTACAGGATTACACCTTGGATAACATTCTGTGCACAAATACTTTTAAATAATTTAAAAAATAGATACAAAAAAATATAGAGAACAAAACAGCAGGGAACAAAAAAATACAAAAAAAAACTACTAAACTAACTAAATACAAAAACAGCGTTGCACCTCACAACGGTAAGCAAATCAGAAAACAAATCAATATGATTGAAATATTCATTATAAGAACTAAGCATTGAATTAATCGGAGAGTTATTGCCATAATTGTTAAAATACATCTTTACGTAAAATAAATTTGTTGAGCGAGTTATCTGTTGTTTTACATTGAAATTAAGTCTACTTACTATATAATTACTATCAATATTATTATTAACAACTTTATATAAAAATAATACGTAAGATATTAAACGCCGAGATTTTAGTTTCAATAACTTATAATGATTTAAACTGAGGTCATATGAACCAAAATGGAGATTTCTATTAAACCTAAAATTTAACATATGAATAAATTTAATCTGTACTTTCTCAAGTTTATCAATGTACTTAACATAAAGCGGATCCCAAATTATACAGGCAAACTCAAGATGACTCGTACAAGGGAGTTATATAAGGAAATAAGCGATTTAGGTTTTGTAAATGATTTAGTGTTCCTCATTATAAAGCCAAGATTCCTATATGCTTTTCTAACAACTGCTTCAACATGACAGTCAAAAGTTAACTTAGACTCCAATATAACTCCCAAGTCTTTGACGGAATTTACCCTGTTGAGTGGTACGTTATTAAAATGGTAAGGAAATAAAATGTTTACGTCTATTCTAGAAAAAGTAATATAGTGACATTTCTCAACATTAAGAAACAATTTATTCTGTTTGCAATACTTGTACAATCGACTCAGATCCTTTTGAAAATTTATACAATCATTAATATTAGTGATAACTTTATACATTTTTAAATCATCAGCGTATAAGCAATAACGAGAATGTACGAAACATATATCAATGAACAAAGAAAAGAGCAGTGGCCCCAAATGAGAACCCTGTGGTACACCCGATGTTACTTTAAAATAGGAAGATGTACAATTATTTATTTTAACACATTGCGACCTATTATGCAAATAAGACGTAATCCATAATGTTAATGGATCAAATGTTCCAACTGCTTTGATTCATCAATTTCCACGTCGTTGGATTGGCACACTTGGCAGTTAACTAAATTACCCTTCTAAATTGACCTGTTCCGAGCGCTTCCTGTAGAAGTTACTGGTTTCAGATATATTAATTTTATTTCGTACTTCTACCCAACCCTGTATATTTGTATATAGCTAGTGATTCTATACTAGTACCAGTTTCTAAAAAATGAGAGATAAAAATAATTATATTGCATTATGTTATGTAGCTATATACAGTGCTTTCAAAAAGTAACGAATAAATTCATTATTTTTGAAATTGAGAAAAAAGGCACTTTTGACATACAACCCACGTTTGTGACGTCATCGCTGTTCGAGATATGACGTCATCGACAATTTTTTTAAATAGCAACCCCCAATTTTGGCCATACCATTTGAAAGAGCGTGCCATTCAACATACATACATCATGAAAAATTATGGTGTTACATAATAAGATTTTAAAATTGAATTTTCACAATACTAAAAATGATAATTACTATGTAAAAAATCGATTAAATGAAATGTCCAAATACGATGTATCTCGCGACGAATTCTTGCTTTTGAATCTTCTAAATTAACCGGTCTAGTAACGTATACTTTGCTTTTTAAGTATCCCCACAAGAAATAACCTAGGGGTGTCAAATCAGGCGATATGGCTGGCCACTCAATCGGTCCCCTTCACCCTATCCAACGATTCGGGAACAGCTCATCTAAATAAGCACGGACAGGTGTTGCATAATGGGGAGGTGCACAGTATTGTAAAAATTAAATTTTAAAATCTTCAAACACTATTTTCTTGAAAGTTTTGTTATGTAACACAATAATTTTTGCAATTGCAAATTGCAATTTACAAAGTGAATAGTATTCCTGAGCAGTTTATTTTCATCGTAACAAACGTTAACTAAAATTAAATAGGTATAGTATCACATTTATATAATTTCTAACCTCGGCGCATTCACCATTTTATAGAAAATACAATAGGTACAGGCTGATCCAGAATAATGTGTAAAAATATGGGGGGTAGATTGTACGACCAATTTTAATAGAGATTCTTCATATAAAATTTGTTTATATGAGCCCTCCTTAAGGAGTTACAACTCCTTAAATTTAAAGTTTTATTTAATTTCTAATTGACAATCGATATCTAGGTTTCCCATCATTTTGCATTTGATGACAGTTCATGGTTCTTTGATATTGCTGTGTATTATAAACATTAATAAATATTAATTTTTTTTATATTTTGTGGAACTACTGCAATATTTTTTATTTGTATTATTATCTAAGAAGGCAAACGCCTTTTTAAACCTTTCAGACACCATAATGATTATTAGAATGCATTCGACTTTCAGTATTTTTTTTGCTCAATTAAATAAAAGTGAAAAAATATACAGGGTGAATCTTTAATAATCTACCGTATCATCATTTTGGAAAATAACATTTTTATTGTTCAGAAAACTACTGGATATAAAGAAATCGTAGTAAATAAATAAAAAATAATTAATCTGATTTTGAGGTAAATTCTTTAAAATATAGAACGATTGTCTTCTTAGCCTTAATATTTTTTCTTACTTCTTTGAAATACAGGGTGGACTATAGAGCAGAAGCCACATTTATAGGGCAAGATGTAGCTAAATATGTCTTGGCAAAATGTTGCTGTGATAAAAGATACAGGGTGTCAGTTGAAATAATTTTTTCGATATTTTTATAATAATTCGAGTACCGTTCAACCGATTGTCACCAAATTTGGTACGAAAAAATTATTTAAGAAAAAGAATCATAATTTATGTATTAAATCAAGTCCGGTCATAAAGTAATGCCTGATGATGAATTTCCCTCTTATTTTTTGTTGACGAAATGTTGTGATTCGGTTTACTACACGGGCATCACATCTATATAAAGAAGATACAGTTGGTAGAACTTGACAATTCCTACCTTAACGAAATTATTGAAAAACTTCATAAAAGGGTTCAACATGCGAACATAGGTCGAACTTTTTCTCGTAAAAGTTCTTTTTAACGAAAGTAAACAAGAGTAGGTACTTTTTTAGACTAAGGTTGAAGTTACCCAGATTTATTATTTTAAAGTATTTATCATACAGGGTGTTAAAAAATTTAGGCATTAAGTTGTAAAGCTTAGCCCGCCCCTGGTAAACTAAAAGAGCTAAATATGTTTCAAGCACACTATTTTAAGGGGTCCTTATTAGGGTCCATCACATTAAATTTTTATTAAATTATATTGAGTACGTAAAAGTTATTCAAGAAAAACCGATTTCCAGAGGCGTCCTTCAGGGACACATATCTCCGTAGGGAGGGCTTTTAAGGAAAAAAATTATAGAAACTTGTCATTTTATTTTTTCATCTGCACCCGAGAGATTTCCCACATTTTCCTGAATACCCTGTATAATGTAAAAAACAGCGCTTAGATTATAACTGTAAAATAGATTTATTTTTGTTAGTGTTATTAAACTAAAACAGATGGAACAATTTCTGTTAATTTTATTAAACTAAAAAAATAATTAATTAAAATTTTTTAGGTGTGAAATTTTCTTACTGCGTGAATTAATTCCGGAAATTCCTTCTCATTTACGAATATTTTTGAATATTTTGAGAAGACATTTTCCGGTAATAATCCAAGCACTAGAGAAAATAGCCTAGGACTCGTCCATCAGATTTGCTCAATGTGTCTATGACACAACCACCCATAACTTCACATTCTAACAAAAAAATATTAAATTTGGTAAATCTCCAAATAGTACTGTTTAAAACGATATAATATGACCTATCAAACTGTGTACTACCTCGTTTTATTATATCGGGCCAGACTGCACTTGTATGCATGCATGTTTTGATAAACTCTTTCATTGTAATTAAAATCATAACCAGCCATCTAACCAAACGATCTCCATCCTTCAAGTGTCTGTTACAAATCCCAGTAGCGAATAAAAAATGACATAAAAACGATAGCAGACTAAAACAGATGTTACGCTTGTACGTACACATGATGCTGGCATAATTTAAAATCCATTATTTACAGACGCGACAGGAATCGTCTCGAGAATTAAGTGCCGAAACCTGCCCCTTATTAAGTAAGCAACCAGCCGGTGCTTGGTTTATCTTTATAAATGGCATAATACTGTCATAGATACACTAAGAAAAATACACAAGGTAAACTATGTAACAGATAACAAATAATAATTACCATATTTTATGTTGTAATTGTCTTAAATATTACCTTTGACTATACAGGGTGTCCTAAAATTAGCCTGCCAAAAATTAACTCTGGTTTCTACGATCAAAAATAAGAAAAAAAAGTTATATTAACATTATTCCGTAAACGCCTCCTAACGGAGTTATTGCTCTTTAAAGGGGGACCCTAAAATTTGACTGTCTCCAAATATTTTCAAAACGGATCGATAAAGTAGTCAAATATAAAATCGAGAATCGCATGCGAATTTAATGTTCTAAAAACATTACCATAATTAGTCATAGGCGTGCCAAATTGGTGGGGGGGTTATTGGATAAATATCGCTGAAAATTTTTGCATATCTCGAGGTTTTTGCCATCAGATCAAAAAATTAAAAATGTTGCTGATATGCGAGCTGTCAAATTATCTCCAGTAGGCTCTGAAAAGTTAGTTTATTTGACATATATTACGTATGTTTTTAAATATTTTTTAAGTAATCAATAGGTTATATTAAAATTCAAAAATTTACAAATTACTGATATGCATTTTAAAAGTATTTTAATATGTTAAAACGCTTGAGTAACACTTTTAATATATGTGTTAAATAAGTTGACAGTATTTTCTCAGAGCCTGCTAGGGATATCTTGCCTATTTATAGTTTCCATCTTAAACTTTTGTGGTATGTAACAAAATTTTTACTCGAAAACAGAGCAGTGTATCGGATTGAAATAGGAGTACCTTTTTCATGTAAAATAGACCAACATTTTTAATTTTTTGATTTGTCGACAAAAATCTTGAGATACAAGAAAGTTAGAGGAATATTTACCCACTGATCCCCCAGTTTGGCACGGCTATGACCAATTATGAGGAATTATTTTCAGAACATTAGATTCGCAATCTAAATGTGATTCTCAGTTTCAAATTTAATTACTTTATCATCATCCCTTTTGGAAATATTTGAAAAAGTTCAAATTTTGAGATCCCCATTTAAGGAGCCATATCTCTGTTAGGGGACGTCTACGGACTTATGATTACATAACTTTTTTTTCTTATTTTTGATCGTAGAATCCATAGTTAATTTTTGGTAGGCTAATTTTGGAACACCCTGTATACACTAAGACGAGTCAACCTAATGGTAGATCTTGTTGGCCTGAATGGGAAACCAACTCTGGCGTAATGGGAAACGAATGCAAAAACAACGTCTACGCTTGGAGTATTTGCTAATAGATGGCGCAATATTAGATAATAAAATGGACAATAACCCCATATCAAAATTATCAGTTATATCAATCCATTGGCGTGGAATTTATTATTTTTTTTTTTTAGTAATTACATCTTCGATAATTCTACGCCAATGAAAGAAAAGATATTTCAGTATAAAATTTAGATTAAGTGAATTATTTCCTACAAAAAGGTATTCTTGATAAGACTCGATTACTCTCGTGGTTTATTCGAAATTTGTAATTTTAATCATTGGCAGCAATTTTGATATAAAAATTAAATTAGGAAAAAATTATTTACAATTGCTTCTGATATCCTTGAAATAAAAATGAAATTTTTTAACAAACACGCTTATTCGTTTCGCGTATTCCATATGGTATTTACGGTTTTTTCACAAGTTTCCAGATACAGGTACCAGGTAAGTACAGTACACGTTTATGCAGACAAAAAAATGTACATTTGCTATTGTTATATCCGACAACAAACCTTCCATGATCGCAACTTCAAGTACGCTGTGCTATATATTTTCGAATTATTTCTACTAAATTGATTTCTCCAATGTCTTCAGTAGTTACAACAAACTCACGCAAAATCTTGGTCTTTGTATTGGGTATTATGATGCAGAACATTTTCTTTGTCTTTCACGTCTTTTACCTGAGAAAAAGTTCGACCTATGTTCGCATGTTGAACCCTCTTATGAAGCTTTTCAATAATTTCGTTAAGGTACCTCCTGGGACACCACTGCGTTTCTTTGTTTGTTTGTTTTTCTGATTAAATATCTTAAAATGGAACTTTCCTGTTTGAATGACTTTCGTATCGAACTTTGTTGTCGAGAGAAAAAAATAGAAATCATGGTCATTTTTATTAACAATAAAACTTGAATTCGTTTATTACTTTTCTTTAAAATGCGTCATTTTATCGACAATAAACAAAAGTACCTTTTTTTAGTTTAAGGTTGAAGCTACCCAGATTTATTATTTTAAAGTCTTTATCATATAAGGTGTTAAAAATGTAGGCATTAAGTTGTAAATCTTAGCTCGCCCCTGGTAAACTAAAAAAGTTAAATATGTTACAAGGACACTATTTTAAGAGGTCCTTACTAGTGTCCATCACAGCGGCGTCCTTCAGGGACACATATCTGGTTGTGGTGTTGTTTTACCAAACCGATTAACAGGCGCTGCTTACCTCAACTTTCTGCAGAACACACTGTATGAGTTTTTGGAAGACATTCCTTTGAATCAGAAGCAACAAATGTGGTTCCAGTATGATGGTGGGAAGGGCCGAACCTGTTTTATGGCCTCCAAGATCGCCTGATCTGTACCCTCTAGATTTCTTTGTTTGGGGATATTTGAAGACGTTAGTGTATGGTACTCCTGTAAATAGCCTGGAATAGTTGCAGCTACGGATTAATCAAAAGTGTCAAGAAATCCAAACCAAGGAGGGTGTTTTCAAAAGAGTTCGAATATCGTTGAGACGAAGATGTCGTGCCTGCTTGGAAATAGACGGAGGGCACTTTGAATATCTTCTGTAACTTTGTTTTTTGTTTGTTAAAAGCTTCCTTTGTCGATTTATTCTTAATAAAATAAAATGTTTGAAAAACGAATAGTGGTCCATATCTCCACAACCGTTACTTTGCGGACCCATGTTTATTAAGACTTTTCTGCTTATTTTGATTCATACTATTACCTCCTGAAATATTTTACACTCTTTTTTAAAACCCTGTATAATATTATCTTGGAACATGAAGAATAATCTTTTCGAGTATGGCCGGAGAATTAAGTTTACAAGAAATCATTTTATTGTTCACCAAATTTACACCGATTTTGTAACGTGTTTTTTGTAACACCCCGTATATCAAGATATTTTTATTCGTATAAAATATTTATAGTCAGCAATAAGACACACGGACTTTTTCGTAAAAACATTTGTCAAATTATCATATCTAAGTACCTAATTACTTCAAAGAACTTGTTTATTACAACACTGTTTCATTATCAAGAAATTTGAATTAGTGATTTAGAGCCTAATTACTTATATTTGTGAATATAAGATAACAAAACGCTTTTTTAATATCCCGATTTAAAGATGTGATACTTGGAAAAAGTTAAATTATAACAATTTCGTGAAAATGGTATATAAAAAAATAAAAAGATTTTGCCATTTTCTTATAAAAAAAAAATAAAATCTATCCAAATAAAAATAATAAAAAATTGCATACTTACTTAACACATTAAAATAATTCAATATATAAAATTTTACATTATTCCTGTTTCTGATACCTGATTACTTACAAACATTTCTTTACATAAAATTAAATACGCCATCTATCTATTAGGTATATTTCGGCGTTCTAAATATTGCTTTTTCAAATGGCTTGATATAAAAACAATATAAACATATTTCTTTTCCTTTTTAATTTCTATCACTTTATATGAATAACAGAGTAAGTTTATAAAATACGAAACAAAGCAATGATAAATGCAGTGTATCTTCGAACAAACTGTGACAGCAGGATTTGCGTAGGATGTAATAAAGCGTTTGAGATAAAGCCAGTTTGTTAGTTTCCTAGTCTACTGCGATTTAGTTATTTTACAAACACTTTTTAACTTTATATTAAACTCCAAATTCGCTTGTGGAACCGTGTTTACTATGACATGGTATGGTATATAAAAAACAAAAAACAAATATAATTTTCTTAGTATAACTTAACCGTTTATCTGAAGTCAGAACTTAGCCCGAGAACAACAGTAGGTTAAGGAATTCCTACCAACGCTAGAGAAGTGCACAGTAGTTCTATGACAGGTAATGAATAGAGAGATACCTATTACAACATAAAAAATAATAGTGAATAAGCGCATTGCTTTGATATGTTAACTACACAAGATGCGTGTAGGATATGCGTGTCGAAATAGCAACATTTTAAACACATGTATTTAAAATGTATCTATTTTGTGTCAGTTTGGACTCTTCAAATATATTAGACACAGACGGGTCGACACCAAATAGACTCAAGTTTGCCTGATTTGTTTCTTAACAAGATGTTTCTATTTTGTTACTGAAATGAGTTGAGTAGACACAATAATTTCCATTTGAGTACATTTTAAACGTAAAGTTTCTTTATTGTCTCTACCACGTGTCGTACAGGCACACATGTATCTATGTAAAAACATTTTGCACATATAATTTCCATTTTGTTTCTATAATGTGTTTAGTTCATCCGGTTAAAGTGTTTGACATGGCGCATATTATTATGATAAACGTTGATCTGTGAGTGTTAGTTTTACAGTTACAATATGATTAAAATAAAAAAGGTGCTACTCCAAAGGTGCACACTAGCACTTACTATCGACGTGTGAAAAAAGAAATAGACATTACTAAGCACCATGTGTCAAATTTGTGGCTCTCATTAGAGTACAATAACAAACACATTTTGGAACAACATGACCACATACGAGGCACATGTAAAATAACTTTTGAACACATTATCGACACATATTTTGGCCGAGTTAGGAACAAAATAGACATATTGTGGACACTTCAAGGTTCAATTTTAGATATATATTGGAAACTAAAGGCACAATCTAGACACATATTTGAAAAATTTTAGGTATATTTCAGACTCGCTATTGGACAAATTTTAAACCATATTTAGTGCACATTTTAATCACCATTTTGATTACATTTCCCGCTTATAATAGTCTAATAGTCGACAATTTGCCTTAAAAATGTGTCGTGTCCAAATTACAGTGTCGACACAGCGTCGACACTTTCCCAAAATGAGTCGGAAATTGTTACTTGGGTTGTAACACTTTTGGTTAAATTTTGTTTCTGCATCCTTATCTTACTAAAAGTGCGATTCTTTGTTCTAACATAGATATCGATGCTAATTATTACGATTGATACAGGGATAGACACCTTATTTCCACAAACAATTCCCAAAATAATGCTAGTTTTTCATGCAAACTTTACTTCTTTAGACCTTAATTTTGGAGACACATGGTGTTAAGTTTTTTTTTATTGGAATATCTGCTAAAGTAACAAAAATATTTCAACCAAATATGTATAGCACGAGTTACATAAGGACAGAGATCTCAAAAATCTCGAGACTAAATTTGTCAATTCACCATTTCCGGAGATAATATGGTAACCTCCGATAATAACTACTATCAATTTTACTGCAGTTGTCAGTTTATGAACCGAGTATAGGAGATCTAGTCTAATCAAATTTCATTGCCTAACGTTCATTATGACGTGGGGCATTGTTCAAGACACTGAAGACGTAGTTAGTAGCATACTTTTGTCGCAATTATTAATTTTGTGACAAATATACATTGCAAAAAATTAACTATAGTCTGTTTGGAAATGAAAGAGAGTAATAAAACTCCGAGATAAGAACCGGCCATGGACGTGGTAATATTTTGTTTCAGGTAATTATCGTAATTTTAATTTAAAAAAGAAATACCAACGCTAAACAAAATTTTAAGTGAACTTTCAGAGGACAACGATTTGCCAAAAATCAGTAGAAGCAAATTATGGGCCGTCTTACGAGAATTGAATTTCTGCTGGGAAAAGCAGAACAGGAAGTCAGTTCTTATCGATAAAGATGCAATTATTTGTTGGCGAAGATCCTACTTCAAGATTAATTAGAAAATTCCGTGACGAAGGGAGGAATATTTATTATTTAGACGAAACTTGGGTCAACGAGGGAACAAAAGTATGGCAAGATAAAAATGCAAAAAGTTTTTGACAAGCATTTTTGGATGGACTTTCAACAGGGTTCAAGGCACCTTCAGGTAAAGGGGGAAGATTAATAGTTACACATATAGTAGGTAGTGCCAGTAGTTTTGTAGATGGCGGTTTACTTTTATTTGAATCTAAAAATACAGGTGACTATCACGAAGACATGAACACAGATGTTGGATCGTATTCCACCGGAGTCTGTAATTGTCATGCATAATGCCAGTTACCATTCACGGCAGACCGAGCGGGCGCCTACGACTGCTTGGAGGAAAGCCGATATAATTCAATGGTTATCCGGAAAAACATTTCTTTTGAAACAAATATGGTAAAAAAAGGAACTTTTGACACTTGTCAATCTTATTAAAGATCAGAAAAAATATGTTATCGATGAAATGGTAACAAATCGCCAAATAACGGTACTACGGTTACCACCTTATCACTGTGAACTTAACCTAATCGAATTAGTTTGGACGCAGGTAAAAGGAGATGTAGCGCGAAATAATACGACGTTTAAATTAAGTGACGTGAAAATTTTGTTAAAAAATTCCTTGGAACGAGTAACTGCAGATAACTGACAAAGATGTATACATCATGTACAAAAAGAAGAGGAGAAAATGTCGGAACTCGATAATTTAATTGACGTTACTGTGGAACCTAGCGTTATCAATCTATGAGACGAAGATAATTCATCAGAACATTCAGAGGATGAATTTTAATATACCTACTTTTTTATTTTCTTTATTGTACATTTATACAACACTACATTTACTCACCATAATTTGAATTTTCAAAATACATATATTTTTGTGTGGAATAAAAGTCTATTCATTAAATTTAAATAAATATTTTGATAATAATATTGAATAATTTTATTTGAATTACTAAAAACCTCTTAATCCGGTTATGATGCTTAAAGTTGCCTCATGTTTTGAAATGCTGTTTTTATATTGTTTACTTATAAGAGAAATGGACCGGGAAATTGAAGCGGTATAGATAGACGGATTGTCGGGGAATAAATTTTAGCTACCTGCTACAATTTAGTACGGTTCGATCACACAAAGTTTTTTTAAAAGTACACCTCTATACCGATAATACATAACATAAAAATATTGAATATAAGCACCAGTACTACATTTATTACGATTTGCATACATAATAAGCTTTTATTGCTCTCTTTCATTTCTAATCAGACTATACACCTGTTACCACAAAAGAGCACAATATTGGTGTGTACACTGAATTACATTCGAAAAATCTATAGAAAACACCTACACATAGACATATACCTTGTTAGCTCTCATCAGTATGCCATAGATGAGGCAACCGACGACCAACCCTGGCTGCTCGTGTTTCTCAAAAAATAAATATTGAACAAAGAGTATATTTGATTTACGAAAATAAACTCGTAGTGACCTGACCATATTATCTTTAGAGATCTAAATCCATAGTACACTGTAAAAAAGTTGATGCGTAAGTGAGATTTTCGTGTGTAATTTAAGATGCGTAAAATGTCAGTGTTAATAGTTTTACACACTAGATTTTTTTATACGTTTTACACAAAATGTGTTAAAATTACTAGTATTATAATAAAATATACTGAATTTGTGTAATATTTACCAGTTACGTGTTAAAAGTACACCATTTTGTGAAAAACTTATCACATCTCTGTGTTCTATACCCCTACTCCTGACTGGTTGAGCACAACTGCAGTATATGTGTTGTGCAACACACGTCACTACATCATTATACAGGGTTAACTATGACTTAGTACAAATATTTTAAGATGTATATTGATACGGAAGCTCACCTACCTTTCTAGTTCGTTGAAATAGTAATTTTTATAATACGTTTATTATACGTTTTCTAGAACATACCAGGCTTTATTTGATGCATTCTAGACGACTGGGAAAACTTATAGAAAACGTTAAATTAAGGGTATTACAAAAAGTAAAAACATTTATTAAAAATTAAAGGTAGATGAGCTTTCATATCAATACAATAAAATTGACATGTCAATGTGCAAATTCTACGCCTTTAATGAATCAAAAAACACTTTGTAAAAGTTACACATGTGAAATGTGTAAAAATATACACAATCCCGTGTGAACCGCTGCCAACACAGTATTGTGTTCTCGTGCGATAAAACGTGTAATTACTTTTTTACAGTGAAGTAAATTTTCGTAAGCCCTAATACTTTTGCAAGCTATAGTCCTGACTATCTAAATATTAATAATACTTGTTACAGTTAGATATATACTTAATATTGAAATCTCAATTTAAATTTAAAAACACTTCATTTCAACATGGCGAACAAAATGCCGTGCCGTGTACTAGCAGTGCTGGTGCATTTAAGCATAACGAGTCAAGAATGGAGGTATAGAACACGGACGTTTGATAAGTAATGGGGTACCTCTAACACATTATTGGTATCACACAAATTCATTATATACTACTATAGTATTAGTCACTTTAACACATTCTGTGTAAAACCTATAAAAAAGCCAGTGTGTTAACTAGTAACATGGAAATTTTGCACATCTTGAATTATACAATAATGCATTTCGATTGTCATTTCAGTATTGAAATGAGTCTTTTAGACACACGTGATTTAAACAACCGTTTCTACGCGTAAAAATAAAATAATTGATTTACAAATTATTAATTTATTATAAATATTAATAACACAATCTTTCAAATCAAATAATCGGACGTAGGGTGAACACATATTTTTTTCTTCATTTTGTATCACTTCAACATTGGAAGAAAATAATACCTGCATCCAGGTTCTGCTGGTGCACTGAGTTTTCTGAATGAAAGTGTATTTCCTTTCTCTCCGAGAATTTTCCTTGCTTTCGTCTGCTTATTTTGTATGAAATTTTCTATGTACCTCTCTGCCACAGAAGTTGAAAGCCAATCTCCGTGACTCTTGCGCAACGATATCTAAGATATTCGCCAATCTTTTTAGGAACTGAACATCCAGTACCTGTGTAGTACATTTTGAATTCCTGTACGTGATAAAGAATCAGTTATGATCAATGGTAGATAGACGTAGACTTGCATATTTGCGGAAAATTTCCAAAAAATTGACTACTATATCTCCTTCTGGTACTGTAAGATAATCTAGGAACATTAGTTTTGGTATTGAGAATAGTCACCTTAATCAAAGCAACTTCAATGTTCTCTGTACGTAAATAAGTTAATTGTTCTCTCCTACAGGCTCCAGATACCAACAATCAAGACACCTTTTTGGTATAAGTACTTTTTATCATTTGCCTCTTTGATAAACCTTTCAACCTGTTTTTTGGAAATTATGGATTTTCTGGGTCTATAATCACTTGATTTCCTTTTGAACAAAACAAAAACATTGGTATATTTACTAATATCCATATTTTTATTCAAATATTAATTACTGGGATTAAAAATAACTGGGACAAGTACGCTAGAATAACATTATCCGCACCTCAAACATCAAATTTTTGGTACAATTTCTTCGATTTCTGAGGAATCAATGTACATAAAACAGCTTCCGCCTCATTTTCTATTTCAGAATTTTCAGTATCAATACAATGTGCGTTGCACATACTCAAGTTTAATGAAAAATTAATTCCGAGTTTAATTATTGGGGTTCAATGTCCAAAAACGTTCACAGATTTCAGAATTTTTGTATAATAATAATAATATCTCTACCCCTCATTCTAATCGCAGGGATTAGCTCAGAAGTCGGAGACTTGTGCGGGACTTTGCGCCCAGGAACGACTTACGTTGGTAGGCCCTAATCACTATTCAGTGCAGGAATGAGGGAAACCTGGAAAACCTCATTAATTAGGGGGGTAGTCAAATATCAAACGGTATCAATCCCTCACATTGACCCAAGCCAACATTCTTCCACCCTACCATACCCGCAGAGAGGGCGCCAAACCTCTCCACAAATCTAGCTTATATACGGTCTACCGGCAGCTGGGCTCGAACCAACACCGATCTAGTCACCTCGATTCAAGTACTGACGCCTTAAACCGCGCGACCACTGACCGACCCGCATAGTGTGTAAACATCGTATCATAGCAACTCCTCCATAGCAACAACCTTATAGACAACTTAGTTAAAGTTGTTTAAATAAAAGAGTCTAGCGATCATATTAGCAAATGCAATCGAAGATTGTATCGAAACTATTTTGAATATTTACTTGACGATTTTACATCTTGTTCGATACATCACTTCACGTCGCGTGCTTAAAACACCATCATCTCGCAACTTATATCGAAAACAGCTATTACACAACATTTTTGCAGTTTATCCCATACTGCCCTAATCTCTTCTGTCACATAAAATTTAATATTTCTAGAAAGAACCTACCAGTCAACAAATGCTCTCCCAGAAAATTTCTACTAGGATGACTGTACAAGTCCCAACCCGTAACACCAACCCTTGGCAACTCCCTAAAGAGCCGGGAGCATGAATAATCGCGAACTAACGACATTACCCCGGACTGAGCGGATAGCGAGGTAATTGATTTATGAATTTGTAAACTCGATTGTCCGCCAAGTGAAGCCGACTAACACTGAAACAACTTAACGTTGGAAACGAGGCCCGGTGTAGGTGGGATATATGGTCTCGATGGGACGCTGATTAAATGCCTTGGGCGAAAAGTTAGGGCGATCCTATATAAGATTTACGCGGTTATTTCTGCGGCTAAGGGTTTGGTCCCTGTAGTAATACCGCGCAAGTTAGAACACTTTATCAAACTTTATACCATGTCAACTGCTTTCAAATTTTACACTATATTAAATAACGGTGGCGTGTCCAGATGTTTTGAATGGGGAAAGCTGTTCTAAAAATGCTGTGTGTTTGCTACTCCCCTTCAGTAGTTTCATCTAAAATGATACACACCATACTAATAATTATCAAACAAATAATAAATTTAAGTGAGATACAATGTCAATGGAAATACTAAATAATAAACTACTTACAATAAACAAGCTTTGGTTTATTTCATATTTACACTCAGACACTGGACTGAGAATGAACTGAGAATGCAAAAAAAATTAAATAAAATTTGAGACACGTGGTGTTAAATGGGATGACGTAGGGTTTTCAAGTGTTATGTTTAAGATTTGACAGAAACGACTAATGATTCCATCAATTATATTTTGTCCAGAAATATAACCAATTTTTTTCCGTGTTAAAAAGCTCTCTTTTTTTCTAATAAACTTTTAATAGAGAAATGTTTCTGTATTACTAAAAGTTAAAAGCAATATCGACATAGAGTCTCAAAAAAAATATCACCTAAGTCACATTAGTGGTGGAAGGATCAAGTGGTCGTTGCAAAAAATTTGAAGAATAAATAAAAGGGTTAAACTCGATAATTCTTTAATACGGTTAAAACAAAATGTGATGATAACAATAACTAACTTTAAAAAATGAGGCAAATCACTTCATACTAAATACATATTACAATCTATTCTCCTCTAATTTCAAGACACATATCCTGACTTCTTTGTGGGCTACATCTAACACGCAATATTTCGCCGTTTGATTCAGTACAAGCATTTGTGATTTTTAAGTCTTATTTTTTAAAACCTACCATAACAAAAATCGAAGGGTGTTAGATCTGGTGACTTTCCGGGCCACTACATAGGTCCATTAATTCCCATCCATTTTTATGGGAAAGTGTTATCTAAATATTGCTGTACAATCCTGGCCTTGTGGGGTGGAGCTTCGTCGTGCTGAAATCATAGGTGTCTCCTTAGCTGCATAGGCACATTCTCCAGAAGTGCAGGAAGTCCTTCTTGTAGGAAATTTAGGTAGCTCACGCTGCTCAATGTATGTTCATAAAAATAAGGCCCAATTAAACGCCTACCGATGATGCCACACCATACATTTACTCCAAAATGACCTTAGTTTTGAACTGGATTTACAATGTGGGGATTTTCAATGGACCAGTAGTGTTCGTTGCGCCTGTTTGGCAAACCATTACTGACAAACCGACTCTCGTCCATTCAAAGAACGTGCCGTAAAAGGTTCTTTACCAACAGTTTCTACATTTACTACAATTTGAGCTATAAAATTAAGTCAGTGTTCAATATGACGCTCATGCAAATATTTCAAACTGTGAATTTTGTAATCATGATACCCATTGGTCTTTAAATAAATAAATAGATGGAACAGTTAGTTGTAATATATTAATAAGGATAAAACTAAGTTCATGGAATGAACGGAAGAATATCAAAATGGCAAGTATTTGAAAATAGACACAAATCGGGGAAAATATACACGATTGAAAAACAGTTCATATATTTAGGAACTATATTTGCCAGACAACCAAAAATAGGAGAGGAAATTGAATCCAGAATAATGTCAGGAAACAAATGTGTAGGAGAACTGCAGAGAATACTGAAAAAAAAAATATTTCTCGGCAAACAAAGATAAGACTATATAAAGCAGTACTAAAACCAGTAGTGACATACGCCAGTGAAACATTTCAATAAAGCAGAACAAACAAGACTGGAAGTGTGAGAGAAGAAAAAACTGAGGATAATTTTTGGAAGAAGGGTGGGTCAGATGGGGCATAGTAAACGTGGTAAAAACACAAAGGTTAAGGTGGCTAGGGCATATTGGGATGATGACAGAGACAAGAATACCAAAAATGGTAATGACAATTGGGGGCAAGAAGAAGAGAGGGCGACCGCAAGCAAGATGGAAACAAAAAGCAACGAAATGGACCTTCTAGGTTTGCAGATCTTGTTGGTATGACATGTATTTTTTATAGTTCTTATTTTACTTTGCTTAAATATTGTTCCTAAATGAATTGCCCCTTTATTTAATTCTAGAACTAGACAAAATAAGTATGTCATATCAAGAGGCCCTTTCTTGGTCTTTTTTGTCTTCCACAAAACAATAGGAAATCGCAAATGTACAAAATATGCCCATTAAAGCTAGATAATCTCTAAACTAGAGACAGACAACATCAAAATATGATATACTATTTATGACACAGGATGTGAAAAGTTGAAATTTAATTTATTTTGAAGTATCGCAATAATTTTAAAGGTTTTAATAGTACATAATATATATAGTGAACCAGTCAAGCTTAGGAGAAAAAACAATAGATGGTAATACTCTTTTAAAATCCATGTCATCCTTATTTACACTATAGACAAGGGTGACTTGGATTTTAAAAGAGTATCGCCACCAATTATTTCTACTTGTAAGTTTGTTTGGTTGACTAACTATGTTATATATAAACAAGAGTACATATCAACTTGAGAATCGGTATTTTTATGTTTTGCCTCATGAGAATTTTTAATGAGTCGCTTACATTAATCTTAGAGAGCACCAGCTATATTTGAATACTTAAGTAAATTCAGGTGCTGGTCTAAAGAATGTATTAATTTGCATTTTCAAGATTTCTTAGTATTATACACGTTAGCGAAATAAATATTGAGGGGGGGCTAATACACCCTAACCGACACCCTTTTAGATTCAACCACAGAGAAGCAAGATTAGTATGATGTTCAATTAAGTGCTATTTTGACGTTTATTTAAGAGAAAAATCCCATTTTGTCAACATGCATGTATTTACACAAACCGCGCTTTAGAAACTGAAAGATCTATTGAATTGAATTGAATTGAATTGAATTGAAAATTTATTAAAAAACAGAAATGTTTACAATACAAGTGTGTATATAAAAAAGATGACAAACTGTTTACAAATACATACTAACAAAACTATAAGCATATGACAAAACAAACAGAACAGTTACAAACATAAGCAAATACATGAAAAGTATAAAAAAGGAAAAAAATGTACAAAAAACGTATAATTGCTATGACAACAAATGTTTAAAAATGTTTCTTTTGAAAATTGCAAGAGTACTAGATTCTTTAATATTAGATGGAAGTTTATTAAATTCATTTATTCCGGCATCGAATATACCTTTTTTGGTAGTCATGAGCCTTACCCTGTTAATATTTAAATGCCCTTTATGGCGCGTATTATATGTATGAATGTCATACCGGTACTGCAAGTTAGCTGATAGATAATCAGGGAGCATGTCATTAACTAGTTTGAAAATAAAAATCAGTGTTCTGGCTTTGATTAAGTTTTTTATATTCAACCAGTTTAGTTGCTGTAGCATGCTACTAATACTAACAAATCTGTTACATTTTAGTAGAAAACGCATGCATCTATTTTGTAAGATCTGTAATTTATTTATATCAGATTCATGACACATAAATAAAACAGAGGAACAATATTCAAAGTGAGGTTTGATAATACAGTTATATATTAGAAATTTACTATACTGGGACAAGTTTTTACTGACTCGGTATGCAAATCCAATCTTTTTAGCAATTTTTTTAAAAAGGTAATCTATATGTTCACTAAAGATGAGTTTGTTATCAATTATAACTCCTAGATACTTTATACTGGAGACTTGTTCAAGATTATAATCATCAAACTTGACCAAAATATTATCTTGAATTATACATCTTTTACTTTTTATAATCATATATTTACACTTATTAACATTTACAACTATTCTATTTTTATTAAACCAGTCACTGATTCTTTGAAGAGCTAGATTCATATAGACTGCCAATATTTTTATGTCTACACCTGAAACGTATACAATAGTATCGTCAGCAAATAGATGAATTTTACACTCGCCCAAATTCAAATGCAAAATATCATTTATGAAACATATAAACAGAAGAGAACCCAAAACACTACCCTGTGGTACACCATTGTGTATGCTCTTTACCTCAGAGTAACAATTGTTTAGTTTTGTCTTCTGGTATCTATTATGTAAATATGACTTAAACCAATTAAATGCAGTTCCATCTATTCCAAAATATTCTTTTAGTTTATATAAAAGAATATCCCTGTTAACCACTTCAAAGGCTCGACGAAGGTCTAAAAAAACTACTAGAATTATCTGACCTACGTCGATAGCGTATTTGAAATCATTAATTACTCTCTGCAAAGCTGTCTCACAAGAGTGACCACTTCGAAAACCAGACTGATTTTGACAAAGCAATTTTTGCGAATCAAGGTAATTAGTAAGTTGACTGTAAACAGCGAGTTCAACAATTTTTTCTAAACAAACAAGAGTATTAACTGGCCTGAATTCTTCAATGTGTTTTGCATTTGATATTTTTTGAACGGGTATTACTGTAGACGTTTTTAATATATCAGGAAAAAAACCTTTATCTAGAGAAGTATTAACACAATGTAGCAGAGGATATCCAATCACATCAAAAGTATTTTTTATTAATTTAAAGTCGATTTCATCTTCAGAGAATTTATTGCTTTGCGCAAAAATTAATTTCTTTAATTCAATTAATGTCAACAGCTCGAACGTAGTGAGATTATTTTCAGGATTTAAAGCATGATTTATGAAACCGTCACATTCACATAAAACGAACTCGCTATTATTTAGATTGCAAACTATATTATCGATACTGGATATAAAATAATTATTGAATTCGTTATGTAGATTTGTAGATAATTCTACCCCATCATTTACAATGTGTGTTAAGTTTTGTTGATATTTTGAACTAATTAAGGATTTTAAAGTTCGCCACATTAACTTAGAATTGTTCTTTACATTATCTATTTTACTCTCATAATAGTTTCGTTTCAGCTGACGCACTAAATTAACAACATTATTCCTCTTTTGTGTGTAACTATGCCAATCTAGTTGAGATTTGCTAATTTTAAACTTATTATAGGCACTGTCACGTTCAAATATGGCAGTCCTCACAACTTCGTTAAACCAAGGTTTAGATTTTCTGTCAGATTTTGTTTGTAGAGGACACTCCATATCCAAAGTACTCATTATATTATTAACAAAGTTCACAAAAATATCATTAACATTTATCGAATCATACAACCAGCAATCGCCAATAAGAGCTATACTAACCTTATCATAATCAATTTTTCTAAATTGCAATTTGGTTTTGGTCTATACCAGTTGCTAAAAGCAATAAAAGATTAAACTTAGCAAAATTATTTCATAGTCAGATGTTATTTTTAAATTAAACTCAATAATACTTCAACGAATTCTCTGAATGTATAAAATTCCATCGCATTTATCAAATTGACAATCAATCATTCACTTGAAATAAAAATAAATATCTACCGATACCGAACGGAATGATTCAAAACGCTGCTCTTGAGAGCCGGTTACGCGAAGTTGAACAAACCTTGCCGATGTTTATATTATTTGTTTAAATAATAATAACGACTTAAGTGTTATTGTCCACGAAGCACATACAATGCAAGGTCAAGTTGAAACTAAAAGAGCATGAATCACGTCTACGTAACAAGTTGGAAAATTAAACAGAGCAAATTAAAAATAAAGCAAATAAGGCTGTTTAGTAATATTATTACAATTTTCATGAATGAAGATAATAATATTGATAAAAATAAGTGAAAGTTAAGAATCACACTGATATTACAGCACAGCATAGGGAATAATAAGATTTTATTTTTAAGGTCGCTGTATTTCTCGCCGTAAAATGACTAAATTTGTGGTGTTTTTAGCTTAAAAAATAGAATACGTAGAACAAAGGTAATATCAAAAAATTCTTGATGTTTTGTTTACCCACTTTTACTATTTAAATTCTCCTCAAATGAATGAATAACTTTTAAATACGGCTTGTAAGACACACATTATTATGTTATTCTAACCTTACATCTTAACAATTACAGTGTAATTTAAAAAATACGTATTTTGAATTATTTCTGTGCCTAAAAATAAGTTAGACCGCTTTCTGTCGTTATATATTCGTTTTAGTTCGGTACGTAACATTCCTGCTATTTGCTAAGCTGTACAGGGTGCCCGGGAAATGTGGGGAAACTCTCTCGTGCAGATAGAGCATGAAAAATTAAGATGACAAGTTCCTATAGAAATATTTCCTACAGGCCCACCCTACGGAGATTTGTGTCCCTGAAAGACGCCGCGGGAAATCGGATTTTCTTGAATAACTTTGAAAGTATAATTTAATGTGATGGACACTAATAAGGACCGCACAAAACAGTCTCCTTGAAACGTATTTAACTTTTTTAATTTACCAGGTGTTTTACAACATATTGCCTAAATTTCCAACATCATGTATGATAAATAGTTTAAAATAATAAATTTGGGTAGCTTCAACCTTAGACTAAAGAAAATGTAGAAACTCTTGTTTATTGTCGATAAAATGAACCATTTACGAGAAGAAGTTCGACGTATGTCAGTTAGTCAAGCGGCCTTAGATGTGGACCATGTCGGCTAGATGGCGGGACTATAATATCTGCAAAATTTCTTAAACAGGCCCTAAGCAAGCCAGTAAACAGGGTCAGTCTGACTTTGTTTACCGGCTTCTCTGGGGCTGGTTTAATAGATTTTGCACATATTATAGTCTCGCCATCTAGCCGACATTGTCTAAGGGCCGGTATTATAATGTCCGGTTAAACCGCAGTTATGACTATTATAAACGTCAACTGTAGGTTGAAGTGTCAGTTTAGCAACGGTTCAGTCAACCGATGGTTATAGTACAGGTTGAATTTCAACTGTCGGTTGAAATTATTTTGAAACTACAAATATCTACATAACTAAAAGTGTGCGTAAACTCGTATAAACAAAAACAATATAACATAGTTATTTAAAAATGATACTCTCTTAACGCATTCTATTCTATAATGTTATAATTTTAGAAAATAATTTATTTTATATTTTTTAAAAACCTTCAGAAAATGAGTCTCATTTGTAATGTTCAGAACTGATCTGTAGAAGTTACAATTAAATGATATCAAAGAAATATAAAGAGAAATATTTGTATTTTTTATTTCATCACTCTCCTTACTTACACAAGCTAAAATTGTGGAACTAAATCAAATGTATTTCTCTTTTGTCCATCTAACTGTATATATTAATTATAACGTACATAAAATTATAAGTATCTGCAGTTTTGTCTCAAATATCATTGTGAGAGCAAGTTCATAAAATAACATTTTCTTACACTTTATAATATTTATGTAGTTAATAATTACATCTACTAGACGGAGGTAGTCTGTATCAGAATAAATAACTCTATTACTCTTTATAGTAATATAAGAATGTCACCAAGATTAATGTCACTGTCAATAATTATAATTTGCAAAATGTCAAAATAATAGACAGGTTATCTGCGAAAATTGGCGGGAAAATATTCTGATATTTCATTGGCTAAAATTGAGCTGACAGCATAGCCAATATTCAGAAATACATCTCAACGTCGGGTTGACGAACCATGACATGATATAGTTTTATAATACAGAATTTTTTCAACCGCCGGTTCAAATTCAACCTACGGTTGGATAACAGGATCAACCTGAGTTTTATAATACCGACCCTAAGGCCGATTGACTAGCTATATTTTATACAGTGTGTTTCAAAACAAAGGCGAAAAATTTCAAGGGGTGATTCCTTGTTGAAAATAAAAGGTAGTTTGTTATATAGACGTTGGGTCAACCATTTGGGAGATATCGCATTGCAAAGATGGCGGAAAAAAGAGCGTTTTTATTGTTTTTCTCGGAAATGAAAAGCGTGGTAATGGTAAAATTTTGTGGAAGTGTCACCATCATCAAAAGACACTTGTGACATATTTTTTTACTTTTTGAAAATAATTGGAGAGGGTTGAAATAAACTACCCCTTTCAGTTTTTTTAACTATACTTTTAAAAAACTTCCTTAACAACGTAGAAAAAAATAAATTAGGTTAAGCTGATTCATTTAGAAACTATTTTCTCTCTTATATTTTTTTGATAAAATTAACTGTTTCGACGTTAAAAAATAAAATGTAAGGTATTGCACGTCGGGAAGAGACAGTTTTACTACACCCATTATTAGGAAAAACTCTAGTTGGCTGCTGTCAATTTCAGGATGTTTCCATTGTTGCTGTGTTCATCACATTAAATTTTTATTGAATTTCATTGAGTACTTTAAAAGTCAGGGACACATATCTCCGTAGGGAAGACCTGCAGGAAATTTTTTTATAGGAACTTGTCATCTTATTTTTTCATGTGTAATCTGCAACCGAGTTCCCAGACTTTCCTGGACACCCTGCATATTATTCAGTTCTTAATGTCTAAAATTATTCGTATTTATTGAAAACACTATTTTTACCCTTAATGTGAAAAATATCTTGACTCTTGCTCCAAACTGCCAAATAGTAAGGCAGAATCATTTATCGTCGAATAACTTAAAATTGCATGTTTCGTTAATAAACATACGAATCGTCAATTTTTGTCAAACTTAGCAGATCCTTTCTGACAACTTCCTCTCAAGGAGCAGAATGTTTAAAATAAAAAAGGATTTACACCGGTAATATTAGGAAATTTAGTAACATTTTGTACCGTCTTTAGTTTCGAATTACATCTGCGATTTTAGAAATTACAAGAGGCTGTATCTCCTAAGGGATGAATATAGATATTAGGAAGAGGGAAATTGGGCAAAAACTATTGCGCATCCTGCCAATTTCCTACTCCTCCAATCACAGACAAAATTGACATTTGAATAATGTCACATTACTAACATTGTTGGTTGGTGTAATTTGAGATTCTGTAACACGTATCCGTACCAGGGCCGTATTTAATATAATGTTCTTTACTATTACTTTTGGTACAAATAATAATGTACCTAAAAATTATTGATTTCTGGGTAACAAAATAATGTAATTGGAAAATATGACATTATTTACAAGAACTTGCAGCTTGCTTGCTGAAGTTTTATTTAGAATTACAATGTTGGATATCCTAAAGATGAAAAAAGTAAATACTTATGGATAACTGCACTAAATTTACTGAATGATGATATTTTTCAATATTCTAATGTGAGCCACTTTCATATAGACGAGACAAACATCAAAATAATAAGGATAATCCTTTATCAAAATATAAATATTAATTTTAAAGAACAAAATGTATTTACTTGTCGCTATTCAAATCTAATTAAGTTAATTCCATCTATATATTATATAAATATCAGAGGTCACTATATTACAATAAAAATGTAATTGATAAAAGTAGAAGCTTAAGAACAGTATATAATAAACTACTTACTTTTATTTAAGGATCAGTTTCATGTTTTAAATTTATAATAAAAGTGTTTAATCAGTATCAACTATTTTTAATTGTAATTTAAAGACTTAAAAGATACTACATACAAGAAAATAGGTAGGTATATATTTCACATTTCTCATGATGATAAAACCCTTTGCCTTAAGTAAAACTAAATGATATTCAACAAATAATTTAATACAAATTAACACAAATCAGTAATCGTAATCGTTGAGATTTTGATTTATCTTTCTAACTCCTAAAAATTTAAGGCTCATACAATTTTCTATTTTTTTCTTCTGTATAACTTCTTTTTCATGAAAATGAGTAATAATTGGTCACTAAAATTTTTAAATACAACCCTGATGTTTCTCCCACCTAAGCCACCCAGTCTCCGGAAAACAGGCAGCCTTTGCGTCCCTGTTACCTCTATCCCTTTTCAACCTCTTTGGGAGTGAACATTTTGCTCAGGTAATTTTAATCCAACAGGTGGTTTCTTTAGCTGTAGATTCACCGGTACAATTTGTGCTACTCTTTTTCAAAATACTCTGTATAATGAGAGACACAAATGTCTTCTTCAAAAAAAATCTTACCATACCATAAAATCCAAGGATTTAATGTTTATATGAATAACATATTTTTAAATTTAGACAAATGGACTCCTCAATTTTTCGTATTTCATTATGTTATACGATAATTTTTCTAAATATATTTATCATTCTATTAAGCCAGACTGTAAAATTAACATTGTATAAAAAAGAATACGTACATACAAATTCTAATAATACTAGTAATTATAATTACTCAGTTACAAGATAAAATATGAATCACGTTTACAATTAACACATAATGAAGTTGATTAGATTATCGATGATGAAGTCAGTAATTGTTAGGCAAATGTAAAATAATATAAATGGATGTACATACTACTATAATTTTGATTTATTAACGTCAAGTATCACTTATGATTTAAAAAAGCATAACATTATTTCTGGGAATATCTATTTTTTAGTTTTTAAGTAGGTATACCTACACTAAATCATTCTAAACTGCATTATTTCCGAAAAGTTTCCTTTTTCTAAAATATCCCTAAATATGCTAGATGTATAGAGTGATGAAATGTGTGCTTATGATTTATCTAATTAAAGTAAGAACAACCAGTATCATAAAAAAATCATTTTATTTTGCGTGAAACATGATTTCAAGTTAAATGTATATGTTGAAAAACCCATTAGCGTCTAAGCGTGTTTGAACTAATTCACATAATAAATAAATGCAAAAAAATATACCAAAGAGTTTATCAACCAGCTCAAAGATTTTCATTTTGTTTAAGCTGAATAGTGTAACAGAAGCTAACTTAAAAATGTATTATATTATTTTTGTAGCCATATGGAGAGTATATGTTGACAGACGAAGTTGAAAAGAAGGAAAAGTTTTTACTTTTAATGTCATGAAAAAAGTCTGGTTCTTAAAATATACAAAAGTACACGTTTAAGTTAGTCAATATAATATGCAGGATATCTCTTACTAACAAATTACTAGAAATACAGTACCTAGATTTTATTATTAGAATTCAATAATAAATAAACGAGTCATATTTTTATTTCTAAATAGTGAAAAAGCCTTGTCGGGAGCAGAACTTCTGTGTAGGAAGATTTTTTTAGCGAAATTTGTACATCCATCCTCTAAATGCGAATTATTCATTCGTCTCTGTAAAAGTGTATTGTTCATCCATAATCTAAAAATGTATTGCAATGTACGTATTTCATTCGCAACAAAAAAATATGTTGAATATTTTCGCTGAAAATATTACATAATTACATCTAGGAACATCATTATACAGGGTGTTTCCTAAGTAATCTGAAATATTTCAGAGGGTGATTTTCTCAAGTAATGTTCTTACAAACTTTTCTTCTGCAATTTTACACATTTGTTTTCCGAATTAGCTATAATCAATCCCATGTCTTATTTCCATCCCCTTTTAATGTTCCTAAAAGGGCGTCCTTAAGCGAACCGCTTGCTCGAAATCCCCCCCGTGTCCGATCCATCAATTACCCGAAACGTCAACGCGAGAATTACGACAGCAACCGTTCAATTAGCCCAAATCGTTGCGAGGCCATTTATTTTATTATTTATATCAAACATAATCGGCGGTAATTATTGAGGACTTCCGGGAGAGGAGGTTCGCGCGGCCGGCGGCACCGGAAGCATTTTTTTAATCGGCTGCAGCTTATTCCAGGCACGGACCCGTTTACGGTTCAACGTTTGCATCAATGAATAATCGTTCATTCATTATAACGCGATGATTTAAACACCGTCTAGAGATATCCTAATATAGCGGGTGTTGCTGGAGGCAGTGCCGGTTTTAACACTACCAGCGCCCTGGGTGAGATTTCGACGGCGCACAGTGGTGCAAAAAGCCACTGTGCCACTCAAATTACTGTACACCTCTTAGGGTTGGGTCGTTTGAGGTGATTTTTTTAGAATGTTCGTCATAAAATTCTCTATCGATACCTCTTTGTCAATTTTCGCTTTGGGTCTTCATTTTCGCGGAATTTGACTGCAGAAATGGGTTTGCATGGAAAAAACTAGATTTTTCGCACAAAAGTTACCCTACGGAATACGAGATTGAGATTTTGCCGTACTTTTTTATGGACTAATGTTCGTCTTGGAAAGCCCTACAAGACTGTCCACTTAGATTTCGGGAAGAAATTTTCCGTTGCCCTTAAAATGGCTAGAATCATCCAAAACTTTTCACATATCAGAAATCGTTCTACTGAAAACTGGGACAGTATTGGAAAAAAATCTCATCTCACAAAAATTATTTGTACACATTCGAGGAATTCGCAAAAAATTTTCCAGAATTTTTGGACACATTTTTGGACATTCACCAAAATGGCCACATACATATTTTCCGATTTTTCTGTTCGAATGGAAATGTATGATAGTGAAAGTCTTCAGCATCTACTGGATGCTTTAAACTTTCGAGACCATAAGATTTTATGTGGATCTTTCTCTTTTTAGTCATTTTGTACCAAAATCCACAAATGTTCAAAAATACTGGGAAATTATCTGGCATTCCCGAAACGTTTAAATATTTTGGCTGTCCAAACAAATTCTCAAAAAGCTCAGTCTGTTGAAGGGTTATTGTTATATATTTTATAAATACCTTGTAAATAAATTAATGTAGAATAGTGTATGTTTTTCTAGGACAGATATTGTTTTTGTATATTTTATTTCTTTTATTTTTTTTTGTACAGCGCTCGATATAAAAAAGCAAATTTCGACGTTGTTTTATGTTATCTCTGTGTGTTGGGAAGAAAATAATCAAATCAATCATTTCTCATTAACAATGAACTATTGTATCCAAAATGGCCACTTTTGTCAACAAATTGAATTCCCAAAAACATGTTCAAAATCATTTTTTATGGAACCTTCCTGACCTTTTTCAGAATTACGGGAAAATTCGGAAAATATGTATGTGGCCATTTTGGTGAATGTCCAAAAATGTGTCCAAAAATTCTGGAAAAATTTTTGCGGATTCCTCGAATGTGTACAAATAATTTTAGTGAGATTTTTTTCCAATACCTTCCCAGTTTTCAGTAGAACGATTTCTGATATGTGAAAATTTTTGGATGATTGTAGCCATTTTAAGGGCAACGGAAAATTTCTTCCCGTGGACAGTCTTGTAGAGCTTTCCAAGACGATCATTCCCCCATAAAAAAGTCCGGTAAAATCTCAATATCGTGTTCCGCAAGGTCATTTTTGTGCGAAAAATCTAGTTTTTTCCATGCAAACCCATTTTTGCAGTCAAATTCCTAGAAAATAAAGACCCAAAGCGAAAATTGACAAAGAGGGATCGATAGGGAATTTTATGACGAACATTCTAAAAAAAATCACCTCAAACGACCCAACCCTAAGGGGTGTACAGTAATTTGAGTGGCACAGTGGCGTTTTGCGCCACTGTGCGGCGCCCCTAACTGCAATTCAAACCCATACGAAAAAAGGGAAAGGATATAATGCAATAACTATTTATTAAAAGAAATAATTATTTATTATAAAAAATAACCGTTTATTAGAAAAAACTAATAAAATTTTACTTTTCTGGCCTTTCTATCGGCGATCTTTTTTATAAGGTTATCAAAGTCGATGATTTCAGCAATTTCGTTTTCAATTGACAAAGTTGCTAAGTTTGTCAATCTAGATTGAGATATTGTTGATCGAGGATAGGTTTTTATCAGCTTCAGTTTTGAAAAACTATTTTCCCCACTAGCAACCGTTACAGGTATAGTCATAATATTCGCAATGCTATCCATACATTTGGATACCTACAGTTCTTGTAAGTTGCGATCTTTGATAAAATTTAAAACAAAAATAGGAGTAACCACATTCTGATCAGGCAAAATGGATTTCAGACTTACGAGTTCATCACACAACATACAACCATCTATGTCTGATTTAAAATGTACAGTTAATTTTAATTGGAGATCACCACAGAGTTTGACAAGGTCGGGTTTTTCCGGAATCTGTTTAATATTGTACAAAAAAGACCAAGATTCCGAGTACTCATTTAACTGTTCGAACCTTTCATTGTCTGAAATTAATGTAGTGTCCAAAAGACACTTGAAAAATTCAACCTCAATTTTTTTTTCTGGAGAAGTTATAGGGTCATCGCGAGTAATTTCACCAGCTTGACGCTTAACACGTCGAATTGTTGTTGTAGTTCTAAACACAGGTTCAATTTTTAGTTCTTCGACCAATTCCTTCGCAGTTAAAATAGCGCTATTAAGGCCTGTATTTCTACAGTTCTCCAAGAAATTGCAACATTTTTTCAACATTTCTGTACAATTATCGAGATCCATGTCTGTTGATTGTAGAGATTTACTTACGATATTTATTTGAAAAAGTATGTCATACTAAACAACCAAAATGAAGCCAGACTATGAAGCTGAAATCTTTTAGCTGTTCGGCTAGAGTAGTAGCCTCATGAGACACTTGAACATTTTCTGTGTTTCAATAGCCAAAAGTAATTAACGCATCATGGATGGCACTAATTTGATAACGGATTGCTTTAACACTGCTTATTCTTGCTCCCAACGTATGCCACTGAGTTTTATTATAGTATATAATTTAGAGAATTTACGAGTAAGATCTCGAATTATGAGCGATGGGCCACAAAGGGGCGCCTGCAAGTTTGGTGTAAATGCTCTCTAACGGCCATGGAATGAGCTGGAGCACCATCATGCTGGAACCACATTTGTTGCGTCTGATTCAAAGGAATGTCTTCCAAAAACTCATACAGTGTGTTCTGCAGAAAGTTGAGGTAAGCAGCGCCTGTTAATCGGTTTGGTAAAACAACAGGACCTAGAAACCTAGCACCTACAATACCCATCCAAATGTTTAATGAAAAACGTGCCTGATGTCCAGATTCTATTAGAGCATGAGGATTTTCGTCGGCCCAAATATGCGTATTGTGAAAATTAAACACTCCATTTCTTGTGAACCCGGCCTCATCAGTAAAAAGAATGTTTGCTAGAAAACGAGGGTCTTCAGCATCATGACATCATCATGTACAAACAAGCGGCAAAAAACCAAACGTGCTTGATGATAATTTATTGGATTTAAGGCCTGTACTTGTTGCACATGGTATGGATAAAGCAGTTACTCGTGAAGGATTCTCCAAACAAGAGGACCACTAATTCCTACCTCGGCTGATATTCTCCGCCCACTCGTACCTGGATTCTGCTCTACCAGTGCTAGAATTTCTTCTTCTGCTCTAGGAATGGCACTGTTTGCTCAAGGAACCGGTATCACGCAATCTTTGGTGAATTATTGCAAACATGCGTTGTGAAGGAATCTGACGATTTGGATAAGCGTCAACATAAAGACGTCGCGCTTCGGTGGTGTTCCCATTAGCACGACCGTACATGAAATGCATGTCTGTTAATTCTGCGTTAGAGTAACCAGCCATAGCGAAAGAAAACTTGTGCACTGAGAACAACTGTCAAATGCGTACTGTTTATTTCACTAAACATCAACAAACTATTATAAGAAAATACACAACGTTTCTGCAAAATAAAAAAGAGGCTAAAAAACATAAAACATTCCATATCTTCGCAACCGTTACTTTGCGGACCCCTGTTTATTAAAACTTTTCTGCTTATTTTGGTTCATACTATTACCTCCTTAAATATTTTACACTCTTTTTTAACACCCTGTATAATACAGGTTTATACTTTAAGAAGATCCGTGTTCTAGTTTACTTCACGTTGTATCTACGTCCAAATCTACAAAATATAATTCCAAATCTACAAAATATAATTTAATGGCCAATACATGTAGGCACTTATATCTCACGCACTATATATGTCTATACTTCTATCCCTTTATAGACTAAATACAATTGTATTCATATCGAAAATGAAATATGAACCGAAATTGATATATGTCTGGTCATCTGCATCTGGACTCTCTAGACCTGGCTGTCTGCTATAAGTTTCTGGGTGCTTTTGAAATGAGCGTTTATTAAATGTTATTTAAACGTAACTGACGTTTCTTTTTAGTTAAAAATAACGCTTTTTCGGGCGACATTTTGACGTTACCTCTAGTTTTCAACCACTTTTATATGTTTTTTAAACGTATGCATGCCCATTGGGATTTCTGTTACGATTTTATGGCCAATTTGGAGTATCGTTGTACAAAATTGGAGTAAAATTTTACTAAGAGTGAATTGTTAGTTTTCGAGATACATAGCATATGATGATGATGCGCTCGTGTTTGTCAAACATGACCAAATATAAATCACTTGAAGTGTTACTTTAGCGCGAAATTTCGCACTTGCCTTTTCAATGCGGGGCGGGACATGTCTGTTAATGGCTCATTTTTCCCGGAACTTTTGCAAGGCGTTTCGCGAAGTAGGCCGAACAGTTCATTTGAAGTTTACAAGACGCCGTTGTTCAGTAAATTGCTCCAATAAATCCGCCGTTTAACGTTTCTTCGAATAGAGACAGCCGCGGCAGAAGCCGCCTTGATACCCCGGGGACCTCTTTTAAGCGAATATCCATTTCATTGCCGAGAACTAATGGTCGCTGCGACGTTTATTCGCGCAGTAAAGACCGTCGGTACACAGAGAAACGTTTATAAAATTAAACATACATACAACCAATACGCAAAAGTATTTAAAGCGGTCATAAATGAAGTTCAGGGAAGGTCACACTGCCACTATAAAAAAAATGCTAAAAATCCAGGAAAGGCAATATGGATCTTGGTGAATAGATTTACAGGCAAACAACATAAGAAGACCAAGTGTTTTTTGACCAGCATGAAAGAAAATGATGACACTAGTAACATCACTATATTAAATAAAATCAATGAATTTTACATTAATGCATGTCAAACTTGGAACATGCCATTCCAGCAAGAATAAGAAAAAATAATAAGAGTATTTTTTTGTTTCCTACAACTGTTAATGAAGTATGCAATAGAATTGTGAAAATAAAAGATCCGTTAGATATGACAACATTCCAATAGACCTTCTAAAGTGTGTATCACAAGAAATCTCAGGCCCTCTAACTCATTTTTCACAACTTTTCCAGAAGACTTAAAAATAACCATGATAAAACCTATATACAAGAATAAAGGAAACAGAAAGGAGATAAAAAATTACAGGTCCGTCGCCTTATTATATGTATAACATCAGTAAAGTGTTTGAATGTATTATATATGAGAGATTGATCAACTTCTTTGAACATGAGGAAATTCTTGCTGATAACCAAAATTGATTTCGGAAAAAAATCTACAGTCAGAGCCATTTATCAGGCATTATACAGGGTGACAACAGAAAGTGGGAACACGCTGTAACTTTTTTATGACTGCTGATAAAAATTTGAAATTGGGTGGGTTTATACTAGATGGATCCATGAATTCTTTAAGGTCATTTCGGATTTCATGACATTTCCGGTTTGACCAGAAATAACCGTAAATTTATATTTTTAAATGGGACTGTATTTTTTGATATTTTTGGAATAAGCGGATCATTTTACGTATGGTAAGACCAATTTTCTGACACATTTTCTGGATGTAATTTTTTACAATTTTTAAAAATAAAACTAGATGGCCGCGACTGGCGGAAACTGTTTTCTTTTTTGTTTGTAATTATGGAAAAAATTCTAAATTTGAATATTTTTGTACGTTTTTTTAATTATTACCATTAAAAATTTTGATTTATTGCATTTCCTTAAAAACTCATTTTTTTCAAATGTAAAGAGGGTGGGTCCTATTGATTTTTTAATAAAGGATTTTTTTCTGAATTTTATGGTATAACAATTTATAAAATCCGTCAAAAAAGACAATATTCCATTCAATTATATTATTTTTTTCCTTCATTAACAAAACAACAAAATTTTAGTCCCAAGTGGATAGAATATTTATCTTTGTAAGTACTGGTATATCAGCTTCTCAGTAAACACTTTGTGTAAGTACAAGAGAAGAGAGAACTTCCAGGAAAATCCATCCTTTGTAGAAAATCTCATCAAGTAATAATACGCAAATTTAATTTTAATGCCGTGCCAGTGAGATAGGCAATGTAACTTATCAGCTGCCACCATAAGAAACTTGGCCTGACAGAATCTGCTTAACTGACAAACCTTGCCAGGCCTACGATGAATACATCATCCTCTTTGCTTTGAAGTTGTTTCAACCCCATTATTTCAAAGTCTTTGATGATTTACCACATTCATAGAAAATTAATATAACTATAGTGACAATATCTCTTACATTTGTCAATTTTATAAACAATTAATTTATCAGAAAATTGTTCAAGTTATAATTCCACTAAGCATAAACTGTGACAAATTTTAATTCAATGAATTGATCAGAACATTGGAAAAATTGGTTGTAATTTTTTACACGAATACTTCTTTGAACCAAGGTAATACATATATGATTTATTAAATATAATTATTCCTTTCTCATTCCATACCAACAAAATGTAGAGAAAGTATAGCAATATTGCTGCTTTTCTACATATATTCACTGACATAGAAGTCCTGTCATTCGACATAGTAAGCTTTGGGGTACAGTGTTGCTGTTAGCCGGAATTAGAATTTATTTATGGTTTCTCGGTGTTTCCTTTTTTAAGAAGAAAATGATGCACCGCTGTCGTGTGTAGAAAATTCAGTTTTTTCTCATCCTAAATTGTCTTTTCATATCCTATCCAAGTTTAATCAACCGGAACTGTCTAAACATTATTTGCGGCAAATATGCTACGTTGCACGGAGTCAGAATTTTCACGTTCTCTTGTCTTGCTTGTCAAAATGGTATATTTCGCAAATCTTGATTTGAAGTCGTTTGCTCTAAGAACAACAACTTGAAAGTAATTGATACTTTAGCATCCGTAACTGGAACTACCAATATGTGGCTTTCAAGTAATATTTACTGTAAAGTAACGGACGAGGTTATAGCGTTATTTTAAAGTAGCAGTAAAGTTCCTCTGCCACTTTGTGAACACTCTTTGAATTTTATCTTCTAGTAGTACTTGAATAATTATCCCTTCATTTTTATATTTCTTTGTGAATCTGCTGGTTACCCCTCTTGCAAGTTCTGTGGTGTTTTGACCTAGATATTAAATATGGGGCACTAAGATAATAGTTACACAAATATGATAGGTTGTTCATTTAACTTCAATTTATTTTCTTGTTGGCCTCGATACGACCATTCCTCGCTGAGTTATCAGCCTTTGAATCAAAATGCGTCATTTTCTCTTCTCTCAGCAATATCTCAGGAACCAATGGTCGCTCAGAAAATGGAAGGGGTGTTTCGGAAACTTGGATCAATGCTCTACAATGTTCTGGCATGCTTTTTCAGGAAACATTTTTTTTCTCTTTCAGAAAATCGTGTGTCACATTGAGAATATTGGGAAAATCACTAATGTTAAGTGTGCATCTTATAGGCCATTGTACCCTTAAAAGCCCTACAAAATTTCAACCTGATCCATCAACCTGTTTTATTGTTTCATTCCACCGAATTTTTGAAAAAATGGAAGGACCGCGTTTTTTGCCTTTAGAGCTCATAATCTGTAAAAAGAATGAAATTCTCCTAATTTGTCTCGACATTTTTTATTGCGGAAAGCGTTTGAAGTCATGAAAAAAAAATTTTTCTCAAAAATTAAAAAAAATTGTTTTTTGAAAAATTTAAGAAAAAATTTCTCTTTTGAATCTGGACTCATTGGTGGGTGTGGCAGCAAAATGATGTCATATCGTTGAAGAAAGCGTCTGGTGACATTGGCCGTGTGTGGGCGCGCGTTATCCTGCGTCAAAACAAATGATCTCAGGTGTTACCAGCGGGGCAGAACAATTGGCCTTAAAATTTGGTCAATATAGCGCCTCGCGGTGAAATTTCCGCATACTATTACCAAAGGTGTCCTCCAATTTCGCGAAACGCCGGTCCAAACCATGACCGATCCACCGCCGTAAACCACAATCCGACGAACAAAGTTTTGCCTGAAACGCTCTCCACGCCGACGCCAAACGAGAGAACGTTGGTCACTACCATGGAGATTGAAACAGGACTCGTTTCAAAATTTTTTCTTCAATTTTCCAAAAAAAAAAAATTTTTTTCATGACTTCAAACGCTCTCCGCAATAAAAATGTCGAAAAAAATTAGAATTTTTTCGAGCTCTGAAGGCAAAAAGGATGGCAACCACAATACTCTGTTGTTTTTTTTAATTGGAACTTAATATAAAAATACTAAGAGGGGGAAAATTCTGTAAATTGATTGTTCTGTTTACTGTAATTTTTTCATATTGAGAAACGTTTAGAATAAAAAATTATAATTAAAAAAAAACAACAGAGGTTGGTGGTTGCCACCCTTGTACACATTTGGTAAAGATAAAAATCGTATTCAATAATGTCAATTAACTAAATGTATTGACCGATCGTCAGATTTATAAGTTAAACCGTTTTTGAGAAAAAAAAATGAAAACCGAAACTTTTTCAATTTTTTAGAAGCCCTTATCTCGTAAGGGAGGGCTCAAATCGAAAAATTTTATAGAAAGTACCCCCTCTAAAATGACCTAAGGAACACACCATCCAAAGGACACCCTGTACACAAAAATATTTATTAGTAGTGTATACATATAACTTTATCCCACTACTATTGTATAAAATTACGACACTACTATCATAATTTCATACAACAATATGATACATTTGAACCGGCTTCCTTGAATACTTAGGCAACGTTAAAAAAATCAACAAATGTATTAAGTGATGCATCAAAAATACATATCTATATATACCCTAAATATTTAAAGTATGTAACACATTGGTTTAGCTTTATTATTGAGACTTCAAAAAGTCGCGATTATATTAGATAATAAAAGCTAAGACCTAATAAAAACTTTAATTGGCGCATTTAACATTGACATTGGATATATTAGTTTTAAAAATAGAACTGTAGACATATTTGAATGGCAATATATTAATAATTAATTTATACATATAACCCGCCAAAGCGGAGATATTCAAATGAATCTATTATATCGCGAAATATTTCGACAATAAATATTTACAAGGTTATCAGCTGAACTGTATGAAATATATTTAAGGAATGCTTTATATATCGTTACAAAAATTTATTTTCCTTTAATGTTCATGACGTAATATGTAGGTATGTAATTAAATACTGAAATGTTTATTTTATTATTTTCTGTTTATCTTAATTCTTAGAACTAGCTTTAATGGAAACATAAATAATATGTGTGTGGTGGAATTAGAGCAGGATTTTAATGAAAATTTTGTTTTATAACAATTGCAATTACGATATCTTGATACAAATTTAAAAAAAAAACAAGTATCGATGTCCCATTACAGAAGAAGTCCAATTGAGTACCACACACTCCTGGAAACAAAATATGATGATTTTAGGCAAACTTTATAGAAAAATCACTACTATTTTTTAATTTATATCGAAAATTATGGAATAAATTAGAAAATTAGATTAAATTTGACAAAATTATCTTATTTTGGTCCTAGGATCCTAGGTCCTTTTTTTCTGAGATACTCTGTATATGTTATTGATAACAAAAATTGGTTCGCTTTATAATGCTTAAAACACTGTATAAAAAATGTGCATACCTGAAAAGACATATCATTCAAAATGTTTAGAACATCAAGTCTCAAAAATAAAAATTTAATTCTTCTTTCATGAAAATGTACCATAAATCAAAATTTTGTAAATTTATCGTCAGATTTACTCTTTGCATCAGTAAATACAAAATTTCTCATTTACGATTTGCAACTTAAGTTTTAACTTTGGAGTACAGATTTTTATATCCAAAATATTCCGGCAATTTTAAAAAATATAGTTTGATACAATCAATTCAGTTACAATGAACTGGCCGACTTTTTAATAGTTGCATTGATTAGGCCTGGACAAAAAATAGATAAATGTATTGATTTCAATCGATTTTATTTTTGAATCGATTTATTGATTCGCAGAAAAAATCGGATCGATTTAACGAATCGAAACAAAATATCGAATCAAATCGGTAGTAGGCTTGAAAATCGTTAGATTAGAATCCATTTATCGAAAAATCAAATTGGAATTACTCGGTGTTTGATTTGTTTTATTGGTATATCGCGGTAAAAGTTTCCTCTGTCATGTTTCGGTTTATTAATTATTAAATCGTTTTCAGAGACGATACATTTTCATAACATTCATTAGGTAGTTCAGTCATTAGATAGTGACACTTGACATAACGTGACACACTAGACGTCGATTCAAATAAATTTACTCGATAGATGTTGCGTTTTGATTTAGTTCGATGAGAATTAATAAGCCACTCGATATTTTGATTTTACTTTTTCGATGGATCGATTCAAAAATACAAAACAGAATCGACATATCGTTTTATTGTACAGGATTAATCGATTCGACTCGATTGAAATAAAATTATACGACACGAATAGATTTTTTGAGAATTAAAATTTGAATTTTAAAATTATACTGAATCCATGGATAACATACGTTTTATGAAATAACTTTTACATTAGCTTCTACATGTTGATTTTGTAAGCAGATAGTTCAATATTCTTGGAACATAAAACACATCCTATCGATTTTCAACTACTACTATGTTTTATAATCCTTTGGGGTTTACAAAGATGTCAGGATATTTTACTGCAGGTATATCAGAAGAACATGGTTAAATCTCAACTATTCTGCCAAGAGGAACTACCCCCCAGGTTTTTTGAGGTATAAACAAGATACCCTGTACAACTGTGTTATAAAAAATAATTCGACAATAGATAGATTAAAACAGGAAAAAATCTTGTGAAAATAAAATTCAAATAAAACATCTTTCCATTTCAATTTCAAACGTATTTTGTACTTTTATTACGAAATAGAAAACAACGTATTTTTCTTTCAACCGGGATAATCTTATCCCAGTCACACAGAACTAATACATTTATCGATCAAGCTGGTGTCTATTGCAGCCTCGATTGCAGCTTTGTGTTAATACAGTCGTCGGATAAAAATATCGACACAATGAAGAAAATAAAGGAACGGGAACGCCAGCCTTCCATGCATTTGTAAAACTGTCGTGGGTATCTAACATAATATGTATTTGACAAAATAACGCAGGTATATGTTTTCTTTGCAACTACCTTTATAATAAAATTGTTCAGTACGACAGAAAAGTCTGAATATTTCAAATTCTAATCCATCTGACATTGACAATTTGCCATTAAACGCCCAGTATTGTATTCGATTAGAAAAATATTGAAACAAAAATTCTTTACGGATAGGTAGTACGTGCCGCTACTGGAAAATATCTGAAATTAGTTGTACCAGCACACTTACCAGTGATACATGTTGTTACCTTTTTCAACCAACTGCATGAAACTAAGAAATTGAGAGAGAAAGTAATTTATTATCTTGTACAAAATTGAAAAAAAATTAGCCAACTTTTAATTTCTGCATGTAGGTAAAGAGCCCTTTTTGTCTAAGATGCAGCCACAGTGTTCTTCACTTTTCATTTTCATTTTCACTGTCACCACTGTCATCTGTTTCTGCTATACTATATTTGGTTATTAATCAATATTTGTACCATTGCAGTTTTTCTATATCCCCTATTTTTTAGAAAGGATCAATGTCTTTATTGTTTGCTTCCTGCTTTAAAGCAGGATTTTCTTAATATTCAATTTTTCATAGGATTTTCGTTTTTTTTTTAATTAGCTAAATAATTAATTACAATTTGAAATAAACCTTTTAATATACTGTACATAATATCATATTAAAATTAATGAATTTTGAAACAAAACCATCATTAATCGAAACCTTGTGATTCAAATATAATTCATAGAAGCAATTTTTATATATACTCGCGACAAGAATTCAGACGACTTACGTCATATGAACAAATGAATAATTCATTATATTTTCATCAAAATATTTAAGAAACTGTCACTGATAGTAATAAAACTATATACTACACTAAAAGTTTGCATTATATATTGCACTAAATTGCAAAAAATGGTTGTTGTTAACGCGACCAAATATCGAAAATTACGTTGACAATAAAAACAAATGTGTAACGTCAGCCGTGACGCAAGACGTCTGAATTCTTGACGCGAGTATATGAAATATTGCTTTTTGATTTGAACTAATATTATCATCTAATTCTCTACATATGACAGCGTCAAACGTCATCTGTAACTCGAAACATGAGATTTGGTTGAAAATTGAGTTTCGATTTGGAATTCGTCAAGTGTAATAAAAATTATATCTAGGCTATTGTTGATCAGCTCTATAGTGATCAATCATCTCAAAATGAGGCGTGAGAAACCCAAAGACTTTTCTATAATTTCACTTATTTACGATCATCGATAACTATAAAAGATCGCACACATTATACCTGTACGGACCAGCACAGCATGAACCTGCAAAGCTTGTTCATGAAAGTTCATGCTATTTAATGGAGCATCGCACACTAGATCAGCACCAGCACGTACCGTCACCTGCAACGACTGTCGCAGCAGGTCGTGTCGGTGACCTGCAATACCTATGCTTGGCCGCACTAATACAACGTTCAAATAGAGGTTATTGATAAACGAGGGTGTCAAACAGTTCAGCGAAACATTCACAACTTAACTGGTCAAATATTTCTAACAGTTTGAAACCAATTCCTGACTTTTGTGGGAACAGAACTTGCGTTGGACCAGCAGCGCGGCCAATAGAAATTGAAGGCCACCGACATGAGCTTCAGCGACGGTCGTTGCAGTTGCTGGTCTAATGTGCGATGCGCCATCAAATAATATGGAAACCACAGTATACTAAGCAATCAGTAGGGAAACTCAGCTCTCCCGCGTCTTCCAAAAATCCGCCATCTTCTTGGCGACTGACAGTTATTACTATAATTTCTGTGTCAGTTAGGTTTCTGAATTTTTGACATTATTACATGGTTATCCACTCGTTATCGTTATTGTACTTATATTCCTGCTTTGTATGTCGTGTTGAGTGTTTAGTTATTTGTGTTTTTATATTAGTGATTATTTATTAGTGGAACTATACCCAGTAAATAATAAATAAACTATGGGAGGAAATAAATGTGTTGTAAAAAACTAACGCATAACGCAGCTCTGGGCGTAAAAGGACTGTAAACAGTTTTATATATGGGAGACCAAGTTAGACGTGATAGCTTAATTGAGAAAATCCTAAAGAAGAATTAAAACATGAAAGGGGGCAAAGGATTTAACTCTATCAATAGGAAAAAGACTGCTTTCATACATGAATGAAAGAAACCACTCCATACACCTAATAGAGCAACGGGGGTTTTTGATTATGTTACCTATATATATAATTTGTTAACCTCAAAATAAATTGTACCTAATATTCACGTTTTAATTTCATTTCGTACTTTCCTAAAAAAAAATGAGTAAATATATAAAAATTACACTGGGCTTAAATTTGATAATCTGCTAACAAAATAAGGTAAACGTATACATCTTGACACAAAGGCAAAATTACTACAAAATATAAAATAAAACTACACTACTAGTTGACCTAGTTTCCATGTTTTCGCAAATTGTTTAAATAAATTTAAATTCATACTGGTTTTATAATCAAATTCAAATTATATCTGCTAGAAACCTAAATTAAGACAAAATGTGACCAAAATCTCAATTTACATGAAACTATAGTGGATTACAACAGTTAATTAAGAATTAATGCAAAAGTATTAAAACTACGAACAACTTTGGTTATGTTTACGCCAAATTATTAGCTATTTTTTCGTATGTTCTCTGGGATCCGCCATATTCTTGGCGACTTTTTCTAGAGTGGGGGTATTTAAAAACTGCCAGACGTATTTCATTCATAAATTGTCTAAGATTCCGTACTGATTGCTTAGTATACTGTGATGGAAACCTTCATTAGCAAGCTTTGTAGGTCCGTGCAGGCATAATGTGCAGGATCTTTAAAGGAGCAAATTATATTATTCCAAAAATACATATGTTATGCAACGATCTACATTCTACTTAAACAAGAATTTATAATTATCTACACATTACTTTATTTTTCTGTTTTTAAACAAATAGTATCGTTTTAATGAAAGGCAAACATTGTGGGATTCTAATAAATGTTGTGCTTGTTAAAAGGCACTAATACATTTTTCAACAGATAGAGATGAACGAGTGTCGATTAAACTTGTCGAGGGTGATATCTTGCCGAAACAGATGTATGGAAATCAATTTTTCGAGTTTTTCGCCGATGTAGATTAAACGTTTTATAATATTGTTTATCTAAGATAAAATAATCATTCACCATGAATAATTTAGGTATAAGAATGAGAGAAATTACTTATGGATACAGCTCTACATAACCATTTATAGCAGAAGCATCCAAATGGAAACATAAATTTTGTTTCAAGATATCTTATTGCTAAAATATTACAATTTATGTATTAGGTATAGGAAACATTCGAGAATTTATAGATGAATGATTAACAATTACACAATGGTAACGGAATCCATATCTATAAATGAAACAATGTGGCGATAACATTCAATAATACAGTATGCGCCAAAAGTATGGAATAAATTCAATAAAAACAAAACAATTATTTTTTGGGAAAAATCCTCGAACAGGTCGATTTTTAATTTAAAAAATACATATTTTAGCGTAAAATGCGATTTTCAAATGTCATTTGTTTTCGAGTAATGACGTCATCGATTTTTTTTTTAAATGGAACACCATATTTTTTTCCTTGATTCTGAAAGATCGTTTAATTCTCTATCAGACAGTACTAAAATTTTGCCCTCTTACATAGGAAAGTTTTCGAGTAAATGACGATTGAATGTTAGAAAACGTAAATTTTATTCATAAAAAAGTAACAATTCTGAGGTATGTAAAATAAAATACAATTGATTAAATTTTATACTTAAATTAAATGTTCGAATTGCCATCCACCAACTTCTTGACAATGCGCAAGTCTGTGAAGAAATTCTTCTTGCACATTATGAATGATTTCTGGGGTAACTCTGCGTATTTCGTCCCGAATGCGATTTTGAAGTTCTTCTAAATTACGTGGTTTATTAATGTACACTTTTGACTTCAAGTATCCCCATAAAAAATAGTCAAGAGGTGTAAGATCTGGCGATCTTGCAGGCCATTCTATCGGTCCGCGTCTGCCGATCTACCTCCCAGGAAAACAGTTATGCAAAAAATCTCGTACAGGGTGCGCATAGTGCGGAGGTGCACCGTCTTGCTGAAACCATATGGTATCGTCAGGAATGTCAGGGTCATTATCGTTAGGAAAAAATACTGCAAGGGCTGGAACAAGGTCATTTTCTAGAAACTCTAAACATCTTTGTCCTGTAAGGGTTCCTAAGAATAAAGGCCCTACTATTCTGTCGTCAACTATTCCAGCCCACACATTTAATTTCTGGGGGTGTTGGGTATGTGCCTCTGCCATCCAATGAGGATTTTCCCGACTCCAATATCTGCAAGTTTGACGGTTTACTGTACCATTCAGACAAAATGTGGCCTCATCTGAAAAAAGTATTTGCCGGTGTAAATTTCTATTTCCTTGACATAAATCCATTAGAATTTCGCAAAAGTGTAAGCGGGGATCGGGATCATCTTCATTGAGTTCCTGCACAAGTTGAATTTTGTAGGGATGATATTTTTCCTTCCTCAAGATACGTAGCACTGTGCTCTGACTAGTGTCATTGTTTAATGCAACCAATCGTGAAGAATTATGAGGATTATCCACCATATTTATCAAAATGTTCTGTTTCTGATTTTCATTAATGCTTGGACGTCCAGGTTTTGGAATATTTACAACATTGCCAGTTTCTCTAAATTTAGGCTCTACCTTACTGACTGTTGATTGGCTGATAAAGCGATCTGGATATTTTTCATTAAATAAATCGCAAACTTCCTGCTGAGTTCTAGTCATATTCTGCATCCGATAAGAATTAAAATTTCAATTCTTTGAGTAACAGTTAAATGTGCCATAATACTTTAAATTGAATAATAATTTCTATGTCTCTTACAATACTTATTAGAAAGTCGGTGTGACAATGACACTTTGCAAAGATTTTCACCTACGTGATCCATAAAAGAACTATGATATTCGAAAAACTAAACTTGATAACGTTTTTGCTTTATTTTAATTGATTTACGTTTTCTATCATTCAATCGTCATTTACTCGAAAACTTTCCTATGTAAGAGGGCAAAATTTTAGTACTGTCTGATAGAGAATTAAACGATCTTTCAGAATCAAGGAAAAAAATATGGTGTTGCCATTTAAAAAAAAATCGATGACGTCATTACTCGTAAACAAATGACATTTGAAAATCGCAATTTACGCTAAAATATGTATTTTTTAAATTAAAAATCGACCTGTTCGAGGATTTTTCCCAAAAAATAACTGTTTCGTTTTTATTGAATTTATTCCATACTTTTGGCGCATACTGCATACTGAACAGTTAAATAACAAGTGGTACCTACATGTTAGTGTGGAAAATATTGACCAAACCGAATAATAAATTATTGTACAGTTAATGGTTCGATCAAGGTTATTAAATAATATTGTGGTTCGATTCCATTTCAACCTCTTAGATAATAATAATATACGACGTGTCTCAAAATTATTATTTTTTTCTAGTTGAAATTAAACAGGTCAATTAGTACATCGAAATTGCCATCGTTCTGTAATATTTTCTATTTTTTTTTGTCATGTTTAACAAATTTATAACATTAAAGACATTTTCATAAAGTGAGACGCTCTAAAAGGTGACATAAAAAACAATTTTTTGACAATTATGACGAAAAAGTAGGTAGGTAGGTTTAGGATGATTTTCTACTGATACTATGAAATATTGAGATTCCTGTTTAAAAAAATGTCGATAATGTTACAATTCTGCCAAACATAGATAAAAAAAAATAAAATATTGCAGAAATGTGACAATTCTTATATACCCAGCGATTTTATTCAATCTCAACTAGAAAAATCTATGAATGTTGTCTGTTAATTTTGGGACATAATGTATATAGAAACTGTGATTGTCTGCTACAAATTACAAACATTTTCAAAAGAAGAGTTTACACAATAAAGTGATATTTTTTCTACAAACGCCAGTAAGTGTATTTTTAACGCATGCTAACTCATAAAATAAAATGTCACTTTTAGCATTTATATCATAAATAACTATTAACTGACAGTTTTTTGTGATTAAATAGAATCTGATTAGACCAAATCTAACATGTTCTGCTAAATTTTTCCATAATTCATTTGATTTGGTCCATGGGAATTTACCTTGTTCTTAATAAAACAAATGGATACAACAATAATGGATTTCACAAATAACAGTTGATTTTGATGTTAATCATTAACACAGGCAAGGACAATTCTTTAGCCAAATAGGTAGGTATGACATCGTTAGCAGATTCTGTAAAAGTCCAGTTATAATTAGCTTCAAAAATATGCTAATTAAGAGGTAACTGACAAATCAGCGTCCATTGATGGGTTATTTATGCGGTATGTCTATCAAAAGAACCGCAATGTTACAAGTTTTTATAAATATAAGAAGTAACATATCTATTTTTATGCAAAAATCGACCTACCAGGTGAAATTGATGGCATATGGAAGAAAAGTAGACAAACGAAAAAATAAGGAAAAAAGAAATAGTCATGCTTCAAAATACAAAATGTTCTAGTCATTAACTTTTATTTTTTTAAACGTTCTGCATAGTGTGTCTATTGTCCGCAAAGGATTTTCTTTTTTTTCAGAAATCATCTTCTTAAAAAGTGTTACTTGTCAAAACAGTCATATACAGAGTGTTGACAACTTATCTAAAAAATTGGGGAATAGATGCGTTTGTAGTATTTTCAACCTTTACTTTACGGTATATTGCAGCAGCCCAGGAATACATTTTAGAGATTGTTGAAGAGAATCCTTGAATAAGCAAATCGCTCAACAAGTACAAGAAATGTCCCAATTAACAGTGTGGCGTATCATATATGAGATTCAATTACATCAGTACCATGTACAGCTTGTCCAAGCATTAATACCAATGGATTATTCTCGATCTCCTTCAAAATGATCAAGTTCAAAACGGACAAGAACCAGAAACATTGGTGTTAATTCATAGAAACTGGGTAAGACGAACCCAAATGTGTTTACACTTCGGTGGGCAAAATTTTGAACAGTTGTTGTAATGCCAGGTATAGTGATGGGTAAATACCCGCTAAATATATTTTGGGTACATACCTAGGGTTTTTTCCCGGGTATTTGTCCAAATCGGGTATTTGTAAGGGTTTTTTCAATAAAAACTCTTATTTCACAAAACTATTATCTAATTAACAATATCTAATAATCTCATATCTAATTTGTGATAAGTCACAGTTAGAAGCACTATCACTTGAACTTATATATGAAATATTATCTATTTCACTTTCTTTCTTCGCTGTCGCGACTTTTGAGGTTATACAATAATAACGTCTTGGGACAGCACTGGTCAACAAAATTTGCGAATTTTACATTACTTGGCGTATTTCTACTGACCTGCAACCAGCAATTCACTAGTGTAAAGCTGATTGTTTTCAATGGGCGCCGCTTAGCATCTTTGGGAAGCGTGTATGCGCTTGTTTTACCGTAAAAAGCTTTTTCACAAAAAAAAAACGATTTTCGGGTGGGTAAATATTTCTTGGAACATGTGCAACAAAGCTTGACATACAGTGACAAAGACGACAGACCTCAGTTTTCAACCCCCTCTGTTTTAAGCGAAGCTAATCAATAGATGAGTAAGCTAAACGAACATTTGCTGTTAACAGTGGTATGACCACAACAAAGGGGGTTAGAAGTGATATATGTCGGAGATAACGCAATTTATAAATCGATCTCTAAAATGTCTGCACCACGTGGTGAAATTATTTGTTAACCGAGTGAAAAAAGTAAAATATTACTTTTAATTTTAATCAACTAAAACTAAAACATTGTAGGTGCTAGAATTAACTCATGTTAAGGTCACATATCCACAAAGGTACAATATGAGGAAATGGAAAAAAATAAGCAAATGGAAAAACAAGCATTTCTAATACCAGTGTAATGAAACATTGATTTTATTTTAAAAATAAGTTATATTTTCTATGTTCGAAAAATGTTTAACATTTAATCGCAAGCAGTTGGCCAAAGAAATACTGAATATTCTTGATAAACATCTTCTACAAATTTTGCACATTTTAGTATGTTCCATTTTTGTTGATTTGATGCAAACTTTTTTCAGTGGATAAGCGACATTAGATGGTAATACTATGGTATTTTTTCATGTATATAATTCTCGGAAACTGCCTTTCTAGGAATATTAGTTTCGATTTTGCTCCTATCACACAAATTACCACACAGAACAATATTTATATGGAACACATTACAATGAATTCGTCAGAACAGTAAATATTCCACCAATTTGGTTGGCGTGAATGCAAATTATGGGGCCTCTTTTTAAATTCAGTAATTTGATATGGTGGATTCCATCTAACCAATCAGAAATCAGAATTCTTTTAACAAACCAATAAAAGTGCATTGAGGGTTCAGGTCCATGCCTGAATTTCATTTTGTAAAAACAGTATACGTGCAGGACATGTGCAACTATAAAGCGAATAGGGGACATATGATGTTTGTTCATGGTATAATGCGATGTGAATTAATTTTCTGCCCGATTTTAGGCAAATATTGGCATGACATTGACATTACTACTTATACCAATTAAATTACAAAAATATATGAAGTATAGGATAGCTACAGAATATTTTAAGTACACAGCAAAGTATAATTTTCTAGGTTAATTAGTTTTCAGTGCAAACTCGTTTCAATAATGTTTTACCTCGCCATAAAATGATCAAATTTGTAGCGTTTTTTAGGTACAAAAATCTCGAAAAGTAAAACAAGTAGAACAAAAGCAATCTCACAAATAAAATTATCGATATTTTGTTTATCCACTTTTACTATTTAAATTCTCCTCAAATAATTTAATAAATTTAAAAATGCATTTGTAAGACACACATTATTTTGCTATTATAACACCACAATTCTATATGCAGAACCATGTAAGTATATGTTATAACAATATTTACGTCTACAGTTGAAAAAATACGTATTTTGAAAATTGTCTGTACCTAAAAATTTGTTGGCCAGCTTTCTGTCTTATATATTCATTTTACTTCGGAACCTTTGAATATTCACACTATTTCAAGAATACGCCCTTAAGCTAAGGTAAACTATAATTAATATTAGTTATATATTAACTAATAGAGGCGATAATGAGAGGAGATAAAAACAGAGGCGTACCGTTTTTTCTATCCAAACATTTAATATCATGCCTACGTGGAGGTCACTGGTTAAAGTAGAAAATTTATTTTTGTCCTAAAAAAAGTATTTCCACGCATGGTGGGTGCCTACAAAATGGCAACAAAGTATCAAAAGCAGTCTCAATGAACTTGGGAAAAAAACTTTTTTGGTTTTAATTTTTTTACGTGAAAATGGTGCGTCGTACTAGAGTAAGTCTAGGGACCGAATTTGCTGTAAAATAAATGGAGATTTTAAAAATAATTTAAGTTTTTAGAAAAAGCAGTGGCGTACCATTTTTTTCTTCAAAAATGTTTAGTTCAAACCTCGTACGAACGTCATTGGCAAAGATTTTAAAACATTTTTTACATCAAACAAATTTCATAAAAATATCTGGAGTGATAAGAAAATTATAATAAAAAAGTAAATTTTTTCTTAAAACTGTAACACCCTGTAGCTTAAAAATTAAGAGGTTTAGGACATATGTTGATATTAAGTTTTTTTCTTAAAATGACCGAAGGATTCACACCCTTAAGTATAGGCATTCAATTAATAAACAGCCTGTATAGTATAAGGACTACCTACACATGCATATCTATCAAAACAGATTGAAAACTGATTTTCAATTTCCCAAATTTCTATTACATTGCAAGCAGTTAGTGGAACAGGAATTAAATCGAATAAATCCGTCTACCAAATAATTCCAATCACTACCGGCGTCTGTCGAGACATCCTCTTTCACGAGCGAGTTATTTTGACACCTACTCATCACATTTCAGACATATCGACAAGTTCAGGCACCCATTTCATCCCAAAATGTGCTTTGCGAGATTGGTGGTGAAATCTGAGGCTAAGGGCTCCCACACAAAACTGCGAACTCGCATCGCATCGCAAATATCTGCGAACTCGCACGAATGCACCGCAAGAACGTCCGATCTCATTCGCATCGCGCATTCCTGCGATATTACGTCATACTTGGTGACGCCCCTTTTAAAAGACTTTAAGTACGCTCTGAGACAGCTTTAGAGAAAGATGCGCGGCGCCTGCGCCGCCTTCTTTGTTTATAGAATGGCGGAATATGATGTAGATTTGCAAACGGTTTGCCGCACAAAATCGTATCGCAGAAGTTCGCATCGCAAGTTCCTGTGATGCGGCATCGCATCGCATCGCATCGCAGTTTTGTGTGGGAGCCCTAAACTGCAAGTTGTGACGTAAAGTATTAGGATCTACTGGAATCAAAATATACAGCGTCTTTGAAAGTAGGATAGTAATTTTAGCATACGCCTACTTATTCGAAGACCAAGTGATATTCAAAATACAGGCCACTAAAATGTTAATATACAAAATAATATACAATCATTTTTAAATTATGTAAACTATAAGTAATTAAGTAAACTACATATATCCAAGTTCAGCAGTTTATCTTTGTCCCGGGTTAGTTGTGAAAATAAAATTGTCGTACAGAGAGATGAAATCTATTATAAAATTTCCGTATATTTCATCCAGCAGTGCCCGCCGATTTTAATTACAGCCTCTGTACACAAATAACATATCCACAGGTCATTATTATCAATACACTTGGCCATTGTTATGTTATTGTATCAGCAAATTACATTAACACAAAATGATACAACGTACACGCTACAAAACACCAAAAGTTTAACCATAACTCGATTCCTTTCTAATACGTATAACACGTTGGTTCGGTTGGAATGGAAGTTTACGGTTACCAAAGAAACGAACCATTCAACAATGACTCTGCGCTATAGTGTCACATGTCTTTATCAATGACGTATCGGCCAATATTCATGAAACAGCCGTTCGGTTAGGGGTTTATTACAGTCACCTTCAAAATTTTCAATAATTTTAAACTTAGTTATATCGGTTATTAAAATAGATTTTTAGTAGCGTTGCGATTTATTAACTTTAATTTTATAGTAAAATATAAAGTAATGATTATTGATGTCTCCTATGTAGTGTAAGTAACCTTATATAGTATATTATTCAAGGAGCATATAATAAGGGATGTAATTCACGAGGGTAAAGGTTACGGTACGAACTGAATTTGTTTGATTCACATTAGGGTATGAAAATGATAAAAAAAAGTTTTAAAAGCAGGTATCTCGACGGAACTTGATTTCCCAGATTACTGTGTGTGGCATGTAACTAATAGTTCTCTTTTGCAATAAAAAAGTAAAATTTTACATGAATTGGTATATCACTGGTATATCACAAGATGTACTGTAACCAGAATTTTCATAGCCCTCTTCATTATATTGATACACGTATTTTCTTTTTCTCGTAAACTATTCATTTGAAGCTATCCAGATTTATCATTTTAAAGTCTTTATCATACAGGGTGTTAAAAATGTAAGCATTAAGTTAAATAAGCTAAATATGTTTCAAGGCCACTATTTTAAGAGGTCCTTACTAGTGTTCATCACATTAAATTTTTATTAAATTATATTAAGTACTTTAAAAGTTATTCAAGAAAAAACGATTTCCAGCGGCGTCCTTCAGGGAAATATATCTCCGTAGGGAGGGCCTGAAGGAAAAAAAATATAGGAACTTGTCATTTTATTTGTTCATGTTCTATTTGCACCCCAGATATTTCCCACATTTTCCCGCACACCCAGTATATTATTATCAAGAAAAAAAATGCAATTGATCTGCCTAAAAGTATACAATGTGTTCCGTTTTAAAAATTGTATATTTGGTTAAAAATTAAAAAGGCACCCTGTAGAGAAATAACAAGTACGCCACTGAACTCTATGTAAAAAAGTCTATCAGAAGTAATTCCCACCATTAAGATATCTTTGTTATTCTGTTAGATATGAAGAATTCCTTAAAAGTAGTTTTGATCTTACTTTCGCCCTGAATATAAAAAACGAAGAGAACTATGAAAATTCTGATTGCAGTATCTTTAAGTCCCTCAAAAAAAGAGCTCAGTGTTATGAAAACAACATCCTTCTATCTTTTGAAATTGCGACATCAGTGTTATGAAAACCGCATCCTTTTATCTATGGTAGTTAGGACAAGCTGTACATAAGTTTCATATTCCAATCAATTACTTATTCCATTTCCAAAACAGTACTGGAAGCTAAACATTGTAACCGATACTATTAGCGGTAACAGGAATATCTGCTCAAACGATTGTACCAGTGCTGACTAGATTCTTAAATTATTACATACTCCAAGCTCATCTCCTATGCGAGGCACGCGAGCTGTTAGTCGACTTTGTAGGACTTGTGTACACATAAAAGGATATTTCAGAGAATTTTATTGCCATTCACCTCATATATTCAAGACGTTGTTCCATAAATTGCGTATTCACTTCTCTCGACTCAAACTCGCTCTCCGCCCCGAATTGGTCGCTGGAGCAGCAGGCACATGAATTCCGGAGTAAAATATTCAGAGATGGCTGCCGGGGTTCCGGCACAAATTAGGTACTCGGTAGATTCTCGTCGTGATACACACTAAATCTATTTGCATTAAATGTTTCATCTAACTTGATGAGTTCTATCGAAAATAGGGTTACCATTTGTAAACTTATTAAATTAAGACATGACAACAAAAAATAATTTTCATTCTCCTTCCTTCCAAGCGAAAGTAAAACATCGGTTGCTAAGTATGAAAAACTTTTGTGTCCTGGGCGACGAAATAATAAATCGTCAAATTGTTAATGTCAAATGTTTATTTAGAGGGGAAATTAAATGTAAAATTACAATTGTTGTTATGTTCATAAAAAATTTTACAGCAAATGTTGATTGAAATCCTGTTCTAAAACAACGTCTAACTAAAATGTCCACACCTGGGGCATTTGCTAGTAATGTAGAGGACGTTCTTCGAAACGAGTGGCCGGTGTACTGATTTGGTTTGAAATTTTAAGAAATTTAGCTATGTCGTACAGATTTTTTGAAATTGTATGCTTTGCAGCCACCTGATTTACACATCTGCCACGCTCATACCGATAATAAAAGCGTTCATCTTGAACCTTTTTCGGTCGGAGTTGCATATAACGATTAACAAATGTTACTCAATCGTCCGTTACTACAAAGCTTCTTTGCACATTTTTTTTGTAGTAAGAATCTGTACTAACATAACACAATTTTTATACTCCACGTCCTTCATATTATATAGCTCGTCAGTTTGCATACCCCAGCTACTCCAAAAATCTCTACCACTTTTTTCATTAAATATATTTCATCAGGAGCTTCTAACAAAAACTTTGATATATCCTTTGTAAATACCTGATATTTTCGAGGTTGATATTCGTTATTTTTCCTTTTTATGAATGTCTTCAAGCAGCCAAATTTCGAAATATTCTGGCTCTTATTTAATGAAATAGTTAATTTCAACATGATCTGGGGAAGAGAATGTATGCCTGAAGATTGGAGAGATGCAACAGACTGCAGAAACTATAGGGGTATATCATTGTTAGATGTAGGGTATAAAATTATGGCAACGTTAATAAAACAGAGAATAGAACCTATAGCAGAACTACAAATAGGGGAGTATCAGGCAGGTTTTAGAAAAGGAAGGTCAACAACGGACCAAATCTTCATGGTGAAGGAAATTCTGACTACATGCTATGAGTATGGGATCAAAGCAATGGTTCTATTTGTGGACTTCAAGAAAGCATATGATTCGATCAAAAGGAATAAACTAAGTAAAATTTTGAAACAATTTGGGATACCAACCAAACTGATTAGGCTATTGAAAATGACCTTAGAAAATACCAAATCCAAAGTACGAATAAAAGGTGAATGTTCGGAAGGCTTTACTATTGATACAGGACTGAGACAAGGAGACCCACTCTCAACGCTTCTTTTTAATTTAGTATTAGAAAAGGTCATAAGAGATAGTCAGTTGAACAGAGAAGGACACATATTGTTTAAAAGTCATCAAATTGTAAGTTATACAGATGACGTGGCTATTATTGCTAGAGATAGTAGGGAATTAGAAGAAGTAACGAGAAAACTTGTGAAGGAAGCACGTAAAGTGGGATTGCAGATAAATCAAGAGAAAAGTAAGCTTTTGAGAATAGGAGAACAAAAAAAAGGATACCAATTTTAAATTGAGAACAGAGCATGGAGAGATGGAGTTTGAGGAAGTTCAAGAATATGTATATTTGGGGGCGCTAATAACAGCTAACTGTGATGAGGAACAAGAAATAAATAGAAGAATAATAAAAGCAAACAGAAGTTCGGCAGCAGTCAACCACTTATTGAAATCAAAAAATTTGTCCAGAGGAGTAAAATTTAGAATTTATAAAACAATTTTGAGACCGACAGCGCTGTATGGTAGTGAAACCTGGGTTCTCAATAAGAAGTCAAGAGAAAACCTTTTAAGGTGGGAAAGGAAAATATTAAGGAGAATTCTAGGGGGTAAGAAGACGGAGGAAGGCTATGTAAGGAAAAATAATGAGGAAATATACGCAATGTACCAGGCACCAACAATAGACGAAATTGTAAAAGCCAGAAGAGTGCAGTGGCTAGGGCATCTAGAACGTATGGAAGATGAAAGGGCAGTTAAGAAAGTAGTAGGGAGTAAACCTAACTACAAGAAAAAAAGAGGTAGACCGAGGAAGCGATGGAGAGAGGCAGTGGCAATAGATCTAAGGGAGAAAAATGTAACGGATTGGAAAAAAAAGGCGAAGGACAGAATGGAATGGAGGAGAATAACACAGCTCTAGGCCTAAAAGGCCTGTAAACAGCTTTATATATATAATTTCAACATCGAGTATTCTGACCATAATGTAGCAGGGGACAATGTCTTAATATGTATTATTGACAATAATACATCTTTCATTATCGTGAACACATCTTTCGTTGTACACCATTTGATGAAATTTTCATAGGCTTGATTGTAACGGTCTTTAGATTTGTCCGGTAATAAACTTCTGTACGCAATGGTGCTTCTTCAATGGAATTTTTTACCAAATTCTAGCCAAATATTAAACTCAAAAGACGTTTATACTTATCAACTTTACATTGAAGAATAATTATTTGATAACTGTGATACTACTATTTTTAGGCCAATAAACCGCATTATACCCATTTTATTATAGTCTACAGAGGATTTTCAGCACCTTTAAATTTTGTGTTTTATTCGAATAGCTTAAGTTAAATACGCCTCGCACCTAAAAGTAAGCTTCTGCAGCTTGTAATGTAAATAACTATTGTTGTCAACATTGAAAGCTTGTATACTCTTATATCTAGTATTTCTGTAATACTAACTTAAATAAATTTGAGTAATTGTATTAAAATTGTTTTAAGATTTTTTGTCCATTAGCTTAGTTCAATATCAAACCCTTTAATTCTCATTCTTTAACATCTAGATCCGACTCACGATTCAATAGCTACTTGGCTATAAAATCTTGTGTCGTATAAGTTTACTAGATACATTTGTCTTTGTTGGCCAAGTATTAAGTATGTTGTTTCGCCACTTTACTTTAATTCGCAATAACCTCAAAATTGCAATATATGTAGTTGATGGCAACATCTCACATCTCTCGTATTTTTATGTCTAGTCTATATGCACAACGAGTTTAAAATAGCGTATGCAATTACCATGACATTGAATCTATTCTCAAAGAGAAACTTTAATCTAACTTTCAATTCAACAAGTATTCTAGAAGACACTTGGTTTTCGCTCAGGTGAGTTTTAAAATTCTCAGAATTATAAAATTTTATAGATGCTCTTCAACTCGAAAAATAATAATGTTCATGAGTAGCAGTTTGTGTTTGTTGTTGTTTTCTGCGAGAACTTTGTAGCAATTTTGATTGTACACAATTGTATCAAGTGCTGCCACATTAAAGGTTCCCAATACATTGCCAAAACTATTACAAACACTTTAAAGCTGCTTACTCCTAAGTAATATGTAAGTGATATGGCTTGGTTGTCGTTACCTTTAATATTTACTTTAAAGTTTGGGCAACTTTAAGGTGCTCTTGCTTAGTTTTCATAAGGTTCCTGACACTAAAACGCCGCACCAAAAATTACAAAACCAAGTGACTTTCATTGGTGGGTTGGGTTTCAACTATGCTAACATTAATTTGAATTATTTTTGCCATATGGTGGTAGATTTAGTAATAGTCACTTAATTGAAGTACTAGTATTCGTTATTACAATGCTAATTGAGTTTCCAGGCAAAAAAATAAAAATGCCCAACATGTTGATTCGTGTGCAACGGAGGTCTTTAGACAATTTTAGTAAATGTATAGCAACTCGAAGTGCTCATATAGAAAACGTTCTATAAAATTATTCATTATTTTACAGGACAGGAAGAAATATTGAAAAATGATATACGAAAAATATACGGAAGCATGGGATCTATACAAAGTAATATTCATATAGCTGACACTGAAACACACATGCTTCTACATATTTATGTTTGCTAAATTTAATTTAATTACCTATAAAGATGGATCATAACGGGAAGTGTAGGTACATACAATGTAGGTTGGATGACACAATCGGGCGAAAATAGTGCAACTTAAATATATTTGTTATAAAGATAAAATTATTTATAACGCCAAGGAACTTGGCGATCCACCTTGAAATGCTAAATACTCAATGTGCAAAGGCAATAAATATAAATCTCAAAGGAATTCATTAGTTTTCTCTATTGATTCTTTGTCAATTTGTTACCTTTTAAAATTTTCCGAGTGATTAATGTACTAATGAACTTTTCATATCTGTTGCCTAAACTTAAACAGCAATATGAAGCGCTGAAAAGTTCCTATAAACACTTAAATTAAAAATGACCATGCACACAATACATGCAGAATATTCAATATATCGCTAGATACCATTCCTAAGAAACAGACACGTTGTCTTTATTTATTTAATCGGCTATTGCAGGAAAAAGTTCTGAAAGAAATAAATCTAAGGGTTGCTTATTCCTGCCCTCCAGAAACATGAGCTAAGGAACAGACACCACCAAAAAATAGCTTTTGACTAGCTGATAATGTGTACCAAAATTGAAATTTCTAAGTGTAACCGTTTTTAAGGAAAAATAAGAAAACTATTTTTCCCGCCATTTTGAGACTCGAATATCTCAACAGGAAGAACCGAAATTGAAAAATTTCATATGAAGATCCTCCCCTGAAATGGCTTGTGGAATACACTGGTAAAATATTTGACCATCATTCTGGAACATCCTGTATATCTAATTAAGCAGCTAATATAATATTTTACATTTCTTGTATTAATTAAAAATAAACAAGTACATAAAATTAACATCAGACATATCTAACTGTAAACATCAGTGCTCCGTCGATCTTATAAAATATTTGCACTTGAGTCACTGACATCACTGCGGTATAATAATGGTGATTTACAGTGTATGTATTTCTATTTTTATTTCTGTAAAGATGGGGGTAAACATTTCGTACATATGTAAATATTTTTATTGATGATGTGTCCCAAACCGCGTGGCATATGCCTGGAAAAATATACATTCATTTGTCCTGGCAGGCGTTTCGAAGCATATTCTATTTGTCAACGGAATATAAAAAATGTTACATTAAATCCACCAAATTCTACACAATTTTTTAAACCATGAAGTTTGTTAAAGTTATTGTGACACAAATTAATCTGCTTCTAATCGAACTACTTATTTAGTTTTCAATATATCAGTGTTTTGAAACAGAAATATATACCTAATTTGAAAGTTATTTGTAAAATCATTGGCTACAAACTACGAATGACATAGCATTCTATTAAAATAGACGTCAAATCACCGACTCAAACTTCGATCCCGATATCATTACATCATAGCAGAAAGAAGCTACTAGGACTGAAATCACGGTTTAAATGACGTGAGTTGTTATTCGTTCATAAACTTTACGAACCAAGTAATGAATTTCAAGTCAGAGGACTTTACGGGTAAAATATGTCAAATAATGATGAAGAAGATATGCGTTTTATTGTACAAAAAATATATGTACTCTTGATTTATTTACTTTAAAACTATGTAAAAGTTTTATCACAAAATCTACATAAGAAGATTTACATGAATAGGTAGACAGACCATGAAACAAAAATAGGTTTGGATTAATTTGACAGTGTATTTTATTCAGATTAATTTCTGTCATTTTACGGTAGACATGCTGGTACGATACTATTTCTCTGGGTTCTGGTTACACAGGGTGATTTTAAATAAAGTAGCAAAAATGACACCACATATTCCTTAGGTGAAAATAAACCGATTTAACCTAACATAACTATATCCCAAGTCGCTTAATAATAAGATACAGGGTGTCAAAGTTAAAATTTTACTTTCGATATTTGGAGATAATTTCTTAAAAAATCCAAATATTTACTTAAAATTTGTAAACCAGGAATTTTTGCGGGTGAGAAATTCAAATTTGTTACTAATTTTGACGTCACTAGTAGAGGGCGCCACCTATAGCACATCATGTTTGTTTTAAATGGCAGAACTTTTTTGCAGCTTAGTGTATCCATCTGACTATAGAAATAATTGATTCTCCTACCTGTTTTATTTGAAAAAGTATACCTTGCTAAAGTCGTTAGGAGTAACCATTTTTGAAATAACCCTATTTGAAATGTTGAGTGCACTGTGTAAAAACTATTTTGGTTTCAGGTAAAGTGACTTTTCTGCTGAAGATACAGCAAAATATTACTTGAAAAAGTTGTTCAGAATGGTAAATTATGAAGACGTGCAAAATTTCAAGAAGATCGGCGAGGTTTGATGAAACCATTTTTTTCAACAAAGCACAAAGATTTTATCAAAGCAGGCCGATCTTTTTGAAATTTTGTGGATCTCCATAATTTACCGTTCTGAATAACTTTTTCAAATAACATTTTGCTATATTTTCAGTAAAAAAGTCAATTTACCTGAAACGATAACAGTTTTCAATCGATGCACTGAATAATTCAAATAGGATTATTTCGAAAACTGTTACTCCTAACGACTTCAACAAGGTATATCTTTTTCAGATATAACAGGTAGGAGAATCGATCGTTTCAATAGTCAGATGGATACACTAAGCAGCAAAAAAGTTCTGCTATTTAAAAGAAACATGAGGTGCCATAGGTGGCGCCCTCTACTAGTGACGTCAAAATTAGAAACAAATTTGAATTTCTCACCCGCAAAAACCCCTGGTTTACAAATTTTAAGTAAATATTTGAATTTTTTAACAAGTTATCTACAAATATCGAAAATAAAATTTTTACTTTTACACCCTGTATATTTTTTATTAAGCGATTTGGGATATAGGTATGTTAGGTTAAATCGGTTTATTTTCACCTAAGGAATATGTGGTCTCATTTTTGCTACTTTATTTAAAATCACCCTGTATAATTAAATAACATAGGTAGATCGATGACTTTAATAAATTAAATTCATTAAATTTACGACAATCAGTGGCTTTTTAAACTTATAATGCATAATACATATATTATAATATACATACATACATACATTATAATACATTTACTGTTAAAATATTGCTGTTATCATTATATGGGAAATAATATCCGCGCTATGTCTCAATGTCAGCTATACTAACACTAGTTGTGTAATTTTAACCATAGTCGTCCTTTTTTATATAGTCATTAATTACATAAGGGAATTAACAATTTTTTAAGAGAATTAAAGGTTGGTTAATTTCCGGAATATAATTCAACGTTTCATCCACGACCACGGCCAAAACCGGTCAATTAGGAGAGTGAATGCCGTGTGAGAGCAGGTGAGAAATTATAGTTTTGAATAACCTCATATTTGACAAATTTATTTTAATCAAGGGTTTTGATTGTCAGCTGAATACTAGAAGCTCTTGAAATCGTTTCTATGGCATGCCTTTGTTTATTTGTCAACAAGAGTGAAACAATTTACACAATCGACACAAAAATGATTGAGAATTTCGTCATTCCGGTTGAAATCCAGCAAGAAGCACAATAACCAACGTTACGTCTGTTACCACCGAAAAGCAAAAGTCAGTAAGAGAAGGAACTGGTGGAATTCGATAACTGGCGAAAAAAGGGGCATATGAGAAGGAACAATTATAGAAAAGATGCTACTATCTTACTTTTTCATGTGGAGAAACTGTTTGCTGCCTATTCGATGAGGACAAAATACCTATTCCATGCTAAAATCAATCTTGAAAATGCACAAAGCTACTGATATTTCCAAGTATGGTAAACTTACTTCATATTTGAAAATAGAATCAAGAAATTACAAATTAAAAAAGGTAAAGATACTGGAGAGATACCAAATCAAAGGATTTTTGAAACAAGCACCGGATGAGGAATATTTACAAGTTAAAGTAAAAAATACACGATTTTAACATTTCAATTTATACAGAGCGTTTTATATTGAACTCTTTACAGGTTGCAACGATCATGGGAGTCGCAGGTGCTTGTGGATGTAATGAATTAATGGATATCACCCATGCCCAAGACAAAGGCAGTTACCTATTTGTACTCATTCCGAAATACGAAAACAATTATTTCAAGAATTTTCACGATCATGGAAGAAGCTTTTTCAGTCAATGTTACGATACTTCAATCTGCAACCTAAAAATTCCGGTGGGAGATTTTTCTAGTGATATGTGGCTGGAAAATATACTACACAACATGTAGGCGTCAACACAATTTCGAAAACGTTTTCAAAAGTGGCTACATTTTTTGAACTCCCTCACTGCGTTATTCGGCAATATTACTGGCCAATGCTGTAGGTGACATTACCACTATTAATAATAATAATTCTAAATAAAATGCTATAAAATCGAAGCGTGGTATTATGAATTTTAACTCACTAGTGTATTAAAGAGCCTTTAACCCACGGAAAACAGACGTACTTTCTTAATACAGTGGTTGCGGATAAAATAATTAATGCCGGATCGAGAATGTATCGGTTTTCCGTGTACCGGTATTTTTCTTCCGATATTGCATAATACCGGTACTTTAAGCAACAACATCTGAAATCCAATAGAAAACGCCCACGGCTAGTCGTCAACGTCGCCACTAGACATATACTGGTTTCAAGCTTGTCGGCTCTGTTTAGAAATAGTTTACCTCAAACTGCACCTCTATAAAAGTAATTCAAGTATGTTAATTTTTTTACTGTTTTAGAAAGGTATTTTAAGCTAATATAAATCAAATCTCCTACAATTCCTATCAATGAAGTCATATGTATGTTCTCTGATACCAAACATCTAGGTATGCTAATGAACAATTCCACAGACAAAGCTCTATTCAATAATTATCTAAAGAAAATAATCTAATTTACTGACCTGCTAATTAAACACTCTATAAATATCTAACTTCACTTTTTGGCAGTGGGAACACGACAAATGCAACCACAATAGATGAGATCTGACCTATTTCTGCATTTTTAGGATTGCTTCTTCAGGTGGTCTCCTTTAAGTTGAATCAAATATCTAACTATAAAAATTATTATAAAAATTAAAATTATTTGAAGTTAAATATCGACAATGACAAAAAGTGGCATCCTGTCATTGAATTAAATATGACAATACCTACTTGAAAAATGTTCACCTTTTATGTAAAAGTTTTTATATATTTTTAGGTATTAATAATATTGTGTGAAACTAACTACTCAGTGGACAAAAGCCCCAACCTATATTTGATTCAACTTAAAGGAGACCACCTGAAGAAGCAATCCTAAAAATGCAGAAATAGGTCAGATCTCATCTATTGTGGTTGAATTTGTCGTGTTCCCACTGCCAAAAAGTGAAGTTAGATATTTATAGTGTTTCAGTAGCAGGTCAGTAAATTATATTATTTTCTTTAGATAATTATTGAATAGAGCTTTGTCTGTGGAATTGTTCATTAGCATACCTAGATGTTTGGTATCAGAGAACATACATATGACTTCATTGATAGGAATTGTAGGAGATTTGACTTATATTAGCTTAAAATACCTTTCTAAAACAGTAAAAAAATGTTACAGAAGCTAATAATAAGCAATATATGGGTAGATATTGTGGGTGTAATTCAACGCAGGTTGGGGCTTTTGTCCACTGAGTAGTTAGTTTCACACAATATTATTAATACCTAAAAATATATAAAAACTTTCAAGTATGTCAAATTGGAAAAAATCGCTCTAGTATTAAAACAGTTTATCGTATTAGGTTATACGGTATTTAATCATGTCGAAATGTGCTGAACTACAGTAAAATAAAAATAGATAAATTGAAACCATCGATTCCCATCATGATGTATGGCCCTCTACGTTATTTATCTCTCGCATTTTCAAACAAGCTGTCATTTACACGATTAATTTAGTTGTGCTTCCAACAATATCAAAATAATTAAAAATAACAGGATCCGCGATTGTTTTGTTAACAGTAATGGCATACAAAACACAAAAGCCTTACAAAGCTATTGAGACTGATTCATCCGTAGATTGATTGCAAACATTTTTTAATGAAAACAATTTAAGAATTCAATTATTGATATATGATATACAGGATGTAATAAATGGGTAACTGTAGATTGTAGACGTCAAAATAATAAGATTTAGCCAAAGATGCCTTAGTAAAATGTAACTCGATACAGGGTGGTGAAAGTAAAAATTTATGTTTGAAGAAATGTAATAATTTAAAAACGGTTGAACTTGGAGGTATACTTTTCTACTTAGAAGAGTCTCTTCTTTCATAATTTATTATCAATCAGATGTCGAAAATGAAAAACTACAGGGTGACTGGCGCCTTTGTGAGGATTCTGAAAATAAACATTCAGATTTTCATCGATCGTATAAATTTATACGTATTTAGACAAACTTAGCTTAGTCCAAAAGTGCCTCCTTTAGAAGTTACAGGGCTTAGAAAAAATGTTTTCTTGTTATGGGCATAATTAACAAACGAAACGTCCAATCATGTTGAAATTTGGTACAGTTATGTTTTAGATAAGTACAAGCATTGGGAAGGAGTAAGTAGTGCTGAGTATCGTAGATTGAGTAGCCAGTGACCATTAGATGTAGATACTACATCTTGGATAATTTGAAGCCGCTCGTTGAAAAAATACGATATTATGTAGGTATAAAAAACAGAAATTACTTAATAATGTAACACATTTTTTGCAATAACATTTTCCTCATAATTTAATTTAGGTAGTGTGTATATCTGTAAGAGATATTCATACAATATTAAGAGTCCGTCACGCGCTTGAAATAAACCAATTTTTTACGCTCGGCCCATAACATTTATTTAGACAACGAATAAACATAGCGGTCCAAATAAAAAAACGATCGAAAGACAAAGTTGTTTTCTAAGGATGCTGTGTAATATTTTTTCAAAATTAGTTTTTAATTATTTAAATTTAATGAGTAAACTGTGCAAGAAATCGTCATATTTACAATTTATTTGCTTAAAAATAAAGGCTTAAATCGAAAATTGGTTACACGCGGGAAGTAAGTCTGTGTTTTAGCTTTGCAACGATACCAAATTTTTTTCGAATTGATAAAAATTACTCAAAATTCTATGCTAAATACCGAACGTCTACAACTTCAGAAACGAATATATTTTAAATGCTGCAACACGTGTGTTTCACTCAGTGGGATGGGCTTAGTTCAAAGAAATACATAGTCACTTATAATCTATACGTTCTCAGTTGAGACAGTATTGAATTAATCGATCTTATGGAGTTCGATGCTGATTCTTTTGTTGGCGGTGGTGTCTAAACCTTTCTTGTAGAATACATTTTTTCGTTTAGACCAACAGTTCCGGAAATATAAGAAGTTCTACTTGAATTCCTTAGGTATGCAATTTTTACATTGCTTATTAAAACAATGTCATTTTTTCGTAAGTTCCAAATTGAACAAAATTCTCCGCAAATTAAGTACGTATTTTCCATATTAAAATAATAAAGATAATAAAATACTGAAATAAATGTAGTCACTATATTTATTTTATATAAAAATTTACCTGTTCTCAAATGTTTGTTCTTCTAATTTTAAAGAGGGCAATGTCATAAATATATTAAACAGAATCATAATATGTATGTACAATAAAAATGTTTTTCTCACTATGGAAAATATAGACATTTTGAACTCGTCGAATGAAGCGCTGTCCTATTTCTGAAAACATCTTCTGCATCACAAGTATGCACACGGCGCACAAAGTTAATTTCTTGAAAAGTGTAACACCGTAAAATGTTTTTAAAAAACTTTTTTTAGTTTTGACTACATTTGCTCGATATAATTACATATCAATAGTAAATAATTAATATAAGTTTGTAATGCACAAATTTGCTGGGCTGAGTTTGAAACATTTTTTTTAAAAGGCGTTAAGTTATTAAAAATTGGTTGTACCGTGAGAAGTACTGTAGTTTTTTATATAAGCTGTAAAAAAACTACGAACATAAATAAGTAAAATCGTTGATTTACAAGCGCGATGTAACGAAAAACGTAATAATTATCAAATAATGTCCCAAGCATCGATAATTTGATTTTATTTTTATAAAATGCGGCTCTACTAAAAAAAGTTGTACAAGTCCATGGATAGTAAAAATGTCCTTCTACAAGATGGTTATATTTTCTTAAAAACAAAACGGCATAATTGCTAGCCGATTTTACTCCACTAAATCTAAATATTCTAAATACGTCCACCGTAAAGTCATTGTAGTGGGAGAGCGATAATCTCCGCCTCCAGCCGTAACGCCCGTGCACCCGACCCCGGAGCGCTACCCGAGGAGTGTACAGAGAACGAACTCTTAAGGCTTACGGTGAGCGCTCGATCCAAAGGGATATAGTTTTCGTTCAGTAACTCCTCAACGAAAAATGATGAAAATATGCGGTTTTTTTAATAGACTACAAATATTATTTTACGTCGACGCTGTATTTTGAAATTTTGAAAATATGCAAAATTCTTTTTAAAAAAAATTAATTTTACACTTTTTCAAAATTTCAAAACACAGCGTCGACGTAAAATAATATTTATAGTCTATTAAAAAAAAACGCATATTTTTATCATTATCCGTTAAGGAGTTACTGAGCGAAAACTATATATCGTTTGATAGAGCGCTCACCGTAAGCCTTAAGTTACAAAACGCACAATTGGAATAAAGTTTTACATAAATGTCTCTCTGTGTACAAACAAGTAATTAATTTTAATTTATTTCCATTTCAATATATTGAAGTAAATAACGGTTAATCACTTTTTTGTCCGAATAAAACTTAAACTGCGGTATGATTATATCCATATTTATAAATTATTATATTTCTACGAATGAAAATGCAGTCAGTGGTAGGCTGGCTAGAAGTTTAAGAGGAAATCATAAAAATTTATCTGTAATAAACTCGAAACATTTCGCAAGCTTTAACACATGTCCGATATAAATCAAAGAAGTGTTTATAATCCTTGCTCCGAAATCGAATATCTAGCTTAAAGCAATAAACATACAATATATTTGCTTATTTAAAGTAGCAACGTTTAAAAGTATACGGCATTCCATGGCTCATTTTGAGTTTAGTTAGACTTTTATCTATTACCTTCGTAAAACACTAACTAAACACTAGCTGAATAATAATTATGTAAAATTTAATTTATTCGCAAAGAAATATTTTATTCACTAATGTGGAATATTCATTTTAAAAGTGTTTTAGACAGCGTTTTATTCACGCAAAAATGGGTAATCGTAAGAACGTAGTTCGTTTAATTTTAAAGTCGATAAAGCACGATTAAAACACAAATGCAATACTACATTTTATCCACAATCACAAAGCCAAGTTAGTCGAGTTTAATTTATTACCAGGATACACCACCCCACAGTTTAAGCCAATTAATGGGTGGGAATAACATGAGATTAACCAAAAAAATTATACAATATAGGTAAACACAGATATAGTGAGAGAAAGTTTATATACATTTTATAATAAAATAATTACAGCTAAAATACAAACTATGAAACCGAATAAAGGATAAAACAAACTTATAGATACAAATATAATTTGTACAGACTTTTTGCTTAATGCATCTAATAGTATCATAAAAAATATTTACTGAATTTTGCGTCTGACGATAATTATGATCTATTATGTACAAAGGTGGAAATTTTAACAGATTAGTTTTAGGAGTGGGAAAATAAAAAGATCTCGAAAATGGGTGGCAGAATGAGGAGTGTGGCAGTATAATGCAGCTAGTAAGTCTGGACAATCGATTTTTCCGGTTAACATTTTATGCAGTGACCAACGAATTACAAAAACGTCGTGTGCTTAGGTCATTAAGATCGGATCGATTTAATATAGTGCTTTGTGGTACCCCTTGATAAATATTGTCAGTTTTAAGCCATAGGTCCTTAACATATGTACGTTGTACGTCCCCTAATTTTTTAATAATAATAATTTATTATCCTAAAGACTATAACAATTATAGTATAGGATTAGTCACAATTAGCACAATATAATAAACAAATAAAAATATACAGATCAGTCAAATTACAAATGTAAAATTTAAAAAATTAACAATCATGTAAAATAACAAATTTTAACAATAAAAACATATACATTATGTGCCACTGAAAAATGTCGATAACAATTTAGTTATTTAAAAATTCAGATGTCGTATAGTAACATTTTGATGCAAGATGTTTTTTTATTTACCTTTTAAATTAATTTTTGTTTTCTATATTTTTAATATACTCAGGTAACTTATTATATAGTTTTATACCTATATAATTTGGACATTCTTTATACTTAGAAAATTTATGCAAAGGAACACTTAAATTATCACCTGTTCTGATGATATAACTATGAATGCATTATCTATGTATATACCTAAAAATTTAGGACTACTAACTTGCTCCATAGACTTACCATTCAATTTTACCAAATAACTGTGATCATAGTGACTAGTTCTAGGTGAGAAAATAATACAAACAGGTTTAGTGAGAAACGAAGACAATTCGATTTAAAGTGATGGTTAAATTCCCTTACTTGTAACTGAGTTTGTGATATAACTTCATCAAGAGTTTTCCCGCAGCAGAGATACGAATTATCATCTGCAAACATAATCAAATATTCATCAAAGAAGCCAGGTATACCATTTATATAAAAAAGAAACAACAATGGTCCGAGTACAGATCCTTGCGGAACACCAAATTCTATCAACAATTTATCCGATTTAACACCATTTACCTCAACTGTTTGGGTCGTATCAGTTTTAGAAAATTGTCTTGAGTTTCCTAGAAAAATGCCGAGATTTCTATATGCCTCACATTATATATTATTAATGTGTTCAGCAAAACTAAGCTTGCCATCAAATATTATCCCGAGATCTTAAAAACTAATGCATTTCTTAATTGGATTACGGTCCATCTTCTAATTAGAACTAATAGGGACTTACTTTCCTCGTGAAATGCATAGAATTGCACTTCGAGAAGTTCACGGGCAATATATTTTTAGAACACCAATCACAAATTTTGTCCACGTTTGATTGAAGCTCGACACAGTCATTAATATCTGACACAGATTTAAGTCATCTGTATAAAGAAGGGCCTCGCAACTCAGGTTCCGGATAATGCCATCAATAAAGATTCGAAACAATAGCGGGCCGAGAACCCATCCTTGAGGGATCTCAGAGATAGCATTTTTTTCTATAGATCGAAACCCACGATACTCCACTGTTAATCTCCTTCGAGCGAGATATGAACTGACGAAATTAATAAACGGTTTAGCCGATATTTGAAAATTTTGACAGTAGGATACCATCCTCTAGCAGATCAAATGCTTTGGAGAAATCAATTCGACGCAGTCATTAAAATCTAACACAGACAGATACAAACTGAGGTCATCTGTATAAAGAATGGCCTCGCTACTCAGGTTCCGGACAATGTCTACAATAAAGATTAGAAACAATAGCGGGCCGAGAACCGATCCTTGAGGGACCCCAGAAGTAGCATTTACTTTTATAGACCGGAAACCACGATACTCCACCTTGAATCTCCTTCGAGAGAGGCATGGGGTGAAGAAATTAATAAATGATTTCGTTAAGCCGATAGTTGATAATTTTGACAGTAGGATACCATTGTCCAGCCGATCGAATGCTTTGGAGAAATCAGTATAAATCAGACGATAGGTCAGACACATCAAATTAGTAACAGTTAAGCGACCGGGATAAAAACCATGTTGTGCAGTGGATATGTTGGATTTTACATTCGAAATGCGTCCTTTTAATTAAAAGAAAACGATGTCAACAAAAATCTTCCTTCAAAACCCCGATGAGAATCGGAGTGTGATGATATGACACGCTAGTTGCTATGGTTCCATTTCAACAACAGTGAAATCAGATTCCTTTATTGCACTAGTGAAATAAAGACAATTTTATTTCTCTGATAAAGAAAGTGTAGGTTTTTACGGCTCTAAAGAGTAAATAACACATCAGCTATAGGATGAATGTGGATAGAATAAGTTATTCATATTTTAACAAATCAAGGTGCCAGTACTGACTGTTGACGAATTAGGATCTCTCGTTGCAAATTGTCAGTTTCAGCAGTGTTGTCAAATTTAGAGATTGGTCTACAGTTCTAAAGGCAATTATTTCAAAATCTGTGAAATTAGGAGGACACGGAACTTTCTAGCATACCTAAGAATTTTGTGGTTTTGCGCAAAATAACGAGTTTTAGGATATAATGAATATTTGATACATGTATATATTAGAATTTTTTTGATAGTTACGTAAAACAAATAGACAGATGCTTCATCTGATGCTTTTTTGCCTAAATTACGTACCAAAAATAAATAAAATAGTTACATAACAACTTTACAGTTATACCAAGTCTACTGTGCTTAAACAATATATATACTGTAACAATAATCTACCTTGAAGCTGGAGCTAGATTCCACTGACATCAAAAGTATATTACCTGAAACAGAAAGAGAAAAAATATTAGAATAATGTTAATAAAACAAAACAAAAAATTAGTTGTTACTACAATAAAAAATGTTATTGTGTCTAAAGAAAAGACTTCTTTATAGTGCCAAAATATAAATAATAGGTCAGCGTACGAAATTTAAAAGAATCAATTTAGATGGACACACTCAAAATTTAAGCATTTACTTTTTCCGTTTTATAATGGTAAAAAATATGACATATTTTCTGTGACGTTAAAATCATTAATTTGAAAAATAGCTGTCGCAAAATTAGCTTGTATACTGCACAGAGTTGAATGGGGAATACCACTAAATTTGGTATTTTGCATTTTTAGAGAGTACTCTGAAAAACGTTGGATACGTGTCATAGGATTTGAACTAATATGCAGTTTTATGAGAGATATTAATTATTTAAAACAACATGACGTCATGCGTACATTTTCACCAGCTGGCAACAATGCATGACAATAAAACCACTAAACTCAATCTGAGATTATGCCATGCCATAGTCTATGAATTCTGTCTTGTCCTGGTCTATGGCCCGTGATATTCCTAAACAAACATAACCTCTTTGTAATATTTCTACACTCTGAAATCTCTTGAGTTTTGTCTCGGCAGAAAAATAGGTTATGTTATATTGATGGAAGTGACAAATGATGTTTACAGGCACTATATCTGTCTCTATTTATACAGCACTGCATTTCATTTATTTTATTCTAAGACAAGTTGCATGCTATTGCTCTTTGCCGCATGTTAAAAATGTACATCTGACGTCACATGTACATTAATTTGCCAATATTTTTTTTAAATTTAATTTAATTTAAAAAACAGCGAATATGGTCTTCATATATTTCCAAAACAATATAATTTACTGAGTTTCCAATTCAATTTAAATCATTAGCTATTATTTGTGAATACAAATATTAATAATACAATTAACATTTTCAGAAAAATCCATGGGAAGCGAAGAATCCTTTTTTGCTCCGAAGATACCGATGTATCTACCGATATACCGATGTCTGATTTTGTGTGTGATTTATATCTCTGCTACGAAAGAAGATTTCCAACCATCCAACTGCTTTACTGATAGCAAGTCTGCGCCAGAATTTGCAACTATCGTAGTTGCATAACGACCGAGGCAGTGTGCAGTATACATTTCTGGATTTGGTAGCATTAAAACTCAGTTATCTTTTATAAATGGTGTTTATTTCAACAGGTTAAACAGTGCATTTCTTATGTCGCAGAATTAATAAAGAATTTGTCATGGGGCACGTTCTGAGGGCTGATGGCGGTGTATTTTCATATAATCTTCAAGACACTATTTCCAAATTTTTTATTCGTAATACAGATGACCGTTCTTTCTTGGTTTTGGTGTTTAGAAGAGAAACAAGCATTACAGATTGTCAAGCGTCAATGTTTGCAACTTCTAACGGCACGCTCCATGTAAACCTATTATAGCTACAACCTGTAAGCCAAACGAGTAATACAGGGTGTTAAAAAAAGAGTGTAAAATATTTCAGGAGGTAATAGTATGAACCAAAATAAGCAGAAAAGTCTTAATAAACATGAGTCCGCAAAGTAACGGTTGCGGAGATATGGACCACTATTAGTTTTTCAAACATTTTATTTTATTAGGAATAAACCGACAACAAAAAACAAAGTTACAGAAGATGTTTAAAGTATCCTCCGTCCATTTCCAAGCAGGCACGACATCTTCGTCTCAATGATATTTGAACTCTTTCGAAAACACCCTCCTTGGTTTGGGTTTCTTGACACTTTTGATTAATCCGTAGCTGCAGCTCTTCCAGGCTATTTACAGGAGTACCATACACTAATATCTTCAAATATCCCCAAACAAAGAAATTTAGAGGGTTCAGATCAGGCGATCTTGGAGGCCATAAAACAGATCCCTTCCTATCCATCTATGTGGAAAAGTTTGGTGTAAATGCTCTCTAACGGCCATGGAAATGAGCTGGAGCACCATCATGCTGGAACCACATTTGTTGCCTCTGATTTAAAGGAATGTCTTCCAAAAACTCATTCAGCGTGTTCTGTAGAAAGTTGAAGTACGCAGCGCCTGTTAATCGGTTTGGTAAAACAGGACCTAGAAACCTGTCACCTACAATACCCATCCAAATGTTTAATGAAAAACGTGCTTGATGTCCAGATTCTATTAGAGCATGAGGATTTTCGTCGGTCCAAATATGCGTATTGTGAAAATTAAACACTCCATTTCTTATGAACCCGGCCTCATCAGTAAAAAGAATGCTTGCAAGAAAACGAGGGTCTTCAGCATCATAACGTAGGAACCAGCGGCAAAAAACCAAACGTGCTTGATGATCATTTATTGGATTTAAGGCCTGTACTCGTTGCGCATGGTATGGATAAAGCAGTTGCTCGTGAAGGATTCTCCAAACAAGAGGACCACTAATTCCTACTTCGGCTGATATTCTCCGCACACTCGTACCTGGATTCTGCTCTACTAGTGCTAGAATTTCTTCTTCTGCTCTAGGAGTGGATACAGACCTTGGTCGGTATATAAACAACGATACTATACTCACATTTACAGCACCGCGATAAAGACTCAGTCAAACTGAAGCCCGATGTATTCTCTATCTCTGTTTATTGCATTGTGGAAAACAATATTTTGGTGTGTGTAAACCGTGAGCGTTAGCACATGGCTTTGCCGAGGTTAGAACACCATTAGAATATGCGTACGTTGGGGGATTTGTTACTATTCGCGGGGTGTTATTTATATAGTTATATTAAATTATAAAAATAAATTATTGCAACCGTGAAGTTAACAAATAACAGTTAAAAATGGATCAAAGTGTCAGTTCTAGTAAAAGGTCTGTTAGTAATCGACATAACCTATGTAACGGATAATTGATAATAATAAAAAACGTATCCGAAGGAATTCGAGCGCGAAACTCTAACATAAGTGTTAGTGAAGCTGTTGATATGTGTAGTTCGTTAACACAAGTGTCAGTTTCTTGTGTATACCGTGCTATAAAAAAGAGTGTGTAAGTAAATCCAAAGAAGAACAAAATAGAAACACGAGGAAGGAAAAAAACAGAAGTCGATGATGACGTAAAATACGCCATTAGCAGGATTCTTCTTCAGAAATGAAATACCGACGATAAAAAAAATTCAAGCTACGATAGCTGAAGATGAGGACATGCCTCAATTATATGACAAAGTTCTTAAAAGAACAATGCATGACATGAATTTTCGGTTTTTAAAATGAAATCGTAAAAGTATGCTCGTTGAAAAAGATGAAATTGTAGTATGGCGAAGAGAATATTTAGAAAAACTAAGAGAATTTCGTGCATCGGGCAAAAAGATATATTACATGGATGAAACATGGGTAAACGAAGGTTATACGGTATCAAAAGTTTGGCAGGATGGTAACGTTCGAAGTAAAAGAGAAGCATTTTTAGACGGATTTTATACAGGATTAAAGGCGCCTTCTTGTAAAGGACGTAGGTTAATAATAACACATATTGAAAGCGATTCGGGATTTTTACAAAATGGTTTGCATGTTTTTGAATCATGTAGGACGGGAGATTACTATGAAGATATGAACAGTGAAGTATTTGAAAAATGGTTTGAATCTATACATCGAACAAGTTATTACGCCCATTATCTACCCCCTACGTAATGAATTAGGTGAACATTTTGTGTTGATGGACGACAACGCTCGACATCGCGCAAGAACGGTTCAAGAGACACTCGGAGAAGGACATATCAGTAGATTACATTGGCCATCCAACTCTCCTGACATGAATCCTATTAAAAACATGTGGGATTTCGTTGCTAGGGCTCTTCATAATCATATTCCTCCACGTCAGACTGCAGATGAGTTAGTCGTGGCGGCAGAAGAGGAATGGAACAATATTCAGCAAGAGATCGTTAACCGCTTGATTATCTCAATTCACAGACGTGTCAATATGCTATTGGAACGTGGTGGAGGTCATACCGACTATTAGTCAAGTAGATAACTTGCTTCGTTACTTCTTTTTGATTTAATAAATTTTGTCAAAAATGTCACACATTTGCGGGTTTTTAATTTTCTAAGTACTCATTTTATAGAACATATTATTTTCACAAAAAAAAAACTAGAAAACAATATACTTTTATAAATGTTTTTTCTGACAAAAAATTTTCTTTAACAAAAATGAGAGGATGTGTGTAGATAATCTAAAAGTTTATTTGAAGATATATCATAAGAAATATATCAGTATAAAAACAGACCTTTAGGCCGCCATTCTAAATAATTACTTATCAATTATTTATTTACAAGGCTGAAACACCAAAAAATAGATATTAAAAGAATCAATTATAATCACTCTAATTACTACTAACCGTTAGTCTTAAATATATGTACAGATTTGGTACAATGAAGGAAAATATGACCATGAAACACTAAATTTGATATGTCCTTGCAAATTAAGCGTGTAATCATTGTAATTTTTATATCCCATTGGAAGCAATAAAAAAGAGAAAGACAGACACGAAAACGGCGACGCTAAATATGCGGATATGGGGGGTCAAAGCCTGTATTTTTTAATCGAATTGGTTGACAAACTTTAGTTCAACGAACCCACAGTAAAGCACAAAATAAAGTGGCAAATTACTCATATTTCGTTTCTCGTGCTTTTCTCCCACATCGAATCCCACCCAAACAAATTGAATTTCCTTGAGAAATGTTCAACAAAAATAAAAAAGCATAAAAAAGTCAATCAATACTGCTGAAACGCGATGTTCGAAAAATGTTTAGAATATTCTTCAAATAGAATGCAATAAATTCATAAATTATACAGGTCCCACTCAATTTCAATATTTTTATCTTTTTTATTTCTCTACTAAAATTACAAAATGCCTCCAAACACATATAACAATAACATATTTTATATTAAACATAAAAAATATTCCACGTCTAGCAATCTCATTAAAATTAATAATAAAAATGTGACATCGCGTGAAAATTAAAAAAGAAACAGGCCTGTGACGTCTATTTATTGTCGGGATTGTGGTTGTTTTAACAAATACAAATTAATATTTTTATTAGGCTTTGTGTCGAGGTATATTAAATTATCTAGACACCTCGTTTGCGATAAAAATACAAAGCACGTTGTTTGCTATTCTAGTTATGGTTTTGGATTATTATCTTTCAGATAAAAGATAAATATTTATAACGTTCACAATACAAAATTTGAGATAACGTTTAATAAACCAAAAATTTCCGAACGTGTCGCCTACGCTGACCATTTATGACTAAATGGATAATGGATATTGGGTGTATTATTAGCATAAACTTAAAATAAATTTAGAAGGCTATGATTTAAAGGTGTAAGAAACTGCGAGGGTGAACCTTAAATAAGTACAAATATTTTAACTGCAGGTGTAGTTCGTCATATATATGTCGAGTGAAAGTCATTTTCAAAAATTTCAAATATTTACGGAGATATTAATTTTTTTTAAATATCCACATTTTGAGGACCACTGGACAGATAGACCACTGACTTAACCTAATAAAATAAACCATATGATTTACTTAAGGCGAGGTTGTCATATCTTCTGTAATATAAATAATTTTTTAAAGTAAATTCAATTTTTACCATTGTTTCAAGTTTAAAAACACTCGTTTTACTTTACTTATTGCTAAGTAAAATAAAATTATCATAAATAATTAAAATATGAATTTTCTCAAGTTACTGTCAGTTACAGAGTTTAAGAAGTTACTTAAATGATTTAAAAAAAATATCCATAAACGTACATAAAAGCTCACATACTTATTGAAAATCCAAGTATTTAAACAGTTATCCATATTTCAGTTAATACCATTGTACACTGTTAGAAAGATTATCACAAATTATCCCCTTAAATTATTTTATGAAGAATAACAAAAAACTATAATTTTCACACATCTTAATTTCCACCACATAACCTCAAACAACGTGTCAGTGCTAACCATTTCGTACCTCGTAGTTTCGTAGATTTTAAAAATAAACACAAAACATGAAATAACAAAATAACTAGCTTGATGTATGCGTTCAATATCAAGAGAAGGCAAAGTAAAATATTTAAAAGCAAAGTCAATCGCATGCAAAAAGAAACTGATGTAGGCACAAACAAGTAGGTGTCAGGAGCAGTAGGCGAATTATCCCGCAAAAGCCCCATCCTCTAGGCTCTAGGATTGATAGAGTTGCCAGATTTAAAAAAAATCACCAGATTTAATATTTTTTGTATATTTACACAACATACCAAAACAATTTAAAAAAAACAAAATACATCGTTTCAAAACATGTTTTAATTCACACTAACACAACAAAATTAAACAAAACATCATAAAGCATTACCTACCAAACTAAACAAAATATCATAAAACAACAAAACTAAACAAAACATTATAATAGGTACTAATTAAAGAAAAACAACAAACAAAAATACAAGTTAATGACCGTGAGCAAAAATATATAATTTATTTATACATATCATTATTGTGTTTTTTTGATAATATCCGGGGTTACAGAAAAATTAAAGCAGCTGTTGCTATTTAGCGATATTAATCTCTTAGAATGCAAAATTCCACTAATTGTTTTGGAACTCAATCTATTGCGTAATTTTGTTTTATTTAAGTTGATTTAAAAAAAAAAGTCTTTCCACACTTGCACTGCTGTGCGGTAACGTAAATAAAATATTTACAAAACTGGAAAGCTCTGGGAAGATGAGAGTATCATCCCCTTTTTAGCATTACACACTTGTTTCCAAAACTCAATTTCATCCAAAGAAAAATGTAACTAACTGTATGTTAGCTGTATGTCCATAACTAACATTATGCTACATTACGCCAGTGGCGTTCCTATAGTAAGTGAATATAAAGATTGAGAAATTTGGTATAATGTCAAAATAAAAAATATGTACCTAATATTTGTGTGCGTATATAAAATTTAAATGCATCAATGTTAATAGGTCAGTGTCAATAAAATCACCAGAAATATGGATTTTTAGGGAAGTTTTCACCATTTCACCAAATTGGATGCAAAATCACCAGATCTGGTGATTTTTCACCAGACCTGGCAACATTGGTGAACCGGTGCACTAGTATGATTCAGGACAAAGGAATAAGCTGTAGCACAGGCAAGTGCAATCAAAACATGTAATATTTGTGGAAAGGGATTTGATAATTTCAATACACGCAAGTTGAAAGTTAATATGGGATACTTTTGCAACTTCTGAAACCGAACTAAGCTAATAGCTTCTTTAAGTAATGCACCGCTTGATGCATCTGTTTTAAGAGTTGCCGCACTAACGTATAAAACGTATTTAAATCGTCTTATTATTTTCACGGACAGTGTTTTTCTCTTAAGTGTCTTGTGTATTTAATTAAAATTTTCGTGAAATACAGTGTGATTAAATAAAATATGGCGCATTATTCAAAGAGTAAAAAGCTGACATGCTAAAAGCATATTTGTTAAGTAAGTAGTGTTAATCAGCGATAGTGATAAAAATAACGTATTGTGATAAATCAGTTGGAGTGTAGTAAAAATGGATAATGAACAAATTCTGGATAATATGATTGAGTAGAGAATCTGGTTTATATTTTCAATTTATTGGAGAGAAATAGAAATGGCAAAGGGGAGGAGATGGCCATTCATATTTTCATAAATAAAAATATTTCAATCATTCTATGACATGTCTAAAAATTCTAGTGTAACACTGGCAACACTGTGGAATGCACATCCACCATGACTTCCGAAGCATCGGTCCTCAACAAGTTTTCTATTGAAAAATCACGAAATTTATTTAAAATTTGACTTTTTTATTCCTGATTTTTTTTTGTAAAAAAACTATTAATTATGTGTTTTACACAGTGAACAGTACTGCTGGTTAAAATATTTGTACTTATTTAAGGTTCACCCTGTATAAAAGAAAAAAATGGTTAACTTAAACTGAAACATGTTCAGATTGTAAGCTTTTTACGTAACTGAATATTTTACAAACCTTAAGTTTATACCATATTTATGAGTTGGTGATATATTTGTATATTCTGTTACGATTTATTTATTATTATTCATTATTTTCATGATTTTTAAATTGACTTTTATCTCAAGTTATAATTAAAATTTGTTACTATATGAGTATACTTGGCTTGGAAACAAAAATACTTATTGTCAACCATAGTTTATACTATTTAAGAAAATAATTTGCAATGGGTAACTTTTTATAAGGTGAAAATGAATCGAAAATTATATGAATACCTAACTGGTATTATATATAAAAAGTACCTTTTATTGGCAATAAAAGTGTTACTTCTAATATTTCTCCTATATTTAACAAGTTTTATTAACCACCCTATACAGTATGCGCCAAAAGTATGGAATAAATTCAATAAAAACGAAACAATTATTTTTTGGGAAAAATCCTCGAACAGGTCGATTTTTAATTTAAAAAATACATATTTTAGCGTAAAATGCGATTTTCAAATGTCATTTGTTTTCGAGTAATGACGTCATAGATTTTTTTTTAAATGGCAACACCATATTTTTTTCCTTGATTCTGAAAGATCGTTTAATTCTCTATCAGACAGTACTAAAATTTTGCCCTCTTACATAGGAAAGTTTTCGAGTAAATGACGATTGAATGTTAGGAAACGTAAATTTTATCCATAAAAAAGTAACAATTCTGAGGTATGTAAAATAAAATACAATTGATTAAATTTTATACTTAAATTAAATGTTCGAATTGCCATCCACCAACTTCTTGATAATGCGCAAGTCTGCGCATAGTGCGGATGTGCACCGTCTTGCTAAAACCATATGGTATCGTCAGGAATGTCAGAGTCATTATCGTTAGGAAAAATTACTGCAAGGGCTGGAATAAGGTCATTTTCTAGAAACTCTAAATATCTTTGTCCTGTAAGGGTTCCTTCAAAGAAGAAAGGCCCTACTATTCTGTCGTCAACTATTCCAGCCCACACATTTAATTTCTGAGGGTGTTGGGTATGTGCCTCTGCCATCCAATGAGGATTTTCCCGACTCCAATATCTGCAAGTTTGACGGTTTACTGTACCATTCAGACAAAATGTGGCCTCATCTGAAAAAAGTATTTGCCGGTGTAAATTTCTATTTCCTTGACATAAATCCATAAGAATTTCGCAAAAGTGTAAGCGGCGATCGGGATCATCTTCATTGAGTTCCTGCACAAGTTGAATTTTGTAGGGATGATATTTTTCCTTCTTCACGATACGTAGCACTGTGCTCCTACTAGTGTCATTGTTTAATGCAACCAATCGTGAAGAATTATGAGGATTATCCACCATACTTATCAAAATGTTCTGTTTCTGATTTTCATTAATGCTTGGACGTCCAGGTTTTGGAATATTTACAACATTGCCAGTTTTTCTAAATTTAGACTCTACCTTACTGACTGTTGATTGGCTGATAGGGCGATCTAGATATTTTTCATTAAATAAATCGCAAACTTCCTGCTGAGTTCTAGTCATATTCCCGCATCCGATAAGAATTAAAATTTCAATTCTTTGAGTAACAATTAAATGTGCCATAATACTTTAAATTGAATAATAATATCTATGTCGCTTACAATACTTATTAGAAAGTCGGTGTGACAATGACACTTTACAAAGACTTTCACCTACGTGATCCATAAAAGAACTATGGAATTCGAAAAACTAAACTTGATAACGTTTTGCTTTATTTTAATTGATTTACGTTTTCTAACATTCAATAGTCATTTACTCGAAAACTTTCCTATGTAAGAGGGCAAAATTTTAGTACTGTCTGATAGAAAATTAAACGATCTTTCAGAATCAAGGAAAAAAATATGGTGTTGCCATTTAAAAAAAAATCGATGACGTCATTACTCGAAAACAAATGACATTTGAAAATCGCATTTTACGCTAAAATATGTATTTTTTAAATTAAAAATCGACCTGTTCCAGGATTTTTCCCAAAAAATAATTGTTTCGTTTTTATTGAATTTATTCCATACTTTTGGCGCATACTGTATATCTACGTATACCTACTACAAGTATATAAGTACATCAAATTCTAATCTACTAAATTGACTCTACTCTGACCTGTAATTAATACTGCTTTAATATAGATATGTCACGAATTTTCGACACTATTCCAGTGTGTAAACTCGGTTCATCTTGTTGCATCTTGAAGGCACTTAATATTTATTTAATCGCCACAACGTGGCTTAAACGTATTGGCATAAGATGCAAAAACGTAGCTGCAAAAAGAGTGTTGCACATTTTAATCACCTCCACGTCATAGAACCATTTCTATCATGTGACAGTGATTTTGCCAATATATTTTAAAGTTTTCATTTCGTGGCTGCTACATTCCATTCACTAAAAATGCTTCTTGGGTTGGCGGCACTCATACACCGACCGCCCTGTATAATTCAATGTTTCCTTAAGTGAAGCATAAATTGCACATTTACCATATTTATATTAACAAGAACATGATGTATTTCTGACATTAGCAATTTTGGGACCTCTGTTCACTATTACTTACAGGTCCAGAGAATTCGTATCCTAATGGTAATCAATCCTAATTGTCATTGTTGTTCATGGACGGATTCGGAAATTTGACCCCGTTAATTACCTCCGAAATCTTCATGTCTATTCATTAGGCACGTTATTCACCGGACATCATACCCAGTCCACAATAACACCTAATGGAATCATCATTTAGATTCCATAACCAATTGATATTAAGTAACGTAAAACGGTGTAGGATAAAATTATATAGATTAAGTGACCTTGCAAGGTTTGACTAATTGTAACTGTTATAATAAAAGTGCTGGATACAGCATATAAAGCTGTAAAGTAATTATGTCTGTTTACGCAGTCACCTCATAAACGACTAGTTGTTCCAGGATTCCGCTTGTGTATGTTGGAATAATGAGACCATTTGACGAAAATAGAACAGCTTAGAAGATAATTCGCATAGTTTGGGTCTTAGAACACACTCTTAGGTCTATGCAAACAGCTAAATAAATCGGTAATCGTATCTTTAGCATTACTGGAATATATTCGAAATACCGCAGTTTCTTATACTTAATTGAAGTTCAATATAGCGTGCTTATAACATTAAGCAGGGCACTAATAATAATACAGAGTGAATCTTAAATAAGTACAAATATTTTAACCAGCAGTATAGTTCACTGTGTAGAACACATAATTAATAAGTTTTTTTTTACAAAAAAATCAGAAATAAGAAATTTTATCAAATTTTAAATAAATTTTGCAATTTTTCTGTAGAAAACTTGTTAAGGACCGCTGACTTTCATACATTTATAAGTCATAGCACTGCAGATTGAACGTGTGGTTCACAGTGTTGCCAGTGTTACACAAATGTCTTTGCTTTTCTCGACATTAAACGCTTACGTCAAGCTGCTATTTTGTTATTTAATATTGTGTGTACCTTTATTTTTAAAATTTGTTTCACTGATTAAAGTGCGAAGTCACTTTATGGTTCTGGATTCGAAATGATTAATACTGACTCATTTGGGGTTATGTGGTGAAAATTAAATTTAATATGCTGTGTGAACATCATAGTTTTTCGTTATTCTTCATAAAATAACTTATGGAAATTGTGTCTTTTGTCTCTTTCTAACAGTGTACAATGACATTTAACTTGTGAAATGTGGATTACTGATTAAATAGTTCATTTTTTAACAAACAGGTAAGTTTGTATGCACGTTTTTGTATAATTTTTAAACATTGAACATAGTAATATCACGTGATATGTTCCTAAACACTTTATGGTAGTATGTATTTATATTAGAGGAGATATGGCAACCTCGCAACAAATCATATGGTTCATTGGGTTGGTTATGGAGCGGTCCTCAAAATGTGGGTATTTTAAAAAAAAATAAATATCTCCGTAAATATTAGAAATTTAAAAAAATATGACGAAATACACCAGTAGTTAAAATATTTGTACATATTTAAGGTTCACCCTGTATATTTACTCTTCATTCTAATCACGAGGATTAACCCAGAAGTAGAGAGACTTGTATAGTTCATAATTCAGAAATGTATTTTAATAATTTTTTTGCATATTTATTTATACAAATCACAAAATAAAGGTATATTATAATGAAGATACAATAATTACATAACACTTTATTTTACAATGTAAATATAAAAACATAACACTTTACATGTAGAATGAACAATTAGCTGTAAAACTAACAAATTTAAAGTTGATTTATAATCACAACTTAACTTCGCTGTAATAAAACTGTTTTTCTACGTTCATGCAAAAAACAAAACATTATTGAACTATATTTAGTGGAAAAAGTGATTCTTTATTGCAGTCGACATGTGGTCCTACGCGACACTTTTTGTACTTGTTGCGTAAATAACTATTAATGACTATTTTTAATCATTTAACAAACTTCACGTAATGATACTGCTTAACACTTTTAGTTCTTCCAGTGTGGTAAAACAAATACATTTATATACAGGGTGTTAAAAAAAGAGTGTAAAATATTTAAAGAGGTAATAGTATGTACCAAAATAAGCAGAAAAGTCTCAATAAACATGGGTCCGCATAGTAACGCTTGCGGAGATATGGAATGTTTTATGTTTTTTAGCCCCTTTTAGTATTTTGCAAAAACGTTGGGTATTTTCTTTTAATAGTTGGTTGATATTTAGTGGAATAAAAAGTACGTATTTGACAGTTGTTCTCAGTGCACAAGTTTTCTTTCGCTATGGCTGGTTACTCTAACGCAGAATTAACAGACATGCATTTCATGTATGGTCGTGCTAATGGGAACGCCAACGAAGCGCGACGTTTTTATGTTGACGCTTATCCAAATCGCCAGATTCCTTCACAACGCATGTTTGGAAGAATTCACCAAAGATTGCGTGATACCGGTTTCTTGAGCAAACAGCGCCATTTATGCGGAAGACCAAGGTCGGTTCTAGAGCAGAAGAAGAAATTCTAGCACTGGTAGAACAGAATTCAAGTACGAATGTGCGGAGAATATCAGGAAAGAATTAATGGTCGTCTTGTTTGGAGAATCCTTCACGAGAAACTGCTTTATCCATACCATGTGCAACGAGTACAGGCCTTAAATCCAATAAATGATCATCAAGCACGTTTGGTTTTTTGCCGCTGGTTTCTACGTTTTGATGCCTTGTTTTCTTGCAAACATTCTTTTTACTGATGAGACCGGGTTCACAAGAAATAAAGTCTTTAATTTTCACAATACGCATATTTGGCCGACGAAAATCCTCATGCTCTAATAGGATCTGGACATCAGGCACGTTTCTCATTAAACATTTGGATGGGTATTGTAGGTGACAGATTTCTAGGTCCTCTTGTTTTAGCAAACCGATTAATAGGCGCTGCTTACCTCAAATTTCTGCAGAACACACTGTATGAGTTTTTGGAAGACATTCCTTTGAATCAGAGGCAACACATATGGTTCCAGCATGGTGGTGCTCCAGCTCATTTATCCAGGGCCAGATCTATTTTATGGCCTCCAAAATCGCCTGATCTGAACCCTCTAGATTTCATTGTTTGGGTCAATTTATTTAATATAAGAGTACCTAGACATGGATCTCGTGTTGATGGCATGTTCTATTGCCAGAATGCTAAAACCAATATTTTTATCAAATCGCCGGTTTATGCCATGGCGAATAACTATAATGCGATATCTCTACTTTGTGATATTAACCTGACATTGACTGTAGCAACTGAATTCTTTAGTATTCAGTTGCTACACTTCACTTAGATTTATTTTATTGATTGTATTTATATTTATTTTAACTAATGTATTTGTGTATTAAGTGCATTTTTTTTATCTTTAAACCTATATTTGTTTTGTGCTGTAACTGGAACACCTCTTCTGATGGGCAATAAATATGTATTATTATTATCATTGTCATTGTCTTTGCCGTTGTCGTTCTCGTTATCTTTATCATTATCATTATTATTATTATATTTCGCCTTTATTCGTTACGTATTCGGCGAGACAGTTACCGCAGCTACAAAATAACTTGTGATACCGATGTCATAATATTGGGTTCCAGTTATGACACTAATTTATCTTTCAGAAATCACATTTACCAGCTACATTTAACTTCAAAATAAATACAAGTAAACTAATGACCTGCCGGAAGTGAATTTTAAAATTCAATAAAATACTTTACTGATCACAAGTGATGTAAATGCATGTGTAGAAATGTTATTTTACCTGTTGGTGGTTAATTTTTTTTTTTTAGCTACCGTTTATTTGGAAAGTTTCAGTGTAATATAATAATAATAATAATCATGTGCAAAGTACATATAGCTAATGTTTTTAATAGATATAATAATAACTAGTAACTATCATGCCGAAACAATATAGCTATATAATAATAATAATAATAATAATAATAATAATAAAAGAAACATGAAAGAATGAAGAATGAAGAGAGCCGTCAACGAGATTATCACAAAGGTAACAATAGCCTTTTTAATTTCTTTTTAAAATTAATAATTGAAAAATCTTTAAATTTTACTGGCAAATTATTGTATTCCTTTGGTGCAACGTAAGAAAAACATCTGGTGAACAAGGCAGTAGTGTGACGAGGAATTTCAAGTAAGTGAATATGACGAGTATCAAAATTAGATGTGTTCCTATGCAGACTATTTAATTTATTAAATAAGTACAATGGAGCGTGAGTGTTCAAAATTGTGTGTGTTACAAAGTAAATGTAATCTACGTAGTTTATCAAGCTTAAGGTTATTAGATCTATGAATCTGTCTGGTTAGACCACTATCAAACTTTTCAAAACCAAATGCAAATCTAAAACAGCAATTTTGTATTCTTTGTAGACGTGACGCATCAGACTCTAAAAGAGCCGGACCATAAACAGAATCACAATATGAAATTTTTGAAATAATTAAAGAGTAACATAGATTAAGTTTTAATTCAGAGTTCATAATGTTTCTATGTGGATAAAGCTGTTTTAAAATAGAGTATGATGTTTGACATAAATAATTTACATGTTTACAAAATCTTAAATTTTCATCAAACCATATACCCAAATTTTTGCATTCACTAGTAAATTTTATAGATTCATTACCTAATTTAATGATTCTTTTGCTAAATTTCGTTTAAATTTAGGACCAAAAATAATAATGTTCGATTTATTAGGATTTAACTTTAATTTGTGTGCAACTGAAATATTTAACAAACAATTTAAATCATTGTTAATAACTTCATTAGCAATCCTCATATCCTACCCGTGAAAACTAAAATATACTTGAGAATCATCCGCATAATGATAAATGTTGCATGAATTTAGAACTTTACCAAAATCTGAAATATATGTTGAAAATAATAAAGGGCTAAGGATAGAACCTTGAGGAACTCCGAATTTCACAGGCAAAGCGTCCGACACCTCGGAATCTGCAATTACCCTTTGATTACGATCAAGCATAAAACTATTAATTAATGAGGCAGATCGATTGCCAAAACCGTAAAATTTTAATTTATTGATAAGAATATTGCGATCCACAGTATCAAACGCTTTATTATAGTCTAGTAAAATGAGACAAGATACCCTACCCCCATCAGTAGCCCTCACAAGTTCGTCGGTAACATGTAATAATGCTGTTGTTGTGCTATGTTGTGCTCTGAATCCAGACTGATATGAAGGAATAATATTATTGTCAAATACATATTCTGAAATCTGATTTTTCAAAACTAATTCAAAAAATTTAGACAAAGTAGGGAGAATACTAATAGGACGAAGATGACTCATATAAAATGTACTGGGTTTAATTAAAATGAAACGACCCTATTTTAAATACGAAAAGTTTCATGTGTTATTCCTCTAACCTTGCCCTTCGAAAAACACAGTTGCCGAACTAATTCATCAGGAACGGTTGTAGAGCATCTATTTTGGTCAACAAATGTTTTAGAAATAGAGTTTCGAAAGCGTTTGCAACTCGAAATAAATACACAACAGTGACAATAGCGTCACCGCGGTAGCGTGACACAGTCATGTTTTATTTACATTTGTGGGTCGTTCATAAGCGGCAGCAAACATTTCCATCATGCACTATTTAATTGCCAGGTTCGATTTGGTTTTGTCGTATGAGTGAAATTAAGTGCCACTTTGGACGCAGGCGATTCTCGTTAATAATTTTTAACGAACAGTTTTAATGAACAACAACAAATTTTCCATGTTGTTGTGAGTGCATGTTTCTTAACTTGAAAGGTACGGGGTAGCTTCACCGAATGAAATTTGTGGTTCTTTGTTTCCAAAAATTAATAGATTTAAATAGCTTACTTAAAGATAATTATCACAGCAATAATGATTCTTTAATAGTTTGGTTAGTATATCATCTAATTCAAATCAATTTTCGTAAAACTTCTACCAGTTTCATGTATGCTCTTTGATGTCAAACATATAGGTACATGCTAAAGAACAAACCTGTGGACAAGGTCAAGGTTGGATTAAAAAATGTTCTAAATTAAAAATAATCTACCTAATTATTACTAATGAAAAAAACTGAACCTAACATATTGAAATTATTGAATAACTTTCAAAATTCACTTTTCGGCGTTATTAGCATTCATTCACGATATATAAGATATGACCTATTTAAGTACTCCTTCTTCACTGTCGTATTTCTCGCCGTAAAATGATCAAATTTGTGATGTTTTTAGGTACTGAAATCTTAAAAAATAAAATACGTAGTACAAAAGTAATATCAAAAATAAAATTACTGATGTTTTGTTTATTCACTTTTACTATTTAAACTCTCTTCAAATAATATAATAACTTTTAAAATGCATTTATATTACACACATTATTTCACTATTTTAACAATTATTTTCACATACTTATAAACAAAAGTGAACAATATTATATGCAGAACTATGTAAGTTTATGTTATAACAATGTTTACATCTATAGTTGAATTTAAAAAAATACGTATTTTTAAAGATTTCAGTACCTAAAAATTTGCTGAATAGATCGCTTTCTGCCGTTGAATATTCGCCGGTGGCATAAGATAACATTGTTGTTATTTGCTAAACTCTATATTATTCAGTTCTTAAATGTCTAAAATTACTTGTATTTGTAGAAAACACTATTTCAAGAATACGGCGCCCTAAAATTGAATTAATATCTAAATATAAAAATTTAAAAATTATCTAGATAAATATGTACTCTACGTGATAAAGGTAAAGGTAAGCAACTATACAGGGTGAGTCAGTCATAATGTCATTAATTTTAAGAGGGGATAGGGAATAATGAATATAATGCGAATATGCGATTTAAAAAAATCTAAATACATATTTACGCCGAAAAAAAATATTTTCAGATCATTATTTAAACCCCTTTTTCAGACTGTCACTGACCGCTCACAGCCTTGGTCGTTTACAGCTCACAGTTCAACTCGATGTCGATCTGATACAATGTTGTCAAATTGAAATATTTTTCTAATACCTACCTACCTAGGTTTTAGACATCACAAATAAACGGTTGTACTGACTATTTTAGAATACCAATTTTTCTTGCTCAGTTCAACTTCAGCCAATAATAATTTGAAATGTTAATATCCAATGAAATCAAATAATAATAATAATCAAATTATTCTGTTAAAAATTGCAAGTAACGTGGTCCACTCAGATTTTCCGGTAGAAAATACGGCCCAATCAAACGATATTCGTACACTCCTGCCCATACGTTGACAACAAATCGCCTCTGAAAGCTAAACCGACAAGTAGCGTGTGGATTTTTCTCTGAGCAAATGCAGCTGTTATGATTGCAACAAAACTGCAACGTGTCTAATTATAAACCGAGTAATAAACTATTTACGTACATTACATACCCAAGGGGTGAATTATTAAGAGAAGCTGAAAAGTGTTTGGTGTTTAAATACTAAATAATAAAAAACTATTGTGTTGTCGACAGAAAACTGTCCAAGACCGAAATGGCACGCCGCTAATCCATCTAGATACATGAATAAATTTTCCTTAAATATTGATTTATTTGTTAATAAAAACAAATGTAGTTGTTTATTTTTTTAAAGGTCGAGTAAAAAAAAAATTTTCGATTTTCTGCCTTTATTAAGCTTCTCGAATACATGGTTAAAATTAATGACCTTATGACTGACTCACCCTGTATATGCTCATTAGATTTTAATAACTTTTGGTACGCAGGTTCAGAGCCACTTATTGAATAGTTATATTTTCAGCAAGATCAGAAAACCTACTGCAAAAATTAGTCAATAGTGTATTAAGAATTCCTAATACACTCATGATATGCCTAAGTTATTGATAAATTCTTGGGGTGTCTCATTCCAAACTATCCGAACTACACCGGTACGAGCTGCTAAAGTCTGTGAAGGGTATTGTAAATGCATCAGTCTGCGGCGTATCATGTCCCAGACATGGTCAATAGGAGATAGATCCGGTGATCTTGGTGGTCAGTGCAAACGGTTGATCTGATGTCGATCCATAAAAGCTATTGTTTTTCTAACATGATGTCTAGCACTGTCTTGTCGTCAAAATGACGTTTCGGATGGTGTTATGTTGCCTCTAATGATAACTAGTGACGATCTGCTACCATACGCGATAGCACCCCATACCATAACCCCTACTGTGTGATGTACAAGACACTCTCTGTCAAATTATGGATCGCGTTTTTCACCAAATCGCCTTCTCACCCTTGCATGACCATCGTGGATCCCCAGCCAAAAACATGACATCAACATAGGTATATAACAGATCGATATTGCCGACGACGACATCTTTTTAAAAAAAATAATAGGAAGCCGTTTTGGAAGAGTTGGGATCAATACACAATAATTTTTCATTTTTTATATTTGAAGAGTGATTTTACGATTTTAAGATTATATATTGTATGAGAAGTTAGTTCTTAAACTTGATCTTCTTATTCTTGATATTACTAAAAAAAAAGATTCTCTTAAAAATACAAAATAAAAATATATGTTGATAATAATAGTGTTTATTTAACGGCACTTTAATTTTAATGGTCTATTTTGTCCAATATAATCAATAAAGTTGCATGCGTTTATAATTTCAGTGTTTGAAGATCTCGAAACTTGTATCCTTAAAATTAAAAATTAAAATTCCTTAAAATTAATTAAAATCGTATACGAGTAAATGCATGCATTCTATTAAAATGAGCTGCAGTATTAGCTACAAAATTAGTATAAACGAAATAAAAATATAGTACTTGTCTGATTTATATAGAAAAATTTATACGTAAATTATACAAAATGTTATGTTAGGTAATATTTGTCAAATCTAATGTGACGTGGAAGTAGGTACAAACATTTACACCTAACGTTACTTATTCAAATTACCATATACTATAAGTCACTTTGGATAACATTAGCCTTACCAAAAATTTGGTCGAAATAGTTATAATAATTTGAATATAAGAGCAACTTTATTAGTCGACTGGATGACGTCGGGTCGACCGGAGTTTGTGTGACTGTTTTCGTATAAAAATTGGTCGGTACGTCGTGGCGCGGACGTCGGCTACCGACTTCAGGTTAGACTGTCGACGTCAACCCGACCAGTCTGTGCTGCTTGGACAGTGCTTCTCGCTGTGTCCACGGACTTCCCGAGTTCACGAGGTACGTAAGGATCTGTTAGTCCTTATAGAAATTTCTCTCACCGACAAACCTGCTTCGCGCAGCCCAAAAATCCACCCAAAGTCTAATCAGCTGTAAAAAAATGTCAATTGCAACAAGCACAACACTTGCAACATAAAAGTGAGCACAAATTTTAATTTTTTATTTTCACCGAGAGAAATAAACGTGCCAAAAAGTGACTTTTAATGGGTGTTTACATTTCTTAATGTTCATGTAGTATAAAATTATTATGTGCTTTGGCACCAGTGATTATTGGATGTAATGTATTTCCAACATAAAATTAGATCGAATAATCTGTATCTAATAATGTTTAATGCACACCACGCCTACGAAAAATTTGAAGACAATTTATATGCAATCGATATGAAATCATCCCTAGAATTTGCTGTCTTCGCAAACGAAACACTTTAAAAAATGTACCTACATCAGACATTTACCAAGAGAGAAAGATAGGGAGAGCGCGAAGAAGAAGAAGAAAAGCCTTTTCCTACATTTTTATTCAGACTACCAATGTGGTAAAAACTAAATCTACTTGTTTAACAAATTTTTAATCGTCACGTCCTTAGGTTATTCAGGTTTCTAGGTATGTAAATATTCCGAGTTATTCGCATTCCGAATGGAGCTAGTGTGGTAACTGATACGCGATACAATTTTTAATGGGATTTGGTTGTAAATTATCTCTAAATATTTCGCTACCAAGGTCGAGCTGTATCATAAATGATAATTAGCCAGATATCATTTCGCTATGATATACTGCCAGCAATAAATTCTGTGCCTGAGCTGCCATTAGAAATATGAAATGATGGGTGTAAAAATGATCCAGACTACTCCGATAAACAAAATAGGAAACACGTGGATACGGGTAAACATAGTTAATACAAACGCAAAGAACGAATGAACTTTATTTATAGCTCAGTTAAAAGCATAGAAATCATAAAATATATAAAACGCCAGAAGACTTTACATGAGGCACTGAAAAATAGTCAAATTATGGGGGTGCTTAGAAAAGCTATTTAGGGAAAACTTAATGTACGCTGTTGGTAGTACTGCATTTTAATCCCGGTGTGCAATTGAAACCAAAACAGAATGTTTATAACTGGACCATAAAAATCTTATTTCTACGAATTGGACGTAAAATTTTCATGTGCAACCAACTAATAAAAGTTAAATTACTGTAATATTACTATTTTCTTCATAGGTTGACTCTTTTGTGATTTCTATGGTTAACTTACTTCCCAACTAGCAAAATATATTTTATAAAGGTTGTATAAATTGCTATAATATAAATCTTATAAGAGCTTCAAATTCATATAATGTGGTTAAATGCCTTTATACGACACTTATAGAATAGAAAAGGGCCCCCTTTTAAAAAATGTATACAACACATTTAAAACAATTTTATACAGCAACTATAAAAACGTTTTGTAGTCAGTATTTTGGTATTATTTAAAGAACCATTACATTTTTTAGTGAAGAATATTAGAGTCAAATCATTTTAAGATTGGTGTATAACGCAGATACATAATTATTTGCAAATATATTTAAAAACGGGGTAGCCTAAACTCAATGGCGATCATTTGTGTAAATGGTAGATAGGTATAATACAATATTATTTCAACAATCACGTGTTTTTGCGTCGCAAATTTTATTAATATACTGTAGATATGTTTGTTTCTTTAATTTATAATAACGCTGAATAATTATATTTAATGATCTTGTTATAAAGTAGTCTTACAAAAATAGTAAAATTATGTTTTAGATATAATTTTAATAAGGCTTGCAACTAATTTTCCATAATGGCGGCAGTCACTGATCCAATAAATCTTTACTTAAAAATGGCGACTTATAATACAATGATTTTATTCCACATAAAGGCATAACAAAATATTTTAGTGCAAATTAGAACTTTATACGATAAAATGTCTTTATAATCTTAAATATATTTAAAAATGTACGTGCGCAAGTGGATAATGTTTGCATCAAAAAATTAGAAATTTGAAATATTAGGTACTATCTTTACCTAAGTATATTAATATTGTTAGGTATTAGCTAAGTATTATTAAGTCAAAGTTACTTTCTCGTACTAGTGTTTCGTATTTTTTCGCAGCCATGAACCGTTTTTAAGCGAATTCGTACATTTATATGGCAATAAATTAAGAGTTCTCGAACATGGACACAATCATTATTTATTCATTTTATATGTTTTATTTTTGAAAGGACACTTCTTTAGAGCTGGTGGTAAAAATAAAACCTATAAGTAAAATTAAACGTCGGCACGTTTGACTGGAAACGTTACTTTCAATAATTTTTTTGTATTCTTTCTTGATTAGTGCTTGGTAATACACTATACCTTAGGGGTTCAAAAATTAAGGTTAGGTTTGGAATTTTATTACGCGGTATATACAATAATTTTGTTTTCTCAAGCCACAATTTTGTTCTATAACGTATTTACAAAAACAGGGAATATATTTTTATAGATTAAACACAACTATAAATAAGCGCATTTCGAGGCTAAAAAATAATTTTATTAATTTCCTTATATATCCTTAATAAAACAAGTTTATACAACTATTTTATAAGATTATAATTAAAAGTCATTTGCCTAAGTATACAAGTCTTTCACAATACGTTTACAATCCTTATATATAATTTTTTTAAATGTTGTATAACGTATTATAATGCTTTTATAAAAAAATTAAAGAACTGAAAATTATTTGTTCTATAAAACACGTTGTAAAAACTATTATAAAACAATTTTACACAAGTACTTTCTTCAGGAACAAAATTATGACAATTATTTGCTCTATAAAATCAAACTGTTCGTTAAACAACGCAATTTGATAGTTATAAAATAATTCGCTTCTTTTAAAGCTCCATTTTGCTAGATGGGTTGGTCGATATGTCTAACTACATCTTAGTATTAAACTATTTTAAATATATTTAATCTAACTTAATGTATTAAATGTTACGTTTATATGTATGGAAAAATGGTAATTTTATCTGGTTTTGACTGCTGATTTGACTGCTTTATTATATTCACATTAATAATACAGTTCTACAACAAAAAAGTGGTCTGATCGAGACCTATATTCTCCTATGTATTTTCACTCGTTTAATACAACTATGGAGTCCTTTTAATTCCATCTCCCTAGGTTCAAGATCAGCGACTCCAAAAACATAAATATACGATAGCCTGGTCCACTTGCTTATCTATATGTATTTCGCCATGACTTTGGAATGACATTGTACCTAGCGCGATGGGGCTAAATGGACCCCAGATTCGGATTCACCTACCGCAAAAACATAAACGTACGATGGTTGTGTACATTTTGACATCTATCTTAATATTTGATCTTAGAATGATCTTGGAGTTGAATGAATCCCCGATTCAAATCCAGCGACCCTAAAAACAAAAATCTACGAAGATCTGGTTCACTTGGATATCTGTCTTTATACTTATATGATCTTGAAATAAAGCTGATCTGATGCAGTTAAATGAGCCGATTCAGATCTAGCACCCCAAAAACATAAATATAGGATGGTTTGGTCCACTTGCATATCTTTCTTTCGATTTGACCTTGGAATGACCTTGAACCTAGGGCGATGGAGTAAAATGGAATTATAAGAATATTTGAGAGAAGTGAGAGAAACATAAGTTTTGCAAGTATTTCAATAGTAAAAAAGTTATTCAATATCAGTTATTTTATTCAATATTCACTATGAATAACTGATGGTCACTGTATTGATAAATACGAAATAATGTACAATTACCACGAAATCATTGAAATAATTCTATGATTCCGTTGAATCAGTAACTGATGATTATTACATTAAAAAACAGGATCATAGGAATAATGAATAAATATCATTAAATCAATAACAAATGTTTATCAGATTGACGAACTTAATTATTATGGTTTTCAATGAACCTGGTTATTCACGTCACTTGTAATTATTGTATTGTATATTAATTATTAGGAAACCACTAGTCAGACGCATTCGCAGAGAGAATCTAACCGCTAATAGAAGTCAACTTGATCATTTTAAATTTAACAGAGACTTTAGTAAAGTTTGCATTTTCAATTTAAAATAACGAAGAAACAGCTGCTCTTTAATACCACCGCCAATTATTGAAACTCCACCTGCAGATTATAAAAAGAACTGATTTAATATTAAACTTAATGCTAGAACTTTTTGAAGATGTTTTATAATGGAACGTATTTTTCTGAATCCTTTGAACGTTTTCTACAAGTGGAATCAATCCATACGCCTTATTCCAGATTAAACCATATTATAAACTATTACAGACGGTATGAACCGTCAACAAGTTTAAGACGGAATTTTATTAAGCGCTTGTAATGTTAGTAAAATAGCAGGATCCAAAGAATACCCCAACTGCACGTGAGTTTGCTATTTATCCTTTAAAACCGTGATATTTATGGACGTTGGGAAACAAACTAATGACACAATTTTGATTAAAAGAGAAGAACAGTGTAACCACTGATTAAACTAGAACTAGATCATAACGACCAGACGTTGGCGCGGACACTACAGCGCATAGCAAATAACAACTTTTTGTGCTGTGCACAGCTGCATATATTACGAATAATGGCGTACAAATTTCCGCTTTTGACGTAGCGCTGGAAATTGTCAAAGAGAAATAACCTCTAGTTAACTGTTTATTAAGCATTTAAACAGTGCAATCAAAATGGCAAAACAATTCAATGTATCCATTTTCTTTGCACCTACTGCAAATTACTGATACCATTGCATACGAAGTATTTTATAAAATATGCAAAGCGTGTATATAAAAGCATTTCTCTCTTTATTTATTTTTGTGTAGAGAAACTGCCTCGTATAGACGACTTTTCAAGATAAAAATCACCCTTAAAATTGTTATTCGTTTGTATTGAATGTTATCCACCTCTGCGCAGTGATACGTCATGTCACTAAGTTGCCTTGAAACGTTGGAACATGCTACTGTGAATGCACGGTAAGTTATTATTACTTGCTCTGTATCGATCATAAATCGCAGCCACGCCAGGTCCGCGCCAATGGCTTGTCTCGCAACGGTCCAGCCCATTTCTGAGTAGTGTTTCAGATATACTAGCTTGGCTAAAAAAGCAGTTGTATACGTTACGAATAACTCTAGGCGATTAAATCATACGCTTAAGCTGTATTTCTTCTATTTACACGGCATAAATGTGTAAATTGCGCAAACTGTATTAATTTCTATTCATAGTCAAATAAATTTGCATATAGTCTGTTTAGAAATGAAAGAGAGAAAGAACATATGTATTTTAAAAATTCAAATTATGGTGAGTAAATGTAGTGTTGTATAAATGTACAATAAAGAAAACAAAAAAGTAGGTATATTAAAATTCATCCTCTGAATATTCTGATGAATAATCTTAAATTAATCACAATAACGTCAATTAAATTATCGAGTTCCCACGTTTTCTCCTCTTCTTTTTGTACATGATGTATATACATACCAGTTATCTGCAGTTACTCGTTCCAAGGAATTTTTTAACAAAATTTTCACGTCACTTAATTTAAACGTCGTATTATTTCGCGCTACATCTTCTTTTACCTGCGCTTAGACTAATTCGATTGGGTTAAGTTCACAGTGATAAGGTGGTAACCGTAGAGCCGTTATTTGGCGATTTCTTGCCATTTCATCGATAACATATTTTTTCTGATCTTTATTAAGATTGACAAGTGTCAAAAGTTCCTTTTTCACCATATTTGTTTCAAAAGAAATGTTTTTTCCGGATAACCATTGAATTATATCGGCTTTCCTCCAAGCAGTCGTAGGCGTCCGCTCGGTCTGCCGTGAATGGTAACTGGCATTATCCATGACAATTACAGACTCCGGAGGAATAAGATCCAACATCTTCGTGATAGTCACCTGTATTTTTAGATTCAAATAAAAGTAAACCGCCATCTACAAAACCACTGGCACTACCTATATGTGTCACTATTAATATTCACCCTTTACCTGAAGGTGCCTTGAATCCTGTTGAAAGTCCATCCAAAAATGCGTGTCGAAAACTTTTTAAATTTTTATCTTGCCATATTTTTGTTACAGTATATCCCTCGTTGACCCAAGTTTCGTCTAGATAATAAATATTCCTCCCTTCGTCACGGAATTTTCTAATTGATCTTAAGTAGGATCTTCGCCAAGAAATAATTTCATCTTGATCGATAAGAACTGACTTCCTGTTCTGCTTTTCCCAGCAAAAATTCAACTCTCGTAAGACGGCCCATAATTTGCTTTTACTGATTTTTGGCAAATCGTTGTCCTGTGAAAGTTAACTTAAAATTAACTTCACTTAAAGCGTTGGTATTTCTTTTTTAAAATAAAATGAGTGTACTTTTCTGCGAATGACATTATTGAAGAAATCATCTATAACGAATTTTGACCTCCCTGTAGATGATTTTGGGGGATTTACAGTATCTTGTTTAATGTTTTTTGTTTCCTTTAAAAGTCTGTAGATAGTCGATTTTCCAATCCCTGTCATTTTGAAACACTTTTCCACGATGTCGTCAACACTGTTGGTAGGATTTTGGTGTTTCAATGCATTAAATACATTTAATATAATAATCTTTTCATTCTGAGACAGCGCACATCTTTTCACGCGTTTAGAAGGTACGTAATCTGATAAGCTCGACATTTTACCCAAACAATATTATATCCACTGGCACAATAGTCACTAAACACAAGTCGAATTTTACTCTACTGCAGTAGCACGTCTTCGTATATTCAGCTCTAAGATCTGTCACAATATTAGTGTTACCCGATAATTACCTGAAACGAAATATTACCACGCCCATGGCCAGTTCTTATCTCGGGGTTTTATTACTCTCTTTCATTTCCAAACAGACTATAGTTTAGTATTTGTAGATAAATTATTATGATTTTTCATCATATATGTAGCTTTAAAAAAACAAATCCTATGCGTGCAGTTGAGATATCAAGGATCCTCCGTCGAAGAGTTTCACATATCGCCACACTCTGGCTCGAATTCCGGTCAGACGACGTGTTCTAGGTCCAGCATTGCCGGCGGCAAGGCTATTTCGTACCTCAATGGCGAGGTCTCCGGTACCCGCAAGACAGCAGAGGGGAGGCCATGTCCTCCCTCCTAGCAATGCAAGGAAATGCATTTCTTCGCTAATCATGTCAATGCCTTTCTCAGGCAATCGCGTTATATCGCGATTATTTGAGATCCACGACTGCTGATATTAGAGAATACAACCGTCAAGAAAATGTAATCGAATATTTCACACCTTCTATAGGCAATCAAATACAGTGGCGGCTCGCCAGGTGACGTACCGCTCCACCTAAAATTACCGGTTGTATGTACCGCTTAAAATAATTTTTAATTTAATATAAATTATGTAATTTTTATTTCGATATTAAAAATGTATTATGTTTGTTTTTTAGATAAAAAATATATAGTTTATGTTTATCGCACAATTTATCAAAATCCATAGATATGAAAAAATAAATATTATTACGAAATAAAACGCAAGCTCTCCACTGCTATGGAACTTGGTTCTAGACAGTCTCCTTTTGCCATCTCGACTCTTGGCATCTAGACCATCGCTTACGCTGATGATCTATGCTGATTAATGGAAAGATCGAAGGGATTCTTTGCCAAAGAATACAAATCCTAAACACACGTTCAGCTTTGCATCTGATGTGAAATACCTTGGAGTCACACTTGATGCAAAGTTAACATGGAATCTCTATTTGGCGAGGAGACTAAAAAGGCATATACAGGCTGTATCACATAAGAGGGCCACTCCCTTGTATCTCGCTTAATATGCGAGACACGTCAAAAATCTTTAATTGTTTTTTGTTGCGTTTTTGGAGGCCTTTATGCTCGTAAAAACAAATTTGAGATCCATTGCCAACTTTATGAGTAATAACAAAAAAACCTGTTAAGTGCCCAAACTTTAAGGCTGTCTAACTTTTTTATTTTAAGAGATAGAGAAAACTTATGGGTAATAAATTTTTATTGCAAAACTGATACCTTGCACCTGATATAAACAGATTTTTAAAATATCGTATGTGGTTCGCTGCGTTTGGGTTTTTTTGTTATTACTCATAAAGTTGGCCATGGATCTCAAATTTTTTACGAGCATAAAGGCCTCCAAAAATGCAACAAAAAACAATTAAAGATTTTTGATCGAGATAAAGTAACAAAATTTAAAATTGAGAATCACAATTAGATTGCGAATCTAATTTTCTAATAAGAATTCCACATAATTAGTCATAGGCGTGACAAATTGATGGGCGATTGGATAAATACTGCCCTAACTTTTTGATATCTCGAGATTTTCGCCGACAAACAACATTTGAACAATTAAAAAAGTTACTATTTCGATAAAATGTAGTAATATTAATTTAAAAATTTTGTGATATACCGCAAAAGGTTTAGATGGAAACTATAAATAGTCAAAGTAACCCTAGTAACCTGTTATTGAAATGTTTTGAAGTATTAAAATACTATTAAAATACATATCAGTAATGTAATTATTTTTAATTTTAATGTAGCCTATTAATACTTCTGTAATAAGTGTCTCATAAACTGACAAATATCTTCTCAAAGTCTACTAGGAACAATTGACCGCTTACATATCATATCTAATATAATATCATATCTAAATTCAGTTTTGCCTAAAAAACAAAATATCTCACACTGAGAAGGTTAGCTAAATACATTGTTTGTGTTTCCCCTCCAAATTACTTACAGAAATGATTTCGAGGGGTTTTTCATATATTTTTTTGTTCCTCACATATAATTATTGTAAGTTTGCACATTGTCACATTTTATAATACTGTAAACATTTCCAGATGTGAATTTGCTTATAAACATAATGATAAGGGTTCTACAAAGACTAAGTCATTAAAGAGTAAATAACAATGATAAAAGGCTAACACGTATTGATACAATAAGAAAGTGTATTCATATGTAGTCGAGTGCGATAGTAAAATACAAACAATCTAGGTATATAGGTGAACTACATGATGGCAAGCACTTGTACAAAGTTAAACAAATTCAATGCCACTTGTTACGTACGATCCTACGGAGGAATGATGGGCAAGGTTGTGGCAGGACGAAACGATATATAATAACGACTCTTAACATTTAAAAACAAACGTTTTTTGCGTAATCTGATATGTTTTTAAATATCATCTTGTTTAGTATATTGTTGTATGCATGTTAAGTAGTAGTAAGTCTCCAAACTTAATTTAAATCAAAGTTTAGTAATGATTTAAAAAATGATACGTGGCATTTTATAAACTACATTATTAAATTACATATTTACACAAATAATAATAGACTTTATTATTTCAACAGGAAAACCCAATTACAGGAATAAGTAAATTAAAAGAGTTTAAAACATTCAAATATTTTATAAATATGAACATAACCCGATAAATAGTGTAATGATTATCACAGTAATCAGAAGCAATAAAATTAATTTTACCAGTACAGAATACTGACTTACCCTTGAAGATGTTAAGAGACAATAGATTTAAATCGCACCATAACAATATACCTACTGTTTAAGTTCATCTGCAGCCGATCGCAATCTAAAGGAAAATTTATCACATAATACAGTTCGAAATTATCTGCAAACTACAATTTTTCATATGATACTACATCTGGAAGGTCATTCATAAAAATAACAGAAACAAAAGAGGTCCCAAATTCGAGCCTTGAGGGACACCCGAAGTGGGAGAAAATGGACAAGAAGTACAATTTTGATATCTAACCATAAAATGTCAATTTTCCAAATATGATTTTAAGAGTGCGACCAATGAAACTGAAAAACCTGACCTCCAGCGTCTAAAGTATTTAATACAAGTTGACAAAAAAATAGATAGGTTTGCTTATTGTAGATCTTCCTATGCTGCCCATGCTGATGTAGAGGAATCAATTTGTTAGTAAAATAGTACATTTCACTGTATAACGTGGAGTCAAAAATCTTACAAAATTACACAGTAAGAATAGCTCTGTAGTTCTTTACATCATTATGATCTTAAATATCAGACGCACATATACACTTTTCCAAGTTGATGCAAACGTGGAATTGAAATAATCAGAGATACTAGAGCGCGTATTGTTTTCATAGACCATGACAGTTGGTACATGTGGCGTTCCTTCTTTTGCTGTACAAAATTCCAAAATTGTTTGGGGCTACTACAAGTTGTTGGAAGTTATTGATGATGACGCTATTTCTGTTGAAAATTTATTTCATTTATAGGTTCGGAAAGTACAAACTTTCTATGTGGTGTACAATAAGGAATACACTATTGTGTTAAGACAGTCACACAGAAAAATGAACACTTCCAACATGGTCAGATCAAGAATATATGTTCACTTCATACTATTATTTTGTTCAGTCTACCTCTGTTATACACACAAACATAAATCAAAGTAAAATAGATATACCTAGCATTGGAAGAAAGCTGAAAGTGTAATCGTCGACCGTCCAATGACATCCTAATGAGTCAATCCAGTATCTACTTGCGCCTAATGTTACCCTTATACCGACGCTCTTCTTCCTGCCTACTCAATTAATATCGATGGCCGGCTTACCGATGATCAGCTTCTATGTACCGCAATGTGTGGAAGATTTGATTTAGTGGAAAAAATATTTGACATTCTCCAACAGAACAATGGACAGTATTATTTAGATAATGAAGACTTGCCAATATAGCTATAATTGCCTATAGCACAGATGTCTATTGACATATTGTGTTCCTCTTACACAAAGCAATCGAAAGATATAAGCTTTCCGAACCTGAACAAAAAAACGTTCCATATTGTATTCTTCAAATCAATTAATGTTATGGATGTTAAAGTGAAGCTGACCTAATTGCACTATTGCAGCTAAACTGGGAAAGTATGACTGTTTGGAGTCGCTTTTAACGAAATGTAAATTAGAACGAAGCACATTCTCAATTTTCTCAGCATTAAAAAAATATAAGACACTGTCTCTAAAAAATGTCTATATAAGTCTTTCATCTTGAATATTAAATTCTAATCAGATTCTCGGTAAAAGCGAGGCTGCGCCAAAAAAAAAAGATCAAAAGCAGATATCTCACTTATCGACACCTCGTTTCCATTTCATTTCATCACGGCTCTCCGCCGTGAATAAATTCAATTTCCCCAAATTGAAATCCCATATATTTTGGCGCTTGATGGAAAGCAGCAACCTGATAAAGTCATTCGCTGCTACCGATGTAAAGTTTGTAAACGTTACCCGTATTTTACTAAACAATATGCAATGCGGTTTCCATTTCGTGGCTATCGATGGCGTGTCGAACACGCTACCGTTCCAGATATTAATCAGCTATTAATGGAACATGGTAGAGTCGGTTGCTCGTCTAAAGCATTTTAATAGAACAGTTTACTAGTTAACACCATTAAATCGTCCATAGATATTCTAATAAATCAGTCCACTCTCCATCTTGTGCCTAAAGTTTCTCCTCTACCGATGTACAGTGAGACGAAAGACTATAGGTCTTATTCCTATAGTCTGTCGGTCCTATATTCCTAGTCAAAACTTAAGAAATTTAAGAGCAGAGTTAAGGTTAGTATCTACTGTTTAGTGCTGAAAAAAACATTATCTTAATCGGTGAGCTCCTACTGAAAAGTATGTAAATAGCTTTAATCCAACTTTCAATTTCATATTATAAAGGTGCCTCTTAACAATTACAAAACATATACATAATCTTATGTACAAGATTTCTTATTGCTTTAAATTTGCTAATATAGAAATGACATCTTACAAACATACCTATTTTTTTGTTACCTTTTCGCTATGTTATTGAAAACAGAATCAGCTATTAATTATAAAAAATAATTTTTCATGAAACGATTAATATTAAAAAACATAAAGATTCTGTTAACAAAAAACAAGATATTCAAAATTTAATCACGGCATATTTCAATTTGATAGACTTAATTGATAGAATTAAATAATAAACAATAATTATACTACCCGGTATATGCAAAACATACCAATGTTTCGTGTTTTCTTTTTCCATTTTTACTTAAAGGGGAAACAAATTACAACGCCACTGTCACCATATCTAGTGGATACATTATTTGAATAAAAGTTCTCGATTCTTATAGATTAAGCATCGTTTCCCATTGATGTTAATTATAATTCTATATATATATATATATATATATATATATATATCATATATATCATCTGTAATAGACACTTTTAATAAACAATTAATTTTTACATTAAATTGGACGAAGAAAAACTTAACTACAAGTAATTTATAAAATTGTTAATTGAAATTTGTTTTTAGCTTAATTTATGTTTGCCTACATTGTTCTCTTTCTTTTAAAATGAATAAAATAATAAATATTACTAGGTATTTAGCTTGCTCTAATATTAAGTTAAAAACTGTAATTTTAATGTGTAATTTTCAATGTGTTTTGTTTTTTTGTCTTCTTTCACTCTTAAGTTTTATTTTGTTGTAATTTTATATTGGTTATGTAACACATTTACATTTCTAAAGCCCTGAAGATGGCTTAAATATAAGCCGAAACGTTGGCATTTTGTAAAAATTTAGTTTTTCTACTACAATTGACCTATTACCAGACTAAAATAACATCAGTAATAAATTTTACATACAACTGTTGACAACACTTCAAATAATAATAGTATTAGTTGTAACATTACATTCTGGCGTATTATTTCAAAATATTGAACAAGCAATAAATAATCAACAATCCAACAAATAATTCTTATCAATGTAATGTACATTTTCATTATATGGACAAAGTTTATGACAAAATACCAAATATCAGTTTGTCAATAATAATAATAATAATAATAATAATAATAATAATAATAATAATAATATCTCTACCCCTCATTCTAATTACAAGGATTAGCCCAGAAGTCGAAGACTTGTGCGGGATAGGGGGCAGCATATTATTATTAAGCAAGCCGAATTTGCGGAATGAGAAAAACCTGGAAAACCTCATTAATTAGGGGGGTAGTCAAACGTCAACCGGCATCAGTCTCTCACATTGACCCAAGCCAACATTCTTCCACCCTATCATATCCGCAGAGAGGGTGCCAATCCTCTCCACGAATATAGCTTATATACGGTCTACCGGCTGCGCGGGTCGAACCCACAGCGATCTAGTTATCTCGATTCAAGTACTGACGCCTTAAACCGCGCGACCACTGACCGATCCGAATATTTGTGTACTTTTGTTAATTTATTTATTTATATTAGTTTAATATGAAGTAAGCACGACTAGTTAAATGCACAGGTAATAGATTGCAGTGTTGTCACATGTTACAGTTTGAAGAATTTTTAGAAATTCTTCTATTGTTTACTTCATTAGTAGGTACTGATAGAAAAACAAATTCGAAACAAATTGCATCAAAAAGGTTTTTGCTTAGTCTTATTTGTACTTGATTTGCAATTTCATAATAGTTTTGCATTTTATAGCAGTTGTGTTTTTATTTCTGAAATGCATTTGTAGAAAAAATATTCGTTTAAATGATTTTAAACTATTTTTTTATTGCGTTTCATATTATACACATCCTTCCTTTAATATTAATAACGTTATGATCGAATCACCCTCTATATTTTACAAATCTTTCTTACTGGAGGTTATTAGATTTATTACTAAGAAGCCTTAATAATGGAACAAAGCGGTTTCCTACACATAAATTTGACTACAAAGGTTGATTTATACGAAAAAAAAATCACAGTCGCTTTGAAATTCTTTTACCAGAGTATAGACAAAGAACTTAATAAATTACGTTCCACACTATTGAATGGAGAAATATTTTCTAATCTAATGACTACAGTATAATTTAAGTCACAACTTCAATAATCCTATCAGCAACTCTATCGATTTCGCTAATCTAATAATACAAATACAATAGTTAATTCGGTTTTAATTCTAATTTTGGTTGTACGTTTCCTCTTGTAAAGATTTACATAAAAAGAGAGAAAAATTGAAGTAAAATGTTAAGTATACATTTTAGTTGTATACAGTATGCGCCAAAAGTATGGAATAAATTCAATAAAAACGAAACAATTATTTTTGGGGAAAAATCCTCGAACAGGTCGATTTTTAATTTAAAAAATACATATTTTAGCGTAAAATGCGATTTTCAAATGTCATTTGTTTTCGAGTAATGACGTCATCGATTTTTTTTTAAATGGCAACACCATTTTTTCCTTGATTCTGAAAGATCGTTTAATTCTCTATCAGACAGTACTAAAATTTTGCCCTCTTACATAGGAAAGTTTTCGAGTAAATGACGATTGAATGTTAGAAAACGTAAATCAATTAAAATAAAGCAAAAACATTATCAAGTTTAGTTTTTCGAATTCCATAGTTCTTTTATGGATCACGTAGGTGAAAATCTTTGCAAAGTGTCATTGTCACACCGACTTTCTAATAAGTATTGTAAGCGACATAGAAATTATTATTCAATTTAAAGTATTATGGCACATTTAACTGTTACTCAAAGAATTGAAATTTTAATTCTTATCGGATGCGGGAATAATGACTAGAACTCAGCAGGAAGTTTGCGATTTATTTAATGAAAAATATCCACATTATGTCTGAATAGTACAGTAAACCGTCAAACTTGCAGATATTGGAGTCGGGAAAATCCTCATTGGATGACAGAGGCACATACCCAACACCCTCAGAAATTAAATGTGTGGGCTGGAATAGTTGACGACAGAATAGTAGGGCCTTTCTTCTTTGAAGGAACCCTTACAGGACAAAGATATTTAGAGTTTCTAGAAAATGACCTTGTTCCAGCCCTTGCAGTAATTTTTCCTAACGATAATGACCCTGACATTCCTGACGATACCATATGGTTTCAGCAAGACGGTGCACCTCCGCACTATGCGCGCCCTGTACGAGATTTTTTGGACAACTGTTTTCCTGGGACGTGGATCGGCAGACGCGGACCGATAGAATGGCCTGCAAGATCGCCAGATCTTACACCTCTTGACTATTTTTTATGGGGATACTTGAAGTCAAAAGTGTACATTAATAAACCACGTAATTTAGAAGAACTTCAAAATCGCATTCGGGACGAAATACGCAGAGTTACCCCAGAAATCATTCATGATGTGCAAGAAGAATTTCTTCACAGACTTGCGCATTGTCAAGAAGTTGGTGGATGGCAATTCGAACATTTAATTTAAGTATAAAATTTAATCAATTGTATTTTATTTTACATACCTCAGAATTGTTACTTTTTTATGGATAAAATTTACGTTTTCTAACATTCAATCGTCATTTACTCGAAAACTTTCCTATGTAAGAGGGCAAAATTTTAGTACTGTTTGATAGAGAATTAAAAGATCTTTCAGAATCAAGGAAAAAAATATGGTGTTGCCATTAAAAAAAATCGATGACGTCATTACTCGAAAACAAATGACATTTGAAAATCGCATTTTACGCTTTAAATTAAAAATCGACCTGTTCGAGGATTTTTCCTAAAAAATAATTGTTTCGTTTTTATTGAATTTATTCCATACTTTAGGCGCATACTGTATATTTCTGGTCTTATGATTTTGAATTATAAGACTAGTGTGCTACTTGGGAAAGCACTGCTACAAATATCAAACATATCGTCCTGACTTCTTTACTTCTTAGTTTTTATAAACAAACAATTTCACCTGAAAAATTTTTGTATCTTCCGAAACTAAAAATATTTTATTACATTGTTTAGACTATTTGTCACTAGTTTATGCGTATAGGTTAAGAATCAAACTGTATATCATCAATGGAACTGTGTATTACTGGTTTTAGTAAATGATTATTATGTATGTTACAGCCTTCCTTATGATATATGCGTAATTAATTAACGTTTATTATAATGAAACGATACGGTCTGTTGCTCTTAAGTACAATGTTCAGGAAAAAAATACGAAACACGTGCTTGGAATACTCATGCACCGTGAAAAATACCTATATATATATATATATATATATAAAATATATTAGAAGATTTTATACTCATTACAAGCTTTATGATTTATTAATTTTTTTCTACGAGTATTGTTCGCGCTATATTTTTTACATGTTTCGTTATCTAATAATGAAGGTCATGGAATTCATGAAAAAAATAATTACGCCGTAACAATACATATGTATTTATGCAATAGTGAAGTAAATTCCTATGCAAAAATCGTTATGCAATATTAGAAATAGTTTCTAGGCAATTATTGTAATGTTAAAATATATATACGGCATAATAGCTGATAAGGATATTTATATACAGGACACTACTTTTACTATATTCAATGACAAATACTCTATAATACTGATAAAATAAAGATGTTCACTGTTGTTACTCAGTACCTAAGCTATTAATGCAGCCCAACTGGTAGAGAGTAACCTGGTACTTGTGCAGGTACTAGACGGAAAAAAGCTATACTATAGTATAGTAGTAGTATTAATATTAATACACTTATTACAATATTAGCTTAATTCAACTATTCCTTTATTGACAGACTGACTTACTCTTGTATAATGAGAACAAATAAGAATAAAAAATTACTCAAAATCGAGAGAACTAATATACTTTATAACGAGACGAAGTTCCTTTTGTACAAAGAATGTTTTTATTACACAACAAAAATTACTTGAGACAACAATTGTTATCCCCAAAATAAAACTGTTTTCTTTATTTGAGAGTTACTGCAAATACTTGAAATAATATTGCATTTAAAAAAATAAAGCTGGAGTACATAATTAGCGTTTTTGCTACAAATATATTATTATGATGTGGATATAATTATGTTATGTGTGCTTGTTTGGCTTTAATATAATTTTAATTTTTATTGGGCGCCAATGTTTCATTTTGTTTTGTTATTTATTAGGTTTATTTATGTTAATTTTATATGTGAGTTCTATATGTTTTATTGATTAAGAAATATAATTTTTGGAAAATTTAAATTTTGATTTTTTTTATTTAAGATAATATTGTTTTACCTGCTTTTTTATACCCTGGCTATGTTTTTACTCTTATCTCAGGAGTGAATTCTAGCAGAGTAACTAACACCTTTTTTATATATAATGTTCTTATATCTGCTACCACTCAGTATACATGAAATAATTTATAAAACTGTACATTAATTTTTATTCGTGCATAAAATGAAAAATTCTCAATTTAAATACAGAATAGTTCAATAAACAATGAACATTAAAGAATATTTTCAGTTACCTACCTGTATATTTCATCTAATTTTTATAAATTTCTATAGACAACTAGAAATATACAAGTGTGTAATGAAAATTGCCTAGAAACAGTTGATAATTGAAATTTAAACTTTTAATGTTTTGAATTTTAATAGAGGTATATGTTATATTTTACTTTTTATCGTTAGAGAAGTTGAATACTAGTTATTTTGCATGCTATCTAGCTAGATTTTCGTTTTGTGTACACATTAAATTTCTTACTCATTTTTTTATAGACGATGTCTGTATTACTGATGCCTTGGAGTTGATTCCCTCTCTCTGGAAGTCGTAGAAGTCTCTGGATGCCGTTGATACCCCGGACTGGATATAATGTTCAAATTCTGGAATTTACACCTGTTGATATTCTTGTTGTATTTTTGGAGGCTATTTTCCACTGGAGACCTATGCCTTGGAGTTTCTGCAAACCCCAGCTCTTGTTGATTTCCACCAAATTTCTTGAATTTTGTCTTTATAGATGTTAAATTTGAGTTACTTTACTGAATAATTATGTGAAACTGGTAAATACAAATTTATACTGTTTAACTAACTTTTTTACTACTTAAAAACTAAATTTTTTCTCTGACCAAACTTTGTACACCTTCTCGTTTCACAGTTTCTTCGTAACTAAAATAAAATAAACTTTTGTTTCCATGTAATTTTACCCTCTTGATTCCTATCAGTTTTTATTAAGGTCAATACACATGTTTCACTTTATTTAAATTATTCTTTTCGAAGCACTTTTCACCTCACTAATTGTCTTTTATTTATCTTTTAAACTAAATTTACAAATATATAATAATTTTTATTAATCTTTATTGTAAAATATTCCTTAATTTGGTTTTTTCCTGTCAGATATGTTAATTATGTATTGTATAGCCACCTTTACTTTTGACAGTTCTATTTGTCATTAATTCTAATATTGAAAATTTTCATTTTGTTATACAAATATTTTTATTTATAGATATTTTTGTCTAGCGATATGGATATATAATTAATCTTTGATCGAAATTTTTATTGCGCCGCAAATTTTATTGATAAACTATAGATATGTTTGTGACAACAAAATTATGCGCTTTAATTTAGACCTTTAAAATTATAAAAAATATTAAAATTATGCTTTCTTTAATTTATAATATCGTTAAGTAATTATATTTAATGATCTTGTTATAAAATAGTCTTCCAAAAATAGCAAAATTATGTTTTAGATATAATTTTAATAAGGCTCTCAACTAATTTTCCATAATGGCGGCAGTCGCTGATCCAACAAATAAAACATAACAAAATATTTTAGTGTAAATTAGAATTTTATACGATAAAATGTTTTTATAGTCTTAAATATATTTAAAAATGTGTGAGCGCAAATAGATAATGTTTGCATCGAAAGAAGTTGCCAAGTTTTATAAAAAAATTAGAAATTTAAAATATTATGTATTATCACCTATATTAATATTATCAGGTATTAGTAGAGCATTATTAGTTAATTATAATAAAAGGTATTTAATTTAAAACTAACCTAATTATTGCATTACCAAAAAATTAAATCAAAGTTACTTTCTCGTACTGGTTTTTCGTATTTTTTCGCAGCCATGAAGCGTTTTTAATGTGAGTTCTCGAACATGGATACTATCATTATTTATATAATAAAACCTATAAGTAAAATTAAACGTCGGCACGTTTGACTGGAAACGTTACTTTCAAGAATTTGTTTGTATTCTTTCTTGATGAGTGCTTGGTAATACACTATACGTTAGGTTTGGAATTTTATTACGCGGTATATACAATAATTTTGTTTTCTCAAGTCACAATTTTGTTCTATAACATATTTATAAAACAGAGAATATTTTTACAAATTAAACACAACTATAAAACTATTTTATAAATAAGCTCATTTCGAGACTAAAAAATAATTTTATTAATTTCATTATATATCCTTAATAAAACACGTTTATACAACTATTTTATAAGATTATAATTAAAAGTCATTTGCCTAAGTATACAACTCTTTCACAATATGTTTACAATCCTTATATATATATATATATATATATATATATATATATATATATATATATATATATATATAATTTTTTTAAATGTTGTATAATACTTTTATAAAAATTTTAAAAAACTGAAAATTATTTGTTCTATAAAACACGTTGTAAAAACTATTATAAAATAATTTTACACAACTACTTTCTTCAGGAAGAAGATTATGGTAATTATTTGCTCTATAAAATCAAACTGTTCGTTAAACAACGCAATTCGATAGTTATAAAATAATTCGCTTCTTTTAAAGTTCCATTTTGCTAGTTGGGGAGCGGCATGATCTTCTTGAAGTTTACCATGAACCCTTTGAAAATGGTGAGGGTATATCCATTGTCCTTAAGCAACTGCCATACATAAGTATTGTTTGTTTTAAAGCGAGCAGATGGTCTTCTTACACTTGCAGTAGGATTACGTTAAAAAAATCTTATAATTGCTTCGTTTAAATCATGCCCTCGATCATGCCTATAGCTTTCTGGACGATCACGTTGACGATATCTTGGAGTTAGAGCTCCTGATTCCATCTTGCAGGAATTTCACTAAACAACCTTCTATCAGGGAAACGTTGCCCATGCTCTTTTTAAGCCGCTAGACTATTTCCATTACAGAAACCATAAATAAAATGCATATCGGCATATTCATGGTTAGTAAAAGCGTGATTTTGATTTGTAAAAAAATCGAATGAAATGATAGCACGCGAAAGTGATAATTATTACAATGAAACTGTCACCATGACAGATGCCTATTATGTGAAAATTTTACTATTCTGAAACATACATTATTTAAAATATTATTTCTGTTTATATTCGAAAAAAAAAATAAAGAAATTTTTTCTTCAAAAAAGTCTAATTAATTACAAAATAATAGTTGCTTGACAATTTAAAGGAATAAAAAAGTTTCAAAAAATTTCTGTAATTATAAAAGTACCTTCATTTATAACCGACTTTGATGAAACTTATGATAATTAAAGGCCCTCACGTCTTAAGTTTTTTGTTTTTTCTAAATACCCTGCATTTATTGTTTCTTGGATATAGCCATTGTAAGTTTTCAAATTGTCTCATATTGTATATATGTTTATTTGGATAGATGTATATATTAAATATATTTCTAAATAACAAAATAGTCTCGTTTTCCTTGAACTTAACAAGTCTACCATCCTACTCGACCGCGACTGTTTAGCGATAGCCAATTATCTTAATGTATTTGAAAAGTAGTTCGACTAATTTGATTCTGGCTTCGGTCCTAAATCGATTTGGCTTTAACAAAAACGTCGATATCTATTCCTAAATCCGCACGGCCCACGTGCCAAAGTAATCTCGTTATGTTAAAAAAAAGGCATGAAATGTGCCCGATCCGATAAATCTGGCGCATTATTCAAGATCTGCACTGAAAGAAAGGATTTGGGAGAAATATAAATTGGAACAGAAATGTTTTCAAAGGCAGTTTCCTTAAATTACACTTTGAATTTCAAATAACTGAATTATTGAATCATTGAACGATGGCTGCTCATGTGGATTTTGTAAGTGAAATACGCTTTAAAACATTCAAAAGTAATTTCTCTGTATACAGAATCTGTTACTAAATATACGCTCAACGCAGTGCCAGACTGCTGGTCGAGTACGGTTGCCAAAATATTGTTTAATAACAGAAAGCATCAGTAATACATTTATGCTCTATGTATGTATATTGGATATTTGCCAACTAAAACCTGTGATTCAGGGAGCAGTTTTTTCACGGGTGTGTCATCAAGAATCGAAACATTTTAAATTACAAATCCTGAAGTCATTCATAATGGATACATCTTATTTTTTTCAGGAAATATAAAATATGCGAACAAATAACTATGTTCTGAAAATGTTTATTTTGTACATGTAAATTGAATATGCTGATATTGCAGTTATTAAATTTAATTTATGCCAGATCCAGTGCTGTCAGTTATCGTTGCTTTTAGTTCTGAGTGTACAATGAGGCTGCTGATGTAATTTTTTATGTAAAGTTTATTGCGTACGTTGTATTATTGGTAAGTTCCGTAGGATCTGCCGAAGATGGTAACAATTTATTTGCGATTCCAATAGGTTCAACATGAGAACATAGGTCGAACTTTTTCTGGTAAACGGTTCATTTTATCGACAATAAACTAGAGTATCTACCCATATTTATTATTTTAAGTATTTATCATACAGGGTGTTAAAAATTTCGGCATTAAGTTGTAAAGCTTAGCCTGTCCCTGCCAAACTAAAAAAGCTAAATATGTTTCAAGGACACTATTTTCAGAGGTCCAACAGATTAAATTTTTATTAAATTATATTAAGTACTTCAAAAGTTATTCAAGAAAAATCGAATGCCACTTTCAGGGACACATATTTCCGTAGAGGGCCTGCAGGAAAAAAAATTATAGGAACTAGTCATCTTATTTTTTATGTTCTATGTGCACTCGAGAGATTTTCCATATTTTTCCGGACACCCTGTATATCCTTACAAACCTCATAAACACGAACATTTATTTCGCTACGTCTAGCAGAGTCTTCACAAAACAATAACTTAATAAGCAGTACATACAATAGTAAGAAAATATAATGTAATGTAAATATAATACCGTACAACTAAATACAAATTATTCATTTTAACTGCACGTGGGTGTGAAAAACAGCTGCTTTACTTCGTTACTATCAAAACGATTTATTTGTAGTCTGTCTGGAAATGAAAGAGAGTAATAAAACCCCGAGATAAGAACCGGCCATGGGCGTGGTAATATTTCGTATAGGGTAATTATCGGATAACACTAATGCTAACAGGTAATGGGTGTACATTAGTATATTTTACTGGATACATCATATTGTGATAGATCAATCCATTCTTAGAGCTGAATATACGAAGACGTGCTAGTGCAGTAGAGTAAAATTCGACTTGTGTTTAGTGACTATTGTGCCAATGGATATAATATTGTTTGGATAAAATGTCGAGCTTATCAGATTACGTACCTGCTAAACGCGTGAAAAGATGTGCACTGTATTTAATGCATTGAAACACCAAAATCCTACCAACAGTGTTGACGACATCGTGGAAAGGTTTTCCAAAATGACAGGGATTGGAAATCGACTATCTACAGACTTTTAAAGGAAACAAAAAATGAACAAGATACTGTAAATCCCCCAAAATCATCTACAGAGAGGTCAAAAGTCGTTATAGATGATATCTTCAAAAATGTCATTCGCAGAAAAGTACACTCATTTTATTTTAAAAAATAAATACCAACACTAAACAAAATTTTAAGTGAACTTTCAGATGACAAAAATTTGCCAAAAATCAGTTGAAGCAAATTATGGGCCGTCTTACGAGAGTTGAATTTTTGCTGGGAAAAGCAGAACAGGAAGTCAGTTCTTATCGATAAATATGAAATTATTTGTTGGCAAAGATCCTACTTAAGATCAATTAGAAAATTCTGTGACGAAGGGAGGAATATTTATTATCTAGACGAAACTTGGGTCAACGAGAGATATACTGTAACAAAAGTATGGCAAGATAAAAATGTAAAAAGTTTTCGACTAGCATTTTTGGATGGACTTTCAACAGGGTTCAAGGCACCTTCAAGTAAAGGGCGAAGATTAATAGTGACACATATAGGTAGTGCCAGTGGTTTTGTAGATGGCGGTTTACTTTTATTTGAATCTAAAAAGTGACTATCACGAAGACATGAACGCAGATGTTTTCGAAGAGTATTTTACACAGATGTTGGATCTTATTTCTCCGGGGTCTGTAATTATCATGGATAATGCCAGTTACCATGACAATTGCAGACCGAGCGGACGCCTACGACTGTTTGGAGAAAAGCCGATATAATTCAATGGTTATCCGGAAAAAACATTTCTTTTGAAACAAATATGGTGAAAAAGGAACTTTTTACACTTGTCAATCTTAATAAAGATCAGAAAAAATATATTATCGTTATCGATGAAATGGCAACAAATCGCCAAATAACGGTACTACGGTTACCACCTTATAACTGTGAACTTCCCAATCGAATTAGTCTGGGCGCAGGTAAAAGGAGATGTAGCGCGAAATAATACGACGTTTAAATTAAGTGACGTGAAAATTTTGTTAAAAAATTCCTTGGAACCAGTAACTGCAGATACCTGGCAAAGATGTATACATCATGTACAAAAAGAAGAGGAGAAAATGTGGGAATTCGATAATTTAATTGACGTTACTGTGAAACCTATCGTTATCAATCTAGGAGACGAAGATAATTCATCAGAATATTCAGAGGATGAATTTTAATATACCTACTTTTTTATTTTCTATATTGTATATTTATACAACACTACATTTACTCACCATAATTTGAATTTTCAAAATACATATATTTTTGTGTGGAATAAAAGTCTATTCATTAAATTTAAATAAATATTTTGAATTACTAAAAACCCTCTTAATCCGGTTATGATACTTAAAGTAGCCTCATGTTTTTATATTGTTTACTTATAAGAGAAATGGACTGAGAAATTGAAGCGGCATAGACAAAGACGAATTGTCGGGGATTAAATTTTAGCAACCTGCTACAATTTAGTACGGTTCGATCACACAAAGTTTTTTTAAAAGTACACCTCATCTATACCGTTAATATATAATATAAAAATATTGAATATAAGCACCAGTACTACATTTACTTACGATTTGCATACATAAGCTTTTATTACTCTCTTTCATTTCTAAACAGACTATAGGTATATTTATGACACAGCCAAGAGAGAAAGTTCATAACGTAGTGACTAAATCATACTGACTGATGTAAACATTGTTCTGTATTTAGGTCTTAAAACTTATATTCATAAAATAACACGGCATCTAAATTAAAATTCATAGTTCTATGTTTGGAGGTTAGTTGAGGACTGCAGAATGTAAGAACTTCATGAATATGCAAAGTCAAACAATGTACAGCTGAAAATGAAACCCATCTGCCACAGCTCTCTCTAACTGCTCTTCTGTTATTATAATGTCCGCAGAATATTCATATTTATTAAAATTACAACTATACAGAGTGAGACAGAAATAATGGGTCAACACTAAGCTGAATATTATGTTTGAGCTCATCATGCCTTATACGAATGTCGCTGGTTTAAGAAATACAGAATATTTAAGACTTAAATTTTATTCTAAAATTTCTTAATAATTACACGAACAATAAATCACATGCACGCAGAATACGCTAATATTTATTGACATGAAAATTTGACAGAAGTCTACTAAGAAAATAAATAGCAATATCAGCACCTGAAGAAAAATCACCACAAAATACAACACAATACAACTTTTCAATGCAAATAACTGAGAAACCGATAAAGTTAAGAGACCTAAACAAGAATCCATTTTTTATGTAGAATTTAACGTTCTTTTAGATTTTTAACTCCTTTAAAGCATAGTTGAACAGATAAAAAAATATGTTTTCATTTACCTAAACAATACGTTGAAACTAGCATCCTCTAGGAGCAATATCAACATAAACTTCAAATTCATAATTCTCACATCAAAAAACCCAACACTACCAATTTTCAGAATCATGCCATCAAAACATTCTTAATTATAGAGAAATTTCAGAATAAATTTTAAACCTTCAACATCCTGTATTTCTTAAATCAACGACATTCGCATAAGGCATGATGAGCTCAAACATAATAATTTGGTGCCTAGTATTTCCAACTTTAAGTTGACCCATGCTTTCTGACTTACCTTGTATAACTCAAATATTTCGTTATTTTCTCTGCCAAATTACTCTTTTCTTGTAGGTATTTTGTCATACACAAACAGAAATTTCGAACAAAAAAGTCTGTCATATACAGGGTGTAATATACTTAAAAAAATTGGCCTGTGAGTAGACCTTGGAAAAATATTTAGGGGTTAACAACATTTTACATTTTAAAGTCGTGATCCTAAAATACAGGGTGTTAAATTTGTCGCATTTAAGATGATTTTTCTTAATACCTAGCCATACACGAATGGATTTTTGACCACTCCACCTGTAAGGCCATACATATAAACCATATTGGCCATTTCAGCATTTGACTATGCATACACCTTACTTAAATAAGCTGAAAGCTTCTTATTATTGTTTTACATTGCCTCCCTAAAGTAACGTTCAGATAAACGTTAGTGCAATGGCACTGCAGTTGTACTGTTGTATTGTAATTGTATGGTGTTAAATATTATTTGCTCTGTTTACATAAAATTACTGTAGACTTAAGAAGTTGGGGAATTTTTCCGCTGTAAGTTGGCGACATGCAAAAACTCAAGATTCTTGACCTTCAGAGAGGATGTTTATGTTTTGTCAACTACGTTCCTATCTACGGAAATTGTTGGTTTTTATGATTTGCCGAAAAGTAATTAAAAGCCTACCCTAGATAAAATATAAGCCTACAATCTGCAGAAATAGATGGTCTATTTAAATGTTAAATTAAATGGTTAAATCACAGTATACTAGTATACTGTGGGTTAAATGAGGCCCCACTAATTTCAGCAAGTCATCAAACACTGCCACTGTCATTCGGATAAAATGAAAAAATAATCGACATTCTCATTTCGCATTTCTTTATATAAATTATAGAAATCACCTTCACCATCTCCGAGTTCTTCTTTTTCATTTTTTAAACAAGAGCAGCAAAAGTAACTGTTTCTAAACCAAACAGTCCTCTTCATCCATTTTTTTAGAAACAAATCAATTCTAAACTAAATATCTAAATTGGAATCTAATTGGAATTTAAAAACTTAACCTGCAAAAATGTGAATCTTCTGTTTACTGTCAAAAAAGCAGTTTTCTGATTGGTCTTTGTATGATTGTTGGAAAAGGATTGGCAAAAGCTAAAATGCTTTTAGCTTCTGCCATACAACTGCAGTACAAAGGCGTTATTGTTAAGTATATCTGAACGTTACAAAAGTCACCCGTATTTCTCGCCGTTTTACTTCAGTATCTTTGAATATTTGCAGGTGGGATGAGTTAACATTACTATTATTTGCTAGACCCTAGATTATTCAGTTATTAAATGTCTAAAATTATTCGTATTTTGTAGAAAACACTATTTCAAGAATACGGCGCCTTTTTTAATAACTTTTCTGCAGTACCAATGCAACCGCACTAATCTGTGAAAATCAAATCACTTTAATTGTTAATTGGTTTGGAACTCAAAAAAGTGTAAAAAAACTAAAAGTGAAGATAATACAATGGTGCGTATAATGATCTATTTTTGTAATATTATACAGGGTGATATAAATATTTTTTGACAAATAATGATCGATGATATGCACACCTCCGTCACTGGTAAGTTTCTAAAGTTGGTAATTTTTTGCTTCATATCTACTGTCATGCACACCGAATTTGGTTAAATTATCTCAAGAGGATTAAAAACCCACATTTATATGACAAAAAACCCTTATTTTTAGCCACAGAATATGCTCCTGAATTTTTGACCTCTACTTAAGACATATTCTACAGGGTGTATTGTTTGAATATAGAAAATTTCAGAATAGATAGTACGTCGAAAGAGAGTAATTTTTCTCCTTATAGCATTTTTTTTAAAACGTTTAGTTTTTGAGACACAGGGGTTTGAATATTAATTTTTTAAACCGTTTCCGTAGAATAATTTCTTTTTTGTTTCATATAGATACATATTTTTAAATTTGAGCAATGCTAATTTGTAGGAAAGAGCACAAAATGATGCAAAAACTTGCCCATTATCAATGACATGGGTATAGATATGAGAGTTTGGACCTACATAGGCGTACATTTAAAAAATAAAATGTACGCCTATAGATATTTTGAAATTATTATGCTTTTTAGAAAAGTGAGATTAACTGGTATAGTGTTTTCACAATATCTACATTTCTATTTCTAGTCAGAAAACATATTGTTTTCATTAGTACTAGGACTAAAATATATTAATTTCTCTGCAATTGCAAACACTAAGTGCAGCTTTTATTTTAATAACTTTATTCTTAATGTTTTATTTAAGGTCGCTGTAAAATGATCAAAGGACAATGTTAAAAATAGCCGATTTTTGGCTTATCCGGGGGAACGCATAAATCATAAAAAAATCAATTGATTATTGTTAATTAACATTAGAAATGGTCCAGAAATACGTCAGATAGCTGGGGAAATGTCGCTAGTACCCCTAAACCTATATAAACTACCCTTAAATAGCTTTAAATGGATAATCGTTAATTATTGTTATAAAATTCGTGTAAAATGAAAAAAATGCTTGAAAATGATTTGAACAGACAGTATGTCAATATAAAAAGTGATAAATGACTGTAAAAGTGCCCATTCAATGGCGAAATAGCGCCAATTGTTCTCACTTTGCGAGCGCGTACTGAAAAAATGGCAATTTATCCTTGCTCACATTTTTCAGGTCGCAATAGTATAAATGAACCTTAAAAGTGATTTAAGCATTTTTTTCATTCTAAACGAATTTTACAACAATAAATAATGATTATCTATTTTAAGCTATTTAAAGGCAGTTTATATAGATTTAGGGGTGCAATTAATATTTCCCCACTTACTTAATGTACTCAGTATCAGTTTTTGCATTTTTGACAGTATAATTTTTTTCTAGCAATAGGCGTTCCCTTGAACATTTAAGCATTATCTATTTTTGATGCCGAAGTAAGATCACCATTAGCTTTTGAAAGTCGTTTTTTTAATTTTTAGGGGTGGAATGGACATTTTTACAGTTATTTATCACTTTTTATATTGACATACTGTCTGTTCAAATCATTTTCAAGCATTTTTTTCATTTCACACGAATTTTATAACAATAATTAATCCATTTAAAGCTATTTAAGGGTAGTTTATATAGGTTTAGGAGTAGTAGCGACATTTCCCCAGCTATCTGACGTATTTCTGGGCCATTTCTAATGTTAATTAACAATAATCAATTGATTTTTTTATGATTTATGCGTTCCCCCGGATAAGCCAAAAATCGGCTATTTTTAACATTGTCCTTTGTGGTGTTTTTTAGGTACTGAAATCTCGAAAAATAAAACACGTAGAGCAAAAGTAATATAAAAAATAAAATTACTGATATTTTGTTTATCCACTTTTACTATTTAAACTCTCCTCAAATAATATAATAACTTTTAAAATGTTGTTGTTGTTTGTGTGACACACATTATTTCGCTATTCTAACCCCACAATTTAACAATTATTTTAACATACCTATAAATAAACAAAAGTGAACAATCTTATATGCAGAACTATGTAAACATGTTATAACAATGTTTACATCTATAGATGAATTTAAAAAAATACGTATTTTGAAAGATTTCAGTTTTAAGCTGGATAGATCGCTTTCTGACGTTATATATTGATTTTACTTCGGTACCTTTGGATATTCGCAGGTGGCATGAGATAACATTCTTGTTATTTGCTAAACTCTATATTATTCAGTTCTTAAATATCTAAAATTACTTGTATTTGTAGAAAACACTTCAAGAATACGGCGTCCTTAAAGTTGCAATCAAATATGAGAAGGATTTTAATTTTAACACTTTTTTAATAAAGTTTTCATTTTAGAGTATTTTCAAAATTGTGCCTACAATATTTTTGGAATACTTATGGTTGATGTCCTAATATACAACAATGGTCACGCCATAAAGATAAATAATACGAGAATTGTGGAATCCAAAACTTCACAACACTATTGCAATAAGCAAAACAAAATTAATGATGGTATATATAAATATAAACGACGCAATAGTGTATTATCTTTCCTAATGAACTTGCCTTCCGTGATTCGTACAATTATTTTTAATCATAAAATCCTCTATTAGTGCAATTTGCTTAAATAGTAATATCCTACAATGTAGAGATTTTCTTCAGAAATTGCCTTTTTACTGGATAATTAAAAAATATACACTTGGGAAAGACAGGCAAGAAATAATAACTAATAATAATAATAATAGCTTTATCTGTCCAACAGTGTACAAACAACATATATACAGAGTGTCTGGAATATGAGTGCCGAGCTTATATATCTGACTAAAAGCAATAAAAAAACTCTTATGAAAAAATGTTTAAACTGAATAGTTTTTCTACAAATACAAAAATAAAAATACAATTGCAATAATATGCAAAACTATGTTACAAAATTACAAACTAAGGTACAATTAAGGTTAAGTAAAAGCGCCTGTAACGTAATTTGTTCATAATTTGATTTTTCGATCAGTATTAATGAAGCAAATAATTAAACTTTCCGAGAATTTAAATTGTAACGTCCTGTAACGTTCGACAACGTTGCCATGGCAGGCTGCTGGTGATAACCTAAAAGTAATATTAGTGCATACAGTTAGTGCGATTCATTTTTGTCTAGTTTTTCTTTGATGTTTGTGAGTGAATATAAACAAAAATAGGACAATTTATAGTAACCATAACCAACTGCATGACATGTTAATTTACGCCGAATTTAGGCACAACTCTGGGCTGCGAGACGTTTGTACGGTAAACGCTTCTTGCAAGAAACAGAAGTCATTTTAACCACTTGTAACTATTAGGTATACTGTGTTGTGAAAAGTGCTCTAAGAAAACCATTCACAGGAAATACCTATGTTTAGATGTATCTATTATTATTATTATATTACATACTATGAGCGATGTTGGTCACATATTCAAGACCTATTTGCTGTCATAATTCTGTTACCGTTGGTCAGAGAAAAAAAAATGTTAAATAAAATATTTATGTTTTGTTTGTTATAACTTATATGGCAAAATTAACGCACTCATATTCCGAACACCCTGTATATCAATATTTATTTTTTTATCAATTATTTCTAAAATTAAATAATCTGGAATTAGTTTCCAAATTGACGTATTGCTACAAGGTTCTCAGCAACTTTTTAAAATCAAATTCCCTGACATTTCCAAGTTTTCCCTGACAAATAGCATACAAAATTCATATTTTCAAAAACAAACCAAAGTAAAAACAAGTCAAAAGATAAGGCATACATGAGCCCATTCGCAGACAAATAAGTGACATGAATATTTTATTAAAAACATTTATTTCAGTCATTGAACATATTGTACTATGTTAAATATTAACAAATATAAATATTTAATAAGAGATCTACATAATAGAAATGTGTATAAACAAAAACCGATAAAAATAGATTTCACTACTGAGCAAACAGCTGTAAGCTGTTTTTTACGATGAAATGTATTCAAATCGGTTCAAAACACTATATTTTTGCATTGAAACAGTAACGTCACACAGGCTGCTTTTTTAAACCGTGTTTAAAACGTCCACTGAGCCCGGTTTGAACTTGGATGCTTTGCTATTGATCTATGCAGCAGTTGCCTAAAATGTAGAGATTTCAAAATCGGTGATTAAAATTTTCAGATTTTATGTTTCAAATGGCTGATATTTTTATACTTCTTATCTTGTTTATTTAAAAAGGAATTGGTTGTGGATTATTGTATGTACCTTTGCATACTTAAACGTATCTTAGACATCTTAAACATTACTAAAGCATAATCCAATTATTTTCTCTCCAAATTTTATTAAACCTGTCACTCACTGTTTGCAGTTGCTAAAATCAATTCCATATTTTTGCAGATCTCACACATTTTCAAAATATATGTACAAAAACATGCGGAAATATATTGTTAATAATTTCTACCACCAATAACCGTCCTATTTTAATTCAAATCTAGTGTAGCTTGTTATAAATGAATTGTATAAACAATAATCAAAAGTGTGATATCAATCTGTTGATGCGTGTGATTAAATCAAACAGAAATATGCAACTGGGTGCGTTCATTAAATAAAGAATTTAGACCCGGCATGAGTAGCGTTCAGAAATTTTCCCTGACAACAATAAAAATTCCCTGATTGTTTACAATTATTGGCACTTTCCCTGACAAAGTTCAAATTCCCTGACATTTTCAGGTTTGTCAGGTTTTACCTGACGCTGAGAACTCCGTGCTAACACAAATAAAACAGTATTCCACACCACGCACCCCAAATTTATTCTACAGTATCGGAAAATTCATCTTTGCATTGCTTTTGCGTAAGACGAAGATAAACAAAATGAGTGAATAGACATTTGTACTAAAAACAATGGCGGCTATAGTTGTTACGGCGTTACATCAGTTTACGTCTACATAAAATTAAGTAAACATACATTTCCAAAGTGTGACAACCATGGACATGTACATTATAAAATATTGAAACACTGGCAAAAAGTTTGAGAACCGCAGATTTACCACATCAGAGATTTTTAATATTTCCATATCCATTAACAATGATTTGATTCATACCATATTTTCACTGTAAGAATTAATGCTCCAAGACCAAACAAAAGTTAGTAATTTTTATAATTAATGTATTTTAAGTTTTTTATAAGTTGTCAAATAAAGCAAGTTGACGGAAATGATTCGTACGTTCTATATTTAGGACAATGCCGTTTAACCGGAACTATACTATCCAACCTTGAAGGATCAATGGCCATCACTGAGCTCGATATAGGTACTTGGCCTGATTTCTGATGAAGCGATTCAACGTTTTATGCGAAAATTTGAATTTTCATTTGGAGTTTATTTGCATTTGAAAGAAGCTGGGGATCGAATGGGTCTGGTTCTAATTTTCGAAAGCCTATTGCCAGTGCCGGAAAAGTTTGATCATTCACGACGAGTTTAGGCTAAAGAAATTTAGAGAACCAAGTAAAATACAGATTTCAAAACTACTATACAGGGTATTTCCGATACAGGCGCTTTAAATAAAATATTTTTAACTTCCAGCTACTTCCGCAAATATCGGAAGTAATAGCTCACTTCCATATTTCAATTATTGCACTTTTAGAGAGAGCTTGAAACTTTGAGTAGAAACCATGTATAGTCTGTTTGAAAATGAAAGAGAGTAATAAAATTCCCAGATAAGAACCGGCCATGGGCGTGGTAATATTTCGTTTCAGGTAATTATCGGGTAACACTAATGCTAACAGGTAATGGATGTACATTAGTATATTTTACTGGATACATCATAGGGCAGGAGCCAGTGTATTGTGACAGATCAATCCAGTCTTAGAGCTGAATATACGAAGTGCAGCAGAGTAAAATTGGACTTGTGTTTAGTGACTATTGTGCCAGTGGATATAATAAATATTGTTTGGGTAAAATGTCGCGCTTATCAGATTACGTACCTGCTAAACGCGTGAAAAGATGCGCTGTCTCAGAATGAGAAGATTATTATATTAAATGTATTTAATGCATTGAAACACTAAAATCCTCCTACTTTCAGAGGACAACGATTTGCCAAAAATCAGTAGAAGCAAGTTATGGGCTGTCTTACGAGAGTTGAATTTTTGCTGGGAAAAGAAGAACAGGAAGTCAGTTCTTATCGATAAAGATGAAATTATTTGTTCCCGAAGATCCTACTTAAGATTAATTAGAAAATTCCGTGACGAAGAGAGGAATATTTAAATTATCTAGTCGAAACTTGGGTCAACGAGGGATATACTGTAACAAAAGTATGGCAAGATAAAAATGTAAAAAGTTTTCGACAAGCATTTTTGGATGGACTTTCAACAGGATTCAAGGCACCTTCAGGTAAAGGGGGAAGATTAATAGTTACACATATAGTAGGTAGTGCCAGTAGTTTTGTAGATGGCGGTTTACTTTTATTTGAATCTAAAAATACAGGTGACTATCACGAAGACATGAACACAGATGTTGGATCGTATTCCACCGGAGTCTGTAATTGTCATGCATAATGCCAGTTACCATTCACGGCAGACCGAGCGGACGCCTACGACTGCTTGGAGGAAAGCCGATATAATTCAATGGTTATCAGGAAAAAACGTTTCGTTTGAAACAAATATGGTGAAAAAGGAACTTTTGACACTTATCAATCTTAATAAAGATCAAAAAAATATGTTATCGATGAAATGGCAACAAATCGCCAAATAACGGTACTGCGGTTACCACCTTATCACTGTGAACTTAACCCAATCGAATTAGTCTGGACGCAGGTAAAAGGAGATGTAGCGCGAAATAATACGACGTTTAAATTAAGTGACGTGAAAATTTTGTTAAAAAATTCCTTGGAACGAGTAACTGCAGATAACTGGCAAAGATGTATACATCACGTACAAAAAGAAGAGGAGAAAATGTGGGAACTCGATAATTTATTTGACGTTACTGTGAAACCTATCGTTATCAATCTAGAAGACGAAGATAATTCATCAGAATATTCAGAGGATGAATTTTAATATGCCTACTTTTTATTTTCTTTATTGTACATTTATACAACACTACATTTACTCACCATAATTTGAATTTTCAAAATACATATATTTTTGTGTGGAATAAAAGTCTATTCATTAAATTTAAATGAATATTTTGATAATAATATTGAATAGTTTTATCTGAATTACTAAAAACCCTCTTAACCCGGTTATGCTGCTTAAAGTAGACCCTAGTTTTGAAATGCTGTTTTTATATTGTTTACTTATAAGAAAAAAGGACCGAGAAATTGAAGCGGTATAGACAAAGACGGATTGTCGGGGATTAAATTTTAGCTACCTGCTACAATTTAGTACGGTTCGATCACACAAAGTTTATTTTAAAAGTACACCTCATCTATACCGATAATACATAATATAAAAATATTGAATATAAGCACCAGTACTACATTTATTTACGATTTGCATACATAATAAGCTTTTATTACTCTCTTTCATTTCTAAACAGACTATAGCATATCCTACACTATACTTTTAAAGCGAGCCGTTTCGGACTTAGTTGACATTTAAAACAAAATTACAGTTACTGATGAAGATTGTAAAAATATCTATATAACATTTTCCTTGGTACATTTAAGCATCTAATTTTTGGTATACCACGAAATCTTAAGGTATTGCACCTTCAGTGGCGTAGTTAAGGAGGAAGGGGGGATAGTTTTTATTGTTTTTATTTATTAAAAAATATTTTTTTATTAAAAAATTCTAGTTTCAAATTGAACCATACCCCCGCCCATGACAAATTTCTACCTACGTCACTGTACACCTTTCGAATTTAATAGCAGTTCTAAAATATTATATTATATTATTTTCCGGTTACATGTTATTAATTTTAATAGGCAAAAATTTTCTTATTTCAAACAGAACACCCATTGCTATTGCTTCAAATTGTGCAAAATTAAATTCTTTCTTAGACATTATATACAGATTAAACAGGTATAATATTTATTTAGATTGTTGCGTTTTTTTCTATTGAAGTCAAAGTGCCACGAAGCTAAATAATAATCATAAACAATATAGTCTAGATTAATCAAATTGTCAGAATTTAGTATTAGATCACGTGTGTATTTTTTAGTTGACTAAGTATTTACGTTCATGAGAAAAATAATAAATTGAACCCCCACAAAGTATATATCAGGGAAAAAAATTTGCAACTTGAAGCAAAAAAAATCAGGGTATTATACAGGCTGTAAATAAGTAAGTGTGAAAAAAAAATCAGGAAGTGATGCAAATAAGATGGGTCTTTCATATAAAAAATATCATATCGACGACCCTTGTGAAGATATAACCCTTTAAAGGGGGTGCCAAAAAAGTAGTTTTTAATTTTTTCTGAATTAAGTAATAAAAAAGTGACAGAACCGAAATTCGGTAGATATTTTCTTATGTCGAGAAGGCACTCCGAAAATTTGGAAATTTTCACCTATCATCATCCTTGTAAAGGATAGGAAAAACTACCCCTAAGACTTAATTCATACGGAACTTTTTTTCTTGTTACTACCTTATATTTAAAATTAATTTCAGATAGCATGATTCATTCCAAAACAAAAAGGTTTCTTGTTATTTTTTCGTAAAATTATCGATTTATGAGGAAAACAGTTTATTTAAAATCAATTGCATGGCATGATTGCAGGACCACTAAGATAAATCTTATAATTATCTAAAATAACTGCTACTTTCTATGAAATATTTATAATAGAGTGCTTTAAATTTGATCACAACCTAAATATCTGCCAAAATAACTGTTACTGTACCTTTCTAAAGTAAAAGGAATATATCAATAATATCATCAAATCTATCATACACATCTTAATGGTTCTACTTTTAAAAACGTGACTATAAGACTAGTAATTTATAACCAAAACGTTAAATGAACAGATGCAGTTCACAATTCCAGGCAAAAGCTAAATCATATACAAAACACACAATATATTGTCTGGTCCAACTAGAAGAAAGAAATAAAATAAATTTTATTTACCAGAGCTGAAGATGAATGTTAAAATACCCAAAATAAAGACCATGAGCCCAAATTATTTTTTTTTTCGTTTCAAATGTTGCAAACGTTTTCAATATTCTCAAACTCGATCTTAAATTCGAGTATCAAAAGTGGTAAATTCGAACAGAGAGATCTTTTTATTGCATTTTCTGAATGATTGTGTAATTTTAATACGAACTGAAAAATCATTCTCTGACGCCTTTGAAGCCTTCAAAATAATTTGAGAACATATAGACTCCCATAAACCGTTGTGTGACGTCAGTGTCTCCTCTAATATGCCGGGTTGCGCTCACTACCGTTGGCTTGCATTTAGAATACGAAGCATAGTGAAACCGTCGGTGTCGTTAGGATTGCAGTGTTCATTTAAATTATTGAAAATTTAAATATTGAAGGTGTTATTAGAGACACTAAAAGAAAACAATCAAAATTTAGATTTAGATAAATTATTTATTAGAGACCCCAGAATTCCAATACGAGAAACTTGTGCAAAACGCAATTTCCCAAAACAAATAAATATGTGTTGTACAATTCATATAATGACTATGGTTACAATGTTATAAAAAATAAAATATGTCAAAATCAGCACGGAAAGTCAACAACCATTAATCTTTTACGTATATCACAATTTTTAAGCGAGGTACTTGATGAAGACAGTCAAGCCAATGTAATATATATTGATTTTAGCAAAGTATTTGAATTACCTCCATCACTCGTAACATTTTTCCAGTCATATTTACATAGTAGATCACAATTTGTTTATTACCAATGATTTAAATCGTATCCATTTACATCTACATCTGGTGTTCCATAAGGTTCAGTTCTGGGACCACTACTTTTTATTTTATTTATAAATAATCTGGTTTCCGATCTCCAATGCTATAGCTTGTTATATGCCGAAGATTTGAAATTATAGAACATAATTGATTGCATCAGCGATTGTCAAGGATTGCAGCCATATTTAATTAAAGTCTCTATGTTATAACAATGGCAATTTGTCTGGCGTTTCACTTTTTTCCCGACTCTGTAACTGGGATTTCTATCTCGTTAAGTTTGTTTAAATAAATAAAAAAATATAACTAAATACCAGTTAACTTCATTATTTTTTAGTAACTGTGTGAAATTGGAGTTTTTCAGTTAAAATACACTTATAAATTTCTCCTTTATTTTGAAAATAAGCCACTGCATTATCACCGTATCTTCATATCGCAGTAGTACACTTGCTAGAGTCGAGCAGATGATTCCTGACCAGCTATGGAGGCACTGACGTCACGCATCGAGTATTTAGTTCTACGAATATTTCTAAATCTTATCAGATCAACTTCAAATTTTCAATTATGTAATCCTCATAAAAATCAGGACCAAATAACCCTATTCTCGTTAACTTACTGTACAAAATCATTGCATTTTGAATTATCCTCTATATTCAAGCTTCACCGGCATTCACAGTGTTCAATGATGCAAACGCAAGTAATAATTTAATACCAGTTATCTCTACAATTCACTTTACAGGTAGATAAGCAAAATGTGCGAAGAAATATCTATTTCTAATTATAATCACTGAACAATTTGAAACATATCATTATTTTTCGCATAAATGCGGTGTTAAAATGTTGCCAAATACGAAGGCGATTACTGAATATATTTATATTAAAAAATTTGAGAAAAACATTTGAATGCAAATTGGAACGAACACGAATGCAATTGCATATCAGCAGGTACTGACTAATTCTTTCATTAAGAAATAACTGAAAGCTAATGGTTTTACCAGTCATTTTTTTAAATTTGTTTTGATAATGAAATATTCTAAAATTAGCCAAGCACCAATTAGTATTGCATTTAGGAATAAATTCAACAGCGCGTTCAAACAGAAAAAGTAAATTAGATTACGTTTTTTTCCTAAGTCACATCTTCAAATTAATTTAGCAGAAGAATTGATTAAATTGATTTGTAGGTAATTTCGTAGCAAAAACAATAAAATGTTCTAGTTAAGAAATTAGTTTCATCATAATAACAGTTTATGAATATACTGTAATATTTTTTATCTACTTTGATTTAGTAATATGAGTTTTACAGTTCTATAAATAGTACTGTAATGAAACCGTTTTTATTAACATTTTTCTGTTAAATAAAACCCCGCTTTTTGGAATAATGATGTATTTATTATTAAAAAATATACACTAGCGGAAAAAAATAAGGGATCAAAAAATAAATCTCAATGTTTTGCGATTCTTCAAATGGCTGTATCTTTGGTAAAAATGGTCGTATGTGAGTGAAAAAAAGTCAATTTGAAGCTTGAAGTGTCTAGTTAATGGATCTTGCGATAAAAAAAATCCAAGCAACATTAGCGCAAAATCCTAATGAATATCATGGAAAGAAAATTGTTCGAAATTTTTTGCACACTTATTTTTAGTGTACGGACTTCAATACGACCTCGATACGATCATTCCTCGCTGAGTTATCAGCCTTAGAAGGAAAATGCGTAATTTTCTCTTCTCTCAGCAATATCTCAGGAACCAATGGTCGCTCAGAAAATAGAAGGGGGGTTTCGGAAACTTGGTTCCATTCTCTACAATGTTCTGGTATGTTTTTTCAGGAAACACATTTTTTTCATTCTTAACATGACTTTGGAAAATTTCGAAAAACAGGAGTTTTTGTGATCTTCTGGACCACTCATCTAAATAAGCACGGACAGGTGTTGCATAATGGGAAGGTGCACCGTCTTGTTGAAAGAAAATGTCATTTCTTGAAAGATCATGTCCCTCTATACCTGGATATAAAGTTATTAGTTCAGGAATGAGGTCGTCTCGAAGAAAATCCAAATGAGAAGGAGGCCGATTGAGTGGCCAGCCAGATCGCCTGATTTGACACCCCTAGATTATTTCTTGTGGGGATACTTAAAAAGCAAACTATACGTTACTAGACTGGTTAATTTAGAAGATTTAAAAGCAAGAATTCGTCACGAGATACATCGTATACCTCCTGAAGTTATTGATAATGTCCAAAAAGAATTTATTAATCGTCTTGGCTACTGTTAGGCAGCCAACGGTGCACAATTTAATTTAGTCGATTTTTTACATAATCAATATCATTTTCAGTATTGTGAAAATTAAATTTTAAAATCTTCAAACATTATTTTCTTGAAATTTTTGTTATGTAACACCATAATTTTTCATATGTATGTAGAATGACACGCTCTTTCAAATGGCATGGTCAAAATTGGGGGTTGGTATTTAAAAAAATTGTCGATGACTTCATATCTCGAACAACGATGACGTCATATCTCGAACAACGATGACGTCACAAATATGGGTCGTATGTCAAAAGGTGTCTTTTTTAATAACAAAATCGACGTGCCAGGGGATTTTTTCGAAAACTTCTCAATTTCAAAAATAATGAATTTATTTGTTACTTTCAAAAGCACTGTATAAAGGTCATTGTATTGAATATGATTCGACATTAGCTTGGTTATGGTTTCGCCATGTCAGGGTTAAAAAATGTTGATTATCATGGTAATCTTTACGTGTAAATATGTTCCATCATCTGCAGTACTTATATACTTCTTCCTTTGTAAATATTCTGGACGTTTTGGCCTTGTAACTCTCTGTACTTTTTTTTCAAAAATGCGATTAGTTGAGAAAATCTAATTGCTTCTTGATTTTTCTTCTCTACCTTGTTAGCTTTTTACTAATCTTCAAACTTTTGGTACTCCAACTCATACCGCGCCTTGGATTTTATTGGAACTAGACTTGAGATCGCTCCATTTTCCGCTGCTTCTATATCAGAGTATAAACTTCCATCAGAATCACTTCTTTTGAAAAAACTTTAACACCTTGTGTTGTAATATGAATCATTACAACACTTATATTGTAAATAACTATTTCGCATTCATGAGCAAATAGAGTGAAGACAACAATAATATATTCTACTTGTATGTATATTTACCATTTACCAAAAGACTGCAATATTTTCTAGTTATGTTACAGATTTGTTTAACCTTATCGCATTATCCTTTTTAAGTATATCAATTTATGTTCCTATATTTAAGAGAGGTGAAAAGACAAATATTATTGATTGCCAAATAATTCGCAATTAATAATTTTTCTAAATCTTTTTAATATACAATTAGTAACAGTATTAACATGTTTGTTTAAGGAAGATATATAACTGAATTTGCCTCTTCTAATATTGTTGAAGAATGTCAACTCAATGTTATTATTTAGATATTTTATGCGTTTCTATCCATTTTTTCAAAATATAAAGGACCTGATAATGAATTCGATTAAACAATCTGTTCTATAAACTGTCAAATTTTCAAAACCCGTCGAATTAGAGAAACATTCTGAAGTTGGCCCTGTTCGATAGACCACTCATAACAATTTCAAGGTCATCGCCTCGCAACGTTATTTTATAGACAAAATGCATAAATAAAATTCGATTAAAGCACCTACCCTTTATATAAGTACTTAAAAATTGTGGCAATTAAGTTCCGGGAATTTGACAATAAAAAAACAAGCAAATTAAATTTCGCTAAAATTGTATTATCGACCTTCACACTAGTCTTCCTCTAACTCTACACGATTCTAACGTTGCTCCCACGATTGGAAGCACCCTTGGTAATCCTCCGCAGTTAACCCGTTCAGCAACAGCTTCTTTGACCTCCTGTAAGCCGCCATGATAAGTTCCCTAGAGGTGCGACTTCATCATGGGAAAAGTTGGAATGCCTTTTTTGCCAAAAACTCTTGCACAATGAACGAAGAATGGGCTGGCGCGTTGTCGTGGCGCAAGATCCAGCCGGTTTTTTTGTTGACGTTTAACTCGTCAGACAACGCAAAATGCTTAGGCGCCGGTCAGACGTGATCAGTGCACGCAAACGGTCAACAAACACGCGTGTTTTCGACATGCATTCGTCTCTATACACCACCTGCAATTTTCGAAGGATTTCCGAGGGTTTCTCGCCAGATTTCATTAAAAATTGAATCACAACATGTTGCTTGTAATTTTCACGACGCCACTAAAAAAGTTACTTCCAAAAAATATACATAAAACACAAACCAAACGTGCTATCGACTTCAACCTTGGACTCTAGAAAAACGTTGACAAACGATGTAGTGCTGCCAGTTTCCGAGTTATAACTAAATTCCCGGAACTTAATTTCCACACCTCGTATTTACAATACATCATGTATAACAGGAAATATATGTGTTTAGATTAGTTTTATAACAAATATCACTAATATTAATCAATTAAAAGAAAACATGGTCTTATTTGGAATAGTATAGCGTGACAAATGCTCGAATTATTATTAATTATTTTCTGTATAAGTTTCTATAACCCACACAAAACCTTCAATATCCCCTTACCCTACTCCTTTTTTATTTTTAAACTTATTATTAGAAAGTCCTAATAACTTCTATTTTTAATTCGCTTTTCAACAGTCTTTAATATTAATGGCTATTTAAAAACATTATGAAGCACCATTAAAATGTAGGTATTTTCACTAAAAGTTTCGACTTAGATTTCAAATTTAGATAATTTTCATGAAAGATAATTTTATGTGGGGGCTGATTTCTGATTATCACGACATTTTACGTCAAAGTCAGCGCAACTAAGTTATAATTAAAACTTTAATTTCATTTCCCACGCACTACGTAATGCACGTTTTACGTGGACCATATTTTTATACGTGATGAAAACGTGCGTTGGTGATTAATTAAAATTGCTACTGCGGATAATAACTACTGCTTTCAACGGACGCCACTGTTATACAGGGTGCTACAGGATGATGTTAAGAAAATCTAAGGGCAGGTTCTGTTCAAGAATAAGAAAGACAGTTGGTACACAACAGTATATGGTGAAGGTCTACTTGTAATATAATAGCGTCAGTGGTGCTCGTGCCATTAAATACTCATTATTAACAAATAAAATTGTACGCCACTGATTTATGAAAAAATTGATATCACTCTCTTAAATCCAAGTAAATTCTGTTTAAGCAGTGTCTCTTGGACTTTTTCCTCCTAACGCACTGTTTTCAAGATAAAAATTAAGTTGTTAATCATTACAATGAACCGAGGGGGAAACCACTGGGGTATTTTACTGTACAAGCTGTAGGTAATTAAAGGTACTTTTTGAATTTTTTGGGTATTTGTGCGTATTTATAGGTATTTTTCCAGTATTTTTAGGTACTCTGTGTATTTTTGGGTACTATCAAGGCAATAATGGGTATTTACTGGGTATTTAATGGGTATTACGAAGATAATTAATGGGTATTTTCGGAGAAAATTAGCATTTTCCCGCCAATTTTTAAATACAGTGGCGATCGCGCATGCGTTATGACGATGGCACAGTTTGAATATTTTTTTGTGAGGCACCGTTAAACCACTATGTGGTCCTTTACTGTCTTCGTAAGCCTTTAGTTTAGAAAATAATATAGGGTGATTCGAATTAGATACAATCTATTGCAAAAGTAATGCCACTTCCTCAAATCAGTTTTTTGACTACTGGTGTTCGGTATAGAAATTTCAATAGATTTTTGTGGGTGAGTGGAACAACTAAGAACTAATGTTTAAAATTGAAAGTAGATTTAATTACGAATTCATTTCGAAATAAATCGCCAATTCGCAATTAAACAGTGCAATTATTCTATATAAGCAAGAATCATATGAAGGCATTTACGCAAAAAATATCCACTCACATACTAGCACATTCCTCTCTTCTGTTAACAAATTTTAATATGGTATAATTTGCTAAACTTTATATTTAAATTAATATATTACATATTATAGGTACGATACAACGTGTTAACGATACGTTTGGCCAAACTTCACCGACATTTTCTATTGATGAAAAATATATGATAAAAAGTGAATGAGTCTATAATAAAAATTAAAATATTGTTAAATTAGGTTTTCCTATCATATTCATATTCTATTTAATAAAAAGGAAGCCTTTTTATGTAAACAACAATTATCTCATTCTAGTGATAGATGACGAAAAAAAAGATAGGGCTAAAATTGAATTATCGCTCTGTACTTGTCCAAAAAAGAATTTTGTTGTACTCGATGAGTATTTGGGATCCGGACAATAATTTTAGGGACACCCTGATTAGACCGAATATTATGATTTCATAGGTGAGGATGAGGTTTGTTTTTAGTTAGCTTGAAGTGGGCAGAGGGTAGGTATTGGCATCCTTCTTGGGTGCGCCAATGGGTTTATGATACAGTTTATATAATCCAAAATGTTATTTTCAGATGTTGAGGGATCGATCTAAGTATCAATTCCACGATCAGTCGCAATATGATAATTCACAATATCCTACCAACTTGGACACGAGTTTAGATGTTTACTTATACTGAATAAGGATTAGAAACTAATTTTCCCTTAAAAAGTTATATATTTTTTACGTAGATCTGTAGATGGAATAATTTTTAAAGAAATATGAGTAAGTTTTGGAAAATTAAAGGTATATTAAGTGAACTCGTGGGTCATTTAATGTATTTTTCGTTTCTTAGATATCTGGATATTTAAGGGTGTTTTTGGGTACTATTCGGTATTTCTGAGTATTTAACGATATGTTTAGGTACTTAAGGATATTACTGGGTAATAGTTATAGGTATTCTTTGGGCATTTGGAGGTAATTCGTGATTTTTGGGTATTTTTGAGGTATTTGCTTATTTGATAAGGTATTTTTTTGGGTATTTACGGGTAATATTTTTAAAAAATGGTATTTCATTGTACAAATTACAAGCAGTGATTTACCCCTCGGTAAACAAGCGGTTAAACAAAATCCTGCAATAAGTACAATGTACAATGAAGTGAGGAATATGAACCATGTTAATGTATGGAAAATCCCCCAATCAATCTCCATCATCCGAACCCATGTTTATATACACTTTTTTCTCATTTTTAAACATAGAACTTGTCTGTATACGTACACTAACAGAACAGAATCAGTATTATATATTTTTTAAACACACATGTAATTCATAGATAATATGAAGCGTATATAATTGCATTGCAAATAATATACAATTCCTACCTAATGTTTCAAACAATGTTCTCTAAAGTTTTAAAGATTTTCCATCTACTCATGATTGATTTTTCTTCTATTTCGTATGCAGAAAAAAGCTGTTAGAGTGTTAACAAATATTTAGACGCTTAGACCATCGAAAAGAATACTTTATAAAATTTAACATTTTGCCTTTACCCACCGTATTTATATTTCAAACCCTCATTGAAATTTACAAAATACACACACGCAATGCACAGTCCATTAGAACAATTCGTTTCCGACAATGTCTGTCAGAACGCAATTCATTAAATTATAACCTGTATAATATTCTACCATAAAAATTGAATTACAAAACCACCCCTAATGCGGTAAAACACCCCTTGATGATATTAGGGCAAAGTAACTCTATCGCCACGATTTTAGCAGTAATAAGTCACAATTTTTAAATGAACTAGTACTGCAATGCTACTTTTATCCTCAAAACGTATTTTAGTCAAAAACTCTTTAGAGGGAGTAGGATTCTTTGACTAAATTGCTGACAATTTTTAACTGTGTTGTGTCTAGTTACGTGTATAGTTTTGTTCGAACAGTGCTCTTTCGATTTCCGATTTGTTAGTGTTGATCTATGACCCCCAATAAATCGAAAATGGCATATGTACATTGATGTATTATATCTACTTTAATAGCAAAAAAATGTGAAAAATTGCTTGCAAAGTATACAGTACATATTAAAATTAAAAGGCATTGCAAATAAAATAATTTTCAACCCAGCATTACCCTTATATAGGGGTGTTTCTTACGGACAAGGGTTAAATTCACGTAAAGCAGAAAAGCATGCTTTTCAAACTAAAAAAACTGAATGGCTGCTTATTTAATTTTTTCTGTTAAAAATGATGTAATGAAATATTTATGAAGTAGAAATTTGTGTTTTATTTCACGATAAAACATAGGCATGGAGATTCTCTAAGGGCGTTTTTTATTTTTACTATGAAAAATGAGATGTTATGATTATTTAGAGCGTTTGCATATGGATCTTGAGTAATCTAAATTCATAAACCTCAACATAAATGTAAACCTATAAACGCTATAATAGGTTCTAGATATATGAGTTTTTAGGTTTATAGACCTCGAGTTTATGAGTTAAGGGTTTATACCTAATTCCACGCCTAATTCATTAGTTTGGGGATTAAACGTAGATAAAGAATGAATTAACGGTGAATAGATTAAGGGTCCACGTTTTTAATTACGATGATATTTATATTCTTTATGTTAGGATGTTGTGAATTTAGGTTACTCTTATGCAAACACTCTCAGAGAAGAAGTTTTTCACCTTTAAAATACACTACTAGATCATTTAAACATTGTGATTTATTACTGCTAAAATCATTGCTATAGTTATTTTTCCCGAATATCATCATGAGGAGTTTTACCGCATCAGATCAGTTTCTACCCCTAAAAAGAGAATTTAGGAAAAATTAAAAAAACCCGGATTTAATTTTTAGTGTTTTATTGATGTGCAAAATTTGGTTTCAATCGCTGAATGATACATGGGTAGTGTTACTTGTTAGTTAAGAATAAAAAACAAACCATTATAACTTTAACATCTTTATTATAAACACATTTAAATATAAATATGCATACACATCATGAAACTGTCTATAACCTTAATCAACACCACATACGCAATTATATTTAAAAAAAGCTGGAATCCGTAAACTGGAGTAATGGGGAATGCCACTATGTTGGAAAAGTTTTTGGAAACTCAGTAAATACCATTGTTTTGGAAATATATGAAGACCATATTCGTTGTTTTTTAAATTAAATTAAATTTAAAAAATTTATTGGCAAATTAATGTACATGTGACGTCAGATGTACATTTTTAACAACAACAGCGCAATAGCATGCAACTTATTTTAGAATAAAATAAATAAAATAATCATAACTACTATTTTGTTAACAAAAATAAAAAAATGCCCCAGAAAATCTCCATGCCTATCTTTTTTTATTCCTGTATAATTTGACTCATCCTGACATGAGTCAGGTGGATGTTATCTACACTGATTTCACTAATGCTTTTGACAGACTAGATCATGATATTTTATTAACTAAACTAGATGCTTTTGGATTATCTGACTCCCTTTTAAAACTTCTTCAATCATATTTAAGTAATAGGTATCAGTTTGTTCAGTATCGTGGTTTTAAATCTCACATGTTTCATCAAATATCTGGCGTCCGCAGGGTTCCATACTCGGACCTTTACTTTTCGTATTATTTATTAATAACATTGTTGAAGATTTGCAGGTGCACTATCTGATGTACGCTGATGACCTCAAACTTTTATGTGAAATTAACACCATTGCTGATTGTGACAGGTTACAGAGTACAATTAACAATGTTTGCAATTGGTGTCTACATAATTGTTTACCTTCGAACGCGTCTAAATGTAATAACGTTACGTTCACTAAGAAAAATAATTCAATTGAATTTAATTACACACTGAATAATACAATCCTCCTTAGACCAAATTACATTAAAGACCTTGGAGTAACATTTGAGCCAACTTTAACCTTCTCTAAACATATTGACTTTCTGACGTCTTCCGCATTTAAGATTTAAAGTTATATTATAAGAAATTCCAAAGAGTTTGCCAATATCTCTACTTTACGTTTGCTATACACTACGCTCATTCGTTCGAAATTGGAATATGCGTCAATAGTCTGGAGCCCAAGCTATGCTGGTCATATTGCGTCTTTAGAAAGAGTTCAGCGTAGATTTATGAAATCTGCATTGTACTTATTGGACGGTACGTATCCTCCTCAGGGTGTTCCGCATGAATTTTTACTTGATCGGTTCAATATTCATACTTTGTCTAAAAGAAGGGCAGTCTCCCAAGTAATGTTCTTGTATAAAATCGTTCATAACATTTTGGAATGTCCAAGTGTTCTAAGCAATATCCAATTCAAAATACCACGAGTTTCAGCAAGAAGTAACAATATTTTTAACCTTCCTACTGCATGAACCAATATTCTTGTAGCATCGCCTTTGTATCAAATTATCTCAAGGTACAATGATATAGAATCTAGTGTTGATATTTTTTGCTGTTCAATGCAAGCTATAAAAAATGCAGTACTTAGTAAAGATAGGTTTAGATAGGTATTTAGCTTTGTAACATAGGTTTACTTATATATTTCTTTGTTTATTAACTTTTTTTGTATATTAATTTTTCTTGTCTATCAATTTTTTTTGTCTCTCGTTTGTTATTATCTTGTTTTGTTAATATCTTTGAGTCTTGTACACACTTCTGTGTTTATTTTGCACTGTATATGTTTTACCGTACCCTATAATTGGGCTTATTGCCTGTTGGGTATGTGCTTTAAATAAAAATAAAAAAATTAAATTTGACATGATTTTTCTTTTAAATTGTCCGCAATTGAACAAAAGCATCCTACCCCCTCCAGGTTAGGAGTTTTTCACCTTTAAAATACGTTTTGGAGGTAAAAGTAACTCTGCACTACTAGATCATTTAAAAATTGTGATTTATTACTGCTAAAATCATTGGTATAGTTATTTTTCCCGAATATCATCATGAGGAGTTTTACCGCATCAGATCAGTTTCTACCCCTAAAACGAGAATTTAGGAAACATAAAAAGACTCGGATTTAATAATTTTTAGTGTTTTATTGATGTGCAAAATTTGGTTTCAATCGCTGAATGATACATGGGTAGTGTTACTTGTTAGTTAAGAATAAAAAACAAACCATTATAACTTTAACATCTTTATTATAAACACATTTAAATATGCATACACATCATGAAACTGTCTATAACCTTAATCAACACCACATACGCAATTATATTTAAAAAAAGCTGGAATCCGTGAACTGGAGTAATTGCTTACACCTCCGTAACCAGAAAACGATCCCCGGTATTCGTTTCCTGCGGGAGAACTGATGAGCTTTTGCCATATTAAAGCTGATCGGGCGGGTTTGAAATATTTGCCAAGAGTAATTAGACCTCGAACTGCGTTACACAGATCCAATTTATTCTGGCGACTGTATAGAAGCCTATTTACGGCTGGTGCCGCTGTAACATGGTCGGGCGATATTAGATTATCGGGTAAATTCATCAAATACTTGGTTGGTAGCGAGGAAAATTATATTTATCGAGACATGTTCAAAAGAAACTCATTTGAGGAGGCTTTGGAAATAACTGATGTACTGTTGCCCGAATTTGACATCCGAATTTTTACCAATATCTAGAGTCCTTCAATATTTAGACGTGACAAAAGAAACCACGCTGCACAGTTCTAGTTCTTCTAGAAGATGTTATAATAAAAATGACGGAAAGTCGACGAGTATAAAACTTTGTTTTTTCCTGTTTTTAATTGATAGTATAGTATAGTGTTTATTAACAACATTATGCTTTACATAAGCATTTGAAGCAGATCACAATTTTAATGTAAAAAACTACAAAAAACACTGAATTTATAAAAGTATTAATTACAAACACAATATAAGTGTAAATATACGCATACAGCACAAATAAAATGTGACAAATAATTGAACAAAAAAAAATAATAAAACAATAATAAAAAATAAAATAAAATGTCAATGTAGTAACACAATTCTTACGAATAAATAAATGTCAAGGTATTGTATATAGGTGAATTTGTATGTACATGTCAACACACAGTAACTTAAATAAGTGGCACTTCCAGAAACTCTTCTATAGAATAGAAGCAATATTTGAGAAGAATTTTTTTAATAGCATTTTTAAACAACACCGAATTTAACAGTCTAAGCTCGTAAGGTAAGTGATTGAACAAATTAAAATTAATGGAATTTTTTGAACTCAGAGTTAAATTGTAACGAGGTGTTCTAAGAGAGAAACTTTACGAGTATTATATTGGTGAATATCAGCTTGAATAGCGAGACCCGGAGCACTCCTATGGATCTCAAGTAGATTGTGATTCTTTAAATATAGGTTGACAGTGTGTTCTGTAATTAGCACCAAAAATTATTCTAACAGCCTTTTTCTGCAACCGAAATGATTTAATTGCATGTTGTGAATTTCCCCAAATCACAGTAGCGTACGTAAGATGGGAATGAAAAAGTGAGAAGTAAGCCAATCTCAGAGTACTAAGGTCTAAACAATTTCTTAGCCTTCTAAGTAGAAAGAGAGAACTTGCTAATCTAGAGTTTAAATGGTCAACATGAGACGCCCAGTTTAATCTGTCATCAAGGTATATACCCAAAATTTTTACACTTGCACCTCTTGTTAAGGAGCTGTTAGAAGAGATAACTAATCTCTGCGTTTTATCTTGGTTAAGTTTCAGTTTATTGGTTAAAAACCATTGATTTGCCTGAATTTCGTTCTGTGTGGAGTGGCGCAATAGTCTTTCAACATTTGCATCAGAGTACATAAGAGTAGTGTCGTCTGCAAATAATACATGTCTATTAGGAGACATATAATGGGAGAAATCATTCACATATATTAAAAATAATAGAGGTCCCAAAACGGAACCCTGAGGCACACCATGATTTAATTCTAAGAATTCAGACTGAGACTTAGTAGTAGCAACACATTGTTTACGATTAAATAGATATGACTGGAACAAGAGTAAGGGAATACCATAGTGAATGCATTTTTTCAATGAGCCTACCATGAGAAACGCAATCGAACGTCTTGGACAGATCACATAGGGTGATAGCTGTATGCCGGCCGCCTTCAAGGCCATCAACAATGTAACTGATAATATTAAGTACTGCTTGCGTAGTCGACCCACCACGCCGAAACCAAATTGTGACGGATTTAAGAACGAATATTTGTCTAAGTAAGTAACTAGTCTATTAGCATGGTTGGTTTCAAAAATTTTACTGAAGATGGGGAGTATGGAAACTGGGCGGTAATTATCAACATCACTAACATCCCCTTTTTTAAATAAGGGTATAACTCGAGCAATTTTAAACACATCTGGAAAAACACCTTCTATAATACATATATTAAATATTGAAGTTAGGGGGGTAATGATAAGGTCTTCAACATATTTGATGATTTTAGCATTTAGTTCATAAATATCGAGAGAACTGGAATTTTTTAATTGTTGAATGGCACACTTCACCTCTTGCTCCTCTATCGGAAACAAATAGAAGGAAGTATTATGTACATCACTTACAATGTTGCCCAAATCACTAGTGTCATTGCCAGTAGGTAAAGAGTTAATAATTTGTTCTGCTATCATTGTAAAGTGTTTATTAAATAAATCAGGATCAATTTGATCGGTAATATCAGTGTGAGTAGTTCTATTAGTTTCATAATTAATTATTTTCCAGCTGTCTTTGATTCTGTTATTTGAATTACGGATAAAGTTACTAAAGGCTGCAGTTTTCGCAATTCTTATTTCTGACAAATAATGTTTCTTATATTCCTTATATACACGAAAATTATTTAAATTTTTTGTGATATCGCAAATCATTTTAATGGATCATAAGGTATCTCTTTTTGTTTTTAGATATGATTATATGACTTTTCGGAAACTACAATCTGAGATCAGATAGATCACTAAAATGCTGTTTTATGGATTATAGGCAGTATCTGATTTCAGCTATTCCGAATGCAGTTGAGGTTGAGTGCCAAATCTTAAATCAAACCTGAAATTGTGAGAATTATTTCTAATGGACAAGTCTGTAATATACCACATACAAGACACGGTGTTTGTTTGTTCATCATGTTCATAGTACTTGTAAGATCATCATAGGTGTTCTCTTTCTCTATTTTCCACTTTATTTTAAGGTTAGAAAAAACAGCTGACTCGTCAGTACATAATTAAATTTTGATCAATCTGATCACTTTCCAAACTATGTTTAACTTACACCGATTATTTCGGGACTGCAACCTTAATCAACGGCCGATCATAGTTTCCGAAAAGGTCCTATGTTAGTTTTTATTGGTAACCAACAATGTGATGAAATGTCTAGTTCTAACTCAAATGCACGCGCTCAAAATTTCTGTCATGGGAAAAATCATTCAGTGACGATGTTGAATTGCAGGTAAAAATCTGTTTTAAGAGTCCGTCACGCGCTTGAAATAAACCAATTTTTTACGCTCGGCCCATAACATAGCGGTCCAAATAAAAAAACAATCGAAAGACAAAGTTGTTTTCTAAGGCTGCTGTGTAATATTTTTTTAAAATTAGTTTTTAATTATTTAAATTTAAAGGCTTAAATCGAAAATTGGTTACACGCGGGAAGTAAGTCTGTCTTTTAGCTTTGCGACGATACCAAAATTATATCGAAGTGACAAAAATTACTCAAAATTCTATGTTAAATACCGAACGTCTACAACTTCAGAAACGAATATATTTTAAATGCTGCAACACGTGTGTTTCACTCAGTGGGATGGGTTTAGAGATTGGTAAATGCGGGCAGGAACGGAGTTCAAAGAAATACATAGTCACTTATAATCTATACGTTCTCAGTTGAGACAGTAATCATCGATCTTATGGAGTTCGATGCTGATTCTTTTGTTGGCGGTGGTGTCTAAACCTTTCTTGTAGAATACATTTTTTCGTTTAGACCAACAGTTCTGGAAATATAAGAAGTTCTACTAGAATTCCTTAGGTATGCAATTTTTACATTGCTTATTAAAACAATGTCATTTTTTCGTAAGTTCCAAATTGAACAAAATTATCCGCAAATAAAATACGTATTTTCGATATTAAAAGATCATAAAACACTGAAATAAATGTAGTCACTATATTTATTTTATATAAAAATTTACCTGTTACCTCAAATTTTTGTTCTAATTTTAAAGAGGTCATAAATATATTAAACACAATCATAATATGTACAATAAAAATGTTTTTCTCATTATGGAAAATATAGACATTTTTAAATCGCCGAATGAAGCGCTGTCCTATTTCTGAAAACATCTTCTGCATCACAAGTATGCACACGGCGCACAAAGTTAATTTCTTGAAAAGTGAAACACCGTAAACTGTTTTTAAAAAACTTTTTTATAGTTTTGACTACATTTGCTCGATATAACTACATATCAATAGTAAATAATTAATCTAAGTTTGTAATGCACAAATTTGCTGGGCCGAGTTTGGATCATTTTTTTTTTCGAAAAGGCGTAAAGTTATTAAAAATTGGTGTGTACTTTGAGAAGTACTGTAGTTTTTTATATACAAGCTGTAAAAAAAACTAAGAACATAAGTAAAATCGTTGATTTACAAGCGCGATGTAACGAAAAACGTAATAATTGTCAAATAATGTCCAAGCATCGATAATTTGATTTTATTTTTATAAAATGCGGCCCTACTAAAAAAAGTTGTACAAGTCCATTTTGGATACTAAAAATGTCCTTCTACAAGATGGTTATATTTTCTTAAAAAGAAAACGACATAATTACTAGCCGCACCCCCGGTTGCCCAGTTTCTCTCCTCTCTGGCATAAAATTCGGGATAGTCCACGAAGATGACGATCGTCGGCGTTCCTGAGCTCCAGGTGTTCGGGGGGTCAATTTGAACATCATAATCGTGATCAGGGACCTCGAATACCCCCGGGTACCCGACTTGAGCCAATTCTGACTCTTATTTACGAAGTTATTAAATTTGCCAAAAGGCCTCTCAAAAGATGCATTTTTTGCATGCATTTTTGGCTGCAGCAATGCAACTTCCGGTTTGTAATAGGTACGAAGTAGGTACGAATGATATAAATAATTTTTGCAAGCGAATGCAAAAAACCGCATTCCGATACGTCCTATCCTAAAAGATTTCATATCTTTGGCCTTTTTAGTGCTTCATTGCCTCGACTATAGCTGTGGATGAGGAGCTAATCTGCTTATATAGAATTATTTTTGCTCTCAAAGTTTCCACGGTCCTAGAGAACTCATCTGGAACCAAATCGAATACAGCCTGGAATGTTGAAAGCAAGCAGGAACACAATTCACACCTAAAAAGATAAATAAGTTTCCGTATCAGTATTTTAAAGGAAAGCCAAAAATCGCCACATTTCATAATTTCGCGATATACACTATTGACGACTCAAAGTCAACTGTGGGTTCTTCAAACGATAAAAGCGGTCATCAATGCTGTCTCCACCCGCTAAAACACCAACCTCCAAGTGGGTAGCAGCGGTGACGAAATCCCTACTTTAGCATTCACGTCTGCCGATCAACTTACCATTTAAATAAGTTGACCGAGCACCACCACTGTCGATATACATATGTCTAATAATAACTGCCATCACTTATAGGCCACCTCCTCGTCAGTTTTACGTAAGCCCAAGCTGAAGAGGTGGAAGTGGGAGAGAAAAGACCTCTAAACAAATAACGACTGCGTTCATAATAGTCGAAGAATTTGTTTACAATATTAAGTCCTTACTGAATATACTTCCGCAAGCTTTGCATTACGCTGCTCTGCGTTTCTTTTCTTTCGAGTACAAAGCTCGAGTAGTGTAATGTTGACTTAACCATTAGCTGATATCATAACTTCCGTTCAACGTTCGTCATCTGTTTTCTTTCAAAAATATTTAAAATGCAGGGTCGATTACGGAATACGTAAAAACACCTTCCAAAATTAAATTAAAAATATATGAGGCTAACTAAGAAACGGGCAAATATTTTATTGCAGTTTTTGCTTCTGTAATGTCAATAAAACACACTTTTGGATGAAAATTCACGATTATAGCAAACATTTCAATGGTGTAGGTATGTAAATCTATTGGATTGGAACTAGAAACAAAATATGTCTTAAAATCATGTTTATTATTATTTTGAAAGATGGAGATTACTTCTATTTTACTCTGAATTATAACACACTTTACAAGAAATAATCTAATGGAAATAGGTCAGGTACCCGTGCAGGCCAAAGCATTGAGAAAGTATTCATCAAGCCAATTTTTGACCAGAATTGTGGAATCAATCGAAAATTTGGATTCTCTTTGACCCAGTACCTACAATGTTGTCATCAATTATTTTCTCGCCTATTATTCAAAAAAAGTTCAAACGGCGCTCATCATTTTTGTCAAGCAATTTATGATTAAATACTCATTTGGAGAGATAAAATTATTTGAATATAGGATCTGCTAATACCGCTATGTTTTCCGATCTTTTTCTTAATGACATTTTTTGATTTTGTTGTACATTTCACAAAGTAAATTTGTTATTCCAGGTTTAACATTATTAAAAATTACTCGGTGGGCACTTAATAAAAATAAATTTTTTGACTTCAATATTGAATCAAAGTTCACGAGATAAAAATTACAAATACAAGCGAAAGCTAAAATGAAACAGGAACAACATAGACTTTAGTTGAAATTAACATAATAAAAGTTACATAAACAAGTTAAAATAATATAAAGTATCACATACATATATATTATATCAAGTATATTACAAGTCAATACTAAAACTAAATTGAGACTAACGACAGATAAATAATTAAATTAAATTCTTCGGTAGAATTAATTTTATTCTTTTCTTAAACTGTACTATATTCAAATCTCTTATATGAAGCGACAACAGATCAAACAGGCGTATACCAATAAAACCTGTACCTGTGTCTGGTTCTAGATAACCTAAGGAAATTTGTATAATAATTATTTTTTGTTCTAATATCATGTGAATGTATCTGATTTTCAGTCAATCCAGTCCCTCGAATTCTGTTTTATATACAAAAAGCACTGAAATATATTCAATTTTATAAATTAATCTCTACAATCATCCCTGGAACTCAAACTAGTCATAATTCTGACAGCTCTTCTCTGGTGAGCAAAAATATTCATGCCCCAGACAAGTATTGCATATGAAATATTAGATTGGATAAGACTGCGAGAAGCTATCTTCAACGTATTTAATGATACTTTACCTACTAGACTTCGTAGGAGACATATACTTGGATATTTTTCTACATAATATATTATTAGTATATTGTTCTCACAGCAATTTGAAATCAAGGTATACTCCAAGAAATTTAACAACGTCAACATTCTTCCAATCATCATTCAATTCGCGTAAGGCAAATACCATTGTTTCAGTTATTTAAACAGAGCTTATTACTAGTAAACCAGTTCTCAGCCTCTGACTGTATTAGAGAAGAATCTTCTAACAAATTCTGTAAAATTTTATTTTTAATAATCAAACTGGTATCATCGGCAAATAGTACACTTAGCACGTTGTTATTCAAAGATTTCATGAAATCGTTAATGTATATTAAGAAAAGTGTAGGACCCAATATAGACCCTTGAGGAACACCATGTTTTACACTTCATATTAAGTAGATTTCACATTGTTATAAGCTACAAATTGTACAGTAAACCCATTCCATTTCAAATTGTCGATAAGAATATTGTGTGATACACAGTCAGATGCTTTGATTAAATCCAAAAACTGACACACATATTCGCGTTAAAATGTGAATACTGTTCTTGACTACACCCTGTATTTAAGCATTTCTCAAGTTTTCAAATTGTTTGTTAAATAAAGTTTTTAATAAATATAAAAAATAAAAAAACTTTTAGCAAATTTTTACATTTTGAAGTTTCTTGAAAGCCCTGTATGTTTGATTAGATATCTGATTATTGGTCATGGCTTCCCAAGATAAGTAAAACTTTTTATCAAGAATAACTTTTTCTCAAAGAATTAACAATAGATAATCCGAGGATACACTGTATAGTAGTAAGATATAAGTTCTGTACGCATTGTTTAATAGATGTCAAATAAACGCCCTGCTAATTATTATTTATTTATTTGGAATGCAGAAATATGAGGTTTGACGAATCCATCTAATTTACTGTGCCTGCTAAAAGATTACTACTTAGAAATCAAGTATTAGTTAAAAGTACCATGACTACCATGTCTATTAAACATGCAGACATTATTATGTAAAAGATCACTACAGATTACAACCTATTCACATTAGCGATATAACGATAAAATACATTTAACAAACCTTGTCCAGAAAAACCAGCATATGTTGTACATAAGGAAGTAAACTGAAATAATTTAACAGACAGATTTGTGCACATCCAAATACTAAATTGATAATGAAGGAGTTATTTATAGACCCAAGTTAATTATGACTGTTAAATGAACTAATGTATGTATATTATAAAGGTTTATATTTATTTACACAATTTATAATTTTCGCATGTCACAACCGCAAGCGTTATCTGAATATGCAATTTTAATGGTTTTTATCTGTTTAGTGGCATATGTCTGGCTGGTATAACAAAAAAAAAACTATTCCCGGTGCTCAACAATCAGCAACAATAGTTTTAGTATTAGATTATTAAACATAGAACTGAAACTGAAAAATCACATGCCAGGGCACAATTTTCCAGTATATCTTTCGGCATGTTCGAAAATCCTTTGTTATAAACCAAAATTCAAATGATTCACAAAATTAAGCTACCTTACGATGTTAATATAGCTAGCGCGATTCTGAGCTACTACAATGGCATGTATATTTAGTGACTAAAAATGATGGGGGTTTGGGGAAAGAGCTTCACCTTTACAAGATGGAGCTGGTCAAGTTCAGTGTTGTCGACAGTGGCCGGATGGTTAGGTCGGAATCTCGCCACTCGGACTTTATTGTTTCAGTTGTTTACACAATAAGTATCGATAAAAGATATTTTCGAAAGGTTAACTACATGTGTTTAGTATTAAGTGAAATTATCTAGTTGTAAGATATTTTGTTTATTAGACAAAACAAAATTTGTAAAACCAACCCATTGATCTATTCTTTAGACGCGAGGAATACCCAATTAAACAAAAAAGTAACAAAAAATGTCACAAATAAATAATTGCAGAAAAAACCTACTTATTTTCTTTGTGTGTGTCATTAACATTTTGTAGTGTCACTTAGTGAGGCTGAATAAGGGCTTCAAAATTGACCCTTGTAGAATACCAGACGTCATATATACATCCGTAGATTTGTAACAAAATTAAAATTTAAAATTATACACAACTCCAAGCTAAAAAAAAATCAAATTGACAATTTGTACAAAAGCCTTTGACAGATTCGTATAGAGTATATAAGACTGATTAAGTTGATTGAATGCATTATCAGTGGAAAACAATAGCTATATCTAAATTCATGTAGGTATATTGCTGTATGTGACCTAACATTAGTTTTAGTTATTAATGTAGGCTACTACCAAAAATTATAAGAGGCGTGGTTTATCCGAGTTATAAACTCCATCGTATATGACCACGGCATTATTGGCGCATGTACAGGGTGTCCCATTTCCTTTAATTACAAGGAGATAGAGGGATGCGATTTTTGCAACCCTGGTGAAACTTGATGCTGTAATCAGAACTTTCATAAACCTTTCATAGAATAAATGTAAAAAACTACCTTTAAGGGATTTTTTATTACTCATACAATAGCTGAGATACTGGAGTGGTAAAAATGTACAGTAGCATAATTTCTATACAGGGTGTCTCTTTCAAAATATGACCCAGGTACGGGTTTTAAACGCAAATCCTGTAAATTTTTATGCTACCCAATTGCATTATTTTTTTCTTTCATAATGATATTGTAGACAGTTACTACTCCATATTTTGGAAATTGTCAAAAAAACATTAAATTGATCAAACTGATATTACGTGGTGCACAGTTGACCATGTATTATTTTTTACTTATCTGCTTCTTCAGAGTGATATTTTTTGGTTAGGAAAACTTGGTTTCAAAAATAACCCTTGATTGATCCTTTAGGCGCAAAGATTTATTCAATTAATCTTTATTTTTTCAGAAGTGTGGCAAATACCCAATTAAACTAAAGAAAAACTAAATTTATACCACAAATAAATAACTTAACAGAGAATATCTTAAGATAATTATACACTCAGTTCTAAAAAAAGTGACGCACTTGATTTTTGACCTAACTTTGTTTTCTTTTTACTTCTAAACCAGTCGGCCAATTTTTATTTTTTTTTATGTGTTGGTAGGTAATTCCTTTGCCTTTCAAAGAAAATTAAAGACGTCGAATTTTTTTCAAAGGCTCCTGGATGGTAGTGGAAAAACTCGAGTCATGTTATTTTACTCATTTTTGACTCACCCTGTGTGTTAATCAAGTAAGAGATAAATCAATGAATAAAAAAACAAAATGCTCACAAAAGACGCATCTTTCATATAGAGTGTAAGCACCTACTATACCATTACTTGATTAACACATAGGGTGAGTCAAAAATTAGTAAAAAAAACATGACTCGAGTTTTTCCACTACCATCCAGGAGGCTTTGAAAAAATTTCGGCGTCTTTAATTTTTTTGGAAAGGCAAAGGAATTACCTACCAACAAATAAAAAAAAATTAAAAATGCGTCACTTTTTTTGGAACTGAGTGTATTAGCATATAAAGTTATTTACTCGGTTATTTATAAATATCTTTAACTGAGTAAAATTAGAAAATAAAGATAAACGGACATAAAACAAATAATTAATAGGAAGAAAATTAATCGACAGTCATTAAAAAAAAAACTATTGAAAATTATTTAATATTGGAAAAATATTTAGAAACTGGTTAAAATTTCCCTCTGGTGACGATTATAAATATAATCATAAAAATAGTCAGTATAAAATAGGAATAAATAGAGTTATATATTTTAGGCTTCAATATTAACGCACATGGTTTTATTATACAGTGCTTTCGAAAAGTAACAAATAAATTAATTATTCTTGAAATTGAGAAGTTTTCGAAAAAATCCCCTAGCACGGCGATTTTGTTTTTTAAAAAGGCACTTTTTGACATAGAACCCATATTTGTGACGTCATCGTTGTTCGAGATATGACGTCATCGACAATTTAAAAAAAAACCGCAATTTTGACCATGCTATTTGAAAGAGCGTGTCATTCTACATACATACATCATGAAAAATTATGGTGTTACATAACAAAAATTTCAAGAAAATAATGTTTGAAGATTTTAAAATTTAATTTTCACAATACTGTGCGTCTCCCCATTGTGCAACGCCTGTCCATGCTTATTTAGATGAGCTGTTCCCGAATCGTTGGAAAGAGAGAAGGGGGCCGATTGAGTGGCCAGCCTGATTTGACACCCCTAGATTATTTCTTGTGGGGATACTTAAAAATCAAAGTATACGTTACTAGACGTTAAGGTTAATTTAGAAGATTTAAAAGCAAGAATTCGTCACGAGATACATCGTATACATCCTGAAGTTATTGATAATGTCCAAAAAGAATTTATTAATCGTATTAATCGTCTTGCTACTGTCAGGAAGCCAACGGTGCACAATTTGAATATTTAATTTAGTCAATTTTTTACATAATCATTATCATTTTCAGTTTTGTGTTAACAATTTCGAAAATATAAAGTAGCACCTATTATATCATTATTAAGAAGAAAAAATGGAAATGAATGGCATAAAAACATAAAGGGTGTCCCATTTAAAAGGATGTATGTGTGGGCCATAATTTAAAATAGACATTCTGTAGAGAAATTACGCCTATTCTCCGAGATACGAAGAATCCTTTAAAAATATTTTTTTTAAATTTCGCTCTGTATGTCAAATCAAAGAGGTCTATGGTTTCTCAAAAAATTAATTCAGGATGACGGCATTTTAAGTTTCTCAAAAAATTAATTCAGGACTGCGAAAACCGCATCCCACTATCTCTTGTAGTTTCCGAGATACCCTGCACTTACAATTGGGACACACTGTACATAAAGATTTATGACAGTGTAACTGCTTGTCACATATTGACACGTAGTATACGTGTTCGGTTGGAAACTTTTATATTGCGGCCAATGTACCTTAATATTAAGCCTAATATTTCAACTCCCTAGAAAACACTTACTGACCTGCTGCTATGATCCTGAAAGTTACCACCGTCCAAGAGCCTCAACTTGGCGAAGAGCACCGCCGACACGAATGGTACCTCCAGCAGCTCCTCCAGACATATCTCCACTTGAAACTTGTACTTCTTCTTCTTCGTCATGAACGACGCCATACCGGCGCCCCGTCCGTTGGTCATGCAGAAAATTCGCCACTAAGGCATCGTCCGCACCACCCGGAAAATATAGCTTCGAGCTCGCGAACGAACGGGTTGCTGAAGGAGTTGTCGGAACGCGGTCGGAGATCGATGTAACGATGGGGTTCGCTTCAAGAGGTCTTAGTCCATGTTTGCCTGTAATTAAAAAAGTTGGTGTTGAAAAGTTTTATATTTCAAGAAAACATAATGTCAGAGTCCTGCAGGCGAGGCAACTAGGCAAAAAAATATATTAAACGGGTAACAGGAATTTGTAATTTAAATCAGAACAAGGCTGAATTAATCCGATTACCTTGGTCCCTTGGAAAACAAAACAAGGAATATTTTCAGGGAAGGATTAGCTGATTAAGTCATTAATTGAATTCGCCAATTTAAGTCGGCATACAGCTACCCCTCAAACGAGTTTCCCTAATCGAAAAATTTCCGGAGGAAAGTGAAGTTTGAGGTGGGATTAGCGAACAACTGATAATTCCAATTTAAGTTGTAAGTTTCGAAATAAAATAAAATAAGAGAAAAATGGCTTTGAAAAAGTTGGTGACTTTGCATAATAAATTATCAGCATAATCGCTTATCAGCAGTTTTTATATATGTATGAAGAGAATATTTCATATTTCCATTTTTATAAGTTCGCACAATGTACAGGCAATTTGAATGCAAATTGTTAATCAATACTCTGTTGATACACAATATTGTGTTCAGAATTTCGTTCTAAAATTGTTTATTCCAGGTAATCTATTTTTGTAAATCCTTTGGGGACACATGGTGATATAAAATTGAAAAACAACACACAGAAAATTATACGTACGAGGTGCCATCAAATAATTCGACCTTCAGCAAGATCATTAGAGTTAAGCATCTAAATATGCAAAAATATATAGAGTATTCCATTTAAATAAGTAGATGCGGTATGATCGGAAGTGTGTGGCAATATTTTATTTACAGAGAGCACTCCCGGAAATCGTAAAACCTAAATTTTTAAAATTGAAATCGAAGTAACCTCTGAAATATTCTAATAGCAGGCCATATAGGAGTGGTATTTATAATATTGTTGTGGTAGGCACTATAACTTAATTTTAATTATAAATTTAACACTATGACCTAGAAGGTCGTCCAATAGCTTAGTTGACTACCCTTTTCATCTTATAATTTGTAGCTGTTGTAGGCCTTTCTGCACATCTGTTTCCATCTTGCTTTTGGCCATCCTCTCCTCTTCTTACCCGCAATTGTCCGTGTCATTACCATTTTTGCCATAGCCACCTTAACCTTTGTGACTTTACCACGCTTGCTAGGCTCGCCTCTTTGTATACATTTTGTATTTCTTCATTCATCTCCAACAATTTTTCCTCGCCCACACTTCCAGTCTTGTTTGTTCTGCTTTATTCAACGTTTCACTGACGTATATCATTACTGGTCTGACTACTGCTTTGTATAGTCTTACATTTGTTTTCCTAAAAATATTTTCTCCTACACATTTGTTTCCTGACATTATTCTGGATTCAATTTCCTTTCCTATTTTTAGTTGTCTGGCAAATATAGTTCCTAAATATGTGAACTGCTCTACTTATTCAAACCTGTACATTTTCCCCCGATTTGAGTTTATTTTCAAAAATTTGCCTTTTTGATATACTTTTTCCATCCATTCCATGTACTTAGTTTTTTCTCATTATCTCCTTTAGTTCTGTTCTATTTCTTCCTAGCACTACACTACTACACTGATGTCTTTTATAGTATATAAGCTAAATAACACTGACGATAATGGATTTCCTTGCCTCAACCCGATTTTTACTTCAAACACTTCCGTGTTTCTATTATTACTTTTGCTCTATTCTCAGTCTTTCTCAATATTACGCATATCATGCTGACCTCCAATTCTTCTAAAACCTTACATAGTTATTTTGTCATAGGTTTTTTGTTCATAGTCTACAAATAGTACTAAGGTTGGTTTACTATATTCAAAGCTGATTGCATTGATATAAAAATGTAATGGGTTAAGTAATTCCATAATTAAAATTTTATTTTTTTATTATGAGAATGCAAAACTATATTTGAGTTCAATTTTATGTAGCAATTTAAAGAATAAATTTTATACAAATTGTTCAAATTCTATGCTTTTCTATGCAAAACCTATATAGTTTTTCCAAATTATTTAAACAGTTATGCATCATTTTTGGTTGTGGGTTTATGTAATCTATGTATAGCTTCTTGTATTATATCTTGGATTTCTAAAATAGTGGTTGGCCTATTTTTGCTAATTAAATAAGAACAAATGCGTAGATTCTTTTAAGGAAAACTACTCTTAGGTGTTCCTACCCTACATTTTACAAGACATTTTACAACTACACTACTTAGTATTATAGTTTTCATTGATTCTGAAAAATACTTTCCCAACATTTCAGATATGTTGCTAGAAACCTGCGATAAAATAAATACATTTCTCACTTTAGTTTCATTGGATATCTCAATGATTCTGAAAAAATTAGTACATCCACAGGATCACTGGGATCAATTGCGATTGCGATCTAAAAATAAAATTATCTTAACAATGTAATAAATAAATAATTTCCGACAAGGTAAATATTTTATTAGTCAAATGATATATTTTTATCTTCATGACATATATATCTCGAATAAATTGAATATATTTATTAATCATAACTTATAAATAATGAAGCTGAAATATCAGATGATACTGCACATATACAGGGTGTTACAAATTAGTACGTCAAGCCGCTAACCACATATTCTTTGAACTAAAATAATGGCCCTTTTCATTTCTGAGCTCAATTTTCAAAACACAGAGTTTCAACATTAAAATGACTTTTATTGATAGCTCGGATGATTTTAGAGACATTTGTTTCAAATTTGGCACTTTTTATCTTAAGTCGATACACTTTCTGTGTAATTTTGGTTTAAAATATCAAAGCATGAACGGAGAAAAGAGAGGTTATAGACATACACAAACCAACATTTTTTTTTAGTGCGCCTGTGGTGTCAGATTTTTTTGTAGATATAAATTGTTTTAATTCTATTTTTTTTCTCTTATAAAATTTTGATTTGAAGCTCGGTTTACGAGATAATGCAACTTTATTGGATGTGTTAGATTTGGCACAATTTAAATATCGCTACTGACTTCTTCAAATAACTGGCAGTGTAAAAATAAATATTTATAGAAGCCTCGTAGTTAATTATTTTCTGAAGACAATTTTACTCTTAACATAATAATTTTAGTACATGATTCCTATTTACTTAGCGTATTTTGATTGGCTTTAACAATTTCCGTTCGCCCAGACACCAAATAATTATTATTAGATATTATTATTACTGTACCCGTTCGCATTCCTTGTTTATCTTTCTCTCCCATGCCACGATTATAGTTACGGTCATTTGTTGTATATCTATCAATTTAACAGAAATACCGGGTTAATTTTATACTATTATTTTATGACTTTTCTGAGATACGGGGTGTTAAAATTTCCAAACAATAAATAATAGCCAATTATTTCCAAAATGGCTAACGAGAATAATTTCAAAATTTATAGGCACATTACCTCAAACAAATTTCATCTGAAGTTTCCAATAACATATTGTGTAATCGGAGTGTCCCAATCCAATTTTTTAAGAAAATTCTCCACTCTTGCCTTCATTCTGAAAATTTAATAGCATCTTTACAAAGTCCATGTCTTCTTCATGATAAAAAATGTATTGTTGGCTTCTTCTTGGCGATCCACAGTTGTCAAGTTATTTAATATTTTGTTAGATTCCAGATTTACTATTTTTTATGAAAAAGGTTTAATGAAGAAACTATTTATTCCACAAATATTAACAAACTGTGCAATTTATACATAATTGTATATTTTATGTACCACTTAACGACATAAAAAAATTGTCCAGATGAGTAAAATTTAGAATGTACAAAACAATTTTGAGACCGACAGCCCTGTAAGGCACTGAAACCTAGATCCTCAATAAAAAGTCAAGAGAAAACCTTAAGGTGGGAAAGGAAAATCTTAAGAAGAATTTTCTAGGGGGAAAAGACGGAGGAAGGCTATGTAAGGGGAAATAATGAGGAAATATATGCAATGGCACCAGGCACCAAAAATAATCGAAGTTGTAAAAGCCAGAAGAGTAGCTTGAGCATCTAGAACGAATGGAAGATCAAAGGACTGTTAAAAAAATTACAGGGATTAAACCTTACTACAAGAAAATAAGAGGGAGACCGAGGAAGCGATGGAGAGAGGCAGTGGCAATTGATCTAAGGTAGAAAAATGTAACGGATTGGAGAAAGGAAAGACGAAGAACAGAATCGAATGGAGGAAAATAACGCAGCTCTCGACCTGTAAACAGGTTTATAAATATATTTTATATCACGAGTTCAACTTGCTCTCCATTGGAATTAACGCACATTGACAATAAGAAAAACATAAATAAGCGATGAATCTCTGGCATTCGACTTTTAAAAATCCAATTTTTTTGTTAAACTTAGATAGATTATGGTATGTACATGTTTGTAGCAACATTTTTTAGTTCGTAGTAAATTAAAAAAAAGTTATCGGATCTTAAAAAACTCATCGCCCGATCTACGATTGATTTTTATACAGAGAAGTTTTTTATATTTATTATTTACAATCATGCATACCTATTTTTCCCCTATCTGGAAAGAAATATATTGGAAATTCATAATTATATTTTACTACGGTACCTACTTTGTCGATCCAGACTATACAGACACCAAATGCAACTTCGTACCTGTAATAGAATCCTTTTTGAAAGCTTTATTTAATATCCAATATCTCTATTGAAAACATCTATTAACATATTCGCAATATTAATAACGTTATTAAAATGAAAACTAATATAAGTTAAGGATTAAATGCAATTAAGTGTACGAAATGTTGAAGTGGATTTATTTATGGCAATACGAGTATATCAGAAAATTCTACAAGCTGTTTACTTTAGCCATAATCATTTGAACTTTAAACTATTTTTTTATCTGTATTACTCATCAAGTATATTTACTTCAGGATTTGTGATATAGGTACCTATAATAAAAATTTACAACCGATATTCCATGAACGAAACACACTTTTTAAAAATTAATACATGTTTGCTGATAAATTCATAAATTCATTTTATAAATGAGTATACATAAATAATAATAGAAAGCTTTTACTAATTTCCATATACTTATGGTTTTCTAGACAAGTAGAGAAAGACTAAAATTTTGAAGAAACTATACAGGATGTTCCATTAAACATAACTTTTGTCAATAACTTGTAAAATGTTACCTTCAAAAAAACTTAAGTACGTCACTCTAAATATACTTTTTACATCAAATATCCTTATAAATAAAAATCTATTCTATCTAGCCAGTTTTTCATGCTTTGTTCTGCAAAGTATATGGGGCAATCACCGCGGCAAAATAATTATTAATTAATTATTTGCTTGATAATCCAAAGGAATAAAAAAAATTCGAAAATTTTCTGTTAAGATTAGTTAGAAAACTATCTTTATTTATAACCGATTTTGATGAAACTTATAATTATAAAGATCCTTTTGGTATAATTATTACCTATAATTTTCATTTCATTAAATTACAAAGAAAGTTATTTTAAAAAATATCCAAATGATAAGATAGAGAGGGATATATCTCAGTATTGTTGCTCTAGAGAAGCAATATGTACAGGAACTTTTTTTACATTTTTTTGTTCTACTTTTACCGTCTTAAGTTTTGTACCAACTTTTCCAAACATCCTGTATATGCACATACGATGAGTACAAGCAACCAAAGTTAATTGATATTGATGTGCAGATACATGTATAAGTATATGAATGAATATCAATACAAATACCCAATCTAAACATATAACTTTAAAAATAATTTGTAACAATTCGAAGAAATTTGTTCTTTGTATAGGTATTACATCTAGTTGAAATGGTATTGCCTCTGTTTCTGGTAAAAGTAAATCCCCAAATCAAAGTCCACAAAAGAAGGCATTTTTTACATATTACTGTACACTAATACCATAGCATAACGCCCCTACTTGTATTGAAAAAGTGTACTACGGAAAACATCATTAACTAAGTAATTCATTTCTCGATATTGTTTACCAGGTAACCTACCAGTAAACATCAGTAATTGCTACTACGCATTTCGTCAAATGTTTCTAATGGATTTCTCTTCTGCCTACCGACGCAGAGGTCAAGGCGAAATTTCGATGAAATTCCGAATAAGGAATATCAAGGTTAAAATGTTGAGATTTCAATCTTAAAATTGTTTACAGCTCCAAAAGTGATTCTATTTTAACACGATATTATAGCAAAATGTATTCGACGTAACAGAAACTGAATTAATTCGACAAATTATTCCTCTGAGAGGGCACGTTATGTTTGAAAATGTCGGATGTGCTTACCAAGGGCTCAGGAGTACCTAATTGTAAAAATTAAGAACACGAAACTGTCAGAGCAATTTACAAAATGGACTACTTTAGCACTTTCTTATACAAGCGACTTTAATTTGCACGTTTCAGAACAAAATTTAAATATTTTTTGTCTCTTATTTATTTATTTATTTATTTACTCTTAAAATATCCAACGGTAGTTAAACTAGAAAAGATACAGTAAGAGAAAAAAAATACTTAAAAAGATACCTACATATTAAAAATCGATTGTATAAAATAAAATATAAGTAGTATAAAAGTCTAGACAAATAAAAACAGTTTAAAATCTGGTAAAAATAAAAAGTAATATAGGTATATTAAAAGTTAAAAGTTAAATTGTCAGATAATATAAAAATAACATAAGAATTAAAAAACAAATAAAAATTACTAAACAAGATAAAAATGAATAAAAAGAAACAAGAATATACACACGCACCAATTGAACATACTTATGTCAAAACCCTCCATATTATTGCTATTGTTCAGCATTTGATACAAAGGCGACTTTAACAACATATTTGTACGGGCAAAGGGTAACATAAACAAATCACAATTCCTAGAGTTCAATCTGGGAACTCTAAATAATAAATCTTTGGTAATGCATTCACATCTAATTTTAAAATGGATTATTTTATATAATAAAATAATACCATGCATGGTACGTCTACTGGCAAGACTTTGTAGATTAAAACGGGTAGGATAAACTCCATCTAACATATATGTGGCAGATTTAAAAAATCTTCGTTGGACTCTTTCCAGTGACGATGTATATGTAATATAAATTGGATTCCATATAACTGAACCGTATTCAAGTTTGGATCTCACAAAAGTTGTATACAATAATCGCAAAGCAGACTGATTCCTGAAATCTTTAGAGTTTCGTAAAATAAATCCCAAACTCCTGTATGCATTGGATAAGGAACTATGGATGTGCTGTAAGAAACTCAAATGAGAGTGCCTCTTGAGAATGCTGTCTTGCAACATGTAATCAAACATGATAGGTACTTTTTTTCGATGGAACGACATAACATTACACTTGCTGATATTAAGAGGCAACATATTTCTGCTACACCAGTCGTTAAGTGAAACAAGGTTATTCTGAAGATTCTCACAGTCCAAAACAGAGTTAATCTGACAAAATAATTTTAGCGTATAATAGGTATTGTATATTAAGATCCTCCGCAATATCGTTAATAAATATAAAAAATAGAAGAGGTCCAAGTATGGACCCTTGAGGAACACCTGATGTTTGGAGAAACGTGTCAGATTTGAATCCACGATATTGCACATATTGGGATCGATTACAGAGGTATGACTGAAATAATTTTAATAAACCAGTACAGAGGCCTACGCTGTTAAGGTCGCCGTATTTCTGGCAAAATATGACCCGTATTTGTAGTGTTTTTAGGTACTGAAATCTCAAAAAATAAAGCTCGAAGAACAAAAATAACCGCACAAATAGAATCTTTAAAGTTCTGTCTATTCATTATTACTATTTAAATATAGTTTAAACAAAGTTTTAACTTTTAAAAAACGTATTTTCATATTGGTCTTTGCTGCTAACCTAATGTCACATTTTTATCAATTAATTTATCGTGCTTATACATAAACCTAAACAATTTTATATGTAACACTAAGTAAGTTTATGTTATAGGAATATTTAGAACTATATATCAATTTTAAAAAGTAGTTAGTTTGATAAATTTCAGTACCTAAAAATTTATTAGCATTTTTCCATAAGGGTCATTTTCTCAGCAAGTTCGGTCAACTTCATTATCTAGAAGTCTGTTACAAACTATAAAAATTGACTCAATTTAACAATAAATAGTTCAGCCTCTGACTAAGAGGTGGCGGTAAAGTAAATTCTGTTTATAGGGCGAGCAAAATTTGGAATTAAGTATTATATTAAAAATCAAGACGAATTAAACATACCACATGCATTTGATTGCATTGTTATTGATATAAATTTTCGATTTTACCACTTCGGAACGGTTATTGAACGTGCGAAAGACGTTCTGTATGCAATTATGAGAAAATTTTGACCTTAAAAAAACCTCAAAATTAAGGGAACTACAAAAATCTCTTTAATATTAACTAAGGACTATTGGAACACTGTTAACGAAAAAATACAGGTGTTTAAAACACCAAACCAAACTCCTGCAAAATTCAAAGAATTAAATCGATCTTTAAAACTTGAAAAAATTTCAAAATTGACAGAATTTGAAAATTTTTAAAGTGAAATGATAACCACTTCAAAATTATAAATTTCAAAAGGAAAATCTTACAGTTAAATTATCTGTCCACTGATACTGCTGGCTATCGTAATATGAAGTATACAGGGATGAAGGAAACAAATGACGCTTACCTGTATATTAGTGTACATTGTCCTCATGCCGCCAGAGATTTTTTTAACATTTACTTTAAAACATTTATTAGCATTCGTCTTATAAATGACTGTAACTCGTTGGAGGTTGACATTTGTAAATTGGATCTCAGCAATATATTTTGATATCTAATTTTCGACGTATAAGTTTGCTTACATATTTTAAAACCACCACACAAATAAAGATGTAATAGATATCAGCGTCAGGTTGAAACATAAAACGATTGTTTTTATTATTATCTTTTATTTTGCAAGTACACAAATTTTTCAAAAAGTATATTGCTATTTGTCTTCTGTGAATTGTCTCACTATGTATTATTAAATACCTATTACAAAAGGGATAAATAATGAAATAAAAATATATTTACATTATACAGGGTTGTTCGGATATGATTTCGAGAGTTCAGTTTACATGAAAAATTAATATCACACTGTTCTATAAAATTTTCGTTCGAGTTCCAGGACGTCTAAGAAATTATATTTAGTTAATGTTTTCTAATAACTTTATTGCGAGTAAGTATATCGTTTTTCTTTAAATTTTGTACCCTTCACTAATGTTTCTTTGCATTCACGTTAATTTGACGCTTATCCTGATTTAGAATTTATTTTTTTAAAAATTTGGATAATACGTAACTAGCTAGACAGCATATACACAAAATTTAAAAATGGCTCTAAAAACTGAAGAAGAACACAAAACTACAACGTAAACACATGGTAAACACAGGAATTAAATTATGACATGACAGGATTGACGAGGAATTTTATCGTCGTGTTGCCACAAGTGTTGCTAGTTGCCTACTCTGACTCGCATAGGCGGCGTTAAATAAGGATTTAATATAATTTCGAATTTTTTTTTTGCTTTACAAATAAGTTTGGATTTTTTTGAAGGGTGATTCCGTTAATTCTTAATTTTCTCTATCCCCTCTTAGAATATTTGTGCTTAGTCATAGTTAACCCTGTTTTATAACATACATTCTTGATTAAAATTTTTGCTTCGTTTTATAATGAGGTTGGCATGATGAAGAATAAATAAGTTTGACAACAACCGTTATAATGAAAAGTGATACCAAGCATGTTTTTTTTCGTAAAGTGAAATATAAAAATTTATTACTTTAAGGTAAAAAGCTACGACCTGTCCCAAATTATTATTTACGCATTGGAGTATCAATTTCCACTTGTTGCAAGAAATCGCACTGGGAGGGGTTTTTATAAGAGTTGTTAAAAAATATAGGAAAATAATTGACTTGAATTTTTGCATCAACATACAAAATACTATACCGCTTCCGACAGTGCATACTAAAAAAATATCATTTTTCCAAAAATTAATTCTAAATTGAAAACTCATGAAATATGTAGTGATGTATATCTTAAAAACCACAAATTATTAATTTTCCATTTTTTTTTTTCGAACAACCCCTATAAAAACCAACCCCCCTCCCCTTCCATCATAGTGCGACTTTCGTACAATCGGTGGAAATTGATACTCCAATAGGTAAATGACAATTTGAGAGAGGTAGTAGCTTTTTAACTTCAGGAGCCTTCGAACTGAACGACTGTATACTGCAATTTAAGTTTCTTTTTTATTTCCGTTTCTTTCTGGGCCTCTAAAATATAATTAGGATCTCTACATTTCAAATTTCTTCCTCTTCTATTTAATATCACTTCTGGAGCTAAACAGTGCATATAAAATTTTTCCAACTTTTTAAGCATACTTTCATTAAATGTTTTGTCTCGATATATTTCTTCTATGAACAGGTCATTGTTATTCACCTATGTAAACTACAAAATAACATAGGTTTCTCGTTGTTATTGCTAATTGCCCTTGAATCTAAAAGACAAGCAGTACTGATTAAATATAGATAATACTTCATCTTTTTTAACTTACTTGGTAGTAATAGGTATGAGTTTTTTTTATAATTTCACTAGATCTTTATCATTATATAATCAAGGCACCATTTTCTTTTCCACTGTTTCTATCAAAGTAATTGCTGATAGAGCTACCTTTTCCAAACATGTAACTTCTATTATGCTATCATCTCCAATCAAACCTAAAAATGTTATATTGAATATATATATACGGACATATTTTATAGTAAAAATTTTTTTAGTTAACTACCTTTATAACTATATGTATTATACACAGTAGTTTGATTTTTATTAATCAAAACTTTAGTAATAGTATGCATTAGTATGAAATAAATATCTTGTCCAGAAGCGACGGCGATAATTGAATTTCTATGGCGTTTTTTAGAAGATTAAATTTATTGATAAATTTGTAATATTATGGGAAAAATTTGAGTCCTGAATTATTTTTAATTTTAAAAGTGCTAATTTATTATGGTTTTATTTATAATCGAAATAGCTTGTACATACTAAGATAGGTATTACATATTTAAATATTTATATGGTTAATATTAAATTAAGTATCTTCTGTCATCTTAATCTTTTAAAATAACTGACAATAATGGTCAATTTTTCTTACAACATTCTCCAAGAGCGCTCTTTTATGATAAAGTTTATGATTCAAATCGTAATTTATTCACAAAATGTCTACAGAGCGTTCAGCAAAGGATGGGCCATATTTTAAGGCTAACTTCTTTGGACAAAAATTATTTCAATTAAAATTGTACATAAATAACTATTATGTATTCCTAAAATTTGATAAATTAAAGATTCGAATCCCCTCCCCTGTTCCTGTTACATATAAATATATAATTATTAAGTACCTATTATTTAATTCAATTTACAAATAATGATATACATACCTTTCTAAATCCAACGAACTTTCAATTAATAAACATGTCCTATAATTTTCACTAGTATTACACACACATAAAGAATACAGAAAACCACTGCTACTGCAAAGCACAGATTTGCAAAGGATAAATTGCAACTGAACGCTGAAATTTAGAATACGGAAAAAACGATATCCCATTTAGATGCTAGAGTTGTAAATATTTTGCCGCAGATAGAACGCATGACCTTCAAGCTCAGTTTCGGCATGTTTCGGCTACCCGTTATTTTCTGCACTCCAACTGTGACATTCTTTAAATATTTGCAGTTCAAGTTTTCTCCGTTAGATATCCAGCACTTCCCGGTACACAGTTTTATATCATTGTCAGTCAACGATCGAGGTACTTTCTTATTTAGAATACCGCAACCTTAAGTTTATTTAACAACTTAGAGTGGTCGAGCCTGTCAAACGCTTTAGAGAAGTCTGTATATATGACATCAACTTGACTTCCAACATCTAGAACTGCAGAAATGTATTGAGTTTTACATAATAAATTAGTAATTGTGGAACGACCTTGAATAAACCCATGCTGTTCGGGAATAATAATATTTGAGGTATGATATGACATAAAGCTGTGCAAAACAAATCTTATGTAACATTTTGTTTCTACTTTAATGTCTTTTGAGACTGACTGGATATCTCAAATACTTGTTACTCCAAAAGTTACAAGTACTGTGACACGCTCCATAAAAATGGAAGAACTTTGTGGAATTCTCAAAGCGTTTAACTATAAGTAAGATTATAATTATACAGAGTGTGGAGTTTATAGTGATGAAAAATGTTTCAGTTTCCTAAGCATATCTATAGGGCGAATCATTAAAAATGGTATCTACCTTAAGAGCAGATTAACGTCAAAATAAGCGATAAGGCCTAACATGCCTTATTCAATTGCTGCTCCTTTTCATTCTACAGGGTGTTAAAGTTGAAAAATTTGTTCGATTTTTTGCTATATTTTAAGAACGTATGGACAGATTTTTTAAAAAATTTCTAGTCTTAATGTTTTTTAAGGTGGTAATTACGAATATGCAAACAGTGTTGAGGTCACGACTAGAGGGCGCTAGTTACACTGTACTGTCGATGTAAAAATATGTCTAACTTTTAGTATTTTACACACCAGGATCAAGAATAGGACCACGAAGAGACTTTGACTTTTCATCACCCTACCCCGGAGTCTGGCTAGGTGGGCTCCGTTACCCTATCCTTTCCGCGACGCTGGACGACAGGGCCTTTACGGTTCTTTGTCTTAGCGTCTCCCTAGAGCCACAGTGCTAATCCTGACTTAACCCAAAACCTCTACATGACAACCCCGGGGGTTAACCTGTCGGCGAAGAAAGAAGAGAAGACAGCATCGGCTGCAATTGCGGTGGAGGCTGACCGGAGAAGGGAACCCACCTCTACGAGGCGTCCAGGCCTACAGCTATGAAGTGGGTAAAGAGAAATAGTCCCTCTCAACCCCGCTCATCCGAGGTCATTTATCTTGCCAAGGGTATTGGCGAGTATTTTACACTTTTGAACTTTTTAACGCCTGCTGAATCTAAAAAACTTAAATCGTTTGTTTCTCGAAAACAGTTGAGTTTATCGATTTAAAACACGTATACCTTTCCTATTTAGAATTTAAGGTAGTTCAATAGTTTCTTATTAAAAAATTCAAAAGTGTAAAACACAAAAAGTTAGACATATTTGTACATCGAAAGTACAGTATAACTAGCGCCCCCTTAAAAAAACTTTCGCGTTTCTGAGGTTATTTGATTAATTTTCACATTCAAATATGAAACAAAAATTAAAAAAAATATGTTTTAAATGTACGTATACATCATAATTTAGCGTCGTCTAAGTTCTTTGAAAATGCCAAATGCAACATGATATCTATTTCCTTGAAAAAGTAAGGTACTTATACGTTAAGTTTTTCTCAATAAATTAATAGTCCTGTTGGTAGAATAGTTAAAAACAGTTTCCAACAGTCAGACGCACGCGTATTGGGTTTATAATAAGGTTGAACATGCTTTTTAGATAAAGTGCGTATGCTTCTGACGGTTGGAACCTGATTCTGGTGTTCTACAAACAAAACTAATATCACGAAATCTATAACTCCTAGCTATAGGAAATATTATACAGAGCGATTGTTAACCTAAACGCATCAACTTGGGATATTATATGCTGAGCACAAATAATGACGAATAGTGAAACCTGAATATTTTTCAAATTTGGAGATACCAATTTATTTCAAATAAAAATAAAAAAAACGTGTATTTAATTTGTTATATTGACTGTTCGAGTTATTTTTTGCTCACCGAATCCATGAATCGCCACACGCACGGCCCAAACCAGGTTGTAGTCGAATTTCCTCAGCGGCAGCATATATGCGATTTTGCAACTCTTATTTAGTGTTAACTTCGATAACATATAGACCATATTATTTATGTTACCCCAAAAATAAAAGTCAAGCAACTCAAGTCAGGCGATCGAGGGGACCACCCAATTGAACCACCTCGGCACATCCGTACTCCGTTCACAATTCCAACCCATATATTTACTGACAATCATTGTGTGTTTGCCGAGTAATATGCAAATTTTAAAATCAATAATATGTGTTGTGAAAATTGTGAATACCACTAGGTGTGAAAATTTTCGCATCCGTAACTAAAACGTTTATGGTGAAGTTTGGATTTATGTTGCTGATGTAACAACTCGAAGCGGAAGATCCCTTGGAAGTAAAGGTTGCACCCACTGCACGTGAAATGGGTAGAGTAAGTTGTGCCTCAATGTTCACCAAACTGTGGATTGTGGCATCCCAAATTTTGCTGCATTTGTCCTAGTGCTTATGCCTGGCTGCACCTCGGTGGCATTTAAAATCTCTTCCTCGAGATTTACAATTTATCTAGGTGTCGATCTAGGTCTAATGGCTCCCCCATGTTGCCCAGACCTCGGCCGCAAATTACCAGTTTCTCCACCCCGCTGAACCACATGTAAAAAGGTTTCACGTCTTGGGTGATATCTTTGGGGAAACCTTTGGGCATAAAGATGAGCTACAGCCACAGAATTTTGATGTAATTCGCCAGTATCACGTCCATAAGTTCTTCGTTTGAGAAATTATGCGCCATACATTCATCATTGCGTAAAAATAACCACCAATAGGACCACAACTGATAGCAAAGTACTGCTACAAATATCAAACATATCGTTCTGACTGGATTTCTATAAACAAAAAAAAATTATCTGATAAATTTTTGTCAACTACCGAAACCAAACATATTTTACTACATTTTTTTTGCTCTTCGCTATTATTTGTCAACAGCTATTGGTTTCAGAGAATAATCAGTCGCGTAGTTGTCAATCCGGTTTCTTGAATGTTCATTTAGGGGTCCGCAGGGATCCATTTTGGGCCCAGTTTTGTTTATTTTATATATAAACCAGATTGGTTCGGTTATACCAGGTTGTCACTTTACTGTTTATGCTGATGATATATCTCTCATAATTTCTGATAAAATTTTTAATAATCTAAAAAGTAAGTGCTCTGACATTTTAAATAATATTCCTCACTATTTCACTGATTTTAATTTATATTTTAATGTTGAAAAAACTGAAATTTTACGCATACATACCTATCAACATAATGTCGAAGATATAGCTCTCGATATTTACAATGCATCGTTGTGTGACATGATAACATACGATTTTTGGGACTCAATTTGGATGAAAATCTTAACTGGAAATCTCATTGTGAAAAAATAGTTTGTAAGCTCAATAGACTAAGATTTGTATTTTTAAACTTACGTTCAGTACTTACAATAAAACAATTAATAAATGTATATTATGCAACAGTGGAAGCAATATTAAGGTATGGCGTCTGTTTTTGGGCTAATTCGACTGATGTTTCTAAAGTGTTTATTGCGCAAAAGTCTATTATTCGATGCATAGCTAAAGTGTCTTCGAGAGAATCATGTAGGCCATTTTTTAGGGTCTATGATATATTAACACTGACGTCCTTGTATATTTTGGAGATAAGTACTTATATATTCAATAACGCAGGCATTTTTAATTTAAATGGGAACATCCATTTTTATAATACCCGTCAAAAGCGTCACTTTCACCTACCGTTTACTAGAATGAATTTAACACAAAATTCTCCTAAATATATTGGGTTAAAAATATTTAATAAATTGCCTGACTACATAAAATCTTATCAAAACATTAAAATGTTCAAAGTTTGTTTGAAGAAATATTTGCTTGATAAGTTTTTTTATTGTTTGTCTGAGTATATGTAAACCATGAGACTGTGTTTCATTTTATTATGATGTACTTTTTATATAGTGTTTTTACCTATAATTAGTTGACTGTATAATAGCATTAATAAATATATTAGTACACAATACACTGTCCTTATTGAAATCACACAGCCCCACATGACTATTCCTATACAATTGTAATATTGTCATTCGGGAAATAAAATTTATTATTATTATAATTTCACAAATTTCTTATGCGTATAGGTTAATACTCACCCTGTATAAAGCTACGTTAAATTGTCCGTAGAATTTATAAATGCAATAACCGGAAGTACTAAAGAGTTCTAGATAATTTAGTTGTACTCACGCCAGGAACTACGCTATGTCAAATGTACAAAGTTATTGGATAACGTAATTTTTTCGATAACTATCGACGCCGTTCCCAATGGGACACCCTGGTATTTTCATCTTCATCTGACTGTAAATTTGTGCAATGTTCTATGGAAAAAAAAATATTCTGTTTATTGAAATCGAAAATAAAGAATTTTACGGGTACACCGACATGAATCCCTCGAAAGAATCTTCGAAATCGACATCAGAAGGTCGATGGGGAACTTTCTACGTCCGACTTATGCAATACCTCCCATCAGACGTCACTATACTGCTGCTCGATTGCCCAAAACCGATTTATAAATTGGTCGATTACATCACGAGACATTTAATCTTAAGAGTACATAATCGCTGCACAACTTTTTTGTCAAATTCATTAACGACGAGCAAAAAACTGGAATCCCAATTTACTACAAATACTTGCCAACCGCAACATCGGAGAGAAAGGAAAGTGCTTCAAGCTATTACCGAATTCCAAAATGAAGAATAAATAACTTGAAAGTGTAACTTTTGGGATAGGGGTCATGTTTACACAAATATTATAAATACAGGGCGATTCAGTTATAAGTAATTTTAATCACGTATTCGAAAAACCTAATAAAAAGAGGAAATCGAAAAAAATATATATTCAGCAATTATTTTGACGGAAAGCGTTCGAGCGTTCAAGCGAAACAGCGTTGACAAGTCAGGACCACATACATAATAAGATTGTTTAATTTCATTTGATATATTTATCATCTGCCAGAAAACATTTTATTTTCTTAATATTGTTATTTTGTATTTTTTTCTTAAATTAAATCTGGTTTAAGCAAGTTTGTCTTTGCTTTTATATGCTTTATGGTATTATGGTATAGTTGTCAATATTATACGTTTAGTGCAAATAAGTAGAACTGATTTTTTTACTGTTTTAGAAAGGTATTTTAAGCTAATATAAATCAAATCTACAATTCCTATCAATGAAGTCATATGTATGTTCTCTGATACCAAACATCTAGGTATGCTAATGAACAATTCTACAGACAAAGCTCTATTCAATAATTATCTAAAGAAAATAATCTAATTTACTCACTCTATAAAAATCTAATCTAATGATTAAGTTTAGCTTAATTTAATTAATTATATTTAATTCAAAAATGGTAAAAATCTCATTTAATCTCCTATATATTCACATGATCTACTAAATAATATTTCTTAAATAAGTATGGTAATCGAATAAAAAAAGAAAAATTCAGTATTATCTTATTGATTTCATTTTTGACTAAGTCACTTTCCATAAGGTCGCACATTAAAAGTTAATTTACACGTCATTTTTTTTATAACACTTGTAACGCTGGTTGCTTACAGCTAGTGCAAATTTAAACTCTCATCTCAACTTTCACCGTTGTTTAAGAAAAAATCATATCTTGAAATAATCAGAAAAAAAAATGTTTTCAACTTTTCTCTAAATATTAGAAAATGTCATTATACAAGAAAACAATCCGATTAAAAGTGAATTCATTAAAACCTGGTAAAATCATGAGAAACCAAGTAAATCAAGAATTCATGTGAAATCTGATTTCTACATTTCGATGTTTCCCATGAAAGTAATAGAGAATCTAAAATCAGGTACAAAATTTCTTGGAAGTGTCACGCCCCCATTTTCTCAATATGCAGTTAACCTGGGAAATTCAGGAGAGTTTATGATAAAACATAACAGGTAAAAATCATGCTTTTTTTCTTATTCTAAATGACTGGTCAGCCTGGAAACTGTTATACATCTTGGGGAAAACTTATATAATTGACACAGTGAAGAGATATGCTTTCTAATTTACTTAGGTTTTTTTTTTACTGTCTCAACAAACAAATAAAAATGGCGCCCTTACATTATAGCGTGTCATTTAATTCGCTTATTTATATATTTTTTTGATTATGTTATATTAACAAAGTAATGATATGGAAATCGACAATAACTTTTTAAATAACGGACATATCCAAAAATGTTACATATGCAAAATTAGGTCTTTACAGACAAAATAAAATGTTGCTAAATGAAAAATTTCTGACACTTAGCGTGATAAAATTTCTGTATTTCTACCCTATCTTCTTAAAAAGTTTGTAAAACAGCAATGCTTTTCAAAGTAATTTATATTTCTAGGTCGATTTTCAGAATTTTTCAGTCAAATCGATCACCCTGTACACTAGTTAAGGGTTAAGTCTTTATTATGCATACTAGTGAAGTGAGTGTTTGTGGATAGAAATATTATGACAACTTCCTGCATAATGATTGTTGATTAAACATTTTTTTATACAGGCTGTATCCCATGTATCTCGCTTAATATGCGAGACACGTCAAAAATTTTTAATTGTTTTTTGTTGCATTCTTGGAGGCCTTTATGCTCGTAAAAACAAATTTGAGATCCATGGCCAACTTTAAGAGTAATAACAAAAAAACCTGTAAAGTGCCCAAACTTTAAGGCTGTCTAACTTTTTTATTTTAAGAGATAGAGAAAACTTATTGGTAATAAATTTTTATTGCAAAATTGTTACCTTCCACCTGATATAAACAGCTTTTTGAAATATCGTATGTGGTTCGCTGAGCCCTCTAGGCGGATAAAAAAAAATTATTGAAGCAGGCTATGGCCACAAAAAATTGCCTGTTTTTTCGTCTTTCATGCAATATACTACATGTTGTCCTTATCTTTCGTATTTATTATATATTTTTCAATTTTAGTTAAAAAATAATGTTCCTAAATATTTTCGTGTTGCTCAAGATAATGTAGAACCTGTTTTAAAGACGCCAATTGCAAAAAAATAATAAGCAGAATGTATTTTTTTTAAGCAAAATACAGATTTTGTTATAATATTATTTTATTACATTGTCTGTGTCAAAATAATTTTAAAGACCCAATTGCTTCTAATGTGAAAACCAATAAAATAATATTATAAGAAAATCTGTATTTTGCATAAAAAAGTACATTGTGTTTATTATTTTTTTGCAGTTGGCGTCTTTAAAACAGGTTCTACATTATCTTGAGCTACACAAAAATATTTAGGTACATTTTTTTTCAGGTGGAAGGTATTAATTTTGCAATAAAAATTTATTATCAATAAGTTTTCTCTATCTCTTAAAATAAAAAAGTTAGACAGCCTTAAAGTTTGGGCACTTTACAGGGTTTTTTGTTATTACTCATGAAGTTGGCCATGGATCTCAAATTTACGAGCATAAAGGCCTCCAAAAATGCAACAAAAAACAATTAAAGATTTTTGACGTGTCTCGCATATTAAGTGAGATACATGGGAGTGGCCTTCTTATGTGATACAGCCTGTATATATATTCTGTACTCAGTTTATATGTGAACATATGAAGTGGCTGTTCCTTCATATGTTCAATTGTCGGTCATCTCACCTATGGCATACTGATGAGGGCTAACAAGCCCGAAACCGGTCTATGTTTGGTGGTGTGCCCGACAAGGATTCTTGGTTGTTCACACAGATACTGCAGGAGTAATCAATGCCGGTCGGGACATTAGTCCGCGGAGTAGTTGTTTCCTGCAGTATCATTTACACATTTTTTTATAGTTACTAATAACTATTTAAATATCCCACTTCTGTTATTTTTTTGAAAGTTTGTTTAAAAATTAATAAGTTAAATTTATTTTTTTCTCGATTTTATTTTATTTTTTTCAAAGCAGTAGATATCAAAAAGGCCTAATTTGTAATTTAAATTCTATTAAGATATTTTAGTAGATTTTTTTACTTTACTGCCATCCTCCTAAGGGGAAACCACTAAACTAATTTTAAAATAACCCTCACTACCCTTTATTAATTCAATTTGGCTGGCCTCCATATATTACAGCTTTGGAACATGCGAGAACATGCAAAGTTAGAGGTTCCGCAGCGTGCCGAAATCATAATTAAATTCAAAATTAATAAAACATCTTCGAGCGGAACGGGTTGCAAATTTCTGAAGCGGATGGCAGAACGGATCAAGGATTCCACAGGGATAAATTGTATTCGTATGAAATTTCAGTGAAATAATTGTTGAATGTTTTCATGTTATCAGGCCGAAAAAAATTTTGAAAAATGTGAAAAAGAGAATACATAAACACTAATAAGACCTGCATTAGAAAATTTGTAGAGCAAAGTACTGAGGAGAATCTATGGAGGAAGGAAAATAGAATGAATGTGGCAAAGGAGGTCAAATGAGGAGCTGAATGTATGTAGAACTATCCATAACTAATGTAATATGGGAGCAACCAAGCCATGGGCGTACTCGACCCGTAGTGAAGATTCTAGACACCAAAATATTATGTTTAAGCTCATCATGCCTTATACGAATGTCGCTGGTTTAAGAAATACTGGGTTTAAATTTTATTATAAAATTTCTCAATAATTGAGAAAATTTTGATAACATGACTGAAAATCGGTAGTGTTTAACGTTGCTCCTAGAGGCCGCTAGTGGTACCGTATTATTTAGGTAAATCAAAACATATATTTTTATATCTGTTAAACTATGCAACATTCAATTGTTTTTTTCTCATGGTTGCTCATTGAATTTTGGCAGTAACAAATGCATAATAAAATTAAAAACATGTCAATTTGTAGCACTACTATTTTATTTGAATAATAACGCATAAAATTAAAGAAATTCAATGATTCAAATAAAAAATCAAGTTGTTCTTGACAAAACAAATATCAACAAACATTTTGACAGATTCGATATTTGCTAACTTTGTTCTTATTGTTGGAAGCCTTGCTTTTCAGAAATATATCCATAGCTAATGAGCCATACAGCAACAGGATATAGTACATAGACGTCAAAATAAACCGTCTCTGCTCAATTTCTTGCAATAAAATATTTTCAGTTAAGAGAGATACAGGGCGATTCAATTAAACCAAATTTACCGAAAATTGGCAATAATCGATGGAGCAGATATGAGTCAAATTTGGTAGAGCTACGTTTTAGAGTGTAAAAATCTCGATTTTATAATTAGTTTTGAGTATTTTTTACGGGTCAAAATATCAGAACTAAAAATTATAATAAGCTGATCAAAGACTGCCATGAAAGTGAAAACAAATACCAATCGGACAAAAAAAAATACAAACATTACAAATTTAACACATTTAACAACTTCATAATTTATTACATTTTTTGTACTAATTATTTTTACTGTGGTCGCAATTAAAAGTGTTAAACTTGTATTATCTGTGTTGTGTGAAATTTTCCGACAGATAATATGAAAAATACTAAATATACAAGTAAAGTCAAATGTGCATTGAACATTCAAAAGCAGATCCTACATACAATAACAAATCCACAATTGCTTGAGATAATAAAGACAAACAAAAGGATTTACGCTGGCGGATTTACTCCAAGAATCTTGTTTACTAAAGGATAATACCTATTTTATACACATTACTACTCTTTGTGAAACATATTCGAGAAACAATTAAGGTAATTGAATCTCAGCAAAAAATTGTATTTCCCACAAATATAAGGAAAAGATTAATTTATAAACGCTCCAAAAATAATTACGGAAAGACATTACCTGCGTACTGCCAAGTCCATTAATTTTTTTATAGCAGTAACGAGAAATCCATTAAGTACAGAAATTTAAGGCCTCTAGTATTCTTGACAGTAAACAACTAAATTTTGCACGCCCATAATTTTTCTCAGAACGGAATATTTATTTTCTTTATCTACTTAGAAATCGTATTTAATATAAATTGGTATAAAATTTATAATCTTTAGTGCGTTATCGACGAGGAGTAAAAAGCTGATTCAAATTTTGTACACTTGTTTGTTGCAATGCCCTTAAATTTCCATGTAATGCTCTCAAATATCGGAGTAATATTCTACCAATACATTCTAATTCCTTATACCAATAGGGATGCTCTTGTAATTCTCGGTAATGCACGTTAATTTCCTTGAAACTAATTACACTTCACTGTCTGTCTTCACTACTTAGACAAATGAAGACATTTTAGTAATTTGGCATTATCTAGATAATAGATGTCTATCGGTTCAGTGCCGTGGTTTTAGTTCTGAAGAGATAGTGGCCACCTCAGGAGTCCCTCAAGGTTCAGTACTTGGACCACTACTATTTAATATCTTTATAAATGACATCACATCTGGCCTCACCTGTAGGAGTTTATTATATGCTGATGATTTGAAACTTTTTACTGTAATAAGATCTGTAGATGACTGTGTGCTGCTCCAGCATGATTTAGACTTGGTCAACAGTTGGTGTATTAAAAACAATTTATACTTAAATATCAATAAGTGCAATTCCATGATATTTACTAGAAAGCTCAGACCTGTAAGATTTAATTATCGGCTGGATGGACAGGCACTTAATGCCGTTACATAATTTAAAGATCTTGGGGTAATGTTTTCGGCTAATTTGTAGTTTCCAGTCACATTGAGAATATCGTGGCCGGTGCTAATAAAAATTTTGAGAGGTGTGATACACTCATACTTATATATAACGCTTTTGTCCGCTCGCAGCTTGAATGCGCTTCCATCGTTTGGAACCCGTACTATGCATCTCATATAAAAAATGTTGAACAGCCTCAGAGACGATTCGCTAAATATTTATGGTTTAAGATTGATGGAGTATATCCCTTACTTGGATTTCTTGAGGATGTATTGTTGTCAAGGTTTGGTTTGTCTGAATTGGAGCTACGTCGTAAATATTATTCAGTTTTGTATTTGTACAAATTGTTGCACAATGTAATTGATTCTCCTGAGCTTCTTCATCGTGTTGGCTTCTCAGTACAGAATATGTGCACCCGCTTGCGTTCTTCCACTTTTCATCTATCTAATTTTAAAACTAATGAACATAGTAATACTCCAATGTTTGTCATGTGTAATAACCATTTTACTTTTCAAAACAAGATTGATGTTTTTTGCTGTAAACCTACTGATGTAAGACGTGCATTTTTTTAAATTCTACTTAGTTTTAGAGTTTGATGTATTTTACATAAACAATCTTGATCATTTTTGTACTTGAAGTCTGTACTTTATTTTTGTATGATTAAATATTTAGTCATTAAGTTGTAAAGCTTAGCACGCCACTGGTAAACTAAAAATATGTTTCAAGGGCACTATTTTAAGAGGTTCTTACTAGTGTCCATCACATTAAACTTTTATTATATTAAGTACTTTAAAAGTTATTCAAGAAAAACCGATTTTCAGTGGCGTCCTTCAATGACATATCTACGAAGAGAGGGTCTGTAGAAAAAAAATGTATATAACTTTTCATATTATTTTTTCATGTTCTATGTGCACCAGAGAGATTTCCCACATTTCAGTAAAAGTATAATTTGTAACGCAGGCTGTCAGTGTCTGAAATGCTACTTACTTTAAGGCACTGGGGTTAAAAGTAATTTACTTTTAGCTCTGGTGCCATCAGTAAGTATGCCATATGTCGATCATCATTTGCTTAGTTGTTTTATTTTTAAGATTGCTAGCAATTTTACAGTCATTCTTGCAGGAAACTGTATCATTTTAATTACTTACCACAAAAACCACCAATAACAGAAAAATTAAAAGAGATACCTACGTATAGAGAATGGAGATATGGACATATAAAGGATAAAAATCTACAAACCAGGGTGTTCCATTTAAAAACACCAAGGTTTGATGGTTCGAAGCTAAGCAAATCCTACAATAAATTTTCACCACCCTGTGTAAAATTAAACAGTTCTTAAAATATCAATAACAAGTGGGCATCCCTCTTTTAAATATCAATACTTCAGTTTGGACGATGTAAGAAATTGGTAATTTTGAATTAGGCATTATGTAAAAGCAACTTTTTTTGAAAGAATTGGTATATCTCGAAGATCGTTATAAACTTAATTAAAGTCTCCTTAAAATTTAACGTAGAAACCAAATATGCAAAAATGTCTGTTTCATTTAAAATAAGCAAGTAAAGGGCCGACTTCCGATTAAACCCTAAAGAATTCTAAAGAATAATTATTTGTTCAAACTAATCAAAACTTAAAGTATCTTACTTTTTTTATAATAAGACAGTGGAGTGGTATTTTTATTTTAAATACAAGAAGAATGCCACAGAGTTTCTACGCCACTGGTGTTGAGAACATTTAAACATACAAAATAATTAGACTAAATATATCCCATTATAACCTACACCTACTGATATTTTATCACGAAAGGTTTCCAAGTAAATACAAAAATATAATAAAAATTTAGAAATATTTGACATCCTGTATCTCGGAAACGCTGAAATTTTAGATACAGACATATTTGTGCAAATCTCATTTAACCGTACAATCGCCCCGTCAGTAATACCTGTGACACCCTGTATATAGAAAAAAACGAATTTATATTTATAAAGACCTGATATTTCTGTATATCGGGTACTTTGAACCTGCTTTTTAAATCTCACTACTCTTGTTATACGAGCAGTCTAGTTAATTTAATTCATACGTAAGAGCTAAATAATAATTGTACGCTAAATAAACGCCTTTTAACATAATAACCATAATAATTATTCCGCATATACATACGACTAGATATTTGAACTGAAAAATATACCGCAAGTTATAGTAAGTGGTTAGACATTAGCCTAGGCGACATCGTACTTTAAACCTCAAATTTTCTAATTATGTATCACATTGCATTCATCTTATCTATGTTCATCTACAATATCATATCGCTTATAATACTGACATAGGTATTTCCAAATTTGAAATGTTTATAATATTTTATGTAGGACCCTTCACGTAAAATCGTAGGGCGATGACAGAATCATATAATTTTTGGAAGACCTTTGTCCATCATACCTTGAAAATGTTAAAATATCTGAGAAATAAAGCTTCTTAGTGAATTTCTTCAAGAGCACTTTTTTCAGAAAATAGAATAAAATTTTAATACTTATACTGAAAACAATACTATTCACGATTGGCGTAAAAGTTAAGGGAGTTCAAGGGTGAACAAAACCCCATACCTACGTCCTCTAAGCTTCAGTTAAGAAAAGTTATTCACGTCAAAATATTTATTTAGTGGACAATAAAATATTTATTTAAAGTTCAATACCCTGTATGAGGAAAACGGAGTGTGTTTTTTTCATGTGTTATTTACTCCTTGATTTTCTCACAAAGTTAAGAACGAAAAAACGGGAACACCCTGTATATGATTGACGATGATGACAATAAACATAACTACCTACTCCATTAAAAAATGTACCTACATCTATTCAGTTTCTCTTCGAGATTATTTTTTAATATGCTAGAAAAATAAAAAAGTATAGAAGTAGGTATACGCTTTCACTGACAGAATATGGTCATCAATAAATAACATTCTATTTGTGAAAATGACTAATACATACAGAATGAAAAAGAACCTAAGGTAATTTGCGAGGTGATCTGGTCTCTGAATAAAGTAAATATTATGAACTTGGTAATGTTACAAACTTTAAGTATATAGGTAGGTATACACAAAATAACATAAGGAAAATTTTTCTCGAATATTTAAGTATAAAATTATTCATAAAAATAATTGTTTTACATACCTAGGTATATAAAAAAATACTTAATGTTTATATATAAATTTATACACGTCAAAATTAGAAATTCATTTAATTATAGAACAGCGGTTTGTTCCCCAGGCTATTTCTATCAGGTACTAGAGGAAATACTGATTTGATTATTGATAACAAGCAATTATAGCAAACTGATAAATGTAACTTTTTTAAAGGGATTAATAATTGCTAATAACTTTTATCAGTGGTAAAATCTAGGGCAATAACCGAAGCATCAAAGGAGTAATTAAATTAATGTTATCTAATCTTATGAAATAAGTTACATCTTTATCTTTAAAGTTTATAAAAATTTACAATGAAAATCCTGTCATAAATTTTATGCAATTCATTTCCAATTTAACGAAAATATTACTTGACAAACGTTAATTCATTATTCAAATTTTATAAAAGAATTTTGTGAAACAAATTTATTGTTAACTTTTATAATATAAAACAACTGTTTAAAAAATAACAAAACAATCTTTTTTTGATATTTGAAAAAAATAGTCTGAAGTTCTTTTAAAACTGCCTTGGGTCAAGTTTGGTTAAAACTCAATGCCGTTTGCAAATTGCTTATTAATTTTGTCTTTTTATAAATAACATATTTTATAATAAAATGAGTAAATCAGGGCAATAAATACTTGTTGGTAATAAAAAACGCTTGATAAAACCTGTACTTTCCGATCAAATTTGGCAAAAGTACATAATTTCATCGAAAGCTTTTCCCACCAAATCTTCTAAATAGGACCATAATTTAATAAAAACATTAGAATAACTGACCTGGGACTCACTCAGAACATATTTCTTGTTAAAAGATTCACAAAATGTAACAGTTCTTATTCAATTAAAGAAAGTTTTACGAAATGTTCAACACAACGGTTCACAACTCACACAACACAAACGCCATTACTGCTAAAAACTGACTGACATTTCTTTTAACGTCAAATGTTGGCAATGCTTATTTTCATCGAATTTTCATTGTTTCGGTCAATTCGATTTAATCTGGCCGAATGAAAAGTATATGTTAATATTGATTAAGTTTTATTTTTGTCATTTATAACCAATTATTTACTTTAGTATAATTAATTTTTAGACAATGATCAGAAAATATATACTTTAGAACCATATATGGAATTAGAAAAATTTATTTTTATTCATTATAAATTATTTAGTTTTTCTTTGAAAGGCAGAAGAAGAAGACGGTGTCGAGGTGTCGTAGTTCAGAGATTTTCTGTTGTTGTTGTGTTATAGTGAGGTTATGTTACATTGACATTGATCATTTGAATCCAAATAGAATAGTTTATAGTTTTCAGTAAAAAAAGCTGTATAACACAATTATGAATTAAAGAAAACCAATTTTAATAATGATAATATTATTCCACTGTATAAGTATTATAATATTCCAATTATTACGCAGCAGAAAGAGAATAAAGTTTTTTCAAAATACAAATAACAAGTCATTTTCAGAAATTGATTCAGTAAATGTAGATCTCGAATTTAATTTAAAGTTTGATCCTCCAGTTTTTCGTCAGAGGTATGGAAAGGTGTATGAAGCCCTTCTTGATGAAAAACTAAGAACAAACATTACTAGTCTTGTTGATTTTGGTTGTGCAGAATTTAGTATATTTGTTTATATTAAACGGTTAAGTAATTTAAATACGATATTTTTTGTTGATATCGATGAATATATATTAAACCAATATTCAGGGAAGTTACATCCTCTTACGATAGATCATTTGAAGAGGAGACCAGAACCATTACAGATATGTGTCTTTAAGGGCAGTGTTGGAGATCCTGATTACAGATTAGCAGATGTCGATGTAGTGACTGCAATTGAACTGTATGTTTTTTTTTTGTTATTTGTAATAGTAACATTATAATTTAATTTTTTAGAATTGAACATCTATATCCCGATGTTCTCGATGCGTTTCCGTACAATATTTTCAATCATATCAAACCTAAAGTAGTTATAATAACTACTCCTAATGCTGATTTCAATGTACTTTTCTCTAATGACTTGAAAAGATTTCGCCATTACGACCATAAATTTGAATGGACCAGAGAACAATTTGAGGAGTGGTAATGTATTTAATACTTGACATAATTAATTCTGTTATTTATAAAATTTTCAGGGCCAACAATATAGTTATTCGATTTCCTAATTATGCAGTGTCTTTTTTTGGAATTGGAGAAGGACCGCAAGGTACCGAACATCTAGGCCAGTGTTCGCAAATGGCTTTGTTTATTCGAAAGGACCTTTCATCGAACGATCACTTAATCGAGGCTAATAACTCATCTTGCTTTTGTGACGGCAATTCGCCTTGTAAGGCCACAACTTCTCAGTCAAAGCTTTTATGCAGTTGTGTCTGTGCGTCATGTTTGCCAAAAGCTTCATATGGTATTTGTACATATTGTACTAATTCTAGTCAAATCATTCCTTGTGAAACAGATATGATGTCAGAATCAGAAAATACTTATTATAAATTGATTGAGAGAATAGTTTATCCTTATGAACGTGACGATCGTACAGAAGAGGAGAAAATGAGGGACGAATTCAATTATAGAATAAATAATTTGGGGCAAGCTTGGGGTAGATTTTTTGTTGAGGAAAGAAATAGATCTGAGATACCCCTGCAAGACTTGATATATGGGCCGGCTGGATTCGATATAACAGAAAGTGAAGTCGAGTAAGTCCGCAGAAATTGAAGCTATTTTTTATAAAAAATAATTTCACACCACGAGGGTAACCACTGGGATCAACATTGAAGATTTCGCAAAATTGAGATTCCCAAGGGATTTCGCGGAATTCCGGGAGTTTCCAAGGATTTTGTATTTGATAAAAATTACCTTGAAAATTACTATACTTATACAGAGTATCTGGCCTAAATCAAGTTACTTTAGTCTAAAATTTTATAATTTCCACTATACAGGGTGAACTTTTTTAGTTTTTTCTCAATAACTTTATTATAAATTATAGTAAATACATAAGACTTCGTAGTGGTGACTATTCTGACACAAGAAATTGAAATGTGGCCTCGAATTTGCTGTTAATCATAGAGGGTCCACCTTCTTTGACGTTTTTCTCTGAAAGAAACATTTTGAACAACCGTTTTTTGGATAGGATCTTAAAGTTTTATTTCATAAACATAAACCCATTGTCTTCTTTCATACTCATACTTCATTGTGTATAATTAAGTACTATCAAATTGTTGACTAAGGTAAATTGGGTTAGATCATCATATCTTGGCTCTAGGCATACGTGGTAGCATTTTGTCCAGATCTTTTAGAAACAGTCTGTACTGGATGTACAGACACCAAAAAGTTATGACGATTTAAATGCATGTGAAGTATTATAGTTTTCATGTCAGAAAATTCTTCTGTACCAAGATTGGTGTATTTTGTACAATTTATATGAATTTATTGAGGAAACACTAAAATCATATTGTGTTTTCAACACCCTTATCTTGGAAGCTATAAAATTTTGGAGTAAAGTAACTTAATTTAAATCAATACCCCTCGAAGTATGTGGTAGTATGTTTTCCCAACCTTACAGACACCCTGTATATGCGAGATATATAAAAAAATTCAAAAATATCCCAATGTATTAACTCGACAAAAAAGGAATCTTTCTAAAATTGCTCAGAATTGTGACATTCTAGATCAAAAACCTGATTTTGATCCTAGTCACACCCTGTACAACAAGAACAAAACTGTAAAAAAATTATTCGATGCCAGTGGCAAAGATACGATTGATGGAGCATTACAACATTGGCTGAAACTCTCAGATTGACAAAAAATATGAAATTGGCAGTTTTTTAGAAATAGCGATTTTGTTCTTACAAGTTTTCCACAATAGTTAAATTGTTTTATAAGGTGCGAAGCGCCGAAGTTAACTTTAGACTTGACCCGCCCCCCCCAGGTACAGGCTGTCGGGTTTTAATGCTTACAAACTCTTAGATAAACTAGTTGATAGGGGCATTAATTAAGAAAATAACTTTGAAGCACAAAGTGGATAGTCTTGTCAGTCTTTACAGGTAAATTTACCTTCAGATGATGCGGGATTTCGTGCGATTTCTCGTGATTTTGCATAATTTTTCGAAATTTTACAAGATTTTGCAAGATTTGTGACAAGATTTACATGAGTGGTTACCCCCTCGTATTACATTATCACTTTTTGTTAATATATTCAGTGAAATTCTACGATATTTGTGTTCAGAGATTGTGATACCTACTTTGATTTTTTTTCTTTAATTTCAATTAAAACTTTTGACAACTTCACCCATCAAATGAAATTCCAGTAACATTTTATTCATTTCTAGGAAACTGTTGACAGGGCTCGGCTACAAAGTAGAAGAATGTAGAATACAGGAGACTGGACTTCTCCAAAACTGCGTGATATATGAACCTGTGATGGAAGAAATCTCCAGTACATCCGAGGCCTCAGGTTATGACAGTGATTTTACAAAATATCAACTAAACGACGACTCTCTTTCAGATTGGGATGAACCGAATTTTAAGAAAGAAAGTAGGAAATCGTGCGACAGCTGTAAAGGCAAGTGTGTGTTTTCTGTGAGAATCATATCATAAAGCCTAATTGTAATTTTTAGAAGAATATTTCTCATTATGCAAAAAGCCATTTCCCGTTTCTTGATTTAATGAGAAATATTTTTTTATCAATAACCAACTAAAATTAATTTTGCTTTCCATATTACTGTGTAAAATTAAGGGTTATCTCACTAAGAACCAAAAATTGAGAACAAGACGGAAGTCAAAATAATGTCGTTTACTAGAAATGTGTACTGCACCGAATTAGCTAAAAATTGCCAACGTATGTCGTCTCCTAGTTTATAAAAGTGGTTCCAATGTGAGCAAACCACCCTCGACTTAAACAAAAAATTTTTCTATAGCGATTGTAGAAATTTTTTTCCAATAGTCGCAAGTAAATTGAAATAGAGCTGTTTTTATAAAAACATTACTTGCTTAATTTATTATCTGCGTCTTGTTTTTATTTATTATGGTTAGGATTAGTGTCAGTGGTTTAGGGACATCTTTTGTTAAGTGCAGAATCTGCGTAAGACAATTTGTAATAAATCAGGTGAGAGGTGAACAACAAATCGGTTTTGTATGTGTAGGTGTACTGAAAATGATCTCTATTTTTTAGTAATTTTGCAAACTTTATTGAGATCGTATGATATACAGGGTGAGTGAGTCATAATGTCATTAATTTTAACCACGTATTCGGGAGGCCTAATAAAGGCAGAAAATCGAAAAAAAAAATTTTTACTCGATCTTTAAAAAAATAAAGAAATCGCCCTATAAAAATCGGTAACACGACGCTCCTGGTCCGTTACGAACTTTCTGATGACGTACCCATATGACAATCAAATGCTGGAGGAAACATCGCATTTCTTTCCCCTCAATTTGTAGATCACGCCACACATTTGGAGGGAGGATGGAGATAAATTCACAATGCCTAATTTTACAAATTTAGAATATGCCGAAATGGTAGTGTTATGCGGAGAATGTTTATGAAATGCGAATGTCTCTGTTACAGAATATCGGAGATGTCTACCTAACAGACATTTTCCAGGTGCGCGAACTTTGTGCAAGTGCTTCAACTCCTTCGCGATACGGGTTTTGTGAAACCGTGTCGGCAACTTGCGGGACATCGGCAAAATTACTTAAATGTGATAGAGGCTATTTCAAATTTAGTTGAGGAGCAGCCTACTATTTCTACAAGAACAATTTCAAGGCGATTGGTGATATCGCAAAGCAAGGTCTGCAGAATATTACGAGAAAAAACACTGAACCCGCATCATTTTCAGATAGTTCAAGCTTTAGAACCTGCCGACTTGAATTTTGCAATTGGCATCAAAATCAAAATGCGGCTGACCCTAATTTTATTAATAAAGTGCTATGGACGGATGAGTGCAGCTTTATTCAAACTGGCATTTTAAACAGGTTAAATTTGTAGGCAAATTTAAAATAATCCAAAGTCCTAAAATACACTTTCATCTAAATATACAAAGAATTACACCATAACACACAACATTCCTGGCAATTACAAGCATTATAGTCTTTGGCGGCAATTGTATACAAATTGTTGATCACCTCTACATCCGACATCTTGAATTTTACAGTGCCATCTAGTGGTTCGTGTATTTCGTGAATTATTTAAATAGAAAATGGCAACTGAATTACAGTTACTGGTCATTGTTAATCATTTATTAGATAAAAAAGTACTTTTCTCTAACAGATATGACATGCATTGGAATGACATCAAGAGAAGAACCTGTCGAACCAGTAACTGACATAGAAGATGAGAAAAAGCAGCAAGACCCCCTCTTCGACTCAGGATATCAAAAATCATTGTCCTTAATGGATGATTCACCGCAAACGCCATTAGAAGAGCTTGAAGAAACTGATGTGTTCGAAGACACGACCAGCACCCCAAGCCTCACGAGCGAAGACAACAAAGTACACTTAAAGAAAGCATCGACTCTTGAAAAACACAGTTTTGTACCTCCACCTGCCCCTGACTTCACCAAGTTCAAATTCGATTTGAATCGAATCAATGAAATGGACAAGTTCCATAACATTCCTCCTGGTCGGACTTTCTTCAACCATTTTGTGCCTCCTCCAGAAGTTTTCAAGAAAAATTTCCTCAAAGATAAAGACTCACTCCCTGGGCCGTCTAGCATACCGATTAAGAAGAGGAAGAAAGTTAAAAAAAACCTGCATAATGACACTGATGAAGACAGTCCATTCGAAGACGTGAAATCGATCACGAATTGTCTCATAGAAAACACTTTGAATAAACTCGACGTGAAGGAGGATAAACAAAATTTGATAGAATATGTGGAGCCGGAAATAGGACCACAGCTAGAAGTAGAACCGCCTCCTCACGTTGATGAAGTGCAAGTTCATGATTTACTCCAGATTCATGAAGAAGTTCCGGTTGTAGAAAATGGTGATTTGGCTAATAATAACAGAGATCTGGAAGGTAAGTTTGTAAGGATGGATGTAATTTAATATTGTGCTCATATATAGGTATTTTATATTAGCTTTTGCAGTTTTTTTTTTTTGCTTTATGTAGAGGATTAAGCTAATTGAAATTAATTTCTTTATCCTACAGTTCTATCAATTCCTACTCCTATCAATGAGATCATTTGATATCAAATATTTTTTTATTAAATATTTATTTTATTTTGATATCAAGTTTACTAATAAAAGTAATATATAGCTAAATATTACTAATGAAAAATCACATGCAATGAAATTATTTAATAATTTTCAAAGTGGAGAAGCATTAATTTTATATTGGTTTGAAATGTATTACATGTATCTGTCATACAACATATTGAAAGGCCAGCACATGTGTTTGGCAGCAATAATCATATAATAATTAAAATATTGGCAATAAATTGCCATAGAATGTAAACAAAACCATGTGGCCGAAAACGTGATATCATGGGTGTGACATTACATGCCATTCAGCGCGGTTGGTTTCCCTGGATACAGGTGCAGGTTATGATGTCGGTGATGGTAAACAGACATTTGTTTAATGTATTTTTGAATTTTTGTGGGTCATAGATACGTAGTTATTCCATAATTATTAGTGGTGATGTAAACTTACAGTATTGTTGAATGTAACTTATTCCTTGTTTACAATATAGATCTGTTTGTGAAACATACGGCGACAATGCCGTTGGGGAAGTACTAGATAGATGGTTTTAATAAATTTTTATTAATTATTACTTTTGTTTATTGTGTTTTCAAAATAAAACAGGTAATTTAATGTAGTGAAGTCAGATAGCAAAATTTTATAAATGCCTTAACTTACATTCTACATCACGTAAATACAGAAGATGTTATTTCGAATCGAAATGAAGCGTTGAATACAATAAATGAGAGAAAATGTAAGTTTGCTTTACCACTGATTTTCTATATACATTATGGTAGCTTGCTAGAAAAGTTTAATTGATTTTTTACCATTTTACATTTTAATGTTTTCGATGAACTTAAACGAGCCTGTATTTCCAATTAAACTATTAAAGCAGTTTTCACAAACAAACAATGTTGCAATGCTTCCTTTCATTGCGCTTCATCGCTCTACACTACATTTTTTTCCTTTACACTGTATGCTGTATTCATACATAATGGCATAATACAATACTTCTTCCATTTGCCTGGTGAGATGCACTTTCTGTGCCTATTTTTTCTTAACTTTATCCTATTTATAATAATCTGCTTTGGGATGCTTACAAATATCTTTGGTGTTATGTTTGAGCATGAAGTACAAAACATCATTTTTTGTCACTAATATATACAGCCTGTAACTTATAATATACTACAAAGTTACCAAAACTAAAAACCAAAAATTTTCAGTTATAAGGCTTTGATGTCAAATTGGTATATTTTCAGACAGGAGTTCCTGTCCTGAATCCAACATTGTTTGTTCTTTAGCATACCTACGTATTGGGTATCAAATGACTTGATTGATCAAAATTCTAGGAAAATTGATTAACTTAAATACCTTTACAATAAAGTAAAAAAAAAAAGTTCAAAAATTCCTATCAATAAAATAAGACAATTTCTGTTGCCTTTTAAAATAAATTCATCAAAACTTATCACTCAATCCTAAGAAAGAGTTCCAAGTAATCTTCATTTACTTCGAAAAGTTGGGTGGACGCAGCATTACCTAATCCGTTACATTTAAGGTAACAATTACATTGCCCAGGAAGAAGCCGCAGAAAATATTGGGAATGACATAGCAAACGATAATTTAGAGCTCATCGAAGAACTACCTCAAATTCAGGAAGAAAACGCTAACATTGACAATAACAACAGGAACGACGGGCATCTGCAGGTCATAGAGGATCCCGTTGTGCTTGTAGAGGAAGAAGGCAATGTTGAAAATGCCGAGAATGCCCAAGCAGCGGAAAACTTGATAGGTGAGGCTAGCAGAGAAGCCCTTTTCGATCCGAATTCTGAGCAAGACTCGCTGGATGACTTTGAGATTCCTCCTTTACACGAGGCGGACAACGTCGTTAACATTCTCAATACGGGGAATAACGTTGTATTCATCGGAGTGCATCCCACCCCTGAAGAAAATGAGACAGGTATATTTATGAATGTGCTTACGTCTTCACTAGTAGTGCAAATTGCATATGATTTCTGTTGCGTAGATTGAAGTGGTAGATTTTCATTATTAGTGCAATAGACATTTACTAATTTAATTAGATTTTTTGTTTATATACTTAGCTTTTTAAACTAATAATTTAGTTAATAGTTAATTTCTAATTAATTATTTTTATTATGTTATTTTTTTGTCATATTAAAGTGTTGTTTTTATTTCTGTAGTATTTTTTTTGTCTTTCCTGCTGTGGTTTAATTTTTATGTGTATTTTGCGATATTGATTTTTTAATGGCTTAACACAGAGTGTCCCGTAAAGTGTATTACAAATGTTGAATGGTGATAGTACATAAAAAATATAACTAAAAACTGTAATAAACATAATTTCTGAAACACACTGTTTTGCAGTGTGGCAGGATTTTAATCCCGGGCTTTTATGAAATCGTGTCAGCTGTTTGCATGTGTCTCTTCAAGGTCGAGGGTGAAATTATTGTAACGTAATGCCAATAAAACAAAAAAATTCTTAGTATACAGGGTGTCCCGGAAAGCATGTCACAAACTTCAGGGGATGATAGTACGTTTAAAAATAATATTAGTTTTCTCTATAAACTTGGGTCCAGAAACGCTTTGTAATTACACTAAATAAAAGACCTCCTAGCAGGTATGAACTACACCAAGTTTTATTAAAATTTTCAACTGGATCACTGAGATAGCTCAGAAAAACTTTTTTATAACTTTACCATCTTGTATCTTGAAAACGAACCCTTTCTGGACCCAAGTTTATAGGGAAAACTAATATTATTTTTTAAACATACTATCATCCCCTGAAGTTTGTGACATGCTTTCCAGGACACCCTGTATACATCATTGGTTTTAGCTTTCCTACAAATCTAATGGTAATGGTAATCACTAGATTTATTGGGTCAAGGATGAACACCCAGGTTTTCTCATAAGACTCAAAACGCAGAAGTGTGTATTGTAATGTCTTGAGGTTTTGATGCAGGGCGAAAACCTGGCGTCAAAACGCAGAAATGTGAATCGGCTTATAGAATGTGCAACTACAAAAGTAATTTTTATAACGTAACTTTGTTGGAAAAGAAAACAATGATATTTTGAATAATATGGGTATGAATACAATCGAGAGAGCGGAAAGGTGGTTTTTTCACCCTGTATTCTATTTTCTGCTTTTTTTTCTACAAAGGTACAACAAATATAACAAAATTGATAAAAGCTTTTATAGTCGCTCCTATTAAGGTCTATAACTGCAAAACAGAGCGTTTAAGAAATTCTATTACAGTTTTTAGTCATATTTTTTTAAAAACTATCACCACCCAAAGTTTATAACATACTTTATGGGATACCCGTATAGAGTAAATAATAATTTGGTCTTTATAAATGTTTCTATCTACATATTTATCTTCATTATTTATTTTTCAATGTATTTAGTTTTGTTTTATTTCTTCCGTTATAAATGTATTGTCTTTACAAATCTAAGTATATTTTATGATTATATTTGTTTCATATTTTTACATAAAGTGTTATTTACTTTTAACTATTTGTTTTTTCTTTACTTTTATTAAACCTCATTTATTCAATTATTATTATTATTATTATTATTATTATTATTATTATTATTATTATTATTAGTCATCTTTTAACATTGCTTTTAACCTAGGTCATCTTTCAAGAAAACTATAAAGTTTTCTATTAATGTACTGAGGCATTATTAAAAAAAAAAAAAATTTTCTTATTGCAGTAGATTAAATTGGCTGATTCCCAGAATTATTTTTGTACAGCTACGATTCGATTCATGACATAAATATAAAATTGAAATTTGCAAATTTATTAAAAAGCCTCGATCATGACTATATTAATGGAAAGATTTCTAGCTGTCTTATCTTGAACTTGAATTTACAGATTTATCCGCTTGTGTGTGTTCACTTGTGATTTTTTTTTATAAATCTGAAATTTAAAATGGTGTAAGAAATTTTTCTATTCATTTTCTGAAACAAAAATCAATTTTTATTAAACTAAAATAATGTTAATCTTTCATATCGAGTTCTTAAGTACACTCACTTTTGGCATCTGTTGGATGGAAGCTATTTGCAAGTATATTGACAAAATTTGTACTTACATTTCAATTTTCAGGTTTTATAAATGAACAAAATATTTTTCCTCATTGGTTGCTGCAGATACTTGGCTCACAAGTCGTCGGTGAAGGGGAGGCTCCTGCAGGAAGTCTAGAGGAACCTCACTTTTATTGCCAGGGAGACGGCTTAGGTAAATAAAATGGGTCTATTCCATTTAAAATTTAAATTTCATAAGAATTTTGGAATCAACTTAAAAAAACACTTGTTGTAAACCTAATAGACCTTCTATAGTTAATTTTTATTGATTTATGACTAGTCCTGAATAAACAATAAAAATAATTGAGATGTTGGTAAGGTTGTACCAGATTTTTGTAAACAACCAAAAAAAAATTTTCATAAAAAAAAACCAGTTCAAAGTTAATTAGTGTATGAAAACCCTCTCTCTTTGTTTGTTTTATGGTTTAATGTATGCTAATAAATAATTATGCATAATTTAGTGTTCATTATTCCAATTGTATTATGAATTATACACATTTATACCCCATCAATCTATTTTTTAGAAAAGATGTAAGTAACATACAAGCGTTACATTCATAAATTTGAAATATCTAGGTGTTCACCCATCGGTAATAGCAGTTGAAATAGACGAGGAGGATGATACGACAGATTCCTCTAATAACACCGCTGACACTGCCGAGTTAGATCTGGACCCATCCTCACAAGACATGAATTCTTTGCCAGAGGATTCTCAGACAGTTCCACTGGAATCTAATACGATTCCGGTAGAATCTGCAGATGAAGAACAACCCCTCATACCAACTACATCGGACCATCATGAATCCAGTTCTAGTACAGATGTGGGTGCTAGTGGGTCTACGTAATTATATTATTTTTTGTTGTTGTTTGCTATAAGACTGAGTATTTTTTGATTTTACTTACACCTAAAATAAAGCTAGTTTTTTTTCTGATGAATTATTTTATTTACCTACACTTTTTAGTCATACAATTTTCAACTTTCATTGCAATAAAGTGCAATATACATGATATTTCGATTTGTAGGCATATAAGCTGGGAGCAATCAGAAATCAGGAATTTAAGCCAGATTTGAAGACCAATATAAATGATTTAGTTCTAAATAAGTTTACATAAGAATTAAAGTTTTGTGGTTTAGGAACCAAAATGATAGTAGTGGTAGTACTATAGATGCTCCTCTAATATTTTTCTATTACAACTCTTTAGACAACAATTTTGCATTATGAGCAATTTTTATTGCACCAAAAGGATCAGTCGAGGGTTATTTTTGAAGCTAAGTTTGTATAACAAAAAAATCTTACTGAAAAAAGCCGATAAGTAAAAGATAAATTAGACTAAAATAAAAAAACTAGAATTATTCCACAAATAGCTTCAGAGAATATATTGACAGTGGCCCACTATAAACAATGGTTATACAGTATGCGCCAAAAGTATGGAATAAATTCAATAAAAACGAAACAATTATTTTTTGGGAAAAATCCTCGAACAGGTTGATTTTTAATTTAAAAAATACATATTTTAGCATAAAATGCGATTTTCAAATGTCATTTGTTTTCGAGTAATGACGTCATCGATTTTTTTTTTAAATGGCAACACCATATTTTTTTCCTTGATTCTGAAAGATCATTTAATTCTCTATCAGACAGTACTAAAATTTTGCCCTGTTACATAGGAAAGTTTTCGAGTAAATGACGATTGAATGTTAGAAAACGTAAATCAATTAAAATAAAGCAAAAACGTTAACAAGTTTAGTTTTTCGAATTCCATAGTTCTTTTATGGATCACGTAGGTGAAAATCTTTGCAAAATGTCATTGTCACACCGACTATCTAATAAGTATTGTAAGCAACATAGAAATTATTATTCAATTTAAAGTATTATCGCACATTTAACTGTTACTCAAAGAATTGAAATTTTAATTCTTATCGGATGCGGGAATATGATTAGAACTCAGCAGGAAGTTTGCGATTTATTTAATGAAAAATATCCAGATCGCCCTATCAGCCAATCAACAGTCAGTAAGGTAGAGTCTAAATTTAGAGAAACTGGCAATGTTGTAAATATTCCAAAACCTGGACGTCCAAGCATTAATGAAAATCAGAAACAGAACATTTTGATAAGTATGGTGGATAATCCTCATAATTCTTCACGATTGGTTGCATTAAACAATGACACTAGTCAGAGCACAGTACTACGTATCTTGAGGAAGGAAAAATATCATCCCTACAAAATTCAACTTGTGCAGGAACTCAATGAAGATGATCCCGATCGCCGCTTACACTTTTGCGAAATTCTAATGGATTTATGTCAAGGAAATAGAAATTTACACCGGCAAATACTTTTTTCAGATGAGGCCACATTTTGTCTGAATGGTACAGTAAACCGTCAAACTTGCAGATATTGGAGTCAGGAAAATCCTCATTGGATGGCAGAGGCACATACCCAACACCCTCAGAAATTAAATGTGTGGGCTGGAACAGTTGACGACAGAATAGTAGGGCCTTTCTTCTTTGAAGGAACCCTTACAGGACAAAGATATTTAGAGTTTCTAGAAAATGACCTTGTTCCAGCCCTTGCAGTAATTTTTCCTAACGATAATGACCCTGACATTCCTGACGATACCATACGGTTTCAGCAAGACAGTGCACCTCCGCACTATGCGCGCCCTGTACGAGATTTTTTGGACAACTGTTTTCCTGGGAGGTGGATCGGCAGACGCGGACCGATAGAATGGCCTGCAAGATCACCAGATCTTACACCTCTTGACTATATTTTATGGGGATGCTTGAAGTCAAAAGTGTACATTAATAAACCACGTAATTTCAAAGAACTTCAAAATCGCATTCGGGACGAAATACGCAGAGTTACCCCAGAAATCATTCATAATGTACAAGAAGAATTTCTTCACAGACTTGCGCATTGTCAAGAAGTTGGTGGATGGCAATTCGAACATTCAATTTAAGTATACAATTTAATCAATTGTATTTTATTTTACATACCTCAAAATTGTTACTTTTTTATGGATAAAATTTACGTTTTCTAACATTCAATCGTCATTTATTCGAAAACTTTCCGATGTAAGAGGGCAAAATTTTAGTACTGTCTGATAGAGAATTAAACGATGTTTCAGAATCAAGGAAAAAAATATGGTGTTGCCATTTACAAAAAAATCGATGACGTCATTACTCGAAAACAAATGACATGAAAATCGCATTTTATGCTAAAATATGTATTTTTTAAATTAAAAATCGACCTGTTCAAGGATTTTTCCCAAAAAATAATTGTTTCATTTTTATTGAATTTATTCCATACTTTTGGCACATACTGTATGTAGTTGACACTGCAATGGTTCAAGCTAAATAATCCTTCTATTTGTAAAAAGCATTAATTGTTACTTTTCCAGTCTGGCAATGATAGACATGTCAATTTCTCTGTCCCACTACCTCACACCTCAATACAAGTTTATTTCTATTTTATTGTAAACCAGAGAAGTACAGAGAGTACATTTGTACTCTCCAAACCTGTACATAGTCTTATAATTATATATTTCCCCTTCACTTAGTGTTATATAGAAAGTGTGATAAGGAAAATAAAAGAATGATTTAATAATAAAGGATTTTATTTAAATAAAGAAAAATATGATATAACAAAAATATAATATAAAATTATTTATTGACTCTTTGTTCAACCCAGCCTGATTTGATAATTTTTAAGGAATTTAAAACAGGAGACTTATTCCCGTCACTGGCATGAATGTCTAGGGCATCGTTCTTCACGTCATTGGCATTAATGCCTAGGCTCTGTCCAGTCAAGACCTTGCATATCTTACAATAACATGCTTACACTCTTCAATCAAAAGTTCTTTGATAGTCACTACTCTATGCAGTTCACTCATATTATGTTTGCCAACTCACTGACTGCTTCATTTGATATCTAACACCCTCTCCCTCACACATACAATCCCATTAAAGGAAGACTCCAGTGTTTCATATAATTTAAATTTGGTCATTACTATTGATTTTTTGTCGGTTCCAAGGATGTGCTCAAAAAAATATGCACATCACCTAAATAATTGATTTTGGAGTCATTCATCATTGCCAGAAATATTTCTTTTCCTAATAACGCCACGAAAAAATCTATTAGGTGTAATTACAAACCTCTTCTTGGCATAAACATATATACTGAAATAAATAAATAAATAGGTAAATGTATTAGAAAATAACAGCACTAAAAAAACTGTTTTTAATTAAAATATCAGACTTATGGCATGGCTTTCTGCACAAATTATAAGAGTGGTGCATGCCCATCATCATTTAAAATTATCTCATCAAATATACAGGGTGACAACAGAAAGTGGGAACACGCTGTAACTTTTTTATGACTGCTGATAAAAATTTTAAATGTGGTGGGTCTATACTAGATGGTGCCATGAATTCTTTGAGGTCATTTATATTTTTCAATGGGACACCCTGTATTTTTTGACATTATTGGAATCAGCGGATCATTTTACGTATGGTAGGACCAATTTTTTTTACACATTTTCTGGTTATAATTTTTTATAATTTTTAAAAATAAAACTAGAAGGCCAAGACTGGCAGAAATTGTTTTCATTTTTGTTTGTAATTATGAGAAAAATTCTAAATTTGAATATGTTTGTAAAGTTTTTAGTTATTACCCCACTAAAAAATTCAATTTATTGTATTTCCTTAGAAACTCATTTTTTTCAAATGTAAAGATATTGATTTTTTAATAAAGGATTTTTTTCTAAATTTTGTGGTACAATTTTTAAAATCCGTCAAAAAAGAAAACAATTTCTGCCAGTCGCAGCCTTCGTTTTACTTTTAAAAATTAAAAAAAAATTGCTTACATCCAGAAAATGTGTGTGTCCCATTTAAAAATATAAATTTCCAGTCAAACCGGAAATGTCATAAAATCCTAAATTACCTCAAATAATTCATGGCACCATCTAGTATAAACCCACCCAATTTCAAATTTTTATCAGCAGTTATAAAAAAGTTACAGCGTGTTCCCACTTTCCGTTGTCACTCGGTATACAGGGTGTCCAGAAACTCTCCTGACAAACGAAGACCGGAGATTCCTCAGATAATTTAACCCAATTCACCTAGTCCGAAAATGCTTCCTAAGGGAACTAGAGCTCTTTGAAGATGGCGCCTTGTAAATAGTTTTGTTTAAATACCTCCAGAACGCTTCTACTTAGAAAAACAAAAACTGGTACGCTTCAGAGATGAATCGATTCCATCAATTGCGAATTTCTAGTACCGGTCATAGGCGTCCGTTTTGGGTAGGTCAACGGTTATTTTAACGCATAACTTCTTTGTATTTAACTTTTAAGCATTTGTGACTAGATTATTAAATTTTCAGTTATACTAGTACTAAAAGGTACTCTTACTTTAAGTCATTAGGATACACCATTTTCCAGAAAAATGGATTTGAAAATTTTTCGTTTTTTCGTCATTAAAGTTCAATTTATATTTTTTGCACTAGTTGGCTCTGAACTGCCAACAAAAGTAAAACATACGTTTTCATTGTCAAATTGTTGTCAGTTCGCGAAGTTTATCTTTTAATTTTTTACTTTGTGGAATTCAAACACAATTTCAATTTTTTTTTAAATAATTTTTACTAATGGGGAATACGCCAATATGCATTTAGTTTATGGCGAAATGGGGTGTAACGCTCGAGCAGCGCAACGTAGATATGCTGCTAAATTTCCAAATCATAAACATCCCACTCACTCAACATTTACAGCTCTTCATCAACGAATAAGAGAAACAGGTTCAGTGGTCCCAAAAAATAATGAAACAGGGAGACATAATGATGTAACAGCAGAACATGAAGATGTTATTTTAATGGAAGTTGATGAAAATCCAGAAATTAGCGTTCGAAGACTATCTGCCATGTATCCCACAATTTCAAAATCTTCCGTAGGAATATCTTACACAAAGAAAATTTATATCTTTTTCATTTTACAAAAGTGCAAGCACTGCTAGAAGGAGATTTTCCTGCTCGTGTAGAATTCACTAGATGGTTACAAAACTAGAAAAATCAAGATGAAGATTTTTTCAGATACATTTTGTTTGGTGACGAAGCTACATTCACAAAAAATGGAATTTTTAATGTACATAATGCACATTATTATTCGTACGTTGGTGACAATCCCCAGGTTGTTCAACAATTTAAGCATCAGCATAGGTTTAAGATAAACGTCTGGATAGAAGTAGTTGACGATTATCTACTTGGACCTATGGAATTACCTGCTCGTTTAAATGGTGCTGATTATTTACATTTCCTGCAAAATATTTTACCCGATTTGTTAGATGAGGTACGTTTAAATATTCGGCAAAACTTATGGTTTCTACACGACGGCTGTCCGGTCCACTTTAGCAGAAATGTACGAGACTTTCTAGATAATAACTACGAAGACCATTGGATTGGAAGAGGAGGTGCAGTTGCTTGGCCAGCAAGGTCGCCGGATTTGAATCCTTGCGATTATTGTGTTTGGGGATACATAAAAGCATTTGTTTATTCCATTCCGATACAAAATCGTGCACAACTCTGGCGAAGGATACAAGATGCAACGAATTTAGAAATAACTTTGGAATTTTTGCAAGAATTCGGCGTTCTCTAAGCAAAAGGGTAAATTTATGCATAGAGACTAATGGTCATCACATCGAGCATCTTTTGTAACTATCTACCTTTGATACTTTTTTTTGTAACTTTCGTTCCATTGTAATAAATACTTTGTTTTTAAAAATCTTTAACCGACGAAAAAACGAAAAATTTTCAAATCCATTTTTCTAGAAAACAGTGTATCCTAATGACTTAAAGTAAGAGTACCTTTTAGTACTAGAATACCTGAAAATTTAATAATCTAGTGTCACAAATGCTTAAAAGTTAAAGACAAAAAAGTTATGCGTTAAAATAACCGTTGACCTACCCAAAACGGACGCCTATGACCGGTACTAGAAATTCGCAATTGATGGAATCGATTCATCTCTGAAGGCTAAACAAGTATACCAGTTTTTGTTTTTCTAAGTAGAAGGGTTCTGGAGGTATTTAAACAAAACTATTTACAAGGCGCCATCTTCAAAGAGCTCTAGTTCCCTTAGGAAGCATTTTTGTAGTAGGTGAATTGGGTTAAATTGTCTTAAAATTATCTGAGGAATCTCCGGTCTTCGTTTGTCAGGAGAGTTTCTGGACACCCTGTATAAGAGGGTAAAACAAAATGAAAAATAGAAAAATTATTTTGCATCGTTTCACGAACGATAATTTTCATACTAATTCAATAAATAGAATAGGTATAGAGAATATTTTATAATTAACTAATTTTTAATAAATTTAAAAAATAAATTTAGAAACATTATCTTTTCTTATATATTTTTAGGTATTAATAATATTGTGTGAAACTAACTACTCAGTGGACAAAAGCCCCAACCTGCGTTGAATTACACCCACAATATCTACCCATATATTCCTTATTATTAGCTTTTGTAACATTTTTTTTTTTTTTTTTTTTTACTGTTTTAGAAAGGTATTTTAAGCTAATATAAATCAAATCTTCTACAATTCCTATCAATGAAGTCATATGTATGTTCTCTGATACCAAACATCTAGGTATGCTAATGAACAATTCCACAGACAAAGCTCTATTCAATAATTATCTAAAGAAAATAATCTAATTTACTCACTCTATAAAAATCTAACTTCACTTTTTTGGCAATGGGAACACGACAAATTCAACCACAATAGATGGGTAGATATTGTGGGTGTAATTCAACGCAGGTTGGGGCTTTTGTCCACTGAGTAGTTAGTTTCACACAATATTATTAATACCTAAAAATATATAAAAACTTTTAGATAAAAGGTGAACATTTTTCAAGTAGGTATTGTCATATTTAATTCATTGACAGGATGTCACTTTTTTGTCATTGTCGATATTTAACTTCTAATAATTTTAATTTTTATAATAATTTTTATAGTTAGTTATTTGATTCAACTTAAAGGAGACCACCTGAAGAAGCAATCCTAAAAATGCAGAAATAGGTCAGATCTCATCTATTGTGGTTGAATTTGTCGTGTTCCCATTGCCAAAAAAGTGAAGTTAGATTTTTATAGAGTGAGTAAATTAGATTATTTTCTTTAGATAATTATTGAATAGAGCTTTGTCTGTGGAATTGTTCATTAGCATACCTAGATGTTTGGTATCAGAGAACATACATATGACTTCATTGATAGGAATTGTAGAAGATTTGATTTATATTAGCTTAAAATACCTTTCTAAAACAGTAAAAAAATTATCTTGTCTATTTTTAACTAGTATATTTTATGAATAATTTGTATATTTACCTTCCACAGTTAGAAAGAGTAGAATTATTAACTGGAGTGTTCTCTAACGATCTGTAAAATAGAAATTTTGTTAAATATATGGTCAACATTTATATATTGTAAAAAAACATGAGAACCACAAATTTCAGACTAGTGGCTTCTTTAACTACAAAATATTTCAGAGTGGTGCATGCCTATCATCATATGAATGTACTTTTTTAGAAAAATTAAACTGATGTAAGATCTACATACCTATATTAAAATCTATGAAGCTGCGAAGAACTTGACGTTTCTCAAAACCTTCAAATATGTATATCTGTAAATAAAAAATATGATAAAAAAATGCTGTGTATTAAAAAGTATGTATAAAGACATTCAATGACTTGTCAGATAGGAGCGAAAGACAAATTGAAAATGTAATCAGTGTTCATTTGAACTATGAAATCATCATGAGATCTAAATAAAACAAAAGACCAATTCAAAGATATATGACTTACCTAAGTGATGGTCTTGTACACACATTTCGAATCGACTTAAAACTGCAACAAGAACAAAAATTATTAGACAAAAAAAAAAAAAAGAAAAGAAAAAAAATATATTTAAAAAATTATATTCAGATAGGAGCGAAAGACAAAATTAAGGTAGTAATCATTTCTGATCATTTGAACTATAAAATCATCATTAAATAAGAACTTTCTACCTTTTGAAATTGACAAAACTTCCGACAGAAACTGTGAAATACAAATTATAAATAAGCTTAACAAATATACAGGGTAATTAATAACTTACCTAAACAGAATTTTTGCTCACAAGGACTGTATGCATCTGGAAAACAAAATTGAACAAATTACAATCACTGCAATGCAAATTTTTAAGTTTCTTTAAAAAATAGTTTGTATTCAGATAGGAGCGAAAGACAAAATCAAGTTGTAATCACTTTTGATCATTTGAACTATGAAATCATCATTAATTGGTTCTAGTGGAAAATGTAACTTAAACAAGCCATATAAACACTTACTTCATTTATATTATCCGTTTCTTAAGCCATAAGCTACCTCTCGATTTGACTCTGCAATCTAATAAAAAAAAAAAATATTAAAATGGTGACACTAACAAAAACTCGTAATATAAATAAATAAATGTAATCAGTTGGTAGTGCATGTAAATGGTTAATCATTAATGCTTCATACAGTGGTGTGAGATTTTCATCATATTTAATCGAAGATGTAGGTACTATTATTTTTTCAAAATTGGGATAAGCAAAACTGGCATATGATGCAATATTTTGTCTTGTTTTTCATTTTTTAATTACTAACCTTTCAAAATGTTTTAATTGCAAATTAGTATTAATTTTGATTGGCGAAAAAATTGTATCATGTGCAATTATAATGACTCTTTCAAAGAAATTTGGTATTTATTTTGAACTGCTGACGTATTGGTAATAAAATCTACTTTCCAATTTTAAACATTAATTCTCTAATTAATTCTAATTCCACTTCCAACTTCCAATAGTTCAAAAACTGATTTGAGCAAGTGTATTATTGTAATAGATTGTACCCTGAATTACAAATTATTTTTAATGAACCCTCAATTTATTAATTCATAAGCTGTTACGAGAATGTTAAAAAATTACAATAATGCATCTTAGATAAATTATTTCATTGAAATAAATAATTAAATAAAAATGAATATATAAACTCACCTTCATCATCTTCCAATTCGACAGGAATCCTAAAAGAAAAAGCAATACTATTAGTATGATTTTAGAGTTAATTTACTATTTCTTTTAAATTTATATCATCAGTTGGTAGTGCATGTAAAGATAAATCACAAATATTCATATATTGGTGATATATGATCATCATTGAAAGTGTTTTAATATTATCGTTTTATTTGAATTTATTAAATAACTTACCACAAGCACGTTTCAAAACCAAAATGTGGCAGAATTGCCTGCAAAGAAAAGCAACATTTAGAAAATGGGTCACCACGTAATCTACAAACTTTATTTGCTGTATATTCAGATAGAGCTAATAGAAAATCATGAAAATTATCATAAACAAAAAAAATCATCATGGAAAAAAGCAAAAATATTTGACTACTATTTGCAAGCAACAAACTAATTATAAAAAGCAAATAACTGATTAATACAATAATTATACCTATATCGGTTTTTGTGCTTTAGTTTGAACAAATATTCTTGGAACATCAATATTCTCCTTCTTATTAATGGTACGCCTGTGCACATAGGAATTAGCAACAACATTAAAACCAGCTCCCTTAAAGATTTCCTCAACAAGTTCCAAAGAGAAATAATAGCTCCTCGTTCCATCTTGTCTCATATAGAAATTATCCGATATCTTATGACCAGCTTTAAATCGTAACTGTGCCATGTCATACAAGCCATAATCTCGAAAGAGAATCATACCTCCAGGTTTTAATAGTGTCAACATCCTCTTTAGAGTAGATACAAATTTGTCGGGATGAATAGCGGACAATATAAAAATCAAAGTAATTATGTCCACTGTATCGGGTTTCACTTCCAAAAATACATCATCGGTGGTGATATCACACTGGAACACTTTCATCAACTCTGAATTATACTGGGGATTACTTTTTACCATATCAATGGCACGAGGAGATAAATCACAAGCTATTATGTTGAAATTCAATTTTTCTTCGATTAAAGGAAAAATAAAGTTACCTACTCCACAACCTATTTCGAAAAGTGTTCTTGTAACTGAAGACCCCTCGTTTAACAATTCCTGGAATTCTCTTGTAGTCCAATGACGATCTTTGAAAAAACGTGTCTCGTTTCTTTTATAAAACAAATCCCAGTGTTTCTTAGCTTCTACTTCAAGCATTCTAGCTTTGTGTTCACTAACCAGGCGATTATTTTGGAACGATAAGCGTTGTTCTTCCTCTTTGGTTAAATGCTTGGTCAAACAAGATAATTCCGATTCCATTTTCTCAAAAATATATAATGAGAAAGGCGACACGTACTTTACTTTGTTGATTTGGAACTTAATATGTGAGAAAGTTCAAGGGATTAGAAAAATATTCCAGGATGAAAAAAACGATGTTCTATACATTGTTTGAACATTCAACGCGTTCACCAAACACAATAGCCAAAAGTCAAAGGGCAGATTAAAAATTTACTTTTGAGAGTCATTATAATTTATAAATTAAATGTTAAATAAAAATATCTGGTCTATCTATCTAATAGACCTTATCACACAACCTTCACCCACAACCGACAAATCTAAAAGAACGGCAAATGGCAAAACGAAAACGTAATTTCATTTTCGTGCAACCACAAGCAACTACGCACGTAGTATGTAGTACGTAGCACATATTTTATCTAGACGTAGCACTTCGTTCGTAGTCACAAACCTAGAAAAAATATAGACAGCGTCGGTTCATGATATAGGTCACGTGACAGGTGCCGTGGACCTAAGGTCCAGGAAATGGATATTTTATTTGCTTTATGTTGGCGGTTGTGCAAATATGATGACTGCATCACATAACACTTACAAATATGAAATTAACTAAATTCATTTTAAATATCATTAAAGAGTGTGACTGGCACACACAAACCTAGAAAAAATATATACTGTGCCAATGTCATATTGCCGGCGACCGCTAATTCATGTCTGCCTTAAAAGGCCCAGAATCGCTTTAACTTGGTTTTTATGCCAGTTTACGTTGGTTGTTTTATAGCGTGAAGCTCATTTATTTACTGTGATTGGTCACATTATAATGACATTTAAAATGACGGCAAGTTAGTTAATTTTATATTGCAATGCAGCCATCATATTTGCACAACCGCCAACATAAAGCAAATAAAATATCCATTTTCTGGACCGTAATAACCTAGTCAACTTGGGACCTGTCATGTGACCTATATCATGAACCGACGCTGTCTATATTTTTTTCTAGGTTTGTGTTCGTAGTCTTCGTTTTCGTAATAATTCGTTGGTGGCGTAGCACCATATACAATTTTTAGTGCTGATACTATTATGTTATGCGAATAGTCGCATTAGTTGTGACATCATGGTCTACACAAAAAAAAATGGTGTTAACATTACCTCTAAAATGCATCCTTACGCAAAGATAACGTAAGAGTTAAAATAAAATCAATAGACGTAATATTTACCATTTTTACATTATATTCTGTTACAGCACTTTTAAGAAATATCATTTAATAATAATTTTAAATAAATTAGGTTTTAAAAAGCCAATTCAACTCATTTGAATGCAAATTTACGTGTTAATATTATTTGCATTAACCAAGTAACGCTAAGATATAGTATCATAAAGCATATAGACACGCTCACAATGAATTTATTGTACCAGCAACGAAGACAAAATTAGTCTCAACTCTCAATAAGTTTTTCGACATGAAAAATTAAGTTTATACCATTGTTTATAATGCAATAATAATGGCACTCCATCAAAACAGTTTTTCAACTACTGGAAGCACTTCTGAGTAGAAATTTTATTAAATCTTCTATTGGTGAGTGGAACAATTCTTAATTGTTAAAAGTTAAAGTTATCGTTTTTATTATAAAATGGGTCTTAAGTTCAAGACAAATCTTCAAATTCGTTTTAAAGAGCTACATTATTATTGCAATATATTGTACAACATATACGATAAAACTTATATATTATGCAACATCCAGTTTAGTATTTTATTAGAACATACAACTCTACAAGAAAACTTTTTTGCAATTCTCTATTTATTTATGCATTTTCAAGTTGATTATACCTAAATTTTAAAAATAAAATTCATTGTGCAAGACCACAAAAGAGATATATTTGTTGTCAACCAACGTGGTTAGGAAAGTTCAGTTTAAAAATTCGCCTAAGCGAATGTCTTGACAGATGGAGATAAAAAATTACATGTGTAAAAGTATGGTTATGTATGGATTAAGCGGTGAATTGAATTTATTTTTTATATGAAAAAATGTGAATGCTTTATTTTATAATTTTTATCAACATGAATAATTTAATACAATATGAAGATTTTTTACCTGACGTTAGAACATCTTTGAACCGAAATACACAAATGCAAGAAAATTCAAATGAAAACATGCATAGAAAATTAAAGAAAATGAAATTTAATACTAGCGACCCTAACATTTCAGATGTTCATAATGGTTCAAAGTCAGAAATTTCGAATTCCGAAAAAATAAAGAATAGAAAGAAAACTCCATTTAAAAAGAAATTAAAAAAAGAACCAGTTTCAGACCAGAAGGCTGATTCATGGAGTCATCAACCACGAAAACATAAACATGTGAAACAGAAAACACCTAAAAAGCAAGTAGTTATTTCATTTAGTAGCAGCAGTGACTCGTTTGATGAAGAATTAAAGGACGCTCAGTTAACTCCATCAAAGTCCGAGTTGGAAACTTTCCAGAATACCATTAACAAATCTTCTAAGAGAAAGTCAAGTGATATGATTGGTTCAAGCAGTGAAGACGATGGTAATGGAAGTGGGGATAATTTTGATTTACAAATGTTCTTTAATACTCGTGAACTTAATGAACTTAACGAATCAGTTACAGAGGCCCATTCAGGAATTGACCATGAATTTGTAAGTGATTACGCTAAAGACGTTAAAATTGTGGAAAGTGAATCTTTGTATACACAGAAAGAAGCAGTTAAAAGTGATACTGACAATGTTAATGAAAGTGATAATGATGTTAGTGAGAAAATCGAATTAATAGCCAATAAAATTCAACAGTCGGTAGTCATTTGTGATGATAACAAGCAAGACAGTAGCACCTCAACTCTTGAAAGTGATCAACAGTCTCTAGAGGAGAAAGTTTTAAAAGACAATGATTTTATGAGTCTAGAAGAAAGTAAGAACTTTCAAGAAGAGGAACTTCCAGAGAACTACTGCATGGCAGAATATTATGACTGTGAAGATAAAAAAGTGGTTATTTTAGAGAAAAACCAGTCTGTTTCATTTTATGGATTGTTTACGCTAAAGGTTCTGTATGGAAAAGTTGAAGTGCTTGGTAGTATTTTAGAGAGCAATTCAAAACCAGTAAATTTATACTCACCGAGAGGCTCCGCGTTACTATACATAAAAAATGCAACACATTGTCAAGACAGCAATAAACAAATTAAAATTAATCACTTGTTTCCTACTCAAGATAGTCTAGAAGGTGATATATTTGTCGACGCAAATTCCGCAGTTATTCTATGTTCTAAATTGGAAGATGCGAAAGTATTATTTGTAGAGAAATACATTTCTCAAAAAATATTCCCAAAACTGGAAAATGATAGCGTCCCTCAAATAATTTTTGAACCGAGTGGAAATACAAACACCATTAAACAGAGTTCCGTTTGGGATGAAGTTCTTAGTAATGTAAGTTGGGACAGTAAACTAATGATTACCGGAGGAAAGGGAGTAGGAAAGAGTACTCTGTTAAGGTTTGCAATAAATAGACTTCTTAACAAATTCGATAAGGTTCGGGTATTGGACTTGGATCCTGGTCAATCGGAGTTTACAGTACCGGGTTGTATTTCTGTTGTAACTGTAACGGAGCCTGTTTTTGGACCAAATTTTACTCATTTGAAATGGGCACATAAGTAAGTTCTTATAATATTGTTGTATACATAAATATTAGATTATAAAGTTCATGATCATAACATGCATGTTTTAAAAGCTATTAACATAAGGTGTGCAAGATACATGAACAACGTTTAACAAGAAACACATTGGTACAAAATAAGTGTATTTAATCCTCGATTTAATCCAACTTACCTATACCTATTAAAAATTACTTCCTTTGAACATAAGAGAATGTCAAAATTCAGAAACGGGGTTTTTTGAGTGATTTTATAATTTTTAATAGTACTTGTATATACAGTGTGGCCTATTAATAACAAGGACAGCCTTCTAAAAAATTCAGTGATTCAGAACTTGTCTAAAAAACGTATATGGTGTGCAGTGAGTGTAAGTGTTGTTGCAAATTTCCCATGTCACGCCAATATTTGCACTAAACTTGCACTCACTGCACACCATTGTAAAAGTAGCTGAATTTGGAACATGTTTACCAGAAAATCGTTCCGCTAAAGCATTTTCGCTTCACAATAAAACGATATCCATCAACTACGAGTTGCTATAGACGTAAGTTATTTTTGATATTTGAAAAACTAATGTAAGTATTTGCATCACAAAAAACTTAATACGATATTGAAATCACCTGGTTAGAGGCTACAGTAGCCCATCGATGTATAAAGGTTGAAACTACTAGAACTTCAATATTTTTTTTCTCGGAAACTATACGGATTTTACAAAAATTTTTTTTACGATATTGACCATTTTTAATGACGCATCTATTTCCAAATTCTTTTAGATAGGTTCTAAATCACGCTGTATTGCCGAACAAAGTTCTACTGGAAAAATATATTGTTGCTATTTAAAAAAATGATCGATGATGTTATATCCGGAACTCCTGGAATGTCATCTTATTGTGTATTACATTAAAATAAGCAGAATTAAAAATAAAGATTGACATCCGAGGATTTTTCACAGAAACTGCCCTCTTAAAAAATATTGGATTTATGCATTACTTTTGTAGCGTACTGTATACCAATACCTAATTTTATCTACGGTAGTCTAATAAGTACTTTGAAAATATGTTTTGTTATGAAGGAGTTTTCCCAATATAATTCAAATATATTTTTTCCACTCTGGGCAGTAATACGTGGACACACTGTAGGTATGTTGCACTATATAGGTGTCTTTTGTCAGGAAATCGAACTCTAGATGATACATGTATTTTCCAGATATCCTGTGCAATACTAATATATTTTAATTTTGCCATATTGTCATCAGTTATTGAAATTTTTTTATATTGTTATATAGGTCCCTTCTATCCGATATAAATGTCGGACAAGATCCTAGAGCTTACTTAAACTGCATAAAATCTATAGTCTCATACGTTGACATGTTAGAAGGAGAGTGCCCAACTTTAATCAACTACATGGGTTTTGTACACGGAATTGGCCTTAATATAGTTGCTTCTGTAATAAAATACATTCAACCGACAGACATCATTCAGATATGTAGCCAAAACCCCAAGAAAAACTTTCAACATGATCTAACATATAAAATCGTAAAAGAAAATGGTACTTTGTTTTCTGAAGATCATAAACTGTATCTTGATTATTTAAAATTGAAGTACAAACTGTATAAAATACCCTCAATGACTGATGAGAGCGATGGGTGGACACTTGAACCCCGTCAGTCAAGGGAAATGTATGTTTTGGCATATTTTGGCCAGATGATGCTGAATGGAGTGGATTCTTTAACGAGTTATGAGTTACCCATGTATGAGTAAGTGTTTTAAAATTTAAACTTTTGGTAAATTATAACTTTATTGTGTTTTTTAGGGTAAATTTGTCATCAATAAAAATTACAAATTGGCAAGGAGAACAGGTACCTCTTGCTGTGGCCAATGCAAATATGGTAGCTTTGTGTTCTTTAGAACCAGAATCGAATATATTCTGCTGCAAGGGTTTTGGTAAGTTCAAATACGTTTACTCTAAGTCCATCACCAAGAATTTTTTATTGATTTATGTAAATCTTTAATTCAAACATCTTTATGCCACTGATTTTTTCTTTGCAGTATTTTAATGTTATGTTTCAATTCACTGCATAAGGTCCTGTTCGATGCCCTGCTATTAGGCATCAATGTTTCACGAAATATTGTTTGGCATTGATAGTTAAAAACAAATACAGCAGTTGAAACAGAATAAAAAAATTGTATTTGAGAAAAAATTTAAACGAGACGTAGGAACTGACATAATCATAATTGGCCAGCAAAACCGCGGCCAACAATAGCCGCTGGATGCCTTGTTTAGACCGTGTACTCCTGGTTCGTTCTGTCGGTTTAAAAAGACTTAAAATGGCTAGAGTTGTTCGTCAGATACCTCACCTATGGCATACTGATGAGAGCTAATAAGCTCGAAACTGGTATATGTCTGGTAGCCTGCTCTCAAGTGACTTTAGCTGTTTGCTGTAGGTTTTCAAAATGTAATTCAAAGCTGGTCGGGACATTAGCCCTCAGAATAGTTGTTTCCTGGAATTATATGTTTGCATAATCAAAATTATTTAAATAGGCCTAAATATTCAGTATTGTTTTCAAAGACACAATATATAAAATATGAAAAATTCAGAAACTTATTCACATGGAAGCACGTCTATGCACAACACTTATGTATGGAACTGGATTATTGTAGATTTAGTTCCAATTTTCCCCAGTCCCTTTAACATAGCCCAGTTTACATTTATACTTGTAAAGTTTGACTCTGTCATGTCTCCAAGTGTACCAAAAACTAATAATAAATATTTTAGGTGTCGTTAGAGGTATAAATTTAGAAGAGAACAAGTTAGTACTAATAACACCAGAAGAAATTGCAGTTCTAGAAGATGTTTATTATTTGGTAGTGGGAAACGTGTTTTTACCTCCAGCTGTTTATATGAGCTCAGATGATGTTCCTGGAACCATCCCTTATGTTATGGAGGGAGAACTCGTGTCACTTGGACAAATTACAAAAAGGTCCTACTTGCCTGCAATGAAAAACTGAAATTCTTTATTTCTAAAATAATTTTTATGTGAGCAAAATGTACTGTTCTAATTGTTTTTGTTAAAGATATTTTTTTGTATTACATTTTTAATAAAGGTTATACATGACTTTCATTTTCATTTCATTAATTTCTAACATTTTTTCTAATAACTAGAAATCATACCTCTATTGCAACTTCCAAAAAGAACCAAAATGGCGACAGTTGCAAATGTAGTACATTCAAATTTAACTGCCTTCTGTTCCGTTTCAATTTTCATAATTTATGGTTGAATTTCAAAGACTATGTAGAATTATCAATCTATACATTTTTAAATTTTTGTTTATTTGTAATTTCGTTTTATTATAATTATATATTGTTCTTTCGTACATGGGATGGACTGTACATTTTTGAGGAAAACTCACGTAATTCTTGATAATGGTAATAATGGATGAAATTTCAAGCATCAAAGCATTCTTCCAGTCTCACAGTGTTCACCTTTCCACAGCATGGTTAGAAGGTTGTGTGAATTGGTGCAAAGAAGAATATTTCCAAGCGACGTACACACTAAAAGATATACAACATAAAGTGTTTGAACAGTGGCTACTTCTAGATTTACGCGATGTTGAAGTTCCTTGTTTACCGCCAGGTTTATCTAACACCACTAAGTACGTACTGAATGGTAACTACTCCCTACAAGTGATGAAAGTCATCGATATATCCAGACCAAAACATTGGCAACTGCAAAGAATTAGAAATAGCGTGTCTAAAAATGCTGAACCAGAAATTGAGTCGTCTAAACGTGTACTACAATTAACATTAACCGATGGTGTTCAAGAGGTTGAAGCTATGGAATATAAACCTATTTCATGTCTTAACTTAAATTTGAGTCCTGGTATTAAAATTAGACTGTTGGGTCCAATAACAGTAAGAAGGGGACGATTAATGTTGGAGAATAAGAATGTTAAAGTTCTTGGAGGAGAAGTAGAAGAATTGATTGTATCAAATGCAGCTGAGAATGTCTTAGCTTCTATTTTAAAACTGCCACTGAATCCAAAACCAAACATAATAGAAGAAAGTTTGCTGACTGCAAATAGCGACATGTTTAATGACACTGGTAAGATTGCTTTAATTGAAATTAGTTTAAGTTGATTCTTAATTTGTTAAATCAGAGCTGTCCAACCTGAAGTGGCTCAAGGGCCGCATTTGTGAAGGCCACATTATAAAATACTTCGTATACAACTTTACCAGTGATTTGCAATAGATACAAAAAAACTTGTTTGTTTGTATAATTATTTTTATTTTATCAAAAATATAATAAATATACAAAATAAGCTAATTATTTACATTAGCGTAAAACTGTCCAATTTTAACAAAAAAATTCCTACCCCCCCCTATTTTCGAGGGTGCTGATCATGAATCTGAAGTCTGATTTTGGCGCTCGCATGTAGTTTTCGAAAAAAAATGTAAATAATTACCCAAAATAATTAGTGGGAAGTTTAGTGTTGTTGATTATCACTGACCAGTTATCAATGTTAACGTTAATATTTGTGACAAACGAAGCAACTGAGTAAGATACTAGACAGGGAACACCTATATAATAATAATAATATCTCTACCCCTCATTCTAATCTCAGGGATTAGCCCAGAAGTCGGAGACTTGTGCGAGAGAGGGGGCGGCATATTATTATTAAGCAGGCCGCATTTGCGCCCAGGAACGACTTACGTTGGTAGGCCCTAACCACTATTCAGTGCAGGAATGAGGGAAACCTGGAAAACCTCATTAATTAGGGGGGTAGTCAAATATCAACCGGTATCAATCTCACACATTGACCCAAGCCAACATTCTTCCAAGTCCTGACGCCTTAAACCGCGCGACCACTGACCGACCCCAATATATTTTGACTTTATAAATTTCATGTTGGAAAAGCTGCTTTTGCAACATGAAATTGTTAAAATTGAGACTATCGTAAGGCCAAAGTTTTGCAAGTTGGTGTAACGGTCTCCTGAGAGTAACTTAAAAAAGTCTAATCTAGTCGTCTTGATTTTTTGACAATTTTTGTTTCATTGAATAGGTTTTGCCATTTTAATTGCATAATTTTTAGTAAACGCTCTATCACTAAAAGGTTTTTTGCTTTGACAAATTCTAGCGGTGCTTCTAGCATCAGTGTCAGACATTTTGAACAAATGTGTTTGTTGGTTTAGTTTTTTTCTTATAATGCACTGAAGTTTATTATTGTTGCTCATTAATTTTCTTTTCTGCGAAGACATATTTTACTTAAAAAACCATAAGTTAACTTGCTGCGTACTGCACACCAGAACGAAATAACTACAATTATAAATAAATAAATACTTCACCATAACAATTGACTATGTGAATCGTATTCAACGTTTTTCTACGTCTATGAATCTCTATTCCACGCTATTAATTATTAACACTGCTCGTCCCGCTTAACTCACCTTCTATATATGCGTGCACTGCCACTTGAACATTTGAAAGCGGTATAGCAAGATCTCCAATGTTTCAGTAACTTCGATACAGTGTTCTATCCTGTCTATCCCATTGTTGGTGTAGGAATGACTCGTTTGTGTATAATTTCGTTTTTAAAGCATATTTCTGTATATTTTTTCTATGCGGTCTGCGGGACTCATGTTGGACAGCCCTGAGTTAAATATTATACTAGAGCATGTGCATCTTAACTGATTCTTATTTTAAGGAAAAAATGCAACTGTCACATATAATCAAAATAGCATGAGAAATAATGTAGTAAATCCACCTAATGTTGCTAATAGATCTAACAGAGAAATTCATCGGACTAGGGTAACAAATGAGATTACTAACGCCACAAATTCCGTAACAATGCAAAATTGTGATGAAATGATCGATTTAGACGAAGAAGAAGAGTTGAGAATTGCAGCACAAATAGATATGTTGATGGAAGCAGAACAAGAGTTCGAAAAACCACCTGTCAGTAAGAGAAAGAGTAAAACACCTGATTTGTTTGATGATGCAGACATTGATGACTCTGTTTTTGAAAACATTGACATTCCTAATTTTGTTGATGAAACACCAAAACCCTCAAATAATTCACTTCAAAACGAAAAAGTTCAAATTAATTCAAAGGTCGATAAAAGTTTAAAGTTTGAAGATGATCTGTCTGACTTTTTTGACGAATCTCAGTTTGGTCAGTCTACGAAGGAATCGGAATGGAAACCTAGTACTTCTCAAAAACCACTGATATTTACTATAGAGAAACTTAAAAGAAATATTCCTAACATTTGCAATGGAAAATTCAAAATAAAGGCTAAATTTATTTCAGTCGTGAATAAATTAACAGTGGCAGATGACGAATATTATATAGTTATAAAAGTGGGTGACGATACTGGAGATATAGATGTAAGAATACACACTGACGTTGTTTCTGATTTCGCAGAGTGCCGTGCACAGGCCGTTATGAGCCTCAAAGCAGAAATTATGGAAAATAATACAGAAGCCCAGAGAAAAGTTGTAGAGGTAAAATAATCCTTGTTTTTCCAGAACATAAAGTCAGTTCCAAATTTAATTTATTTAAATAGAAAATTTGTTTTTACTTTGATAAATTTTAAACGAAGAATTTAAGACCTAATAATTTAAATTTATTTTAGATATTAAAACGTATAAAAGAAAAACTGGTTGAACTAAACCAAGTTGTGGAAGTACAAGTCAGTACAAAAGAAAAATTCCCTGTGATTGTGAACGTCATAAAATAATCTTTGCAGGTCTAGTAGCTTGAGAAAAAGAACATTTACGGGTCTAGAAGGCCAGAAAAGGGATTTTTTTTGATTTTAAATAACTGAAAAGTAAAATTCCCATCCATGAATATTCATTTTAGCCTGAATAAAAGACATCATCATTGCAAATCTAGCAGCTTGAGAAAGAGTCCATATTGGATTTCTGTTGTTTTTTAAATATCTACTATGTAAATAAAAATTATACATACCTATTTTTTTACAAAGTTGTGTATTGATACTACCTGTGACCTGATTTTGAAGTGATATACTGTTTAATTGTACCAAGAGTGTTATATTATATAGCCGACAACTGAAGTGTTGAAAAAATAGTTATTTTTGAATAAGTAGAACTAGTAGAAGACATTTTTGTGTCAATTCATAGATGTTCTCTTAAAACAATATGCAAGATGTTTTTATTAAAAAGGCCATTTTTAAGGTAAGTGTAGTGAGATAAGCATTTATGATTAATATTTTCCTTACACTTTTAATGGGTTTTGGAGGTTATGTCTATAAACAGTAAAATAAAGTCGATGCAAATTTTTCCTGCACAGTTTTGTGCTGTAAATGTCAAAATAATTAATGAGGGATTTACATGTTTACATATTAATACCGATCATAGACTATACTTTAAAATTAGGTGTATTAAAATTTGTTCCCATAATGTATGTACTTATATATTTGATAAGGGTTGTAAGACAATTATCCGTAAAAAGTATAAGTAGATATACCTACCTATTTATACACTGATTCAGTAGAAAGTATAAAAAGGTACGAGTTTAATGCCAGAGCACAAATATCATCGAAATAATTAAATTTTCTTTCGATGATAAAAATATAAGCTGTTGTTTTGTGTGAAACTTGAATGTTAATGCCTAATTACTTATTAAATAATAGCATATTATTCAACAAGCATATGATGGCTATAATTCACGAGGGTAAAGGTTTTGGCACAATCCATATTCGAGTGTTGTAAATCACCCGAGTGAATTACAGCCATTATATGCAAGTAAAATACTAAACTTTGTCCACTACTATTAATAATACTTTACCCAACTTTTTACTGAAAAAAATATACAGTATTTTGACATTCATAACATGAACGACATAATGTATCATACAATTCAAACGCCTTACTTTCAGATTTGACATTTGTCGTTCACTTGATAAGTTTAAAAAATCAAATAAAACTTTAATTAGTAAACTTCTACCATCAAACTGGTAACTGATTAGTGTTTGGCTTTCACACAGTAGGTTCAATTATTAACCGAACAATTTTTATTTTGTTAGTTCATTCCCGATACTGTCACATTTAAAAATTTAAATTTGTTGATAATCATTAATCACAAGCGAATAATGATTATACATTGCTATAAATTATATACATATGTGTAGTCCTAGTAAATTTTGAATTTTATCCATGCAAATTGTAATTTTTGAAATTGCTATAATGTGATAACTTGTAATGTAATGTTCCATTCCGTTTTACAGCACGGGGTAGCAATTTTTAAAGTATACACCATGAAATATATAAATTAAGAGTAGTTGCTGGTTGCATATTTTCATTCTGTTTAAAATCATGAAAAGCAATTGAAAGTCAGTCGAAGCGAAGGGGGAAGCCACTGAGGTATTTTGCTGTACAAGCTGTAGGTAATTAAAGGTACTTTTTGCATTTTTTGGGTATTTGTGTGTATTTATAGGTATTTTTTGGTATTTTCAGGTACTTTGTGTATTTTTGGGTACTATCAAGGTAATAATGGGTATTTTAAGAGAAAACTAATATTTTCCCGCCAATTTTTAAAAACAATGGCGATCGCGCTTGCATTATGCCGATGGCACAGTATAAGTAAATAACTGACCGACGCAATGGCAAATATAAAAATTATTAAAAATAGATACAAAAATATTTTCTGTAAAATTTTTCGGAGGCACTGTTAAACCACTATGTGGCCTTTTATTGTCTTCGTAAGCCTTTAGTTTAGAAAATAATATAGGGTGATTCGAATTAGGTACATTCTATTGCAAAAACAATTACACTTCCTCAAATCAGTTTTTTGACTACTGGAAATTTCAATAGATTTCTGTGGGTGAGTGGAACAACTAAGAACTAATGTTTAATATTGATAGTAGATTTCATTACGAATATGTCAGCAGTTCGATAAATAGCCAAATTCAACTAAACAGTGCCATTATTATTGCAATAGATTGTACAGTACAGTACCATATAAACAAGTATCATATGAATGAGGCATTTACGCAGAATATATCCACTCACATACTAGCACATTCCCCTCTTATAACAAATTTTAGTATGGTATAATTTCTTAAACTTTATCTCTAAATCAATATATTACCTATTATTCGATACGACGTGTTAACGATAAGTTTGGTCAAACTTCTCCGACATATTCTATTGATGAAAAATATTTAATAAAAAGTGAATGAGTCTATAATTAAAATTAAAATATTGCTAAATTAGGTTAGACACTGGTGATACCCGATGAGTATTTGGGATCCGGATAATAATTTTAGGGACACCCTGTATAGACCGAATATTATGATTTCATAGACGAGGAAGAAGCTTATTTTTAGTTAGCTTGAAGGGGGCATGGTGTAAGTATTGGTACCCTTCTTGGGTGCGCCAATGAGTTTATGATACATTTTATGTAATCCAAAATGTGCTTTCCAGATGTGTATTCAGATCGAGTCAAGGAGCCCTTAAAAAAAAATCTATATTATTTACGTAGATCTGTAGCTGGAATAATTTCTAAGGAAATGAAAGACAGTTCTGGAAAATTAAACATATATTAAGTAAAATCGTAGGTCATTTAATGTATTTTTTGTTTCTTAGATACCTGGGTATTTAAAGGTATTTTCGGGCACTATTTGGTATTTCTGGATACTTAACGGGATTTTTAGGTACTTGAGGGTATTATTGGGTAATAGTCATAGGTATTCTTTGGGCACTTGAGGGTAATTCATGGTTTTTGCGTATTTTTGAGGTATTTGCTTATTTGATGACGTATTTTTTTGGCAAAATAAGGTATTTATGGGTAATATTTTAAAAAAATGGTATTTCATTGTACAAATTTCAAGCAGTGGTTTACGCCTCGGTCGAAGCTTATCTGAAATATTCTAAAACAAGACTGGAAAGTCGTTTCGTGGTTTGCCCTTATCGTTTTTATTAATAAAAAATGTAATGAAATTGATTTGTCTACATAAATCGCTAGCCTGTATATTGGAAAAATGTCTGTCTGCTTCATGAATTTCCAGGTCCATATGTTTTCATATAGACATTTTTATTTTAACCACGAAACAACTAATTCAATATTTTAGTTTTATGAAGAATTATTTAACTTAAATCTTTGGTGCTGTGAAAAACAAATGAAAATTTTGACATTTGGCAACTATTTCTAGAAAATTAAGCTTCAAATAAAAAAAGTAGAATACTTTTTTGTGCAGAGTAAAACTGCCCTGGAAGAGAACAAAAAAAAAAAAATGTTTTTGGAAAAATAACTAAATGGCCGTCTGTGGTGCTTGACAAAACTACTTTATTAATAATGTTCAGTCATACTGTTCCCAACCGCATATCAAATTCCTTTAAAATTGGCTTAGGGATTCAGGAGATATTTGCAAAAATCCAAATCCTCCACGTTATAATTCGGGGAAAAAAAATACAGGTCAAATAATTTCTTATACAGGGTGTTTCGGAAATATTTTCTTCAACTATTTCACACAACAGTTAATTCTTTAGCAGATTTTAGAGGGGGTGTTTCATATAAAAACGATAATGTAGCATTCTCTAAGAGGTTGCGACCGTTTAAAAGTAAGTGCCAAAATCCATGGCTTTTACAAAACTATATCAGTGTCAAAACACCAGCTAAACTTTTCATAAGAATGATAGCTAATATAACAGGAACCTACTACAAATAGAGTATTGTTCGGAGAATCATAGGGTTGAGATACTGGTTTTATTTTTTTTTATGTGAAAACTAGAAGACATTTTGGAATTTGTGTAATAACAAAGAAGTTTTGTTTTGAACGGTGCTATTCAAAAACTATTTCTGTTCGAAATTTTTATGTAGAGGAGTAATGGTGTGTAGTAGCTAATCGTGCACTCCCAGGTTTTTTTTTTCAGTTCCCGCTGAGAAATTCCAAAAAAGGCCTTAGTTCCCTATCTCCTGTTAGTTATGTGAAGTATGCAATATTAAAGTATAGATTAGGATTTGTTATCAGCTCATAATGGCCGCATCTTTATTTTAACATATTCCATTATAATTGTTCCGTAAGTAGTTTAGTTTTGCAAGTTTTTTTATAACTGAAAGCTATCAGGTTATTGCTTGCTGCATCTTCTTAACACTTGCCATAATAAGGTTTTATTCTTAATATAATTGACGCTGTCGATTACTCAGGCGCAGTGTGCACCATTATCCTCGATCAGTGGCGGCTGGCGACATCTTAATAACCAGACATGAGACCCAAACCAAACTTTAGTATATATGTACTGTGACTATATAGAGAACTTCAGTAGAAGGAGAACGATTTTGCAGTTTGGGAAAAAAAGTTAAAAAAACGTGGGCCTCACCTAAGATTTTCAAATTGGCGTGTTTAAATTTCGAGAAACATTTTTTTTCATAAACTAGACGTAATTCTACCAATAGGTTTCAGATTTCATTAAAAAAAAATTAATTTTTGTTAAAGTTACAGCAGTTTGAAAATTAATATTATATTTGTGATACATTATAAAAATTAAAAAATGCTATAAATTCTACAAATATAGTTATTTTTTAATAAAACTTGAAACCTATCCCTAAAATTACATTTAGTTTATGGGAAAAAATGTTTCTCAAAATTTAAAGAAGCCATTTTGAAAATTTGAGTCGAGGCACACGTTTTTTTTTTCAACTTTTTTTCGCAAACTGTAAAATCGTTCGTCTTCTACCAAAGTTCTCTATATGGCCACATATACCCTAAAGTTTGGTTTGGGTCCCATGTCTGGCTATTGAGATATGGCATACCTGAAATCTCACCAGCCGCCACTACCTTCGATGTGATCTTGGTCTTGACAAAAATGGCAAATATGCCATTTGTGGCAATTGAAGTAAAAAAGTGAAATGTGGTTTAAGCATTCGTTATGTCAAGGATTGGTGCATGCCCTGCGCACAGGAGTAGTCAGTCCTGAAGACTATGTTTGCAATTTATATGACATTTTTAGTTGTTCTCAATAGGTTTGTTCCAGCAGCAGTCAAGGATTAGTTTGAAACTGTCGAAAATGTTCATGCAACTACTTTTTTACGGTAAATTCTTTGGCAACTCGTTTTTAATTTGACCAATCGAATATTTGTAACAGTTTTAAATCGTTTTGAACTGCTGCAGGAACAAACCCAATACAAATTTAATCAATCTTTGGTAGACCCTCTTGTACAATCGTTTGCAATAATAATGACACTCTCTTAAAACAGTTTTTGAACTTCTGGAAGTTCTGAGTAGAAATTTCATTAAATCTCTATCGGTGAGTGAAACAACTAATAACTAATATTAAAAGTGTGAAGTACATTTCATTACAAATACACCAGAAGTTCTAAAGAAATCGCAAAATTAATTTTAATGAGTGTCATTATTATTGCAAACGATAGTACACATATCAAATGGTTTAATGCACAGACCAACTAGACTGTACCCATGCTATTCAATACAACGATACCAATGAAGCCTCGACAGGGGAGCAGTGGAGTGTTTGCGGAAGTTTGGCTCCGCCTCTTTTGACAGAGTCTGATTCAGAAAAATGTATATTATTATAATATTTGATGAAATTTTAATAAAGTTAATAATTTTTATTTAAAAGTAATGTGAAATAGGAAGGAATATATTTTTAATAAACTAACATAAAATATTTAATTATTTTGAGAAGTTTTGTGAATTATTTTTAAATCAGGGTTTAAAATAAAATTCTAGTTATATTAAAATTTTTATCGCCCTTTAAATAGTGTTACTTTATTTAATGCATGTTGCTTTGTGCCTTTTAAGGTATTGATTATTTTTGTTTTATGATTTATTCTTACATCTAGATATTTTTCAGAAATTGCTCTAATAAGTTTTAATCACTGTGTAATTATGGGGAAGTGCATTGTTGACAATTGTAATAGCCGATCAGATCCAAATAGTGATGAAATTTCATTTTTTAGGTAAGTAATAATCAGAAATAATGGAGCACGTTTTATGGCATTAAAAGGCTCTGCGCAGAAGTTGTACTGACATTTCCAGTACCGGCCCTGTTTTTAAGTGTCCATATGTTTAACAATTATTGTTAGCGAGGTAACAAGTATTTAATGGTTTATTAAATAATACCATTTTGGTGATGCGTGTACTGGCATCTTGGAAATTACAAGCGATACGAAAATGGGCAGTTGGGGGAAAAATCTTAATGACGCATGCAACTAGATCCAGGTTATTGACTTATTTTGAAAAATGTTAATATGGCGTTATTCGTCTGTAACTTTTTTATTTAGAGGATTATTTAAATCTGAAAACACTTTTCCGCAGCGAATTTTTTCTAAGAATTTCACTGTATATTTAAACTTTCAATGCGACGTTTCGGTTGCAATAAAATTCAAATTCAATATAGCGCCCATACCAAAAAATTAAGTTGATGATTTCGCGCAACCGTAACTGTTCGAAATTCTAATATTGTAAATTTCTTAATTAGATTCTTAACTTATTATTATTTAGCAAATATAAATTATAATTAAATAGCAATAGCAAATATAAATTATAATTAAATATAAATTAAGTAAAAAAAGTTACAGACGAATAACGCCCTATTAACTTTTTTTCAAAATAACTCAAAACCTAGATCTAGTTGCAAGCGTCATTAAATTAGCAACAGAATTTTCCCCCAACTGCCGATTTTCGTATCTCTTATAGTTTCCAAGATGCCAGTACACGCATCACCAAAATGTTCCACATGATATTATTTAATAAACCATTAAATACTTGTTACCTCGCTAAGAATAATTGTTAAACAGATGGGCACTAAAAAACACAGAACCGATACTGGGAATGTCAGCACAACGCCTGCGCAGAGCCGTTTAATGCCATAAAACGTATTCCATTATTTTTAATTATTACTTACCTAAAAAATGAAATTTCATCATTATTCCGATCTGGTCGGCTATTACAATTGTCTACAATGCACTTTCCCATAATTGCACAAAGAAAACTCGTATATTTTACAAAATAATCGCGATGTTACCACAACGAATGTCTAACACTGACTGAGAGCATGAAGCCAGCTGGGCCGAGGTAAGGCTTACGGAAGGCTTCACTGGCTTGGCCCTATGGTTCAGTCTAGTTGGTCTGTGGTTTAATGCATTTCTTCTAGATGCACCTTATTATTGTATCATATTATAGCCAAAGTCTTGATGTGTCACAATGACAAATGGGGTAATTACATATTCCAGAAATATTTTGAAAAATTCTGATAATGAATGTACAAGGGGTGTTTTTATTTCATCTCCTTACTATGAATACTGAATAGGTCAGGAAAATGACGTACAAATACAAAATATATCCATGCAAAAATTAGAGTATTTAATATGAGCTGATTTTAAAATAACCCATGCAAATTTAATTCCAATGATCATTTTTAACGACTGTAACTCTTAGGTGCGGCTAGAAAATTTTTTTTCCACTGTTTCATTTTCCTCAACTAACTTCGAAACACCTTTTATAGATTGTGTACCTACCCAATTTTTTTTCTAGTATTTCTGAATCATGCTGATAAAATAATAATTTCTATTTATTACTGTATTTATTAAAAAAAAAAAACAGTTATACAGTTTGTTCACAATACATATAAATACTAGTCTGTTTAAAACAAATCTTCCAAGCACTTCATTCACATACGACTTCTAAATATCTCGTTAGACTATGCACGAAATAATTATTTAATGAAACACAGGCGAATTACATTAATAAAAAAGCAATACATAACCTTCCTTGTTGGTCCATTACATTTTTCAAATCACAGTTTTTAAATTAACATTAAAGAAAGTAAATCCTAAACTTAAGCTGATGGATTAAAAGTAATATACAGGGTGGGTAAACTGATCAGTACAATTAGTTACGTATCATAACGTTGGCGGTAAATTGATTAACTATAAAAAAAATACAATTATATAAGTTCAATAAATGAGCAAATAACGTTATAGTGGGTACATAAACTTTTGTAAAAAGTAAATCGTGCTATGCCTTCGGCACAACGGATATCTTAATGCCACAAAGTAAGATCTAATTTAATTACAACTCAAAAGGAGTTTGTTTTAAATTGTAGAAGCGGTTCACAATTACATACTCATCGTTAACACTTAATAAATATAAACATACAAATTTGTAAATACTTCCAAAATGTGATATCTTCCAGTGTAGGAATGTGTTTGTGGAATTCAATGTACAAAAGTATTCCTTAAGAATATTTATAGTAAAGCTTAAAAAAGAATGTCTGCGTTGGTGCCGGAACTGAAAGGTTTGTCGATTTCCTCTATAACGAGCTCCGAGACTGCATCTACTTCGGTGATGTCGGGCTTTGCCGGAATGTTCGGTTGAGCACTTCTTGTCACCCCCGGCTGGAACTCCTCTGTGCCCTTGGGGGTGTAATTTGCAAGAGAAGATCCTGAAAACCAAACATATTTTTTATTGCGTCTCAGAGTTAGTCCCCAATGTGGAACTTTAATATTTGGAAAAAAATTTATATCTGCAACATTTTACTGTAGACGAACCAAATTTGTTACATGCTTTATTACTGGTCTTGTACTATGAGTTAAAGTTAATTGTAGCACTACATAATGTTCATTTGGGGTAACTCTCCCCTAAAATTGTACAATTTAAATGGTTTAAGAAACACTGTATTAACTGAAACTAGGTTTTAACAATGCAAAAGCAAATGAATAATGAAAATAGTAATGGAAAACATCTAGAAAAACATAATTCTTTTAAAGAATGTTATATGCGATATGAAAAAAAAATCAATAACTTTTTGATTATTACTTAACGACTTATTGATTTATTGTCTGTTTCTCTTGAAAACTGTATTTTTTTAAATTTAACAAATAAAAAACATTAATTTAATTCTGGGAGGGGATAGTATCATTATTTTTAAATTCGGTCAATGGACAAAATAGTTTGGTACAATTTTAGGGGTAAACACCTTGTAGTGCTCAGGGGCGTATCCATGGGGGGTAATAGGGGTAATTACCCCCCCCCCCAAGAAGCTTACTGAAATGAAATACATTACTATATAATTTTCCATGTAATAACACATGAAGTATTTGTAATTTGAATTACCTACTTGATAATCGCATGCAAACAATATTAAATTGTGTAATAAGTAATATTTCTATAAGTAATATTTAGCATTTACTAATGTGATTTTCAAGCCTAAATTCTGTAATTTTGCTCGATGTTGCTGCATATATGAATGCTGAAAATACCTCTGATCTAGGAAAAATACCATATTTTTAAATATGCTTTCGTCCCCGGCGAAAACTTGCTCTTTCCCTATTCTGTTCATAAAAAATCCTTGCTCTTCTACATATACATAGACATATTAAGTTAGGCATTTCAATTATTGATATGCAAGTAAAAAAAAAAAAATAGAAAAATTAATTTAATTTCCATTATCTCTTATTTTTATAATACTGCTGCAATGCACAAATTTTTAATTTATATTTTATTATTGATATTGGATATTAACTTCTTTTATTTAACAAAAGTCTTTATTTATGTTTAGTTCTTTAGTTTGTTGATGTTATAAGTCTTTACAACTTTACCCTCTCCAAGATAAAATCATAGATACGCCCATGGTAGTGTTAGTCCCTAGACTGATAATATATTAAATTACCATAATATTTTATTTTTAGTAATCTTTCAGTGATCTCCATTTTTAATTTTACATCCTGTTAAGTTAATATCCTCAATCTTTTTTTATCAATTTTATTTATGACAAAACTGTTAATTTTATTGGATTATTTTGTTTAATTTTATATCCAAAATATTACTGATAAAACATTAATTAAATAAGGTCTTCTTCATATTCCTGAATATCTATACCTTTCCTTTGACGTCTCAAGTGAAGCCATATATAAAATTATGAAGGATCTCTATATTCTCCAACTTAAAATAATATTCTGCACACCACTGACATTTGAGCAAATAAATATCTTTCAAAACGAATCGTGTAAAAAATATAAATTGCTGGCTATAGTGAAAAAGTTTCTGGTTAAATTAAAATTATACCATCAGAGTTAAAGTAGATATACAGGGTGTCCGGTAAGTATATGGCATAATTTCGTGAATGTATAGGGGAGGTCAAAATAACACTAGTTTGTCATAAAATTTTTCCATGTTGCTAACAAAATTTGAATTTTCTTTTGTAATCTGTAACATATGCAAATTGTGTGTGTGCAATATTGAAAATAACATCTGTCTGTACAATATTGAAAATAATATCTATTTAGATATTTATATTATCTGTTCAGATATCAGATTTTCTTTGTATTATCTACAGTGTTGTCATACAATGATAATTTCTTCACATAGGTTCTAAAAATTCTCCGGATTTCTCCAAATAGCAAATAAATATAAAATATGTTAAAAAAAATAAACCTTTTATAGTTGTGCTTGTTAACAGTAATCTTTAGACTGACCTACAGACACAGGACGTACCTAGGTAGAGATTTAAAAAGTGCTCTATTTATGGTCCATTCGCTTAAATAGTTTTAACGCAATGCATACGCCGTAAATATTTATGAAAAATTTATAGAATAGGTATTTAAAATTGCTGTTTTCGATACAAGTTGCAAAATAATGGCGTTTTAGGCACGCGACCTATACCACCTATAGTCTGTTTGGAAATGAAAGAGAGTAATAAAACCCCGAGATAAGAACCGGCCATGGACGTGGTAATATTTCGTTTCAGGTAATTATCGTAATTTTATTTTAAAAAAGAAATACCAAGGCTAACCAAAATTTTAAGTGAACTTTCAGAGGTCAACGATTTGCCAAAAATCAGTTGAAGCAAATTAAGGGCCGTCTTACGAGAGTTGAATTTTTGCTGGGAAAAGCAGAACAGGAAGTCAGTTCTTATCGATAAATATGAAATTATTTGTTGGCGAAGATCCTAGAGGAATATTTATTATCTAGACGAAACTTGGGTCAACGAGGGATATACTGTAACAAAAGTATGGCAAGATAAAAATGTAAACAGTTTTCGACAAGCATTTTTGGATGGACTTTCAACAAAGTTCAAGATACCTTCAGGTACAGGACGAAGATAAATAGTGATACATATAGGTAGTGCCAGTGGTTTTGTAGATGGTGGTTTACTTTTTATTTGAATCTAAAAATACAGGTGACTATCACGAAGACATGAGCGCAGATGTTTTCGAAGAGTATTTTACACAGATGTTGGATCTTATTCCTCCAGGGTCTGTAATTGTCATGGATAATGCCAGTTAGCATTCACGGCAGACCGAGAGGACGCCTATGACTGCTTGGAGGAAAGCCGATATAATTCAATTGTTATCCGGAAAAAACATTTTGAAACAAATATGGTGAAAAAGGAACTTTTGACACTTGTCAATCTTAATAAAGATCAGAAAAAATATGTTATCGATGAAATGGCAACAAATCGCCAAATAACGGGATCACCTTATCACTGTGAACTTAACTCAATCGAATTAGTCTGGGCGCAGGTGAAAAGAGATGTAGCGCGAAATAATACGACGTTTAAATTAAGTGACGTGAAAATTTTGTTAAAAAATTCCTTGGAACGAGTAACTGCAGATAACTGGCAAAGATGTATACATCATGTACAAAAAGAAGAGGAGAAAATGTGGGAACTCGATAATTTAATTGACGTTACTGTGGAACCTATCGTTATCAATCTAGGAGACGAAAATAATCAGAATATTCAAAGGATGAATTTTTAATATACCTACTTTTTTATTTTCTTTATTGTACATTTATACAACACTACATTTACTCACCATAATTTGAATTTTCAAAATACATATATTTTTGTGTGGAATAAAAGTCTATTCATTAAATTTAAATAAATATTTTGATAATAATATTGAATAATTTTATTTGAATTACTAAAAACCCTCTTAACCCGGTTATGATGCTTAAAGTTGCCTCATGTTTTGAAATGCTGTGTTTATATTGTTTACTTATAACAGAAATGGACCGAGAAATTGAAGCGGCACAGACAAAGATGGATGGTCGGGGATTAAATTTTAGCTACCTGCTACAATTTAGTACGGTTCGATCACACAAAGTTTTTTTAAAAGTACACCTCATCTATACCGATAATACATAATATAAAAATATTGAATATAAGCACCAGTACTACTTTTATTTACGATTTGCATACATAATAAGCTTTTATTACTCTCTTTCATTTCTAAATAGACTATAATGTCTAATTATTCGATTTGAAACATTGTATTATTAATATTTATAATACGCGTGAAAACGGTTGTTTTAATAACGTGTGTCTAAAAGACCCATTTCGATACTGAAATGACAATCGAAATGTCATTATTATGCAACGATCTTACGAAAATTAAATTTGAGATTTTTTAGGTTACCATTTTTCAATGTGAGGAAAATCTTTACAATCTAACAACACTGCCTACACATAACACGCAAGGTCTGATTCCAACAAATATATTTTATTACAAAAAAACATTTGGGGCGACAGTGACATCATGTCGCTAATTAAGTAATTGCTAATGTCACGAACCGCCATCGGGGCTGTCGCTTGCATTGTTAATTAAATCTGATGTCACTTGGTCACAGAAGCCTCACTGTTACATATTGTAAGCTATCCACCTGCATGACACGATAGTCATGATACTTACCACCGAGAATAGGAACTGTGTGACCGACTTGTGCTTGTGCGGGCGAAAGTGGTGAATCATCCACCAGCAGCGACGTCTCCGATGGGTATTCGTATATTTCGGGACCGGCGTCGATGAACGATATCCTCAACTGAAAATATAAAAAATATGTGTTAGAATTGTACCATTTAGAAATAATGGAATGTCAATACTGAAGGAGCTTATTTTATCCCAATTAAATTAAACTTTGATTTAGAAAAAAAAAACACCAAGCAAGACTTTTGAGGATGCCTTAAAGATAGCCAAAACAATTTCCATAATTTAAGCCGTGGTTTTTATTTAAATAATTTAAATCAACAACTCGTGTTCATGAGGACAGGGCCCTATATGTATACATATAAGTAAGGTTTTTATGTTGTATATCCAGTAGGTCTAATCTAGATCGAAATTCGAATAGATATAGATCAATTCGTTGCTTTATCGATCATTTCGTTGATTTCCTCCAGATCTCATTTTCATTAGAACTTCCTCATCTTCATCAACCACTTCATCAGTCTGTTGATCAGTTGATTAGGTCATTTCTTGAACCAACTTATTTAACTCAACAAGCCATTTTTGAACCTGGAAGTAGGAGCTAAATAATTCGCAAGAATATCCGCTTATTTCGCATCTACGAGGACAATACCCTACACAAGGTTTTTATATGTTGTATCTCCAGTAGATCGCTATCTAATCCAGATCGAGATTTAAATAGAGAAAAATAAATTTTAATTCTTCGTAGTTTTCCTTCAGATCCTAATTCCATTAGAACTTCCTTATCTTCTTCAACCACTTCATCTATACGTTATTTGATCAGTTGATTATGGTATTACTTGAACCAAGAAAGCCATTGGATACTTTTTAGGAATCCAAAACAAACAAATACAAATCTGAATCTTTACGAGACATCCAAATAAAGGTTTCCACCAAAATTCAGTTTGGTTGGATTGTTTTCAAAGTTTTACTCTATTACTATTATTACTTTACTATTTCTCATTTAAATCTATAAAACACATAATATATCCGACCTTAAATTTACTGTTAACAGAAAATTTAATTTTTATATTTTAAAGAAATCATTATACAAGGTGTCTTTTTGAAAATATTAAGATTATTAACGAATTGTGTCAACAGCATTTATTTTCAGAAAATGATTAAAATATTAATAGTTATACTAAAATAATAGTTTTTATTTAATTGGTTTCAACTGAAAAATATTATTTAAAAGTCAAACTCTTCTACAACATAATATTAAGACTAGAGATTTCTACTTGTATAACGTAACTACGTTATATTTTTCATTTGACCACAACATCCTTTGGGGCAATATTTCCGTCTAAATCCTCATATCAAACTATTGAATTAAATAAATATTGCATGGTTGCCAGACGCAAAATTATCAAGGAAATAGATATTGCCATAAAATGAACTAATATCCAAAAAAATTCATCGGCATTTTGTAATACTTGTAAAAATCGTTATTTAACTGGCAATTTAAACAACACAGAATTAACATATTATCATACCACCGTCCTTCTCCTATTATTTACCAATTCAATAAGTTGAATTAAAAATTAACTGTGCGTGGAAAATATGCTCCAGATTGTTCATTATTTGTTTTAAAACTAATCTGTGAGTCACTAAGTGGGAGGAGACTGTGGTAAAAAGGGTACCAATAATTTGCAAACACCGTAAATTTATACAGAAAATGTTTTTTGGTTCTGTTTTCTATTTGATCTTGATATTCGATTGTCGGTTATCTCTTCAGTAATATAAAAAAATAAGTTTATAAAAATTAACGCGAGGGCAATTTAAAAAGTCCTCGTGAGGTGTTATAGATTCGCCACCACTGCCCTAGAATATTTAAACGCTGAAACAAAATGCAGTAACCCAATTTCAGTCTTTATTTATTATCTATGACAACGAACTGAAGATTTAAAGGGACCAAATCACAAAAACAAGTTACCAGAACGTTTCTTTTAAATCATTATCAGAAGAAAAGAATTTGTGGTTTTGTTAAAGACTGTAATCAGAAATAGTTTCTCAATTGTATGCAAAATTGATTGATTATAAAAAATATTATTTATTGGTAGGCGCAAAAAAGTTAAATTCAAAGATCGAATATTCTGTTTGCTCAGAATGATTTAAACTTTGTTTACGTATACAAGTGGTAAGGAAGAATCGGAGACTTTCTTCGCCTTTGTTACATGTAACATTTAAGTTCTCGGTGTTAATAATGGGCAGGATGTTTGAGAACACGGTAAACAGTTAACAGTTTTTTTCGGAAGCGTCACACTGTGATGCGTCGCGTGAACAATTATTCGTTTTTAAGCGGAAAATGATAGTTCGTCCATTCTTTGTCTGACTTTCTGATGGGATGAGTTGCAGTAATGTCACTGGCCTTGGTCATGATAACTTTGTTAGCGGCAGCCTTGTGGTGCCACCTCGATTATCGTACTCTAAACACGGTTTCGACTTACGGATTGCAAGCCGAAATAGCTATTTTCGATACAAGTTGCGTAATAATCGTGTTTTGGGCACGCGACGTGAAATTTAGTGCCTAAAACATTTTTCAACATGTATCGAACAAGTGATACCAATGATATAGTGAAATATACCAATGTTATTGCTTTCCTCAAAAGGTAATCAAGGGGTTATAGATCTAGAAATCCAGAATATTTTCCAAGGAACAGGTTGAAAGGTTTATCAAAGAAGCAGATGATGAATAATACTTATTCCAAAAAGTTGCCTCGATTTTTGATATATTGGAGCCTGTAGGAGATAAGTAGATACTTATTTACGTACTGAGAACATTGAAGATGCTAAACCTGTCATTAAAATGACTATTCCCAATACCAAAAATAATGTTCCGTCCATCATTGATCACAACCGATTTTTTATTACGTACGGGAATTCAAAGTGGGTTAAAATAACCACTTTCATGCCAAAAACACAGTGCACCAGCAGCACCGGGATGCAGGTGTTATCTTCTTCCAATATTGAAGTTATATGAAGTGAAAAAAAAAAAATATGTTTACCTAATCTCCAATTATGCGATTTGAAATATTGTGTTATTAATATTTATAATAAATAAAATTCAGTTATTTTATTTAACTTTTACGCACATGTTCATAAAAAGATTGTTTTAAGCACGTGCCTAAAAATCTGTTTTATTTGTATCATATGTGTTTAAAATCATGATAGTACTGTTATTTCCAATACAAAATTTAGGTGACGAAATAGTTGAAATTGGACCATCTACTGGTGCAGAGACTGCTAAAGCAGAAGGCAACGTCATATCATGTATGACTCTTTACTAGGAAATAATTTTTTTGACATTTTGATTTTGTTATTGATGGAATCATCGACAAAACTCGTGGATTTCCGTATCGTTCAATCTCTTCTTTAGTTATAGTCTTGGCCTCTTATTCGGACTGAATCTAATATAATTGATTCATGTAAACCAACAGAACATCTTCTGTTACCCCAATCACGTTATTTTTTCTGTCAGTTTTTTTGAAGTCGGTATAGTACCTTGAAGATGATTTTTTTAGCAATAAACTTGAAGCTAAGCTGGTAGCTTTCTTAAAATTGCTTCGGGCACATTCATTTTCAGTGCTTCTAAAGCTTACGACAAATTATTAAGGATCTTAATAACAAATAAAATATACAACAATACACGCAAGGTAACGGTTTTTACTGGCTCCAGAAGGTGACAGGCTCGTCTATGACTTTTCTTTTTATAGTAAGGTTTCTTTTCTTTTCTTGAGAAATAGTTTTGAATTAGGAATCGGTTACGCGTTATGCCGGTACCAAAATAGAATTCAGAGAAGAATTTAACCAAACACATAAGCCTTCTCTGACCGGATGCAGCAAGGTTAACCCAGGTACGAGAAGCTTAAAAAGAAAGAAAATATCGAAGTTTAAAACCAGTTTGTGGTGTCAGAACAGTGGCGTAAATGTTTATATACGAACGATACGTATTGATAAATATTTTTCTCAACACCATTGTTCATTATTTTGACTATTTTGATGAAATAAATGTTCAAGTTTTAACAGTGTTTTGATCAAAACGAATACCTACTAGAATGCAAATTAACAACATATTGTTTCAATTCTATATTGCATAATGCAAAATATAAAGGTATGTATGGGCGTCTTCAAGAGGGACAAATAGGGCGCTTACCTCCCCCCTGGCTTTAGGATTAATGGATAAAATCAGAAAATGTTTGAAATATGAACGCCATGAGTACGTATTTATTTTAATTAGTTTTGTTCATAACTTGATGAGATTCTTTTTTAAAATACATACTTCTATCTTTATTTGTTTGGATCGATTTTATAAACGACTTATTTTTACTGTGTTTAATGTCTACTAAAACAATAACATGCGCACGAAATTGGTTCATTATCATTAGGTAAATGGACGCACTAATGAGAAAGTTTACAGTCAGCAAAAGAAAATAATTTGCACTTGTACAATGTGTAATTAATTCAGTTATGTTAAGTGAGAGAATTAATTATTTCAGGTATCTATTGTTTATATTACTTTAGACAAGTAACACTGTAACATTTCTTAAACATAAATATAGGTAATGTAAATTGTAACACATTGGATCCTATCGATCGTGTGTATAAATGTCTTTAAGGTCATTGTATTTCTTTTTGTGAAATGGTCTTTTTACGTGCAGAAATCTCAAAAAATAAAACACGCAGAACAAAATTAATATCAAAAATAAAATTTTTGGTGTTTTGTTTATGCACCTTTACTATTTAAATTCTCCTCAAATAAAATAATAACTTAAAGCGTGTATAAAATACACACTGTTCTGCTATTTTAATCCCACATTTTAACTATTATTTTCACAAACTTATAAACAAACATGAACAATCGTATACGCATAACTATGTATGTTTATGTTCTACCAACGTATAAGATAAGATTTCTGTACCTAAAAATTCGTTGGTTCGTGTCATTATATATTCATTTTACTTCGGTATCTTTGAATATTCGCAGGTGGCATGAGATAACATTCCTGTTATTTGCTAAGCTTTATATTGTTCAGGTCTAAAATGTCTAAAATTATTTGTATTTACAGAAAACACTATTTTAATAATACGGTACCCTTAAGGGAAATAATGTATCTATTACACATTTTCCAGAATGAATGGAAAATATATGGTAAGGTCGAGATATCACTTAATATAGGTACTGATATACTCTAGGTACTCTAAGTAATGGGTCACAGCAGTGGCGTATTCTTTCTGTAAAAGTATTATTATTGGGTTATATTTCTGCTATTTCAAAAATTAAAGGTAATTAAAATTTAGAACGTTAAAGTTAAATTTTTTTTCCTTTTACAAACATGAATTTAATTCAACGGAAATTGATGAAGAGGTATACTTCGTAAGTGGCGTTAAGTCACATTTTTCTAGTAGCAATACGATGTTTTAACCAGTCCAAGTCTGTAAAAAATCTTGTTTGTTTCACACAGTTTGTGGCTGAAATCTGAGATCCTACACGAAAGTGCAAGTGTAGCTCTCTTAACATCTTGAAATTCAAGCCATGTCGCTTTATGTTTGTTATGCTAATAACAATACGTGCCATTTCACTATACAATACACTTAATTTCAAACAAACTCACCATTTTGTACACATAAATCTACACATTGGAATTTAATTAACTAGCACATTTTCATTTATTTGTTTGGTGCCGTTAAAGGTAGATATTAATGGATTTTCTATCAAATAAATAATTTGCAGAAAGAAATTTTGTGTACGTATAAGTTTTTATATAAATTTGATACTTGATTAAATAATCATTGACATCTTTTATTAATGAGTTTGAATTTGAATACTTAACGTAATCATTGAAATCTTTTATTGTTTTTTTTTCGTTCTTCCATGGGACTGTTATACGGTTGTTTGGTAATACTTTGAAGCATTTGCTTTACGTCAACTTTTATGCTGCCAAAATTTCAATTAAATTTTTTTCAAAAACGGTGAACCTTACGGCTACGTTGTTGTTGTTGCCCGCAGTACTAAGGTTTGAAGACCCATTGTGCATACATGCCACTGACTGTAGAGTTCAAAACAGGCCAGCTGTACTAGAATCTTTCCAATACCTTGAGGAGAAAGAAAAGCCGTCTGAAGATACTTGTGATGTGAATCGAATCCTCATCCGCGTTATCTCAAAGCCTGCACCTTGCGTCATTGGTTGTTGAGATGTCAATGTCCAGGAATTGTTAGGAGACCAGTGACAATCCTAATGTTGCTTCTTTTAAGCATGACAAAATTTCGGTTTGCGTCTGTCCATGGGTCCTGCTCTGATGCAGAGCAGATCCACTCGATCAATCTTACTTTGATCGCTTATTGATTCAGGCATCAATGGAGTGAGATAGCATTGTGGTGACCCCAATACTGGTTCAGGTTCCACAAATTGACAGCTTGACTTATCTGGTCAACATGTCAACATTTCTTTATTATTATTTAACTTTTTAGTGTATTTTTAATTGCAGTGCTTTTTTAATTATTTATGGATTCTCTGTTTATACAAGTAGGTATATTCTTTTTAATGATTTTATTTGCCCGTCCTGTTTTCGCATTAGCAATTATTAACTATTTATAACATACAAATAACAGCGAGCACTAAATAGTCAAGTCCTCTATTGTGGTGCTTGCACTGTGGCGTACGCCACTGCTCAGAGACCGCAAAACGAACAAAGAGATGACATTTTGATGACGCGGATCCAGATGGAAAGCCAAAATATAAAAGTTAAACATATTACTCTTTCTGAGAATTCTTCCTATTACAGTTCTGCCAACGTAGACTTCAAAATTATTTTTAAATCCGTTGCGGCTTGTGGTACAATATGCATGCACATGTGGCGAACATATTTAATTAAAACTGAAACTGAGAACAAAGGCAATAATGCGTGTTATAGCTTTAATAATGCGTGTTTTCGATTCAGAATTGAATCGAATGTAACACTTTTATGGCGCTAAATAATTGATAAATGTTATTGATATTATTACGATTATTACTCACTGCTCCAATAATGCAATAAAAGAGATACAAACGTATGTCTAATAAAACTCTGTTTTACTATGGTTTCAATATTTTGTTCATATCGGATAATGACTTGTATTAAGTACTTCTGGACAAATATAAGAGTTAAATTTGTTCACAAGAGCTTAAGCTAGCAAAATGTTGCTATGTAGATTCGAAGAATTGCTATTACCAACTTTAAGAAATATTTTAGTTTGTTTATGATTATTAATTAAATTCACAAAAAATATGTATCATAATTTCTATATTTTTATTGACTATGAGGAATTTGAAATCTCACTTGTTACTCCTCACATGTAATTTTTTTAGAAGTGCGGATAAAAACTTAATTAAGAAATTTTGGCAAACAATATTCATCAAATAAAATAATTATTTTTAAAATTTTGTGTATACAGGGTGTTCTATAAGCTCTATCACAAACTTTAGCACATGGTATCTGGGTTAATGTCAAACATTCTTTCTTATATGAATATAGGTCGTTTCTGTTTAGATGTCACAATTGGCATTGGCATTTTAAAAATTATAATTTCATATTTCAATAAAAGTAGCCTGATAAATGAAAATAAAGGTTGCTATAACAATAGGTAATTATTATTGTTCATTTTGTTTATTAATTTGACACTTATTACCGTTAAAGTGCTAAATAAAAAACGCATTTATTGACAACTGAATAGTATGCAGATATTGTCTCTTTGCATATGGGTATTCCAATGGGATCGTCAGACAAGTAGCCTGAGAATACCGACGAAGATACTCAAATAGTCATCCAGCTGTCCACGCAGTCATCAGTACATCATTTCGTATACTTCGAAAATAAAGTAACCCCTCTGCAAAGAAGGCCATTCGTCCTACTGAAGTAAATGTACAAAAAGATGAAGATATAACGGATGCTGTCATTGACAACTCTTCAATTAGTGTTCAGTGTACAGCAAGTAATTCATTTATCACCGAATTCTATGTGGCGTGTACTGAACAGAGAAATGTTAGATCCGTTTCATCACTTAAATGTACAAGCGTTGTCGCTGGTTGCTTCAACATACACAAAATAATAGATTCATTGCATAAATAATAATCATAATGAACATATCTGGGCGTTACAAAATCCGCATGCAATTAGATCTAACCGTTTCAGCAACGTTTCAGTGTCAACGTTTAGGGTAATATTTTCAACAATAATTTTGCTACCTGTACATATTTTAAGTTATCGTTCAAATGCAGATGAAACTTTTTTGAATAACAACCTTTTTGATTCCATTGATGAAGGTTTAATACTGTTCAATATATGTGGTATCAGCACGATGGTGCACCACCACATAGAGAGAGACAAGTAACTGCTTGGTTAAATTACCATTATAAATTAATAGGTCAACAAGGTCCAATAGGATGGACACCGCATTCCCCAGATATATATCCTTTGGACTTTCATTTAAGGGGACATATGAAGCAGCATGTTTACCATGTTGTCACTACCCGTCAGCAGGACTCTTAAGCAATACGTACTCTTAGGTACTCTATGCTACATGTTTTTGACTTAAAATATCATGTCCTTACCAAAAATTCAATAATACATAGGGTATTCTATATCTCAAATAAGGAAGTTGATTACTACTTCCAGTATTGCCAGAAGTAACCGTAAGTTAAAAATATTTTCACTTATATACAAGATCTTAAATTATTTCCGGAAATTTTCTAGGAATAATTTACGCTCGTGTGATATTCGGAAAAAAAATTTCACGCCTCAAGTATAAATCAAACCTGACATTTTAAATTAATTTGACTAGGCCAAAGTATTGTTGTTGTTGACATATATTGATTTATCATTTTTATTTAAGCGGTTCTGTCACAGTAGATGGCAATTACTAGTTGGAAGCGTATGTACGTTGAGTTTAATAAGTGTATAGTGAAATGTCGCGATTTGATAAAGAAAATCCACAAGTTATTAGACAAGAAATTCAAAACCTAATACCAGAAAACACTAGAAAATCAAGAGCAAGTGTATGGAAATAATTTGTTGAATTTTGCAGGTATATCCACCATAGATGGGTAGTAATTCAATCTATCGTTCTTTGGCAATTTTAGGCCACTACTATATTTTTTACAAGTAATACGACGCAATTTCGAAAAAATTCATATGTAAGTATCTCCATCATGGTTCGTATATACAGGGTGAACCTTAAATAAGTACGAATATTTTAACCAGTAGTATAGTTCATTGTGTAGAACACATTATTAATAGTTTTTTTTACAAAAAAAAATCAAAAATAAAAAAGTTAAATTTTAAATAAATTTTGTAATTTTTCTGTAGAAAACTTGTTGAGGACCGCTGACTTTCATACATTTATGAGTCATAGCACTGCAGATTGAACGTGTGGTTCACAGTGTTGCCAGTGTTATACAAATGTCTTTCTTGATATTAAACGCATACGTCAAGCTGCTATTTTGTTATTTAATATTGTGTGTACCTTTATTTTTAAAATTTGTTTCACTGATTAAAGTGTGAAGTCACTTTATGGTTCTGGATTCGAAATGGTTAATACTAACTCATTTGGGGTTATGTGGCGAAAATTAAATTTAATATGCTATGTGAAAATCATAGTTTTTCGTTATTCTTCATAAAATAACTTAGGGAAATTGTGTCTTGTGTCTCTTTCTAACAGTGTACAATGACATTTAACTTGTGAAATGTGGATTACTGATTAAATAGTTAATTTTTTAACAAACTGGTAAGCTTGTGTGCACGTTTATGTATAATTTTTGAACATTGAACATAGTAATATCACGTAATATCTTCCTAAATACTTTATGGTAGTATGTATTTAACTTGCGGAAATTAATTTTTAATCGTTTATAGTAAGGTCAGTTAAGCAGTTAAAATTTATGTTAATAATACTGCGTATCCTACTATACATATACCCAATTTCACTGTACTTATGCTTCAAACAAGTATTTTTAAAATAAAATTTAACCGTATTACTTTACTATTACGTTAAAGGAAATTTAATATTTATATTAGAGGAGATATGGCAACCTCGCAACAAATCATATGGTTCATTAGGTTGGTTATGAGAGCGGTCCTCAAAATGTGGGTATTTTAAAAAAAATTAATATCCGTAAATATTAGAAATTTTTAATAATGGCTTTCACTAGACTAATCTATATGACGAACTACACCAGCAGTTAAAATATTTGTACTTTTAAGGTTCACCCTGTATATAAGAGGCCAATGTGTTGACCATATATGTTTACCTTCTCAGCTGTCAAAAAATTTCTGGAAATTTTTCTTGTTGCCATGGTAACGAATCAAAATAAAGACATGTTATTAGTTTTAAAGTAGAGGTGTGAAATTTTCTTTAACACTTTTATTTTAAATAGCAATTTTACCTGTATAGCAATTTTACCAAGTCTGCATGTAACTTGGTTCTCTACATACCTTTAGCCTGACGTCGTCGTAAATTATCCTCTACGTTACCAAATTCGAATTTATTAGTTTAGGGCAACTCTCCATACATTCATTGCATGAACTATTACCTAATTTATTCTACTTTCGTTTAATTCTTAAGTATTTAATTTTTAAACAACCACTTTACCGATATAGAAGAAACGCATTTAAGCATGCCCATTAACACTAACCCGCGTATTATTTGGGCATGTAACAGAAGAAATCAAACGCTCTGGAATTTGTTAAGGTCGTCCACAAAACCGCAACTTTCTATAAGGAGCCGATTTGTAATTAATTTTGCGCTCGATATGAATACGTAGCTAATCACCTCGCTTGTCAGATTAATAGATACTCGCTACACTAAATCTGTGGATTTGCTAGAGATTCAATCGGTGCTTTTTCTAAGCAGGTCGCTCATTATGCAACGGTAGTAAACACAAAAAGGTAAGGCGACTAGAGTCGGTTTCTAAACACGATATCGCCATATTGGGGTAATATACTGTATGTTCCGGTGCGAGCGTACGAAACTGTACCGGTTTATACAGATTGGCAGAGGCGCATCTAGCCTTTTGGTATGGGAGAAGGGGGGAGGGTAAAGATTAAATTTTTTTTATTATAAAAAATTAATAACAAACTCTTACCTTTCGTAATTTTTTAGTTTTTGAAGAAAATGTTAAATTTGATACCCTTATGTTAGGTTCTCGGTATAAGTTTTTCAGTTAAATTCGAAAAAAAATCTCCACCAACTATATTCGAGTCCCAAAAGAGTAGAGTGATTATCAGCACTTAGATGAGTACGGAATGTGAGGCTTGCAGGGCACAAGATTCCATAGCCGTGGCACTTGAGAAGGGTTCAATGAGCACAAAATTACCAAAAATAAGTTGCAGTTAGGTAAACCTTACGCTTTAAGAGTTTACCTTAAAAAATATATAAATTTAACCATCCTCTCCACTGTCTTCCGCATGTTTCGTTAGTATTATATTCTTCGATTCAGATTTCGACCTTTTAATATTTGTTTCAAATAGTTTTTTGCGCCATATCACTATTTCGTCTTTTTCTATCAACATACTCTTTCGATTTTGTTTTATAACACGGAAACTCACATATCATAATTCGTATGTCACCCTTCTACACGTACAAGTTCTAGGTAATGTGTCATCTTGTAAGATAGCAATCCAAATTTTCTTATTGTTGTAAGCTCATTTTTAATATTATTTTGTGTTGTCATTACTCTATAGTTATTGGTCAATAGTCGCGCGGTTGAAGGCATCAGTACTTGAATCGAAGTGACTAGATCGCTGTTCGACTCCCGCAGCCGGTAGACCGTATATAAGCTATATTCGTGGAGAGGATTGGCACCCTCTCTGCGGATATGGTAGGGTGGAAGAATGTTGGCTTGGGTCAATGTGATAGATTGATAGCGGTTGACGTTTGACCCTAATTAATGAGGTTTTCCAGGTTTTCCTCATTCCTGCACTCAATGGTGGTTAGGGCCTACCAACGTAAGTCGTTCCTGGGCGCAAATGCGGCCTGCATAATAATATGCCGTCCACTCTCCCGCACAAGTCTTCTGGGCTAATCCTCGTGATTAGAATGAGAGGTAGAGATATTATATTATTATATCATGTTTCTTCTGCGAGTTGCCATTAGTTTCCGTTTCGTAGTTGTATGTTCCGCTTTGCCACCTTTTAGCTGCTCGATATACGCTATTAACATATAACACTTTTGTTAATGAAATACATATTTCAACGGCATCGCTTACAATCATAGATTGGTCTCGCGTCCTAATCCCTTCACACATGTCATCATCCGATATTCCTGACTTGGAGCTTGTATTACTCTTCATTCTTATGAACACAAAAACACTAATAACTTAATTACATTCAGAATTAAATTAGCGGAAAGACCCAAACTTTATTTATGGGCACACCCATGAAGGCAGTACTGAAGGAATAGGTGAATCCGTCAATAGGTTTGTTCACACAGCAGTTATGCTATGCGAAGTGGAGCTTACAATTTTATACTGAAAATTTACAGGGCATGTTTTCTCTTTTTTTATTATGAGACACTCTACTATTTTGGATCCGACTATAGAAGCCCAAATTTTTATAGTCGACTTTTAATTTTCTTATGGTCGCCATATTTAATTTTGGTACCACTGAAAAGAGGCGAATTCAACTCTGTATTCGAACAATTTTTTTCTGCCACAAATTAATAATTGCTCCCAAAAGAGTAATTAACTATTGGAAATTTTACTGTAACAAATGTAATATAAGACAATGTGTTAAAATCCAAATAACAGTAAAATTAGCATATGAATGGAATATCAATTTTAATAGATTTTTTCTACAAAACTGTTAAAAGTGGGCTTTTTAATTGCCATTTTTGATGTTAAAAATGTCATTTTTTGACACGCGTGTTAAAAGTAAGTTACTTTTAACACTAGTGTTAAAATTAAATCATAGTTTATTTAAATTTAGTTTTGAAAATTAATAAAACGTTTTAACAAACACATGAACAACTTTTTATTACTATTAACATTTATAGTAAAATTAGAACAATTTGAAATTGTAATTCCCTGCGAAGTCATCATACTTAAGTTGGTTTTACTGTCAACATGTGTGACACATCTATTTTCTGTAGGAATACTACTGGTAGTACTGGTGGTCTTGCTAGTAGTTGCAGCAGTAGGAAGTATTTGGCACGCAACTTCCTTGTTCTGTTCCAGTGAATTTTCAATGTAGCCTTCAGCTACCGTCGAAGATTTCCATCCTCCATGTCTCTTGATGGTAGTAAGATTTGCACCAGAATCTGCTAACAATGTCGCCGATGAACGACGAAAACAGTGTCCGGTGTAGAGTTGAGGATTTGGTAGATTCAAGAACTCTGCAATGTCGGCAGGCATTTTACCAAACATGTTAATTCCGACTGGATTTTTCACACATTTATTCTTCATATATTTAAGAAAAAGTCGTCTATGGTCAGCGTTGGGTGGCCGGAGTGCCATATACTTTCTAAAAAAGTTTAAATAGAATTCACCAACAACACTGAAAGTACGAGGCACTTTCGTTTTAGTATCTGGTATGGTCACAACAACCGAAATGCCCAAATATTCGATATTGTCGATGGTCATCTGAGACAATTCCTCCCGGCGACACGCCCGAAGACACCCACTATTGCTGCGACTTTCATCATCAGATACTTTTCGTCTTCTGCTTCTGTGAGAAATTTGTCGATATGCGTCTTCGTCAAAACTTTTGACTTTTTTGCTTGATATCCTTCACCCTTCCGTTTTAAAAAAGCAATAAGTTTATAATGTTTGCTTATATCTTGATCTTGCTTTATTTTTAACATAGTTTCGATCATGGAATAATTTGACCACAGCGTTGACGATTTCCATATCTTGGCTTTTTCCTCAAAATATGCCAGTAAAACACTTTCGTTACATTTCCCAGGCACCTTTTTAATGTTGCACCATTCCGAAAAGCGTCTATAAGCGATTTCGTACTGTTCCTTTGATTTCGCCGGCAATAATTCCAATGTTGCTCGACTGGCGGCTTCTTCGATTTCAGCAGGGATGGATTCGTTACGCTCATTATCGAGATTATTCATTATACTTATAATATTACTAGAAAATGCTGTCAATATTTTTTCGTTTTTTCCGTAACTAACAACAGCACTGGTTGCTACGAAAATTTTGGTTCATAAACATTGCGATCGGTGTGGTATTTTTTGATTTCTTATTTTTATTATGTTTAAAGTTCTTCCGATTGTTTTGTAGAAAAAATAGTGTATGATATACGTGTTAAAAGTGATTTTATTTTGTTCGTGAGGTTAAAAAACTCGTTACGCTCGTTTTTTAATCATCTTCACTCACAAAATAAAATCTTACCTTTAACACGTATATCATAAACAGCTATTTAATATTGCAGTTTGGAATAATGAATAATTTATTTTATATGGGAATTATGGGATTCAGAAATGATTAAGAGATGTTAATTATGAGTTGGAAGACCTTTCAGTCTCGGTCGAATATTTTGAATGACATGTTCAACACCTTGGCTAAAAATCAGTTCGATCCCTTGAAGTATTTCAAAGATATAGCTAAAAACAGTTATTGTTCTGTTTAAATTTATGACTGTGTATATTAGTAGGCGAACGCAATTGAAAAAAAAAAATGGTTAGAAATTTAGTACCTACTAGTTCAGTCGGATCCGGTAAATTTTTGTACATTCACACTAGAGCACCATATATATTGTGTACTGCTTGAGCTATTGTCTAAATAAGCTATGTGACGACAAATATTAGAAGGAAAATAATTGATTTAACGTACGTGAACCATGAAAAAAATTAAAATTTCCTACAAAATACGTTGTGCACTTGAGAATGAAGTTGTCTTAGTTGTAAAGGCTTACCTGTTTTGATCTTGCATGAAATTAACTGAAATAAAAAGTGGAAGATACGTTACTTCCATAGTCATGTTTTTTCCCAGGATGTATTTTTGCTGAAATTAAATAATTTACATTGCGAGATTATACTGAACTATTGCAGACACATTACAGTCGATCAGAAACAATGATCATGCAATTTCAGATCTAAGAACCATTAAAAAGTGGTGTGAGGACTATGCTCTTTCCGTCAGTCCTAGGAAGATGAAAATGGTTCTAGAAAAAGAGAAAAATGGAGACAATAAAAGCATCAACTCTTCTTCAACTTTTCATCGTGTGAAATACCTTGCGGTCCTACTTGATGCAAATCTAAAATGGAATCTTCATTTGGAAAGAAGACTAAAAAAGCCGTACATATCCCATGAGCAGAGCCGCAGGACTGTTGGTAAACCTGAGGAATGTTAGCCCACGGGGCTGTTTTCTGGTGGCCGAAAATTCAACATACAACAGTTAAACAAAAACTCAGCCAGGTACAAAATATTGTCTGCTTGAGCATAAGTGGAGCTATGCGAACAACATCAGCCATAGCAATGGTGGTAATGCTATGTCTGCTACCTTTGGATATCTATCTGAAAGAGGTGACTGCGATAACTATGCTTCAAAAATATTGAATTTATTAAACCAGATGTAGGATGTGGAGAAGTTAGAAGTCGCCTGTGGAATGGGGTCTTCAGGAAGATGGCCCTTCTGCAGGCAGACACTGGCAGTATTTCTCCTAAGTTTGTGTTTGACACATGGTACTTATCAGCAATGAGACCGTCAGTGAGGAATCAACTTCACCATTCTCTTCTCTGATAGTTAGCGGCTCAGGTGGATTGAGCCAAAGGGCATAAGTGCTGCAGCCATTTAAGCCACCCTCCAGAACTCCATATTAGTTAAAAAGTTATAAAACAAAACTTTTATTTCATGAATTAAAATACAATTATTTTCATCATTTCTTAATCATAATTCATATAATTTTTAGTTCAGTGTTTTAGTTTAGTTCAGGTTATATGGCCTTGTTATATGAAATCTAAATTTAAAGTTGTAGTCATCTCTACTGAGACGACAAAAATTTTCAAGTTCCAGAAGTTGGTAGATAATCTTATGGATCCTATGCATTTGAATGGGATGAAATTTATGCAAAACAAGCGACTTGCTCATACCACAAATCTTCGTAATACCCAATTATCTCTGAGACTGGCACTGGAAAAAATCAAACAACCAGTCAAGCGGGTATGTATTTTTGGCAGGTAGGTATAATATTTTTTATTTTCATCGGATATATTTAAGTTACTGTAAATAAAATTACGGCTAAATATCTACTAAAAATGTTCGAATGGTTACATGTTATGTAACGAAATAGCGATTTACGATAATGTTTCCTGCATATAAATTTGTCACAGAAAATAAACTATTTTCTATGGATGGAAATCACGACAAAACATAATTGTTTGTACCTAGCTAAACTTTCGTCTATTATTACCACAAAACAGGATAATAATTGCACAATATAAATCCGTAACGCACGTGCTTGTTTTTTGAATAAATTTTATCTGATGCAGCAAATGCATATATAGGGTGTGCGTTTTTTGAAAGAGGTAATAAAGGACGCGAAAGTAAACAATGTTCGTTATGTAACGGGTGGTCTAAACAGTCATGATAAAATCATTGTCAAACTAATGAAACAGACAATTTTTAAAGATGTTTTCACGCAACATTTTTTGTCAGTCGAAGTATTTACTTTTGACATAAAGATTTAGTTTTGAATACCCCTGAATAATAGAAATAAACTACTTACACCGATATTATGGAATTCATAAACATATAAAATGGTTAAAAATAGTATTTTAATCACATGTGCAAAGTTTTACAAAAATCAAAAAATTTGTTTTATGAAAAACCCAAAGGTGTCTGTGACGCCACAACACGGACATGGTAACGCGCGAAAATTAGTTGTTAGGTTAGGTTTTCATGTAATAGTCTGTCAGGTGTACAGGAGTTTGTTTCTTGTGTTTTGTGGGTCACAGATACATAGTGTAAATACTGTGTAGGTAATGCTATAATTATTAGTGGTGATGTGGTGAACTTATGGTATTGTTAAATGTACATCTGTTTACAATTTAGATCCGCTTGTCACAATTACGGCGACAACGCTGTTGGGTAAGTATCAGATAGATCGTTTTACTTGAGATATTTATAAAATTATGCTATCTGATTTCATATTAAACTACTTGTTTTAATTTGAAAAATAATAAGTAACATTAATGAACAATGATTATTTATCCTTCAACATTTTTTAAAAATCTTTATTTATTACTTTTGTTTATTATGTTATCAGAATAAAATAGATACATTAATATAGTTAAATCAGATAGCAACATTTTAGAAATCCCTCAAATAACATTCTACATCACATAAATGGTAGGAGCAAATACAGAACATTGGAATCGTAATGAAGCGCTGAATACAATAAATAAAAAAAAATAAAAGTTTTACCATTGAGTTTCTAAACGCCCTGTATACATTCTGGTAGCTTAATAGAAAAGTTTAATTAACTCTTTCCAATGTTACATTTTATTTTTTTTTCTTAACTTAAACCTACCTGTATTTACAATTAAACTTATATTAAGATGGTCTTCACAAACAAACAATGCTTCATTTCGTCTGGCTTCATCGCCCTACTCCACATTTTTCTTTTAATTTTTTGGCACTGTGAAATATATTAGGTGATAATATAATAATATCTCTACCCCTCATTCTAATCACAGGGATTAGCCCAGAAGTCGGAGACTTGTGCGGGAGAGAGGGCGGCATATTATTATTAAGCAGGCCGCATTTGCGCCCAGGAACGTATCCTACATTCGTACATAACGGCATAATGCAATACTTCTTCCATTTGCCCGGTGAGATGCACTTTCTGCGCCTATTTTACGAATCTATTATTCAATACCAATCTCTATTTAACACGGTAACACCTAATAATATCACAAATGAAAAATTAACTCTTCTAATCGTATGTACTGGTTTTCCGAAAGCATAGAAATCGTGTATATATATATATATATATATATATATATATATATATATATATATATATATATGAACTAAAGCACATGCTGTAGGTAGGTATACACGTGCGAACGGCGTCTGACGTCAAAGGTCTACGCTGTGGCGGCGATCACCACACTAAATTTTGAAATATCATTTTTAGGCTTATTTTTCCACGATTTATTTCTCTCCTTGGAAATTTCTTTCCACTTTTTGTTCGATCACCGATTGCATGCTTTGCCACCTTATCAGGTTTTACAGTGGACCAGTTTCCAGTGCCGTGCAGAAGTGTATTTTTAAATCATTTTCGAACTGACATTTTTTTTTACAAAATTGTATTTGTAAGAGTCATTTGTACATCTCATTTTTTTTAGATAAGTTCTGAATGTATCTATGATAAGCGAGCTAAAAAATAGAGAAGCCCCTCGCTTTCACTGAGCTAAGTATATATTATATCGCAAAATAGTGAAATGTATTTTTTTATCAACAGCAATCTCCTATATTAAAATTTTGAAAACGAATGTGAAATTAGTTCATCCATTTGGATTTCGTTTGTAGGCACTTAATAATAATAATCATTGCATGTTAAGCAACCATGAGAACCGAATACATAATGAAATTTTCGCAGGGTAATAATTGTGAAAATTCCTGATTTTCTAATGCTGGAATTGCTAGTAATTAACTACGTCATAAATATACATAATTAATGGAGATATGCAGACGTAAACAGCTTTATTTACATATTTGTTAGGATAATAACCTCTTGAATGTATACAAATAGTAAAGTATATATAAAGTGACAGTTTTTCTATATTGACATTTATTAATAACGTATTCTTTTACTACTATGTGTAAGATATCTTTATATACAATAAAATTAATTGTTGGTGGCAATGACTACCATTATCTGTATATAATATTGATAATTAACCAGTCAACCTTAGAAATTAATACAATACCCTTACCCATAGTATAAAGGCATAGATGACAAGAGGTTTTAAGTTTGACTGGTTGACTAAGCATTTAACAGGGTTAGCTATGACTAAGTCTAAATATTTTAAGAGGGGACAGAGAATAAGAATGAACGAATCACCCTTCAAAAAATGTCCATCCATATTTATAAAGCGAAAAACATTTTTTCGAAACTATATTAAACCCTTATTTATCGACAATTGTGGGCGCTCGTCTGCGCGAAGTTATATGGCACGTTTAACGTTTAGAGAGTACGGCAACCAGCAGTACAATTACGGCAGACGGAAAACTGAGGAAGACTTAGAAAATTAAATGGTAAAATCCGTTGTTATCGGACAAAATTTTATAATTACAGACTACCGTAGGTGCAGTCAAAGTTTTCATGCCTTTCGTTCGATTTTTTTAGAATAAATAGGCATTTTATTTATGCGGAGTGAGCATTTTATTATTAGTGGATAATCCGATTAGTTTTCACTCATTATAGGTCCTTCAGAATTACCCACTAACAGAATACACAGTCCATGTTAAATAAAATACCCATTTATTCTAAGAAATATGAAATTTAATGTAAGGAATACCTATTAAACTCGGAATGCAGCCTTGACAGTTTTTAATTATAAAATTTTGTATGATTGCTGTCGTTCTTAAAATATAAGCACATTTTTTCACCCGCGGAGACGACAATAGAAACTTACCTGATGCTGCAAAGTTAATACACAGCTTTTCCAGTTTGTGATCACTGCCAACCAACCTAGTACATCGAGATAAACAGCAGGGTGACTTTTGAATACATTGTTATGAATTGTACTAATTTATTGCTTATTTTCTACGTAATTTATTTTATTACGTTTAACATGATGCGGACGCCTATGTCCCGCGGTTGTCTGGAACAGCCGAACAGCCTTAACCATAAATCAGAAAAGCCTGCGGTTCTAATTCTCCTTGTCTATTGGTTTATTGTCTCTGTCTTGGTATTAGGAATTTGAAAACAACGTACTATCGTTTGCAATAATAATGACACTACCTCAATCAGTTTTTAAACAACTGGAAGTTCCGAGTAGAAATTTCATTGGATCTCTATTGCTAAATGGAACAACTAAGTACTAATTAATGTTGAATGTTGAAAGTAGATTTTATTCTCAATACATCAGCAGTTCGAAATATATAGCCAAATTTGTTTTAAAGTGTGTCATTAATATAGAAAACGATTGTACGTCTAATATCCAAGGTGGAGCATGGATAATATAGTTGATAGTTGATAGGGGAGATGTGTGTAACTTTGTTATTTATACTGGAAATAACTAGTTGGCCAGAGATGTATGTAAACTGACATCAGTGATGCTGAACTGACGCTGAACTGATACGTCACTGATGTGTGTAAATGGACCTTAAAGCTCTATTTACACACATCAGAGCCGTGTCAGTATCAGTGAAAAATAAAAAATCGTTGCTTAGATTTTAAATTGGCGTGTTTATACTCATCGGTCACAGTGCCGTATCAGTGCTGCATCAGTGTCCATTCAGTGGCTTTTAAATACGTCGGCGATGATATTTTTGTAATGCTACTGACGAACTGACCAGATTTGTCTATTACTTAGAATGAACGAAAAACTTATCGAGCTAGTACGAAATTTTGATCAATACATCTTTGACATGCGGAATATACCTAACCAGAGTCGACGATATAATATAGTTTCAATTTTTTTTTTACTTTATAAATAAATTTGGAAATTATTTGATAGGCGATTCCGTTAATTCTTATTTTTCTCTCTCTTTTTAAAATATTTGTTGTACTTAGTCATGGTTAACCCTGTATACAAGAGTATTACTAATAGAGTGTTGTTGAGTAAGTCTACCATTATGCCCCTTCTACAATTCAGCTAATCCTGCATTAATCGCAATTAATGTATAAATACTATGGACAGCAAGTTTTACCTTTAGTCGTAAAAAACCGCGCCTGCTGATAGAATAACCCAGAGCTGATTATTACGTCAGCACATTAAGTTACTGCCAGTTGCCCTACTTAGCCAAGTCTGCAATTACGGCATTTATTTGTTTTTATTTGCATCGCGAAAGTAAAAACTCCTTTAGGAATGGGCCGTACAGACTTTAACCTACTTTTGAGACAAGGAAACCACAAAAATAACAAATCGTATGGTATTATGATCATTACCTGGAAATAAGCCGAGGCAACTAGATATTAAGTCGGTGCAATTACGGGTTACATTAGCGGTGGATGTAGCCATCGGCCTACACTTGCGTTTTACAAGAACAAATCATTATAATTTGAATTACCTACAGAAGGACCAACCTGGAATTGGGTTAAATATTTTCCTTCTGTGTAACTGCATATGGAATGTTTATAAGCGTAACAGTGATGGAAATTGTTAGCATTTTTCTAACACTGAAAACATAAAACTGTGTATAAATCATGTTACTGTATACAGGATCTAGTAACGTATCATTAGAATTTGAATTGCCTACAGGAGGACCAACCTGGAATTGGGTTAAATATTTTCCTTCTGTGTAACTGCATATGGAATGTTTATAAGCGTAAGAGTGATGGAAATTGTTAGCATTTTTCTAACACTGAAAACATAAAACTGTGCATAAATCATGTTACTGTATACAGGATCTAGTAACGTATCATTAGAATTTGAATTGCCTACAGGAGGACCAACCTGGAATTGGGTTAAATATTTTCCTTCTGTGTAACTAACACTGAATTGATAAAACTGTGCATAAATCATATTACTGTATACAGGATGTAGTAACGTATCATTAGAATTTGAATTACCTACAGGAGGACCAACCTGGAATTGGGTTAAATAATTTCCTTCTGTATAACTGCATATGGAATGTTTATAAGCGTAAGTGTGATGGAAATTGTTAGCATTTTTCTAACACTGAAAACATAAAACTGTGCATAAATCATGTTACTGTATACAGGATGTAGTAACGTATCATTAGAGTTTGAATTGCCTACAGGAGGACCAACCTGGAATTGGGTTAAATATTTTCCTTCTGTGTAACTGCATATGGAATGTTCATAAGCGTAAGTGTGGTGGGAATTGTTAGCATTTTTCTAACACTGAATTGATAAAACTGTGCATAAATCATATTACTGTATACAGGATGTAGTAACGTATCATTAGAATTTGAATTGCCTACAGGAGGACCAACCTGGAATTGGGTTAAATAATTTCCTTCTGTGTAACTGCATATGGAATGTTTATAAGCGTAAGTGTGGTGGGAATTGTTAGCATTTTTCTAACACTGAATTGATAAAACTGTACAGAAATCATATTACTGCATACAGGATGTAGTAACGTATAATTAGATTTTGAATTACCTACAGGAGGGCCAACCTGGAATTGCGTTAAATATTTTCCTTCTATGTAATTGCATATGAAATTGTTATATGCTTAAGTATGATGGGGATTTTTAGCATTTTTCTAACAAACAAAACGGTGGATAAATCAAATTATTGTATACAGGGTGCAACGTTTACAATGTATCAAAATTGTAAAACTTCTTGACAATATTAAGAATACAAAAGATATATGAAAAAGTATATTAATGAATATAAACGTGACTGTTTTGAAAAAAACCTAATACTGAATACATATTTTGATTAAACGTTGGATGTTATTATGTAATTAAAAATTTTTATTTCGTAGCAAGGAGCGCGAGGATTGTTCTCTGCTCGGAGAGTGGGATTAGGATTGGAACAAAATCTTTCGATATTCCCCAAAGAAAATAACCACATCTGTTGAGCTCTGGCAATCGTGGTGGCCAATTTTGAAGACAATTATTTCTTCGTCCTAACTGTTTATTTAAAAACTTTAATTTCAAAAAGTCTCTAACAGCATCATTAAAATGAGGCAGTTAGAGACTGATTCCTCTGAGTCTCTGAGTGAAAAGAATTTTCTTGTGAAAATTAATATCCTGATGCAAGATAAACTCGCACTCGCCGATCCAAATCTTGAGGCAATAGCTCTTACACTTTTTGAATTTCTATGAATGTAGTATATCACGTTTAAGAATTCGGGGTACAAAAGTTCTTGATAATCCAGCTACTCGAAATAAATGTTTAGTACTTATTTCCAGTTCATCTTCAACTGTTTGCAAAACATTTTCTTCATCTTGTACCCTTGTTACACGTTCTCGGATATTACTGAAAAACTTTCGTGTCTCTCGAACCCGTCTTTCAATATTAGAAAATGTTTACTCATGGGGAATCACTCGATTTGGAAATCTCTACACTTCCTCTATAGATTCCTTTACAGAAACCTAGCACAAGTAACATGTCAACTTGTTCCTGGAATGTAAATTTTCCAGCCATTTTCGACAACAAATAGCAGAAATAAACTAGTTTTATTACTATAATCGTGGCAAGAATTTAGACGACTTACGTCACAACGTTACGCAATTGTTTTTATTTTCAACATAACAATTTTTGGCCGTGTAAAAACATTTTTTGTAATTTAGTGCAATATATAGTGCAAACATTTAGTGTAGTATACAGTTTTATTATTTTCATTTACAGTTTCTTAAATATTTTGATAAAAATGTAATGAATTATTTATTTTTTCGTATGAATTCTTGCCGCGACTATAACTGTCAAATTTTAAAGATGAAGCCTAGTACTGACTTTTTGGTTTCTTCTAATGAACACTAACATCTTGTTTTAATTATTGCATATTTTCTTAAAAACCTTAAAGTTTTTTAAAATTGAACAAAAATGAAAAATATGTTTTAAATTAAATTCTACGCGGGATTTTATCATTCTTTTTAAATTCGATAAGTGGAAAAAGTTTGATATAATTTTGTGGGTGACTCACCCTCAGTGAACACCTTGTAGTGTTTCAATTTACTTGAACTCATAGTCATAGAAGACTAATATAAACCTATTGGTTATTCCAAGTTAAAGTAATTCAGACATATAATTTTTTTTTTTTTAATATTTGGATCCACTTTGATGGCTTGTAACTCCACCTGTGTGCAACTTTGTATATTTAGTTAAATTACAATATTTTGGACTTCCATGCACCTGCTCTGTATCGGTTCTTATGCAGAACAGTCTATAATATTTGCAAAAAACAATACTTATCGCCTCAAATTTTTTTGTCACTAATACCATGACAAATGTTTTGGCTAAGCATTGATTTCCAATCAGCGTAAAATTGAAAAAATTTCACCTGTTCACCAAATAAAATTCCGCTTAGTTAATTCTAATTCCTTAAGAAACAAATATCTGAATGAAATATAAGGCGATTGTTTTCATAAATTTAAATTTAAACTATAGTACATGGGATTACAAAAAATAAGACCACTGATTTTCAAACAATGATCGATTCATTATCATTCTGATGAAAGACACCGGGTCAATCTCGAAATGTTACGTAACAAGAATGTAAACAATTCCGCTATAAAAGTTTAACCACCTGATATTTTACATTTTATGAATAATTTAGTCTATCGCGAAAAAACCGCCAAGCGAAGATAATTTATATTTCATACCTGTTTTATATAAACAAAATTAATACCGTTTATTATGAATGTTATGATATTAATTCGCATTGTTTTTGCAAACACAATGGAGAATTAAATATTTTATTATTATTTTTAACATACATAATAAATTAAATTGCAAAATCCTTAGAAATTGACCAACGTTGGAAAATATTGTCGTTACACATTTTAGAAATGAGCAATCCTCAAATAGGATAAAAACTAACTTGTTAAACACGCGGTCCTACTTTCACTGAGTTTTGCTTGAGAAGAGCTTAATGTCGTAACAATGGTTGATATCAATAATAATTTACAGTTGACTCATGCTCTAAAGTATTTTGGAAAAGAATTTTAAATACAGGCTCCTCAAAATATACGTTAAAATAGTCTTCAAAATAATAATATTCTATGTACCGCTCCCTTTGTATGTATTGGTTAGGACCAACTTAGGAGTTGTTGACACTGATCCATCCCCATTCGTCACTGTCATTGGCTAGAAAAAAGTCATTCGAAACGTTTTTGTAAAGAGAAAATAAGTAATTTCAGGTGGAAATTAGTTTTGACAACTGTTGCATGTAAAAAATCGTTTGCTTTTGTATTAGATCAGAGTTCCAAAATAGTAAACAGTGGTTAATTTACAGATTTAGATGAGTAAGAGAAGGGGGCGGGGTGCAGGGGACAAGATTCCATAGGCGTGACATTTGAGAAAGGCTCAAAGAACACAAAATTGCCAAGAATTAGTTATCCTGGAGTAAATCTACCACTTTAATAGTTTAAAACGTTTATATTCATCCGTAGAATGCAGTCCTCTTATACGATGACCTACCATCACCTACCCCACTTACGCCTAACTGATGCGCACACCGCCGATATCACACTTTAACAGATACACTGATTGCAAACACTGCTAGTTTTTCTCGAACCGAAATCCTCCATTGAATTTGTGCTTTAAAATTAATTAAACCAAATTTGGATAATAAAGCAAAGTAGGAAGTAAGTAAGTAGGATATATCGATGAAATCATGGATACTTTGTCAAACATTAGTTGCCATATTGCTAATTGAGTTAATTTGTGATTGTTTGTGGTTCAATTTTGAAAAGTCTGTAAAAATGGAATCTAATGAATATTTAGGGTACCTGAGGAGATACTGGAGTGTGCAAAAGAGGTTTCTTTGAATCTTCTCCCAAGGAAATCTTTAGAAATTTATGAATGTGTCTGCTAACGTTTTATGGATTGGTGCAAAGAAAAAATTGTATTCAGATTGTATTGATGGTGTATTTCTCAATCTTAACAAATAAAATGAAGCCGTCAACGCTTTGGTCACCATATTTTATGTTGCGGTGGAAGTTGGATATAAAGAAGAGGTTTGATATAAGCAACTATTAAAAGTTACATGCTTTTCTTAAGAGACAAAATGAGGGATATGTACTGGAAGAATCGTGAGTAATTACAAAGGAGCAAGTTGATTGCTATTTGAATAGGCACCTGATAAATTATATATGATGATGAAGGTAAACGCTTTAAAAATAAAAAAAAACTAAATTTTTAAATAGCTTCTTTATAGTTCGTCCTAATATTGAGGGTTGCAAGCACATGACGTTCTGATGCATTAGTCAATTTAACAACTGATAATATTGAGGATGTGAAATCTACCTTAATTATAAAAATTCCCAATACCAAAACCAAGAGACCACGTTCTCCAAGTTTTCTTCGAAAATGTGTTGCTTTGTTTTCACCGGGATTGGTAGCACGTTATTTCTCAAATATATTAGTGAAAAGTGTCATTAAATGGTTGCTGGTATTCATAAAATCAGTACCACCTCGCAAGACGTGGCAACATTTTTGAAGTTGGACAACTAGAAAAAGTACGGTGGACACGCATTGCGACGAATATCTGCTGCCCTTTTAGTTGACGGCGGTAGTGACCTCCCTTTTCTTAAAAGACACTAAGGATGGAGATCTAGCGCTGTAGCGGAAGGCTACATTGAAGACTCACTTTTGAATAAAAAAAATATTGTGAAAAGATTACTGAAAGTTGATAGTGGTAATGATGTACTAAGCAATGCGTTGTCATTTCTGAAGCATTTGAAAATAATATAACTATTAATGAAAACGCATTGGACTGCTGTAAAAATTGCTCCAAGAATGAGAGTAGCGAGAGTTTCAGTGGTTTATTTAATTTTAATACTTGTTCAAACTGTGTACTTAATATCAATATGGATAACCAAAAATTATTGTAAATATTGTTGAGTACTGACTGACTGAACTTTTATAAATTAAAACATGATTAATATTTTTTTCCACGATCGGGAGTAGAAATCAGTTTCTATGACATCAAAATTAAAACAGAAGTAGTCGATTAGGGGAGTTTACATTATGGAAAACGTTTTTCATGCAAAAAAAAAGATAACATTGAAATTATTTATTGACATTTAAATTAAATGTTACATTTACACAATTTTCAAAATTAATATTAGAAGGAATATTACTTTCGCCTTACATTTACAGTTTTTGTGATTGCGCTAGTAGTGGTACCTTCTAAAACCTGATTAGCAATTTTGGTCTTATTTCCAATGGAGTTCTCGACATAACCCTCAGCGACTGTCGTTGATTTCCAACCAGCATGACGCTTTATTGTCGTGATATCCACACCAGCATCTGCCAGTAATGTCGCTGAAGATCTTCGTAAGCAGAGACCAGTATAACATGCAGCATCAGGTAATTTTAAATACGAAGCTACTACACTCGGAATTTTTCCCATGGTATTCTTGCCAAATGGCTGCGAACTACATTTTCCTGCTTTGTAGTACAAAAAAAGACGCTTATGCTTGACGTGGGGAGGACGAAGGGACAGGTATTTTCAAATCAATTCACGCATATTTCCCACATCGGTAACCAGAAAGGTTCGTGGAATCTTTGTCTTAGTGTTTGGAATTTTTACAATCAAGGAAGAGCATACATCCTCAATATCATCTACAGTTAAATTGACTAGTTCATCAGTTCGACAAGCACCGGCAATCCCCAAAATTAATCCAACCTATAAAAAATCAAAATACTTAATAATTGAAATACCTAACAACAAAAGTAATCTTACCTTAATCATTAGGAATTCTTTGTCATCTGCACTTGATAGAAAACGGTAGATTTCACTCTTTGTCAATATTTTCGATTTTTTCGCTTGATATCCGTCATCGGTTCTTTTCAAAAATGCGATCAGCTTGGGGAATTTGTTTATATCTATGTTGTCGTAAATTAGCAAGCATGACTTAACCATAGAATATTGCGCCTATAATGTGGAAGACTTGTAATTATTTGCATTTTCACTGAAATATGCCAACAAAACATTTTCGCTGTATACTTGAACATTTTTCTCGGTGCACCACTTTTTGAACCGATTGTAGGCTATATCGTATAAAGATCTTGACTTTGTAGGCAGCAAATTGCGTATTGCAATATTTGCAGCCTCCATAATCTCTTCCGACTCACAATTATTCATTGTGCACTAAACAAACTTTAAACTAAACCAAACTAGCACCTTAATTTGACAATTCTTTTTGTTTGTTTATTTTGTGGTTATGACAATAACTCAACGACTACTAAATAACTGCTCAAATCCGAATACAATAATTCTGGTGCTACTTACTTCATAATGACAAAATATGTGTTTTTAAGTTAATGAGACCGTGGAAAAAATAGTATATACCATTCGGGAGAGATGCTATTTTGTCCTCGGTGCATTGTAGCCCTCGGGCTTCAAATTGCACCTCTGCCAAAATAACGTATTTCTCTCCCTTATAGTATAATGTACTATTAATCCAAGGATTAAAAGTGGCAGCTTTAGTTCCTAGCCTTAAAAGTGAATACTTTTGTTGCCAAGATACCATTTTTTCTCAGTAAGGAAAATGTCAACCTTAGAGACTCCTGTCAATCAAAAAATGTCATAGTTTTGTGACGGTTGGAGATATAGAAATATTATTTCTACTATTGCGATAATACTATTATTTTTTGCCTACTATAGGTACGAAAAAAAGTTTCACATATCTATTGACAAATTAATCCACATTTCCATTCATCAATGTTACTTTACATATTTGTTGCATAAATTATTATTATTCTATTACTCACGTTTTCCTATATAAAGTAAAATTTTCTGTAGATGTTTATACTCACGCACAAGATGTTAAAAAGACATCTGGTGGTATTTTATTAATTTATATGGAAAAAATAAATCAGTGCAGAAAATAACATGATAATTTATAATAATTATTAATTAAGAAAGTTGGTATTAGTTAAACAAGATGATTTAGATTACGATTGTTGCACAACTAACAGAGGCGTTAAATATTAATACATTTTATATAAAAATTGTACGCTTTTATAGCACATATTTATTATACCATTACATTATTACTAAAAGGAAAGTTTCAAAATTTAGGAATTTTTTTAACGACAACCAAGTACCAACTAACTGCTTTTTAATTCATAGAACAGCTTATATTTCTACAAGTCATTACTATTTAAAGTAGATTTCTTATGATGAAACCAAAATTTCTTACCAAATAATTCCTGTGGTTAAATGCCTAACATTCATTATGATGCTTACCTAAAACAAAAAAGAAAAAACATTTAGATATCGTAGAGTTTTTTTTAGATGTATGAAAATACTAATAATAAATACTTATACAGTATGCGCCAAAAGTATGGAATAAATTCAATAAAAACGAAACAATTATTTTTTGGGAAAAATCCTCGAACAGGTCGATTTTTAATTTAAAAAATACATATTTTAGCGTAAAATGCGATTTTCAAATGTCATTTGTTTTCGAGTTATGACGTCATCGATTTTTTTTTAAATGGCAACACCATATTTTTTTCCTTGATTCTGAAAGATCGTTTAATTCTCTATCAGACAGTACTAAAATTTTGCCCTCTTACATAGGAAAGTTTTCGAGTAAATGACGATTGAATGATAGAAAACGTAAATCAATTAAAATAAAGCAAAAACGTTATCAAGTTTAGTTTTTCGAATTCCATAGTTCTTTTATGGATCACGTAGGTGAAAATCTTTGCAAAGTGTCATTGTCACACCGACTTTCTAATAAGTATTGTAAGCGACATAGAAATTATTATTCAATTTAAAGTAATATGAAAGTAATATGGCACATTTAACTGTTACTCAAAGAATTGAAATTTTAATTCTTATCGGATGCGGGAATATGACTAGAACTCAGCAGGAAGTTTGCGATTTATTTAATGAAAAATATCCAGATCGCCCTATCAGCCAATCAACAGTCAGTAAGGTAGAGTCTAAATTTAGAGAAACTGGCAATGTTGTAAATATTCCAAAACCTGGACGTCCAAGCAGTAATGAAAATCAGAAACAGAACATTTTGATAAGTATGGTGGATAATCCTCATAATTCTTCACAAATATCATCCCTACAAAATTCAACTTGTGCAGGAACTCAATGAAGATGATCCCGATCGCCGCTTACACTTTTGCGATATTCTAATGGATTTATGTCAAGGAAATAGAAATTTACACCGGCAAATACTTTTTTCAGATGAGGCTACATTTTGTCTGAATGGTACAGTAAACCGTCAAACTTACAGATATTGGAGTCGGGAAAATCCTCATTGGATGGCAGAGGCACATACCTAACACCCTCAGAAATTAAATGTGTGGGCTGGAATAGTTGACGACAGAATAGTAGGGCCTTTCTTCTTTGAAGGAACCCTTACAGGACAAAGACCTTGTTCCAGCCCTTGCAGTAATTTTTCCTAACGATAATGACCCTGACATTCCTGACGATACTATATGGTTTCAGCAAGACGGTGCACCTCCGCACTATGCGCGCCCTGTACGAGATTTTTTGGACAACTGTTTTCCTAGGAGGTGGATCGGCAGACGCGGACCGATAGAATGGCCTGCAAGATCGCCAGATCTTATACCTCTTGACTATTTTTTATGGGGATACTTGAAGTCAAAAGTGTACATTAATAAACCACGTAATTTAGAAGAACTTCAAAATCGCATTCGGGACGAAATACACAGAGTTACCCCAGAAATCATTAATAATGTGCAAGAAGAATTTCTTCATAGACTTGCGCATTGTCAAGAAGTTGGTGGATGGCAATTCGAACATTTAATTTAAGTATAAAATTTAATCAATTGTATTTTATTTTGCATACCTCAGAAATGTTACTTTTTTTATGGATAAAATTTACGTTTTCTAACATTCAATCGTCATTTACTCGAAAACTTTCCTATGTAAGAGGGCAAAATTTTAGTACTATCTGATAGAGAATTAAACGATCTTTCAGAATCAGGAAAAAAAATATGGTGTTGATGTCGATGACGTTATTACTCGAAAACAAATGACATTTGAAAATCGCATTTTACGCTAAAATATGTATTTTTTAAATTAAAAATCAACTTGTTTGAGGATTTTTCCCAAAAAATTACTGTTTCGTTTTTATTGAATTTATTCCATACTTTTGGCGCATACTGTATACATTTTCCGCCATGTATTAATTTGTTTTTTGTAAAATATTTATAATTTCCGATAATAAAATTATTGAAGTAGTATTTTCAACCTTTACATTGCTGGGCTACTGTAGAGTATGGTGAAGTGAAAGTCCTTTAACAGAACGATTTCCAAGTAAACATGTGCCCAATGCAGCTACTTTACTGAGTTGTGCAGTGAGTGCAAGTGTAGTGCGACGCGAGCATGGCACGGGAAATTTGCAACCGAATTGTGGATGGAGGTCCAGGGCGTCCACGGCGTATTGCAGCAGTGTGTAATTGTATCCGTGCCATGTACCGCGTATCCAAGCATTAATACCAAGGGATTGGATGAGGAAGACCTTCCTGACTTTAAATCTTTTGGACTTCTCTTAGGATATTTAAAATATGGAGTGTATCGCATCGAAGTGGACACTATTGATGATTTATGCAAACGTATCATAGCTGTTGGCAACAAGTTACCAGTTCAAAACGGACAAGAAGCATAAACATTTGTGTTAATTTGTAGGAACTGAGTGAGACAGGCGCAACAAAACGCTCGATTATACTCTTTATCAGGTTTTACAGTGGACCAATGTCCAGTGTCGTACGGAAGTGCATTTTCAAATCATTTTTGAACTGCTCTTTTTGATTTAATTTTTACAAAATTATATATGTAAGACACCCCTTTACATTCAAACATTTTTTATTAGATAACTTCTGAATCACCCTGTATATTTACGCAATAATAATGGATTTCAGTTGAACAAACCTCGTAAGTAATCTACTCTTTAGCAGCATACATATAAGTACTTGTCATTTATATATAGATTTTTTTTCGTCTTTATGAAAAACACCAAGGTCTGCGAGGTCAAGGAAATCGCAAACTTAATCAGAAAACCACTTTAACTTATTGCACGTAGCATTTCCTTGAACTTCAACTGAATCGACGACGATATCTCAACGGCATAATCGGAATTCTTCAGTAACATCGATGGCCTTAAAGCAGCACAAGGCGGTGGTTGGCATACCATCTGCTTATCTCGCGCGACGAGACACTCCAAATATTTCCACCTACAAGACTATCTGGCCTTATCGATCAAGTGTGGAGGAGTGGCACACTCTAGCTCGAAGAACGGTATCGATAAAGTTGGGAAAGAATTTAACTGTATCTTGCCCTACGGCAAAGCATATCGCTTTATATATAAAAAAATAATGAAACATACATCATTTGATATGCATGGAATTAATGAGCGGGTATCCACCATTTTTTTGTTTCTTAAAACATGCGCTTGGACTAAAGTTGATTTCAATATCTACATGATCCTTGTTCTCAGTTACTAAGCATTTAGAACAGGTTATATTGGCAATGCGACAAAGGCATTGAACTGTGCAGTTTTTTTCTCAGGCTACGTTGCCAGTGTCTTTCCACACACGATTTATCTAGTTTCTGGTTGTAATTCACAGACAACGAAGTATAATTTCCTGCAAATCAAATATTATCAGTTTTTGGTGAGTACGGATGGATATAATTTTCGGCTACCATCTGGTTCTACTTTTGAGAACATCAAATATGTAGTATTAGTTTACAATTGAAACATATGGATGTACATATGAAAAAACTACACCTACTACATTAAACTTATGCGTAAGAGATCATGTACAGAAAAAAGTATTGATGCTTCCTTGTTCATCTTTGGCTTCAAGTGAGGTTTTTTGTTTCTAGAGACATTTCAAGCGGAAATGTCAATTTATTTTTATAGTTGTCTATATTAACACATTTGGTCTTCAGAGGAACATAATATGCCAATGACGTAAAAGAATTTCAATTGATAGTAGTCGTTTTCTTGTACAATGTTATACACGATATAAAAAAAATAGTTCACCGCACTTAAGATATACAAAATAAATAAGGAAGTTATTATGAACACATGCTCTTTCCTACTGGATAAATAACAATTTTTACTTGTTTTTAGATGCACTGGTAGGTAGATCAGTTTTTTGTTTGAGTATTTCTTAAGTAGAGATAAAAAATCCAAGAGGGAATTCTGTGGTCGAAAATAAAAGTTTTTTGTTATATAGCTGTGAACAGCTATTATCCAGCTACAATGTGTCAAAAATTAAACAAAAATTAGTTTTTAATTTCTAAATCGCTTGAGATAATTTAACCACATTCGGTGTGCATATTTAATATGACAGTTGGTAATTACCAGCTTTAGAAACTTTTTAACTAACTGGCGGAGGTGTGGTATCATCGGTCATTATTTGCCAAAAATATATATATATATATATATATATATATATATATATATATATATATATTACAAATTAAGTAGGTCACCATATAGGCCGTTATATTACATTCACTTTTTGTTTATTTACACTTTTTAGTATTCCACACCAATTAACAACAAAATTGATTTATTTAATCAGGTGCATGTTTCCTGTATATATCTCAGGTTGTGAATACCATACCAGCCAAGCATTCCAAGTTCAGGTCTGACTAAACTGCTATATAATGATATAATTGAACTAATATTCCGAAAATGTTTTGATTCTCATATTACAAAATCTAAGGCTTTATAGGTTGAGGTTGTTATATTTTCATTGTGCCATTTGTATGAAAATTTGGAATCAATAGTTACACCTAAATCCTTCACATAATATTTTCTGCTTAACTCAATATTGTTCATTTTATACGGATAAGATATTATTTATTTATTGCGCGCAAAACTTATATTACAGCATTTCTGAAATTAAAGTTTGTTGACATTACTCCATTCAAATGCCGCATTAATATCACTTTAAAGAGATATAAAATCATCGGAATATTCGTTACGCTTGTAAAATTTCAGGTCATCTGCAAATATCGAACAATTTGAATTTTGTATTACACTTGTTGTCATTGATAAAAAATAAGAGTAGTTGCGGCCCCACGTTAGATACTTGAGGAGCACCTGAATTTTATCTATATTCATCAGGAAAAAATACAGTATTTCACAATAAATTTGCGCTCTTAAAGATATATTACTATTAATATAATCAGAGAATCCGCAACCCCCATATACGCAGAGCTTATTTATTAATACGTCATGATCAACCTTATCGAAAGTCTTGCTAAAATCAGTGAATATCGCATCCATTTATATTTTTCGCTCAAAAGCCTCCAAAATGTAATAGATAAAAGTAAATTAGTAGAAATTGAACGTTTTGAAATAAATCAATGCTGTCTTGTCCAAGACGATACTGCTAAAATGATTCCATAGCAAAGAATACAGCATTTGTTCACAAACTTTTGCAGAAAGGACTGCAATAGGTCTATAGTTTTCAATATTTGATTTATCACACGGATTTATGTATTGGACTAGTTACTGAAGTTTTCCACAGTCTAGGAAATTTGTGATGTTCTACTTAAGAAATACCCTGTATAGACAACACGTTCGTAAGTACTTATTTTCTTATTTTGATCAGTACTATCACCCACAGTATTATGCGTCCCTTGTAATACTTCAAAATAATATTACAATAAAAGTATGATTACCTTTTTACTGAAATATACATAATTGATTACAATGCATGTATTAGCAGTTCTGTTATGTTTCATTATGTTGTTAAGTTGGTAGTACCAGCAACGACCACTAGTAGTAATGCAGTAAATCTAAATAAACTATTTTTGGAAGAACATAATAAGAAATTCGACAATATTTTAACACTTTCTAAGCGAGAGCTTCTAAAGAATATGTTTAGAAACATGTCGACTAGCAAAAACCATGAAATTAATAAGTGCATTCTACGTACAAGCTTGGTTCTAAAATTTTGTAAATATGACATTTAAGATATAAGGTTGGTTAATGAAGAAACTCCCCTTTCAGAAATACCCTGTGTATTAGAGAGAAAATAAAAAGGAAATATTTTTATTATGACTCAAACTTAATATTCGACAGGTACATTTTTGCTGAGATGATTTTTACCTGAAGTTTGAAACGTGAATAATACCAAACGATTGTAAGTTTACCTCCATTGTCTATTTTATTACTTTGGCAGTTTCGGCTATTTCATTTCCATGTTTGCATAGTAAGACAATTTCATAGTTTATCTTTTCAGTGCAATAGTCTTTCGTAGAAACTGTAAAAGGACATGGTATAACAAATATCAAATAGTTATTGCAACAACTTATGTATTTTGAAATCAGTTTGAGAATACTGAATAGCAAGAAGGCTATATTTCATCAGGTGTTTATAAACATGGAGTCACTGACCACTAAAACTTAAAGTCGAGGTACGTTAAAACGACTAATAACAAGAGAAAAATATATGATACGAGTATCAGCGTTAAAATTGACATTTTATTTTGTGAGAAGGAAAATTTGGGATACGACGCTGAAGGAGGAGTGTCCCATCCTTTCAAACAAAATAAAATCACTTTCGGCACACATAGGTGCACTATTTTTTCTACAAACAGCATTAAAAGGTTAAATCAACGCATTTTGAAATAAATTTATCCATAAAGTTTATTGTTGCTAAGGTAATGAAACTTCGATCGTGACAAGTAACTTCAACTCTGGACATGGAAAGTGATCAATGAATTTATCTCAGAGGAACTCGTAGAAGCCGCTAATAAAGCCATTTTTAACTTATTCCTTAGTAAGTCAAATCGTCTCTTAAGATGATGTGATCTGAAAAATGTTAGTAGCAAGTTTAGTGAAAACTGCTTTTGGCATACGTCGAAGAAAAGTCCAAAATATAGAACGGCAACGTTTTGGTAAAATTATTCCATGTTGAAGGCGATGATGAACATAAAGAATGACGACATAAGCAAATAATACAATCTGGTTGCTTTTGTAAAGCGGAAGGGCGAAGGATATCGACCGGAAACAAATCGACAAATTTTTCGCAGAACCGCAAGAAAAAACATATTATCTGATGCAAAAGGTTGCCGTAATATTCAGTGTATTTAGAACATGTTGTCGCAAAGAACTCTGCAACGTGACATTCAATAATATAGAAGATTTGAGAACTTAGTAAATAGCCCCTTCTTCAGCGAACAGTAATCATTCAAGAATTTTCATAACATACATTAAATGTGCCACGATTCCAGTTGATATCTGCCTGCCCATATTTCTAAATTTGCCTGATTCTCACCTTTATACTGGACATTGTTTATGATGATTTTTGGCTAGTTTGTTGGCAGACTCTGGTGCTGTGATCTTACTACAATTAAGAGACACAGTGGATGAAAGTCCAGTACAGTAGTGCAGGGTTATACAGGGTGTCCCGAAATAAATGCAACAAAATTTGGTCAGAAATTCTTAAGAGAAATTTAAGGGACCCGTATTTTTTACTTTTGATAAGTGCGGCCCCCTTTCGGAGATATAGCCCCCTGAAACAAGCCCCTAAAAATTTAATTTTTTTTATATCTCAGAGCTATATCGCACAAGAACCACCAAATTTGGTACACAGGGATTTTATGACATGTAGAATGCGATGCTGATAAGCTTTTTGGCAAGGGGCCCCCACAAGACACTTTTTCGGGGGCCCCCTTGCCTTTGGGTCCACCGAACTTTAGTTGCATATTTAATTTTTAAAAAAAATTAGTAGCCTGTTAGAAACTCCAGGGAATTTAAAAACTTTTTTGTCTCTTAAAATTTTTTCGAAAAACGCAGCGCACTATGATTATAATATAGAATTCTGTTATTAATTATGTCGTTAAATATAGTTTGTACTTATTGGCGAGGTTCTAAGATATATAATACAAATAGAGTATATCTATTATTGTTGATATTGCCCTTTTTAACGTTTGTAGGCCGTCAGGAGATATTGCAATCGACACCACCAGATATCTATCGAACTGTCACAAAAAGTCAGTTCCTACAAGAATTAGGAATTAGTTTCAAACTGTTGGAAATATTCGACCAGTTAAGTTATGAATGTGTTTTCAGTGCACGTAACTCAACAAATGCATAGTTGGAAGAACTTTTCTGACAGTTTTAAATGAGTCTCTAGCTCTTGTGAGAACAAACCTAATAAGAATAACACTGCTACTCAAACTACTATGATAGGGTAGTAAAAGTAATAAATATTTTTTTAGTTCTGAGCGTCGATCACTCTCTGGATCTGGAATTTACAAACTTATTGCGAAAAGTGAAACCTTACTTTGACATATCTGATAACGAAGCGTTTGTAGTCAATGATAAGGCGTGCATTTCATTTCTCAATTGTAGAATAGCTCACGTGACTCAGAGAAATCATATTCGAACATACTTATTCCTAGAAAACTGACTTCTCGATCAATTTTCTGTCAAATCTACTTGTGTAAATGCTCTTAAACTTAAATGGCAACACAATTGCCAAAATTGGACTGATTGTATGTATAGCAATTTATCTTATTTAGATTTTTGTTTACCATATTAACAATGTATTGGTAACTATAGTCTGTTTGGAAATGAAAGAGAGTAATAAAACCCCGATATAAGAACCGGCCATGGGCGTGGTAATATTTCGTTTCAGGTAATTATCGTAATTTTATTTTAAAAAAGAAATACCAACGCTAAACAAAATTTTAAGTGAACTTTCAGAGGACAACGATTTGCCAAAAATCAGTAGAAGCAAATTATGGGCCGTCTTACGAGAGTTGAATTTTTGCTGGGAAAAGAACAGGAAGTCAGTTCTTATCGATAAAGATGAAATTATTTGTTGGCGAAGATCCTACTTAAGATCAATTAGAAAATTCCGTGACGAAGGGAGAAATATTTATTATCTGGACGAAACTTGGGTCAACGAGGAATATACTGTAACAAAAGTATGGCAAGATAAAAATGTAAAAAGTTTTCGACAAGCATTTTTCGATGGACTTTCAACAGGGTTCAAGGCACCTTCAGGTAAAGGGCGAAGATTAATAGTGACACATATAGGTAGTGCCAGTGGTTTTGTAGATGGCGGTTTACTTTTATTTGAATCTAAAAATACAGGTGACTATCACGAAGACATGAACGCAGATGTTTTCGAAGAGTATTATACACAGATGTTGGATCTTATTCCTCCGAGGTCTGTAATTGTCATGGATAATGCCAGTTGTCATTCACGACAGACCGAGCGGCGGACGCCTACGACTACTTGGAGGAAAGCCGATATAATTTAATGGTTATCCGGAAAAAAACATTTCTTTTGAAACAAATATGGTGAAAAAGGAACTTTTGACACTTGTCAATCTTAATAAAGATCAGAAAAAATATGTTATCGATGAAATGGCAACAAATCGCCAAATAACGGTACTACGGTTACCACTTTATCACTGTGAACTTAACCCAATCGAATTAGTCTGGGCGCAGATAAAAGGAGATGTAGCGCGAAATAATACGACGTTTAAATTAAGTGACGTAAAAATTTTGTTAAAAAATTCCTTGGAACGAGTAACTCCAGATAACTGGCAAAGATGTATACATCATGTACAAAAAGAAGAGAAGAAAATGTGGGAACTCGATAATTTAATTGACTTTACTGTGGAACATATCGTTATCAATCTAGGAGACGAAGATAATAATTCATCAGAATATTCAGAGGATGAATTTTAATATACCTTCTTTTTTATTTTCTTTATTGTACATTTATACAACACCACATACTCACCATAATTTGAATTTTCAAAATATATATATTTTTGTGTGGAATAAAAGTCTATTCATTAAATTTAAATAAATATTTTGATAATAATATTGAATAATTTTATTTGAATTACTAAAAGCTCTCTTAACACGGTTATGATGCTTAAGGTTGCCTCATGTTTTGAAATGCTGTTTTTATATTGTCTACTTATAAGAGATATGGACCAAGAAATTGAAGCGGCATAGACAAAGACGGATTGTCGGGGATTCAATCTTAGCTACCTGCTACAATATAGTACGGTTCGATCACACAAAGCTTTTTTAAAAGTACACCTCATCTATACCATAATATAGAAATATTGAATATAAGCACCAGTACTACATTTATTTATGATTTGCATACATAATAAGCTTGTATTACTCTCTTTCATTTCTAAACAGACTATAATAATTTGTATTTAGTAAATGGTAATCTTTTATTGAACGCGTTGCTCATATTACTGTTTTCGGAGTCTAAGACGAAGCTTTTAACAGTTGGGTATCTGTTGGTATTGTAAGGACGTTACGGCTGGTAATAAATTTCATTTTCATGTGCGTACAGATAGTCTATGCGTTGTATGCAAATCAAGGCTTACCTAAAGGAAACAATAGCCGTCTGGTATCTTGGTAATGACACAGGTACCTGCACTCTTCTTGGAAGGTTAAGCAACGAGACACGTTCCTTTTGTTTTAAAAGCAGAACTGTGACTGTGTATGCGTTTTTGTATGGTTCAAGGAGAAATATGGCACGTCGTTGCTGATTTTACAATAACATAACAGTTAATGGTGCCAGAGTTATAGGATACAATCAGCCCAAGTACGTATCCCATTTTGGTCATAATAACATTTACGTTATTCCAAGGTTATATGTTATATTTCATCCCCTTAAATGATTGTGTATGTATCCCCTGTAATTGTTAAGAAACAACGACGATGTTATTCCTTACACGTTATGTATAATTTTAACAGAGTTTCCTGAAGAAATTAGGTGTCGCTATAGTTTAACATATCTTATTTGAATTGTGGAAATGGACGGCTTAGTTGTAATATTTAATCCAACGAAGAATGATAAAAGATTTAAGTAATCCATTTGATTTTTCTGAAGAAAATCTAAAAAAATATTTAGATTAGCAAAAGCAATTTATTAAGACCATTTTTGGCAGTTTCTCAGAGACAAAAAGCATTCTGGCAGAGCTGAAGGTAAAATTACTGCTTTCTAATTTTATTTTTTGATAGGTGGATTGGTTCTAGTATTTACAACATTATTATTATTAATAAAATATAGTTACCAGACATGTATTGGTGATAATTTTAATTTAGGACTGTCAAAAATCAGTTAGTAACTGTATTACACATGTAACCAATGCTATTACCGAACATTTGTTAGAGAAATATAACGATGTTTCTACAAACTTAGCAAACAAGGAACCACATAAAAATTGATAAAGCTGTATCAAGAACAGTTTAGTTTAAACAGATTTAGTTTTATCATAATAATTAAATTAATTATCATATTTATATCATATTAACATTTAAAAAATAATAATCGAATTGTCAACAATCATATAAGCAGGAAATACTACACATGCTTGTTACCTGCATAATGACATTCAAGGAACTTACAGAAAGCAGCTGTGTTCCTCAATAAATTGCTGGATTGAACCTTAATTAGATCAAAATAATTTTTTTAAATTCTTCATCAGGCAAATCAAATGTATTACTTAAATTTTGTTAACCTTTCTTAAAGCAAAAATACAACTCAAACTATAAGGCAATATATTACATTGTTTTGATGAGATATCACGAGAACTGATGAAAATAATGTTCAACATTCTGTACTACAAAAAACCATGCGCCTTACAAAAACTTTTTCAATCCAAAAACCTCTCAAACTTTCCGGATCGAAATGTGATACACTCTGTATATTTATGTCTGTAGGGCATGGCTAACAGTTAAAAATATGCACATTATTTCAATAATAAATAATAACATTATTAACAAAATATTTGTAATACTTTCAAACCTAAATTGTGCTGGTGTACTACATTGTGCCGTAAAATTTGAAAAAAAAATAATAGCCATTTTCCTAGAAAATCAAAAAATCGTGTTTTTGATGTAGCCCCCACTTCGCGAAAATCGTATTTTTTTAAAATGTGCTATATTGTGCTAGTTGTTCTGAACATTGTGCCGTTTAAAAAAAATTGATATCTGCCTCCGTTCTCCGGAAAATCCGGAATTTTCTAGACCCCCATTTTTCCGGACTTTCCGGAGAACGGAAATAGATGTCGAATTTCTTTAAACGGCAGAATGTTCAGGACGACTAGCACAATTCAGTACAATCACGTCTTTAAATTTTGGAAAAAATGGGGAGCTACGTTCACGCTTAAATTTCCGGTTTTTCCGGATTTTGCGGAGAACGGAGACAGACATCGAATTTCTTTAAACGGCACAATATTCGGAACAACTAGCACAATTCAGCACATTAAAGAAAAACACGATTTTCGCAAAGTAGGAAGCACAGTAATTTCACGTCAAAATTTTCGATTTTTTCCATTTTCCGGAAAACGGAGACAGATATCAAATTTTTTAAACGGCACAATGTTCGAAACATCTAGCACAATTCAGCACATCGAAAAAAAATCGAATTGTGATAAAATGGGAGGCTAGAAAATTCCGGTTTTTCTCGTTGAAAAATTGTTTACAGTTACTGTCATTTTCGATGATAATTACTTGCAGAAATAATTTTGCACCTTAAATATCCATAACTTTATTAAAACTTGAAATATTTTTCATATTTATAATTATTTTTGATGGTAAGTAATTTTAAGTCATTAGTAAAAACGTCCAGATTTTAGCTGTAAAAAGAACGGCTCGTACATGCACTAAACATGAAAATAACAAAAGAAGTGATATAGTCATTTAAAGTTGAAGGTAAGAACAGTAGATTCTGTATCAGATTTTTATCTCGCAGTCAACACGCTCGTTTCATAGCCTGAATATCGGGATTTTGAAAAATTTCAAAACTTCATGCAAAGTTTTCTTCTATAAATAGTGGGCTACTCAGGTCAACTTGTGGCTGAATTTTGTCTATGATATGTATACTTAATTCCCGCGGAGCATGAATTTTTAACTCTCAACAGTTAAGACGCTAGCGTCGATTGAAATTCACGAAAAATGACTAAAAAACACTCATTTTCAGCACGCTGCTATTATTCAAAGGGATCGTCCGAGCCAATTATCTTCATTTACACTGAAACTACTATCTTTCCCATTCTGAATTCCGTCTTAATCATTCAAATATCTTCAAACAGAAAAATTTGACAGCAAAAATTAATAAAGCTTAAAAATAGCAATTTTCAAGAGTCTCTATTTAAATAGGCGGAAACAAGCGCTTGTAAAAATCAAACTCGTGTAAATTTTGTTGTTTGGGACCCTAGAGTAGAGTTTTTCAAAGTTACACCAAAATCTAAAATGGGTCGGCAACATTTTTTTTTATTTTATATAGAATGACTCGTATATGAGTCTCTATTCTACAGTATTAACTATTAACTCTGCTCGTCCTGCTTGACTCAACCTTGTTACAGCGGCGTCATATAGCTTATGCATGTGTTATTTTATTTCATCATTAGCAGTCATTTGTCTTTGTAGAAAACACTATTACAAAAGTACGGAGCGTTTCATATAAGTTATATTTCATAATACTAAATCTGAAGTTTATTTGGCTACGTCTTGCTATCTGGAAAATTTATAAATTTTATTTATAATAGAGAAGCCAAACAGAAATATTCGAGGGTGTTGAATGTTTTTTTTCTGTTAACACTATTTAGAACAGTGACATATGAAACAATAGAATCAAGTTTCGCCTTTGTCAGTCAGCTAAATAGAGAGTAGAATAATTTGTCTAGTTTCTCTCCTAGATATCGTCACGTTTACGTAATTAAAATAATGATTTCACGTTGTGTCTTACTCCACGACATATGCATAATATCAAGTGTAGTGTGGCAGAAAATCATACAACATTAAAAGCATTTCCAGATTAATTTCGTAACTCTAACTATTCAAATTAATGCAAAATTTCAAAGATGTGTTAGGATACGTTGTACATTTTCAACTCGCTATTTTTATTAACTAATTGACATTGTGAAATTATTTATTATTTATTTTTACCACGGATTATACATAAATGTTACAAATTGAATTTTCAAAGGCGTGACAAACGACAATATTTATCTGCACTTCAACAAATAAAGTGTATTTGTTATCAATCAAATATGTGTGCTCCGTATTCAAAATTTTCTTATTTGTTTACTGCAGTAACAACACAAATTAAATTGATAACAATTATGTGTAATATTACATTGGTTATTTATTGTCAGTAGTATGAAATTGAAAATTACTGTTTGAAGTGTAAGGTACTGCTGTCCTGTAAAATTCTTATATAACTTTTCATTTCCTTTTCATTTAATAAGAAGCATTATTTTTGCAATAAATAAGAAAACCACTTAGTATTAAATTCCGAACATTTGAATTATTAATACATTTTTAATGCAACTAAAGTTAATGAAGCAAGCTACTAGATAACATTGAAAATACCTACATATTATATTTACAGAAAATAAATATATATGTTGTTATTTTGCCTAGACGATCGTAAAATAAACTTTAACTATATATTGACTGAATTGGAAACGTGGTAGCATTTCCAACGTTACATTTTAAATTCAACGTAAAATAAAGGCGAATCAATACTTCTGTCTCTCTGAGACATATTACATGCTAAAGTCACTCGTCAGCAGTCTACCAGTCATATACCGGTTTCGAGCTGATTAGCTCTCGTCAGTAAGCCATAGGTAAGGTAACCGACCAATAACCCTACCTATTTTATATTTGCCTAACCCGACAGAAGAGATCATGAGTACGCGGTATGGACAAGCTACATCTAGCGGTCATTCGCTACTCCATGCCGAACTCAAAAGCCAAAGATCATTTTTATCAGTGAAAACATCAAGGGAGATTTATTTAAATATCAAATTCAAAAGGCTATTCAGTCTAAAATGTCTTCAACAGAGTGGTCTAACGTAGAATAGATCTTGGTAAATATGCATTAGCCTTGGTTATATAGGGTGTCGCGCATATAACTATTAATAATATCTTAGACTCCTTATGATTAATAAAATATAACCAGAATACAATTTTAAAGTTATTCTAGGTTTAGAATAATAAAGAATACCAAACATGACTCTGTCTTACTGTGCTATATAATATTTAGCTGTTGTTTTTCTGATCTTCGCTCTTAACTGAGTACCTAAGTGAACTCGCTTATAAGCCCTGGACCTGCACAGATATGACGTGTCTGAATTTTGAATCAATCAGAAAAGCTTAATGTCTATTTCCGCTTCTGTTAACAGTTGCATTTGCTGAAAATTAACGATGTTGTGTATACAAATTTAGTACTATTGTGTTAGTGTATTTATTTCATACTGCCCGCAATATTTTTTTGTAAAATGTTCTTAGGAGAAAGATTGTCTCAGATTTTTCTCCACTATAAATGCACCTATAGTTATTTGATTCTTTAGCAAGTATGTAGATTCTACACGTTTCTCTATACATATTTATATTTTATATTATAATTTACCATCACGAAACTGTACATTGAATCAATTTGATGGATACAAATATGCACCATGGATATTTGTATAAATGATTTCCTGAAAGCTCGAGAAAGTAGCAATCGCCATGTGGGCAGTGCACTGGTATTACATATTTAATGTAAATCCATTTGTTACTAATAATACACAATTTACTAAGTCACGCAATATCTTAGATATGAGGAAGAAATTGTTATTCCGTTGCTAAAGTATTTTTAGTGTAAGCAGGCATGTAAATTGAGTGGAATTTTCTAAAGTATAAAATGCAATTTTACCGCGGCAGTCTTGTCCCATAACCTAGAAAAACAAACCGGCGAATTATATTGTGGGAAAATATCTGCACCCGACACAAATTTCTTTATTTAATAATTATAACACGATTAAAAATTAAAAAAGGGACTAAAAACTGAAGAAGAACACAAAACTACAACGTAAACACATGGTAAATACAGGAATTAAATTATGATATGACGGGGATTTTACCGTCGTGTTGCTAGTTGCTTACTCTGGCTCTGTAAACGTGCGGTGGACGGTCGCATAGGCGGCTTTAAATAAGGATTTAATATAATTTCGAAAACAAATTTTTTTTTCGCTTTATAAATAAGTTTGGAATTTGTTTGAAGGGTGATGCCGTTAATTCTTAATTTTCTCTATCCTCTCTTAAAATATTTGTACTTAGTCACAGTTAATCCTGTATAGAGTTGTAATTAAATTTTTAGACTGTACTGTAAATTCTTCACTACACCATCACTGAGCAGTACATGAACTTGTATCACGTCATTTTCAGTGTTGCATTGCGACATTAATAAAAAAGTGGAATAGCAGAGAGCATAACTGCAATGGAAAACGATGTTAGAAAAGTAATTTGCTTTATTTTAAAGTATATGCCACTGGCCTTTGCATTATCTTAGTGCTGGATACGCGAATTGCCGAGTATGTCACCGCTTCAAATGATTACATTTATTTTAGTTTTAAGTTGTGTGAAAACGTGAAATATTAATTTTTACTTGAATTGAAATTAAATCAGTATACAGGGTGAGAGTACAAAACAAATCACCCTATAAAAATCAGTAACACGACGCTCCTGGTACGCTACGAACTTTCTGAGGACGCACCCATACGACCGGATTAAACATCGTTGCCACATCGTGTTTACATACATAATATTCTCTAACACCTCAGCGTGTTATTCAAATTTACCCGCATTTTCCGCATTTCTTTCCTCCTAAATTTGTAGATCACGCCACACATTTGGAGGGGGATGGAGAGAATAGTGAGAATACAAGCAGTAAACAGTAGTTTGTTCATTTCGGTCTCGCGCATTCGTCGTAAATGTATAATTTTACAAATTCCGAATATGCGGAAATGGTAGTGTTATATGGAGAATGTTTACGAAATGCGACTGACCCTAATTTTATTAATAAAGTGCTATGAACGGATGAGTGCAGTTAACAGGTTAGTACCATACTACTTAAAAAACAATAAATTTCTAGGCTAGATGTACGTAACTACAAACTGAATAATTAATTGTACTTGAGTAATACTAAAAATTCATATTTATTTGTAAAACGTAGTGAAACGTAATATCAAAATTATTAAACTGTAATAACCTAACATTCGAAAACATTTATTTATTATCTACATTTGTTTTTATTAACAAATAAATCAATATTTAAGAAAAATTTATTCATGTATCTAGATTTAAAAAAATAGTTTTACTCCTTGTCGTTAAATAACAGTACAAAAACTAGGTAACTAGGTTATTGACCTAATAATACGGTAGGTCAAGGTTCACTCTCGATAACTTAGATTAGCGGCGTGCCATTTCGGTCTTGGACAGTTTTCTGTCGACAACACGATGGTTTTTTATTATTTAGTATTTAAACACGAAACACTTTTCAGCTTCTCTTAATAATTTACCCATTGGGTATAGGCTTTTTATGCAATGTACGTAAATAGTTTATTACTCGGTTTATTATTAGACACGTTGGAGTTTTGTTGCAGTCATAACAGCTACATTTGCTCAGAGAAAAATCCACACGCTACTTGTCGGTTTAGCTTTCAGAGACGATTTGTTGTCAACGTATGGGCGGAGTGTACGAGTATCGTTTGATTAGGCCGTATTTTCTACCGGAAAACCTGAGTGGATCGCGTTACTTGCAATTTTTAATAGAACTATTTGATTATTTTTATTTGATTTTATTGGATATTAAAATTTCAAATTATTATTGCCTGAAGTTGAACTGAGCAAGAAAAAATGATATTCTAAAATAGTCAGTACAACCGTTTATTTGTGATGTATAAAACCTAGGTAGGTAGGTACGAGAAAAATATTTCAACTTGACATTGTATCAGTTCGACATCGAGTTGAACTGTGAGCTGTAAACGACCAAGGCTGTGAGCGGTCAGTGACAGTTTGAAAAGGGGGTTTAAATAATGATTTGAAAATATTTTTTTTCGGCGTAAATATGCATTTAGATTTTTTTAATCGCGTATTCGCATTATACTCATTATTCCCTATCTCCTCTTAAAATTAATGGCATTATGACTGACTCACCCTGTATATGTTGTGTTATATTAAATTTAATGTAGTAGTATATAATATTATAAAGCTATTTATTTGAGTGTTTTGTAATGGTCTGAAGTGGGCATCCACACTTCAGACCATTCTCACCTAATCCGCATGAATTGTTTTGTTTTATGTTGATAATATGAATTACTTAAATCAACAATTGTTATTCTCACAATAAAATTATGTGTTCATTATTTGAAGTTTTAAGAGCTAGTGCAAATATTTGAAATAATATTAAATACATAATTAGTATTTCAGGATTCTTGCTATATTGTATTCCTTTAGAGAGTAGTTACTACTCTACCAACCATATAATAAATAATTAAATACTACTCACTCAGTAGTATTTAATTGTTTGTATAAGGAAAGGAAGATATAGCAAAATTGCCCATCTTTGCCCATCTCTAATGGCAAGAATATGTAAATATTTATATCAAATATACTTTATTATTAAATTAGTACATACAGTGGCGTAGCCAGAAATTTGACATGGGGGGGGGTTCAGTGAACAAAGTATTTCAAACTAGATTTTTTTTATAAAAAAAAATAAATAATTTTTAATAAATTAAAACAATAAAAACTAAATAAAAAAAACAATCTCATAAACATGTAAATAATAAACAGGTACGAACAATATTTGTTACAAAAATGACAAAAATAAAATTAGAACTTAGTTGCAGGTGAACCCTATTGTAAGGTTGCCGTAGGAGATCTAGTTCACTGACCGCGTTGTTAAATCTTGGCGAATAGAGTGATTGCAGGTTTGTAGTGAGACATTACCTATCCTATATGACCCAACCAACCCAACCCATGGGAGGTTCTGACCCCCAAAACCCCCCTGTGGCTACGCCGCTGAGTACATATACACTTGAATGAAGTTTAAAATTTCAAGTACATTATACTTAAATACAGATTAGATTTTTAGAACTTAATTTTCCACACATTTGACACTGATTCATTTTCTTAACAACTTGAATAAAAGTTTTATTAAACACAACAAAACTTACTATGTGTAATGGCCAGACTAGTATATTAATGAACAAGTGCCTAGAAGAATGACCAATATTGTCATACTTCCTTCATATTTTGTTAGTAACTGCTGAAATTCGACAAAATAATGAAATGGAAAATTGTTAATCTATTGTATTCAGGAGCAGTTATACAGTTCTCTCAGTCACAGCAACCGCAGAAATTACACTGTTGACGAAGCCCGTCTTATTCATAGAATCGATTGGCATTTTTTTTATAGATAATAGAAAAATAGTCGTGGTTTCGAGGCTTCCACTACGGGCACTGTTATTTGATCTATAGTGTTTTTTTGGGATGCTATGCCGTGACCAGGTAACTAGTCGCTGCCAGTAACAAAATTAATCTGTACATCCCTAGTATGAGCTGGAATTCTCTGAGCTGGCCATATATTGATTTTGGTTGCTATTGTTGGTCTTATGGCTGCTACGGTCGAAATCGCCGCTAAGGTAACAGTATCATTCCGAGACAGCTTATGCTAGTCGCATCCTGTTTCCAAACATTTCGCCTTTTTCCACCGTCAATATCTTCAGTGGTGCCTCTGCAAATACTTCGCCGCGACTGAACGTGACATTGTTTTTTGAAAATAAAATTTATAAAAAGAAAAATAGGACACGATCCTGTTCCAGGACATTGTTGGTAACACAATTATTTCAAAAAAGATAATGCAACTTAAAGATTTCTAATCTATTGTTAAGGACAATACCAATTTGTTTTTTTAATCTATAATGAAAAATAATTATAGTAAATTTGCCTTTCAAATTAACTTTTTCAAACTTTATTTAACAAAAGGAAAAAAATAACGACACTTTTTCAATTTTTTTGTGAAGTATTAATTGCTTGTCAAATTACGGTACTAATTTATACCTACTACTTCTGAATCATACTAATAGTAACATATCCTTAAGATAACAATGAAAGCAATTACAATGAGTAGCCTTGCAGTTTGGAACAAGAAATAAGTACTTAGATAGCTGAATTCTGATAAAAATAATTATTATAAACGACAAATGCAAAATAATCACCACTTAATTATACTAAAATAAAAACTAAATTTAATCTAAATAAATAATTGCGTGTAATGTGCGTGAACTTAGCCCCCCATTTTTTGATAAATTAAAAAATAAAGGTTGTGCTGAATTGTGCCGGATTTGTGCTACATTGTGCCGTAAAATTTGAAAAATAATAGCGATTTTTCTAGAAAATGAAGAAACCTTGTTTTTACGTAGCCCCCCATTTCTTGCAAATCATTTTTTTTAATGTGCTATATTGTGCTAGTTGTTCTGAACATTGTGCCCTTTAAAAAAAAATGATATCTGTCTCCGTTCTCCCGAAAATCCGGAACTTTTCAACTTTTCAAATCGACGGCATCGAATTACAAGAAAATATATAAATTGGAAAATGACAAAAATTAAATCATTAGTAATAATATAATGAATAATTTATAATATTGCTAATTTCTTTTTTAATTTACGCATATTCGTACTTACTTTTAAATTCAATACAGTCAAATAATGGAAATAAGCTTATCTCTATACCCATGCATAAAAATATATAAAAATTCTATAGATAAGACGGAATTTTTATAGAAAAAAAATAGAAACTACTAGTTATTTAGAAAAAAAAATCAGTTGATTTTTGCTGCAAAAAAAACGGCTCGTACATGCACTAAACATGTTGAAGTTGAAGGTAAGAACAGTAGATTCTGTGAATATCAGATTTTTATCTCGCAATCAACACGTTCGTTTCATAGCCTGAATATTGGCATTTTTAAAAATTTCAAAACTTCAAGCAAAGTTTTCTTCTATAAAGAGTGGGCTACTCAGGTCAACTTGTAGCTGAATTTTATCTATGATATGTATTCTTAATTCCCACGGAGCATGAATTTTTAACTCTCAACAGTTGAGACGCTAGAGTCGAATGAAATTCACGAAAAATTACTAAAAAACACTCATTTTCAGCACGCTGCTATTATTCAAAGGGATCGTCTGAGCCAATTATCTTCATTTACACTGAAACTACTATCTTTCCCACTCTGAATTCCATCTTGATCATTCAAATATCTTCAAACAGAAAAATTTGACAGCAAAAATTAATAAAGCTTAAAAATACCAATTTTTAAGAATCTTTATTTAAATAGGCGGAAACAAGCGCTTGTAAAAATCAAAATCGTGTAAATTTTGTTGTTTGGGACCCTAGAGAAGAGATTTTCAAAGTTACACCAAAATCTAAAATGGGTCGGCTTTGCCAATTAGACGATTTCTAATGGAATGACCCATACAGAAGAACGTATATAGTTATAGTATATATAGTTATGTGAAACACAGAGTTTCTAATAATCGCTGCGAATCAGACTTGTGATTTAATCACAAACAACAATAATAAATTTCAGTGTATTGGTTGTATGCAACTATTATCAGTTCCTAAAGAATATAATATGAAACGACATTACAGTATGTTACACGGGAAAAAGTTACAGCAGTATACAGGGAAGTCTAGAAATGCTATCATTATTTAATAAGAAAATATTAAAGCAACAAACAAATTTATTCAAAAAGTCTGACACTGATAACAAATACGGCATTGCCGCTTTTTGCGAAGTAGTAGTGAAAATTATCGAAGATAAAAAACCTTGTAGCGATGGAGTGCTTATTAAGAATTGTGCTATCCAAATGGCAAAACAGTTGAATGAAACAAAAAATGCACATAACAATTGAAAAATAAATATTATTCACTCTGCCTGTACGAAGGCACTGACCTATCCGACATCAGCCAACTTGTAATTTTTGTTTGAATTATTCGAGAGGACTTCAGTGTGTGGCAGAGGAGATGCTTGATCTTATTCCTTTCTATTGTACAACTAGGGTACGGATATTTTTGAAGCTGTTAATAACGTGGTATCAGATTATGGGGGGTTCACCTTTTACCAGAGAAGAACGAAAACAGGGAGATTTTAATTACTAGTCAGAAATATAGAGACTAACAAGTTTCGCATTTACAAAAAAATATCCTTCAACAAATGAAGACAGTAATTTATTTAATTTATACCTGGGATGGAATGTATATGTAAAGCTTTAACCACTGACACTGCCACAATGAATTTGGTATGATACAATCAAAAGTTTGTAATCGTTTAGGAATGTCTGCTGGTGTAGAGCTTGTTGCAGAATGCAAAATGTCGGACTGACATCTGAGTAATTTAAATATGGTTGTAAATGGAACAATAAGACCGACATTTGCATTAGTTGGTTTAATATGATACGTGTTATTAATTATTACTAACGAATAATGTATTTTTATTTCATGTAAGTCCATATTGAGAGGACTAAGAAGTGGTTACCCATTATCTTTGTTCTCAGCAAGAAATCAAAGAGATTATATACTTGGTACTGTGATTAAAGGCGTTTATGCAATTTGTTTTTATTATATACTACGTAACAAATAAAAATAAACGTCCATTAAATATCTTTATAGTTTGATAATTTTTTGGTCTTGGTGAAAGTAAAAAATGATTAAAATTTCAGGTTTATCTGCAAAGTGTTTTAGGAGTTTGCATATGTCGTACTTTGATAACGTAGCATTCTGTTTTAAAAATTTCTGGTCACATGTGTGTTGCAAATATTGTTAAGCTTGTTGCAAACGACATTTCTTTCAGCTTTTTTTACTTTGAGAGGGGGTGGATTGTTGGGTTGCGCAAAATAGGTTTGTCGGTGACAGAAATTTCTAGAAGGACTAACAGATCCTTACCAGGCGTGGACTGGGGAAAGCAGTGAACACAGAGCGAGAGGCACCGGCCGTCGTAGAGGAACCACAGAGCGTAAAGAGATTACCATGAATATATGAACAGTGACGTATGTGGAAAATAGTGTGAATCTGTTTTATTATATGTAGAACCAGGAACAGTTATTGTGATGGTAAAGTAGTTCATAGTAAAAGGGTTGAAAACTTCAAGCAGCAACATCATCACGGAGGAAAACAAATATTACGAAATGGTTAAAATCAAAGAATATTGAATATACAGACGCCATGCACAATTATTAAAAATTGTTCAAAGAGAAAAATGTCAATACATAAGTATGTAGTGGATGAGATGGCCAAAGATTGAGGAATTCATATACTCTGTATACTGCTATACCACTCTGAATTAAATCTAATATAGTTAGTTTGGGCACAAATAAAAAATAAAGTAGCACGAAATAACACTACCTAAGCGATAAGCGATATGAAACGATTGTTACATATCAAACGTCACCACGTTTTTCGAACCAACTGACACGATGCAAATGTCGGTGTCACAGCAACAATAAAGCCATAACTCACTGATTTAACTACGTAAAGCGAAGTGTAACAGTCGCTAAGAATCGAATTTATTGTCGTTAAATTAAACGCGACATAACCCGTCCCAGCGGGTGCATTAATATGTCCAACACACGAAGCGTGGGCCTACAGACGTGGGCGAAGCATTCACCATTTCTTCTGACACAAAGATATCGTTGTGGATGCGTTCGTTGCAGTAGTGTTTGCTTCTTAAGCATGCAAGTACAATCTTGACGATAGGTGTATTGTAAGTTACTGTTTTGTACGACAAACAATGCCTCCAGGAGTCTCCCAGGTCTATGAATTGAACTTAAAATTTTACCGGATGTTTGATTAATATTCGTAAGAAACGTAGTAGGTAGACAAAGTAGACATACAAGGAAAAATTCCTTTCATGTGTAGCAGTGCCTATATGATAAAAGATACAAGCATGCTGTACTGTTTTATTGAATACTCTTCCTTTTGAAGGAAATAAGAACATAAGTAACAGATTGTGTCACGATTTAAATAATACTCCCAATTTGTAGTGGGGACGTCTCGAGTCCACATTCGGTAAAATCAAGTATTCGAGGGTCCCTGTAGGACACTGTGTGTAGATTCGATGAATCACAAGTGAGCCAGCAATCGGTACTGGGTTAGTAGATAAGAGGAATTATGTCGGCGGACGGGAAACTTTAGTAGGAAGTGGAAAGTGTACCGACTTATCAGAACATCTTTAGACGGTAGTGGTAGTAGTCAGAAAATGAGTTTGACACACACGGTATACGGTATACGTGGTGATGCCACCAAACATATACCGGTTTCGACTTGTTAGCTTTCATCAGTATGACATAGAGTTGAAATTGTTCTTAAACATTCTCTCTACAGTTCAATACACACTAATTATTTATTTTTATTAATATTCAACCCCAGAATGTTTCCCATTTTGGCCATAATAACATTTACGCTATTTCAAGATTAAATTTTATATTTTATCACCTTAAATGTTTGTAGTATGTATCCCCCTGTAAATAACGGCGAAGTTATTTCTTACACGTTATGTAGTATTTCAAAAGTGTTTCTAAAGACAAGGAATAGGTGTCGTTATAGTTTAACATATGCGTTATTTGAATTATGAAAATGGGCGGCTTATTAAATTTACATTTATTCGCGGTTTTGTAAATGCACATCGGAAGTAAGTTAGTTGCAAAATTTAAATCAAAACATTCAACGAAGAAGGATAAAAAATTAGGTAATCAATTTGATTTGCCTGATGAAGAATTTAAAGAAATTATTTAGATTTAGTAGATGGTTCATTCAATACGACAATTTATTGAGGAACACAGCTGCTTTCTGCAAGTTCTTTGCATGCTATTATGCAGGTAACAGGCATGTGTATTCCCAATTCGATTATTGTTTTTTTTAATTTTGATATGATATAAATATAACAATTTAATTATGATAAAATTAAACTGTTCTTGATACAGCCTACTCATTTTTTATGTGGTTCCTCATTTACTGAGTTTGTGGAAACATATATCTCTCTAACAAATGTTGGGTAACAGCATTGGTTACCTGTGTAATACAGTTACTATAGTCTGTTTGGAAATGAAAGAGAGTAATAAAACCCCCAGATAAGAACCGGCCATGGGCGTGGTAATATTTCGTTTCATGTAATTATCGGGTAACACTAATGCTAACAGGTAATGGGTGTACATTAGTATATTTTACTAGATACATCATAGGGCAGGAGCCAGTGTATTGTGACAGATCAATCCAGTCTTAGAGCTGAATATATGAAGACATGCTAGTCCAGTAGAGTAAAATTCGACTTGTGTTTAGTGACTATTGTTGTGCCAGTGGATATAATATTGTTTGGGTAAAATGTCAGATTATGTACCTGCTAAACGCGTGAAAAGATGTGCGCTGCCTCAGAATTAGAAGATTATTATATTAAATGTATTTAATGCATTGAAACACCAAAATCCTACCAACAGTGTTGACGACATCGTGGAAAAGTGTTCTAAAATGACAAGGATTGGAAAATCGACTATCTACAGACTTTTAAAGGAAACAAAAAATGAACAACATACCGCAAATCCCCCAAAATCATTTACAGGGAGGTCAAAAGTCGTTATAGATGATTTCTTCAAAAATGTCATTCACAGAAAAGTACACTCATTTTATTTTAAAAAAGAAATACCAACGCTAAACAAAATTTTAAGTGAACTTTCAGAGGACTTTCAGGAGAAGCAAATTATGGGCCGTCTTATGAGAGTTGAATTTTTACGGGGAAAAGCAGAACAGGAAGCGGCGAAGATCCTACTTAAGATCAATTAGAAAATTCCGTGACGAAGGGAGGAATGTTTATTATATAGACGAAACTTGGGTCAGCGAGGGATATACTGTAACAAAATTATGGCAAGATAAAAATGTAAAAAGTTTTCGACAAGCATTTTTGGATGGACTTTCAACAGAGTTCAAGGCACCTTCAGGTAAAGGGCGAAGATTAGTAATGACACATAGGTAGTGCCAGTGGTTTTGTAGTCTATTCATTAAATTTAAATAAATATTTTGATAAAAGTATTGAATGATTTTATTTGAATTACTAAAAACCCTCTTAACCCGGTTATGATGCTTAAAGTAGCCTCATGTTTTGAAATGCTGTTTTTATATTGTTTACTTATAAGATAAATGGACCGAGAAATTGAAGCGGCATAGATAAAGACGGATTTTCGGGGATTAAATTTTAGCTACCTGCTATAATTTAGTACGGTTCGATCACACAAAGTTTTTTTAAAAGTACACCTCATCTATATCGATAATACATAATAAGCTTTCGTTTCTAAACAGACTATAACTAATTTTTGATAGTCCTAAATTAAAATTATCACCAATACATGTCCTTATGTTAAAAATAATAATGTTGCAAATACTAGAACCAATCAAAGAATAAAATTAGAAGGCAGTAATTTTACCTTTGGCTCTGCCGGAATACGTTTTGTCTGAGGAACTACCAAAAATTGTCTGAATTCGTTAATAAATTGCCGTATTGCTTTTACTGAATCTAAATATTTTTTTTAATTTATCATCAGGCAAATCAAATAGATTCCTTACATTTTTAATCCTTCTTCCGCTGGCTTTATACTCGTATATTACAACTTATCTTTGATGTGCATTTATAAAACACAAATTAAATGTAAATTTAATAAGCCGTCGATTTTAACAATACAAAAAACACATAATATGTTTAACTATAGCGCCACATAAAGTGTAAGAAATAACATCGCCGTTATTTCTTAACAGCAGGCGAATACACACTACAAAAATTTTAAGTGATGAAATATAACATTTAACATTGAATTAACGTAAATGTTATTATGACCAAAATGAAATACATGGGTTGATTTTACGCATAAGTTGGTAGCGCCATTATTGAATTTGTTTCATTTTAATAAATAAAATACATGAACTAATAAATAAAATATATGCACTAATTATGGATAAATCCAAACCCATTGTTTACGATTGCTTCCCCACGATCTGATCTGAGGTTTATACTGTACGTCTAAAGAAATGAAGTGTATTTGATATCAAACAAACCTGATTTTGCCTTTATTACACAACACACCGTACCATGTCAGATAAATGATCGAATAACTTTAGAAGCTATGACAATACACGCCATACAAGTAAAGAAAATAAATACTAATAAATAACTTACAATTGCTGTAAATAGCACATGCAAGAAATAAGGACAAATTATCTATAATGAAGGAAAGTAAGGAAATTCAATCTAGACAGCGTTTATTTTCATGGATGTGGTGTATTTTTGGTACAATTTCCGTTATTCTTTGAATAATCTGTAGATAACGGTTTGTGTTTTGCAGTTGTTTGTTCTGTAAGATTGCACTAATTATAAATTCACTGCTACTTGACTGAAAGAGCTCCTATTCCTATTTATGGGTATTGTAAACCTTAATAGTCTAAGATCCCACTATAAAACAACCTTCACCGAGCTGGTTAATGGATGAAAAGTATTTTATATCCAATTCAATATGTCAATAAATATATTGCAAATGGGTTGTCTAAAAAAATTCAGTCCAGAATATGATTAATTAACAATTAAAAATTATTATTTTTTTAAACATTTCACTGGTTTGGTTAATAGACAAATTCCATACCAATCGAAAGTATGAAGCCCATAGAATATGCAAACGTTAGGTTGACTATTTTTTTCCCGTCACAACTCTTGGGTAGGCAGGTACAAACAGGTAAATCGATACTAGTAACTTGCACCGGTGTGGTTAATAAATTAAAGTTAAATTAAAATGAGATTATTTCATTACCAACACGGTGGTATAGGGCTGTCTGCGAAAAATCAGTCCCGAATTCCGATTGTCGAGTTTTAAAAAGTGAAATATTTCCCAGCAAAACGTTTCATGCGATAGAAGAGTACACAGCATTGCAGCTGTGTGTAGTTCGTCCATACCGAAAATGAAGACGATCCGTTTATCCGTTACTCCAAAAAATCGAATAAAGTCAGGGGGCGGCGGTATTATTATTAATCTGCCCCTAGGAACTCCTAACGCGAAGACAGACTAATTTTTTCGATTCCGCGTCTCAAAGAGTACGTGTTTTTTTAAAATTTTTTTGGTACATTACCGGATGCGCCCCCGCCTTATCGCGAAGTATACGTGCATAAAATTTGAGGTCGATCGGATTCGATTTGTGGCCGTGAGATGTGCAGATTTTTTTTTTACTCCTAACGACGAACATGAGGCTAGGTACACGGCGGCTGTGGGGCGGGATCGGAGGTTTCCCGAATTCATAACTGAGGGGTGGAGTCTTGAAGTCACGTGTTCGAGAAATCGACCTTTTCTGTTTCATTTCGAATACATATTCGAATGTTTTTTATGAAAATATGAAAAAATGCTTCTATGGAATTTTTTGTACAAACAACAGTTTACGAGTTGGGAGGCAAAATACCACCGCCCCCGGACTTTATTAAATTTTCTGGAGAAACGGATGAACGGATTGTCTTCATTTTCGGTATAGACTATTATTTCCTGGTAGTGACTTGAAATGATATTATGACGTTCCTGCCGCCCTCCTGGCCGGCCTTTCAAAACACGAAATTTCTCTAAAATCATTGAAATTTTTTTGTGGCTTCTTCTCCACCTTACCTATCGAAAAGTTTAATAAAATTTTATGATTATATGTATCGTTTCCTTAAAAAAAATTAAATGTAATTCGGGGCGGCAAATGGATTATTAGAAAATTTTATTTTTTACGGGTTTTCGATTTCGATATATCATTAGTAAGGTCGAAAATGTTGTTTTATTGTCATTGAAGGCCGTTAGAGGTTCCTAGGGGCAGATTAATAATAATAGGTACCGCCGCCCCCGGACATTTGGAGAAACGGATAAACGAATCGTCTTCGTTTTCGGTATGGACGAACTACACACAGCTGCAATGCTGTGTACTCTTCTATCGCATGGAATGGTTCGCTGGGAAATATTTCACTTTTTAAAACTTGACAACCGGAATTCAGGACTGATTTTTCGCAGATAACCCTATACCACCGTGTTGGTAATAAAATAATCTTTATTTTAATTTAACTTTAATTTATTAACCACACCGGTGCAAGTTACTAGTATCGATTTACCTGTTTATACCTGCCCACCCAAGAGTTGTGACGGGAAAAAAATAGTCAACCTAACGTTTGCATATTCTATGGGCTTCATACTTTCGATTGGTATGGAATTTGTCTATTAAACAAACCAGTGAAATGTTTAAACAAATTATAATTTTTAATTGTTAATTAATCATATTCTGGACTGAATTTTTTTAGGCAACCCATTTGCAATGTATTTATTGACATATTTAATTGGATATAAAATACTTTTCATCCATTAACCAGCTCGGTGAAGGTCGTTTTATAGTACTATAATGAAACAACAAAGTCGAATTGGATTTATTGGTTTATATCAATTACTTATTTGCTGAATTTTTACCCGTGACTAAATCTCTAATATTTAGGCCAGTTTGACAACCGTCGCGAAAAAGATGCCTCTAGCTAGACTAATCAGCAAATTTTTCTCACGGAACGATGTTAAACGATTAGTTGCAGATGAATATTAACGAAACAGAACTGGATTTCAATTTGATTTATTCTGCGGATAATATGCTGCATCAGATCCTACCTGAAGATATCGTCAATTTAATTAGTGGTTTGCCAGTATGAAACAAAATAATAACTGTTGAGAAAGTTGTCGTCGTCACGGTTAGTTAGACATTATGGAAATGATGAGGAAACGATTTTAAGCAAATGAAGTGGATGCTGGTTTATCTAGTCTAAGTTATCGTTAAATTTAAATGTACTTCCGCACGGCACTGGAAATTGGTCCATTTTACAACATCTATTTTCATACAGCTAATTCAACTGCTTTTGCTGCTATTGTTATTAATTATTAATACAATTAATTAGTGGTTTTTATTAGTAAAATAGTTTAACATATCTGACACACATACAACAAAATTTTGGGCCCGTCTTACCCAGTTTCTACAAACTAATACAAATGTTTCTGCTTCCTGTCCCTTTTTAAATTCGTAATAAGTTATTCACAGCAACTATGATACGTTTGCGTAAATCATCAATAGTGTCCACTTCGATGCAATACTTTATTTTTTAAATATTCCCACAAAAATAAATCCAAATGATTTAAAGTTAGGAGATCGTGGCGGCCATGGTACCGGTCCTCCTCGTCCAATCCCTTGGTTTTAATGCTTGGTACATGGTACGGATATAATTGGGCCTCGTGTATGATACGCCACACTGCTGCAATACGTCGTGCGCCATCTCTTCCACCATTCGGTTTCAAATTTCCAGTCTCACGCTCGCGTTGCACTACTCTTGCATTCACTGCACACCGTTGTAAAAGTAGCTGCAATCACCTCCTAATACATTATTTATCGATACCGTGTGTACAGGGTGCAGGCAAATTAGCGATCGAGGTATCATTTTGATTGCGCATGTTTGTGTGTAACAGAATAAACAAATTATTTTTACAAAGGGGGTCACCTTCGAAAATGTATTTTGCCAGGCGGATTTTTTCTTTAACGCACTGTATAAAAAAATAATATGCCATGAAAAAAACAACATGAAACATAACCTATTTTACTTTAAACATAAGTTCTCTTCGTAGTTTTTCCTACTTTCAGTAATACAAAAATTGTAAGGTTTTATTAATTCACTGTTTCATTTATTTGTATTTCTTTTACTGTGTTTAAGATTTCTAAAAACTTCTAAGACTTCCCCACTTAGCATAGCCTTATTAGTACTTATAGGGTTAACTGAAAAAATAGGTATACCAGAAAACACTGAAAGATGTTGAAAAAATGAAGAAATAATAAGAACAGAATGTGCTACTATTTGTTGAAATATTTATTGAAACAATAGCTGAAAACTGGAAAACTGGCTACATTTAGTAGCCTTATTTTCTTCGACATAAGATTTCCAATGGAGATGGAAATTATTGTTGTTGTTGTCTTCGGTGATATCAAAATCAGCCATAATAAAATCAAAACTTGACTATGAAAATTTGAAATTCTAGTAGACGTAGAATTAATAATAAAATCAAAACTTAACTATGAAATTTTAACTCTAAACTTATTTACTTACTTTAAAAATAAAAGTATTGAAAAGAAAAAGAAAATGCATTTTTTCAGTTTTCAACCGATAGTTTAGGAACTAGACATAAAACCAGGCATAAAAATATGCAACTTTTCCTAATTTAAGCCACCCTATATATATTTCCAAAATCTGAGCGTTGTAAAAGTGAGCACCCTGTAGGTGTGGGGAATTTTAAATGGTATACCCTGTACATTACTTATTTATTTAATATGTTTAATAAAATATTTTTTCAGAGAAATTAGAAAATAATATCTCTATATGACACTGCAAATATCATCTTGATTTGATGCGATTTTGAGAATCCATCGACTTTTTTGATGTCATCGAAATTCTCACCACCCTGTATAACGCCCTCTAGAAAGTTCAGGAAACTGCCATTATTAATATTTTGATAATATTTCTTTGACAATTTTTCTACATACATATCACTAATTTAAATAAAACTCAATTTAATTTACAATACTTGTGAATGGTGTGTACTGGGATTATCAGAAAACAATTAAACACATTGCTAAATAATACGTTTTTAATACCCATAAGGAATAACAAGAATGATTCAGATAGAGGTAAATATAGTCTTATACTTAAAAAATACATGTTGATGTTTTAAACAGTTTATTTTAAATAATAATATGATAACAATAAACGAGGTCAAAACTAATATTCGCAGAATAAATGACTAAACTGGTCATTAAATATGAAATTTGCTGTACCCGACGATATCTACAAATGTACTGAGTAAAAAATGTCACGTATTTCTTTCCTTAAACCATTAAACCTGACGGTATTGAATGGATTAATATTAAGCCAACTAATCTTTTATTAATAGAATGGTGACATTCGGTTTAATCTTAAAAAATATAATATACTTAGAAATAGACAAAATACGATTATAACGTTTATAACTTATTAGAATAGGTCGGTTCTTCCATGAAAATTTGTTTTTTCAGCTATTGTGAAATGACAAATTACGAAAAAAGAATTTAGTAATTTTTCCTGATCTAAAATAATAAAACCAAATCAAGGATAAAAAATAACACCTTGATTTAGAATCAACATAAAGAAGGACAAGATATCAACGGTTTCTAAAAATTGTTGAACCTTGTTATATTTTTGTAAAATAAACAAATTGTGGAGCAAAAGAATGTTATAAAATTATTATTTCTCAAAAAATGATCGAAAATTAACAAAATTATAAAATACTTGTTGAATATTCCGAAAGCAATGTATACACAGAAAATCGAAAAAAAAAATTTTTTACTCAACCACGCTTCTAGTACGTTCGAGATTCGAGCGTTAAAACAGCCCGACGTCTCGTTGATTTGGGAGCATGGGAGCTGTTAATGAATCGAGGTTGCGAGTAGTTAATAACAATCTGAAAAGGTGTTTAAATAATGATTGATTGATTTTTTTTCGACGTAAATATACGTTTATTTTTTTTAATCGCATTTTCTATTATACCCATTTCTCTCTATCTTCCCATAAAATTAATGAGCACGTTTTTTTAGCCTAAGGTTGAAATTACCCAGATTTATTATTTTAAAGCCTTTATCGTACAAGGTGTTACAAATTTAGGCGTTATTACAACTTAACGCCTAAATTAGGCTTCGCCCGCCCCTGGTAAACTAAAAAAGCTAAATGTGATTTAAGGACACTATTTTAAGAGGTCCCTACTAGTGTCCATCACATTAAATTTTTATTAAATTTTATTGAGTACTTTAAAGGTTATTCAAGAAAAACCGATTTCCAGCGGCGTCTTTCAGGGACACATATCTCCGTAGGGAGGGCCTGTAGGAAAACATTTTATAGAAACTTGGCATTTAATTCTTTCATGTTTTATCTGCATCCGAGAGATTTCCGACATTTTCCCAGACATCCTACTCACCCGTGTCATCCTCTTCACAATTGTAGAATGCCATCTTTTTGGACGGCAATGGCCCACCACCACTCACAATACATTGCGCTATACGCACACACTACTACTGGTTATTAGCACTGTCACTATCACCGTAACACTTATCGATATAATAGACTAGAGCACCAGGTTCCATGTATGTGGCAAAACAGATTCTCAACATTGTTCAAATACTTTGCTATCCATATCCTCATAATAGTCTTTCTATGTTTTAAAGTGTACTAGAACCAATTTTGTATTACTTTTATGCATAATTTGTGGTACAAAAACTGTCTAGTATTTCTACAAATTGTATACAATAACACAGAGAATAGATTGTATTCCAATTGTGCATAACAGCACTTCTAATTGGTCCTAAGCCAAAAATACCTAATTATTGCATATTTGAAGTAGTATCGTTGTGCATTTTACTGGTCCCGTAAATTTTTTGCGGCAAATATGCTGCGCTGCACAAAGTCGGAATTTTCACGTTCTCTCTCGGATTTCCTTATCATACACAATGTCTGATACAAAACAAATGCCAATTTATGAATAACCGATTCGGTCTCCTTTGCTTATAAGCCTTTGTAAATAATAAACTGTACCTGTATGCAGCTGTGAACAACACGTGAGTTGTTATTTGATCTGTAACGTAAAAGATGGCCCAGCCGTGTCCACGCCATTGCCTTATTTGGCAAATGGCCCAGCCCCATTGATAACATTGAGAAAATTACTTTACTAACATCCTAAAATTTACCAATGTTTCAAACCACACCACAGCCTAGTTTCCTCTTTCCGCAGGAACCAGGCTCTGTCGCCGCGGAATACAGATAAAGAAAATAGAAAGTAAACCAAAGCGACAAAAAAATTAAACGTTCCATAATTGGGCGTACGATCAATTATTTCCTGTTACCACGACTGAAATCACATTTTTTTAAAACAATTTGAATGAATTATTTACGGTCCGTCGCCTGGAGATCGTTGTGTATTCAATGTGGATGCTACTGGTTGGTGTTTCTTGGAAGAAAGTTGAATACGAGTAATCTCAAATTCAACGCGGGTATACAGTTATCTAAGCTCGCAGGTAATTGATTCCTCAAAGGCGTGTACGGCGATAAGACCGTCTGTAAAATATATAGACAAGAATAATCAGTCATTTTTATATTCTCTATTATATTATTAGTAATTTTTTTTTTTTAGTTTCACGATTGACGCATTTTTTTGGGATAGATACCTATATGCCTACCTTATGTTTTTGTCAATGCTACACAATACACTTCGACTGTGTATTCTCATTAGAAAAAATGAGTCATTATGGAATTAGATATTTATGATGATTACTGATGATTCTGTGTCCAATTCTCGAGTTACGAAGCATGGAGTCCCACAAGGTTCTGTGTTGGGTCCACTTTTATTCAGTATTTATGTCGGTAGCTTTGTATAATAAACTTAATTGGTCAACTCACGTAGGTCTGTTAAAGAAAAGACTTTCAAGGTCATTATTTATTCATAGTCAATTAAAATATGTAACTTTTAAAAATGTATGTTATTTTTTGTTTTGCTATATCAGTTTTTGTAGTAACTGCCGCATACGCTTTATATATATATTTCGAATGCAGAAAAAGATTGTTAGAGTTTTAGCAAAATATTGACGATCTTTATCATTGTAAAAAATATTTAAAAAAATTTTACATTTTGTCCCACTGTGTTTATATTTCAAACCTTCATTGAAATTCAACAAAATTTTACCCAGGCAGACTATATTTTCGAGTATTTAAGAGTAAAGTATATGTATAGGTTGAAAATTCTTATGTTGGAGTCACGTTAGATAGAAAGTAATATTGAAAAAGTGAACAATATTTTAGAAATTTTCATTCCACATAACTCTTTAAGCATATCAGGAATGTCAATCCAATAAATTCTCTTCCGTTACCTCACGTTATTTATTGTTTTCCATTATGTATAATTCAATTTGATAACGGATTTGCATGAAAAATAATTGGCCTGTGTTGACCTTCAACCCACGAGAATTCAAGCATCTTCGAACAGCAATAAAGACTCTGCAGATGAGATCAACATTTTTTCAGCACCATATGACATAAGACGCGACTATTTATAAACATGTCAGTATTCAGCATGTTTCGCATATGTATGTTTCTCGTGCAACATGATCTATAAATCACATAAAATTTTCAGATACAGTTAGCTGCGTATTACAGTGACTTGGACTATCACTGAAATGCGTTAGATTTAGAAGTCAAGAAGAAGTGTTAGCACACTAAGCTTTAGAAGTGGTTGTTCTTTTACACACGTTGCATTTTATTTGGAATGCAGCAGAATGTGCTGTGTACGGCGTTCTTAAGGTCCAACCAAAATGAAACGAAATATAAATAATATTTATTGTATTGAGTATTCCTTGCATACTTATATCGGTCATGAATAAGCATAGAATTATAATAGAACATCAGCATGGTTTTCAATCGTGAAAATCAACTAGTAGTGCCAACCATTCATTTTATGAGACTGTGTTAGAGTCTATGGAAGCAGGTGATAGCCCTTCGATCCTAGCATATTACTTAAAAATTATCATATGGACTACGAGGTATTTCATTGAATTGAAAGTTCATTTTTTAATGACCGGAGATAATATGTTAGCCTTAAGCATAGAGATTCTTTGATTGTCCTATATGTAAATTCAGAAATACAGAGTTGTTCCACAGGGTTCTGTACTGCCGAAGGATTCTTCTTATTGAGATGATAACAAACTCTTATCAATGTAATACTGTTACTTACGTTCTTAAATATATTGTTACCTACATGCTTGTAATTTGTTTTTCACTTCTATTTGTACCTAGTTGTTAGTTAAACGGGCATTCAGTATTTGTATACATGCATAACAAATTAATTTATAGACAACTGCTGAGATGGTTTTCCAAGGTGTTAGAAGTTTGTATGGTGGCAAATTATGTAATTTTTGAAATTTATTCCTTAGAAAGTTGCTACTATATACTACTAAATAATATTATTGTACTATTTTTAAATTTGTTCAACAATTAAAATAATTATGTGTTATTTTTTATGTGTCAGTCATTGTCAATAATCGAAAAAATATATTTTTGCTCGACCTTTTCAAAGAGCGCTCTTGATTCACAACAAATTTTTTAGTAGAACGTTCAAACGTTGAAACTAAACAGTGTTGCCACAAGAGGACCACATAATAACATTATTTAATACTTCACAGCAAAAAAAATATTTGTCACATACATTATTGGGTCATCATAAGTGCAAACCATCATTATAGCAGTCAGTAACAGTCTGAAAAAAGGTTTAAGTAATAATTTGGAAACATATTTTTCAGCGTAAATATGCATGTATTTTTTCTGTTAATCGCGCATTCGTATTATATTTATATACAGTGGTATCTGACATTCATTCCCACACTCTGGTCCAAAAAAGGTCGACTTGCTGGATTATAGAAATTTTTGTCGAGCCACGAATTATTTCGTATTGTGGAATGTTTCCCGTTCAGACGATGTGAGGTCGGTATTGTGCCTTCCGGGACCTAGCCACACTCTTCCGCGACGATATTATAGATTTAAATATTAATATGAACATTTTAAATAGTAATAGTATGAACTAAAATAAGCAGAAAAGTCTCAATAAATATGGGTCCACAAAGTAACGGTTGCGGAGATATGGAATGTTTTATGTTTTTTAGCCCTTTTTTTATTTTGCAAAAACGTTGTGTATATTCTTATAATAGTTGGTTGATATTTAGTGAAATAAACAGTACGTATTTGACAGTTGTTCTCAGTGCACAAGTTTTCTTTCGCTATTGCTGGTTACTCTAACGCAGAATTAACAGACATGTATTTCATGTATGGTCGTGTAATGGGAACACCACCGTAGCGCGACGTCTTTATGTTGACGCTTATCGAAATCGTCAGATTCCTTCACAACGCATGTTTGGAAGAATTCACCAAAGATTGCGTGATATCGGTTCCTTGAGCAAACAGTGCCATTTATCCGGAAGACCAAAGTCGGTATCCACTCCTACAGCAGAAGAAGAAATTCTAACACTGGTAGAGCAGAATCCAGGTACGAGTGTGTGGAGAATATCAGCCGAGGTAGGAATTAGTGGTCCTCTTGTTTGGAGAATCCTTCACGAGCAACTATTTTATCCATACCATGTGGAACGAGTACAGGCCTTAAATCCAATAAATGATCATCAAGCACGTTTGGTTTTTTGCCGCTGGTTTCTACGTCATGATGTTGAATACCCTCGTTTCCTTGCTTTTACGGATGAGGCCGGGTTCACAAGAAATGGAGTGTTTAATTTTCACAATACGCATATTTGGGCCGACGAAAAGCCTCATGCTCTAATAGAATCTGGACATCAGGCACGTTTTTCATTAAACATTTGGATGGGTATTGTAGGTGACAGGTTTCTAAGTCCTGTTGTTTTACCAAACCGATTAACAGGCGCTGCTTACCTCAACTTTCTGCAGAACACACTGTATGAGTTTTTGGAAGACATTTCTTTGAATCAGAGGCAACAAATGTGGTTCCAGCATGATGGTGCTCCAGCTCATTTTTCCATGGCCGTTAGAGAGCATTTACACCAAACTTTTCCACATAAATGGGTAGGAAGGGCCGGACCTGTTTTATGACCTCCAAGATCGCCTGATCTGAACCCTCTAGATTTCCTTGTTTGGGGATATTTGAAGACATTAGTGTATAGTACTCCTGTAAATAGCCTGGAAGAGCTGCAGCTACGGATTAATCAAAAGTGTCAAGAAATCCAAACCAAGGAGGGTGTTTTCGAAAGAGTTCGAATATGGTTGAGATGAAGATGTCATGCCTGCTTGGAAATGGACAGAGGGCACTTTGAACATCTTCTGTAACTTTGTTTTTTTGTTTGTTAAAAGCTTCCTTTGTCGGTTTATTCCTAATAAAATAAAATGTTTGAAAAACGAATAGTGGTCCATATCTCCGCAACCGTTACTTTGCGGACGCATGTTTATTAAGACTTTTCTGCTTATTTTGGTTCATACTAGTATCTCCTGAAATATTTTACACTCTTTTTTTAACACCCTGTATATAAAATTCTCGTGTCACACTGTTAGACGCCATACTCCTCGGAAACGGCTTGACCGATTTTTATATTTTATATGTATATTCGGTAGGTCTGAGAATCGGTCGTAATCTATTTTTCATACCCCTAAGTGATAAGGGTGGTTCACCCCAAACATTTTTTTTTATTTTTTGGATAACATTTTTTATTTTTATTTTTCTATGATGTGGCATTAAAAATACATACAACCCTTAATTTTCACCCTTCTATCACAAACCCCTATTTTTTAATAGCAATTTTAGTAATTTAATCATTTTTAACCCTGTTCGATTATCACTAGATCAGTTATCCGCGCCAGGCGTCTACCGGTGTCACTTCTCACCCAGTAAACAGCACGGAGTAGGGATGAGAACGAAGCCGACTACCAAAATGTTCACTAGAAATAATTCATATGGCAAAACAACGTTTGGTGGGTCACCTAGTAATAAATAAAAATATAATAAAGTGTGAGTGTAAAATGTACAAACGCGCATACATTTACAACTACTGTAATAAATAAATTATTCATCTTATCTCTAAAGTAAATGTAGAACTCAACTACTGTACTGTTCTATGCGTTGCTCAAATAAAAAATGATAAGAATTTTATCAAATAACGAAACAATGCGACTAATTATTGTTACAATTGATAATCGAAAACACTTCGTCATCAGCTGGAGACAACCTTCACCGTTCCGTATATGTACATACGTAGTCAGTAATATTTTAATACTAAACACAGATACATTTTTAACTAAACTACGTTGCGTAGTATGAAATTATTCGTCAGAGCGGAAGTCATTTCTATAGGAAGTATTTTATTGTTAATGTTCGTAAATTAAAAATGAAACATTTCTACAACCGTGACCCAGTTAAATGTGATTCTGAATAATTATTACAAGTGATGCGTTCTAATCTGGGTTTATTTATTGTATAGAAATTGAGGCGATGATCACGGAAATAAATAAGATTTATGTAATTATAAATTATTTGCCTATTACTTTTACAGAGCCGGCTTTTTATGTCAAGAAAATACTTGCTACAAGTACACTTGTACACGATAAAACGAATTTGTTAATAAGAGACGTATTTCTATTTTTATTATCAAAAGTCAAATATGACGTTTGATGAGCAAGAAATGCCACAAATAAATAATTACAGATAACTCATACAATTGTCTGTACAAAAAATTATTTAAAATAAATAAAATATTCATTATTATTATTTTGTCTGAAGCTATTTATTTGTGGCATAACTTTAGTTTTTCTTTAGTTTTATTGGGTTTTTGCCACACTTAAAAAAATAAAGATTAATTAAACAAGCGCTTGCGCCAAATGGATCAGTCAAGGGTTATTTTTGAAACTAAGTTTGCCTAACCAAAAAATCTCACACTGAATAAAGCAGATAGGTAAAAAAATAACAAAAATCGCATCACTATCGCGCATTTCCTTATTTTTGACGTTTCGAAAATCTCTCTGTTTTCGTTTTCAAAATAGTAATAAAAATATTAAACGTATGTCAAGTTTGACAGTTTAAAATTTGTTTATCTGCTTCCATAAAGATGTTAAATGATTTTTATTTTATTGTTACTTACTTCTTGATACAACTGTAGCCAACAATGATCGACAGTTTGATACACACTTATCTCCGTTCAACAAAATAATCGCGGTCTCTTTTAATTTTCTTTCTGTTGCGTTATTTTCCTTCTCTAAAATTTTTGCCGAACCCCATTGAATTAATTACCGTTTTCCCAAGCATGTTTGCAAATTTTTATTTTTTCAAATTCCCGTCTTTTTATATAATTTTTATACTCCGCAAACCTAAGATTCATAGGCATATCATTTTTTGGACGCGTTTTAGACAAAAATGATCGTAAAGTATTAGTTGCCTGAAAAACTGTTCGGATATTAAATTTATTACCGATTCTTCTTAACTTTTCTGATAGTATAGGAATGTATGGAATTTTTATTGTATGATTAGTTTCTTTTGTTTGTCTTAAAGTGTTCGTTTTATCTGTAATATTTTTGAATGTTCTATCAACAAAATTTGGAGGGTATTCATTATTTATTAGGTAAATCATTTTAAATAAATTTTAGTTCGTTATTAAAAATGTCATGGCTTGATGAAATTAATTTTGCTCTATCATATAAACATTTAACAACAACTTTCTTAATATCAATGTGATGGTTAGATCTAAAATTTAAATATCTATTGGTTTGTTTGTTTTCTAGAAACATTTGTTTCTACAGAATTTTCGTGTTTTTTAATTAAAACATCTAAAAATGGTAGTATATTATTATTTTCTATTTCCAAAGTAAATTTTATTGTTGGTTCTTTATTGTTAATATCATAATATTGTTAAAATTCATTTAACTCTGTAACAGTAAAAGGCCAAATTGCAAAAATGTCATCTACATATCTCCACCAGATAGCTGGTTTTTTATTTATATTTTGTATATAATTTTCTTCAAAAAAAATCCATAAAAATATTACTTAAAATTGGTGATAATGATGAGGCCATTGCCATTCCGAAATTTTGTTGATAAAATTCATTGTTTAGTTGGAAATATATTATTATACATCCTACGTTTAATTTTGTTCTGTTTGCCAAATTGATATCATTTTCCAGTTTATTTTTAATGATATTCAGTGTTTTGTCTACTGGTACGTTAGTGAATAAAATGATTTGTGGAAGAAATCTTTTCTAAAAGATGTACGCTATTTTTAATATAAGAATCGACTTACGTTCATTCGTCCAAAAAATGATATACAAAATTAAAAAAATTGCATCCACAGTATACCTTGTGAATGTAATAAACATTATGTTGGAGAAACGTCTCGGCCTATGACTGTTAGAGTTGAGGAACATAAAAATTATATAAAAAGACGGGAATTTGAAAAATCAAAAATTTGCGAACAGGTTTGGGAAAACGGTCATTTAATTCAATGGGATTCGGCAAAAATTTTAGAGAAGGAAGATAACGCAACAAAAAAGAAAATTAAAAGTGACCGCGATTATTTTGTTGAACGGAGATAAGTGTGTATCAAACTGTTCAGTAAACATCGATCATTGTTGGCTACAGTTGTATCAAGAAGAAGTAAGTAACAATAAAATAAAAATCATTTAACATCTCTATGGAAACAGATAAACAAATTTTGTCAACCTTGACATACGTTTAATATTTTTATTACTATTTTGAAAACGAAAACAGAGATATTTTCGAAACGTAAAAAATAAGGAAGTGCGCGATAGTGATGTGATTTTTGTTATTTTTTACATATCTGCTTTTTTCAGTGTGAGATTTTTTGGTTAGGCAAACTTAGTTTCAAAAATAACCCTTGACTGATCCGTTTGGCGCAAGGGTTTTTTAAATTAATCTTTATTTTTTTCAGAAGTGTGGCAAAAACCCAATAAAACTAAAGAAAAAAAATCATTATTATTATTATTAATAATATTTATTTATTAAATATTATATTAATATTTATGTCGGTGTAACAAGTAAGATTGTTGTGGTTGTTTAATTAATAATAATCTAATATATTTTTTCAAATTATTTATATAAACGTATAACTAATTTTTTGTTTTAAATTTGAAATTGTTAATATTTTTTTTATAATTCTTATCTCTTATTTCCTATTGTAGCCCTGAGCAAAATTTGAAATAAAATTGAAACGTTGTCTTAGTCGGAAAATCTAGACCAACCAACTGTATTGTCATTTTTCCTATTATTCCATCCTAAACACACTTTCAATGCTAATGTCCTTAAAAGTGTGTTATGTCACAGATTATTATTATTATTATTATTTTCATAACAACCTAACATGCAATTTGTTAATAGTGCAAGTGATTCGTTATTTCGTATAAAGTTTCTAATTGTATAATCCAACAAGAAATAGGTCGTTTCAAAAAATAGTTTTTGTTGAATCTGACATAACTAGAATAGAGTAAAATACTTAATACGACAAAATATTTTCTGTCTCTCAAAATATCTATTACCCATGGAAAAAAAGTGTTGTTTCTTTTAGAATATCTGTGAACATAAATAATTTGTGATTGTGGGTGTGCTTTATAATCATATTGGCAATATATGATACTGAATAATATAAGTTTATCTTCTGTATTATTTTCAGAAATTCATGTGCAAATACAAAGACTAAAATTCAATTGAAATTAAAATCAGTATGGCTTCAGCATGAACTAAGATCAGTAAATATTAAATTTTCTATTCTCGACATTAAGTTTACGTTATGTATTTTCTAGTAATATAGACACTAAGTGAAATTCCATTCTGCCTAACTATGGAAGACTTCCTAATTCATAGTTAAATAATTGTTTGTAAAACCTCCGGGACATATTTAGTGATAAGTGATATTTATAAGTTGTATAATGTATATAAATTAATTTGATAAATATATATTTTTTATAAACAAATAGTTTGTTAAATTCAACAATTTCCTTTGTAAATTTAAATATTTATATTGATTAAATAAAATATGAATACAAATGTTTCCAGCCATTATTGTTTCTTTCATACTATTTCCAGTTATCTTGACACAACAAATTGATTCAGATTTATCATATTTACATTAATTCAACAATTAGATATATGGTTTCGTATACAAACATACATTTCGATAAAACCGCTTTATGAACCTCTATTACCGAGATATAAATCACTAACTAAAACGATAATTAACTAGCATTTAAGCAAGCAATTAAAATTAGAGAAAGGCTACCAATTACTATCTGACTGAAAAAAATCCGATTAGATATACAGCTTCACCATTGTACGTAGAAAAAACATTATTATTTACCCTTTTATATAAAATAAAAGATAAATTGACAAGATAGCGAAACGAAACATAATGTTATTTTACGTGTGGCGTTTTCCCAAAGAGATGTGAACTTGACATTATAAATCAGGCGCCTCGTCTTAGATTCTCACGACGAAATTATGCAAGAGATACAGAAGCTCTAAGGTCAAAGATTTTTTAATGCGTCGGTTTATAAATTTTTATGAGACCTTGAATTTGAGAGCAGCCGTGAAAGTATTGAAGAAATGATTCCCAAGATTAATGAAAAAATAAATAAGATGTAGAAAATAGTTAGGGTTCTATTAATTTCCAAAATATATTTCTGTGCAGGAAAACTATAAATTTGTTTCAGATCAAGCGGTGACTGTAGGATCGAAAAAAAATAATATTAGCAATAGATTCTATGCCGCAATGTTCTTTTGGTGCAGTTTTCATTTTAAGGTGGTCATACAATAGATAATTTTCGAGTTATAATTTTTTTGTTCACTTTTAATTTTAAAATAAGTTCATGATTTCATAGACATTAAGTTGACAAGTGATAAGCTTTGTCCTCGTGTATGCGAAATACGCGGATTTTCACGCGAATGTTGATGTTTTTTTTTGTGTATTCTTCTGATAATTAAGATAATAATATGTACTGTTACTGTTAAATATTTTTGTAATGTTTTACTAAGTTCATTTCAAAATTAATTGAGTACAAAAAATCAGAAACTCTGCACTTTAAAAAAGAAAATAAAAGATACCTTTTTTATTGTCAAGATTGCTTGAACCCAATTTTACCTAAATGGAGTACATTTTACAACAAACAAGTATAAAAACAGTATTTTATTGGGTATATTTTACTTCAAGCAGTGCTTCAAGGGATTGTTAGGGGTGCGTTTCGGTATCTATATAAAAATTTCAATGTTAGAAAATGCAGCCAAACTTGAAAAAAATCTATATATTTACTTCTTTATTTCAAATTTAAGTAACTTTAACTTGTTAGGAGTGTATCTCGGTAGGGAATTTTTCTGAAAAATAAAGGTGTGGCAAAATATTGTTTTTAAAAATGGTTTACTGCAAATTCTGCTCAAGAGAAATTTGAAAAGGTTTTTTTCGAGGTTTTTTAGGTGCGGTGGTTTGCTAACTCTGTATCTAAGTTCCATTCTCATTTTTTTTTTTAACTATTAGCGCGGCAAAAAAAATATCTCTGACATAGTCAAAATTACAAAATTTTAAAGAAAATACAAAAATGATAAACGACCCGATTCTCTTCAATCTTTAATACCGCATTTCACCTCTTTAATCCTGAAATAATTGTACGCCACAATCAATTATTCCTGCAACGACTGCCCTTGGTGCCGGCACTGATTCGCACTGCCCCTTAAATGCTCAAACAAACCGAAGGTATGCATAAGTAAACCGCACACCCGTTTTTACACTGATAGGCATTGCTCTGACCTTCCCACAAAACTCGTTCCAATGTATCGAGAGACTCACCTTCGTCCGTTTGGTTTTTTGGCTTAGACTAGATTTTCCGTCGATGAGGATGTTGTCGTTCACGAAGACGACGTCGCAGGGGCTTGGCGGGCCTTCCAGAGATCGCAGAATTTCCTCGTCCTCGTCCGTGAAGGAGTCACTGATGGTAGCGCCGGGGATCAGGATAATACCACCTTCACCGGGCTGGAAAAAAGAAAGTCATGAAAATAAAAAGTGGACAAAGCAGGGTCTTCATTAAATTTGTCATTAGTTTTCTATTTTTAGGACGAAAATGGCATTAAATTGTCTCGTATGTGAAGGACCGACATAATGATAATAATAACAGTTTATTTTCCAAAGAATATCTTACAAAACAGTTAAATTACAAAAAAATACAGTCTTACAGAATGTTGTTAAGAAAATCTAGGAACTTAAAAATAAGAAAAAAAGTTTTTATAAACATGGATCCGAAAACCAATTGAGATATTCAGATGAGATTTGGTACACAACAGTGTATAGTAAAGAGCTACCTTTACGTGTATAAATTTCTCTTGTACTATGCTAGCATCAGAGGCGTTCGTGCTGTCAAATTCTCATTGTTAGCCAAAAAAAATTGTACGCAACTGATTTTTGGACAAATTGGTATCGTTATGTTAAAGCCATATTAATTCTGCTTAAAATGTGTCTCTTGGACTTTTTCCTCCTAACGCCATTTTAGAGATAAAAATTATTTTATTATTCATTACAATACAGAAATGTGTCAAAATTCAGCAGGAAAAAATAGAACTTGGAGTGAAGAACATTTTTTGTAACATTCATTTTTGACATACAGATTAGATTAGATTATTTTATTTTATTTGTTTAGAAGAAAAAATTGTATTTAACTAAAATTATTTTATTAGACTAAAATAAGCAGGTGCCCCGTCATCCGCTCAAAAATGTTCATTGTGACAATTAAAAACACCGTATCTGGTAAATGAAACTTAAACCATGAACAAAATGAAAGAAATACATTGCCGATCTTCTGCACTTTTTTGGCTTAGCCATTGACAATTCTGCAGTCTGACTGGAAAATGAGCTTCAGAGGGGGTTTGAACTCTCTGTAGATAATAAGGATATAGTTGTGGCTCTTGAAGGATTCGGTATAGGAAAGAAAATAAAAATGGGTCTACGAAATAGAAAAAGTATAAGAAGGTAGTACAGAAGGCTGGAAGATAATGATAATGAAGAAAGGGGGAAACAAGAGAGAAGCAGTAAATCGCATGTCTAATGAAAATATTGAAAGACATGGTGCAAAAAAGGAAGAAGGAAAAGGAAGAAGTAATGAAGATTTTAGAGGATCAAAGAAAACTACAAGAAAAAAGAAATCAGGAACAAACCGAAGAAAGACAAAAGGAGTAGAACGGAAGGCGATTAGAAAATAAGAAGAGCGATCAAGAAATGAAAACAGACATTAATGAAGGTATCACAAAAGTACTAGAAAGGGTAGAAACAAAGTTTAAAGAAATAAGAAAAGAATTCAAGAGTGAACAACACAAGAAACTGAGCATAGCTGATATAGAAAAAATGAAAAGTTAAACAAGAAACCATTCTTTGAGGGGAACTTAAACTTGGATAATAAAAAATTTCGGCAGGAGTTTTAACTCCTTGATTTACAAACGAAGGTGAGGGTTAAGGACAAGTCTTCATATTATTTGTTATGCAGGCAATTTCAAAGCTGCAAAGTAATGAAAACGTTTGATTGTGTGACTTTGCGGAAGGAATTTGTGATGAGCAACGGTCAACATGACTTTAACAATCGATTTTAACTGACGTAATTTCTTGGGTCTCCAAAAAATTCCGCTGTTTCTCACTAAAGGATATATAATAATCAAGAAGATTAACAGTAGTTTAGTTTAACTCGGTGTTGTTTTTTATTTTCCGATATAAGCAGGTTTTTTGTTAAGATCTGTCTCCAGATTTGACCCCACAAGTTCTTTCTCTCGTGCATCATGATACTCGCCGGTGAATGTTGAGAGTCATCAGGATGTTTTCAACCATTCATAGCACTGACTGTCTGAAATTTTTATATCCTTAAGTCATTTGAATCTCTTGAAAATAAATTGATGGCATCATATTGTTTAAGAACTCAACACAATCGCCGAAGATACAAAAAATTATTTTAAAAACAACTCCGCAACAAACAGCTGCTTACTTGTGATGTTGTTAAAAACAGTCTAGCCAACCCTGCGACGCTATGAATATCCCTTACCACCTCCAATGACCAATTTCGAAATAACACCAAGACCAACATCTAAATAAAAAAGTTACAAACGATTTTCAAAAACGTCAGATTTACTTTTTTCAAAATAACTCGAAAACTTGAAGAGCAAGAAACGGTCTGCATTAGTTAGCAACAGCAATGTCTAAAACTTTCCGCATTATTCTACCCCTTATAATTTCCAAGATACCAATACACGCATCACTAAAATAGTCCACACTGTATATTATTTGTAAATTATTTTTGAGAAGCTAAGAAGACGGACTTAAATGTGATTTTTAGCTGCAATTTTACCAATAAAACTAATCAAATTTGGACTACACAAAAATAATCATCTTTTATTAAACTTAGATGCTCAAATTTTTGTCGGTGACTGTATATTTAACTAGGTAATGACAATGACAAAGTTGAACAAAATTCGGATCAAAACATTGCAAAACAACTAGGTATTTAAGAGGAGGAGTAGCACATTTACTGAAAAAGATATGTTATCCTTTTATCAATAAATTTTTATATGTACTGATATATTTTCCTCGATTTTCCTAGTAATAAATTACACTTATTTGCTTTGCTGATTCAATAATTTCTGGCGGAGTTAATGTGAGTTCTTCTCTCAAATAATAAATAGTTATTTTTATTGATTTAAAGACGAACAGTATGGCGATTACTGTGTACCTAAGTTATTTACTTAATAACGCTCGTCTCGTAGCAACTACCATAGCAACCACAGACGACCTGTTGAAATTATTAGTATTCATGAAAGAAGTATCAAACAATTTTAATAGTATAAAATAAATAGCTTTGTTTGTTATTATGATAAGATTAAAATTGAGCAGTGAAAAAATTATGTGTTTAACTTGGCAGTAAAGTAGATTTAATGCCTTGGCTGCTGTATCAGATTCGGCTCGACTCGGACTTTACCGCCTAGTTAAACTCACACAATTACAGGACCTCATAGACATATTAAAAAAAAACATTAACACTTGAATTGATATAAATTATTAAGTATTTTTGACATACAAAACGAATGAATACATATTCTAAAATGTTTTCGTCCAAAAATGAAAATGATTTTATTTCAGTAAATCTAGACTTGTTATAGTTTAGCTTTAGGCTAATAGGAATCCTGAGTAAATTTTCCTTTTTCTGTTCGAATATGTTTCTAGGCAAATACTGGTATTTATAATATTAATTATTTAATTTTTGTGAGCTTCCGTCATTTGAGTTCAACATGGAAATTTGACTAAACTTAACCTTATTTTTTATTTGTAATTGTAGATATGCATTTAACTACGTTAATCTAATATTTTCGTAGTGACTAATGAAATGAACTGATAAAAAAGTAGTGGGCTTTTCTACAATCTACACAGTTACGGTACGTTTATGAGAGGTAGTAAAGTAAACGCAGTAACTATCTGCTTATCATTGTGCAATATTGATTTTATACAATATCCTGCCCGAACCCGTCATGACGAATGCCCGTGTATTATTCATCTAATGCATAGGTAACTTCCCACCTGGCGAAACTTTTACGAAAATCCATATTGAGCCAAAGGGTGAGGCCCTCGTACAAGCTAAAATTGCACAAAATGCACTCATGGGTTGTATTCAACCGATAACACAGACTGTCGTGAGCGGATTCAGATAGATATTGATGTTTTTCATTCATTAGTGCAGGCGAAAACGATTCCAGTCGGGCGAGTGACGAAATGATTAAATTGCGTGAAAATAACTCACACCGTATATATTCATACATTTTAAAATCTTAAAAAGCTAATTGTGAAGAGAAATTACAATCTCAGAAGCATACACATCTCAAAAGCCTTTAATTGACTTGACCATGGGTTACTGCTTAAACTTAATTCAATTGGCCTTAGTCCAGAATTATTAGCTTCACTAAATTCCTACCTATGAGCTAGAACTCAGTTTGTACAAATATCTGGTATCAGGTCTGCTAAGTTTGCCCAAACGTCGGGAGCACCACAAGGTTCCATTCTTGGACCCTTTTTATTCTCAATTTTTGTGAATGATATTGCCTATGACCTTGGTACTTGTTATTGTCTTTACGCCGACGACATGAATATATTCTGTGAATTTGAATACACTTAACGTCTGGTGTAATGCAAATAAGTTACTACTGAACGCCTGAAAATCGAGTAATAAAGATCCCAGGCTCTCCTTTAATCAACATATTACCAATATAGTGACTGGGGCTCATAAAAGTCTGTTATTAGAAACATTAAAGAATGTTAAGACTCTGAAACCTTTTGTTTTTTATATAATGCTTTTATTAGATCGAAGCTAGAATATGCCAGTTTGATCTGGAGCTCTAGTTGTGCTAGTCATGTTAGCAGCATTGAGAAGGTGCAGCGCTTTTTTCCCATAAAAGAAATATTGTGAACGTTTTGGAATGAGTAGTTTATTGCAGAGGTGTCCGGTGTCTTATTGCTATTCCTAACTACCATACTAATCTTTACAAATGTTCCTCTTGTAAGGCTAAATGTATAAAAAAAATGTTTTACTTGATTTTGTTTAGTCTTTCAGTATCTGTGACATTTTTTGTATTTCTGATCAACTCTGAATTCTTAACATCGTTGTTCTTTTTTTATACCTTTTACATTATTCTTCTGTACTTTTTTTCCTTTTCTTGTATACTGTTTTTGACCATATCCTGTAACTGGGCAACTGAGCCAGTTGGATATTGTACGAAATAAATAAATAAATATTTTGGAACCTTAATAAACCAGCTGTCAAGTGAAATTAGCATGAGTCTTCTTATTTCAGTGGTATGTTGTAAAAAAACATATTTACGAAATTTGTGATGTGTCAAAAACGTTACAAATTTTTAAGGTCAGCTTTGGTCTGCCATTAGAATGCGGACATAACCTTACTATTTTTCTTTAAGAAACTACTTTTTTATTTGTAAATTGTTTCTTTTAATTTCATTTCCACTTTCATTAAACCTAACCTTAAAGATTTCTATATACCTACAGTGTGTTCTCGGACAAACGAAACAACTTAAGAGGCGAAAAAGTTAGTGTTGAAATAAATATGATATTCAATTCTACCATTTGTCAATTGTTTGTAACCTTCCCAGAAATATCACGTACGCTTTTGCCTAAGGATGAATCTTTGATTTTTAAGGTCATTCGACTTTTTAATAATTTATGGATGAATTTTGATAACATTTTGTTGTATGCCATAAGGAAAAGGCACCTTACTAGTAAAAAATTAAGATTTTTCTGAATTTCCAGGGGTTATTTCATGTTACATATTTAAAATTAGCACAATTTATGACATAATACCATATTTTAACATTAACTTTTTTTTCTTTAACAAGCGTTGTATTACCTATCTGGAGACACCTTGTATACATTTTAACTTTATACGTGCTATGACAATGTAAACCATGTTTACATATGTTTAATGTTTAATTCATGTTTATCTGTTATTTTCTATAACAACCTTGTTAAGATTTAGTTATTTTTTTGTATTAAGATGTCAGTTATTTTTTTAACAGTGTAAGTAGTACTCATTGCAAAGTAAATATAAAGTACAATCAAGTAGTGTAAGTTATTTGTTATTTCGGTTTAACACGAAACATTTTTTTGTAAATACATAAATACATTTGTTGTTTCAACAAAGTACCTACTAAACTATTCGAAAAAAGTTATAGGCGCAGAAATTATGCTTAAAGGAGTTAATCTTCTCTTCTCTATATTTAATATTGTCACGGAATTTGCCCCACTCACACCCAAATCCACGATTGTGGTACCGCGAATTGCTAAGATTGCCCCGATCGCCCCTACACGATTCTGTTAAATAAACAAAATGCCGTGGATCGAGATGGGACTGGAAAAATGGGGAATTGACGAGAAGCATTCGAGTCGTTCGGGAAAATGGATCTAGAGATACTAGAATATACCTGGAATATTCGTTGGGTCTATAAAAAAAGAATAAACGGCCGAGTTAGTTAGTCTTCTATTACAGTATTGAATTGAAATGTTCAGTTGGAGATTAAAAGTGATTTAGATAGCGATTAAATGTGAAACAGTGTTTAGTTGAGTTCTAATTAGTAATCAGTAGTGTACTAAGTTGTTAATAAAGATAAGTGATTAAATAACGGATTGTTTTTCTGGCAGTAAGAAAAAGACGGGTTGGGAAATCCGTGACAATATACTGGAAACTATAATGTAACTACTACTACATGTACAAATTGTTGTATAAAGTTATGAGAAACTATTTTATATAGGTGTGTTTTTTTTGTCAAAAAATTTTAAGGCTTGCTTCTGGAAAACGATACGTTTTCGATTGATTGTCTTCACCTGTTTACTATTTAGGAAAAACTAGGTATACCATAATCATTCCGAAGTTACTACTTTTTCTATGATAACAACCACCGCCATTCTTTGCGGCTTGCTCAAAGCACAGAATATATAGACAATGCTGTACATACTTGTCCCATGAGGAAGTAACCTTGAACACCAAAGATGGTTCTATGGTAGCAATAATTACTGATCGATCAGTGTCGATACATACCAATTAATGATTTCTAAAGTAGGAGAACGGTTTCTCCACCATACAGAGTTGTACTGGACGAAAACTGGTCGTTGACGTAGGCTTTGTCGAAAATGATATAGGTAGCCGTATAATAACGACCATTTTGGCGAAGCGTAGGGGTAAACAAGGTAGACATTGTCTACGGCCTGATTTAAATTTAACGCAAATATTGAACATTTTCCTAAGACCATGACATTCACAAAAATATCGAAACAAAGACTTATTACGTTAACTTGCAATGCAACCAAGAGATGGCGCTGCATGTTATTATTCTTTATATTTCTAGAATGTATGTAAAAAAATATTAAAAATGCTCTCCTGAAAAATTATATTTTTGGCGATATGTCACTATTCTGTAGAACCAACGATATATTCTCTATCTTGTAGAAAGTGCATAATAAACATGATTTTTTTAAGTAACAATTTTGTGAATTGAACATGCCATAGATATTTTTACAAAAAATAATAACATTTTTTGCCCAATTTTAATTTTTTAATGGACGCTTCGCTACTGTTGGCTACACCTATTTTCCTTAACCACTTTTAAAGCTGAAATTAATTTAAGATCGTTTCGCAGGTGAAGTTTATATGTTCTGTTTCAATTCTTAATAAACTAATTAATTGAGAACATCCAAAATAAGAAAAATTTGGAATGGTCCAATTTAGTGTGACGTCATAAGAATCAATATTTAACGGCCATATTATTTGAATAAAGAAGAGGCATATTTGACAGAAAATTATTATTTGCAGTTTTAAACCAGCTATCGTAAAATATTGTAACCTCTTCGTTGACTTGTCTCGAAATACTCCACGTAGAAATACTTTGTTGTCACTACTTGATTCCTCAACTCAAATCTTTACTTTGACGTTTCTGTCATTGAGTGTATCGAAAGACTTTACATATTACACAAAAACGATCAGAAACATTTTGTTCTCTCTTAAAATAAGAGGAAGGGGGAGGACAGAATCATATTGTAGAAAAAATTAGACTACGTCAACCAATTTTAGTAAATTTGATTTTATTTTAAAGCTGTTTGATAGCCGAATCTTTATCTACAATAATATTTATAGTCGAGGCAATGAAGCATTATGATAGGAAATCTTTTAGGATAGCACGTATCGGAATGCGGTTTTTTGCATTCGCTTGCAAAAATTATTTATATCATTCGTACCTACTTTGTACCTATTACAAACCGGAAGTTGCATTGCTGCAGCCAAAAATGCATGCAAAAAATGCATCTTTTGAGAGGCCTTTTGGCAAATTTAATAACTTCGTAAATAAGAGTCAGAATTGGCTCAAGTCGGGTACCCATGGGTTTTCGAGGTCGCTGATCACGATTATGATGTTCAAATCGACCCCCCGAATACCTGGAGCTCAGGAACGCCGACGAACGTCATCTCCGGGGACTATCCCGAACTTTATGCGAGAGAGGAGAGAAACTGGGCACCCGAGGGTTTTTTGGGTCGCTGAATTCGAATATACCATCGGCGAACACCCCACGGACACCTGGTGAGCCCCAACCTGGACGCGGACGTCATCTTCGAGTTTTTTTCTGGAAATATCGACAATAACGAATCGAAAATCGTTATGGGGGCTTTTTATGTGCGCTGAATCCGAATTTTATGTTGAAAACGACCACCCGAACACCTGGTGCGCCCTAACCTGGCCCTGAACGTCATCCCCGAGGGTTTTCCAGACATAATTGAAAAAAACCACCCGAAAATCGTTACGGGAGGTTTTTTGGCTTGCTGAAATCAAATATGGCACCGGCCAACACGCCACGGACACCTGGTGCACCCTAACCTGGATCTGAACGTCATCCCCGAGGGGTTTCCAGACACAATTGAAAAAGACCAATCAAAAATCGTTACTGGTGGTTTTTCGGGTCGCTGAATTCAAATATAGCACCGACGCACACCCCACAGACACTTGGTGCGCCCTACCCTGGCTCTGAACGTCTTCCCCGAGGGTTTTCCAGACACAATTGAAAATGACCAACCAAAAATCGTTACTGGGGGTTTTTCGGGTTGCTGAATTCAAATATAGCACCAACGCACACCCCACAGACACCTGGTGCGCCCTACCCTGGCTCTGAACGTCTTCCCCGAGGGTTTTCCAGACACAATTGAAAAAGACCAACCAGTCGTTTTTACAGGACTGAATCACATTTTTTGAGGGCCCCGGGGGAGAGTTACCCATGAATGAATGTATAAAATTATGGGACGATTTTTGGTTGGTCTTTTTCAATTGTGTCTGGAAACCCCTCGGGGATGACGTTCAGATCCAGGTTAGGGTGCACCAGGTGTCCGTGGGGTGTTAGCCGGTGCCATATTTGATTTCAGCGAGCCAAAAAAAACCCCCGTAACGATTTTCGGGTGGTTTTTTTCAATTATGTCTGGAAAATCCTCGGGGATGACGTTCAGGGCCAGGTTAGGGCGCACCAGGTGTTCGGGTGGACGTTTTCAACATAAAATTCGGATTCAGCGCACACAAAAAGTCCCCATAACGATTTTCGGTTCGTTATTGTCGATATTTCCAGAAAAATTCTCGAAGATGACGTCCGCGTCCAGGTTGGGGCCCACCAGGTGTCCGTGGGGTGTTCGTCGATGGTATATTCGAATTCAGCGACCCAAAAAACCCCCGGGTGTCCAGTTTCTCTCCTCTCTCGCATAAAGTTCGGGATAGTCCCCGGAGATGAAGTTCGTCGGCGTTCCTGAGTTGCAGGTGTTCGGGGGGTCAATTTGAACATCATAATCGTGATCAGCGACCTCGAAAACCCCCGGGTACCCGACCCGACTTGAGCTAATTCTGACTCTTATTTACGAAGTTATTAAATTTGCCAAAAGGCCTCTCAAAAGATGCATTTTTTGCATGCATTTTTGGCTGCAGCAATGCAACTTCCGGTTTGTAATAGGCACAAAGTAGGTACGAATGATATAAATAATTTTTGCAAGTGAATGCAAAAAACCGCATTCCGATACGTCCTATCCTAAAAGATTTCCTGCTTCATTGCCTCGACTATTAGGTTTTTGGCTAGGCCTGAAAGACCAAATGGCGTAATTTCGTATCTTCAGAAGTAAAAAATATTTTCGCTCATAACTTAAGTTTGCAAAATGACAGCTGCTTCCGGTTTGTGCCGTTATTAAAACAATTTTATGAGTAATAACATAGTAAAATAAAAAATATAGTCTTCCATTTAACTTTTCATAGAAAATTTAGTAAACTTTTGACATCAGATAACGCCATCTGGCGGTACAGGCTTAAACATAAACTTAAGTATTGTTACACTTTATGATTCGACTATTTAGCAGCTTTAAAACAAGACTAAGGTTGCTAAAATCGGTTAACGCAGTCATGAGTTTTCCAATTTTGTATGCAATACAATTCTAACCTCTCCCTACATCTTACTTTCAGAGATAGAGCAAAATGTCAAATAAACAGTTTTTAATGGGTCAATAGAAGATTCAAAACCATTCAACGTAATATACCTTCACTATTAATTTAAAAGTTCGCCATCTAGCGGTAAAATTTGAAATTAGAATATATTTTTAATAGACTTCTCGGAGTTACAAGTTGTTTTCGAGGCGCTGACCGATCTTAACGGAACACTCAGTACATCATAAATCATTCAACTGGTTATAAATTTTATAAATCAACTAGCGAATTACTACGTATATACCATATCTGAGCAATTCCAGTTCGAATCTGACAGTCACAGTCGCCAGCGCCATCGCCGTCGCTAGAAGAAAAATGCAACTTAACGGTATCCTACACGGAACTAATTAACTCGACCAGCAGATGTAACCGTGGAGGAATTGTTTACGCCAGAGTCATACGGGTCGTCACGACCCCAAGTTTGTTATGTTACATACAATTTTGATTGTTCCAAAAACGAAAACAAAACACGTTCTCTACTTGCCATCTTAATTGTCGTGAACTCATGCAATACAATATTTAACAGAACGGGATAACTGTAAAGTGTTTTTTACAATCGGTTGTTACCAAAATAAGCTAATATTTAGCTTTACTAGTTGTGTACTAAATATATTAATGAGGCACTTAAAAAATTAGTGTGACTTCCTTTATCTCTTCCATCTTTGCCTGCCTCGTATCTCTCATTGCCTGATTCCATTTGAACGTAAGCGGTTACTTTACACTTTCTTAGTTCCAAATTTACAAAGTTATTATCGATTATTTTCAAAAATAGAGTGTTATAAATTAATCGCTGTTTTTAGAATGCTCATTTATTTCGTTTTCTTCACGTTTTAAACCCTAGTTTATTCACATCAAAAACTATGATTAAGAGCATCCTAGAAACTAGATTCTTTTCTAAGTGAATTGATGTAATCGGCATCGAATATGGGTTATTACGTCAGTTATTTTGAAATTAGTTTCAAGATAACTAAAGAGGTGTCTTAATACATCACATAGGTACCCTGTAAAAATTATGCACTACTAAGTACTTCATCAAAAACTAAATAAAACTATAATAACATTTTCAATACAAAACGTTATCTAAAGGATTTATACTTTGAAAAATCTAGTTATACTGGCACCATAGTCCAAAGATATTCTGCTAGTCGGCTTATTCTCCATTTCATGCCTAAAGTTTCCCTTCTGCCGATACACTTTTGCCTACCAACTCAATGCCGATCGACACCAGCGGTTGGTTGCGTCAGTTTGATTGTACTAGATGCTCCCAATAAATTTAAAGGAAATTAATTTTATTGGACAGTGACAATGGTTCTCATTATTGTTGTGACAGTGGTTGTAACATATCGTTTTTTATAACACTAGAATTGTTAAAATAGTGCAAACAGAGAAATTTTCGTACTTGCATTGTACTCTCATTATTATGTATCTGTTTAAGTAACAGAACTTCTGTAATTCACATATTTGGCGCATTTCACTAAACAAAGGGTATATTTTTCAAAGTATTATTTTTTAATATACTGCAGTTATAGGTTATGTCATAACTACGGAAACTTACGGCCAACTTTTGGTTTTCTATGGTAATGCAATTTCTGTAAGCGGATTCAGAGGCAGCGAAAATTTTCATGTTTGGACACGTGATTGAGTAATTTTTGGAGGTCGCGTTCAAGGTCAACATTTTTATTTATGATAATGCAATTTTTTGCCTGCGTATTCTGAAGTATCGAGAAATTTCAAGATTGAGTTATTTCAAATTCATTTAAAGGTCTAATTCTCCTTTTGAAATTATCATGTTGATATTCGCCTGTATGGCGAGATATGGGAGAAATCCTCCTCTACAGAAGTTGTTTGGGTCATCCGAGAGCAAAATGTCGACCTTGGAACGTATTCAAGGATATGCAAAGGTTAACCCTTGTTTTTTAATGGTAAAACAATTTCGGATACCGTAATCTCTAAAGTGGTCTATAAAAGTTCTGCTATAGCATCTTAAGTTTCTTGAAAAAGTAGTCAATGTTGCAAAACCACATCCTGCCGCCTCTTCTAGTTTTCGAGATACCCTGCAGTTACAAAGAAATGGGGATAGCCTGTACTTTGATTTATATTCCCAAATTAAAATGGCGAAAAAATGTCCATTGCGTACTTAAATAGATAATTAGATAAACTGGATTTTTTTAAAGATAAAATCTGGCTCCAGTACTCATTTATGTTTTTTTCCTGGTTTCGATTAGTATTAGTGTTACCGATTGCTCCATCCGATTACTTAGAAAACTTGATACAAATCGAGATAAAATTTCGTCGTAATCAAGTATTTTCCAATAGTTATCGTAAGGTACTTTATTAGAATCGAAACTCAAGACGCTGAGTACCCAAATATGTTTTACATACATACATTTTTTGTACAAGTAACTACATATTAAGGAGGAAAGATAAGATGAATATCAAATATGTAGGTAAGTAGTGATTTTCTCTGACAATGATATGAGTAAGTCGCTATAAATATTGAATAAGTTGTATATCGAGATTAGATAATCCATATATTGTTATAAAACTATTACATCTCTAGATGTAGGTATCAAAGATAGAGTAAAATTAATTTCAGTAAATGCTAATTCAGTTTCATTAAACAACATTTTAGAAAGGATTGTATTTGGTTTTAGCTTAATAATTAGTTTAATAATTTCAGAAATGTTCAAAAATCATTACCCGAGGATTATTCAATTCAATTTGGTAAAAAATAAGCAATATTTACTTCTCTGTAAATATCAACGTTTGTCATAAAATGCATACCTACAAGAAAGGGTTGAAATAGTTTCTACGCGAAATTTATTAAATCTAGTGGAAAGCACTTTAACTAATTTTTCAATAAGACATCCACATAATGCGATACCTGTGAGACAATTATTAAATGAAACATTTGAAGACTGGATTGGATGGAGAGAACCTACTGAATGGTCTGCGCGTTCTCCAGATTTATCTACGTTGAACTTTTTTATGTGGGGCCTTTTAAAGTCCAAAAAATTGTGATCTGAGAATTATTAGTAGCAAGTTCAGTGAAAAAGTAGTTTTCCAAGATTGAAGAAAAGTTCAAAACATAGAAAAGTCAAATTACTCCATGTTGAAGGCGATAATGAACATAATAATGAAGACGTAAGCAAATATTACAAGTTTGTTGCTTTTTTTGAAGCCAAAGGATGAAGGATATCTACCGAAAAATCGAAAGTATTGACATATCGACAAATTTCTTGCAGAAGAATAGGATGAAACATATATTGGAATCATGGTTGCCTGACAGTAGCCTTAGCGACCGAGAATGTTTTGTATTGCTGTCAGATAAAAACTTGAAATCGTACTCTATTAAATAGTGTTTTTGTTTTTTGAGTTATTTCTTTAGTTTTTATCTTTTGTTTGGCAAAAGCAGCGCGTTTGAAGTGTTTATTGAGTAGTAACTTAGTCATTTTATAAAAAAAAAGATTAAATTAACTGAACGAGAACGAATTGAAATTCTTTGCATGATCGGATTTGGAGACAGGATGCGCACCCAAAAAAAAGTAGTTGAATTGTTCAATGAAACTCATCCTGATGGACATCCCATTAGCCAAAGCTTGGTAGGCAATATTGAGTCTAAATACCATAACTTTGGACATGTTCGTGATCTTCCTAAATCTGGTCGACCATCGAAATCAGTAGATGATGAGCTTAATGTATTGTTGGCAATACAAGAAAATCATCACACAACAAATAACCAATCCGCTTCTGATTTCAATATGGCAGCGTCCACAGTTCACAAAATTATGAAAAAAGCAAAGTATCATCCTTATAAGGTATGCCTTTTTCATGAGCTATCTGAAGACGACTTTGATCAGCGAAATCAATTCTGCGAGCAAATGCAAGAGCTATGCAATAATGATAATAATTTCGTAAAAAACGTAATTTTTTCCGACAAGGCTACGTTTGTTTAGAACGGCCATGTCAATAGGCAAAACTGCCGTTATTGGGCTACCAAGAATCTCCGATGGATGATGGAGTATCACACTCAAAGTCCCCAGAAAGTAAATATATGGTGCGGCATAATAATAATAATAATAATAATAATTTATTTAATCCAGTAAGACATTAAAATGTATAGGACAAGTCAAAACAAGACAAAAGCACACAAGAAAACATAAAATAAAAATGGACAAACAACAGAGCGCTCGTTAAATAAACATTTGTTACATTACGTCATTCATAAACTCGTTAACGCTATAATAACACTTGGCAAGCAAAAAGTCTTTGACAATTTTTTTAAATTTAATAGCATTCATTGATCTATATTCAGGGGGAAGCTTATTGTACAACTTAATACCTTGGTATATTACAGACCTCTCAAATCTAGTGGTTTTATGTTCGGGAATACATAGGAGAGCACCATGACGAGTATGGTAGTTATGATATTGGGAATTTATATTTAGTCGGTTAATATTTTCCCTAACGTATATAAGTGACCTAAATATAAAGATACAGGGGAAAGTTAGTAATTTATTCCGAATGAATGTGTCCCTGCAAGTTTCCCTGGGACCAAGACCATATATTTTTCTGATAATCCATAGTCGATGGAAGAATTCTGGGTCCCTATTTCTTTGACGTCAACCTAACTGGTGCAAGGTATTTGGATTTTCTTCGAGACGACCTCATTCCTGAACATGATCTTCCAAGAAATTACATTTTCTTTCAACAAGATGGTGCACTTCCCCATTATGCAACACCTGTCCGTGCTTATTTAGATGAGTTGTTCCCGAATAGTTGGATAGGGAGAAGGGGGCCGATTGAGTGGCCAGCCAGATCGCCTGATTTGACACCCCTAGATTATTTCTTGTGGGAATACTTAAAAAGCAAAGTATACGTTACAAGACCGGTTATTTTAGAATATTTAAAAGCAAGAATTCGTCACGAGATACATCGTATACCTCCTGAAGTTATTGATAATGTTCAAAAAGAATTTATTAATCGTCTTGGCTACTGTCAGGCAGCCAACGGTGCATAATCTGAACGTTTAATTTAGTCGATTATTTACATAATCATTATCATTTTCAGTATTGTGAAAATTAAATTTTAAAATCTTCAAACATTATTTTCTTGAAATTTTTGTTATGTAACACCATAATTTTTCATGATGTATATGTAGAATGACACGCTCTTTCAAATGGCTTCGTCAAAATTGGAGGTTGCTATTTAAAAAAGTTCTCGAACAACGATGACGTCACAAATATGGGTCGTTTGTTAAAAGTGCCTTTTTAAAAACAAAATCGACGTGCCAGGGGATATTTCCGAAAACTTCTCAATTTAAAAAATAATGAATTTATTCGTTACTTTTCGAAAGCACATAGACTCATTGCAAAACAAGAAGAACATCGTGGACTAAATTTTTTTCCACAACTTCTGCAGATAACATTACTCCCTGCCGTGGTGGAAGTTCCACAGAAATAATTACTACTACAGCTACTAATGAGATTGGTCGTGGAATTATTTACTCTAATTGTAGTTTCTCTACCTGTAAATGTACAATTTAAGATTAAGTATATACAAAGGACAATGTTAAAAATAGCCGATTTTTGGCTTATCCGGGGGAACGCATAAATCATAAAAAAATCAATTGATTATTGTTAATTAACATTAGAAATGGCCCAGAAATACGTCAGATAGCTGGGGAAATGTCGCTACTACCCCTAAACCTATATAAACTACCCTTAAATAGCTTTAAATGGATAATCATTAATTATTGTTATAAAATTCGTGTAAAATGAAAAAAATGCTTGAAAATTATAACTGTAAAAATGTCCATTCCACCCCTAAAAAATTAAAAAAACGACTTTCAAAAGCTAATGGTGAGCTTACTTCGACATCAAAAATAAATAATGCTTAAATGTTCAAGGAACGCCTATTGCTAGAAAAAAATTATAGATTACTGTCAAAAAATGCAAAAACTGATACTAGAGTACATTAAGTAAGTGGGGAAATATTAATTGCACCCCTAAATCTATATAAACTGCCTTTAAATAGCTTAAAATAGATAATCATTATTTATTGTTGTAAAATTCGTTTAGAATGAAAAAAATGCTTAAATCACTTTTAAGGTTCATTTATACTATTGCGACCTGAAAAATGTGAGCAAGGATAAATTGCTATTTTTTCAGTACGCGCTCGCAAAGTGAGAACAATTGGCGCTATTTCGCCATTGAACGGGCACTTTTACAGTCATTTATCACTTTTTATATTGACATACTGTCTGTTCAAATCATTTTCAAGCATTTTTTTCATTTTACACGAATTTTATAACAATAATTAATGATTATCCATTTAAAGCTATTTAAGGGTAGTTTATATAGGTTTAGGGGTAGTAGCGACATTTCCCCAGCTATCTGACGTATTTCTGGGCCAATTCTAATGTTAATTAACAATAATCAATTGATTTTTTTATGATTTATGCGTTCCCCCGGATAAGCCAAAAATCGGCTATTTTTAACATTGTCCTTTCTTTGATTTAAAATTTCCTAATTGTTTTCTATTGCGCACCAGTGTTAAAACTAAAAGTAAATCACGTGATTTACTTTTAGCACCAGTGCTAAAATGACGTTTTAGGCACTGACATCGTGGGTTAAGTATTTTACTTTTACTGACAATTGTAGAAAAAAAAGGAAATAGTAAATCAACGTAGTTTTCACCCATGGTAAAGAAAAACATGAGCAATAAATGATTAGAGCAGATATATTCATACATTCTCTTATAAATATTCATTTAAGGAAATTAACGTCAAACAGGTGTACCTATATAATTATAATTAGTATATTCGACATGTGTATGACAAGTGTAGTTTCAAGAAAAAAAAAGTGCAAGTTGTTGACAAATCAATATATTACTCACTATTTGTAGATAAAATACTGCTAATAATAAAATGCTGGTACGAATTGGTAACGTTATCTGTAATCGCTATGATGCCTGCTGGTAATAAAATGACTCACTTGGGTGAATTGTGAGTGGTACAAATTATTTTCCAAAATATAGCACATTCCACATACCTAAATATTGTGTCACTCGGTTACAACCGTTATATTTCAAATTCAAGTGCATTTATTTTGAAAGAATAACAAGAATTTAATGGCTTTTATGTATTTCATAAATTAGCACGTAATTAGAACATTTTATTTTCTATTAATTTTTGTTAGGGCTTTTTATTGTTATCTTCTGAGCAGGTTCTGTACATTCCTTATACATATTTCAGAAATTTACCGGAGGAGGAGTCACGAGACAGAGTTTTGTGTATTATACTTTCTTACCGCCATGCATCATTATTGAAACATTATTATTGACATTTGAAATTTGTAGTTTTAAATTTTTCTGTCAATTTTTAAGGAGAAAATTTTGAAATTACTACGTATTAACTATTCTGAAATGTCAGATGTTTGTTTTATTCCTGAAGATAAGGCTATGAGAAGTCATAATTTAGCCTTTGTTTCCGTCACAGGAAATCACTCTCGACATGATTCCTTGTCGAGAGTGACTTCAAATCAAGCAGTGATACATGTATATGAACAATAGTGTTGCATTGCAAGACCTTTAGTTACAATTGTACAGAAATATGAATCATAATATTTGTTTCTACCACTTAGATAGACATTATATATTAATAATAAGCTAATGTTTAATAACTAGAATAACAGGAATTAGAACAGTCACTTAAGTGATAACGATAACTATCATCGACTTATTTTTTCTGTAAATAATGTTAAATTTCGATACATGATCAGTTTGGTCAAGGTTAGATAAGTACCTATCTATTTTGAGAACAAGAGTTTTCTTTCATTTCATTGCTAGGCGCAGATATTGACCAAATGTCTAAAAATTAAATTTTACGAATAAACTGAATTGATATTTTTTTGAAAAATATAGGTACATGTTTTCGCTCGAAAACTATGAAAACTATCGACAACAAGATGTGTATTTAAATTGTTTATCAGAAATATTAATTATTTAAAAAAAAAATCTTCTCCGTTGCTATACAGGGCGTTTTTAAATGAAGTAGCAAAAATGAGACCACAGTTTCCTTAGGTGAAAATAAATCGGTATGGTTATACCTATTAACCTAAACATACCTATATCCCACATCGCATAATAAAAAAAGATACAGGGTGTCAACGTTAAAATTGTATTTTCGATATTTGTAGATAACTTCTTAAAAAATCCAGTATTTACATAAAATTTGTAAATCAGGGGTTTTACAGGCGAGAAATTCAAATTTGTTTCTAATTTTGACGTTACTAGTAGAGGGCGCCACTTATGACACATCATGTTTCTTTTAAATGGCAGAACTTGTTTTACTGCTTAGTGTACCCCTCTGGCTATTGAAACTATCGATTCTGAAAAAGGTATACCTTGTTCAAGTCGTTAGGAGTAACAGTTTTCGAAATAATCCTATTTGAAATATTCAGTGCACCGATTGAAAACTATTGTCGTCTCAAGTAAAGTAAGTGCCTTTTCTACTTAAAATACAGCAAAATGTTACTTAAAAAAGTTGTTCAGAACGGTAAATTATGGAGACGTGCAAAATTTCAAAAACATCGGCCTGTTTTGATAAAATCTTTGTGCTTTGTTGAAAAATGGTTTCATCAAACCTCGTCGATCTTCTTGAAACCCCACGTCTCCATAATTTACCATTCTGAACAACTAAAACATACAACATTATGCTGTATTTTCAGCAGAAAAGGCACTTTACCTGAAACCAAAACAGTTTTTTCTTGTTGCACTGAGCATTTCAAATAGAATTATTTCAAAAATGGTTACTCCTACCGACTTCGGCAATGTATAGTATTTTAAAGAAAACAGGTAGGAGAATCGATTGTTCCGGCAGTCATATGGATACACTAAGCTGCAAAAAAGTTTTGCCATTTAAAAGAAACATGGCGGTGCCCTCTACTAGTGACGTCAAAATTAGGAACAAATTTGAATTTCTCGCACGCAAATACCCCCGATTTACAAATTTTATGTAAATATTTGGATTTCTTAAGAAGTTATTTACAAATATCGAAAATAAAATTTTAACTTTGACACCCTGTATCTTTTTTATTACGCGACTTGGGATATAGCTATGTTAGCTTAAATCGATTTATTTTCACCTAAGGAATCTGTGGTCTCATTTTTGCTAATTATATAAAAATAGTTGTGGACTAGTGTATTTCGTTGTTTTGTACCTAGTGTTCATTTGATGTTGTGTGTATACATTAACAAAAATGGAACATTGACATATCAATTTACTGCTAAGCTAGACCAAATGATGGCTATGAGACACGGCAGTCAATTTTAACTTATTTCACATACTTAGAACCTTTTTACTATAATAATTATCTACTGTTGGTCAGAGGAATGTATTAAGTCAAGAATATTTTGTTTGGTGCAATTTGTCATACAGCAAAATAAAAAAAAGCTTTGTCTGTGTGAGATTCTTGCGATCGACCATAAAGGTCTCTGTCATGTTTGGAAAATTTAATGTTCTTAAATCTGTTTTAATACAAACGGAAACAAAAGTAACGTAATATGAGTGAATACAAATACATTGGAATAAGAGAAGTATTATCTTCTTACTTGTTATTAGTCATATTAATTGTAAACGTACATATAGACGCGATACCTAAGTTAATTGCTCTAATACGGAACAAATATTTGGAAGAAGTTTCTTCAGAAACAGGCGTCAAATCGTGGCTGTTGATTACTGATGGTACATCTGGGCAAGACGTTAATGGCTGTAAATAGCAGTTTGAAGATGACGGAGTGTTAAAATCAAGAATTTTGTTTGACATCTCTTTTTTCCGGTTTGCAGAGGCTTCTAAGTATCCCTCAGCAATAGAATTTGATTTTCACCATCCTAAACATTTAATATTTGTGATACCTTCTCTACAATCGGCAAGAAAAGTGGCCGAGGACCGCCTAAGACTGTGACCCGTCTATAGTTCTGGATTTTGAAGGTGCAAATAGGCTGTGATTTCGGAGGGTATCTTTCCTATTGAATTGATGCCTACAGGTTGGACAGTACATTTTCCATGTTTGTACTGTATAAATAATCGGCGATGTGGAGTTTATTTTGGCTTGTCTATTTTCTGTATGCATTACAAAAATATCCATTATTTGTTTCTTTACATTATCACAAAAGATCTGGCAGAACGACTTTTGGAGTTCTTAATATTGACAGTTATTAGGTCTTCTTTATCTTCTACATATATCGTCGATGGTGATTTTCGTTATTTCTTCTCGTCTGCAGGAACCACCTGCAGCCAATACAAAAGTCATTACCAACGTAATCATCAGGTAAGTTTCATCATTTGATGAATTCATTGTTGATTTCATAAAATTGAAAACAGATCGAAATTTACTGTAGATTGATATATCAAGCAACGTCTGTCAGATTCAAATGTTATTTTTAATTGCTACATCAACAGTTATTAATATATACGACAGTTCTTCATAATGAAATATTTTTAATTTATTTGTTTTTTTTTGTTTTTTTAAAAAATGCAAATTAGTGGATATTATCAAACAAATTTTCTAACTTGAACTGAAACCTGAGACTTTCATATTTTGTCACCACCTACCTAAATTTTTCTTCAAAATTATACTCAAGTATGCGTTAAGGAAAATGTTTCCCACGTGAGGGAAAATGACACTTTCCAAACTAAAATGCGTGTGATAGAGACGTTACATACGCACGCACGTAGAAAAAGGGGGTTTCCCTGTGCCATTGAATAATAAGTTTTATACTTTTGCTAAACATGGCTTTACCTATCATTTTTTAACCCTGTATAAATAAGTTTTTTATTTGTTAGTCAGGTAACTAATGCAAATACGATGTTTTCTTCGAGAGAAAAAATATAGTTCTATATTTATTTTCTAAGAGCTAATGGAGATTTGATGTTTATTTTGATACCGATATCAGATATGCAAAAGAGGCAATTTCACGACATGTTTTAATTACATTAATTATTAATTAATTACTTGCATTCATTTTTCAAAAACAAGGCAGAGAAATAAGAGCAAGAACAAACAACATTTTCCGCGTTAATAATAGCTATAGATATCCTACTACAGAAACGGATTATGTACTCTAGATATTAGTATTCTAAAATTGTCTTTTTGTTGTTAATGTTCGGCCATGACCTGCATTCTTCAAACACCGGAAGAAATTCTTTCGAGATAACATTCAAGGCACATTCAGGCCATCGGACTTGGTTAGGCACATTTCAATCGACAAGTAATTGTAAAGTCGACCGTTGAACAGCCTAGGTCAGCATATATAATCCAGACGCCAGAAATTATTTTATTAATGGCGCTGGATGTAATTATATCTCAAGATATGTAACATTCTTGTCAGCAGCGACATGACTTCCAACCTCACGGTCTTTGACTCTTTCCTTATCTATCATTTTTGTTTGTATACAGGGTGTTTTACGAGCCCCACGACAAACTTTGGCAGATGGTAGCTGGGTTAAATTTAAACATTTTTTATAACATAGTGCCGATGCGCTTTTGTTTAGAAGTCACAAACATTTTAAAAAATATAATTGCATATAAATAAAAATGATGGTTGCTATAACAATAATTATTACATACTTGTGTCATTTTGTTTATGCATTTGGCACTTACATGTTCTAAATAAAACATGTATTTATTTACAATTGAAGAGCATGCAGATATTGTCTTTATACAGGGTGGGCCAATAGTGTGTGGACGGAACATTGTGGCAGCATACTGATATATATTTTTAAAATCTGCTGTTGGTGGGGGGTAGTAAGAGCTACAAACTGAAAATGTTTTTACTGGAATTCCTAGACATATACGGGGTGATTCATATTAAAGTTACATTTTTTAAATGGAACCCCTTGTATATTATTGCATATTTGGATTCCTCGGCCAATTCTAGTGTGACTTCATGTACCATACTTGGTGCCTAAAACGTACCGTTTGGACGTTATTCGATATTTTGTCAAAAAGTCGATGTCTAGAAACAGCTGAATATCAGAGGTGGGCGGCAACATAGGAGGCTATGATTGGGGGAAATTATTGACCACCCTCCATACTACCAACAGCTAGAAAGTCAATTATGAACTCTGTTTGTTATGGCTGATATCGTCGCTCTAATTTTGAAAACTTCAATCATGGATAACTTGATTTTTTTAAATGGAACCCACATATTTATAGTATCTCTAATACTTTTCTTCTAATCCACAATTACTTTTTACTATGATGAATTTATGCAAACCAATTAATTTAAACTAAATTGAAAAATAAATAAATAAATAAATAAATATGATGGCAGCATTTATTCATACGAATTAATAATTAAAGTGGAAAAATGGGGAAGTGGGGAAATGTGGGAACTCGAAAATTCAACCACAATAACATGTGCAAAATTATAGATTCATTGCGCTTATTATGTGTTCTGATGAAACGTGTTTTACTAGGAAGATACAAAATCCGCATGCAATTAGATCATTACAATTTCAGCAACATTTTAGTGTCAAAGTTTGGAATAGTATTTTCAACAATAATTTACTGTATGTACATGCTTTAAATGATCTAAACGATCATCAATGCAGAACTCTATAGAACTTTCTTGGAAAACAACCTTTTTGATTTAATTGATGGCGTAGAGTTTAATATTGTTCAAAATATGTGGCTATCAGGTTATCAGCTTGGTGGATCACCACCACATAGAGGGGGACAAGTAACTGCTTGGTTAAATTATAGGTCAAGAAGGTCCAATAATATATCCACCGCGTTCCCCATACTATAATCCAGAAAGGCTTTGTTATGGATATACAGGGCGTTAAAAATTAACTAAAAAAACACAAAAACTTAAATTTCATCAAAACTGTTTGAGAAGTTCAAAAATATTCATTGACATAGCTATCTATAACTCTAAACTTTCATTATAATAAATCAAACAGTTTTGAAGAAATTTAAGTTTTTGTGTTTCTTTTTCAATTAAACTTTAACTTTTTTGAACTATACTTTATAAAGCAAGCTAGGGTTATTTTTAGATGTAGAATTCATGATTAACGTATTGGGGTTTACTTTCGTGACACTCTGTATTTACCTATATACAGTTTCAGCTTGCAACTAAAATAATTAAGATCCGAGTAATACTTCAAACAGACATATTTATTATATCCATAAGCGTTAGAAGTCTTAAATGTAATTAATTATTTAATGATGCCTTCTACAAGGTTGTATGCAGTGTAGTACAACTTTATTTCAAACTTTTAAATAACTTACACAAAGGGTCTTTGTTACACAAACTTTAATAAAACTAGAAGCAATGACTATAGAACAAGTTCTATACCTTTACAACAGATAATTAAGTTTGGATATACATATAACGTTTCACGATGTAAATAATAGTGCCCATTTGTAGTAGTAGCGGCATCTCAAATTCCTATCCATAAAATCAAATCTTCTACTCCCACCGCTGCATCTCAAGCTGACGAATTGATATTGTGTTGGTAGGCAAGAGGAAACGCGTCGGCAGGAGATAAACTTTAGACGAGAAATGGAGCTGTAGAACCGAATTCGTAAGCTATACATCTGTCTTATTTTTTTTAATTCTATGTGAATAACGGAGATAGAGCGGAAAAAGAATACTAAGCAAATATACATTTACACAGTCTGACAATTTTTTCTGTCTTGGAGTTAAAGAAGTAACTTTTTTTATACATTCGTTATGCCTAGATGTTTTATTCAATTTTATTCAGATGGAATTTTAATACCTGTATCTTATTGTTGTAGACTATACATGTTTAAGTGTTTACAATTATATTTCAATATACTTGTATATTATTAATACACTGAGCGAGAACTGTTTATGTTGGATTCATATACGGACAGTAATCTAAGCATTTCCAAGAAATGTAGCGATATACATCAACGTAGGCAGACAAGATATGGTTCTTAAAATGATTAATGACCCTTCTCATGATCCTTGTATAAGTAAAATGTGGGTGTTAATCTGTAAAATCAACTTATTATTACGTATAAGAAAGTAAAAGGCTATTATGTCACCTCATTCTGAAAAGGTAGAGAATAATTGGCACCCTGAAATTTAGAATATCTACGTTTTTTATTTTATCCTTATACCTAAATATTTGATAATTGATTTAGAACTCGAAATTGAAGCAGGGAAAAATGGAAATGGAAAAGGAAAATGGAGTAGTATCTGATTAGTTAGCGACTGTATAGTCGTCCTTTAGAATATGTTTCCGAATCTATGGTTATGCTAGTAAAATGTTTACTTTCTTATATAATATGGAAGTATTACTAGCATTAAAGTTGTCCAAACATCGTGAGTACTGGATCTCAGATACGATCTATAAATACGCTCCATTATCAATCAACTATTTATCCCTAAGCAAGTAAGTTTTATCTTTGAGATAAGATCCAGTAAAATGTCAGCAGACTTAAGCTTCGGTATCACTAGAAAGTGCAAACAGTACCCGGCAGTATGTAAATAATTTCTTTATACACGTTTTATGGATATTATTCAAATAAAGTACAATTACAGGCACGTATAAATTGGTTTTGTTTTTATGCATTTCGTTAAAATAAAATTATTTACAAAAAAATATACCCATAATGCGAAATACCCAGTACATAAACAATATTTCTAGTAACAATTGATAATGTTGGGATTATTAGGAATAAAATTAGTAGTTTTTTTGTAGATTTTACTTTTTACTATTAGACAATTTTTTAATAAACTTTTTATTGCTGTTTCTTTAGCATATAAAAATATTTGCTATGAAAGAATGTACACCTTATTTAATAGAATTTAGAAAAAAATTTGAATAAAGGCCTTAGATAAGTATATATATATATATAGCTGCCCCCCTGACGGATTTACGTTTTTTTTACTACTTTTCTCAGCAATAATGTAAGCTCAAATTTTCCAGAAAGTTATGTCCCAAAAAGTTACGGGGGCTTCATGAAAAATTATTTTTGCTTGTGCGATTTTGATGCCCAAGGAATATATCATAGAATTTGATAGGGCAAGACTGCAAAAAAATTGATGAACTTTTTTTCAAAAAAGAAACTCGTAATTTTTTTTATGGAATGTTCTGCCACAAAAATGTTCAATTTGTCTAGTATAAGGTGTAAAATTGCCAAAGCGTATTTCATAGTTCAAAACACATAAGTTGGAGTGCAAATATAGGGTGTTCCCAGTTTTTCGTTCTTAACTTTGTGGAAAAATAGATCATGAAAAAATAATATTTTTATAAGGTTTACAATGAAACATAAGTGAAAATATGCTTTTTTATTCTAAATGGCATGTCAATCTGTAAACTATACTTTTGAGACAGCTTGTATAATTGACACAGAGATATTTTTTGTAATTTGCTTAAATATTTTTTAGACACTCGGTTCGAGTTGACAGGAACAAGAAATTTGTTCAAAATCATGAATCTAAGGTCATTTATTATTATAAGTAGTTAAAATACCGATTTAATTTTTCAATTTCTTAGCTTGATTTAATTTCAAATTACAAGGGGTTAAAATCGTTCTTTCTTTTCATACCTATGTGACAAAAACTGAAAACTCCATCCACGGAAACAAACCGCGTTGAACGGCGTGTAACGTCATCGCATCAATCACGTTTTCAGCCACGTGATTTTGTTTACACTCTATGACAATTTATTAATGTTAATATTTTAATTATTTTGTAATTATTGCGGCCAGACACATGTTCTAACATTTCAATATATTTGAAAGATTACGAACCAATATAAATTTCATGCAACTTCTCCATTATTATCGTAAATTTTAAATGTGAAGATACCTGCTTGTAAGTATTTTAATAGTGAATATATTTAATTTTCAATGTATGTCTAAGCTATGGGACGAAAGAAATATAAGATAAACTAAAGGCGCCTAAAAGACAATGACAAAAATATTTATTTTATTTTTTAGCTCCGAAAAAATTTCTTTCGCTTTATACATAAGCTTGGCAATTTTTTGAAGGGGGATTCCGTTAATCTTTATTTTTCTCTAGTTAACCCTATATATTAATTACCTGACACTTAAAAAAAGAAACAATATAAAAATGGAATAAAATAGAATTTGGCACTAGTAACGCAATTTTAACATGACAAAACCATGAACCTTGTCCATAATTCAGTAATAAACATCCACGCCAAAAAATCTAATGCGTAAGTCTACACCATTTGTAACCAAGGTCTTTCGGTTTTTTTCATTTCTCAGATGCGATATTTTTCTAATTTCGAACCAATGTCGATTTTAAGTGTGACTAATAAAAAATATCAACAATTTAAACTTAATAAAAACCTTCACAGCTAAAAAATGATCTTGGAACTACTCATTCTTGCAATGAACTACTAAAAATGCATGGCATATATTAAAAATCAATATCAGATTTGACGAGTTCATTACCGATTTAAAATTTGACAGGGAATGTGTGCCATACTCCATAATACTTTCAGACATATAATTAATATGCCGTCATGCTTATATTTATATATGAAAAGGTCAATGCATGTATATTTGGATTTGGCAATGACTTTTTTCACTGCAAGCTATCAGAATTAGGCAAACGGTGTTTCACAATCATGAAAGTCGAAAACTTGTTCTGAAAGCTAAAAAATTGAAAATATTACTGGTAGCGGTTTCGTAAGCCTAAATCTTGTTAAGCATAATGGAGATTAAGTATACAAATTGTGTGATTTACATATACAGAGAACAGCAATTAGCAGTAGTAACTTGTTCTTTGTGTGAAATTAGTTCAAGTCTGTAATGGATATAAAAGCATTAAGAAATTATAACTGGCTAATAAGCAAAGTAACTTTCAAGTACATTCTGGACGAAACAAGAAACGAACGAAACTGTTAATGTTTCGGAAATTAATCTTTTTATTCTGCCATTGAAACTGTGTTAATAGTTGCAAATAAATTGTTACAATTGACTCTGTGCAATCTGAAAACTTTTTGAATACGAAAACAGATCCAACTGTCGAAACAGCTAGAGAGCGTGAAATCTTTTTATGGAAAAAACGTCAAAATTTTTAGTGGTAAACTAAAACAGTTATGAAAAAGTGTTTTAGTTATACGTGGTGTTTCTGAAATATGAGTTCAAACTTCTAATGCGTATAGAACTCATTAGATAGCTAAGCCATTAGCAGCATTGGATAGATAGATAAACAGATCTTATTAAAATGTAGTTTAAAACGCACCTTTGAAGATTAGATGTCACCGTATTTTTGGCCGTAAAATGATCAAATTTGTAGTGGTTTTAGGTACAGAAGTCTCGAAAGCTAAAACACGTAGAGCAAAAGTAATATCAAAAATAAATGATTTATACACTTTTACTATTTAAATTCTTCTCAATTAAAATAATAACTTTTGTAAGACACATTATTTTGCTATTCTAGCCTCACTTTTTTACAATTATTTTCATATACTTATAAACAAAACTGAACAATTTTGTATGCAGAACTATGTAAGTTTATGTTATAACAATATTTACATCTACCTACAGTTAAATTTAAAAAATACGTGTTTTGGAAGATTTCTGTACCCAAACATTTGTTGGTTAGACCGCTTTCAGCCGTTATACAGTGCTTTCGAAAAGTAACGAATAAATTCATTATTTTTGAAATTGAGAAGTTTTCGAAAAAATCCCCTGACACGTCGATTTTGTTTTTAAAAAAGGGCACTTTTTGATATCACCGTTGTTCGAGATATGACGTCATCGACAATTTTTTTAAATAGCAACCTCCAATTTTGACCATGCTATTTAAAAGAGCATGTCATTCTACATATATACATCATGAAAAATTATGGTGTTACATAACAAAAATTTCAAAAAAATTATGTTTGAAGATTTTAAAATTTAATTTTCACAATACTGTGCACCTCCCCATTATGCAACACCTGTTCGTGCTTATTTAGAGCTGTTCCCGAATCGTTGGATAGGGAGAAGGGGGCCGATTGAGTGGCCAGCCAGATCGCCTGATTTGACACCCCTAGATTATTTCTTGTAGGGATACTTAAAAAGCAAAGTATACGTTACTAGACCGGTTAACTTAGAAGATTTAAAAGCAAGAATTCGCCACGAGATACATGGTATACCTCCTGAAGTTATTGATAATGTCCAAAAAGAATGTATTAATCGTCTTGGCTACTGTCAGGCAACCAACGGTGCACAATTTGAACATTTAATTTAGTCGATTTTTTACATAATCATCATTTTCAGTATTGTGAAAATTAAATTTTCAGATCTTCAAACATTATTTTCTTGAAATTTTTGTTATGTAACACCATAATTTTTCATGATGTATGTATGTAGAATGACACGCTCTTTCAAATGGCATGGCAAAAATGGCAAAATCGACGTGCCAGGGGATTTTTTCGAAACCTTCTCAATTTCAAAAATAATAAATTTATTCGTTACTTTTCGAAAGCACTGTATATTCGTTTTACTTGGGTATGTTTGAATATTCGCAATGGGCATGAGATAACATTCTTGTTATTTGCTAGCCTCTATATTATTCAGTTCTTAAATGTTTAAAATTATTTCTATTTGCAGAAAACACTACCTATTTCAAGAATGCGGCGCCCTTAAAAGTGTACAAATGCAACAGGTTCTTTTCTATTATCATTGACTTTTTTAAAAAACCAACGCTATTATTGACGAAACGGTCATATATAAGTAGACAAAATACAACATGCATAACTTTAACGTCGAATAACATGAGCTAGTCCACTTCAGATCATAGGCGCCCCGTTTAGAAGGGTGAAAAAGGTGTTAGATCCCTAATTTTTTTCATCCGGCTATTTTAAAATTTAATCGATAAATTCATAATTTTTCAACATTTTTCGTAAAAAAACCATCTTTGTTTAAATCGATATTGAGGAAATTGGGCTTGAAAATTACCATTATTCACGTGAAACACTATAAAGTCTATAGATATATAGTATCGGGTATATCATACGGCCGAAAGACATCGCATTACATTTCATACCATCGTTTACCATAAGCATGCAAAAGATAGTGAAGATTTAGGTCATAAATAAAAATTATGAATAGAAGAGGACCTAGTATTGAACCTTGGGGAACAGCAGAGGTCTGAGGGAAGGTGTACGATTTAAAACCTGAATACTGAACAAACTGATAGCGACCAGCTAGGTAAGATTGAAGTAAATCTGAGCAAGTCAGCGCGGAACCTACAACTGATAAGCTTTTCTAACAGTAAAAATGATCAGTCTTATCAAATGCTTAGAATAATCTGTATAGATAACACTACTTGACCTCCCTGATCAATAACTTCCAGAATTTTACAAAAATTTCTCACTATGGAAATGGGTAATTTCTCACTATGGAAATGGATCTATAGTTCGCATAATCGATCATTAATTGCAATTATTGGCACATATTTAGGTCAAAAAAAACTTGTTCAAAAATTTAAATTTTTCTCAAAATTACTTCCTGTTCTCTTTTAATATTAAAGGTAAAGGTTAATTAAGCAAGAACGTACGGGAGTGCTGACTGCTCAAGTTCAGTTTTTTTCGTATTACCTTAGTCGTTCTAAAAGGAAGAACTAAGCTGGCGCTGTTAATGAGATTATTTTGTATCATTTGGAATTAGTAAACCAATTATAATTAGATTAATGTGTTATCGTGAGATTTCATAAATGGATTTTGAATTATTTATGGGCGAAAGCGTTAGTTTAGTAAAGCAAAACTGGGTAAATATACCGGGCGATTAAGAATACAGCAAATACGAAATATTTCCAGATTCCTTGAAAACTGGAAGGGTTGTACCAATTTATAAAAACGGTGACTCAAACAGTATGAATAATTATAGACCTGTAACAGGACCTGCTGCATTTTCAAAAGTATTTGAATATTGTTTTTTGGAGCGGTTGATGCCTTTTTTGGATAAATTTAATATTCTAACGAAATATCAGCACGGGTTTCGCAGTGGTATGTCTACAGGCACAGCTATTCATGCATTTTTAGAAAAAGTTTACCATTTCATAGAGCTTGACGAATGCCCGGTCGGCATCTTCTGCGACTTGAGTAAGGCATTCGATTGTGTTGATCATCACAGGCTAATGTATAAGTTGATTTCTTGTGGTATCAGAGGCTTGCCTCTCGATTGGTTGCAATCTTTTCTCGAAAATAGGACCCAATATGTCTCAGTAAAAAATAGTTGTTCGGTGCAGCATTCTGTAAAGATGGGTGTACCGCAAGGTTCAGTTTTGGGACCTATACTCTTTTTAATATATCTTAACGATTTGGATGCTGTTTCACCGAGCACACATTTTACCATGTATGCTGATGACACATCTTTAATTACATCGAACATCAACGATAATGATTTGAAAAAAGATTGCAACGTTTTATTAAAAGATTTGACAAAATGGTTCTCTGAGAATAACTTGTACTTTAATACTAATAAAACGAATGCTGTAAGATTTCATAGTTCAAAGAAGTATTGTAATATGTTGAGTTTTACCGTGGGAAATAATGATTTGAGTACTGATGTCGAGGTAATAAAATTCTTAGGACTCAATATAGACAAAAATTTGAATTGGAAAATGCACTGTACGTTACTAACTAATAAAATTTCCTCTCTTACTTATTTGTTCCGCAATTTAAGGTCGATATTAAATATTGAGCAACTTCTCTGCCTTTACCATGCACAAGTCTCATCTCGTCTCAGGTATGGTATCTGTTTCTGGGGATATTCTACTTTTTCTATCCAAGTTTTTATTGCACAAAAGAGACTGTTAAGATATATGGTAGGAGTGTCTAGTCATTACTCTTGTAAGGATATTTTTAAAAATTTAAACCTACTACCTTTACCATGTTTATTTATATTTGAGATCTGTTTATATGTTTTTCAAAATAAAAGTAAATTTGTTTTAAATAATGCATTTCACGGGTACAATACAAGACAAAATATGAATTTACATATTCCATTTGCTAGAATAAGAATAACGTCTAACACTCCGAACTGTTTAGGTCCTAGGCTATTTAATAACTTACCTAACCAATTGAAATTGTTGGAAAGTGAATATTTATTTAAGAAAGCTTTAAAGCAGTTTTTATTGGAAAAATGTTTTTATTCCATATTGGAATTTTTACCTACTTTTTCTTAGCTTGTAAGTTTTATGTGACCATTCCTATACATGTTATGTCTCTAAGGAAAATAAATTATTATTATTATTATTATTATTATTAATAGAACAGATGTCTTTATTACTGGATGATTACTTTTAGTAATTATTTCATGAATCAATATTTTATATTTTAAAAACATTAGTAGGTGGCTGTTTCTTTTACTTTCTCATTTTAAGACATTTTAATTTTAGCGATGTTATTTGAAACCAATCCCTGACTTTTGTGGAAGCAGAACTTACGTCAGATTAGCGCGGCTTGGTATAGACACCAACACGACCTGCAGTGATGGTCGTTGCAGGTGACGGTACATGCCGGTGCTGGTCTAATGTGCGATGTTCCATTAAATAACATGAAAACTTTCATGAGCAGGCTTTGCAGGTCCTTGCTGCAAGCATAATGTGTACGACCTTGTAAAGTAAAAATCTTGTCTAAGTTTCTAAAATACTTCGTCTGTCAACCGGCAACGGTATAGAGTGAGGTTAGGTTGACACAAAAAAAAAATGTTAGTAACATATATGATGACAGAATGAACTCCTAAGTTCATGACATTCTTCCTGTTCTGTTTGTAAGTTAGTCCAGCTAAGAATATGTAAAGGAAACTAAAAGTTATCTGAGAATATGTTAAGGAAACTAAAAGTTATCTGAGACACAAATTTTGTAAAAGGAAACCAACTATTATACTTACTTGTTCCTTTCAGACAATCATCAGTGTAAACTTGATACATGATATATTCTGTTAGAATCACTTTTTCTGGAAATATATTCACCATATTTTATGCAATTAAACAGTTATGTTAATTTTGAGAAATAATATTAATTTGACATACCTTGCTTCTTTGAAATAACAGAACTTTTTTGTGGTTTAGGGTATACATCTAACTATTGTTCACCGATTTCTAAAATGTATATAAATATTTGGTTTTTTAAAAAGTTATTTACGAATATCGAAAATAAAATGTTAACTTTTTACCTTTTTAACCATCGACTTTTGACTAAGGTAAATTTAGCTACGTCGCATATTTTGTCGTCGGGATCGTTTTATGTTGCATAAATTTCTGGACACCCTGTACAAACACAATAATTCGTATGGGATTTATAGTTAATTATATATTTTGTTTATCTACTTTGTAAAATCAACAAGTGATTACAATGTGTCTTACAATGCAATAAGCCTAACCTATGTAACTATTTATGTAGCTGGAGTTTGATGCATCATTGTGTTGAGAAAAAATGCATTTTGTAATTAATAAAGAGCAAACATTTAAAAATGCATCTTCATAGAGACGCCTTGCTTCATTCGAATTTCCGTTTGCTTTTCCATATATAAAATGTATGTCGGTCAATTCTTCAAAGAAATAATTCACCATATAATATAACACCTTTAAATGTTTTTCTTGAATTGAAACAATACAAAATATACTGAAATTTTTTTACAACGTAGGTAGCTTATATGAGAATCCCCCATCTTAAATGTGAAAAAAGAATAACGTCCAGACATTTCATTTTAGTTTTTAGATTTATTACACATTGGTTTTTTTTAATTAAACTACTTTGGTAAGGGGGCAGTTTTGATTGTTGGCACGAAAAAGGCATGTAGTGTGTTTTATCAAATTTTATCGTTAATTGTTTATATCTGAACCAATCTTGAACTCTATGAAAGTCAGTTTCAACCATCAATTTAAGTATTTGCTTTGTAAGAATTGCTGTGTCATCAGCAAAACAATATATTTTACTACTAAGGAAAATAACTCATTTATGTATCCATAATCTATATATTGCGATTAATTTAATGCATTGCCTATTTTCGCACTCTGATTTCTTTTTGACATAGCTTTTAGAAAGTTGCAAATAATTTTATCTAATAGCTATATTTTCTAATAATTGTAATAGAAGATCATGACATAGTGTCGAAAGCTTTAGATAAATCTATGAAAATACATAAAAAGGATTGCATTGTATATGTCGTCAGTGTTTGAATGGCGTCTTCGGTGGAGGTGTGTGATATTTTTCTGTATAAGATTTCTAGCGAGATATATGTTTATAACTTTTTTCATATTACATTTAGGCACCTAATTTTTCGTAGACTATGAAATTTCAAGATGTTAGACCCTTTGTATTTAACAGCAGTTTAAAATATTACATCAAAAGTTTCATTTTGCGCAGTAAACAGAAAAAAAAACTGGATAAAACTTCTCTGGCTACGAGACGTTTGAACGGTCAACATTTTCCACAACCAACGTCATTTTGGACACTTATTATAACTATTTCACTTTATTGTGTGTTGTGAGAAACGCTGCAACGCTACAACTTATGCATTAACCCAATATATTAGTTCTAGTTTTAATTTAATAGTATAGTTCGTAATGGCATATAAAAAAAATAAATATTTATTATTTAAAATTATAATTCTAAGAAAGACAGGTATTTCCATTGCCAGTAACATTTTTTCTAAATTAATCATTAATTGCACTGAACGGAAATATTTCATAATTGTATTTTTATGTTTAATTATATGTTAGTTTATAATTAGAGTAAACTAGATTTTTTCAGTTTATGGCACAAACTTTTTAATTAATTTATTTTTTTAAAGTTAGAATGACACAAATCGCCAGTAATAATTTGAAATTAGTAAAACAAAAATATTAGTACAAAATCCAAGCATATTCGATCGATTTGACACTATGGCATTTAACCGTTGTATCTAGGCGATTTTTTACGTTGTCCTATTCATTTTAAAGCGTGCTATTGAATTAATTGCACAAAACTAGTTAAAATGCCAATATTAATGAGGTATTGACTCACCGAAATTAATGAGCTAAACACCTCTAAAACGTATTCGACATGCTTTCCCTTCTCCTGACAGTTTTGCCGCAAAATATTAATTGTGTTTTAATTAAATCATTATTCGCTTCAAATTATAATTGTTCGCCCGTGTGTTCGTAAGTGAACAACCTTAGAAACTCGTTAACCTTTCCCGTGTAATAAAATTTGTTGTTATGGCTTGTTTGATGAGAGTGTTTTATAAGATGGATAAATAAAAGTTTCACTGGCAATTTGTTTGGTCAGTATACATGTGACATATTTTATATTCATTCACAGTTCCCAATTTCAACATAATTTTTTTTAAAGTATGCAATTAGGTAAAATATTAAGTCTCAGTTTCAAAATATTTAATATTGAAGATACAACACCAACTAACCAAATAATCAATAGTGAGATAAAAAGCAATACTAACTAGGTAAATTATTAAGAGAGGCTGAACAGTTATTCATATTTAAATACTAGTAATACAGTTGTACGTAATCCTAACCTTCTGTAAATCCGTAAAACCTTCGAATCGACAGAAGTCAGTACGAGACACATTCAGTGATAAACAAACCGGCACGTCTCATATCCGATATCCAGAAAATAAGTAATGACAGTGAATCTTGACCTACCGTATTATTAGGTCAATAACCTGAGATATTTCAAAATAAAATTCTAGCATTGAACACCCTGTATTTTTTAAACCAGCAACATTCGGATAAGGCATATTTGGCTCAATCGCCATATTTTGGTGTATAGTATCTTCAGTTCAGAGATTGCCCATTCTTAATGAATCACCCTGTATAAATACATAATATCAAAGGTTACATTATTGTGTAACTAATATCAATTGATCAGTTAATAAAATATTCGTCCACAGCATAAAAACATTTATTCACCAAATATATTTTCAATCACTTTTTAAAAACTATAACCAGACGCGCAAATTTTAATTTCATTTGGCAAACCATTAAAGACACTTAAACCAAAACAATTAGGTGAATTAAAATATATATCACATCTACCAAAAGGTATTAATGGGTTAAAATGGTCAGGTTGTCGTGTATTACCCGTGCGAATATAAAAACATATTTCATATAAAAACACAGTCAAAATACCATACCGGATAAATACTCGATTACATGACTCTTTTGGTGACATTCCAAATATGCACGTTTTTGGGCAACAAAAACTTCATGTGAATGGCAAGATAACCCCCAGAAACAAACACCATACCTCAAACGCGACTCAGTCTGTGCGTAATACAGTCTAGGGTTATTCCTAAATTTTTTACAATATCCGTCAAACATTTATCAAACACTAGAACGGATGTATCATCAACATAAAAAGTAAAGGAATCTCACAACTTTTCTAGATGGTTAATATATAACACAAATAGAACAGGGCCCAACACCTATCCTTGAAGTACTCCTACACCAACTTTTTATTATTATATTTTTCGGAAGATACATTGTTAGTAGCGACATATTGATATCGATTTCAAACATATGATGACACCGACATTAAAGGAATGCCACGGATTCCATATTAATGCCCTTCTGAGATCGCAAAAGATCCCATCAGCCTCTATGGACTATACGACAATAATATGAATGCAAAGCAGTAGCAGTAGATTTACTGCTTGGGAAATCATGTTGATTGGTAGATATTATATTATTTTTATAAATAAATGACAACAGTGTATGTACAAAAGCATGTTCAAATACCGTGGAGAAAAATTGACAAGCACAAATAAATAAAATATGCCCGTAAAATAGAAATCAAAAATTAATTAATTTGAAAGGGAACATCGTCAAATAGTTAAACAAATCTTACTTAAGGGCACCGTATTTTTGAAATAGTGTTTTCTACAAATACAAGTAATTTTAGACATTTAAGAACTGAATAATATAGAGTTTAGCAAATAACAAGAATGTTATCTCATGCCACCGACGAATATTCAAATTAATATATAACGTCAGAAAGCGATCTATCCAGCAAATTATTAGGTACTGAAATCTTTCAAAATACGTATTTTTTTAAATTCAACTATAGATGTAAACATTATTATAACACAAACTTACACAGTTCTGCATATAACATTGTTCACTTTTGTTTATAAGCATACGAACATAATTGTTAAAATGTAGGATTAGAATAGCGAAATAATGTGCGTCATACAAATGCATTTTAAAAGTTATTATGTTATTTGAGGAGAGTTTAAATAGTAAAAGTGGATAAACAAAACATCAGTAATTTTATTTTAGATATTACTTTTGCTTTACGTGTTTTATTTTTCGAGATTTCAGTACTTAAAAACACCACAAATTTGACCGGCGACCTTAAATGAATTTATTCGACAAACAAAGTAGAGCAATTTCAAATAATCCTGTATTTGTATTTTCTGATTTACCCATACATAATTATTACGAAGTTTTCAAAAAACCTGCTTGCCTCATTAGTTTAAAATGTCACGAGCCACCACTGTTTGCATTTGAGCCCATGCATATCAGCCCCAATTTATATATTATTTTTGATTGAAAATCATGCGTTGATCCGAAAGCAAAAAAAAATAATCGTACATCTCTCGACCCCGTTGTTGATTGCGTCGTTATCAAGCGATTCTATCCCGTCGAACAAATAACATCCTGAAAAACGTAATTTGCGACTTCCTGCCCTCTCGATTAATATACGCATACGTAGTCGAAAGTAGGGGAAACTGGGTTAGCACAGCATTCCGATCTAAAGTTACGCATCCGCAAACGTAATTGACGAGGTACGTGGTTTAATTGCCTAACGCACATATAGAAGCTGAAAAAACGCGCTAGATGTTTCGGAAGTTAACGAGAATTTAATAGTATGAAGAATTTACAAACCTTTATCCACGACCACTATGTATATTAAGAAGGTTTAAAACGTCTGTTTTTCGTGGATTAAAGACCTTTCAGCACACTAAACGATTACAATTCATAATACGACGCCTCGATTTTATAGCATTTCATTTAGAATTGTTATTATTAACATTTATCTCAAGAACGATCTTGTCAGTTTGACCGGGATTATTTAAATTCACTGGATAGAGTTTCTGAAGAACCAAAGGGGCTCACAACTTTGCCAGGTACGACCTGGATTTTTTTCAGCAATTACCATCTTACTGGACAGTGCTTTCCGCTACCGTAGTCGATTTTCAACCACCATGACGCTTCACAGTGGCAATATCACCCCCAGCATTGGCCAGTAATGTTGCCGAAGAACGCCTCATTCCATGCCCGGTAAAACTTTCTGGATCAGAGAGCCCAAGAATTGTGTAGTACATTTTCCAGCCACATATCGCTAGACAAATCTCCCCCGGCATTTTTAGGTCGCGGATTGATGTATTTTCGACACATTTTACAGCATTGACTGAAAAAGCTTCTTCCATGATCGTGAAACTTCTGGAAATGCTTTCATATCCAGAATGAGTACGTATAAGTAACTGCCTTTTACTGTTTTAGTTTATTTTCTTTAGATAATTATTGAATAGAGCTTTGTCTGTGGAATTGTTCATTAGCTTACCTAGATGTTTGGTATCAGAGAACATACACATGACTTCATTGATAGGAATTGTAGGAGATTTGATTTATATTAGCTTAAAATACCTTTCTAAAACAGTAAAAAAATGTTACAATAGCTAATAATAAGGAATATATGGGTAGATATTGTGGGTGTAATTCAACGCAGGTTGGGGCTTTTGTCCACTGAGTAGTTAGTTTCACACAATATTATTAATACCTAAAAATATATAAAAAATTTTACATAAAAGGTGAACATTTTTCAAGTAGGTATTGTCATATTTAATTTATTGACAGGATGTCACTTTTTGTCATTGTCGATATTTAATTTCAAATAATTTTAATTTTTATAATAATTTTTATAGTTAGATATTTGATTCAACTTAAAGGAGACCACCTGAAGAAGCAATCCTAAAAATGCAGAAATAGGTCAGATCTCATCTATTGTGGTTAATTTTGTCGTGTTCCCACTGCCAAAAAGTGAAGTTAGATATTTATAGAGCGTTTCATTATCAGGTTAGTAAATTAGTTTATTTTCTTTAGATAATTATTGAATAGAGCTTTGTCTGCGGAATTGTTCATTAGCATACCTAGATGTTTGGTATCAGAGAACATACATATGACTTCATTAATAGGAATTGTAGGAGATTTGATTTATATTAGCTTAAAATACCTTTCTAAAACAGCCCAATGCATACATTGAAACATAAAAATCGTGTATTTTCTGCTTTGTAAATATTCCTCATCCGGTGCTTTTTCAAAATTTCTTCGATTTGGTTTCTCTTCAGTATCCTTGCCTTCTTTGATTTATAATTTCTTGATCCTACTTTCAAATATGAAGTAACTTTACCATACTACGAAATATCAATACCTTCGTGCACTTTCAACATTGATTTTACCATGGAATATTTTGCCTACGTCGAAGAGGCAGCAAACCGTTTCTCCACATTGAAAAAGTAAGATAGACCCTTTTATTTCGCCAGTTCCACCAATTCTTTCTTATATACACTTTTGCATTTGGCTGGTAACAGACGTAATGTTCCTTTTTGGGCTTCTTGCTGGATGTAAGCAGGAATTATGAAATTCTCACTAATTTTTTGTGTCGATTTTGAAAATTTTTTCACTCTTGTTGACAAATAAACAAACGCATGTCATAGAAACGATTCTAAAAATTTCTAGGATTCTAAAAATTTCTAGGATTCAGCTGACGATCAATATTGATTATAATGAATTTGTCAAATATGACGTTTTTCAAAACCATAATTTTTCACTTGCTCTCACACGGCTTTTACTTTCCTAATTGATCGGTTTTAACCGTGGTCGTAGATAAAACGTTGAATTACATTCTGGAAATTAACCAGCCTTTAATTCTCTCGAAAAAATTTTACTCTCGGCTGCGCCTTGAGGGTCCATTTTTGTTGGTGGGTTGAAGGCGTGTTCATTCCCTTATATAAATAATAACACAAGTTTACAAATTTGAGTCAACTTTTTGACCCGAGCAGATGAGGACGATTATTAATGTTATTTGATGCCCTGAACTCAGATCTTCAAGTTTTCGAGTTCGCATGGTGGCAGTACTGCGCTCTTATAACGGCTATCAGCTGACCACGATGCATCGAACATCTTTTGGAACTTATTTTTGTACTGTGATTGTGCTTCGGAACATGTGAAAATGCAGAGAAAACGTTACAGAGTCGATTCAAAGTGTTTCTGTTACGTTTGTGGATGTTATATGCTCGAAAAACGTGAAAAAATCATGACAAATGCATTTTTTTGCAAAATTATCACAAGATTGGAGCTGGAATAATAATAATAATAAATAGTTAGTCGAAGACCTGACCGGAAGAGGGGGCGGCATATTAGTATTAAGCAGGCCGCATTTGCGCCCAGGAACGACTTACGTTGGTAGACTCTAACCACCATTCAGTGCAGGAATAAGGGAAACCTGGAAAACCTCATTAATTAGGTGGGTAGTCAAACATCAACCGGTATCAATCTCTCACATTGAACCAAGCCAACATTCTTCCACCCTACCATACCCGCAGAGAGGGTGCCAATCCTCTCCACGAATATAGCTTATATACGGTCTACCTGCTGCGGGGGTCAAACCCACAGCGATCTAGTCACCTCGATTCAAGTACTAACGCCTTAATCCGCGCGACCACTGACCTATCTAATGTCTCTAAATGTCTCTCAAGACACATTTTCTGCATTCACGTCTTAATTTTTCCCCACAAAACTATGGCGACACGAGTGACGAGCATGGAGAGTGGCTACAACAAGATATAGCGAAAATCGAAAGGCGATACCAAGGATTTTAGGACGAAGGCATGATGAGTGACTACTGTTGGACCCTAATGCGTGAAACAGATCCCAAGCAATATAAAAGATTCAGTTCAACCTCTGCTCATTTCTGATTTATACTTTTTAATTCAATAAATGGCCGTTAATGGTCAAAAATAGTAAAATAAGTAATTTATTGAATATTTCGAAAACTAGAACCAATTTGAAAAACGGGCTGCTGATTTGGATTTAGCCCCCAAATTTACCTTATAAACAGCTTTTGGTTGCTCAGGTCCAAAACCGTGTATACTTGTGTAATTATTATGTACGAGTTGGACACATAAGTTGTGCAATATTTCTCCAAGTTGTTTGGTGTCGCAAATGATCACTTTTTCTTCATATAAACATGGGTCCAAACATTCTTCCTAAGGGAGTTATAGCCACGTAAAGGGGCTATTCTGATTATGTGTTTCTAATGAAATCCGAAATCAGTTGAGATAAATGTATAGGATAAATTTACGAATGTTTATAGCATATCTTCCAACCTGGGAGAGAGAGGAATCAAATTTACCAAAACTTTTTGCGCTTTGATTTTTTCAACTTTTGACTGAAAGATGTGTAATTTCATAGTGTTTAGGTAAATAATGGTACTTGTGGTTTATATTAACGATATAATTAAACATTTTAATGTTAAAAACCTGTTATACACGCATGACAGAATTTAATTATATGCAATGCTACATGCTTAAATCACATGAATGTAATATTACGAGCCCAAACAACTAAATATTCGGACACGCACGCATTTTGTGCAAACAGTCCCACAAATTAATCAAGCAAGGTTGTAAACTTATAACAAAAACTTTTATTGACGGAATATAGATACTAATAACTGTTTTCAATAATAATATCCCTATTTTCTAATTCATTAATTCTAACAAAAAAAGAAACGTCAAACTACCCTAAAATATGCGGCAACTAAATATTCGGACACCCGTAATTTAACCCAACTAATAACTTGTTACATCTCCTTTGGCTTTAATTACTGCCTGAATTTTTGCGGGCATTGTCTTAACTAGTGCTTCACAATTTTCGAGCGTAAACGAACTCCAAATTTCTTGCAGTTTCGCGCGTAATTCAGGAATTGTTCTCTGCGGATGGTTCGTCAACTGTTGTTTCATTTTATGCCAGACTGTTTCTATTACATTTAAATCGGGACTACTAGCGGACCAAGATAAGACGCGCACGTTGTGATCGCCAAACCATTTTTTTTGTACTTTTAGCAGTATGGCATGATGCGCCATCTTGCTGATAAATGCAATCTCTGTTTGGAAACAATTTTGTTATGGAGGGCAATAGGGTATTTTCAAGTATTTGTTGGTATTTATCAGCATTCACTGTACCATCAATAAACTTGAGACTTCCCATTCCACCTGCAGACATGCAGCCCCACACCATAATACCCTTAGGAAATTTCACTATACGTTTAATACAGTATTTGTGAAAGGTTTCAGTTTTGTTTCTGATTACCCTTTTCCGGTGATCGCCTACACATACATCAAACTTAGCTTCATCGCTAAAAATAACTTTGCTCCAATCTTGGTAGGTCCAACTGCGCTTTGATTTTGCCCAAATTAAACGTTTTTGTATTTCAGTTAGAAGTGGTTTTTCTTTAGCCTATTTAAAACAATCATTTTTCATTCTTGCAAAACAATATTATGATACATACCTTATAAAATTTGAGCCCAGATTTACGAATGTATTTGCGGCAGCATTCTCGCGAAACCTGCATCCCACACTCTCTATTCCATTGACTGGTTATTGCCCTTAACGTATTTCGACTTCCAGATTTGCAAATTTTTACCAAAACTCTTTGATTTCTTGCAGTTACAGTTTTCGGTCGACCTGGACTTTTACCGCGGACGTCAATATTAGCGGTTTCGCCATATATTTTTTTTAAATATCTGCAATTGTAGATTTAGGCACTACAAGATTACTTGCTATTTCGCGCATCGATTTGCCTTTGGAATATTGCTGGATAATAATTTCCCTAACTTTCTTGTTAGTGGCTAGACCTCGAACCATTTTTGCGTAAATGTTACGTATTACGAGTCACAACAAAGGCATTCACACTATAAAAGGTTATTCACACTTCTAATAATGTTTACAATGTGATATTTTGACGTTAGTACCCTGCATATGTTTTAAGCAAAGCCTACTAGCTACTGCTTATCTATATTACGTGATGTCTGAATATACTCGCGACAAGAATTCAGACGACTTACGTCATACGAACAAATGAATAATTCACAATATTTTCATCAAAATATTTAAGAAACTTCAACTGATAGTAATAAAACTATATACTATACTAAAAGTTTGCATTATATATTGCACTAAATTGCAAAAAATAATTGTTTTTAACGCGACCAAATATTGAAAATTACGTTGACAATAAAAACAAATGTGTAACGTCAACCGTGACGTAAGACGTCTGAATTCTTGACGCGAGTATATTTAGTTGCCGCATATTTTCGGGTAGTTTGACGTTTATTTTTTTTGTTAGAATTAATGAATTAAAAACCAGGATATTACTACTGAAAATAGTTATTAGTATATATGTTCCGTCAATAAAAGTTTTTGTTTTAAGTTTACAAACTTGCTTGATTAATTTATGGAACTGTTGGCACAAAATGTGTGCGTGTCCGAATATTTAGTTGTTTGGGCCCGTATATCATACACCAACAAATCAAACAAGTTAAGTGGTTAAGCGTAACAACATTACTCTACAGTATGCGCCAAAAGTATGGAATAAATTCAATAAAAACGAAACAATTATTTTTTGGGAAAAATCCTCGAACAGGTCGATTTTTAATTTAAAAAATACATATTTTAGCGTAAAATGCGATTTTCAAATGTCATTTGTTTTCGAGTAATGACGTCATCGATTTTTTTTTAAATGGCAACACCATATTTTTTTCCTTGATTCTGAAAGATCGTTTAATTCTCCATCAGACAGTACTAAAATTTTGCTCTCTTACATAGGAAAGTTTTCGAGTAAATGACGATTGAATGTTAGAAAACGTAAATCAATTAAAATAAAGCATCAAGTTTTTCGAATTCCATAGTTCTTTTATTGATCACGTAGGTGAAAATCTTTGCAAAGTGTCATTGTCACACTGACTTTCTAATAAGTATTGTTAGCGACATAGAAATTATTATTCAATTTAAAGTATTATGGCACATTTAACTGTTTTAATTCTTATCGGATGCGGGAATATGACTAGAACTCAGTAGGAAGTTTGCGATTTATTTAATGAAAAATATCCAGATCGCCCTATCATCAAATCAACAGTCAGTAAGGTAGAGTCTAAATTTAGAGAAACTGGCAATGTTGTAAATATTCCAAAACCTGGACGTCCAAGCATTAATGAAAATCAGAAACAGAATATTTTGATAAGTATGGTGAATAATCCTCATAATTCTTCACGATTGGTTGCATTAAACAATGACACTAGTTAGAGCACAGCACAAATATCATCCCTACAAAATTCAACTTGTGCAGGAATTCAATGAAGATGATCCCGATCGCCGCTTACACCTTTGCGAAATTCTAATGGATTTATGTCAAGGAAATATAAATTTACACCGGCAAATAATTTTTTCAGATGAGGCCACATTTTGTCTGAATGGTACAGTACACCGTCAAACTTGCAGATATTGGAGTCGGGAAAATCCTCATTGGATGGCAGAGGCACATACCCAACACCCTCAGAAATTAAATGTGTGGGCTGGAATAGTTGACGACAGAATAGTAGGGCCTTTCTTCTTTGAAGGAACTCTTACAGGACAAAGATATTTAGAGTTTCTAGAAAATGACCTTGTTCCAGTCCTTGCAGTAATTTTTCCTAACGATAATGACCCTGACATTCTTGACGATACCATATAGTTTCAGCAAGACGGTGCACCTCCGCACTATGCGCGCCCTGTACGAGATTTTTTGGACAACTGTTTTCCTGGGAGGTGGATCGGCAGACGCGGACCGATAGAATGGCCTGCAAGATCGCCAGATCTTACACCTCTTGACTATTTTTTATGGGGATACTTGAAGTGAAAAGTGTACATTAATAAACCACGTAATTTAGAAGAACTTCAAAATCGCATTCGGGACGAAATACGCAGAGTTACCCCAGAAATCATTCATAATGTGCAAGAAGAATTTCTTCACAGACTTGCGCATTGTAAAGAAGTTGGTGGATGGCAATTCGAACATATAATTTAAGTACAAAATTTAATAAATTGTATTTTATTTTACATACCTCAGAATTGTTACTTTTTTATGGATAAAATTTACGTTTTCTAACATTCAATCGTCATTTACTCGAAAACTTTCCTATGTAAGAGGGCAAAATTTTAGTACCGTCTGATAGAGAATTAAACGATCTTTCAGAATCAAGGAAAAAAATATGGTGTTGCCATTTAAAAAAAATTGAAAACAAATGACATTTGAAAATCGCATTTTACTCTAAAATATGTATTTTTTAAATTAAAAATCGACCTGTTCGAGGATTTTTCCCAAAAAATAATTGTTTCGTTTTTATAGAATTTATTCCATACTTTTGGCGCATACTGTATGTAGACCAAAGATCTTGTAGTACTATTTGACGAAAAGCTATCATTCACTGAACACATCAATAAGATCACTAATCCTGCTTAAGAGTTTGAGTTTTTTACGGCATTCTAAAAATTTTGCGAGTATAGATACGCTAAAACTGTTATATATAAAATTTGTGCGCTCTAAACTTGAATATGTCACGGTCATTTGGTCTCTTATATGTAATGGTCATTTGGCTGCAATTGAAAAAGTGTAACGCAGATTCATGAAGTCTGCAATTTTGATGATTGATGGAGAATATGCCTCTAGAGGAATAGCTAATGAGATTTTGTTGCAACGTCTTCGCAGTTTGTTCAATACTCTTCTTTTTCAAGGTTGTATATAGTTACATTAAATCTGACAAGCTTCTTTCAAAAATCTTTCTTAGGGTATCTAATACATTTAATTCAAGAAATAATCATATTTTTAGACTACCTCTAGCTCCCACAAACGCTATGATCCATTATACCAAATAATTAAACGTTACTTTAATGTCGAAAATTCGCTTGATATATTTATTTATTCTATTCAAGAAATAAAAAATGTTCTTTCTTGAGATATATTGCTTTATGTATTTTTTATTGGAATGTTCATTATACTATCTGTCTGTATATTTGCAAATTATTTTACTGATACGTCTGTGATTTTGAATTTTTTCCTGTTATAGTGTATATTTTGTTTTTCATATATACTTTTTTTTTTTATTCTTTTGAGTTTAAGTTTTGTTTTAAATTGTAATTTTATTACAATTTTTGATATCTATACTGTACTAATTAAATAAAGATAAGTTTTATTATTAATTAGTGGTTTCCAGTTATTTATTTTAATTTATTGTAGTACTATTTATAAATCGTAGGATAATTTCTAAATATATTTGTTTTTCTTTGGCAAATAATTTACTAACATTTTCTGTCAAAATAACAATTCATTAAAAGTAAATAACTGAACTGTTAATGCAAAAGATGCCAAATTCATTTTGTGTTCTTCACAACTTGTTATGACAGAAAATATTTATAATTTAGATTCCCCGTTTTTAATGTAATGTACATGTATTTTTAAATAGATTTTACTTTAAAATGAAGTATTAATATGAACTACCTTTAGTTACTAAAACAATCCGAGTTTTCATATTTTTCAGTCAAGAATAAAAAAGTTATGGTAAATTTTTAAAATGCATCGTTTTTGACACAATTTTGAAATTAATTTTACTCGAAAACAGTGCAGCTTATCGAAGGAATGCAAGAGTTTTTTAATTTGCAAAATTGTATAATATTTATAATTATTTGATGAAATCACGAAAAATTTGAAATATAAAAAGTTGGGGCAGTTGGGGAATCATCCTTTAACCTTGTCGGCATAAACAATACATACAAACTTTTAAGCAGTGTAGATATCATTAAAATATAAGTAGGTAATTATAGCCGGAACTGAGTCTCCCCCCACCACTTTTGACCTTGGGTCGACCTTGGGTGACGTCATTCGTGACCTCGTTGACATTGAGAGGTCATGTCATTGGCTGACATTCATTTGACCTCCACATATGGGAGGAGCCATTTGACATCGAATATCTTGATGTATATGTTTGAAAGTCAGAGGGGATCATTTCTATATAATCCAAGGGTCCGTGGGCTAAAATCATCACTAGTTTAACCACCGGCCTTACCGTTGCAGTATGTACAATGCTTTGACATGATCGTTAATTGCACTAAATTATAACTATTACATCGATTTCCTTCATGTATATATGTAATTGTTATAATAATTGAAGTATGTACAGAGTTTTGACATGTTCGTAAATTACAGTAAATTATGCTTATTAACTAGATTACATTCATGTACCTCTGTAATTATTATTGTAATTGAAGTATGTACAGTGCTTTGACATGATCATTAATTGCAGATTACTTTCATGTATATCTGTAATTATTATAGTAATTGAAGTAAGTACAGCGCTTTGACATGCTCGTTAATTACAGTAAATTATATTACATAGACAAGCAAAGTAGCTTCATGTATGTCCGTAATTATTATAGTAATTGAAGTATGTACAATACACATCATCGTTATTTACAATACATTATATTACAATGACATACACATCAGTAATTGTTATTGTAATTGAAGTATGTACAGTGCCTTGATATGATCGTTAATTGCAGTAAATTATATTACACAGATTACCCTCATGTGCATCTATAATTATTATTGTAATTGAAGTATGTACAATGCTTTGACATACTCGTTAATTATAGTAAATTATATTATGTATGTATGTATCTTTGTAATTGTTATAATAATTGAAGTATGTACATAGTTTTGACATGCTCGTAAATTAAAGTAAATTATTCTTATTAAATAGATTACCTTCAAGTATCTTTGTAATTGTTATTGCAATTGAAATATGTACAGTGCCTTGACATGTTCGTTAATTGCAGTAAATTAAATTACACAGATTACCTTCATGTATATCTGTAATTATTATAGTAATTGAAGTATGTACAATGCTTTGACATGCTCGTTATTTACAGTAACTTATATTACATAGATAAGTAAATTAGCTTCATGTATGTCTGTAATTGTTATAGTAATTGATGTATGTACAATGCTTTGACGTGATCCTTAATTACAATAAATTATATCTATTACATATATTACAATCATGCATATCTGTAATTGTTATAGTAATTGTAGTATGTACAGTGTTTTGATATGTTCGTTACTTACAACAAGTTATATTACATTGACATCAGTACACATCAGTAATTATCATAGTAATTGGTGTGGCTAGGGTGCTCTAACGTAGCATGGATGATAATAAATATTATATGAATTGTCTTCATGTACCTGTATAATTGTTAATCATGATATCATTTATTTATGAATAATATAGATTTTCTATGTCACATGTATTGAAGAATTACCTTGGTTCATCTATGTAGTTATCATATATGCAAGTAATTGCTATATGTGTACAGTGGATTTGATAATTGTGTGACATATTCAATTATTTATTAACGGTATAGAGTTTCTATGTCACATGTATTGAAGAATTACCCTGGTTGATTTATGTAGTTATCATATGCGAAAGTAATTGCTATATGTGTACAGTGGATTTGATCACAATATGTTTCATATTACCATGTAAATTGAGAGAGATAATCTTCATTCTACAAATAACGATATGAATTATTGTTTCTGCGAAGAAAAATTGTAATTTGAAGAAAAAAATTGAAGTATTGAAGATAATTCTGACATGTATTCAGCTGGCGCATCATTATAGTGAAGAACAAGAAGTTAGATAGCCCGAAGAATAAGCTACAATGCACAAAAATTGTTGGAAATTATATATAGGTTATTCCCAGTAAATTATCAATTTTATGTGCTTAATTTATACTTACATTATACTTTATTTTAAGATTATTATACAAATTGTATATTACATTAATAAATTGTATTGTAATAATTGCATCTTATTTGGTTTATTTTTTTCTTTTTATCAATACCCGATACGTAAAATGTTTTTTTGCTGTAGTGGTTGTGGAAAAGATAATTTGAACTTAGTATGTTTTACTACAAAGGGTTATATACAGTATACATAACAGAAGATATTTTGAATAAAATGAATTCTTGTCAGAAAATATACTGTAACGTGAACCAAAAACAATGTAATGTGGATCAAACAACTCGATCTTTAAAGATGTCAAATGTAGTAAAGCGTTAATCAAATTTTAAATTATCAGTAACATTTATCAATTAAAAATTATATTGTAATAATAAATACATAAAGTATGGTTTTGAGTTGCTATAAGTATATAAACAGAGTACGCTTACATAGTTTGATCAATATCAAATAAGTTTATCTATGTTGTAACAATAAACCCAAGTATTTAATAATTGGTTATAATTTTACAATACGTGTTTTGCTCGCAATGTTTTTAGCATTATTATATCAAATATATATTATACTAATAAAATGTATTACATTAAATATTTTGATCATTTTGGTCTTATGTGATATATTATGAACAAAATAAATACATGTTATTTCAACTTTTATTGTGTATTTAATAGATGACGACAAAGAAATGTAAAAAAAAAACAATAAAATTCAAAATTTGTTGGGAAAGGTTAGTTTGGTTAACTTCAAGCCTAAGAGATACGGTCTCGTATTCAAAGGACTGGCGGACTGTCAACGCCCCGGCCTGCTGTCAATTTCGTGATAGTAGAGCTACATCAATCGGAACAGCCCGTATCAGCATAGTTAATTATCTTTTATGTTATAATAATAATACATATTAAAAATAAATTATTTTGTAGTAAAATATAGTAATGTTTTATTTTCATCTTTATAGTAAATGTTCTTATTGAAATGCATACAGTGTTTTATATATCAGTTTAGTTAGTCATTTTTAAAAGTCGAATTAGCTCAGTGCGTTTGCACCAACCTAAGATTCAAATTGTCTATTAATATCGAATACTCTATGAGGTCCAGATTCAAATCCGCATGTGTTGTGTGGGAACGACTTATTTTTTTTTAATAGAGTTTAAAGAAATGAAACAAGATATAAAGATTTCTTCTTTTTATTGATAAAATTATACAGTTAGAATGTTATAGTAGCATCAAGTTTTGCATGACATAAAGTACAGAATTTATAAACTTTCCACAATTCCAACAGACTTCCAATAGCCTCGAAACCTAGTCCATAACGACAACTACGACACTAAATGACCTCGAGATTAGCGATTTGTGCTTATTTTCCATAAGAATACTGGTCCTGGGCCTGCTCGATGCATACATATCATAGACTTGTCGTTTTGAGGTTATGTAAACAGCTGTTAAGGGTCACGTTTGAATGCTTTGAGTATCAGATGAACGGGTCAAGTGATGATGATGATGATGTTTGAAGTCGATACACCTGGATATTATACATCTTAAGGATAGACAACGACTGGAACGAGATTGGGTGCAGGAGGATGTGTTGATAAGTTACTGAATTATTCCCATATTTTGTAAATTGATAATAATATTCCTACATAGACGATGTTCTATGCTCAAACCACATTCTTCGATGTAATATCGTAGTTCGTTTACCAGTATATTAGGATCTTCAAAGTCATCATCATTTTCTTTATTCTCACAATGGACACTATCTTCTATTCCTAACGGATATTCTGTGCTAATGCCTTTCATCGTATTAGGATGTTCGCTGTTACCGACGCCTTCATCAGCGTTAGTGTATAAATCATTTTTACCCTCATACCCAATCATTTTATCTTCATAGCTCCCACAACTCATGTTTTCGTCTGTTTCATTGTAGTCGATAGGCCTGTACACATATTTTCTAATAGGCTGAGCTGATTTGTAGATACCGTCACCTACTACAACACTATTAGCTACGCTACTCTGATGGCGCTTGTTATGTTCGATTAAACTGTCGCGTCTCGTAAATTTCTTTCCACATGTGTTACAGGGAAATGTTATAGATTTATGTTTGTTAGCGTGACGGCTAAGTCCACTTTTATTTGCAAACTCCTTGGGGCATACATCGCATACATACATTGAATAGCAACGATATAATGACAATATGCTTGCACTATTAAATACCCTTTTGTTATCCTTATTTACGTAACAGTTACCGTTATTTATGTCACGGTTATCCGCTTTACGTCACCGTTATCTTTATCTACGTCTCTTACCACCGATCCTTTTAACTGCTTTTAAGTCGACAAAGATTTTTCTCTCAACGAAATACTGGGTTGCTGCTTTTTTTTTAAACTGTGCAATTTTTGTTACTACATCTCTGCGGAACGATGCGAGTTGACGTCGTGGTCGTTGTCATTTTCCAATCTTTTTCAAGCCCATTCCGAGATTACGTTTTGCCTTCATGGTTGCAGTGACGAACCAAGCGGCTGCTTTTTTCTCCTAGTTTCGCTTCTTTACATTTAACGCGTTCCCAAGCTCCAACACCAGATCGGCCTTATGCATATCTTCCACAGATTTATTTTCGCTATATCGTGCTCCCGACAAACCCGAATCCAAAGGATCCCTTTTGAGCTTTGACCAACCTTTTACGAAGTTTTCTTCCTAATGAAGACGGTAGTATATAAAGATGTAACTATGGTGAACGTTAACATTAATCACAATGAATCCAACGGATGAAGACGTTGTCATCAAGACAGCGCGAAAGATAAAAATCAACGAACTGGCAAAGTCGATTAAGCGAAAGTACTTGGCTCTAAAACTAGGTAAAACCGAGGAATATGATGCACTTTAGAAACTGTTTAACCTCATTGTAACAACATTATAGGAAATAGCCAGCACATCACTCAAGTTAAATGAAACAATTGACAAGTTTAAAAACGTTCCCTTCATTAAGAAAGAGGAAAAGGAATTGAAGGTAGAAGAAAAACCGTATACATACCAGATAGCCTTTTTACCATAGGAAGACGTAGCGTCGTCTTCGCCATCTAGAAGTGATGATGATGAAGAGGATGGGGCATTTGAAAGAGGAACCAGAAACTCAACCAGAAGATATAACTCAAGAAGCATTGGAAGAATATTTAGATCAATATCCCGCAATTTCCAAAAGTACGTAACAGAGCATTGGGTTAACAGCGATGTAATTGATAAGAATTATGGACCAATATACGATTCCTCAACCTCATAGTGGTTACTCGGTAGCAAACGTATCGATTTTAACATTTGTACTGGTAATATAATAATCGACGGAGAGCAATTCAAAAGAACACTTGTAGCAATTGATTTTCTATGACGATCCGTCTTTCAATGAAGAGGATAAGAAATCTTATAAAAATATCCTTCAAATGACCGGCGCACCAAAGCAGGACGCTTAAAGGGCTCCAGTTCGTTCAAGTATAGAGAAATTATTAGACCGCTATTCATTAAAGGACCGCGTAAAACTACTGACAGAGGCTTAGTATCTAACAAGTTAACTTACAATACAAAACCGATGGAATATATTTACTGGGATGATTCCAACGAACTTGTCGATCATCTAAGATGGTTGATAACCTCTCAGAACTCTGGAAATACATCTCACGATAACGAAATTGCAGCAATTATCGAGAAGCTAAAAGTGGCTAAAATAATATCTTAGGTTGTCGCAGTTACCCTTATTTATGTGACAGTTACCAATATTTACGTCACATTTATGTCACTGTTATCAGTTTTTATGTCACGGTTATCCGTTTTTATGTCACCGTTATCCGTTTTTCTGTCACAGTTATCCGTTTTTACGATGTGGTTATCCGTTTTTACGTCACGGTTATCCGTTTTTTACGTCACCATTATCCGTTTTTAAGACGTTGTTATCCGTTTTTAAGACGTTGTTATCCGTTTTTAAGACGTTGTTATCCGTTTTTACGTCACCGTTATCCGTTTTTAAGACGTTGTTATCCGTTTTAAGACGTTGTTATCCGTTTTTACGTCACCGTTATCCGTTTTTAAGACGTTGTTATCCGTTTTTAAGACGTTGTTATCCGTTTTTAAGACGTTGTTATCCGTTTTTACGTCACCGTTATCCGTTTTTAAGACGTTGTTATCCGTTTTTAAGACGTTGTTATCCGTTTTTAAGACGTTGTTATCCGTTTTTAAGACGTTGTTATCCGTTTTTAAGACGTTGTTATCCGTTTTTACGTCACCGTTATCCGTTTTTGAGACGTTGTTATCCGTTTTTAAGACGTTGTTATCCGTTTTTAAGACGTTATCCGTTTTTAAGACGTTATCCGTTTTTACGTCACCGTTATCCGTTTTTAAGACGTTGTTATCCGTTTTTAAGACGTTGTTATCCGTTTTTACGTCACCGTTATCCGTTTTTAAGACGTTGTTATCCGTTTTTAAGACGTTGTTATCCGTTTTTAAGACGTTGTTATCCGTTTTTAAGACGTTGTTATCCGTTTTTAAGACGTTGTTATCCGTTTTTACGTCACCGTTATCCGTTTTTAAGACGTTGTTATCCGTTTTTAAGACGTTGTTATCCGTTTTTAAGACGTTGTTATCCGTTTTTACGTCACCGTTATCCGTTTTTAAGACGTTGTTATCCGTTTTTAAGACGTTGTTATCCGTTTTTACGTCACCGTTATCCGTTTTTAAGACGTTGTTATCCGTTTTTAAGACGTTGTTATCCGTTTTAAGACGTTGTTATCCGTTTTTACGTCACCGTTATCCGTTTTTAAGACGTTGTTATCCGTTTTTAAGACGTTGTTATCCGTTTTTACGTCACCGTTATCCGTCCTTACGTCACCTTTATCCGTTTTTATGTCACATTTATGTCAAGTTTTACGTCATACATATCCTCCTTAGATCGAATACTATAAAGCTGCATATTAAACGATTTCCAGCCATTCTACACGATGAGTCTCGATAGATTCGGACGTAGCTCTCATCGTCATCATCATGATTTTAACTAATCTTACATACCTCATACAATTTGATTTTCATTTACTCCCGAAGGAAACGTTAATATTGGTAATTTGATATGTTACGTGAAACACTCCATTGAATCTACTGATGTCACCAATAAAGAATATGTGGATGCAATACATGATACTTTAAAGCAGCTCCAACACAATGATTCAACCAGCCTACTCGAATCCGTAAGAAACTTGGAAAAAATCGTCAAAAAAGTGATATTAAAAGAATTACAAATGAAATTTCTAAGTTACACAAAGATTTGAAAACTATTGTCAAAGTGGTAAAACATAGCGTACTTAGTATGGCTACAGATATAGTCAATGTACTTAATGTGGAAGTCAAACGGCTTACAGATGCTATTAACCAACTTGATAAAAAGCAAGGAGGGTGTCGAAGATATTAAAAAAATGGTTGACACTCTAGAGCAGCACATACTCAAAACTATTAACAAATAATTCCATTTAACATCGGGAATTGGTGGTTAAACATTAGTTCAAAATGTCTGTGATGCGAATCAAACATTCCAAGGAAAAAATTCAAGTGGTAAATGAGCTTCATAAGTAAATGGGGAATTACGCTAAAATGAATAGAAATTTTAAGTATATTTTAGTAGTTATCGACTGATTCTCGAAATTCATATAGACCAGACCTGTAAAAGGAAAGATTGGCGATGAGGTGACAAAGGCGTTCCAGGACATTCCAAATATTGTTTTCTACCTATGAATGGCACAGTCTCCTGGACCTACTGCAATGTTTGAAAACAGATTTCTTCCAAGCACCCATACAAGGTTGGTCAGATGAGTATGAATCTGTGACTCATGGCTGTGGGGATTACGACGCTACAGTTACCCAATTGGTCTATGAAGATACTAAAAGGTTACATATCACCAAGTATAATATGTACATCAAACTTTTCCTGTTCGAAGTCGATGAACTATTAAACTGTGAACTGTTGATACTTGTGTACTTTCTCATAGAATAAGTATGTTAAATTCGTTGGAATTGGGTATACAAAGAATTTTCGATCAGAGGCAATTTCAAATGGTTCGATATTCTTCCTAACATTATAAACTTCTACAATAATAGAGTTCATCGTACAACAGGGATGAAACCCATTGATGTAAAACATACAACAAAGTTAAGCGTATATAATCGTCTCAAAGTAGCATTAAAAAGCAAAATTCCGTGTTGGTGACATGGTTCGAATTAGCAAATTTAAAGGTGTATTTGAAAAGGGATATACTGCTAACTATCCAACGGAACTTTTTAAATTGTTAAAGTAAATATAACAAATCCCATAACATATATGATAAAAGATGTGTACGGTCAACCTATTAAAGGATGCTTTTATGAGTACGAACTTCAGAGGACTAAAACTCTGATGTTTACTTAGTGGAAAAAATTTTTGAAAGAAAAGGATAATAAATTATTTGTCAAATGGCTTGACTACCATCAGATCAGAATGAGTGGATCAATAAGACAGCCGTAGTTTAATATATTTACAATGTATTTGGCACATATATTTTTTATCATTATTATTTTAATATAATAAAATTACACTTCAAGTATAGCACTGTTGTTTTATTTATTTATTTTTTGTTTGTATTAGAAATAGAAAGGAAGTTGAAATAAAAAAAGAATCTTTGGAAAAGAAATTTTATTTATTGGTGTTCAGACATTAAAATGTTTACACAAGTCAAAGAAAAAGGAAGCAATGAAACATATATATGTTTATTATATATTTTTATTTTTTATATTTTATAAATAAATAACACTAAAATAACTTTATATTAATATAACCTAAGATTTATTTTTCAACATTACACTTTTCTCATTGTACTGCTGGCTGAGAAGGCCATACAACCTGGCCCTCTCAGCCATCCTATAAGCCTTTTTTTCTGCTTTCGACTTATTTGTTACAGCATAACTCGTTCTTATTACCATCCTATTATTTGTGGCTTCTATAGGCTTGTAGGTCCCCACATATTCATCCAGGTCCCAGTTTTCCGACTCCAATATATTGTTGGACGGCTGGCTAGTCATGGAAATGCTTTTGGACGGGGCCACATAATCATCATCCCAGTTTTCCGACTCCAATATATTGTTAGACGGCTGGCTAGTCATGGAATTGCTGTTGTACGGGGCCACATATTCATCATCCCAGTTTTCCGACTCCAATATATTGTTGGACGGCTGGCTAGTCATGGAAATGCTTTTGGACGGGGCCACATAATCATCATCCCAGTTTTCCGACTCCAATATATTGTTAGACGGCTGGCTAGTCATGGAATTGCTGTTGTACGGGGCCACATATTCATCATCCCAGTTTTCCGACTCCAATATATTGTTAGACGGCTGGCTAGTCGTGGAATATGCACTTGAATTATCAAACAAATACAAGATGTAAGTAAACACACATTCATCAAGGAATTTATAATAACCAAAACTTTTCTTCTACTTACCATTGTCTGTATGTCATTTTCATGCTGTTGAATGCTGGATGCTGCTGCAGTGATACTAGTATTGCTATTGGAAGGAGATGTTTGGTTGAACTACCAAACTGATGCATGTTGCGAGTATATATAGGCACTCAGCCATCCCTCCTCTTACATTTGAGTGGGAGGGATATTCAAAATCTTCCTTCTACTCACTTATGGTAGAATCTTAAATCACCCACTCATCCCTCCTACTTAGAAGTGGGGAGGAGAGGTTTGAACCTTACATATTATTTTGGTGGTGGGTATTTCTCTGCGTAGAGATAAATAAATAACCATAATATAGAAAATAAGTTATAAGTAATAATTCATTAAATGTAATGTAAATACGTATGAATATATAATGTTGTAATAAATGTAATTATAGAATGTAATTACATGCATTATAAAATGTATATTGTATGTAATAACCGTAGTTGGAAAATGTAGTTACATATACATTATATGCAGCGGACCTAACTGCGAAATGTAGGTACACTGCATGTAATTATGTATCATATATTAACATAATTTGAAAGTAGTTACATATTTAAAGTACTAACACATAATAATTATGAACTAAAAAAAGAATGTAATTAAAGTACGTAACAAGATAATGAACGTAAAGTATCGTAATAATGCAAAAATATATGTAATCCAACCAATGTATTAGAAAAATGTAATCACATGTTATATATTAACATAATTGAAAAGTAGCTAAATATTTAAAAAGTAGTACTTAGACATAGTAATTAAAGTATGTGTAATGTAAGTAACAAGGTAATGAATGTAATGTATCGCAATAACGCATGTAATTGAAAAAATATAATTATATGTAATGCAATGAACGCAATCGAAAAATGTAATCATATGCCATATATTAACATAATTGAACAGTAGCTACATATTTAGAAAGTAGTACTTACATATAGTAATTAGGTAATATAATGAATATAATTAAAGTATGTGTAACGTAAGTAACAAGGAAAAAAGAGTATTGTATCGTAATAACGTATGCAATTGAAAAAAATATACTTATATGAAATGCAATCAACCTAATTGAAAAAATGTAATCATATGTTATGTCATATTAACATAATTGAAAAGTAGCTAAATATTTAAAAAGTAGTACTTACACATAGTAATTAGGTAATACAATGAGTGTAATTAAAGTATGTGTAACGTAAGTAACAAGGTAATGAACGTATTGTATCGCAATAATGTATGCAATTGAAAAATATAATTATATGTAGTGCAATGAACGTAATTGAAAAAAATGTAATCATATGTCATATATTAACATAATTGAACAGTAGCTACATATTTAGAAAGTAGTACTTACATATAGTAATTCGGTAATATAATGAATGTAATTAAAGTATGTGTAATGTAAGTGACAAGGTAATGTATGCAATTGAAAAATATAATTATATGTAATGCAATGAACGTAATTGAAAAAAATGTAATCATATGTCATATATTAACATAATTGAACAGTACCTACATATTTAGAAAGTAGTACTTACTTATAGTAATTAGGTAATATAATGAATGTAATTAAAATATGTGTAATGTAAGTAACAAGGTAATGAACGTAATGTATCGCAATAATGTATGCAATTGAAAAAATATAATTATATGTAATGCAATGAACGCAATCGAAAAATGTAATATGTCATATATTAACATAATTGAACAGTAGCTACATATTTAGAAAGTAGTACTTACATATAGTAATTAGGTAATATAATGAATGTAATTAAAGTATGTGTAATGTAACTAATGTAAGTAACACGGTAATGAACGTAATGTATCGTAATAATGTGTGTAATTGAAAAATTATAATTATATGCATTGCAATCAATGTAATGAAAAATGTAATCATATGGCATATATTAACATAATTGAACAGTGGCTACATATTTAAAAAGTAGTACTTACATATAGTAATTAGGTAATACAATGAATGTAATTAAAGCATGTGTAATGTAAGTAACAATGTAATGAACGTAATGTATCGTAATAATGCGTGTAATTGAAAAATTATAATTATATGCATTGCAATCAATGTAATTGAAAAAAATGTAATTATATGTCATATATTAACATAATTGAACAGTAGCTACATATTTAGAAAGTAGTACTTACATATAGTAATTAGGTAATATAATGAATGTAATTAAAGTATGTGTAATGTAAGTGACAAGGTAATGTATGCAATTGAAAAATATAATTATATGTAATGCAATGAACGTAATTGAAAAAAATGTAATCATATGTCATATATTAACATAATTGAACAGTAGCTACATATTTAGAAAGTAGTACTTACTTATAGTAATTAGGTAATATAATGAATGTAATTAAAGTATGTGTAATGTAAGTGACAAGGTAATGTATGCAATTGAAAAATATAATTATATGTAATGCAATGAACGTATTTGAAAAAATGTAATCATATGTCATATATTAACATAATTGAACAGTAGCTACATATCTAGAAAGTAGTACTTGCATATAGTAATTAGGTAATATAATGAATGTAATTAAAGTATGTGTAATGTAAGTAACAAGGTAATGAACGTAATGTATCGCAATAATGTATGCAATTGAAAAATATAATTATATGTAATGCAATGAACGCAATCGAAAAATGTAATATGTCATATATTAACATAATTGAACAGTAGCTACATATTTAGAAAGTAGTACTTACATATAGTAATTAGGTAATATAATGAATGTAATTAAAGTATGTGTAATGTAAGTAACAAGGTAATGAACGTAATGTATCGCAATAATGTATGCAATTGAAAAATTATAATTATATGCATTGCAATCAATGTAATGAAAAATGTAATCATATGGCATATATTAACATAATTGAACAGTGGCTACATATTTAAAAAGTAGTACTTACATATAGTAATTAGGTAATACAATGAATGTAATTAAAGCATGTGTAATGTAAGTAACAATGTAATGAACGTAATGTATCGTAATAATGCGTGTAATTGAAAAATTATAATTATATGCATTGCAATCAATGTAATTGAAAAATGTAATCGTATGTCATATATTAACATAATTGAACAGTAGCTACATATTTAAAAAGTAGTACTTAGACATAGTAATTAAAGTATGTGTAACCTAAGTAACAAGGTAATGAACGTAATGTATCGTAATAATGTATGCAATTGAAAAATATAATTATATGTAGTGCAATCAACGTAATTGAAAAAAATGTATTTACGTGTCATATATTACCATAATTGAAAAGTAGCTAAATATTTAATAAGTAGTACTTACATATAGTAATTAGGTGATACAATGAGTGCAATTAAAGTATGTGTAACGTAAGTAACAATGTAATGAGGGTGATGTACTGTAATGATGAATCTAATACCGCAATACCATGTAACAAGAGTATTAAAGTAAAATAATACTTAAACAACTAGCTTTCATTCGTAACATATCATTCATACCACCTCAACCATACTTAGCATGCCTCAAACACACTAAACATTAGAAGGTATGTTATGGAGTATATGAATTCTTCGCGGTAGAATGAAAAGAAAGGGGGGGTGGTGGTAGGGACACAGCTGACCTACTATTGGGTAAGCTGTGGTAGGGATACAGTCGCATTGTATACGAATATAATAGGATGAATTGTTGACAAGCGGTAGTTTAATTATTAATAATACTTATAACTAATGTTCTATAAAAATGTATACAACACTTTTAAAACAATTTTATACAGCAACTATAAAAACGTTTTGTAGTCTGTATTTTGGCATTATTTAAGGAAACATTAAATTATTTAGTGAAGAATATTAGAACCAAATCATTCTAAGGTTGGTGTATGACACAGATTCATAATTATGTATACTTATATTTAAAAACGGGGTCACTCAATGGCGATCATTTGGGCAAATGGTAGATAGGTATAATACTTACAATATTATCATGTCAACAATCAGTGTTTCAACAACGAAAATTCTATTACGCTGCAAATTTTATTGACAAACTATATATATACAGACAAAAAAAATTATGCGCTCTAAATAAATAAATAAATTAAAAAATATTAAAATTATGCTTTCTTTAATTTATAATATCGTTGTGTAATAATTATATTTAATGATCTTGTTATAAAATAGTCTTCCAAAAATAGCAAAATTATGTTTTAGATATAATTATAATAATGCTTTCAACTAATTTTCCATAATGGCGACAGTCGCTGATCCAACAAATATTCATTTAAAAATGGCGATACAATTATTTTATTCCACATAAAAGCATAACAAAATATTTTAGTGTAAATTAGAACTTTATATGATAAAATGTTTTTATAGTCTTTAATATATTTAAAAATGTGTGTGCGCAAGTAGATAATGTTTGCATCGAAAGAAGTTGCCAAGTTTTATACAAAAATTAGAAATTTCAAATAGTATGTACTATCATTACCTATATATATATGTTATTAGCTAAGTATTATTAGTTAATTATAATAACAGGTATTTAATTTAAGACTTACCTAATTATTGCATTACCAAAAAATTAAATCAAAGTAAGTTATATAATAAAACCTATAAGTAAAATTGAATGTCGGTACGTTTGACTGGAAACGTTACTTTCAAGAATTTGTTTGTATTCTTTCCTGTTTAGTGCTTGGTCCAAAAATTAAGGTTAGGTTTGGAATTTTATTACGCGATATATATACAATAATTTTATTTTCTTAAGTCACAATTTTGTGATACAACATATTTATCACATAGGGAATATTTTTATAGATTAAACACAACTATAAAACTATTTTATAAATAAGGGCAATTCGAAGCTAAAAAATAATTTTATTAATTTCCTTAATAAAACACGTTTATACAAATATTTTATAAGATTATAATTAAAAGTCATTTGCCTAAGTATACCACTCTATCACAATATGTTTACGCTCCTTATATACAGGGTGTTTTATAATTGATGTCAATATTGAAGGAGGTTAATCTACGCATGATTTTAAGACAAAAGTTTCATATAAACATCAGTCCGTTTCCGGTTTATTTTTGATTTACAGGGTGATAAAAATTGTATTTTTATTTTTTTTTTAAATATCTCCTAAACTGCATATTTTTGTGGAACTTGGTGGGTGTAAACTAGATGCAAAGACACATGTTTTGTTAAAGTAATAAATTTTCAGTTTTAACCAGCGGCGTCGCTATTAATTTCACTTTTACCATTTGCAATGAAAAAAATGATACACCATTGCCTTTTTCAAAAATAAAAAATATATTCTAAAAATCATTTTACAACGGTTTTGGAGACACAAAATAAAGAACAATTTATTTGCAACTGAAAACACATATTTTTTCAGTTTAACATACGCACTGTATACATTTTATTGAAAAATTGTTCACAACTAAATAATTAATACTAATATTTTTGAAAAAAAAAAAAATAGAGGTAACGTTCAAGATACGAAAAAATGTCAAGATATCTTTTTTATTACAAAATTATGAGCCTTTCAAAACACATTTTTTATTTGCGAGAAAGGCAGTAGCGTATCATTTTTTTCATTGAAAATAGTGAAAGTGAAATTAATAGCGACGCCGCTGGTAAAAACTGAAAATTTATTTCTTTAACAAAACATGTGTCTTTGCATCTAGTTTACACCCACCAAGTTCCACAAAAATATCTAATGCAGGAGATATTTAAAAAAAAATAAAAATACAATTTTTATCACCCTGTAAATCAAAAATAAACCGAAAACGGACTGATGTTTATATGAAACTTTTGTCTTAAAATCATGCGTAGATTAACCTCCTGCGATATTGACATTCAATTATGAAACAGCCGGTATATATACTTTTTTTAAATGTTATATAACGTATTATAATACTTTTACAAAAATTAAAAAAAACTGAAAATTATTTGTTCTATAAAACACGTTGTAAAAACTATTATAAAACAATTTTACACAATTACTATCTTAAGGAACAAAATTATGGCAATTATTTGCTCTATAAAATCAAACTGTTCGTTAAACAACGCAATTCGGTAGTTATAAAATAATTTGCTTCTTTTAAAGTTCCATTTTGCTAGTTGGGTATTATTACATACAAATTTGTATTTTTTTAAGATTTTAAATCTTTATACATATCTAAAAAAAAAAAACAACTTTTTTTGTCTTAAAATCAGGCATTTTTAAAACTTTCTATATATATTTAGTTATTACCTTGTATATTTTCTAAAGAAATATACATATATAACTGTTAAAAAAAAAAAAAATCGGTCGCATATCCTTGTTCAATCAAGAAATATTTGGTAGAGGGAGAAGGAAAAAATTTGCATGCAAATAAAATAATTGTAGAAAAATATACATATTAGTTGACGTGTTACGTGTATTTTCTTATTAACAAAAAAAAAAAAAAAACTGCAGCTTTAATATTTTACAGTTTTTACCATTATTTCTCTCAAAAATCATGATAACATTTACTATGAAATTGAATATAAAGTCAGTCAAAATGTTAATTCTATACTGAAAACAGTGAAATCTCTGGGAATTTAAAAAAAATATTCTCCTAGTCCTGGAAAAAAGTTTTCTTTTTCAAAATTTGTTCACAAAAAAAAAATTAAAATCCAACATCACTATTTACCAATAAAAATGATAAGCTGTAATGCTTCAATATTATAAAGATTTTTATGTGAATTATTGATGTAAATTTTACTTAAATAGTAACGTAATAGTACACCTACGTAAATAGTAAATAGTTTATGTTATCTTTAATAAAAAAATAGTCATTTTTGTATTAAGTACGCAAAGTCGTTGTTTTTTTTATGATGCTTGTAATTTTTTAAATATGTTATAGGTTAATTTATAATATAAGATTATGCATTTTACCTTGTCGAATTGTTTTTATGTAATCCATTATAGATACACTCTTCTTTCAATAAAAGAAAACACAACAACTCGAAAACAAAGAACAATAACTAGATATCTCGCGAACATGGTCTGTACCGACACCTAAAGATCAACTGATTCTTGCAAAATTATGGCATCGCCACCTACATTTTCAGGGCTTTGTGTCCCATTTACTTAGTTTCGGTGAATCTTTGAATAGAAAATAATATTTCAAAGTTTAACATTTTTGGGTAACATTTAGTTCTTAGTTTATTGCTTTTTTTTGGTGGAACCATACAAAAGAATACCTATAAATCCCTTTTATATGCATTCCCTTCGTAGGCTTAGGTCCGTTGAACAGTCACGGTCATAAATACAAAAGAAGTCTGTGGATATATCCCGCTGGAATGCAGAATCTTAAACATAACTAACCTTTCTCAACAAATTTTGAATTTTATTTTACATTTTACATTTCTTTGCCGTCATCTATTAAATACACAATAAAAGTTGAAATAACATGTATTTATTTTGTTCATAATATATCACATAAGACCAAAATGATCAAAATATTTAATGTAATACATTTTATTAGTATAATATATATTTGATATAATAATGCTAAAAACATTGCGAGCAAAACACGTATTGTAAAATTATAACCAATTATTAAATACTTGGGTTTATTGTTACAACATAGATAAACTTATTTGATATTGATCAAACTATGTAAGCGTACTCTGTTTATATACTTATAGCAACTCAAAACCATACTTTATGTATTTATTATTACAATATAATTTTTAATTGATAAATGTTACTGATAATTTAAAATTTGATTAACGCTTTACTACATTTGACATCTTTAAAGATCGAGTTGTTTGATCCACATTACATTGTTTTTGGTTCACGTTACAGTATATTTTCTGACAAGAATTCATTTTATTCAAAATATCTTCTGTTATGTATACTGTATATAACCCTTTGTAGTAAAACATACTAAGTTCAAATTATCTTTTCCACAACCACTACAGCAAAAAAACATTTTACGTATCGGGTATTGATAAAAAGAAAAAAATAAACCAAATAAGATGCAATTATTACAATACAATTTATTAATGTAATATACAATTTGTATAATAATCTTAAAATAAAGTATAATGTAAGTATAAATTAAGCACATAAAATTGATAATTTACTGGGAATAACCTATATATAATTTCCAACAATTTTTGTGCATTGTAGCTTATTCTTCGGGCTATCTAACTTCTTGTTCTTCACTATAATGATGCGCCAGCTGAATACATGTCAGAATTATCTTCAATACTTCAATTTTTTTCTTCAAATTACAATTTTTCTTCGCAGAAACAATAATTCATATCGTTATTTGTAGAATGAAGATTATCTCTCTCAATTTACATGGTAATATGAAACATATTGTGATCAAATCCACTGTACACATATAGCAATTACTTTCGCATATGATAACTACATAAATCAACCAGGGTAATTCTTCAATACATGTGACATAGAAACTCTATACCGTTAATAAATAATTGAATATGTCACACAATTATCAAATCCACTGTACACATATAGCAATTACTTGCATATATGATAACTACATAGATGAACCAAGGTAATTCTTCAATACATGTGACATAGAAAATCTATATTATTCATAAATAAATGATATCATGATTAACAATTATACAGGTACATGAAGACAATTCATATAATATTTATTATCATCCATGCTACGTTAGAGCACCCTAGCCACACCAATTACTATGATAATTACTGATGTGTACTGATGTCAATGTAATATAACTTGTTGTAAGTAACGAACATATCAAAACACTGTACATACTACAATTACTATAACAATTACAGATATGCATGATTGTAATATATGTAATAGATATAATTTATTGTAATTAAGGATCACGTCAAAGCATTGTACATACATCAATTACTATAACAATTACAGACATACATGAAGCTAATTTACTTATCTATGTAATATAAGTTACTGTAAATAACGAGCATGTCAAAGCATTGTACATACTTCAATTACTATAATAATTACAGATATACATGAAGGTAATCTGTGTAATTTAATTTACTGCAATTAACGAACATGTCAAGGCACTGTACATATTTCAATTGCAATAACAATTACAAAGATACTTGAAGGTAATCTATTTAATAAGAATAATTTACTTTAATTTACGAGCATGTCAAAACTATGTACATACTTCAATTATTATAACAATTACAAAGATACATACATACATAATATAATTTACTATAATTAACGAGTATGTCAAAGCATTGTACATACTTCAATTACAATAATAATTATAGATGCACATGAGGGTAATCTGTGTAATATAATTTACTGCAATTAACGATCATATCAAGGCACTGTACATACTTCAATTACAATAACAATTACTGATGTGTATGTCATTGTAATATAATGTATTGTAAATAACGATGATGTGTATTGTACATACTTCAATTACTATAATAATTACGGACATACATGAAGCTACTTTGCTTGTCTATGTAATATAATTTACTGTAATTAACGAGCATGTCAAAGCGCTGTACTTACTTCAATTACTATAATAATTACAGATATACATGAAAGTAATCTGCAATTAATGATCATGTCAAAGCACTGTACATACTTCAATTACAATAATAATTACAGAGGTACATGAATGTAATCTAGTTAATAAGCATAATTTACTGTAATTTACGAACATGTCAAAACTCTGTACATACTTCAATTATTATAACAATTACATATATACATGAAGGAAATCGATGTAATAGTTATAATTTAGTGCAATTAACGATCATGTCAAAGCATTGTACATACTGCAACGGTAAGGCCGGTGGTTAAACTAGTGATGATTTTAGCCCACGGACCCTTGGATTATATAGAAATGATCCCCTCTGACTTTCAAACATATACATCAAGATATTCGATGTCAAATGGCTCCTCCCATATGTGGAGGTCAAATGAATGTCAGCCAATGACATGACCTCTCAATGTCAACGAGGTCACGAATGACGTCACCCAAGGTCGACCCAAGGTCAAAAGTGGTGGGGGGAGACTCAGTTCCGGCTATAATTACCTACTACTAATATATTTAATGAATATTTATTTTTAATGGTGTTCTTTCCGGAATTCTAAAAAAAATTTGAATAATCATTTATATTTTGACTTTGATTAATTGTAAAATTATTACTATTGTTCTTGAGACTATTTACAATATAAGGTTTATTTGAATTGTTGTATCTTGGCATTGAAATTATAATGAAGGTATTATTCTTGAAATATAAATGTAAACTAACAACAGACTGTAACTTATTCTATTATTTTGTTAGTAATAACAGTTGTTTCAATGCCTCAGATCTATATCATTTTTTACTACTGTAAAGTAAGTGTAGCTATAAAGCTTTGTACATTATGCTACCAGTAACTCGGAGTATGACCAAGATCAACAGTTGGAGCCCCAGTCTTTAAATATGATATATTCTGAATTGCTCTTGACTGTCTAGGAGCATCTTTGCCTATTTACTTCTTCCTTGAACTTGAACTGTGGGATCGTCATGGTTTCATAATTTAAAGCATGTTTTAAGATCTATGAGAATAAGGAATGTCGCAGTTCAAAACATCTAAACCTATACTTGTGTGTAAAAAACTAAAAACTTATTTATTTAAATCTCATACATAATTAAAATGTATGCACTCTCTATACGGAGTCAGTTACAAACGAAAGGAAAGGAAATTGATTGAATTCTAAAGAGAAACCTCGAATGTAAAATAAACTAACAACAAAATAAAAAAGTTGTCCCAATATCCCCACTATGATATTCCCATGCTTTTTGGTATACTCGCGACAAGAATTCAGACGACTTACGTCATACGAACAAATGAATAATTCATTATATTTTCATCAAAATATTTAAGAAACAGCAACTGATAGTAATAAAACTATATACTACACTAAAAGTTAGCATTATATATTGTACTAAATTACAAAAAATGATTGTTTTTAACGCGATCAAATATCGAAAATTACGTTGACAATAAAAACAAATGTGTAACGTCAGCCGTGACGTAAGACGTCTGAATTCTTGACGCGAGTATACACTAAACAAGAATCTGATGCGAGGTGTAACCCATCACCTTTAAGTTTTTAGTAAATCGGGAAATATGATCGAAAAATTTGAAACTATTCGATCAGGAGAAAAGAATCAAGTTCCACCTATTATATCTGCACAGCTACTATGGGTGTGCGCGTGGATAAAGTTCGAGTATAGCTTTCAGCTAATTTAATTGTCATTGTAATTAATTTATTGGTGATTTTCTTTTTGTGTTCTTAATAATTCGTGACAGTACTAGTACTTATGGAAAGGATGATACTGGTGAATTTATAAACTTTTTGAAGTAAATAATTAAAGTGCTAGGTTCGCTCAACGTCAACTTACTTGGGAATTTTCTGTTCTTTGCACCCTTCTCAAGTAGTACGCGTATGAAATCTGATTCCCTGCAACTTTCCCCAACTAGCAAAATGGAACTTTAAAAGAAGCGAATTATCTTATAACTATCGAATTGCGTTGTTTAATGAACAGTTTGATTTTATAGAGCAAATAATTGCCATAATTTTGTTCCTGAAGAAAGTAATTTTGTAAAATTGTTTTATAATAATTTTAACAACGTGTTTTATAGGACAAATAATTTCTAGTTCTTTAAAATTTTTATAAAAGTATTATAATACGTTATACAACATTTAAAAAAATTATATATAAGGATTGTAAATATATTGTGAAAGAGTTGTATACTTAGGCAAAGGACTTAATTATAATATTATAAAATAGTTGTATAAACGTGTTTTATTAAGGGTATATAAAGAAATTAATAAAATTATTTTTTAGCTTTGAAATGCGCTTATTTATAAAATAGTTTTATGGTTGTGTTTAATCTATAAAAATATTCCCTGTTTTATAAATATGTTATAGAACAAAATTGTGGCTTGAGAAAACAAAATTATTGTATATACCGCGTAATAAAATTCCAAACCTAACCTTAATTTTTGAACTCCTAAGGTATAGTGTATTACCAAACACTAATCAAGAAATAGTACCCACAAATTCTTGAAAGTAACGTTTCCAGTCAAACGTGCCGACGTACAATTTTAGTTATAGGTTTTATTATATAAATAATGATGGTGTCCATGTGCGAGAACTCAGTACGAGAAAGTAACTTTGACTTAATTTTTTGGTAATACAATAATTAGGTGTTTTAAATTAAATACATATTATTATAATTAACTAATAATACTTAGCTAATACCTAACAATATTAATATAGATAATGATAATATTTTAAATTTCTAAATTTTTTTATAAAACTTGACAACTTTTTTCGATGCAAACATTATCTACTTACGCAGACAAATGTTTAAATATATTTGAGACTATAAAAACATTTTATCGTATAAAGTTATAATTTACACTAAAATATTTTGTTATGCTTTTATGTGGAATAAAATCATTGTATTATAAGTCGCCGTTTTTAAATGAAGATTTGTTGGATCAGCGACTGCCGCCATTATGGAAAATTAGTTGAAAGCCTTATTAAAATTATATCTAAAACATAAGAGCCAAGAGGTGTAAGATCTGGTGATCTTGCAGGCCATTCTATCGGTCCGCGTCTGCCGATCCACCTCCCAGGAAAACAAAAATCTCGTACAGGGCGCGCATAGTGCGGAGGTGCACCGTCTTGCTGAAACCATATGGTATCGTCAGGAATGTCAGGGTCATTATCGTTAGGAAAAATTACTGCAAGGGCTGGAACAAGGTCGTTTTCTAGAAACTCTAAATATCTTTGTCCTGAAAGGGTTCCTTCAAAGAAGAAAGGCCCTACTATTCTGTCGTCAACTATTCCAGCCCACACATTTAATTTTTGAGGGTATTGGGTATGTGCCTCTGCCATCCAATGAGAAATTTCCCGACTCCAATATCTGCAAGTTTGACGGTTTACTGTACCATTCAGACAAAATGTGGTCTCATCTAAAAAAAGTATTTGCCGGTGTAAATTTCTATTTCCTTGACATAAATCCATTAGAATTTCGCAAAAGTGTAAGCGGCGATCGGGATCATCTTCATTGAGTTCCTGCACAAGTTGAATTTTGTAGGGATCATATTTTTCCTTCCTCAAGATACGTAGCACTGTGCTCTGACTAGTGTCATTGTTTAATGCAACCAATCGTGAAGAATTATGAGGATTATTCACCATACTTATCAAAATATTCTGTTTCTGATTTTCATTAATGCTTGGACGTCCAGGTTTTGGAATATTTACAACATTGCCAGTTTCTCTAAATTTAGACTCTACCTTACTGACTGTTGATTTGATGATAGGGCGATCTGGATATTTTTCATTAAATAAATCGCAAACTTCCTACTGAGTTCTAGTCATATTCCCGCATCCGATAAGAATTAAAACAGTTATATGTGCCATAATACTTTAAATTGAATAATAATTTCTATGTCGCTTACAATACTTATTAGAAAGTCGGTGTGACAATGACACTTTGCAAAGAATTTCACCTACGTGATCCATAAAAGAACTATGGAATTCGAAAAACTAAACTTGATAACGTTTTTGCTTTATTTTAATTGATTTACGTTTTCTAACATTCAATCGTCATTTACTCGAAAACTTTCCTATCTAAGAGGGCAAAATTTTAGTACTGTCTGATAGAGAATTAAACGATCTTCCAGAATCAAGGAAAAAAATATGGTGTTGTCATTTAAAAAAAAATCGATGACGTCATTACTCGTAAACAAATGACATTTGAAAATCGCATTTTACACTAAAATATGTATTTTTTAAATTAAAAATCGACCTGTTCGAGGATTTTTCCCAAAAAATAATTGTTTCGTTTTTATTGAATTTATTCCATATTTTTGGCGCATACTGTATAATTTGTCAGCTCGCAAGAAGTTCTTTTGAAAGTTTGGTCGAAAATACACTCAATGTTTGACATACACACTGTTTGCATGAGAAAGACCTATGTTTTGACTCGCGATTTGAAATTTTATGAAAATATAAACAACCGTTTTTTATTGGAAAAACCAGTTATATTATTACAATTTGTGGCTATAGTGAGACTATAAACTTCTGTTCAAACAGCGTACAAAATTGCACTTGCCTGAATTAATCGATTAAATTATTGAATCGTTGCGGTTGGCGATAACGATGTTCGTAACGATCTGTTATTAAAACGAGTTTTTAAATCGTGTGTGGAATGTTGGCTTCAAAAACATTAAGAATATGTTCTTAGATCACGAACATGTACATCATTTGGAAGAATGATGGGCACATTTTTTTACTTTTGCTTTTAATGACACCAGTAATGGAGTTTGGTTTCTGGTTATGGATATTTTTTTCTAAATCTGTAAGTAATCATTAATTTAAAGAGAATAATTTATGTAATAGATGAGGCAATAGATGTTTTTATAATTTATGTTTCCTTCGAATTGAATTAATTTATGCCCATATTCGACAGCTTTTCACATTAATTAGTCGCCAGATTAATTAATTAGATTATAAATCCAATTAAACGTAAAACAAATGAAACCACGTAATTCAACAATAGTAATCAGTAAAAGCAGAAAGAAATAAGCATATGAAACAAAATAAAATACAAATTCAAAATTAATCAATAGGTAGTAAATCAGTACAAAACTTAGGCGTATTTGTTAGTAGTATACACACTGTAATTATGAAAATTGCTAATTTAATTATAGAAGTAGGTAAGCAGAATAAACTAGAGTGTTTTCAAGATCATCTGGGGACAGAAAACTAACCAGTTCTAATACCTGTGTTTACAATAAATTTTAACGTAAATTAACTTAAGAATGCTGTATTTTTGAAATAGTGTTTTCTACAAATACAAATAATATTTTAGTAACTGAATTATCCAGGGCTTAGTAAATAACAGGTTAGCTCATGCCACCATAAAACAAATAAATGACGAGAAATAGTAGCCTAACCAGAATCGTATTTTTTTTTAATTTAGCAGTGGTGTAAATATTGTTATATCATAAACTTCCATAGTTCTGCATAAAAAATAGTTCACTTGTGTTTATAAGTATATGAAATTAATTGTAAAATGTGAGGTTATAATAGAACAATAAGGTACAAATTCAAAATGAATCAACTTGGTTTTGTTTTAAAACTATTATTTGATAAACGAATCATAATCTATAAGCATTGTTAAATATTTAAATTATTTATTAAGCCTGAACCACTAGATAGCGTTATTTGGAATATTTAGAAGTTTACTAAATTTTCTATAAAAATTAAATGGAATACTGTATTTTGTAATATACTGTTTTATTACTCATAAAATTGTTTCAAAAGTGACACAACCGGAAGCATCTATCCTCCATTTCCAAACTTAAGTTGTGAGCGGAAATATTTTATAAAACAATATTATTCGAAATATCCAAGCAAAATGTTCTCAGTGTGAAAAAATATTGTCATAAAGCAAGAACAAACTAGTAAAAAAGCAAAAGAAAAAAATAGCAGAAGAAAATTAGACAAAATAATAAAAAATTATCTAATTCAAAACGGTACTGAAATTATGTTTCTGAAACATAGGAGCGTAAGATAGTAAAATATAAAATATAGTCTTTCATTTTAAGAAAACTGAATAAACTTCCAGAGATTATAAATTACGCCATCTTTAGGTACAGGCTTAAATAAAAGCTTAAGTATTGCTACATATTATGATTCAGTTATCAAATAGCTTTAAACCAAGATTAAGTTCGCTAAAATTGATTAACATCGTCGGGAGTTTTCCTATTTTTTCTGCAATACGATTCCACCCTCCCCTTATACCTAACTTTAAGAGATAGATATGATAAGATATTTTAAGAGCAAAATAGCTTGTAAACAATTTTTAAAGTGTCGATAGGAGAGTCCGAAACACTTACCTTCCCTATTGATTTTATGTAGAAAATCTCATTTTTCAGTTTGGATTTAAAAATGTGCCATCTAGCGGTAACATTTGCACGTGGAAAATACTTTTGAGAAACTTCTCGGGGTTACTTTTGTTATCAATATTTTTTCCGGAAGCTCTAGAATTAGTTGTTTCTCATATACAGCCGCTAACCGACCTTAACGAGACACTCGGTATATCCATTGTACAGGGTGATTTTGAAAATAGGGTATTAATTTTAACAGATGACAATATGCATTAAAGTAAATCATTTTACAAAAATTACCCTAATAAATGTTTTTTAATAACCGAAATAACTGAGTTTAAAGTTATTGCAAATTTCTGAGGCCTACTCTGTGTAATTCTAACCTCAACAACAACGTAACAAGTCAACAAGTCAATGAAGTATATCACAATACGTCAACGATAAGCGACATGCAATGGTGAAGGTGAAGACAAGTCTCGTATATAACCTTAACCTTAAATAACAGCGTAACACGTATGTAAACAGCTCGTGGTATTTTTGTTAATGTAGGTATTTTCTAGTGTGTCCGTAGTATCATTTTCTGTTACACGTAATTTGGCGACATAGTGATATAACAATGACCCAAATGTATTTATAATAATTACTTGTGGATATGTTATTAGTGTAACGCAGAATGTAATTATACTAAAATTACTACCCCACTTTCAAAATCACCATGCATACTCTATCTATAGTCAAGATATTTGAGGAAATGTATTTGAATTATTTACAAGTCATCAACAATATATTTATCAAAATTTAGCAAAATCATCAGATAGCACAAGCGTAGTCAACTGATTTCTGACATGAAGAAAAAAATATATTTTAAATTTTTATTACTTTTTTTTGTTTATTATGGATATCAAAAACGAGTTTAGAGCAAGTTACTGGCATTGCCTCAGATGCTTATATTGTTGAGTGCAGAGTAAAACAATCAGTCAAACAATTTACGTTTATATATTATTTATCGTCAGCATAAAGGAGGCCATTAACACCATCTTTGGCAGCAATATCGTTAATGAAAATGTTAAAGAATGTGAGTCCCAACACCGAGCCTTGTGGAACGCTTGACACAGTTGTAAGTATTGCTGATTTATGACTAAAATACTAGAAAAAATTATCATTTTGAAGATACGAAGTGAAATGAGATTTGCTTAGAGGTTAAATATAACTTTTGTAATCAATTTTTCAGTCTGCTGAGAGTGTCATGCATACATAACAAGTAAAATATTGATTGACAGAACTAGACATCGGATAATCTGATTCATACAGAAATGCACCCTGTACATATTTCAATTTTCTCAAATAGACCCACTCGAGCCTTTCAAAGCCTTCAGAGGTTTCAAAACACCAACCTCTCCGTCTTGGCACCAGTTGGCCCCTTTCAACAGGAAAGGATAGGCAGGTCATTGAATCGGTGTGTTGCGTTTTTACCTGTCAGTTACGGTGGTTGAATATGACCCGATCGAGTACACCGCCGGTTTCTACTACTATGTAGGATCTACAAAGAATTTCTCACTTTTAAACCGTAGCAGCTGGATTGGGGCTGGGTCGCAATTGTAAGATTTTCAGATATAGTAGTTGGTCGTCGACAATGGTTTCAGATAACGGGATTGGGTTACGAGTAGTTTTATTAGTTTGGATTTAGAGTTACTTATTGAGAAGGTAATGAACTAAATTATACAGGGTGTCCTGAAATTCCGCACAGAAAAATCAGAGGGTGATACTATTCGAAAAATTAATGTGTCTAGTTCATTAAACATTTTTTAATTTTTTTAAACCATAATATTGACTTTATTAATATTTTTATCGCATTCCTTTAAAGAATGAAAGTTTATCTAAAAATTTAATACTCTTGTTTGAAATAAAAAAAACCCAACCGCGAGAAAATTGACATTCAAATTTTTTGGATATACAGATGAATTTCATTTCTTTTACAATTAAACAAAGTATACCTCGAAAACAATTGAATGATAGCTGACGGTAATTTCATAACATAGCAGCCCTTGGATCGCCATCTTAAACGCCGCGATAGGATTAGAACTAACGATTTAAATCAAAAAATATTTTTGTTGCGTTATTTTGAAAAATAAAGTTTTTACGAAGAAAACACTGTATAGTTTTTTCAAATTTCACACATAGTACTTTTGAGGGGTCCTGATTACCACCTTATCAGATTTTAAATAATAAAATCGTTAAACGTTTTTATTGTATTTCGGGGGTATAAAAAAATCATACGAGGTGTTGGATCGTCATCTTAAATGCCGTGATAGAGTTAGAGGAAGCAGTTTTCGATGTCATTTAAAATTAAAAAAATTTTTTTTTGATTATCATGAAAAATAAAGATTTTACGGATTTACGGATTTGTACACAAATAAAAGTAGACACCCTGTATATAACAAATCGAATTATGTTTCTTTACGAATTTTCTATAATAGAATTAATACACGCAAACTACAATTAAAATTACTGAAATAGATAATCTGTAAAGTAATGAAAAATTTGATAAAATTAAACAATAGAAAACAGCGAGTAATTTTTTTTTCACAAATAAATTCAGTTAATTCGACAATTTCTTCACGGCCGCATTTTGGTTTTATATTTGTTCACAGCTTTATGAAGTTTTTTAACAATTTCACTATCATATGTCATCCTTACCAGCCTAGAATTTTATGTTCAATATTTGTAAATAACTTTTTTAAAATCCAAATATTTACATACATTTTGGATTTTTTCTTTTAAATAGCAGAAATTGTTTTAAGCTTAGTGTATAAATCTAACTATTCAAACAACTGTTCGCCTGCCTTTTTATGTAAAAAGGTATACCTTATTGAAGTCGTTAGAAGTAACCGTGAGATAATAGACTGTCAACATTTTGAGTGTCATTAAAACTCATTCGCAAAAAAACCACCACCTAAAATTTTGCAAAACTTTTGACTTTGAAGCAGAGCTTCACCGATTTTTGTTAATTATTTGACATGATGTGAAGAAATTCATGAAAATCATCACAAGCCTTTTCAATCTTGGTAAAACAATGTCAGTTTCAAACATGAGTTGATTATATTTCTTTGCCATTAGCCACTTTTTGATTACTTAAATACCGAGTAGTTAAAATATTGCCTATGAAAATATCAGTCCTCAAACTAAATGATTATATTTAATGTTTCAGTCCTAGACACATTAAACATACACTGACCTTATCAAGAATATTACAAAAGTAAAGTTATATGCCTACTATCTATATAATCGCCTATAAAACATTTATGACACAAAATGTTAAGTAGCCATTCATTGCATTTGTGCTAGCTGTTTTTCTATCGCGAAACCAACTGTAGTAATAATATAAATAAAATAAAATGACTAACTTTATATGTATTTTTTTCATGACAAGGATAATATTCAGTAATTACAAGGGAACGTGTTGGACTGTTCACATAAAACATTAAAATAAATTCCAATGTTATCGACAGTGCTTGAAAGGCAATGAAAATGAGATTATTTTAAAATAAAACAGGTAAGTATATTAAAATGTTTACCCAAATCAATGAAAACGAATATGGGTAAAGTTTTTCAAATATAGCATTTTTATGAGTTTCAAAACTTATGACTTACATAATGTATGCAAATATCACGAGTTTGTAAATTAAGTAATATATTGTAACAGATTTGCATTACGTTTTCAGCCAAACAACTATGTCAATTAATAACAACCGACTGGAATTTGCAGCACGATTTATGGTTGTTAAATATTGCCAATAATTATATAACACTGCTGATATTAGATAAATATGACCTTGACGTTTGTATATACAATCGGCTAATTTATTTGCAACTTTTTAAAATTATTTAGATAGCAAAATTCGACGCGATATAGCCAAGGTGAAAAAGTTATTGTCGTAGTTTAGCAAGGCAAATTTTTAATTGTTTTCCTAGATAACTTTTACACTTGACACCAAGTGGCCACTTTGATAATGTCGCTCCACATCGACCATTTTAGTATTCTTATCTACTTTCAAAGGAACTGTAGAAATCAACAGTCCTTTTTTGTGTTATTTTTTTAGAGTTCTGTGACTATAGGTACTGCTCGAGGTACTGCTTTTAATGATAAAATATGCAAGGTGGGCAATCTCGTTAACTATAGGAAACAGAAAAAAGTAACCCCCACCCCACTCTCGATCTCATTTTTTAGGAAAAAAATAATAGTCAATACCAAAATGGCCTATCTCTTTCGTTTTCGAGTAATAAACAAATTTTCAAATTTTCCGCTTTTCGATAAATGTTTGTAACATGATAGTTTGTAAAGTTAGAAAAAAAAAATTAATACGTTTATCAGATACTTTTTTGAGTAGGATGCGCGCCTAATGCACGTGCCTGATTTGTTCGGAACTTCATTAATTTTTGAGTTATAACCTATAGTTGTGTTTTTTACACATAGGTCACAATACAAACCATAGGTTGCCATATGCCAGTTGAAATCGTTATTTTTAACTAAATTGATTATTTGCCATTTTATTGAGACAATAATTTATTATAGCATATTTTGTTTCTTTCATTTTATTGAAGTAGGCGTGCGTTATTTGAAATAATTGCCCGTTACCAATCTTTGACATTTTCGTTTCGTTTGTTACATATCAGCAATGTTATTTAGTTTTTTCTGTACATTAACTTAATTACGTCTTGGATTCTCAGAATGATTGTTATTGCGAATATATCATTTTAATAATACTGCTATTTGCTTAGTAACTCATTCTGTCATGATTAAACGTCATCGATTCCTGAAGTTATCAAGATTAAACCTGAATCACCCTGTATATTAATGAAAAGAGAAAAAAAAATAATAATTTCAACTGGCACATGGCCACCTATGGTTTGTATTTAAAAAAACACAACTTTACGTTATAACTCAAAAATGAATAAAGTTATAAAAAAAAACCGGACTTTACTCAAACACATTAAAATAATTAATTAACAATGGAGTTACTTCACTATGTCTTATTATAACAAATGTTGGAAATGGCCACCTTTATTCAAAATATAGGCTTCAGATTTTTTTAAAATTGATGCTCAAACACGTGCAAAATCACATCACTACTAGCTATAATTTGTTGACGTAAGTCCTCCTCAGATTCATTGTGAATCGTGTAAACTAATGTCTTTAGATGTGAAAGAAATCAATACGGTTCATATCGGGCGATCTGGTAGGCGAGTAGGATAATCTTCCAGCAGTAAGGCTTGACTCCTTTGTATGTGATACGGGTAGAACGGACCAAACTAATTTATGATTCACATTAAAATTGGTAGCGATCTTCCTAGTACTAGTAGCTATTTGGGTCTTTTTTAATTTCGTGTAGAATTGCTTCTTCCAAGTCAGACGTTCTAACACTCTTTCCAGGAATTGGACCTTTCTGAAATGAGCCTGACTCCGAAAGATGTTGAAAAACATTTCTTAACATGCCTGGATGACTTGGAAATCTTTCTATATAAATTCGCCTAGCGTCAATACCATTTTCCATCTGCAAGGCCATAAATCTAAACCATATTGGCCATTTCAGGATTTGAATACGCATAAGCCAATATTAAAACTAAGTATTTAAAAGAAATAAGCTTAATTTGACTATACATAATAATAAATAATATGACATCTTATTATTGTTAGTATTGAAAGATATGTTTATGTAGCTGTGTAAAATGCTCTTGATCAAATAAATTAATTTTGTTGTTAATCTGTTTCGAATACAAAAAAAATTAAGGAAACAAAAAGTGAAGATAATAAATACAAAGACGCAAATGATGACCTATTTTATTTGTAATATTATAGCTACAGGGTAATATATTTTCATTTGGAAAACAATGATCGATGGTAATTTTTTGTTTCATACCTACTGTCATACTAAATAATCACACTGAATTTGGTAAAACTATCTCAAGGGGTAGAAATTAAATATTAAGAACTGATTTTAAATTTTTGACACGCTGTAGCTGGGCAATGGCTGCTTCTGGCAAGTTTATTTTATAGAGGATCACGTTTCTCTAGCAGGACTTAAGGCTCTATACAAAAGTACGTACTTCTGGAAGCGTTGTAAGCAGAGCAGCGGTCTGTAACTATGATCAACCGTAGACAATTTTTGAGAGGGGAGGTTATGACATTTTTCTATTTAATGGTAGAGAATTTATGAGAAAGGATAAAGAGAAAAATCATAAAAACTGAATTAAAACAATTAATTCAAAATTTGTGATTTTCATAAATATTCAAATGTTAAAACTGATATATGTGATACCTCAGTAGAAACTAGCTTGTCTGATAACATCTTTCTAAATTTATGGATTTTTTCGTACCTGAACACTATATTCTCATTTTACAAACTCATTAATTTCTTTTCGACGAGCGGCGTGGCATTAAAAAAATTAATGTCCTGTTCTATGTCGTTTCTATATAACGGTACGAAGAGGTTAGAATGAGTTCAAGGTTTTCATAATACAACAATGCTGTTAAAAACATCAACGGAAAACCATACTGTTGAATATGCAAAATTTATCATCAGCTTATTTAGCAATTGTTTTGTTTGTTTTGATGTGTTTCTTTGATATGAATGACATCATACACATGCGTTTCAAATACAAGTATCGTTTTATGCGCTACTCAATCGGTGTATGTTTACAGTTTCTTTCTGAAATGTAGATGTAAGAATAGAACGATATCAATATATAATCAAGTAAAGAAGCTTACAGGCGACGGTATGTATTATGCGTTTTGCGATATTTTATCTAGAAACGTACGAAATAATTAGTTGATGAGTACAATCGAGAGTACAATTCTGTTCCCTTCTCCAGCACTTACACAACAAAATACCGAGCAAAATACATATGTGTATTAAAAAAGAACTTTATCTTTTTGAAATATTCTTTATAGGACTCATCTAAGATATGTACGAGGATATGAGGCACCATTCTTGAAATGATGTTTGTCAAAAGTTCGCATCTAATGTTAATTATTCGTATTACGTAATCGTTTGCATATATTTTGGTCAAGATGATGATTAACGAAATATATGTTTAAAATATCATAGAAATCAATAAATTTAAAACATGACAAACTTGACACCCACAACATGACACAGTTTTACATTTCCACAGTAATATGATTCACATTCATTATTTTAAAACTATACACTTTTAATATATTAATGTACTAGTTTTGGTATCAGTAGACCAACAATTCTAACAATCATTTAAGTATTTGAATCTTTTAAGTGCTACACTTTTGAGGTCGTATAGTAAATAATAGATAACAATGATTTATTATCTGTTGTGAAGATTTCTTGTGGAAGAAAAAAATATTTGGTTTCTTGCAATACAAATTAGATTTGGTTCTACGCAAATTGAATTCTGGAAGGTACAATTGCAACCATATCAGAGCCAATTCTGACGTGAATGTGTGTTGGAACAAACCTATTACGAAATTTGGCTGTATCTGATCCAGTGAATGAAAATAATCAAGCAAAATGTAATTAATAATCACTAATATAGTTGAGGTCTTAGACGATCTTAAACAGATTTGATGTCATGAAATAATTCTTTCGATAATTCCATTTGGATGAGGTATTTTATTCGAGATTTTATTTAAAAAACAAGTCCACATATGTAACATATATCAAAAACTTCTTGGCTGTCTAAAATATTTTTTTTACTTTACTGGATGTTTACTAAAATTACATTATTTATTTATTAAATTATTTATGGTACACCATTCAACAGTCGGTCAAGACCATTTACCGGGTGTCCCGAAATAAATGCAACAAAATTTGGTCAGAAATTCTTAAGAGAAATTTAAGGGACCCGTATTTTTTACTTGTGATAAATGCGGCCCCCTTTCGGAGATATAGCCCCCTGAAACAAGCCCCGAAAAATTTAATTTTTTTTATATCTCAAGGCTATATCGCACAAGAACGACCAAATTTGGTACACAGGGATTTTATGACATGTAGAATGCGATGCTGATAAGCTTTTTGGCAAGGGGCCCCACAAGACACTTTTTCGGGGGGCCCCTTGCCTTTGGGGCCACCGAACTTTAGTTGCATATTTAATTTTTAAAAAAATAAGTAGCCTCTTAGAAACTCCAGGGAATTTAAAAACTTTTTTGTCTCTTAAAATTTTTTCGAAAAACGCAGCGTTTTTCGAAAAAATGGCAAAATGTGATTGGATGCATATCGAGGTTCATATGAAATTTTAAAGTGTTAATCGTAGGTGGCTGGCATTCGCAATAAACAATCAATTTTATTCTGTGACAGTTGTCATTAACCAGTGTCAAATTGTTACCATTAATAGTTGTCAGTAATCATTGTTCCCGAAAAAATGGTGAGATTTTCTGTCCAAGAAAGGGTACAAATGCACCTAATTTACGGGGAGGCTCGTGGAAATTCACGTCTCGCACGCAGATTGTATGCCGAGCGATTTCCTGCACGCATACTCCCATACCATTCAATGTTTGCACGAGTACATCGGCAGCTAATGGAGACAGGATCCGTAGTTGTGAAAAAACCTAACTCAGGGAGAAGTTATTTATTAACTCCCGAACAGGAAGAAATTATCTTAAATTTAATTGAAGAAAATCCCGAAATAAGCATAAGACGCGCGTCATCTCAACTTGAGATTCCCAGAACAAGAATACACCGCTTTATCAAACGACAACTGTTGAAACCTTTTCACTTTCAAAAGGCCCAGGAACTTAAAGTAGAAGATTTGCCACGAAGAAGACATTTTAGCTTACGGGCTCTTCAACGTTACAACTTAAATCCGGGATTTATACGAAATTTTTTCTTTACCGATGAGGCGTGCTTTACAAAAGATGGCCTAATAAATTTGCACAATCTTCATTATTGGGCTATGGCAAATCCATTTGTCTTAAGGCAGACTCATTCGCAAGAAAAATTTTCAATTAATTGCTGGGCTGGAATTGTCGGAGATTGCATCATCGGTCCATATTTATTGCCTCCACGATTAAATGCTGCCTTAATTTTTTGGAGCATGAACTACCGCCTCTTATGGAAGATGTTCGTCTTGGTATTAGACGCAATTTGTTCTTTATGCACGATGGTGCCCCACCACATCGGGGGCACTTCGTAACTGAGTGGCTGAATGAAAATTTCCAAGGGCGATGGATAGGTAACAATTCTCCTCATGTAACATGGCCCCCCCGTTCTCCCGATCTAAATGCCATGGACTCTTTTTTCTGGGGGGCCATGAAGGATCGCGTCTATGCCGTACCAATTAGAACCCGGGAACAATTACATGAACGAATCCTTGCTGCGGCTGAAGAAATTAGACAGATTCCCAACATTCACACGAAAATACGTCAAAATTTCGTGTCACGTTTGCAGGCTTGTGTTGAACAAAACGGTTCTCACTTTGAACACGTTTTACGGAACTGACCAGTGTGATTTTAACAAACTTTTTAGAATTAAATTATTTAATCATGAAGTACCATTAATTTTGTTATTAATTTCCAAGTTTATTGTACCTTATTTTGATATTCACATTTTCTTATTAATTGTTAATGTTTAACTTGTGATTTCTTTAAATTAAAATTAAATTTCTTTAAATTGTGATTTTTTTACAACTACTGATCCTGTCTCTATGAGCTCCCGATGATGGTTAATGACAACTGTCACAGAATAAAATTGATTGTTTATTGCGAATGCCAGCCACCTACGATTAACACTTTAAAATTTCATATGAACCTCGATATGCATCCAATCACATTTTGCCATTTTTTCGAAAAACGCTGCGTTTTTCGAAACAATTTTAAGAGACAAAAAAGTTTTTAAATTCCCTGGAGTTTCTAAGAGGCTACTAATTTTTTTAAAAATTAAATATGCAACTAAAGTTCGGTGGCCCCAAAGGCAAGGGGGCCCCCGAAAAAGTGTCTTGTGGGGGCCCCTTGCCAAAAAGCTTATCAGCATCGCATCTACATGTCATAAAATCCCTGTGTACCAAATTTGGTGGTTCTTGTGCGATATAGCTCTGATATATAAAAAAAATTAAATTTTTAGGGGCTTGTTTCAGGGGGCTATATCTCCGAAAGGGGGCCGCACTTATCAAAAGTAAAAAATACGGGTCCCTTAAATTTCTCTTAAGAATTTCTGATCAAATTTTGTTGCATTTATTTCGGGACACCCTGTATAGTATGGGGCACAACATTTTGTATGAAATTAACTATACAGTATAAAATAGTATTTGATAAATAATAGTATAATCCTAAATAAGTAAGTACATGTGATTCAGGAAATCGTGAAAATATAGGGTGTAATTTCTTGCTATGTATTAAGAACATATTTTATACGTATAAATTTATATTCAGGTTTCTCAGGGTCTTGAAAATGTAAAAAAATCAATATACAGGGTATCCGGTAAGTATATGGCATACTTTCGCGAGTGTATAGGCGAGGTCAAAATAATACTAGTTTGTCACAATTTTTTTTCCCTAAAGTGCTCCTTAACGGTGATACAGAACCCCTAAGGGGTACCCAGCGATTTACCTTTTCGACTCTAACGTTTGAACCGACCTGTATAATTCAATGAAATTTTTATATTTTATGTAGGCCATAAAGGCTCATAAAACCATACTACAGTAGATGTTTTATACTGTCAGGGAAGTCAGGAACGGACTTGCCACCATACTCATTGGGCCAAAATTTTGACAGGTGTCGTTTTATAGAGGTGAAAACTGAATTTTCAAATACTTTGGTCATTCCTCTACATTTGTTTCGATAAAATTGACCGTTTTCGAAAAAAAAGTTCAACAAATAAATAATTTCAAATGTTGTTATATAAACAGCGATTACTTTTCTGTTTTTGCTTCAAAGAAAAATTACACATCAACTTAACTGAGCTTAGTTTTGTGATGTAATCTTATCTATAAATTTAGCTTACGTCGCATAAAACACAATAACTTAAATAATATTAGATAGGTATTCTGATAAGGATCAACAATTAACAATCTATAAAAGTCAATCAAGTAAATATAACTATACACCAGTGCTTATAAATGTCCTCTTGCTTACTGCTCCATGATAAAATAAATTTTTTTTAGCATCATTTTTTTATTTTATTGCTATACAAGTTCCAAAAGTGCAAAACGTTTTAACACATTATAAAACACATTTTCCTAATTTTGACACATTAGATATTGAAAAGGGTCGATTTGTATTACTAAAATTTTTATCTCGATTTTTATGCAGTGCAAAAATTTTATTTTATTTTACAAATTTAAGGCCATTTTTAGGAAAAAAATAGTTACCAATAAAAAAATAGTTAATTAACCTTTGTACCGCATACTTTTGTATACAAACTTTTGTCCGAGATAAAATAAGGGTATTACTTATATTTATTTAAATAATTAATAGTGTTATTCCCTAAACCTAACCTCCTAGTTTCCACTACTAGTACTACGTAAAAAAAAAATAGACATCTAAGATACCTATCACAAAAATATTTTTATTATTACTATTTTTCTAAAATTGATATAAAAATGGTACCTTTATTACCATTTCAAAAACATCAGTGGGCATCTAAACAGACAAGACAATCAATTATCGATGTCCTTTATATCATTCAAAAAATATTTACTCAGAAATAAAACAATGTTTATTTTTATACATGTTTTATACAAAAAATGTGTTACTTTATTAATAAATATCAAGAATGTGTATGAATTTAAGAAATTATGTTCAAACATTAAGTTAACTTTTCCATGTTGTTCGTTTTTAAAATCATACTTAATTTTCTTTGGATATTTCTCAAAATAATTAATCATACTCATACCAAAGAAAACAGTTTATTTAGATATTCAAATATTGATGTAATCATGATTCTAGTTCTTAAATCTTGATAGTGTGTAGATATCCTACCTAGTTAGTTTATTTAGGAAATAACATTATTAGTTTAGTTTGTTTATTAGTGCCTAAATATAAAAGTATGTCACCTACACAAGGCAAAATCGGCAATAAACAATTTAAAAGAACACACTTGGACAATTATGGAATTGATACGCATTAAACTATATATTTAGACATATGGCCGGTGAATAGTCCAGACTTGACACCACCTGACACATTTTTGTGAGGCTATTTAAAGAATAGTGTTTATTAAAATAGACCAACCACTATTTTAGAAATTCAAGATAGAATACAAGAAGCTATAGATTACTTAAACCAACACCCAAAATGGTTCATAATTGTTTAAATAATTTGGAAAAACATATAAAAGCAAGGAAATGGATTTGAACAATTCTTATAAACTATTTTTCCAAAAATATAATAACATTCAGGGTATTTTATAAGAAAAAAACCAAGTTGACATCATTAGCTCTGTATGCGATGCTCAATTGTTTTTTTTTAACAAAAAAAAAAATTAGAATTCTTTTGAAAAATTAGTCAATGTCAATACACGTTTTAATTTTCCGGTAACTCTTAAACTAACAAACCCTCTGTACCTTGTATTTGAAATTTCTACAATTGAAAGTCTTTAATTTTTAATTAAAAAATCATAATACTGAATGAATAAGACTCTAGTAAGCTGTTATCAAAGTATGTAATGGTTCAAACTACGAAACTAATTGTTTAGAACACCCTGTATAATTTTTGAGATGATATGTGTAACAATCATCTAATGCTAACTTAGACTCCAGATGTATCCGTTAAAAATTTCTTGTGTCTTTGGCTTTTCTTAGAGTAAATAAGGTATTAAAGCTTCTCTTTTTACTACAATTTAAATTGTTTGTTAGAGAGGAATAATTTCTGTACCAACAGTTCCGTTTGTCGGAACTTAAATTTAGAAAATACGCAGAAGTACCTTGGAAAATACAAATGCGGAAAAATAGAAGTTTATTTGCAAAATATCAATGGTTAAAATTATTGATATAACCATAATTCCAAGATGTAATTTTCAATTATTACTGTTTTTGGATGCTGTGTAAAAGAAAAACAACTGATTGGCTTTCGATTTCGTCATCGTCCCTCCTGATTTCTCTTATCTCATAAAGCGACAGCAGAGGAAAGTGCATATTTACCTTGGGCAGTTCGGGTCGACCTGGTGATCGTGACCGGTCGTTGGAGATGTAGTCCGGCACGTCCTTTCTGCTGGTGAAATTGAAAACCGCTGTGTTGGAGGCCGGCTCCCTGGGCCTGCTCTTCTTCGTCGTCACGATACTTCTGTTCACCACTTCCACACTGGCGCTGACACACACGACACTACCCTTGTTGGGCTGCTGCAGAGTCTTCACGGTGTTTATAAGATTTTTTTCGATCTCGGTCACAGTCAGGCTCTTGGCCGGCTTTTCCACCGCCTTCTCGATCTTCGGAGGGGGCGGGGGCGAGAACTTCGGCGGCGATCGCGGTGGCTGCGCTTGGAGCAATCTGGAGGGCGAGGACGTGGTCTTCGCCTCGTTATGGCCGTTTATTTCGATTTTCAAAGGTTGCGACGGGGGCGTTTTCGCATGGGACACGTTCTTGTTTACAGGCAGGTGTGTCTGATTGACGTTCTGGTTGGTGAAGTTGAACACCGCGGTGCCGGTTGGGGAAACTTTCTTTCCCGGTCCGTCAGAATCGTCGGCGTCGTAGTTCAAAACGGTGGGTTTGAAATTCGTGGGGCTGGGTGATTTCCTGGGGCTCAACAGTGGACTTACCGGTCGGAGCCTTGAGGGACTCAGCAGAGGACTGGTCGGTCTGACGGTAGGACTCAGCAAAGGGCTGCGCGGTAGCAGGGGCGAAGAACTTAAGATTTCTTCTCTTAGGAAGTTCTCGGTGAGGTTTTTCTTATTGTATGTCGGCGAAGTGACGGCTGGCAGAGGACTAGATGTTAAGATAAGGTCAGGTGTTTCAGAGAGACTAGAGCCGTTCTTCCCACGCTCGTTTTCCCCTTTGTTGTGGAAATCTATTCTTGAGACGTCCGGTATGGGGCTCGGTAGAGGTAGCTCGTCTTTGAAGTCCTTCTTAGGCACTTTGTTCAGTTCAAGGCTCCTTGGCGGTGGAGATTTCAAAACTTCTTCACTAACCACTACAGGTTTGGCCACAGGGCGAGTATTACTTTTCGGTTTATCATTAAGTACTGGTTTGGTGTGTTTGATTGGTGGTTTCTTCGACACTATCTTGGAATCCACCTTGTTCTTGACGATGATGTTGTTGAAACTATCCACTTTAGCGGCTACGTCGCCGGTCTGAAGTGGGGCCTTGGTGCGTTGCTCTGGCCGTCTTTCAAAAATCATCTTAGCTTGCTTCACCACGTCGGCGGGTGGCTTTTCCTTCTCGTTCATTATCGGCTGTATTCTTTTCGGTCTGTTTATGCGTGTTCCGACGTTGCTACTGTTAAATTTGTTCTCGATGTTTGCTTCGAGTTGGTTATCTAACATCATTTTCCTGTGGAGATGGTCGTTTCCTTCCTTCTCGGCGGCGATAAGCATTTCCTCGTGCAGCGACTGCCTGTTTGGACGTATGTCAGAAATCAGAGGGACGTGGTGGTCAAACCTCGAAATGGCCTCCACAGAGCGAGCCCTCTTCATCTCTCCTCGCGCGACATTCCTGTACCGGTTCCGCGCGTTCTTGGTGTCATTGCCGTTTAACCTAGAGCGAAACTGTCTGTCTCCGCCGTTTCCATTAGGCACGTCGTCTAGGAGGTTCTCCAAGGAAGTAGCTTTCCGCATATGCAGTATGGACGGCCTTACATTGCTTTCGCGCAACGCCAAGCTCAGGTACTTGTTCTTCAGCTTGTTTACTATACCTGGGCCGTAGTGCAGGTCCTCTGAGGAGTCCGAGTCGTCGTCGCTGTCTTTGTGGTAGCCGTTGTTGGCGTAGTTGTCGTTCATCGCCTCGGCGAAGGGATCGTGCTTGTTGTCCACCCAGACGCGTTCTTGCACCATTTTGTGTTTCGGCAGCGAACACGTTGTAGAAATCACATTACACTGTTCACTAGCAAGCGGACTCGAAACGCCAGACGTTACTGATTCACTCTTGCACGTTGAGCTAGGTTGATGTCCCGCACGGTCGCTCGAAGAGTGTTGTGGGGATACGGACAGCTGTTGATCCGACCCGCTACTAGCCGCGGCGGTTCTGTTTTGGCTCCTGAGACGGGCTATCAAGTCCTTTTTCCACTGAGGTATATCGCTATCGACGGCTTCCATGCTGGATTTCTCCCTAATCTGCGATAGCCGGTCTAAATTTATATCATTCATAAATCATGATTACAAAACCTAATCCAAAACACACAAATAATAACAATATGTCAAGGCTCGCGATGGCTTGTAAATATTGGGAATGATATTTATTTATTAAATAACCAGTTACAGTGACGGCGGCGGCTGTGGGGGTCGTTCTTCCAATAATTGACACTTTACACACTTAACATTAATTTTATCACAGAGCACAGTCGTTTAACGAACGCAGTAGTATGACTAGAATACTTATTGGAAACATATTCTATACTTTCTACAATATCTATCTATAACACTCGAGAGATATGTAAAATATGTAACCTATACCTACACAAACACTAAATGACGTAACGGTTTTCCCTTTAAGTCACATACAGCGCCATCTCTTGTTTGGATGTACTTGTACGCTATAACATGTCTTAGGATACTGTGATCAAGTGAATTCTATTTTCATAAATATTAAAATTAGCTTGTATAAAGGTTATGCTATATTTTTATGAGTCATAATTAATATTTGATGTTACTTTTATTTACTTAAAATTTATACAACAGATTCACAGATATTTTTATAATTTCTACGTTCGTTGTGCCATCTATAAACAGAGCTAAAAATTACGTTATAGATTTTATGGTGGTGACTAAGAATGATGATGTGCAGTCTATGCAACCAGTGTTACAGATGTCCTAAGAAAATTGGCGCTAAAATTGGTATGGTAAATCTATATTAAATTCATTGTCAGGGTAACGTCACTTCAAGTAAGTATATTTATTGATCACATAATAAGTACATATAGTGATAAGTCAGATTTAAAAAAGAGGTATAACAACAAGTAACAATAAAAATTATATGATATTAACAACAAATAACAATATATAAATGAAAACATAATAATGAACTGTGGGGCATGCATGTATTCACGAACATAATAAAAACAGTGATCGAACATAAATCTGCTAATATTATTTTTAAATTAAGCAGTATTTTGTTTAAGCATTTATATGTACTCGAAGCTTATTATAAATATTTAGATTTAACGAATTACGTTGCGATTTTTGCCACCTAAATTTAGAAGTTCGGAATAGATTAACTTTTCTTGTTAAATACTTGTGAACATCCGAACTAGTTAGGTAAGTGTTACATTGTCTACGTATTTCAACCAAAGAAAAAAATATGTCAAGCAGACATCATTTTTAACATTTTAAATAGAGGCTTATAAAGCCCAAAAGATCCGACTCTATTATGCGTATAGCTTTCTTCTGGAGTGTAAAAACATGATTAGCCATTGCAGCAATACCCCACAGAACTACTCCATAACTTAAAAATTAGTGCATAGCACCATAATAGACGCCCTCCAGATACATTCTAAGTTTCCTTATTAAATATACCTGACTTGAACGTGTTTTACACCTTTAATGTGATGTGCCCACTTAAGAGAACAAAAGAACTATCAACAGTGATCTCCAGTGATCAGTTTTACATGCATACTATCATATAAATGATTACTAGAAAATGTAATGGTTTATGTTTTTTCTTTATTTAACTTAAGGTTATTTGAAGTAAACCACGATTCGTCTTTAACTAGATCATTCTCGGCCAGCCTCATGACTGTATCTCTATGTTTATGAGAACATATCAATGTCGTGTCATTCGCGAGTAAGATACGTTCATCCAGATTCATGTGATGAAGTCATAAATAACAAAAAAGTGGCCCCAGTACGGGCACCTGAGGAATTCGATGCCATTATACAATTTGTTATACCTCGAAAGCTTTAAGTGTTGGATTACAAATTTGATTCTTTTTCAACTGGCTGTTGGCTTGGCAAATTGACTCTTAATTTTTGCCGAACCTGTATGTTTCTCAATTATTATGCAGTCATGTTCAGATGTAACAAATCTTGGATTATTATTATTGCAAAAATTAAAAGTTTCCGTTATTCAAGATACGAAATACAACTGAATTTATGTATAAACAATTGTATACAAAATTCACTTGAAACTTAACGTAGAATCGAAAAATGTAATAATATACAGGGTGTTCCATTTAAAATAAGCAGTTGGTATTGATTTCCCGTAAAACCGGAAGTGGTAGAAAAATAAACCTTACTGACATTGGTTAAGACCAAATTTTCAGAATCATCCTATACATACCTTTCCATATATTGATCGCGGCCGTTTATGGTGGAACATACTGTATATGTTGAAAGTGCAAAACATGTTACTAATAATAGCTATTAAATATGTATATTCATCATTCTGCTAAATGAGATATTGTCAAATGAAGAGGAAATATAAAAGAAATAGTTCACGATTTATCCACCTGAAGTGGTGAAAATATTAAAAGTTATATACATACATATGGCAAAAACCACTAAATAACCAAATAACTGCAGGAGACAGGCATTACTGAAAAAAATAAATAAATCAATCTAAAATTGACTTCAACATTTTTTTAAATTTAAAATGGCTAACATCATAAACTCCAAAAATAATACTATTAAGATACTTGTTACCTACCACAGTATACTAATGGATTAGTATACTGCCCTAATAGCACAAGGACGTCCTATGAACATCCAAAGGATGTCCAAAGTTGGAAGTTCGGACATCCAATTGACCCCGCTTTTTCCCGTTTCTTGTTCGATGGACGTCCATTGGATGTCCCACGGACGCACAAATGTCACAACTTCGTGCAACCCAGGGACGTCCACTACTGTACCACTTTCGGACCCACAGATGTCCGCCTCTGTACCAAATTTGTGCTACCCATGGATATTTTGTTTTGGACATTTAATGGAGATCTGCATTGAAATTATAGAAATACTTTTTGATAATTTTATTGTTTTTCAAATTATTACATGAATAACAAATACATAAATAATTTAGAGATACAAATAAAACAACTACTTATGTAACAAGTAACAAGAACAAAACTATACATATAATTACATTACTTAACCTAGAATAGCTAAAGACGAGAAAACTCAACAACTAGAGTGGAAATTAAAACTTCTTTATCTAAAAACGAAAACGAGTGTTGTCGGTTATTAGTACATAATTATACTGGGACATAATTGTCTACATAAAGATGTTATGAATTTAGCCTAGCCAACAAACAATTCAATTATTTATAAATAGACTAACACTTTAGAGGTTAGCGTTACATCTGGATTCTGGACACTTTTTTTTTCAATACACATGCACTGCACGAATTTTAGCGGCAAATTCAAATTATAACAGAACATGTACAATATTGGACATCCATCGGATGTCCACATATGTACTATCAAAATATGTCCCATAAAGGATATCCATCGGGATATCCAATATATGTACCATCAAAATATGTCCCATAAAGGACATCCATCGGATGTCCAATGCATGTTCTATCAAAATATGTCCAGGAATGGACATCCATTGAATGTCCATTTATGGTCCATGGACGTCTGTACGTTAAATGGACATTAAATGGATGTCCACTGGACGTCGTGTGCTATTAGGGTGTGTTAGCTACAATACTAAAGCTATTCACAAGAGGGAAACTTTAAAGACAGTGCGGGGGACGTATTCTGTGGTCTGGGACATATAATTGTAATTTAGATAGTAGATAAGGGCTGTCCACAATACTATTTATAATTTTGTGCAGAAACATTAGAATAATTTCATCCCTTCTATCAAGTCGCGGTACTTTAAGATCACTTCCAATAGCAAGATAGTGATCAAACGGTGGATTGGTGCGATATTTCTTATAATAAATTTATTTTGAACGGTTTCAATGGTTTGTTTGGACGACTGTTTGGATGGACTCCAACTGACAGCACCATATTTTAGACGAGAACGAACAAAGGTATTATATAAGTACTTTATGGTATCAATGTTTTTAAAATCATAGGTTGCACGCTTAATAAAACCTAACAGTTTATATGCTTCAGTAGTGATACTTTGAAGGTGATTATTAAATTTTAAGTCATTTTGAAAAGCAATACCTAAATCCTTTGTTGTTAAACATCTAGTTAAATGGGTGTCACTAATTTTATAAGGAAAAAAAAAACGATAAAATCCCTGGACCTCGAATATGACATTATTTTACATTTACCTAATTTATCTCTAACTATCAAATCCTGCTGCATAATTTCAAAATCCAACAATTAGATTCTGTTTTTATTTTTAACTGGGTACATCCAATTATATGTTTACAGAAAAAAATTATTTTTACTTGTAACATATGTGTACAATTATTAAATGTGTATTTTCAGTTATTTAATTCATACAGGTAGGTAATCTATTGCAATAATAATGGCAATGGAATTTCGGGATTTATTTCGAACTGTCGGCTTATTCATTATGAAATCTACTTTCAACTTTTAAAATTAGTTCTTAGTTATTTCCACTCACCAGATCTAATAAAATATCTGCTCCAACATTAGTTCTTTCCACTCACTAACAGATATCTAATGAAATTTCTAATTAGAACCCCCAGTAGTTTAAAAACTGATTTGATGAAGTGCCATTGTTATTGCAAAATATTTTACCTATGCCTTAAAATTCACGTATTTGTTTATGTCTGTTGGGTTTAAATGCCGGCTTTGATAAAAAGATACCGCAATGCACTGTTTTTGTTCAAGCGTTAAAAATATGATAACTTGTTATACTATTAGTGGTATAGAAAGACATTTTCAAAAGTTTATTTAAAACATTTAAAAAGAGAAATATTTTAGAATTGTTGATCTAAAACTAGCAAATAACATTCTTCAAATTCAAGTAAAGAAATCTCTTAAATATATCTTATTCAACAAATAATTTGACCCGTACGCGTAAGGTCCATAAGGACAACACTTGATTGAAATGCAGTTTCTTATGACATAAAGCATTGTGGGTTGCATGATTTGTGGCATCATACTAGATCAGTTCATTTTGTTTTCTTATTGATACAAATGTATGCTCATATGAGTAACTAAATAAGAGGCTCTTTTCTCTGTCTTTCATGGGAAGCACGACTTGCTCCAGACATACCTGGAGGCATCTTGCGTTAATTTGGAGAAAAATTAGCATTTGCACTATGCTACGTTCTCTGTTTTGAGAAAACTATATCTCTCAAAATCTATACAATAGATGTCGCTGTATAATAAGCTTCATTACGCAGCAATCGGCGGTAAATTTGAATTTCATGTAAGTTACACACTATATAACAGTATAATAAAACAATGAATTCTATAATATATCTATTAAAAAAGAAGGTATGATTGGTTTAATAATAAAAAGATAATTGTTTTTTCAATGCTTTATTCTATTATAAATAAGAAAAGAAGTTGATTACATGACTAGTAATTAATAGCAATTAACATGATAAAAAATAGATGCATACTTTATGCTAAATATTATTGTTAAATACATTTGTTCCGAACTACAATGGTTCTCATCAGTACCATATACTACTGATAATTTTTTTCTGTGAAAATTTAAATATACTCAGTATTAGCAAAAAAACATGAGTTGACTCGTAGATATATGTATTTATCATTACTTTTATATTCACAAAAAAAAACGAATCAACCTTAAATAAATATATACCAAAATAAGGCGAAATTATTCTTCTCAATATTTTTAAAACATTTAATTCAAAGTAACAATTTTTGTTCGGGAGTTTAAAATCTGGTTTACATAATTTGCGAATTGATTCTAACCCCAAACATTTCCCTGTCTGCAGTAACTAAAAGCTGTGATTTCTGTAAGAAGTATCTGTGATACCATAGGAATAATATATATTTTTGCAGTTTGGTACACAGTAGTATATTAAACAGTATTTTATATTAAAAAATACAACAAACAAAAGCAGGCAAGGCAATTTAGATAATCATTTCACTAACTATGATTGTTTGCGTTATATTAAATTTTAATCAAACACAGAAAACATTTATCAGAATGCTCTAGAGCGATAACTTACCTTCATCACGTTGCAAAAATATATTAATTTTTAACCATCCATTGCATCCATGTTTCGTGCATGTTTCATGTTCACAGAAAATCATGTTACATGTTTTAACCTCAGAGTTTTAATTATTTATTAGTTTCTTTACTTTCTTTTCGCTACAGCGAACTCTACCAGTTATACTGCCAACTTTGCTTTTCTTTTTAAATTGTGACACAGTTTTCTGTATGCTAATTTTTCTCAAGTTATAGTGTTTTTCCAAATGACCGTCAGATGACGCTCATGCTCGCGATATTTGTCAACCTATCCTTTAAAGATTATTATTTATTTAGTCATATGTGTATGCTTATTCGGCCCAATATCAGGCTTCAAAATACCGTATTCTAGTATTTTAGATCGCCGCAGTACGGGAAAATTAACTTTCCTGCTATACAGTAAATACACGCAAGCAAACCCATTCATATCATAAATATATTATTTAGCAAACATAACATTTATTGAAAGTTATTCCACATATTACACGTTTATTATAACTTATTTATATTTATAATTTTGTTATAGTTGGTACAACTATTTAGCATTGGCTGAACTTTACTCGAAGAGTCGGTGACATTGTTGCTGTTAATTATTTCTTTCTTCGACATTATTACTATTAATTTTTCTTTTCTCTCCCCACCAAATATATTATCTGCTATGTCTACTTTATTTGTAAAATATTCCGCTATATATCCTTTAGCAACATTTGAAGATTTCCATCTCCCATGTCTCTTTAATATAATCAAATGTGCCCCAGCATTAACCAAAATAGTCGCAGACAATCGGCGGAAACAATATCCTGAGTACCTATCTGTTTATCTACATTTGCCAAAAATGATGCAACAATTTAAGATATTTTACCACACTGATGTGTGTGTTCAAAATTTTCTGGACGACATGCACATATTTTTTATACAGTAGCATATAAGTTTCCCTTTTCACAAATGATCTCTGGTTTTTCGTTTTTTTATCCAGTATTTTAATCAAAACCTTTGGTTCCAATTCAGATATATCTCTCAAATTTAAATGATCTAATCTATCATGGCAACATACACTGGCAAACCAAATATTACCAAAGCCAAATAAAAGGAACCTAAAAAGAAAAACTATTAATATCTATATATTTTCAAATTTTCACATCTAAATATAGGTTCCTTGTTCATTAAGTATATATTATCTGCTGCTTGAGTAATAAAGGTATCAAGTTGTTCATTTGATATTTGATTTCTTTGGTTTATAGTTGTCGATTCAGGAAAACACGTAATTTCAAATATTTTGATATGCCAGTGTCTTCTTTTGTACCAAAGTGTTGCTCTCGACATGGCGTAATTTGACCATAACGTAAATAGCTTAATTTGTAGATGCAGTCATAACATTTTCAGATCGGGAGGTCGTATTTTTTTTTCAAGGTAAAAGGTCTTGAAATGTTTGTAAACGAATTTATACTTTTCCCTAGATTTATTTGGTAACAAATTTAGAGTAAATTTTTTTGCACTCTGGTGGTGTCAAGTGATTGTCAAGGAAACGATTTCATAAGGAGTTAGATTATAATGAAGAAACGTAAGGTATCCAATAGTGAAAATTTCATAATTTATATTAATTAAGTAATTAAAATATTGTTTGTAATTGCAGATAAAATATATAGTATGTGTAACTCAATGTAGCACATTCCCGAACTCAAGACTTGTTGCATTGGGAATGCTTTGCTTTCACTACTAGCGCAGAATATATAGCTACGCAAAGCTATATTCGGTGCTACTAGGTACATAGTACACTAGAATAATTAATAGTTGATGGAAGTCGAGATTTCTTTTAAATAGGTGTATTAAGAAACAAATAAATAAACAAAATTCCAATGTTTCGTTTTCTAAATAAATAATTTTACCTTTAAATATAGATTTAATTAGGATCAATGACATTTCTACACAGAGTAAGTACCTAACACAAGTTGCATATTGGGCGATTTGACACTCCTGTCACACTATTTCAGTCTGTATCGAAAATTCAGGATCTCAACTTACAACGATCACGAGGAAAATTATTGTGCTTAGGTCTAGGTTATATTGTATTTTACAAATACGATTTACAAAATTTAAAATATAAAGTCATAATTAATCAAATTTGTCTCAAATTCTTTATGATGTGAGTTATGCGACATTCAGGTCAACCAAAGAATATATACAAGTGAGGGTATAACTTGAAGCTTGTTAATATTCAAGCTGAGCTTAAGTTGTCAGCATCTAGATCGACATCGTAAGATATTACAATTTGCACATTTTTTAATATTATTTGTTACAGATTTTACTCAAATAGACAATAACGTTGTTTTCATTTGTTTTTCTCTTGTAACGGTTTAGATAAGTTTAATGCTTTAATACGGGTATTTTCGATCGAGGTACCCTCTGAACACTGATATTCTAAACATATAACGGCTCGAAGAATACCGTATTATAAAATTATTGATCATATCCAGTGCGTGCCGTAAATAGAGCTGCCTACGGTGACACCCAAACAGCGGATATATATGTTTATAAGTCAAAGTGCAGATGGCGCTGTTAACTGAAATCAGTTGGTGCTATATCTGTATTCACTCTCACCTACCCAAATTTACATGAAAGTAAAAAGACATTCAATACACACAGTTTTTGTTAATATAATTTTGATGATAGTGTATTTATATATGATGCACACGCGTAATAATGAGGATACAGATAATAAATGACAAGACATTTTAAATTTCACTATTTTTACTTCAAATAATTACAAAAGTGTACTATTGTGTGTACTATTTTTGTTTCGAAATTTTCATAAAAATACTCGTAATTTAGCTTTGTGAATCATTCTGTTCCATTTCTTGCTTTTCCTTTGATAATTTGTGGTTGTTAAAGGTCTTTCTACACCTCTGTTCCATCTTGCTTTCGGTTGTCCTCTCCTTTTCTTACCTGCAATTTTTCATGTCATTACCATTCCTTGTCCTTCTCTAGCGTCCTTTCAATATATCCTCGCCGCCTCAATATTTGTGCTTTTACCACGGTTACTATGCTCGTCTCTTTATATTTAAATTTTGTATCTCCTTATTCGTCCCTATGACCCACCCTTCGTCTGTTCTTTTTACTCAATATTTTCCTCTCCAATCCTTTCTAATAGTTTCTGAAATTGATCTATTAGTTCATGTCTTCTTTCATATTTAAATAGTTCAGCTGTCACTGGGCTCTTATTTTTCAGTTTTTAAACTATTTCTTTAATTTCTTCTTTATTTCGCATTGTATTGTTATTACTTTCTTCCCTTCCCATTGTATTGATTTCATCCCCGTTTAACTCTTCAAAATATTCTTTCCATCTGCTCAATATTTCATCTTCTCCTGCAATTATCTTTCTATTTTTGATATTATTTTCCCTCATTCTTCGCTTATTGGTGCAGGTTTCTAATGTTGTTATTTATTTCTCAGATTCTCTTCTATTTATTCAAGTATAGCTTCATAATTTTTCCATTTTTAATTCTTATAACCATTTTGTTTTGCTTCTTTGTTAGTCATTTTTAAACTGTTGCTTCTTCTCTTCCTTCTTGAAGCATCTTTTGTCTTAGTTGTATTCTAACTTCAAGCTCCCTCTTGCATTCATTACCAAACCAATCGTTTTTTTGCTTCTTGTCTTTGTTGTATCTTTTACAGGCACATCTTTGTTTATATTTCTGTCCACATTTCCCATTTAATTGCAATTGTATCTATTAGTAATGTTATCAAAGTTATTGTATTCCTGATTTGTATTTCCAATGTCAGAACTGAAGAACTGCAATTAAATGTAAACTTTAATGTTTTCAAATTGCCAGGATATTACCAGAATATTATTTGATGCTGGCATAGTTAACATATTCAACAATACGGACTTAGGTTGGTGAACCCTGCCGCTAATAATTAAAGGCCCTTCTAAATATATTGTCGTGAATGAATTTGGCGGAGCGTAAAGGGTACAGCCTCAATTCAGAGGCAGCTGTTTGTCCGAACAGCCGCAGAAAATGGGGCTTGATTAACCATGAAATAGACCACTAAGAAGCGAACTGATGGGGATGTAATAAAAAAGGGTTAGTAGGAATGTAGTTAATTTGAAACGAGGAATTTGCATAAGAAATTTTTTTATTTTTAGTAAACCTAAACTACTTATGGCCATTTGATTGATTATTTGAGCTTCAGGTAAGTAGTTTCGTTTTTTCCAATGTTGTATACATTCTGACCAATTTCGAAATTGGTAATCAAGATATTTTTTACACTTAATCTGTCATGCGTAATACTTTTTTAATTTTAAGAAAGTGACATTTTTTAAGACTGATTGGTTTTGAAAGATGTTTCATTTCTATTTCATATACAGGGTGTTTATTAATTGAATGCCGATACTTAAGGCTTAAGGGTGTGAATCCTTCGGTCATTTTAAGAAGAAAACTTAATATCAACATATGTCCTAAACCTCTTAATTTTTGAGCTACAGGGTGTTACAGTTTTAAGAAAAAATTTACTTTTTTATTATAATTATACCCTCAGATATTTTTATGAAATTTTGTACACACCTATTAATCATTAAGGAGTACTGTTTGATGTAAAAAATGTTTTAAAATCTTTGCCAATGACGTCCGTACGAGGTTTCAACTAAACATTTTTGAAGAAAAAAATGGTACGCCACTACCTTTTCTAAAAACTAAAATTATTTTTAAAATCTCCATTTATTTTACAGCAAATTCGGTCCCTAGACTTACTCTCGTACGACGCACCATTTTCACGTAAAAAAATTAAAACCAAAAAAAGGTTTTTCCCCAAGTTCATTGAAACTGCTTTTGATATTTTGTTGCCATTTTGTAGACACTCACCATGCGTGGAGACACTTTTTGTGGGGCAAAAATAAATTTTCTACTTTCACAAATGACGTTCACGTAGGCATGATATTGAATATTTGAATAGAAAAAACGGTAAGCTTATTAAATGCCCCCTTAAAGCAAATGAAATAAAAATTAGTAGCCTGGGAAAAGTGTCATAATTTTTGACGCTTCTTTTCGCAATAAAGTTGACATTGAATTTTCATTATTAAAAAATTATTATTAGAGTAGGAGGTAAAATTTCATAAAAATGGTAAAGGACAATGTTAAAAATAGCCGATTTTTGGCTTATCCGGGGGAACGCATAAATCATAAAAAAATCAATTGGTTATTGTTAATTAATATTAGAAATGGCTCAGAAATACGTCAGATAGTTGGGGAAATGTCGCTGCTACCCTTAAATCTATATAAACTACTCTTAAATAGGTTTAAATGGATAGTCATTAATTATTGTTATAAAATTCGTGTAAAATGAAAAAAATGCTTGAAAATGATTTGAACAGACAGTATGTCAATATAAAAAGTGATAAATGACTGTAAAAGTGCCCATTCAATGGTTTTTCAGGTCGCAATAGTATAAATGAACCTTAAAAGTGATTTAAGCATTTTTTTCATTCTAAACGAATTTTACAACAATAAATAATGATTATCTATTTTAAGCTATTTAAAGGTTTATATAGATTTAGGGGTGCAATTAATATTTCCCCGCTTACTTAATGTACTCTAGTATCAGTTTTTGCATTTTTTGACAGTAATCTATAATTTTTTTCTAGCAATAGGCGTTCCCTTGAACATTTAAGTATTATCTATTTTTGATGTCGAAGTAAGCTCACCATTAGCTTTTAGAAAGTCATTTTTTTTAATTTTTAGGGGTGGAATGGACATTTTTAGAGTTATTTATCACTTTTTATATTGACATACTGTCTGTTCAAATCATTTTCAAGCATTTTTTTCATTTTAAACGAATTTTATAACAATAATTAATGATTATCCATTTAAAGCTATTTAAGGGTAGTTTATATAGGTTTAGGGGTAGTAGCAACATTTCTCCAGCTATCTGACGTGTTTCTGGGCCATTTCTAATGTTAATTAACAATAATCAATTGATTTCTTTATGATTTATGCGTCCTCCCGGATAAGCCAAAAATCGGCTATTTTTAACATTGTCCTTTTACAATCGGTGAATTAGCTGACATGCATTTTATTTATGGGGTTGCCGACGGAAATGCATACAAAGCCAGGAGGATATACCAAATCGCGTACTACTCGATCCGAGAACATTTTCTGGGATTCAGAGACGTCTTCACGAAATCGAAATTTTAAAAGTAGACCACAGTGCTAAAGGAGTCTCTGAAACAGTAAGAACACCGGAACTTGAAAAAGGAATTTTACATGAAAAAGCAGTTGCTCGTGAAGGATTCCCCAAACAAGAAGACCACTAATTCCTACCTCGGCTGATATTCTCCGCAGACTCGTACCTGGATTCTGCTCTACCAGTGCTAGAATTTCTTCTTCTGCTCTAGAAGTGGATACCGACCTTGGTCTTCCGGATAAATGGCACTATTTGGTCAAGGAACCGGTATCACGCAATCTTTTGTGAATTCTTCCAAACATGCGTTGTGAAGGAAACTGGCGATTTGGATAAGCGTCAACATAAAGACGTCGCGCTTCGGTGGCGTTCCCATTAGCACGACCATACATGAAATGCATGTCTGTAAACTCCAAGAGATATCGTTGCCACCTTTGACTAGAAAGGATACGGCCTTAGAGGCATTCAGGCATAATCCCACGGATGGTAGCTTCGCACCACCGCCCGCTCGAGCGAGTGTGAACCAAATGTCCGAACCTGCGGTTTCTCTCGTACTGAGCAGGATTACTATCGCAACGACGAGTCATCAGTAGGGTAAAACTAACCTGTCTCACGACGGTCTAAACCCAGCTCACGTTCCCTATAGGCGGAACCGTTACTTTGCGGACCCATGTTTATTGAGACTCTTCTGCTTATTTTGGTTCATACTATTACCTCCTTAAATATTTTACACTCTTTTTTTAACACCCTGTATAGAAGACTCGTTACAACACTAAAGCATCGCAGGCCAGATTTTGTCCAACCCTGCTACAAGTTTGACAGAAATAATTACTACATACTGCAGTCACTAATGAGATTGGTCATGGAATTACTTATTCTAATTGTAGTTTCTCTAACTATACGTTTAATTAAGTACGTAAATATTAGTTGTTTTCTATTTTCGTACCAGTGTAAGTAAGTAAATCACGTCATTTACTTTTAACACCAGTGCTGAAAGTAAATTACTTTTAATACCAGTGCCTTAAAATGACAGTTTGAATTAGTTTAAACTTTTACTGACATTTGTAGAAAAAAATATATAAAGCCATATTTTCTGAAAAAATGTAAAATACTAAAAAATTTCAGCACTAAATACAATTATATTACAATTACAAGTACGGAACTTCAGGCTTCCAATGATCATCTATATACACATCTTCCTTCCTCTGTGTTTGATGAATTTTGAAAAGTGGTTATTTTTCCTAAAGTCCAATTTATTTTTTTTTATGTAGAATCCACATAGCGAACCAGTCTTTTACAAAACATAGCATTTGTAGTGGCTCTTAAGAATCTGACTCCTTTAATAATATAAAAATGGAAGGGGTAAAAGGAAAAGCAATTTATTTCTTTTGGAACAGTAATTATTTCATACAAAATACAATTACACGAATTCCTGTACTTACAGATACAGTACAACTGCGATGATGATAGTCTGAGAATGCTGATTTTGCTCTTTTTTGATGGCAATGTCACTTGGCGTGTTCCCGTCTTTAATTCGAAATTAGAGGCTTCACCTCGGCTCTAGGTATGCTACTTTAACAGATAATTCATGGAAATCCTTGAGGTTCTCTCTCCTCTGCCCAAAACTCTCTTGAAACCTGAAAACATAACAAAATTCTAATAACTTATCTAGTAACTATTTTCAGTTTCAGCCTTTAACAACTACTACATGTTAGGCTTATTTTCACAAGAGCCAGGGATTGGTTCTAAACTGTTAGAAATATTCGACTAGTTAAGTTGTGGCTGTGTTATCAGTGCATGTAATTCAAGAAGTAGTTATACGATTTCAAACAAGTCCCTGACTCTTGTTGAATAGACCTAATAACAAATGAAAGAAAGCACTACACACTTTTCCTTATGTACATTAATATCATCTGGGATCGCTGCGCATTCATTCCTAGATTATGTTAGCGGGGTTAACAAAATGTGCGGGAAAAGTGTAGTGTTATTTTATGCTACGTATTCATTCTATAATATGTTTTTATTTATAAGCCTCAAACCAAATATGCACTTATATCCAGGATTATATAAATTATGCAGGATGATTATTTTTTTCAGTCAAGAACTATACCACTTATCAAAAAATTATAAGAGGCAAGAAACATTCTAAATTCAACAGTTAAAGAAAAGTTAATCCCCCAAAAAGATTTAAAGAGTAATATGTGGGTGGTACTTTATTTTAACGCCTTATGACAAGACGAGAAAAATAAACAATATAGTCGTCCAGAAGAAGTGTAATTAGTTTAAATCCCTTGCCAAATTTCCCTTCTTAATGTCAAAGAGTTTGGAAGAAAAAAAAATTCTAAATTTATCACTCCCTGTTAAGGTGTCGTAACTCCTGAAGGACGGCTCATATAAAAAAAATTATAATCGGTCGTATAATCTATTCAAATTTTTTTTGCACATTATTCGGGATCACCCTGTATGTAAAATGTACTTCTGAATTAAATAAACAAAGATCTTTTTTAAATTCGAAATACATTAATTTTTTCTGGGATAAATGTAGCTGACTTGTCTTAAGGACCTCATTAGAACATCCTATAGAAGTTAGAAGATTGTCTTAGGAGTTTTTTTTATCTATTTTTAGGTATTAATAATATTGTGTGAAACTAACTACTCAGTGGACAAAAGCCCCAACCTGCGTTGAATTACACCCACAATATCTACCCATATATTCCTTATTATTAGCTTTTGTAACATTTTTTTACTGTTTTAGAAAGGTATTTTAAGCTAATATAAATCAAATCTCCTACAATTCCTATCAATGAAGTCATATGTATGTTCTCTGATACCAAACATCTAGGTATGCTAATGAACAATTCCACACAATATTATTAATACCTAAAAATAGATAAAAACTTTTACATAAAAGGTGAACATTTTTCAAGTAGGTATTGTCTAATTTAATTCATTGACAGGATGTCACTTTTTTGTCATTGTCGATATTTAACTTCAAATAATTTTAATTTTTATAATAATTTTTATAGTCAGATATTTGATTCAACTTAAAGGAGACCACCTGAAGAAGCAATCCTAAAAATGCAGAAATAGGCCAGATCTCATCTATTGTGGTTGAATTTGTCGTGTTCCCACTGCCAAAAAAGTGAAGTTAGATTTTTATAGAGTGAGTAAATTAGATTATTTTCTTTAGATAATTATTAAATAGAGCTTTGTCTGTGGAATTGTTCATTAGCATACCTAGATGTTTGGTATCAGAGAACATACATATGACTTCATTGATAGGAATTGTAGGAGATTTGATTTATATTAGCTTAAAATACCTTTCTAAAACAGTAAAAAGATTGTCTTAGGAGTCTACTGATATGTGCTTATGGTATCATGAGGACAGTCGTTGATTGGAATTAGAAATAATGTAGATATTGTCAACTAAATATCTAAGAAAGAAAGGAACATTTTATCTGTTAGTTTATAAAAAGTTGTAATTTCAATGTTTTTCCTCATTTTTGCTTTCATAGTAATTTTTACTTGAAATATACAAGAAAATATGATCGAAGACTCTCGAAGGGGAAAAGAAAAAAACCATTGTACCCGAAAGTTTTCTATTACCTATTGATATATTATTTTTTTTTATATAGAAAGTCCACCTTTTTAACCAGTAGAATCATGTCCTGAAATTTCCTATTAGACTTCCTTACCATCCTGTATATGATTCTAAGTTGCTTAAAAGTGAATGGCAGTGGAATAATCACTTTCCCCATCGCTATGATTTAGTAAGTCTAGCTTAATTGTGGCCTGTAGCTGCTTGGTGGTTATAAAATAATGGAATCGGACATTTCTGAGAAAGGCTAATAAGGTCGGAGATGCTGGAATGAGGCGGACACGGAATGGTCATAATCATTTAATGGGGTTGAGACCTGAGGGATACAGAGCATAAGCAAGCTTATGTGAAGATTCCAGACTAAATACAGTGATCTAATTACATTGTATTATAATACCAATGTAATAGGCTAAAACATACAAGGCTAGAGTAAGGAAAATCGACGAATAAGATCACAATTAAAATTATAAGCTGAATGTAATTCAAATTTGTTTAATGAAACCTTTTAAAAGTTGAAATCCTTTTCTATTGTACATCATGTACAATAGAAAAGGATTTAAAATCAATAGTCTGGTTGTAGTGAAATATTATTTTAATTAAGGAATTAAGAAGCTGTGAAAAAATATTCTAACAAGTTTTAACATTGATGTAAAACAGAAACCATCAAACTTTGTGAAACCCATTTTGGTGTATATGAACGTCCACAGTGGGAAACAGAAGAAAATGGTAAAACACTACCAGAATTGAAACTGAAATATAGTTATTTTCCTAACCAGTGAGGAAAGTGACACAATTTTTTCTACAAGATTTAATGTTCTTAAATCTGTATTAATACAAACGGAAACAAAAGTAACGTAATATGAGTGAATACAAATACATTGGAATAAGAGAAGTATTATCTTTTTACTTTTTTATTAGTGGCTTTAATTGTAAACCTACAGTTAGACGTTTTATGTAAGTTAAATGCGGAAGTCAGCATGTGAGTGGAAGTTAGCTAGCAAATATTGGCAAGAAGTTTCTTCAGAAACAGGCGTAAAATCGTGGCTGTTGATTGCTGATGATACATCTGGGCAAGACGTTAATGGCTGTAAATTGCAGTTTGGAGATTTGTAGCCTTTTAAGTACTCAACAACAGAAGTTGATTTCTATCCTCCTAAACGTTTAATATTTGTGATATCTTCTCCACAATCGGCAAGAAAACTGGCCGAGAACCGCCTAAAACTGTGACCCGTGTATTTCCGGATTTTGAAGGTGTAAATAGGCTGTGATTTTTGAGGGTATTTTTCCTATTGAATGAATGCCTATAGATTCTAAAATTTGGACAAAAAATACGTTAAAAATACTTCCTTTTTTTTATTTTACAGAGGATAGAGAGAGTCAGCAAATGTTGACGTTAAATTTGATATTAAACCTCAAAGTCATTTTAAGGTCAACGGATGTAGCAGAAAATCATTTTTCTCAATCAAGAATTAGCGTTGCATATTGATCCAATTTCGCATTATCATTGAGAAATACTGGAAAACTCATACCTATGAAAATGATTCGAATATCAAGTATCTATATACATTTGTTCTACCATCGTAAAATTAATGTTCAATATTTATGAATGAATATATAATCAATACTGAAAACAATATTTAATCATTTCTAAATTATTTTCACTGGCATCGAATCTGAATCAATATAGAATCATCGTACAATCGATACTGAAACTAATTTTGATTCATTTGCAAGATATTTTTGTTGACTTTTGCTCTGAAGCAAAGCCAATTCAACGTATCAATCAATACTTAAATCAACGTTGGGTCATTTTAAGCTATCTTTACTAACATCGTCTCTACATCAACATAGATATAGATATCAGTGTATACTCTATATTGAAATTATGTTCAAATAATTTCCGTAGGAATCATCCGTTAAAATTAATATATAAGAAAATGATTCGAGGTTTATTTCAACATTGAATATGCATTGATTTATTCAACTTCTAATCAATTTTCAATAACTATTTGATATGATATATTCCCGAACTCTGAATTATCAAACTTGTCTTATCAATATATCAACCTTGAATCATTTCTAAAGCCAACGTATACTTGATATTGAAATCAACTTCGAATCATTTTAGTAGGTACCATTTTTCCCAAATCTTATAACATAGATGAGAAGTTAGATCAATATTCAGCATTGCATATTCTCTCTGACTCCTGTATGTTAGCTTCTCATCGATCTGGTGTGATGAGGTATAACCCTGGAAGCGTTGTTTGCAAAACACATAGCGTTCTCTTCCTCAGAAGAAACTCTAATCTGTTATACGGAGTGTTTAAAAAAACAACCCCTGTCATCAGCATCTGCACTGCTGATGTAAGTTTCCATTATTATTATGTGGCAGAGTGTAACAAATAGAGCAGGATAAAGTCTTAACAAATTTAGTTTGCACTATTCACTAAAAGAACAAATTACTAACCAAATCAGAGGAACAATATGCTGTAATTTGTCTTATACAAACGACTTATCATTGAAAGAGTTTGTTCCATTTTCATAGAAAATGGTGCATTATTGACAAAATTTAGAATACTTTTTTGTGTAAAATGAAGTTCTACATATTTTCATGTTTGGAATGGAAAAATGTAACTTAAAAAAGTTAAAGAATAAAATGTCAGCAGCAGTGCTAATAATTAATGACCTCTACTTTGTACAGAAAAACTGAATGTTCACCACTACCAAAAATGTACTTGTATTCAATTTTGAAGAAATGTGTATCTCAAAATTGAGCCCAGCTGCCGGTAGATCGTATATAACCTATATTTGTGGAGGGACCCTTTCTGCGGGTATGGTAGGGTGGAAAAATGTTGGCTTAGGTCAATGTGAGAGATTGATACCGGTTGATATTTGACTACCCCCCTAATTAATGAGGTTTTCCAGGTTTCCCTCATTCCTGCACTGAATAGTGGTTAAGGCCTACCAACGTAAGTCGTTCCTGGGCGCAAATGCGGCCTGCTTAATAATATGCCGCCCCCTCTCCGACTTCTGGGCTAATCCCTGTGATTAGAATGAGGGGTAGAGATATTATTATTATTATTATTATTTAAAGAGATTATTTGGCTTGGTGCCCAGAGCTTCGTCCAATTGAGGGGTTTTACATTTGTGGAAGAATTGCAAAACATGAACTGGTTTCTTTAACTTTCACTAAATACCACTTAGGTTGAGGAATACGTAGATAAAGAAAAAGAAATTAATTACAAACTTCGGCAGCTTTGTCAACAGAATGAAGAAGCTGTAAATAGGAGAGCTAATGTCTTTCATAGTATTCAAATTTAATTTAGAGCCGAATTAATTACATATCTCGGTGACATTGGTTGCAGAATAAAATAAATTCGGGTTAAAGTGGAATAAGAGAAAAACATCAAAAGTTATATGTAAATTCAAACTTGCTCCATCATTTAATTAGAAATATTTTTTTTATTACTTTCACTTGTTGGATAAGTAAATCGAATTAAGTTGGCTACAAGAAGGCTTCTTGGGTTTGGATTTTATACAATCTTTTTATTCTAATTGGAAGGCAAACATGGTAGAGCGGTGAAATAAGAATCTGTAGGGACTTATTTAAGAAATTGTACAAAAAATTAAGAATATTACATTTCATTTATTTAATTTTTCTATACACGCTTGACATTAAGTAGGAATTCAGTGCAATAAATAAATAAATAAATAAATATTATTTATTTATTTTATTAATGCAGTATTTTTTCATTTTTGGTTTAGCTTTGTTTATTTAATAAATCCTCTAAAGTTAAAGTCACGCATAAATTCATTATTAGGTAAATAAAAGACATTATTGAAAATTCCCGAAACAGGTCCATTTTTTATTATAATTTACTTTTTTTCAAATAATAATTTAATATACAGGGTGACCTACCTTCGAGTAATGACGTCATCGCATTTTTTTCAAATGGAACACCACATTTTTTCCGATTTCCGGATTACCCTAGCTGAGCTGTTTCCAAAAATGTATCACAAGTTGCTCCTAATTGTTACAGGGTGGGCAAGAATAACCAAATTACTTACAAATACCAAAGTTTTTATCATAATTACTTTGATGCTTTTTTATTTTATCTGTGATCGTGCTTTTTTACAGGCAATCAATTTTAAACAGTTTACTAAAATTGTACGAGTGAATCCATTTAGACTGGTTCCTTCTTAAAGTATTAAGTATTTTTTAATTAATTAACTTTCGTTTTCGTTTTATAAAAACATTAATCTAAGTGAAACGGAACTGAAGCAAAGTTTAGAAACCATGGTCACGTTAAAGATCTGCCCAGATCTGGTCGACCAAGTATACTAAATGAAGATGTGCAGTTACAGCCCTTGTGACCCTTCATGAAAACCCGCATTCCACTATGAGAATCTTAGCAGGTGATTTAGGTATAAATAAAAGCACATTGGCTAGATTGGCACATTGGCAGAACATTTTCTTTAATAAATGAAACTTCCACGGGTATATCTCTTGCCTTTTAGAGTTATATTTTCAGAAAGATTAAGCTGTCCTCTTTGTCAAAACGTCGTATCACGTATTCGAACGCTGTATAAGGGGAACGCTAATAAAATAACCTAATGTTCGACATGTATAGAAAGCCGATGCAAATTTTATCCACTTTATTTAGCGCCGAGGAACGTGTGTGTGAATTTTTATTGTTCTGCTGCTTTCAGGTTTACGTGTTTGGAAAAACTCTAACTGCCTTTACGACAGCTATATTTTATTTCCATCTTCACTGCCAATAGTGCCATGGAAAGCTGCTGTTAAAAAATTACAAATTTGAGGCAACCGCGCTGCTTTGGTGGTGTATATATATATATCTTTAAAGTGAGTCATTCGACGTAGCCATATTTGATTATAGTCAGAGGCGTCCTATTCTAAGATGGAGGAAGAGGGTCGATTTTAAAAAATATATATTAGCGATTTTTTTAGACAAAAACTAGTAAGATATTCTTAATCAGCAACTTTAGAAACCCCCTTGTACAAGATTACATCGTTGTGGGTTCAAAGGTGTTTGAGATATGGGTTGTCGAAAATAGCTATTTATGCCATCAGTTACGAAATGCCTAATTTTGTGTAACGCGTGAGATTTTTGCGGAACGAACGAAGTGAGTTTCGCAAAAACTTACAAGTTACACAAAATTTCATTTCGTAACGTATTGCATACAAGATTTTTTCTAATTTTGAAGAAAGTAATAAAAAAATAAAATTTAATATAATTGACAAAAATTTGGAAAACATAAATTTAGTTTGTTGCTGTTACTTCATGTTAGTTGTCAGTTTGACATTTTGTAAAAAAGTCTAGACGGAAGGTTTTTAGCGAGATTGATATATTTTTAGTTTTATTTTTAAAAAATGAGTGATTCAAGTTCTGAAGAGCTACCAAGCGATATTGAAGAGGCAGCAGGTAATGCTCTATTATCAGTAATTCCCAAAAAGTCAAAGGCAGTTTATGATTTGGCATACGAAAAATTTGTTACGTGGTGTGATGAGAAGAAAATTAAACGTGTTAATGAGAAAGTTTTACTTGTATATTTTGAGGGTAAGGAAGATCTAAAAGTTTCCACATTATGGACACTTTACTCAATGTTAAGGTCTGAACTAAATCTGAAAAGGAATATTGATATTACAAAATATTTGGTAGCATATATTAAAAGGCAAGCGGACGGGTACAGTGCTAAAAAGTCAAAAGTTTTTATTAAAGAAGATTTTGCCAAATTTTTAGTGGAATCTGATGACAAAGAATACTTAATGGCTAAGGTTGCAATGATAATTGGAATGGCAGGAGCATGCAGAAAAGCAGAATTAACATTTCTTCCAGTTGAAAATGTTATAGACGAAGGAAGCCATTTTCGTGTTGATATCCCACCTTCAAAAACAAAAGTTATACGGCAGTTTGCAATTACCACTGGAGACATTGAAAATACGAATCTTGTTGAAATATTAAGAAAATATATTAAGTTGCGTCCCCAGGTTCTTAAACACAACATATTTTTTATAAAATATGCGAATGGAAAATGTACCAGAAATCCTGTGGGAATTAACACATTTAGCAGTCTACCAAAAGTTATTGCACAATTTTTTGGTCTTTCAAATCCTGTTCTATATACTGGCCACTGCTTCAGAAGAAGCTCTGCCACTTTCCTAGCAGACAGTGGCGCTGATATTTTAAAATTAAAGAGGCACGGAGGTTGGAAATCTAGCTCTGTTGCGGAGGGATATGTTGAAAATTCCATGAATAATAAAAAACTTATAGCGCAAGAAATATTTGGTGAAACATCTAATGCAATGTGCGCCGCTTCCCAAATAACAGCAAGTTCGAGCAATGAAAAAAATATGTCGTCGGGAATTAATTTGAATAATTGCAATAATTGTGTTATCAATATTTATAATAATTAATTAATTTATAATTTATGTTTTTAACTTGTATTATAACAGTTTAATAAATAGAATAATTCTTTTTGTCACTAATTTTGAAATACATTTTTCGTCACCAATTGCATAAAATTTTACTTTATGCAACTAGTTACAAAAAGTAAGACGTTTCATAATGTCAATCAGTTTTAAAAAGTGTCACTTTATATGTCAAAATTAGAAAAACAATTTTTTTCAACTTAGGATAACTTGTACCTGTAACACGGGCTCTCAAATGACAAAAAATGTGTTCTTTATTTTTTGTCCAGAATAATGTATTGTACTGGTATTCTACAACAAAATAATAATTTCTTTAATAAGGCAAACATTCTAATTTGTACATAAGTACCTACCATTTTTCTAATAAATGATCTTCAATAAAATCCTTAGTAAGCCATGAAAGCAAAAGTTTGTAAGCGTGAATTTAACTAATTATATAATTCTTTGCATTTCTATGTAACCACCATTATTCCGAATATATTGCTCAATACGTTTTCTTATATAGCGTGCAACTTTTCTAATCTCAGCCGGAGTGATTTCAATACATGCCTGTCTAATTCTAATCACTAACTCTTCTTGGCTACCTGGTCTGTCCTTATAAACTATATTTTTTAAACGACCCCACAAACAGAAATTAAGTGGTGTCAGGTCCGGAGACCTCGGATGAAACTTCTGCACTTGACTTCTTAAACCTATCCATCTACCTGGAAAATTATCTTCTAACCAACCCCTTACAACGTTATGAACCGGACCTGCATCAAGTTGATAATACAAGTTTCTTCTATCATCTTCAGGTAGATTATTGAGATAGAGTTGAATTTCATTTTGCAACAAATTTATATACGTTTTGCCATTCAAATTGGAATGAAAAAAAAAGGGTAAATAATTTGTAATAACCACATCAAACGTTTACTTTTGACACATATTGCCTCTTATCACTACCATCTTCTAGGATATGTAAACATTTGGGCTTGAAGGTCCTTTTTCTATATTTTTTCAGGCAACGCCAAACGATGTTCTTACTAATATTTAGATTTAATGCTACTTGCCTTATGCTATATCTTGGATTTTCTCTAAAATATTGTAAAATGGGTTCCTCGTCTTGAATTTGTCGATTTTATAAATCATAATTCTTTGATTTTAACTTGCATACGTTTCCTGTATTGTTTGATTTTAACTTGCATACGTTTCCTGTATTGTAAAAAAATTGTATTTATGGTTGCTACAAATTTATGGCGAATGGGAGGCTGACGGTCAGGATGCCTTAAATTAAATTCATCAGTAGCTTGTCTAAATGATCTGGCAGCTGACTAAACGAGCCAACTCCACTTTTTCTCGCAGTGTTAAACGCTGAACCGTTATTATAAAAAAAATCACTTCACTTATTATCCTAGCATTAAATCAGCATTCACATAAATCATTTCATACAAGTACAATACATTGTTCTGAACAAAAATTAAAGAATACTTTTTTTTCGTTTGAGAGTCCGTTTTACAGAAACAAATTATTTTAAGTTAAAAAAAAAAATGTTTTTCGCCGGCCCATATCTCAAACACCTTTGAATCTTCAACTATGTAGTACAAGGGGGTTTCTAAAGGTGCTGATTAAGAATATCTTAGTAGTTTTTTTCTTAAAAAATCGCTAATACTCGACCCACTTTCTCCAACTTAAAATCGGACGCTGGAAAAGTGGGACACATTGTATATACAGTATGCGCCAAAAGTATGGAATAAATTCAATAAAAACGAAGCAATTATTTTTTGGGAAAAATCCTCGAACAGGTCGATTTTTAATTTAAAAAATACATATACAGTACTAAAATTTTGCCCTCTTACATAGGAAAGTTTTCGAGTAAATGACGATTGAATGTTAGAAAACGTAAATCAATTAAAATAAAGCAAAAACGTTATCAAGTTTAGTTTTTCGAATTCCATAGTTCTTTTATGGATAACGTAGGTGAAAATCTTTGCAAAGTGTCATTGTCACACCGACTTTCTAATAAGTATTGTAAGCGACATAGAAATTATTATTCAATTTAAAGTATTATGGTACATTTAACTGTTACTCAAAGAATTGAAATTTTAAATCTTATCGGATGCGGGAATATGACTAGAACTCAGCAGGAAGTTTGCGATTTATTTAATGAAAAATATCCAGATCGCCCTATCAGCCAATCAACAGTCAGTAAGGTAGAGTCTAAATTTAGAGAAACTGGTAATGTTGTAAATATTCCAAAACCTGGACGTCCAAGCATTAATGAAAATCAGAAACTGAACATTTTGATAAGTATGGTGGAAGGAAAAATATCCTTACAAAATTCAACTTGTGCAGGAACTCAATGAAGATGATCCCGATCGCCGCTTACACTTTTGCGAAATTCTAATGGATTTATGTCAAGGAAATAGAAATTTACACCGGCAAATACTTTTTTTCAGATGAGGCCACATTTTGTGTGAATGGTACAGTAAACCGTCAAACTTGCAAATATTGGAGTCGGGAAAATCCTCATTGGATGACAGAGGCACATACCCAACACCCTCAGAAATTAAATGTGTGGGCTGGAATAGTTGACGACAGAATAGTAGGGCCTTTCTTCTTTGAAGGAACCCTTACAGGACAAAGATATTTAGAGTTTCTAGAAAATGACCTTGTTCCAGCCCTTGCAGTAATTTTTCCTAACGATAATGACCCTGACATTCCTGACGATACCATATGGTTTCAGCAAGACGGTGCACCTCCGCACTATGCGCGCCCTGTACGAGATTTTTTGGACAACTGTTTTCTTGGGAGGTGGATCGGCAGACGCGGACCGATAGAGTGGCCTGCAAGATCGCCAGATCTTACACCTCTTGACTATTTTTTATGGGGATACTTGAAGTCAAAAATCTACATTAATAAACCACGTAATTTAGAAGAACTTCAAAATCGCATTCGGGACGAATGCGCAGAGTTACCCCAGAAATCATTCATAATGTGCAAGAAGAATTACTTCACAGACTTGCGCATTGTCAAGAAGTTGGTGTATGGCAATTCGAACAATTAATTTAAGTATAAAATTTAATCAATTGTATTTTATTTTACATACCTCAGAATTGTTACTTTTTTATGGATAAAATTTACATTTTCTAACATTCAATCGTTATTTACTCGAAAATTTTCCTATGTAAGAGGGCAAAATTTTAGTACATACAGAGATATACAAAGAAGATAATGATTTTGATAAAAATGCAAAAAAGTAATTGTGTTACTGCCAGTGAAATCCAGGGAACACGAAAAAGTGTTTGCCGAATTTAACGAATGAATGAAATGATGAATTTTAGTACTGTCTGATAGAGAATTAAACGATCTTTCAGAATCAAGGAAAAAAATATGGTGTTGCCATTTAAAAAAAAATCGATGACGTCATTACTTGAAAACAAATGACATTTGAAAATCGCATTTTACACTGAAATATGTATTTTTAAATTAAAAATCGACCTATTCGAGGATTTTTCCCAAAAAATAATTGTTTCGTTTTTATTGAATTTATTCCATACTTTTGGCGCATACTGTATATATATTTCGCTGGGCGACTTCAAAATATTCGAGGCCTCAAAAAATATGACATCTAAAAAATTTTCGAAAATAAGTTAAACTCGGGATATTATAAGATAAAACCCGAGAATTTCGCGTCCATAAGACTAGCCTTGAGAGCTCAGCTAGCAGAACAATTCAAGTTGATTTATGAGGATATTATTTCCTAAATGTCACATCACTTTCCATTTGTATCTGCATCATTAAATTTCAATTTATCATATTAAAGAAATAATAGATTACTCACACCATCTCTACTACCGAGAAAATCGAAAGTGGGATAAAATATTTGATTCCATAAAACTGCACAACAGTTCATAAAACAGTAAAATGTACGCATAAAACGGTTCATTCATCCTTCAGTACCATACAGAGCACATACTCCATTAAACTTTCTACGGAGAATGTTTTTAAACGTTCAAAGCTTATAAGGCTGACGGTGTAGCTGTGAGCAATATTTCCTTTGTAAATCTCACACGTGATAAAGTCATTCGCTTGTGGCGTTGAATCTATGTGGAAAATCTAAGACAAATTTTCATGAAGATACATTCAGTGCTGATATAGTGTGAGATGGGCATGTTGTATCAGAAGTCGTATTAAAAAGTTTTCTAAATTATGCTAACAATAATTTATATACAGTGCTTTCGAAACGTAACGAATAAATTCATTATTTTTGAAATTGAGAAGTATTCGAAAAAATCCCCTGGCACGTCGATTTTGTTTTTAAAAAAGACACGATTTGACATATGACCCACGTCATCTTTGTTCGCGATATGACGTCAACGACAATTTTTTTAAATATCAACCCCCAATTTTGAACATGCCATTTGAAAGAGTGTGTCATTCTACATACATACATCATGAAAAATTATGGTGTTACATAACAAAAATTTCAAGAAAATAATGTTTGAAGATTTTAAATTTTAATTTTCACAATACTGAAAATGATAATGATTATGTAAAAAATCGACTAAATTAAATGTTCAAATTATGCTCCATTGGCTGCCTGACAGTAACCAAGACGATTAATAAATTCTTTTTGGACATTGTCAATAACTTCAGGAGCTATACGATGGATCTCGTGATCAATTCTTGCTTTTAAATCCTCTAAATTAACTGGTCTAGTAACGTATACTTTGCTTTTTAAGTATCTCTACAAGAAATAATCTAGGGGTGTCAAATCGGGCGATCTGGCTGGCCACTCAATCGGCCCCCTTTCTCCCTATCCAACGATTCGGGAACAGCTCATCTAAATAAGCACGGACAGGTGTTGCATAATGGGGTGGTGCACAGTATTGTGAAAATTAAATTTTAAAATCTTCAAACATTATTTTTTTGTTATGTAACACCATCATTTTTCATGATGTATGTATGTAGAATGACACGCTCTTTCAAATGGCATGGTCAAAATTGGGGGTTGCTATTTAAAAAAATTGTCGATGACGTCATATCCCGAACAATGATGACGTCACAAATATGGGTCGTATGTCAAAGAGTGCCTTTTTTAAAAACAAAATCGACATGCCAGGGTATTTTTTCGAAAACTTCTTAATTTCAAAAATAATGAATTTATTCGTTACTTTTCAAAAGTACTGTTGTTCTTTAAACATACAACGTGTAATACACTAGTATTTTGTAAATAAATGTATTCAATAAGTAATCACACACTTAATTTGAATTACAGTGTACATTTTCTGAATCATTTTGTAACTTTGGTACGATCTGAAAAAAATGTTCTGACGTCTTTAACCTTCATAAACCCGTGGTCAAAAACTTACATTAAATACCAAGTGGGGTCCAAATGTACCCCAACATTTTTTTGGCTTATTATATTTCTTATGTTATAATTAGGGAATATTAAAAATAAAATATATTCTGCTTATAAAAAAATATATTTTTACATAAAAAAGTTGTCAGCATTGATAAATGAGTAAACACATTTTGAGAAAATAATATGAAATGATTAGAAATAATAAAAACAAAAATAATTATGAAAAAAGAACAAGCATTTTAGTGACATTTTAAATAATGAGTTAATTATCACACTTGTTACAAACTGTTATATTTTTTGAATGTTCTGCAAATTCGTTGCCCCAAGCAACAAAGCTCTATATAATTAATTACAATAAAAAGCAATTTATTCAAAATTTTGTATACCAATTTAGATATATATTTAAGAAACATAGCTCGAATGAAATTAAGAAAAAAAAATTATTTAAGAAAATATACCCAAAAATTCATGTCTGGGGTACAGCTGTACCCCGCTCGGGTTTATGAAGGTTAAAGCCTTTGAAATAATTTGAGAACATGGATTCGCGTAGACCATTGTATAATGTCACTGTCTTCCGTAGCATGCTGGATATTTTTTTTTGCCTTAATATCGGCACTTATATTTCGTATACGCTAGGTATAGAACTTCATAATATTTCTTTTAAAAATAAAAAAAATATATATAAATAGAATAGAGAAATGTGCAAAATAACTCGTATTTCTATTTATAAAATTAAAAGATATAAAAATGCGCAATTTCCTGTACTGGGTTAATACCCATAATTGAAAGTAACATCGAATAACAGTTCACATATAAAACAATACATTAAGCAGTTTATGTTTATACAAAATACATGTGAAACTTGAGTAGAGTAGTAATCTTTCTCGACTGTGGGTACCTTTTTCAGTCATAAATAATAAATAGTATTTAAACTAAAGTAACTAGACATTTGAGTTAAATATTTGCTAATTAATTTCTGCAAACTGTTTACGAAAGTTAGTTTGTATACTCAAATCATAGAACTAGCTCATGCATATTTTAAGAATATGCGGCTGCTACTACTATATAATCAAAACCTAGACCTATTACATTCATTGGCATAAAAACATTCCCGCAGACAAATTTTGTAAGTTATATTATGCACCGATCGACAAGCTTCTGGAATTCTGGAATTGAGGGGAGGGTATCAAAAAGGCTACAGCGCTTAGGCCTCATTGGGCCCCTTGTATCTCCTCCCATTAAGAGATCAATCTACCTAAGCCGTCAACCTAATAAGGAGAAAAAATTGATGAGATGACAGTGCACTCACAGAGTGCATGAAGTATTGTCTCGCCTTCCTGACCGCAACCCCTACAAAGAGGCGTTTCGCACTTCCCTATGTAATAGAGGTGCCTCCTTAGCCAACAATGTCTAGTTTGAATACCTGTCACCAGGCAAAGATTTGTTTTAGATATAGCCAGGTACCTGTTGGCTGTATCTTTATCTGGGGTACTTTAGGAATACCTTAGCAAATTGACATTTGTCATTTGTTTCATCTCAACGATTGCTATACTCTTTGTGGGTGTCCTTTTTGATAATTTCAACAAGGTGACAACGGAAGCATACTGGAGGGGCCAGGTCCAAAAATATTGAGACCCGATGCACTCCTAGCCAGCTTGTCAGCTACTTTATTGCCATTACATCGGTCGTGTCCCTTTGATCCTGATGATTACGTAAGATCAGTAGTGATTGTCTATTATCTATGTAGATTCTAATGGTTTTGCCCGCTGTATGTCTACGGGCAATTTCTTTAGGTATCCACTGGTATAGAATATGTAAGGATCTGGAATAAATCCCACATCCTGCACCTTCCTTCTTTTTTGATCCGTCTATGAAGTAGACTGTCCAGGATCAAGTTCCACAGCAGAGGTGATAGAACATCTCCATGCGAGCAGCCCCTTGTAACAATACATCTTACGGAGGCATGCGCCACACTGATTTGTATGGTTCTTTTAGTGAGCATATTTAATATCCAACCACAGATGATAGGAGAAACTCCCCTTTCCACAAGAGCTAAATTGATTTTGGGGAAGGTTGTTTTGTCAAATGCTCCCTCTATATCTATCAATACCCCCTGCTTGTCTTTATTGTCCAATGATTTTTCGATCCTGCCCACCACTTGGTGAAGGGCAGTGTCGGTGGATCGCCCGTCAGTTCACTGCCCCTTATGTATCATTCTCCATCATTTTCAACAAAAACGAGGTCAAGTTGATGGGTCGATACGCCTTTGGGGTGGCGTAATTTTTCTATCCTTCGTTTAAATTTAGGCTCAGTTGTATTTTTTTCTGACTAGCCACTGTTTGAGCAGCCGATGTTCATTCATTATCATTAATTTCTATATTGGCATAGTGAAGTTCTCGCCAAGTGATAACGAAAAGTGTATTTATTTTGTATTTTTGATATGGACTGCATGGATGTCCGCAAAATATATTGAAAACTTAAAAACGAATCTCATGTAGCAAAAAATCTCATTGTTATAGTCGTTTTCCCATTATAATATTTTTTCATTCTTGTTTTTATTACGCCAATGACTATATTTCTTATTTATATAGAAATAGAGTCAAATTTATTTCATAACGGTTACAATTTAATATTATTTTTATCCAAATTAGGCCAAAAACGTTACCCTAAATTGCTATTTCACCCTCTTTTTTATATTACCCCATCAAGAAGGCCGGATGACTTGCTCAGGATATATTTCAATATTTCCGTCCAATAACACGGACATAGTTTTATCCTGTGAAGCCAGTAGAGATAACTTAATGCTACAAGTCCCGTCTCGTTATATCGACTAGGGGCTAGTTTTTTATCGAATCATGCTATAAAAGCCCTTGAATGTATTTTCGAATATTGTATAGCATTCTTCGCTTCAGAAACTGTAACACTGTATCTATTTTATACAGGTCAGCTTAGTACAAGCAAGGCATAGGTGTGCGGATGAGAACTTTTATTATGAAAGGTCAAATTTTTTACATGGAAATATTCACTTTTACCCCAAATTGTATTATTTTTGTTGTCTGTAAACAAAACAGTAAAAAAAAGTTTATTTAATTTTGTTCTACCGGCAAGATATTCATATTTATTGTACCACGTACTGTTAAAGGCACCGTTTAGTTACTACGAAAACGAAATTATCAAACTTATTACTTAAATCTGGAATTGGGCACTAGTTTAATTCTTTATCACGAATAATTTTTGCCATATATAAAAGTTTAAAAAGCGTGTTTATTTAGTAAATATCTTAAGTATTTCTCATGTTCGTTAGTTCTTCAGCATTAAAACTTAAGAAAAACATAGAAAAAAATATACAGGGTGAACCTTAAATAAGTATATTGCAGTACACTGCAGGTGTAGTTCTTGATATAGATGAGTCATTTAAAAAATTTTTAAATATTTACGGATATATTAATTTTTTTTTTAAAAATTACCCACATTTTGGGGACCGCTGACCAGATAGACCACTGACGTAACCCAAAATAATCCATATTATGTACTGAAGGCTAGGTTGCCATATCGTTTGTAAGATATATAATTTCTTAACGTAAATTCAATTTTTCCGGTTGTTTAATTAATGTGAATGTGAATGATTGTTTAATGCAAAACACTTGTTTTTAACAATAAAATATAATTATCATAAACGATTAAAACATGAATTTTCGCAAATTCGATACTATCAATTAAAGTATTTAGGAAGTTACTTTGTTCAGTGATTCTAAGAATTATCTATAAATATGCATAAAAGCTCACCCACTTTCAGAAGTTAATACCATTGTACACTGTTAGAAAGATTATCACAAATTATACCCTTAAATTGTTTTATGAAGAATAACAAGAAGCTATGATTTTCACACAACACCTTAGAGTTAATTTTTACCAGAAAAGATTTTAAAAATAAACAATAACTAGCTTGATGTATGCGTTCAATATCAAGAGAAGGCAAAGTAAAATATTTAAAAGCAGTGTCAATCGCATGCAAAAAAGAAACTGGTGTCGTAGGTACAATTAATAGGTAAATATCACGAGCAGTAGGTGAAATATCCCGCACCAACCCCAAAATATGTGTACTTATTTAAGGTTCACCCTGTATTATACTGCTAAAGAGTGTTGTAATGTATATTGGAAACATTAATACAACATTCATATCGTTGAGGCTGACAAAAATAGCTTATATAAAACACTTATAAATCCCTTCTTTAGTGACAATTATATCACCACTATACTGCTATTTATGAAATAGCAGCCCTAAGAACAACAAACCAGCAAATTTCCTGTATATTTTGAGTTTATAAATGTTTAAAGGAGGCCACCTGAAGAAGCAATCCTAAAAATGCTCATCTATTGTGGTTGAATTTGTCGTGTTCCCACTACCAAAAAGTGAAGTTAGATATTTATAGAGTGAGCAAATTAGATTATTTTCTTTAGATAATTATTGAATAGAGCTTTGTCTGTGGAATTGTTCATTAGCATACCTAGATGTTTGGTATCAGAGAACATACATATGACTTCATTGATAAGAGTTGTATGAGATTTGATTTATATTAGCTTAAAATACCTTTCTAAAACAGTAAAAAAATCGTTAAAGCTATTATAAACTTATTTGTGCTACCATTAAGAACTTTTTTTCTGTTTGCTCCAATACCGTTATTACACTCTGTATAAACGAGCGCTTCGTCTTAAACTTATTTTTAAATGCGTTCTTAAGGGTTAACAAACCTTTTCGGGTTCAACACCGCCGCGTCGGCGTCGTCTCCTGGAAATCGCCCACATACCTCCCGGCACTCGACGTATCTCCTTGTAAACGTTTTCGTAATCCTCTGCCACTGCGCTTCGCGTCGATGTTTATCGCACGATACATTCATATCTTAGTTGCAATATTACGGAAGCACCACAGGGAATACATTTATCACCGAGTGTTCTTCCTCTCAGAAAAGTGATATTGTTGAAGTGCACATCATTAAAACAAAGAGAGTATCATCAACGAACCCATACATTTCGGTTATTTTGCATAGATTTGTTAGATCCCGCATATTACCATAGATAAAAGAACAGTATAGATGAGAATCTCAGGCATACAGCTGAGCATAAGCAGCAAGCTCCAAGCGGTTGCACCGGGAATTCATTATTAAATTTAAATACTTTGGAATCTACTAGATATTTTATTGAAATTTAATGTCGTTTTCGAGCGTCTGTTCTCTTAGAGTGCTCGAAGAGTATTCCTATCGTCTTTTATTATTTAAAATAAAAAGAATAACTGTACTATGAGAGCATCTGAAGTCTGAGTCACCTGAAAACGATATAAATTATTGTCACGGATTTCCCAATCCGATTTTTTTCTTTTACCAGAAAAACAATCCGTTAATTATCACTTATCTTTATTAACTACTTTCTACACTACTGAACACTAATTACAACTCAACTAAACACTATTTCACTTTGAAACTCCAGGAAATTTTCTGCTAAAGACTCATTCAAGACTGCAATTGAAGACTGTAATTCAATACTGACTGACTCGGCCCATTATTCTTCTTTTATAGACCAAACGAATATTCCAGGTATTTTCTAGCATCTCCAGATCCATTTCCCGAACGACTCTCGAACGCTTCTCGTCGATCTCAATTTTTCCAGTCGCGCCTCGATACACGGCATTATTTGTTTGTTTACCAGAATCGCGTAGTGGCGATCGGGGCAATCTAGCGTCTCGCGATACCACAGTCGTCGAATTGGGTGTGAGTGGGGCAAATTATGTGACATTATATTCTGAAAATATGCACTAAAAGAACTTATTGTTATATATCATAACTGTCTAACTTCAACTGGCCCAAAGGCTTCTATATTTTTATTTATTCAAAAAATAAATAAAAAAACAAATTGGGTATTGGTTTTCACTAACCCGTGTATTGTTGACAAACGAAGCAACTGATTAAGTGACTTATCTGACAGAGAACATCTATACAGGGTGAATCTTAAATAAGTACAAATATTTTATTGGGTATGTAGTATGATACGCAGCAATATTAACATAAATTTTAACATCTGAACTAACCTTACTATACTTCAACGATTAAAAATGAATTTCCGCAAGTTCAATACTACCGTAAAATATTTAGGAAGATATTACGTGATATTACTATGTCCAATGTTCAAAAATTATACATAAACGAGCACACAAGCTTACCTGTTTGTTAAAAAATTAACTATTTAATCAGTAATCCACATTTCACAAGTTAAATGTCATTGTACACTGTTAGAAAGGGACACAAAACACAATTTCCTTAAGTTATTTTATGAAGAACAACGAAAAACTATGCACGCGTTTTTTATTTAAAAAGGAAAAAATGTCAACTTTTAGCAAATTTTATTGCTATTTTCATGCATTATGTGGGGTTAACAAGTTTGACTTGGGCTTCCGATAATCTGTCATGACAGTCAATGATAGTTTGATAATAAAAAATAATATAAAATGTTACACTTGACAAAATTCGCTAAAAGTTGAGATTTTTTCTTCCTTGAAGCAAAGACATTTGTGTAATACTGGCAACACTGTGAACCACACGTTCAGTCTGCAGCACTATGACTCATAAAAGTATGAAGGGTCGGTCTAGGCCAGCGGTCCTCAACAAGTTTTTTACTAAAAAATTACGAAATTTATTTAAAATTTCACTTTTTTATTTCTGATTTTTTGGTAAAAAAACTATTAATTATGTGTTCTACACACAAAACTATACTGCTGGTTAAAATATTTGTACTTATTTAAGATTCACCCTGTATTTTGATTTTATAAATTTCATAATTGCATTCAGCCCATCACAAGGTCTAAGTTTCGCATGTTGGGGTAACATTCTCTTGAGAGTAACTTAAAGAAGTCCAATCCTGTGTCGGTTATTTCTTAGTAAAAAGGATCAGACTGCAAATCACACCATTCCAGTTGAAGGTCTGTTCTGCTTACGTTCCCAACAGAAATAGTTTTCGATTTTCTTAAAGTCTTTAAATCGGTTTCCTAATTCTTCTACAATTATGTCAATGTCCCATTGGAATATTCATATACCAACCCAATATCTGCATACTCTTCAGTTGTAAATAAATACATTTTTTATTTAGTATTTTAACACTGTCAGATGAATAAATAAAATGACACAAATAATACTTATTGTTATAGCAACCATCATTTTTATTTAGCCAGCTACCATCTGCTTGTCATAGAGCTTGTAGGTGTAGAACACTTTGTATATACTTTTTTCTCTGTGTCTATTGCTCAGTTTTATTAGTTTATCTTCTTCAGGTCAAAGTTGAGCAATTTATGGTCATTGTCTATACGCCGGCGTTGATATTATAGAAGGGCATGTACATTAGTATCACGTACTGTTTTACTTAATAAATAATATTTCAAACTATATCACTGTTCTAATATATCTGTTATATCTACAAAGAAATTTATAATTCGCAATAAAATTTTAAATTATTTCAAAGCTTTCGATCATCTGTCGAGCTGTTGCGGGCGTTGCCGAAATGCAATATGACGTCACTGTATTTGTTGTGCTACTTGTCACCTTGAAGGTTAACCTAGACTAACGCTGACATTTTTGTTTTTGTGTTCCAATATCGGTTTTCAGTGTTAAATATTTATAACAAGACACCCTGTAAGTCGTTGTTAATTATTAACTGTGCCAAAATGGTTTTGTGCATGTATGCCAGTGGCATATTTAGGGAGGGGAAAAGGGGGCAATTACCCTCCTCTTCCTTCTAGAGTAAACAAATAATTTTCCTAATTTTGTAAAATCAAAATACTGTTTGCGCATATACAAATTCTTCGTCCTTCATTTTTTAGTGTTTTATTTAATTGAATTAGATCTGAAGATTCAGAACAAACAGCAATTTTATTTTTTTTTTGTTGTAAAAGTGATTTTTGTATGACACTGACAAACCCTGAGTCTTCTTCTTACCTCTGCCCCCACCCCATAAGAGATTCTACATACGCCACTGATTTTTGGTCTTGTGATTTATGCGATCAAGTGACTGTTTTAACATTGAAATTCGAGGAATAAAGGCACAATCATGACTTTGTTATATTCTTTTACTTTACGCTATGATAACAAAATTATATCTTTTATAAAGTGAATTACTTTATTAAAGGTTTGATCAAAAATATCGGTTAGATTATAAAATAAAATAATTTACGGTACATTAATACGTAATACTTTTAATACTAATAATATATTTACTTCATTACTTCTAGAGATATAATCATCCCTACTGTATAAATAACCCACCAATCCGTGGTTTTGTCATGTTCGTGAATTAAATCACCATGCTGAACCTCTTGGCGTAAGGTGTCCCTGTATTTTCCTCTTAGAAATTGGAAAAAGAAACAAATAAAAAAATGTAATAAACAAATTCCATATAATAAAATAAAATAAAAAGGAAAGCTGAAAGAAGTTAATGAAGCAAATAATGTAAGAAAAAATATAATATAAAAGAGACAGAAGTTAAAAAAAAAAAAATAAAAAAATACCAAAAGTTAGCTGTAAGACTGTTATAAATAATTAATTGTGATGTTTTTTTTGCCTTGCCTTTAATTTTGATATTTGTTTATTCCTTAGAAAAACTACTGAGTCTTCTTAAAAGAAAGATGGAGGGAGAAATTAATACGGACATCAACATGTCACTGAGCAAATGGCCTTGTCGCCTTAGCCATTTCTAGAGTTAGTTAGTTAGTTATTTCCTTACTTAAGATTATTTATTTTTTTTTAGTTTATCATTAAATCTTAGTGGCAATTAAATAAATACTTTCTCAGGTGTTAAAATAAACTGTTTCATATAAATATGTACTCAGTTACAAATATTAAATATTAAATTGTTTTCTGCCCTAAACGTTACACCCTGTACATTGGTATTATCTGCCATTATTAATACAGGATCGAAAACTGACGCGTACCTACGTCCTAATTGGCAGGGATTTGCAGTTGAACAAAAAGTTATGGTAGCAAAAACAGAAGCCCAGCTTGCTGTCGGTATTTTATGAGATTAGTTGATTATTTCACGTCTGCTAATAAAACGTGCGGTGTCGGTGTTTAATTCATTTCATTACTGTGATATAGAAATCTATTATAAATTATAAAACATTTTTTGTGATGCGTAGTGAATGATTGTGATGTGTAATGAATGAATCTGCTAGTTTGTCAGGTAATTATAAATAGTTATCCTTTATAGTACAACTACAGCAATTTGTAATTAGGGACATCTTTAGTTAATCCAAGTAAATCTTTAGTACAAAATGAAACCATTAATAACTTTTGCCAAAGATAACACAGTGTAAAGTAACACATACATTTTAGACATGCATTTTTTCATGGTACGAATAGTCATTCTATACAAGGTGATTATTAAACTATACGCATAAATTTAACTGCATTTTTTACATCTACGTACCCAGAACAAAACACAACATAAAAAAAGGACAAAAAAGATATGTAACTTGTTATGAATCAGTATCTAGATCAGTATAAGTTGTATATATTTAAACAATGAATGTCTTAATAACTTACATAACAGCATCAAACGCAATACAAATAAATTCAAACCTCATAGTGCGATTTCATTTTGTGTTGAAAAGGAAACACGTTGAACCAATTTTTCAGATAATAATTTTTCTGAAAAATTAGTCAAGAACTAATCGAAGCTTCTGAGATGTTCAGTTTGTTAAATAATTGTGTGCATTAAAATTTATTAAATTTGCAGAACATTTTATTTTCAATGCAAGTTTTATTAAATTTATTACTAATACTGAGAGCAGACTGCAAAAGAGAGCGAAAGGATTATGCATAAAAAAGAGAGAAGATATTTGCAACACATAAAAAGAGAACATCATAAAAAAAGTGGTAATCCTAATTCTATGTATGTACGGTGACCAACAATTGGCTCATCTAATTCTTTATTATTTTTTTCTACTGTTTATAACGCTAAAAAATAAAAAAATTATTTACACGACGCAATTTGCAAAACGATGCCAATTCAACTCGATATTTCCCAAACAGTTCAATTTGAAAGGAATAAAGAATATTATTTGTGTTTTTCTTAGCTATAATCATCTGTGTTTATAATAAAATAGTCCAAGATCCCACTGCAAAATACCTTCACCCAAATGTTAATAGATCAAATTGCATTTAAACATGTGTTTCATGCACATCCTAATACGAATTGGCTAGGTTGGCTAATCAGGTGAACTACAAATTCGTTTTAATGAAATAAACAATGTACCATTTGGAAACTGACAAACTGATAAGTAAAAATGTATAGGGTTGTCACTCCTTAGGAGGTTCTCAACATAGGTTGTTTAAACATTAATGTTTATATTATTGGCGTACAACTTCACCGGCTGTTTAATGAAACAAAATATATACCAATTGAAAGCTGCTAGTCTGCGATTTAAGAATATATAGGGTTGTCTGTATATTTTCGGGTGTAAAGTGATACAACCCTTCGCGAAAAGTTTAAATTTTGGGCACACAAATAAAAAGAAATGCCGCTATGCGCTCAAGGACAGACTCAGATCGGTCTTATGTTTGTTTTTATATTTGGTTTTATATTGCCAGAGTATATATTATGTGATCCTTATAATGAAAATAAAATTTCATGATATGATTGAAAAAAACAATTATTTACAAATTAACATTCATCCTCAAAACAATCATATTTTTCATTGAAAAAAAAAACAGCAATTTTTTATTATTCTAAATAACCATTAGGGTATTTTAGGGGTCAAATATAGACATAGAGTACAGGTAAAGTGCGCAGAGAGACAGAAAGACAAGACAAGAGAAACTCGCCGCATCTGTTCCATGTAAAAGAATAACCCGACCATCAAAATATTTTTTTTCTACATCCGTATTATAACAATGCACTTATATGCCCATAATCCATTTCATAATGATACCCATTACGATACAGATTTTATAATCCGTTTCATAATGATACCCATTACGATACAGATTTTTCATTACGATACAGATTTTTAATCAATAAAAACCCATAATTTTTCAATGAAGCATGCTGTGCATTTGACGTTTATCCTAGGTTCCTATGTAATTATTTTAGATGTCAAAATCAGTACCTATTAAATTTTCGTAGATACCTAGCTAAACGATAATTTATCAAAATGGCTGATATCAGCGATATAGAAGAATTACCATCGACTCCTCCACACATATCGGAGAAAGCAGAAAATGCAGTTCTTACGAATAATTACTGTTACCTATTGTGTTCAATAAAAATATATAATTTATGGTTTTTGACTATTTATCGGGTGTAGAAAAAATAGCGTATGCAACTCTCATGTAATGGTTATTAATACACGAGCATTAACCGGGATACGAAACGAGCCGAAGGCGAGTTTCGTATGGTTTATGCGAGTCATTACATGATCGTTGCATAACATACTATGCTAGATAGTTCTATTTTTGGATTACCGGCAGGAGACATTGTATATGAGTGCACTCATGAAATACCATTCAAAAATATATAATGTTTTTACCAGAGTTGAACAAATCGAAATTTTTATTAAAAAAATAAATAATTGATTTAAAAAAAAATGTTTTTTTTAATTATTTTCTTGGTGCACGTTAGGTATAAATTTTTAATGTTGATGTTTACTTTTCTAAAATATTATAATTTTGTGTATTTCGTACTAGTGAATTATTAGCACTCCTTTCTTTATACAACTGCTTCTTCGGCCTCAGTTAAAATAGTTTTCAGTACCAAATTTTAAAATCTTCAACATTATTTTCTTGAAATTTTTGTTATGTAACATCATAAATTTTCATGGTGAGTATGTAGAATGACACGCTCTTTCAAATGGCATGGTCAAAATTGGGGGTTGCCATTTAAAAAAATTGTCGATGACGTCATATCCCGAACAACGATGACATCACAAATGTGGGTCGTATGTCAGAAAGTGCCTTTTTTAAAAACAAAATCGACGTGCCAGGGGATTTTTTCGAAAACCTCAATTTTAAAAACAATGAATTTATTCGTTACTTTTCGAAAGCACTGTAAAGTAGATATTATTAATTATGGTGCTAGATATAGTTATAGCATTAAAGACTATTTATTATACACACATATTATTTAAACAACTGTTTGCTATGCATACACTTTTCTTTAAGTAACTAAGGTGTAGTTCATGAACCAATTTTGTATAATTATATAAAAATGCATGGCCAGCTATGCACCACACAAAATCAGTTTTATCAATTTCCAAAATATAAAGTAGCTATTAAATATAATTATGAAAAAAAAAATGCAGTTGCATGGAGTAAATATATACAGGGTGTGTAAAAATATGTACGTTGGTGATATTTTAAGAGACATCCTATAGAGAAATTACAAGTACGCTACATGAAAAATTCTATTAGAAGCAATTTTCACCATTCCGATATCTCAGCTGTTCCCTGAGATACGAACAATCCCTTATAAGTAATGTTTTCTTAAAGAGGTCTATGCATATTCTGATTATAGTACGGCATCTTAAGTTTCTTAAAAAAATACTCCAGTCTCGGAAACTAGATAGGTATGTCTTTGACCGCACAGGCGCATAGCGGGACGTTTCGTTTTTGTCCAAAATTTAAACCTATCGCTTAGGATTGTTACACTTTAGATCCGAAAATATGCCAACAACTGTATATTTTCTAAAAACACGAATAATAAGCTTTCGATTGGTATGTATTTTGTTTTACCTATTTCTATAAAATATTTAATTTTGCAATATACCAACACTATAAAAAAAAATTCAATTAGAAAAAATATATTTACAGATAAACATTTGCCCTCATAACAAACCTATTTTTTGGTAAAAAAAAATATAGGAATTTATTATTATTCTAAATAACTATTAGTGAATTTTAGGGGTAAAATGTAGAAATTCAGAAGAAGCCAGAGAAAACGGAGGAATTTTGAGCGTCTATTTTATGCAAAATCACCACCCGATCGTCAAAATAAAAATTATCTTGTCATATGCGCCCATTTTTCTAGCATCCTAAGACACTAGATAATTGGGTGCAATTTTTCGTAAGCTAGATAATTCGGTTCTTTGCTTGACGACAGGGGACATCTACTGTGTTACTAGGGTTGCACAAAGCGTGATCATCGTGACATCGGTGTATCCCTTGGCGCAAGGTTTTTGAGCTTAAGATTAAGAAAGATTGAGGTTGAAAGAGCAGAGAAAATAGCATTTTGATTCAAGTATTATAACAAATATTAACATTAACTGTGTCAATGTATACTGTCCATGTTTGTACAATTTTCCAGATAAATATTTTTATCTTTCATTGCAGTATTAGATTAAAAATGTTTGTTTCCTGTTTTTTTTTTAATTAAAAATGGTTCACCATTTGCTTTTTTTTTGTCAACAACATTATTTGCTGTGATTTGAATTGTCATTTTTTAAATATGTTTAACATTTAAATCATGATTTTTACTTCAAACTATAAATTGTATACTATAATATTCTGTTACAATTAATATATTAATCTTGAAATATGTATATTGGGAATAAAATAACTTTTTCATTCAAAGAAACACATTACATAATAATTATAAAAAACAACGGACAGTCTGGAACTGAATTTGTCCTTGAGCGCATAGCGGCATTTCGTTTTATTTGTGCGCCCAAAATTTAAACATTTCGGGGAGGGTTGTATCACTTTAGACCCGAAAATATACAGACAACCCTATATATTCTTAAAACGCAGACTAGAAGCTTTCGATTGGTATATATTTTGTTTCATTAAACAGCCGGTGAAGTTGTACGCCAATAATATAAACATTAATGTTTAAACAACCTATGTTGAGAACCTCCTGAGGAGTGACAACCCTATACATTTTTACTTATCAGTTTGTCAGTTTCCAAATGGTACATTGTTTATTTCATTAAAACTAATTTGTAGTTCACCTGATTAGCCAACCTAGCCAATTCGTATTAAGATGTGCATGAAACACATGTTTAAATGCAATTTGATCTACTAACATTTGGGTGAAGGTATTTTGCAGTGGGATCTTGGACTAAAAGTAATACGTACTATAAAACTTTTCTGTTGCAAAAGAGCAGTATTATTGTACTTATGCTGCTTGCGAAAAGCAGTTTTTCTCAACTTCGGAATAAATTACGTTACTTAACCTTATTTGTACCTTAGTTTGTAATTTCGTAATACATTTTGCATTTTATTGCAGTTGCACTTTTATTTTTTAAATGTATTTGTAGAAAGACTCTTCGTTTTAGACATTTTCTTCATACGAGTTTTTTGTTGCTCTTGGACAGACATTGGTCCCCTTGGTATCGGTTCTTATATTCCTTTATTTGAATTTTACTCCCCTCTAAAAGCATTGACTCGCAGGATAATAATTCGTCAGTGCTGCCAATATGTATGGTTAAGATAGAACCGTTATTAAACCGTTTTTTTATGAAAAATAATTTGTCAGATAACACAATATAGAGAATAGGTTGTGCATTTATTAAATTTTACTTACAATTTTGCAATTTCTGTTAATAAGTATGCAGTTACTAAAGGACTTTGTATGTGCTGTTACCGAAATTATTTTTTAGTGACTAGGTCATATTTTTATTGTTTTCGAAGAGTTATTATTATCTTGTTTGACTGGTTTGAATATTACAGAAAACACTTCTACCATAAAATCTATTAAAACTTCTACTTTTCCTGCCATTTGATTAACTTTCAAATGTGATCAATAAACTGGCTCTAATTTTGTTGGGTTTCAGGTGGTCGAATGAAGCAGCGGTAGCAACTGAAAGGTAGGAAATTTTAATATAATCTTTATGAAATTTTTCTGAAGTAATCGATAATAATATTTTCTATACATCTGCTCCCTCATCATGCACGCGTATAGAATTATTCATCTCGAAGAATATGCGTTGTCATTTCTTTTTATTTGCCTCTCAGTAATATACAGAGTGTTAGAGGAATATATCAAAATAAACAAAAAAAAGTCCTAGGCAGGATTAGTTATAAATAAGTACAAATATTTTAACCACGTGCTCAGGGAGGCCTAAATAACAAAAAAATGGGCCAAAACCCTCCTTTCCCTTGAAAAATCGGCGTCTCAGACAATCAATCATCATTCGAGATGTGTCAACTACCATGCGGTCGTTTTTTATAGCGTTGTCGCCGTATGTAAAATCAAGAAAAATAAATTTTTAATAATAATAATACCTAAGTATATAACAGTAACAATTAATCCGGTTAGTTGTAGTATTTTGCATACCTTCTTTGTTGCACAGTGCCAAAAATACATTTCCGCTCATTGCAAATCCGTCATAATTATCTACTAACATACCCGATACAAATTATTTTCTTTAATTACTATAAAATGGTTAAAATTAAAAATTGGTCACTAACTGTTCCAAAATAACCTAGAATATTGCGTTGCTAGTTGCATACTCTTCAAACATCAAAGAACATGGTCAAAACTTAGAATATACAGTGCTTTCGAAAAGTAACGAATAAATTCATTATTTTTGAAATTGAGAAGTTTTCGAAAAAATCCCCTGGCACGTCGATTTTATTTTTAAAAAAGGCACTTTTTGACCTTTACGACCCACATTTGTGACGTCATCGCTCTTCGAGATATGACGTCATCGACATTTTTTTTTAATAGCAACCCCCATTTTCGACCATGCCATTTGAAAGAGCGTGTCAAATTATGGTATTACATAACAAAAATTTCAAGAAAATAATGTTTGAAGATTTTAAAATTTAATTTTCGCAATACTGAAAATGATGATTATGATTATGTAAAAAGACGACTAAATTAAATGTTCAAATTGTGCACCGTTGGCTGCTTGACAGTAGCCAAGACGATTAATAAATTCTTTTTGGACATTATCAATAACTTCAGGAGGTATACGATGTATCTCGTGACAAATTCTTGCTTTTAAATCTTCTAAAATAACCGGTCTAGTAACGCATACTTTGCTTTTTAAGTATCCCCACAAGAAATAATCTAGGGGTGTCAAATCAGGCGATCTGGCCTGCTTCACCTTATCCAACGATTTGAGAACAGGTCATCTAAATAAGCACGGTCAGGTGTTGCATAATGGGAAGGTGCACAGTATTGTGAAAATTAAATTTTAAAAACTTCAAACATTATTTTCTTGAAATTTTTGTTATGTAACACCATCATTTTTCATGATGTATGTATATAGAAGAAGAGCGTGTCACTCTTTCAGATGGCGTGGTCGAAATTGGGGTTTGCTATTAAAAAAATTTTTCGATGACGTCATATCTCGAACAACGATGACGTCACAAATATGGGTCGTATGTCAAAAAATGCCTTTTTTAAAAACAAAATCGACGTGCCAGGGGATTTTTTCGAAAACTTCTTGATTTCAAAAATATTGAATTTATTCGTTACTTTTCGAAAGCACTGTATAATCTAAGGATGCAAGGACCATTTTTACAGAACACTGCAAACATCTGGGGAAGTTATAGTTTAAAATAGTACTAAATATTTTATGCAAACATCGTTATTGTTAATATTATTGCTGTTATTAGTATTAACAGAATTTAAATTCCTAACAACACAATAAGTTTAAAAATTTATCAGCGTGAAGTACATATTGCACTAGTCCTATAGATGGCGACATCAGACATCAGATGCACTCACAAAATGTCACATACACGGTGATTAATTTGAAATAATTTTTCATTACTTTCTCAAATTTAATTTTTCGCTTATTTTTTGTATATTTAAAAACGTGTCGTATTCAAATGCCTAGATGACAGATAACAGATGAGGTGCTGATTTATGGGAAATGTGACAAGTGCATATTATCGTATGGCAGCGTAATACTAAAGACGTTTTTCGAGTAGATAAAATATTATGCTGCTGAATATACCTAACCCCGTGGCTGACAGAAGGCCAGTGGCGGCGATAAATAAGGGTTTAATATAGATTTGAAAAAAAATGTTGGCTTTATAAATAAATTTGGAAATTTTCTGATGGACGATTCCGTTAATTCTTATTTTTCCCTCTCCTCTTAAAACATTTGTACTTAGTCATAGTTAACTCTGTATAATATGGATGGAAAACATCCGGTTTGATGAGCAAAAGTTCATTTAATTTAGGAATTGCTCTGTAGAATCGCACTGTAAATTTCTACATAGGATATCATAAAATGCAATGTTTATTACCTCTGATGTTCTAAAGAAACACTCTGTATAATTAAAATAGGCCTAGAGCATTGAAATTTTGAATACTTATTTAATTTTTCATTCTAACAAAACTTGTTTCATAAACAGTTGCTTGTATCTCATAGAAAAAATTGCGGTTTTTCTAAATTTCGAAGGCGCATATTGCTTTACAAACCAGCAGAGCTGAATTCCAGAATGCTATATTCGAACACTAACTGTTTCTGTGTCTTGCAAGACCCATATCACCTATCCGAGGACACTCTGTATGTCAAATGTGACACGTGGCAAAGTGAAATCGGTTTTCACCTAAAGTGACTGCATTTTCCTTGTATTTGGAAGGAATGTTGGTAGTCTATTGCCTAAGCAAACGTGGCAACTTTGATTGTGAATTTCCCTCAGGACGCTGTACGATATAATATCTCCTAGCACATAACCTGTTTCCAATTTTCTAAGAAAACACTGCTACTAAACAATTTATATTTTATGCAAAAGATCAATCTTTTTACTCAAGTTTCCACTTATTAAGTAAAAGTCAACAACAGGGGTGTGCTATATTTGATACACCTACCTAATATTTTTCACGGAATATTTTCCTGTTGGAAGCTCTCAAAGATTTTTTAAAATAGGTACCTCTATGTTTTGAATGCCTCCTAAAGTATCATACAGCGGAAACTTTAGAGATAGACATAGAACCCCAAAATAATATCAGTTTGTATTATAAACTATATTCGAAAAATGCTTCGTTACAAAGATACAGGGTGTCAAAGTTTTTATCAAAAATTCCAAATTTATTAATAGTTTTAAAACTACTTTAGATATTTAAATGAAATTGGGAACGTTTGAATAGGTAATCTCGATACATATTTTTACGTAAAAATTATTATGTTTCTTCCACCAGTGGCGTGAGTACGGACAGATCTTCGGGAAATTTTAATGAAAAAAAAAGTACGGCAATGTTTTTTAAAAAACAAAAACTATGTCTAGAATCCTTGTTCAATTTACAACAGAAAAAGGCTCTTTACTTTTTTCTTTTGACACAACGTTTGCCAGTAAAAAATTAAATTCTGGAATTCAAACAAATTTTAATCTGTCGTAGTAGGCCATGAAACAAAAAAGACTACTACTGTCAGTGTTTTTGCATTTTATAATGACAGTTAATTAATAATAATAATAATAATAATAATAATAATAATAATAGATCTTTATTCATGTAGGCCTATCACAGGATATGAAACGTCATATAAATTAGTCTAACATACATATTACTAAACGTGTGACATACAAATTTAGACTAGTTACGTAGCAACATAAACAGCACAAACCAATAGACAATTAATAAATAATAGAAATCTATACATATTAACAAGAACAATTCACCTTGCAGCAGGAAAATCATAAAATTCCTGTAATGTATAAAAACAGTTTCCGACAAGGAAGGAACGTAGCTCTTTTTTAAATAATCTAATATTTGCATTGTTTTTAATACTTACGGGTAATCTATTAAAAATTGTTCCACATAAGTAAAGCGGCCCCTTCTGGTATGTTGTTAAGTTATGATTATTTAAATAAATTAAATTATTTCCTCGTGTATTATAGGAGTGAATGTTGTTATGCTGTATGAAAAATTCAGGATGATTCTTAACAAATAGTGCTGCTTCATATATCAATATACAAGGCAGAGAAAAAATTTTATATTGTATAAATGATGGTCGGCAAGATTGTAAAGGATTGAGGGATAGAATTAGTCTTATAATTTTCTTTTGACAAATAAAAATTCTATGAAATTCAGAACTAGTCCCCCAGTAAATTATTAAATATTTTAAATGTGTATATGCTAATGCAAAATAAACATCTAAAAGATAATGTTTATCCATTATATTTCTCAGGTTTCTGATTGCGTAATAGGCAGTATTTAATTTTTTTACGGGATGCTCAATATGAACCGACCAAGTAAGTTGCTCATCAATGAAAAGTCCTAAAAACTTTGTGTGTTGTGCTTTCTCAATGATCGTGTTGTTTAATGAAACTACTATGTTAGGGCATATTCGTCTTTTAAAAAAGGTAATGTAATGAGCCTTCGTTGGATTAATAATAAGTTTATTTTTAAAACACCACATATAAAACTGTTGAAGTGTGTCGTTTACTTTCCTTTGAAGCTCGTCAGCAGACGAATTGAATTGTGTCAGATAATTTAATTTCGAGTATTAGAGTGTTGTGTAAGTATTAATCTGAAAAATGCTTTTTTCTAACAACGAATACTCAGATATTCATTTTTGCTACGGATTTTGTGATGGAAATGCAGAAGCGGCAGTTCGTGAATATCATAGACGCTATCCAAATAGAAGAGTTCCAGATTCTCGCGTTTTCATCGAGCACATCAGAATTTTCGTAACTTTGGCCTGCGTGTTAATAACGAACGGAACAGAAACCATCGATATAATATTCAGAATAATTGTATACTACGTACTTTTGATAACAATAGCTCTCGGAAGGCAGCTCAGCACCTTCACATTCCTAAGTCTAAAAGATTACGAACACTACACGATGACCATTTTCCCTTCGAGAGAGCAGTGGGAGAGGGCAGAGAACATGTTTCCCCCGGGATCTCTGATATGCTATACAGATGGATCGCGGGTAGGGGATGAGTTTTCTGGGGCAGGAATATATCTGGAAAACCTGGATATCCGGCAGAGCTTTTCGCTGGGCACACACTCCACGGTTTTCCAGGCGGAGGTTTTTGCTATTTTGATGGTAGCAGGCAAGGAAGAAGTAAGGAATTGTGTGGAGGAGAAAATCTTCATCTGCTCTGATAGCCAGGCTGCGCTCAGGGCTCTTAGCTCTCCGGTGACGAGATCTAGTCTTGTTCAAGAGTGTGGAGATGCCCTGGAGACCCTGGCCATAAGGGAATCCCCGGTAATGAGACGGCTGACTTGCTAGCTCGTCTCGGATCTGGGGCACCTTGCCAGGGACCCGAACCCTTTTTGGAAATTACGCGAGGTAGTATGAATAGTTCCCTTAATAAATGGGCCTATCAAACACTAGGAGGGAATTGGAGAAGGAACGGGGGATGTAGACAGGCCCACGACTTCTTCAATGAACCTAATAAATCTAGGACGAAGTGGCTGCTGAGCCTTAGTCGAGGATCCCTGAACCAAATGGTGGGGGTCCTGACAGGCCACTGCAGACTCAGAGGGCATTTGAATTTGATAGGCATAGAGGATAGTCCCTTATGTCCGGAATGCGGAGAGGGGGAGGAGACCCCTATCCATTTCCTAGGATATTGTGTGGCTCTTGGAAGACTAAGATATAGGATCTTTGGCACCGAGGAGCTGCAAAGGGAAGAGATGAGGAGCCTACCATGAACCAGGATCCTGGCGTTCATTAGGGTGTCGGGTAGGTTCGAGGAAGGCCGAGGGCGAATAGTGGAGGGGTGATAGAATGTCAGGGTAGGCAAAAAGGGCCCATGTGTGGCCTACTTGCCAGGCTGAGGCCGCCCACACTTACTACTACTACTACTACTACACGATGACCACAGACATGCATATCATCTACAGCCTGTTCAGGATTTGCACCCTGATGATGCTGAAAAAAGAATAAGATTTTGCCAGTGGCTTTTAAACTCGACGGAGGAAAATCCTGACTTTTTACATAAGATTTTTTGGACGGACGAGTCCTCTTTTACCAGACGTGGGGTAACAAGTTACTATAATATCCATATTTGGGCACATCAGAATCCTCGAGAAATTCGGCCAAGATCATTTCAAAATTAATTTTCCGTAAATGTTTGGTTGGGCGTTATTGATGGTAATGTTTGTGGTCCACATTTCCTACCCCCAAGGTTGAACTCGGAACTGTTTATGGAGTTTCTTAACAATAATCTGCAGGACTACCTAGAGGATTTACCCATTAATTAAGGCTCAATATAAGAAGACCAGTAAAATCACTCGGACCGAAATAATAAGTCGCGCATAGCAGCTCGCGCATCCATTTCAGGCTGCAGAGACCTCAGTTTACATCCAACTCTGGGAGTGCGAACATCGGTTATACAGAGCAATATTTCTTATAAATATTTAGGTACTATTTTTTTTCCAAATTTACATTTTACTGCACTTTTATCTCCAATTTAACATTTTTCAAAGTTAAGTAAACATAATTTTTTTGTTAAAAAAAATACTTGTCTTCTGGCTTACCTAGATCATTTAAAACAAAAAAATCATAATAAATTTTTTTCCACTAAACTTCAGTCAAATTTTAAATTAGTGAAATTTCCAAAAAATGTAATTATTACTAATGAAAAAAAGTAAGTACCTAAATAAATAATAATGTTTACCATCTTGAACTTTTAAACAGAATAATGAAATTTTTTACTTTATATATTTAAAAGAAAAATCTATCTACAAAACATATATTTTATTTTATTAAATTCATACAGAACTTCTATTATGACTCACGATTTAAAGCGGGTCATCTTTAGCAAAAGATAGGTACATATTGGTCGTAAAATTCTACCAACATGTGTCTAAAAAGTAATGTAGGTGAAACATTGTTTAACATATGCGAAATTTTCATGTCGCGGTTATGGCTTATAAACTTCGCCCGGATGCTTCGGTATTGAAAACACATAAAACAAAATATATGACAAAAATAAAACTAAATTTATATTTATACTTACCCACAGAATCGTTGTTTTATGGTTTATACAGCCCTAGTAATTTTAAGTAATACAATTTTGCATATCTTCAAAATTCAAATAGAATCATCATTGCAGAAAATGTCTTCAAAATCGATCGCAACAAGTTTTGGCAATTTGTTAAATTTAAAAAGAATAGTAACACTTCACCTCTTTAAATTTGAGGTTGATTATATGTATTACCCGGTTGATAACACTAATGAATTATTTCAGATTAATGACTTCACTGAAAGTTTTAAATTGCTTACGTAAATGTACCATGGGACCTGATAGAATTCTGCGTTTTTATTACGTGATTGTACGTGTTTTTGCTCCTCCATTATTTTATTTATTTAATTTGTCAATTAATTTCCTAACATATTAAAACTGTCGAAGGTATTTCAGTTTATAAAACAGGTTCTAATAGCGTTGTTGAAAATTACAGAAAAATAATTTTTCAAAAGTTTTTGAAATGCTTTTATATGAACCCACGTTTCAATACAGGGTGAATCTTAAATAAGTAGAAATATTTTAACCAGCAAATACAGTTCACTGTGTAGAACACATAATTAATAGTTTTTTCACACAAAAAATCAGGAATAAAAAGGTCAAATTTTAAATATATTTCGCGATTTTTCAACAGAAAACTTGTTGAGGACCGCTGATCCGGGAGTCATGGTGGATGTGAATTCCACAACATTGCCAGTGTTACACTAATGTCTTCGAATAGACTCCAACAAATATATTTATGAAAATATTACTGGGCAGCTCCTCTCCTTTGCCATTCCTATACCTCACCAATAAACTGAAAATATAAACTAGATTCTCTACTCACAATCACAGTTTTCCAGAATTTGTTCATTATCCAAATTTACTACACTCCAATTGAGTTATCACAATATGTTATCGTTATCACTATCACTGATTATCACTACTTGAGAAATATGCTTTTAGCATGTCAACCTTTTCACTCTTTGAATAATGTGCCACATTTTATTTAATCACACTGTATTTCACGAAAAATATGAATTAAATACACAAGACACTTAAGAGAAAAACACTGCCCGTGAAAAAAAAACTATTTAAATACGTTTTATACGTTAGTACCGCAACTCTTAAAACAGATGCGTCAAGCAGTATATTACTTAAAGAAACCATTAGTTTAGTTTGGTTTCAGAAGATGCAAAGTGTATTGAAATTATCAAATCCCTTTCCACAAATATTACATGTTTTGTTTCCACTTGTAATTTATACAGTTTATTTCTTTGCGCTGGACCATACTTGTAGTGCGGTATCAACATCAATATAACCTCTTTGTCGACGTCGACTTTCAATCCTAGAGAGTGGGGCTGGTACGGGACATTTCACCTACTGCTCGTGACATCTACCTGTTACCTGTGCCTACGGCACTAGGTTCTTTTTTCATGCTATTGACATTGCTTTTACTTTGCCTTCTCTTGATATTGAACATACATCAAGCTAGTTATTTTGTTACTCCATGTTTTGTGTTTATTTTTAAAATCTGTTTCACCCACTACGAAGTACGAAATGGTTGGCACGGGCACGTTGTTTGAGGTTATGTGGCGAAAATTAACTCTTAACGTGTTATTTGAAAATCATTGTTTTTTTTTTTGTTATTCTTCATAAAATAATTTAAGGGTTATAATTTGTGATAATCTTTCTAACAGTGTACAATGGTATTGTATTAATTTCTGAAATGTGGATAACTGTTGGTTTTTCAGTAAGTAGGTGAGCTTTTATGCACGTTTATGAATTATAATTTTTGGAATCATTGAACAAAGTAACTTCTTAAACACTTTAATTGATAGTATCGATCGTACAGAAATTCATATTTTAATCGTTTATGATAATTTTACTTTACTTATTGTTAAAAACAATAGTTTTTAAATTAGAAACAACCGCAAAAATTTAATTTACGTTAAACAATTATTTATCTTACAGACGATATGGCAACCTCGCCTTCAATAAATCATTTGGTTTATTTTATTAGGTTACGTCAGTGATCTATCTGGTCAGCGGTTCTCAAAATGTGAGTATTTAAAAAAATAAATATCTCCGTAAATATTTGACATTTTTAAAAATCATTTTCACTAGACTATGGCGAACTACACCTACAGTTAAAATATTTGTACTTATTTAAGGTTCACCCTGTATGTAAAGAACAGAACTGAATATCAACATGGATTTTTCAAAGGCAAGTCAACATCAACCAATTTATTCTGGGTAACGGAGTTTATAGCTGATGTATTTGATCAGAAATCGCAGATAGATGTCATTTATACCGATATCAGCAAAGCTTTTGATGATGATCGAAATCATCCTGGGATATCTCGACTATTTTTAATCGAATTGTTGATTTACTAACTTGTTAATAACTATAAGTTAATAAATTAACTTTTTTAATAGAAGTCACATAGGTTTTCGATAAGTTTTGTTGTTGTCGAATTACATATAGAAACAAAAGAATTTTGTTATATTTGATCTAAAGTTATTTCAATTTAAGGACGAAGGGTTATATACTTTTTATTTCGCAGTTCAAATGTATCAGTAGTAACGAAAGTTCGTTGCATGTTAGTTTTCGTGTCTCGTACATCTACAATTAGTGAAGTTCCCAAATCTTCGATATTATTGAGTGTCAAGTTAGACAGCTCTTCGCGACGACGGACACCGAAAATTACAGCAACCTCCTGCATGGGATATGTTTCATCCTATGCTTCTGCGAGAAATTTGTCGATTTGTTCCTTAGTCAATACTTTCTTCTTTCACTTCAAAAAAAAAAAAAGCAACAAGCTTGTAATATACGGTTGACTATGACATCTTAGAATAACTAACTTCACATGTTCTTTGAGGATTGGAGAGTATGCAACTAGCAATGCAGTATTCTAGGTTATGTTCAAGTGAATTTTAAACGTCTAATATGTGTTTTAAATGGTTTATAGTAATTAAATAGTGTTTTATGTCAGATATGTTAGTCGATAATTATAACGAATTCTCAAGGAGTGAAAATGTAGGTTTGGTAGTGTGTAACGAAAGAGCGAAGAACGAATACAAAATACTGCAGCAAACCGGATTAACTGTTATCAATCAGGTACTTAGACATTATTATTATTAGTAAAAATGTTTATTTTTATCGTTTCTACACTTGGCAATGCTGCAAAAAACGATCACATGGTAGTTGACATATCTAGCCATCTCGGACGATGATTAATTGTCATAGGCGCCGACTTTCCGTATGAAAAGAGGGTTTTGCCTCATTTTTTTTAAACATTAAGCTATTATTCCGAAATAATTTTTTTATTGTCTTTTGGACCTCCCTGAGTACGTGGTTAAAATTTTTATACTTAATCATAGTTAACCCTGTATTTGTTTATGTCCTGATTCTATATTTTCATCGTTGTTTTCAACATGGAGCAATTTGACCAAAATTTTGACGATTTCCATATTTGAAAGAACTTTTTCACTGAACTTGCCACTAACATTTTTCAGATCACGCCATCTCAAGAAACGATTGTACCAAAACTCGTACTGTTGCTTTGACTTACTAGGGAATAAGTTGAAAGTGGCTTTATTAACAGCTTCTTCTATTTACGCCGGAAAAAATTAATTTTCTTGATCACGAGATTAGAAGTTATTTGTCAACGAATGATCGAACTCAATATGATATTTCATACATTTAATAACGTAAGAAATGCGTTTATTCGTACTTTTAATTGCATTCGAAGAAAAAATAGGGTATCTTATACAAGGTGTTTCTTAAGTAGAGATCAAACATTCGGGGGCGTATTCTGTGACAAAAAATAAGGGTTTTTTCTTATATAAATCTGAGGTCTTAAGACAGTTGACGTAAGTGCTCCTCAGATTCAATGTGAACCTTATAAGCTAATGATATTCAATATTCAAGATATTCAATAGCAGTCATACTCAACAGAATATTCAAGAGCAGTCAAACTAAAATGTGGGGGCGCCTCATCATGCATAAACTACATTCTTTGTTTTAGAGCATAGGAAACATCGTCAAGTAGTTCAGGTAAACCGTTTTCAAGAAAATGTCTGTAAGAGGCATCGGTTAAACTTCTTGGTAAAAAGTAAGGCTCAACAAGAAAATTTCCAATAATACTCACCCATACAAATAAAACTAATGTTGAAATCCAGATTCCATTATGGCATTAGGGTTTTCATTAGACCAAACGTGTTTATTGTGAAAGAAATATGCCAGTGGTCAAGTAAACGTTTTGTTCAATTTGTTACAAAATGCAGTGGCACAATTGTAGACGAGCAGGATAGTCTTGCCGCAGTAAAAGCTTAAACCCTTTGTGTGTGATACGGATATAACTGTTGATGCTTCAGAATGGACCAAACTAATTAATGATTCGCATTAACATTTGCAGCAATCTTCCTAGTATTAGTATTTGGGTGTTCATCAGGAATTGGACCTTTCTGAAATGAGTGTGACTCCGAATGACGTTGAAAAATATTTCTAACTAGCTGTACCCTGCGCGCGTTGCTACGCCACCAACTAAAATAAATTTGAAGGAAAGACATTACACAAGTATTCAATTTATTTTGAGTCATTTTATGGATTTTGTTCATTTTGAAAAAATTGTGACATTGCAGTTATTGGAGTGCTGTGGCGCCATCTGTCGAAAATTGGTCGTACCAACTTATAAACCTCGTGGGCTCATGCACAAGAACTTTTCTAAAGATCATCACATGATCAAATGCATAGTTTGCGATTCTATAAAGGACATACAGACAAACATTCATTTATATATAGAAGAAGATTAGTATTGGATTTAAAGCTGCAACGCTATAAATGTAAACCATATTGGTCATTTCACCATTTGAATAGTAAAACTTTTTTTAATAAGCTTAATTTGAGAATATTAAAAAAGATAACATTTTTTGTTATTATTGTTTTGTATGGCATCTCTAAGATGTGTTTAAGTAATTTAAATACCTGTGTAGAAATGCATTTGATCAAATATATCAATTTTGTTGTTAAACGGTTTGGAATACAAAAAAAATGTAGAGAAACAAAAAGTGAAGATAATAAAATGGCGCATATGATCTAATTTATTTGCAATATTATACAGAGTGATATATATTTTTTTGGCAAACGATTATCGTCGGTATCATCAACTGGTAAGTTTCTAAAGCTGGTCATTTTTTGTTCCATACCTTTTGCTGTGCAGACCGAATTTGGTTAAATTATATCAAGCGGTTTAGAAATTAAAATTAAAAACTCCACATTTATATATTAACAAAGATACTCTTATGTTTGGCCATCGAATATGCCCCTGGATTTTTTACCACTGCTTAAGAAATACACTGTATCTACTAAAACTAATTTTATTTTATTCGAAGGGATGGGACACGATGCCGAAGGAAAAATGTCCCAAACTTCCCTTTTCTCAAAATAAAATGGCATTTAGATCATAAAAGGTTATTATTTAAATAGCATTACAAATTCTTTTTTAATCATTCGATTATTTAATCGAATAAAGACTTCAAATATAATTTTAATAATTTTTTTGAGTAAATTCTTCATAATTCCACATAAATCAAAACAAAAAGGCTGAATAAACTTCTTCACGTGAATCCTGCCCAATTAAACAAAGACTCATCCTTTCCACAGCCTCCCGGTATTAAAACAATAACTCTTTTTTACTCCGACGAGGCGAAACGTCTTGCGCTCTAAGTCGCAAAGCGGTGCAATCGCGGGGCCTTCTTATTATTGCATATTCAGAGCCACGAGCGGATGATTTGGGTCGAGTCGGCTCCGGCCTCGCGTTGGCGTGGCGGTAATTTCACAGTGACGTCAATCCCTGATAGTTACCGCTTCGCTAGGAAGCGCTCTGCCGGGACTACCGGCCCCTAATCTCCGCGGAGAGGGTTGGATGGTGCTTAAGGAATAATCCGGGCTAATGGTGGGTCGGCGCATCCTCACGTGTGGCGGAGGGATAGCAATGATCACCGGAACTACAAATACGGTGGGATAGATAGGCTCTATTATTGCATTGTTTTATTTGAAGATATAACACCAAAGAAAACAACTATAGTTTGTTTGGAAATGAAAGAGAGTAATAAAACCTCGAGATAAGAACCGGCCATGGGCGTGGTAATATTTCCTTTCAGGTAATTATCGGGTAATACTAATATTGTGATAGATCAATCCAGTCTTAGAGCTGAATATACGAAGACGTGCTAGTACAGTAGAGTAAAATTCGACTTGTGTTTGGTGACTATTGTGCCAGTGGATATAACATTGTTTGGGTAAAATGTCGAGCTTATCAGATTACGTACCTGCTAAACGCGTGAAAAGATGTGCGCTGGTCTCAGAATGAGAAGATTATTATATTAAATGTATTTAATGCATTGAAACACCAAAATCCTACCAACAGTGTTGACGACATCGTGGAAAAGTGTTCCAAAATGACAGGGATTGGAAAATCGATTATCTACAGACTTTTAAAGGAAACAATGATTTCTTCAAAAATGTCATTCGCAGAAAAGTACACTCATTTTATTTTGAAAAAGATATACCAACGCTAAACCAAATTTTAAGTGTACTTTCAGAGGACAACGATTTGGCAAAAATCAGTAGAAGCAAATTATGGGCCGTTTTACGAGAGTTGAATTTTTGCTGGGAAAAGCAGAACAGAAAGTCAGTTCTTATCAATAAAGATGAAATTATTTGTTGGCGAAGATCCTACTTAAGATCAATTAGAAAATTGCGTGACGAAGGGAGGAATATTTATTATCTAGACGAAACTTGGGTCAACGAGGGATATACTGTAACAAAAGTATGGCAAGATAAAAATGTAAAAAGTTTTCGACAAGCATTTTTGGATGGACTTTCAACAGGGTTCAAGGCACCTTCAGGTAAAGGGCGAAGATTAATAGTGATACATATAGGTAGTGCCAGTGGTTTTGTAGATGGCGGTTTACTTTTATTTGAATCTAAAAATACAGGTGACTATCACGAAGACATAAACGCAGATGTTTTCGAAGAGTATTTTACACAGATATTGGATCTTATTCCTCCGGGGTCTGTAATTGTCATGGATAATGCCAGTTACCATTCACGGCAGACCGAGCGGACGCCTACGACTGCTTGGAGGAAAGCCGATATAATTCAATGGTTATCCGGAAAAAACATTTCTTTTGAAACAAATATGGTGAAAAAGGAACTTTTGACACTTGTCAATCTTAATAAGATCAGAAAAAATATGTTATCGGTAAAATCAACAAATCGTCAAATAACGGTACTACGGTTACCATCTTATCACTGTGAATTTAACCCAATCGAATTAGTCTGGGCGCAGGTAAAAGGAGATGTAGCCCGAAATAATACGACGTTTAAATTAAGTGACGGGAAAATTTTGTTAAAAAATTCCTTGGAACGAGTAACTGCAGATAACTGGCAAAGATGTATACATCATGTATAAAAAGAAAAGGAGAAAATGTGGGAACTCGATAATTTAATTGACGTTACTGTGGAACCTATCGTTATCAATCTAGGAGACGAAGATAATTCATCAGAATATTCAGAGGATGGATTTTAATACTTATAAGAGAAATGAACCTAGAAATTGAAGCGGCATAGACAAAGACGGATTGTCGGGGATTAAATTTTAGTTACCTGCTACAATTTAGTACGGTTCGATCACACAAAGTTTTTTTAAATGTACACCTCATCTATACCGATAATACATAATATAAAAATATTGAATATAAGCACCAGTACTACATTTATTTACGATTTGCACACATAATAAGCTTTTATTACTCTCTTTCATTTCTAAACAGACTATAGATGCATTTGAATGTAGATCCTGCTGGAGCAAGTCTTTATAAATATTTTATATATGTACTCATAGTATACGGTTTTGCTCATCACACATATGGTCATGCCTCGAGGGTAGGGGCAAAACCGTATTATGTTATTAAAATTATTATTTCTTTTTTAAATTACCAAAACGTTGTAAATAATATTTAGTTACACTGTATAGTAGCCCATAGAATAAATATTTGATTTCTTATTATTACGTCTTGTCTAAAATAAAAATATACGTATTATCAATTTTGTCCCTTAGATATCTGTCCCACATTCCCCTACTCGTATTCCAGTTGCGTACTTTGGCTGAAACTCGAAAATGTAAACGCCAACTTGGAGACACTAAGGCCTCGCATCCATTTGGATTCGTGTACTTACACATTTACATTTCGGAATTTTCATCAAAGTATACAATTCGGATACAAGCATTCATATAATTTTTTAAATGGCCCTTAAGCAGGACTTAGCGGCATTTAAATTATACGCGAGTTTGGATTCGAACTGCGTCCTTTGACAGAAAGTCGGAAATGCAAACGAATACTTTGTAAATTCCGCTTTACATTATTTGAGTACTCGGATCTGAGTAGCGTACTTTGACGGAAACTCAAGTCGGAAATGTAAACATTACATTCATGTCCAAAAAAGCGCTATTTGGCTTTTTGATAGATAGATAACAGGAAATGTTATGTTACAATATGAAAAATAATATTCAGTTCACATCTAAAATACAAATATTTAACAAAATAATAAAATAAAAGCAATGCTCTACGCAGTGATAAGAGTATAAGTTATGTTAGAACATCAATCAAGTACCACTAATGTGTTCCAATATCTTTTCATGAATTTCTCTTAAAGAACTAATATGGATATCACAGGATGAACAGTAATTAATATAATTACTGCAAGTACTAAGAACCGGTGACTTTTCAGAATATTTGTTCTTGCCATATCTGTATGAAATGGTAAAGAATTTGTTAAACCCAATCTAGGAACCCGGAATACTGATTTGTTTCATAAGACAACAGATAAACATCATCATATCAACCGCCTACTGCGGTTATCAGTAACTTCTGACAAAAAGATGTTTAGAGAAAGGAAAATCATTTTTATTTTTTCCCGCACAAACTGTTGGTTGTATGAAAAAATTACAAGAGAGAAAAAAGTAGTTAAATTAGGTATAGTATTTAAAAAAGTTTTGTTGAAATCAGGTATTGCAGGAAGTTCTGAAAGAAACAAATCTAGGGGTTGTTTATTCCCGCCTTCCAGAAATATGAGACAAGGAGTAGATACCACCACAAAATAGCTTTTGACTAGCTGATATTGTGTACCAAAATTGAAATTTCTAAGTGAAACCGTTTTTAAGAAAAAATAAAAAAACTTTTTTTTTCCGCCATTTTGAGACTCGAATATCTCAACAGAAAGGACCCAAATTGAAAAATTTCATATGAAGATCCCCCCCTAAAATCGCTTGTGGAATACACCGGTAAAATATTTGACCATCATTCTGGAACACCCTGTATATAAAAATGCATCTTTGTCTGTATGTCCTTTATAGAATTGAAGTATATAGTATATCTAAGTATAGTTATAGTTTCTAAGTTGGTACGACCAATTTTCGACAGATGACGCCACTGTCGTTCCAATGAATTTCATATATTTTTTTCGAAAAACAAAATAAAATAATTCAAAATGAATTGAATATTTGTGTAATGTCTTTCCTTCAAATTTATTTTAGTTGGTGGCGTAGCAACGCGCAGGGTACAGCTAGTCATTAATAAAAAGAACAAACAATAGCGGACCCAAGTTAGAATCTTGGGTAAAATATCCTGTTAAATCGACAAGTACGTCGATTTCTGACTTTGAACATAGCAACCCTACGCACAGGTTGCTTGTGACGAGTTGCACAGTGATTTTTGATTGTCTTTAAGAAATGCAGGACACTGTCCGTCAGACAATGGCATGTCTAATAAATTAGCACAGGACTAGTTGTATACTCGCGACAAGAATTCAGACGACTTACGTCATACGAACAAATGAATAATTCATTATATTTTCATCAAAATATTTAAGAAACTGCAACTGATAGTAATAAAACCATATACTACACTAAAAGTTAGCATTATATATTGAACTAAATTGCAAAAGATGACTGCTTTTAAAGCGACCAAATATCGAAAATTACGTTGACAATAAAAACAAATGTGTAACGTCAGCCGTGACGTAAGACGTCTGAATTCTTGACGCGAGTATATATATTTTGGCATTTTGTCTAAATATGACTATAATTAATTGCCATGCAAATTTGTAAGTATAGAACTTTTCGGTATGACTAATTTATTCCTAGTATTGACATGTACACCATTTTATAAATAGAATATAAGACTTTTTCATATCGCCCTTGATCCTGAAATAATCGAAACAATTCGCTACTCTGTGACCAGCTATAAAGTCTATTCCTTGAGACTCGTAATGAAACTACCGTAGTGGAACTAAATGTTCACTCGATAGGCCAAACGATTCAATAGGACTCGTTTATTGTTGCGACTAGGATATTTTCGAGCTCCTTGGCTACGCATTCGGTTTTCCAAATAACTCGCAACCCCATGTCGGATTTACTGTAACTGGAGTTCGATTCCATTCAACGTGTAATTTCACAGACACATAAACCGAAATATTTGACCCAGTTTCGAAGTTCGCAGCCGGGCATTATTTATACCTACAATAACCAAACGAGCTGATAAAATGCTTTTGGGATGCTATCTTTCCCATTGGAATAAACTTGCCTTCTTATAGCTGAAAAAATGTGATAAATAATAGTCGAGCTCTTTCTTTATGTTAAATGGAGGAAAGTTTTCGTTGTTATAACATTTCAGGTCAGATATTTCTATATAGATTGAGAAAGTTCTTAATACTAATAAATAGTAGACGAAGAAAGCATATAGTTAAAGTTTTAAACAATTTCGTGCTACATTCAAACATATTTTTTGAGATATGAAAATAGGTTGATAAGAACTTACGAAAATAAAAAAATTACAATTAACACGATATAACCACTGGTATAGATTTCTTTATGAAAAGCATATCTTCATCGTCCATGTGCTATTGTTTTTAACAGAGCTGTACATATAATGTTATGGTCTCTCTTAATATAACACTACTACAAAATTATAAAGTAATATACAGAGTGATTTAGAAACTTATCCAAGAAAAAAAATTTGAACGTACTCTTGCAAATGCAGTTTTATAAAAAGAAAACAAAAAAGGCTATTCCAAAATGCTTTAAATATACACTTTTGCACGACACTGGAAACTGGTCTGATCTTGCGTAAAGCGAAGCATGCAGTCGGCGACCGTCACGGCGGCAAAGTGTAATAAAAAATGACCGAACAAAAAATTTAAAAAAAATCCAAGGAAATAAATAAATTAAATTTTATAACACCTATTTTATATTAGCAATTTCAACTGCTTTTGCCGCTATTGCTACTCTTCAAAATTTTGTCTACCGACGTGTAAAGACCCGTCTTACCGAGTTTCTACGAACTAACACAAATGTTTCTTGTTCGTTTTGAATTCGTAAGTTATTGGTAACAGTTATAATACGTTCGCGTAAATCACCAAAAGTGTCCACTTCGGTCCGATACACTTCTTTTTTTAAATATCCCTACAAAAAATCCACAGGATTTAATTCAGGAGATCGTGGCGATACCATACCAGTCCTCCTCGTTCAGTCCGTCATAACTCTTGAACTTTATTGAGGTACTCCCGAAGATTTACTCGGAATGGGGCACCATCGTGCAAGAACCACATTCGAAGTCGGACAGCTAAAGACACATATTCCAGAAGTCTAGGCAGATCATCTCGAGGGAAGTCGAGAGACTGAACCCTATCCATTCGAATTGATAATATGAATGATCCAATCAAACGATCATCGACAATCCCTGCCCAAACATTTGAGGAAAAGCGTTGTTGGAAATGAACGTGCGGATTTTACAAATCTCAAACATGAGTATTGTGAATGTTATCCATCCCATTCCGTGTAAAAGTGTAGCTTCATCTGTAACTAACACGTCAGCTGTAAATCTGGGATTTTGAGAATTTTTTTGCACACAATCTAATTCGTGAGGGATAATCCCTTGGTATTAATACTTGAACACATTGTACATGGTACAGATACAGTATGCGCCAAAAGTATGGAATAAATTCAATAAAAACGAAACAATTATTTTTTGGAAAAAATCCTCGAACAGGTCGATTTTTAATTTAAAAAATACATATTTTAGCGTAAAATGCGATTTTCAAATGTCATTTGTTTTCGATTTTTTTTAAATGGCAACACCATATTTTTTTCCTTGATTCTGAAAGATCGTTTAATTCTCTATCAGACAGTACTAAAATTTTGCCCTCTTACATAGGAAAGTTTTCGAGTAAATGACGATTGAATGTTAGAAAACGTAAATTTTATCCATAAAAAAGTAACAATTCTGAGGTATGTAAAATAAAATACAATTGATTAAATTTTATACTTAAATTAAATGTTCGAATTGCCATCCACCAACTTGTTGATAATGCGCAAGTCTGTGAAGAAATTCTTCTTGCACATTATGAATGATTTCTGGGGTAACTGCGTATTTCGTCCCGAATGCGATTTTGAAGTTCTTCTAAATTACGTGGTTTATTAATGTACACTTTTGACTGCAAGTATTCCCATAAAAAATAGTCAAGAGGTGTAAGATCTGGCGATCTTGCAGGCCATTCTATCGGTCCGCGTCTGCCGATCCACCTCCCAGGGAAACAGTTGTCCAAAAAATCTCGTACAGGGCGCGCATAGTGCGGAGGTGCACCGTCTTGCTGAAACCATATGGTATCGTCAGGAATGTCAGGGTCATTATCGTTAGGAAAAATTACTGCAAGGGCTGGAACAAGGTCATTTTCTAGAAACGCTAAACATCTTTGTACTGTAAGGGTTCCTTCAAAGAAGAAAGGCCCTATTATTCTGTCGTCAACTATTCCAGCCCACACATTTAATTTCTGAGAGTGTTGGGTATGTGCCTCTGCCATCCAATGACGATTTTCCCGACTCCAATATCTGCAAGTTTGACGGTTTATTGTACCATTCAGACAAAATGTGGCCTCATCTGAAAAAAGTATTTGCCGGTGTAAATTTCTATTTCCTTTACATAATTCCATTAGAATTTCGCAAAAGTGTAAGCGGCGATCGGGATCATCTTCATTGAGTTTCTGCACAAGTTGAATTTTGTAGGGATGATATTTTTCCTTCCTCAAGATACGTAGCACTGTGCTCTGACTAGTGTCATTGTTTAATGCAACCAATCGTGAAGAATTATAAAGATTATCCACCATACTTATCAAAATGTTCTGTTTCTGATATTCATTAATGCTTGGACGTCCAGGTTTTGGAATATTTACAACATTGCCAGTTTCTCTAAATTTAGACTCTACCTTACTGACTGTTGACTGGCTGATAGGGCGATCTGGATATTTTTCATTAAATAAATCGCAAACTTCCTGCTGAGTTCTAGTCATATTCCCGCATCCGATAAGAATTAAAATTTCAATTCTTTGACTAACAGTTAAATGTGCTATAAATACTTTAAATTGAATAATAATTTCTATGTCGCTTACAATACTTATTAGAAAGTCGGTGTGACAATGACACTTTGCAAAGATTTTCACCTACGTGATCCATAAAAGAACTATGGAATTCGAAAAACTAAACTTGATAACGTTTTTGCTTTATTTTAATTGATTTACGTTTTCTAACATTCAATCGTCATTTACTCGAAAACTTTCCTATGTAAGAGGGCAGTACTGTCTGATAGAGAATTAAACGATCTTTCAGAATCAAGGAAAAAAATATGGTGTTGCCATTAAAAAAAATCGATGACGTCATTACTCGCAAACAAATGACATTTGAAAATCGCATTTTACGCTAAAATATGTATTTTTTTAATTAAAAATCGACCTGTTCGAGGATTTTTCCCAAAAAATAATTGTTTCGTTTTTATTGAATTTATTCCATACTTTTGGCGCATACTGTATAATTGAGGCTCGTATATGAAACGATTCACTGTTGATTGGGACATTTGTCGTACGCGTTGAGCGATTTGCCTAGTACTTATTCGGGAAATCTCTTCAGAAATCTCTAAAATGTGTTCAGCTGCTGCAATACACCGTGGACGCCCTGAGCCTTCCATGATTCGGTGCAAATTTTACGCATGTCACGCCCGCGTTGTACTACCACGATAAAACTAGCTGCATTTTGTTTTACTTCACCACACAATGAAACAATATCTATCAACTCCCAGTTGACACAAAAAGTTAATGTAAACACTATCGTAAAAACGTTAATACTAAAATTGGACTTTAGTATTCATTAGCCCAGGGACGTAAAGGTTATTACAACTTTAATATTTTTTTCTTGGAAACTATAAGGATTTTACACAAAAAAAATGCTTTTCTATTCCTAAATTTTTTTGGATAAATCGTAAATTACCCTGTATAATGCACTGCAAAATTTAATATTCAATAAAATTAAAGAATTGTAAAAATTTATGCAAAAAAATGATTACATCGCATATGTTGAAAATATGTATAACGGTTTTTTTTTCATGATAGCATACGTATAGAAGAAGAAGAAAACGTTTTTATGAATTGTGTCTGGTGCTAAATATGTTGTTTATCACTTGTTTTAAGTTTATATAAAAACAGTAATCAACTCAACAGGAATGAGGTAATAAGTAGGTACATAGAGCTCTATTAAAATTTAAAACCTCAATTTGTTTCGGAATTACAGACGTTTTTTGAGGTTAAAGTTGCCCTTTTACGGTGTCTATAATTTGATGTATCACAAAGTGGGGTCGGCGTTTAAAATTTTCAAGTAGGAGCGGCTTGGGATCAAAGGGTGACCCCTAGGCTGGCATCTCACGTTTGATGAAAGTTTTTGAAATAACCCAACCTCTCGGTTTCGGCTCGGACTTTAAGTAAAAAAAAATTTAGAGTACAAATATAAGAAAAGTTTAACTTAACAAGCTTTTAAGACGAAGGGTTAGGTATATTAAAAATAATTCAAATAAATAGGTATGTACATGCTTTTGCAATAATAATGGCTCTCCTTCAAAACAGTTTTTGAACTTCTAAAAGTTCTGAGTAGAAATTTCATTAAATCTGTCGGTGAGTGAAACAACTAAGAACTGATGCTAAAAGTTGAAAGTAGATTTCATTACAAATACGTCAGCAGTTCAAAAGAAATCGCAAAATTAATTTTAAAGAGTGCCATTATTATTGCAACAGTTTACGCCGTTCTTTTGGACGGCGATACCCCACCACCTACTTAACGTATCTGATGCGCACACCGCGGATATCACACACACAAACCTTGTCTTCATGGACGCGGAATTCACGGTTTTTTTCACGAAAATCTCAACTTTCATTTTAATTATTTATGGCGGGAACATCTCAACTTTTGACAAATTTTTCAAAATAGTATAATTATTGCTGCTTTCATTATTATGTGGTGTTAATAAGTTTGTTTTGAGCTTCTGACAATCTACCATGACAGTTTCATGATGAAAATAATAGAAAATGTTACAGTTGACATAACGACAAACGGCTTTGAAATATATTGCGCTATATATACATACTATTCATTATGGGTTACTAGCACTGTCACTATAACGGTCACACATTAAAACTTATTATATCATATTGTACCGCCTGCCGTATGATCTACATGTATCCATGTTTCGCCAAAATTTAATACATTGTTCGATTCAGATTGCGATCTTTTAATTTTTATTTTAAATAGTTTCTTCGCCATACCCTTATTTCGTTTTTTTTATCAGAATACTCTTTTCGATTTCATTTATACGAAAACATGCCATTATTCATATGTTACATATAATTCACCCTTCTGTATATGTAGAGAAAGTTTCATCTTGTAAGATATAGCAACCCATTTTTTTATGTATAAATCTCGTGTTTAAATTACCATCTTTTTCCTCGAGTTTCCACTATTTTCCGTTTCTCAGTTGTACTTTTTTGCCACTCTTTATTGCATTATACCTATATGCTACCCATATACATTCTTGTTAATGTCAACATGACTTACACTCATATTTTGACCTCGCTCCCTAAACCCTTCATACGTGTCATCATCCCATATTCCTCACTTGTTAAAATAGGGTGTTTACGATTTTGAGAATACGCTGTAGAGTTTAAATTATTTTCCATTCCTGAGACAAAATCACTAATAAATTAATTATATTTATAATTAAATTAGCGGAAAGACATACCCGAAAGATATATCCGCCCATGACAGCATTGGAGATGGAACAGATGGATCCGCCAATTAGTGTCAACTAATAGAAAGCTAAAGTGTCGTTCTAGCGCATGGGTTTGCTGCAGCAGAAGCTGTGTAATCGGGTATGCTCTCAGAGATATGCGGCACACGATTTTATAAAAAAAATATACGAACTGCATCTATATTTCTTTGTGTCGACTGCTATAAATTGTGAAATTTTCAAGCTTATTTATAGAGCGAAAAATTTTGTATTCGAAATTGTATTTAACCAATATTTATTGCCGACTATGGTGGCCGTCCGCAGCGAGGTTATTTATTTCGCACGTTTGACATTTAGAAATTACGGCAACCAGCCGTACCTAAGCCATAGTCTCCTAAACTAACGGTAATATTTTGCATGTTAAGTAATATTAACTAATGCATATATAATACTTTTAACCTATTATTCTAAAATTATGATCTCAATATGTTTTTTTTTAATTTCGTTCACTATTAAACGTCCGTACACTTTAATTTAAAGTTTGTTAAGGTATCAAATTTCTGTGTTAAAGATTAGTTATTTAATCACTCACTTTTTAACTGCCCTAGTCAAAGTTTTTTGGCTGCGTTTTCTGCATTCTACCATTATTTTACCTATCTCGGCTGTAATTCGTGTCACATATCCTTTGTCTGGTATTTGGAAGCCGCTGGTGATAGTAAGACTGTACTGGTCTTGGTGGGATATTATTGTCTTCTGTCAACTTATTCTGACACTTATTTTGGTGAGACACAGGAAAATTGATGCGTTTACTTTTTGTAACTAATTTGTGAATTTATAGTTACTTTTTGAAAAAATCTTATCGAACATTCTAAACATTTCCTTGTTTCTACTGTGTTACCAAAGAAGTTTCTTCTAGATTTCTTTTACCGAATTTATATTTAAGGTAAGGTAAATTGATAATTGATTTTTCTATAAAATCCATGACGTAATTTCTAATTCACATTTCTTTATTTTACAATATATTTTTTTAAATATTGCTTTAGTCATACTCTAATTCACCTTTTTAGTGGAATTAAGTTTCATTTTAAAATTACTATCATATTTACGTTAAATGATCTGTCATTTTCCGAATTACTATTTAGTCATTTAGAATCTCAAGTCTCAAATGCTAATTTTGTTCAAATCTTTCTTATTTTATAAAATTTAATTTCATTTATTACTGCATGCCTTTCAATTTAGCATTTACTATCGTGAAATTAATTATATTACAATATTTATAAAATTATGCCTATTACTTCTTCTATCATTATCTATTCACTTTCAAACATGATTTATTTTAGAGTTTGTACTTATTGAAATATTTTGTTCATTTCAATATCTCTCATTGAAGATTAATTTAAATAGGTATATGTCTCATTAAAGAATCATACCTTCACATTGTAATAAGTTAGATGCACTTTGGCAACAACTTTTATTATGCATGGCAGAAAACTTATATTTTCCATCTTCACTCTAATAGCCTTTACGTTCAGATTTAATAAAGCTCACAAGTACATCCTCTTTAATAAACCAATTAAAGTCCTTAAATTTTTACCTTAATACAATCTCGAATTTTTAATATTTCGCGTAGAAAATAATTTCACTATAATTATTCTCTGTCGTAGAGTTTTTAATTATTCTCTACCGTGAATTTTATATTCTTCGAAAGTAGTTGTATTAAAAAACTTTCTTAGTTGAGTTAAACATTAGGCAATGGTCAGGTTTTAAATAGAAGTTTAGAATATCTGAAATTTCTAGATAGGAAAGTTTTCATACATGCTTATTGAGATCGAATGGTTCAATCCTTACAAACTTCAAGTTCAAAGCAGCCACTTCCAATAAAGATATAAACATGTTAGTGTTTTGTATTTGTAAAAGATATGTATTATGTCTTATATGTCAATTAACCTCGACATTTTGCGGTTTGCAACTTTTCTTAACTTTTTGTTTTTTTACCAATATCTAACTTTTATTTTTTTTTTTCAAAGAATACTGCTTGATCATGAGTTCATCATCTATCTGAACTAACTGACATGAGTAAAATTCTTTCATGGTACTCAAATAACTTACTTACATTAAACAAAAGTAAAACAATGTATATGGGGTTTTCATCTTACGTAAGTAATTTACTAGATTTTGATGGTCTAAAAATACAAAATAAGAATTTATTATCAAATATGTAACAAAAACTACTTACCTTAGAATAGTTATAGACAGGTATCTTTGTTGGGATTTACATGTGACAACCCTGAAAAAGAAATTGAGGTATATGATATGCAAGATAAAACAATTAAGATATATTTTCAACCTTTAGCAGCTGAAAGTCATCTATTACAGTTTAGTGGAAAGCCATTTGACCTACCTACACGTGACACGTTTCTAGAGACATGTTCGTGATTATTCCGAGAATGAACACATCAAAGGGACATCATACTTATCACTATGTAGCTCCGAAAATATACAATTCTTTGCTAGAATGCATCAAAGGAAATAGGAATGTAAAAAAGTTTTTAGCTAAGAAGCATCTTCTTCAGTTCTTATTTCCTTCTGAAATGCGCTAGGTGCACAGTAATGAAATACAATCTAGTGTGGTACAAATGCCTAGACTCTCTTAATATGATTGTAATGTGTTTTGTATTTTATTAAGAATTGTTTTGAATTGTATTTTTTGAATTATTAGTGTTCCTTTGTTTTTATATGTAACTTTTTTCTCACGCACAAGTATTACTTAAGTGAGTTTTGTGTTTAGTTTACTACATTTTAAATTGTTAGCTTGTAAATAAATGTAATTTATTGTTTTAAAATAAACATTATTATTATCATTATCATTATCAATCATCATTATTATTATCAACTATAGTCTTAAGATTATGTTAATTTGATTAATAAAGGTTAACTAATGTTTTAAACTTTAAACAAATAATAATTACTGTTATAGCAACCATCATTTTTATTTATCAGGCTGAAATATCAAATTATGTTTTTAAAAAGCTTGTAACTTCTAAACTAAAACGAATCGGACTTATGTTCATATAAGAAAATATATTTGAAATTAACTCAGCTATCATCTGCCAAAGTTTGTCATAGAGCTTATAGAACACCTTGTAAGTCATGTCAGTTCTCCCTGTTTTATTAAATTCCTTTATTAGATCAAAATTAGAGTACATCACTCTCATATGGAGTACACATGATAGTTACCTTCTCACTTTGGCTGTAGAAAATCAAATGGAGAACTTAGTTTTCTATTTTATTTTCTTATAAAATTTAAAATGATTCAATTGATTCACCTGATCTACTTAGTTCAATTTAACTGAACATTATTTCTGATCGTACTCCTTTCATTTCTTCTTTTGAGCAGTTATGTCAGTATAATTCACGAACATTCTATATAACAAGATTGTTTTATCGTGGTTCAATGTTCTACAAACTTGGATTTCAGATATCCCCCAGCGGATGGAGACTTGTTAGAGATGAATGAATTTCACCGAGTTGTAGCTCTATCGAAATTGAATCATACTTAGTTCGTGAAATTTGGGAACTTTTAAGCCACTGCTATCCCTATTTAATGTTAGTTGCCCCCGCAAATTAGATCTCAGTGGGAAAATCTTAGAGATAATGTATAGAGTGTCTATGAAACTATTGGTAATAATATAATGGTGGAAATGATTTTTCCCATAAAAAGTTGCATTATCTGTCAGATGGGAGTACCCCGTTTTAGATTTTGCTTTAACTTTGAAAAACTGTACTCTAACAACAAAATTTACACGACTTTGATTTTTACAAGCGCTTGTTTCCGCCTATTTAAATAAAGACTTAAAAATTGCTATTTTTAAGCTTTATTAATTTTTGCTGTCAAATTTTTCTGTTTGAACAAATTTGAATGATCAAGACGGAATTCAGAGTGGGAAAGATAATAGTTTCAGTGTAAATGGAGATAATTTTCTCGGACGATTCCTTTGAATAATAGCAGCGTGCTGAAAATGAGTGTTTTTTAGTCATTTTTCGTGAATTTCAATCGACTCTAGCGTGTTAACTGTTGAGAGTTAAAAATTCATGCTCCGCGGAAATTAGTATACATATCATCACTTGTTTTGTTGTTTTCATGTACCAGCCGTTTTTTACAGCAAAAATCAACTCAATTTTTTTTCTAAATAACTAGTAGTTTTTATTTTATTTTTTTTTCTATAAAAATTCCGTCTTATCTATAGAATTTTTATATATTTTTATGCATGCGTATAGAGGTAAGCTTATTTCCATTATTTGACTGTATTGCATTTAAAAGTAAGTACGAATATGCGTAAATTAAAAAAAGAAATTAGCAATATTATTAATTATTCATTATATTATTACCAATATAAGTATATTCGAGAAGTAAATTCGAGTTCATAAGTATTGATAAAATTACTAATGATTTAATTTCTGTCATTTTCCAATTTATATATTTTCTTGTAATTCGATGCCGTCGATTTGAAAAGTTGAACAAAAAATAATTTTCTCGTTGAAAAATTGTTTACAGTTACTGCCATTTTCGATGATAATTACTTCCAGAAACAATTTTACACCCTAAATATCCATAACTTTATTAAAACTTGAAATATTTTTCATATTTATAATTATTTTTGATGGTAAGTAATTTTAATTCATTAGTAAAAACGTCCAGATTTTTGCTGTATAAAAACGGCTCGTACATGCACTAAACATGAAAATAACAAAACAAGTGATGTAGTCATTTAAAGTTGAATGTAAGAACAGTAGATTCTGTGAGTATCAGATTTTTATCTCGCAGTCAACACGCTCGTTTCATAGCCTGAATATTGGGATTTTTAAAAATTTCAAAACTTCAAGTAAAGTTTTCTTCTATAAGAGTGGGCTACTCAGGTCAACTTGTGGCTGAATTTTGTCTATGATATGTATACTAATTCCCGCGGAGCATGAATTTTTAACTCTCAACAGTTAAGACGCTAGAGTCGATTGAAATTCACGAAAAATGACTAAAAAACACTCATTTTCAGCACGCTGCTATTATTCAAAGGAATCGTCCGAGCCGAGTTTTTTCCAGACACAACTAAATTGTTTTTCCTGTTAAAAAGCTGTTAAAAAGCGAGTTTTTTCCAACGCGTTCGTTTTAAAACAGTGTATCTCCAATAAAAACAGGGATAATGTCGTGATTAAAAAAATAAAACGTTCACAAAAGATGAGACTACAATGTGACTCCAGTTAGCAACAGCGACTGTAGCTGCTGCACCCTACAGGGTGTTACAAATTTCGGGAAAAAGACTTCGTCTTTTTATTCTGCCTCGTATATGCTCAAATTAAATTCCGAATAAAAATTTACGTCATGACAAAAAAATAAAAATAACATTCATTTATTTTCCAACGACTACTTCATTCTTCCACCACTAATGTGAATTTTAGGTGGTATTTCTTTTGATATTGCTTATAACTTTTAAATGGGCAGTAACACAGAAAAATTTCTCTAATAAAAGTTTATTAGAAAAAAGAAAGCTGTCTATCAGTAAAAAATGGGTATATTTCAGGAAAAAATATAATTGATGACGTCATTAGTCGTTTCTGTCAAATCCCAATTTTTTTGTATCATCACGGTAGTTCCATACTATAGAGTTTGAGACACCCTGTACAAATATATTTTTCGATTTCCTACAGTTTCTAACAATGAACCTCAACTTTTTTTTTGAGTTCCTTGTTATTGAAGTATGTGGCTGTATTTCATAATAACCCCTCGGTATTAAACACAGCCTATTTGTAATTAAAAACAAGCCATAAAAAAATTCAAGCGACGAACCAATTATGATTGCAAATGAACATTAAGCGCTCTAAAATACTTACTCTGAAAACTTTACCTTGAACTGGGGGTTGAAGAATTACATTTTAATAGCTTCCAGAACTTTTAATGTGCCGTGCAATTTTTTTACATTAAGAGGCCCAAATTACGCGCTTGAAAGGTGCTAGCTTTCGTCGTCAATTTTCCGGCATGGATATTGTACTAAGCCGTATGCTAACGGAGCAGCAACGGAAATAATTTATAAGATAAAGGCGACTGTAGGAGTTCTGAAATTTTAGAAGCTATTGGAAATAACGTTTCAGTCATTAGAAAATAGAAATTCAAATTTTTCCTAATCTAGATAGTAAGTAATAGATAATATAAAAGTACTATTACTATAAAGCGTATAAAATGATTTTGTCCACAATCACCTTATAATCGGACTTCTATCCACACATATAAAACGCAGCATAGGTAGACCAGCAATTTCACTCTGTTGTCGGCACTTTGAACTGCCTTCAGTTTTCTGCGGTGACCTCGAAATCTGAGTGCGATAGCGCATCCGATGGAATTTACAGAATCGGTGATCAGGACCGGAATAAGAATTTTTTATTTGCGCGCAAAGCGTAGTCATTTATTCCACATGAAACTTTACGTTATATCTATTCACATTATGTAATAATTAATTATACAGTTATGAATAGGTAATTCAACATGTATTATATACTATCATTTACTGCTACTAACATACACTGTGAAAATTTATCGATTTACTTCTTTGGACTCTATAAAAAAATAGTTTAAAATATATATTGCACCACAAAACATTTTTATTTATTTACTTACTTTTTTTTGTTATTAGTGATATTACATTTATTTGGGGATTTTTTTAATTTAAATTTTGAGGTTTGAAGTATAGTGGAAAAATAATTTATTATGATTTTTTTTGTCTTAAATGATCTACTTAAGCCAGAAAATAAGTATTTTTTTGAATAGAAAAATTATGTTTACTTGAGTTTATTTTTAATTTTAAGTCAAAATTCGCCCCTTTGGAGTCATGCAAATGAATGTGCTTCCAGGTGAGATTTTACAACTACCCAGACAATTTTAAGTTGATACTCCATTTTCTTCACCCATATGATAAAGTTTATTAAATTTATTTAAAGCTAAAATTAAACCCTTTGCAGCCTTGCGAATGAATTTGCTTCCAGGTGGAACTTCATTGCTCTATTCTATAACTACTCTGACAATTTTAAGATGCTACTCTATTTTCGTCACTCATATGACGTTTTTTAAATTTAAATAAAGCCCTTCAGAGCCACAATTTTAAGATAATACTCCATTTTCTTCACTCACATGATAACGTTTTTTAAATTTATTTTTAATTTAAGGCTAAAATACACCCCCTGAGAGCCTTGCAAATGAATGTGCTTTCAGGTGGGACTTTATTGCTCTACTCTACAACTTCCCTGACAATTTGAAGATGATACTCGATTTTCTTTACTCATATGATAACGTTTTTTAACTGAAAAATGTAAAATGTGAAATGTAAATTTGGAAAAAATAGTACCTAAATATTTATATTTTTTATTATTTTGTTTTGAAACTCACTCTCATTATAGTGACTACAAGAAATATGATCATATACTAATTTGAAGATGAGCCGTCTTGTGCAGGAAATATTGGAACGGCTTCTTTGCGTAATCTATTGCGCAAATCGTTAGAAAACACATTGTTTTCAAGTTTGTTAGATATGGATTCCTCAACATAATTTTATGCTACACGAAAACTCTTCCATCCACCATAGCGTTAAATGTTTGTAAGATTAGCACCTTTATTGGCCAATAAAATTGTTGAAGTGCGCCTCATACAATGACCAGTATATGCTTTATAAAGCTACTATCGGGGGTCCCTCCGCCAATGTGCTAATTCCAAGAGGCTGAGAAGCATATTTTTGATTGATCTTAAAAAGAATGTCTCATGTTAAGCGAATTGGGTGCAGAGAAATACATTTTCTGCATATTTCAACAGCATTCACGCAAAATTCTTCTATAATTTTAAATTTTCTTGAAATCTCATCTTGGTGTTATTGAAACAAGTAGGTAACTGCCAATGTCCTGTAAGTCAGTAATTTTCAAATTTGTTAATTCGCAGCATCGACAGGTATCAGAAACCCCCATTATTAGTGCAACCTAAAATAATGCAAAGTTTACTATATATTTAACAACATGTAAAAGGTAAAGAGATATTACCTTAGTCATTAAATATTCTCTTACGGAAGTATTTTGTTTTGTATCTTATCGATTCACTCTTCAAATAAGCATCAAGTTTATTATATATTCCAATATCTATTTTTTTGTAGACATTTATAATACGAAGCATGACTTCTTCTTTATTGCCATTACTCTCTGTTTTTTTTTCGTTCATTCGTTAAATTCGGCAAACACTTTTTCGTGTTCCCTGGATTTCACTGGCAGTAACACAATTACTTTTTTGCATTTTTATCAAAATCATTATTATCTTCTTTGTATATCGAAAGTAATACGCCTATGGATTGTTACTCTTATGCCCCATCCTTCACGTTATAGTCCAGAAGTTAGCGATTAGTCAGTATCTAAACTTTCGAAGATTGGATATACAGTATGCGCCAAAAGTATGGAATAAATTCAATAAAAACGAAACAATTATTTTTTGGGAAAAATCCTCGAACAGGTCGATTTTTAATTTAAAAAATACATATTTTAGCGTAAAATGCGATTTTCAAATGTCATTTGTTTTCGAGTAATGACGTCATCGATTTTTTTTTAATGGCATCACCATATTTTTTTTCCATGATTCTGAAAGATCGTTTAATTCTCTATCAGACAGTACTAAAATTTTGCCCTCTTACATAGGAAAGTTTTCGAATAAATGACGATTGAATGTTAGAAAACGTAAATCAATTAAAATAAAGCAAAAAGTTATCAAGTTTAGTTTTTCCAATTCCATAGTTCTTTTATGGATCACGTAGGTGAAAATCTTTGCAAAGTGTTATTGTCACACCGACTTTCTAATAAGTATTGTAAGCGACATAGAAATTATTATTCAATTTAAAGTATTATGGCACATTTAACTGTTACTCAAAGAATTGAAATTTTAATTCTTATCGGATGCGGGAATATGACTAGAACTCAGCAGGAAGTTTGCGATTTATTTAATGAAAAATATCCAGATCGCCCTATCAGCCAATCAACAGTCAGTAAGGTAGAGTCTAAATTTAGAGAAACTGGCAATGTTGTAAATATTCCAAAACCTGGACGTCCAAGCATTAATGAAAATCAGAAACAGAACATTTTGATAAGTATGGTGGATAATTCTCATAATTCATCACGATTGGTTGCATTAAACAATGACACTAGTCAGAGCAAAGTGCTACGTATCTTGAGGAAGGAAAAATATCATCCCCACAAAATTCAACTTGTGCAGGAACTCAATGCAGATGATCCCGATCGCCGCTTATACTTTTGCGAAATTCTAATGGATTTATGTCAAGGAAATAGAAATTTACACCGGCAAATACTTTTTTCAGATGAGGCCACATTTTCTCTGAATGGTACAGTAAACCGTCAAACTTGCAGATATTGGAGTCGGGAAAATTCTCATTGGATGGCAGAGGCACATACCCAACACCCTCAGAAATTAAATGTGTGGGCTGGAATAGTTGACGACAGAATAGTAGGGCCTTTCTTCTTTACAGGACAAAGATATTAAGAGTTTCTAGAAAATGACCTTGTTCCAGCCCTTGCAGTAATTTTTCCTAACGATCATGACCCTGACATTCCTGACGATACCATACGGTTTCAGCAAGACAGTGCACCTCCGCACTATGCGCGCCCTGTACGAGATTTTTTGGATAACTGTTTTCCTGGGAGGTGGATTGGCAGACGCGGACCGATAGAATGGCCTGCAAGATCGCCAGATCTTACACCTCTTGACTATTTTTATGGGGATACTTGAAGTCAAAAATGTACATTAATAAACCACGTAATTTAGAAGAACTTCAAAATCGCATTCGGGACGAAATACGCAGAGTTACCCCAGAAATCATTAATAATGTGCAAGAAGAATTTCTTCACAGACTTGCGCATTGTCAAGAAGTTGGTGGACGGCAATTCGAACATTTAATTTAAGTATAAAATTTAATCAATTGCATTTTATTTTACATACCTCAGAATTGTTACTTTTTTATGTATAAAATTTACGTTTTCTAACATTCAATCGTCATTTACTCGAAAACTTTCCTATGTAAGAGGGCAAAATTTTAGTACTGTCTGATAGAGAATTAAACGATCTTTCAGAATCAAGGAAAAAAATATGGTGTTGCCATTTAAAAAAAAAATCGATGACGTCATTACTCGAAAACAAATGACATTTGAAAATCGCATTTTACGCTAAAATATGTATTTTTTAAATTAAAAATCGACCTGTTCGAGGATTTTTCCCAAAAATAATTGTTTCGTTTTTATTGAATTTATTCCATAGTTTTGGCGCATACTGTAATTATAAAAATCCACAATCTTTGCCAAAGGATTCTAAGCGTGTAATTCCAGAAAAGTTTTTTTGATCAATATCTATTGCGTACATTCCTAACTTTTAATTTGTGAACAATAATCATAAGAATTAATGTTTTTATAGAATGTCTAATTTTGAAAACAGACAATCATCGTACAATAGTGAAAAGTTATCATATCTGTTGTGATTGGCTAAAAATAAATTAATATTTATAACAAAATTTTCTTCCATAAATCACTTTGTTAAAGTTGTACCATTCTATGTTTAACATACCCATTAGTTTGTACCCCTCATGCAGCTTATTCTACATTCGACGCGTTTCCAAATTTAATTAAGGAAACATCAAAAGCTTTGCGCAGGGATGTCACAACGGGGAACGTATCTCTTCACCACCTGCTGAAAATATGTTTTTTATGTGTAGGTACAGCGTAACTGATTTGTTGTTTGCTCAAGATTACTTCAGAGTTTAGTTAACAAATAATGAAATGGGGTTACATCCACATTCTTTCATTCATATGGAGTTTTAGTCTATATTTGTATTTCAGAAGTTTAGAACATACAGGGTGATTAAAACAGTTACAGATTTTGGGACATAGTAGAGGAGGTTAAGACTAAGAAAATTTTTTGTTCCCAATACTGGCTATGCATCATTAAAAGGCTTATGGATGCAATTCTTACTTGCGGAAAACTCGATCGATACAATTTAAAAAAAAGAAAGGTTGCGAGATGAGAAATATTGCTGCAGTAATAAGTCTTGCAAATATAAGGAATAAATTTAAGTGAACAGTAGCTGAAAAAATAAATATTGCATTTATGTTGTAGGTAGGTATGTTTTATTTAAAGTACATCCAGCATGTAAATTTATTTTAAAATCAAAGTTCATTGAGCCTAGGTTCAGTTGCAGACTAGAACTAATTATAAATTCACTGCTACTTAACTGAAAAAGTTCTGTTTCGCGTATTGCGTTCATTACTTGCTGACTGTTTCTATATAACATATATATAGTATGCGCCAAAAGTATGGAATAAATTCAATAAAAACGAAACAATTATTTTTTGGGAAAAATTCTCGAACAGGTCGATTTTTAATTTAAAAAATGCATATTTTAGCGTAAAATGCGATATTCAAATGTTATTTGTTTTCGAGTAATGACGTCATCGATTTTTTTTAAATGGCAACACCATATTTTTTTTCTTGATTCTGAAAGATCGTTTAATTCTCTATCAGATAGTACTAAAATTTTACCCTCTTACATAGGAAAGTTTTCGAGTAAATGACGATTGAATATTAGAAAACGTAAATCAATTAAAATAAAGCATAAACGTTATCAAGTTTAGTTTTTCGAATTCCATAGTTCTTTTATGGATCACGTAGGTGAAAATCTTTGCAAAGTGTCATTGTCACACCGACTTTCTAATAAGTATTGTAAGCGACATAGAAATTATTATTCAATTTAAAGTATTATGGCACATTTAACTGTTACTCAAATAATTGAAATTTTAATTCTTATCGGATGCGGAAATATGACTAGAACTCAGCAGGAAGTTTGCGATTTATTTAATGAAAAATATCCAGATCGCCCTATCAGTCAATCAACAGTCAGTAAGGTAGAGTCTAAATTTAGAGAAACTGGCAATGTTGTAAATATTCCAAAACCTGGACGTCCAAGCATTAATGAAAATCAGAAACAGAACATTTTGATAAGTATGGTGGATAATCCTCATAATTCTTCACGATTGGTTGCATTAAACAATGACACTAGTCAGAGCACAGTGCTACATATCTTGAGGAAGGAAAAATATCATCCCTACAAAATTCAACTTGTGCAGGAACTCAATGAAGATGATCCCGATCGCCGCTTACACTTTTGCGAAATTCTAATGGATTTATGTCAAGGAAATAGAAATTTACACCGGCAAATACTTTTTTCAGATGAGGCCACATTTTGTCTGAATGGTACAGTAAACCGTCAAACTTGCAGATATTGGAGTCGGGAAAATCCTCATTGGATGGCAGAGGCACATACCCAACACCCTCAGAAATTAAATGTGTGAGCTGGAATAGTTGACGACAGAATTTTAGAGTCTTTCTTCTTTGAAGGAACCCTTACAGGACAAAGATATTTAGAGTTTCTAGAAAATGACCTTGTTCCAGCCCTTGCAGTAATTTTTCCTAACGATAATGGCCCTGATATTCCTGACGATACCATATGGTTTTAGCAAGACGGTGCACCTCCGCACTATGCGCGCCCTGTACGAGATTTTTTGGACAACTGTTTTCCTGAGAGGTGGATCGGCAGACGCGGACCGATAGAATGGCCTGCAAGATCGCCAGATCTTACACCTCTTGACTATTTTTTATGGAGATACTTGAAGTCAAAAGTGTATGCGCGCATTGTCAACAAGTTGGTGGATGGCAATTCGAACATTTAATTTAAGTATAAAATTTAATCAATTGTATTTTATTTTACATACCTCAGAATTGTTACTTTTTTATGGATAAAATTTACGTTTTCTAACATTCAATCGTCATTTACTCGAAAACTTTTCTGTGTAGGAGGGCAAAATTTTAGTACTGTCTGATAGAGAATTAAACAATCTTTCAGAATCAAGGAAAAAAATATGGTGTTACCATTTAAAAAAAAATCGATGACGTCATTACTCGAAAACAAATGACATTTGAAAATCGCATTTTACGCTAAAATATGTATTTTTTAAATTAAAAATCGACCTGTTCGAGGATTTTTCCCAAAAAATAATTGTTTGGTTTTTATTGAATTTATTCCATACTTTTGGCGCATACTGTATTACATCTACCAAGACTGCAAAGCAAAACAAGACTCTTTTACATTTTGCAAGATATCTTGTTTCACCCAACACTACTTTTAATCGTTTTTTTATATTTTTTTGGTATTAACAATATTGTGTGAAACTAACTACTCTGCGGACTAAAGCACCGGCCAGCGTTGAATTATACTCACAATATCTACCCATATATTCCTTATTATTAGTTTTTGTAACACTGTATTAGAAATTTATTTTAAGCTAATATAAATCAAAGCTCCTACAATTCCTATCACTGAAGTCATATGTATGCTCTCTGATACCAAACATCTAGGTATGGTAATGAACAATTCCACAGACAAAGTTCTATTCAATAATTATTTAAAAAAAAGTTTTTTCAATATATATAAGGCTCTGGTGTCAAAACAGCACATTTTTGGACAGCAATTCGTATCTTATATTTTCGCGTCTTAACCTCGTCTACTATGTTCTAGATTTTGTAATGTCTTATTAACACATCCTGTAAATGAAAAGAAAAATGTTACAAGATTTTTTTTCCGAAAGCGACATCCCCGATGTGATATCGGCAACTTTTTTTTGATATTCCCTCTCTTGCATCTAATTAGATTATACTGCATAATAGCTGTAACATAAAAGTTAGTTCATAAATTTATTCTAAGTTTGGAATATTCCGAAAAGGAAGAGTATCGGATTGAGACGGTGCCAATTTCTTTGTATCCTTGACATTTATATTCGATTTTATATTGCTGGTAAGTAACGAGGGTTACGGTTGCGGATATTTGTTTCATTTAAAAATTGTGTATAACTTCTACTTATCTATAATTTATATAAACTGTAATTGTTCATTTCACATAGTCAGCATTTTAATTTACCTATAATCAGTTATTCTTAGGAATAATTATTTGAGTTACTAAAACGAAAAAAATATATAACAAGGAAAATATAATATGAAAATTATATGCCAATGATCCTTTGAAGACGAGTGAGTAAAAGCAGAAATGTGGAAGAGAACGATGCAATTTTATCGAGCAAATTAAATAAACAAATTAATTCTACAATAGCTATTTATGCAGTAAGTTAGGATAAGTGACTTTTTTCCGCATCGCTTAGATTTTACGCCACATGCGGATCATACACTTTTCCTACGAATTGTACATATGATTTATTTAAATAGTGTTTTGAAAATAGCTCAAATAACTATAGTTATCATAATTTTTTATTGAAAATTGTGAATTTTGAAAATGAAGGAATGTGGATATAGAAACATGTTTGTTTATTAGGTGTTTGTTAATATTGTTGTGTCAGTGATTTATGTAAAATGTCAAAATATTCCTCTTACAACGATAATATGGAAGATGATATATAAGAATCATCAAAAATTGCGATTCAAAACCATTATTGCCCACAAAATCTAAAGATAAATATGAAAAAGTGTATCGCTTATTTGAAGATTGAAGTCATCTAAAGGGAGTAATTGTTATCACCGAGCCTATTTTTATTAAAAATTCAGAGTATGCTAGAGTTCTATGCTGTAGACATTGACAAGGACAACATTGTCAGTGAAAACGGATATTGACATAAAGAAATGTCCAAGTTTAATTACTTTTGTTAAACGTAAATCCGCAGAACATAGATCCAGGAAGTCTAGTGTTTGAAGAAAATCAGAAGTTGAGACATTTTTGAAGAAAACAGATGATAGAACCTACTTGATGATGAAGGTAAAGTGTAATTTTCACACTTCTTTCCAAATATTGATATTGTTTCCTATTTTGGATAGTGTTGATTATTGGTACCAGTGGAGCATGCCGTCGTGAAGAAGTAACATTTCTTCAGGTTGAACGTATAAAAAAGATGGTAGAATATTATATAATATTGATAGATATTCCCAACACAAAGACGAACGTGCGAAAAGAATTTAATATTTCTAACAGGAACATCGAAGAAGTCAATCTTGTCGAAATGGTTCTATAATATTCCTCTCTTCGTCAATCATAATTGAGAATTCAAGATTCTTCCTACGATATAGAAATGGAGAAAGTACAAGACAATGCGTTGGTATATATTCTATAGGGAATTTTCCTACAAAATTCCAGAATTTTTTAAATTGCCGAATGCTGGGAATTACTTCGACCACTGTTTCCGGATAACGTCTGCTACGATACTGGCTGATGTAGAAGCAGACATCACCACTTTTAAAAGGCATGATGGATGGAAAGCAACTAATGTGGCAGAAGGATATATAGAAGATTCCGTTCAACAAAAACTTCAAGTAACCTCAAAAGTATTGGGTCAAAGAAAGATCAATGTAGATACAAACTCCTCTATGTCATCAAATACATGCGCAGGGTTTTCCATAATCAATTGTAAAAAGTTAAAATTTATAATAACGATAAGAAACGATTAAAGTTGACAATAAATCCATAGTTAGTTCAAGAATTATGATGTATTTTTTGCTTATGGGATATTTTTTCCCGCATTAATTAGGAAAAATCAAATTTTCTTAATTTAAATTAGGTAATAAATGTACAACTTTTCAAAACACTATTAAAAAATTTAGTTATATTTGCTGAGTAATGATTGTACATATAATATCAATAAAGATTAATGTTTTGAAGTTCTACAATAAACCAAATATATATTACAGTTTTCTATAATTGGAGTTAAACTTCCTTTGTTAAATTCCTGGCCCCAGGCAATTGATTGGTTTACGTTCTGGATAATCCTGCTTTCAAAATGTACAATTATTTATTCAGTTGTCTACGTAGTCTGATTGTAATGTTTGCTTTATCGCACGTAATTTCGGCATTAATACTATAATAATTATAGACGCGAACAAGAACATTGATCGATTGAATGTGGAATTGTAACTAAATTACTAGTTGGATGCATTAAAATTTATAATTAAACCTAAAACTCAGATATGGTTTTAGATATTCAGAGGAAAATATTCTGTATATTTCAATAATTTTGATATTAATTTGTTCAACTTTAAATTTATTAGCAAGAGTTTTATTAAAGATTTATATTTTGTTTTCGTTTGTTGAATGGGACATTAATAATTTCCAGTGGCCTATCCAGACTTTTCAAAAGAGGGGAACTGTTTTAAAAATTGAAATAAATAGTTATTACCTCCGTTTTATTTAATATAAAATTGTATGGTTGTATGGAGGATTGGTTTATTTCACGTTTATTTTTTCCAAAACAGGATGATGTAAAAAATAATAGTTCTTTTAATATTTTTCTCTAAAAATATGTTTCCGGGATGCAATGTTCAAATTTTGAAATATAATTTTATTTTTTTCTAATATAATTAAATAAAAACAATCTTTGCAAGTTCATGAAATGAATAATGTAAAATAAAGCCAGAGAAAAAATTAAATTGTTTCAAAGGGAATTAATTTTAAAATAATGATGGGAATATAATATCAATTATGTTAGATTCTTTTAAAAATAAATTAAGATGATGAACGATTAGGACATAATAAAAATAGATAGATTCAGTAATGATTCTATAGTAGAAAATTTATAAATTGACGTTGAGTAAAAATAATACGCACATTTAATTATTCAAATAAATAATTCCAAGATAATAATTCTATTCAAAATTTGTAAAAGGAAACACAGGAAAATATCGCTTGAACTAATTGAATAAATAACTTGAGGAAAGGGATTTATTGTAGATAAAGATATAAAAATGATAGTAAAATGATATAAGTTCTCAAAATCTAGTAGTAGGTATGGAAAAATTCTGGATACAGGAAGTACGAAACAAAAAAAAATCACAAATAGGTTGATCTTTAGAATTCAGATGAAAGTAACAAAGTTAATAAAAAGTGCAACCAGCAGCCAGCTTGCACCGAATTTTATACAACAATATCCCCAGCCGGATATAGTTTTGTGGTAAGCATCCAAACTTTATACCACGAAGATTCCAGAGAAGGAGAAGTGAAAATTATCGACAACCAGCGATACAGAACTTAAGTTGCGAGAAATCATCACTGCTGACACCTCTATCTAGTACAGGTAGAACAATATTTATAGTTATATATATATATTAAGCGAAAAGTGAATTATTATTAGAGAGGAGTAATGTCACTTTCTGCTCATAATGCATACACAGTTTTATCTAGAATCACTCAACAACTTTTCAATTACTAACTATATTACAACGAGACCTTTAATTATAACAAATAGATCAAAGGTAGGAAATTCATTTGTTAGCATATGTAGTTTGGATGCTGAATGGACAATCTTTAATAATATCCTGATCTGAAAATTTTCATCACTGCAATTGTTAAAATGTTCATATTTGTTTCATTTTCTTCATTGATGTTATTATTTATGTATCCTTCTGCAACTGTAGAACTCTTCCATCCCCCGTGTCGCTTCAATTGTATAATACCACCTCCACCATGGACCAATAAAGTAGCCGATGTTCAACGAAAGTTATGCTCTGTATGTAAATGACCACTTGATTTTAATCAAGTGTTTTAACACTTGCCTTTATTAAATTTTAAGAATAATCGTGCTCGTATGTTTTCGTTTCTAGATCTCAAGGCTACATACTTCCTATAGAATGACAAAAAGTTAACAGAATTATCTTCCATGTTATTTGTGATCGTAAAAGTTTGACTTCTTCTTGTCTGATCACCAGATCCCCTTGATTATTACCTTTGAGTATGGGTTAAATCATTAGTATATGCAACAAAAGTGAACACAAGAGTGGCGCTATTCGATGGGATTGTCAATTGTGCAGCACTCATAAGAGATAATCACCGTGAACTTTAACGAGCTACTCGTGCAGTCCACAAACAAGCTGATGCTTTTGGAATTTTTGGAACTTCATTCACTACAAACAGCGACAAACACGGCTTCCTGGTGTGATGAATTACTTAGGTATCGAATATAATAAACCTCAGAGCATCATAAATGCATTTGCTGACTTCTTTAGCTCAGTCTACATGACTTCTGATCCTAGTCTCTTTGATACACTCACTAACAATAACTGTGATATTTGTCATATAAATGATATTTGACATAGAATTTGCTATTAAGAAACTTAAAAATAAATTTACTTCGGGTAAGATCTTATACCATCCTTTTTAGTCAAAGATTGTATTGGTGCGTTGTCTTTGCCGTTACTCATTTTATTTAATAGATCTATAGAAACATCGACATTTCCAGATAAGTGGAAACTAGCTAAAGCAACGCCAATATTTAAGTCAGGGAATGCATCAGACATAGCGAAGTATAGAAGTATCACTTCTCTGTAATTTTGCTAAGGTACTCGAGATTGTTCTATACGATAAAATATATAACAATGTTAAATTATTCTTGCTATCAGACCAGCATGGGTTTAGGCCCAATAAATCAACAATAACGAAATTTGACTATATTTACTCAAAGAGTTTCATATGTATTAGATAATCAGGGACAGGTGGATACTCTGTATACTGATTTTGCTAAAGCCTTTGATCGTATAGATCATAGCTTATTACTAACGAAATTATCTAACTTTGGCTGTAGCAAATACTTGTTGCAATATTTTAGATCATATTTAACAAACAGACAACAATTTGTATGTTATAATGGCCATAGATCGGTAGTATACACAGCATCATCTGGAGTTCTGCAGGGATCCAACCTAGGTCCCTTATTATTTTTGTATATTATATTTAAATCAATATCTACAAGAAATGATTGTATACAACTGCAAAATGAGCTTGGCCGAATTGCAGATTGGTGTACTGTGAACAAGGTTGATATTAATATTGGCAAATGCAAAATAATGTCATTTACAAGAAAAAAATAATATATCAATTATAATTACAATATTAACAATACGGCTCTAGAAAGAACATTGACAATAAAGGATTTGGGTGTTCTATTTGATACGGAGTTGAATTTTGTGGAACATATGCAACTAAAATCTAAGGATGCAGTAAAAATGTTAGGTTTTATTATTAGAAACTGCAAAGATTTTACCAATCAGTCCTGTTTGAAATCGCTATATTACGCATATGTGCGATCCAAGATTGAATATGGGTCAATAATTTGGGCTCCTTTTTATGGTATAACAATTGAGCAGGTTCAAAGGAAATTTTTGAAGTTCTTATCTTTTAGAGCGACAGGAATGTATCCGGAAAGAGGAATTCAGAATAGTCTTCTTTTAAGCATGTATAAATTTGACAGTTTAGAGCTTAGAAGAGTTTGTGCATTCCTTATATTTTTATATAAACTGTGGCACCACAAAATTGATTGTTCAGAATTGCTGGCTCAATTGAGTTTATACGTTCCAAGGATTCACTCTAGGTAAAATGTAACATTTTACTGTAAACGTTATAATACTAATATAGTGCTGAAGTCGCCTATCTACTGTATTTGCAACTATTTAAATGAGTTAAATCCATGTTTTGACATTCATTTTTCAAGTCAATCTGAATTGTTGCATTGTACTAGGCAGGTATTTAATATATAATTATGGTAGAAGATTTAAGTAGTTCTTTTTTTTGTGTTCCTTTCCGCGATTAATCTGCATGGTCTTCAAATTGTTCTTTTGAAGACCATGCAGATTCATCGCGGAAAGGAACCCGGAGAAATTTTACAACCATATATATATATATATATATATATATATATATATATATATATATATATTATATGTATATATTTATATTTGTATATGAGGATATTATTTATTATTTTTGTTTTTAAATTTTTTGCACACACTTTATTTCTTTGTTTATCTGTATTTTCACAGGTTTGTGCTTCTATTATAGCTAATTATATCTTTATATTTGTATATGAGGATATTATTTATTATTTTTGTTTTTAAATTTTTTGCGCACACTTTATTTCTTTGTTTATCTGTATTTTCACAGGTTTGTGCTTCTATTATAGCTAATTATATCTGAAACTAGTTTATTGTATTCTGGATAGTTCTGTAATTGGGTTTGCATCTGTTGGGCTAATAAAGTGTATTATTATTATTATTAGATCTTTAATCAATGTTATATTTATAATACCTGCAGAATAAACACTTTTCTCTACTGATGTATTACAATAATTACTCGGGTAAAAATATTTTTATTGCTACCTCAGTAACCGTTGATATTCGACAATATGTTTATTAGGTTTTTTTGTTCACTTTCACCCCCTGAACACCCTTTTCGAATATTGAGTGTTCTCTCAATCACCCTGTATATATTCAAGTTCAAATTATAAAAGATGTGAAGTGAACAGCTGAAAGCAATAAAAGTTATTCAGCATGATTTCACATGTATTGACATAACTAAACAAATACCAAAGTATAATAATATTTGAGATACAAAAAAACATTTAAAATAATATTTAAATTAAATCAAATTTCCCTTCTCTATACAATATTATTTTTATTAGTAATTATTGATTATATGTACGACATGATTGATTGACCCCACTCTATTAAAAAATATATTTGTTCCATCATACACTATAAATAAATGTAATTTAAGGTTACCCGGATTTGGATTTCTCAAGAACTCCTACAGTTGTCCTCAGAACTTATAACTTTTATTACAATGTGCTGCGAACCAATTCAATTCCATATTTATTGAGTAGTCTCGTTACATATTACGGCATATTCTCAAGTATGTATGTAGGCCCGCGTACTTGAATTGAATATTGAAAATGTTTTATCTCTATATATTCTGGTGCTTATTCCCATATAATGCATATTTTTTTATTAATTGATATTATTCCTCATTTTTTACAATGAATTCAAAGTAAAATTCATATAGTAGGTGTAGGAGAAGCTTTTAAAAAAATAATCAAAGGCATATATCACGGAATAGCAAATATACAGGATGATTGACAACTTTGGAAATAGATGCGTCATAAAAAATGGAGTCAATATCCGAATAAAAAATTATTAAAGTTATTGTATTTTCAACCTTTACATCGCTGAGTTAGTGCAAGTGTAGTGCAACGCAAGCGTGACACGGTAAATTTGAAACCAAATTATGGAAGAGATGGAGGGCGTCCTCGGAGTATTGCAGCAGGTACGTCAAACTATTTTATTAATTAGAACAACAAATTAATTCTATTAAAAGATAATAACAGTAATGGCAAAAGTAGTTGAATTTGCTGTATAAAAATAGATATAAAATGTAATATATTTCTTTCTTTGGGATTTTGCCTTATCAGGTTTTACATTGGACAAGTTTCCAATGCCGTGCAGAAGTGTATTTTTAAATCATTTTTGATTTTTTCCTTTGTACATTCAACATTTTTTTTTTTGATAAGTACTAAATCACTCTGTATAGTTAGAAATACTGACACTTATACTGTGTATAACTACAAACTAACTAAAAATACAATTAACAATAAATGGTTAAATAAGTTATCATATTTCTATTTCTGCGTATTCTATATAATCTTCTATTTGCTAAATTTGAAAGTAGCTGACTTCATATTTATCTTATCATATACGGAAAAATTTAATACATATCTGCATATTAATAATTTTGATTTTGCCGTTAAACACAAATTACTATAATTTCTTTATGTCATCAGGAATACTTCTTTTTGTCAGCAATTATATTTAATTGCGCCGCTGATGACCTTATAATATGCAAAATGCTGCATTTGTTTTGTGCTTTTTTAGTTCAGGGTCATTTTTACTTTCTATTTGCTTCTATTGCTCCTGGCATATTATTTTACTTTACCGTAAAGATATTTAAGATAATTCAGTTAAATTTTACTGCAATTACTATTGACAAAGCCATATATGTATATGATTTTAACACCAAATATCTAGGCATGCTACTAAAAAAAATCTCCATAGTAACTAATTTAATCTGACTTATTTACCTTTACAAGAAAGTAAAAAAAAACTAATAAACAAAATATATTGATAAAATATTGAAAGTGTAATTCAATGCTGGTCGGGATGTTAGTCTGTAAAGTAGTTATAAAAAGTGGTTCAGAATTTTTTAACAAAAAAATAGGGGATTCTTACAAATAAAATTTTGTAAAGAAAAAAATCAAAATGAGCAGTTAAAACAGGATTTAGAAACATACTTCTGCACGGCAGTGGACACTGGTGCATTGTAAAACTTAACAAGGCAAAGCGTACAATTGGCGACCGGACAAAAAATTGAGAGAAATTCTCAAGAAAAGAAATAAATAACATTTTATAACACGCCTATTTTATACAGTAAACCAATATAAATTCTCGCATCACAAAATTGAATTGTAAAGGGATCCTGTATACATATACATATTACTAATATGTAAACATTATAATTGAGGTGCTGATAAATTAATGAATCTACTCCCTGTTGATTGGTTTTACTTTTATATTTTTTAAATTTCAAGTTAGAATAGGACCAGTAACTGGTAAAATTTGCAATGGAAGTTGGTCCAGGGTTTAGGCTGCTATGACTGTGGCAGCATCAAATTTATTTGTAGGTAAGATATTACAATTACTTAGTTTTTGTTTAATAAGTAATGAGATATAAATCTAAGAGCCCTATGTTTAACCTTTCAAATCATACATTGGAGGTTATATGACAGCTGCAACCAGGCTGCAGCATAGGTCTGCTCTTATGTGCTATTCTGTTTCCGGTTTAGAGGAGTACCCATGTGTACCTTTTGCCACCCTGCGTACTCTGAAAGATAACTAAAATTTACTGAAGATCTATTATGTCACGTCATTTTTAACACTTTTCATAATATTTTGCTGTATACTTTTAAAACTACATATGCGTACTCTTAGGAACATGTGACCTTAATAGTCCACATATGTAAAGTTGTAAAAAATGCAAACATTTTTTTCTTATAGAACTATAAAAGCTATTGAAGGTTATGGTCGCTTAAGAATGATCTAATTGTTAATATAAATAAATAAATGTGGATGCTATTTACCCAAAAAGAATAAAAAAATACGTCATAAGGTTTTTATGAATTTTCGACATTATCTCATTTTATTTTTTTGTATTTGCATTTCGTTTTTCGTTGCATTTTGCCTTAGAATTTGAACAAACAAAAAATTTAAGTTCTACGTACTGATATCAATTTTATTTCACTTCTTTTAAATGTATTTGTTGCATTCTTCTGTAAAATACTACCAATAAGACCTTGATATTTATATGAAAGTATTTATAAACAAAACTGGTATAATGCAACTTTTTTACCAAATAAGCTTAAATATGTAATAAATATTAATTACTGGGATTACTATTTCAGACATAATTATTCTTTTTTTAAGTATCGGAAAGACAAAGAAATAATATTTAATATATAATTTTTATAGGTATATTTGTATTAATTAGTATATAATTGGTACTGATTTTTTTTTTAAATATGTGGGTTCTAAAATGGTAAATATTTTTTACAAATTATGGAGACGTCAAATATAGCACGGTATTAGAATTATTAAATTTGGAAAAGTGCTAAATCATCGACACTGCCAAATACGAAGAATTTCGAATAAACTGAGTGACTCCAAACTAATTAAAGGAATAGTTTTGTTTCTTTTTTTATAGAATTAATTAAAATACAGTTGCAATTTTTATTTGTTTACTAATAATATTTTATTATACAAAAAATAAAAATATTCGGAAACTTGTTTGCACACTGTAATATAAATATCTTATAGCGTACCTTATCATCATTATTTAGTTTCAGTATTTCAAGCTATTAACAATGAAAGGAGCAGTAAGTAAAGTCAATAATTTTATTAAAATATGTTTAATATCAAATATATTACGTTCTAAATTGTTTGATTCAAGTACTGATTAGATATTTACAATTTTTATGCAGAGCAAAAACTGTTACTAAATTAAATAACTGTAGGTAAGCTTAAGATTTTGGAATATAATTTAATGGTGTATTCACATAATAATTTTTAATTTATTAATTTGAGACACTTTTTCTTTCAAATTGCCGGAGAAAAATTTTGAAGATATCGCAAGTAACTTCTACTTAATATAATTAGTTGCAAATTGTTTGTTGGAAATGTATTATATATAATTAACAATAGGTGAGAAAGGATAAACTTACGCTATAGTTATAGTCTTGCCGTTCCCAGTTGTAACTGCTAGCAAAATCTAAACTTAACCGCAATCACAGTTGTAATAACTATATGTAAATAGCTTTAGAATTTACACTGTTTCAAAACATTGCCAGTTTTTGGATATTTAATAACAACATAATTAATAGTTTTGTATTAGAAAAATAAACAACTTGATATATAATCTACAATATACTTGAGAGGTTTTATAATGTGACCATATGGGTACATTGGCATAAGATAATTTAAACGCAATAATAATATCAAAAATAATTATTATTTGCAAAAATTTATCTAAAAATCAAAATCTTAGTAAAAAAAATAAAATAAAAGTTTGATGGCAACACTGCTCTATAAAAAAAATTGTTAAAAAAATTCTTAAACCTAAGAACTGCTACAATAAACTGATGGTACAGAAAAATGTCTATACGCTTATAACAACTGTTTGACGCAGGTAACAGATATAATTTTCATTCCGAATTATATAAAAGACATTCATAAAGTGGTTTAAAATCTGCAGGTATAGCTTGCTTTATTACTAACTTTTGGAAAAGGGCATTACAAGAATTAAAAACTATGAATTAACTTATGAGTCTTTGTAGTTTAAAGGAATCCTCAATTTGCAAATTTTAGTGACGTAAAAAAATCCAGAAATAATATAAGCGTTAGTGATATTATAGCTTTGCTTGGGCACTGCATCTAAAACTAAGCATTTTGAACCTTATGTGTGTATTATGAACACAATGCGCGTAAGTCTGACGGTTGGAAACTGTTTCCAGCCTTATACATGACAGACCTTATATATGATATGTTTTTCGATACTTATTTACAGCTTAAGTATCAGTAGCGGAATTATGGGTACTATTATGATTTTTTTCACAAGAAAAAATATATCACCCTGTATAATCATGCAAACAAAATTGTTTTAATATGCTCTATTGCATGTTCATTATTTTTTCTTTGCACATTTTTTTATATCTCTAACCATTTAAGACAAATTTTAATTTTTTAATAGGGGTATGCCACTGATACTTTACGTAAACTGCAAATTTTATATTTTATACCTACCATGTATTAAAAAATTATGCCGAATTTGCCAAAAATATTTCAAGGGATTTCGAAGTTATGAATTTTTAATTTATTCTTTTATTACCTTCGGGGAGCGTGTATATCTTGTGATCCTTGATTATTTAATAAAATTACCAATATAGAAACACCCTGTATATAAACTTAATGACTGAAACAACGTACAACTTATTGTTTTTTAATATTGATATTATAAAAATATATTACCAAGCGTGTTCGTTCAAAATTGATATACTTTGCATGTACTCAATTAAAGCATTCATTGAATATACAGGGTGATTCATTAATAATGGGACAGAGCTTAAGGGCATGTTGCTGACCTTAGAATAGAGCGATTAAACCAAATATGCCTTACCCGAACGTTGATCCACAAAGTGTTAAAGTTGAAAAAATATTTTCGATTTTTTTAAATATCTTGAGCATCTTTGAACGGATTGTCTTGAAAGTTTGTACACTTATGTTTTCTAAGGTGGTAATTACGAAAATGGTAACTATTTTGCAATCACATCTAGGATGCGCTATTTGCAGTGTTCCGTCGGAGTAAACATATGTCAAACTTTTTTGTCCTTCAAAAATCTGAATTTCCAATAAGAAATTATTAAACTAAGTTTAATTCTAAATAAAAAAGATATACTTGCTAAAAATCGATAAACTTAACCGTTTTCGAAATCAGAACGATTTACTATTTCTTTACAACATTATTAGTTTGAATGTACGTTAAATAAGAAGATTTAATTTCGAATTAAGACGAACACAGTAACAACTGAAAATTTTATTATACTTAACTCTAATTACAAAATATTCTCAAAGTGGCGACCATTGTTTTCAATACATTTTTTTATTCTCTCGTTAAAATTTTGTCTGACACTGAATAGACTTCTCCTATTCCGGATACTGTACATAAACTAATCAACAAGTGTAAATTTAATACTTTTGCCCAATAAACGGCATTCATTAATATTACGAACTATATTTTTTCATTGTATTTTTAATATTTTATCCACAATCACCTTATAATCGGACTTTTATCCACACATATATGAACTGTTTAAAGTGATACTTTATCCACTAGTGGAATAAAGTAACTTTATTTCACTATTAGAATAATGAAAAAAGTAATAAACCTATAACAAATCAAATTTAAATTATTTTTTCTACGTTCATCCAAAAATAAAACTTATATTGAGTGGAAAAAGTGGTTCTTTATTGCACTAGTGCAATAAAGTGTTTATTGCATTCATCTGTCATTCTACTACAGCGTTTTGTCATCATGACAAACATAAACATTCAAATCAACGTCATATTTTCCTACAGTTAGTGTCATCTAAATAAAACATTTTTTGGTTTTTGCATGAACGTAGAAAAAATATATTGTATGCAACTCGTACAAAAAGTAAGTGTTTATTGCACGCGACGTGAAATTGGCCGAGTAGGACATAAATAACTATACTTATTAACATTTACATTTATAGTAATAGACATTTCGTTTTTTGTTTTATCACATTTAACTGCCTTTCTGTTAATAACATCATTTGTAGCATTGTTGCCATCATTTTCGGAACGCAGATCATCTGCCGAAGTTTGTGAAGAATGTGCATAAGTTACAGATGTTTCCTCTTTTAAGGAATACCTATATTTTCCTTTGGATTTTCCTTGCAATATCATGTATCATGCTAGATATAATTCCTCAACATAACTTTCTGCTGCAGAGGAGCTCTTCCATCCACCATTTAATGATTGTAAGATCAGCATCTTTATTGGCCAATACAGTTGTTCGACTGCGTCTCATACAATGACCAGTAAGTACTATTGGATTTGCGAAATTCAGGAATGAAGCAACTATTGGGGGTACCTTTGCCAATGTGTTTATTTCAACAGACTGAGAGGTACATTTTTGATTGATGTGTCTTAACAAGAATCTGTCTTGTGTTAGGCGAATTGGGCGCAGAGATATATATTTTCTGCATATTTCAACAGCATTCACGCAAAATCATTCTTCTATAATTGTAAATTTTCTTGAAATGCCCTTGTTGGTGTCAGGTATTGAAACATGCTACCAACGACATGTACGTCAGAAATTTTCAAATTTGTCAAATCGTAGTATCGACAGGCACTATAATCCTCTATTATTAGTGCAACCTAATACAATTTAAAGTTCACTATATACCTATATACATTAAATATTCTTTATCAGGAGCCCCAGTAAAAAATTATTCAATATGTGCTCCCTCCAATACTGCAGGTTTTTTTGCTTTCTATCTTCTCGATTCACTCTTCAAATAAGCTATTAGCTTGTTATATTTTCCAATATCTATATTTTTCTATACCTTTATAGTACCCTTCAACATCGAATACTTCGACCACGTAGATGAAATTGCATATTTTTTCTTCATATATTTATAAAATACGATAGTATGACATTTATTGCCATTACTCTCCATTTTATCCTCCATTCGTTAAATTCGGCGAACGCTTTTTCGTAATGTTCCCTTGATTTCGGTGGCAATAAATGGAAAATTGCTTCTTAAGCTTGCTCTAAAACAGCCACAGGAACACAGTTACATTCTTGCATTTTTACAAAATTCAGATAGAACTGTTTATTAAATAATTGATAATAAACAACGTACCATAGCAACCAGCAGGTATAACAAAACATACCATGTTTCATTGACTACTAAGAAATATCAAGTCGTGCGAATATTTTTTTATTAAATTCCAATAATTCTGACCACAAATATGATTGATGTGATTGTCGATAAACTTTGTACTGCATTCTTGTTGTGTTTTAATTGTATTTTCTCCACTTAAGAATATTAAACCTTCTTGCGTGAATAAAATGCTACTTAAAACACTCGTACAATAAATAACTATTAGGGATCTCTCGGTAGTTACTAAAATTGACTACTATAATCTGTTTGGAAATGAAAGAGAGTAATAAAACCCCGAGATAAGAACCGACCACGGGCGTGGTAATATTTCCTTTCAGGTAATTATCAGGTAACACTAATGCTAACAGGTAATGGGTGTACATTAGTATATTTTACTAAATACATCATAGGGCAGGAGCCAATGTATTGTGACAGATCAATCCAGTCTTAGAACTGAATATACGAAGACGTGCTAGTGCAGTAGAGTAAAATTCGACTTGTGTTTAGTGACTATTGTGCCAGTGGATATAATATTGTTTGGGTAAAATGTCGAGCTTATCAGATTACGTACCTGCTAAACGCGTGAAAAGATGTGCGCTGTCTCAGAATGAGAAGATCATTATATTAAATAAATTTAATGCATTGAAACACCAAAATCCTACCAACAGTGTTGACGACATCGTGGAAAAGTGTTCCAAAATGACAGGAATTGGAAAATCGGCTATCTACAGACTTTTAAAGGAAACAAAAAATGAACAAGATACTGTTAATCCCCCAAAATCATCTACAGGGAGGTCAAAAGTCGTTATAGATCAAAAATGTCATTCGCAGAAAAGTACACTCATTTTATTTAAAAAAAAAATACCAACGCTAAACAAAATTTTAAGTGAACTTTCAGAGGACAACAATTTGCCAAAAATCAGTAGAAGCAAATTATGGGCCGTCTTACGAGAGTTGAATTTTTGCTGGGAAAAGCAGAACAGGAAGTCAGTTCTTATCGATAAAGATGAAATTATCTGTTGGCAAAGATTTTACTTGAGATCAATTAGAAAATTCCGTGACGCTAGACGAAACTTGGGTCAACGAGGGATATACTGTAACAAAAGTATGGCAAGATAAAAATGTAAAAAGTTTTCGACTAGCATTTTTTGATGGACTTTCAACAGGGTTCAAGGCACCTTCAGGTAAAGGGCAAAGATTAATAGTGACACATATAGGTAGTGCCAGTGGTTTTGTAGATGGCGGTTTACTTTTATTTGAATCTAAAAATACAGGTGACTATCACGAAGACATGAACGCAGATGTTTTCAAAGAGTATTTTACACAGATGTTGGATCTTATTCCTCCGGGGTCTGTAATTGTCATGGATAATACCAGTTACCATTCACGGCAGACCGACGACTGCTTGGAGGAAAGCGGATATAATTCAATGGTTATCCGGAAAAAACATTTCTTTTGAAACAAATATGGTGAGAAAGGAACTTTTGACACTTGTCAATCTTAATAAAGATCAAAAAAAATATGTTATCGATGACATGGCAACAAATCGCCAAATAACGGTACTACGGTTACCACCTCTGTGAACTTAGCCCAATCGAATTAGTCTGGGCGCAGGTAAAAGGAGATGTATACATCATGTACAAAAACAAGAGGAGAAAATGTGGGAACTCGATAATTTAATTGACGTACTGTGGAACCTATCGTTATCAATCTAGGAGACGAAGATAATTCATCAGAATATTCAGAGGATGAATTTTCATATACCTACTTTTTTATTTTCTTTATTGTACATTTATACAACACTACATTTACTCATCATAATTTGAATTTTCAAAATACATATATTTTTGTGTGGAATAAAAGTCTATTCATTAAATTTAAATAAATATTTTGATAATAATATTGAATAATTTTATTTGAATTACTAAAAACCCTCTTAACCAGGTTATGATGCTCATGTTTTGAAATGCTGTTTTTATATTGTTAACTTATAATAGAAATGGACTGAGAAATTGAAGCGGCATAGACAAAGACGGATTGTCGGGGATTAAATTTTAGCTACCTGCTTTAGTACGGTTCGATGACACAAAGTTTTTTTAAAAGTACACCTCATCTATACCGATAATACATAATATAAAAATATTGAATATAAGCACCAGTACTACATTTATTTACGATTTGCATACATAATAAGATTTTATTACTCTCTTTCATTTCTAAACAGACTATAATATACCATTTTCTTAGATCTTTCTCATCGGCTCAGCCGTAATAGTTGCTATTGCAAGTGTCGCACCCGCCGAAGAACCAATCCCCATCATCAAGCAGGACTCAGAAGTGAACTTCGACGGCAGCTTCCATTCCTCGTACGAAACCGGCAATGGCATCATCGTCAGCGAAGAGGGCGTCCTCAAAAATCCCGGAGTGGAGAACCTAGAAGCAGAAGAAGTACACGGTGCCTTCTCTTACACCTCTCCAGAAGGAAAACTCATTCATCTTAGCTATTTGGCGAACGAAAATGGGTTCCAACCGACAGGAGATCATCTTCCAGTTGCACCTGTGTAGGGAAGAAAGGATAATTTGTTTAAAATACTGCCCCATATATACCAGTGAAATGTACAAATGGTTAAATAAACAAAATTTTATATAGAACTTTCTGATAATAATATAATAATAATATCTCTACCCCTCATTCTAATCACAGGGATTAGCCCAGAAGTCAGAGACTTGTGCGGGACAGGAACGACTTACGTTAGTAGGCCCTAACCACTATTCAGTGCAGGAATGAGGGAAACCTGGAAAACCTCATTAATTAGGGGGGTAGTCAAATATCAACCGGTATCAATCTCTCACATTGACCCAAGCCAACATTCTTCCACCCTACCATACATATAGCTTATATACGGTCTACCGGCAGCTGGGCTCGAACCAACACCGATCTAGTCACCTCGGTTCAAGTACTGACGCATTAAACCGCGCGACCACTGACCGACCCAACGACAAATATAACACAAAATATATTCAATAAATAATTTCTCCATACCCCAAGGCTCGGTTTTAGGGCCTATGCTTGTTATATTTTACAGTGTAAGTGCGCAACTTGCAATAAATTCAGTAAATCAAACTCATTTTTTTTGGGGGGGGGTGATGCTCGGCCATGTGGATGGGATCTTTGTTCAAACCTAATTGTCTAATTTTTATGAAGCATTTATGATGTGCGGCCAACCCAGGAAATTTAAAGTTGATATCATAAGTTATTTTCGAAATATACGAGGTCAAATTGAAATGAAATGGTCGCGCGGCGTGACGTCATTGCCTCCTACAGCTCCGTACTTGTCCACTACGAACTCGGGTGAGGGTCTTTTCTATGTTAAATTAAACAAATTAGCAAAAGTTAACTATTTTTAAAATTCGCAACATGCCATTTAAAAGCATAGTCGTTTAATCTTTCGATGGTAGGTTAACCGTAATAGTCCATTACGGTTCAATACAAATCAAAAATTGTAATTGTTTTATATAAGTATCTACAGCAAAACAAAACATTTGTCTTGTGATATACCTACTAGCCAGCCTTTTAAAATTTTAGTTAAATTTTGCTGCTAATTTTGCAGGATGTATAAACAAATCTTCAAATTTATTATTTTTAACTTTAAATATTTATAACTTATATATAAAAATATAAAATATCTAAAAAATTATTCTATTTAAGATCTTCACGAGAAAGCTACGAAGACAGTGCAGTGCAGTTTGAATTAAAAGAGGAAGTTTCAAGTGTATTGTAACTAAAAGAAAACCCGAATTTTACACAATAACTGTAATAATAATTAAGTAGATGATTAGTTTATGACTCTTGTTATTGAAATTGCAATCTAATTTCAGTAGCTTTATTCGAATTTAGTAATTTGATTCATTTTATTGGACCACCTTGTGAATCCAAAAATTTAGTAATCTACAAAGTCGATTTAAAAAAGACTAATAAGGTATCTACTCAATGCGTAGTACGTATGTTCTTTAGTTTTTAAATTATATAGGGATATCGCACTCTTAAGAGAGTGATCCAATTTGACAAAAGGCAATTTTGAACTTTATTAATAGAAATATTCGATGTAAAGACTCACCATAATTAATAGTTTTTGAATAAAATGACAATTTGTTTTATAACCTTTTTTAATCTAATGTATAACAAACTGCCACATCACTCAACAATAGCATACAATTTAGAACCAAATACCTAGCCCATTTGACATTAGAGCAACCAATTTTCAATTTTCTTAGAGGTACAGTGACCTAAATTTGAATAATCCAGTTGTGACCTGTGTCTTCGTCAACAAGTTGTTTTTTTAGGATTAATCTATAGTTCACCTTATCCCAGCGCTGTAAAACCCAAACTAATTAATATAATAAAAAAAGTATATAATAAAAATTCTTCGTTGAAAATCACTCTACAAAAATGCTCTGATGTCATTTTTTTTTAAATAAGAAAATAAATAAATTATGGCGTCCTAAAGAAAATTTGTTCAAAAATTTTGATTGTTTTTCTTTAATATCTTTGTTATTTTTGATTTTACAACAAAAAGTTACTGACTAAAATTGTAAAATTTTTGTATGACTGATAAATGCTAAAAACAATTTCACTCCCTTTTCCAAGATGGCGGCTAAACCTCGAGGGTTGTGACCCCACAAACTTCAAGTTAAGCTTTTTTTGACCCCCCCCCCCTCACATCTAAATAATAAAATTGCGTCCTCTAAAAAATGCAGCCCCAAATGTAACTTTTTAATGGACTAATAGTATTTATACGCACACTGTAAAAAATAATTACAGTAAAAATAGATGGCAATTTATTTACCATTCATTATTGCTGTGATTTTCTTATAGACTGTGATTTTACAATTAAAATGTAAAATTGCATTGTAAATTTATTTTACGATGTAATTTTCCGTTTAGTAACTGTAATATTACTTTGTAATTTTACAATACAAAATTTTTACAATGTAACATATAATTACTTATAAAAGTACAAAATAACTTTACAATCAATTGGATAATTACATTGTAATAAAACATTTTCCACTATAACTACAATGTAATTTTTATTTATTGTACAGGATGGTCCAGTTTGGATACTTAGGTAACTATAGAAGGTTTCTCCTATTTTCGGAAAAGACAGAAAAAAGTTAAGCAGATGTTTCGAAGTCAATTTTCGAGAAAAGTTGAATTGCTAAAATTACATTTCGATTTGTTTAAAAAATACCTACGTGATGTTTTTCAATTTTGCCCGTTTTCTATTATAACTGTGAAACTTTTCTACTTATAAAAATATTTAGCGGCTTACGCTTTTTTATCACTTCTAGTTTTCCGTTAAATAACAAACTTTCATATTTTCTTAATGAAACATAAATGTGTTTTAATTTATTTTTATTCCACTTGTAATTTATTTCATCTTACGTGAATATTTTCGTAATATTTATTTACTAAAAGAATTTGCTAGTATATTTATAACTTAAAATTATATTTATGCATACCTACGTATCAAGTACAAAACTTCATATCAAAAAATGTATATGATGTTATTATTTTTTTAGAAGTTTGTGTAAGCTACTAGATTCAACACAAAAAGCTGAATATAGTAATCTCATTAGAGAGTACAAATATTTTCAGAAATAAAAAAATATAGAATACCTATCAAAAAAAAGCCTAAAATTAACAAATGTACTGTATCAAAGCGAATCAAGATATTGAAATGAAATTTTCGTCATTCAACTTTTACTCAAAAACTTTTTCCGTGACACTTGGACTATTGTTTTCTCTATCTTTTCCGCAAATAAAAGAAACCTCCTAAAAGTATCGAAACCCCTACAGTCAATTTTAAGAAAGTTACTTTAATGACATCTTGTTTATAACACACGAAATCTCTAACAGTGTTTTGACATAGATACCTAATAAATTTTCTGAATAGTAATTCCAGAATTAACAGTTGTTACTTACCTTACGTAACAATCATGTCAGACTTTTCTGTAAGTTTCTCAATAACATCACTTCATAGGATGTTATTTTAAAAGAAAAATCTTCTAAACTAAATATTCGTTCTATTAAACATTTTTGCACAAATTGTGTGAAAAACATTTACAAAATCGTACTATTCCTAACTGATTATATAAGTTCAGCTCAGTTAGCTAATCCGTAGTTACAGCTATACCTATTATATCTTCAATAAATTAACTACCTTATTTTGCTTAATTTTTTGAATTTAGAAAAACATGTAGATACATCTAAGTGGTACGCTACGAATATAACGAATATATTTTAATTTTTGGTAGATTAGTAAAAACGTAGGTAATGGTTCATATTATTGTCGACTACAAAAATTCTGGCTTCACAGCTCCAACAATAATTTTACTATTTTTTCTAGTATGTTATGCAATTTAGAATAAGAGTTTATAATGTTAGAATAAATATAGTTAGATTATGAAAAATAAAATATTAAGGTCTTCCGATATTTTTTATTTAATTTGATACCTGTACATTTAGGCCATTTTTACAAAACAGGACACGTTATACAAAACATATATAACAAAGTAAATCTATATATTGTATATATTAAATAATAAAAAAAATATATATTTTATAATATTCAAACGAGATCTAATGTGTAATATAGGTACCTACAATTTAATATAATTCTAACATAGAAAATAATATATTGTTGTAAGATGAACAGAGTTCAATCTATAGTTGGTATCTGATTTTTGTAGATGCAAAAATACCATTGTTCCTTTGCTTCAATAATTCTGTATCAAATACATACCTATTACGTTATCTCATATAGGTTATGTTATAAGCAACACAAGACAAAACTACTTATTGTAATAAAATCACTCACTAGTCACTCTAGATTTGATTATTTTGCTAGTCACTACTCACTAAATTAATTATGTAAATACTTAAGTCCTAGGTACACGCTGCATTTGTCGAAATAAAGCATGCTTTATTTAGGTTATGTTACAACCAGCACTAGACAAAACTATTTATAGTACTAAAAACAATCACTGGTTACTCTAAATATGATTATATTGCTAGTCACTACTCACTAAATTAATTATGTAAGTACCTAGGTCCTAGGTACACGCTGCATTCATCAAAATGAAGCAAGAAATAATGAAGGCGTCACCACCCAACGCTCTCAACGGTTAATGGCAGTGCGTTTTAAAATTAGTAGTATCTTCACACACAAATTAAGCATATTTTTACAGTCAATTATATAGTAAATTTGGTATGTTCAGTAATTTTACAATGTAAAAGTGGATTTCACATTGCTAATTGTAAATGTATGACAATATATTCTATAAATGTACATATTACATTATAATTACATATGAAGTTTACGGTTTTGTTGTATATTGGCAGTTTTCCTGTAAAATTACAAGCGTCAGTGTAATATCATCATCATTTTTAGAATTATTTTAAGACAATTATAAGGATATTTTTACAAAGTATATTTGTAAAGTTACTGACCTTTTTTTCAGTGCATTAGAGAAATGCTGAGTGCATCAAAATTATACTATTTATTGAAACAATGAGAACAGCCAGCAAGTCTATCGCTTGGTTCTTAGATATATCAAGAAGGATGGACATAGTTTGGTTTAATAGTAACCTTTGCAACTGCACACTTTTAATTGTTTTCAATTTCATTTATGTGACGTAGACACATAATTGATTGTAAATATGTTTATAAATTTAGTTCCATAAAATAATTTAATATGCATTAAGACGTTAATAAAAATACTGTCTATCTTTTTAAATTTTGAAAATGACTCTTCATCCCTCTATGATCCCTTTTGTTGACAATATTTAAAAAATGAAGTGTATCGCACCGAAGTGGACACTATGGATGATTTATAAAAACGTGCCAATAACCTACGATTTCAAAACGGACAACAAGCAGACACATCTGTGTTAGTTTGTAGCCACTGGGTAAAACGAACATTTTATTATACCAGCAGGTTTGTCAAATTATTTGATTAATTAAAACCACAAATTAATTATATTAATAATTAACAACAATAGCGGCAAAAGCTGATGAATTTGCTGTATAAAATAGGCGTTATTGTTTCTTTCCTTGTCAGATTTTACAGTGGACCAGTTTCCAGTGTCATGCAGAAGTGTGTTATTAAATCATTTTTCAACCGCTTTTTTTGATTTTGTTTACAAAATTGTATTTGAAAGAGTCAATTGTACATTCAATTTTTTTTAGATAAGTTCTGAGTCACGATGTATTCAACTTAAATACTTCCCAGCTAACAATTTCCTGTTCTATAAAAATCGTAAAAGCAAATTTTATAGAGCAATGTTTGTTCTAAGAACATTTTCAAAACATTCTTAGAACACTTATACCATAAAAATGGGCACCGTTCTACAGAACTTTTTAGTTCTTTAAGCTATTCTGTTAGGTCTGCAGGAAATACTTATAGAATTGTTGAATAAACGTTCGCACAGGTCTTAAAGAATTTTTATAACACAGTTACAAAGCAATCTCATAAAAATTCTATAACACTTCGTTATACAATTTTTATGTTGCATGGTGTTCTACTTATAGAACTTTAAAATTGTTTAATTGTATCTTTTTAAAATAAAATGTTTCTGCATCGCACATATTAGAAATAATATGGATGAGCCAATAAGAACCAAGATAGAAGATGACCTAATCAGCCTGCATAAGAGTACTCGCATCATTACGAATTGTTTTGTTGGTTTGTTCATCAGGGACCAGTACATTTTAATGCGTAAAAGTTTTATCGTGAAATGTGTAGTACATAATGGTAATTTTTTGACGCGCCCTCAGTTAACCTTATATTTCCTATGATGCCGGAAATTTAGTTAAAAAAATGTTTTCTAAATTGATGAATTTAACAACCATCTATATATAAAATAGTCAGAAAGTAAGTATATTCGTATTATTGATGTTATTTACCTATTTATATTGTATATATTTTTAATTAAGATTTGTTTTCTTTCTTCACGATATGGCGACAGAAAGAAAGGCTTTATCTTGTACTTCCAAACTAATATGACATTTTTGTGTCGACTGCAATGATTATAGAGCAAATATGCTTCGTAAGCAACTACTATAACAGATATATGCCACTTAATATCCACATATTTTACTGTGGTAATATCAATTATTTCAATCTTATTTTATAAAGCTAATAAAATTCTTTAACTTCAACATCTTGAAGTGTAAATGAATAAGGTTTGGAATGGTCTAAATGAAATATGTTACAAAATTTCTATAAGGAAATTAGTTTCTATTAGTAATCAAATAAATCTTATCTATCGTAATGAAATTTTCCTTCTGCAAGCAGATAATAATTTCTACAAGTCACGACTATGCTATACAAATTTCCCCATTATACTTTGATCAAAATATTTCGCACTTTTATAGGCAGTTCTCGTCAGATGAGGGTATGGGAGAGCTACATAATAATATGTATATAAATGGTAGTTCAATATCGTTTTTTATGGAACAAAAAGGCTTTTGTTACTTATTTACTCTATAATGATTTTATAACAACTGTATTATTATTCTCTATAACTGCTTTAAAGAGCTTTTTCTCTTAAGTTCGATAGCAGCATCCATATTTGTAATTTGTTTTCCGCAGCAGAATTGTAATTTAACAACGCCTTACACAATAGTTCTGTAATTAAACTATAAGCGACATTACAGAATAATTTTACATCGGTTTTACAGCAATTTGATTCTATAAGCACCGTTGCTGTAAAATTGTGTTATTGTACACATTTATGCAGTTATCTTATAAATGTTCTATAAATTATGCTCTAAGAACGTTCTTGCAACACATTTAAAAAACAATTCAGTTTCTAAAGGCAAAATAGTGCACATTAATGCAATAATTTAGTATTCTAGATACAACTATAAAATATTAACAGAATATAAAGCTCCTATTACTCTAAATTTATAGAACTACTTTGCTAGTTGGGTTCCAACTGGACCCATTACCCATTTTTTTTTTTTACTTACTTTTTGAATTGCTGATTCTTATCATCCACATTAGTCGAACTACGATGCGGTTCGGTTTACTTATACATTCACGGTAAACTGCACCACCATGGTCTATCTTAATATAATGAAGCCGTTTGTATTTTGTGGCTGAGCCAATATTAGTTTTAATAATCCCTTGGAAAGGGATACCAGGCATGGTGGCGCAGCTTTCCATTACCAGAACGATGCCCCGCATTCATTTCTTCAAGAAAAGCCGGGGTAATGAATATACGAGAAGTAATTTGTGTGTACTACGTGTTCACTGTAAAGCTGGATTACATAATTTCTGCAGACAATGTTGAAAAATCGGCTGGTAAAGACATTCTCTAAGCTGAAGCCATTCTATCCGGACTAGCTGGGCCTAATAGACTACTACACAAGAAAAATAATTCTAAATTGATCAAGATTTACTACTTTCCTCCATAAAAATAGTCTTCAAAGTTACAAAATCTTATAATACCAAAATTTTAGTCAAAAATTTGTTAATTAAGAGTAATATAATGACTTCTAAGTAAAATGAAATATATGTCAATTTATACAGTTCGAAATTACATATTGTTTACCTATTCTTTGTTTTCAAATACTAACATTCCAATAACGTGTAAGACGAAGTTATAATTTACTTAATTTCGCCTTGAAATCTGTCTTCAATATCCAAGGATTTTTTAAATAATTATAATATATTTACATATTTATTACGAAATTGTAAAACTTATTTTGTCTTCAACTAGTAATTAAAAATAAGGTAATAACTAGTTATTTTGCCCTATTAAATCCTTCAATTGGCTAAGTTCTATTTTTATTACAATATCAACCTATTTTCAACTTTGTTGATAATTTCTAAAGAATATTTAACCATTTCAATTAACCTAATAGAAATATTGTTCTATATTATGGTATAGATTTACTTGTTAATAATACTTCGACGTAAGTGTGTCTTATAAAGATTTTTTACGAAACAAGCTTCTTGTTATATGTATTCCGACAGATCTTCAAGTAATAGCGCGTAGAAATTGTTTTGTGTTTTGGCGACCTGCAGTGAAAACCAAGCCCTACACAATATTACAAAGTTGTAAAAAACGAATTTAAGCCAACACTGCATATTATGTACTGTTATCGTGCCAGATGAATTCAGTAGTACACGTGAATTGAAATTCGAATTGAATTCCGTTCGAAAATATTTATTTTGTTTTTGTTATTACGCATACATAATATTATTGGCTTTAATTTGAATTTTCAATCACAAATAACTCCAAGAGTAGAATTTTATGTAGGTAACATAGTAATAATTTAATTTATTAATAAATTACCATAAAATATCTTAATTTGGAGGAAATATCAACCACAAAGTTAATATTTTCCTGTGACGTCAACATTGGCATAGGCAATTTGCCCTATAGGTTAAAATTTACAGACAAATTGACTTCAAAGTTGATTTTATTTGAGCGGCCATGTTATAATAAACACTAAATGTTTTTCTCATTATTTCTAATTGATTACTCATTAAAATTATGTTAATACAGATAATATTAGTTAATAAATTTATGACGAAAGATTATTAAACACATTTTATCACGAAGTACATTCAGTTTTTATTTTAGGTTATTTTTCAGTATAGTAATATTATTAAAAAGCAATAGTAAAAATGTATATTTATAAGGTGCGTTATTTTTATGAGAGTTTGGTCATGACATTATACGAAAAAATTTCCTGGATTGTACAATTTGATGAATGGAAACCAAATATACAGACTTTATTATATTAAAATAAAATCTAAATATCTATAAATATACTAACTCCTACTATACTTGTAGTTTAGTAGCCTGACTTACAGTCTTTCTTTTCATTCCTATCCCTGTTCGCTATTAGAATGTATAAAATCAAACATATAATGTTATCTCTCTCTGGTAAAAGTATGTCATATAAAGGGCATAATTAAGATATATTTTGGTAATAATGTCTTTTATATTTTAAAATTTTAACATAAAATTGGTCCGTATTTCTTTTAGGTCCAATTATCTTATTGGAATAAAATTCTTGCCAACCAATTATTAACTTCCATATTACTTTAGTTTTTTTCCCCACATAAGGAAAAAGGCCAGGAAAAGGTTAACGTAATTTTAACTTTAATTCTTTGTTGGGGAATCACTCTTCTTGATAACTTGTACCCAAGAGAAAAATCTAGAATGCACACCACAATTTGATGTGCAACATAGGTATTGTTCAAACAAATAAGAGGGAGGTTTTTGTTAAATATCTCAAAAAATATCAATTTTAAGAAAAAAATATAAAATTCAAAAACAATTCTAATTAAATTTGGCACGACATCCCAACAAACATTTAAAGTTAAAATTAGGTTAACTTGACCTCTGAATTGGTCAAAACTTTTCATGACCAATTCCGCATAAGGAAAATTTACCTATATTTGTTGGTCTTTTTCCTTATGTGGGAAAAAAAACTAAAGTAATATGGAAGTTAATAATTGATCGGCAAGGATTTTATTCTAATAAGATAATTGGACCTAAAAGAAATACAGACCAATTTTATGTTAAAATTTCAAAATATAAAAGACATTATTACTAAAATATACCCTAATTATGCCCTTTATATGACCTACTTTTGTTAGAGAGAGACAGCATTATATGTTTGATTATATACATTCTAATAGCGAACAGGGATAGAAAGAGAAAGAAAGAATATAAGTCAGGCTACAAAGCAAGTAGAGTAGGAGTTAGTATATGAGTATTTATAGATATTTAGAGTTTAATATAATATAGAGCCTATATTTTTGGTTTCTATTTAACAAATTGTACAACCCAAGAAATTTTTTCGTATAATGTGATGACCAAACTTTCATAAAAATAACACGCCTTATAAATATACATTTTTACTATTGCTTCTTAATAATATTATTATCCTGAAAAATAACCTAAAATATAAACTGGATGTATTTCGTAATAAAATGTGTAATTTTTCGTCATAAATGTATTAAATAATATTATCTGTATTAACGTAATTTTAATGAGTAATCAATTAGAAATAACAAATAAAACATCTAGCGTTTGTTACAACATGGCCGCTCAAATAAAATCAACTTTGAAGTAAATTTGTCTGAAATTTAATCTATAGGGCACATTACCTATGCCAATGTTGACATCACAGCAAAATATTAACTTTGTGGTTGAAATTTCCTCCCAATAAAGATATTTTATGGTAATTTATTACCAATTAAATTATTACTAGGTACCTACATATAAAATTCTACTCTTGGATTTATTTGTGATTGAAAATTCAAATTAAAGTCAATAATATTATGTGTGCGTAATAACAAAAACAAAATTAATATTTTCGAATGGAATTCAATTCAAATTTAAATTCACATGCACTACTGAATTCATTTAAGATGATACCAATGTTATCATATGGAATACTTATTATGTGTTTATCGATATATTATTATTAGCTTAATTTATATAATCTGCACTGTTGGCTTCGATTTTGGTAGACGAAATATGAACCCAATAATTATTTTTTACAACTCTGAAATATTGTGTGGTAACCCGCCTGTTGGGCTTTATCTTATGATTTACTCGTACAACACAAGTAGGTTTTCATTACAGATCATCAAAACACAAAACAACTTCAACACCCTATTGCATGAAAATATCTATCTGAATACATATAACAAGAAGCTTGCTCCCTAAAAGAGCCTTTTAAGAAACATTTACGTCGAAGTATTATTAAGAAGTAAATTTGTACCATAATATAGAACAATATTTCTCTTAGGTTAATTGAAATGATCAAATATTTCTTAGAAGTTATCAACAAAGTCGAAAATAGGTTTATACTTGTAGTAAAAATAAAACTTATTAAATTGAAGGATTTAATATGGCAAAAATAACTAGTTATTACCTTATTCTTAACCACTATAGTTGAAGACAAAATAAGTTTTACAAATTTGTAATAAATATGTAAATATTTACCTACTGTAATAATTTAAAAAATCCCTGGATATTGAAGACAGATTTCAAGGCGAAATTAAGTAAATTATAACTTCGTCTTACACGTTATTGGAATGTTAGCATTTGAAAACACAGAAAAGATAAACAATATGTAATTTCGAACTGTATAAATTGACATATATTTCATTTTACTTGGAAATCATTATATTACTCTTATTTCTGACTAAAATTTTGGTATTATAAGATTTTGTAACATTGAAGACTATTTCTATGGAGAAAAGTAGTAAATCTCAATCAATTTAGGTTCATTTTTCTTGTGCAGTAGTCTATTATGCTTAAATGTTAGTTGGGGTGGCATATCTAATACAATTTAATCAGTAGAAAAATAAATCTATTTTAGTTTTCAGTGTATTGAAAAACTACAGGATGTAACAAAACTAAGATAAACTGGGATAAAACCAGTAAATACGGTAGCATGAAGAATGATACTAGCTCGATACGAACACTATAATAAAACGCGTGTAAAGTTATCTTTTATTTGACGATATCATGCTAACCACAGTCATAGATTGTTGTAATTTTGACAACTTTATTATTGAAGTCCAATTTTGTGTCACACTTTCAGTTTTCGTGAAAAAGAATATTAATATGGACGATTTTGATTCCAAAAATGTCCCTTCGGATGTCGAAGCGTTGTCGATTCCCTACTTCCCGAAAAATCAAAACAGACGTACGAGCAAAGTTATGGAAAACTTGAAGATTGGTGTAAATGGAAAGGAATCGAGAATAACAGCAATGAAAATGTTCTTCTGGTATTTTTCGGATATATTTCAAAACATAGCAAGCCTTCGTCGCTTTGGTTATATTAGTCTATGCCACGTTCTGTTATATCAATGAAGAAAAATACAAATATTGGTAAGTACGTACATTTAATTGCGTCTCTAAAAAGCAAATCGGAAGGATTTGTGGTAAAAGTTGCATTGATAGTGGAGCTTACAGGTGCATGAAGGTATACTGAATTGACAAATCTGCACTTAGAAAATATTAAATATAAAGGACAGTGCATTCATATTATTATTTCGTTTACTAAAACAAAGATATTACGAGATTATTTTGTCACAAACGAAAACATTGAAGGAATAAATATGATGGAAATGGTTTGAAGATATATAGCGATGAGACCAAGCAACACAGACCATACTCGATTTATTGTGGGGTACAGAAATGGAAAATTAATCAAACTGCCAGAATGGCAATAATGTTTTTGGGAAAATGCCATATAGCATTGTTCCTGAGTCTTCCAAATCCTCAACAATATACTGGACATCGTTTTCGTAGATTACCTGCGTCCTTGCTTGCAGATTCAGGAGTGGATTTATTAACTACTAAGAGGCATGGTAGTTGGCGCTCAAACACAGAAGCAGAAAGAAAGCTATGTAGAAGATTTCAAGGAAAATAAGAAGAAAGTGGCCTCTAATATTTTTTGAAACGTTTCAGGTATGATGGCGCTTCAACAAGTTTAAGCACTTAGGAAATAAACTTACTTTGTAAAAATACAGCCCACTTATCATCTGCTGGAATTAATTTAACAAATTGTTCAGAAGTTGTAATTAATGTTTTAATAGTCAATAATAACAAGTAAAAGTGGCAACTAACTTTGTTTTTGTTTATTTTTTACTTTAAAATTTGCGTGTTATTGTGAATGCATTATGGCACTGAGTGTTATTATGAACGCCATAATGGCATCCAAATGGGGATTCAAAATGTGTCATAATGTCACAGTCGTAGATTAAGTATTTTAATTTAACCATTCTTATAAGATTTGTATAATAAGTTATATAGTCTGTTTGGTTCCATCTTTCCTTTTAAGCATAATCTTTTTAATTGATTGATGTTTAAAATTAATTTAACAATATTTTATTACCTAGAATTGATATACTTATTTTCCTATTATTCTTTTAAATTTGCTTTCTGTTAATTAATTTTATTTAGTCTATGGTTCAAGTTAAAGTTTTATTTTACTCATCTTATGGATATATGTACTAATATGACTATATTAATGAGAAGTGTAAAAAAAAATAATTGAATTCGCTGAAAATACCTTTACCCACAACCAGTATATTAAGAAGGTTTAATACGTATTTTTTCCGTGGATTAACCCCCTTGTAACACACTAGTGGATTAGAATGCATAATACCACGCTTCGATTTTATGGCATTTTATTTAGAATTATTATTATTAACATTAACATTTATCTCAAGAACGATCTTGTCACTTTGCCCAGAATTATTTAAATTTACTCGATAAGGAGTTAGAACTTGGATTTTTTCATCAATTATTCAACAGTGTAATAGTAATATCACCTCCAGCATTGTCCAGTAATGTTGCCGAAGAACGCCTCATTCCATGTCCGGTAAAACTTTCTGAGCCCAAGAAATGCAACGAAGTGAAACGTTTTAGAAGTTGTGTTGATGCCTACATGTTGTGTAGTACATTTTTCAGCCACATATCGTAAGAAAAATCTCCCTCCGGCATTTTTGGGGCGCAGATTGATGCATTTTCAACACATTTCTACAGCATTGACTGCAAAAGCTTCTTCCATGATCGTGAAAGTTCTTGAAATATGGCAACAAACCTTGAACTGGTTGGAGATGGAAAGCCCTTCGATGATCTTGTTTGACTGCTCTCAGTACTTTTGATTAAGATAAATGGAGTTGTCGAGCTGCTCGGCGTGTGCTTAAAGTTCTATCGATATCAAAAAGATTAAGAATTTGCTGATTATTTCTTGGCGGTACATTACGATTATGATCATTGTAGCGGCGCAAACTATATTCCGAAAATCGACGATGTACATCTACAAAAACTTGTGCTCTTGGAATTCTTCTATTAGGGAAGCGTGTTCGGTACTCTCGAACTGACGCGTTGGAATTTCCGTCACAGAAACCATAAACATAAAGTATATCGGCATATTCAGCATTTGTAAACTTTCTTGGCATTTTTTCTTAGCACTAAAAATGCTCTTTAAATAATACTTTTGACAAAGATTTTCACAAACGTCAGTTTACACAAATCACCGAGTTTTGTTTTCATGGGTTGCTATAACGTTAAATAAAATTTACGCGGCTGGTGCGCTACACTGTTACCAATTTCTTTGAATATCTCAGAAACAAGACCAAACGTCGAAAAAAAAACAGGTGAGAAAAAAGTTTCGAAATTAATCAGGTCAAAGTGGTGTGTAGATGTTTTATTGAAATTTTTTTTTTGTGTTTTTGAAATAAAGTAAGAGGGTAGCATACAAAATACACTTCTGTACGATCATAAGGAGTGTTTGTATTCCGAATATTTCACTTAAATCGGATAAGTGGTTCAAAAGTTATGACGGAAATACAAGAAAAAAATTCCTACTTCAACGCCCTCTATCTCGGAAACGATGCGTTTTGGGAAATAAGTTTATATCACAAATGAACATTATTTTAACCTGTTCTATCGATTTCTGAAGTTATCAAGATTAAACCTGAATCAGCCTGTATAATTAATAACTATTACAATAAAGTTAAAAAATCATCTTTTAAACTTTACCTTAGGGAGCTAAATACAGGTCTGTTAAATTTCTCGTTTTTCCATTATATTTCTTAATAAACTGTTATTATATTGGTAAGTACGCAATTTGTACAAACGTGTAGTTGTCACTGTCCTCTTGTGAAAAGCGTAATATCTATATTAATTTACAACACGCTCGATACCGATTTCCTGTAACCAATCTATCGAGGTTTGGCGGTTTCGAAGGCGGCAGTGCGTCTTAATTCCCATAAGACCGTACGGTCCGGGGACCGCCAGCCTCTCTCGAGAGACAAGGCACAAATCGAGTCTTAACATCCACCATGCTGACCGGCTTTATTAAACCCAGTAGACTTCAGCACGGCCTTTCCTTATTGGAACACGACCTATTCCTGTTCGGTAGGAGTTTTTAACACGAGTTAAGGGGTTCTGCTGGGGTTTGACCGGGTCACCGATGATATGCGTATACAAAGACTGTAAAAAAATAAAAAAAATTAAGAATAAACAAAAATACGCAGCAAAGATCATTGTCCACGTTACTCGCTATTATAAGCAACGTTTTTTATTATATTCAGTGATGCAAAATTAATGTCACAGGAATTACAAATATTAAAATTAACACATGCGTTATATACAGGGTGTCATTAATAATGGTATATATATCTTAAGTGCAGATTGTTAGTGTCAAAATAAAGCAACTTAGCCCAACGTACCTTATTCAGTTGTTGCTCCTTTTCATGCTACAGGGTGTTGATGTTGAAAAAATGTTTTAGATTTTTTGCTATATTTTAAAAACGTATGGACCGATTGTTATGAAAATTTGTAGTTTTTGTAGAATCGGACATAATAAGACGTTCAGAGTTATATATATATGTGTGCTCAATTAGTGCTTTAACTCTTCGCTTTACTGAATTTACTGTAATAATAACAAGTTTAAGCTTTTTATAATTTCAAAAAAATTAACATGTACAATATACATGTACAGAGGTAGCTACACAAAAGAAAGTTTACACTGAGAAAAAAATTCGCTAGTGATACATAAAAATACACTTGCCTCAGCAAAAACTTTGTATAAAATAGAGAACAGATAAATAATTCAATTGTAGCAGCAAAATCAAGTTTTTTGGAAACCAGTCACAAGTTAATCTAGAAATAATCATATTCTAGGTTTTGGCGAATGCGCCGATTTAAGTCACTAGCGAAAATGTCAAAGTGAAAAAATCACCTATTTCTTGCTATATCTTGTTGGAGTACCTGAGCTGTGTTATTAAAACTATTAATTAAATGCATTTCTGATAGTTTAAGGAAAAGTAAATTGTACATTAAAGGTTGGTTGACTGTAATGCAGATAATAATTAAACATGCTATATTCCTGCACTAGAACTCTTTAACTTGTAAGATTACCAGATGCATTGTCGAGCTATAAAATCACATTCAGAAGGTGTGAAAATATTGAAAACCATTTATTCAGTCTGAAAATAAGAACTTTACAATTCCTGCCCAAACATTCAAGGAAAAGTTGTGTTGGAAATTTTTCCGGTTGACTACAAGCGGGTTAACAAGTAGTAGTAGTAGTGTATCGGGCGGCATCAGCCTGGCATTAGGCCACACGTGGGCTCTTTTTGCCTACCCTACCATCCCATCACCTCTCCACTATCTGCCCTCAGCCTTCCTCGAACCTACCCGACTCCCTGATGAACATCAGGATCTTGGTCCATGGTAGACGCCTCATCTCTTCCCTTTGCAGCTTCTCGGCCCCCTCTCTACATTAAGGGACTCTCCTCTATGTCTATCAGGTTCAAATGCCTTCTGAGTCTACAGTGGCCTGTCAGGACCCCCTCCATTTGATTTAAGGACCTTCGACTAAGGCTCTGCAGCCACATCGTCCTAGATTTACTAGGTTCATTGAAGAAGTTGTGGGCCTGTCTACATCCTCATTTCCTTCTCTAATTCCCTCCTAGTGTTTGATAGGCCGATTTATTAAAGACACTATCCATACTACCTCGCGTAATTCCAAGAATGGGCTCGGGTTCCTGGCAAGGTGTCCCAAATCCGAGACGAGCTAACAAGTCAGCCGTCTCATTACCAGGGATTCCTTTATGACCAGGAACCCAGGCCAACTCCACCTCCCTTTGTCTGACCACTGACTCCAAGGCATCTTCACACTCCTGAACAAGACTACATCTCGTCCTTGGAGAGCTAAGGGCCCTGAGTGCAGCCTGGCTATCAGAGCAGATGAAGATTTTCTCCTCCACACAATTCCTTACTTCTTCCTTGCCTGCTACCATCAAAATAGCAAAAACGTCCGCCTGGAAAACTGTGATGTATGTGCCCAGCGAAAAGCTCTGCCAGATGCCCAAGTTTTCCAGATATATTCCTGCCCCAGAAAACTCATTCCCTACCAGGGATACATCTGTATAGTATATCAGAGATCCAGGGGGAAACATGTCCTCTGGTCTCTCCCACCGCTCTCTCGAAGGAAAGGCAGTGGTATACCTCCTTGCTAACCTTAATTTAGCCTTCGCTTCAATAACTCTGAAAGCAGAGACTGGATTCTCATTCTCCCCCTTAAGGCTATATCAGCGTGACCCTCCACTCGACCTTCTGTATTCCAACAGCCTGCATCCCTTATTCTCAGCTCATGTTTCTAGATGGCGGGAATAAGCAACCTAGATTTATTCCATTCAGAACTTTTTCCTGCAATAGCCGATTTCAACAAAACTGTTTGACAGTACAACAGAGAAACATTAACATAGCAAGCGCCTACTGCGTTTATAAGTAACCAGTGACGAAAAGGTTGAGAGTTTTTGAGAGTAAGAAAAGCTATTTTTATTTTTTTCCGCGCAAACTGTTGATTGTATGAAAAAATTACGAGAAGGAAAAAAGTAGTATATTAGATGTAGTATTTAAAAAAAAAGTTCACGGCTCTTTATTAAATAATTTCCAGGTTTGGTTTTTCAAAATTTTATAGCTAAGCAATTGAGGATCAAATATGATAATCATGGAATAACACACACAAGATAGGTTTTCTAAAATAAGAAGCAATTCAACACTTTTTTTGTGTCGGTTGAAGATGGCCATTGTTACTTACATATTTCTACCATATCTTCATTACACAAATTCTCAGTTTCCAGTTTACACCATACTTTTTTGTTCAAATTGTAATTTGAAAATGTATTTACAATTGCGGTTCATGATCCATGATCCGATTAGAACAATATGCTTATGATTAGAGACTGTATATCGTTCGCACATGACGTCATTATCAGGGGCGCACTTAGGACGCTAACAACGTTTGTGGAAGTCAAGTAAATACGTACATGTGAAATACAGTTAATATCAACGTCTTACGTTGTACTGGTGATATGTATGTTGTCCAATATGGTCCATATTAAGTTGTGTAGTTTACAAAACACTATACTATTCACTTTTAGTACTGAAATAAAACTGAATAACCAGCAACTGTTGTAAATGTTCAGTTGTTAAGTTGTGACGTTTATCGCTTAAAATCCATTTCAGTTTCGAAAACGTACGTTCAATGTCCACAGAGGTCACTGGGGCATATTTAAAATATGTATAATTTTTCACTGATGGCACATCAACATCAGTCCATATATGTTTATCCTTTAACTCAGAAATAATTTTTTCTTTCACTTCCTCATACATTGCTGGCATATAGTTGATTCCCAACGTGGGTTCTGCAGATACAGTAACATAATTGTACTTTCTATTAACACAGTTTTGCAAAAATTGTCTAAACTCTGCATTATTTAGTTTATTTAAAAGAATATTACCCCACCATCACTTCTACCAAGTCGTTGTTAAATTGTTTTTGACGTTCACAGTTTGTCACACGAACTTTGTGTTGTTTCGAGCGCATATGTTCCACAATACGTGCTTTCGACCGTGTTTTATAATTCCACGATATAACACTTTCACAAATTTTACACTTTAATTCTGTCTCGTCAAATTGTAAATCTGGATAATCTTTAGTCCATTTCTCCGCCGTAGAATGAGTGGGAGGTCGACGGAACATATTCAAGCACCGAAACAGAAAAACCAACAAGAAACTCGACAAGAAACTAACATTTGCTAATAACGCGGTATCGTCCCTACAAAGATCCGACACGCACAACGTTTCACTGCGAGATTGATACTGGCAAGCGACTGCGACCTTGACACATGCCGGTAGATAAACAGGGTGAGGTTCGTCAGCATTGGCCATTATTTTGAAGATGATATTTGTTTTTAATTAGGAATATTTAAATATTACGATTTTCAACCGACGGACCTGAGTACGGACCTGAGATGTGCGAACGACATACTATCTTTACTTATGAATATCGTCCACAGACAGCAGTGACCTGTACCCAGCTTTGTTTCTTCCACCTTCCACTTACTATACAATGTGTAATATCTATAACGGTTGGTGTTATTTCACACATATTTTGGTTTCTCTTACTAAATATTGTGTAGATAAAGTCATTTTATTGTTGAAATGTTAAATTTACTCAAAATTCAACACAAAATTAATTGACTCATAAATGAGTTTGTACTTACTCAATGTTATTTTTTATTCTGTTTCGTAATTATATATGAATTTTAGTCCACGATATTCAATACATATTCTACAGCTGCTGTCATTGCCGCAAAAGTTTTATGATCAGGCGATCGGGAAATTGCTACGCATACAACGATAAGCGGCTAAATCATTCTGCTCGACTTTCCCATCAATTAGCACAATTCCCATTAATTTAGCGTTGTTGTACATGCTTTTTTTTAAAAACAAACAACTAATGACAACACTTCATATGAAACCTTTCCCCTCCTCACACATTGTGAACATTAACTGATCTGTAGAGATTTGATTAGTTATGTGTTACATATGCGGGAGAGAATACAACCATAAACACCAACGTTTTTTTATCTGCTTTTTATGTTAACGCAATTTAGATAAGGGCGAGTGTACAGTTGTTCAAGTAAATAGAAGTTTGTATTGTCTCAGTAATATTTTTTTACTGGGAATCTACTATAGTCTGTTTGGAAATGAAAGAGAGTAATAAAACCCCGAGATAAGAACCGGCCATGGGCGTGGTAATATTTCGTTTCAGGTAATTATCGGGTAACACTAATGCTAACATTACCCCTAATGTAATGGGTGTACATTAGTATATTTTACTGGATACATCATAGGGCAGGAGCCAGTGTAGTATTGTGAGAGATCAATCCAGTCTTAGAGCTGAATATACGAAGACGTGCTAGTGCAGTAGAGTAAAATTCAACTTGTGTTTAGTGACTATTCTGCCAGTGGATATAATATTGTTTGGGTAAAATGTCGATCTTATCAGATTACGTACCTGCTAAACGCGTGAAAAGATGTGCGCAGTCTCAGAATGAGAAGATTATTATATTAAATGTATTATTGAAACACCAAAATCCTACCAACAGTGTTGACGACATCGTGGAAAAGTGTTCCAAAATGACAGGGATTGGAAAATCGACTATCTACAGACTTTTAAAGGAAACAAAAAATGAACAAGATACTGTAAATCCCCCAAATCATCTACAGGGAGGTCAAAAGTCGTTATAGATGATTTCTTCAAAAATGTCATTCGCAGAAAAGCACACTCATTTTATTTTAAAAAAGAAATACCAACCCTAAACAAAATTTTAAGTGAACTTTCAGAGGACAACGATTTGCCAAAAATCAGTAGAAGCAAATTATGGGCCGCCTTACGAGAGTTGACTTGCTGGGATAAGCAGAACAGGAAGTCAGTTCTTATCGATGAAGATGAAATTATTTGTTGGCGAAGATCCTACTTAAGATGAATTAGAAAATTCCGTGACGAAGGGAGGAATATTTATTATCTAGACGAAACTTGGGTCAACGAGGGATATACTGTAACAAAAGTATGGCAAGATAGAAATGTAAAAAGTTTTCGACAAGCATTCTTGGATGGACTTTCAACAGGGTTCAAGGCACCTTCAGGTAAAGGGCGAAGATTAATAGTAACACATATAGGTAGTGCCAGTGGTTTTGTAGATGGCGGTTTACTTAACCAGTTTTTATCAACCAAGAGAACATTTCGTAACGCCCTCTAGCGTCTACAGCAAAATTAAGTACGGATTCGTTTTTCTGGTTGCAGAAAACCCCCTAATCCAAAATTTCAAAAGAATCCTTTGAAAACTTTCTAAGAATTTTAAGAATTTCGAATTCATAATTTGAACTTTAACGCCCTATAACTTTTTTATTAGCCATAAATGGACCATGGTAACTTTGGCTTAATCGCATTATTTTGATCTGATCCGTAAGGAATCTACTCTTGCTCTGTGTCCCATTAATTTTGGGACACCCTGTATATTCTTATGTATTTTTACACTACGAATTCGAATCTGGGATCCACTTAATCTTATCGCCCAAGATATAAGGTCATTATAAGGTCAACGCCAAAGACAGATATGCATGTGGACCAGACTATCGCACATTTTGTTTTTGGGGTTACTAAATCTGTATCCGGGATTCATTTGAACCTATCAGGTCAGCTTCAAGGTCATTCCAAGGGAATCGTACACCTCTTGAGAGAATCTAGCAGTAATTAGCCAGCATATGTTTATCCCACCTGTCACCAGGACAGCACTCATGTTCCTCTTCGAATGATGTATGAACGATGTCTATTCATTGAGTTAGTAACATCCAAGTTGTTCATAAATCCGTTAATATCTTTACAATAAACTAAAGAAAGTACATCCTCCGAAAAATATTCCAGGAATTCTCTGTTCTGTGACGATAAACGAAGAATTTAATTAAACTCGCATTTTTAGCACTATTTTTAACCATGACGTCTAAAAACTCTGATCTTTATACAAACCTAATTCTTAAACAAGATCATTTATTTTTTTCTGTGTGAATGTTCTTGTTATTTTTTGGGAGTATTAAATGAAACATAATTGTCACCAACAGGGATTTTACTATCTGTCTCACTTGCGGATTCATCTTTATTTGTCATACAAACATAGCAGTGTTCTCTGTAGATAGGTTTCCCAAATTGCTAGTACCTTCATTAGAGGCTTTGTCTTACATTCTCCATATCTTTGCAACATCATGTCACAAGAACTGTATCATTTCTGAGGAACCTAATCACAGACTTGTGTGATTTCGAAACCAAAGAATTGTCTATAATACCTCTTGATATTGCTATTTATGTTCCTCTGGCTCTTCACAAAATTTATCCATATCACAGGTATGTTTCGATGTTTCGTTCGTATACCCAAATTCACACATAGGATGTTCCTCCTTTCGTCCTTGTCCTGGCTTTGAGTATAAGCTTAACCGTGTGTCTTATGCTGAAGTTATTTCTTCCTAACACACTAACAACATAACTCATTGAGTATCCCTCATCTATAGTTGATGATCGTACCACCGATAAATATCTTTGATGGTTCATTTTTCTATTTTTACACTCGTAGATGAACTTTAAAGACGTTTATCATACACAAAAATTATCATAATTACTTGTCTTGATCAGCAATTTCCGAACGGATTTTAAATCAATTGTGGTCAAACAAGACTAATTAACTTTTGCCATGTTGAAACAAAACAGTATTTGCTTGAAATGTCAGAGAAGGTCCAAAAATTAAGTAAATAATAACTTCGCCTTACACGTTATTGGAATGTTAGCATTTGAAAACACAGGAAAGGTAAACAATTTGTAATTTCGAACTATATAAATTGACATATATTTCATTTTACTTGGAAGTCATTATACTGGATAAAAATTTTTGCCTAAAATTTTGGTATTACAAGATTTTATAACATTGAAGACTATTTTTATCGCGAAAAGTAGTAAATCTGGATCAATTTAAATTTATTTTTCTTGTGTAGTAGTCTATTCTGTTAAAATGTTAGTTGAGATATGATATAATTATTTAACTAATAAACATTTGTCCAACAAACGGCATGCATTAATATTATTAGTGTTAGTGGTGTGTTAAATTTGTTCAGGAGTGTCTGTACGTTAAATATTATTTGATCATCTCTCTAACCTTCCCAGTATTATGTTGAAAATTGAGTACACAATACCGAAATAATATAAAATGACATCAAAAGGACTCGCCACTTTAAAGAGTAGGTATAATTCGGAACGAAAGCACTTTCTCCGACGGAAAAAAAACGACTCGGCGGATAAGAGAGTTCAATTTCCACTTATCTGTTCCATTGTTCCACGGTGGCCGACCGAGGATGGAAAGAAGCAGGATGTGTCAGGATTCAGCGACGGGCGTCGGGATAGACTTGTTATTCACGCCGAGTTTCACTTGTTGGGTCAGTTCGGCTAATTCCTGATACAACTGGCTCTAGACGCTTAGTTAACAGATTTATGTGCTATTCACTTTTAGTTACCTACTTTTTATCCGCAAGAGCGCGTATATTGGTAATATATGGATGATTGCCTATTTACAGGAAGAGGAACATTTAATGCTTTATGTATAGGGTGAACCTTAAATAAGTACAAATATTTTAAATTTACGGAGATTGTTTTAAGAAATACCCACATTTTGAGGACCACTGACGTAACCTAATAAAATAAACCATATGATTTACTGAAGGCGAGGTTGCCATATCGTCTGTAAGAGAAAGAATTTTTTAACTTGAATTCAATTTTTGCCGTTGTTTCTAATTTAAAAACACCTGTTTTTAGCAATAAGTAAGGTAAAATTATAAACCATTAAAATATGAAGCAAGTTCAAAACTAACAATTAAAGTGTTTAGGAAGTTACTTTGCTTAATGAATAAAAAAATTATCCATAAACGTGCATAAAAGCTCGCCTACTTAAAAACCAACTATTTAAACAGTTATCTATATTTTACAAGTTAATATTATTGTACACTGTTAGATTATCACAAAATATTCCCTTAAATTATTTTATGAAGAATAACAAAATGATATTCACACAACATTTTAAGAGTTCATTTTCGCCACATAACCTCAAACAACGTGTCAGTGCTAACCATTTCGTACTTCGTAGTTTCGTAGTGGCTGAAATAGATTTTAAAAATAAACACAAAACATGGAATAACAAATTAACTAGCTTGATGTATCCGTTCAATGTCAAGAGCAGGCAAAGCAAAATATTTAAAGCAGAGTCAATCGCATGCAAATAAGAAGCTAGTGTCATAGGCACAATTAACAGGTAGGTTTCACGAGCAGTAGGCGAAATGTCCCGCACCAGCCCTAACCTTTAGGACTGATAGTCGCGATCGATGAAGAGGTTATGTTGAAACCGGTCCACTAGTATGATCCAGGGCAAAGGAATAAGCTGTGAGAAAGGCAAGTTACAAGGGGAAAAAAAGATGTAATATATGTATAAAGGGATTTGACAATTTCAGTACATGTAAATTGGAAGTTAATATGAAATACTTTTGCATCTTCTGAAACCAAACGAAGCTAATGGTTTCTTTAAGTAATGCACTGCTTGACGCATCTGTTTTAGTAGTTGTGACACTAACGTATAAAATGTATTTAAATTGTCTTATTATTTCACGGACAATATTTTTCGTGAAATACGGTAGGATTAAATAGAATATGGCGCATTATTCAAACACTGAAAAGGTTGACATGTTGAAAGCATATTTGTTAAGTAGTAATAATCAGTGATAGTGATAACGATAACGTATTGTAATAAATCAACTGGAGTGTAGTAGAAATGGACAATTACCAAATTCTGGATAACTATGATTGCGAGTAGAGAATCTGGTTTATATTTTCAATTTATTAGTGAAGTATAGGAATGGTAAAAGGGAGGAGATGGCCATTAATATTTTCATAAATAATATTTCAATCATCCTTTGACGTGTCCAAAAATTCTAGTTAATTTTATTGTAGTCTGCTATTCGTGTAACACTGGCAACGCTGTGGAATTCACATCCACCATGGCTCTAAAAAATATTATTATCGGAGTCGGATCAGCGGTCCTCAATAAGTTTTCGATTGAAGAACCACGAAATTTATCTAAAATTTGACTTTTTTATTGCTGATTTTTTTTTTTTGTAAAAAACTATTAATTATGTGTTCTAGACAGTGAACTGTACTGCTGGTTAAAATTTTTGAATTTATTTAAGGTTCACCCTGTTTAAGGCTGTTCATAAATATTGGGAAAAAATATTTTTAACTATTAAAGTCCTGGTTCATTTGAAATTTTGCTCAAAACTGAGTTTTCTGTAAATATCTCCTTAATCCTTAAGGCCAATTTAAATAGAATTTGGTATGGGGTTGTAAATAGTCCGTCTGGACATTATTAAAAAATCAGTGTTGTCAAGTATCACCGAGAATGCTAGTTAGGCATAATATTAATTAGATGTTATGATTACGTGTGCTATCTGAAATGACACCATAAAATGTCCAAATATTATAATATTTTCGACTTTACTGGTTAGTTGGCAATGCAAAATAGTAAACGGACAATTACTAGCGCAACAAAATATTTTATAATATTTACTTCTACATAGATAGCTATGTTTCTTTTGGTGTGATAGAAACAAAATTTATTTCTGAATCTTTGCGCCTGGTAGACCTGCTTAGTAGTTATGCTGACGTTCTTTTTGTCATGAAGGTGGAATATATGTATGCTTAAACATAGAAAGTGAGCATTAACGACCCTAAATGTAACGCTCACATCCCTTTTAAAGCAGTTTCTTTGAAGCACAGGCCGCCTTAATGATCACTGCGCTTCTTATAACCCTAATGGCTGTTTTCGTTTAGTCCTGTCCACTTAGACAAGCAGTTCTTTTTAATGCAAGAAAAAGTAAAAGATGATTTATAAAAAAGAAATTTTAACTAAGCTTTTATAGTGTTGATAGAAAACATTTTCTGATAGAGAATTTTATGCCAGATAATTATAACAACGTTATGTTGTGGACTATTGGAAGATGTTTTTAAATCTGTATGAACATTGCACTGCCAATTTTCATTTTGTAAAATAGTTATTTCATGGAGTGGCCACACTAAAAACAGGCTTCTGACAACTTGGAGTTACTCGCATTCTACTCCATAGAAAATTAGGTGCCCCGCCTTAAAAACAATTCTCACCTTATTTTAGAGGAAACATCTGTTATAGATATTTAGTTCGAACCGAACCATTATATTTGAATCTGAAAGGTTTCGAGGTTATGAGCATTCTAGGAATCCAGGATATACAGGGTGTTAAAAAAGAGTGTAAAATATTTAAGGAGGTAATAGTATGAACCAAAAGAAGCAGAAAAGTCTCAATAAACATGGGTCCGCAAAGTAACGGTTGCGGATATATGGAATGTTTTATGTTTTTTAGCCCCTTTTTTATTTTGCAAAAACGTTGTGGATTTTCTTATAATAGCTGGTTGATGTTTAGTGAAATAAACAGTACGTATTTGACAGTGCACAAGTTTTCTTTCGTTATGGCTGGTTACTCTAACGCAGAATTAACAGACATGCATTTCATGTATGGTCGTGCTAATGGGAACGCCAGCGAAGCGCGACGTCTTTATGTTGACGCTTATCCAAATTGCCAGATTCCTTCACAACGCATATTTGGAAGAATTCACCAAAGATTGCGTGATACCGGTTCCTTGAGCAAACAGCGCCATTTATCCGGAAGACCAAGGTCGGTATCCACTCCTAGAGCAGAAGAAGAAATTCTAGCACTGGTAGAGTAGAATCCAGGTACGAGTGTGCAAAGAATATCAGCCGAGGTAGGAATTATTGGTTCTCTTGTTTGGATAATCCTTCACGAGCAACTGCATTATCCATACCATGTGCAACAAGTACAGGCCTTAAATCCAATAAATGATCATCAAGCACGTTTGGTTTTTTGTCGCATGATGCTGAAGACCCTCGTTTTCTTCCAAACATTTTTTTTACTGATGAGGCCGGGTTCTCAAGAAATGGAGTGTTTAATTTTCACAATACACATATTTAGGCCAACGAAAATCCTCATGCTTTAATAGAATCTGGACATAAGGCACGTTTTTCATTAAACATTTTGATGGGTATTGTAGGTGACAGGTTTCTAGGTCCTGTTATTTTACCAAACCGATTAACAGGCGCTGCTTACCTCAGTTTTCTGCAGAACACACTGTATGAGTTTTTGGAAGACATTCCTTTGAATCAGAGGCAACAAATATAGTTCCAGCATGATGGTGCTCCAGCTCATTTTTCCATGGCTGTTAGAGAGTATTTACACCAAACTTTTCCACATAGATGGGTAGGAAGGGCCGGGCCTGTTTTATGGCCTCCAAGATCGCCTGATCTGAACCCTCTAGATTTCTTTGTTTGGGGATATTTGAAGACATTAGTGTATGGTACTCCTGTAAATAGTCTGGAAGAGCTGCAGCTACGGATTAATCAAGAGTGTCAAAAATCCAAACCAAGGAGGGTGTTTTCGAAAGAGTTCGAATATCGTTGAGATGAAGATGTCGTGCCTGCTTGGAAATGGGCGGAGAGCACTTTGAACATCTTCTGTAACTTTGTTTTTTGTTTGTTAACAGCTTTCTTTGTCGGTTTATTCCTAATAAAATAAAATGTTTGAAAAACGAATAGTGGTCCATATCTCCGCAACCGTTACTTTGCGGACCCATGTTTATAAAGACTTTTCTGCTTATTTTGGTTATACTATTACCTCCTGAAATATTTTACAGTCTCTTTTAACACCCTGTATATACACTCTAGGAATTTGTCTTACATTAAAATTAAAATCAAATTAAAATAAAATTATATAGATAAAAAAAATACACGATAAACAACAATATAAAACAATATCCAATTAAGAGATTTATAATCTTTAGCGGCAATTTACTTTAGTAGACTAGCAACTCTCTTGCAACGAGTGCAATTCATCTGTTCATTTAGAATGCATAGGTTTATCTGCCGATGGTGCAAGCGTTTTACGAGATCAACATATAAATCTATAAAAATTTCTTGCAACAGATGTGTCAGCAAAAAAACTAAATTTGATACACTCATGAATTTGGTTGGAGGCATTAACGATAAGCTACAAAATTTTGATGATAGACTTTCTAATTTAGAAAATAAATTACAAGCTTCCAATCCATTCTCCCAAGAAAGAAATTTTGAGGATTGTGTTCAAGGAGCATTCACTCGTTTCAATAAAATGCATAACCTTCTCATATCCGGTTTACCTGAATCTGAAAATGTGTCAGAAAAAAGGCACTTTGGCAAAGACACAAACGAACCAATTCTTCAGACGATTATCACCTACACCAAAATTTCATTAATAGACTAACAGGACCGTTACGGTGTGCAAGGTCATTTTTTGAAAATCAGTTAATTGATAGAGGATTTAAAGCTTTTTATAAGTATACTCATTCTCGACTCACAAGTAAAGTTTCCACACCACTGATTAAATTTCTTCTGGCAGTGTGTGTAGTGACAACTGTGAAGTCACTGAGACTTTTACTGAGACTTTCTACAATGCATTTACTTTAGATGTTAGCAATCAGCTTCCGTAGTTGGATGGCAACATTCGTATACCTTCTACACTAGAGGAAATTCAAATAAGTCCTGTAATTGTTTTCGAACAACTGTGTAAACTGCGTATTGAATCATGACCTGGTGCAGATTTAATCAACCCACTAATTTTGTCAAAATGTGCAAATAGTATAAGCGGTCCACTTTGCAGAATTATGTTCAAATCCTTGGAAACTAGGAAATTGCCAGCAGACTGGAAATCATCTAGTGTAACCCCTATATTCAAAAAAGGTGATAAACTGTCAAGCTCTAACTATCGCCCGTTAGCTTAACTTCTGTTCCGTGTAAAGCATTGGAGAAAATTATTTGCAAGGAACTTATCACAATGGTGTTATACCGCTGCATCAACATGGTTTTCTACCTGGTCGATCAGTTCTTACCAATTTACTTCAAGCTATTAATTCTTGGACCTTATGTGCAGATAATGAACAACCATAGACGTTTTGTACTTGGACTTTTCTCAGGCTTTTTATAAAGTGCCGCATGCGCGATTATTATACAAACTTGAACATTGTGGTGTGCGTGCTAAACTGTTAAACTGGATAAAATCATTTTTGGAAGATTGCTGAGAGTTTTTCTGAGGGAAGACAAGTATTGAGTGGTGTTCCACAAGGTTCGGTCCTTAGACCAATTCTGTTCCTAGTATATATTTATGATCTAGCGAATACGTGTACTTCCCAAGTGTTATCATCTGCAGATGATCTTAGACTGTTTTCATTATCATCTCTTCACCTACAAAATGATCTAGATATTATCGGTAATTGGTGTTCCCAATGATGCATCCCTCTAAATCCTTCTCAGTGTTGTGTACTCCATATGTCTAGAACTAATCCTAAGGTAGTATACAATGTAGGTGATACAGAATTGCCCAACGTTTCACAAAAAAATGATCTCGGAATAATTATAATAAAGAATATGTCATGGAGTGCACAAGTTGCCATGGCAGTATGTAATCAATTGATTTTTATAATCAGAAAATCTTACAGTAACCTTACCCTAGATACATTTTTGAAGTTATACAAATCATACATTCGCCTCCATTTCGCGGTGGCCATATGGTCTCCATTATTAAAGCAAGACATCGCAATACTAGAAGGTGTTCAAAGGCGAGCCACCATACTTCCAATTGGTCTTAAATATTTTTCGTATGAAGAGCGTTTTCGGCGTCTTTGAATTCAATCTTTAGAAAAAAGGCGTATTCGAGGTAACCTTATTACAACTTCCTGCAACAGAATATTCGATCTATGGAACAATTTACCAGATATTGTGGTTACAGTACCGTCTCTTAATTCTTTCAAGAACAGACTTGACCATCACTTTAATCAACATCCAACGTGATTGATCTCTTATGAATTTGTTTTCAAATATTTATATTGTATTCATGTTTGTTGTACTTTGGTTTCTTCTGTTTTTTTTTATTAATTGTTTTTACTATGTTATCAGCCATTTATAGGATGAATTTATCTTTTGTTCTTAGAGTTTAACAAGCTTTTAGCTTCAGCTCTAATTATTTGTTAATAATAATAATAATAATTGAAACAAATTGTTGTTCACTTCTATATCCGACATCTTGAATTTTACAGCGCCATCCAGTGGCTCATGAATTTCGCGAATTGCCGTAAGATAGATTATACTAGAAGAAGAGAAAATGTATAGAATATTGAAACTTCAGAAAGTTTTTTTGTGGATCTGTGTAATTATTTAACTTTAATATGTGTAAGAAGTAGGTTCTATTGGTCCTTAACGAGCCTCCTTAGGTAGTAAAGTCGTTTCAAAATAACTCTAGTAATAATGATCTGATTTCGATACTACTTACACGGTTTTCTTAGAAATAAATCTAGTTTATAGGATGACATATATCATATTTCAAGATAATAACTTTGAAAAAGATCAAAGTAGAATCAGGTGATGCGATACTTTTTTAATAATTAAAGAGAAAATTATGCAAGTGAATTTTGTATAATGATAGATTTGTTTTTGCAGCAGTTGGAAACATTTTTAAACTATCAAAAATGTCCGTACCACTATTGCATTAAATTCAACGGTAACGCGTTCTTAACTTAACTGGTCGAACATTTCTGACAGTTTTAAACCGTTTCCAACTGTTCCAAAAACAAACCTTATATAAAAATGCATGGCCACGCAACATCAGTTTTATCAATTTAACGTTTCTTGACAATTTACATAAAGCAGCAACTAATTATGTATCATTATGAGGAAAAAATAATGCAATTGAGTGGTTTAAAAGTAATATAGAGTGTTCAATTTATAAAAATGTATATTTGGTTCATATATTACGCCACTGAACTCTAACTATTCCAATATCTCAGTTATTCTCAGAGATACAAAGAATCTCTTATAAGTATTTTTTTTAATTTCGCCCTGTATCTCAAAAATTAAAAAGTATGTGAAAGTTCTCAAATTTCTCGACATTGCGTACTTCTGCAAAAATAAAATTCTTTTACAAACTTGAACGGAATTATTCATTTTTATGGTGTAAAAAATTTCATGTTTGACTATTTTAATAATTACATTAAAAGTGAAAGTTTTAATGCGGCAAAAAGTTTAATACCTTTTCCAGAGAGGTGGTGTCATGAAGCGCAGGTAATTATGATGTAAAGCACGTACCTGAAACTTGTAAAAGGTTTTTGCCCTTCAAATGACTTGGGAACTTTTTTTACATCCCATAGAAGTTGCAGGATATAATAACCACAGCTTATCCATTCATTTAAGCATAATGCAAAATTGGGTATAAATCCTACACTGAAATAACACCCCTTTCTAATCTAATAAATATTTTTCCAAAATGAGTTCAAAATAAAACGAATTTTATCTTTATTCCAAAATAAAATCTAGAGGAATACTTATTTTAAAGGTAGTTGTAAAACAGATTTGTGGAAAACCTTGTGGAAAAGCACCGTTTTGTGAAATCGAAATCATTTTAAGTTGTAGGAGTTTCAGATAACTACCCAGACAGAAGTGGAATCCCAATACTCATTAATCCTGTACAGAAGTTCTTTTCATAGCTTTCCGCATACAAGTTGTTTTATCAGTTTTCTCTTCAGGCAGAGCTTTGACTATCGGAATCGAATGTTCAATCAAATAATTCTCCCATGATTTATATTCCGAGATGTTAACTTTCCAGGTTAAAAGCAAACTTTACAGAATACTGTATTTTCGTAAAATAGACTAGAAAACCCTTGGGATAACATCATCCGCGCACTGTACGATGAACGATCGATTAACTTTAACTGTCTTTATACATAGTGTTTTATAACTTATCCTACAATCCATATTGAAATAAAAACATTTGCAAGTATATGAAATGAGTAAAATGAGACTTTGATTCAAGCCAGAGACTAAATGGAATGAACTCAAAGCAGAAAGGAATTAATTCAAAGATAGTAATGGGCAAATATACTACGTAATAAAGAAAGCTAAACATCCATTAAATTCTATTTTATTTTGCATATTTATTTCTCTATGTGAAAGTAAAAAATTATTAAATTTACGGATTTATATGTTTTTTGAAGTTGCATTCTGGTTTAAACATTTCTGCTCACATTTTTTTACAACTGATTATACCTAGAGTACGTCTATTTGGGCAAATTTCTTAGCTTAGAGACATTTGGAGGGTGCAGACTGTTGGATTGCTCGAAGCAGATTTGTCGGCGAGGGAAATTTCTAAAAGGAGTAACAATTCCTTCCGTACCATAGTACAATGGTACCAGGCTAGTTTAAAAACCTAGGTTTTCATCGCAGTAAACACATATACGTTAGAAAAACGTTTATAATGTTCATACAACGTTTGAAAAAGGCGTGTCTTTTTTAAGTACAATCAACTTAAAAATGTCACACTTTTACACGTTTCTGGTAACCAAAGTACAAACGTTTAATATTAGTAAATATGGAACGATCATTTTTAGTACCTATTAATAAGCTTTAAGTTTTACGTTTAATAATTACATTTTATATAGGTTATTTACTAACGTAAATTAAACGTTATTTTAATGTCCAAAAAGATGTTTTAGAGACGTGTTTTTTAACGTGTTTTACAACGTTGATTTTGGATCCTTCTGGTGGCATTGTACAGGGTGGTCTAGAATTATGTACCACAAATGCTAGATTAGATAGTACGTTAAAAAATAAGGGTATTATATATATATTTCAAAACTAAGTAATCAGGTACATTTAATCCTGTAAAACCGCTAAATAAAAACCACTTTTTTAAATATCTATAACACTTAACTAACTATAATACTTTTATAATGAATTTACTTTTTTTAGGTTTTAGTACAATTAATTTTATGTTACCACTTATTCCATCCCTTAAGAATAAAGCGTTGTTTTGAGTAGTAAGTATTTTTTTGAAATACATAATTTCAAATTAAAACAAATACTATCCAAAACTACTCCTTAATCATAAGTGATTGAACAAGTGGTAACAAAAAATTCCTAATATATACTCACCCCATGAACCCATTATTCAAGAGTATCTGAAAGACATTTAAAAAAAATGATTTTTATTTCATCCCTCAGAGGGTTGTATCCCTCTTATTATTGAGTTTTGAACAAAAATGTATGTAAAATAGTACCCTTATTTTTTAACGTGCCATATGCTCTAGTATTTACGGTACACCCTGTATTAAATAAATAATTATCAGGGAATTAATATAATATAAATAAAATAGTTACAAAATCTTCTATCATTTAATCTTGTTCCTATTAATAATTATTATCGATACTCCAATAGTGTGGCTCGAATGTTGAACTCACTATATGCCTATAAATAAGAGTATTAAAAAATATCAATACATATTGCTTAATTTCAAATTAAGGTAGGTAATAATAAATAATTGGTAATACGTACATAATACAAACAAAATATAAAAATACCAAAATAATATATCTTATTTATGCTACTGATTGGAACCTAAAATCAATGAAATTAGGTGTGAATAAGTTTCATATTATTAACTTCACTTACATTGGATAATATAGATTATTTAAAGAAAGTCTAAACTTTAAACATGTCTAAATTTAATCTATTATAGTTATAAATATATGTAATAATAATGCTAATAATAATAACCTAATATACATTTAATATGACCACGAAGCAGATAGTCAAGAAAGGAAATAAAAAAGTTTAAATCATTCCCAATAATGATTAGAAATATGTCACTGTATCTTAAATAATTAATATAAAGTAAAAAAATTACCAAGTCATAATAATTGTTTTACAAAGTAATTTAACGTAGGCATGTACGAGTGCAAAATTCACGCGCCTACTTTTATTAATTTTGTCATCGCCTCTGTAAGTATTTTGAAACATAAGTAGGAAAAGTTATAGTGGAATAAATTTAGATTCCATTATATAATTATTTGTAACATGTAATGTAAAAAAAACCTAATACTCCTATATTAATAAAATAAAATTAAATACTTATAGAAGTAGGTATACTTACCAAAATAAAATAAGGAAATATTTCACGGATCACAGTAGGTACGTACAGTGATGAATATGCAACTGACAAACTTTTACAAAAAAGAACTCGAAATGGTATGTGTGTAACACGTGATCTTTATCTACCAATAAGATCATTAAATTTGCATAGAACGTTTAACGGCATTATAATTGACACGTGTAAAAAACGGTAATTCGCTTCCTTATTTCAATAAATGATTATAACGTATAATACACGTTTAAATTGTACTGTTTTTTAACACTTGTGAGGTTTATTAAAAAATAATTACTATATCTAGTTATATTGTATAAAATTTACTTTGGATTGGTATCGTTCCGAAATATTTATTACGTGCAAAACGTTTATGATACCTTTTGAAAGCATTACTAATGCCTGTTACTCTAAAGCGTTATAAACACGTTTTTGTTCAATGTCAATATATTAATCAGTTGACACAGAGTTTTATTTAAATATTTTAAATAACGTTCATTTAACGTTACAATAGGTTTGCTAACATTTTTTGTTAAAGAAGTACGTATTTTAAACGTTATGTTAGACCGTTACTTTTCTAACCATAAAATAATGGTTGATTTTGTAACGTAACACGAATTATCAACCAATTGTACGTTGACAATACGTTTAAATAACGTATGTGTGTTTACTGGGATAAGTCGATTATGAGATTTGAATATTAAAAATATTTAACAACCGAGGGGGCTGCTGTTTACGTTTTATGTTTTTTTTTATATAAATTTCGATTCATTGCCCTGATGTCTTCGATAATTTGTACAGTAAACCAAGTGATCAACATTTAATTTTAATTTTAGGTACACATGTATCAAAAATGTCGTATAAAAGCTCGTAAAATTTATCGAATACTTCGTTCACATCAGTATAAACATTTACTATATTCCAGTCAATGCCATGCAATCTATGATAAAGTTGCAAGTAGCCTGCTTCCTTGAAATTATATAACAAGACGTTGTTTAAAAAAGATTTATTTTCGCGAATATTTATAGTTATATCTAATGTGGGATGATGTCATCTTCAGATACAAAAGGTCCCATCTCTCTTTTGACTAAACATTCTCTATTAGTTATAATAACATCTAATATTCTATTATTTGAGTTTAAAATATTATTATACTGATGTCCATCTATCATGTCACAGAAATTTTGAAGGCCTTGATGTATATTTAAATTATTTTCATTGATATTAAAATCACCCATAATTATAAAGTATTTATTTAACACAAATGAAGAATACTCTAATGCACTGAACAATATTTCATATACATCCAATGAGAAATTTTAAAAATTATTTTCTTTTATTACTTTCCCGGATAAGTTATCGAACACTCCGTATTATATCCACTTATAATAAATTTAAAATTTTAAGTTTAATAATATATCTACAAGCGAAGTGGTCTAAACCTCGCATTAATTAAATGCTTAGATAAATAATGATGTTAAGGTACTGAAGCAGAAACTAAAACTTTCAGATAAGAGGTCCAACTTTTCCGAAAGCAGATTGCTTAATGTCTCGAATTTAATCTCCTCTCTTCTACCTATTTATAAGAAATCTTTTATTTGTCCGATGAGATCTCTTCAGGACAATGGCTGTTATCAAAACTGTTCCTTTTGTTTTCGTTCTCTAAAATTACCTGGCACTCGAGAGCTCTCAAGTGGCGCTAATATCATCGTTCTGTTGTAATTCGGTAAGCATTAAATGTGTATTTTTAAGACATAAGAATCTAGAACAATTGTAAAACTTGTAACTGTTTTACAAAATTGTCTATAGCTTGCTGAAAATATTAACGTAAAATATTGAGTATCAAATTTCGCATCGAGGTAACAATATAATATCTAACACCTTTAGGTTAGGTTAGCTAATAATATAAATACAGTGTGTCCCAAAATAATCGAAGAAAAATAAAAAAAAATCTAGTTTAAATGAAATTCGCTAAAACATGTCAATTAGCATACAACATTTACTACTTAAATCTCCCAGGCGTATATCTTCGTTGTTCTTTAAGATATCTTAGCGATCTAGATATCATTTTATAGGTTTGCTAAAAGAATTTTAAGCCAGCCAATTAATTTTTAAAAAACAAATTATTTGTACAAAATGGCCGCCTTTGAAAATTTATTTTTCCAAACGGATTTTGTCTTCAACACACTGTATAAAAAATATTCCATCGTACATCCTCAGACAGAAACGTCCCACTGAATTCTCTCTCTACACCATTGTAAAACTTGATGTTGACTAGTAAGAGGCAGCATCAAATGTGAAGGATTTGACAAGAGACCTAAACGGTGATATACTCTACACATGCCGACCATCCCCTCATCTCTTCACTGATTTGCAACATTCCAACTACTGTAAAATCGGTCTTTGAGAGCTAATAGTAGCAATCGACTATCTTCACTCTCTGTGGTTCTTCCACCGGTGTCTCTCGCTTTATGTCCACGGCCATCCTGAGTCCGTGTCTGGTAACGTCATACTGTTACGTAAGGATATGTTAGTTCTTCTACAAATGTATCTCACCGACAAACCTGTTTTGCGCAATCCAACAGTCCGCCCCCTCTCAAAGTCACTATGCTAGAAAATCTGACTAAATCTACGTCCTCTAGACATAATCATCTGTAAAAAGTGTTTTCAACAAGCTTCACAACACTTGCAACACAAATGTGAGTAGAAATTTTTAAAACGGAATATGCTACGTTATCAATGTACAACCTATGCAAACTCCAAAGGAACTTAACAGATAAACCTAAAAATTTAATGTTTTTTACTTTCATCGAGAGAAGTAAACAAAAAATTATCAAAATAAATGGATATTTAATGGGTATTTACCTTCCTTTTTCATGTAGTATGATATGAAAATTCACAATGTTCATTTCTTATTGTTTCGTCTCAAGTTGAAAAGATTTTGATGTTTTTATTATGATTTAAGTTTCAATGTACGGATGTAGTTCGCTGTAGGAAATAAAAATAAAATCCTGGAATATAATAAAAGAAACTCGTAATGCGATTCACTTTTTTTAATCCAGTGTTTTATTTTCCTTGAGAAATTTCTTTATATAGGTACTTTATGGTCATGTATCCTTAACTTCAATAAAATATTGTCCACTGCTGCAGAAATACATCTTTGAACTGCATTTCTACGACGTTGTAAACTTTTATGGAGCAGTCTAATAATATTACAACTTTTCTTCTAGATAGTTTTGTAGAAATTATATTTTCTTTATAGAGTACATGGGACAATAATCGTAGTACATTGAGAGAAGTAAGATATTGCTTAGGACTAGAAATTGAAATCCCGTTGCTTCTAACAAGGTATTACAGTATTCGTGTAGGTGTCGCTACAGAAAATAGGTTCGTAGTATTTGTAGTTGAAAAAAAGAACGACACGGCAAGTGAGATGTATGACGGTGAATTGTGGAATTCAGCCTTGATACGTATCATACTATCTTTATTATCCGGCGCGTCCCATATTTGGATCCATACGAAGAATATAATATCTAATTCGCATGACCGCCACGCGCAGCGCCAACTTATTCTTCAAATATTTCTATCGTATGTAATTTATTTGGATTGATGATCGGTTGCTGGCTATGGAAATATTGTAACAACCCTTATGTAAACTATTTAAGCTATAAAGCTGTTTACAGGCCTTTTAGGCCCAGAGCTGTGTTATTATTCGCCACTCCATTCTGTCCTCCGCTTTTCTTTTCCAATCCGTTACATTTTTCTCCCTTAGATCTATTGCCACCGCCTCTCTCCATCGCTTCCTAGGTCTACGTCTTTTTTTCTTGTAGTTAGGTTTGCACTCTACTATTTTCTTAACTGCCCTTTCATCTTCCATATGTTCTAGATGCCTTAGCCACTGCACTCTTCTGGTTTTTGCAAATTCGTCTATTGTTGGTGCCTGGTACATTGCATATATTTCCTCATTATTTCTCCTTACATAGCCTTCCTCTGTCTTCTTAACCCCTAGAATTCTTCTTAATATCTTCCTTTCCCACCTTAAAAGGTTTTCTCTTGACTTCTTATTGAGAACCCAGGTTTCACTACCATACAGCGCTGTCGGTCTCAAAATTGTTTTATACATTCTAAATTTTACTCCTCTGGACAAATTTTTTGATTTCAATAAGTGGTTGACTGCTGCCGAACTTCTGTTTACTTTTATTATTCTCCTATTTATTTCTTGTTCCTCATCACAGTCAGCTGTTATTAGCGCCCCCAAATACACATATTCTTGCACTTCTTCAAACTCCATCTCTCCATGCTCTGTTCTCAATTTAAAATTGGTATTCTTTTTTTATTCTCCTGTTCTCAAAAGCTTACTTTTCTCTTGATTTATCTGCAATCCCACATTACGTGCTTCCTCCACAAGTTTTCTCGTTACTTCTTCTAATTCCCTACTATCTCTAGCAATAATGGCCACGTCAGCTGCATAATTTACTATTTGGTGACTTTTAAACAATATTCTCTGTTCAACTATCTCTTATGACCTTTTCTAGTACTAAATTAAAAAGAAGTGTTGAGAGTGGGTCTCCTTGTCTCAGACCTGTATCAATAGTAAAGCTTTCCGAACATTCACCTTTTATTCGTACTTTGGATTTAGTATTTTCTAAGGTCATTTTCAATAGCCTAATCAGTTTGGTTGGTATCCCAAATTGTTTCAAAATTTTACTTAGTTTATTCCTTTTGATCGAATCATATGCTTTCTTGAAGTCCACAAATAAAACCATTGCTTTGATCCCATACTCATAGCATGTAGTCAGAATTTCCTTCATCATGAAGATTTGGTCCATTGTTGACCTCCCCTTTCTAAAACTTGCTTGATACTCCCCTATTTGTAGTTCTGCTATAGGTTCTATTCTCTGTTTTATTAACGTTGCCATAATTTTATACCCTATATCTAACAATGATATCCCCCTATAGTTTCTGCAGTCTGTTGCATCTCCCTTTTTTAAGATTGATATAATCATAGCATCTCTCCAATCTTCAGGCATACATTCTCTCCCCCAGATCATTTCGTATATATTTTGTCTTAAATCCTCTCCTTGGTACTTAATATTCTCTGCTGTTATTCCGTTTATTCCTGGACTTTTGTTATTCTTTAAAACTTCTGTAATTATATCTATTTCCTTTTTTGTAGGTTCTTCTACTTCCCCCCCTGCCCTAGTTGATGAAATATAAAATACATGCCTTGCATTATCCTTTGGACAATGGAAAAAGGAAAAACACTTCTTGAGGGGTAATTATTCACAGTACAATATATCACAGGCATTTTTAGAAGAAAAATAAAATAAAATAGACATTAACAGATATTTTTTGTCTCACACTATATCGATCGCACACAACACGTTACAATTCTAGCGTCGGCCACCGTGTAGGTGCCTGGGTACTGAACGGTCCCCGAGACGGGTGAGGAGAGCGGAATTGGTAGGGCGGAACGTGTTCGAGGGTGATACAACTTATATATTTATTCCGTAAACTTTGGTTATATGAAGCTTGCGTATATGTGATCCTGTAATTGGATTTTTAGTACAATTCTGTTGGATTACCTTTAATTAATTAATTAATTAATTAATTAATTAAATTATAATCTTAAAATAAGACAGATACATCTTTATGGCTATATTAGATCTTAAAACATATTGGCAACATTCATGGTATATTTATACAATATGGTATATTTATACCAGCTCCAAAACACCTTAAAAACATTTCATAGCCAACTGGTTGCGATTCCATAAGCCTCCTCTTGAAACTTACTACTCAGAATCGAGTTATATGCAATCCTCCAGTACGAAATTGTTATTTCATCGTTTCCAGAGCCGGCAGAAGCGCCGATAGATATATGAAGAATAACCGCATTTGATAAACTTCTCGAGTTTTCCACAAAGTTAGAGGGAGTTAGTTAAAACTACTCGCCTGCATAAATCACTTCTGAAATCATAAATTCGCGGAGTTTGCGGTAAAACAATTTGAAAAGATGAAGGCGAACGCTTAAGTAGTCTCGTTATGGGGTGAATAAACGCGGAAGATTAATATGAATCATGTTTTAGTGTAAAGAGAAAGAAAAATACAAAGGAAAATGTCCAATTTTTATGTGCAGAAAATTTTACAATTATTTTATTTGCTACCTATGAACTAAAATGAAATTATTTCTTTCTGCTTCTGCAGCTTTTATTAGGTCAATTAAATCATTTGTTTAATCGATAGTACTCTTCCAATGCTACTGTGCGGAATTAAACTAAATAATATTTTGACAGAGTTAATCATGAGATTCTCCTGGCTAAGTTAATGCATTATGGACTTAGTGATTATGTAATCGTAGTTCTGTCGTCTTATCTTGCTAGTAGGTATCGGTATGCATCTTACAAGGGTCTGAAGTCCAATATATTATTGGCAAAGTCTGTAGTGCCGCAGGGATCCAATCTTGGGCCTCTTCTTTTCCTAGTCTTTGCCAATGAACTTCCCAGTATATTCAGTCTGAGTGTTTACTCTTTATAAATTTTTCAAGATTTTTAGAGAAGTTAAAGCTAATTTGGATTTTGAAATTATGCAGCAGGATTTAGATGCTTTGTATGAATGGTCCGTCAAAAATAAATGTAATTGTAAAATTAGTGACATCCATTTAACTAGATGTTTAACTATAAAAGATTTAGGTATTACTTTTTAAAATTTAATAATCACATTCAAAGTATCACTGCTGAAGCATATACACTGTTAGGTTTTATTAAGCGTGCAACCTGATGATTTTAAAAACATTGAGACTTTAAAGTACTTATACAGTATGCGCCAAAAGTATGGAATAAATTCAATAAAAACGAAACAATTATTTTTTGGGAAAAATCCTCGAACAGGTCGATTTTTAATTTAAAAAATACATATTTTAGCGTAAAATGCGATTTTCAAATGTCATTTGTTTTCGAGTAATGACGTCATCGATTTTTTTTTAGATGGCAACACCATATTTTCCTTGATTCTGAAAGATCGTTTAATTCTCTATCAGACACTACTAAAATTTTGCCCTCTTACATAGGAAAGCTTTCGAGTAAATGACGATTGAATGTTAGAAAACGTAAATCAATTAAAATAAAGCAAAAACGTTATCAAGTTTAGTTTTTCAAATTCCATAGTTCTTTTATGGATCACGTAGGTGAAAATATTTGCAAAGTGTCATTGTCACACCGACTTTCTAATAAGTATTGTAAGCGACATAGAAATTATTATTCAATTTAAAGTATTATGGCACATTTTACTGTTACTCAAAGAATTGAAATTTTAATTCTTATCGGATGCGGGAATATGACTAGAACTCAGCAGGAAGTTTGAGATTTATTTAATGAAAAATATCCAGATCGCCCTATCAGCCAATCAACAGTCAATAAGGTAGAGTCTAAATTTAGAGAAACTGGCAATGTTGTAAATATTCCAAAACCTGGACGTCCAAGCATTAATGAAAATTAGAAACAGAACATTTTAATAAGTATGGTGGATAATCCTAATAATTCTTCACGATTGGTTGCATTAAACAATGACACTAGTCAGAGCACAGTGCTACGTATCTTGAGGAAGGAAAAATATCATCCCTACAAAATTCAACTTGTGCAGAAACTCAATGAAGATGATCCCAATCGCCGCTTACACTTTTGTGAAATTCTAATGGATTTATGTCAAGGAAATAGAAATTTACACCGGCAAATACTTTTTTCAGATGAGGCCACATTTTGTCTGAATGGTACAGTAAACCATCAAACTTGCAGATATTGGAGTCGGGAAAATCCTCATTGGATGGCAGAGGCACTTACCCAACACCCTCAGAAATTAAATGTGTGGGCTGGAATAGTTGACGACAGAATAGTAGGGCCTTTCTTCTTTGAAGGAACCCTTACAGGACAAAGATATTTAGAGTTTCTAGAAAATGTGTACATTAATAAACCACGTAATTTAGAAGAACTTCAAAATCGCATTCGGGACGAAATACGCAGAGTTACCCCAGAAATCATTCATAATGTGCAAGAATTTCTTCACAGACTTGCGCATTGTCAAGAAGTTGGTGGATGGCAATTCGAACATGTAATTTAAGTATAAAATTTAATCAATTGTATTTTATTTTACTTAGCTCAGAATTGTTACTTTTTTATGGATAAAATTTACGTTTTCTAACATTCAATCATCATTTACTCGAAAACTTTCCTATGTAAGAGGGCAAAATTTTAGTACTGTCTGATAGAGAATTAAACGATCTTTCAGAATCAAGGAAAAAAATATGGTGTTGCCATTAAAAAAGAATCGATGACGTCATTACTCGAAAACAAATGACATTTGAAAATCGCATTTTACGGTAAAATATGTATTTTTTAAATTAAAAATCGACCTGTTCGAGGATTTTTCCCAAAAAATAATTGTTTCGTTTTTATTGAATTTATTCCATACTTTTGGCGCATACTGTATATATCACTCGCCGAGTCCGAATCTGGGGTTCATTTAATGTGGAGCTATTGAAATGTGGAATTAGTATATTAAAATTACAATGTTAAATTAAATTGTAGTGAATAAATTTGTTAATATAACCTATTTTAATGTTTATTTATAAACGAAATTTTATAGGTAAAATACATTTTACTGCCTAAGAATGATAAATATGGCTAGTCCTGTGTATAAAATCAGTTAAATTTATTTTAAGCATTTGAAGCTTGGATAAATTATTCATATATTGTATCTTCGGAGTCTCTTTACAATTTAAAACTATTATTTTAAGTGCAACAATTAATTTCTCTACAACTATTATATATAACGTTACGTGACTTATCGAAAATCGAATTTATATGGAAAAAGAAGAGCTTTACGAAAAAAATGTGTTTCAGCCCAAAACTGCAGACTTCCTGTTTAACACCACATTTAAATGTGTTCAGAAACGATTACATTGATTTGTGGTGGGTAAACTGAGGAGTTGAAAGCAAATATTTGAATGTGGAGGCAGAAAAGAAGAATGAATAGGGCCCTAGAGATTAATGCAAATCGTATTTTAATGCTCCCGCTAAAAGAAAAACGACAGTGCACGGAATTATTTTGTTTCCAGAAATATCATTGATTAATTGGTATTTTTTCCGCGTATTAGTTTGACTTAAATTATTTTAAAACCGGTTTTTAAGATTTATTTAATTAGAATAAATTTTTATATATTTTTAGGTATTAATAATATTGTGTGAAACTAACTACTCTGTGGACAAAAGCCCCAACCAGCGTTGAATTACACCCACAATATCTACCCATATATTCTTTATTATTAGCTTTTGTAACAATTTTTCCTGTACTAGAAAGGTATTTTAAGCTAATATAAATCAAATCTACTACAATTCCTGTCTAGTGAAATTAGATATTTATAGAGGGTTTTCATTAAAGCAGGTTAGTAAATTTAGATAGATTAATTTCTTTATATAATTATTGAATAGAGCTTTGTCTGTGGAATTGTTCATTAGCATACCTCTAGATGTTAGGTATCAGAGAACATACATATGACTTCATTGATAGGAATTGTAGCAGATTTGATTTATATTAGCTTAAAATACCTTTGTAATACAGTATAGAATAATTTTATCACGACAGATTAAGCTGTGGTGGAATAATAACACTGATTGCGATTTTGAGTAGCAGGAATTTTAGCAAGGTGAGAAAAAGAGGAATTCTACAGCCCAAAATATTATTTTTCTTTTTACACAGCAAATAAGTAAAGTCCGTGTTAGTAGTTTTACACACTATAGTTTTTTTATACGATTTACACAAAATGTATTAGAGACCTTTCACATCTTCGTTATTTTTTACCATGTGACATAAATCACCCAATCATTTAAACATTTAACTAATAACAGCATACAGGAATATTTTCAATCACTATGGCACCAAGTTTGTTTAAGTTTGACAGCCAGCTTAATACACAGACAAGAATTCCCTTGTTAATGATTTCATATTTCAAGTAAATTTCAAAATGCCACGTTTTGGCAATGCGAATTTTCCATCTATTAACGCGCTAATTATAGAAAAATTAAAAAAAATACTACAATCAGTTACAAATAAACGTGGAGAATACGGAGTTTTGCTTTGAACGAAAATACGAGTTAAACGAGCATAGAATTGTAGAAGAACTGAAATTGATACGAAAAGATTGGTCGTTCAGTATGAAGATGAAAGACAATTCAAAGTAGCAACAGTAAAGACTATGTGGAACACTTCAGTTTTTTTAAGTTTTCCAGAAGTAAACCGAATCATATTGTTCTGGGATGAGAGTACCCCTGAAGGTTTTGTGGTCTACGATATTGCTGCTGTAGAATTAGCGTGAAGAGGCGAGACAGTGGTCTGTCTCTTGGATTTCTTTTTATATCGAGAAAAATAACAGTGGCTCAGCAACAAATCGCATAGAATATAATCCGGTGTTCACTAAAACTTGCTAGGGCGTTTCAAGAAGCTGTACAAATAGTAGTCAATGGTGAAACTCAAAGCTGCTCTGTACGCCTTTTCCATAAACTGTTGTCAAAACCAGGCGAATATATTACCTTACCATGGCTGTTCTTAAAACCTAATCGACACTGGAAAACGGAAACCGATCATTGGTACGACAATGTTGGAAAAAATACTATTAATGGATGGACTAATTTATCTGCCGAAAAGATAACAAACCAATCGAACGGATCAACTGTTACTAGCGAATTGGCAAAAAATGGTGTGCAAGAACAACAAATGTTGAAAATTACTGGTCATAACAATCCAGACTCTATAAGACCATATTTAAACAACGACCAATAACACCACAATAAGATTATAAATACTATGCGTGCTAATAAATCTTCTATAGTAAAAAATAGCCAATCCAGTTGCACTTTTAATAAATAAATAGTTGATTTGTTATGACCTATTTCATTTCTTTGTAAAAACATTTTCTGATCGAATATGCCTCTGACAAATGCCTCCTAATTTTATACCAAATTTTCCAACGTGTTTATCTGCTACATTATCGGGAAATTCGGGAACAGCTCATCTTCTCAATTTCAAAAATAATGAATTTATTCGTTACTTTTCGAAAGCACTGTATAGCTATAGACCAAATAATAATTGAAATATAATATGATTTTTCTAAAAACTTTTTCTTGTTATGTGCGAACAAAATGTTTGGAAAATAATAGGTATTCATCAGCTTAAAACTACAACTAATAATTATTTTGTTCGGAAGAAGAATTAACTACTCAATTTTGTAATTTAAATATGTATTATGCAATATAAGTGGAGAGTGTATAGACTATTCATATCGATTTTGTTTTATGACCTAAAATGCTGAGCTGAATTAATCAGTATATTTTTATATGCTCTATAATAATTAAATCAGATTCTGTTTAGAGATAGATGAGACCCTTGGATAGCTATAAACTATCGCTCATAAATTTTTCTCATCTAGCAGAAATGCAGGGTATCACGAATATTGCTTCATTTGATTTATTATCATGTTAAATTATATTTTTGCGATCTAAACATTGTGAATAGATAGCTAACATAAAACACGTTTTATGACATATATTTAAATTTAAGTACATACTTCAATAATTTTTAAGTAAAAGAAGAAATTCACGTACACTGATCATAACCTAGAATGTAACCATCTATACAGGCTGTCACAGTGATGTAACAATAGCCTAAGTGTGTTGATAATAATGACCTATGGATATGTGTAATAAAAATAGGTTGTATTCGTTCCATGAAATAAATTTAGCATAAGCTCAATTGCTAATATTTACCTTAGTACACAGATTTTCTTTTGAAGGTGCATATGTGTGAAATTTCTTCCTCCCATTCTAATTTTCAAGAAAAGCCAAGAAAACTGTGAAAATTGAAGGTTTCTGTCAAAAGAGAAAAGAGGCCATTATCAAACCACATGGCGCCCTTTATTATTATATAATTGTATAGTCGACTGAGCAACTACCCCTGTTTGGTTCAGTTAAACTACTGAATTATATACATATATTTTTTTTGTGAATCAAAATAGGCAGATCTTTTTTATACGCGTCGTTAATAACAATTTCCGTCCCTGAGATTTAGATACGTTATAAATTAATAAAACATTTTGCAATTTTTCCGTACGCTTGTTTCCTATATTAAAAAATAACTAGAGTATCGTAGCAATTTCTTTGATAAAAAGAACCTAATGCTTTTCAGATTTCAGATCAGACCTTACCTGTTTTTTGTTTCCTACACTTTGATACTAAAATTGTATAAACAAAATAAATAAAATATTGAGGCAAAAACTGAACAAGCTCTTTCCTGAGATGTTAGTGAAGGCTGCAGAATGTATACCACCCTTACATCTACATTGTTACCGTAGGCCCAAGATGGGTCGATGAGGTATTTTAATATTCTTAGGGCAAACCTAATTCAAGATCGGTAATATATCTGAGGTCCTGTAACCTGTACCGCTTACGCATGAATATTGCATGAGATAGGTGGCACACTGAGGCCATCTGTCATTTGCTCTATACAGCATGTGTCGAGTACGTATCCTCGTTTAGTGGTTGATATTTCGCGTATAATCTAGATTAGTCTCCTGGGCTTTGGACGTGATTATCTTGCCAAATGCAGTCCTAACGTTAATGGCTTATAAAGTTGTTTGCACAGTCCTCTATTCTCAGAGTAGACGTAGTAAATGCAGTTTGGAATGTGCTTCCAAATTAGGTTGTCTAATGGCTCGAGAAACATGATTATCAAGTCGTTAAACAAACATACACGCAATAATAATTTCTTGAACCAAGAATTCACTTACTTACATATACCGTTGGTTTTTTTAACAATGGGAGATGAAAATTAATCCGTTCGGTCAAATATGATTTAATAAAATATGTGCTATTTAAAAAATAGTAACTGAACTAGAATAAATGTAGTTGAAAATTTTAGTATATTATCATGTGATGTCCCTGAAATGCATGTACCAGAGCCACCCTAGATTATTAACGTCAAAGTACTATAGCTTCTAGGAGCCTTGAAATATTTAACGTAGAAAAACAAACTTTATTGTTACTACTTGATTACATAACAAATATCGTTCAAACAAATTCACAACTATCAAATTGTTATTTTGACGTTACTTGCGTTCGGTTTCTGAACATAAACTGAACTGTGGATATGAAACCGATCCCCTTATATATATTTTAAGGGTTATTCAAATACATAATTAACAAATTAAACAGGTAGATGAGCTTTCGTAACATTGCCTTCTTCTTATTGTCCCGATCAGGTCACTGCATAACTTTCTTTATTTAATGTACAAGTACTACAGTATCGACACAATTCTTCCACATCGCAACGACTTCCAATCCAATAAAATCTCTCTCTGACTTTGTTCCAAGTCTTATTTCTTCTTAAATGCACATCACCTATACTACTATGAAGAGTTTCAAGAACTTGTGGCACTATTTTTCGTGGTAATACAGTTTGATAAATCCTTTCTTTGTCATAAGAAATATTCAGTAGTCTTTTTAAAACGCCATCCTATATTACGAAGGAATCCCATAACGTTCAATAATTTTTGCAAAGACGAAGATTTGTCTTGTTTTATTCAATTCGGTTAAAGTTATTGTGTTGTTTTGTTTTTTATCTTCCACAGATGATTTTTCTATTTCTATTTTTTTTCAACCGGATTCCCAACTGGTTTTTATCGGTATTTAACTTCAGTAGCAACTGATTTTTATGTTTAAAGTTGTTCAACAGTTCCTCTTTTCCTTTAACCCACTGACCTTTTCATTATATTTGATCCTGAATTTTATCTTGTTGAAAAGTTTGGCATTAATAATTTCCAAAGTTTTATTCTGGTTGTCCAGACCATCTACTGTTTTCTTCTGTGACTCAATATTGGAACTCAGTTCTGACTGGACTCTTTTACGTCTTGCTGTCCAATTGTCAGGCACTTTCTGATCTAGATAATAATTTCCAAAGTTTTATTCTGGTTGTCCAGACCATCTACTGTTTTCTTCTGTGACTCAATATTGGAACTCAGTTCTGACTGGACTCTTTTACGTCTTGCTGTCCAATTGTCAGGCACTTTCTGATCTAGATTGAATATATTTCTAGGGCATTGATACCTGAGATGTTTCTTTGCTCAACAGTTCCAAAACTTGATGGGTCTTCAGTCTTCGCCTCTTGTATATGGTGAAATTAGCACGGTCCCGTCTTTTATAAAAGTTATCTAATAAATCTTGTAGACTTTTCACAAACTATATCCGATTTCCTTGTTGTTCTGCCAGAAGACCAATTCGCCTTGTCCCACCTTGACCACTTCTAGATGCTTGTCAAGTGTCTTCGATTTTCAGCGCCAGGACTAGAGCTTCTGTCAAATATTGGCGGTTTAATCCTTGAAGATAGAAGGAAACAACTTTTGGTCGTAACGGATTCCTTCACAGACAACTTTATATTGAATCTTTAGATTTGTAACCTCATGTTCTAACTTAATTATACTTTCTTCTGTGACTTGTACTTTGGCGAATTCACTCGGTGAGTCATTAATACTTTCTTCCTTCTACAACCTGAATCTTATCTTGCATCTCATTTCTGAAAAGGTTAATTTCTTCTTCAACAGTTTTTTCAAACTCTTCGAAATTGATCTGAATTACTTCCTCTACCTTTTTATTACCTACTTTTTAATTATATTTCATTTCTTCTAAACTGTTCCTTATTTCCCATTGACTATTTTTCATTTCCTTTTTAAAATCTTCCTTCATTTTATATTAGCCATTTTTTCATTTCCTTTTTAAATTGTCATTTCGGCAATTTTTCATTTTATTCTAGCTGTTCTTCATTTCTTTCTTCACCTCATCTTAGCTCCTTTTAATATCTTTCATCATTTCCATTAATTGCTCGAATGTTTCCTTCATTTCTAGCTTTGAAATACGTCACGTAGAAAAACAGACTTTATTGTCACTATTTGATTACACAACAAATTATATTTTAACCAAATCCATAACTGTCGAGGCGCTTATATATATTTTTAGGGTTCTCGAAGTTTTCTAGGTCTTCAAGAACGCATCTAGAACCAAATCGAATATAGCCTGGAATGTTCTGGAATACGTTAAAATAAAGGTATTACAAAAATTATAAATTTTAAAACAAACAGGAACATAATTAATAAACTACAAGGGTGAGCTTCCGTAACAATATTTTATCTAAATGATTCATCAAAATAAAATAATTTAGATAACGCGAAACACCGCAAATGAATATTAATATGTAAAGTTATTATTAAGTGGTCATGGTCATTTCTTTTGTGACGTTTGGTGGAAGTACGCTATCCCTTTTGTGACAGTATATGAAGTGTAAAATAAGGGATGCGGCCAATTATTCATAAAATGTCGTTGAGTATACATCGGTTCATTTATCCCTAACGGCAAAATTCGAATTAAACTCTTTCCAACTCGATTATCCTCCAGCGCTGCCAAACGAAAAGTTTCGGGTTTTGTTACGTTTAATTAAAACCCTTAGTTATCCCTTACAAACGTCATACAGAATTCATTGGGAGTAAATGTCTCTATAATCCGTCGATTAAATCAACTACACTTCAGGAGAGTGGCGCGGGCCTAAAGATACGACTAATTTAATTTTTCATCGGGAAAACTTTTTTTATTGCCACCAGGGAAAAGGAAATGAAAATACGAATTTCTCTTATTGAATCCGCCTGAAAATTCGTATTTAGAAATAAGCCAGGGAGTTTTAATATTTATGGCGGCGAGATGTCTGCGAATTAAAAAAATCTGCGGTGAATGTTGATAACAAGTGTATATTTTTTCATATTCTGACTGAGAAGCACGCTTTGATTTAATGAAATATTTTTAGACTTTTCTCTTTCAGGAAAAGCAATGCCAAAACCACCCCCGAATGCTGGTGGGAGCTATACAGAAAGGTATGTTTTATGTAGGGTGTATGAGGATCAACTGCCATCATATAATAAAATATTTTGCCGGTAATGTCACGCTGCCTGGTAGTAAATACTCAAACAGATATAGAAATTAAGACTATCTAGCATATTTTTCTATCTTTCATTTGATGCAATTAACGAGAAAGCGAGATTTTAGTGATTTTGAATGTATCAAATTTGAACAGAGAATTGTAGAATTAATGAATATTATAATATTAAGATACTATTTCAATTCTGGTAATTTTGAAATGTTCAAAAACTAAGGAAGTAGTGGTACGCAAAAGCACTTACAGAAGTAGTAATGGTAGTGGTACCGAAAAGCGACAAACACATAAACGTAAAGCTTATGCCTAGTGGACAATGCGTCTAAATTTAGTGCGTAAATTGGCACCCTCTCTGCGGGTATGGTAGGGTGGAATAATGTTAACTTGGGTCAATGTGAGAGATTGATACCGTTTGATATTTGACTAACCCCCTAATTAATGAGGTTTTCCAGGTTTCCCTCATTCCTGCACTGAATAGTGGTTAGGGCCTACCAACGTAAATCGTTCCTGGGCGCAAATTCGGCCTGCTTAATAATAATATGCTGCCCCCTCTCCCGCACAAGTCTCCGACTTCTGGGCTAATCCCAGTGATTAGAATGAGGGGTAGAGATATTATTATTATTATTATTATTATCTATAAAGTTAACTAGTGCGTAAAACATTTATTTGCTAAAGCAGAAAGTTTGTGCGTAGTAGATAATGTAAGTAAAGTTACTGAGTAAAGTTACTATGCAAAATTTTTGTGCGCGAATGTGAACAGTTTGTGAAATATACATACTGCGTAAAATATTTATGACCAAAAACGAAAAGTTTATGAATGAGTAACACATTTACTTGGTAAAGCTAGTGAGAACAATGTGCGTAATATGATTACGTAATATATTTACGGATTGAAGTGGAAAGCTTAGATATGCGTAGTGGACAATGTACAAAAAGTTGTGTGGTAAATTTACTGCGTGACGTAAAGTAAAATATTCTCGGGTTAAAGCTAAAATGTATGCACAGTGGACAGTGTGCGCCAAGTTATTACGTAAAATATTTACGGGCTAAAGTGGAAAGTATATGCGTAGTGGACAATGTATATAAACTTATTGCATGAAACATTTACTCACCAAAGCAGAAAGCTGGTGGGTAATGTACAATGTGAGTAAAGTTACTGGAAAAAGTTAGTGTGCAAATGTTTTGGGCGCTAATATTAAAAGTTTGTGCAAAGTGAATAATTTATATAATATTACTGCGTAAAATATTTGCATGTTAAAGCGAAACGCTTAAGTATGCATAGTGGACAATGTACCAAAAGCGTATCGCGTAAAATATGTACACGCAAAACGGAAAAACGTGCTCAAAAGATTACAAACGCGTATTATCCTAACCGACTGTATTTACTTACCCACGAATATTAAATTCGAATTATGCACATAATTAATTCTAGCCACAAGATGCCAGCGGCACCCTTTGCCAAGCAATCGCGTGGTGAATGGGTGTTTTGCGTAGATAATTAGCAGATTCAGTTGACCTATTTAACTTACAGTCTTAGTTAATTGCATATACCTAATTTCGATCTGATACTTAATGCAGGATGTAAAAATCATTTCTATTTAAAATGTACGAATTCCTGTAATATATTAAACATTTCTGCTGATAAGAACAAATGCAAATAATTTTTAATGTTTAAATAATGGGATCATCTAGCATTTTTTCAAATACATTTCCTGAATGGGAAATATAAGGAATATCAATACTAAAACTCGTATTAAACATTGATAAACAAACAATTCTCTAAGTGTAAAGACATTGGCTTCTTTATACAAAGTTTCCGTTTGAATAAATCTTATCTTTTTTTAAGATAATTTTCAATATACTATTTTGTTACCCCATACAGTTATACAATATCTTAAAACAGACATCGCTAGCGCCTCATAAACAATAAATATATGTTTTCTATCCAGAATGTCCCTCAATTGGTAAAATTTGCAATTGAGTTTTCTTAATTTTTTTACAGTGTATTCAACATGCTCAGCCCATTGTAGAAATTGATCTATCATTATTCTTAAATATTTTAGAGAATTTACTTTTTTAATATTAGGATATTGACAATTTAAGTGGTTTGTATAAGAATCTTTGTGAATTTTAATAATATCAATAGAAGGCTGCTCAGTTATTGATTAAGTAAGAGCAATAAATCTAGTCTTCTCCACGTTTAGACTAAGGAGGCTGCAACTCAACCAATTAGAAAATTTTTTAAGTTCTGTTTCAGCTTTGTGGTATACCTAGCAATCACCAGTAAACAATATGGCAGTGTCGTCTGCATATAAAATAACTGTAGCAGCGGTATCTGCTAATTTAGAGATATCATTTATATAAACTAGAAACAAAATAGGTCCCAAGACTGTGCCCTGAGGTAAGCCCATGGTTATCGGTAATGAGTTACTACATACTTGATTTACTCTTACAACCTGATGTCTATCTGTTAAATAGTTTTTAAATAATTCTAAAGCTACACCCCTAATACCAGCGTCCTCCAAACGTTCTAAGAAAATAGCATGATTAACTGTATCGAATGCTTTGGCGAGGTCAAGAAAAACAGTTAAACATTTTTTTGCTTGTCTAATTTTTCAACAATATCACATACAAGTTGATGAACAGCGTCTTCGGTTGACATTTGTTCTCTAAAACCATACTGACCACTAGCTAAAATTTAGTAGAACAGTCTTTTAAATTTATCTTTTAATTTAAACGTAAGCTGCACTATATTGTATCTGTAGCTTTCTTGTGGAGATTTTAGATAGAATAATTTTTCAGAATTAGAAATATCAAATGAGGGATAATTCTCTGAATGCTGCATTGCCATATTATCCGGAATCTTGTTAGTTTCTTACCAGAGTTTTATTGCTATGATTACCACACATAATATCAACTTAAAACGAGATAAAAGTTCTTCATTAGAGTTGAGCACCACTGTTGTTGCTATCCCATTTCCATAAATACACATAAAATAGATATTATCTAGTTTGTTTTTTTAAAATAGTACAATAACTATATGTAGTTTGTAACTTCAAGCACAAGTCTTGGGGTTATTCGTTGAATACATATTTTATTTTTGAATATTATTTAAGAAAAGAGCGAATGACTTACTGCGTAGAATATTTGGAGGACTGATAAAAATTTGTCTGTAATTTCACATAACTTTACATTTGCAATTTGTGACCTGCGTCAAGTTATGTAAAATTACATAGTAATTTTAGAAATAAAATAAGTACATTGTGATATTGCAGAAATAAACATGGTTAACATTTCATATTATTATGTGATTTTACAACTATTATGTTAAATTTCATCATAAATTTTCGGCACTGTAATTTGTAATGATTTATAAATTGTAATTTTAAGGAAATTGTGATTTTACTGAATAGATAATATTTTTTATGTCTTATATACTGTGATAAAATAGAATTTACTAAAAATGAAAATTTATTTAACTAACAAATATAAAAGAATTATTATTGAAATAGTTATTATTAGTGTAAAATATAGGTAAAATGTTAGTTTTGAAATTATGTAGTATAAAGTATATCTAGAGAAATTTATTATAATATTTAAAGACAAAACTTTGCAAATTTTATTAAATTTATTTCAAAAATTCTATCAAATTTGTTGGACATGACTGCATATCTCTTCTATAAAACGTAGTCGAATGCCGAAAACTCCTCGTTCTGCATGTTTTTTTGTTTCTACCCATCTTACACACAAAAACAAAATACAACTAATGTATTTTCTCTAGCGCTGTAAAAACATATAGGATGTAGGTCACTATGGCATAAAGGTTACTCCATAGTGGATTTTGAAGGTAGTAGCAACCTTGCAGTAATTTTGATCCCATGTAAAATATGGAAATCACTTATAGCTGAAGCAATAACCTGGCGACAACTGCTACACTTGTGCCACCACATTAAAGGTGTGTTAAAGGTTCCCAATACGTCGTCAAAACTATTACAAACACTTTAAAGTTATTGTCACTTCTAAATAATATGTAAGACTAACACTTTAAAGTTTGGGTAACTTTAAGGTCCTTCTGCTAAGTTCCAGACATCAAACAACTATGATAATATAAATTGGAGTTATTTTTACTATATAGTAGTAGATTTAGTGATTTCTATATAATAGCCATGTATTGAGGTTGCGGTCCATACTAGTTTTCATTCACATCGGCGCATTCGCCAAAACATAGAATATGATTCCCAACAAACATTTACAGTTAAAATTACGTTAATTTGTTCACTGAATTGGTCAAAAAATGTTCTTGACCTATTCCGTATAGTATATTATCTATATTTATTGGCCTTTTTCCTTATGTGGGTAAAAAAACTAGAGTAATATGGAAGTTAAAAATTGGTCAGCCAGATAAGATAATTGGGCCTAAAAGAAATGCAGACCAATTAAAACAATGTTAAAATATCAAAATATAAAAGACATTTTATATATTTTTAGGTTTGTGTGAAACTAACTACTCTGTGGACAAAAACCCCAACCAGCGTTGAATTACACCCACAATATCTACCCATATATTCCTTATTATTAGCTTTTGTAACATTTTTTACTGTATTAGAAAGGTATTTTAAGCTAATATAAATCAAATCTCCTACAATTCCTATCAATGAAGTCATATGTATGTTCTCTGATACCAAACATCTAGGTATGCTGATGAACAAATCCACAGACAAAGCTCTATTCAATAATTATCTAAAGAAATTAATCTATCTAAATTTACTAACCTTGCTTTAATGAAATAGGTCAGATCTCATCTATTGTGGCTGAATTGTCGTGTTCCAACTGCCAAAAGTGAAGTTAGATATTTATAGAGTGTGCCTTCCGGCCACTTAAAACTGGTTACAATGCTACAATAATGTCGCCACCTTACCTTAATTCGCCATGACCTCATAATTGAAATATATGTAGTACATGTCAACATTTGAAATCTCGCGTATTTTTATTTCTAGTGTATTGTACATTGAGTTTTAAAATAGTGTTTACAAAAGAGAAAAGTTCTGTATCTGTGTCATTCCATATCAGTGTGAAAATGACCGCACATTATTCTGGTCAGAACATTTAAATTAATCTCAAAGAAAAACCATAAGACGGAATCCAGCTGCTCCCGAAAACACTTGATCTTATCTTATAAGTGCATTTTAAAATTTTCAGTTAAGAAATTTGAAAAAATCTCTTCAAATCGAAAAACAATATTTTTGAGAGTTGTACCACTTTCTGTTTGCTGTTTTAGGTTTCTATAAAACGGAGTCGAATACCGAAAAGTCTTCATTCTGCGAGGTTTTTTGTTGCTACCCATCTTACATGCAGACACAGGATAAAGCTAATAATAAACTAATGTATGTTCTTTAGCCTTAGAAGGTTATACAGAAAGAAGATCACTATTGGGTAAAGGTTTCTACATAATGGCTTTTAAAGGTGATAGCAACTTTCCAAAAATTTTGATACTATGTAAAATGTGGAACTCACTTATGAAAGAAGCAGTAATGTGACGACAACTGCTACAATTGTATAATCAATTAAAGGTTTGTTAAAGGTTCCCAATACGTCGCCAAAACTATTACAAACACAGTTACTGTCACTTCTAAGTAATATGTAAGTGATATGGCTTGGTTGCCGTTACCTTTAGTATCCACTTTGGACAAGTTTAAAGTGCTTCTGCTTAATTTTCATAACGTTTAAAACACCAAACCGTTACACCAAAAATTACTACATAACAGTGGCGGCTCGTGGTAGCTGCAAGAGGTGAGACCCAAATAATACCTAAATAGGGATAGTAGTAGTAGTAGTAGTAGTATTTACTGACCATGTTAAACTACATAAAATCTGTATGGTAAGTCAAAGAACAACTTTCTGTAGACACAGAAAACACACAAGAACCAAGCACAATAATAATTAACATAAAAAAAATAACATTTTGAATACAGTTCAATAAAACAAAGTAAACAAGAGACAATTTAAACATATTAAAAACCTAATAGGTGCAATAAGACCATTACCACAACATATGCATATCAGAACTGTTTAAAAATTCATCAATAGAGTAAAAACAGTGTGATAGTAAAAAAGATTTTAATTTGTTTTTGAAACTAAAAACATCCAACGATTTTAAATTAGTTGGCATAATATTGTACAATCTAAGATTTAAGAAATTTTTCTTTGATTTGGTAAGCCTGTATCGTGGAACTAGAAGTTGATCGGAATATCTAGTTTCATAACTATGACAGTGGGAATGTGTAACATAAAGATGTTTCTAAGAATGAATCTCAAGCAGGGTGGCATATATGTAAATACAGGGTAACGGCAGAATCTTAAGTTCTTTAAAAAGCGGGCGACAGTGCTCAGTATAAGAAGAGTTAGTTATTAAACGTACAGCTTTCTTTTGTAGTTTGAATATCTTATGGGACGTTGTACTGTTTCCCCAAAGTATTACGGCATAATTTAAATGAGAATGGAAAAGTGAATAATAACACATTCTCAAACAATCCCTACTCAAAAAGTGCTTCAATCTACGAATTAAAAAAATGGCACTAGATAGTCTACCTCCTAAATTATCAATAAGGACATTCCACGTAAGAGAGTCATCGAGGAACACACCGAGTACCCTTGCAGACCCACCATCAGTCATACCGTTATGTGTAGAAAAAATTAAATTTTGTGTTATAGTTTCATTTAACTTAAGATTATTTGCTGAGAACCACATCTGTGCTTTTTCAATCATTTCATCCGAAAGCAAAGTAAGATCGGTCAAATTATACGCAGACGTGAAGATGGTAGTATCATCAGCAAATAACGTACTACGAAAAGGTTTTAAGTATTCAAATACATCATTAATATAAATAATGAAAAGTAAAGGCCCTAAAACAGACCCCTGTGGAACATCGGGATAAATTGACCATTTTCTATTATGGAGGTCTTCGCCAATAGCCCTACTATAACCATAAATTAATAAAGTGAATAACATCAGAACTCCGATTTTTATTTGCAATATAAATAATAGAAAAAAATATATGTTTCAGCATCTAATAATTTAAAAAATTGTTCCTACTTGTTTAAAACACTAAAAAATTTAAAAAAATATAAAAACTAATTTTCACCTACTTATCTATTTACATACAAAACAAAGCCACTTTTACCAAAAATGTTTTAATACTTTGACTTCTTATAAAACAAGTCTATTCGTCGGTCTTTTAAAGTCCATTTGCCGTTGAACTAAAAACTTGAGGCGCCAGAAATCGGACCTCAGTCTCGAGCGGACATGGAGCGAAAAACATCGATTTTAACCATCTCGCGTGATGGGGGAAACCATAACGTATAGACATGTGCGACGCAATTTGAGGCTCGGAAAATTCGGCCTCACTGTGGTGGGATTGGTGGGTGACCCGGACTCCCCACGCGGGTAGAAACAGAAACGGCGGGATATTGAAATGTAAACCAGAGGTACGTTATAACATACGAGGGCTAAGATTGAAGCAAGAAGCAATTATTTTATTTCGTTATATTGATTTTTGATAAATGTAGTAGGCAATCGGATTGGAAATTATGGGGTATTAAAATATACAGTGAAAGCCAAATTTTACAGTGAGGCCTGGCCTCAGTTGCTTCATACGACGAGCCGCCACTGCTACATAATAGCCACTAAATTGAAGTTTCGGCACCAGTTTTTATTACTATAATGTTACTTGGGTTTGTACTAGCGATTTACATCGGCGCATTCGCCAAAATATAGAATATAATTCTTTTTATTCATTCATCTTCATTTCTGAAGTATTAAAATCCAGAACAACTTCATGCAATTTATATTTATTGATCACCATATCGCAAAAAACATGTTATCTTACAATTTGCGCGGAAATTATTTTGTCCACAGAACGAATTTCGTCATTGGCCTGTTCCATAACCGTCTACTAGGGATCAATCTGGGCTTTATCAGATTCCCAGCATTAAAAGTTTACATCCCGATCCAGATAGGATTCGACGTCAAATCGGTTGGAAAACAAAAACACCGCTTTAACAAAAAGTGAATGGATTGTTACTTTAAGCGTAATCGATACCCGCAGTAATTCTTTTGAGTGAATTTCTCAATCAAGGCGAGCACAGAAAACTTTGAAAGTTATCACTTTGCTACACGAAGCATCTCTCAAGGGTTAGCTAGTTAGGATACCGCTCCTAATTGATTTTTTTGCTTCTCGCTCTTAATTGAGTGCTGGCGTAGGCAGAGTCGGCTTAGTATACAGGATGTTAAAGATATGTAAAGGATTATAAAAAAATTAAGAGTCCGTCGCGCGCTTGAAATAAACCGATTTTTTACCCTCGGCCCATAACACTTATTTAGACAACGAATAAACATAGCGATCCAAATAAAAAAACAATCGAAAGGCAAAGTTGTTTCCTAAGGCTGCTGTGTAATATTTTTTTCAAAATTAGTTTTAACTTATTTAAATTTAATGAGTAAACTGTGCAAGAAATCGTCATATTTATAATTTGTTTACTTAAAAATAAAGGCTTAAATCGAAAATTGGTTACACGGGGGAAGTAAATCTGTTTTTTAGCTTTGCAACGATACTAAAATTATATCGAATTGATAAAAATTACTCAAAATTCTATGCTAAATGCCGAACGTCTACAACTTCAGATACGAATATATTTTAAATGCTGCAACCACGTGTGTTTCACTCAGTGGGATGGGCTTAGAGATTGGAAAATGCGGGCAGGATCGGAGTTCAAAGAAATATATAGTCACTTATAATCTATATGTTCTCAGTTGAGACAGTACCTATTGAATTAATCGATCTTCTGGAGTTCGATGCTGATTCTTTTGTTGGCGGTGGTGTCTAAACCTTTCTTGTAAAATACATTTTTTCGTTTAGACCAACAGTTCCGGAAATATAAGAAGTTCTACTAGAATTCCTTATTAGGAAGCAATTTTTTCATTGCTTATTAAAACAATGTAATTTTTTCGTAAGTTCCAAATTGAACAAAATTCTCCACAAATTAAATACGTATTTTCGATATTAAAATAATAAAGAACATAAAACACTGAAATAAATGTAATCACTATATTTATTTTATATAAAAATTTACCTGTTCTCAAATCTTTGTTCTTCTAATTTTAAAGTGGGCAACGTCATAAATATATTAAACACAATCATAATATGTACAATAAAAATATTTTCTCATTATGGAAAATATAGATATTTTTAACTCGTCGAATCAATGCGCTGTCCTATTTCTGAAAATATCTTCTGCATGTATGCACACGGCGCACAAAGTTAATTTCTTGAAAAGTGTAACACCGTAAACTGTTTTTAAAAAACTTTTTTATAGTTTTGACTACATTTGCTCGATATAGCTACATATCAATAGTAAATAATTAATATAAGTTTGTAATGCACAAATTTGTGGGGCCGACTTTGGTATATTTTTTTTCGAAAAGGTGTTAAGTTATTAAAAATTGGTGTGTACCGTGAGAAGTACTGCAGTTTTTTTTTATATAAGTTGTAAAAAAACTACGAACATAAGTAAAATCGTTGATTTACAAGCGCGCTGTAACGAAAAACGTAATAATTGTCAAATAATGTCCCAAGCATCGATAATTTGATTTTATTTTTATAAAATGCGAGCCTACCAAAAAAAGTTGTACAAGTCCATTTTGGATATTAAAAATGTCCTTCTACAAGATGGTTATATTTTCTTAAAAACAAAACGACATAATTGTTAGCTGATTTTACTCCACTAAATCTAAATATTCTAAATACGTCCACGGTAAAGTCATTGTAGTGGGAGAGCGATAATCTCAGCGAATATACGTACAGGGTTTGGTCATCACATTATACGAAAAAAATTTCCTGGGTTGTATAATTTGTTGAATGGAAACCAAACCAGACTTTATATTATATTAAAATCTAAATATCTAGAGATACCCATATATTTACTCCTACTCTACTTGTAGCTTTGTAGCCTAACTTATAGTCTTTCTTTATCTTCATATCCCTGTTCGCTGTTAGAATGTATTTAATCAAACATATAATGTTGTTTCTCTCGGGCAGAAGCAAATCATATAAAGGGCATAATTATGGTATATTTTGGTAATAATGTATTTTATATTTTGATATTTTAACATAAAATTGTTCTATATTTCTTTTAAGTCCAATTATTTTATTGGAATAAAATTCTTGGCGACCAATTAAACTTCCATATTACTTTAGTTTTTTCCCCACATAAGGAAAGAGGCCGATAGATATAGGTCATCTTTCCTTATATGGAATAGGTCATGAAAATTTTTTGACCAATTCAGAGGTCAAGTTCATGTAATTTTAACTTTAAATATTTGTTAGGTATGGGCCCACTGGCGGGAGGATACAAATGATTTAAATAAAATTTGGGGCACGTGGTGTTCAATGGGATGACGTAAGCTCCAATTTCAATCGAAATTATTACCTTTGGGATTTGACAGAAACTACTAATGTCATGAATTATATTTTTTCCAGAAACATATCCAAATTATTTTCCTATTAAAATGTTCTCTTTTTTCTAATAAACTTTTATTAGGTAATTTTTTCTGTATTACTTCCCGTTTAAAAATTATAAGCAATGTGGTCCTAAAAGTCTGAAAATAAATACATAAAAATCACATTAGCACACTGTAAAAAAAGTTGCTGTGTAAGCGAGATTTTCCAGTGTGTAATTTAGGATGTGTAAAAATTCCGTGTTAATAGTTTTACACACTATGGCTTTTTTGTACGTTTCATACAAAATGTGTTAAAATTACTAGTACTATAGTAAAATATACTGAATTTGTGTAATATTGACCAGTTGTGTGTTAAAAGTACACCATTTTGTGTAAACTTAACACGCACACAACTTAATTGTGTTCTATATCCCTACTCCTGACTGGTCGAGCACAACTGCGCAGCTGCAGTATATCAGCTGATCCAACACACGTCACTACGCCATATTGGTCATGTAGCGGTGTTGTGTACAGTTACCTCTCGTTCACTTTGTGTTCAAATGGAGAATATTTAAATTTAAATTAAGGTTTAATCAAGGAAAATGGTAAGTACTTACCTAACTATAACAAATATTGCTGATAATTGTAATAAAGCTAAAACTAATTAGAATATAACTATTAAAAATATTAGGAATTTACTCTGACATTTTAGATTACTCTGTAATTTAACTTTAGAGAAAGAAAATTATATGTTTAGATCACTACCAGTTAATTTTCGTAAACTCCTGTTATGTAGTGCCTAAATACATCTTTGTTTGTTGTTTCATTATATATGATTTACTAGAACATTATTAGTCCCTTATTAGAATATGTACTATTATACTGTTAATTTTAATACATACATATTTTGTTAGTAGTATTGGTTGATGTTCATTTGAACAGAATATTATTTTTTAAATAAAATCATAAAAAGTAAAATATCTTTTATTTTATAATTACACCATAATTCAGGAAATTTCTTTATATTGATACGGAAGCTCACCTACCTTGTTAATTATGTTCCTGTTAGCTTTTGAGATTATAATTTTTAATACATATATTCTGCCGTTTAATAGAACATTCCAGGCTATATTCACTGCATTCTCGGCGATAGGCAGAACCTCTAGAAAATGTCAAAATAAAATTATTTCAAAAATTATATTTATTAAAAATTATTTCTCTGAGCCTAAAAGGCCTGTTAACAGCTTTATTTATATATAAAAATTATTTTGAAAGTAAACAGGAACCTAATTAACAAATTAAAAAGATAGGCGAGTCTTCCATATCAATACCTATTATACAATAAAATTAACATGTTAATGTGTAAAGCCTACACCTACGCCAATGATACAAATAACATAAAAATGTGTAAAAGTTACACATTAAATTTGTTATATTAACACAGTTAATTGTGTTAAACCTTTAACACACTGCTACATACAGAAAAATTTGTAAAAATATACAGAATTCCGTGTGGACCTCGATCAACACAGTATTATGTTCTTTTGTGTTAAAATGTGTAATTGTTTTCTTACAGTGCAAGTAATCCTTGGAAAATAATTGAATGTTCGATGTTTAAAGTTCATAAATGTCATAGTGGTGACTTTTCGACGAAATAAAGATGCATCTAATGCATCTGTTCGGAAAAATCAAATAATTGAACGAAGGATAAGAAAAAATGTTAATACAGCTATGCTGTTACAGTATTTCGATCAAAATCCACGAAATGCTATACGGCAAGCTAGCCGGGAATTTAATTTGGATTAATAAACCATTCAAAGAATTTTAAAGACCAATGGGCATCATAACAACAAAATTCACAATTTGGAATATATACCTGAGCGTCACATTGAAAATAAACTTAATTTTATAGCTCACATTGTAGGAAATGTAGAAACGGTTTATCAGAACCTGTTTTCTGCACGTTTTTTGGACGGACGAAAGTCGGTTTGCCAAACATACGCAGCGAACACTACTGATTCATTGAATATCTCCATATTGTAAATTCAGTCCAAAACCAAGGCGATTTTGGAGGCAGCATTTAATAGGGTATTATTTTTCCATGTATATACATGGAATAGCGTGAGTTACCTAAATTTCCTACAAGAAGAACTTCCTGCACTTCTGGAGAATGTGCCTTTGCAGCTAAGTAGAAACCCATGGTTTCAGCAAGACGGAGCTCCACCCTACAAAGCCAGTATTGTGCAGCAATATTTTCCAGGACAATGGATTGCAATTAATGGACCTATTCAGTGAACCAGAATGTCATCTTCAATCTATTCTTAACGACATTTAAACAACATTCAATTATTTTCCAGCGACTACCTCATCCTTTCAACGCTAATGTGATTTTTAGGTGGTATTTCTTTTGAGACTCTTTAGGGTGCTATCGCTAATAACTTGTAAACGGAATGTAATACAGAAGAAATTCTCTAATAAAAGTTTAATAGAAACAAAATTAAGCTTTTTAACAGGAAAAATTTGGGTATGTGGAATAAATATAATTGATGACGTCATTAGTCGTTTCTGTAAAATCCCAAAGATAATACTTTCGCTTGAAAATGAAGCTGACACCGTATGTCCCAAATTTTATTTAATTTTTTTGTATCGTCACAGTAGGGCCATACTATCTAGTTTGAGACACTCTGTACACTATAAAAAAAGTTCTGGATGAGTAAGATTTTCCAGTAATTTAGGATGTGTCAAACTTCCGTGTTAATAGTTTTAAGCACTGTGGCTTTTTTATACGCTTTACACAAAATATGTTAAAATTACTATTGTTATAATAACTATACTGAATTTATGTACCTAATATTTACCAATAATATGTTAAAAATACACCATTTTGTGTAAACTTAACACACCTGTGTTCTATATCCTCACTCCTGATTGGTTTAACACAACGAAATTTCTCTCATTTTTAGGTTGCTAATTTTTTTATTAAGTTTCTATAAGTGACTTGATGTTCTTGGGTTTTGTATATTTTTCAGTTTATCCTTTTCTGACTTCAGTTAATATAATTATACAGGGTGTTAAAAAAAGAGTGTAAAATATTTAAGGAGGTAATAGTATGAACCAAAATAAGCAGAAAAGTCTCAATAAACATGGGTCCGCAAAGTAACGGTTGCGGAGATATGGAATGTTTTATGTTTTTTAGCCCCTTTTTTTATTTTGCAAAAACGTTGTGTATTTTCTTATAATAGTTAGTTGATGTTTAGTGAAATAAACAGTACGTATTTGACAGTTGTTCTCAGTGCACAAGTTTTCTTTCGCTATGGCTGGTTATTCTAACGCAGAATTACAGACATGCATTTCATGTATGGTCGTGCTAATGGGAAAACCACCGAAGCGCGACGTCTTTATGTTGATGCTTATCCAAATCGCCAGATTCCTTCACAACGCATGTTTGGAAGAATTCACCAAAGATTGCGTGATACCGGTTCCTTGAGCAAACAGTGCCATTTATCCGGAAGACCAAGGTCGGTATCCACTCCTAGAGCAGAAGAAGAAATTCTAGCACTGGCAGAACAGAATCCAGGTACGAGTGTGCAGAGAATATCAGCCGAGGTAGGAATTAGTGGTCCTCTTGTTTGGAGAATCCTTCACAAGCAACTGCTTTATCCATACCATGTGCAACGAGTACAGGCCTTAAACCCAATAAATGATCATCAAGCACGTTTGGTTTTTTGCCGCTGGTTTCTACGTCATGATGCTGAAGACCCTCGTTTTCTTGCATTCTTTTTACTGATGAGGCCGGGTTCACAAGAAATGGAGTGTTTAATTTTCACAATACGCATATTTGGGACGACGAAAATCCTCATGCTCTAATAGAATCTGGACATCGGGCACGTTTTTCATTAAACATTTGGATTGGTATTGTAGGTGACAGGTTTCTATGTCCTGTTGTTTTACCAAACCGATTAACAGGCGCTGCTTACCTCAACTTTCTGCAGAACATACTGTATGAGTTTTTGGAAGACATTCCTTTGAATCAGAGGCAACAAATGTGGTTCCAGCATGATGGTGCTCCAGCTCATTTTTCATGGCCGTTAGAGAGCATTTACACCAAACTTTTCCACATAGAAGGGTAGGAAGGGATCGCATGGTCTGAACCCTCTAGATGTCTTTGTTTGGGGATATTTGAAGACATTAGTGTATAGTACTCCTGTAAATAACCTGGAAGTGCTTCAGCTCCGGATTAATCAAAAGTGTCAAGGAATCCAAACCAAGAAGGGTGTTTTCGAATATCGTTGAGACGAAGATGTCGTGCCTGCTTGGAAATGGACGGAGGGCACTTTGATCGTCTTCTGTAACTTTGTTTTTTGTTTGCTAAAAGCTTCCTTTATCGGTTTATTCCTAATAAAATAAAATGTTTGAAAAACGAATAGTGGTCCATATCTCCGCAACCGTTACTTTGCGGACCCATGTTTATTAAGACTCTTCTGCTTATTTTGGTTCATACTATTACCTTCTGAAATATTTTACACTCTTTTTTTACACCCTGTATATGTTTAATTACTTTACAACTTTTATGACATTCATATACCCTCTATCCAGTAGTAGAAAAATAGATTATATGTACTTTAAATAAAATTTTCAGTTTTATTCTGCGAACTTCATATTCATAGTATGTAATTTTATGGAAGAAAATAAAAACCTACATTGGTAACTTATACGAACATCCAGTTCACTCTTTCTTGATACAATGTGGATCTTTGTTCGTGGATATATTGTAAAGGAAATTGTAAGAGAAAATACTTCTCTTAACTTTGACCTATATAGCTAGTGAACATGCATTGCTTACATTCTACTCTGTTCCATTTGAATCAAGTGCAGTAATACATTGTATCCGACATCATGAAAGGCACTCTATAACATGAACATACAGTGCTGTTAAATCTTTAATCTTATAACGCCAATATAAAAATAGCCATAGCTGTTTTTTTCAAAAAAACATATTCTTTGATAATTTATTGACGCTTTAGATTTACTGTACAAATTTATATACATGGTGGTCAGATGAAAACGAAACAGAGCTATTTTCAGGAACTGCGTCAAAATTGTTGAAAACGCTAAGAACCTTTGATTTTAGATTAAAGGGGGACGTTCTTTGCTGGTATTTTTGACTCTACCACTTTCACTCCCAAGCAAGGGTAAGCATCACCCCAAAATATTTAACTGGCATTGGGGGTTGAGAAATATTTATTTCGAAAGCACTTACAATTCTCTTTACAACAGACTAAATTTTATAATTCCTCCCAATTATAATATTTAAAGTCTGTTGTAAAGAGAATTGTAAGAGCTTTCAAAATATATATAACTCAACCCCCAATGCCATTTAAATATTTTGGGGTAACGTTTAAGCTTGCTCAGGAGTGAAAGTGGCGGAGTCAAAAACAACAGCAAAGAATGCCCCTCTTTAATCTAAAATCGATGGGTCTAAGCGTTTTTCTACGATCTTGACGCAGTTCTTGAAAATGACTCTGTTTCGTTTTCATTTGGCCGCTCTGTATATACATAATATTGTGGCTGCATTATCGAAATCGTGTTTCTTCTATGTAGTTTTCAAGAAACAATCCAATTGTTTGACGAAGATAAATGTTACCGATACCCTAACATTTACCAAAATAAATTCGATGCTGTAAAGTAAGCATTATTTGAATAAAATTTAAAATCAGCAACAGTAGTTCCAAGTAATGTCTGTTACATCAAAACTAATGTAACATGGTTGACATTCATATTTAAGCATAAAATTTAATTCCAAGCAAATTTTCTCTATTACTTTTCAACGTAGCGTTAAGTTTTTTTTAAGTTGCTTTACTGTTTTTAACTTTGTCATATTTTTGAGCAACTGAACAAATAACTACCTTACTGAGTGTTGCAAGACAAGCAGCACAAGCATTTTTATGAAGAATAATGTTTTTCGACATTAACTTGAATTTTTTTAATCCATTTCAGGTATAGGCATCCCGAACTGGAGGCACCCTTTATATACTATATACTATTGAAAATTTTACACACTCAATGCTGGACCTGATAGGTCGCAAAAAAGCGACTTATCATTGAAGGCTCTGACCTATAACGCAGTGTTTTATTTGCTGCAAAATAAGAATTTCAGGAATCAACTACTCTGTGTTGGGAGGCTTTCAATAGTACCTACTGTATGGTAGATTCTTTTTTGTTGTCGTTCATATTCAGAATTTGATTGTCCCTACCTGTGGCATACTAATGTGAGCTTGAAACCGGTATATGTCTGGTGGCACCACTTAAGACTGACCGTGTCTATTTGCTGTAGGTTTTTCAGGTGTAATTCAATACTTTGCAATTGTTAAGTAGATTACTATATTTTTTGATGCAAGGTTTCGCTTGATATGAGGAAATGTTGGTGTATGAAAATAAAACAAGATCATTGAGCTATTTTGTGAAGTTTATTACCTTACATTGAACAAATCATCCTTAAAATTACGACAGAATTTATCGAAGAATTTGATTGCGTCTGTGTGATGAAATGTAGTTTAGATGTGTCTTTATGTGATCTGATGCTGTACATGTTCCTTAAAAGTTATTAATATATTTACAACTTACAGTAATTAAAATAAAGCTTGTATTACATACCAAAAATAGTATTTTATGGTTGTAGAAGACAGCGCCTATTTCCCCCACACACGAATCTATAATTCGTACAGAATTTAGTTTGAGTAGTATTATATTTACAAGTGAAACAAATTAAAATATTATGGGAGAAAGAAATGGATATTTATAGGATCTGATCTGTATTTTCCAAGAAAATACCACTTGTATTTCATCATTAACACAATAATTTTGCTGTCATTAAAAAAGCTTTTAGCTTATGTTTTTGATTTAGCTTATTTTTTCGTATGTATTTACCATCAGTGTTTCATAAAAATGTCAAGGAACCAGCAAAACTCCCTGACATGAAATTTATGTTCAAAAGAATGTTATTTTTCACATATTATTTTAATATATAGAGTGTTTCAAAAAGGCATGTCAATATATAGATAGCGAAACGCACTTATATTTTAATGTTTTATCAGCTCTAGCATTACCATGTCTTTTTGAAACACCCTGTATATTTTGAGCATACAATGCATTGTGAAAGTAATAATCATTAAAAGATTAACCTGTTACTTATAACTGAGTATTTAATATTACATGATGACTAATATCTAACAATTAAAGCATATAAATAGAAAATATTGTCCATTTTATTTTTTAGTTGGAAGAATATGGTTAAAATTACATTTATTCGATTTAGTGCAATATCTTTTTCAAATCTTAAAAAATGCTTTATGCATTGAATACTGATGTTGAAAAAATGTTAGGATAACAATCAAAAATTGTTTTGCAATGATTGTGATATTTTTTAAAATGGTGCAGTTATGGTTGATACCCTGTGAGAAACTTTAATAATTTGTACAATATACACAGAGATTCAGGAAAAACGAAATGAGTAGACAATAAATAATGTAACATGCGTTATAAGTAGGTATTTGATTTCAATTTTTTGACAATTTATTTGAAGTTAAATACTCTACAGGGTGTTCTATAAGCTCTATGATAAACTTTGACGGATGGCCACTGGGTTAATGTAAAACATTTTTTCTTATATGAATAGGTCCTATTCGTTTTTGTTTCGAAATTGCAAGTATTTTAAAATATATAATTTCATGTTTCAGTCAAAGTAGCCTGATGAATAAAAATTATGGTTAATATATAATAATTATTATTTGTGTTTGAAGATTAAACATTAATTAACCATTATTAATCAAATTAACAAATCTTAAGACTATAAGTATTGTCCAATCATTTAAAATATTTGCAGGTAGTAAATTATTGTTGAAAATGGTACCTCAAATGTTGACACTGGAATGTTGCTGAAATCGTAATTGTGTAATTGCATGCCAAATCTGTTCATTATGGTTATTATTTATGTCATCCCTAGTAAAATGCGCTTCATCAGAGCACATGACAAGGAAAATAGATAATTTTTTGCATGTTGTTGAAGTAACCAGCGACAATATCCTAATCGCTGAGAAGCAAATTATACGCCTATGGTATACGTGGTATACCCCTGGCTTGGGTCTCATCTTTTCTAAAAGGTAGAAAACAATATGTAAGTCTAGTTCATTCGCAGAAGGGTAGTGTAACTAGGGTCAATTCTGGATATAAAGAGGTGGATATGGGAGTTCCTCAAGGTTCGATACTAGGACCTATACTGTTTTTATTGTACGTAAATGAATTGGATGCCTTGGTAACGGACGCTCTCCTGGTTATGTATGCTGATGATCAATCATTACTTATATCAGATAAGTCAGAATTAAATTTACAAGTTAAATGTAATAATACATTAAATATATTAGATGATTGGTACAGTGTACATAACCAAAATTTGAACCAAAATAAAACCTATGTAGTCCGTTTCCATAATTGGCAAAAGGGGTGCAATAATATAAATGTTAAAATAGGCAATGACAGTATATCTCAGACCAAAGATATAAAATTTCTCGGAATTATATTCGAGGAATGCCTGAACTGGCGACCCCATTGCAACCAGCTAATAAAAGATAAATTCTGTATCTTAATTCGAAATTTATCCCATTTGCTTACAATCGAACAGTTGATTAACTTTTACCACTGCCAAGTCGAACCAAGGTTAAGATTTGGTATTTGTTTTTGGGGAGGCTCCACTTCATTTGCGGATGTCTTTGTAGCTGAAAAACGAATTTTAAGGTGTATTGCACGTGCCTCAAGCACTACTTCGTGTAGGCCGATTATGAAAGAATTGAAAATTTTATCATTAACAAGTATCCTCATTTTAGAATTAGCGGTATTTATTTATAAAAATAAATCACGTTTTCGTACCAATTTCAATGTTCACAATCTAAATACAAGATATAATGGAAACTTTCATATTCCATTTTTTAAATATAGTGTGGCCACCAACTCACCGATTTGTTTAGGTTTGAAAATCTATAACCATTTATCCGAGGACATTAAGAGTGCAAACAATTTAATATATTTTAAGCGACAATTAAAATTATTTTTAATCGATAAGTGTTTTTATACTTTAAGAGATTTCTTTTTATTGTAGTATAAGTATAAGTCTTGACAATTCCTATACATAGAACTACTTTGTCTGAAGGAAATAAATTATAATTATTAATATTATTAAGCATCTCCAGCATATAATGCTTGTACATTTTGGCGATGAAAATTCGGTGGTAAATGAAGATTATTTGCTATACGTCGAACACTAACTGAGGAGTTGTCAATGACAGCATCTAAATATATATTTTTTATTATGTACATTCACTTCAGTAGGTCGAATGTCCTTTTTGGAGCGATTACCTTCTTCTCGAGTCAACGAAATGATGCACTAAAGCCTATTTGAGCTACTACTAAGACATTGAAAAATGATAAATCATCAGGTAATGATGAAATACCAGTTTTTGTTCTAAAAAATGTAATAAGAGAAATAGCCCAACCTTTTACGTATCTTGTAAATCTTTCATTTTGTACTGGTACGTTTCCTGATAGTTTAAAAATAGGGAAAGTTTTGCTTTTGTTTAAAAATAATGTTTTTTCAAAACTCATGGAATATTGTTTTTTAGATAGATTGGAGTCATTTCTTATCCAGTCAAATATATTATCAAAAAATCAGCATGGTTTTCGCCATGGAAAATCCACAATGACGGCTATACATTCATTTTAAGATAAAGTTTGCTATTTGATCGATGCGGGGGAATGTCCTGTTGGGATATTTTGTAATCTCAGCAGGGCGTTTGATTGTGTCGATCATGACATATTACGTCGTAAACAGGTAGAGTATGGTATAAATGAAATTCCATTAAATTGGATAAATTCGTTTTTAGAGGTAAGTAGTCAGTACGTCATGGTAAATTATAGAAAAAAACTGACAGTTTAAAAATAAATTTAGGTGTTCCACAAGGCTCGGTGTTGGGGCCTGTCCTATTTTTACTATATATCAATGATATTAATAGCATACGGGGCACATTTCACTATTTTTGCAGATGACACTTCGGTCATAGTATCGAATAAATCTGAATGCGATTTACAAATATATTGTGAACGTGTTCTACAGGAAATGAGTGTATGGTTTGCTCAGTGCTCGTTACATTTTAATACTTAAAAAACAAATAGTTTAAGATTTCGTAATTGGCAGAAGCCCTGTTCTGAATTTACGCTAAAAATCAATTTAATAGACCATAAGGATAATGTAAAATTTTTAGGTTTACATATTGTATTTGAATTGGAAAACGCACTGTGAGTATATAGTTTCTATAATTCATTCAAATATATATTTATTTAGAAATCTGAAAACAGTGTTCACTGGAAAACAGTTATTCATGGTATACCATTCGCAAGTCGAATCATTACTTCGATATGGAATATGCTTCTGGGATTGGTCCATCAAAGGTTTTTATAGTACAGAAACAAGTTTTAAGATCTATGCTGAGGTTACCTAATACATATATTTGCTAAAATATTTTTAAAGATTTTAAAATTTTAACACAGCCCTGCCTTTTTATATTTGAAGTATGTGTATATAAATTTTTTAAACCGTGATAAATTGATTTTAAATACAAGCATTCATAGTAAAGATACTAGGAGTAAACATAACTTTCATGTATCTTGTAGTAAGTATAACATAACATATAAGTCTCCGTGTAACATATGATTAAGGGCATTTAATTAACTATCAACCGTAGTAAAGAATGCTGGTTCGCTCAACTACTAAAAAAAAAAAAAATTTTAAAGAGTTTTTACTGGAAATTTTTTTTTATGATGTAGGTGACTTTTTTAAATACCTAGCTGTAACTGTGTAATTTATATGTATATACTATTTATGTATGTATGTAAGTAAGGGTTTACATGTGCCAGTGTGTTATTATAAATAAGTCTAATTTGTATTTTTATACTAATAACTGTAAATGAACTTTATGCGTGTGTATTTTATAGTTATTATTCATTGTTTTAGTATTTAAGTTGTGACATATTCCTATACAATATTTATATTGCCAAATGGAAAATAAAAACTAAACTAATTATCTGCTTCAGTTGTAAATGCATTTTTTATTTGACACTTTGAAACTAAGTGTCAAATGAATGAACAAAAAAAAAGAAAATGACAAATAATAATTATTGGTATAGCAACTATTTAGGCTATTTTAATTGAAATATGAAATTATATATATATAGGGTGTTTACTTTTACTTGTGTTCAAATCCGTAAGAACTTTATTCTTCAAGATAATCAATTTTTTTTTTATTTTGAACGACATCGCAAACCGCTTGCTTTGACCCTACCATGATATTTAAGAAGGCGATCCAAGACATGCTATGATTTTTTATACCCCCGAAATTCAATGAAAACGTTTAGCGATTTTTTTATTTAAAATCTGATAAGATGGTGTTAATTAGGATCCCTAAAAACCCCTATGTGTAAAATTTGAACAAGACTATACAGAGTGTTCTTAACGTTTTATTTTTGTAAAAATTCGTAAAAACTTTATTTTTAAAAATAGCGCAACAAATATTTTTTTGATTTAAATGTCATCGAAAACCGCTCCTTCTAATCCTATCACGGCGTTTAAGACGGCGATTCAAGGCTTGCTATAATTATTTTTATACCCCCAGAATTCAATAAAAATGTTCAGCGATTTTTTTAATTTAAAGTCTGATAAGATGGTGTTACTCAGAGTCCCTCAATATCCCTCTATATGTAAAATTTTTGTTTTTTAATATAAAATAAAGTTTTTACAAATTTTTATAAAAATAAAACTTTGAGAACGTGTAGAAGAAAACACTCTATATAGCTTCCGTTCAGTTTCACGCACAGAGGATCTGAGAGGACCTGAGTAACACCGCCTTGTCAGATTTTAAATAAAATAACGCAAAATGTTTTTATTGAATTCAAGGGGTATAAAAATAATCATAGCAGGCCTTGGATCGCCATCTTAAACGCTGTGATAGAATTAGAAGGAACGATTTTTGATGCCATTTAAAACGTAAAAATATTTGTTGCGTTATTTTGGAAAATACAGTTCGTACAAATGTTTATAAAACTTTGAGAACATGGAGAAGAAAACACTCTGTCTAGTTTTTGTTCAAATTTCACACATAGGAGTTCTGAGATGACCTGAGCAACATCACCTTATCAGATTTTAAATAAAATATCGCAAAGGTTTTTATTGAATTCGGGGGTATAAAAATAATCATAGCAGGCCTTGGATCGTCATCTTAAACGCCGTGATAGAATTAAAAGTAGCGGTTTTCGATTACATTTAAATCAAAAAATATTTGTTGCGTTATTTTGAAAAATAAAGTTTTTACGAATTTTTATAAAAGTAAAACTTTAAGAACGTGTATAAGGAAACACTGTGTATAGTTTTTGTTCAAATTTCACACATAGGGGTTTTGAGGGGTCCTGATTAACACCTCCTTATCCGATTTTAAATAAAAAAATCGCTAAATGTTTTTATTCAATTTCGGTGATACAAAAAAAATCATAGCAGGTCTTGGATCGCCATCTTAGATGCCGTGGTAGGGTCAGAGGGAATGGTTTTCGATGGCATTTAAAATTAAAAAAAATGTTTTGATGTTTGACTTTAACCCAGTTACGATCTGCCAAAGTTTGTCATAGAGCTTGTAAAACACCCTGTATAGTGATCGCATAAGAAGTTTTATGTTCATTGCAGTTATATTTAGCGTAAGTTATAATTCTTAAATAAATGTATCAAAATTAATAAAAATACGTATTTTGGAAAATATTGCGTGTAAGATGGTTTAAATTTTTATTTTGCACTTTGATCTATTTTCAGGATAAGCATAGTTATTCTGTCATAATCAGCCGTTATCTTGAAGAATCCATAAAATGGAATAATCGTAATTCATTATTCATAAAATTTTATTTTACGGCTCAGTTTTAACCCAATCTTACGAACATTAAGGAAACTCGTTAAAGATTTTATCTAAGACAAACTAGACAATTCCTTTTTACTGTAAAATGTTGAAATGATTGCTCAAGAAAATTACGTACCGTTTTTAAGCGTAATCTGTAATTTGGTTTTATGCTGTAGATGATATGATAAAACCACTTTCGAAGTGTGATAGTAGATATATTTCAAGCCTAAGTTTACAGAAAACCTGGTGCCAACCAATTTAATAGTGATTTTTATGTTAAGTGCGTAAAATCAGTGTCTTTTTAATATCGTATGAGAACGTGAATTTTTGGTCGAGGTTATAGGTCGAGACAAAGAACTATGGGTCTATTATTTTTCAATACGTTTTTATCTGAAGTTAGTGTCAATGCCAAAAGTGACATGATCATAAAAAATTCGTACTCGTACTCGTTTGGAAAAAAAATTATTTTCTCTCCAATCGTCACAAAATCATAACATTTATTGACTGCCACGAGTCTCTAAGGTTGACATTTTTCTTATTGAAAAAAAAAAATGGTATCTTAGCAACAAAAGTATTCACTTTTATTCCTAGGAGCTAAAGTTGAAACTAATTTTTCCTTAGATTGAAAATGTTTTAACGTATTGAACCACAAACAATTACAAATGAACTCAATTAACAAAAGTGTCTTTTATGTTTCGCATCCCCTCGGCTACGCTACGCTACAAAAGGGACACTTAATCCCAATATAGCAATATACTGTTTTTCACGATTGCGTGTTTTGTTTCCATTTTTTCACGATATCGTACATTTGTTCATCGCCGTTAAAAAATGGCTAATTTTACGTATCTATAGAAGTTTTAGAGAGCCGTCTATTTTGACAGTTGTACAAAATAGCTATTTATGATATAGGTGTTAAAAGTAAGATTTTATTTTGTGAGTGAAAATGATTAAAAAACGAGCGTAGCGAGGCTGTAGTATGAAAATGCATATCAACAAATTAAAGAGTGGTGTGAAGCAAATAAAGCTAGAAAAATATCCGGAAATCTGCTGTTGGCATGTTTTGCAGAAAAGTCTAAGAAGGCGAAGTCTTCCATGTTATGGGCAGTATATTCTAAGAAATCTAAGGTATTAATTCGAGAGGAAGTTAATCAATTCATAAGATAGGCAAAATTTTGATGCCTATACTGGTCATTGTTTTCGGAGAACTTTAGCTACACTTCTTGCTAATGCGGGGACGATATATGTAATTTGAAGCGACACGGAGGAAGGAAGTCCTCGACCGTGGCCGAAGGATGTTAGCATTGTAAATCATAAATAAAATAAGGTAGTGTAAAATCTTGTCATACTTTTAAAAAAAAGTGTTAATTGTTGTTAAACACAACACAAAGTGTATGCTAGCATTTTTGCTAATACAGCTCTTTCTATCTCTCTCATTGTTTGACGTTTGTAGAAAAAAATAGTTTCAAATAATAAGCAGCGTAAAATAAAGAAGACTATGAATAAAATACAGAAAATTCGTACATTTGTAGCAACATATAAAGTTGAATCAATGTCCATTGACATATAAGTTCCACAGTTTTTGAAGTTATAGAGCAAATACAGCACGTATATACAGCATAAACACAAATGATAATACAGGTAGATAAACGAAATGAAGAATGATATTGTTGCAAGAATTAAGCAAATTATAAATGAAGAGTAGGATATTATCACAAACAGAAGTAAATTTTTATTTAATTTTTGCGAATTTCATGAGTACCTTGTTTTAAAGTCATATTAGTAATGAAGATAATTAATCAATATAAGCAGTAGAATTCACATCAATTAATCAATAACATGTGTTAGTATGTTTTAGTTGACTAAGTATTTACGTTACAGAGAAAGTCGAAATAAAGTTTTTACCTATTGAAATTGGTAAAACATAGCCTGGAAATGAAATTCAGAATAGATTTATAGCAAACCAAAAATTAAGTATCTAAATGAAACACGAAAAATTTATGTCTTACAAACCAATATATTTTTTATAATCTCAAATAACTCCGAAACGGCTTGGGTTAGGTACAGTGTACATGTTTTCGACTCAAAATTGCATGCTTTTTTAAAAATGCAACCTATAAGGAAATTAGGAGTACAGTATTTTCAAAAGTAATTTTCAAATTTATATCTTGATTCGAAACACCCTCTTTACTAAAATATGTCATACTTTATTTAAATAGCATATATAATATCTACAGCATATTACAATTACAAAATATTGTATCGGTAAACAGTTTTACTGGTTGACATGAGTCAAGCAAAATAAGCTTTACTTTCATCTCTGATAAATACTTTCTTAGATATATGAATTTAATATTAATTATTCTTTTAAGAAAACAATTGAAATATTGAATACTATTTGTTTTACTTTGAAATAACTAGTAAGCTATAAATACGAGCAAACAACGAAATTGGCTGTCAAGCGAAATCTAAGCGAGGAACAGTGAAACTAAATGGCTACGTGAGTAGAATACAACGAGAAAACATAAACATTTATTACTTTAGATAATATGCCCAATTAAGGCACCAAATGCGGAATACAATTTCCTTTACGGTCGTGCTTAAACTATGAGAATTTTACCCTTAAAAGCCAACAATTTATCACTGACAGTCGTGGGTGTTATGAAAATTGTAGTTTTGTATTCTGGAAATAGATCATAGAATAATCGCTTCTTAAAATTCACTTACTGAAATATTCTGTATGTATATACGTACCTAAATTGGAGATAGTCAATGATAAATATAGTATGTTTTCTAATATATTAGCTACAATGCAAATAATTAATTAAGAATATTTATTTCATTAGTTTTCATCAAAATTTCCTCTTCTTCTATTCCCTTGTTATTGAAATAAAAATTAAATATGCCATAAACTTTGTACAAATATGCTTTGAATAAAATATATTATTACTAGCCCAAATATATTCTCAGAACTCTGACTTCTTATTTATTGCAAATCCGCAACCCGTAACGTTCGTTGGATGCTTGTCAGTCACAACATAACGAATATTTATACAGTTTTATATACAGTTTAAATATACTAACAGTTGGACCTCTCTCCATCCTCCACCACTCCCTTCTGCCAACACACTTCCCCTTGTCCACCAACTGAACATCGAAGGCATATCATCGGCCATTTATTGGGTCAGTTTGATACTCACTGTCCTGTGAAACGGTTCTAATATTTTTATTTTTTTATTTTATCATAGAGCATTGTGATGTATTAGTTAAAATGTTTCAGTATGTATGTATAAGTTCAGTAATACGTATACACTTTGAAGCTGTCAGCAATGAAAAGATAGTGTAAGCTTGGTCGGAGTTCATACATTTGCCAAACTAACACCTGCAGAAGTCCATAGGCACATAGGAATATGTGCTGCGTATTTCAGTTATGAATTCTTCACCAGAAACGTTTGTTAAAATCTGTGATCGCTATAAAATTATTACGAGAATTGAATGGTACGTTATTATTACACTAATAATAGGCAATATATTAGTAATTATCATACCAAAATTTGTTAACAGAAGGGAATAAGCTAGTATATGTCAGTGGATATTTTTTGAGTAAATATTTTATAAAACATTCATGTGATGCTTGTTTAGACTACTGTAATTCGAATCAGTCTACATTATTTTCTAAACTAAAGCTCACGAAGACAATAAAGGGCCATTTTCCGCACGATTTTTCGGCAGAGATATTGGAGGCCCCTGATGATGCAAGTAATGCATTAATTCCTGAAAAATCAAAAATTCGCTTTTAAAAAGAGCTTATTGTCTTCGACCAATGCCGTATGGAGAACAACACTTCACCTTTAAAAGAATAGATATTTTTGGCCTATTTCCACGATATTGCAAGACGTAACTCTCCGTCAACTCTATGGTCGAAATCTATGTTAAAACTATGCTTCAAACTAAAAAAGGACATTGATATTGCAAAATACCTCAAGCTAACGGCATATTTGAAGAAATCAGATGTTGGCTACAAGAATTAGAAAGAAAGGAAATAGAAAATTTTCTTAAATATCCCAGACGTATATATCCAAAGTAGCCACGATATTTAGAATTGTCGGTGCCTGTCACTCTCGCTCGTCGCAAAGATCTAGTAAATATGACGATCCACGATATAGAAGGCAGATGGGATGTGGTTATTAATACCATATCAGATACGAAAACCAAAGTTAATAATTACTTGTTAATATTACAAATTGGTGATGGAGGTATTTCTAAAAGAGTATGATGTTTCTAGATAAGTAGTTCTATAACAGATTGTATATTAATGTAGATATAGACGAATTTTGAAAACCTGTTGCCATATATTTAAATGTGTAGTATACGTAGCTAGGTTTTAGTTAAGGTTTCTTTCTGTATCAGTTAATGTATTTAAATTTAAACATGATTGTAGTCATTCCTTTTTGAACGAATAATAAAAAACTTAGTACCTAAGAGGTTGTTAATTTTAATTTTAACTAATTAAAAATAATAATAAACATGACAGCTTTTATTTTTATCTTGATTTTAAGAAGACTCATACGATGTATATTATGTTATTTTTGATACGTCTAATTACAAAAAAGTGAAACGGTAAAATATTTTAACCACCCTATAAAAATAGCTATCAAAAAATCCAATATCAAGCTATCGTAACTCGTGTTAGGTCAGAGTATTGCAATATCTTGGTAATTACTTCCTTTTCTTTTTTATCCCCATATAAATCGAAATTAATAAATTATCGAAATCTGCTTCCTAGGGGTTGCTAAAGGGTATACTTAGATATAAATCGCAATTTAGCCAATAAGCCGATGTAAGCAAGGAAAACTGAATTTATGACCCAGATCGCCTTTATGCCAGTTCGAGGCGAATTGAATCGAACTGAATTGAACTTGTGGTTGGAGAAGAAAGAACGGTGATAGATTAGTTTTTTGTTTTTCTTAATAGTTTGTTAGTATTACCACGTATTGTACATATTTCTTTATTAAAAACAATATTTATGAAATTTGTTGATTTTGAAGTTAGTCAATGCTCTGAAGAGTATTTATTTCATTTATTTATTTAAAGAACAAGGCATCCATGAAGCTGACATAATCTTGAATATATCACCAGTTACTGTTAGTAAATCTGAAAGTTATTTAGTACAAGATGATCCTCATCACCCTCCACTGGATGTTTATTTTTTTTTATTAAAGCTAATTCCAAGTTCACTCGTAATATTAATTATTATAGCTTTAACTTCAAAAAGGCTTTATACTCTATACCGAAATCTGATTGATATAAACTGGTCTAATCTAAGTTCTTATAGTAATGTTGATGAAGCCTGTGCTCAGTTTTATGATAAATTAAATGTAACATTCACGCGAAGTCTCCCTAAAACATTATCAAAAAGTGCATCAGACCTTGGTTCGACATGCGTATTAAGAAATATTTTATTGAAAAATTGCGCTCCCTTTTTTGCCTTATCACTCTATCATTTTTAATTTGTTTTTTAAAAAGGAGAAAAGCGCTTTGTAGAAACCTACAGACCTTTAAAGATTGTTTGCAACTTCAGTAAGTTATTTGAAGCTGTACTACATCACATTTTTATTTTTAAGTAAAAACAAGATTAGGAAGTTTTCAGCATAGATTTATATCCGGTAGATTTACATTAAATTTGCAAAATGTTACTCATTTTATTGCTAATGTATTGGATTAAGGTAGTCAGGTTGATGTAGTCTTTACGGAATATCAAAGGCTTTCGACAAATTGGATCATAGACAAGTTCTCATCTTTTTTCTTAACTTCAAATTTTTTAGCTTTCTTTTATTCATATTCAAGAAATAGAGTCAAATGTAAATTACCTTGGTAATAAATCCATGGATACATATGCTACATCTGGTGTTCCACAGGGATCAGTTCTAAGACCTTTGTTATTTGTCATTTTTTTAAATGATGTTTGTACATCTCTTCATGTGAATGATCTGTTGTATGCTGATGACTTAAAGATATTTGCTGAAATTAATTTACTTAACCTGTTACAAGAAGATCTCACAAAGGTAAATTTATGATGCCAAGATAATAAATTACCACCGAACATTGCCAAATGCAGCGTTATGACATACAAAGAAAATAAATTCAATAGGTTTTACTATATCATAAATAATAATGAACTAAATAGGTGCAGTGAATTTACGGATCTTAGAGTTGTATTCGACACTCCACACAGTAACTTACTAAACAGATTCAGTTTCAGTTTTGTTTTTACATAAACTAATAATAAATAGAATTGACTGTCCGAGTATTCTTAGCTATTTTAATTATACAAGTAATTGGTGTTATAAGTATTGATATAAAACAAGGAATTTGATCTAGTATAGTAATGCTTAGAATTAAGTTGTAATTTTTCAAATGTGACATTACATCTATATTATTTTTCAGCAACTTATATAACAATATAATATAGCTTATGTATCTTTGTGAAATTTTATAATTTTATAATGAACTGCAAATGTCTATTAAAACGATAATCAAGGTAAAGTTTAATTTAATTTTTTTCTATTTATATAAACCCATATACAATCTATACTTGTAAGGTCCAAATGACTTGTGACTAATGAATTTTAGATAATAAATCAGTACCAGTTTCTAAAAGGCACTATACCACGTACAATGAAACCTAATGAACGATACACTATTTTAACAATAATAGATAATTTCTTATCTGTAATTACACCAGGATGTTTTACAGAATCTACATTTTTAAGAACATTACCGCCGATAATATATGGAAAATTTACATTATCAAACAAACGTGAGAAAAAGAAGCAATAACTTTTGTTAAAATTTACAAATTTTCTATTTTGGCAATAAGAAGCTAAATTATTAAGATCTTCTTGAAATACTATACACTATACAGTCATCTGCTGTAGATATTACTTTATGAATTTTAAGGTTATTGGCATACAGATAAAATTTTGTGCCTGAAAAAATGTCTACAAATGTCATTTATAAATAATGAGAACAACAAGAGTCAAAGATGCGATCCTTGTGGAATGCCTGAAGCGACATTTATACAATTTGACGTACAGTTATTTATTTTCACACATTGACACCTGTTAGTTACGCCGAGATTCTCTAGTTTCACAAGTAATATTTGATGGTGAACCTTATCAGATGCCTTGGAAAAATCAGCAGGTACTGCATCGATTTGTATTATACTATCCATAACCTCTGACGCTTCTATAAAACAAAACTATACGGGACTATAAACAATCTTGAAAAATGAATTTTGTGTTGCAGGTTGGGTTGCAGAATTCGATGACGTCACATATTTGCTAGGATTTGCTACAGCCAGCATATTCAATGCCCTTACAAGAAGTGGTGTATTTAATACTAGGTAAGTTAATCTAATATACTTATGATATATGCTTTACACAAACTTTTAGTACATTGAACTGATCAACTCTGATTTGAAACTATTATATCACCAGTGCTTCCGTTGGTATTTTTATATACCGCAGCAAAACTATATTCTTCACTTTACATTAGGAAATTCAATTCGGTTGTCGTTCTTAGTTTGATACCACACTCAAATAGCTTACCAATAACTTAATAACTTAGTGACGTTAAACAATAATTTAATCAATAACACAGTTTCAACAACTGTGGTGTGTACTAACTATACTACTACTATGGCAGTAGTTACTTTGCATTCTTGTAAGTGAATTAAAATTTGGGAACAATTGTTATTTAATATTACTTTATTAACTGATAAAATAAGACTTAAGGTCTATTTACACACATCAGTGCCGTATCAGATACGTATCAGTATCAGTGAAAAATAGAAAAATAAAAAATCGTTGTTTCGATTTTAAATTGGTGTGTTTATACACATCCGTCACAGTGCCGTATCAGTGCTGTCACTGCTGCTTCAGTGTTCGTTTAGTGGCTTTTAAATACGCCGGCGACGATATTTTTGTAATTCTACTGACGAACTGACCAGATTTTTCTATTGCTTAAATTGGATGAAAAGCTTATCAAGCTGGTACGAAATATGGATCAATTTCATGATAAATATATTCAGATCACTTTATTTATCGTTTACTAACTCCTTTTTACGGACTACGGACGGATATGTGTAAACTGGTATCAGTGATCGACCACAAATAACACTGATACTGAACTGTCACTGATCTGATACGTTACTGATGGGTGTAAATGGACCTTTAAGAGGTTTATGGTTAATTTCAATAAATTACGTAAAAATTATCCTCTTTCCACATTTAGGATTTGACTAACTAAACTTTATACGATTGTACCTGTAATATATCATATTATATTTGTACATAGAATTTTTTTTATAACTACAGTAATACAAAATGATTAGTACAGTTACTGGTAGTCTTTACATAGGCCTGTTTTAAACTCTATTAACAACAGCATACACAATGGCTTAAAAGACCTGAATGTTGCATGTTAGGGCGATGCAGATATGATTTAAAAAGCAGTACTATAGTATTATCATTTTCTGAATAGCCGATACTCTTTTATTCGCTTGTTTTGAGTAGCGGGATAAAATTAACTTAATTAATAATTAACGAAATAGTTAACATATTTACACATTTGTTTTTAGTATATATTGTAATAATTGATTTTCATTAACATTTGGAGACACAAATGGGATTCTAAACAAAAATAACATTTCGTTTTTCCTGACGTGCTGTATTTCATTTACATAATATAGAAAACGCAGAAGAAAAGTGACTAGAACGGAAATCCTTGGTCCATAATGAACATATGTACAAGTTTGCTTATACCTATATATTAAAACTAAAACATATCTTTACATCTTATAAAATAAGTATAAATCTTTAACAGATTTAGTACACAACATCAATAAATAAGCAGTCTGGAAATGGTTTTATACAATAATTTCAATCTACGGTACCTATTACAACAATTTCAAAATAAATATCACACTTTTTTTAATTCATCTTTCATTTCCTTGAGGTATTTGAGTATTCCTTTTTTATATCTGAAGAGTGAATATTTCATCTGTTGGACTTAACGCTTGCTAAGTGCAAAATTTGAAAAAAGTGATTAGAATAAAGAGAAACTAGGATTTTTCTCACTACCACCACATATTATATACACTACTATTTCGCCGCATGTATCAGCAACCAATAATATTATTTTAAAATATAGTTTGTTTGATTATAAAGACCCCGAGTTATATCTCGGTTGTCCATTTTTAGAACACTGCAAAGTATATACAGGGTGTTTATTAATTGAATGCCGATATTTAAGGGTGTGAATCCTTCGGTCATTTTAAGAAGAAAATTTAATATCAACATATATCCTAACCCCTTAATTTTTGAGCTAAAGGGTGTTACAGTTTTAAGAAAAAATTTATTATAATTTTCTTATCACTCCAGATATTTTTATGAAATTTTGTACACACCTATTAATCATTAAGGAGCATTGTTTGATGTAAAAAATGTTTTAAAATCTTTGCCAATGACGTCCGTACGAGGTTTGAACTAAACATTTTTGAAGACAAAAATGGTACGCCACTGCTTTTTCTAAAAACTAAAATTATTTTTAAAATCTCCATTTATTTTACAGCAAATTCGGTCCCTAGACTTACTCTCGTACGACGCACCTTTTTCACGTAAAAAAATTAAAACCAAAAAAGTTTTTTCCCCAAGTTCATTGAGACTGCTTTTGATATTTTGTTGCCATTTTGTAGACACACCCACCATGCGTGGAAACACTTTTTTAGGACAAAAATTAATTTTCTACTTTAACCAGTGACCTCCACGTAGGCATAATATTAAATGTTTGGATAGAAAAAAACGGTACGCCTCTGATTTTTTTAAATTTCATTTTATAAATCGCGATGTATTTAGTAAAACGATAAATTCAAAATCTTAAACTTAAAACGAAACGACAAGACAAGAAAATACAAACAAAATAAAGAACCCAAATTATGTATTTACAGTAGTTGTTGAAAGTGTCCTCCACCCACACGTATGCAAGCATCTACTCTTCTTCGCGTAGACTGACGTACATTTTCAAAAATTCCTTGGGTGTCTCTTATGGTTTGGCGTGTACTGCGTACACTAAGCTTTTCAGATGACCCCAGAAAAAGTAGTCTAAACTATTAAGGTCGGGAGATCTGGGCGGCCATGACTGCGTTCCTCCGCGGCCTATCCACCGATCGAGATAGTTGTGATTTAAAAATTCACGCACCCGTAATCTAAAATGTGGAGACGCACCATCGTGCATTAGCCACATCTGGTTTCTTAATAAAAGAGGAAGGTCTTCAAGCATTGGCGGCAGATCTTCTTCAAGAAAGTGTAAATACGATTGTCCATCTAATCTTCTTGGGAGAAAAAATGGGCCTATCAAACAATCGTCAATTATACCTGCCCAAATATTTAATGAAAACTGTTCTTGATGATTTGATTCAACAATTGCAAAAGGGTTTTCATCCGCCCACAAATGGTTATTATGGAAATTTCGTATTGAGTTTCGAGAGAAACTAGCTTCATCGGTAAAAAGAACGTACTTGTCAAATAACGGATTTTCCAGAAGCTTTTGAAGAAACCACTCACAGAAATTAATGCGCAACGGGAAATCTCTAGGGAGTAATGCCTGGATTCTTTGAATGTGATACGGATATAACAAATTTTCGATAAGAATATTCCAAACAAGTACGTGTGAAACATTAAATGTTGCCGCGATTTTCCTCGTGCTAGTTTCGGGGTTCTCTTCAATTTGACACATGCCACCTAGATTATTGCTTATCAATTAGCATTTCAAAGTATTGTAATGATTAATAAATTAATTTTTATCTAGAAAATGGTGCGTCAGTAGAAAAAGTACAAGAGACACTTTTTAAGCAAGATTAACTTGGCTTTAAAAGAGCGATACCAATTTGTCCAAAAATCAATGGCGTACAATTTTTTTTGCTAAAAATTGATATTTAACGGCACGAACGCGACTGATGGATATTACAAGGGAGATTTATACACGTAAAAGTAGCTCTTTACTATACACTATTGTGTACCAAATATCATCTCATTAATTAGATCTGTTTCCGAGAAAGGAAGACTGTAGGATTTAAGACAGAAAATTCTAAACAACCTGTATCTCGAAAACCAGGCATTTCCGGACTCATGTTTATGTAAACCTTATTTTCTTATTTTTAGACATGGAACCTGTCCCTAGATTTTCTTAACATCATTCTGTAACACCCTGTATATTTAAATGGGATGTTACTCACGCACAAAATTGTATGTCAGTATAAAGAAAACACATCCCATTTTAAAACATATATAGTGTGGAAGAAAAGTATGGAATAAATTCATTATTTCTAAAACAACGAAGTTTCATGAAATTTCCTCGGACACGTCGATTTTGCTTTTTAAAAATACTCTTTTTTCTATTTTTTCTATACCAACGCATTTCCGACGTTCATTTGTTTTCGCATGATGACGTCATCGGATATTTTTTAAATAGAACCCTTATATTTTGTCATCGGATTCTTGTAGAGCTTATGTTGCTGAATTCAAAAATGTATAATTTCAACACTTTATTCCTTCAACTTTCCGAGAAAATAATAATAATAATAATTTGTTGTTGTTAAATTGTTTCAAAGTAAAGAGTTCTATTTCGTTTAACTGCCTGAAACAGTTTCTGAGGTGAATTGATTTAATTTGTTGTTTTTGCTAAAACAAAATAATAAATTAGGGGATTAAATACGATTGAGGCAACCAGAATTTCATTATTAATTATTTAATTACTTGCTTATTGTTAAATGGTTTTAAAAATAAAGAGTCCTTAATTTGTGATACTGCCGATGAATTCATTATATCCATTTTACTCTCAACCAGCCCATCACAGACACAAATGGGAATATTGACTTCATTTTTTTCAAACCGATTTTATTTGATCGGTTATTATTTTTTCTTCTCAGAAAGTTGAAGGAATAAAGTGTTGAAATGTTTTTGAATTCAGCAAGTTAAGTTCTACAAGAATCCGATGAAAAAATATAAGGGTTCTATTTAAAAAAATATCCGATGACGTCATCACGCGAAAACAAATGAACTTCCGACGTTCGTTGGTATAGAAAAAAAAGTCTTTTTAAAAAGTAAAATCGACGTGTCTGAGGAAATTTCATGAAACTTCGTTGTTTTAGAAATAATGAATTTATTCCATACTTTTCCTCCACACTGTATACTTCATAGGGTGTCTAAAAATGGTAAATCGAATTATAGCTCGAAGTTTTTATAATCAGAGTGTATAACTGTTTGAATCAAATTAGTTATAAATTATACAAATTATCATAATCATTCTAGCAGTTTTATTCGATTAAATTCTTTTGAATAATTGTCGTCTTTAAGCTATTCGAGGCGGAAATATTTAGAAAGGAATATTACCCATCATGTCCATAATAAATCCTTCACCAAAGCGTACAGAAATTAGTTGTATAGATTTATTAGGGCTGCTTAGCTATTCAGCTTCCCGTCAGCTCGAACAACTAAAGTGATTAACTGTGCTCTATTCAAATGGCTAAACCTTTAATATAGTTCTGGATTTTCTTGGACCTAATTCTGGCCCTTCGATATCTGTTTGAAATGTTCCACAGGTGCCTGATTGGCCAATATTCTCGTTTCACAAAGAAAGTCTCAGTTGTTTAATGGAACTACTTGGAAAATGAAATATATTGTACAGATATTCGTTCATCTGTCGAGCTTATATTTTCATGGTTATTGTCAATGAAGCTAGTAGCTAAGTATAACGAGAGAAAGGAAGAGAAAGATTAGAAAGTTATTATGGCAATGAAAAACAAAAATCTCAATACAACAATTACGAACAAGAGACAAACCTATATGATAAAAAGATAGACCATTTTTTTGTAAAGATAAATTAGAATATAAAATAGAAACTCATCGCTTCTTTATAGAATGTTTAGGTATAATAGTAATTTAAGGAAATGAGATCTATACATCGAAATCTATAGTAACCTCCATCCAAAAATAATTTCAGCTCTACATGGATTCAAGAAAGCTAGATCCCAACTAATATTCCATGTTTAAATGAGTAATTAAAACAATTGTAGTGAAACATTTCATTTGATAAAATTGATCACGGTATTGTGCTTCACAAACTCTATATGGGCGATATTGCTAACAGTTTCATTAGTTCTACCTATATGGATGTTTGCAATTTATTGAAGTCCATTGTTTCATGTCAGTGGAATATACAGTGCTTTCGAAAAGTAACGAATAAATTGATTATTTTTGAAATTGAGAAGTTCTCGAAAAAATCCCCTGGCACGTCGATTTTTTTTAAAGGCGCTTTTTGACATACGACCCATATTTGTGACGTCATCGTTGCTTGAGATATGACGTCATCGACAATTTTTTTAAATAGCAACCCCCAATTTTGACCATGCTATTTGAAAGAGCATGTCATTCTACATCATGAAAAATTATGGTTACATAACAAAAATTTCAAGAAAATAATTTTTGAGGATTTTAAAATTTAATTTTCACAATCCTCTCCCCATTATGCAACACCTGCCCGTGCTTATTTAGATGAGCTGTTCCCGAATCGTTGGATAGGGAGAAGGGGGCCGATTTGAATGGCCAGCCAGATCGCCTGATTTGGTTTCAAATCATATCACACCACATACCTGGTGGACCATTTTGGTGAACCATGTATTGTTATCTTGCAAACTATAAGAGATAGGAAAATGATTAAATAGGAAGAGTTTTAAACGGTTCTGTTAGTAACTTAATGGCTTTGCAGATCGGTCTTAGCTCTTCAGATATTCCAGTTATTTAAAAAGTAAATGCGGCGTTTTCCAAAATCGTCTGTAACTTTTTATTTAGAGGAATTTTTGATATATGAAATAGCTATTTATGATATACGTGTTCAAAGTAAGATTTTATTTTGTGAGTGAAGATGATTAAAAAACGAGCGTAGCGAGTTTTTTAACTTCACGAACAAAATAAAATCACTTTTAACACGTATATCATACACTATTTTTTCTACAAAACAATCGGAAAAACTTTAAACTCAATAAAAATAAGAAATCAAAAAATACCACACAGATCGCAATGTTTATGAACCAAAATTTTCATAGCAACCAGTGCTGTTGTTAGTTACGGAAAAAACGCAAACATATTGACAGCATTTTCTAGTAATATTATAAGTATAATGAATAATCTCGATAATGAGCGTAACGAATCCATCTCTGCTGAAATCGAAGAAGCCGCCAGTCGAGCAACATTGGAATTATTGTCGGCGAAATCAAAGGAACAGTACGAAATCGCTTATAGACGCTTTTCAGAATGGTGCAACATTAAAAAGGTCCCTGGGAAATGTAACGAAAGTGTTTTACTGGCATATTTTGAGGAAAAATCCAAGATATGGAAATCGTCAACGCTGTGGTCAAATTATTCCATGATCAAAACTATGTTAAAAATAAAGCAAGATCAAGATATAAGCAAACATTATAAACTTATTGCTTTTTTAAAACGGAGGGGTGAGGATATCAAGCAAAAAAGTCAAAAGTTTTGACGAAGACGCATATCGACAAATTTCTCACAGAAGCAGAAGACGAAAAGTATCTGATGATGAAAGTCGCAGCAATAGTGGGTGTCTTCGGGGCGTGTCGCCGGAAGGAATTGTGTCAGATGACCATCGACAATATCGAATATTTGGGCACTTCGGTTGTTGTGACCATACCAGATACTAAAACGAAAGTGCCTCGGACTTTCAGTGTTGTTGGTGAATTCTATTTGAACTTTTTTAGAAAGTATATGGCACTCCGGCCACCCAACGCTGACTACAGACGACTTTTTCTTAAATATATGAAGAATAAATGTGTGAAGAATACAGCCGGAATTAACATGTTTGGTAAAATGCCTGCTGACATTGCAGAGTTCTTGAATCTACCAAATCCTCAACTCCACACCGGACACTTTTCGTCGTTCATCGGCGACATTGTTAGCAGATTCTGGTGCAAATCTTACTACCATCAAGAGACATGGAGGATGGAAATCTTCGACGGTAGCTGAAGGAAATTGCGTGCCAAATACTTCCTACTGCTGCAACTACTAGCAAGACCACCAGTACTACCAGAAGTATTTCTACAGAAAATAGATGTGTTGACAGTAACCAACTTAAGTATGATGACTCCGCAGGGAATTACAATTTCAAATTGTTCTAATTTTACTATAAATGTTAATAGTAATAACTAGTTAAAATGTTGGTTTGTACTTATTTAAAATAAAAAGTTGTTCATGTGTTTGTTAAAACGTTTTATTAATTTTCAAAACAAAATTTAAATAAACTTTGAATTACTTTTAACTCTAGTGTTAAAGTAACTTGACGCGTGTCAAAAAATGACATTTTTAACATAAAAAATGACAATTAAAAAGCCCACTTTTAACAGTTTTGTAGAAAAATACTTTTTTACACTAAGTTTTTTTTTGAAGAATTTTACTGTATACTGTACTATATTTAGATTCTCATTGTGATGTTTCGATTTCACCGAAGAAATAAAGTTGATGGTTTCACGGAATCGAGTTTTAAATGCTTCAAATCCTTGAGATTTATTATCAAAACTTTATTCACTTTAATGACCCAACATTTGTTAATTTCATTTTATTATGCTTTAATTATTCCTAAACTAGAATAAGCTAGGTTAGTTTGACAACCAACAAATTATTTTTTTTTAAGTCAAAATTAGTTTTTCGTAAATTCTGAAGCTACCCACGGCTTCCTATAGCTTATGTTGGTGCAACGCATATTTTTTCACAGAGATTGGTTTAATATTAGAGGTAACGTTCACATAAACGAGTCAAAAAGGTGTCCAAGTAACCCTGTTTTACAGTAACTCTGGCAAATCGTGAATCCATTTTTCTATGGTTTTTCTGCATGGTATCCGTCAAAGCTACGTATATATCTCCTGTACTTCACATAATCACAGAAGCACTCAATCAGTAGAACTCCTTATCTCCTTGCACTTTAGGTAAAGAATAGTCTTTTGTTATGGATAAAACTGTCCATCAACAGAATGTCCGTACACGGGAATAGCATTATCTGCAGCCCGTATGAGCGAGTGCAGTTCTCCAGGTCCGTAAATCATGTCGTGAATGACCTCCACCTAACTATAAAGTGGATACATCTCCGAGTTGAATTACTCCCTTAAGGTTTCTTAAAAGCGCACGTTATAAGGACATTAGATTTGTAGAATGGCGCCATTTCCTCGATTTATTTAACTTTCGCCTTGCGGAGATGTAAGTGAGGAAATTATGTTTGCTTTAGCTGAATGGACTTCTTTTCTATTATGAGCATAAACCTTATAAATCATGGACCGGCCCTAGAAAGAGAAGTCCGCTGTCCTGATGTGTGCTAGTCCGGGCAAAAACAGATGTTCTGTGACAAAAATATATAAACATAACCTGACACAACCTGTCCTGTTAATATTGTTAATGATTTGTGTGCCTTTTGTGATTTAGTTGTGTTTAGTGTGTTTATTTATTAGCAATAGTTTTTAAAGACTCATAAACTATGATGGAGTCGGTCTGTCACCGTAAATGTTTCGTTTTTTTTTTCGGCCAATGATTTGTGGGTTTTGCCCGGACTAGCTCTATCTCTGTCGCACACATCTGAGCATCAACGATTTGTATAGGCAGAAAACGGTTTCGGGCGCGTCCATGATAAGGTCTATGATTATGAGAATCATATACAGGGTGATTCATTAAGAGTGGGCAATCTCTGAACTGGAGATACTACACACCAAAATATGGCGATTGAGCCAAATATGCCTTATCCGAATGTTGCTGCTTTAAAAAATACAGGGTGTTCACTGCTAGAATTTTATTTTGAAATATCTCAATAACTTTGAAACCTGTCGGAGTATTAAAAAAAAATTGGCACAATTATGTTTTTTTGGCACGGCAAATACGAATGTTTAACTAATTTTGACGTCACTAGTAGAGGGCGCCACTTATGGCACAGCATGTTTCTTTTAAATGGCAGAGGTTTGATTTTGAAACCATTTTTCAACAAAGCACAAAGATTTTATCAAAGCAGGCCGATATTCTTGAAATTTTGCACGTCCCCATAATTTACCGTTCTGAACAACTTTTTCAAGTAAAATTTTGCTGTATTTTCAGTAGAAAAGGCACATTACCTGAAACGATGACAGTTTTCAATCGGTGCACTGAATATTTCAAATAGGATTATTTCGAAAACTGTTCAACAAGGTATACCTTATTTAGATACAACAGGTAGGAGAATCTATTGTTTTAATAGACAGATGGATACACTAAACAGCAAAAAAGTTCTGCCATTTAAAAGAAACATGCTGTGCCCTCTACTAGTGACGTCAAAATTAGTTAAAAATTCTTATTTGCCGTGCCAAAAAACATAATTGTGCCATATTTCAAAATAAAATTCTAGCATTGAACACCCTGTATTTTTGAAACCGGCAACATTCGGATAAGGCATATTTGGCTCAATCGCCATATTTTTGTGTGTAGTATCTCCAGTTCAGAGATTGCCCATTCTTAATGCATCACCCTGTATAAAAAGTTGGAACAAAAATATGTCTTCTATAAACTTTAACCACAGCATAGGTAGACCAGCAGTTTCACTCCATTGTCGGCACTTTGAACTGCTTTCAGTTTCTGCGGTGACCTCGAAATGTGAGTGAAGATGAGCCGTCTTGTACAGGAAACGTTGGAACGGTCTCTTTGCGTAATCTATTGCGCGAATCGTTAGAAAACATATTATTTTAAAAATGTATTTGACATAGTTTGCATGAACTATTACTAATCCTGAGCAGCTTCTCTAATAAATCTTCTCTATTAGAAGCCTCTGCACAGAACTTTGCTCTAAAATAAAAATTTGTATTTGTGAATAATATAAATATGTATATTTTAAACTTCACTTTCATGAGAAGTATTTATATTCCAATGTTATACTTAAGAAATAAGTTAATAGGTAAGGCAATAGCAGTAAAATATCATTTTTGGTTTGTACAGTATATTATAGATTACTTATTTATGTCTATAGCAAATTTAAAGAAACTTAAATTACTATTTATAGATGATATATTTAAACATCTAACTGCTGCGCAGCGACTCGTTCCTCGATCAGACTCAAAATATTGCTTTAATACGGCTCTGTATATCCGATGCTCGCACTCCCAGAGTTGGATGTAAACTGAGGTCTCCACAGCTTGAAATGGATGCGCGGGCTGCTATGCGCTACTTATTTTTTCGGCCCCAGTGTTTTTACTGGTCTCCCTATACTGTGCTCTGACTGTACCTACACATTCCTTATTAAGTTGATATTGTATGAAACAATAGATTTATTCATGGACTTTATTTTATTAGAGAATATGTTATTTGTTTTCAATAGCGGATTTAGTCCCTCTATATTAGGATTTGGCACTAATCGATTGGTCGAATTTATACTTAACTGTTGACATTAATCAGACAAGACAGTCTAAAGGGTGTTAATTGTGTTCCAAAAACTAAACTTTATAGCAATAAATGCCAACGAGAAACTTATTAGGAAACAAAGTACGTGTTGTCGCAAACCTACAAAGTACGTTTGTGTTGAGTCGAAAAGCAAATTTAAACAGTTAGGAGCTAGAATTAAGCCTCCTACTTAAATTTGTATTAAAATATCCACTAGTATTTCTTCTGATCCTAGTAAATTCTGGTCCTATATTAATTACAAGAAGGAGATTCGATAAGTTTCTTTCTGTCAGTTATCATCTGCTATAGCTCACATTAGTCACTGTGATAGCAGTAATTGAAATGTTTTATACAGGGTTAACTATGACTTAGTACAAATATTTTAAGAGGGGATAGGGAAAATTCAGAATTAACGGAATCACCCTTCAAAAAAATTCCAAACTTATTCATAAAGCGAAAAAATTTTTTTTTCAAAACCTTATTAACCCCTAATTTCTCGGCGACTATGCCGCCTGTCAGCTGCGAGGTTAGGTATATTCTGTCAAAGTAAAAGTTGTCAATGGTAGTGACAGAGCACCGCGGTGCCACGTGTAACGATTTACGGCGCTTTTAAAGAAAAATTTTTGTTCACAAAATATTAGATTATGTAATGAGAAACACGATATCGTAGCACTGAGAGTAAAACCTACCTTACTTATACTTCCAGAACTGATATTTGGAGATTTCAAGAAAGTTAAATTATTTTCTGTTTTCTAACTTGTTTACATTATAACTTGTCGTTGTAAAAATTGTTGTACTTGCTGGGGACCTCTTGGTTTCCCTCGACCATTTCATAAATAAAAAAATACTTTTTTTCTGTAAGTATATCTATTGTAGTTTAAGAATGCTTTATTTTTATGTCACTAAGTAAAAAAGAAGTTTCAAGGAATTTTAAAAAGTATGAAATTGGTTCTTTTTTATTTTCAAGTTAGGTAGGTACTTACGTATTTAAAACTCCAACACGTGTAAAACAACATTCGTGGACCTTGTACAATTCGTACAAATGTACGAGGATTTAACATATTCTGTCTATTTGGAAAACGTATTTGATATTCTGCTGCTGCACGATATGCACTTTCGTCGCACACAATAATCGACCATGTTTGCATATAATAATATTGTAGTATTATTATTTTAAATTTCCCGAGGCGTTTACAGTGCTCTGTAATATTACTTTTCTGACCACTACTGCTGTTTGACATTTGTAGAGTATTAGAAACAATGCAACCAACAACACAGTATATGTTTATATCGACTGACAAGTGCCATGTGCGTGTAAACTTCATGTCACGGAGGAAGTGTCAAAACAATACTAGAATGAAGAAACCCACGATCGTACATAAAAGAAGATAATATTGATTATATTGATTGCCATAAGAATATTTATCTGAAGAATATTAAGTTCTCGGTGTAGGCGGACCGAAGACTGAACGGTGGCGTTGACATTGTAATTTTAGTTTTCCATTTTTAGTGACAGTTTCAGTTTTAAACGTTTTATTCATTAAATAATGGATGGTTACGATATATTGGGACATGTGTAGTTTTCCACAATTTTCTTTAAACGTACGTGAAGATATTTCCTAGAGTTGAGAGCAATGCAGTGGAGTGACCGTTATCGGACAAAATTTTATAAATTAAAAACTGCCACGGGTGTATTCGAAGTTTTCTGTTAGTATTTCTTTCAATCAAGTTTCTTAAAATAAATGGGCAGTTTTATTAACTGCATCTACGCGAAGTGTGTATTTTGTGGCGAGTAAGTCTGACGGACCTGTAATGAGAGAAAATGAAGTTTTGGCAGTTTGGAACGAAGGAACGAAAAACGAATGCAAAATACTGTAGCTAACCGGATTAACTGTTATCTATCAGGTACTTAGGTATTATTATTAATAAAAATGTTTACTTTCGTTGTTTCTACATTCGGCAACGTTGGAACGTTGTGAGAAACGACCGCATGGTACCTAGTTGCACAGAACATATGCCTAGTTGACATATGTAGCCATCTTGGATGATGACTGATGACATAGGCGCCGACTTTCCGTAGGAAAAGAGGGTTTTGCCCCATTTTTTTAACATCGAGCTAGAATTCCGAAATATATTTTTTATTGTCTTTTAGGCTTCCCTGAGCACGTGATTAAAATTTTTGTACTTAGTCATAGTTAACCCTGTATATTGAACATATATTTGAGTGAATTCAAATCTTTGATAGCTAAAATGATAACTAGAACAGATTTCATTCAATTCTTCATCTTCTTCTCAGATTGTGCTTCTGTGTTAAGTAGGCCAGTGAATTTTCTTATTAATTTATTATTACTACATTTTTTTTTTCATTTCAAATACCTGGAAACTGTCACTTATATGTTTGATTTTCAAAAGAGGAGATATATGCAGCTTAGTTCATACCATCCAATTACAATCGTTTCAAATTTGGCTAAAGCTTTTGAAGCTGTAATTCAGTCCTCTCTTTCTATAATCATGTCAGTAATATTATTTATCGTTGTCAACACCATTTTATGAATGGCAGATCCACTAATAGTAATTTGACATGACGAAAGCATTTGATCGTCTCCATCATGAGATTTTTCTTGAAAAACTTAATCACATAGGTGTTTCTGATAAACTCTTTAAGTTTTATCTTCATGACAGACAACAGTTTGCCAATGCCATGCCAAGGATTTAAGTCGACATAGTTTACTGCAATATCTGGGGTACCTCAAGGTTTAATTTTGAGTCCTTTATTATTTAACGTTTATGTTAATAATATATTTTCTTGTCTTGATGTTAAGTACTTATTATATAGAATTATTACAGGATAATCTAGAACGAATTAATGTGTTGCAACTCGAATCATCTTAACTTAAACATTTAAAAGTCCTATATTGTATCCTTTTCTCGTAAGCAAAGTACATTTCTTCTAACATTAATGACACTCTTCTTATTAGACCCGTAAGAGTTAAGTGGTCTAGGAGTTACTTTTGATCCTGGATTCTCATTTAACTATGGTATTCACGCTACTGTTGCACATCTTAACAGAAATATGGGTTTTATTATATGAAACTCCAGAAAATTATGAGTTAATTGATGCTTTAGTTTCCCTTTACTTTTCTTTAATACGTTCAAAATTAGAATACTGTTCCTCAGTTTGGCATCCTAAGCATACAATCAAAAGTATATGATTGGAAACGTTCAAAAATTCATAAAATTTTTAAAACACGTTTAGTTGATGGCTTATGGATTTTATCCACCTATAGGTCATCCACATGACCTATTATTAGTAGAACACAGAGTCGACTGCCTAGACACTCGTAGACTCTGTACCTCTTTTACCTTATTGTATAACTTTATTAATAATTTGTTTGATTATACTGGACATACTAGAATTTCATGTGCCTCGCATTAATTCACGACATCGTAACATATTTACTTCCAATACAGCTTTTCAATTCGTCGATGTTTTGAGGCCTGTTTGTATAAACTTGGAATTTTAAATAACCTCATAAAAAGTAATCCATGAGTGTAAGATCTGGTGATCTTGGAGGTCTCTCTATTGGTCCGAGTCTTCCAATCCAACGGCCATTAAAACATTCATTTAAATAATCTCGGACTCGCCGAGCAAAATGAGGTGACGATTGTCGAATTGTGGATTTTCAGAGGCCATTTTTTCGAAAACGGTTAAAAATAAGTATAGGGCATGTTATATAAAAAATACTTAGAATTTTATGGCGAATTGAATAAAGATATAAAAAGGGAAGATTTATATTTAAAAGTTGATTTTTTTTTACCCTGCATACATGCAAACTGATTTAACGAATGCGCAACTAAATATAAACATGACGGGTTCGAGCGATTTTCCAAAAATCGACCATCTGATTTTTAAATAAATTTATTTCATACATTTGACACTCAATGTATGTCTTATTAAATGTGACATAGTTATCATAGTTCTCAGGATGACACTTGCTGAGTTTATAAAATGATTTTGATCTATACCATTTATAATTTAATTTTATTGAAATATTAGGTACTTATTTGTTTTAAAGTAATAGCATTTATTGCTGATATATGCGGGGATGTAATGATGAATTGAAGTATCATCCTTTTATCATATTTCATCCAGGTCTAGGACATATGAAACAGTTATAAATCTTTACACATTTCGAAAAAGGAGCGAAAATATGAACGTCGGCCCTGTTAACTTATAATGTAAAAAACAGTCATTCTCTGGAATACTGCGTTTAGCATTCCTTAAAAAATCAAAAATAACTTTAGAACTCGTTGTGTCTGAATTAAAAAACATCAATTCAAACTTTTTTGTGCAATCTTATTTAGGCCAGTCGAGCTTACATTGTCTTAAAAATAGATTTATTGATTGTGTGTTTCTGATAAATCGTATATCCATTGTTTCCATGTCGACTTATTACATTATGTAGTAGGTAGTGAGAAACCAGGTTATATGAACGAACCCAATCGCAATACCTCAAAAAATAAAAGCTCTCCTAAGACATAAATATTCACATTCTTAATAAAATTATTCTACTATATCGGATTGTTCTCATAACCGCCGATTGGTCCATTCCCTGATAAGATTGGGCGTTCCTAGCCCAGAACCTATAGAGAAAATATAAGACTAGTAAAATTATGGTTTGTTGTTGTTTCTATACAAGGTGTTCAAAAATTATGTCAGGAAACTCCTTGAAGTACCTAATTAATAAAATTTGGACTTAATTTTAAATACACCACGTTGTATCAATATTTTATTAGTTTCTTAGACCATAATTCATTAATAATTGGTACTAATTTTCCTTTTGCCGAAATTGCAGGGTATCTCAGAAACCACAAGATATAGAAGGATGCAATTTTCGCAACACTGAACTATTTTTTCGAGAAATTTAAGATGCCACAATGAGATTCTTCATAGACCTCTTCGTTTTTAAGATACAGGGCGAAATTTAGAAAAACTACTTTTAAGTTATTGTTCGCATCTCAAAGAATAGCTGAGATATCGAAATAGTAAAAATTGCTTCAAATTGCCTAAAATAAGTTCCAAACAAACATTTTTTTAAATGGAACACAAAACATTTTGTTTTTGACTTTATAAAGTCAAAAACAAAAGACTTTCTCCTCTTGTCATCTCCATCCGTGGACACATTGTATATTGGTCGGTACTTTATATTTTGAAAATTGTCAAAAAAATTTATACTGATAAATAGATGTGTGTTACCCACTGAAATGTACTGCACATCCATATAAAGTGACAATCCTAGGGGCAGACAAAAGGAGGCACATAAAACTATTGGAGCTTGTCATGTTTTATAAGGGTGACTATAACTAGACTGTAAAATTTACCAGCATATAGCACCAAATAATTCTATCTAATAATTCTAATAATTCATATCCAGAATTCAAATTCATTTCAATTCACAATCAGCTAAATCTTTATTGCTCCGCCATTGCTAGGAGACACAAAACAAATATGGCGCTTATCATGAGAAATCCATTCGCGCAGCTTGACGAACATTCCAGTCATCATACTATAAAATTTCATTTCAGTGGTGTTGCCATGTATTTTTACATAATTATACAAAATTGGTACATGAACTGATTCACTTTAATAATTCTAAAAATAATGTTTCCTTGAATAATCCATAAAAATAATTTTAACAACATAATTATATTAGACAATTAAGTAATTTATAAATGTCTTTAATTGAAGAACATGTGAAAATAAATAAAAACAAACATAATAAATACTAAAAAAAATTAATTTGACAGTTATTTAAAAAACTGTTGAAAATTATTTAATATTGAAAAAATATTTGAAAACTGCTTAAATTTTCTCTGGTAAATATTTTAAATATAATCATGACAGCAAAATATAAGATAGGGATAAACAAAGTATACATATATTTTGGGTTTCCATATTTTTCAATATTAATGTATATTATTCTTAACACACATTGTATTATTATAGTGTATTATTAATTGTGTCAAAGGTCCGCATGGCATAAAATACTATTCTGATTGATTTTTGTGTTAAATGTATAGGGTGTTTTGAGTGCCTGTGCCACTGTATTTTTTCTTTCACCTTTTTTAGGGGGGATGATTTTTATAAAATCAGTAGTAATTCTATTAGTTTTAAAAAAGCTATACTTGTTACATGTAGCTATCGTGCTCTTGCACGATTACCTAAGAAATAAATTAGCGTGAAAGGGTAAAATAAAAGAACTATTTTTCGGGCCTATAACTTCTTAAGGAATCAAGATGGTAGTAAGGCAAGTTGATTTAAGTCACCTTATTCTTGTTCAAGGAAGCTAGCCTTAAAGTATGACCCATTCTTTAATAAATATATAACTTGTAACAATTGTGTATAATTGTTTGAACAACTGTTTATTATGCATACATTTTTAACATACTTTAAGTAGCTAAGGTAGATTCATGCACCAATTTTGCAACCACGCAACATCAGTTTTATCAATTTAACGTTTTTTGACAGTTTCAGAATATTAAGTAGCAACTAATATATACAGGGCGGCCAAATGAAAACGAAACTGTGTCATTTTCAGGAACTGCGTCAAAATTGTAGAAAAATGCTCAGACCCCCAAGCAAAGGTAAGCATCTCCCCAAAATATTTAAATGGCATTGGGGATTGAGTAATATTTATTTTGAAAGCTCTTACAATTGTCTTTACAACAGACTTTAAATTTTATAATTCCGCCCAATACTTTGAAAAAAAAAACACATTTTTGAATTTAATTTATGTTTAGTTGCATACTTACTACTTAGTTAATTAAATGGTCAAACTGATGACCGCCCGCTTCCATACAAGAATAAAGATTTTGTTCGAAACGTTCGCGCACATTCAGAAGCATTTCCGGAGTGATTCGACGGCATTCGTCGACGATTCTTTGACGCAAATCTTGTAGCGAGTGTTTTATAGGTTTTACTTTTTGGGTATACCAGAAAAAAATCAAGGGGCGATAAATCCGGTGATCGTGGAGGCTACTCAATGCTGCTTCTTCTCCCAATCCAATTCCGTGGAATACGTTGGTCCAAATACTGACGGACAATTAACGCATAATGCGGAGGAGCACCGTCCTGTTGAAAAATCAAATGATCTTCATCATACTCTGGAATATCAGTAATAGCAGTCAAGGCAGGGTCAATAGCGTCTTCCAGTAATTGCAAATACATTTGAGCTGTCAAATTACCAGGAAATTACCCAGTCACCGAAAATTCCAGCCCATACATTTAATTTTTCCGGTTGCTGTGTATACACCTCGTGAAAAACTCTTGGGTTTGAATCTGACCAATAGCGGCAATTGTGACGATTTACCGTCCCGTTCAAGGAAAAACTGCATTCATCAGAAAAACAGATGTTAAAAAGGACCTGTGGATTGTTCCTTGGTTGCTCACTACTTAACTCGAATGATTGACATTTTTACCGTTACTAATTGTTTGTATATAAGTTTGAACTTTAAAATCAAAATTCTTATTGGGCGGAATTATAAAATTGAAAGTCTGTTGCAAAGAGAATTGTAAGAGCTTTCAAAATAAATATTACTCAATCCCCAATGCTATTTAAATATTTTGGGGAGATACTTACCTTTGCTTGGGGGTGAAAGTTGCAAAGTCAAAAATACCAGCAAAGAATGTCTCCCTTTAATCTAAAATCGACGGGTCTGAGCGTTTTATTTTTATTTATTTTATTTACACTATTCAACAGGTCAAAGACCCAGTTATAGAATAGGAAAACACACAAAAAAGCATACATGAAGTAAATTACACAATACTTAGACATAACACATGTAAACAAATAAGAAAAAATAGCCAATCTAATTATCTAGATAAAGACAACAACAATTACAAAACAAGTTTTTTCAGAGTTAAAATATTGCAATCCATAAAATCTACGGGCAAGATAACTTCATTACATAAATCACACATATTATGAAGTGAAGAGTGTTGCAGAATATTTGTCCTAGCTGGTGGCAAATAAAACATGTTAAATTGTCTAACTTCAATTCTGGGAACATGAAAGCTCAACATTCGCAAGATGGCACTGCAGTCAATGACATTATTCATTACTTATATATAACTAATATATTAAGAATGTACGTTGAACATTTTCAAGAGCATCCACATGTACAGCATAATTAGGACACCAAACAATTGATGCATATTCACAATTGCACCTGACAAAAGTAGAGTATAAAATTTTCAAAGTGTTAGAATTCCGAAACTGTTTACTATTTCTTATAATGAAACCAAGAGATCTATAAGTTCTTGTAGTAATATAATGTAGATGGTTATTAAAAGACAATTTTCTGTCAAAAATAACACCTAAGTCACAGAAAATATCAGGTCTAGACAGCGTATGTTGCTCAATGGAATAATCAAAAGAAATTAACTGTTTCTTAGTAGAAAAAGACAGTACATGACACTTACTAATATTTAGTGACAGATTATTAACCCTGCACCATTCATTAATGACATTAAGATTGTACTGAAGTTCAGCAGCATCATCAGCGTTCTTGATCTTACTAATCGTACTTTTCAGATCATCTGCATACAACAGGCAGGGCACAGTTAAATTATTAATGATGTCATTAATGAATAAGCTAAAGAATAAGGGTCCCAAATTAGACTCTTGAGGGACACCCGAGGTTGCTCGTACTTCAGCAGACTTGCAACCGCGGTAAACAACATGAAGACCTGTGTTAGAAAGATAAGAGCTAATAAGACTTAATAAGTTGAAGGAAAAACCAAAAAAATTATCTAATTATCTAAAATTATCTATTTTCTACAATCTTGATGTATTTCCTGAAAATGGCTTTGTTTCGTTTTCATCTGTCCACCCTATATATCATTATGAAGAAAAAAATAATGGAATTGAATGACATAAAAATACACAATGTATTCCATTTAAAATATGTTTGGGCCATATTTTAAAAGATACACCCTGTACAGCAATTATAAGTTAAGTACGCCACTGAAAAACTCTATCAGAAACAATTTTCACCATTTCGATATCTCAACTATACCTGACATACGAACAAATCCTTCAAGGTAGTGTTTTCAGATTTCGACTATATTTCAAGAACGAAGAGGTCTATGAAAGTTCTGATTACGGCGACGAAATTGGGTGTACAGTTACCTTCAGAACTTTCGCTAACGTATTATATGAACACCTTGTATAAACCATTAGTAGTAGTGGCATTAATGAATTAAGCGCTACTATTTTCTTTAATTTTGCAGAAATTATATGATTTTCAACACAGGTAATAGGTAATTAATGTTGGGATAAGCTAGATGTTATTTGTAGATATAAAAATTTATTTGTAGATAAAAAATCATTTCTCCGTTACCTATTTGAGCCTAATATTGATGTTGGCGTTTTGGTTAATATAAGTTAAAAAATAGCAGGAGAATTAAAAAAATATTAAAATGTATAACTGTGTAGCAGTTTATAGTTTGTGTGGAAAGTGACATTACAGAATACTTGTTATAGAAGATCTTGTAGATCATATAAATCACATAAATATTGTGCATTGAATTAATTCCATATCAGTAATTTGGCTTATCTTAATTAATGATAGATTTGAATATAAATACAAATTACTAAATGTTTTGTTTAGTATATTTTGTGGCAATAAATATATTATTTATTTATTCTAACTAAATGCCAAGTTGTAAGTACCAAGATAATACTGTTGTCTTCAAATTACATGAATAAATTTAGAATAAATCGGTTATTTGTATTGAATCATTTTGTAATAATTGTTGCTGGCGCATTACTCATCTTACCTATGGCATATATTAAACATTTCACATAAAATATATTTATATCGTACAACATGAATTATTGTTACCATGAAACAATGAATGAAGACCTACAGTTAAGTTGAATGGGCATTTCATTTGATTATACAAAATGATTATGCTTACGTTAAGGAATTACAATTAGGTGCATGCTTTTGCAATAATAATGGCACTCCCTCGAAACAGTTTTTGAACTTCTGGAAGTTCTGAGTAGAAATTTCATGAAATCTCTATTGGTGAGTGAAACAACTAAAAACTAATGCTAAAAATTGAAAGTAGATTTTATTATAAATACGTCACCAGTTCAAAAAGAAATCGTAAAATTCATTTTAAAGAATGTCTTTATGTTTGGAAACGATTGTACATTGAAACAAAGAAAATGTCTTAAATTTTTCACAATTTAACTATGGTCCATGCAGTGGGCGACAAACTATGTTTCATATTTTATGTATGAAGTTTGGCATGACCTTATTTATTAATACTACAAGAAATATAGGGTACCCTAAAGTGAATGGTACATAAATTTATGTTAAAAGGGTGCTCCCCTGACATAACAACTTTGTTAATATTGATTTTTCTTAACGTTACACTCCTGATACCACTGACGCATTCCCATGGAGAGAAGCCGGCAGATGCTACGAAAAGTTTTCCTCAAGTTATTTTTTTAATAATGCAACGTTCCTTCTAAATAATTTAGGCTTGTTGTTGAAAAAAATCTTACCTACCTTTCACACTTATATTATTATTATATATATAGTATATGAAAACCCTTTATCTCTTTGTTTGTTCGCTTTACAAATTTTCGTAAAATGATACCATCTGGCAACACTGTTTCGGCCTTTAGATAGGCAACCGCTAGGTTCATAGCTGTCAAACGGCAATATTTTGGCCAGGACCGTTTTGGCCATAGAATGTACATAGGACTTTTATAAATAATCGTTTGTAAACAAAAATAGCAATTCAAAAATGATTTAAAAATACACTTCTTCACGGCACTAGAAACTGGTCCACTGTAAAACCTAAAAAGGCATGTATAGCGCAAATGATTTTACCGCTTATTATTAATTATTAATAGGATTAATTTGAAACTTGAACTTGAAAATCCAATTTAAATACTCGCATCACAAAAACATTAATACCTGCTATAAGTTGTCAGATTTTAATACATACAAAAATTGTTGTTACGATATTGATTCCATTTTTCATGACGCATCTATTCCTAAATTTTTTTAGATAAGTTGCCCTAATCAGCCTGTATGAATATATCAAGATTATTTTATGTGACAATAATTATTTCTGTGATTAATTTGATTTTACCAAAAATGTTGATACCACTAAAACTAGTTTCGAGTATGAGCTAATTTTGTCTCTGTCTGATATCCTCGCTTATTGCTCTGTTGCTCACAGCCATTCCAATGAAAGTATCCATGCGTAAAGTCAATTTATGAAAAACGTTGAATTATTAACCATACATCACTTTTTGATATATGAAGCAAATATATGTTGCCAATAATTCTGTTTTTTTTTGTGCAGCTATTATTACTTTTCGTAAAGGTTATTTTTTTATGTATAGTCGAGGCAATGAAGCATTATGATAGGAAATCTTTTAGGATAGGACGTATCGAAATGCGGTTTTTTGCATTCGCTTGCAAAAATTATTTATATCATTCGTACCTACTTTGTACCTATTACAAACCGGAAGTTGCATTGCTGCAGCCAAAAATGCATGCAAAAAAATGCATCTTTTGAGAGGCCTTTTGGCAAATTTAATAACTTCGTAAATAAGAATCAGAATTGGCTCAAGTCGGGTACCCGGGGGTTTTCGAGGTCTCTGATCACGATTATGATGTTCAAATTGACCCCCCGAACACCTGGAGCTCAGGAACGCTGACGAACGTCATCTCCGGGGACTATCCCGAACTTTATGCGAGAGAGGAAAGAAACTGGGCACGCTGGGGTTTTTTGGGTCGCTGAATTCGAATATACCATTGGCGAACACCCCACGGACACCTGGTGGGCCCCAACCTGGACGCAGACGTCATCTTCGAGAATTTTTCTGGAAATATCGGCAATAACGAACCGAAAATCGGTATGGGAGCTTTTTGTGTGCGCTGAATCCGAATTTGATATTGAAAACAACCGCCCGAACGCCTGGTGCGCCCTAACCTGGCCCTGAACGTCATCCCCGAGGGTTTTCCAGACATAATTGTAAAAAACCACCCGAAAATCGTTACGGGGGGTTTTTTGGCTCGCTGAAATCAAATATGGTACCGGCCAACACCCCACGGACACCTGGTGCACCCTAACCTGGTTCTGAACGTCATCCCCAAGGGGTTTCCAGACACAATTGAAAAAGACCAACCAAAAATCATTACTGGGGGTTTTTTGAGTCGTAACCCCCCGTAACGATTTTCGGGTGGTTTTTTTCAATTATGTCTGTCTAAAACCCTCGGGGATGACGTTCAGGGCCAGGTTAGGGCGCACCAGGTGTTCGGGTGGTCGATTTCAACATAAAATTCGAATTCAGCGCACACAAAAAGCCTCCATAACGATTTTCGGTTCGTTATTGTCGATATTTCCAGAAAAATTCTCGAAGATGACGTTTGCGTCCAGGTTGGGGCCCACCAGGTGTCCATGGGGTGTTCGCCGATGGTATATTTGAATTCAGCCCAAAAAACCCCCGGATGCGCAGTTTCTCTCCTCTCTCGCATAAAGTTCGGGATAGTTCCCGGAGATGACGTTCGTCGGCGTTCCTGAGCTCCAGGTGTTCGGGGGGTCAATTTGAACATCATAATCGTGATCAGCGACGTCGAAAACTCCCGGGTACCCGACTTGAGCCAATTCTGACTCTTATTTACGAAGTTATTAAATTTGCCAAAAGGCCTCTCAAAAGATGCATTTTTTGCATGCATTTTTGGCTGCAGCAATGCAACTTCCGGTTTGTAATAGGTACAAAGTAGGTACGAATGATATAAATAATTTTTGCAAGCGAATGCAAAAAACCGCATTCCGATACGTCCTATCCTAAAAGATTTCCTATCTTTGGCCTTTTTAGTGCTTCATTGCCTCGACTAGTACGGCTTCTAAGCAGGTTATGAACCGATAACAAATGGAAGCTATATTTTGTACAAAGGCAGACGTTGGTGTAATTATTTAATTCTTCTTCCATTTGTAGAAATTTAGCTAAAATCATAGAAATCATAAGAGAAAAGGTTAATCTGGTAATATTGCATTAACCTAGCTTTTATGAGTTGGTTGCACTAACGGTAACTTCACACTAATGGGCGGGAATTTTAAAATATTAAAATTTTACTTCCAATTCATACAAACCTATGATTTCTATGGATCAATTACAAACATTCTGTTTTGGTTTCAATTGTATGCTGGGAATTAAAATGCAGCATAACCAACAGCTTTCATTAAGTTTTCCCTAGATGACTGCTTTTTAAGCGCCTTCATAGACTGACTGTTTTTGATTACCTAATATAAAGGCTGCTGGCTTTTTATATATTGTATGATTTCTATGGGTAAAATGCGATAATGGAATACATCTTGAAACTTATGAAAATGAAAGGCAAGAGGAAAATAGAGGAAGATACTGTAAGAATTGATACGGGTACAGTAAAAGGAAGAAATTGGATTTATTTGTCAAAATCGATAGATTTTTAGTCAGACTTAGCATGCACCAAGATATTAAAATCCACTTTTCTCGAACACTGTTGCCGATATCGAATTTCAGCGAAATTACTCTTTTTACGTAAAACTCTTTAGAGTTTTAATTTTTGCTATGAAATTATAAAAAAAAATGATCACAAAAAGTTTTTCTTGTTCTACCCGCCTCTGGACAAACTGAGTTCATTTTTTTTGTTACCAGTACCTAATTTTTCACACCCTGTATATTAAAAATGAAGATTTTTAGGATACATAATTATACAGAGCGATCCACAACTTATCTACAAAAATTTAGGAATAGATGCGTCATGAAAAATAGAGTCAATGTAAAAAAAATTGTGTAATATCCTTATAGTGTCCGAGAAAAAAATTATTGAAGTTGTAATATTTTCAACTTTTACATCGCTGTACTACTGTAGGATCTGGCCAGGCGATTCCGGAATATTGAAATCCGATTACTTATAGTATAGTGTTAACGTTTTCGTGATGCGTGTATTTACATAATAGTTTTTGAAGTGTCAAAAATGGCGTACGTATATAGCAACTTGTTAATGAATATACTTCTAATTTATGGTAAAGTTAAAATGCTACAGCAGAGTGATTTCCTAGTAAATTTCTGCCAAATGTAGTTACTTTTACCGCGGTGTGCAGTGAGTGCTAGTGTAGGTAACGCGGGCGTTGCGGGAAATTTGCAAACGAATCATGAACGACATGAACGTCCAGGACGTCCATGGCCTATTTCAGCAGTATGGCGTATCATACACTCATTCACGCTCTGTGCCATGTCCGGTGTCCAAGCATTAATATCAAGGGATTGCACGAGGAGAATGGGCCGCCACTATCTCCTAACTTTAAATCCTTTGAACTGCTTTTTGTGAGGATATTTAAAAAGTGAAGTGTATCACAGCGAAGTGGACACTATTGAAACGTATCATAGCTACTGCTGCTGATACCAATAACTTACGAGTTCAAAACAAACAAGAACTAGGAACATTTGTGTTAGTTTGTACAAACTGGGTAAGACGAGCCCGAAATTTTTGTTGTCAAACTATTTTACTAATTAAAATCGCAAATTAATTCTATTAATAATTAATAACAATTACAGCAAGAGCAGTTGAATTTGCTATATGTATGTCATATAAAATTATTTATTTCTTTCCTTGGGAATTTATTTTAATTTTTTGTTTGGTCGCCGATTGTATGCTTTGCAGGTGTTACAGTGGAACAGTTTCCAGTGCCACACAGAAATGTATTTAAATTATCTTAGAATTACCCTTTTTGATTTTTTTTACAAAATTATATTTGGAAGAGTCCATTCAAAATTTTTTTTAGATAAGTCCTGAAACACCCTGCATATACTTTTCGTCTTGTTTTTGGGGTTTAGGAAAGACCGTTTTGTAGCACTATTTTTAGAGTCACCTTGTATATCACTTGAAAGAATTATGTTATGGAAAATATTGGTACAAGATATTCATACAATAAAAATTCCATACATTCCTATATTATCAGAAAAGTTAAGAAGAATCGGTAATAAATTTAATATTCGAACAGTTTTTCAGACAACTAATACCTTACGATCATTTTTGTCAAAAACGCGTCCAAAAAATGATATACAAAATTCAAATAATTGCATCTACAGTATACCTTGTGAATGCAATAAACATTATATTGGAGAAACGTCTCGGCCTATGAATGTTGGAGTTGAGGAACATAAAAATTATATAAAAAGACGGGAATTTGAAAAATCCAAAATTTGCGAACACGCTTGGGAAAACGGTCATGTGATTCAATGGGGTTCGGCAAAAATTTTAGAGAAGGAAGATAACGCAACAAAAAGAAAATTAAAAGAGACCGCGATTATTTTGTTGAACGGAGATAAGTGTGTGTCAAACTGTTCAGTGAACATCGATCATTGTTGGCTATAGTTGTATTAAGAAGAAGTAAGTAACAATAAAATAAAAATCATTTAACATCTCTATGGAAGCAGATAAACAAATTTTAAACTGTCAAACTTGACATACGTTTAACATTTTCCTACTATTTTGAGAACGAAAACAGAGTTTTTCGGAACGTCAATAATACGGAAGTGCGCGATAGTGATGTAATTTTTGTTATTTTTTACTTATCTGCTTTTTTCAGTGTGAGATTTTTTTGTTAGGCAAACTTAGTTTCAAAAATAACCCTTGACTGATCTGTTTGGCGCAAGGGCTTATTTAATTAAGCTTTATTATTTTTTCAGAAGTGTGGCAAAAACCCAATAAAACTAAAGAAAAATATATTTAAAATGTCTACAATTTTTATGTATGTCACTGTTTCTAAAATAAAACTAGATACATTTCTGCTACTATTATCGGTCTCCTGCTATTTGACAAGAAAACATTTTTTCGTGTCACCTTTCCTCGTAAAATTACTGATTGGCTTGTGATTTTACTGTTGATAACTAGAAGGACTGTATTACTGTATTTGAAATGTCTACATTTTTTATTTCTGTTACTGTTTCCAAAATACAACTCCTGATACCATTATCGGTCTCCTGCTATTTTCCTTTGAAAAAAAAGGGATAATTATACTCCTACCTTTGTGCCTATTTGCCTACGCTGTCGTCTCCAGGACGGGCGACCCATCCCTCCACTCAGACCAACGAGGCGTCCATCCGCTGTCATTCCGACGTCGTGATGGTCGCCTGGGCGCCGTAGGCGCTTATCTCCTTGCCGGACCGGTTGGCGGGGTAATAGACGCACGGCCCAGGGCTCAGCGTCCTGCTGCGGGTGCTCCTGGACTCCCGGGACGATCCATTCGTCCTGCTGCCCGACAACCCGTTGCGACTGATGCTGGTGCTCTGGCGGTGTAATCTTTGGAAGAGAGAGACGATTTTAGATAACCGGTACTAAACGGGGTTCACGAACTGCAAATACCTAAGTACACACGCTAATGCAAATGGATATGTGGACATGGCCCACATGGCGAGTGACAGCTGATATATTGCAGGTGTGCAGTTGTGTCAAAAGTAGGGATATAGAACACAGAGGTGTGTTAACGTTACACAAAATGGTGTACTTTTAACACATCATTGGTAAATATTACACAAATTCAGTATATTTTATAATCCTAGTGATTTTAGCACATTTTGTGCAAAACGTATAAAAAAGCCATAGTGTGTAAAATTATTTACACAGAAATTTTATACATCCTAAATTATACACTGGGAAATCTCATTTACACAGCAACTTTTTTACAGTGAATACAAATAATGTAATTTGAGGTTCGACCAAATGACCTTACAGTAGATTCCCATATTCAGAAAATTATGGAAAGAAATATTTTTTAACTGATCTTTATTTAGTCTCATTTAAGACTATCAGTTAAATATTTTATTTTCGTTATTTATTTGCCCGTAACAAGACACTTTGTACAGGGTGTCTCATATTAACGAAACGAATCGAGCTAAAGTAATTCAATTTCGACCAATAAGTGAAATTTTTATGCTGAATTTGCACGAAATTTATTCAGAACTGTATTAAACAGGACCGGCTTAGATTATTTTTCTTATTTTTTGACGTGGAATAACCCCCTGAAATGTTTGCTCATAATTTCCGGACACCTTGTATAGTATGACCTATTGCGAGAATACAAAATAGAATAAATAAAATTTGGGACACGTAGTATAAACTGGCATTTGACAGAAACGACAAATGACGCGATCAATTATATTTTTCCAGAAACGTACCCAAATTGTTTTCCTGTTAAGAAAATCTCTGTTTTCTAATAAGCTTTCAATAGACAAATTTTTCTGTATTACTTCCCTTTTAAAAGTTATAGGCAATATCGTCCTAAAGAGTCTCAATACCACCTAAATATCACATTAGCGGTGGAAGAATCAAGTAGTCGTTGGAAAATAATTGAATGTTCATTGTTTAAAGTGCATAAATGTAATATAAGAATAAATAAAAGGATTAAACTCGATAATTCTTTAATACAGTTAAAACAACAGGTGATGATAACAATAACTAAACGTAAAAAATGAGGCAAACGTCCTCATACTATATACATATTACAATCTATTCTCTATATGACCTCCTCTGATTTCAAGACGTGTATACAATTTTCGCTTGACTTTTTTGTGGGCTGCGTTTTCGCCGTTTAACTCATTACAAGCGTTTGTGACTTTTTCTTTTAAATGATTAATATCTCGCGAAGATGACTTGTAAACTTTATTTTTTAAAACCCCCCGTAAAAAAATCGAGGGGTGTTAGATCTGGTAACTTTCCATGCCACTGAATAGGTCCATTAATCCCAATCTATTTTTCTGGGAAAGTGTTATCTAAATATTGCTGCACTATCCTTGTCTTGTGGGGTGAAGCTCCGTCGTGCTGAAACCATTGGTTGCTCCTTAGGTAAATTACTCTATTTAATGTATGTTCATAAAAATAAGGCCCAATTAAATTCATACCGAGGATGCCGCACTATTTACTGCAAAATGGCCTTGGTTTTGGACTGGATTTACAATGTGGGGATTTTGAATGGACCAGTAGTGTTCGTTGCGCCTGTTTGGCAAATCATTACTGACAAACCGATATTCGCCCGTCCAAAGAACGTGCTCATCAACAGTTTCTACATTTACTACAATTTGAGCTATAAAATTAAGTCTGTTTTCAATGTGACGCTCAAACAAATAGTCCAAATTCTGAATTTTGTAGTCATGATACCCATTGGTCTTTAAAATTCGTTAAACGGTTGATTCATCCAAATTCAATTCCCTGTTAGCTTGCCATACAGAATTTCGTGGATTTTGTTCGAAATCCTGTAACAGTCTATCTGTATTAACATTGTTTCTTACCCTTTGGTCAATGATTTGATTCTTCCGAACAGAAAATGCATCTTCATTTCGTCGAAAGATCACCTCCAATCTTGTAAATGTTCTATGATCAGGAATAAGGCGCTCTGGATACCTTTATCGATAAAACTCTACAGTTCTTCTTGAATTTCTTTGTGACTCTCCGTAAATTAGCAACATATCAACTGTTCCTGAATGAAAAAACATTTTGTAAGCCCAAAAGTTATGCGTTTGACGTTCGTATCGAGTAATGACATCTATTTTGTGACATTTATGCACTTTCAACAACGATCATTCAATTATTTTCCAGGAATGGGCATTTACGCGTCAACTCTAATTGTCGGCATCTACGTATAGACTTCGCGTAAACTATATAAACAACGTAGACTATGTAAAGAATTTTGTTGACAACTGTTCTGTTTATCCTAAAATATTTACATGACACAGTTATGTACGCTTTTCGATATTCTGTGTAATTAATCATTTAGTGGTTGTGTTTCGTTGTTTTAAATATAGTGAATATATTTAATAATAATAACAAAAATGAGCGGACGAAAAATCATTTCTAATTTCGGCCAGCTACGATTCGAATTAGTAAAATCAAATAAAAAGTATGCCGCAACACTGCTGTAGCACGCCTTCAAGCACATTACAATATCAATGTCAATTCATACGGCGATTTGAATTAGTTATCGTAAATATATTGTTTATAATCTTAAATAATAAAATTAAAACGGTGGTTGTAAAACTAATCTTTGATAATCGTTTTTTGGAACAGGTACAAGAAAGTGTTGAATTTTTCGATCCCATATGTGAATTGATAAATGTTTGTCAGAAAGCTGATTGCTCAGTGGCAGATAAATAAATGGCATGTAAATTTAGAAAATCGAAGAAACATGGCATTGAACAGAAGTCCACCATTTTCTACTTAAAAATCTAAACAATCATGATATTGAAGACTTGGTTACTTTTAATTGCCGAAAGGGCATTTTTAACATTTTGCTCCAAAAAGACGTAAAAAAGCCCTTGATCTTCTGGAGAATGGCAGCACCTATGCATCCTAATTTATCGACATTGGCGATTCGACTTTTATAAATACCTGCATCATCTGGGCAAATTGAAGGTTATTTTTCAAACTGGGGTTATATTCATACTACTGTTAGCAATCTACTGACATTTGAACGCTCCAAGAAGTTAATTCATGTGTACTATTTACTTAAAATAAAAGAACTTCAGACCTCTAAATTTATTGACTATATAAATGAAGAAGAGGGTAGCGATATATGATAAATGGTAAATAAACATTAAAATTTAAAATAAATTTAAAATGTTTTTAAATAGGTATTGTATTGTTTATTCTTTTTTACTTATTACCCACAGTTTATAATGTTAATTTTTATTTTGTTGTACTAATTGCAATTTTAAATATGTTTATCTAAATAATAAAGAAATATTATTTTATTTACAACCATACCTGTAATTTTGACATTACTAATGTCATTGAAGGTTTGAAAGTGTCACATTACCTACATCTACTTCCCTCTTCCATTTCCCTCACTCATTTCCCTCACTCGTTCAATAAAGCAAAATATTTATTTAAGTAATGTATTTATTGAACAAATTCTTATATAGAAACAACAGGGCAATTAATTAACAACAATAACATTTAAATAATTTATCATATATTATTTATTAAAATTAATGGTAATATTTGACTTATTATAGGATTTAACCGAAATATTTAAGAGACCTCCCTGATGATTTGAAATTTCATTACTAGAAAATGTTATTTCATGTCCACTGTCAGATCCCGTGAAGTTAACAGCAGGAGGTAGAGCGTTTGAACTGGTACAGGAGGACGATGGCAAAGTTGTTGAAGATATCATATTTGCGGTTTTAGTTTGGTTAGCTACAGATTCATTCACATAACTTTCTGCAACTGTACTAGACCGCCAGCCCCCTAAGCGCTTCAACTGAAGAAAATATCTGCTCCGCTATTAACCAGCAACGTAGTTGCCGTTCTTCTAAAAGCATGACCTGTGTACGTTTCTGCCTTAGGAAGTTATAAAAAGCAGGCTATTTTATAAGGAAATTTAGAGATAGAATTGTATCCAAAAGGCTGATTTCGAGCTCTTCCCGATCGATATTGAACAAAAAATCTCTCATTTTTTATATCTTTCCGTACCTGGATAAATTATTTCACAATTTTTATCCAGTTTATTTCAGTGATCATGAATGATCTACTTTTATAAGTTTTTGTATCCGGAATTTCAATAGAATTTTTTTTTCTAATATATCAATATGCGTAGTTTTCATTTTTAATAATTCATCAGTGCGGCATGCTCCAGATACACTTATTATAAGCGCAACCTAAAATAATTATAAAAAATAATTAAAACCAAATAGAAAAAATTAAAAAGAAAATTTCACCTCGATAGGAAGGAATTCTTGGGGTGCTTTGCTTAGAAAATCCTCTATATTTTGTCTGGTAAAGGTAGTAGATTTCTTGGGCCTAACGCCTATATTCTGGCGTTTCAAAAAAGCAAGGAGCTTGTTATATTTAGATATATCAATCTTCTCTCGTAAATCTAGCATGGCCCGTAACATGCTGTAGATAGCCCAAAGAGTAGAGGGCTTTTTTTGTTTTGCCATGTCACTAAAATATGCCATCAAGACTGTTTCTGAAGCAATATTCTTAGTATTTTTTTCTAAACACCAATTTTCCTAAACCTTGAAGGCTTTTTCGTAACGCCTCCTGCTTTTTTCAGGAAGTAAACTTTGTTCTGCTTTTTCAGCAGCTTGTTTTATTTCTGGTGGAGTTCCGTCTGGCAAATAATCTTCACTCTCGCTATCTGACAATATTTTTTCAGCCGCAAATTTGAAGGATCGAACGAGAATTCAAAATTGTTTGTATCTGTCATGCGTCGTTGCTAGGCATGGCCCTGCCACCTGTACATGTTTGTTCAGCGCAACCTGCACAATTTTGAATGGTGTCAAAACAATAAAATGACGCATATTTTGGCATTTTTACTACATTTAAAAATATGAAATAGAATTTTCAACTAACGATGTGGTTGTAAATAGAATAGTATACATACCTTGGAGGGAAGTTTTCTTTAATATCTCGAGATTATAGTTAATCTCTCGACAGTAATGAAACACTTCCCTCATCGGTATGTAATATACTATTATTTAATGGTATGTCTTAATAATGAATTGTTGACATTGTCTACATTATTTACATTGTCAACACTTCCGCATTATGTCTACATCTAGGTCATTGTCTACGCGTAGACAATTCTGTTGTCTATGTTGCGATTGTATAGCTGCCCATTCCTGTTATTTTCCAACGACTACTTGATCCTTCCACCGCTAATGTGATTTTTTTCTTAGAACTTTTAAACGGGAAGTAATACAGAAAAACTTCTCTAATAAACGTTTATTAGAAAAAAATAGAGCTATTTAACAGGAAAGTGAACAATGTATTCTTTTTTTTTATGTAAAGTTATTTTTTGAGCTAAAAAATGAGGAACAAGTGCGTTATACATTTAGCATCAAATTTCAATAAAATTAATGTGGAATTCGATAGATGAATGTATTTTTCATTAATATAACGTCATTCCTCTATTAGTTTAGAATGAACGTTAACTATATTTTTTTTGTGTTCACCATTTATCTAAAACTGATGTAAAATCAAATATCCTCGTATTCATTTATCACCACATGTATAATAAACTTCCGGACATACATATCGACATTCATATCACATATGCTCATAGGTTTTTGACGTTCTACAATGACTGAAATCATGAAAGGATCTGATAAATCATTCAGATATATTTTCACGGTTTGACAGCTGAATGTCTCGGTCGATTTATTCGCCATTCAGTGTAGTTATACAGAGCGTTCATAAATGATTACAAGCCACGTGACCTACGCGCATATGCAACCAACATTGTACATTTGATAGCAGTTTCATGAAAATCCCTAAACATCAGTGGATGTCAGTGGTGTGGTTGAAGGGATTACTGATGTAAATAAATTTGTTTTTGTAATTGAGTACATAACCTAATAAATTACTCGACTACTGAAATTTAATGAAAATAATACATAACCATCATCAATAAGAGAATTTAGTTAAACTCCTTAGATAAACGAATACTTCGAGTGAAGTTGAAGTCTGGAAGTCTGCTATATTTTTTAAAATAAAGAAATCTTGTTGTTGTTGTTAATAGCGACCTGGATTGTCCGCAGCACTCAGATCTGAATACCCACTGTACATGACGCTGACTATAGAGTTCAAAATAGGCCCATGCTGCGCGCAAAGGCGAGCACTAGATTTGCTCGATTATCTCTAATGTCTTGAGGAGACAGGGAGACAGAAAAGACCCCCCCCCAAGGTATTTGTGTATTTTTACCATTAAAAACCATCAGGTTGTGAATTCCATAGCAGCGAAACTTATTCGAGTTTAGGTCTGACTAAACTAATATATAATGATATAATTGAACTAATGTTTCGAAAATTTTTTGACTCTCTTATTATAAAACCTAACGCTTTCTAGGCTGAGGCAGCTATATTTTCAATGTGCAATATGTATGAAAGTTTGAAGTCAATAGTTACACCTAAATCCTTTACATAATCTTTTCTGTTCATTTTATACGGATAAAATATTATTTGTTTATTGCGAGTAAAAGTTATATTGTAAGTCAAGTTTGTTGACATAACTCCACTCAAATGCCACACTAACATCAGTTTGGAGATTTGGATTTATAATAAATAAGAATAGGAGCGGTCCCAAATTAGATCCTTGAGGAACACCTGAGTTTGATCTATATTCATTAGAAAAAACATAGTATTTCACAATAAATTTAGGCTCTTGAACATACTATTAATGCAGTCACAGAATCCGCAACCCCATATATACAAACGTTATTTATTAAAGACTAAAATCAGTCGCATCCACTTGTACTCCCCGCTCGAAAGCCTCCAAAATTTAATGGGTAAAAGTTAGTAAATTAGTAGAAATCGAACGTTTTTAAATAAATCCATGCTGTCTTGGGCTAACAATACTACTAAAAAAATTCCATAGCAATGAATACTTATTTGTTCAAAAGCTTTAGCAGGAGTAGGAAGTACTTCAATACGTTTATAGTTTTTAGTATTTGATTTATCACCTGATTTATGTGGTTGACTGATTATGGAAGTTTTCCAAAGCTTTGGAAATTTGTTATGTTTTAAAATTAGTATAGTATATAAATAAAAGAAGCTTTTTGAACTATTTGGAACAACCCTTCAAAACATACAGACGTACTCCATCCGAACCCGCTGATCTTTTGGGTTTTAATTTCTTAATAGATAGTAATTTGCTCTATACGTGGTAACATGATAAAATATTTGTATTATAGTTATAGGTAGCAGATTGGTCAGAATATACGAATAAAAAATATTAAGCAAAGGAATCAGAAATGTTATAAAATGGTATAAAATTCTCTTCTATAAAAAATATGTTGTATATCTTTCTATATATTTTTTTTTAATAGAAGGCGCAAGTATCCAACATGTATCACACTAAATTTAAAAAAGTATATAATGATTACTACTACAATAAATTTAAAGAAACTAGATCTCAAATAAAGCAATTATTTAAAGTAGCGTCAGTCATATATAAATAATGTCCAGATCTCAGTTGAAAATGATAAAGAATTTTGGAAATTTATGCAACATAAAAGAAACTCATCTAGAATTCCTTCGCAATTGTCTGACGACGTTACCACATTTAACAAACCGAATTCTATTGTAAATGATTTTTGTAATTATTTCAATGGTGTGTCTACCAACAGCAGTAATACAACTCCTGATATTAGGTTAAATAATTCTCCTGGTTTAATAATCGAGTCGATTTCAGTTTCAAATATATTGTAGTCTATAGATAGTCTAAAGAACAAGCCAGCTTCTGGTGATGACAAAATACCTAGTTCCTTAGTCAAAGATTGCAACCATATATTGTATACCCTTTGGTAATTCTGATAAATTTGAGCTTAAAATCTGCAACATTTCCTGAACTGTGGAAATTGGGAAAGGTATGTCTTATTCTTAAGTCTGGAAATCCGACATTGCTTACAAATTATCGCCCGATCACGATTTTGAATAATTTCGTGAAGGATTTTGAGAAATCTTTGTATAACCTAATATATCTTTCTGTGTCTAAACGCATTTCACTAAACCAAGACGGATTTATGGAAAGGAGATCTATTACTATAAATTTTGTGAGTTATCAGAAATTGTCGATCAGCATGGACAGGTGGATGTGGTTTACACAGGTTTTTCGAAGGCATTTGACCGTATCGATCATAAAATCTTATTAAATAAGCTGAATGCTTTTGGTTTTAACATACCCTTTCAAAATTTCTTTACTTTCTACTTGAGCCCCATATTTCAATATGCTTCTTACAATGGTTACAAATCGAATAATTTTTTTTCAACATCTGGTGTACTGCAAGGCTCCAATTTAGGTCCGCTATTGTTCTTGCTTTTTATAGACGACTTGTGTTCCATTATTTGATCCTTATTTAATATTTGCTGATGATCTTAAAATTTATTCTGAGATTGATACTGATTGTGTTTATATCCAAAATCAGTTACCAACCTTGGTGTGAATGTTTCAAACTGTAAAATCATAACCTACACCAGGAAAGCATCACCTGTAAATTTTAATTATACGTATGGCTTTACAAAGATGTGATAGTACTAAAGATTTAGGGGTTACCTTCGATGACAAACTGATATTTGCTGTCCATATTAAAAATGTTGAAGCCGCAGCATTTAAACAGCTGGGATTTATTGTTAGAAATTGTAATAGCTTCATCAACATTAAAGCATGAAAGACATTATATTTATCGTATGTCAGATTCACGTTTGAATATTGTAGTGTAGGATGGTCTCCTATTTATACCATACATAAACAAGGTTTGGAAAGAGTGCAGAAGAAATTTTTAAAATTTCTGTACTTTAAAAAGCATGGAATTTATCCTGTTAGAGGTTGTGATCACCAGTTACTTTTAAATAAATTTGTTTTCACTTATTAGATATTCCAAGGCTGCAGCTAAGTTTGAAATTTCTTTATTTCCTGACGTATAATAAAATTGATTCCCCTAATTTATTGCAAAAAATATCCTTTCATTTTGCACCTATTGCAACTCGCTGTTATTTTACTTTTTATATGCCTCATACAAATTCTAACCTTCTAATTAAATCACCCCTTTATAACATGTTGCTTAACTTTAATAGAATTTCTGACTCATGTGACATTAATATTGACACTGTAAATATAAGTGGATAGGCTGGTGGCTTCGGTAGAGTAGCTACAACAATTTTGTATGTATCTATAAATTCCATTCTATGATGTAGTATTGTATGGAATATTTTCTTTTTTTTTCTGTTATGTGCTGTGTTACTCACATTATTATTATTATTATATCTTCTAAGCTATATGTGTAATAATATTGTCATATTATTGGAGAAATCTGTTGGGCAATAATTGTGTTTTATTATTATTATTATTATGATTATTATTATTATTTTTTTTCCCATTAACACCTTCCCAAGCTCCGACACATTCGGAGATGTTCTGAAGAGTCAAGCAATGACCACTCTCCACTCCGTGGAGTCAGTAATCATTGCGCCCGTAAATCGTGCGTTCTGAGCAGACGTAGCGAACCAAGGACGATTGCCTTCTGCATTCTGCCGGCTAAGATCTCTGCCGAATTTCGGCAAGCCGGTATGATCTTTAAGTCATAAAGCAACGTATGTCTCATTCCACCCAGGACGTCTATAATGAGCACCACAATCTTAACAGAGTGGTCTGGATGCAGCCTGCGGAGCTCGGAGAGGAGATCTCGATACTTCCTCCGTTTCTCCTCCTCTTTTAGGACGATGTTGTTCTCTGCGGGAGCCGAGAACTCAATCACAAACATCGTTCTAAGTTGGTGGTCGAGGAGGACTACATCAGGCTTATTGGCTTGAATTTGCCTGAGGGTGGGGAATGAATAGTTCCAATAAATTCGGCACTTCTCATTCCCCACAACGGATTCTATATCCCCCGGAGCATAAGGCAGCACTGGCGTCTCGTCTATTTCATACGAGTGTCGTAAATGATAATACAACACCCGTAAGGCTGAATCGTGTCTTTGGATATACGCTGTGGCCGCATATATCGGACAGGCCGATAGGCATAAGCGTCTCCGGCGCCTGGCGGCAGGCCCTGCAGCTGGTATCAGGAATCTCGATACCCAAGACACGATTACGATAGACGAGAGTGTTAATTACACCATCTTGGCAAGCCATTATGAACCCTTCTGTCTCAGAGTTCAGCCCCACTGACCTTAAAAAAGCGAAGGTCAGCTTTTCAGATAAGCCAAGCCCCTCTAGATGACGGTAGAAGAGACCATGCATTGGCTTATCCTTATGTAGCTGCAGAAGATGACGCGTGTCTGCAGCTTTAATTTGGGCTTTTAACTGAGCAGGGTCCCACTCGGTGACAGAGTCTGGATTTTTCCGCTCAGTATCGAACACGAGACCAAGTTTATTGGCTGCTCTTCTCGCTGGCTTATATATAAACGCTCCTATCCCTGCTGCTTCATGGTCTTGGACCATGCAGAGAAGGGGATCCGAGCTCCTGTTGACTTTACAGGCCTCCTCCAAAACCACTCTGCCCTGGAGACACTCCAAACTCAAGAGTCCACGGCCTCCCCGATTTCTTGGGAAGTTATTATTATTATTGTTATTATTATTATTATTATTATTATTATTATTATTATTATTATTATTATTATTATTATTATTATTATTATTATTATTATTATTATTATTATTATTATTATTATTATTATTATTATTATTATTATTATTATTATTATTATTATTATTATTATTATTATTATTATTATTATTATTATTATTATTATTATTATTATTATTATTATTATTATTATTATTATTATTATTATTATTATTATTATTATTATTATTATTATTATTATTATTATTATTATTATTATTATTATTATTATTATTATTATTATTATTATTATTATTATTATTATTATTATTATTATTATTATTATTATTATTATTATTATTATTATTATTATTATTATTATTATTATTATTATTATTATTATTATTATTATTATTATTATTATTATTATTATTATTATTATTATTATTATTATTATTATTATTATTATTATTATTATTATTATTATTATTATTATTATTATTATTATTATTATTATTATTATTATTATTATTATTATTATTATTATTATTATTATTATTATTATTATTATTATTATTATTATTATTATTATTATTATTATTATTATTATTATTATTATTATTATTATTATTATTATTATTATTATTATTATTATTATTATTATTATTATTATTATTATTATTATTATTATTATTATTATTATTATTATTATTATTATTTTTTCCTCTTCTCATATTTTAATTATCTTTTTCCTCATTAATAACAGGTTATGAACAGCATCTAACAAACAAGTAACTGATAACGAATATAGTAAACTGAATACAGCCCTGTTTAGAGAAACGTTTTCTCAATTTCAGTAATAGCTTAATAGTGAACTAGAAAACAACAAATACAAACTACTTCAGTTTCAAGTTAGCAAACTCTGACTGAAAGAAACAATTACTTTTAGGTTTTCAGGTGAACAAAAAGCTGTTGCAAGTTAAATAATTTCCTAAGACGGTGTCCTGTAATTTCTAGCAATTCCAAAGTTGTAATTTATGTTCTTTTATCACTTGACTCGGCTTTAAGATCCTAACTTCGCTAGTTTCGAGCGCTCTATAAATATCTCTGGCAATTTTATCTTTTAAATAATGAAAAACCATTAAGAGATCATGAATGGATGGAGCTCGGCGGAACATTTCAGCCGTTTATTTAGTTTTCAGTATTTTAAGCAGTTTTCATTTATTTCCACTTGGAGAATAAAGTCCACAATCTAACTTCATCTATGTACTGCTCAACTGTAATTATATAGGGTATTTAAAAAAAGGTTACAAATTCTTGGAATCCGTCATAGCCAATGAAATTGGAAGGGAGCAAAGACTAAATTGCTTAAAGACTATCTAATTTTCGCGACTGAGTGACTTAGGTGGGAGAAACATCAGAGATGTATTTATAAATTTCAGTGACTAATGATTACCCATGTTTATAAATAATTAATGATTAAAACAGACGTAATGTACGTATTTAAGAACAAAACTTGTTTTTGGCCAATAACAAATATTTTTTGTCTATTATGTCAACTATACGACACTCGACAGTTATCGAGTCAATATTGGTTATTAATGTCTTTTTTTATATAGTTATACTAAAGAAAAGGAAAGAAAATTATAATATGGGCCAAATTTTTAGTAATTTGTAAAATTAGTGTTAATTTGTATTAAATTATTTGTTGAATATCATTTATTTTCACTTAAGACGAAGCATCATGAGAAATGTGAAGTATAGACTTATTTTCTCATATGTAGTATATTTTAAGTGTATACAATTATAATTAATAAAACAGTAGGTACTTTTGTTACACATTTAATACATAATAAAATAAGAAAGTAAGTGATTTTTAAATAAAAATAGTAAAATCTACTATTTTGAATATATAATTTTCGTAATTAGATTTGAATAGTGACAAGTAAATACATTTTCTTCTTTAAATGAATCATTAATAACATAATACAAAATGTTACAAAATAATAATTTTAATAACTTTTGCTCTGCACTTATTTATTCCATTATTGACAGTTGGTGGGCATTCCAATTTCCAAGCCAACTGGGGCTATTTTGTTTGAACACGATAAGATAATTTAATCAGACATCTATCAAGACAGATACCCTAGTCGTATAGTTAAAGGACTTTTGAAATAACAAGTATTAAAAGAGGACTACAAAAAAAATGAACGCCCTGTATCTTGGAAACGAAGCATTTCCAGACATTTGATAATGGGAATTTTTTTTCTTATTTTTATCTAAAGAACCTGTCCTTGATTTTTCGCAATATTAAAGAATCACCCTGTATATGTATTTCTTAAATTCCAATATTATTGGAAAGTATTACGAAGCAACAGCTTAAAGATAATGTTAGAATTTTTGCTTCACAATTTGGTGTGAAATAAAAACCACATAGGAAAAACATTTAATGTTGGTAGAGATCTTTTGTTGTCACGTTTGCTTTGTGATGTCGCTTTTTATATTGCATAATTTACGGGACAAAATTAATGATTCAGAGATTCAGTACTTGAGAAGCTTTTGCTTGGTGTATAAAGAGAAAGAAATTATAATAATATAATCTTTCTGTAAAGCTCTCGAGAATTTTTTATTCTATTTAATAAATGACAAAGAACGAATTGGATTTAGCTTGCCTAAAAAATTAATTATAAAATAATTTCCAATGAAAAAAATGAGTGACAATAATTAAACTATAGGGTAAAATAAGAATTAACGGAATTTTCTATCAAAAAATTTCCAAACTTATTTATAAAGCGAAAATATTTTTTTTTCAAAACTATATTAAATCCTTATTTATCGCCGTCACTGACCTTCTGCCAGCTGCGAGGTTAGGTATATTCTGCCAAAGTCAAAGATGTCAAACGTAGTGATAGGTCACCGCGTTGACACACAACACACAACTTTAACCCAGCTATGATCTGTCAAAATTTGTCATAGAGTTTGCAGAACACCCTGTGTAAATAAATTTTTTTGAGAAATGCTACTTCTCAAATTACGTTACAGCAGCATTTACTTAACCTTATTTGTGAATTAGTTTGTAATTTCGTCACACAGTTTTGCATATTATTGCAGTTGTATTTTTATTTTTAAATGTATTTTTAGAGCTATTACTTTTTCATAAGTCTCTTGCTTCTTTTGGTCAGATATACAAGCCCCTTTAGTATCGGCACTTATATTCTGGACATCCAATATATTAATAATGTAATAGGTTCCAAAAACATTTTTTTATTAAGATTGCTGGATATATGTAACTGATTATATGTTGGTATAATTTTGTTCAAAAGTGAATTTTGAAAATCATTTAATAATTTATGCCAGGTACGTCTTTTTTCGTTAAAAAATTTAACTAGATTAATTTGTAATTTAGATTTTTACATATGGCTTAATTAATAGAAATTATAAAAAAATTATTCCAGTTTTCTTAAATAGATACCTTTAAACTAAAATAAATCAATTGCTTACCTCAAAGTAATAATAAGTCTTTCTTCCAATATAGGTTGTTTATGTAGATTACACCAATTTTTAATTATACGCCGTTTCACTTTATCTAAAATGCAGTGAAAGATTTCTTGCGTCATCCTTGTATATTGAAAAAAACTTTCATTGAAATTTTAAATAAATGATGAATTCTGAATATTTTCTTCTATTGCGATTAATAGGGTGTACTCCAAATTGTTTTCTCTTTGACTCAGTAATTATAGAATTCAAAATGATTAGTTCATCGCAATAATGGGGTATGTTCCAAGGATATAAGAAATCGATGACTTGATGAGATGGCTCTATTTTACTAAAATGCCGCGAAAATAATAAATTACTTTTTTATGGAGGAAGGAATATGCAAAAATTGGGTCAAGTTATTTTTCATTGAGGAAGCTGTTAAATTCAGAGCGGTGCAGAGAAAAATTGCAGTGAGGTTATCTACCCTCTTGTAATATCTTTGAGAGTATGCAAAGGGATTCATGCAGATGAAAAATAGGACATCATCATTTGTGAACTTCAAATATTTTTATTTAATTGGATTTTTCTTTTATTAAGTCAAACTGAATGAGCCTCTTTTTCTTTTATCATTTATGGAAATGCTAGTGGATAATATTGTGTTTCCCATAAAACAGTACAGACTATGGTATTTTGTTTAGTGCTGGCTAGACCAGAAATATTGCAAAATTTGAAAAAGTCTTGCCCAACAAACATTTAAAGTTAAAATTAGGTTAACTTGACCTCTGTATTGGTAAAAATCTTTTCTTGATCAATTTCGTTTAGGGAAAGTTTACCTATATGTATTTGTTGGCCTTCTTCCTTATGGGGGAAATACTAAGTAATATGGAAGTTAATAATTGGTCGGCAAGAATTTTATTCCAGTAAGATAATTGGACCTAAAAATTCAGACCAATTTTATGTTAAAATTTCAAAATATAAAAGACATTATTACCAAAATATACTACTACTATACTAGTCAGACTACAAAGCTGCAAGTAGAGTAGGAGTATATGGGTATTTATAGATATTTAGATTCTAATATAATATAAAGTCTGTATTTTTGGTTTCCATTCAAGAAATTGTACAACGAAGGAAATTTTTTCGTATAATGTGATGACTAAACTTTCATGAAAATAACGCGTAATATTATTATACTAACAATATAATGCCGATTGCACACGGAGACAGTGGTCGAGCCAGGACAGTAAGATAGGCCAGCAGTGTCCTCGTGTATATTGACATGCTGAGACAGCAGTATGGTGCTGCCAGTGTACGAGATAGCACAATCGATAGACATCTGAAGACAATAGTCTACCCCCTCCCAAACTTTGTTTGGACTGGCCACGTTAATGTCGTTTGATTGCTATCATCTCCATGATAACAAATGAAACAAGTCCCAGTATTTAACTGCATATGATATTGGCTTTAATATGAACGTTAAATTTCTTGACTCACTGTTCTGGCTCGGCCACTGGCTCCGTGTACAATCGGTATAAAATAAAAATTGAATGTATTTCGTTATAAAATATGTTTAATCTTTTGTCATAAATGTATTAACTAATATTATCTATATTAATGTAAGTTTAATGAGTAATCAATTAGAAATAACAAATAAAACATCTAGTATTTGTTACAACATGACCGCTCAAATAAATTCAATTTGTCTGAAAGTTTAACGTATAGGGCATATTACCTATGCCAATGTTGAGGTCACAGCAAAATATTAACTTTGTGGTTGAAATTTCCTCCAGAGGAAGATATTTTATGGTAATTTATTACCAACTAAATTATTACAGGTACTTACATATAAATTTTATTCTTGAATTTATTTGTGATTGAGAATTCAAATTAATCCGTCGATTAGACCTCTGCATGTAGCAAAACGGTGGACAGTTTATGTAAAAATAGTTTTTATAATGAACAAGTAAGTAGCCTTATGTATACCATATGTATGTATTTATTTCTTTGTTACTTGTTAGTAGTGAAATGCAAGTTTGTTGATATTTCAATGTTTGTTTCGGTTTAAGTGTTTTTATTAAATCTGTTAATTAAAATAAGGAAAATCCGAGTTGAATACATAACGTTAAGAATTTATAGAAAACGATGCTTATGTCAGTAATATCTAAACAATTTCTTTCTGTTTCATTTTTAAATTTCTCTATCGAACGCGTACGCTGTATTTTCAATACATAATAATTGCACTTAAAATTTGGCTGCACCTTAAAATAGTAATTTTATAAAATTCTTAATTTTTTTTACGAAAACGTTTTACAAGAAAATTTACAAGAATGCATTCAAAACTCGAGAGAGACGAAGTTTAGACAATGAATCAAGCGAGTAAAAAAACGTTTCAAACTTTACCAGGGACGTACAAGAAAAGAATTCTGAAGGGTTTCATAATTTCAAAAAATGAACTTGTATAATATCCGAGACTAGGTGAACAGTACATGTATCAAATGTGAAGATGCTGTGCGTAATACGGACTTGGTAATAAAAAAAATAAATTTATATTTTTGAAATTTTAGCCCCCCGTAACTCCGCTACTGATCGACTATGTTCATATAAAGTTTTCCTCTTAAAATCGCTTATTCTGTCTACCGTTTCAATTTGTTCTAAACACACCTGAACACCCTATATGTGCAAACTTTTATCCCAAATATACATAAGCACTTGGTTGTGCTTTCGTATCTAGAATTTCTTCTCATCGGTACTTATACAATGTGGTTAACCTCTTTTTTTACTATACCCATGTATGTGTTAGTGCTCCAGAAAACATCCCTAGGAGACATTATACGACACGAGCTAAATTTAGAATCAGTGACCTTGACTGGCGAACAATTGTTTTCTTCACTACAAGCGTAAACATCAAGTTTACGACACTTCAGAGGGGTTGCTGTTATTTTGAAAGCAAAACAAATAATTTTTGTCGGCTCTTGGACCCACTCAAGCCATAACATTTAAATATAAAAGGCGCAGAGATCCATCAAATTTACTGCAGACAGTTTAAAAACATGTAAATGTGAACGAACTCTGCACTAATGTATCTGGCGCTGAATACATTTCCATGTTGTTATACTATAATGATTGAAAACACTTTTTTGTTTTAGTTTTGTTTGAGAAAGATTGACAAACGTATAATTTTTATTCTATGGGGCGTACGGAAATGATGCGTCAATATTCTATATGAACAATTAATGCAGTATGTTATCTAATTTATTTATTAATGCAAAATATTTGAATGAAGAATAACATTTCTTCTCTCCGCGCATAATCCATGGACATATTGTATACAGGGTTAACTATGACTAAGTACAAATATTTTAAGAGGGGATAGAAAAAAATAAGAATTAACAGAAATTTCTTTCAAAAAATTTCCAAACTTATTTATAAACCGAAAAAAAAATTTTTCCGATATTATATTAAATCCTTATTTAACGCCGCCAATGCGAGAATCAGAGTATGCAACCAGCAAGCAACCGTCATGCAACAGTCGGCCACAGTCAGCAGTCGGTTCGCTGTCATGTTATAATTTAATTCATGTGTTTACGTTGTAGTTTTGTGTTCTTCTTCAGTTTTTAGTGCATTATTTTAATTTAAAACGTTTTATAGTTAATAAATAAAGGAATATGTGTCGGGTACAGATATTTTCCCACAATATAGTTCGCCTGTTTGTTTTTCTAGGTTATGGGACAAGACTGCCGCGGGTGTTAAACGTTTTCTGTTATCTATTAGAACCTAGCACCCCTTTCTTTGATTTTGTTATAATACATCGGCATTGTATTTAACAACTGTACCTACGGGAAGTGTGTTTATCGGTAGTGAGTGAAAATGTAGTTTTACCAGTTTGTAACCAAATAATGAAAAACGAATGCAAAATACTGGAGCTAACTTGATTAACTGTTACCTACCTATCAGGTATTATTACTAATAAGAATGTTAATTTGCATTTAGAAATACTGCAAACGACCGCATGTTTACAGATGTATCTAAGCCATAAGCCATCTCAGTCTATATTCATCATAGGCGCCGACTTGCCCCATTTTTTAAATATCGAGCTAAAATTCTGGAATAACTTTTATATTGTCTTTTAGGGCTCCATGAGCACGTGGTTAAAATTTTTGTACTTAGTCATAGTTAACCCTGTATAGTATGTACAGGGTGTTCTAATTTCGTTGTAATTGTAGAGTATCTCAGAAACTACAAGAGATAGAATACGTCACTGAACTCTACCTAAAAAGTCTATTAGAAGCAATTTTCATCATTCCGATTTCTTTCAATTAGAAGAATTCCTTAAAAATGTATTTTTTATATCTTGCAGTGACCAAGATATGTTGCAATTACAACGAAATTGAAACACCTTGTATTATCTCGTAATATGAACGCATTTCAGGAAATTCCTTTGAAGTTTTGAATATATTTTTTTGTTATGTAATAAAACTTTGAGATCGGGTGGAAGAAAAAACTCTGTATAGTTTCTCTTCAAATTTCACATTTTCATTTCTTAAGGTGTTCTAGATTAACACTTTCATTTAAAATTGGAAATAAAAGAACCGCTAACTTTTTACTGAAATTCAGGGGTATAAAAAATCAAAGCAGGCTTTGGATCTCGGTCTTAAGAACCATGGTAGAATAAAAAGAAATCGGTTTTCGATATCATTTAATACAAAAAAATATTTGTTGGATTATTTTGAAGAATTTGTTCACACAGACACACTGTATGTAACGAAGCAATTTAGAATACTATCCCAGCCCAATATTGTAGACTAGGAAACACGCAATACAGAGTTTTCCGCATAAGAGTTAACACAGAGCAAGTGCCTGTAGGGGTTACCAAAATATTGCGATTTAACCAAATATACCTATACAGTGCTTTCGAAAAGTAACGAATAAATTCGTTATTTTGGAAATTGAGAAATTTTCGAAAAAATCCCCTGGCACGTCGATTTTGTTTAAAAAAAAAAGCCACTTTTTGACATACGTCCCATATTTATGACGTCGTCGTTGTTCGAGATATGATGTCATCGACAATTTTTTTAAATAGCGTGTCATTCTACATACATACATCATGAAAAATTATCGTGTTAAATAACAAAAATTTCAAGAAAATAATGTTTGAATATTTTAAAATTTAATTTTCACAATACTGTGCACCTCCCCATTATGCAACACCTGTCCGTACTTATTTAGATGAGCTGTTCCCTGATCATTGGATATGGAGAAGGGGACCGATTGAGTGGCCAGCCAGATCTCCTGATTTGACATCCCTAGATTATTTCTTGTGGGGATACTTAAATACAGTGCCTTCATAAATGATTACAAGCCACGTGATCAGGGTCGACATTCTCAAATCAATCGCAGAGCAATTCATATGCGAATATCCTTTTCCTCACTACGACAATTGAGAGAGACAAGAAATCTATTTGCATACGAGTTGTTCTTCGAGAATCGCAGTCCTGGTCACGTGGCTTGTAATCATTTATGAAGGCACGATATCAAAGCATGCGTTACTAGACCGGTTAATTTAGAAGATTTAAATGCTAGAATTCGTCACGAGATACATCGTATACCTCCTGAAGTTATTGGTAATGTCCAAAAATAATTTATTAATCGTCTTGGCTATTGTCAGGCAGCCAACGGTGCACAATTTGAACATTTAATTTAGTCGATTTTTTACATAATCGTTATCATTTTCAGTGCTGTGAAAATTAAATTTTAAAATCTTCAAACATTATTTTCTTGAAATTTTTGTTAGTCTTTCAACATTAGAAAATTTTTCTCTATGGGGAATCACTCGATATGGAAATCTCCTACGATATTCTTCCACACTTCTGCAGTTTCCTTCACAGAAACCTAGCACAAGTAACTTCTCAACTTGTTCGCCGAATGTAAATTTTCTAGACATTTTCAACAACAAGTAGCAGAAATAAAATAGTTGTATTACTAACTGCAACTGCAACAAAGCCTACTGCTGACTTTTTGGTTACTTCTAATAAACACTATTAAAATCTTGTTTTAATTAACGCATTTTGTCTTAAAATCTTTAAAGATTACAAGAGTAAAAATGTGATTTAAATTAAATTCTTCGCGGGATATTATCATTCTTTTTAATTCGATCAATGGGAAAAAAAGTCTGGTATAAGTTTAGGAGTGACTCACCCTCAATGAACAGTGTTTCCATTTACTTAAAGTCATAGTCAATAGCCAATAACAAACCTAAATCATGTACCAAATTTGGTTATTCAAGCTAGTCAGTAATTCAGAGATAATTTCTTTTCGAAATATTTGACTCTACTTTGAAGGCCTGTCAAACAAACTCCGCTTGTGTGCAACTTTGTATTACTCGTAGATCTGTTAGATTATTTTAGGACCCCTACATTGCCCAGCTGCAATTAATGCAATTAATTATGTTTTGCATACCTTAAACTTTGCCGGCCACCGTTCGACATGAAGCTGTCCTCATGGGTGGTGGCTCCATCTGGCGACTCGGTGCCGGACCTGAAGAAGGAATTGTGGCAGAACAAGATCAGGAACAGCCTCTTGAACTTGTCACCGAATATCACGTAGATGATGAAGTTAACACTAGAGTTTATGGTCACCAGCAAGTTGCTGGCGTGGATTAAATAGATTATGTTAAAGTTCTTGTCCAACTCGAAAGTTTCTATTATATTTATCACGAGCGGGAGAAGGTTGCACACGAAGAACACTGCCACGACTCCCAGAAGCATCGTTGCCAGGCCGATCTCTCGCTTTTGCAGCCTGGACAGCCGCTGGCGCTCCTTGTTTGCTTTCAACACCTGTAAAGATGCAGACACAGGAATTAGAATGGATGGGGTTGCTTAATCATATACAATGTGCCCTTGGGGACGTGGGGTAGCGTGGGGATAGAGGGGAGATTTTTAAGTAACCGCTGGAAGGATATTTTTTAAAGTAACTTTCAGCCCTGGGTGTAACTTTATAATCGTTTAGAACTGTCTTATTTCGACGAATCATGGAAATCCCACCCCACTTCTGTGACAATAAGATAGTGTTTTAGATGTTTTAAAAGAGCACCAAAAATGCCAATTGCTATTATAAATGTTGCAAATAACATAATTTAGTCTTCGATAGTAGAACTGCTATATTATAAAGTCAGAAGAACGTTCTTAGAGCAAAATTATAAAACTGATTTAAGATTATTATTACAGAGCATTATAAGAATTACATGTGCTTATTGGTTTATAAATGACAGCCAGTGGATAGAATAAAAATGAGTGTAATTGTGGTGTACTTTGCAATATTTAATAGTTATTTATATATCAAGGATAATAAACGCATTATGACGCACGAAAATGATATCAAATTTTAGAACACTTGCTATACATCATATTATGTATTTGTCGAAAAGTGCCTCCATAACTACAATCAAGTAATTTTTGTTGGAGCCGAATTGACAGTTGTGACGGATGCCTAGCAATAATATCAACAAACGCGGTTTTCATATACGTTATATTTAGTATACAAAAAACTCATATATAATTGGAAAAATTGGTAAGCGGAAGGAAGCCTGTTGCCGGAAAATAAAAAAAAACTGTACAACAAAACTTATTCTGATTGTGACATATTATATCTCTCATAGAAGTAGCCTAATGTTATGAAAACTACATCCTTATCTCCTGTAGAAAAGTATGGAGTACATTCATTACCCAGGAATACAAACATATTTTAAAAAATTTTTACTGTGACCTCATCACGTCATTCTGTAATGAAGCAATCTATTTTTTCTTTAATGGAATACCGTTTATGTTTTGATCTATTGAAATCTTATTTAAAATATCTTGTTTACTTAGGCTATAATAAATAAAATACTTAAGTCTATTATTATTCATGCGGTACAGACATTTGAAAAAATATAAATTTTTTGATGTTAAACAATTTTATTTACTGTGATATTTTTCTATGAAACCAGTAAATTATCATTAAATAATTACATAACAATAATTCATTAACAGATGTTTAAATCGATACAATATCCCATACGATAAATTAATTCTTACTGAACTGTATTTATTTTATTTTTTAATATATTTTTTTTTTAGACTAAATACTGATTTCAAATTCTTCACTATTGCCTGATTTACTTTTGTACACGTATATGTTTTTTAGGTGACCCTAAGGCAAAAAACTCATAGGGTTAAGATCTGGTACCCTTGGTGACCATTCAGCAGGTTTTCTAATCCGTTTGATTGATCTTAGAATGCATGATGCGAAAGTGCACCATCTTGCTGATACCACAAATTTTGCCAGGTATTTCACAGGTATTTCCGTCTACTACTAGGTCTATACATTCAGCTTTGGTGGACACTATGTGTGCTACTCTCACATCTATCGAGAGTTTTCCTTTGTCCAGTATCTACAGTTTTGATAATTGACTGGATGCAAGTTTTCTAATCTTAAAACTCAACCAATGTAAAAGTGTTATCAAAATTTTGACCTAGCTAGTGAACGCTATTGTCTGGATTATTTTCCATAATCACAAAAATATTTTATTTGGTATCTTCATGAGCTTAACGGCCTTTCTTTGGTAGATTTTGGAAGTTTTCGAAATCTGCTTTCGACAGAGAATTAAAAAATGACAAAATACACCGTTTAAAAATAATTAGATGATTTCATCACCGAAACAGCGATAACGTCACAAAATATTCACATTTCGAGATAATAAATTTATTCCACACTTTATGTACATATATACCACACATTTTTACAGTATTTTTTTAGAAGGAATATACCTTATTACCTTGGATTTACTAATTAGTAAGGACTAAATAAGTAACTTTGGGATCTTACCTGTCTGTAAATGCAAGCGTTCAGCACAGCCAAAGACCCAAACGGCAACAGGTACATACAGATCAAGTACATCCAGTGAATGTAGATGGTCTTGTACAGAATATTGTCCCTGAAGGCAGACTGTTGAGGACAGTAGATCGTGACGTTGTACTCCTTATACCAGTACTTTTGCACTCTCCCCTCCCACAACCTCGGAAGATTGTACATGACAGAGAAGATAACAATGCCGATGACATATATCCTTGCCCTCCCGTAGGTGCACAACGATCTAGCCCTTAAGGGATGACACACGGCCACGAATCTTTCCAAAGACACTGTTATGGTCAGATACACTGATGCAGTTTGCGTCACCATAGCAAGGGGGAACACGAAAGTGGTGATGTGAGGATACACAATAAAATAGTACGTAAAGAGACACTTGCTGTAGGGATATATTCCAGGTAGTCCGAACAACAGCATACTGGTGATTATCAAGACAGTATCGATCCTGGCCAGTCCTATAAGGAGGTAGTTGATGCTTGACCTCATCTGAGGCCTGGAGAGGATTATCATGGAGATTATGTTGCCTAGCAGGCCCAACAGGCCGATGATATTGATGAGAAGACCGTTGGTAACGAATCTGTAGAAATTGACCGCCTCCGATTCTTCGTAGGTACAGGAGTCATCGGTTGATGATGTGGTTGTGGCACTGGACAAGGTTAGGTTAAATCCGTCACTCGATAACATCCTGAAGTTGTTTGTTTCCTTTGGTTTCAAGTATTGGGCTTACAGCACATTTTTGGTAGGTCGTCTACTATTTTTTTCGCGAAAGTTGCCACGATGTACATAGTTTTATTCTGTTTACGTGTTTTCGATTTGGTTTTCGTTGGATCATCTTTCGTTTATGGTGAGTGTACTCCAGACGGACCTGCAACAAGGAAACAGAAGTGAACAAAAGTATTGAAAATAATTGTATTTGATTTCAGGGTGGAATTCCAGGAAGCACCTACTCCACGGGCTATGTTCTGACCAGCATTGAATTATACCTGCAAAATCTATAGCTAAAAGAGTCACAGATAGTCATCAGCTGCGCCACCAGACACATACCGGTTAGCTCTCATCAGTACGTGATAAGTGAGGCCAGAGGCGAATAATTTTGGATGTTCGTTCTTTGTCATAACCGATAGAAAGACATGAGTACGCGTGATGTAGTACGTGTCTACATCTGGTGGTCAACTGACTACTCAATACTAGGCCAAGCAGACGGTGACTTGATACAGATACATCACACGTACTCATGTTTTGTTGGTTATGACAGAAAGCGAACAGCCAGAGTTATTTGTCGATGCTGGTATACAGGGTGTCCCAACATAGAATGCCATACCATTAACCACATATTCTTTGGACAAAAATAATGCGACTTTCCGTATTTTTATTTGGAAGTCCCATGTTTATTTTCTTTCTAAAAATAAGTCCTTAACTATATTATCAATTAGTGATTTACAAAGTAATCTTAATCATCAACGAAAATATTTAAATACTTTTTTCCACAGTCGGGAGTAGAAATCAGTTTCTATGATTCAAAATTAAACCAGAAGTAGTCGATTATTCCCAAGGAAGTATAATGCTCCCAAGGGAGTTTACATTATGGAGAACGTTTTTCATGCAAAAAAAAGATAACATTGAAATTATTTATTGACATTTAAATAAAATGTTACATTTGTACAATTTTCAAAATTAATATTAGAAGGAATATTACTTTCGCTTACATTTACAGTTTTTGTGATTGCGCTAGTAGTGGTACCTACTAAAACCTGATTAGCAATTTTGGTCTTATTTCCAATGGAGTTCTCGACATAACCCTCAGCGACTGTCGTTGATTTCCAACCAGCATGACGCTTTATTGTCGTGATATCCACACCAGCATCTGCCAGTAACGTCGCTGAAGATCTTCGTAAGCAGTGACCAGTATAACATGCAGCATCAGGTAATTTTAAATACGAAGCTACTACACTCGGAATTTTTCCCATGGTATTCTTGCCAACTGGATGCGAACTACATTTTCCTGCTTTGTAGTACAAAATAAAGGCGCTTATTTATGCTTGACGTGGGGAGGACGAAGGGACAGGTTTTTTCGAACAATTCAAGCATATTTCCCACATCGGTAACCAGAAAGGTTCGTGGAATCTTTGTCTTAGTGTTTGGAATTTTTACAATCAAGGAAGAGCCTACATCCTCAATATCATCTACAGTTAAATTGACTAGTTCATCAGTTCGACAAGCTCCGGCAATCCCCAGAATTAATCCAACCTATAAAAAATCAAAATACTTAATAATTGAAATACCTAACAACAAAAGTAATCTTACCTTAATCATTAAGAATTCTTTGTCATCTGCACTTGATAGAAAACGGTCGATTTCACCCTTTATCAATATTTTCGATTTTTTCGCTTGATATCCGTCACCGGTTCTTTTCAAAAATGCGATCAGCTTGGGGAATTTGCTTATATCTATATTGTCGTAAATTATCAAGCATGACTTAACCATAGAATATTGCGCCCATAATGTGGAAGACTTGTAATTCTTTGCATTTCTACTGAAGTATGCCAACAAAACATTCTCGCTGTATACTTGAACATTTTTCTCGGCGCACCACTTTTTGAACCGCTTGTAGGCTATATCGTATATAGATCTTGACTTCGTAGGCAGCAAATTGCTTATTGCAATATTTGCAGCCTCCACAATCTCTTCCGACTCACAATTATTCATTGTGCACTAAACAAACTTTAAACTAAACCAAACTAGCACTTTAATTTGACAATTCTTTTTGTTTGTGTATTTTGTAGTTATGACAATAATTCAACGACTACTAAATAAATGCTCAAATCCGAATACAATAATTCTGGTGCTACTTACTTCATAATGACAAAATATGTGTTTTTAAGTTAATGAGACCGTGGAAAAAATAGTATATACCATTCGGGAGAGATGCTATTTTGTCCTCGGTGCATTGTAGCCCTCGGGCTTCAAATTGCACCTCTGCCAAAATAACGCATTTCTCTCCCTTATAGTATAATGTACTATTTTATGTAATAAATATTTTAAATTATATTATTATTCTATATTATGGCGGATGCGCCGATGTTACAAATGGTATTTTGGTCGCGTAAAGAGTAAACATATTTTTTCACAAAGGATTCATTAGTAAGCCTCCATGCTGGCAATTTTTTATTTAAATGTGAGAAAAATGGTCATATATAAGAGCACATATGGCTTCGGATAAAACAAATGGCTTAAGGGTCTTTCGAGTATTAAAAATGACTTATTCCAGGAAATTCTAGAGTAAACCTGAGCAAGTTATTTAATGTAGTGGGACCCGCAGCAAATTGAAACGTGTTTAATATATTTTATTACGCGCAACAACTAGAATAGTGCTACTAAAATATATTTTGACACAATAGAGGACAGTCATGAATTTTGCTGTCCATGAAATTCACTTCTACTAGTCTAGTAAGTATGTAGTTCATTAATAGTCTATTTATCCACTACTACTATATCAAGAAGGTTTCCGTGGATTAAAGGTCATTTATCACACTAGTGGATAGTCCCCGGAGATGACATTCGTCGGCGTTCCTGAGCTCCAGGTATTCGGGGGGTCAATTTGAACATTATAATCGTGATCAGCGACCTCGAAAACCCCCGGGTACCCGACTTGAGCCAATTCTGACTCTTATTTACGAAGTTATTAAATTTGCCAAAAGGCCTCTCAAAAGATGCATTTTTGCATTTATTTTTGGCTGCAGCAATGCAACTTCCGGTTTGTAATAGGTACAAAGTAGGTACGAATGATATAAATAATTTTTGCAAGCGAATGCTAAAAACCGCATTCCGATACGTCCTATCTTAAAAGATTTTCTATCATAATGCTTCATTGCCTCGACTATTATAAATAAAACTTTACTTCAACTTCACTTGTGGTTTTTACAAACTTTTCTTTGACATAGTACCCTAGAAGCACTGAAACGTATATTTAGCTACAAGTAAATTTGTATGCAGTTTAAATTAATTCCAAAGCGCAGACCCAAAAACCTTGTTGTTTTTCCGCACTGGCACAGATTTATGTGTAGTTGCTGCCCTATATATTTTTTAACGATCCCCACTCAATGGTTACATTTGGGCCACGTAAAATAACCGGCTCTTGCGTCGTAAATCTCGACCGGCCTTAGTTCTTATTTATAAATCCACCAAGATTCGACAAATGGCCCTGGGGAGTAATTCGATGTTTTATTATCGTTAATCAGAGGGAATAGAAGAAAAACAGAAGTTAAGGGAAAAAAGATAGTGAGTTGCATGTGGCCTCAGAGATTTAAAATTTAATAAATATCAACGACAATCATTTGTCTAGGAGCGTCGGTAACTATTTACATTGGCGTAAAACTCTTAATCCAATCTTAACAAAAAAATTCCTACTCCCTATTTTGGAGGGTGCTGATCACGAATCTGAAGTCAGATTTCGGCGGTCGTATGTAGTTTGCGAAAAAACAAATTCAAGATTGTAACCTCTATCGTCAATATTATCTGCCAAAATTGTGGACAAAATTAGGCCCGCAATGCACTTCTTGTTTTGTTTACATTTGCAACATGTATCGAACAAGATTTTTCGTAAAATAGTCAAATGAATATTCAAAATAGTTTTGACATAATCTTCGAATGAATTTGGTAATATTATAGCTAGACTATTTTATTTAAACAACATTAACTAAGTTGCCTATACGGTTATTGCTATATATGGAGTAGTTGCTATGGTACGATGTTTACAAACTATACAAACATTTAAAAAAATTCTGAAATCTGTGAACGTTTGTGAACATTAAATCCCAATAATTAAACTTGGTATTAATTCTTCATAAAACTTCAGCATGTGTGAGGCAGATTCTAGTGATAATGAAAATTTTGAAATAGAAAATGAGGCTGAAGCTGCCTTATGTACATTGATTCCTCAGAAATCGAAGATATTTATTCTAGTTTACTTGCACCCTCTACATTATGCAGTAATTATTCCATGCTGCTAACTAAAATTTATTTGAATAAAAATATGGATATTATAGCTGATTTCCAATAGCTATATATAGCTTGTGGACAAGCGCGACGGGCGAAGCGTGCGGGGAGCAACATTTCATAGGCGTACTAAATTTGAATGCGATCAGATATAAAAAATATACAAAAATAAATGCATTACATAATATCCATTGTTTTTAGAATAGAAACAGTGATATAATTGAATTTTTGTTATCATCGGTATTTCATTTCTGAAGAAGAATTCATGAATTTTCCTGCGAATGGCGTATTTTACGTCATCATCGACTTCTGTTTTTTTCCTTTCTCGTGTTTCTGTTTTTTTCTTGGATTTACTTCCACACTCTTTCTTATAGCACGATATACACTAGAAACTGACACTTGTGTTAACGAACTGCACATATTATCAACAGCTTCACTAACACTTGTTAGAGTTTCGAATTCCTTCGTATACGTTTTTTATTATTATCAATTGTCCTTTACAAAGGTTATGTCGATTACTAACAGACCTTTTACTAGAACTGGCACCTTGATCCATTTTTAACTCCAGAACGGAGCATTTAAACAAAAAAATACAAAAGAGATATAATGATCAGAAGAAAATTCTACGTTTGATATTTTAGAAAAAGCTGCATACGCGTACTTAAAAATAATTGGAGGGGATAAAGGGTACTGCATCCCACAGTTACCTCCATTTGCCGTTCGATTTTTTCCACCAAAATTACATGATAAGTATGGCGGAATAAGATAAAAGTACGTGCAAAATTTCAAGTCTGTATCTTACAAAACAATGGAATTATTAACAAAACTAGTTTTTTAAAATGCAACTTGAACACCCTGTATATTGAAACGGACGTCCAGATAAAAAATGGCATAAGGAAAGTCGCATTATTTTTGTCTAAAGAATATGTGGTTAATGGTATGGCCTTCTATTTTGGGACACCCTGTATAATAATACATAACTATAGAAATATAGGTATATCTACAGTCCTGAAGAAATAATTTGTATATTTTCTGTATTTTGTGTGATGTTATGCGGAGTGACAATCTACATTATTGTCTTAACACAGCCTATAGATTGAACAAACTTGTACATTAAATATAAAAAGGATGTTACACACATTTCTCTCTATGCTTGTAAATTTCAATAATTGCAATATAAATAAGCTGAATGCAAAACAGGTTTTTTTTGATTGGATATTCCACAATATTTATTCGCAGTTAAATTTTGTTTTTATTTTTCTGTTCAATCCACTTCCAAAATAATCGGGTTTACACTATTAATAATCAATTAATTATTTCAAAAAATATACTGCTGTAAAACAAGTTAAAATAACACATCATTATTTACAGATTACTGAAGCCACAATTGTAATACGGAAATATATTGTTATATATATTTTGAATTAATAAATAATTAAAAATAACACAAAATAGAAGTATTGCATTAATTCTATTTACACCAGATATAGTCCAAGCGTCAGAGATTCTGTTGACCGTAAAATTCGTATTAAAGTTTTATTCTATGGCCTTTTTTCATGTTTAAGAAAAAGAAAATTAAAAATGGGCAGCAAAATTCGAAATTCGGTAGGAAGGTTTTAAAATTTTCTATAAATATTTTAAGTAGTATTAATTTTAAGAAAAAACAGTGTTCATTGTGAAAAAATTTGATGCCAAAATTCTTTATTTTTCCAATATCAGCACTGAATTAATGACTGAATGTTTGAATGTACAGAGGACTCTTACAAATACAATTTTATAAAGAAAATCAAAAAGGCCAGTTCGAAAATGATTTAAAAATATACTTTTGCACGGCAGTAAAACCTGATAAGGTAGCAAAGTATGCAATCGGAAACCGGACAAGAATGGAAATAAATTCCCAAGGAAAGAAATAAATAATATTTTATAACACCTATTTTATACAGCAAATTTAACTACATATACCGCTATTGTTATTATTTACTAATAGAATTAATTTGTAGTTTTAATTAATAAAGTAGTTTGACATGCCTGATGTTACAGCAAAATTTTGGGCTCATCTTAACCAGTTTCTACAAACTAACACAAATGTTTCCGCTTCTTGTCCGTTTTGAACTCTTAAGTTAATGGCAGCAAATATAATACGTTTGCGTAAATCATCAGTAGGTATCCACTTCGGTGTAGAACATTTCATTTTTTAAATATTTCCACAAAAAGAAGTCCAAATGATTTACAGTTAGCAGATCGTGGCGGTCAAGGAAGCGATCCTCCTCGTCCAATCCCTTGGTATTAATGCTTGTATACGCTGTACATAGTATGGATATAATTGATTCTCGTGTATGATACACCACATTGCTGCAATATGCCGTGGACGCTCTGGAGCTGCATTTCTTCCACGATTAAGTACAAAGAATAATCCGATTTCAGTATTCGGAATCGGCTGTCTAGACTACAGTAGTTCAGCGATGAAATGATAAAAATAGGACAACTTCAATAATTTTTTGATCGGAAATTTTAAGGATTTTACAAACATTTTATTGCGATATTGATTCCATTTTTCATGACACATCAATTCCCAAATTTTTGTGTTTTCTTTATTCTATTGATAAGTCGCAGTGCCTATTTTCTCTATTTTCTTCCTTTTCTCACTATCTCCAGTTTCTTCTCTAAATCGATGTCAACAGGATCATCGATATTTATTTCAGTGTCGATTTCGGCTGCCTGCAATAGCTTGAGTACTCAGGCCTTGCTTTATTCTTCATGCTGCCGTACTTACTGGCTTTATGTTAATTTATATTAGTTACATTCTGTAGCATTTAAATGCATTGAAAAATAAAATTAAAAACTTCAATAGCACTTATTCGAAGAATCCGGTGAATTTCAATCTCTGACGTATGGATTAATAATAAGGCAGGAAGATGTAGAAATGAAATTGCAATCAGCTATATGTACATGCTTTTGCAATAATAACACCTTCTCAAAACAGTTTTTGAACTTCTGGAAGTTCTGAGTAGAGATTTCATTAAATCTCTATTGGCGAGTGAAACAACTAACTAACGTTGAAAGTTGAAAATAGATTTCATTACAAATACGTTAGCAGTTCAAAATAAATCGCAAAATTAATTTTAAAGAGTGCCATTATTATTGCAAACGGTTGTACATATGTGATAATCAAATAAAAAAACATGAAGGTGGAAATAAATTCATGGGTATGTTACTTTCATTATTACAGTTACTTATATTATAAATTCTTCCACCTAAATAAATTCCGCCTACTTTTTATTTTTTTTATAAAGACGTAGTATGTTATTCTGGTAGATATTTGAGTGGTTTATATTTTATTAATACATTTCAGGATATATTTAGATACATCTAGAAACATATACGATCCAGTAAAAAGTTTCCAATGTTTAATCCAATTTATTTCACATTTTGCATCAAGTATCAAAAAGATCAACTAGAACTTTTATGGGAAAAGTTACACTCAAAGAAATATATATCTGCGTATACAGACAGACGTTTATATTATTACTGGAACTTTTAAACAGAACTTATTGAAACCGTCACTTCTCAAGTGATACCTTCGAGCTTTGGATTACTCAAGTTTATGTTTAAGACTTTATAGAAAGCAAATTTTTTCTTGTGCTCACCAACTCTCGTAAGACAGCCCATAATTTGCTTCTACTGATTTTTGGCAAATCGTTGTCCTCTGAAAGTTCACTTAAAATTTTGTTTAGCGTTGGTATTTCTTTTTTAAAATAAAATGAGTGTACTTTTCTGCGAATGACGTTTTCGAAGAAATCATCTATAACGACTTTTGACCTCCCTGTAGATGATTTTAGGGGATTTACAGCATCTTGTTCATTTTCTGTTTCCTTTAAAAGTCTGTAGAGAGTCGATTTTCCAATCCCTGTCATTTTGGAACACTTTTCCACGATGTCGTCAACACTGTTGGTAGGATTTTAGTGTTTCAATGCATTAAATACATTTAATATAATAATCTTCTCATTCTGAGACAGCGCACATCTTTTCACGGGTTTAGCAGGTACGTAATCTGATAAGCTCGATATTTTACCCAAACAATATTATATCCACTGGGACAATAGTCACTAAACACAAGTCGAATTTTACTCTACTGCACTAGCACGTCTTCGTATATTCAGCTCTAAGACTGGATTGATCTGTCACAATACACTGGCTCCTGCCCTATGATGTATCCAGTAAAATATACTAATCTACACCCATTACCTGTTAGCATTAGTGTCACCCGATAGTTACCTGAAACGAAATATTACCACGCCCATGCCGGTTCTTATTTCGGGGTTTTATTACTCTCTTTCATTTCCAAACAGACTATAGGAGATTGAGTTTTTTTTTAACTTGGTTAATGATAGCAAATCTACCTTTAACGAACAAAATTTAACCCACTACGGCTGAAGAGTCATCCTCAAAATTTGCAGCAACTTTAAACTTAGTTATCTCGATTATTATAAAACATGTATTAAAGCAATTTTTGTAAAATGATTTATTTTAATGCCTACTGCCATCAGTTAAAGTTAATAGCACACCTTCAAAAGCACCTTGTATATTCGAGGACATCCCAGAATAATTTTGGAGTTAATATTTCTAAATATTTTTGAGGTTTGTGAATCAACCGATGAGCACACAGTATGCGCCAAAAGTATGGAATAAATTCAATAAAAACGAAACAATTATTTTTTGAGAAAAATCCTGGAACAGGTTGATTTTTAATTTAAAAAATACATATTTTAGCGTAAAATGCGATTTTCAAATGTCATTTGTTTTCGAGTAATGACGTCTTCGATTTTTTTTTAAATGACAACACCGTATTTTTTCCTTGATTCTGAAAGATCGTTTAATTCTCTATCAGACAGTACTAAAATTTTGCCCTCTTACATAGGAAAGTTTTCGAGTAAATGACGATTGAATGTTAAAAAACGTAAATTTTATCCATAAAAAAGTAACAATTCTGAGGTATGTAAAATAAAATACAATTGATTAAATTTTATACTTAAATTAAATGTTCGAATTGTCATCCACCAACTTCTGGACAATGCGCAAGTCTGTGAAGAAATTCTTCTTGCACATTATGAATGATTTCTGGGGTAACTCTGCGTATTTCGTCCCGAATGCGAATTTGAAGTCCTTCTAAATTACGTAGTTTATTAATGTACACTTTTGACTTCAAGCATCCCCATAAAAAATAGTCAAGATACCACACCACCATAACGATAATGCAACCTAATGAACAATAAAAATTAGTTGTTTGAAAAAGTAATGTCAGAATTATATACAGGGTGATTGAGGGGGAACCCCCAATATTCGAAAGGGCTGTTCAAGGGGCAAAAGTGAACAAAAAAAAAACTTATAAACATATGGTCGAATATCAACGGTTACAGAGACAGCAAGTAATTCTCTCACTGGGAAACATTCCAGTTCCACGTGCATTGTTGAAGACTGTCCGGAATACATTTCTATTTGGAACTCTTCTGTTCTGGAAGCGACGTCGATATTCAGCAACTACACGATTATCGTTGTAATACCCATAAATAAAAATAATATCAGAATATTCTCGATGACTAAATGTGGTAGGCATCACGAAATTATGTCTGTACAATACCGACTAAACGAACGCACATGTAAAAATAAGTGCGACCATTATAAAATAAGTGGTTTATTAATGTACACTTTTGACTTCAAGTATCCCCATAAAAAATAGTCAAGAGGTGTAAGATCTGGCGATCTTCCAGGCCATTCTATCGGTTCGCGTCTGCCGATCCACCTCCCAGGAAAACAGTTGTCCAAAAAATCTCGTACAGGGCGCGCATAGTGCGGAGGTGCACCGTCTTGCTGAAACCATATGGTATCGTCAGGAATGTCAGGGTCAGTATCGTTAGGAAAAATTACTGCAAGGGCTGGAACTAGGTCATTTTCTAGAAACTCTAAATATCTTTGTCCTGTAAGGGTTCCTCCAAAGAAGAAAGGCCCTACTATTCTGTCATCAACTATTCCAGCTCACACATTTAATTTCTGAGGGTGTTGGGTATGTGCCTCTGCCATCCAATGAGGATTTTCCCGACTCCAATATCTGCAAGTTTGACGATCTTCTGTACCATTCAGACAAAATGTGACCTTATCTGAAAAAAGTATTTGCCGGTGTATCGGCAAATACTTTTCTACTTACGTTCTAATCCATTAGAATTTCGCAAAAGTGTAAGCGGCGATCGGGATCATCTTCATTGAGTTCCTGCATAAGTTGAATTTTGTAGGGATGAAATTTTTCCTTCCTCAAGATACGTAGCACTGTGCTCTGACTAGTGTCATTGTTTAATGCAACCAATCGTGAAGAATTATGAGGATTATCCACCATACTTATCAAAATGTTCTGTTTCTGATTTGCATTAATGCTTGGACGTCCAGGTTTTGGAATATTTGCAACATTGCCAGTTTCTCTAAATTTAGACTCTACCTTACTGACTGTTGATTGGCTGATAGGGCGATCTGGATATTTTTCATTAAATAAATCGCAAACTTCCTGCTGAGTTCTAGTCATATTCCCGCATCCGATAAAAATTAAAATTTCAATTCTTTGAGTAACAGTTAAATGTGCCATAATACTTTAAATTGAATAATAATTTCTATGTCGCTTACAATACTTATTAGAAAGCCGGTGTGACAATGACACTTTGCAAAGATTTTCACCTACGTGATCCAAAAAAGAATTATGGAATTCGAAAAACGAAACTTGATAACGTTTTTGCTTTACTTTAATTGATTTACGTTTTCTAACATTCAATCGTCATTTACTCGGAAACTTTCCTATGTAAGAGGACAAAATTGTACTGTCTGATAGAGAATTAAACGATCTTTCAGAATCAAGAAAAAAAATATGGTGTTGCCATTTAAAAAAAATCGATGACGTCATTACTCGAAAACAAATGACATTTGAAAATCGCATTTAACGCTAAAATATGTATTTTTTAAATTAAAAATCGACCTGTTTGAGGATTTTTCCCAAAAAATAATTGTTTCGTTTTTATTGAATTTATTCCATACTTTTGACGCATACTGTATAACAAAAACGCGACCCCATTATTCTCGCTTCCTGCTCTTCTCAAACAGATATCCCGTGCTTAAATAAAAAGCACTGCATTATTTCGATGTATGTATGTTCTCGGCATTCAATTGTCCGTCGCTGACAAGACTAACGCAAGGGCTGAGACCTGCATCTAAAAATAGTGCCATTGTGAACGAACTTTACGATGCCGTAACGTCCACTACTTGCTTTCACGGACGAACGGTTGCTGCGACACGATGTTTAAATTCGTTTTATGGAAGTCTACAGAACGATTTGAGCTCTGAGTCGTTTCTAGAGACCTTTTTATATGTTTTATGCAAAGGAATGCGGGTTTGTCAGAAGCCTGCAGTCTGTTGTTAAACAGTATATTTGAATTATTTCAATGTAGATTTCGGAATACAACTTTAAAATATTTGTCCAAACTTTTACGGAATGCAGATGTTGTAGATGATATAAATGACAACAATAATGATTATTTTATACAAGACGACAAAACAGATATTTTTGTATCTAGAACGCGAAATGTTTTTTGTGTTCATGAATGGAAATTATTTCCATTAATATGCATTTGGGAACAAACAATATTTTTTCTAAAACTGCAATGAAATAAGACAATTGTGTTATTTACATTTTGATGTATATTTGAAATCGTTTGAACCGTATAAAGACAGTTTAGGCGCTATGATTATCATAACGGTAATGCAACCTAATAAACAATAAAAATTAGTTGTTTGAAAAAGTAATGTCAGAATTATATACAGGGTGATTGAGGGGGAACCCCCAATATTCGAAAGGGCTGTTCAAGGGGCAAAAGTGAACAAAAAAAACTTATAAACATATGGTCGAATATCAACGGTTACAGAGACAGCAAGTAATTCTCTCACTGGGAAACATTCCAGTTCCACGTGCATTGTTGAAGACTGTCCGGAATACATGTCTATTTGGAACTCTTCTGTTCGGGAAGCGACGTCGATATTCAGCAACTACACGATTATCGTTGTAATACCCATAAATAAAAATAATATCAGCATATTCTCGATGACTAAATGTGGTAGGCATTATGAAATTATGTCTGCACAATACCGACTAAACGAACGCACATGTAAAAATAAATGCGACCGTTATAAAATAAGTGTTTAAATCACAAATAAATAAAAATCCACGTTTAAATTTGACTCTTCACTTTTACAAAGTAGAAAAACCATGGTTATGAAGTTCTAGGTAAGTAACGAAGCCACTTTGGATTTCATTGGTTAAATCATTTAAATATCCCATTCATTTTTAATAAAAGAAAGTATAGAAATATTTGTTATAAAAAGGTTTGTTTTTCTTCTACACTTCACTAATTGGAGAAAATCATGGTTAAATTAAAATATATTAGAAATTTAATTATCACAAATATTGTAACACTTGGTATATAAGTATGTTTGTTTCAATCGACTCAATATTACGTATTCCATCACGTCTTAAAATTATTGTAACGACTTGCAAGACACCCCTGAATAATATTTACACAACATTCAATATAAAAAAATATTGATTCCATGTTTTCTCAATATTTTGTGCTAATAGGAATGTTATATTTACATTATTTTCCTAAAATTTCGTACCCTGTTTCCATACCAATGATTAGATTCACTCACTCTGTATACTAGTGATGAGATTTTTTTAAGCATAATATTTATTTTCAATGAGTCATAAATTTGTTGTTTTCGGTTTATACGTAACATATGCAGTGTGACGGATAGATATAGAAATTTCGTTAAAATGCCAGTAATTTTCAACATTTTTCAATGTTTTGCTAATGATTTTGGAAATCTACTTTTAGAATATGTAATATCTGCAACTATTGTCTGAATATTGAAAATAGTGATAATTTTTCTAAAAAAATATATTTTTTCCACGGTCGGGGGTAGAAATCAGTTCCTATGACATCAAATTTAAAACAGAAGTAGTCGATTATTCCCAAGGGAGTATAATGCTCCCAAGGGAGTTTACATTATGGAAAACGTTTTTCATGCAAAAAAAAAGATAACATTGAAATTATTTATTGACATTTAAATTAAATGTTACATTTGTACAATTTTCAAAATTAATATTAGAAGGAATATTACTTTCGCTTACATTTACAGTTTTTGTGATTGCGCTAGTAGTGGTACCTACTAAAACCTGATTAGCAGTTTTGATCATATTTTCAATGGAGTTCTCGACATAACCCTCAGCGACTGTCGTTGATTTCCAACCAGCATGCCGCTTTATTATCGTGATATCCACACCAGCATCTGCCAGTAATGTCGCTGAAAATCTTCGTAAGCAGTGACCAGTATAACATGCAGCATCAGGTAATTTTAAATACGAAGCTACACTCGGAATTTTTCCCATGGTATTCTTGCCAACGGGCTGCGAACTACACTTTCCTGCTTTCTTGTACAAAAAAGGCGCTTATGCTTGACGTGGGGAGGACGAAGGGACAGGTATTTTCGAAACAATTGAAGAATATTTCTCACATCGGTAACCTGAAAGGTTCGTGGAATCTTTGTCTTAGTGTTTGGAATTTTTACAATCAAGGAAGAGCCTACATCCTCAATATCATCTACAGTTAAATTGACTAGTTCATCAGTTCGACAAGCTCCGGCAATCCCCATAATTAATCCAACCTATAAAAAATCAAAATATTTAATAATTGAAATACCTAACAAGAAAAGTAATCTTACCTTAATCATTAAGAATTCTTTGTCATCTGCACTTGATAGAAAACGGTCGATTTCACCCCTTGTCAATATTTTCGATTTTTTCGCTTGATATCCGTCACCGGTTCTTTTCAAAAATGCGATCAGCTTGGGGAATTTGCTTATATCTATATTGTCGTAAATTATCAAGCATGACTTAACCATAAAATATTGCGCCCATAATGTGGAAGACTTATAATTCTTTGCATTTTCACTGAAGTATGACAACAAAATATTCTAACTGTATACTTGACCATTTTTCTCGGCGCACCACTTTTTGAACCGATTGAAGGCTGTATCGTATAAAGATCTTGACTTCGTAGGCAGCAAATTGCTTATCGCAATATTTGCAGCCTCCACAATCTCTTCCGACTCACAATTATTCATTGTGCACTAAACAAACTTTAAACTAAACCAAACTAGCACCTTAATTTGGCAATTCTTTTTGTTTGTTTATTTTGTAGTTATGACAATAACTCAATGACTACTAAATAGATGCTCAAATCCGAATACAATAATTCTGGTGCTACTTACTTCATAATGACAAAATATGTGTTTTTAAGTTAATGAGACCGTGGAAAAAATAGTATATACCATTCGGGAGAGATGCTATAATATTTTGTCCTCGGTGCATTGTAGCCCTCGGGCTTCAAATTGCACCTCTGCCAAAATAACGCATTTCTCTCCCTTATAGTATAATGTACTATTTCCTTTATTTAGTCGCTAATGATTAGTCGCATAAACAGGAAATCAGCATATTTATCTTAGGTTGTGAATACTACTTACACAAAAGAGGCTTCCCAAGAATTATATTTTCATCCCCATTACTGGCTTCCTTCCTAATAAGCGATACCGACGTTTTCTCGATCTCGGAAAAGGCGGAACCGGGGAAATCTTGATGACAGTTCTCGTCAAAGGAAATAGAGTCACAGCCTCGTTAACGGTTGATATTGGATACCAAACAACTCCATAAATCCTTTGGATTCTAAATCTGTAAAAAGAAAAAAATAAGATCAGTAAGGCATATTGGAATGTATAAATGATTGTGTAATATTATTATTATTTCATTTAGTATAATGTTAATATAAAAAACTGAAACAGTTAATCAGTTCGTTCAAGTTTTCTTTCATAATAAGTGAATATAGAATAATAATTATTAGGCTTGTATAGATCCATAATTATCAAATAAACACAAGAATGAGTTTGTGAAATATGACATCCACTAAATCATACATTTTAAAATTTAATAAACTTTTAAATTTATTTGTGGTTGGTTATTTTATTATGTATACTACGTGACAAAGAAAAGTAAATACCCTCCAGAGTGTCCAAAATATGAGTACCGTCATTTTAAGGACTTATATACCTGACCAAAAGCAATAAAAAAAACTTGATTGTAACTAGATTTTTGGATCAGTATACTCGTAAATGAAGTAAACAACTGAAGTACTGTAACGATCGACAACACTGCAATTTGTCAGGCTGCTGCTATAACCTAAAAGTAATGTTAGTCATAGTGGCGCGTATAGCTAGTGCGTTTCATTTTTTTCTGGTTTTTCTTTGACGTTTGTGGCTGTGCATAAACAGCTTTTAGTAACCATGACCTGCTGCATGACATGTTAATTTACGGGGAATCTAGATAAAACTCTGCAGCTGCAAGACGTTTGTACGGTAAACGCTTCTTGCAAGAAACAAAAGTCATTTTAAACACTATTATTATGTGTTGTGAAAAGAGCTCTAAAAAACCATTCACAGTATGTATCTATGTTTAGGTATACTTATTTGTAATTATTATGTATAAATACATAATAATACTAAGATTGTAAAGGAGCGACGTTGTGACATATTCAAGACCTGTTGTGCTGTCATAATTCTGTTGCCATTGGTTAGAGAAATAAAATTGTTAAATCAAACATGTTTTGTTTAGTAGGTACAACTTATCTTTTGGCAAAATTAAGGCACTCATATTCCGGATAGCCTGTGTATGTTCATTAGATTTTTAACTTTTGGTGTACTGGTTTAGGGCCACTTATTGAATGGGGTTAAATTTACGTTATCAAAGTACAACCCATCCAAACTTCAAAAAACTGAACAGATAAACCTGATTATTAATTTTTTTTTACTTTCATCGAGAAAAGCACAGACGCAAAAAATGATAGTGGATGTTAACGTTTCTCTGTCACGTAGTGTATATTAAAAAAAATAGTTGCTATTATATAAGTAAAATAAAGACAGGAACTATTACTAATTACTAAACAAGTGCAAAATAGCGTGGAGTGTTAAGGTGTATACACACAACGTCAAAATTCTTGGACCCTCTATATATAAAATAATTCGATTAAACCTAGTGGTTTTTCTTAATGTGGTAAGAACATGTACTTAGGAAAAAAAAAGATAAAAAAAATTACAGACCATGAACCTTTACTTTATTATCAATGTTTTTACAAATCTGGTCAGTTTGGCAGTGTATTTAGTCAAGTGTTCTTTTGAATTGTTGTATATTATAATGCCAGGACGCGAAATTTCTGCGTTTATAGATAACAATACTGACTGAACCGAACAATAATGACTGCGTTACAGGATATTCTAATAATCAGATATCGAACATGTTGAGCATTCCTAGATCATCTGTTGTACAAATAGTACACAGATATGAAGAACATGAAACAGTGGAAAACAGACCACGTAGTGGACGACCTCGAGTATCTAATGAAAGGAAGGAACGGTATTTGGTGCAATATACCCGTAGACACTGCACGTCTTCAGCTTCAGCTCTCAGGGTCCACTTTCAAGGTACGTTTCGACGTGTTATATCGACACCTGCTATTCGAAGATGACTCCACAACGCAAATTTTCGTGCTTCGACCATTACGGGTCCCCACTCTACTTCCAAGGCATCGTGCTGCCCGTCTCCAGTGGGCACGAGAGCATAGGAGCTGGCTTTTACGCCAGTGGCGGTGGGTCTTATTTTCAGACAAAACCAGAATTGGGCTGGTTACTGATGACAATCGACAAATGAGTCTGGAGGGAACCAGGTCGTCAATAGCGACTTCATTTTTCCGGTGATGTTGCTCCGTATGAAGGGAGTACCGTAATGTTTTGGCGTGGAATAATGTTCAACCGCCGCACTCTATTAATTCGCTTACCAGAGAAAATGACCAGTCAAATTTGCATCGAATACGAGTAAGTTATTATATGCCCCCTACGTAATGAATTTGGTGAAAATTTTGTGTTTATGGACGACAACGCGCCACCACATCGCGCAAGAAGGGTTCAAGAGACATTCGAAGCAGGACATATTAATAGATTAGATTGGCCAACCGACTCTCCTGACATGAATCCTATTGCAAACATGGGGTATTTCGTTGCTAGAGCCATTCATGATCAGATTCCTCTACCTCAGACTGCAGATGAATTAGTCGTGCCGGCAGAAAAGTAATGGAACAATATTCCGCAAGAGATCGTTAACCGCTTGATTATCTCAATGCACAGACCTGCTAATTTGCTGGTTTTTAATTTTCTAAGTACTCAGTTTATCGAAAATATTGTTTCCACACACACACACACACACACACACACAAAAAAAGATTCGGAAAACAATATACTTTTATAAATGTATTTGGTTTTCTGACAAAAAGATTTCTTTAACAAGAATGAGGGGGCAGACTTTTGAAGAATTGGAGCAAACATGGAAAAGCTGAAAAGTAACGATTTTATTGGTTATTTATAAAAACCTTCTTAAAATAATATCACATTGTTATACAATACATAGTCAATTTTTGTAGAAGAAACGAGGTTCGTTATATTTTTATTTCCAATTGTAGCGTTTCAAAGAATAGATAATCTAGATATACAATATGTTGTATTTTATGTTTGTCAATTTTTATAATTAAACATTTGCGTATAGGGCCATTAAGAAATTTAAAGATACATATTAAAATATATTTACCAGTATTTTATTTTATTATAAGTCAAAGATGAACCTTAGCATATACAGGGTGAATCTTAAATAAGTACAAATATTTTAACTGCTGGTGTAGTTCGTCATTTAAATCAGTCTAGTGAAAGCCATTTTTAAAAATTTCTAATATTTACGGAGATATTAATTTTTTAAAAAAATACCCACATTTTGAGGACCGCTGGCTGATTTTTCATCCAACAACGAAACATATGATTTGTTGCGAGGTTGCCATATCTCCTCCAATATAAATATTACGTTTCCTTTAACGTAATAGTTCTATTTTAAAAATACTTGTTTTAAGCATAAGTACAGTAAAATTGGGTATGTAGTATGATACGCAGCAATATTAACATAAATTTTAACATCTGAACTAACCTTACTATACTTCAACGATTAAAAATGAATTTCCGCAAGTTCAATACTACCGTAAAATATTTAGGAAGATATTACGTGATATTACTATGTCCAATGTTCAAAAATTATACATAAACGTGCACACAAGCTTACCTGTTTGTTAAAAAATTAACTATTTAATCAGTAATCCACATTTCACAAGTTAAATGTCATTGTACACTGTTAGAAAGGGACACAAAACACAATTTCCTTAAGTTATTTTATGAAGAATAACGAAAAACTATGCACGCGTTTTATATTTAAAATGGAAAATATGTCAACTTTTAGCAAATTTTATTGCTATTTTCATACATTATGTGGGGTTAACAAGTTTGACTTGGGCTTCCGATAATCTGTCATGACAGTCAATGACAGTTTGATAATAAAAAATAATATAAAATGTTACACTTGACAAAATTCGCTAAAAGTTGATTTTTTCTTCCTTGAAGCAAAGACATTACTGGCATCACTGGCAACACTGTGAACCACACGTTCAGTCTGCAGCACTATGACTCATAAAAGTATGAAGGGTCTGTCTAGGCCAGCGGTCCTCAACAAGTTTTCTGCTGAAAAATTACGAAATTTATTTAAAATTTCACTTTTTTATTTCTGATTTTTTTGTAAAAAAACTATTAATTATGTGTTCTACACACAAAACTATACTGCTGGTTAAAATATTTGTACTTATTTAAGATTCACCCTGTATTGTATAATTAAAATAACTTGTAGCGATATATCCGGAAAATTTAGGAGGTGATACTACTCGGCAAAATATTTTGTCAAGTTCATGTAACATTTTCTCGAAAAGTTATTTTTTTAATTTGTTTTTTGTCTATAACTTTTTTAATACTGGAACAATTTTTTTCAAATTTAACACAGTACTTGTACAGAGACGTAGCTTCAGATGAAATATTTGTACATTTTCAGTACCCTAAAAGGCGGAAAGAGCACGTGCTAAGTGAAGAAATTATCATAACCTTTTCTTCTTTAATTTTATTAAGAATTTGGTGGCACCCCTTTATAGAATGAAAGTATACGTTGCTTAATTGTGTACCAGATTCCATATGTGGCAAAACAGTGCTACACTTTTGTCATCGCATGGCCTTTATTTATCCATGTTCCGTCAGTTTTTATGTAATCTGCCGTATATAATAGCTATTTATGATATACGTGTAAAAGTAAGATTTTATTTTGTGAGTGAATATGATTAAGAAACGAGCGTAGCGAGTTTTTTAACTTCACGAACAAAATAAAATCACTTTTAACACGTATATCATACACTATTTTTTCTACAAAACAATCGGAAGAACTATAAACTCAATAAAAATAAGAAATCAAAAAATACCACACAGATCGCATTGTTTATGAACCAAAATTTTCGTAGCAACCAGTGCTGTTGTTAGTTACGGAAAAAACGCAAAATATTGACTGCATTTTCTAGTAATATTATAAGTATAATGAATAATCTCGATAATGAGCGTAACGAATCCATCCCTGCTGAAATCGAAGAAGCCGCCAGTCGAGCAACATTACGAACAGTACGACGGTTATAGACGGTTTTCGGAATGGTGCAACATTAAAAAGGTCCCTGGGAAATGTAACGAAAGTGTTTTACTGGCATATTTTGAGGAAAAAGCCAAGATATGGAAATCGTCAACGCTGTGGTCAAATTATTCCATGATCAAAACTATGTTAAAAATAAAGCAAGATCAAGATATAAGCAAACATTATAAACTTATTGCTTTTTTAAAACGGAAGGCTGAAGGATATCAAGCAAAAAAAGTCAAAACTTTTGACGAAGACGCATATCGACAAATTTCTCACAGAAGCAGAAGACGAAAAGTATCTGATGATGAAAGTCGCAGCAATAGTGGGTGTCTTCGGGGCGTGTCGCCGGGAGGAATTGTGTCAGATGACTATCGACAATATCGAATATTTGGGCACTTCGGTTGTTGTGACCATACCAGATACTAAAACGAAAGTGCCTCGGACTTTCAGTGTTGTTGGTGAATTCGATTTAAACTTTTTTAGAAAGTATATGGCACTCCGGCCACCCAACGCTGACCATAGACGACTTTTTCTTAAATACATGAAGAATAAATGTGTGAAGAATCCAGTCGGAATTAACATGTTTGGTAAAATGCCTGCCGACATTGCAGAGTTCTTGAATCTACCAAATCCTCAACTCTACACCGGACACTGTTTTCGTCGTTCATCGGCGACATTGTAGCAGATTCTGGTGCAAATATTACTACCATCAAGAGACATGGAGGATGGAAATCTTCGACGGTAGCTGAAGGCTATATTGAAAATTCACTGGAACAGAAGAAGGAAATTGCGTGCCAAATACTTACTACTACTGCTGCAACTACTAGCAAGACCACCAGTACTACCAGTAGTATTTCTACAGAAAATAGATGTGTCACACATGTTGACAGTAAAACCAACTTAAGTATGATGACTCCGCAGGGAATTACAATTTCAAATTGTTCTAATTTTACTATAAATGTTAATAGTAATAACTAGTTAAAATGTTGGTTTGTACTTATTTAAAATAAAAAGCTGTTCATGTGTTTGTTAAAACGTTTTATTAATTTTCAAAACAAAATTTAAATAAACTTTGATTTACTTTTAACAATAGTGTTAAAAGTACTTTTAACACGCGTGTCAAAAATGACATTTTTAACATCAATAAAGACAATTAAAAAGCCCACTTTTAACAGTTTTGTAGAAAATAGCTATTTATGATATACGTGTTAAAAGTAAGATTTTATTTTGTGAGTGAAGATGATTAAAAAACGAGCGTAGCGAGTTTTTTAACTTCACGAACAAAATAAAATCACTTTTAACACGTATATCATACAATATTTTTTCTACAAAACAATCGGAAGAACTTTAAACTCAATAAAAATAAGAAATCAAAAAATACCACACAGATCGCAATGTTTATGAAACAAAATTTTCGTAGCAACCAGTGCTTTTGATTTACTTTTAACACGCGTGTCAAAAAATGACATTTTTAACATGAAAAATGACAATTAAAAAGCCCACTTTTAACAGTTTTGTAGAAAAAATATATTTTTCGATTCAGAAATTCACCTTCTAATATTTGTATAAAATATAGTAAATATAGAAATAATTTCTATGCCGTATTATCCGTCCCTGGTGTCGAATAGGAAAGTTGGATTTAAATGTGCTCCGTAATAAATCTCAATTAATTGGGAAATTACGAGTTAAGAAAATAGGTGAAAAGTTTCTAGGTTACACGAGGGTACATCGGTAAAATAAACAACCGAAAGGCAAGCAAAATTAGTAAGTTTCTGTGAGATAGCAAGCTAAAAGTAGTGGTCTCGGCAGGGGAAATCGAAATATAAACACAGGGATAAAAGTCAGGGTCCGACGGGTTGACCGGTCTGCGACTTTTTGCGCGGTGTGATAAGCTGTGTAGGCTGATAATAAATCAAGGAGTACAGAGCAGGATTTAGGTTAAAGGAGAAAGTTAAATAGTATACAGGGTGTTTATTAATTGAATGCCGATACTTAAGGGTGTGAATCCTTTGGTCATTTTAAGAAGAAAACTTAATATCAACATATGTCCTAAACTTCTTAATTTTTGAGCTACAGGGTGTTACAGTTTAAAAAAAATAACTTTTTTATTGTATTTTTGTTATCACTACAGATATTTTTATGAAATTTTGTACACACCTATTAATCATTAAGGAGCATTGCCTGATGTAAAAAATGTTTAAAATCTTTACCAGTGACGTCTGTACGAGGTTTGAACTAAACATTTTTGAAGAAAAAAATGGTACGCCTCTGCTTTTTCTAAAAACTAAAATTATTTTTAAAATCTCCATTTATTTTACAGCAAATTCGGTCCCTAGACTTACTTTTGTGTGACACACCATTTTCACGTAAAAAAATGAAAACCAAAAATGTTTTTCCTCAAGTCCATTGAGACTGCTTTTAATATTTTGGTGCCATTTTGTAGACTTTCTGATTTCACGCATGCGCAATTGCAGAAGCTGTGTAGTCAGGTATACCTTCAGAGGTATGCGGCATTTAAATTTTATACGATATATACAATATTTAAGGCAAAAATTACTTGACAATTTACTCCTGCTATCTTCAACAAAGAGTAAAATATTACCACTGATCGCTGTCTCGTATTTCTTGCTCTTGCTTTTATTATAATATGTAATTATTTCTGGCTTGCATTTATCTTTTGTTTTTGCATCTATGTTGTCATAGATGCATTTGTTCTTATTGTACCAACGTATCTTATTTTGTGATTCAGTAGCAATTCAATTGACTAAGTCTATGCTTGTAAACCAATCATCGCCAGGTAAGTTGCGGTTTGTACCTGAAATTGGCTCATTTTGAGAACAATATGACCCGGATCGTTTGGTCGCATATGGAGGTTGTAGTCTAACATAAACTTCGCGACAGAACACGTAACTGCATTTGTTAAAGCAAAGATCTTTATCCCATACTTGTTTGGTTTGCTTGGAATACACTGTTTGAAGGCACAGCGTCCTCTGCTTCTAATTTTTCATCGATCGCCGAATTTACTCCAATGGTCGAGACGTTACCAACTATAATTATTATTATTAAACTAAAGATAACAGCAGAGGTCAAAACCTATTATGCTCTATAAACAAATATTAGAGGCTGTACAATACAAATATAACATATTATAAGAATGTTAAGTGTACAGTCTAAAAAGCATACAGTAAACTTAATACTGGCAAGAGTAAAAAGAACAATTAACTCATTATAAATATTTCACAAGACAAGAGATTAGTTATAACTATAAGCATGGCTATAACATCAGATAAAACATTCTAAATTAATTCACTGACTATAAATATGTCATAATTTTTCTTGAACAAACTTACACTTGGCGAAGACACTATATTAGTTTGCAGGCAATTCCAGGGATTGAATACCTTGTTATAGAAAAATTTCTGTCTTATTGTCGGTTTAAAGTTTTCTTTACGAAGTTTGAATGGATGGTCACGAAGTCGTTCGTCAGTATTTAGAGTTAATAAATCACGAATAGTGTTACAAAACTGATCATGCAGCAGTTTATATGTAAATATCAGATCTCCTCTGGTTCTTCTTTTGGATAAATATGGAAGACCCAACATTGCACAGCGGTCCTGGTACGTATGACTTTTAAGAGACATTAATTGTCTTGTAGCTTTTCGTTGAACAGTCTCCAAACATTTTATATCTCTTTTGTTGGGTTTTTTGACAATATTTGTAATATGGGAAGAGCATGAAAGATTAGAAGTTATAGTTACTCCTAAATCACCTCGTTCATCCACTGATCTCAATGAGACTTCCATTCAGCTCGTAAGACAGATGAGGATTGTTGTTTTTAATATGTAGTATTGTACGTTTTGTGGTGTCCTATAATAAGGACCAAGTGTTATACCAACGTTCAATATTATTAAGAGTACTCTGAATAGCATCGCATTGTTCAATCGTCCTCATAGAAAGAATGCGGAACAGTTATAATATTATCAAGATCTGATGAGTATAGAAAGAATAATATTTTCCCTAAAACTGACCCTTGTGGATCAGTTGCATACACCTCACGCAGAGAATAGTTGCTAATCCATGTAAGCAATTTCCCGCGAAAGTAATCAAATTCTAAGAGGAGCCTACATTTACGCACCCTGTCAAAAGCCTTTGCAAAATCTAGATAGATTACCTCAACTGGATGACCATAGTCTATGGAACGAGTCCAGTGATTCAAACTAGCAAACAAATTAGTTACCGTTGATCTACCAGGGACAAAGCCTGTTGGTCGCGGGGAAAATATTGTGAGATGAAGAAAAATTAAGGTTGATAAGACCTTCTTTGTCTCTCTTACTTTCAGAAAGTTTAGAAATATATAGTTTGTACTGTAAACTATTATTTCTAATATATCATCCGTAAAGAAGATCCAAGATACTTTTTAAATTTCTGGCGTTTGCATTTTTTCTTTGTGCTTTCTTGGACAATATTTGCTCCAGGTAGTGACTCCATCTTTTCCAATAAAACAAGGCACTTTTATTTTATTTTCATGTACATTTATACCACAAATACAGTAGATGTTCCTGTTCTTTTTCATAATCCATTATTTAATAGTACATTATACTATAAGGGAGAGAACTGCGTTATTTTGGCAGAGGTGCAATTTGAAGTCCGAGGGCTACAATGCACCGAGGACAAAATAGCATCTCTCCCGAATGGTATATACTATTTTTTCCACGGTCTCATTAACTTAAAAACACATATTTTGTCATTATGAAGTAAGTAGCACCAGAATTATTGTATTCGGATTTGAGCATTTATTTAGTAGTCGTTGAGTTATTGTCATAACTACAAAATAAACAAACAAAAAGAATTGTCAAATTAAGGTGCTAGTTTGGTTTAGTTTAAAGTTTGTTTAGTGCACAATGAATAATTGTGAGTCGGAAGAGATTGTGGAGGCTGCAAATATTGCAATAAGCAATTTGCTGTCTACGAAGTCAAGATCTTTATACGATATAGCCTACAATCGGTTCAAAAAGTGGTGCGCCGAGAAAAATGTTCAAGTATACGGCGAGAATGTTTTGTTGGCATACTTTAGTGAAAATGCAAAGAATTACAAGTCTTCCACATTATTTGCGCAATATTCTATGGTTAAGTCATGCTTAATAATTTACGACAACATAAGCAAATTCCCCAAGCTGATCGTATTTTTGAAAAGAACCGGTGACGGATATCAAGCGAAAAAATCGAAAATATTGACAAAGGGTGAAATCGACCGTTTTCTATCAAGTGCAGATGACAAAGAATTCTTAATGATTAAAGTAAGATTACTTTTGTTGTTAGGTATTTCAATTATTAAGTATTTTGATTTTTTATAGGTTGGATTAATTCTGGGGATTGCCGGAGCTTGTCGAACTGATGAATTAGTCAATTTAACTGTAGATGATATTGAGGATGTAGGCTCTTCCTTGATTGTAAAAATTCCAAACACTAAGACAAAGATTCCACGAACCTTTCTGTTTACCGATGTGGGAAATATGCTTGAATTGTTTCGAAAATACCTGTCTCTTCGTCCTCCCCACGTCAAGCATAAGCGCCTTTTTTGTACTACAAAGCAGGAAAATGTAGTTCGCAGCCAGTTGGCAAGAATACCATGGGAAAAATTCCGAGTGTAGTAGCTTCGTATTTAAAATTACCTGATGCTGCATGTTATACTGGTCACTGCTTACGAAAATCTTCAGCGACATTACTGGCAGATGCTGGTGTGGATATCACGACAATAAAGCGTCAGGCTGATTGCTAATCAGGTTTTAGTAGGTACCATTACTAGCGCAATCACAAAACTGTTTTGAAAATTGTACAAATGTAACATTTAATTTAAATGTCAATAAATAATTTCAATGTTATCTTTTTTTTTTGCATGAAAAACGTTCTCCATAATGTAAACTCCCTTGGGAGCATTATACTCCCTTGGGAATAATCGACTACTTCTGTTTTAATTTTGATGTCATAGAAACTGATTTCTACTCCGGACCGTGGAAAAAAATATTTTTTATGGGTTCAAATTTAAAATAATATCAATAAACAAATATATAAAAGGCACCGAAAACTCAAAGAATCGGCAGGTATACAGTTTTATTTAGTTACCAATTTAGGTCAAGCAATGTTTCGTAAATAACACTATACTCGCGTCAAGAATTCAGACGTCTTACGTCACGGCTGACGTTACACATTTGTTTTTATTGTCAACGTAATTTTCGATATTTAGTTGCGTTAAAAACAATAATTTTTTGCAATTTAGTGCAATATATAATGCAAACTTTTAGTGTAGTATATAGTTTAATTGCTATCAACTGCAGTTTCTTATATATTTTGATGAAAATATAATGAATTATTCATTTGTTCGTATGACGTAAGTCGTCTGAATTCTTGTCGCGAGTATAACAAAAAGCGGGGCGCCAAGTCTGACAGGCTTATTAAAAAATAATACATATAGGCTGACCGCTTGCCAGACATAGACTAAACCTATTTCTAGGGAGCTATGTGCCTTTATGCCTTCTTATTTTCTTTGTGCTGAAAATAGCGGCCGAGTAAACATGTGCCCCGCCTGGATGGTTAAAAAGACGCGACATTTTTTAGTAACAAAAATTCAATCTATTCCAAATTTAGTGATGCTTGAGTCTGGTAAAAACAGGTTTTAAAAGTTCAACTCAACCAAGGAGGCATTTTCGTATACAGGTAAGTAGTGTTAAATAATCATATTTTGTGGCCAAAAATATGCAGTTAATGGGATGACCATCTTTTTTGTTGCGTCCTGTGTAAGTATATTCGACAACGCAAAAAGGTAAAAGTTTAGTGACGAAGAGTTGCATTATTGTATGCATTTAAATTGCACTTGACATATAAACTATTACTCCTCGCCTGACAAGATGTGTAGAAGTAATGCGATAACAGACGTAAGCTGTGAAAAGATCTCTAGAAATACCCAGAGGAAATAAGGTGTTGCAGCCAACTCTATTGTGTTGGTTGTGAAGTTATTTGTCAGTTTCTGTAAATGCAACTCGTATGTGTCGTAAACGGGATACACTTTTATTAAAAAGATAAGTGAAAGAAGACATGTAACTTCATCATTCTCTTTAATAGCAACTCTCAAAGGACATTATAGAGAAATTTAAGGATGTTATGGACAAACTTAAAAAGTAATACAAACGATATTCGACAAGTTAAAATTATTTTATATGTTGGATAAAGTTATTCGCTTTACATACGTTAGGTTATAAAATAGCTATTTATGTAATCAGTTATGAAAAGTATGATTTTATAAAATCATGTTTCATAACGTATTACATACAAGATATTTTCTAATTTTGACGAAAAAGTAGAACGTTTTCACACTTGTTTCGATAACAAAAGATGTTACTTTATGGATATGTCAAAATTACAAAAACATTATTCTTCAATTTTCGATAAACTTATATTGTTAGAAAGAGAGGAACATTATTTACAATATTTACTTTAGACTTTGAAAATGTGATCACATACTTAGGATTTTAATAATTCTAATTAGATCAACTTCCATGAATATTTTGTAGTCATGCGTAACAAAGCTCTCCTGTACATGCTTTTGCAATAATAATGACACTTCCTCTAAACAGTTTTTGAAATTCTGGAAGTTCTGAGTAGAGATTTCATTAAATCTCTATTGGTGCGTGACACAACTAAGAATGAATTTAAAACGTGTCATTATTATTGCACCTAGTTACGTTTCTAGACAATGCTATGATTGCATACACTAACTTCTAACTTTCCACTTTTAACCACTTTCCAGTTCAATAACTCGATAACGGTTAAAGATAGGAGTGTCAGTATGTTGTCATCAATCCGATAAGTTTCGTGCAACATCAGGAGTACCACAAAGGTCTGTCCTTGGGTCTCTCTTACTCATGATTTTTATTAATGACTTAACGACTTTGATATAGAATCACTTTTGTACGCGGATGGTTTGAAAATTTTCTCTAAAATAAACTTGGTTGATGACTACCTGAATCTCAAAGTAATATAAATGTGTTGACTTAGTGATGTGTATATAATTTCATTCTGAATGTATCTAAGTGTAACGTACTAACTTACTCTAGGAAAAATCATCCTATCATATACAATTATATCATGCATGAAATTGCTTTAGAAAGACTAAGCAGAATTAGAAACCTTGGAGTAATATTTGATGATAAACTAATTGTTTTGGTTTCAAGTAAAGCACCTTTTCCGCTGAAAATACACCAAAATGTTACTTGAAAAAGTTACGCTTTTCCTATTTCGTCACAATGATTACACATCTGCTTTAATTATAGTAATTTCTAATTTTCTTTTATATAAATAGCAAATTTGCATGTATTTATTCGTTTTTGGCCCCACTCTGATTTAAACAAAAAACAATTCCTAGACATTTTTAAAATAAATACAATATCTAAAATTTTCCAATTTAATCATTTTCTAATCTCTCAGAATAAATTTTCCCATCTATTTCACTTAAATATTTGGTTTCCTTCCTATTAATTTCTAGCTCCTAGTTATTTGCTTTGATAACTATATTGAAAGGGGTTTTAGCTAGCCATTCCCTCTCTTATTGTTATCGTTCGCCTGAAGATTCCATAATTTCGACCTACTCTATTGTTATAACTTCCCAAATTTACATGACTTTATCATTAAATTAATTAACTAAATAACTAGATAGAAAGCATAAGGAAATGAATGCCATCTTAACGAAGAAGAGATGAAGCTGATAAGCTTCATTTATAAGATATAGGAAAGCACTGAAAATTGTACATAATCATCAGTGTCTCTAAAATAGCATGGAGTAACGAGACTGCGAAAACTCGATTTGTTTTGATTTGACAGCTAAATTTTTTAGATAGTATTTATTTTTTGCCTATATTTTCCTTGTTTACTCTTTAAGTTCCTGGTTATATAAAGTCATATACAGTATGCCCCAAAAGTATGGAATAAATTCAATAAAAACGAAACAATTATTTTTTGGGAAAAATCCTCGAACAGGTCGATTTTTAATTTAAAAAATACACATTTTAGCGTAAAATGCGATTTTCAAATGTCATTTGTTTTCGAGTAATGACGTCATCGATTTTTTTTAAATGGCAACACCATATTTTTTTCCTTGATTCTGAAAGATCGTTTAATTCTCTATCAGACAGTACTAAAATTTTGCCCTCTTACATAGGAAAGTTTTCGAGTAAATGACGATTGAATGTTAGAAAACGTAAATTTTATCCATAAAAAAGTAACAATTCTGAGGTATGTAAAATAAAATACAATTGATTAAATTTTATATTTTATTATTAAATGTTGGAATTGCCATCCACCAACTTCTTGACAATACGCAGGTCTGTGAAGAAACTCTTCTTGCACATTATGAATGATTTCTGGGGTAATTCTGCGCATTTCGTCCCGAATGCGATTTTGAAGTTCTTCTAAATTACGTGGTTTATTAATGTACACTTTTGACTTCAAGTATCCCCATAAAAAATAGTCAAGATGTGTAAGATCTGGCGACCTTGCAGGCCATTCTATCGGTCCGCGTCTGCCGATCAACCTCCCAGGAAAACAGTTGTCCAAAAAATCTCATACAGGGCGCGCATAATGCGGAGGTGCACCGTCTTGCTGAAACCATATGGTATCGTCAGGAATGTCAGGGTCATTATCGTTAGGAAAAATTACTGCAAGGGCTGGAACAAGGTCATTTTCTAGAAACTCTAAATATCTTTGTCCTGTAAGGATTCCTTCAAAGAAGAAAGGCCCTACTATTCTGTCGTCAACTATTTCAGCCCACACATTTAATTTTTTAGGATGTTGGGTATGTGCCTCTGCCATCCAATGAGGATTTTCCCGACTACAACATCTGCAAGTTTGACGGTTTACTGTACCATTCAGACAAAATGTGGTCTCATCTGAAAAAAGTATTTGCCGGTGTAAATTTCTATTTCCTTGACATAAATCCATTAGAATTTCGCAAAAGTGTAAGCGGCGATCGGGATCATCTTCATTGAGTTCCTGCACAAGTTGAATTTTGTAGGGATGATGTTTTTCCTTCCTCAAGATACGTAGCACTGTGCTCTGACTAGTGTCATTGTTTAATGCAATCAATCGTGAAGAATTATGAGGATTATCCACCATACTTATCAAAATGTTCTGTTTCTGATTTTCATTAATGCTTGTATGTCCACGTTTTGGAATATTTACAGCATTGCCAGTTTCTTTAAATTTAGACTCTACCTTACTGACTGTTGATTGGCTGATAGAGCGATCTGGATATTTTTCATTAAATAAATCGCAAACTTCCTGCTGAGTTCTAGTCATATTTCCGCATCCGATAAAAATTAAAATTTCAATTCTTTGAGTAACAGTTAAATGTGCCATAATACTTTAAATTGAATAATAATTTCTATGTCGCTTACAATACTTATTAGAAAGTCGATGTGACAATGACACTTTGCAAAGATTTTCACCTACGTGATCCATAAAAGAACTATGGAATTTTAAATTAAAAATCGACCTCTTCGAGGATTTTTCCCAAAAAATAATTGTTTCGTTTTTATTTAATTTATTCCATAATTTTGGCGCATACTGTATACAGCGTGTCCCACTTAAGAATGAACGATCCATAGCTTCCTTATGAGTCACTTTAGAAAAAATATTCTTATTGTGCATCCCTGTAGAATATTTTTTACTCTACAGGGTATTCGGTTTAGCCTGAGCGTTGACCAACTATAATGTTTTAAATGGAACACCCTGTATATTACTTCATTTTTAGATTCCTTGTTAAATTTTAGGCTGACTTTGTATACCAAACCTTAGGTCAAGGACGCTTCATTTCTGAGTTATTCAACTTTTTTAGAAAATTTTTTCGATTACATTATACAATAATAAAATTAAATATTTTCTAAGCTATGCATAATACAGATTCACGGTTTTCACCATTCGAATTATCATAAAATTCTCTATTATTTGAGCTAAGGAAAGAAAATTAATTTTACAAGACGCATATTGTGCGCCACCTTAAACTATTCAATCTCGTAAAACTCTTTTGTTTTTCAAACGGAGCTACTATTTTCTTCTTATCATTAAACGCAGATTTAAATTCCCTTTTGACTGATATAACATTGTTGGTACTTATCTCTATCAGTTCTTGAGAAATTTTCATTTATTTTAATTTTCCCCAAATCGGCAAAGAAAATTTCTTTAAAAAACATGTAGTCACTGACAACGAGGTTTTAAGGATTACAGATTTTTTTTCTTTCGCATTTTACCAGACTTGGAACTGGCAGTGACTTTACAGGCATGCTTAAAAGGTCAAAAAGCAATAAAATTAAACCACATGAACATAGGAATATAATAAAGCAGAACTTGCCCCGTCAGGTGTTGGTTGAAAAAAACGGATCCAGCTTTTCCAAATCTCTCGAGTAATGAACTAAAAGCAATTTTTTGGAATGGTTTCCATCAGGGTATCGTTGCGCATAAACTCTGGACGCTAATAAAGTGTTTTTATTACATTCACCAAGAAAAAATATCATGTCTCCCAATTTTTATTGAGAGAACATTTTGAAAATTGCTTGGTTTGTAAACTTATTTCAAATAATTTATACGAAAGACAAACAATGAGAGCTAGGTAAGCTAAATGATGCTCAAAACCCCGCTATAGTGCCTACTTTGTGTTTTTATGAACGCTTATTTGCTGATATTGGGAGAAATTCAAATAAATGAAAATTACTCAATAACTGATAGAGATAAGTACTAACAATGTTGTATCAGTCGAAAGGGAATTTAAATTGTTTAATGATAAGAACAAAATCTAATAGTTCCATTTGAAGAATGAGTTATACGAGTTTGAACATTTTGAAGTTTAATGTGGCGTACAATCTGGGTCTAATAAGAATAATTTTCTTTCCTTAGCTTAAATGATAGATAATTTATGATAAATCGAATGGTGAAAACCGTGAAGCTGTATTATCAGTAGCTTAGAAGATATTTAATTTTAAAGACAATAATGCAATCGGAAATATTTTCTAAAAAAATTTAATAACTCGGAATTTAACGAGGATTCTAAAAATTAAATAATATACAGAGTGTTCCATTTTAAAAACTAAAGTTGCTCAACACTGAGGCTAAACCGAACACCCTATAGAGTTGAAAATACTTTACAGGGATGCACAATAAAAATGGAAGCAACTTTTGTATAAGAGTATATTTTTTAAAGTGACTCATAAGGAAGCTATTGACCGTTCATTCTTAAGTGGGACACACGGTGTCAAAATTTGTTACAATTTTTTAGCTCAATTATTATACATTTTTTTGTTATTTATTAATAATATTGTGTGAAATATATTAAAGCAAAACATTTTTTTCACATTTCCTACTTATCCAAGGATAGGATAGGAGACAGTGTGAGTCACAACTTATTCTAAATAAATTATAGTTTAAAAAAACTAAAAAGCACGATTTAATAGCAAACCGAATTAAAAAGTAGAAAATAATTGATTCAAAATTTTTTTTGTCAAAATAAAATTTTTTATTGACAATTTTTCATTCTTTTTTTTTCAAAGTGTTTAAATTCAAAATTTCTGTTAAAGTTAATAATAATAATAATAATAATAATAATAATAATAATAATAATAATAATAATAATAATAATAATAATAATAATAATAATAATAATAATAATAATAATAATAATAATAATAATAATAATAATAATAATAATAATAATAATAATAATAATAATAATAATAATAATAATAATAATAATAATAATAATAATAATAATAATAATAATAATAATAATAATAATAATAATAATAATAATAATAATAATAATAATAATAATAATAATAATAATAATAATAATAATAATAATAATAATAATAATAATAATAATAATAATAATAATAATAATAATAATAATAATAATAATAATAATAATAATAATAATAATAATAATAATAATAATAATAATAATAATAATAATAATAATAATAATAATAATAATAATAATAATTTATTATCCCAAAGACTACAACAATTATAGTATAGGACTAGTCACAATTAGTACAATATAATAAACAAATAAAAATATAGAGATCAGTAAAATCACAAATACAAAACTAACAATCATGTAAAATAAAAAAAAACTTACAATAAAAACATATACATTATATGTCACTGAAAAATGTCGATAACAATTTAGTTATTTAAAAATTCAGATGCCGTATAGCAACATTTTGATGCAAGATGTTTCTTTATTTCCCTTTTAAATTTATTTTTGTTTTCTATATTTTTAATATGCTCAGGTAACTTATTATATAGTTTTATACCTATATAATTTGGACATTCTTCATACTTAGACGATTTATGCAAAGGAACAGTTAAATTATCTCCTGTTCTAGTGGTATAACTATGATTAAAGTTATTGGTTAAAAAAACACTAATATTATTTTTTACATACATTATTACTTCTAAAATATAAATACTGGCAAGTGTTAACACATTTAAGTCTTTAAACAAGTTCCTACAAGATGTTCTTGGAGATTTACCCATAACGTAACGAATAGCTTTTTTTTGAAGTTTAAAAACCCTCTCAAAGTTAAGTTAAGTTAAGTTTCGTTTCCGTTCCAAGTTTTGCAATGTAATTTTTTACAATTTTTCTTGAAGTTTATTGATTTCAAATTAATTCAGAAACTTATTTTTTAACTAGATATTCCTATTATTTTTTTCTCAAAATCTCAAATTATTTAAAAAAAAACTTAGAAGTGCTCCATTATAATAAGTTTGACTTAAAAATTCAATAATTTACAAAATATATGTAGAAAAGTTCCGTAACGACATCTATCGTATCATAATCGTACCATTAATTTTCATTAAATATACTCTAGTGGTAAGAATTATTTTTAGTTATATCGGTAAAGAAGAATGTCATTTACCATCGTTCTATGGATTGTATACACTTAACCTGCAAACTAATCTAAATAGTTTCTTTTTTTTATTCTGATGATCCTAGTCAGGACATTAGAGCAAAGTTATTAAATAATTGTATTGTCATCAGTCCTTGACCCCTGTGCAAATTTTCAAGCTGATCAGACTTCTTGAAATTGGTGAAAATTACGCTGAAAGATTCCGTTACATACATACATGCATGCAGGTCAAGCTAATAAAAGCGTGTTAAAATATTTGGGAATAGGTGCGTCATGGAGTCAATATCGTAAAAAATGTTGTAAAATCCTTATAGTTTTCGAGTAAAAAATTATTGAAATTGTAGAATTTTCAACCTTCACATTTGACACCGAATCGTGATGGAGGTCCAGGACATCCACGGCATATTGCAGCAGTGTGGTGTATCATATACAAAGCTCAATTATATCCGTACCATGTTCAGCGTGTCCAAGCATTATTACCAAGGGATTGAACGAGGAGGAACATTTGGACTTATTTTTGTAGAGATATTTAAAAAATGCTTTATAGCTTTAAGTAAAAAAAAACCCTGTCGGCTTTGATCACATAAAAGAAGTGGTCTAATTGTTTAATTATATTTAAACTGTGACACTATTGGATTACACACATTCACACAAAATATTTCATTTTCTAAAAAATCCTGTATACGATGAATACAGTATGCGCCAAAAGTATGGAATAAATTCAATAAAAACGAAAAATCCTCGAACAGGTCGATTTTTAATTTAAAAAATACATATTTTAGCGTAAAATGCGATTTTCAAATGTCATTTGTTTTCGAGTAATGACGTCATCAATTTTTTTTTTAAATGGCAACACCATATTTTTTTCCTTGATTCTGAAAGATCGTTTAATTCTCTATCAGACAGTACTAAAATTTTGCCCTCTTACTTAGGAAAGTTTTCGAGTAAATGACGATTGAATGTTAGAAAACGTAAATCAATTAAAATAAAGCAAAAAAGGTTATCAAGTTTAGTTTTTCGAATTCCATAGTTCTTTTATGGATCACGTAGGTGAAAATCTTTGCAAAGTGTCATTGTCACACCGACTTTCTAATAAGTATTGTAAGCGACATAGAAATTATTATTCAATTTAAAGTATTATGGCACATTTAACTGTTACTCAAAGAATTGAAATTTTAATTCTTATCTGATGCGGGAATATGACTAGAACTCAGCAGGAAGTTTGCGATTTATTTAATGAAAAATATCCAGATCGCCCTATCAGCCAATCAACAGTCAGTAAGGTAGAGTCTAAATTTAGAGAAACTGGCAATGTTGTAAATATTCCAAAACCTGGACGTCCAAGCATTAATGAAAATCAGAAACAGAACATTTTGATAAGTATGGTGGATAATCCTCATAATTCTTCACGATTGGTTGCATTAAACAATGACACTAGTCAGAGCACAGTGCTACGTATCTTGAGGAAGGAAAAATATCAAAATTCAACTTGTGCAGGAACTCAAATAGAAATTTACACCCGCAAATACTTTTTTCAGATGAGGCCACATTTCGTCTGAATGGTACAGTAAACCGTCAAACTTGCAGATATTGGAGTCGGGAAAATCCTCATTGGATGGCAGAGGCACATACCCAACACCCTCAGAAATTAAATGTGTGGGCTGGAATAGTTGACGACAGAATAGTAGGTCCTTTCTTCTTTGAAGGAACCCTTACAGGACAAAGATATTTAGAGTTTCTAGAAAATGACCTTGTTCCAGCCCTTGCAGTAATTTTTCCTAACGATAATGACCCTGACATTCCTGACGATACCATATGGTTTCAGCAAGACACCTCCGCACTATGCGCGTCCTGTACGAGATTTTTTGGACAACTGTTTTCCTGGGAGGTGGATCGTCAGACGTGGACCGATAGACTGGCCTGCAAGATCGCCAGATCTTACACCTCTTGACTATTTTTATGGGGATACTTGAAGTCAAAAGTGTACATTAATAAACCACGTAATTTAGAAGAACTTCAAAATCGCATTTGGGACGAAATACGCAGAGTTACCCCAGAAATCATTGATAATGTGCAAGAAGAATTTCTTCACAGACTTGCGCATTGTCAAGAAGTTGGTGGATGGCAATTCGAACATTTAATTTAAGTATAAAATTTAATCAATTGTATTTTATTTTACATACGTCAGGATTGTTACTTTTTGTATGGATAAAATTTACGTTTTCTAACATTCAATCGTTATTTACTCGAAAAATTTCCTATGTAAGAGGGCAAAATTTTAGTACTGTCTGATAGAAAATTAAACGATCTTTCAGAATCAAGGAAAAAAATATGGTGTTGCCATTTAAAAAAAAATCGATGACGTCATTATTCGAAAACAAATGACATTTGAAAATCGCATTTTACGCTAAAATATGTATTTTTTAAATAAAAAATCGACCTGGTCGAGGATTTTTCCCAAAAAATAATTGTTTCGTTTTTATTGAATTTATTCCATACTTTTGGCGCATACTGTATAACGAAACCTTTTAAACTGTAACACCTTGTATATATGCTTCAACGTTAACTGCTATCAATTTGAAATTAAGCAATGTGTTGTGCTTGAAGCTCAACTTTTAAATTTTTTATTTACCCATTTTGTAAGTGCGATGAAATTATTAGGCCATTTATTATTGTCAACGTGTCATGTTGGAAAAATCTCGTTCTCTTCTCTTGTAAGTAGACAGGACATGTAAGTAATTACTGGAAACTTCCAAATTGTGTTGTCTTTAATGATTAATGAGTTAATATAAAAGTTAGATTAAGAAAGTATGATCTTAACCGCAGACTTCATCGTCAAGTAATAATATTGATTCACTTTATTTTTCACAATTTGTTATAGAATAATCATAAATAAATTAATTTGTTATTAAAAGACATTATTTATTTATTTTTTAGTATCATCATCTAACAGTCAGTCGAGACCATTTACAGGGTGTGAACGCAGAACTTTTGTGTATAAATTGTAGAAAACACAATAAAAGTAAAATAATACAACACAAGTGGACACAATGAAAATTAACAAATCACTTAATTATTAAATAACAGCTTTCTGCTAAATCATATTGCACAAGATGATAGATATAAATTATGTGAAGGTAAAAATTTTAGTAACTTGGTCCTTGTGGTTAGTAGGTAAAAGAGTGTGTCTAGATGCACATGTAAAAAATATATAAACGTAATTTTTGTTATTATAAGTACGGATAGGCTTCTTCATTATAGAATAATGTTATTAGTTCATAACACAAGCTCTCTTACTGGAAAATTTATATAATAACGATATAAGATGAGTATATATTCATCTCGTATATCTTTAAAAATACAGAGTGTTCTGCACAGTGGCGGCTGGTGAAATTTCAGGTATATCATATCTTAATAACCAGACATGGGACCCAAACCAAACTTTAGTATACAGGCTGTATCACATAAGAGGGCCACTCCCATGTATCTCGCTTAATATGCGAGACACGTCAAAAATCTTTAATTGTTTTTTTGTTGCATTTTTGGAGGCCTTTATGCTCGTAAAAACAAATTTGAGATCCATGGCCAACTTTATGAGTAATAACAAAAAAACCTGTAAAGTGCCCAAACTTTAAGGCTGTCTAACTTTTTTATTTTAAGAGATAGAGAAAATTTATTGATAATAAATTTTTATTGCAAAATTATTACCTTCCACCTGATATAAACAGATTTTATTACATTGTCTGTGTCAAAATAATTTTAAAGACCCAATTGCTTCTAGTGTGAAAAGCAATAAAATAATATTATAAGAAAATCTGTATTTTGCATATAAAAGTACGTTCTGTTTATTATTTTTCTGCAGTTGACGTCTTTAAAACAGGTTCTACATTATCTTGAGCAACACGAAAATATTTAGGTACATTTTTTTAAACTAAAATTGAAAAAAATGTAATAAATACAAAAGATAAGGGCAACATGTAGTATATTGCATGAAAGACGAAAAAACAGGCAATGTTTTGTGGCCATAGCCTGCTTCAATAAAAAAATTTGTTATCCTCCTAGAGGGCACAGCGAACCACATACGATATTTCAAAAATCTGTTTATATTAGGTGGAAGGTATCAATTTTGCAATAAAAATTTATTACCAGTAAGTTTTCTCTATCTCTTAAAATAAAAAAGTTAGACAGCCTTAAAATTTGGGCACTTTATAAGTTTTTTTTGTTATTACTCATAAAGTTGGCCATGGATCTCAAATTTGTTTTTACGAGCATAAAGGCCTCCAAAAATGCAACAAAAAACAATTAAAGATTTTTGACGTATCTCGCATATTAAGCGAGATACATGGGAGTGGCCCTCTTATGTGATACAGCCTGTATATGTACTGTATATATATATATATATTTATTATTGTGATTTGTAATTTGTGTAATTGTTTGTGATGATATGTGTGATATGATTTTGTTGTGTATATAAAATTTTTATTTGGGCGCCAATGTTTTATTTTATTTTGTTTATTTAAATTTTTATTAGTGTAGATTGTATTTATGTTATATATTATATGTGAAGTGTATAAGTGAATAAATATAATGTTTTTGTTTTATAAATTTAATTTATGAATTTATTTTGCTAATAATTTTTTTTTACCTGTACTTTGCTATACCTGGCTATGTTTTTCCTCTTTTCTCAGGAGTGGATTCTAGCAGAGTATCTATTACTTTTTTTTATTTTTAAATGTTCAATATCTTTAACCACCCAGTACATACAAAGAAGCAATTATTTTAAAAGATAGTACATTAACTTTTATTTAAAAAAACAGCAAAATGATAATTGCCTCGTGTGTTTTTCTTGTGTTTAAAATTATATGAATCTTTTTACTGCTCTTATGCAACTAGAAATACACACGAGTGCAATGGAACTTGTCTAATTCTATTTAGATGTAAGTTCTGGATTTTACCGTCTTTAGCCTCTATTTGTGCCTTACAACATTTTATGACTGGAATTTATTAGTATAAGCTTATTAAGTGATTGAAATCTAATAGAAGGTAAGTAATTAACTCTTGTATATTGTTATTAATCGTTTAGAAGTTACTTTTTGTTATTTATCAATTTGTGTTCGATCTAGCTAGATAACCTTGTATACGTATACGTTATTTCTTACTTTTTTTGTAGATGATTTTTCTATTGCTGTTGTCTTGAATTTCTCCTCTCTGGATGATGTATTCTCTGGATGCTTTTGATCCTCCGGCCTGGATATCCTGTTGAATTCTGGATTTCTATTCTTGTTGAGATCTAGATGTGTATTTTGAGGTTAATTCCCTCTAAAGATGGATTTCTTCGACCTTTTGCAAAATCCCCAGGTCTGGTCTGGTCTGGTTATGGAGATGATTTCCAATAAATTCCTACCAAATTCACACCTCTTCTCCCTTCACAGTTTTTCCCGTAACTAATCAACAAATTATTGTCTCTAGGTAATTTTACCTTCTAGATTATTAGTAGTTTTGTTAGGGTCAATACACATGTAATATTTTAATTTTTAATTATTCTTGTCGAAGCACTATTCACTACACTATTTGTCTTTTGTATTCTTATAACTATATTTTACAACTACATAACAATTTTTACTAATTTTATACTTAAATATTCTTTAGTTTGTCTTTTTTAGAGTCCTGTCAGAGATGTTGAAATTTCCTGGAATAGCCATCTTTACATTTGACATTTCTAATTGTCATTATGTTTTAAAATTGGAATTTTCATTTTATCTAGCTAATATTTTATTTGAATGATGTTTTAGTCTTGCGATATGCATATCTGCTAAATCTTTTTTCTTTAAGCTTTGTTTTGATATGTCATTGTCTGGTTTTTGAATTGATTTTCTTTATGTACTGTATGTTTTTGTATCGTCATGTACAAATTTGATAAATAAAAATTTAAATTGAATTTAATAATATTTGTAAAATTTTGTTATTTTAATATATTAATAGGCTTCTTTCGATATGTTTATTTAAGATAATTTCAACAATAATAATTTATCTATATTTTACATCAATAACAGTAACATTTCAATAATAATTCTCTATTTTTGTTGCTTAAAATGAATTTCATAGTATCTAATTCTTATGTAATTTCTGTTTTATCACAATATATATATATTTAGAGAACTTCAGTAGAAGAAAACGATTTTGCAGGTTGCGAAAAAAGTTAAAAAAACGTGGGTCTCCCTTAGATTTCCAAATTGGTTTGTTTAAATTACGAGAAACATTTTTTTCCATAAACTAGACATAATTCTACCGATAGGTTTAAAATTTTATTAAAAAATTGTAATTTTTGTTAAAGTTACAGCAGTTTGAAAATTTATATTGTATTTGTGATGCATTATAAAAATTTTAAAATGCTATAAATTTTACAAATATAGTTATTTTTTAATAAAACTTGAAACCTATCCGTAAAATTACATCTAGTTTATGGAAAAAAATGTTTCTCGCAATTTCAAGAAGCGATTTTGAAAATTTGAGGTGAGGCCCACGTTTTTTTCAGCTTTTTTTCGCAAACTGTAAAATCGTCCTTCTATCAAAGTTCTCTATATGGCCACAGTACATATACCCTAGAGTTTGGTTTGGGCCCCATGTCTGGCTATTGAGATATGGCATACCTGAAATCTCACCAGCCGCCACTGGTTCTGCATAAGAACTGACACAGAGCAGGTGAATATAGAATATTGAAATTTAATCAAACATATCTATATACAGTTACAGGCCTTCAAAGTGTGGCCAAATATTTCGAAAAAAACTATGTCTCTGAATTATTTTCACTTGGAACAATCAAATTTGATACATTATTTAGATTTATTATTTATCTTCCTTGGCCATGAGTTCGAGTAAATTGAAACACTTTAAAATATTCATTTAGGGTGAGTCACCCTTAAAATTATACTAATATTTGTTTTCGTAGATCGAATTTAAAAAGACTGATAATATCCCGCGCATGATTTAATTTAAAAAAATGTTTTACGCTTCTTAAATTTTAAAATAGTTTTCGTTGGGTCACTCTATATGTCCGCTTTGTTATTACTGTTCTACTTTTTCATTGTTTGTCTTCTTCTCTCCAGTTACACAAATCTTACTGTTTTTATATGTTCTTGTTATTTTACAACATTCATTAGATGTCTTGTTTAAACTTGTTCTAACTCTTGTTGAATTCAACCAGTTGTTTGCGCCAGTGCTTTAGGCTCTAGGTTTGAAAAGGCCGCAATTCGCAGATATACGAAATTCTGGAATTTTGCATATAAAATTTTACGGAGCTCGGTCTGGTATCCTGTACTGGATTTTCCAGATAAGGAAAATCGATTATTTTTATTCAGGGGCTTAAGATAAAACCCTGACGGTTTTGTCCGACACGCTCACACTAAATCCGCTTGGAAAACGGGTATACACGGGTATATACATATATTGTTCATAATTTGCTTCTAATATACTATTTAAAAATAACGAACAGAATTTTGAATGAATTTTGAATGATTTATATGCAAATATCCAAAAAACGGTTGTTTAAAATGTCATTTACATTTTTTTTTTTTTTAGAAAAAGTGTATAAAAGTTTACCCTTATTTTCCCACAAAGTTATCTAGGATACACACCATTTCGATTAAAATAATACATTCTTTCTTCTGTACGTATTTGGGAAAATCATGGAATTTCCCCATTGTGTAAAAGAATGCTACATATTTTAGTTCTCAAAAAAATTATTAACATTGTCCACATGCATATGTAAATCTGTGTATAGATGAATTCTTATTTTTATACAAAAAAATTGTCTGTTTAGTAATAATTACTTGCACCATATCAGTTTATGATCAATTACAAGCAGATCTACAATGCTTCAAACAATTAATTTCTAAACCTCTGGGCTTGAGAGCTACTTTCCTTCCCAAACAAATTTTCCGCGATATTGTTATGAAACCAGATTTATGTTTCAATTATCGATGCCTACAAAGGAACCTTATTTGAAATTCCTTCCTTAAAGAATTTCTTGGGACGAAATAATTAAAATAGAAGGAAATATGCACAAGAGCGCTTATAATTCGACAATATTTCTTTTCGCATGGGCGATATTAATACTTAATTTAATTTTTCAGAACCAAATTGTCTCACTTCGAAGTGAATGAAGCTTTACGCTTTGAATATGGTTCACAGCAGGAAGATTTAATCATATAGAATTTCGAAATTAAGTAATCCTACGTTTCTTATCTTTATTTCACTTAGTTCATAGGCAAATTATATGGGATACATTGGTAGGACGGTTAGATGAGTCTTCAACAATGTCCGTGATACGTGAACTGATTTGGCGCCAAGTAAATTTAGTTTTCTAGTGTTGGCATTCAATAAGTTGCAGAAGTAAAATTACTAATTAGGATTTCGGATCAAATGTCAATCCACGGTGGTTCGTAACGTACCGCATTAGTGGTGATATCACAAATTATGCAACCAGCGTTACAATTGGTATAAGAAATAAATGATGCTAAAAGTAAAACGTATGTGTATGCCGGGTAAAAAGACAAGAGAGTGGTGCAATGACAATAAAGTAACTGACAAGCTGCCAAGGAGTGCATTGGGTCCCAATATTTTTGGACCTGGTCTGTTCAGTATGCTACTACTGTCAGATTTTGTTGAAATTATCAAGAAGAACACCCACAAAGAATTTAGAAAACAGTGGAGTGAAACAATTCAATTTGCTAAGGAGTTCCTAGAGTACTCCTGCAAGGATGCATGCAAAAAGTACTTGGCCATTTCTAGAACGAATATTCGCCTGGTGAGAGATTCAAACTGGAAATTGTTAGTTAAGGAAGCACCCTTTTTATATAAGAAAATGTGAAACATATTTTTATAGGAGTTGTGAACAGGAAGACGAGACAGTACTCCATGCACTCTGTGAGTGCACTGCCATTTCATCAACAAGAAATCTCTGTTGGGAGAACGATGTCTGAACTGAGCAACCACTTTTTTTATTAGACTGGTTAGCTGCTCAGGTGTATTTATATACTAATGGGAGAATGTACAAGGAACCCAATGGGGCCTAAGTGCTGTAGCCTCTTAAGTTACCTTCTCCACAATTCCAGAAAGACTCGTTGTGGTTAACCAAATCTTCAAGAGTTTTATTGTAAACGACGCCTAAAAAACAAACGTAGAAACGGGGAGGGGAGGAGGAGTACTTTGTCCCTCCCATAGATAATTTCTTCCAGTATCGTAGCGTACTATTTTATTTGGATTATTGTATCATTCTTGATAATTTTTCTTCTTTTAAAGGAGCTATTAATCATTTCAGTAGTTGGAGTCTCTAACAGCCTTCGCTCCTGACCTGAACTTATTGGAGTGGTACAATCCTAACCTCGATAGCTGCCTGCGGATCGAGGAATAAAACAAAATATTTTTCGTCCATCATTTAAAACAAATTGATTATAATAACTGTAACCATAATAAGCATTATAGGGCATATGTTCATATGGACTGCTGATTTTAGCAATATTACTTTGTGTCATGTACAGTGAAATTTTACTCAATAATTATCGTCAGTTTCAATATTTGGAAGGTCGTGATGACGAAACGTTAATATTATATATTACAACTAGGTGATCCGGCAAACGTTGTTTTGCCATATGAATTATTTCTAGTGAATACTTTGGCAGTTAAATAAAAAATAACTAAATTAATTAAGTGTGTGAGATGTGGTATATGACTAAAAGAGGAATGGAGCACTGTGAACGATGACGGCCTATAAGAAAAACAAAACACGAAACATTCATTTTTTGAATTATTTTGCGTGCCTGCAATTTTACTTGTTTGGCGGCCCAAATTAGCCGCTTTACGTCTTGTTGGCATTGTTCACTGTACAAAAAAATAGCCATATAGTAAAATAATAGCCGTTGTTGGCGGGAGCTCGTGACACGTGTTGCGTACTTTTGAGGTTATGTAGATCACTTAATTAACTAATAATGAGAACTACACTTAAAATTAATAATTAATTGTATTAATTATCGATAAAATAGGAAATAAATAATTATGGCCCAGCAAATTAATAATAAATTTACTTGAGAATTACACTTAGAAGGTAAAATGATAATTGTAAACGTCACTATTACGCTCGATTCATACACAATAATAATGGTCGAAAACTGTGTAGGGAGTGAGAGAAGGCTTATTGTGAGAGAGACAGGAGACCGGCTTCGTTCTGATCCCTACTCCGTGCTGTTTACTGGGTGAGAAGTGACACTGGTAGATGCCTGGCGGGGATAACTGATCTAGTGATAATCGATCAGTTATCGACCAGGGTTAAAAATGATTAAATTACTAAAATGGTTATTAAAAAATAGGGACTTGTGATAGAAGGATGAAAATTAAGGATTGTATGTATTTTTTAATGCCGCATCATAAAAAATTAAAAATAAAAAATTTTGTCCAAAAAATAAAAAAAAATTGCTTGGGGTGTACCACCTCTATCACTTAGGGGTATGAAAAATAGATTACGACGGATACTCAGACCTACCGAATATACATATAAAATTTCAAAAAAATCGGTCAAGCCATTTCCGAGGAGTATGGCGTCTAAAACTGTGACACGAGAATTTTATATATTAGATGTGCTAAGTAAAAATATAGTTTTTATTCATATAGTTTGTTTTTTTGGAATTTAGTTCGAACACCCACATCTATTACGTAAGAACGAACCCGTTACACACCCACATGCATCGAAGAATTGTTCCAGAAGCAACATTGAATTACAAACTACCGAATCAATAAAACTGTAATGACCCGACGTGGCTGGAATACCCGCCGTAAAGATAGTGCAGAATTATGACATAATAGAACGCCTCCGTTCAGCCAGCCCAGTGACTTCTATTCGTTCCTGAACTGCTGATCTGTATAATAAACCCTCTAGAGATTAATTATTTATGTGGTGGGACTTGGCAGTTCTCGCGATAATTTCAATTATTTCAATTTGGAAATGACTTTCTGACGAATATTGGACTAAACTACTAATGAAAATAACTTTTATACATACATCCAATCGTTTACTAGAAACTGATGCAAGGTGCTTCTATAATAAGTATTCAAATATCGTGAAGGCATGTTGAATAAATTAGATGATGACGAAAACCTTAGTACAGTTTCTTTCTCAGATAAGGGGTGGCTCAGAAAATGGTTTTATTAAACAACTTAAGAGGGGTAAGATAGATACTAAATCACGAAATTTTGGTCCGTTACTGATTTTTTGTTCATGACAATATGCCAAACATTTTAGAATTTATAATTATTATTATAATTTGGAATAGAGCAGAGGTTTTTAAAAATCTATTATGCAAAAAAAGGAAATAAAATATAAATTAAATTATACGACGTCTTACAACATTTAAACTAGCCTAGTTACATTGTATGTGCACATGATTATAATTGAACATAAAATATATATAAAGTCTAAGTTTTCATTGGAAAATAAAAATGCATCTAATCTGTAAATGTTCACAGAGAGTGAAGTAACGATCGATATTGGTAAATTGTTCCAGACGGTGAATATTCTGGTTGTTAGTAAAAATTGTCTTATCTTGATTGATGATTTGAAATTTTATTTTTTCAATTTCAATTCATGACGACGTAATCGGCAGTCTGTGTTGGGTGTATACAGAAAAGGCAGATTTTCAAAATTGTACCTCAAAGTTAGAATTAAATTACCACGAAGACGACGCTATTGAAAGTAGTAACCTTGGCCATTGGAAATGGGATGGTCTTAAGAAATAAACACGCGTGTTAGCGCGTTTACACACTGAGTTGATATGATCTGATCTGTTTACTGTGACATCTAAGTTGTTATATACAGGACGGCCAAATGAAAACGAAGCAGAGCTGTTTTCAGGAAGTGTGTTAAGATTGCAGAAAAACGCTCAGACCCGTCGATATTAGAGTAAAGGCTTTGATGGTATTTTTGCCTCCGCCACTTTCACCCACAACCAAGGGTAAACATCACCCCAAAATATTTAAATGGCATTGGGGGTTAAGTAATATTTATTTTGAAAGCTCTTACAATTCTCTTTACAACACTTTAAATTTTGTAATTCCACCCAATACTTTGCAAAAAATTTAGATTTTAAAATTAAAATTGTTTAGTTGCTTACTTACTACTTAGTTAATTAAATGTTCAAATTGATGACCGCCCGCTTCCATACAAGAATAAAGATTTTGTTCGAAACGTTCGCGCACATTCTGAAGCATTTCCGAAGTGATTCGATGGCATTCGTTGTCGATTCTTTGACGCAAATCTTGCAGCGACGCTGGCTGTGTTTTATAGAATTTACGTTTTAGGTATTCCCATAAAAAAATCAAGGTGCGATAAATTCGGTGATCGTGGAGGCCACTCAATGCTGCCTTTTTTCCCAATCCAATTCCGTGGAAAACGTTGGTCCAAATACTGGCGGACAATTCCTCCTGTTGAAAAATCAAATGATCTTCATCATACTCTGGAACATTTTCAATAATATCAGTCAAGACATGGTCAATAGCGTCTTCTAGTAATTGCAAATACATTTGGCCAGTCAAATTACCAGATAGAAAAAAAGGACCCACCAGACGGTCACCGAAAATTCCAGTCCATACATTTAATTTTTCCGGTTGCTGTGTATGCACCTCGTGAAGAACTCTTGGGTTTGAATCTTACCAATAGCGGCAGTTATGATGCTTACCGTCCCGTTCAAGAAAAAACTGCATTCATGCAGGAAACAGATGTTAAAAAATCCTCATAACGTTCCTGGACTAGCTACTAGTATGCTAGTTCGAGTGATCCCAGACAGAGATGTCAGCTGCCTCGTACTTAATGTAGGATCAAGATGAACTTATCCTAAAACTGCTACTTCACTAGCTTCATTAATAATTATAGGTTTTTCAATTTCTCGTTTTCTATTGGATACGTTCCCTGTCTCTTGAAATGTTTTTACTAACTCTAGAACATACTTCCTCCTGACATGTCGATCTTGATGCTGTGCAATGGAATAAACCATAGTGTTTAAATTTCAAAAACACAATTGGAATCCAACGCTTCCAAATAATACTAGAAAATAAATTTGAAATCCACTAATTTTACGTTTGTTGTGTGTGTATAGCATTCATTCTGTTTTTATACTTGTGTTTTTTTTACGAAAGTGATAACAAATCGGCAAAAACCAATGTAACCCAAGAAATACTAAATTTATACCATTGGCGTACTTAACTCGAATGAGTGACATTTTTACCGCTACTAATAGTTTGTACATAAGTTTCAACTTTAAAATCAAAATTCTTATTAAGTATTGGACGGAATTATAAAATGTAAAGTCAGTTGTAAAGAGAAGTGTAAGAGCTTTCAATATAAATATTACTCAACCCCCAATGCCATTTAAATATTTTGGGGTGATACTTACCCTTGCTTGGAGGTGTCAAAAATACCAGCAAAGAATGTCCCTCTTTAATCTAAAATCGACTAGTCTGAGCGTTTATCTACAATGTTGATGCAGTTCCTGAAAATGGCTTTCGTTTTTATCTGGCCACCCTGTATTGACACTGTGCTAGGCAGCTGACTATTTAAGTGATATAATCGGAGAGGGTTGTTCTTGTCAAGATGAAGCACTACATATTTAGATATACTTAATGCAAGAAGCCGATAATTGCAACAGTTACTGAAGGAAGTTAAATCCATTTGAATCGACTCATCGTTAATGATGGGTTTAGCGTATATTGTCAAGAATGGGAATTTCAGTAGAAATATTTTTTAATAAATTTAAAAATTATCCTCGAAAGCATCGACCCAGTTTTATTCAAAATTATTTTATCATATTTTATTTATATAAATAATATTATTAAAAAGTTACAACAGAAATAAAGTCGGTAAAATTATAACATTCCAAGTAGTTCGGTGACCAATGATTTCCTGCATAGAGCGTAATGTTGCTGACTGGCCGTGAGTGCATCGGGGACATTGCAAATGCAGCAAAATTGTTGTTAACAGGGTCGGTGCTCAAAAGTAGGAGACAGAAAGTCAGTCGGTTTTCGGAATACAGTGAGGTACGAGTGCCGCCAAGAAAAGTGCACCGAGCTCTCCCCCTGCCGCCATGAAGGCTGGTTAGCGGTAAGTAAAATTGTATACTAGGCTAAACCCTTCAGCTGGAAATTAGGATTGTTATATTTTCTGTTCTGTTGTGTTCTGATTCTGATTTTTATAATAAACTATTTATAATATTTTTCTAAAACTGCCTTCTGAGTTACCCCCTTGTGCGTAGATGTTCAACGTATACGTAACACTATCTTGGTGTCATCCGCATTGAAAAATATTTTGTTTACGATGAGATATTAGATATCACTGGAGTAAATGAAGAAAAGCAGTGGCCCTAGTACCGAACCTTGCGGGACACTGCTCGTAACCAGTCTTTCTTCAGAATATATATCACCTACTCTAACCTTAAAAAATCTGCCAGATAGGAAGTTTCTAATCCATCGATTCAAGTCTTCTCGAATTCCTAGGTGATCAAGTTAGTCTAAGTGTTTTCCTACTGATACCTTGTCAAATGCCTTCAAGAAGTCCAGATAAATGATATCGACTGGATTGTTCATGGTTAAAGATGAGAACTAGTCGTTAACACAGTGTAGTAAGTTAGTTAGAGTTAATCTGCCCGGACCAAAACCATGCTGCTGGTTTGGTATAATGTACTCTCGTAAAAGAAACTCCGTTATCTCCCTTTTCGTAAATTGGAGTGATAAAAAAGATTGTGATGTTATCATGGATAGTGGAAGAGTAATGTTGTCGGCACATTTAAAAAAAATAAAGGTGATATCCCAGCTAGGCCAGGAGGAAAACACTTCCGAAGTTTTAATATATGTATTCTAATTAATTTGTGGAGTAAATTGTATTCTGTCTAAAGCGGATATCATTTGAGGTTGCAAAATAACACGAAGAACATCATTGATTAGTTCATTAATAAAAACTTTCGAGAAAGCCTCTGAAGTTTATTTGCTAGTTCCGCATAAAGTTCCGTTTTCATTATTGAGAAGGGATATAGAAACTTTAGATATCAGTGTCGAATGAACAAATTTGAACAACTTTTTGTAATTGCCACTATCAACAATGTATGAACTTTTCTTGCGGTAATTAAATGTTTTTTGAGAGTGTTAGAAAATTGACGATGAGTTAAAAAGTCCTGTACGTCTTTGAAGCGTTTGTATTTTCTCTAGAGGTTTCATTTATGTCTAACCATACGTGCGGATTTCCAGTCGATCCAATAAGCTTCATTCACATAAGATTAGTGCGGTTGCATTGGTACTGCAAAATAGTTATTAAAAAGGGCGCCGTATTCTTGAAATAGTGTTTTCCACAAAATAAAAGTAAATTTAGACATTTAATAATTGAATAATCTAAGGTTTAGCAAATAATAGGAATGTTAACTCATCGCACCTGCAAATATTCAAAGATACTGAAGTAAAACGGCGAGAAATACGGGTGACGTTTGTAACGGTCAGATAAACTTAACAGTAACACCTTTGTACTGCAGTTGTATGGCAGAAACTAAAAGCATTTTAGCTTTTACCAATTCTTTTCCAACAATCATACAAGGACCAATCAGAAAATTGCTTTTTTGACAGTAAACAGAAGATTCACATTTTTGCAGGTTAAATTTTTAAATTAGATTCTAATTTAGATATTTAGTTTAGAATTGATTTGTTTCTAAAAAAATGGATGAAGAGGACTGTTTGGTTTAGAAACAGTTACTTTTGCTGCTCTTATTCGCAGCGACGTCAATATGTATAAAAACTATACATGCAAAAAAAAATGAAAAGAAGAACTCGGAGATGGTGGGTGCGACCTATTAACCGCAGATAGCACATGCAAGGTGATTTCTATAATTTATATAAATAAATGCGAAATGAGAACGCCGATTATTTCTTCATTTCACCCGAATGACAGTGGCAGTGTTTGATGACTTGCTGAAATTAGTGGGGCCTCATTTAACTCAGTATACTAGTATACTGTGATTTAACCAAACATTCAAATAGACCATCTATTCCTGCAGATTGTAGGCTTATATTTTATCTAGGGTAGGCTTTTAATTACTATTCGGCAAATGATAAAAACTAACAATTTCCGTAGATAGGAACGTAGTTGACAAAACATAAACATAACCTCTCTGAAGGTCAAGAATCTTGAGTTTTTGCATGTCGCCAACTTACAGCGGAAAAATTCCCCAACTTCTTAAGTCTACAGTAATTTTATGTAAACAGAGTAAATAATATTTAACGCCATACAATTGCAATACAATAGTACAACTGCAGTGCCATTGCACTAACGTTTATCTGAACGTTACTATAGTTCTTGTATATTGTTTTCAGTTGTGTATTCACAGAGATGCAAGTGCCAGTAATTTTATAAAAATGTTCCAAATTACTTCAACATCATGTCATCAACTGAATAATAAGTTCCAATCTAAATAAGAAAGCGCTTGATTGACTTTGGCAAAGTCTGTGAATTTATAGGTGTAAATGTTACTTGCATTAGGCAGTTCTAAAGCGAATTGAACCAGGGGTGTGACAAAAAAAGTTGATCGAAACCATCAAGGTAACTTTCCAGTAGGGGGACCAATCGAGAAGTTTAAGGGAAATGTTTGATCCATGGTTGTAGTGTTATTAGGCACAGGTGTCACAGGCGGTAGGTATACCGCACAGACCACTTAGACTGTACCCATGCTATTCAATACAACTATACCAATGAAGCCTCGACAGGAGAGCGCTGGAGTGTGTGCGGAAGATTGGCTCCGCCCTCTTTTGACAGAGTCTGATTCAGTAAAATGTATATTATTATAATATTTGATGAAATTTTAAAAAAGTTAATAGTTTTTATTTAAAAGTAAAGTGAAATAGAAAGGAATATAATTTAGTAAACTGACAAAATATTTAATTATTTAGAGAAGTTTTGTGAAATATTTTTAAATCAGAGTTTAAAATAAAATTCTAGTTATTTTAAAATCTTTATTGCCCTTTAAATAGTGTTACTTTATTTAATACTTGTTGCTTTGTGCCTTTTAAGGAATTGAATATTTTTGTTTTATGATTTATTCTTACATTTACATATTGTTCTAATAAGTCCTAATCACTGTGTAATTATGGGGAAGTGCATTGTTGACAATTGTAATAGCCGATTTTTTAGGTAAGTAATAATCAGAAATAATGGAGCACGTTTTATGGCATTAAACGGCTCTGCGCAGAAGTTGTACTAACATTTCCAGTATCGGCTCTGTGTTTTTAAGTGCCCATATGTTTAACAATTATTGTTAGCGAGGTAACAAGTATTTAATGGTTTATTAAATAATACCATGTGGAACATTTTAGTGATGCGTGTACTGGCATCTTGGAAACTATAAGCGATACGAAAATGGGCAGTTGGGGGAAAAAAACTTAATGACGCTTGCAACTAGATTTTGAGTTGTTTTGTTAATATGACGTTATTCGTCTGTAACTTTTTTATTTAGAGGACTTTTTAAAATCTGAAAACACTTTTCCTCAGAAAATTTTTCGAAGAATTTCACTGTATATTTAGACTTTCAATGCGACGTTTCGGTTGCAAGAAAATTCAAAATCAATATGGCGCCCATACCAAAAAATGAAGGTGATGGTTTCGCGCAACCGTAACTGATCGAAATTCTAATATTGTTTCAAATACATTGTTGGGAACAAATGTTTGCGGTTTTTTCTGGTCCTTCGAGAATTAAACGAGTACATTAATGTGCTCACAGATGAGGTGCAGCAGCACAAGGAGCGATTAAACATTTCTTAAAAAAGATAAATTAATATCGTGACAAATAAACAGTAACATCACAATAAAGATCTAAATAACATTAAAATTTACAGACGTATAACGCCATATTAACTTTTTTTTCAAAATAACTCAAAAACCTAGATCTAGTTGCAAGCGTCATTAAGTTAGCAAAAGAATTTTCCCCCAACTGCCGATTTTCGTATCTCTTATAGTTTCCAAGATGCCAGTACACGCATCACCAAAATGTTCCACATGGTATTATTTAATAAACCATTAAATACTTGTTACTTCGCTAAGAATAATTGTTAAACATATGGGCACTGAAAAACACAGAGCCGATACTGGAAATGTCAGCACAACGCTTGCGCAGAGCCGTTTAATGCCATAAAACGTGTTCCATTATTTCTAATTATTACTTAAAATTAAATTTCATCACTATTCCGATCTGATCGGCTATTACAATTGTCAACAATGCACTTTTCCATAATTATACAAAGAAAACTCGTATATTTCACAAAATAATCACAATGTTACCACAACGGAAATCTAACATTGACTGAGAGCATGAGGCCAGCTGAGCCGAGGTTAGGCCGACGGAAGGCTTCACTGACTTGGTCTAGGTGGTCTGTGGTGTACCGTCTCGCAGAAAGCAGAGCTATTTCCTAGGATTGACAGCCAGCGAGGCAGATGAATGCCGCTGCATTTTGTAAAGAGAATATGTGCCGCGTTGATTGAAATATTGTCTAAAGATCCATAGTTATCCACTTTCTTGAAACTTATATTGTAAAAAAAGTTAGATTTTAAGACATTAGTGTAAAACTGGCAACGTTGTGGAATACACTTCCAATTTACAATATCATGACCTATGATAACGGAGTTTTTATTGAAAAACCACGAAACTTATTTAAAATTTGACTTTTTTATTTCAATTTAAAAAAATATGCAGGCTGTATCACATAAGAGGGCCACTCTCATGTATCTCGCTTAATATGCGAGACACGTCAAAAATCTTTTATTGTTTTTTGTTGCATTTTTGGAGGCCTTTATGCTCGTAAAAACAAATTTGAGATCCATGGCCAACTTTATGAGTAATAACAAAAAAACCTATAAAGTGCCCAAACTTTAAGGCTGTCTAACTTTTTTATTTTAAGAGATAGAGAAAACTTATTGGTAATAAATTTTTATTGCAAAATTGATACCTACCACCTAATATAAACAGATTTTTGAAATATCGTATGTGGTTCGCTGCGCCCTGTAGGCGGATAAAAATTTTTTTTATTGAAGCAGGCTATAGCCACAAAACATTGCCTGTTTTTTCGTCTTTCATGCGATATACTAGATGTTGCCCTCATCTTTTGTATTTATTACATTTTTTTCAATTTTAGTTAAAGAAAATGTACCTAAATATTTTCGTGTTGCTCAAGATAATGTAGAACCTGTTTTAAAGACGTCAACTGCACAAAAATAATAAACAGAATGTACTTTTTTATGCAAAATACAGATTTTCTTATAATAATATTTTATTGGTTTTCACATTAGAAGCAATTGGGTCTTTAAAATTATTTTGACACAGACAATGTAATAAAATAATATTATAAGAAAATCTATTATTTTGCATAAAAAAGTACATTCTGTTTATTATTTTTTTGCAATTGGCGTCTTTAAAACAGGTTCTACATTATCTTGAGCAACACGAAAATATTTAGGTTCATTTTTTTTAACTAAAATTGAAAAAAATGTTATAAATATGAAAGATAAGGGCAACATGTAGTATATTGCATGAAAGACGAAAAAACAGACAATTTTTTGTGGCCATAGCCTGCTTCAATAAAAAAAAATGTTATCCGCCTAGAGGGCGCAGCGAACCACATACGATATTTCAAAAATCTGTTTATATCAGGTGGAAGGTATCAATTTTGCAATAAAAATTTATTACCAATAAGTTTTCTCTATCTCTTAAAATAAAAAAGTTAGACAGCCTTAAAGTTTGGGCACTTAACAGGTTTTTTGTTATTACTCATAAAGTTGGCCATGGATCTCAAATTTGTTTTTACGAGCATAAAGGCTCCAAAAATGCAACAAAAAACAATTAAAGATTTTTGACGTGTCTCGCATATTAAGCGAGATACATGGGAGTGGCCCTCTTATGTGATACAGCCTGTATATCATGTCTACACAGTGAATTGCACTGCTGGTTAAAATACTTGTATTTATTTAGTTCACCTTGTACCAATAAATTGTTTCAATAATACTTCTTCACCTGGTAATTCCTCTGTATTTGTATGTTTACGTGCATACCCTGCTTCTATATCCAACAACTTGCTGTTTGGTTTGAAAATAATGCTGTTTCAGGCTACCATAAACTAAACTTTTTACGGAAATTAAAACTCGCACAGATTCATTCTTGCTGATGATTCGTATAAAGTAACGAGCACGAATTACTGTGTAAACGTAGAGCAATATATTTTCGGCGCCTAGACTAGAATGTGGGTACATTTAATGAAACGCCAACGAGCGAACAAAAATGCTGTATTGTGCAAATATTAATGGTACAGCCTTTGCGTGGATTATGTGCTTTTTGTGTTACGACAATTGAAATTGTTACAATGCGACCAATTTTAGTGACGCCTCGGAATTAAATTCCTTGAGAATGTCGTATTAGTATTTCTCTGACCTTAATTTAGGGTAACTAAAAGAAACATGCAATCTATACTCCTGTGTAAAAATTTGTGAGATTAACGGTCATAAATAAATCAAAATACAATTTTTTCAAGTAATGTGATAATAGCTATTTATGATATACGTGTTAAAAGTAAGATTTTATTTTGTGAGTGAAGATGATTAAAAAACGAGTGTCTTTTGATGATGGTAACACTTCCACAAAATTTTACCATTCCCACGATTTTCGTTTCCGCGAAAAACAATAAAAACACTCTTTCTTCCGCCATATTTGCAACGCGATATCTCCCTAATGGTTGACTTGTGACTCAACGTTTATATAACAAACTATGTTTTATTTTCAACAAGGAATCACTCCCTGAAATTTTTCGCCTTTGTTTTGAAACACCCTTTATAGGTACTATAAAATCCCGTAACGATTTTAAAATATGTCCTTTATAACCCACGATAAGTTTTATGAAATATGTGGTGGTAAAGATATAAATCATTTTATAGGAAATGTATCAGGGTTACAGAAAATTTATAACTCATGTGCAACGTTTAATCACTACGGTATCTGGAAAGAAATATATCTACATCAAAACATGAAATTATACGTGCTATACATTTGATTTATGTTACTTGTAAAGTAAATGTAGGTACAGGGTACAGGGTGTCTCAAACTCGATGTCCCATGGCTGCTATTGGCTAATAATAAACGCGAATAAAAATTATGCTCGGGTGTTTCCCCCATAGTCTGATAATCTTTGAAATATTTGGAACTTTTGGAAATGCCTCTTATGCCGTCATGAAATTCCCGGAAACATAGCTGTTTCATATCACATTAGGAAAGAGAGACTTTCATTCATAAACGTTTTTAATATCTCCTTTCGTTTAAAAGTTACAAATATCAAAATGTGCTTATTTTAAATATATCGAACAAAATCGAGTTAGTCATGACTTAATTCGGTTTCTGTGGAAAACAATAGACAGTTTGACTGTTACCCCTTATATTTCATGACGTCGTAACAGGCATTTCCAAATGTTTCAAAAATGTGGAAGCTTCATGAATTTTATATTCGTTTGAAATATTTGTAATAACAGGGTAATCTTTAAAACATATTAAAATTTCAAAACATGTGTCTGGCGGCAATAACCACATAATAATTAAAATATTAACATTAATAAATTGCCATAGAATGTAAACAAAACCACGTGGCCGAATACGCGACATCATTGATGTGACGTTACATGCCGTTCAGCGCGGTTTGTTTTTGTTTCTTGTATTTTTTGCTGTGTAGGTAATGTCATAATTATTAGTGGTGATGTGGCGAACTTGCGGTACTGTTAATTGTAACTTATTCCTTTGTTTACAATATACATCCATTCGTGACAATTACGGCAACAATACTGTTGGGTAAGTACCAAATAGATGGTTTTCCTTGAGTTATTTATAAAGTTACGCCATCTACTTGTATTAATTTGAAAAATAATAAGTGAAAGTAATGAATAATTATATTATTTTTTTTTATTTAATATTTTTGTATTGATAATGTAATGTTTTAATGTTAATTTTTAAAAAATTCTTTTTTACTACTTTTGTTTGTTATGTTTTCAGAATAAAACAGGTAATTTAATGTAGTGAAGTAGGATCAAGTCAGGAAAATTTTATAAATGCCGCAAAGAACATTCTACGTCACATACATGGTAAGATACAGAACAGAACATTTAGAATCGAAATGAAGCACTGAATGCAATAAATGAGAAAAAATGTAAGTTTGCTTTACCATTGATTTTCTAAATGCCCTGTATACATTTTGTACCTTAATAGAAAAGTTTGATTCTTTCCAAATTTACATTTTATTTTTTTCGATTAACTTAAACCTACTTGCATTTCCAATTAAACTTACATTAAATGGTCTTCACAAACAAACTATTTTGTAATCCTTCCTTTCGTCGCGCTTCATCGCCCTACACCACATATTTCTTTTAATTTTTTTGGCACGTTGAAATACATTATACGCTGTATGCTGTATCCGTATATAATGGCATAATGCAATACTTCTTCCATTTGTCCGGTGAGATGCACTTTCTGTGCCCAGTCTATTTTGCATCTTTATTCAATACCAATGTATATTTAACACAACAACACCTAATAATGTCACAAATGACAAATTAACTCTTCTAAGCGTATGTACCACGTTATCCGAAAGCATGGAAATCATAGATATGAGCTAAAGCACACTGCTGTATTTCAGGTATACATACTCGGACGTCACAGGTCTCCGCTTGGCGGCGATCGTTTTGTGGGAGCGTGAGCAGACTAAATTTTTACCGTTTTTATTTATTTGTTTGATCTGATATCTGTATTGGTGATTGTTTCAGTTTTTTGGCTTGCCAATTGTCTTTGTAGATCGGAAATTTTATCTTCTAATAGCTGTTTATTTTCTTTCAATAGCTTATTCTTTTCACGTAATTCATTTATAAGTTGTTTTATAAGTAAATATATTCCTCCGTTAAAGATAAGTGAGATATATTATTTGTCATACCTTCGTTAGAGATAATAGATTCCTGTTGATTGACATTTTCTAATTTTTATTTTATTATTATTTTATTTTTAGATTACACCAACCTACAGTACACTGTACCAATTACAGGCGGGACAACAGATAAAAAGACACATTTTATACTATACACATACACTAAGACAATAAAAAGAATATTAGCAGAAAAAATGAAAAGTAAATTAATTCAAGGTAGCTACAGAAACTGCGTACATACTGATCTAATATTAGCCACTGAAGAATTAAACAGGTCAATTTTGTTATTAAATAAAGTATTATACAGGGTGTTTATTAATTGAATGCCGATACTTAAGGGTGTGAATCCTTCGGTTTAAGAAGAAAAAATAATATCAACATATGTCTCTTAATTTTTGAGCTACAGTTTTAAGAAAAAATTTACTTTTTTATTATAATTTTCTTATCACTCCAGATATTTTTATGAAATTTTGTACACACCTATTAATCATTAAGGAGCATTGTTTGATGTAAAAAATGTTTTAAAATCTTTGCCGTACGAAGTTTGAACTAAACATTTTTGAAGAAAAAAATGGTACGCTACTGCTTTTTCTAAAAACTAAAATTATTTTTAAAATCTCCATTTATTTTACAGCAAATTCGGTCCCTGGACTTACTTTCGTACGATGCACCATTTTCACGTAATAAAATTAAAACCAAAAATTATTTTTCCCCAAGTTCATTGAGACTGCTTTTAATACTTTGTTGCCATTTTGTAGACACCCACCATGCGTGGAAAAACTTTTTGTAGGGCAAAAATTAAATCCCTACGTTCACAAATGACGTTCACGTAGGCATGATATTGAATATTTGAATAGAAAAAACGGTAAGCTCATTAAATGCCCCTTTAAAGCAAATGAGATAAAAATTAGAAGGCTAGGTCATAATTTTTGACGCTACTTTTCGCTATAAAGTTGGCATTGATTTTTCATTATTAAAAAATTATTATTAGAGTAGGAGGTAAAAATTCACTCAATTTTAGTTATGTCGTTCCAAATTTCACATGGCATGCCTCGTCAAATTTATAAGAAAGATATAAATATAGCATTCTGTGTGACACGTGGATCTGAAGCATTTCATTCCTGCAGAAGAGAATTTCTTTTGTCACAGCTTTTCTAATATTCAAATATTATTTATTAAAAGATGTGAATTGTAAATATCATTGACATGCGACTTCTTTGATATTTTATATTGATTTGCTTTGAACTCTGAAAAAGACTGTTTGAGGAAGAGCTAAGGCGCTTAGTATCAAGAAAAAATTGAACTTTAATATTTTTTATATTTGTAACTTATTACAAACTTAAAATTATATTTCGGGAAGAAATGTTATATATTTTATTCAATAAAAGCTTACTGTGAAATTAAGTATTTTTAATTAACAATTAGCTTTTAATATAATATAAGAATATGCTTAATTTAGTAACAAGGTATCAACTTTGCATTGAAAAGGAACCATCCTCATAAATTTAATTCTTCTATTTTTCATCTTTCATTTAAAATCTTTAAGAAGATATAATATTTTATGCGTTGTATATCCTTTATAACAGGACGACTTTGGATACAGAAATATGCTTTAAAAATGAAAATATACACAAGCGAATCATTCCTACACCAACGATGAAATTATGACGCCACTGGCGCTAGATAGAACACCGCAACAAAGTTGTTGGAACATTTGAGGTCTCGTTGGACCACTCTCGAACATTCGAGTTGCCATTCGAGCATATATAAGAAGGTTAAGTCAAACGGGACAAGCAGAGTTAATAGTTAATATTGTCATAGACAGAAAAACGTTGAATACGTTGTCAAATGTTTATTTGTTTATAATTGTAGTTATTTTGTTCTAGTAAGCTGTTCGCAGCAGAAAAGAAAATTAACAAACGATTATTTAGTTTATAATAACCGTTGTAAATCAGACTATTTTTTAATTACAAATAACAATAATAAACTTAAAAATATTGTTTGTATGTAAGTACTATCAGTTTGTACAGAATATAATATGCAAGGACGTTACACGAGATAAACTTTCAGCAGTATAAAGAAGGGTCTAGAAATGCTATCATTACGAATTATAAAAAACTAACACAACAAACACAAAAATTTAAAAGAATCTGGCACTAATAACAAATGCAGTATTGCCACTTCTTACAAAGTATTGCTGAAAATTGTCAAAGCGAAAAATCTTTTAGTGATGGAGTGCTTGTTAAGAATTGTGCAATCAAAATACCAAAACAGTTCAACGGAACAGTTCAAAACAGTATCAGTGTCGCGTGTTCTAAGACGTGCAGACCATGTTAATATGTATCCAAAAAACCGCTGACCTATCCGACATCAGCCAAATTTGGTTCGAACTATTCAAGAGAACTTCAGTGTAGCAGAGGAGAGGTTTGATTTTATTCCTCTCCATGATACAACTAAGGGCACGGATATTTTTGAAGTTGTAAATAAGGTTGTATCATGGGAGATGCGATAAATGTTCCTGTATTGTCACTGATAGATCCAGAGCTATGATAAGAACTGAAATTCAATTTACAGGACTCTTGAAACAAAATAATTTCAACTCTCCTGTGATACACTGCATTGTTCACCAAAAGGCTCTATGTGCAAAGTCCTTACGTTAAATCAATGTCATGATAGTGGTTGATAAAATAACTAATATTATTAGAGGGGGCTTTGATTCACATAAAGTTTCGTGATTTTTTGACCGAAGATTTTTTTTACAGCTAATTAGCTTTAGAGTACGTAGATTTGGCAGATTATCCAGCTTACTGACTTTGAGAGGGGGCGGATTGTTGGGTTGCGCGAAGAACTTTTTTGCTGTTTAGTGTATCCATCTGTCTATTGAAACAATCGATTCTCCTACCTGTTGTATCTAAAAAAGGTATACTTTTTTGAAGTCGTTAGGAGTAATAGTTTTCGGAATAATCCTATTTGAAATATTCAGTGCACCGATTGAAAACTGTTATCGTTTCAGGTAAAGTGCCTTTTCTACTGAAAATACAGCAAAATTTTACTTGAAAAAGTTGTTCAGAACGGTAAATTATGGGGACGTGAAAAATTTCAAGAATATCGGCCTGCTTTGATAAAATCTTTGTGCTTTGTTGAAAAATGGTTTCAAAATCAAACCTCTGCCATTTAAAAGAAACATGCTGTGCCATAAGTGGCGCCCTCTACTAGTGACGTCAAAATTAGTTAAAAAATGTTATTTGCCGTGCCAAAAAACATAATTGTGCCAATTTTTTTTTAATACTCCAACAGGTTTCAAAGTTATTGAGATATTTTAAAATAAAATTCTAGCATTGAACACCATGTATTTTTTAAACCAGGAACATTCGGATAAGGCATATTTGGCTCAATCTCCATATTTTGGTGTGTAGTAACTCCAGTTCACAGATTGCCCCCCATTCTTAATGAATCACCCTGTATAGGTGTTTACCATTCTTTGTCACGTAGTATACAGGGTGATTCAGGTTTAATCTTGATAACTTCAGGAATCGATAGAACAGGTTAATATAATGTTCATTTGTGATATAAACTTATTTCCTAAAACTCATCGTTTCCGAGATAGAGGGCGTTGAAGTAGGAATTTTTTCTCGTTTTTCCCTCATAACTATTGAACCACTAATCCGATTTAAGTAAAATTCGGAACACAAACACTCCTTATGATCTTACATAAGCTACTACCTACCCCTCTTAGAAGTGTATTTTGTATGCTACCCCCCTCTTACTTTATTTCAAAACTACAAAAAAAATTAATTTATTTTAATAAAACATCTACACATCACTTTGACCTGATTAATTTCGAAACTTTTTCCTCTTCTGTTTTTTTTTCGACGTTTGATCTTGTTTCTGAGATAATCAAAGAAATTGGTGACAGTGTAGCGCACCAGCCGCGTAAATTTCATTTAACGTTATATTATCATGAAAACAAAACTCAGTGATTTGTGTAAACTGACGTTTTGGGCACCGCACCAGTCTGAATCGGCTATGTCGGTGTGGGTTCGAATCCCACTGTACTACCATGGATGTTTGTGCTCGTCGAGAGATGCACAATAAGTCTATAGGCTGCGGTGCTTCCGGGGACACTGTCGGACGGCTCTTTAAAAAAACTGACCTTTGTGAAAATCATTGTCAAAAATATGATTTAAAGAGTGTTCTTAGTGTTAAGAAAAAATTCCAATAACCTCAAACATAAATTTAGTAACAACTACTTATTACAAGATTTACAACAAACTTATCAACTACTATAAAAATTACAATAATTGTTCAAAGTGCATTCATGTTGTTGGGTTGCCGTCCAATCCATCGACGAGGATAATTCTCATCCAACCACTGCCGTACTTGCCTTCCGTAATGTGCAGGAGCACCATCCAACTGCATCCAGTTCCCTTGGCGTAAATTTAATGGGATATCGTCAAGCACGTCGGGGAGAGAGTTTTGCAGAAACTCATGAAATAAATCCCTATTTAAACGAGGAGGCAAAATATGCGGCCCGCAGAGGTTATTACTTAAAATACCTATCCACACATTTACACTAAACTGTTGCTGAAATGAAGATTGTCTGACACATCAAGGATTGACTTCACTCCAAACGTGAATGTTGTGGTAATTCACAATTCCAGCATTTGTGAAATTAGATTCGTCGGTCCATAAAACCTTATGCAGAAATTGTGGATTAATTTCTGTTGAATCTAAAACCCATCTATAAAAATTTAAACGTTTTTCAACATCTCCTGGCAACAAACCTTGAACTGGTTGGAGATGGAAAGCCCTTCGATGATCTTGTGCGAGTGCTCTCAGTGCTCTTTTGATTGAGATAAATGGAGTTGCCGACCTGCTCGGCGTGTGCTTAAAGTTCTATCGATATCAAAAAGATTAAGAATTTGCTGATTATTTCTTGGCGGTACATTACGATTATGATCATTGTAGCGGCGCAAACCATATTCCGAATATCGACGATGTATATCTACAAAAACTTGTGCATTTGGAATTCTTCTATTAGGGAAGCGCGTTCGGTACTCTCGAACTGACACGTTGGAATTTCCGTCACAGAAACCATAAACATAATGTATATCGGCATATTCAGCATTTGTAAACGTTCTTGGAATTTTTTCTTAGCACTAAAAATACTCTTTAAATAATAACTTTTGACAATGATTTTCACAAACGTCAGTTTACACAAATCATTGAGTTTTGTTTTCATGGGTTGCTATAACGTTAAATGAAAATTACGCGGCTGGTGTGCTACACTGTCACCAATTTCTTTGAATATCTCAGAAACAAGACCAAACATCGAAAAAAAAACAGGAGACGAAAAAGTGGTGTGTAGATGTGTTATTGAAATTAATTTTTTTTTTGTAATTTTGAAATAAAGTAAAGTAACGAAATACACTTCTTAGAGGGGTAGGTAGTTCAAACTTAAGAAACTTATGTAAGATCATAAGAAGTGTTTGTGTTCCGAATTTCACTTAAATCGGATAAGTGGTTCAGAAGTTATGAGGGAAAAACGAGAAAAAAATTCCTACTTCAACGCCCTCTATCTCGGAAACGATGCGTTTTAGGAAATAAATTTGTATCACAAATGAACATTATTTCTATTGATTTCTGAAGTTATCAAGATTAAACCTGAGTCACCCTGTATATGGTCACATAAGAGGATTTAAAAATTAAATTAACCTTTTCAAGTTTTCACTCGACTTCATTTTTCCAAACTGTAAAGAGCACTTTGAAGAAATAAAAAATTTCGAGAAAGTTTCATATTTAACTCGTATAAAAAAACATTGATAAAACTGATTTAGCGAAAATCGAAGGAGAAATTTTAGTTTTTATTCAGCCATTTACTGTTTGCATTGAGAACGTAAGCAGACCAAACTTTCAACTGGATTTGTATGATTTGCAGTCAGATCCTTTTTATCAGGGAGAGCCAAATAGGATTGGATAGGCTTTTTTAAGTTACTCCTAGGAGAGCGTTACCACAACTTGCATAACTTAGGGCTTATGAAGGGCTCAATGCTGGGAAGCACGTATCTTTGCGAAAGCAGTTTTCCAACATGAAATTTACAAAGGTATCTCTTGTCTTATAAGTCACTTAGTCAGTTATTTCATTTTTAGTTAGTTAGTGAAAACTAACATCCCCAAAATTCCCACTATTTCTTTTTTTGTATGTTATTTTTTTATTTCGCCTGACCACTGTATATTTTTTAAAATTTAAATTATGTTTATTGCTTGTTAGATGTCAAAATGTAAATTTTTTTCAAAGTATTGGGCGGAATTATAAAATTTAGTCTGTAAAGAGAATTCTAAGAGCTTTTAAAATAAATATTACTCAACCCCCAATGCTATTTAAATATTTTGGAGTAATGATTACCCTTGTTTGGGGGTAAAAGTGGCAGAGTCAAAAATACCAACAAAGAATCTCCCCCTTTATTCTAATATCGACGGATCAGAGTGTTTTTCTACATTCTTGACGCAGTTCCTGTAAATGGCTCTGTTTCATTTTCATCTGGCCACCCTGTATATCAGCCACCATCAACAAGCCAACGTCCTAATAAAAACAGAATTCCTTCGACACATAACAAGCGAAAGTAAAGTACAAGGTTATACTTTGTTCTCAGTTCTTATTGTTGTCCCTGCGTAGTTAGAAAGAAAACAGTTAACAACAAAAGAAAATTTGGATGTTGTATGAAAAACACATTTTTTAAAGGGCAATACAAATATTGACATCATTAAAAGTATGTCGTTGGAAACGATATAAAAAAATCTCTTCAGTAATAAATTTTATAAATAAGAAATAAAAGTATACAATGTTAAGAGCGGAGGGATAATCGGGTGTATTTGAAAAACGGCCGAATAATGTAATGTAGATGTAGATGGGGCTAAATTATGCGTATATGTTGCAGATTTTTTCATTATTTTATTACGTCTATTAGCTTGGTAAGTCACCTTCAGCAACCGTCAAAAATAAGTGGCGAATATTCTGTAGCTAATTTGTGTATAATGAAATACAACCACCAAAAACAAGTGGTGGCTAGTTTGTCTTTATTTTATTGCTAATTTGTACCACCAGGTTCAATTTTGTAGCTTGTGCCATTATCGACAAAAACAGTGGCTGCTAGCATAATATTATTATATGGCAAAGTGATTTTTGCACCATATTTTGTTGTTCTTCGCGCGACTTTTGATTGTTGTATCGTTTTTTTTTTAAAGAAACAACAAAAAATAATCATTCAACTCATATAGCCAGTTAAAAATTAAAACTTTATAAAAGCGTATATTACAATGTTTTAATAGTAGCAATAATCTCTGATTCTGATTTTTTTTCGATAGGTTTTAGTGTTGAAAATGGTTTGATACCAAAATTATAGAAGCAACAATTTTTTAAAACATTTGACTGTATATTTCCAGCGTTTTAGCAGCGACTGCATAAAAGCGTAGAAACAATTTCTCATATTCACTTTTTTGATAGATTTTAATATAGAAAATGCTTTGATACTAGAAATTTAGTATAACTACGAAATTTAATGGTATAATACATCCAGCGTCTTAATTGTGACTGCATAAAAGCATCTATTGCGGCATTTTAAGAGTAGCAGCAAATTATGTTTATCATTTTTCTATAGACTCTAATGCAGAAAATGTGAATTCGTCAATAGCGATGTTAGAAAGGTTGCAACATTATTGGAATTTGACTAATGACTTTTTGATTTTTCTCATTTACAAGCACAATAAGGCAGCAATAAATTTTAACTAAGTACATGGGCAATAAAAAGATTTGTTTTTGTTTTTGCGAAAATTAATACACCATTCAAAAGAACTGGAAGAGCAAAAACAACTTTCCTGTCATTCTTACTCGCGTAGCAATTTATTGATATGTTATATAGCGTAATATTACGCTTAGTGTTGTATGATGGGTGTCCTTTAAAAATATACCTACAATAGAAACGCAATATTTATTTTTTAGTTAATGTTCAGTTGAATATTACCCCTTTTTATATTTGTAGAACTTCTGCTGTAGTAAGCATGTGAAGCTATTTGGTATACTTATAGCTCTAATATAGTGAATATTCACTAATTCACAGCAACCCCCAATTTTATCTTCAGATTCGTGTTCAGCGGGAAAAAATACAGTATGCGCCAAAAGTATGGAATAAATTCAATAAAAACGAAACAATTATTTTTTGGGAAAAATCCTGAAACAGGTCGATTTTTAATTTAAAAAATACATATTTTAGCGTAAAATGCGATTTTCAAATGTCATTTGTTTTCGATGATGTCATCGATTTTTTTTTTTAAAGGCAACACCATATTTTTTTCCTTGATTCTGAAAGATCGTTTAATTCTCTATCAGACAGTACTAAAATTTTGCCCTCTTACATAGGAAAGTTTTCGAGTAAATGACGATTGAATATTAGAAAACGTAAATCAATTAAAATAAAGCAAAAACGTTATCAAGTTTAATATTTCGAATTCCATAGTTCTTTTATGGATCACGTAGGTGAAAATCTTTGCAAAGTGTCATTGTCACACCGACTTTCTAATAAGTATTGTAAGCGACATAGATATTATTATCCAATTTAAAGTATTATGACACATTTAAAACTGTTACTCAAAGAATTGAAATTTTAAATCTTATCGGATGCGGGAATATGACTAGAACCCTTGACTATATTCAAGGCTAGAACTCAGCAGGAAGTTTGCGATTTATTTAATGAATAATATCCAGATCGCCCTATCAGCCAATCAACAGTCAGTAAGGTAGAGTCTAAATTTAGAGAAACTGGCAATGTTGTAAATATTCCAAAACCTGAACGTCCAAGCATTAATGAAAATCAGAAACAGAACATTTTGATAAGTATGGTGGATAATCCTCATAATTCTTCACGATTGGTTGCATTAAACAATGACACTAGTCAGAGCACAGTGCTACGTATCTTGAGGAAGGAAAAATATCATCTCCTAGAGAATTATACGATCTTTCAGAATCAAGGGAAAAAATATGGTGTTGCCATTTAAAAAAAATCGATGACGTCATTACTCGAAAACAAATGACATTTGAAAATCGCATTTTACGCTAAAATATGTATTTTTAAATTAAAAATCGACCTGTTCGAGGATTTTCCCAAAAAATAATTGTTTCGTTTTTATTGAACTTATTCCATACTTTTGGCGCATACTGTATAAAAAGAATATAGTCTAACTCCCAGCACACATGACTTTTTTTGTGGACCTGTGTAAACTTTTGATGTGATTTTTATCGTTTTTATGGGTTTTCTCTAAAATTTGCTGTGCGACCCCCCATTTTGACTTCAGATTCGTGTTCAGCGGGAAAAATACATAGAAAAAATATAATGGGACCCTCAGCACACACCACTTTTTTTTGTTTGTGGACCTGTGTAATGGATATCAGACTGATATAACTTACAACGACTTCCCTAAAGCATTTGGCAGAGTTGATCACGTTATATTGCTGAAAAATTTAAATTAATTTCTTATCTGCTTACTCACTTCATTAGAGACTATTTAACTAATAGAATCCAGCATGTTATGTATCGTAGTTTTAAGTCTGTTGAATTGATTGCTCTCTCAGAAGTCCCTCAAGGCTTGGTTTTGGGCCCATTACTACTTGTTTTATTTATAAAATATATTGTTAGTAATCTGAATGTAAATTGTTTACTCAATGTCGATGACCTGAAATTATTATTATTAATATTAATGACTGGCTTTTGCTTCAGTAGAATTTTTATTCTATCTGTGATTATTGTAGAGTAAACATTTTATTTTTAAATCCTGAAAAGTGTGGTATTTACTACTACGCAGCATGTTATTAAATTTAATTATAATATTAATAGTCGTTTCTTAGAGAGAACACGTACTTTTAGAGATCTAGGAGTGTCATTTGAATATAAATTATTGTTTAACGATCTTATATTAGATATTACTTCTAGAGCGTATAAAACAGTTGGTTTTATTATTAGGAACACGTCCAGGTTTAAATCTGCTGAGGCTTTGAAACTTCTTTATACACCTTTAGTTAGATTGAAATTGGAATATGCCTCTGTTGTTTGATGTATGATGTATAAATGTAATATGTAAATGTAATATATATTGACAGTTGAGAGTGGATTCGTCGTTATTTTAAATTCTTGTCTTTTAGAACTAACGGAATTCATCCCGCATTTCCCAAGCTTTACAGAAGATTTCTGTGAAATCTTTAGAAGACAGCGTAGCATTGCTTACTTAGTATTTTTATTTAAATTATTAAATAACCTATTTTTATTTAAATTATTAAATAATCTATCTGATTGTGGCGATTTATTAAATAGACTTAATTTTCATGTTCCCAGAGCGGTCTCAAGACTGACTCGTACTTTTTACTTGCCAACGTCAATAACTAATATTAGGCGACTTTAACCAAATTTATTGATATAAGAATGTACGCCACTGACTTTAAATTTCGATATTTTTGATAAAGTGGTGATACTTATTGTAAAATATTTGTTTTTGTCCTTGAATAAAGCCCTTGGTAAATGGTTTTCATCTTTTAATTCAAAAACCATGCGTCGTACGATAAAATCTAAACAAAGCTTTTTTCTTCATAATTGAACAAGGAATTCAAAATTAATTTTTAGAAAAGCCAGCAGCGTCCTATTTTTTTTTATTTAAAAATAGCCAGTGACCTATCAATACGCGCGCCACTGACAAGACTAAATAATCGTTTTGTATTGCAAAGTATGCGCTTCCCACAGCTATTGACACGCCTAAAATTTCTTTATAATATCTCAAGCGGTTTTGGAGAAACCTAATTTTTCCTATTTTTTAAATTAAATTTCAACATCCTGTAGATCGGTAATGAAGCGTTTGCGCACCTATGTTTATAAGAACTTTTTTTATAAAATGACCTGAGCAATCAACTCCTTAAATATTGTTGCGCCTTTTTTAAACACCCTGTATATACATTCCGTTTCTGAAACTAATTGATAATAACTTTGAAAGTTTGAAACTAAGAAAATGCAAAGTACCCGCTCACGTTCAAACATAAAATAAATTTTATTTTGTATTTACTAACACAGTGTTTTTAAAAATTAGTGCCTCTGGACATACGTTTATTAAGCAAGTGAAGTTTGCTTTTTCAATGTTCTATCATCACTAGTAATATTGTCACATCTTTTGGAAACACCCTGTATGATATATTTTTGAAAAGCTCTGTTGACTCTTCCAATGGCGTAATATATAGAAGTTCCACTTAAAAAAATAATCGATGACGTCCTATCATCTAGATGGTTAACCCTGTACCATAAATGTTAGAAATTGCTAAATTAAAATTAAAAATCGACGTGTCCTAGGATTTTGCAAGGGTGTAAGTAAGTAAGTAAGTAAAATCTTTATTAGTTCACCTTGTATCAATTACAAAAATACTCTTAGGGTGTAGAACTTTGTCAATAGAATAGAAAAATCACAATTTATAAGATAAAACCTAATATTAAAAATATAACTGAAGTAGAATAAAATGCATACTAATACTTAACTGCAAATAAGAGAAAAATAGCAAAATAATAATACATGTTACACATAAATCATTGATACACACATACACAGTACGAGTAAATACATTAACAATATTATGTTATCTTCCAGAAATTCATCTATTGTATAATAAGCTTTTTTATGAGAATTTGATTTAATTTAATCTTAATATCTTTATTGGATAAGTTTCTAATTCTTATAGGTAATTTATTATAAATCCGAAGCAATATGGAACATTATGTTACATTACATTATGTGCTATGGACAACGTTGTTTGTAGGTTATTGCTTCATCAGTCTGTCTCATGTTTAGTATAGCAGTATCTAGCGACCTTTTGGCAACATATCTATATGGGTTTTCCAGTTCAATCGCGAATCAATGTTTACCCCCAGGAAAGAAGTACTATTTATTGATTTTATGATGTCATGGCCACTAGTAAGTCATTGTCATCTTTTTGGTATGTAAAGTTGATTATTTGAGTTTTTTCGATATTTAATTTTAGAATATTATTACAGAAATACCATGTAGCAGTCACTGTCTGCATAAAATTTTCGTTATTAGTATCACCAATTATTAGACATATCTCATCAGCATACATAATAATTTTCACATCAACCATCGGGGGTAAGTCATTGGTATATAAAACATATAACGAAGGACCCAATATGGACCCTTGAGGTACACCATTCTCTATTAATACTAAATCCGACTTTATGAGCACAACAGTATTGTCTGTTTCTATAACACATTCAAAAGATAAGATTTTGTCAATTCCAATGCAATACTTCCAATACCGTACCGTTGTAGTTAATTAATCATGAATTTGATTCCGTAAATGGTATCCACACTGTATTACGTCTTGTATAATCATGGAACACGTAAAATAAAAGCTTTAACGCTACATAAAATTTACCAGGCGTTTTATTTTCAATCCGAGCGCCAAAGCTTTACGTGACAGAAATGCATTAAACTTATTTAATGACCAATTATTTTCTGTCAAATGGATCCTGCAGGCGCTGCTACAATAACAATTGCCGTTCATTAGGCAGCACTTCATAACAGAAATTTACATTCCAGTTCAATGTGACGCTTTTGCTACGTAATTTTACATACTATTCTTTAAACGAGAGGAACTGGAAAAAGCTCTGTTTCAAATTCAGAGGATGATGGAAAGGTTCCTATTTCTTTGTTCCTCTTATTAAGGAATCAAGTGACATAAATTTTTATTTTTGACTTACAAAATAAAAGACTTTATAGAATATACTCTTTTGTTTAGAAGTGCCTCTCAACGATCTGCCTGTTTTTTATTCGAAAGAAATGCGGTAGTCTGAAAGTGAAGATTTCACAATCCATCAAACTAGCGTGATGGTTGTGGATGCATCAGATGTGGCCCTAAGAGAAACAAATCCAACCGCCATTTTTTATTAGCGCAAAGCCAAACTCCGAACGTTACTATTCTGTCAGACTTTTGATACAATATGACCTAGGTTTCAGCCTTGTAATATATCTTTTTGCCAGATGTACGAGATTTTTTTAATTTCTCTAAGTATTATCTTCGTTACACTACAATTTCGTCTTTTTCAACGAGCCTGCTTTTACGATTCCATTTCTAATACCAAAAATTCATGTCATATATTGTTCTCCTATGAACTGTATCAGATGAATCAGGCATGTCCTCATCTCCAGCTATTGCAGCTAGAATTTACGTTACCGTCAGTATTTCATTTTCGAAGAAGAATTTGTGAACTTCCCTAAAAATTTCGTATTTTACGTTGTCATCGGCTTCTGTTTTTTCTTCTTCCTGTTTCCACTTTTTTCTTCTTTGTATTTATTTTTACACTTTTGTATAGCACGATATATACTATAAACTGACACTTGTGCGAAGATATCCAGAGAATTATTTAAGATATTGCCATTTTTATACGTAACAACGGAGATTTAATAATAATAATAACAAATTTATTTGACCAACAGTCACAAACTAATTACAGAATAAAGTTTACAAAGTAAATAAATAAATAAACCAAAATTGAGAATAATTAAGAAATGACAATAGGTATAACCTGTCGTAGCTTAAATCTAAGCTGATCATGAAGAAACCAGCAGTGAATTTTATTACGCAGAATGGTAAATAGTAACTTTACAGAAAAAATGTTTTTCTACATTCTAACATTCTTAAGATTAATCATCAGCAACGCAGTACGATAGCAGCCTTGTTCAGGATACACTTCGTTAAGCTTTAAATACAAAAAAAAAATCGCAAATCTATGCTGAATAGACTCCAATTCCACCTTATGTTTAAGGTAAAAGGGAGTGAAAGAAGAAAGTGAGTTTATCTTAAAATATTATTCAAAGGTCTTTAATTTTTCTTAGCCTTTCTAAAGAGTTTCCTGTGAGATATAATTGTATATGATAGGATTACTTTTCCACGAGTAAATTAGTACGTTATATTTAAATGCATTCAACATCAGACTATTAGTGACACACCACCGAATAAACACATTTATATTATTCTGAAGCTTCAAGCAGTCATCAAACGAGTTTATCTTAGAGGCAATTTTCAAATCATCCGCATACAAAAGTGATTCTATATTAAATAAGTTCGTTAAGTCATTAATAAGAATCAGGAATAAGAAAAGCCCAAGGACAGACCCTTGTGGTACTGCCAATATCGCGTCAGCAACCTCAAAAGATTGGATTTTTTAAAATCATTTTTTTTTTTTATTAGAGTTTTTATAGTAATAGTGCTTTTATATTATCTACGAGTCGCTCTCTTGATTTTCGAGGATTTAGTACAGTCACTTCATATATTATACAGGGTTGACTATGACTAAATATAAAAATTTTAATCACGTGCTCAGGGAGGTCTAAAAGATAATGAAAAAATTATTTCGGAATTCTAGCTTGATGTTTAAAAAATGGGGCAAAACCCTCTTTTCCCTCAGAAAATCGGCGCATATGACAATCAATCATTGTCCGAGATGGCTAAATATATCAACTACTGTGCCGTCGCTTTTTGCATCGTTGTCAAGTGTGGAAACGACGAAAATAAACATTTTTTATTAATAATAATGTATAAGTAGCTGATAGACAACATTTAAACCGGTTAGATGTAGTATTTTGTATTCGTTCTTTCGTTACCCACTGCCAAAACTACATTTTTTTTTAAATTACTTTATTTAATTACTATAAAACGTTTAAAATTAGCCATTAACTGTTCTAAAATAACATAACCTAGAATACTGCATTGCTAGTTGCATATTCTAGAAACCTCAAAGAACATGGTCAAACTTAGTTAAATCTAAGGTTCTAAGAAACATTTTTACAGAACACTGTAAACATCTTGGGATGTTATAGGTTAAAATAGTATTAATGATTTTATGCAAACATAGTCGATTACTGTTAATATTGTTGCTATTATTAACAGTTATTAACAAAATTTAATTCTCCAACAACACAAGAAGTTAAAAAAAATTATCTCCGTGAAGTGCACCTTGCACTAGTCGCCTAGAGATCGCGTCTGGCGTCATTAGATGTCAAAAAATATTGCATACGGTCACAGTTTATACAGTTCGACAAGTGAAGGTTCCAGAGGTTATGGCTAAATGCGCAATGAACACCAATGAAATTCGTTAGTACACGATGAAGTGGAAGACAATCTGTCTCTTGACAAATCACCGTGTCTCTTGATTGGGCGTGAATGTGCGCAACTAAATGCGCAGTCGTCTAAAAAAACGAAATCTGGGACCTGGACCTCAAAGGAGCCGACGTGAAAACTGTAATAGATTGTGATACGGTACTCTGATTAATTTGAAATAGTTTGCTTTTGGTATATTCAATTTTTCGCGTATTTTTTGGGTATTTACAAACATGTCGTATTCAAATGCCTGGATGACGGATAAGTTGCTGATTTATGAGAGTGTGACAAGTGCATGTTATCGTGTGGCAACGTAATCCCAAAGATGTTTTCCGAGTATCTACACAAAATATTTGAATATTTTTTGAATCTCATTGAGCGCAACTGCTGTAGGCACCTCACTTTAAACAAAGAGAACTGTGGTGAGAGGGAGACGTCCCCAGCAAGTACAAAAATCGGGAGGTTTAATTTTAAACAAGTAAGGAAACAGAAAATGATACAACATTCTTAAAATCTCTCTAAATCTCCACTACCATGTCGTGTTTCTCAAATAATAATCTACATTTTGTAAATATTTTTTTTTCAAAGCGGCGTAAACTGATCAACGTGTCAACGTGGTGACCTGTGACACCTTTCACTTTGGCGGAATTACCTAATCTCGCAGCTGGCTAAGTTTTAGTTAACCCTGTATATGTATAGAACTCATAACCATAAAACCCAATATCTGCCATGAAGAAACTTTTCAGCAGGGAGATACAAAGGAGAAATATCATGACTTTCAGTTAGATAAAGAAAAAAATAAAATTCATGAATATTAAATGCATAATATCACCAGAATGGTTATACATGCGTCGTCTCGGTCTAAGTATGGTAGCATGTTTTTATTCAAGCAGAATCGATAGAAAAGGGTTCTCTTAGATTGGTCGTTAAACAGAAAGGGTGGTTCTATTTATAGGGTTTTCGGTAAATCGTATTATTGGGTAGATTCTATGTAATAGCTCTGTATCCACCAGGCAAGATGCCGTTCCATGTAATTTGTTAACGTAAGGTTACTGCGTCAGAGAGTTTTAAAAACTTCAGAGGGATCAAATGTACGAGGTGAACTTTATTCACATTAGACAGATGGAAGAAATAGCAGTCTTTGAATAACAACAGTAACTGATAAAAAGTATGTTTAGCCAACAACTACTACTTATAGTCATTATTCGCATGCATACATACACATGAAAAGAAGAATAACACACGCGTGGCTAGCGTATTATGAGTTATAAGTGACGCCTTTTTTCCTAGAAACACTCAAGATTTATTTGTAATTTATGTATGTACTCAAAATAATATTAAATGAGAATGAAATGCAGTTTGGGAAATGGTCAAACATCAATTCATTTTGGGCCACTTGTAGCACCTTATTTTTTTTGCAATCTGAATTTTATTGTTGTTGAATTCTTCTATATATTCTTCCGCGGTCGTTGCAGATCTCCATCGTTCATGTCGTTTAATGCTGTGATGTTCGCCCATGCATTTGCTCATAAGTTCTCAATAAATTAAATGCACTTGATGAAAACAAAGGAGCGGAGCCCTGATAATATGCCTTCATTTTTCGTAAAGAAGTGCTCGTATTGCCTGCATATTCCACTCACCATATTATTTAACAAGACTTTTGAATCTGGCATGATTCCGCCTATCTGGAAAACTACTTTTATTGTTCCTATCTACAAAAATACTGGAGATAAAACACAAATTATCGTGCAATTATGTATTTTTAGTAAAATTTTGGAAACACTTATATATGATGTTCTTCTCGGAAGCCTTAAAAGATCTATAATAACTGAACAACATGTTTTTTCTAACAAGATAGATTAATACCAATTTATTAACTTATAGAAATTATATAACAAATGTTATTGATAGGCAGAATCAAGTAGACTCTGTTTATGTTGACTTTAGTAAGACTTTCTATAAAGTGAATGGCTAAATTACTAAATATTGGGCTTTGTAGACCCAAGTATGGAACAATTTTTTATTTTTGTGTTTCTTTCAACGTATTTTATCGTACACTTGCCATTTTTATAAAATATAAAAATCTTTTATGGGTAGTATTATTTGATCTCAAATATATGTATTTTTTGCATAATTCTACAAGAATGATTGGAAATCCTTACTGCATTATTGTCAAACTACGAAATTTCTTGGTCTCTGCTTCAGGTATAATTACATACAAATAAGAATCATTGTCTTGAACATTTTCCACACTCAAATTAGTCAGTTCATTACATCTGCTAGCTCCCACAATTTCCATAATTAAAGCTGTTTTCATGAGCAAGAATTCACCATCAGATGCTTCTTTCAAAAACTTGTTAATATCATTGTAAGAGTGTTAGATTTCCTGGCATGTGATCTTTTGCCTTGGTCTTCAAAAAGCTTGGACGTTTTTGAAAATTGAAGATATCAATGTTTTTGTAAAGTTGGAGGGTTGACTTAAGCATTCAAAATTTGGTTCATAACGATGATGCAACAAATTGTTTGTGTAGTTCGAGAAAGTAAGCAAACAAAACTCTTTCATTTATAGCTTTAACGTGCTTAACTTTCTTTGATGCAGTCTTCAAACGGACTCCTTATCGTAAACACCACGAGATTTTTCCGGTAAAATTTGCAATGTAGTCTCTGCTTCATCAATAACTTCTTCGGAAGTTTTTCCTGATCAATTTTTGTTCAAAAATTGGTTTATCATTTAAAAATTCAGTATTTCGTCAGCAATTTAGGAAATAACTAAATGATGTCTGAATTACAGTGTCCATAGTCTAGTCTTCCATAGTAAACTGCTGTTTATTCTAAACAAACGACTGGCAAAAAAGTAACAATCTGTTGAAATACCATAGTTCTGCTATTGGATCAAATTTTGTATGGAATTCATGTGTTATAAATCAGTTGGAAGAATTAGACTTCTCGGCCTGCTAAACATTTCCCAACGTGACTTTTATATAATATAACACCCTTGTACCATAAATGACTTAATAAAATTAAGAAATTATTTCTTGATAACACACTGTTACATAATATTCTATTGGCAATATATCCTGATTTTTGGAAGACTTGTGGTGTAACTCCATTAAAGAAATATTCCGTAAAAGTTTCATGAAATAAGATATTCTTAATCTATTCTTTCTGGAAGAAGATGGTAATAATAATAATAAGGCAAGAACAAGAAAGAAGAATACAGTTTGCTAGAATTTTGGAAGAATATGGAAATAGATAATTAATATAGAGGAGATGTAGTAAGATGTCACATAGTGAGAAAGTATATAATTAGATTTTACTTAGAAAGTCCTTTCTATGGAGAAAAGTGTAAAACCAAAGTGGAATAGATATTCTTATAATCTAACTAGTGCAAATTCTTTAAAGTCATCCGCCTTCCTGATACTAGTTTAAAAGCAAGTGCATCCATCTAAAATAGGTCAGCGAGAAAAATAGATTAACCAACTCCAACTATCTCCTTGAGCGTACAGCTGGAAACCTAAACCGCTTCAAAGCCTTATTAATTATATTTCTAATAGAGTTCCTTCCATTTTGTCAGGATTTGAAAGAAGGAAATCGATAATTCATTTGACCAAGATAAATTCTAGCTAGCATCTTTATCGGATCTTTAAACGCCTGACCTAAAAGCAATTAACTTGAAACTTAGGTAATTATGAATTTTTAATAAGACAACATTTTAAACAAACGAGCACAAATGATAACAGATAATATTGGGGTTAAAGTATAAGGATTGAGTCAAATATATTTTAATACAAAGTTTATTTCAAAGTTATACGATGTTAAAAAAGAAATTTAACGAACATTGTTTCTAATTATCTCTGAAATAAATGAATGAACATGTTTCATATCTTTCACAGAATAATAGATGTATTCTACTCTACTCTGGTATCACGTAAGATTTTAGTTTAATACTCGTACTTGTATTACAATAATAATTACAAAATATCCCTCTTCTTTCTCTGAACACAATAATAATACATCGATTGCATGAGTACGGCTTTCTTCAGAAAAACATGATGATTAATGTCATCAATTTAATGCTTGAAAAATTCATTCTTTCTCAGTGCTAGCAAGTGTATAATGCATACTATATATCTTCCTAGAAATAAATCAAGGGATGTCAGAACTAGTACACGCGCGGATCATTTCATTGATACCATATTTCCAGGACCTATTCAATGATCTGAAAACTAAAAATTCAGCCGTCATTGAACAGCTATAGTACTATGGACTGGTGTTCAATCATATATGCACCAAATAACTTGCCGCTCCGCTATAGGTATATCTTCAAGCTAAAAAAAATGATTTCGATTTAAAATTTGAAAATACAACACTTCCTTCTCAAAAACGTAAATTGCGTTTGTTTTCGTAAGAGTTTTTATCAGACCAGCTAAATAAACAAGTAGATTATGCAAATTCATTGATCCGTTTCTTTGAAAGTCAGCAAGTAATGTCTTTGTCTGATTGGTGATGACTGCAGTAAGTTATTATCGACCACTATTCAACCAATCGAATAGAAAATATTATAATGGACCGACAATTGCCTACAACATTTTATAAGATTATCCTCTAAATTTTGTAGAATTACTTTTTCCAGTTGTGGTTTCACTTAATCTTCATTCAACAAGCAGAAATGTTTCCCTGTGAGGAACACGACGATTAGAAGACATTTGACCATATAATCTTAAAACAATGACATTATTCTCGAAATATTGACCCATATCAATATATTCTTCGTTGCTATTATAACGTACAAAAATGCTTAATTATTTAACACATAGCTTAAATTATTAATCAGTCTTTGACAAGTTGTGCTTTTGTACATTGTTTTAAATGTTGTCACTGTGTACAAATTGCATTCACTCAATTTCATTCCTTACTTTACTTTTATTCTAATTCTGTAACAACTAAATTAGCAAATGATTTTAAAAATGTACTGTATGTAAAACTTTGCCTTACCTAATCGAGGTGGCACTGCCATCGACAATATATTAACAACTACTGAATTTGTACCAGTTTTCTCCACTTTTTCTATCCAAATATGCAGATAGTCTATCCGCACCTTTAAGCCACATTATGACCACCTATGAATCTTGGAGTTTTACCGGATGATTAGAAAGTTGCATCTGTTACATCTATTTATAAAATAGGCGATAAACTTTGTAGCAGTAACTACAAACCTATTAATTTAACGTATGTTCCTTGTAAATTGATGGAATGAATTATATTCAATGATATTATAATATAAGTGATCTAGTTACACAACATGATTTTTTACCCGGGAAGCCATTGGTGTTCCAATCTACTTCAGACTTTAAATGTATGGACATCATATGTGCACTCTGGTGAACCTCTAGAGACAATTTATTTGGATTTTTCACGTTAATTTGATAAAGCACTAATATGTAAATTGATGTGTAAGCTGGAGTGCGTGGAAAATTATTACCGTAGATTGGATCTTTTCTTAGCTACAGGCAATTTACAGTATGGTGGGATGTCCTATGTGGTGTACCTCAGGGTTCAGTGCTAGGTCCCATCCAATTTTTAATTTTTATATTGAAATACACTCACTAGTAATTGTGCGTCTGGATCGCTTTCGTATGCTGACGTTTTGAAGTGTTTATTATCACCTTCTTTACAAAGGGACCTTGATCTCATTAACAACTGGTGTTCGAAATGGTTAATACCTCTTAACTACTCTAAATTTTATGTAATACAGTTGGACCAGATGATATTCCAATGTTTATCATGAAAAAAGCGTTACCTTTGATAATTCAACCGTTAACTTATCTTATTAATTTATCTTTTGGCACTGGTATATTTCCAGAAATATTAAAATTGGGTAAAGTCGTACCCATTTTTAAGAAATCTGATCCTCTTCTTGTTCAGAATTATAGACCAATAACCGTAACGTCCTGTTTTTCGAAATCCTTTGAATATGCGTTTTTGCATAGATTGTTACCTTTTGTCAATAAACACACTATATTTTCTCCTGGTCAGCATGGGTTTCTTTATGGAAAATCTACTAATACCGCTATTATGTCACTTCTAGAAACTATAATTGATCATGTTGAATCTGGAGAGAGCCCTGTTGGTATCTTCTGTGATATCAGCAGGGCGTTCGACTGTGTTCAACACAATATTTTAATTAACAAATTATCTGTGTATGGTATTAGGGGCGTCGCCCTTAAGTGGGTGCAATCCTTTCTGAATAATAGGTCTCAGTATGTCAGTGTTAATTATATTGATAATTGCAAAATGGAAAAAATTAATTCTAATATTTTAATTAATAATATAGGGGTTCCACAGGGATCTGTGTTGGGGCCAATCCTTTTTCTTTTTTATAGTAATGACATTGACTCGGCTTCACCTGCTGCCTCTGTTGTTCGTTACGCTGATGATACTGCGCTTTTGTTTTCATCTCCCTGTTCTAAGGATTTAAGTAAGATATGTCAGAGCTCAATGAACGATTTGTTGGCTTGGTTTGAAAGCCATTGTCTTTTCTTAAATAGTTCTAAAACAGAGGCCATTAGATTTCATAATAGGCAATATAGCTGCCCAAAAATTGAGATAATTTTAAAAGATTCTCTAATTTCTACTAATTCGCGCAGTATAAAATTTTTGGGTATTGTGATTGATGAAAATTTGCATTGGAAAGACCATTGCCTCTCCTTAATTTCTAAATTGAATTCAGAATGTTATAAGTTTAGAAGACTGAAAAGGATACTTACTACACATCAGATGATCAGTTTATACTATGCGCAGGTGGAGTCGCGACTGCGATATGGAATTTTGTTTTGGGGTTCGTCCACTCTGTCACGTGATGTTTTTATTGTCCAGAAGCGAATATTGAGATTAATTGCAAATATTTATCGCCTGGATTCATGTAGAAATATTTTTAAAACCTATGAAATTTTAACCTTATTTGGTCTATTTATTTTTGAGTCTGCGGTGTATGTTTTTATGAATAAGAAAAAGTTTCCGGTAAATTCAGAAATCCATCAATACAATACAAGAAGCTGTAACAAATTTTATATACCATACTGTAAATATAATATCTCTCTGAAATCACCGAATTGTCTAGCTATTAAGTTATATAATCATTTACCATCTGAAATAACAGGCTCACTCACACAAGGTATTTTTAAAAGTAAACTGAAAAAATTTCTCTTGGAACGGTCATTGTATAGTTTAGATGAATTCTTTTTATTGTAGCTAAATTACACCGACACTGACTAATAATTGTTTTGTTCTTTTATGTTCGTTTATTTATTATTTTTTACTGACTATTTACTGATGACTATTCCTATATATATGTATGTATATCTTTGGAAATAAAATATAAAAAAAAAAAAAAAAAAAAAAAAAAAACAATTCAAAACTAAACGACACAACTGATGGTCATAACCTAAATACTGTGGTCATGTATTCAAAATCGTACGAAGGTGCAACCAATTAATTTATATGATTCGTAAATCCTTCTAAGACTTCAACATAGGCAAATTCCTTAAGATTTACAATGCATATATTTGTCCACAACTTTGCTGAAATAATATAGTCTCCGGTCTGCAGTTGGATGGTGACCAGAGACGCACTACAAAACTTCCTATTGGATTTAAGCATCTCTCCTATAAAACGCGGCTTATGCTTCTAAATCTGCAGTTGCTGGAGAGGACAAGAGGGCGATCTTATAAGGGTTCTGCAGGACAAAATCCACTGTCCAGATGAAATATTCGTTCGTAACAGGGATGTAAGGCTACGAGGTCATGATTTGAAGTTAAAGAAGGAGCAATTTCATACCCGCACAAGACAGCACTAAATATCGAATCATGTTTTGACATGTGGAACTCATTACCAAATTATGCGATTTCAGCATCTTTGAAGAATTCCTTCAAACACAGACTTGAAAACTATTTGCTCGATCTATAGGTAGACTAATTTTCATTTTTCATTTCTTAATTTTTTTTCTTATTTTTATTCTTTTTTTTCTTTTTCCTTTGTTATTTTTATTTCTTTGTTGAACTTTAATAATGATAATAATTATTATTTTATTATAGTTCCAGTATTATGAGGTATTATTTGTACTCCTTCATTTAAATGCACTCGGTATAGAAATTAATATTCTGTCAAATGAAATTAAGTCAAATCTCAAATACTAACACTGCCAAGCCACTCTGCTTATGTTGCATTAAATCAGGTTGCTAACAAGGAGTTACTGTTTGAAGAACAAAGTAATAATCCATCTCTAATCTGTCTTAATACTCATAATTTCTAATTTACGTTCCCGCAACAATTCACCTCCGCCAAAGCTAATTTTGTTATGTAGTCTTGGTTGTTAAGTTTATAATTAAGATTTCTGCCCTCTTGGCGGTAAATGGAAAATATAACAGAATAGACAATGAAAATATAAACGCGTGTATGTAATACACAAATTACGTAAGATAATATTATCATAATTTTAATCCGAATATAACGTCCTATTTTTTCCCCAACCGAAATACCCCATTAAATTATTAACTTGTGCTTTGAAATTATTTAAACGAAATTTGGATAATAAAGCAAAGCAGTAGGATACATCAATGCAGTTATGGATACTTTGTCAAACATTAGTCGCCATATTGCTAATTGAATTCATTCGTGATTGTTTGGATTGTTCAGTTTGCTGAAAAATGGAAACTAATGAAAATTTAGGTGTACGTGAGGAGATACTGCCGTATGCGAAACAGGTTTATTTGAATCTTCTCTCAAAGAAATCTCGAGAAATTTATAAATGTGTCTACCAACGTTTTATGGATTGGTGCAAAGAAAAAAACATTTTTATTCAGAGGATGTATTGATGATGTATTTCGGCAAATAGAATGAAGCCGTCAACGCTTTGGTCACAATATTCAATGTTGCAGTCAACGTTGGATATAAAGAAGGGGATTGATATAAGCATATAAGCAAATATTCAAAGTTACTTGCTGTTCTCAAGAGACAAAATGAGGGATATGTACCGAAAAAATTAGGAGTATTTACAAAGGAGTAAGTTGATTGTTTTCTGAATAGTGCAAATTTTTAAAATTGCTGTTGGAAAGAGTACAGTGGAGACGCATTACGACAAATGCCTGCTACTCTTTTAGTTAACGGTGATAGTGACCTCACTTGTCTTAAAAGACACGGATAATTGAGATCTAGCACTGTGGGGGAAGACTACATTGAAAACTCACTTTTGAATAAAGAAAATATTACAAAAAAAATAATACTGAAAGTTGATAATGTAATGATAAATCAAGCGCAGTTCATCATTTCTAATTTCACAACACCTGAAAGTAATATAACGATAAATGAAAACGTCTGGGACTGATTTCAAACTTGCTCCAAGAATAAGGGTAGTTGCAGTTTCAGTGGTTTATTTAATTAATTGTAATACTTGTTGAAACTGTGTATTTAATATCAGTGTGGGTAAACAATAATTATTGTAAATATTGTTGAATAAACTTTTATAAATTCAAACTTGATTAACACATTTAATCTAAGGATTAAAAATGAATACTTTTGTTGCTAAGGTACCATAATAGATATTATTGTTGCCATGTAAATTTAACGTACCTATATGTATTAAGCTTATATAAAATGCTTGTGTAGTTGCATACATAAAACGTTATACTTACAACCAAGTGTTTAACTCGGTCTATGTAATGTAAATGCCGTTGCAATCCATCATACTGGCAAATCTCCGGGTTGATTGATCATCATAAATTAAAGGGTTCAAACGATCTTCATCAAAGGCACACTTTTTTAAACAAGAAAACCATTTTATCGCTGTACTTTCCCCAGTTATATCCTCTACGTGAATAGCACACATGACTTCAACTTGAGACTTTGAAGTTTTTAGAGTAACGGAATACAAACATAGGCTATACTATTTTTTTTTTCTGAAATTTTTACGACAAAGAAATGTTTATATTTTATTATCGCATGATTGCGAGCTGCTATTTAAGCTACTGAACATTATCAAGACTAAAATGATATTGTTCATAGACCAAGGGTCCCAGATTTTATTGGGTATGTCATATACACGGTGTTTGGAAAGAGGCTTCGACCTTTTGTTGACAAGTCTCGTGATATGGAAAGTGATCAAGGAAATAAATTTCTCCCTTCAGAAATCGAAGTTGTTAAAAAGCCCCTTTCGAGTTATTGCCTAGTAAATAAAAGCAACAGTACGATTTTTCGTACAATCGTTTCTTGAAATGGTGTGATCTAAAAAATGTTAGCACCAAGATCAGTGAAAAAGTGCTTTTGGCATACTTTAAAGAAAAATCCAAAATATGGAAATCGTCAACGCTTTGGTCAAACTACTCCATGATGAAGGCGATGATGATGCACATAAATAAATCAAGATACAAGCAAATATTGTAAACTTGTTGCTTTTTTGAAGCGAAAGGGCGAAGGATATCGACTGAAAAAATCGAAACTATTGACCAAAGAACAAATTTCTCACAGAAGCGCTGGATGAAAGGTTGTCATAATATACTGGTACATTATATCGTCCAGCTAACACCAATCATTCAAGAATTTTCATAACATACATTCAGGATAAATCTGCCACGACTCCAGCTAAAATTAACACATTTGGTATAACGCCAACCAATATTACTGAATTTCTCTGGACATTGCAGACTCTGGTGGTGGAGGCTATATATAGGGTGTCCGGCATATGACTGCCGTAATTTTAAGGGCTTATATATGTGACCAAAAGCAATAAAAAACTCTTATGAAAAATGCAACTGCAATAATATGCAAATCTATGTTACGAAATTACAATCTAAGGTACAGTTAATGTTAAGTAAAAGCGCCTGTAATGTAATTTGTTCGAAATTTAATTTTTGTATCAGTATTAATGAAGTAAACAATTGAAGTTTCCGAGAAATTCGTTAAAACTGTAACGTACTGTAACGTTCGACAACGTTGCAGTGTCTGGTTCCTGCTGATAACCTAAAAATTGTATCAGTATTAATGAAGTAAACAATTGAAGTTTGCGAGAAATTCGTTAAAACTGTAACGTACTGTAACGTTCGACAACGTTGCAGTGTCTGGTTCCTGCTGATAACCTAAAAATAGTATTAGTCATAGTGGTGCGTATAGGTGATGCGTTTCATTTTTCTTTGATGTTTGTGAGTATACGTAAACAAAAATAGAACAATTTATAATAACCATATTCAGATACATAGCATGTTAATTTACGGCAAATCTATGCAAAACTCTCTGGCTACGAGACATTTGTATGGTAAACGCTTATTGCAAGGAACAGAAGTCATTTTACACTTGTAACTATTATTTTGTGTTGTGTAAAGAGCTCTAAGAAATTCATTCACTGTACGTACCTATGTTTAGGTGTACCTATTTGTATTTATTATGTATAAATACATAACAATCCTAAGATAGTATGTGAGCGACATTGTCAGATATTCACCTGTTTGCTATCATAAGTCTGTTACCGTTGGCCAGACAAAAAAAGTGTTAAAACAAATATGTTTTGTTCAGTACTTATCATATGACAAAATTAAGACACTCATATTCCGGACTGCTTGTAGAAGACTCTAACAAAACAAGAAGAGAATCATGGGTCAAATTTTGTTCAAAATTTCGGCAGATAAAATATTGCTAATACAACTACTAATGAGATTGGCCATGGAATAGCTTATTCTAATTATAGTTTTCTAACTATGGAATTAAATGTACAAGTAAATAAATGTTTTTTAGATTTAAAATTCCTTAATTGTTTTCAATTTTCACCCCATTTTCTTAAAAGCAAATCACATCATATACTTTTAACACCAGTGCTAAAAGTAAATTAGTTAATTAAACATCAGTTCATTAAGACGACATTATAGACATTGACAGCATCCATTGATAGTATTTAACGAGCGGTAATGCAGGTCATAACTCTCGCAGATGAAGTTTGTCATCAAGTGAGTTATGACCATTTCCGTAAGTTGAATGCTATACTTTATCTACAACTAGAACAATAAATACTAAGATACAAGTATCAAGAAAGAAAATTGATTTGAAAACGTCAAAATTATTTTGTTAAAATATCAAATGACATTAGTCCCCTCAATAATAATTTTAAAATCTTTCAATTATTCATTCCTTTCCACTTGTTAAAAATTCTTTCCATTTTACACCAATGGAACGTATTTATCGGCTTAAAAATTTTCAAGAATTTACTGCGTACACTATTTACATACCGAATTATCATTGTAGAAGTCCAGCGTGAGATAATAACTCACTATAAAAACTCACGCTATTTGTTTATCGATACTATTAATTGTTCAAAAGCAGTTGAATAATTAATATATAAATTAATAGGAGTAGATAAAAATTATTATACTTTTACTGACGTTTGTACCAAAACTGATTTTTGAACTCTCATTATTTCTACCACTACTGGAGATCACTTTCTGCATATTCCCACGCAAACCTGATCTTTTACTAGGTGAAATGAGCTTAACTTTACAGCAAATCCGTTTAAGGAAATATTCAAAAGAAACTGCAGTATAGGATTTATGGGGCGACCATTTGAATGGAACATTTGACTGTAGAATAGTGTAAAATGAAATATAAAATAAAATAAATAAAATAAAATCATGTTATATACAGGGTGGTCGCGGTGTAATGGGCCAAAATTCATGACTAGATTCCTGACGTGAAAATATTGCGATTTAGACAAACTCACCTTAGTCCAAAAGTTGATACTTACAGAGATACAGGGTGTTTAACGCAAAGTATTATTTTAGTTTTTTCTTATTTATTTCATAATAAATGCTCATATCGAGATGAATTTTTGGTATTAGGGGTTTTCTGGGTCTAGAGATTGAAATATATTCATGGTTTGCTTGTAGCTCATAGAGAGCGCCACCTGCGCTAGGTCGAATGCGTTGAAAACGACAGAACTTTTTTATCTTTCAAAAATCTAATTCTCAGGTAGCAAATTCTGATTTTACAACTTCTTTTACACAAAAAAGCTATACTTTTTGATAGTCGCTATCTTGCACCGTTCTCAAGATATTTAGCTTTGGTAATTCGAGTAATCAAAATAAGGTACGAATGTCAAAAAGAACAAGAGTTTATTTCAAATTATAAATTGTGATGAACAATTGAATATCGAATATTACAATAAATGCTCAACATGTCCGCCTCCAACTTCAATACATTTATTAACGCGTTTGTTCAAAGACTGCCGTATTTTAAAATAGAGATTCTAGTTACGAAATGATTCGGCGGCATTTACAATTTTCTGCCATAGCTCTTCGCGGGTGTTTATAGTTTCTCTATAGACAACTGATTTCATGTAGCCCCAGAAACAAAAATCCATAGGATTAAAGTCAGGACTACGAGGAGGCCATAATATTCGACTCCCACGACTTATCCAACGATCCGGAAAAATGTGGTCAAGATAGTTCCGTACTCTGACAGAATAATGAGGGGGAGCTCCATCTTGCATGAAAAATATATTTTGCCGTGTATTCAGTGGTAAATCGTCGAGGTAGTCAACTAAATGGTGCTGCAGGAAATCTAAATACAAGTCACCATTTAGATTTGGAGGAAGCTCATGTGAACCCAAAAGGTGATTTCCTATGATTCCGCACCAAACATTTATCTTAAATGCATGTTGGAAGTGACGCTCAGTGACTACGTGAGGATTTTCATTATCCCATATGTGCTTGTTTCTAAAATTGAAAATTCCTCGACAAGTAAAGGTCGCTTCATCAGTGAATAGTACATTATCCAAAAATTCCTGGTCAAGGTTTTGCTAATTGCGCATAAAATGAGCAAATTGTAATCTAGCTGGTAAGTCTGCTGCTAAAAGATTTTGCGCGGGTGTAAAATGGTAGGGATATAAATTTTCCTTGTGAAAGATTTTGAGAACTGTTGTTATACTAACACCGGTTTCTCTAGCTGCCTGCCCGCTGCTAACTTCTGGATTTCCTGCCACTCTTACTAAAATTTCTTCTTCTTGATGAACTGTAACAGTACGCCCTGCGTTGTCTCTTTTAGGACGAAAACTACCAGTTTCTCCAAGTCTATTAAAAAGTTCTTGAAATAGTTTCCCATTTGGTTGCCTTCTATTCGGATACATATCTGAATACCGACGAAGCGCTCGACCTCCAACATAATCTGATCGCGCATAAACACAAACCATATCGCGCATTTCTCCATTTGAAAATAAATTATGGCGTGGCACTACGATTTAGATCATAAAGTAAAGAATACTTTTAATAAGGCACGAATAATACTGTAATATTACTGACAGCACTAAGATAAGTGGAAAATGTCAAAATTGGATTTTAACATAAGCCTACTTGAACATTTTTGCCGATTTGTAATTGAATGCAAATACATTGGAATTTTCAATGGCAAATTTTACGAGAACGGTGCAAGATAGCGACTATCAAAAAGTATAGCTTTTTTGTGTAAAAGAAGTTGTAAAATCAGAATTTGTTACCTGAGAATTAGATTTTCGAAAGATAAAAAAGTTCTGTCGTTTTCAACGCATTCGACCTAGCGCAGGTGACGCTCTCTATGAGCTACAAGCAAACCATGAACATCTCTCGCCCCAGAAAACCCGTAACACCAAAATTTTATCACGATATGAGCATTTATTATGAAATAAATAAGAAAAAACTAAAATAATATTTTGCATTAAACACCCTGTATCTCTGCAAGTATCAACTTTTGGACTAAGGTGAGTTTGTCTAAATCGCAATATTTTCACGTCAGGAATCTAGTCATGAATTTTGGCCCATTACATCGCGACCACCCTGTAAATATAGCTGTAGAGACGAGCAAAAACTTTATTATTTAGAACGCGAAGAGCTTTACGACACAGTTTAAAGCATACAAAACAGTAAGACTTTAGAGAAACTCTTCGATAACATTGTATTGACAATAATTAATTATATTTATAAATCCATTGCAATATAAGCTGTTATTTTTGCTTACAAAAATTGATATAAAGCCAACTTGCCACGCGACTGTCTATTCCCATGGCCTACCATTTATTATAAAAGTGAAAGTGTTTATAAGAAAAGCGTGATGGCACGGGAAGAATTTTTTTGAGAAATACGGGCACAAAATCTTACCTCAGCCACCAACATCGCCTCGATTTATTCTTCAATATCTATTTACTAAGCCAATGGAAGGTTTTATCCCTATTGTCACTTTCGGCTTTCGACATCGACGAAAAATATATCACAATATAAAAGAACGTGAGCATCGGCTCGATAAATGGGAGGAAGATAAGGGTCGAATCCGTACGGGGTAAATCAAAATTTAGTGTGTTTATAAATAATAGCAATACGAGTAGAACGGTTATTATTTACGCAATGATCGAGATATACAGGGTTACATATTTTGCTTATTTAATAAATGTCTAACTTGAGTCTAATTTAATTTACAATGTCATTATCGTACTTTGTGCGTTAATAAATTTAAAAATACATATGGGACAATGTAAGTCATTTAAGACATTCGAAACAGTGTCATAATCATTATTTGACAGTTGTATATAATAATTATGTATCTAGCACGAAAAGTGAAGCTGAAGTTGAAAAACTTTTCGAGAAAACTAAACCTACTTTTCGGCTATCTTGCACTGTATTTTAGTCTTGGATTATTTTACAGTTACTAGCAAAGTTGTATCCTGGGTTTTATCCAAATCTTGAATATCAATTACATAACTCTTCTCTATAAGGTCCATATATGATAAAAATCAGTGCCACCTAATTAAAAAAATAATGTAGGTACAATTTCGTTTACATTTAAAGATAACATATCTTGATCATTAGAAATATATCATCGGGAGCATTTCTCAGAGAAGTGTAGATTCTTCTTCTTCGATTTGTAACTATCATTTTTTCTTTTTAAGAAGTTATTTATCTTGAATATTTGTTAATGCCGATGTTATGATGTAAAAGTACCGTTGACTTTAACCATGGAATAATACGAAACCAAAGACGACGATTTACAATTCTTACATTTTTCCAAAAAATATGTTTGGAGCACATATTCAGTGTAGTTTTTCACGGTATTAAAGGAACGCCATTGAACAAAATCATTCATCTATTACTATTGAAATCCATATTTCACCAAATATGTGTGTAATAAATCTGTCAATTTGCTTGAAGGTTTTCGCGTACTAAATATGGAGTACATGAAATACGCGATTGTTGATAATATTACTAGGCAGCCCTAACAACTGTCAGTTCGGGTCCAACAAAAATTGCTTGATTTTAGTTATCGAGACACTGATTTCCACAAATGCATAATATGATGTATATCATATTTATAATTATTGTAAATATCGGCCTTATATCAAGCTTTCTATAGATTTGGTGCATTGTAATGCGTTTAATAACCTAAAGATGTAATAGTCCTCACCTTAAACCTCGGGCTAGTATCTTCACACTACGGACCCTAAAAACAACTATTACTATTTGAATCATTTTAAATTTTCAAATTTAAAGTAATCCATTTAAATTCTTAAGGACGTTTAAGTGATGAACTTTAGTAGTAACTTGATAGTATTTTAATAACAGCACTCTGATTTCTATTAGTAAAGCAAACCAATGCATTTATTCATCAGTTTGCGCTGGCTTGGTTTTATTTGTCCAATTTAATTGGCTGAAAGCAGGGAACGCTTCAGTGTTTGCCTATCGATTAGGCAGAATTGTTTTCCTTCGGTATTTTTTATGTTTTACGGTTCGTAAAAAAATAAATCCGATTCTACACGTGAGCTGGAAACACAGGAAGTTTAATCTGTACAGGAATTTTTACGTCGCGCCCTTTTCTACAGGAAACTGTGAACAATAAAAGTAAAAGCTAGGTAATTGATGGAAAATACATTAGGTATACAGGGTGTTAAAAAAATTGTGTAAAATATTTAAGGAGGTAATAGTATGAACCAAAATAAGCAGAAAAGTCTCAATAAATATGGGTCCGCAAAGTAACGGTTGCGGAGATATGGAATGTTTTATATTTTTTAGCCCCTTTTTTATTTTGCAAAAACGTTGTGTATTTTCTTATAATAGTTGGTTGATGTTTAGTGAAATAAATAGTACGTATTTGACAGTTGTTCTCAGTGCAAAAGTTTTCTTTCGCTATGGCTGATTACTCTAACGCAGAATTAACAGACATGCATTTCATGTATGGTCGTGCTAATGAGAATGCCACCGAAGCGCGACGTCTTTATGTTGACGCTTATCCAAATCGCCAGATTCCTTCACAACGCATGTTTGGAAGAATTCACCAAAGATTGCGTGATACCGGTTCCTTGAGCAAACAGTGCCATTTATCCGGAAGACCAAGGTCGGTATCCACTCCTAGAGCAGAAGAAGAAATTCTAGCACTGGTAGAGCAGAATCCAGGTACGAATGTGCGGAGAATATCAGCCGAGGTAGGAATTAGTGGTCCTCTTGTTTGGAGAATCCTTCACGAGTAACTGCTTTATCCATACCATGTGCAACGAGTACAGGCCAATCCAATAAATGATCATCAAGCACGTTTGGTTTTTTGCCGTTGGTTTCTACGTCATGATGCTGAAGACCCTCGTTTTCTTGCAAACATTCTTTTTACTGATGAGGCTGGGTTCACAAGAAATGGAGTGTTTAATTTTCACAATAAGCATATTTGGACCGACGAAAATCCTCATGCTCTAATAGAATCTGGACATCAGGCACGTTTTTCATTAAACATTTGGATGGGTATTGTAGATGACAGGTTTCTAGGTCCTGTTGTTTTACCAAATCGATTACTGCTGCTTACCTCAACTTTCTGCAGAACACACTGTATGAGTTTTTGGAATCTTTGAATCAGAGGCAACAAATGTGGTTCCAGCATGATGGTGCTCCAGCTCATTTTTCCATGGCCGTTAGAGAGCATTTACACCAAACTTTTCCACATAGATGGGTAGGAAGGGCCGGACCTGTTTTATGGCCTCCAAGATCGCCTGATCTGAATCCTCTAGATTTCTTTGTTTGGGAATATTTGAAGACATTAGTGTATGGAACTCCTGTAAATAGCCTGGAAGAGCTGCAGCTACGGATTAATCAAAAGTGTCAAGAAATCCAAACCTAGGAGGGTGTTTTCGAAAGAGTTCGAATATCGTTGAGACGAAGATGTCGTGCCTGCTTGGAAATGGAGGGAGGGCATTTTGAACATCTTCTGTAACTTTGTTTTCTTTTTGTTAAAAGCTTCCTTTGTCTGTTTATTCTTAATAAAATAAAATGTTTGAAAACCGAATAGTGGTCCATATCTCCGCAACCGTTACTTTGCGGACCCATGTTTGTTAAGACTTTTCTGCTTATTTTGGTTCATTCTATTACCTCCTGAAATATTTTACACTCTTTTTTAACACCCTGTATATGAGTTTAATAATATATCTACTCCTCGTTGTAATAATGAGAATTAGAAGTCGGAAGACTTGTGCGGGAGGCGGGGCGGTATATTATTATTAAGCTGGCCGCATTTACGCCCAGGACGATTTACGTTACGTACCTAATCACCATTCAGTGCAGGAATGAGGGAAACCTGGAAAACTGTATTAATTAGAGGGATGGTCAAACGCCAACCGGTATCAATCTCTCACATATATTCAAGCCAATGTTCTTCCGACCTACCATACCCAGATCCAATGTTAATCCTCTCCACAAATATAGCTCTACTATCTACCGGCCAGAGTATTAGAAAATGCGGTGGGTGGTAAACATAATTCAAATACTGACATCTTAAACCGCTCGACCACCGACCGATTGGTAAAAGTCTTAAATAACTTTGCAATGAAATTTACTTTGAACTTTCAATATTGATTCTTAGTTGTTTCCACTCACCAACAGAGAACTTCCAATAGTTCAGAACTAATTTGAAGAAGTGCCATTATTATTGCAATAGATTGTACATATATGCACACGCTCCAAACTTAAATGAGATTTTCTTGCAGCATATTAATCTTTACCAGCTGTCAGTGTCTTCAAAATGCTCTTGATTAATTCTAGAAACAAATTACTTTGAAGCTGAGAATTCGAAGATAATGTTTGTTTTATTCAACAAATCAGAAAATGATTATTCTTAGATGTATTTTTTGGAATACAAGTTTTGTTCTTTTGCATATTAAAATTATCTTATTTCTAAAAAAAAAAATATAGATGTACCTATTGTATTATTTAATTAAGTTATAACCTTACTATGCTTTGTACCAGTATTGTACTGTGATTCAATATTAAAAAATGTATTATTATTTGAGACACACTATATATTGGTACTACAGAAACTTGTCAATCTGGGTAAGAATCCTTTAGCATTTGATTTAAATCTCTGACAGTGTTGAATCTGTATATAAAAAAATAAATTAACATAATTAATTAAAAAACTAAATTAATTAAATTTTCTAAACTAACTGAACTAACTAGACTAACTGAGCTAACTAAACCAATTAATAACTAAGAAAAAATATATACAAAACCATCAAATTGCCGACATGTCGACACTTTTATTGCGTTTTTTTTTTTCAAAATTATTTAAAATGTTTTTTACTTTAGAAGTCATTGTTACCACAGAATAATATGTGACATAGATTGGAGAAGTTTTTATTTATTCTTCAGTGACAACGGCTTCCAATGTAGAAAACAGAATTTTTAAATAGCCTTAGAGAAGACACAATAAAAGTGTCGAAACGTCGGCAATTTTAAAGAAAAAAAGAAGTAAAGTTATTATTTGCATCTAACCTGCTAATATCTCTACTGAATTAAACGAAACATTTTGTATATTGAAAATATTTTATGTATTGAAATTGTTTGTTGCTTATGAACTCCTAATGTTTAATATTAGATAAAACTATCAAGTCTATTGCAAAAATTAACAACGTGGGATTTCACAACATAATAAAAGACTATAGTAGTTGTAAGAGTAGGATTAGGAGCAGGGTAGGAGTAGGAGTAGAAGAAGGAGTAGGAGTAGTACTACTAGGCCACAAGTGAATCCTTTTTACCTCCCTCACCATTCCATCACCTGTCCACTATCCGTCATTGATCTTCCTCGAACTTACCCGACGTCATGATGAGCGCCAGGATCTTAGTCCATGATAGGCCCTTCATCTCTCAGCCTTAGAAAGTGGGTGGGAGTGTCTTCCCTTCCTTCACATTCCAGGCATAAAAGATCCTCCCCCTATCTCTATTAAACTTAGATATCTTCTGAGGACCACCATCATTTGATTCAGGGACTTTCGACTGAGGGGCAGCAGTTACCGTTCTAGATTTATTGAGTCCATCTATAAAATCATCAGACTGTCCACATCCTTTATTCCTTCTCAAATTGTATCTTCGTATTTGATAGACCTATTTATTTAAGGCACTGTTGATATTACCTAGCGCAATTTCAAGAACGGGTTCGGGTTCCTGACCAAGCGCCTCCAATCCGAAACGAGCTAGCTGGCCAGTTTTCTCGTTTCCAGGGATTCCTTTATGACCCGAAATCCAGACCAACTCCACCTCTCTGTACCTACAAATTAGAGTAATTGCTCAAAATGCCATCCTTGAGCGTCAAAACAAGTCTGGCATCGCTAATCGTAGGTACACATTTTCTCGTTTCAGGTATCATTTGCCATCAAACAATATTACTGATAATGATTAAGTTATTTACCGACAGAAACAATGAAATAACTGAAAAAAATCAAATTTACTATGTAACCGTAGCAGATACGAAAAAAAATGTAAGATAGGGTTTTTGATAGTTTTCCTAAATTAAAGATGCCCGTATCTGCGCCACTGGTTTTTTAAAATGCTTGATATTTTCACATTTTATGACATCCTAACTAACTACACTGTGTACCAAGTATGGCTTAAATATCTCCATTACTTTAATAATTATACCAAAAAATCGAATTTTATAATAAACTGCCATTATTTTTCAATGTTCTACTTACCCTCGAAGTTTGTTCATTAAAAAATGAATCACCCTATATATTAAGGTCTCCCATATTTGTTTTCATTTAAGGCCGTATTTATCATTCTTTTACTTAGATATATCAGTTAAACACGCTCTGGCATTTTTTATTGCGTATTTTTTAACCAATACTTTGCCGTATGCGCCTAAAGCTTTTTTCTCTGGAGTCTCTGATAAGAAAAAGCTTTTTAAAAGGCATATTACCATGTAAATGACGGCATTACACAGAAATGTGAGCCTAATGCATAGTCTAATGTCGCCGGTCTAAAACATACCCTTACTTTTCGCTTTAATATGACCATAATAGGATATTGTGAAAGCCTTTGGAGTACAAAATATGATACAACAATTATATGTATTGCGGGCACTTGCATGTCAAACGTAAAACTGAAAACTAGTCTAAACGTGTTTTTTAATTCAAAATATTTACGTTTAAATTAAATCTCCATCTCAATTTTATACAGTCTGTTAAATTATTATTTATATGCAGAAATAAAATATTTATTGGAAGTTTACAAGGGTGTTTACCGTGTGTGCGTGGAAAGCGCAGTTTTCCCTATAACAATTATGATTTTAATCATAAACTTATTTGCTTCTACGATAATTTGAAATTTGTATCGGAAATCCTCTCTACCAATGTATAGCTTAGCAATAACGAAAATAACCGAAATATGCTGAAGTCGCGTGTGTTATATAATGGAACTTAGCACCTTATTCCTCGCCTTACTATCCCCAGGGGTATACTCCCTGGCGACATTGAACAACTGACAGACGATGACAAGAACAACTTGCGACACGCACACGCCTTCCCCGACACAGATATGACTTAAACGTACTTAACAGACGAGTGAAGGCGGCTCTGAGCAAGCTGTTCCAGGAAAGATGGGCTAGACACTAGGAGTCGCCCGATCCACAGGAAAATAGCCTCTGGAAATCCACGGTAGCAGAGAGGTGGTCTACATGGACCAGGAAAAGGCTGAGGCTTTTGCCGACCGCCTCGAACTGCAGTGTAGACTATCTCAGCTGCCTGACGAGGACGAGGAGTTCGAGCGGGTGGTCAGGCGTGACGCCAGACGCATTGACAGAGAGCCTGACAATGACATAATACAACCTGCCACCCCTGACGAACTCAGAGACATAATCAGACACCTATCTAACAAGAAAGCGCCTGGACCTGACCTTATACATAACACCACTCTAAAACGAGTACCACGTAAAGGCGTCGCGGCCTTACTTAACATAACCAAGCTATCTTTAGACTTAAACATTTCCTCGTTCGCTGGAAAACAGCGAACGTGATCTATGCTATGAGCAAAGTGGTAGAAAACATTATCCTTTCCTGTTTCAAAACTCACTCCGAGGAACTGCGAGTCGTTCCCGACAAGCAGTTCGCCTTCCGTCCTGATCATTCCACCGAACTCCAGATCCTCCGACTAACAGAGCGCATCACGGCGGCCTTCAACAGGAGACAGTTGACTGGAGCTGTCTTCTTGGATGTCGCAAAGGCCTTTGATACGGTTTGGCATGAAGGCCTACTGATGAAGATGCTCACAAACCACTATCCCAGATCCTTTACCAAACTAATAAAATGCTACCTCCATCACCGTAAATTCCGCATCCAGGTCCAAAACTCCTACTCCACCACCCATTCCACGAAGGCGGGCGTACCGCAAGGTACTGTCCTCTTCCCTCACCTTTACATCCTTTAAAATAATGACATATCTTACACCCCTAACACAAACACCTACCAATACGCTGACAATATGACAATTACTGCACAAAGTACTAACCTACGACACATGACAGGACTTTTACAAACCTCTTTAGACCTTTGGAAAATCAAAATTAACCCAGATAAAAGCGCAGCCCTGCTCTTTACTAGACGCAGGCTACCTTGATGAACTCTCACTACCAACATATAGCAAACATAACGATATAGCATACATACATAATTTGTTGTGTTGAACTGTTTTTTAATGTTGTTTTAATTTTTCAGCGGCGCTTGTTTACACTTTAGGCTGTAACATCCATATTTGACAGCAAACTTTCAATCGTACTAATTTTATACCTTGGCGATTATTCTAATTCTATATTACACGTTTATATGTTACATTGTTATTAGAACTATTGGGTTCCTAAACATAACAGGAGAAGCAGAGGTAAAGGCCGAAATAATATGTAGGACATAGACCCAGCTACATACCCAGCTACATACGAATATTTAGACAACAGAGACAAGTATATCTAGTAAACTGTCTCTGTTGCTCCAGTTTTTCTTTTAGAGGCGGCAGCCACATCCCCCCATTTTGCTCCACGTAATCACGATGTGGCTTAAACGTATTTATATAAGTTGCAAAACTGTCGTTGGAATGTAGCTGCCTCAAAAAAAGTGTTCCCCATTCACTAAAATGCTACTTAGGCAGAGTATTTTTTTTAAATGTATATATGTAGTGAAAATTTCACAATAGTATTTTTCAGCCAATTAAAGGCCTGTATTTTGTAGCGTTACTATAGCAACTAAGAAATTTCCGGAAATTTTTCTCTTCCTTGGGGTAAGGAGCATGAAATTACACTGGAAATTTTTTGACATTTATAAATAAAATGACATTTATATTTAACTTCAAATTTATTCTATCATAATTTAATAAGTACAAATCATTTATAAATAATTATTTACCAAGTATGTACTTTTAGTAGTTTTAATTAAAGCGTCCAAATGTTGCTGAAATTCCTCAGCCACGTCTTCTTTTCTTAATGGGGAATAAACAAGCACACATTCACTAAAATTTATAAAATGTCTATGTTTCAAAAAATAAATGTAGTACTTTGAAACAATCTTATTCTGCTGTGATCCACGAAGAGCTCCATATTTCTTACACACCAGAAGCAAATAATTTTTAATAATCCCAAACAAGTTTGGCGAATAAATTTCTGGCCCGCATTCTTGTAATAAATACATTAAAAATTTTAGGTTCCGATGATACATTTTAATTTCACTAACTTTTTTGCAAAACTTGCATAAAACGTATTTCTCAAACCGCTCCATTTTTCAATTGTACAACACAACGATTTTAAAGAAAATGGTCAAATAACGTCAAAAGTCACGATTACCTTGTTTGACATGGATTGCATGGCCTTCTTAATAATATATACATATGAATTTTATTGATATTACATAGTGCTTAAGGTTCTTTGTAAGAAAATGAGTATGTGGAAAACTGAGAGATTGATTTACTATTGACTTATTTTTTATTTTTTTGCTTAACTAAAGTCGGTTAGTTGTATTTTATTTAACCTAATGTTATATGTATGTAAGTTACTTTGATTATATATACTGCTTCAAGTTTTTTGCAATAAAATATATTTTTACCAACTTTAGTACACTAAATTTTTAGAAAACTGAAAGATTGAACTACTATCAACTTATTTTTTATTATTTCTGTCTCTTCAAAACAATCAAAAAAAATTAATATCTTTATATTTTTGTCGATATTTTTTAACACTTCATTGTGAAATTTTCTTACCGAATACCACTCTAGCTTCAATTAAAAACTGGAAATTTTTTCTTGCACACGAATATTTTTTAAAAAATTTGTGTGCTCGAAAAAATTTCCAGTAATAATTGAAGCTCTAGTGGTATTATAAGTGAAAATTTTAAACCACATCGTTGCAAAGTTCTATACATTCTAAAGGAGGAGACGCAGTATGCGGTCGCGGTTTAGGCGTATCGCGGGCTGTACTGAGCTGATCACGACCTTTTATAAAATCAGTCGCATCTGTCGTTCTCTATTCCGACTTATTGTACTGTACTGTTTAGTTGGCAAAATAAGTTTTGTGAAATAAGTATTTTTATTAACTGTGTTTAAGAAAATAAGAAAAATGACAAAGAAGTAACCCTCCACTTCTGCCCTAAAGTTCTCCTTTTACCGACTCTTTTCTTCTTGCCTAGCTACTCGACATCGATGTTATAAATTATTTTTTTGACAATTATTACTGATTTTACGTCAGATAAATTTTTCGACACAATGGTAGGTATCTTAGATAGAAGAGAAATAATAAATATTTAGCTCTATGTAGTTTTCCCCTCTAAAGTCTGGATACCCTCTGCATTTAATAATTTTGTATAGATTATATTTTACGACCTATGTTTATATTAAATTAAATACTTAAATTCAAAACAGCACAAAGAACTTAAAAGGTATTGTATCTACACGAACCTCTTGGCGTTAAATGATATTTTAAAACTAATTTTCTTTGGATTGTCAATTTATAAACAACAACATCAACACTTTTCTCGCAAAAGATTATTGTTTTTGTGAAACCAATGCAATGTCAACGTACGAGGTATTTGCAGCTTGTCAATATTTGATGACAACAGTGACAACATTGTACCTACTAGCTATGAGTATTGATCATTTGAGGAATCCCTGGGGTTTCAGTGAAGGAACAATGAGCCATAAATAAAACAAACAGGAATTATTAAATGTTAATGACCAGCGCCCACTATTATTTATATAAAACAATATGTATTTCTTTCAATATTAAAAATTGAATCATACAGAGTATCCGGAATATAAGTACCGACACTAAAAGAGCTTGTAAATTTGTAACGTACGACATTCTAATCAACTGCTGCTGTTAACCTAAAATTCATAGTAGTATTGTGGCAAATGCGTTTCGTGTTTCTGTAAGTCGTTCAAGACCTGTTTGCTGTCATAATTCTATTACCGTCAACCAGAGAAAAAAAATCTTAGGTAAAGCATATTTTGTTTGATACATTTTATCATACAACAAAATAAAGGCACTCATATTCCGGACATCCTGTATAGAAAATAAAATACACGGGTACTTTAAAAAAAAATGTATACCTATATTTAAATTTTTGAGTTATGGTGGTTATGTAATAATTATAAATAATAATAATAATAATAATAATAATAATAATAATAATAATAATAATAATAATAATAATAATAATAATAATAGCATTTATTTCCAACAGGTTACACCTAGTTATAGGAAATACTAAATAACACTACCTTATATATGCAGCTTAAAATTATAAAATAACAAAAGATTTATAGAAAAATATGATAATATAAAATTAGAAGGCTAATAAAAAAAATATATAAACAAAAGAAACAAAAATTATGAGAAACTTATCAGAACTAGAACACTATAATAATCTAGGCACTGCGGTATTCAAAATTGTAGTGAGAGAATCATTGTTTATATCACAAGAACGGCATAGATTATTAAAGTCCTGACACATTCTATATATAGGACAATAAAGCATTATGTTGGTATTGATGCCATGATTATAGAACGTTACAGATTGTCTGGATTCAGCACGCGGAACTAACCAGTCAATCTGTTGGAGTAACAGCTGACAATCGACATTGTTATGCAGCAAATTATATAAAAATTTGATAGTATTTATTATTCGCCTGTTATTCATCGATATCTCACCAAATCTAGACAACAACAACTCATGATCGTATCCTCTAGGTGGGTATTGACGATCTTCTTTAAATGAGAGAAATTTAAGAAACCGACGCTGTACAGATTCAACTTTACTTATATGGCAGTTATACAATATGGGTGACCAAATCAATGCACCATACTCCAGTTTTGAGCGAACAAACGAGTAATATAATAACTTTATAGCATTAATGTTAGTAAAATGTTTGGTATTACGGATGACAAAACCAAGAACCTTAAAAGCAGAGGAAGTCGTCAGTTCAATATGCCGTACAAATGAGAATTTATGGTCAAACAGTATTCCCAAGTCCCTAACCTCATCAAAGTGGTGTAATCAATATTGTAATTGAAAGAAATTGGGTCACGCTTTCTATGATAACTAACGACATTACATTTGTCTACGTTAAGATGTAAATTATTATCGGTACACCAGTCTACTATGATGTTTATATTATTCTGTAGAGACAGTCATCAAAAGACCTTATCCTAGTAAAAATTTTCACATCATCAGCATAAATCAATTTACCACATTTAATCTGCATGATCAAATCATTTATAAAGATTAAGAAAAATAGTGGTCCAAGATTTGATCCTTGAGGCACACCTGTTAAAGGGACAAATGTTGGCGACTTGAAACCCTCAATTTCTACAAACTGCTGGCGATCAATCAAATACGAGCGGAAAAGAGAAAGCAAATGAGTCGTCATACCTACTCGTTCAAGTTTATGCAACAATATATAATGGTCGATTTGATCAAAAGCTTTTCTAAAGTCAGTATAAACAACATCAATCTGTTCCTGCCGATCCAAATGCTTACAGACCTATTGTGAGAGACAAGCGAGGTTTGTCATGCAAGATCTTCCAGAAACAAAACCATGCTGTTCAGGGGCTAGACTGTTCCTAATATCATTAAATAATGCATCGTGAACAATAATTTCAAACATTTTTGAAAAATTGCATAATATGGACACAGATCTGTAATTATTAACTAATGCCGGGTCGCCTTTCTTCAGAACTGGACATACTCTAGCTATTTTCCACATATCAGGAAATATAGAGCTATCTAATACTAGGTTAAAAATAAACGCTAACGGTTCGGCCAACACATATATGCAGTCCTTCACGAGAAAACTAGGTATACCATCTACCCCTGCTGTCATTTTGTTTTTAAGCCTTTTACAAGCAGCAATAACATGAAATTTAGTAACTCTAGGTACTGTCAATAATGATGCTGAGTGTTCACATACGATTGCCATGTTTGATATCCCACGAGGATTAGATTTCTGATATACGCTATAAAAAAAGTCACCAAAAGAATTCACAACATCTTGGGGTTTAGTAAAAGTTAAATCCTGATATGAAACAGCACAAGGAATATATGAATGACCTTTTTTATTTGCAACAAATGACCAGAATTCAGATGGGTCCCGTTCAATATTATTCTCAACATGCACAACATACTGATTATACGCGTCTTTAATTTGTGATTTTACTAATATTCGAAGGTTCCCAAATTTTTGACGAAAGTAATTTGACCTATGTATCTTAAAGTCGCGATGTGCCTTCTCTTTGCGGTATATATTATCGATGATTAATTTGGTAAACCATGGTGGAAATCTACGGCGGCGTTTAATCTTTTTCTTTTTCTCTTTTCTCTCTCTCTCTTTTTTCTTTTTTTAATAAAGAACCCAATAAGGACAAAAATATATTTTTCTCGATAAAAAAATGTTCATGTACTCTACACATTATTTTCACATTAATTTTCTCAATATTCTATTGTCGATTGAACATATAAAAGAACAGAGAGACTTAAAAGCGTTTCCATGTAATGAGAATTAAAAAATATGTAGCAGTTTGGTCAATTTCTTTGTGTTATATGAAAAAAATATCAAGTTTGTCGCCGTCCCTAGTTCATTGACGTGTTGACAAAAACATTTCCAATCCATTACTGGCATTTCTTGCAAAACTATAAAAAGTGTATGTGGGTATTAATTCTAATAATACGTGATATTTAATACGGATATTTAAAGCTACAGAACATTTTAGGAAAAACTTTAATGTCTAAAATTATAACTAAACCATAATGGAAATTAAATTTCAGTGTTAAAGGTAGTTCAGTGTACGAAACTCAATGTAGAGTGAAAGACAATGAAGGTAGAGTTGTTCTTTATTTGGTGACATGGATAAAAATATTCATTTATTATTTTTTCTAATGGGATGTCATAATGACAATGTTATGTCACTTAGTTTTGATGACTTAAGGAAGCTCATTATGGTACTAAGTACCATAATAAAATTCTATTTGACAAACATATGATGGAGAGATCAAAATAGTTTATTCAAAGTAACTATGTACAAAACTATTTATTATAAATGGTAAAAGAGCAATTACTACAATGTGCAATATTAATTCCAATGGATTCTAGAGTCTTTACATCAGTAGTTGATGCTTTTTGGTAAACTTGTAATCCTGTTTGGTTGGTGGCATCAAATATTGCTTCTGATATTTTTTCTTTTGCTCTTTCGAATTTTCGATGTAACCTTCGGCAACAGTATTGCTTTTCCATCCGCCATGGCGTTCCACGGCACACAGATCAGCTCTAGAATCGGCCAAAAATGAAGCAGACGATCGCCGAAAACAATGTCGGGTATATTCTTCAGGGTCAGGTAAAATAAAAAAAGTGGCAATAACTTTTGGCATTTTACCAAAGGTGTGAATTCCAACGGGTTGTTTCGTGCATTTCTTATTTTTATAAGTGACAAAAAAACGTCGATTTGTGTTGCAGGATCGTATTTTCACATATTGTGTGACAAGTTCTAAAAACGGTTCCATCATCTATCATATTTTCAACAAGCATATTTGTCAGTTCCTCTCTTCTGCAAGCTCCACTTAGTCCAATTATCGTAGCAACTTTTTTAAATAAACATGTATCATCTGATGCTTCCGTTAAAAACTTTGTAACATCTTGTTTAGTAAAAGTTTTGGATATTTTAGGTCTGTAACCTTCTGATTTACGTTTTAGTAATGCAACCAGCTATAGGTATTTACTAATATCGATGTTTTTTCCTGTTAATAAAATATTTCTTATCATCGAATAATACGACCAGAGAGAAGATGGTTTTCTTTCCTTAGATAAGCATTCAAAGTAAGCCAACTATACTTTTTCATGAGTGATATTCTTGATTTTCTTAGTAGAACACCATTCTTCGTACCAATTAAACGCTATTTCATATACACTCCGTGATTTTTCTGGCAAAAGGGACTCCACGATATTTCGCGTCATTTCTTCCAAATCAGAAGGTAAACTACCAGTTTCAGAACCACTCATTATTTTTTAAATTATTTTCAATTCTACGTGACAATTGTGTTTGACATCATATAAATAAATTTTGCCGTTACAACCTGACGATGTCAAGGAAATGGCGAAGCACAGCTCACTAACCTACTAATATTGTAAACTACACCACAGTATACTAATCAATTAATATACTGTGAACTACACATATAATTACTGCTTTAAAAATAGTTGTCATTGTGACATGTCAAAAATGTAGTTTTTAATTTTTCGAGAATGTATTAATATAAATGTCATCAGATAAAATTTTGTATGTAATACGAATCATAAACAATCATTGTGGCACACGTCGTGCTATCGGATTCGGCTAGGCCTCGCCCAATAACATTCACGACTTGTACCATAACAGCTAAGTGTGACGAGCAACAAGAATTTAATAGGAGAATAATAAAAGCAAACAGAAGTTCGGCAGCCGTCAAACACTTTATGAAATCAAAAAAATTGTCTAGAGTAAAATTTAGCGTGTATAATTTTGAAGCCGACAGCGCTGTATGGAAATGAAACCTAGAACCTCAATAAGAAATTAAGAGAAAACCTATTAAGATGAGAAAGGAATATATTCATAAGAATTCTAGGAGAAAAGAAGACGGAGAAAGGCTATGTAAGGAGAAATAATGAGGAAATATATGCAATGTACCAAGCACCAAAAATAGACGAAATTGTAAAATCCAGGACGTATGGAATATGACAGGACACTTAAAAAAATTGTACAAGAAAAAAGGGAGACCGAGAAAGCGATGAGGAGAGGCAGTTGTAATAGATTAAAGGGAGAAAAATATAAGGGATTGAAAAAGAAAGGTGAGAAATAGAACGGAGTGGAAGAATACAGTATGCGCCAAAAGTATGGAATAAATTCAATAAAAACGAAACAATTATTTTTTGGGAAAAATCCTCGAACAGGTCGATTTTTAATTTAAAAAATACATATTTTAGCGTAAAATGCGATTTTCAAATGTCATTTGTTTTCCAGTAACGACGTCATCGATTTTTTTTTAATGGCAACACCATATTTTTTTCCTTGATTCTGAAAGATCGTTTAATGCACAAGAACTTTTCTAAAGATCATCACATGATCAAATGCATAGTTTACGATTCTATAAAGGACATACAGACAAACATCCATTTATACAGTATGCGCCAAAGGTATGAAATAAATTCAATAAAAACGAAACAATTATTTTTTGGGAAAAATCCTCGAACAAGTCGATTACATATTTTAGCGTAAAATGCGATTTTCAAATGTCATTTGTTTTCGAGTAATGACGTCATCGATTTTTTTTTAAATGGCAACACCATATTTTTTTTCTTGATTCTGAAAGATCGTTTAATTCTCTATTAGACAGTACTAAAATTTTGCCCTCTTACATAGGAAAGTTTTCGAATAAATGACGATTGAATGTTAGAAAACGTAAATTTTATCCATAAAAAAGTAACAATTCTGAGGTATATAAAATAAAATACAAGCAGGCCATTCTATCGGTCCGCGTCTGCCGATCCACCTCCCAGGAAAACAGTTGTCCAAAAAATCTGGTACAGGGAGCGCATAGTGCGGAGGTGCACCATCTTGCTGAAACCATATGGTATCGTCAGGAATGTCAGGGTCATTATCGTTAGGAAAAATTACTGCAAGGACTGAAACAAGGTCATTTTCTAGAAACTCTAAATATCTTTGTCCTGTAAGGGTTCCTTCAAAGAAGAAAGGTCCTACTATTCTGTCGTTAACTATTCCAGCCCACACATTTAATTTCTGAGAGTGTTGGGTATGTGCCTCTGCCATCCAATGAGGATTTTCCCGACTCCAATATCTGCAAGTTTGACGGTTTACTGTACCATTCAGACAAAATGTGGCCTCATCTGGAAAAAGTATTTGCCGGTGTAAATTTCTATTTCCTTGACATAAATCCATTAGAATTTCGCAAAAGTGTAAGCGGCGATCGGGATCATCTTCATTGAGTTCCTGCACAAGTTGAATTTTGTAGGGATGATATTTTTCCTTCCTCAAGATACGTAGCACTGTGCTCTGACTAGTGTCATTGTTTAATGCAACCAATCGTGAAGAATTATGAGGATTATCCACCATACTTATCAAAATGTTCTGTTTCTGATTTTCATTAATGCTTGGACGTCCAGGTTTTGGAATATTTACAACATTGCCAGTTTCTCTAAATTTAGACTCTACCTTACTGACTGTTGATTGGCTGATAGGGCGATCTGGATATTTTTCATTAAATAAATCGCAAACTTCCTGCTGAGTTCTAGTCATATTCCCGCATCCGATAAGAATTAAAATTTCAATTCTTTCTTCAGTTAAATGTGCCATAATACATAAATTGACAAATAATTTCTATGTCGCTTACAGTACTTATTAGAAAGTCGGTGTGACAATGACACTTTGCAAAGATTTTCACCTACGTGATCCATAAAAGAACTATGGAATTCGAAAAACTAAACTTGATAACGTTTTTGCTTTATTTTAATTGATTTACGTTTTCTAACATTCAATCGTCATTTACTCGAAAACTTTCCTATGTAAGAGGGCAAAATTTTAGTACTGTCTGATAGAGAATTAAACAATCTTTCAGAATCAAGGAAAAAATATGGTGTTGCCATTTAAAAAAATCGATGACGTCATTACTCGAAAACAAATGACATTTGAAAATCGCATTTTACGCTAAAATATGTATTTTTTAAATTAAAAATCGACCTGTTCGAGGATTTTTCCCAAAAAATAATTGTTTAGTTTTTATTGAATTTATTCCATACTTTTGGCGCATACTGTATAATGCAGTTCTGGGCCTAAAGAGCCTATAAACAGTTGCTTAAGAAAACTATTTATTTTCACATCCTCGATTACCTCCCCTTTTAAAGGAACTTACTTATTTCAGAAACACCCTGTATTTAAATAGCCAGCTATCTTCTATTGTCATTTAATACAACAGTAAATTATACATATAAATGAGTAAAATGGGACTTAGTGAGGAATAACATTTATGTAGATTTAGTCAGGTCGCGTGTTTGAAATGTGAAATTTTAATTATGCCTTGCTCGACACGTATATTATGTGTCATTCCTTTGGCATGAACATCAAAGCTCGTTGATTTGTTCATATACGTCTCTTTTTTGTGACAAAATGATAAAAAATGTATTCATATATGCGATACGGAAGAACCCCTATACAAATAAATAATAAGGATATCTGTAAAAATACGTTACTTTCAGATTCTTCGATAATAAAATCCTCATGTATACACTCGTCATATTTTATTGCCAAGGCGGAAATATTATCCTGGTAAACTTTTTTTCACCAGAGTTTCAACAGAAAATTTAAATTGTCTCTTCGTGGTCGCTTTTTTTTTACCGGGGATTATTAAGCTTTTAAAATGCAGTTTGAGAAAAAATATGCAAACGAAATTTTCTGACTACGCTTTTGGTTCTTATGGTAAATATGTTCCTATGGTATAAATTTACTTAAAATGCTTTTAAATGTCCTTTTGTTATGTGAAACTCGATTTGTTAAGGGAAAGAGTACGAAACGTGAAAAACCTCGATAAAGACGGCTTATAAAGAAGATAATAAGTTCCATGTACGTGCCCTCTAGAAATATTTTTTTAGGTAAAAATGTCCTGGAACATTCCATTTGCTGTTTAAAGCAAATTCATCGTGATTAACATTCCTTTTGTCAGATTCTATACAGGGTTTGGGTTCATATTTATCTCTCGACCTTTAGAAACATAAGTTTTTTTCTACAAACGTGTCTGATAGATTACTTTCCCGTATGCATTTTATTTTCTGGAAGTTTGATATTCTCACACTGCGTACGGATAAGTAAATATTTAATAAATGTGAAATTTATAATCTTGAAATCTTTATAATATAACTATTTAGGTAGGTATATACGTGGACGTGTTTTAAATTGGATCGTCACTTTAGTTGAAAATGGTGGTTATCGACAGAGATCAGAGAGTATACCTGTAATATTGGGTGTTCCACAGGGATCGGTTTTAGGACCTGTATTGTTCTTATTATATACGAACGATATTGATACCCTTTCGACTAATACCCATTTTACGATGTATGCGGATGATATGTCTTTAGTGATATCTAATAAATCAAATCAAAATTATATTGAAATATGAATTTGATGCTCTACTGAATAACTTAAGTAGCTGGTTTGCTGAGAATTCGTTACTTTTCAATATTGATACTTCAAGTACTTCGATTCTGTACTGCCCAAAAAAAGAATTGCGACATTTTGGATTTACAAATCAATAGTACTCCTCTGTCTACTGACACTAAATGCGGAAAATTTTTGGGGCTCAATTTGGACGTCAACCTTAATTGGAAAGATAATTGTATATCAATCATTTCTAAGTTGTCCTCTATTGCATATTTGTTTAGAAATATTAGAACAGTTCTTAACACTGATCAATTTCTTTGCTTATATTATGCTCAAGTGGAATCTCGACTGAGATACGGTGTTTGTTTCTGGGGTGGTTCCACTCTTTCTACTAATGTTTTTGTTGCACAAAAACGAATTTTAAGATGTATGTTTGGTGTCGCTAGGTCCTATTCTTGTAGGAACATATTTAGAGTTTGTTGTCGTTCAACATTAGCATACTGGCGTTCAAAATTCCCATAATCTGTTCAATATTGAACTAATCTTACAAACATTTTCTTATTTGGTATGTGTCGATCGGGATAATCCATCTGATACCGATAAAAAAAAGCTTTAACCATATCAGCTGTTTCTTAATTCGTGTATGTACATGTTTTTCCATTACGAAGTGCATTTAAATATTTTTTAAAGCAGAAAAAAATAAATATAGCATTTCCCAGATGTACATAGGTTTAACTTTTATTTTATTTAAGGAAATAGCTTGTACACTATCAAATTTTTTCGAAAATATATTCTACATAATACTTATCTTTTAATGTTTTCGATATATTACATGTTTATTAATAACATGCAGCCAACCAGACATGCTAGTTGCTATGGTTGATTTTTTTCATTTAGTTTTCTGAAAAGCTGTGAAAATGGAAGATGTTGAATGTATTTTTCTCATTGCTCAAGAAATATATGCAGAAGACGAAGAATCAACTCTGTATTTAATAACAAGCAAGTCGAAAACTTTACGAAAAAGAATTAACAGAATTTAGCAGTTGCAGAGAAAAATGGCTACTAAGGGCAGTCAATGAGCAAGTCATACTTGCAAATTTTAAGACAAATCAACAAAAAGTACGCGGTTTTATCAATGTGGACAAAGTATTATATGTTAAAGACTGCTTTGACACTTCACACGAAGGTCGACTTGTTAAAATACGGGAGATATACGGTTTTCGTGAAAAGTGCCTATATGTATATAATATAAAGATCGCAAATGTAGTGGATGGAGAACATATCAAAGTGTTTTTAATAAGAACTACTGATAAACAGTTTCTGATGATTATTTGTAAATTTTGAATTATTTCACGTGGCATTAACAATGAGAGTGACAGCTGTATGTAGATCTTGTAAATTAACAAAGCGATAAACTAAAATAAATGTAATAAAATGAAGTGAAGACTTATTCGGCCGTTCTCGTTTCGCCGAATTAACGTTAGCCGTTTGTTTTTTACCCGTGCATCTTATTGACACGTCATAGCAAGTGCACATAAACTAGATCCTTGACAGAGGTCTTTCACAAGAAGACTTTAAAATAACATGAAAAGCAATAAAAGAACATATTGTTTTAATACAATTAATTTTCACTGCATTTACGCTTCTGTCACACGTTAGTTTCATAAAGTAAAAGTAACAACAACTAAAAAGCCAACTTAAAGTACACTCTGTACACCTAATTCAAATAAATTGATTCTTAAGATTAATATTATACATTTATTATAGATGAAATGTTAGCAACCGAATAAGTAGGTACATTTTGTTCCAAATGGCTAGATTTTTTTTTAAAACGTTAACTATTAATTTAATTTTTTTCTTAGTTCTCCATTTTTGATCGGGGAAGAAATATTTCTAAGACGAATTCGATAAATTTATTAGGCCCAAAACGGGATTATCTTAATTTTCTCTCTTCCTCTACTTCTGTGGTCATTGGGTCGACTTAAAAAATTTCTTAAGAAGTCAAAAGACATACACAATTTACACAAGATAAGAGATCGATTTAATCCATTTCCATACGGATTAAGCTAACTTAGATTAATTATAGAAGTTCTCCTAAAATTGTGATTTACACAAATACATAATATAATGGCAATATTGCATTAATAATATTATACAACTTTTTTAACTGAAAGGATGCCGTATAAAATGATTTAATATTGTCAGATAAATAATTCTACATGAATTTATAAAATATAATTAACAAAATAAGTTTTCTATGCCAAAAGAATAACCTTAATAATAAAAATTTATTCATCGGCATGTATAATTTATAGGCATAACAAAACTTTATTTAAAAAAAAAACAATGGAAAACTAGAAAATTATTTACCATTATTTTACTTGCCTTGTTGGGCGGCATCCAGAATAAAATCTAAGTAGTTTTATCCGCAGGTATAAATTTTTTTGCAACCATGACTATTTTGTGTTTGTTAATAAACACTTTCGTCGCACTGTGGGATGGACTGGATGACATGGATCTTGGTTTGTCTTCATTTAAATCCAGTTGATTTCTTATGAGGCCATCTCAAATCCACTGTTTATGAAATAACGGTATGGAAAATGAATTAGATTTAAGACAATCAATAATAAATGGATGTAAGCCCTCTATAAACACGTACTTTTTTATATATTTTTTTCTCTGATAATTGTTTTAGTTTATATTGGTACTGTTAGATATTTTTGGGATATTTTGGTAATTATTCTGTGTTTGACTGTCAAATTCAATTTAAAAATTGGGGAATAGAATTTTTTTCATAATTTTTTATATTCAGATATAAGAGGTGTTATTTGTTGGCAATTAAATTTCAATGGACATGCTGGACAACGAGAATATTTGGGAGGATGTCGAAATATATTACAATCTGATAATCAACAAATCCGCTTAGGAACAAAGTAATTCAGGATAACTATCTGGAACTGCAAGAATCAGTATGACATGTTACACCAGTGTAAATTTTATTGCTTATCAATCCACCTTAAACATATCCAATCTACAGGGGAATTTTGGTGCCTACTATGTTAAAATATTATACAATGAACTACGCAGCTGATTATTGTAAAGTTATTTTCTGGAAAAATGGTCAATTTCTGAGACTAATGACAAGTATACCTTTTTTCCTCAAAAACAATGTAGGTTTAAGATTTTTTATTAAAAAATGTAATAACGTTAGGGTAAAAAAAGTTGTAAAGACCTGGAGTTATCCCTTCTACTCTCACGTCTTTTCCAATAAGATTAACAGGTTTTAGCGTTAATTTATCTGTTTCTACATCATGAATTATCCCATAGTGATGATCAAACTTAATTTGGGTATCCCTAACACCTTCGTCTATATATTTTCTGGGTAACTCGTGAAAATCCTCCAGGTAGGTTTGATAGGCTGGTGTATTTACGTACTTTACGTACGTACTGCTTGCCTAGTTTGTTCTAATATTTCAGTAATGCTTCGATCTTGCAAAGTATCTTCGTCGGAAATTCTGCTTTCTGAGATTACGTCAGTTTCTAGAAACGGTACTTCTGTAGGTAGCAAAGGGGTTTTACCCGTTCTTTGTTTTGGAGTTTTTTCTATTAGACTAGTCTCAAACAGAGAAAGGTGGGGTGAGGTCTAAATGGATTTCTTAGGTCTTTTGGGTGTAGATTCATAAGGCGATTCTTCTTCTTTTGCTTCCACCTTTGGAATAAAATCCTCTGTTTTACCTATTGTGGTGATAAGCTGTTGCAGAGGTTGGGTAATGGGTTGATAAGTTTGTTTTAATTGAGCCTGTGTTTTAGCCACATCGGATTTTAGACTTTGAAATTTTTGCTTTACTGCTTTTCTAGCTGTAACCAGCTGTTTAGCCAACTCTTTGTTCATTGCTGTTTTGTTAAATAATTATTGATTGAGAAAATGTATGCATCAAAGCCCTTTCAATATCGTCCACTTCTTAAAGAACAATCCTTGTCGATAACAAGAAAACCGTACCCACTTTTCCAGCATATACTACACATCTCTTTAAACAGTTGGAAAGACATATCTGTGGTCACATGATCTTCATATATATGCTTAAGGTTGGTATTGTCCTGTTTAAAAATTACAACCAGATTTGCATTGTCACGGATGAGTTGTTTTGGTATAGATGAATATGTTTGGCATAGATAGAAACAATCTGTGTCTTTGTGTCGTCCGAAACAAAAATAGTCTCTCATGGGACTTTGATTACAGCATGCAATATCATCAATGGAATGGAATGGGTGGAATAATGTCTTCTTCTCCATATTCATAACATCCGACGCTCACATTTACGTCATAAATACGACGGATGTAGCGGCATCTAGAAAATAGACAACAGCTTATGATTTCACAAATCGAAAAATGTCTATTCCCAAATTTTTAAATTGATAAAGTCAAAAACAATGTATTACAAAAAAATCACTTTTTAAATTGCAACTTTGACGCCCTATATATCTTTTTTATTGTCAACATTAAGGTAAGTTAACTTAAATCCTATTATTTTGAAGTGAAAAATCTAATATGTCTCCATTTGCCATCACTTACGGACCATCTTGTATAATAATGTTGGATATTTTATACTTTAGCGTTGCGTATTAAATATAATATTAACTAACTGTATTTTTTATTACATTTTATATAGAAGGAAATATTGACTTAATTATTACTCAAAAATACATAATTAATTAAGGAAAAATGATTTCAATTTTTTGCGTAACTTTCCTATTTCCGTAGCCTGCAGCTAACTTAAAACAATCTCGTCCTGCCAAACCACGGATGACGTCACTTACGAACCAGTTTCCTGTTTTTACTTCCAACTTAGTGAAAACACTGTTAATTCCTGTTTGCCGGGTACAAAATTTCCATAAACAAAAACGGGCGTTTGTATTAATTTAATTGTTGGCTGTTTTCAAACGTGTACTAGGTCACGGCCGGAAATGAATGTCACAAACAAGGAAAATGGAAAATTACCTTCAATTTAATTCCATTATGTTGTTCTAACATGCAGCTGCATGTTTATACCCGCTTTTTATTACAAGGCTGCACTTGACATTTGCGAGATAAGGTCAGAGGTTAGATATGTTTTAATGCAAGTTACATGAAAATGTATTAATGTAAGTGGTAGATTTATTATCCGTGAATTTATAACAATTTCATTTCTAATTCTAATCTATGAGTACGCCGGTACAATCGTGTGCAATAATAATGACACTCTCTTAAAACAGTTTTTGAACTTCTGGAAGTTCTGAGTAGAAATTTCGTTAAAACTCTATTGGTAAGTGAAACAACTAATAACTAATATTAAAAATGTGAAGTAGATTTCATTACAAATACATGAGAAGTGCTAAAGAAATCGCAAAATTAATTTTAATGAGTGTCATTATTATTGCAAACGGTAGTACTTACACAGCAACGTAAGTATAATACGCTATTTTTATTAAATTTATTGGCACAGCACATTAAAAGAAAATTTCAATTCATCTTATTTTTCTACATAATTTTTACTTATATTAATACATTTAACAGTGAGAATACATACATGATTATAAGTCAATTTTTTTATATTTAAATACAGAATGATTTGGTAATTGTACACCTAATTTGAATCATTTTGTAATTGTATTTTATACAGATCTAAAATAATAAAAATATAATCTTTCCTAGATTGACGAAAAATTTTCCTTACGCCAGACCTGCGACAAAAAGGTGTTTCAAATTGTTGTCGCCTGCTTTAATGCACAAGGTATTACAAGTTAAGGGCAACTCTACTCCAGTGTTAACCCCTAAAATAAAATTCAAGTGGGTTTAAGTCAGTTTCTCTATCCCGCTGAACAACACATAAAATGGTTTCAAATCTTGAATTAATCTTTGTGAAAACCTTGTATATATACAGCCAACGATTATTTACTTTACAATAAATACCTTAAGCATTTATGTCGTCACTTTCAGACTCCTAATAAAATCGAATTTCAATCATATGCGTCCGATATGAAATTCAAAAGGAAATCTCTTTGTGCTAAATTTATATGAAATATCTTTAAAAATATTCAAGATATGAGCACACAAAATTATTTTTTTTTACGTTCCCTTATATGTTAATTTTAAAATTATTAGTTAGACAAACAGTTTAGTGTTACTATTTGTTTTTCATTAAGCTTAGTATCACATTCTCGATACATTTTTTTAAATGGGGCATCTGTCATAACAATTTTTACATTTATTAGTGTGTTAGATATTTTTTTCTATAACGATATTATCACATAACTATTTGTTCTTATTTATCTTATTATGAAACTTACTAAATAACATGTATATATAAAGTAAAGAAGCGCTGAAGGTAGGTTGTCAAAATTTGGTATAGAAGGGTTTCTAATAAAACTGAAAAAGAATCCGTTAAAAGTAATTTCCTAAAGAAATCGCTAATATAGTTTTTCGAAAAATTAATCCCCTTTTCAATTCTACGTGCGACGCCTATGACTAAATTAACATAGTGTCAAAATAGTTACTTTATAAGTGTACATAAGCTACGAAAAACTCAGAACAATTGGATAACAAGCAAGTTACAAGGATGAGTCTATGGAAAGTTAAACCTTAAAGCTTGCCAAAATTTAGAGAGAAGGGTTTCAAATGAAAGTGAGTAAGAATACGACAAAAATAATTTCCTAAAGAAATCGCAAATGTTTTTCTCGAAAAACTGGTCCCTTTTTTCGATTCTACGTGCAACGCCTATAACTAAACATGCTTTTACAACCTAAATCGCTAGTGTAAGCACTAAGAGAAAAGTCAAGACATTAGTATTTTTCTCATTATATTGAGTAAAAAGTCAATATATTGAGATTTTTCTCATTATAATGAGAAAAAAGTCAAGATATTCAGATTTTTCTCATTATATTGAGAAAAAAGTCAATATCTTGAGAATAATCTCATTATATTGAGAAAAAAAAGTCAAGATATTGAGAATAATCTTATTATATTGAGAAAAAAGCCAAGATATTGAGAATAATCTCAATATATTGAGTTTTCTAAAAATAAAAAGTATGTTTGACACCAGGGTGCTTTCGTAAGAATCACCCTGTATCTACGTACTCCGGGTTGGTAATGTTAGTCATCGTAACTCACACGGGACTAGCAAATCTTAAAAGAATTAAATTGGAACTTATTAATTCATGGTCTCAAGTTAGGTTTACTGCTCAGCTAATCCAATTTTATAAAAAAAATATATGCAAATATTTTTACTATATTTTGTTCTTAGAAATAAATACATTAATAAAAATGAGATTTCATAAGGTATTCTTAATAAATTAGGTGTACGATGATGAAAACAATGTGAATATCCAAGAAAAACGTTGAATAAAAGAATGAAACAGCTGAACGACCTCAAAAGCATTCTAGATCGATTTGAGACGAAGTCACCAAAGAACTAAAATCCATGCATATATCTAATACGTTTTGGAAAGAGTACAAAAAAAGGTCAGGCGATCTTATTCAAGCCGCCGTGGTAGAGTACTTCACATTTTCAATTTATAGGGCACTTCAAGTACTTTTCTGTGGTTAGATTGATATTTACTTTGCTCCTAAAAGTGTCATGACTTAACAGAAGTGGTTTTGGGGTATACTCAAGTGATTTTAATTTAAACGTGTTAATATATATATATGAGGATTTTAAAAAATAAAACAATATATTGTATTAAATGATAGAGGATTTTTATACAAGGTGATTCACAACATATCTACAAAAATTTGGGAATAGATGCGTCATGAGAAATAGATAATATTGTAAAAAAAATTATAGTTTCCGAACAAAAAAAGATTGAATCGTAGAAGAGATGGAGGTCCAGAGCGTCCACGGCGTATTACGACAGTGTGGCGATCATACACGAGATTCAAGTATATCCGTTCCATGCACAGCGTGTCTAAGGATTAATACCAAGGTATTGGACGAGAAGGACCGGTATCATTATTTTTCTCCAGTGGCGTGTGTACGCAAAGATCTTCGGGAATCATCCTGTATTGAAGCACATTTTAAATTTTATTCAAAAATTTGATATTGAAAACAATATAGTAGGTATACTATTCTCAATGGAAATTTTCATTAATGTCTCGAAACTTTGTTTAACACAGCCTCTCGACAGTAATGAAATAGGTATTTCCCATCTCGTATTGTAATATCTTATTACTGTGATATAATAATTTTAATAAAAACAAATTTCGGTTTATATCTGTTTCAGTTCATTTTCTATTACTTTGTTCGTAGTTTTCCGTTACACTAGAAATAGCCAAGTGCCAGGACATAAAGTTACTGTGATTCACTAAGCTTTAGATCTTTCAGTTATTAAATGATTAAAGTCGTTTGTTTGCCTTCGTAGAAAATACTGTTTCAAGAAAGAAACCCTTTAAATATTCAAAACATCAGAGGAACGTTGTTATCTTCGTCGTCGACAGCACTTGAACATGCACCGGAATTTCCTTTTACAGCAGGAGTATATCATATCCCGTACAGGAATATTAACATCAGTGAAATATCTCCTCAGGGGTTTTCCCTCCCGCTGAGATAGCGAATTTGTATCATTTATTTTTAGAACCAGTATAGCTTGACAAGGGTCGATCCACGTAATTGAGACACTATCTCCAACTCCATGACTTTCTGAGATTGATGCGTGGAATTTTGCGATAGTTTGGCAAAGGTCAGAAGTCGTGTGAAGTTTAATTGGAGAATTGTATGCAGATAGAAGTACTTATAACTTCCTCCAGTTGCGTAAAGTTATACAGGGTGTCTCATAATTAGCTGCCAACCCTGTACAGGCCGATTCTATGATCAAAACTAAGTAAAAATGTTCATATGAACATGGGTCCGGAAATGCTTCCTATGGGCTCAGGGACTCATTGAAGAGGGAGGAATGGGAATCATTTTTTGCAATATCTCTCAATCGCGTTGTGATAAATTAATGAAATTTGGTATACAGAGCTAAATTTTCATGAGCAATTTGATGGACTAATTCATTTATTTCCACAAGGTCATTGGGGTCGGTACGGGGGGGGGTCCTTGGTATTTTGCGTATGTTTTTCATCTTTGACTTTTTAACAAATTGAATAGTAAATTCCGTTTTCCCGAACTGTTTTACGTTGAAAAGGTACTCTTGTTTCAAATTGTTATCTTTAACGGTTTCTGAGAAAATCGCTCTTGAATTAATCCCACTTTGGTCAATTTTATAGTAATTTAAACAAAATTATCAAGGTATTCTTATGTCAAAGTATTGTCAACCCGATTGCCAATTTAATAGTTCTAAGCGAAAAAAATGAAAGAGTTTACTGGACAAGAGTTAGTTGATATGATATATATTTATGGCTTTTGCCATGGTAATGCTGCAGCGGCAGAACGCTAGTACGGGAGCAAATTCCGTTTTCCCTAACTGTTTTACGTTTCTGAGAAAATCGCTCTTGAATTAATGGTCAATTTCATAGTAATTTAAACAAATAATAATAATAATAATTTAATATGTAATCAGTAATACACATTATTGATGTTAGGAAATTTAGAACATTGCGACCACTATGTGCCGGGGCTCCATCGTGTTGAAAAAACATGTTACGTCGTAAATTTAGAGGCAGATCATCGAGAATTTGGGGACGATTTTCTTGAAGTAAGTTTAAATAAAGATTTGAATTGAGACGTTGTGGAATTTCAATAGGTCCAATCAGAGTGTCGTGAATTATTCCCGCCCATAAATTTATGGAAAACCTTTGCTGGAAGTTTGTTCTCCGAACAACATGTGGGTTCTCTTCTTCCCAATAATGAGAATTATGAAAATTTAATTTGCCATTTCGGATAAAAGTAGCTTCGTCACACCACAAAATTTTGGAAGTTTGCTCGTTGTCCAGCGACAAAATCTAGCGACAAAATTGTATACGTGGCGCAAAATTCTCTGGTATCAAGCCATGCACACGTCGATAGTGATAGGCATGTAGACCTTGTCGCTTTAATCCAACCTGAAATGTTAGTAGCACATCTAATCAATTCTGTTAAGGAAATCTTTAAGATATATAGTACCGTTGGCCGAGGAACATTTATTTGCCTTGAAATGTTCCGTATGCTAGTCGTAGGATATTGTCAATAGCGTCAAGGACCTCCAATTCTCTATTAATCCTGGGACGTCCTTGACTTAGCGCCTTTCGAAAAGTGGCGGTTGCAGCTAAGTTGCGGAATATCGTAGGGAATGTCCTCCTTGATGGCAGCCTTCGATTTGGAAACCTTCTCCCGTACTCGGGTTCTGCCGCTGCAGCATTACCATCGCAAAAGCCATAAATAAATATCATATCAACTAACTCTTGTCCCGTAAACTCTTCCATTTTTTCTAACTATTAAATTGGCAATCGGGTTGACAATACTTTGACATAAGAATACCTTGATAATTTTGTTTAAATTGCTATGATATTGACCAAAGTGGGATTTATTCAAGAGCGATTTTTTCAAAAACCGTCAAAGATAACGATTTGAAACAAGAGTACCTTTTCAACGTAAAACAGTTCGGGAAAACGGAATTTGCTATCCAATTTGTTAAAAAGTCAAAGATGAAAAAATTACACACGCAAAATACCAATCCTCCATTCCTCCCTCTTTAATGGGTACCTGTGCCCTTAGGAAGCATTTCCGGACCCATGTTCATATGAACTTTTTAACTTAGTTTTGATCATAGAATCGGCCTGTTCAGGGTTGGCAGCTAATTATGAGACACCCTGTATAATTTTTAGGTATTAATAATATTGTGTGAAACTTGCTACTCTGTGGACCAAAGCCCCAACCAGCGTTGATTTACACCCACAATATCTACCCATATATTCTTTATTATTAGCTTTTGTAAAATTTTTTACTGTATTAGAAAAGTATTTTAAACTAATATAAATCAAATCTCTTACAATTCCTATCAATGAAGTCATATGTATGCTCTATGATACCAAACATCTAGGTATGCTAATGAACAATTCCATAGACAAAGCTCTATGCAATGATTATCTAAAGAAATTAATCACTTTATAAATATCTAACATCACTTTTGGAACAGTGGGAACTCGATAATTCAACCACAATAGATGAAATCTGATCTATTTCTGCATTTTTATGATTGATTCTTCAGGTAGCCTTCTTTAAGTTAAGTCAAATATCTAACTATAACAATTATACGAACAATTTGACTAATTTTGTTGTTCGTAGACGCACAGAATCGACTCATTGTTAGTGTTTAATAAGGCAATAATTTGTTGACAAAGATGTCAAACTATTTATTTTGGCAACAGACACCGATAATTCATTAAAAAATGGATAAGTGAAAAACCACTATTGCATTTGTCGTTGTAAAAGTTGCAGGTAACTTTTGCCGCCATCAACACAACAAAATTAATTTAGATATACACCAGTAATAATGTATTTCATTTAATCCATAACCACGTTCATTGTCAATGAGAGAAGTTGCCTTTTCAAACTTTATAAACTTCGCTCGACGACACTTCACTTTTCTTATCAGGTTTACAACCACGTTCCTACCAGCACGTTTTCCAGCACGCCAAACAAAACCGTGTGAAGGTCTTCTCCTGAGTCCAATGCCAGCACGTTTTCCCTCCAAACAATGCGGTTAATCACTAATTACGGTCTTCCGATGGACGCAATCTCGAAAACAATTTCCCGGGGTGTTGACAAGTGTGTATAATTAGCGTCCACAATAATTCCATTAGCCCAGACGCACATGTCGGGTAATGAAAAGGAAGTACACGCTTAATTATATCTGGAGCGGAAAGTTGGGAGAAGACGAGGGAGAGAGAGAGAGAGGGAGAAAGGCCGGCCGGGTGAACTTGGGACAGATTAATGCCGCGAGATATATCTCAACTGGAAAAATGGTGTTTATACACTGAGAAATATTGTGGCTACAAATTTGGGTCACTCGCTTAAGTCATATTTTTAATAGAGACCGGACTGCTGACAGAGCCGTGCTCGATCCTCCTTCCATTTATCATTCAGCTTCGGCAGTTTTCTTTTTTCGTGCTTTATAAAGTGACACTGGTGATGACAGAAACTTATTGGCATTTATTTCAAGTGTTGCAGAAAATTATTACGAAGCAATTATAACTATAGGATGGGTAGTGGACATCTTCTTACTCTTTAAATCGCCAAGTACTGGCGGTATATAGGGTGTTCCTTGTAGAGGTCAAAAATCCAGTGGCGTATACTTTCTCCAAAAATAAGGGCTCTTAGGACAGCCGTTGTCCAGCTACAGCGTGTCAAAAATTTTAAGAAATCAATTTTTAATTTCTAAACCAAACAATTTAACCAAATTCGGTGTGCATATTTAGCAGGTATGAAATAGAAAATTGCTGGTTTTAGAAAGGCAGAGGTGTAGGTATTATCAATCATTATTTGGCAAAACAAAAATATATGACTTTAACTTTATTGTGAACATTCTATATATTACCAAGAGACGATTTAGTATCAATGAGTGTTACTGCGTGATTTAGACAAGTTTTATATTAGTAGTAGAATTGTTATATGTATATACTTTTCTTCATATGTCATTTGTATTACTCTCACTTTTTGGCGCCACTTTACTTCAACAGTGATGGTAATGCACCTAGATATGCATTTGTCTACTATACACACAGAGTACGTTTGAAAATATTTTCTTCTTACTGTTTGACTTGTCATGGTGGTTTATTGGAACGATGAATGGAGTAAAAGTATATGAATTTAACCAATCAACTGTTCTGATTTCCAATTATAATCTGAAATTTATCGGCTAAGGAATTCACTTTTTACTCAATAAATAAAATATTTAAGCATTTTTAAATATATATTTTGGTAAAGGATCAGGAATTATTAACTGAAATAAGGGAACGTTAACTTTTGGCAGTTTAGCATTATATGAATTTCAGGCGATATTAAACTTCCGAACAATTTGAGGAAAGGTCAGTATACAAGGAAGAACTTGATGCCAGTAGCGTTATTTTCAAATTCTGGCGGTCTCTTCACCATTTCTTCCACAGTATTTATTATTTAGAAATAAATATACAGGGTGTTAAAGAAAAAGTGTAAAATATTTCAGGAATTAATAGTATAAACCAAAATAAGCAGACAAGTCTTAATAAACATGGGTCCGCAAAGTAACGGTTGCGGAGATATGGACCACTATTCGTTTTTCAAACATTTTATTTTATTAGGAATAAACCGACAAAGGAAGCTTTTAACAAACAAAAAACAAAGTTACAGAAGATGTTCAAAGTGTCCTCCGTCCATTTCCAAGCAGGCACGACATCTTCGTCTCAACGATATTCGAATTCTTTCGAAAACATCCTCCTTGGTTTGGATTTCTTGACATTTTTTATTAATCCGTAGCTGCAGCTCTTCCAGGCTATTTACAGGAGTATCATACACTAATGTCTTCAAATATCCCTAAACAAAGAAATCTAGAGGGTTTAGATCAGGCGATCTTGGAGGCCATAAAACAGGTCCGGCCCTTCGTACCCATCTATGTGGAAAAGTTTGGTGTAAATGCTCTCTAACGGCTGGAGCACCATCATGCTGGAACCACATTTGTTGCCTCTGATTCAAAGAAATGTCTTCCAAATACTCACACAGTGTGTTCTGCAGAAAGTTGAGGTAAGCAGCGCCTGTTAATCGGTTTGGTAAATCAACAGGACCTAGAAACCTGTCACCTACAATACCCATCCAAATGTTTAATGAAAAACGTGCCTGATGTCCAGATTCTATTAGAGCATGAGGATTTTCGTCGGCCCAAATATGCGTATTGTGAAAATTAAACACTCCATTTCTTGTGAACCCGACCTCATCAGTAAAAAGAATGTTTACAAGAAAACGAGGGTCTTCAGCTTGACGTAGAAACCAGAGGCAAAAAACCAAACCTGCTTGATGATTATTTATTGGATTTAAGGCCTGTACTCGTTGCACATGGTATGGATAAAGCAGTTGCTCGTGATGGATTCTCCAAACAAGAGGACCACTAATTCCTACCTCGGCTGATATTCTCCGCACACTCGTACTTGGATTCTGCTCTACCAGTGCTAGAATTTCTTCTTCTGCTCTAGGAGTGGATACCGACCTTGGTCTTCCGGATAAATGGCACTATTTGCTCAAGGAACCGGTATCACGCAATCTTTGGTGAATTCTTCCAAACATGCGTTGTGAAGGAATCTGGAGATTTGGATAAGCGTCAACATAAAGACGTCACGCTTCGGTGGCGTTCCCATTAGCACGATCATACATGAAATGCACGTCTGTTAATTCTGTGTTAGAGTAACCAGGCATAGCGAAAGAAAACTTGTGCACTGAGAACAACTATCAAATACGTACTGTTTATTTCACTAAACATCAACCAACTATTATAAGAAAATACACAACGTTTTTGCAAAATAAAAAAGGGGCTAAAAAACAAAAAACATTCCATATCTCCGCAACCGTTACTTTGCGGACCCATGTTTATTGCGGACTTTTTTTCCTTATTTTGGTTCATACTATTACCTCCTTAAATATTTTACACTCTTTTTTTAACACCCTGTATACATCTACAATTATACAGGGTGATTCACAACTTTCCTAAAAAAATGTTGAACGTACAGGGGGCTCTTACAAATACAATTTTGTAAAAAAAATCGAAAAGGGCAGTTTGAAAATGATTTAAAAATACACTTCTGCACGGTACTGAAAACTGGTCCACACTAAAACTTGATAAGGCGACAGAGCATACAATCGGCGACCCGACAAAAAATGGAAAGGAATTCCCAAGGAAAGAAATAAATAACATTTTATAACACCTATTTTATACAGCAAATTCAACTGCTTTTGCTGCTGTTATTATTAATTATTAATAGAATTTGTGGTTTTAATTAATAAAATAGTTTGACATACCTGATGAAACAACAAAATTTTGGGCCCGTTTTACCCAGTTTCTACAAAGTACCACAAATATTTCTGCTTCTTGTCCGTTTTGAACTCGTAAGTTATTGGCAGCAATTATGATAAGTTTGTGTAAATCATTAATAGTATGTATTCACTTCGGAGCGAAACACTTAATTTTTTACATATTCCCACAAAAATAAGTCCAAATAATTTAAAGTCAGGAGATCGTGGCGGCCATGGTAGCGGTCCTCCCCGTCCAATCCCTTGGTAATAATGCTTGAACACGCTGTACATGGTACGGATATAACTGAGCCTCGTGTATGATACGCCACACTGTTGCAATACACCGTGGACTTCCATATCTTCTACGATTCGGTTTCAAATTTCCTTCGCGTTACGCTACACTTTCACTCACTGCACACCAGTGTAAAAGTATCTGCATTTGGTACATCTTTACAGGAAAATCGTTCTGCTAAAGCATTTTCACATCACCATAAATTGAAACGGTATCCATCAACTCTTCAATATTCGAGATCGTTTGGCAAGAAGCAACAGTAGCTAAGCGATGTAAAGGTTAAAAATACTACAACTTCAATAACTGTTTACTCGAGAAAGGATTTAATTTTTTTTTTATGATATTGACTCCATTTTTCATGACGCATCTATTCTCAATTTTTTTAGTTCGGAATAACCGTGTATGTGTGTTTATGTTAGTGCTATATCACTAAGTTTCTGAAGTTACTACTAAAATTATGCACAAAATCTTACGGGAAAGAATAAACAAGCGAAGGAAAATCTATGTACGTTTCTTTTGATATTACATCAGATGCAATCGTTGGTGTTCTTTTTGTTTTCAAAAGAGAAACGTAATTTACCTTCTTTTGCTTTTTGTATCAAAATGTATTTTATATCAATATGTTACATAGTATATTGGTAACATACAAATTTATTTATACCCATTATATCAAAAGCGGCAGATATTCAATAAATGAAAAAGCTGCAATGTAAAAGAAAATTGGCATTGATTCTGTCTAGAAGAAAATAAAGCTCGTATCGTTTGTATGTACGTAAAATGCTTAAATACACCTTCAAGGATTGTAAATTTGTATAGAGCACTAAAAGTATGTTTATGGATTCCAGATTATATACAGGGTGATTCACAGACAGCGGTCAAAAATAAAACCTCATATTCTTTTGTTAAGATAAAATTACCGTCCGCCCGATATATATGTATACTTATTAAAAATGGGTATTAATGACGACAGCTATGAGTAAGAATTTCAAGCAAGGCGTTATTAGTATTTACTAGAAAAAAAATCAGAGCAAGAAAACAATAAGAGAATGAAGCGGCTAAAACCAGCGTACTCTTTTCTGTGCTGTGTGTTGTGCGAAGCAAAAGTAGCGTTCAAGATATTGTCGATAATGTAAAACGGATGGCGCGAATTGCCTAATAATAAAGGTGTTACGTAGTACTTCTGTGGTATATTGGTTAGACCGTAATACCTTAGCAGCAAATTTTTATTTGGATTTGGTCGTGCATTAAGGCAAAGACGTCTCCTCCTTGTGTTAGGGTAATCGGCACAGGGAGGTAAGAATGTTTAATGTAACTACGTCCTATTAGCGTAGTGGTGTTAAGTTAACAAACAGTTCAGATCGGGGATTGAGTTTCAGGCGTCTTCCTAAGGGTGCGAAGAATATATGCCTCAGCTTTGTCCAGTAAAACGACCTAGAAATTATATTAGAAAACGAGGTGAGACGGTGGCCATTTTGGACCACTAGAATTATTTCATGCTTTCCCAAATTTCGGCCAGTGGAAGCCTAGACAAGACGCTTACCTTGGTCCTCCTAGAACTTCCACCGGCAGGAGAGGATAAGTACCTCCTAGGGGACTTTCCTTTATATAGTTTTTCTTATTGGCTGATCTAAACTATATTTATTCAATAACCTGGTTGCAAAAGCAATAAAGACATAGTAAATTCTAAAAGAGATTTGCTCCGCCGGGTTATTATACAAGTGTGCTGGAACCAATTCCTATTCCTTTTTATTAGATATATGTGTATATCTATATATTTGTAGTTATAAGTGGTAGTTTTAATTGGTACTTGTTGATTGTATTAAATGTATGTACACGTATATTTATATTATCCATCGTAGTTTTCTCTTGCAAGAAGTATTTTTAAGTGCGAACTGAACATTGTTCTGGAGTATTTAGTCACAAAAAAAAATTTGTAATCATCAATTTTGTTTTGTAATATAACCAAAGTTGCTAACTTTTATGGGACCTTTTTTATCTAGAAAAAATATATATGTGCAGGTATATTTTCCTGTTCTCTAAAAAAAAAAACTGTTGGAAATCCGCCCAAATTTAACGAGCAAGGAACATTAGTTGCCGTACACAAAAAAATACTGACGTTACGTAAGTAACGTAATACTTTGATAAATTTTAAGGAGGGTCTTATAACTGTCAAAGTGTATTAACTGTAACTAGTTCACTGTGTATACCAGCTCTTTAATGGCCCACACAAAAAGTAATACAATGGGATGAGATCAGTACTTATATTTCGGATACCCTGTATAAATTAAATAACTGCAATTTTATATTCATTTCATTTCATTCTTCAAAAAAATAATTATTTAATGTTTATTTATACTTTTTTGATTTATTTAAAATAAACGTGAAAACAATTTTAAATAGTTTTTTTTCATTTCCAGCTATGCATTTTATTCCTAACTTCATATTCTATACAGTGTTATGTTATCTACTTTTATCTATACGAAATACTGAACTTATGAATATCACAATTCAAAAATGATGTATATGCCAAAAAGCTCTATAATTTAAATAAACAAAGAAATGTGCCAGCAACAATAAATTACAACTGTTGATGATTTACGGCTAATTGTAGCAAAATATCCATAACAATGAATTATTAGTTGAAGTTTGTAAACAATTATGTAATTATTTGTTTAACCATCGTGTCATGTCAACATATTTCAACGCATTAGGAAAATTGTCGAACGTAAAAACTAGTTAATACCTATACTTAAATCAATTATGCATGTAAATGTATTAATTATATAGGTAAATGATTCATCACATTTCAATAATAGTAGCAGTACGTGAAGTGGTAATTATATTTTTACATTATTGTTCAGTTTACACTGAATGCACATTAACTTGAGTTTCATTGTACAGAGTGTTTCAGTTCTAAACAAAAACTTTAGGAAACTACTATAATCTGATCTTTGAAAAATAAAACTTTGTCATATAAATTTTACTTACCTGGGGACAAGTAACTATGAAAGTAATGTCAAACCATATTTGATTCACTCCTATACTGGGATAAAATGGACTAATCGAAGAATCAATGGCGGAAATATGAGCAACTCGTGTCACTAGTTAAAAAAAGTAATTTGTAAAGAATCAAAGTCTGCCTTGATTTTCGATACATCCTTCAATTTTACATGAAAGAGTATTTTTATTTTGTATCCGCTACGGTCTCATGGCAGTTTTAATTTTGTTTGGCTTAAAACGCAATTATTACACAAGAAAATAAAATAAAATCCCCATTTATTTTCAGAAAATTGAAATTTAATGTAAAGGACGTCTACACTTATACAGGGTGTTTATTAATTGATTGGCGATACTTAAGGGTGTGAATCCTTTGATCATTTTAAAAAGAAAACTTAATATCAACATATGTCCTAAACCTCTTAATTTTTGAGCTACAGGGTGTTACAGTTTTAAGAAAAAATTTACTTTTTTATTATAATTTTCTTATCACTCCAGATATTTTTATGAAATTTTGTACACACCTATTAATCATTAAGGAGCATTGTTTGATGTAAAAAATGTTTTAAAATCTTTGCCAATGACGTTTGTAAGAGGTTTTAACTAAACATTTTTGAAGAAAAAAATTGTACACCACTGCTTTTTCTAAAAACTAAAATTATTTTTAAAATCTCCATTTATTTTACAGCAAATTCGGTTCCTAGACTTACTCTCGTACGTTCACGTAAAAAAATTAAAATGAAAAAAGTTTTTTCCCCAAGTTCATTGAGACTGCTTTTGATATTTTGTTGCCGTTTTGTAGACACCCACCATGCGTGGAAACACTTTTTTTTAGAACAAAAATTTATTTTCTACTTTAACCAGTGACCTCCACGTAGGCATAATATTAAATGTTTGAATAGAAAAGTACGCCCCTGATTTTTTAAAATTTTATTTAAAAAATCGTGATTTTTTAGTAAAACGATAAATTCAAAATCTTAAACCTAAAACGAAACGTCAAGACAAGAAAATACAAACAAAATAAAGAACCCAAATTATGTATTTACAGTAGTTGTTGAAAGTGTCCTCCACCCACACGTATGCAAGCATCTTCTCTTCTTCGCATAGACTGCCATACATTTTCAAAAATTCCTGGGGTGTCTCTTATGGTTTGGCAGCATACTATTATACGATTTCGTAACTCTTCCTCGGCTTGAATCGGCACTGCGTACACTAAGCTTTTCAGATGACCCCAGAAAAAGTAGTCTAAACTATTAAGGTCGGGAGATCTGAGCGGCCATGACTGCGCAATAGTTGTGATTTAAAAATTCACGCACCCGTAAGCTAAAATGTGGAGGCGCAACATCGTGCATTAGCCACATCTGGTTTCTTAATAAAAGAGGAAGGTCTTCAAGCATTGGCGGCAGATCTTCTTCAAGAAAGTGTAAATACGATTTTCCATCTAATCTTCTTGGGAGAAAAAATGAGCCTATCAAATAATCGTCAGTAATACCAGCCCAAACATTTAATGAAAACTGTTCTTGATGATTTGATTCAACAATTGCAAAAGGGTTTTCATCCGCCCACAAATGGTTATTATGGAAATTTCGTATTGAGTTTCGAGAGAAACTAGCTTCATCGGTAAAAAGAATGTACTTCTGTCAAATAACGGATTTTCCAGCAGAAGAAACCACTTACAGAAATTAATGCGCAACGGAAATCTCTAGGGAGTAATGCCTGGACAAAAGTCCAGGCATTGTTTGTGATATGGATATAACAAATTTTCGATAAGAATTTTCCAAACAAGTACGTGTGAAACAATAAATGTTGCCGCGATTTTCCTCGTGCTAGGTTCGGGGTTCTCCTCAATTTCATGTAAAATTCCTTCTTCTAGTTCCGGTGTTCTTACTGTTTCAGGGACTCCTTTAGCACTGTGGTCTACTTTTAAATTTCCGGTTTCGTAAAGACGTCTATGAATCCCAGAAAATGTTCTCGGATCGCGTAGTACGCGATTTGGATACCGCTCTTTGTATATCCTCCTGGCTTTGTATACATTTCCGTCCGCAACACCATAAGTAAAATGCATGTCAGTTAATTCACCGATTGTAAAATTTAACATTTTTTATGAAATTTTACCTCCTACTCTAATAATAATTTTTTGATAATGAAAAATCAATGTCAACTTTATTGCGAAAAGAAGCGTAAAAAATTATGACACTTTAAGGGGGCATTTAATGAGCTTACCGTTTTTCTATTTAAATATTCAATATCATGCCTATGTGAATGTCATTTGTGAAAGTAAAAAATTAATTTTTGCCCCACAAAAAGTGTTTCCACGCATGGTGGGTGTCTACAAAATGGCAACAAAATATCAAAAGCAGTGTCAATGAACTTGGGGAAAAAACTTTTTTTGGTTTTAATTTTTTTACGTGAAAATGGTGCGTCGTACGAGAGTAAATCTAGGGACCGAATTTGCTGTAAAATAAATGGAAATTTTAAAAATAATTTTAGTTTTTAGGAAAGGCAGTGGCATACCATTTTTTTTTCAAAAATGTTTACTTCAAACCTCGTACGGACGTCATTGGCAAAGATTTTAAAACATTCTTTACATCAAACAATGCTCCTTAATGATTAATAGGTGTGTACAAAATTTCATGAAAATATCTGGAATGATAAGAAAATTATAATAAAAAGGTACATTTTTTCTTAAAACTATAACACCCTGTAGCTCAAAAATTAAGAGGTTTAGGACATATGTTGATATTAAGTTTTCTTCTTAAGATGACCGAAGAATTCATACCCTTAAGTATAAATAAACACCCTGTACAGCATTTTTGCTTCAAGAGGTCATTTTACTGTATATAGAAAAATTACAGTAAAAATAAAAGTATTTTATAGAAGTTATTTAAATTACTTTACGAAAGTTCTTACGCCATTTATGCATTTATGCGTTTTATAAATGGTGTATTAAAATATTTTTTAACGACAATAAAACAAAACTGCTTCTTAAAGGTAGTTAACACGAGCAAACGATTTTCTAAAAAAACATAATGCTCTTATGCTTCACTTTTACATAACATTAAAGTATTTTAAATGCTTCTGAAGTGACCAAACTATTTTATTATTTTAGCGCCATGTTGATTCACTTAATTTCAATTGCTTTTCAGCGTCCATCTTGAAAAAAATTCAGACAACTTTTACGTGAAATTTTTCATGAAAATAACTTACGTTGCTCATTAAAAATAAGAGTTTTTTTATATGAAATTTAGAATTCGAACTGGGGATATTTTTTAGCAGCAAATGTGCTTGCATTTAAATTTTCAGTTTTTTTGTGAACGAAAATAGTACCTATCATTATTTTTTAGTACTATGCAGGCGCATTATAACTTTTCGACCTACTTTATCTGTTTATCACAGTAAAATTTTAGTACCTGAAATTCAACTTTGAATTAGATATTTTTGAGTTTATAAGTATAACATCGTATACCTAATATAAAGATACATACTTATAATAGACATGTCGTAAAATTTAAAGAAAATCGATATTAACTTTATAGTTATGATGGGCTTGTAAATAAAGCAGAATAATTGCATAACGTTTTTATAAGTCATCATGAAATGCTTTATTGGAATCCTTTAGTTTGTTGTATCAATATTGCAAGCTCATTCCTAAAACATAACTTGTTTTTATGTAGAACTCTTAAAACACAATTATATAATTTTTATACAACTATGTTTTATAAAAATGTGCCTATTTCACGCTATTACTTGCTGTGTTGATGCCAATATGCGACTAAACCTTGCAACTTTAACTCTCCAAAAAGGAACATTCTTAACCAACGCTATAAAATATCTTATGCTCCTTGGGTAACCACAAAGATATTGGGTTTCGGGACCCTGCAGCCCCTTAAACGAAAATATACGTTCTCTGCCCAATTTTCAACGTAATCTTTTTACTTATATCTGATTTTCATATCACGCTTTAATTAAATCCTTCAGTACTATTATATTACCAGAGTCTACAGCTGTACGGATATTTTCATTTCGTTTTATACAGAACGTTATGCTTCTCGAACCGAAACCTTTATCCCAAACAAACGTAGGCAGTAGAGCGAAGCACCTTTTTCTGTAGACAGTCGGAGAATGTGAATATAATGTAATGAAAAAGTCTAGCTGGTAAAACTGCTGAAATATATCTTTCCTCTGTTATGAGAAGGTGAAAATTGAGGTTGGTGTGTAATTTACGTATAGCATTATTTTAATGCTGGAAAGAATGGAACTTGGAACGAATGTAAGCTAGGGTTTAAGCTGTGGGAAATTTGGTTAAGAAATTTTCTTACAGAAAAAAATAGAGTCCTTTAAATTTAGTGTTTCTTGTTTAAAGAGGTAGAGATGATTATAATTTATGTGTCTTTAAAGATGACACATTTTTATACGGCGTATGAACAAAAATATTTGCCAAATAAAAATCCTAACCAATTTAAAGATCTCCGTCCTATCAGTATGATATATGTACCTCTCAAAATTGAGTATAATTCCTGTAAATCAGTCAGGTTTTCAGAAAGGGGTTAGTTCTTCAACGTTATTGTCTAGTATAACTGATGACATTTTGATTGCTATTGACAATTACCAGATTTCATCTCTCACTTGACGTGACTAAAGCATTTGACTCATTTGATATCAATTGCCTTATAGCTAAACTTCTAAAAATTAAGAAGTTTAGGACAACGATTTTCCCCAGCGCAAAGGTCCCCCTATTGTAAATATGTTTGTTGTTATGTTTGTTTTAATAAATTTGTATTTACATTAAAATGTTGATTTTCTTTAACTCTCGCAGGAGCGAGTACCCCAAGAGTATAATACAGGTATTATTTTTATATGTTTAAAGGTGGATGTGACACATCCGGCGAAGGTGTCGTACTGTCACCAATAAAGACGAGACGTTCAGTTCAGGACAGTCATGCATTACGTGACTTTTGGTGGAAGCACCTGACTTTCATTCTATGGGTCACATTTTTGTAACAATATTGTCCTAATAAAAGTTTTTTTATAACCAAGATAACTGAGTTTAAAGTTGTTGCAAATTTTGAAGCCAACTCTGTGTAACTTAACCTATCATAATAAGTCAATGAACTATTTTATAATATATCGATAACCGACATGTAATAAGTTGCGCAAGCAGTCTGTTAAATAAACTGAATTTTCTCTTTTTTGAGGCACTGTTGATACCTTTTCAACTACTGTAGTAATAGAAATAAAGCAACGACTTGAAATGATCTTTGTAATATGTAACTGTGGATGATCACACATACAAATAAAACAAGGTGATTGTTACAAAATAACAAAATATGCATTGATCATTGAGCTGAGATACTCTAGCGCACTGCCTGCTTGCTTGCTAGAGTTCAACTGGCGATTCTTCGCCTTTTGCGCAACATGGCAGCGTCTATTTATCAGGCTCAAACCTAGATGGCTCTGATAGCACATTTCAAATTTAAAATATACAATAATAGTTCGTTTATAACCTTAATCTCAAATAACAACATAACAGGTACGTAATCGAATCGTGGTATTTTTATTATTTTAGGTATTTTCTGGTGTGTGAGTAGTGTCATATTGTTTTTATATATTTTTAGGTATTAATAATATTGTGTGAAACTAACTACTCAGTGGACAAAAGCCCCAACCTGCGTTGAATTACACCCATAATATCTACCCATATATTCCTTATTATTAGCTTTTGTAACATTTTTTACTGTATTAGAAAGGTATTTTAAGCTAATATAAATCAAAACTCCTACAATTCCTATCAATGAAGTCATATGTATTATATATAATTTTTATATTAGATATTTGATTCAACTTAAAGGAGACCACCTAAAAATGCAGAAATAGGTCAGATCTCATCTATTGTGGTTGAATTGTCGTGTTCCCACTGCCAAAAAGTGAAGTTAGATATTTATAGTGTTTCATTAAAGCAGGTTAGTAAATTAGATTAATTTCTTTAGATAATTATTGAATAGAGCTTTGTCTGTGGAATTATTCATTAGCATACCTAGATGTTTGGTATCAGAGAACATACATATGACTTCATTGATAGGAGATTTGATTTATATTAGCTTAAAATACCTTTCTAAAAGTGTCATATTGTGTTACACGCAATTTGCTAAAACAGGGATATCACAATGGCCCAAATGTAATGATAATAATGACCTGTGGATAGGTTATTAGTGTAATTGAGTGTAATCAAAATCTGCTGGCTCTGTTCCACGAAATGCACAGAAAATTTGCTTTTAAATTTCATTCCTCTGCACAACGATTAGTTTATTCAATAAATCGATTTCGCGATACAGGCAAACGCGAAAGACATATATAATTTTCAACATTTACTGTGAGCGCACAGGACCGGCTTACATAATTTAAAAATGCGAAAATAGGTTATTTATAATTTTTTTTATTAACATTTTATGCGGCATTTTTGCATATTACTTGTTCTTCCAATAAGTAAACGTATACTAAAATACCATCCCACTTTCAAATCACCCTACAGGAAGTACAGGGGTTTTATAGCAAAAATGGAAATTGTAAAGATTTTTGTATAAAAAAGGTGGTCTTGTTGAAATTCGATGTCGACAACAGTCGTTATTTTTTTATAGGCGAGAAAAGTAGTTATTTTTTTATACGCTAAAATCTTATTTTATCGTCGACCGAAAAAGAATAATTTCGGAATACGATAAAGAAATTTATCGTTGTGCGTAAAGCAATGATTTTTTCTAAGCACAAATATGAATGCGTTTAGTATAAAAAAATGTTTTAATAATTTGAGGCGATTTTACATTAGGGACACTTTAGCATTGGTTTCTATAGAATTTGATTATTAAACAATCATTCCTTATGTAGTCAATGTAGGATCATCGTGGTATCAACATATATTTCTTCTTTGGTGCCGTTTTATGTAATTTTTGGAAGCAGAAATGTATGCAAATGAAATAAAAAAAGGAATTATTACCATGCGATATTCGGACTGAGGCGTCAGAAGCCAAATACAAGTTATTACCATCAAAATCTCGACCTATGATCTATGAACAGAAATATAAAATCATGTAGTATCAATTGAACTTTTGTTTTTAAATACAGCAAGCTCATAGCTTTCCTGAGACAATAAACTAGCGGTTACAAACCAAAAAAGTACAACATTTAAATCCGGAAGATGTGATAAAATTTCTACAAACTGCTGCAGATTCAGCAGGATATCTCCTTATCAAGGTAAAACTCTCTAAAATAAATGTGTATCTTACTCGTCTGACTTAGGGGTTGTAGCTATAATGGCTTCACATGGAGAGTGCTTTAGGATGAGTTGCACAGGTTAGAAGTTGGAAACATTGACGATCGACAATCTGTCTATTTCTCTTCTCGACATCAAAACCAAGTAAGACCGGTCGTTGGTATTGCGAATAAGAGAAATACATCGCCCTATTTCCTCAGAACGTACCCCATACCAAATTCTTCATCAACTGTCGACAGAAGAAATGCAATAGCTGAATTTTTAATGTTGCCAAACCAGAAATGTATACTGGACATTGCTTTCATCGTTCTGTAGCTATGATGGTTGCAAATTCGTAGCAGAGACATACATTGAGGAATTAGTGGCTATACTCGCGACAAGAATTCAGACGACATACGTCATATGAACAAATGAATAATTAATTACATTTTCATCAAAATATTTAAGAAACTGCAACTAATAGTAATAAAACTATATACTACACTAAATGTTGGCATTATATATTGCACTAAATTGCAAAAAATGATTGTTTTTAACGCGACTAAATATCGAAAATTACGTTGACAATAAAAACAAATGAGTAACGTCATTCGTGACGTAAGACGTCTGAATTCTTGACGCGAGTATAACAATATTGCTATATCAGAATGCATATTTAACACCGTGGAAAATCAGACCATTAGTACCAATATATATCCTGGTCGAAGCAAAACAATTCTTCCCTTCCATTGCATATATCTGAGAATGTTGATTGTAATATAAATATTTGTATTCACAAATAGTACGTAATGATTTAAATTAGTGATTATAAGTGCTTACTTAAAAAATAAAGATCTTTATCTATCCTTGGCGTTAAAGTACTTTATCTATAATTTTTTAGTAGACGAAAGGCAAATTTAACTATAGAAAAATGAATTTTAATATCTCATTAAAAATGTATCGTATTTGAAATACATTTTTAAATGAAAGAAAATAAACAATTTTGACATTTCTATACATATGCATTGTTTAGTAGATCGTTACTAGTATATAATTTTTGTCGAAAAAATGCAATAAACACGTGTTATTTGCGTCTCATTTCCTCGATAACACTATCTGCATTGGATTCCCCACCTATTTGAATTCATCTGACGTTCATTTATAATTCGTAAGCCGTAAGCTACCATCTAAAATAGGGCCCACTTTCAACTGTAATGGTTTTCGGTTGGAAGACAATTACACAAAGCGGTATAGAACAGCCAGCGATAATGAGATACGCTTACCTTTATCTCTGTATCTTGGTTTCACCACTGTGACCTGAAATTCTTAATTAGTCCCTTCGTTTCTGTGTGCAGAGGGTGTTTCTGAAATACGTGGCGTGCGTTGTTTTACTTTAAAATGTCTTATTCAAGTCAATAATTAGTAAATATAGTATTAATGCATAGAAAACGCGAGATGTGATCGTTATCCGTCGGTGCCTGTTGCTATAGGCTTTTCAGGTGTAATTCAATTACTAGTCGGGATATTATCCCGCACAGTAATGGGGAAATTGCATGAATTTTATATTGGTTTGAAATGCATTACAGGATAATACACACACATATTTCACCAAAGCTTTTGATAAAATGAACCATAAGATGCTTTTATATAAACTTGAATGTGCTGGTGTGTCTAGATTGTTATTAAGACTTTTTTATTCTTATTTTGAGAAAAGAATATGTCGAGTATCGTGGGTTCAAATCTTTTAAGTTTGAAGTAATCTCTGGAGTGCCTCAGGATTCTCTTCTGGGTCCCCTTCTCTTTATACTTTTCATTAACGATATTGTTGATAATTTAGAAGTATCTTATTTGCTTTATGCTGACGATATGAACCTTTTTTATTCCATTACCACAGAATCGGATTGTATTAAACTGCAAAATAACTTAAATAAAGTACGGGACTGGTGTATATTAAACCATCTTCATTTGAATATCAATAAATGTAATGTGATGGCATACACTAAAAAGCATAACTTGACGTTATTTGAATACAAACTAAACGATACTATTTTAACTCGTCCTCAGTACATAAAAGACCTTGGTGTGTGTTTAGTTTTAGTAAATTTAGCTTTTCGCCGAACTAACAGTTGGCGGCCCTGAGAGTGGGGAAGCTCCCCGGCTCGACAGAGTCTAACGAAAGTAAGAGAGACAGTGCGAGTTGAACCATAAAACTGTATATATGTATGCATGTAAACAAGGCATATAATAAAGTTATCTAGCAATCAAGTCAATTGTTTCAAAATCAACGTAAAGTAACGTTCAAATAAACGTTAGTGCAATGGCCCTGCAGTTGTACTGTTGTATTGTTATTGTATGGTGTTAAATATTATTTACTCTGTTTACATAAAATTACTGTCGACTTAAGAAGTTGGGAAATTTTTCCGCTATAAGTTGGCGACATGCAAAAACTCAAGATTCTTGACCTTCAGAGAGGTTATGTTTATATTTTGTCAACTACGTCCCTATCTACGGAAATTGTTGGTTTTTATCATTTGCCGAATAGTAATTAAAAGCCTACCCTAGATAAAATATAAGCCTACAATCTGCAGGAATAGATGGTCTATTTGAATGTTTGGTTAAATCACAGTATTCTAGTATACTGTGGGTTAAATGAGGCCCCACTAATTTCAGCACTGTCATTCGGGTGAAATGAAAAAATAATCGGCATTCTCATTTCGCATTTCTTTATATAAATTAATAAATTATAGAAATCACCTTGCATGTGCTATCTGCGGTTAATAGGTCGCACCCGCCATCTCCGAGTTTTTCTTTTCATTTTTTTTGCATGTATAGTTTTTATACATATTGACGTCGCTGCGAATAAGAGCGGCAAAAGTAACTGTTTCTAAACCAAACAGTCCTCTTCATCCATTTTTTTTTAGAAACAAATCAATTCTAAACTAAATATCTAAATTAGAATCTAATTTAAAAACTTAACCTGCAAAAATGTGAATCTTCTGTTTACTGTCAAAAAAGCAGTTTTCTGATTGGTCCTTGTATGATTGTTGGAAAATGATTGGTAAAAGCTAAAATGCTTTTAGCTTCTGTCATACAACTGCAATACAAAGGCGTTACTGTTAAGTTTATCTGAACGTTACAAAAGTCACCTGTATTTCTCGCCGTTTTACTTCAGTATCTTTGAATATTTGCAGGTGGGATGAGTTAACATTCCTATTATTTGCTAAACCCTAGATTATTCAGTTATTAAATGTCTTAAATTATTTGTATTTTGTAGAAAACACTATTTCAAGAATACGGCGCCCTTTTTAATAACTTTTCTGCAGTACCCATGCAACGGCACTAATCTTATGTGAATGAAGCTTTAGAAAAGAACCCCTACAGTCCACAAAAAACAAATACAAAACAGTGTGATTTATGATTCCGAACTCTCATTTAATAAACATATACATAATGTGTTACAAAATGCATATAAAAGTTTAGAATTTGTATTAAGAAATTCCATAGAACCAACATACTTAAATTTTTTCCACTTTACTTTATGTGTGAAAGTTGTAATAGTTTGCAAGATCAGTTGGATGTTTTTAATTGTACCGTTAAAAATATAAAGAAAATATTTGTGTGAGTATTTGTTGATCTGTTTCTTTTTTGACTTTCTTTTAGTGTCCTTTTTATTTGTATTTGATTATATTTGGTTTCAATGTTTGTTTTTTTTGTTCTATATTTTAACATTTTTGATCACTTGTTTGTAGTTATTTGTCTTATTTGTAATTTTTTGTAAATTTGCACTTTCCCACCCAGTAAAAGGTCTCTGACTGTTGGGTAGTGTACTACAATAAATAAATAAATAAATAATGTTCCACACGTATTAAAAGATCAGTGTGTCTGGTGTTGATAATCACATAATAATTAAAATATTATCGTTAATAAATTGTCAGGCAATGCAAACAAGACCACGTGGCGAAAACGGGATATCATTGGTGTGACGTCAACCTACGTTCAGCGCGGTTTATACAGTATGCGCCAAAAGTATGGAACAAATTCAATAAAAACGAAGCAATTATTTTTTGGGAAAAATCCTCGAACAGGTCGATTTTTAATTTAAAAAATATATTTTTTAACGTAAAATGCGATTTTCAAATGTCATTTGTTTTCGAGTAATGACGTCATCGATTTTGTTTTAAATGGCAACACCATATATTTTTCATTGATTCTGAAAGATCGTTTAATTCTCTATCAGACAGTACTAAAATTTTGCCCTCTTACATAGGAAAGTTTTCGAGTAAATGACGATTGAATGTTAGAAAACGTAAATTTTATCCATAAAAAGTAACAATTCTGAGGTATGTAAAATAAACTACAATTTTATACTTAAATTAAATGTTCGAATTGCCATCCACCAACTTCTTGACAATGCGCAATGATTTCTGGGGTAACTGCGTATTTCGTCCCGAATGCGATTTTGAAGTTCTTCTAAATTACGTGGTTTATTAATGTACACTTTTGACTGCAAGGGCTGGAACAAGGTCATTTTCTAGAAACTCTAAATATCTTTGTCCTGTAAGGGTTCCTTCAAAGAAGAAAGGCCCTACTATTCTGTCGTCAACTATTCCAGCCCACACATTTAATTTCTGAGGGTGTTGGGTATGTGCCTCTGCCATCCAATGAGGATTTTCCCGACTCCAATATCTGCAAGTTTGACGGTTTACTGTACCATTCAGACAAAATGTGGCCTCATCTGAAAAACGTATTTACCGGTGTATATTTCTATTTCTTTAACATAAATCCATTAGAATTTCGCAAAAGTGTAAGCGGCGATCGGGATCATCTTCATTGAGTTCCTGCACAAGTTGAATTTTGTAGGGATGATATTTTTCCTTCCTCAAGATACGTAGCACTGTGCTCTGACTAGTGTCATTGTTTAATGCAACTAATCGTGAAGAATTATGAGGATTATCCACCATACTTATCAAAATGTTCTGTTTCTGATTTTCATTAATGCTTGGACGTCCAGGTTTTGGAATATTTACAACATTGCCAGTTTCTCTAAATTTAGACTCTACCTTACTGACTGTTGATTGGCTGATAGGCAGATCTGGATATTTTTCATTAAATAAATCGCAAACTTCCTGCTGAGTTCTAGTCATATTCCCGCATCCGATAAGAATTAAAATTTCAATTCTTTGAGTAACAGTTAAATGTGCCATAATACTTTAAATTGAATAATAATTTCTATGTCGCTTACAATACTTATTAGAAAGTCGATGTGACAATGACACTTTGCAAAGATTTTCACCTACGTGATCCATAAAAGAACTATGGAATTCGAAAAATTAAACTTGATAACGTTTTTGCTTTATTTTAATTGATTTACGTTTTCTAACATTCAATCGTCATTTACTCGAAAACTTTCCTATATCAGAATCAAGGTAAAAAATATGGTGTTGCCATTAAAAAAAAAATCGATGACGTCATTACTCGAAAACGAATGATATTTGAAAATGGCATTTTACGCTAAAATATGTATTTTTTAAATTAAAAATAGACCTGTTCGAGGATTTTTCCCAAAAAATAATTGTTTCGTTTTTATTGAATTTATTCCATACTTTTGGCGCATACTGTATTTCCTTAGATACAGGTGTAAGTAGTGCTACGGTGTTGATGACGTAAACAGACATCTGTCTTGTGTTTTTGCGTTTTTGTGACATTTTTGGGTCATAGTGTAAATACTGTGTAGATGATGTTGTGCAAATTCCACAATGACAGAATCGAGTTTCCACTTTATTAGTATAGAAATACGCTTTTGTAAAATCGTCGCATAATAATCACATTTTGATAGTCATTTGAGTATCAAAATGATATTCTTTTAGGCACATGTGCTTAAAACAAACTTTTTTACGAACATATGCGTAAAAGTAAAATAAAACAAAATAACTGAATTTTAAATTATTTATTTATTATAAATTTTAATAACATAATCTTTCAAATCGAATAATTGGACATTAGGTGAAAATATATTTTTTTTTTGACTTGGAGTGGACTTGGACAATATTGGAAGAAGACAACACCTGCATCCCAGTGCTGCTGATGCATTGAGTTTTTGGAATGAAAGTGGTATTTCCTTTCTCCCCGAGAATTTTCCTTGCTGTTGTCTTCTTATATGGAATTGTATGGAATTTTCCGTGTACCCCTCTGCCACAAATGTCGAACGCCAACCTTCGTGTCTCTTGAGCGTCGATATGTTGGTCCGTGCATTTCCAAGGCAAGTTGCAGAACATCGTTTAAAGCAAGAAATTCGGCAATCCTTTTAGGAATTGAACCTATGTTATTTATACCCACTGCATGTGTAGTACATTTTGAATTCTTGTACGTGATAAAAAATTGGTTGTGATCAATGGTGGGTGAATGGACGTACACTTGCATATTTGCGAAAAATTTCCAAATAATTGACTCTTTCTATATCTCCCTATGGTATTGTAAATAGTCACTTTAATGAACGACTTAGCATCTTCGCTGTACGTAAATAAGTTAATTCTTCTCTCCTACAGGCTCCAAATATACCAGCAATCAAGACAATTTTTTGGAACAAGTACTTTTCATCATTTGCCTCTTTGATAAACCTTTCAACTTGTTCCTTGGAAAATATTCTAGGTCTATAACCACTTGATTTCCTTTTGAGGAAAGCAATAACACAAGTATATTTACTAATATCCATATTTTTATTCAAATAAATTCATAATGTAGAGGGTACATATTTTAAATATAACTGGGACATACCTACTTGTCGCTAGAATAACTTTTTCCAAAAAATTGCATATCTACCTTTTTTTCGGCACACCAAATATCAAATTTTGCATATAAGTTTTTTGGTACAATTTTTTCGATTTCTGAGGAATCAATAGCTTTGTTCGCGAATATATCCTGAATTAATACTGAAGTTTAATTTCAATTTTAAATATTTTAAGTTAATAACATAAATTATATCTTTACTTACCCGATCTAGCTTTTATTTGCGCCTTTTCTGATGATTAAATATTATGATCCGGATACGCTATGATCAGAAATATAATGTGAATATCTTGTCTAATATTAATTGTTCAATGCCTTTGATCCTTCAATTGGTCTTCTTTATTTCTTATTTTTTTAAATTTAGTCTATTTATAGGTACCTATTACAATAGATTGAGGTGTTTAATAGTATTAACAGAACAGTAAATCATTTTCTGACCCAAAATAATTTAGAAGAACATTATATTTCTGAGTAATATATTTTTGTTAATAATAAATAAGTGAAAATATTTCTAGGTGTGTCACTTTCCTATTAAAAATTATTGAGATATTTGTCCATACTAAATAAATTGTTAAAAAATTGATTTCTTTTTCATACAGTTATATACATTAAATACATACATTAATTTATCCAATGTCTGAACTGGTTGGTTTATATATTTTGTTTTTTATTTCAATGGAAATATAGGACTATTACGATCATTTATATTTTTGTCACAAGTTCACACGTATAAAACAATTTGATTTACTTCTGTAGTGTTACGCTTTATCTTAACAGAACATAAAAAGGATCACAAAACTTATTGTTGTAAACTGATTTATTGAAAGGAACTTTTAAATCGAATTTGGGTGGAAATAAGTTTCAGAGAAAATATAAAATATGTGTCGATTCAATGATATATGGGAGTTGAATTATAGCGATGTGAAATTGCTCAGAAAAAATCCGATTTCTGTTCCAAATCTATCCAAATCTGTTTATATAAACTGTAAACCGCACATGCATAATTGTATACAAATTTTCTGTTTAGAAATGAAAGAGAGTAATAAAAGCTTATTATGTACGCAAATCGTAAATAAATGTAGTACTGGTGCATATATACAATATTTTTATATTATGTATTATCGTTATAAGTAAACAATATAAAAACAGCATTTCAAAACTAGAGGCTGCTTTAAGCATCATAACCGGGTAAAGAGGGTTTTTAGTAATTCAAATAAAATTATTCAATATTATTATCAAAATATTTATTTAAATTCAATGAATAGACTTTTATTTCACACAAAAATATATGTATTTTGAAAATTCTAATTATCGTGAGTAAGTGTAGTGTTGTATAAATGTACAATAAAGAAAATAAAAAAGTAGGTATATTAAAATTCATCCTCTGAATATTCTGATAAATTATCTTCGTCTCCTAGATTGATAACGGTAGGTTCCACAGTAACGTCAATTAAATTATCGAGTTCCCACATTTTCTCCTCTTCTTTTTCTACATGATGTATACATCTTTGCTTGTTATCTGCAGTTACTCGTTCCAAGGAATTTTTTAACAAAATTTTCAAGTCATTTAATTATTTAAACGTCGTATTATTTCGCGCTACATCTCCTTTTACCTGCGCCCAGACTAATTCGATTGGGTTAAGTTCACAGTGATAAGGTGGTAACCCTAGTACCGTTATTTGGCGATTTGTTGCCATTTCATCGATAACATATTGTTTCTGCTCTTTATTAAGATTGACAAATATGAAAAGTTTTTTTGTTCACCATATTTGTTTCAAAAGAAATGTTTTTTCCGGATAACCATTGAATTATATCGGCTTTCCTCCAAGCAATCGTAGGCGTCCGCTCGGTCTGCCGTGAATCGTAACTGGCATTATCCATGACAATTACAGACCCCGGAGGAATAAGATCCAACATCTGTGTAAAATACTCTTCGAAAACATCTGCGTGATAGTCACCTGTGTTTTTAGATGAAAATAAAAGTAAACCGCCATCTACAAAACCCCTGGCACTACCTATATGTGTCACTATTAATCTTCGCCCTTTACCTGAAGGTGCCTTGAACCCTGTTGAAAGTCCATCAAAAAATGCTTGTGGAAAACTTTTCTCATTTTTATCTTGCCATACTTTTGTTCCAGTATGTCCATCGTTGACCCAAGTTTCGTCTAGTTAATAAATATTTCTCCCTTCGTCACGGAATTTTCTAATTGATCTTACGTAGGATCTTCGCTAACAAATAATTTCATCTTTATCGATAAGAACTGACTTCCTGTTCTGCTTTTCCCAGCAAAAATTCAACTCTCGTAAGACGGCCCATAATTTGCTTCTACTGATTTTTGGTAAATAGTTGTCCTCTGAAAGTTCACTTAACATTTTGTTTAGCGCTGGTATTTCTTTTTTAAATAAAATGAGTATACTTTTGTACGAATGACATTTTTGAAGAAATCACCTATAACGACTTTTGACCTCCCTGTAGATGATTTTGGGGGATTTACAATATCTTGTTCATTTTTTGTTTCCTTTAAAAGTCTGTAGATAGTCGATTTTCTAATCCCTGTCATTTTGAAACATTTTTCACGATGTCGTCAACACCGTTGGTAGGATTTTGGTGCTTCAATGCATTAAATACATTTAATATAATAATCTTCTCATTCTGAGACAGCGCACATCTTTTCGCGCGTTTAGCAGGTACGTAATCTGATAAGCTCGACATTTTACCCAAACAGTATTATATCCACTGCCACAATAGTCACTAAACACAAGTCGAATTTTATTCTACTGCACTAGCACGTCTTCGTATATTCAGCTCTAAGACTGGATTGATCTGTCACAATACACTGGCTCCTGCCCTATGATGTATCCAGTAAAATATACTAATGTACACCCATTACCTGTTAGCATTAGTGTTACCCGATAATTACCTGAAACGAAATATTACCACGCCCATAGCCGGTTCTTATCTCGGGGTTTTATTACTCTATTTCATTTCCAAACAGACTATAGTGAATTTTTACATTTGCTGTATCTTATTCTTAACTTCATGTGTGTATTTTACTAACGTTTCCATCAAAGTCGGCGATAAAATTTCAGTTTGTATAGAAATTTTCAGTTAATAATCATAATTATTATCAATTTATTATTATTGGATAAGTTTCCATGTAATTCGACAATTTTTTGTCTGTATGGAAATAAATAATCATTCAACACTATTGCACCGAAACCCATAAACTAAATGTGCCATTTCTTAGGAAATGCTGTTTATAAATACTTTTACCTTTGTCGCTGAATATTTGAAAAAAACATTCTTCCCAGTACTGGGAAGCAAGTATTAGTATCTCCAATTTTCAGGGAGGTGACAATATAGGTTATAAAAACTATTACAATGGAATCCATAACAACGTGGTTTTGTCTCCTGGTGCTTTGTAGTTACAAAATTATTGCAATGCGTCAAAGATTGGTGCATGTTACTCAACTTCAGCAATCCAGTATAGTAGATACCCCGAAAGAAATTTTTAAATTAACTTGAAATGTGAAGAAATTTTATAATTATCTCCCACAATCAAACCTATTTCAATTTTCTCCTCAGAAGATAATAGAGGTGCCATTTCGTGTATTTTATACATTGTACCTAGCGTTATAACGTTTGCTATCAAAAATTCATTGGTTTATCAGTGCATCCTAGATTTAATGTCGACCTCTAGACGTAAATTATCAATGCTAATACAGAGAAGTTTGTAAAAATAACAAAATATGTTTTTCAATGGAAGATGGATAATATTGAATATCTACTGTAGTTTTCAATTAAGATCAAATTTTCTTAATAACGATTGTCGATATAAAAAATAAGGGTACTTTGCTCCTGAGCAAAATTTACATTTTTCGACATACTTCGTATACGACGGCAAAAAATTGAAATCTGATTACTTCGTTTTGGGTTTTAGGCCATGCAGAACTTTTTATCAAGAATCACTTTTTTCATAAAATCAGTAATAAAAAAGTTCTCCATATGGTGCCCACTTAATTGGACACACTGTATATATATTTAATGACTAATATTATAAAAAATGCTAAATTTAATATTAATCCAAAAACTGTTGGCATGAGACATTTATTCCCGGTGTAGATTCTAAACAGGTCTCAATTTTTTTTTATTATTTAAAAAATTATGCTCTATTATTAATTGAATATTTTGCCTTTGAAATATTTAAGAAAAGGAATTTTATATGTTTTTTAATTTATTATTTTATGAATAAATAATCAATTAATGTTCTTAAATCTATTCTAACCCTGGGCTACCTTATTTCTACACACATGTACAATTCTTATACTAAATATAGTGGTTTTCTTTACCTTGGTATAAAAATTCCTTAAGTCCAATTAGGCCTTTCTTTTAATGACGTACTCCTTATTCTATATCAGACTTAAGTACTTTCTTGATATTGATACTATCTCACTTTGACATACTTTTAGATAACTTTCACTATTTTTTAACTGGTTTATACTCTATTTTACTTAATTCTTCATGTGGGAACAAAATTTTAACGTGGCCTTCCCCTTTTTTACCACCTATCAACAACTTCATTTCTTTTTTCCTTACTAATTTACCACAATTTTGCACTGCACTCTTAAATCTAATTATTTAGAATTGATACATTCAATTTAGATTCCAACCAATGTCATTCAAGCTATGATTTGATATAATTTAATTTCAACCTTTTTAAATACCCCTGTATATTGCTACAAACAAATTTTCTCTTTTATTTTCCCGTTATTCAATTAACTAATTGACTTATCCTTTCAAATACAAAATTGTTTATCCGTTTCAATTTATTACAATATTTAATATATTGTATCTAATAGTGTAGCTTAATTTGTGTAACATACAATAATTAGCCACGGCTACATTCCACTTTTGTGGAAATTCCGAATGCAGTTAAACGCTGTAATATATAATTTACAACGGCGCTAATGGATTTAATTTAATTAAAACAAATCGCGCTACTCGCTAACACGACTCAGGCTGAATAGAGAAGTTTTTATGATGTAATTAACTATTATTTAAAGTAATTCCATTAAATTCAACGTGGGATTTTGCAGAATGAAAAGTAGTATTTACTACTGTGTACTTGGATGCATTATACAGTTAGTGTCTAATACCCTTTCAAGTAATAAAAAGGAAGCTATCATGTACAATTACAGGAAATTTGATGTAATAGTGTTTCGTAGTGTTCTATAAAATTATAGGCTGTTTGGAAATGAAAGAGAGTAATAAAACTCCGAGATAAGAACCGGCCATGGGCGTGGTAATATTTTGTTTTAGGTAATTATCGGGTAACACTAATGCTAACAGGTAATGGGTGTACATTAGTATATTTTACTGGATACATCATAGGGCAGGAGCCAGTGTATTGTGACAGATCAATCCAGTCTTAGATCTGAATATGTGAAGACGTGCTAGTGCAGTAGAGTAAAATTCGACTTGTGTTTAGTGACTATTGTGCCAGTGGATATAATATTGTTTGGGTAAAATGTCGATCTTATCAGATAACGCACCTGCTAAACGCGTGAAAAGATGTGCGCTGTCTCAGAATGAGAAGATTATTATATTAAATGTATTTAATGCATTGAAATACCAAAATCCTACCAACAGTGTTGACGACATCGTGAAAAAGTGTTACAAAATGACAGAGATCGGAAAATCGACTATCTACAGACTTTTAAAGGAAACAAAAAATGAACAAGATACTGTAAATCCCCCAAAATCATCTACAGGGAAGACAAAAGCCGTTATAGATGATTTCTTCAAAAATATCATTCACAGAAAAGTACAATCATTTTATTTTAAAAAAGAAATACCAACGCTAAATAAAATTTTATGTGAACTTTCAGAGGACAACGATTTGCCAAAAATCAGTAGAAGCAAATTATAGGCCGTCTTACGAGAGTTGAATTTTTGCTGGGAAAAGCAGAACAGGAAGTCAGTTCTTATCGATAAAGATGAAATTATTTGTTGGCGAAGATCCTACTTAAGATGAATTAGAAAATTCCGTGACGAAAGGAGGAATATTTATTATCTAGACGAAACTTGGGTCAACGAGGGATATACTGTAACAAATGTATGGCAAGATAAAAATATAAAAAGTTTTCGACAAGCATTTTTGGATGGACTTTCAACAGGGTTCAAGGCACCTTCAGGTAAAGGGCGAAGATTAATAGTGACACATATAGGTAGTGCCAGTGGTTTTGTAGATGGCGGTTTACTTTTATTTGAATTTAAAAATACAGATGACTATCACAAAGACATGAACGCAGATGTTTTCGAAGAGTATTTTACTCAGATGTTGGATCTTATTCCTCCGGGGTCTGTAATTGTCATGGATAATACCAGTTACCATTCACGGCAGACCGAGCGGACGCCTACGACTGCTTGGGGAAAGCCGATATAATTCAATGGTTATCCGGAAAAAACATTTCTTTTGAAATAAATATGGCGAAAAAGGAACTTTTGACACTTGTCAATCTTAATAAAGATCAGAAAAAATATGTTATCGATGAAATGGCAATAAATCGTCAAATAACGGTACTACGGTTACCACCTTATCACTGTGAACTTAACCCAATCGAATTAGTTTGGGCGCAGGTAAAAGGAGACGTAGCGCGAAATAATAAGACGTTTAAATTAAGTGACGTGAAAATGTTGTTAAAAAATTCCTTGGAACGAGTAATTGCAGATAACTGGCAAAGATGTATACATCATGTACAAAAAGAAGAGGAGCAAATGTGGGAATTCGATAATTTAATTGACGTTACTGTGGAACCTATCGTTATCAATCTAGGAGATGAAGATAATTCATCTGAATATTCAGAGGATGAATTTTAATATACCTACTTTTTTATTTTCTTTATTGTACATTTATACAACACTACATTTACTCACCATAATTTGAATTTTTAAAATACATATATTTTTGTGTGGAATAAAAGTCTATTCATTCTATTCAGTCTATTTAACCCGGTTAGGATGCTTAAAGCAGCCTTATGTTTTGAAATGCTGTTTTTATATTGTTTACTTATAAGAGAAATGAACCGAGAAATTGAAGCGACATAGACAAAGACGGATTGTCGGGGATTAAATTTTAACTACCTACTGCAATTTAGTAGAACCTGGTCACACAAAGTTTTTTTAAAAGTACACCTCATCTATACCGATAATACATAATATAAAAATATTGAATATAAACACCAGTACTACATTTATTTTCGATTTGCATACATAATAAGCTTTTATTACTTGCTTTCTTTTCTAAACAGACTATAGCAAATCAGATGACTTATAACGCTACTTCGTTTTCAGTTAAGATTAGGGAAGTGCACATTAATTCTGCAACTGCAAAGGCATTTCTTCGTTTTACTACACCAATATTTGGAACTGTAACAATTTTAATTATTGCATTCAAATGAAGTAATTAGGTTCTACTCGCATATTAAATATTTGGTTCCCTTAATTGCACGTTACTCATTGGTTGCATTTGTAAGTACATGATTTGTGTTTATTGTTATTAACTGATAACAATATGAATTTGTTGGAAGCCCAAATAAAGTCCGGACTAAATACCAATTAATAGTTTTACCAGTATTACAGGAAACTTAATTTTAAAACTTTTTTATTCTTACAAATGTTTCAATAAAATAAATGTTTTTGACAGAATCTGGATTTTGTGAAACAACGTCTTTACTAATAATTGAATCTGACAAAGAGTGAAGTATGCAGTTTTACGATTAGTAGGCTATGATTGCATGTTTCGTTTTTGATGCTTACAAAAAAATATCAAGAAAAAGCAATTTCATTAAATTAGATTCTTTTTTTTATTTTTAACATGAAAAAGGGAACGTTACAAACAAAATATTAACAATATCAACTTTAACTATATGAACTACCGATATCGTTAAATATCACTAAAATAACTGTTGAAAATGACCACCATTTTCTCTAATACATAAATTTTTTTCTATGGTATCCATCTGTTATGTGCAACACTTTTTTTAAAAATTGTTTTAATTGCAATTAGTTAGATTGCATCTGCAAATACACGTCATTTATCGGCTACAACTGTAAATACATTGATCTAACTGTATCGTATTGCGTTGCTACACTTTTTTAATTACTGTTTTTATTGTATACTAGCTGTACCCTGCGCGCATTGCTACCCTACCAACTAAAATAAATTTGAATATTAAAAAAATATTAAATTATTTAAATATATGAAATTCATTGGAATGACAATGGCGCCATCTGCCGAAAATTTGTCGTACCAACTTAGGCACAACAACTTTGCTAAAGATCATCACATGATCAAATGCATAGTTTACGATTCTATAAAGGACATACAGACAAACATTCATTTTTATATATATAGATTACACTATTATTATTATTATTATTATTATTATTATTATTATTGAGAAATCAAGACTAAGTCGAGACTTTTCATTTTCCGAGATTCTGTTACCCACTTAACAACCGTATAGTGTATAACGTTTTTCGCACAATCGCATTTATCAAATAAAATAATAAAATAAATTATTTTGATTGCTGAAATGGCGTGGCCTATCTAGCGTGTTTTGAATTTATTTTGTTGGAAACCAAAAAAAAAAAATTTGAAGTTTTGTTGTCAAAACTGTGCTTATAATGACTGATAAAGACGATTCAGAGGTAGATTCGAACATTGAAGAATCGTATCAATTAGGTTGAGGGTCATTTATTCCCACAAAATCAAAGGTGAGGTATGAAAAAGTCTATGATGCCTTCAGGAAATTGGTGAATGAGAAGAAAGCGCAGATATCTGACTGGCTTATTTTGTTCAGAGAAATTTAAGATTGAAGTGTCCGGGAAGCTTATGGGCAGAGTACTCTATGCTTAAAAGTACGATCAACTTAAATAATGGTGTCGATATATAGCAATTTAAGAAGTTAGTAGCATTTCTAAAGAAGAATATTGGACATCATGCGAAAAAATCAAAGGTATTTACCAGAGAAGAGATCAACAAATTCCTGCTGGAAGCCCCCGATGAAACCTATATTATGATGAAAGCAGTGATGATAATGGGAGTCGCTGGGGCTCTTAGGCGTGATGAACTTATAAAGATGACAGTTGATGACATTACGGATGAAGGTTCAGTTGTCATTGTTAAAGTTGTACTGTTATACCAAAACACAAATTAGTCGAATTTTCACAATCACTGACAAGGCCAATGAAAAAGTCCCTTTTTGACGATTTTGCGAAAATATACAGGCTCTAGACCTAAGGAGACTAACTCTCGTCGATTTTTCTACTCAGTTCGTTAGGGAAAATGTATAAATCAACTTGTGAGTATAAATACATTGGGACAAATACCACAAAAAATTGTCGAATATTTAAAACTGCAAGATCCAAAATCCTATACTGGACATGCTTTTAGAAGGACGTCGGCGATTTTGTTAGCAAATACTGCTGCAACTTCATGGGGGCTGGAGGTTTTAGTGATAACATTAATGTATTATTTGACTAATAGAAAAAATAATTTGTTGAATTGTATTGTAAGATGGTTTGAGGATTGGACGCTACCAATAAACGTTGAGTGTTGTTTTTTTATCTGACAATCTTCTACTTCAATGTTTTCTACAGTACACATTTTTAAAATCAATTACTTGTCACATCTCAATATCATAACAAGCAACTTGAAATGAATATACTGTATTCGCATGGAAAACATGCTATCTAAGCTTTACTTATTAAAAAAAACTTTCCTAAGGTTTATGGTGCGTGCTCTATCAAATGAGATTATATATTCTTCCCGCTCAGTAACTCGTCGATGAACATGATAAAAGTAAAATATATTCATTTAATATATATCTTTGTTAAAACTACGGCGCGTATAGAAACTATGTTGTTAATTATAATGATTAGTTCTATCCATTTTCTGAAAGTTAATAAATTAAAAGTAGGGTTATGCCTTTAGTGTCACCACATTTTCTGAACTCAGAACTAGTTTTGCATACTTTTTCGAGTATCATAAGCTTCAGATAATGAATTGAACTAGTTCTGGTCATTTAAAAATACACAAAACTAGTCCTCCATATTTTGCAATAGCCAAAAGTCATTTAAACGTAAAATGTCGGGTATGGGAATCTGTCTGACCTCAGAACTAGTTCTGCATAATTTGTTCGGACATTGTCCGAATTCGAGTATCGTGTGTAACATATACACATAATTTTTATCTGCCACTTTAAAAAACTGATACCGTTCTGGTGTATTATTGTATGTATATATCATTATAATGGTAATGAAGGGCAGTGGAGGTGCAAAGGATAAGTACTACAATCGATTCTCCTACCTCTTTTATTTGAAAAAGGTATACCTTGTCGCAGTCGTTAGGAGTAATAGTTTTCGAAATAATACTATTTGAAATATTCAGTGCACCGATTGAAAACTGTTATCGTTTCAGGTTAACTGCCTTTTATACTGAAAATACAGCCAAATGTTACTTATAGATGTGCAAAATTCAAAAAAAAGATCGGCCTGCTTTGATAAAATCTTTGTGCTTTGTTGAAAAATTGTTTCATCAAACCTCGCCGATTTTCTTGAAATTCTGCACGTCTTCATAATTTTCCATTATGAACAACTCCTTTAAGTAACATTTTGCTGTAAGGCACTTTACAGCAAAACAGTTTTTACTCGGTGCACTGAGCATTTCCAATAGGATTCTTTCAAAAATGGTTAATCTTACCGACTTCGGCAAGGTATACTTTTTCAAATAAAAAAGGTAGAAGAATCGATTGTTTCAATAGTCAAATAGATACACTAAGCTACAAAAAAGTTCTGTCATTTAAAAGAAATATGGTGTGCCACAAGTGGTGCCCTCTACTAGTGACGTCAAAATTAGAAACAAATTTGAATTTCTCTCGCCCGCAAAAACCCCCGATTTACAAATTTTATGTAAATATTCCATTGATTATTGGAATCTGTGGTCTCATTTTTGCTACTTCATTTAAAAACACCCTGTATAGACAAACTGGTCATTACTCAACATCAAACTCCATAATTGCCTTAGTTACCAGTTCAAGTTTAATTTTCCGAGAAAGGGGGAGTTCTGCAGGTAACTAATTAATATTCCAAACATGAGGGAAAGTGTTATTAATTAGGAAGAAAACCAAAAGTCGTCCGGCACTGTTTTACCATCTTCTCAGAGTTGATACTAGTTCATCTCTGTCAGTGCAACTGACCCGTTTATCAACAATTTAGCATTTGGATCAAGAAGATACTAGGCCTTGTGCTACGGTACGGACTATTTAGATTGTGAGGGAATGCTCCCTCATTTATCTTTAGTTGCTAATTAATTATGGAATCCCTTTAATCTTACTCATCCATATTTTATTTCAGTGAGATCTGAGCAATATTCTTAACTTAGGCTTTAAAAGAGAGAATGTTAATTAATCAGCAAATTATGTTACATTATTTAGCTTATTCCAAAAGTTACATAGTTATAAAAGTAGGTTACCATAAGTATACAGAATACTGGATGTTTCTGAAATATGTGCGTTCTTCCAAAGCGGTAACAGAGGACATGAAAATAATAATTAATTATTCATTATAGAAAAATAATTTCTATTAGCTTCAATGCCTTTCCAATACAGTAAAAAATATTAGAATTGATTTATAATTTATTAGAAATTTTTTAATTTACTGATTGATCAAAGACACCTTACCCAACTAGCAATAGAAACAATTAAAATATGGGGTAAACTATGACTAAATACAAATATTTTAAGAGGGAATAGAGAAAATTAAAAATTAGCAGAAGCACCCTTAAAAAAAATTTCAAACTTATTTATAAAGCGAAAAAAAAATTGTTTCGATATTATATTAAATCCTTATTTAACGCCGCCTATGCGACCAGTCCGCCGCACGTTCACATAGTCAGAGTAGGCAATCAGCAAGCAACGGTGAAATTCTCTGTAATGTCATAATTTAATTCCTGTGTTTGCGTTGTAGTTTTCTGTTCTTCTTCGGTTTTTAGTGCCTTATTTTAATTTTAAACGTTTTATAGTTATTAAATAAAGGAATATGTGTCGGGTACAGCTATTTTCCCACAATATAGATTACCGGTTTGTTTTTGTAGGTTATGGGACAAGACCGCGGGTGCATTAAAAGTTTTCTATTGTCTATTAGTATCTACCCATTCCTTTCGTTCGATTTTATTATAATAAACAGGCATTTTATCTAACTGCGTTTTATCGGTATTGAGTGGTTCTAATGAGTGAAAATGGAGTTAACTAGATTAACTGTTACCTATCTATCGGGTATTATTACTAATAAGAATGTTAATTTTTGCTGTTTCTGCATTTAGAAACGCTGCAAGAAGACGATCGCATGATAGTTGACACTGTTAACAGATGTAAGCTTTATCTATGTATCTAAGCAATCTTAGTCGATGTTTATCATAGGCGGCGACTTTCCGTAGGAGAAAAGGGTATTACCCCATTTTTTAAATATCGAGCTAAAATTCTTAATTTTTTTATTGTCATTTAGGCCTCCGTGATTAAAATTTTTGTACTTAGTCATAGTTAACCCTGTATATACAACAAAAGAGCTAGACAACAATTTTATAAGGGCTCTATTTTGGTATCTTCAGTAGTAATAATACGACTTAAATCCATCAATAAAAGTAAATTATTTATTAACTGTATCGTAAAGGTATCAGAAGGTATAAAGTAATGAGCATCTATGTGTAATCACAATATCTGCAAGTTGTTATGTATCACTCAATATTATTTTACGCGTTTTACGGCTCTTAGTGAAAGCAATTTTTATTGTGGAGAAATTTTATTGTGAATTTCACATGCGCTGTGTGTTAAGTGATTATTTACAATATTATAACTTAAATAAAAACGGGCTTTCAGAAATGTATGGTTTTTCATGTTAAAACTAGCGCCAAAAGCATTAAAATTATCATAACTTTTCATAATTGCCTTCGTTTTAACTATTCAATATTAGGAAACTGGCTAAATTTGAGCGTTGTGTTATAAAACTGTTTTGCTGGTTAAGTATATTATTAATATATTCTTTAATTAGTGCTTTCAGCAACATTTCAATAATTCAACACACGCTTTAGATCCTTTACATGAAGAATCTTTCTATAAGAGTATTCTACCTTTCACTTGAAATAAAACAGTATGCAAATGATACTGCTATATATTTTTTTATTTGCAAGTACTAATCATCATACATGGCAAATGACCATCATGATTTCAACTAATATCCGATATCTTTCATCATCAACAGTTAGAGCATTTTCATAATACATTTTAACAACTTGTACGCGCTGTGGGATCGGATAATTATCCATGGCAACGTGGCACAATTAAGTGTAAACATATGCCAAATATTTTACCAATATCATTGCAATTGTTACCCCATATTTATCATTAAAAAAAGTTAAAACTGAGTCATGTTTTCGATATAAGGTACAATGCCTGCACGCTAGTGTGGCTTTTAATGTGCCACGTCAGGCGTGCATAACAGTTTGGAAGCTGAAGGCAGGATAATATAAAGACTCTTTATAGGGCTAACTTGCACCCCTTTCAAAAGGGTGGTAATCAAAACCGCCATTTACACCAGGCAAGAAGTCAGTTCTAACCTTGACTTTCGACCTCTGGTTAATATTTTGTCTGGACTGAAGAGAAAAATTTGAAAACAATCAAAAGTATTTCATTGTGGAGTTTGGTGTGAATAATTAAATAATGCTTTCATCTTTTTAAATAATTTAAAAAATACTCACAGTAAACAGAAGTTATAAAACGGCTCACCTAAAACAAAAAAGTATGTTAATATATGTATTTTAAAATTAAATAGAATTAAAAGTCAGTAGGTTATGCAGTAAAAATATGTAGTGCAAAATCAGAGGAATATCATCAAGAGTTACAAGTTTGTTTTATAAGTTAATATCAGATATGCTAAGTTAACTGATATCAAGCACTGTACCAATATAATAAAATGCATAAAGATGGTTTCTATTGCAATTGCTACCTTTATAAGTCTCAACGAGATGAAACGGGAGTCGCAATCGACTAATGGTATGATACCAACAAGCAAGCAAAATTCTAGACGAGAAGTAGTTATTCTTCCAGAATTAACACCTTTTAAAGTTCTTTTTTTTTAAATCCAATAGGTTCAAATTTGGAGAACGGGACGTATGGATGAATGAGCAATCCACCGCTGTAAAAAATGCATAAAGGTGGTAAACATAAATCAATTTGCTTTGTAGAAACCATTGAAAGCTAACGATATCTATCGCGATTCGGCAATAACGATATGCTGCAAACACGGAATTCCAGGAAACAACTACTCTGCGGGTTAATGCCCCGACCAGCATTGAATTACACCTGTAAAACCTATAGGAAACAGCTAAAGTTACTCATCAATAGCATATCAGACGTATTTCGGTTTCAAACTTATTAAATGTTGGACTAAGATAACTTGATTTAGACCATCATTATGTGGTAGGTAGTATCTATTCCTAAGCTTTTACAGACACTTTTTATAGGGGTCTAATATTTTAAGAATTGATAATAGTAGAATGGGTCCAAAAATTCATCAAGAAGTAATCGAATAAAGAGTGAAATCTGTTACTGGAAACTAGAATGCTCAACTTATGGATTGCTAGATTTATGTTGCATTGCATTAAGCATCGACGAAAATTTTGATACTCGCAAAATTGCAACATGCATTTGAGAATTAATTTGACATAAAAACAAATAAAGTTTGAAAATTGTTATAAACTTCACCTAGTGTTTCATATAGAAAAGAAAGAACACGAATATTTAGTTTCATTTAAGTCATACAGATCAAATAGCATAATAAAAGCATAAATCCTTAACATAAATAAATACGATTTCTTCTAAACTGAAATTAACTTTTCAAATACTAAAAAAATCCAAGTTTCAATTTCAATAAATCCAAAACTTGACAAATGATAAGTCGCATTTAACAAATGCAAATATGTGTAGCTGATAGCAACTTTTTAAGGAAGGTAAAAACTGTATTTCGATTCCTTCGGCTGTAAACATCTATAAAAGTTTTACCACGACATCAAATATATAACTGCCATTTAAAAGATGCGGAAACGATCGCACTTTCTTGATTTATTTGTCGCATACAACGTTGATTCTTATTATACAAAATTTATGTCACCGCCATATAACGTAATAAAAATATGTGCTTTCGATTCGATGACTTTTGGCCTCGAAATTTGTTACACGCCATAACATACTTTCAATGAAATAAAAGCTTTTAAATTAATTAAATGCATTATTTGTATCAATTAAGAATTCTCCTAAAAATTATAAAATTTAAAATCTGTTGTAAAGAGAATTGTGAGAGCTTTCAAAATAAATATTACTCAACCCCCAATGCCATTAAAATATTTTGGGGTGATGCTTACCCTTGCTTGAGGGTGAAAGTGGCGGAGTCAAAAATTACCAAAGCAAAGATTGTCCCCCTTTAATATAAAATCGAGGGGTCTGAGCATTTTTCTACAAACTTGATGCAGTTCCTGAAAATTCCTCTGTTTCGTTTTCATCTAACCACCCTGTACGTAAAACGTTTGTACATATTTTCTTTTTGTATATCAATAAATTCCTTGTTAAGAAACAACGCTATATTTATTTTGTAACTTTGAAGCTGCCAACTTATATTGTAAAGTTTTAGAACACCACTAAACCTGATACACTCTTATCATATTCAATTTCCCTTGAGCGATACCAACTTTGTTACTTCAAATTCCTCAGCGTTATGCCTTTGGAGATTCAGATAAAACTTGAAGCTTTTACAGTTTTCTACACTATTTCACCTAGTAGAGGTAATATCCAGCAAATGTGACTAGAAATTTAAAATTTTATAACTCTTTTACCAGTTTCTTTAGATACAAAATCTCATGGTAGATACAATATATCACACTGGATATACTGTGTACCCTCGCTGCATTGTGACAGTTTTCAATATAAAAGGTATACTTTAAAAGAAGTGACCCTGTAGACTATTAACAGGAACTGGGAGGCATCAATGATTAGGATGTGTCAATAATTGTTTTTTTCCATAATTACCCTATAATTGATGTTTTATTTACTCTTTCTAGTCGTAAAAATCTTCACTCTATTCAATATCTTTTCTGTATCAACGTTCAGCTTCATCACCGCAGAGTTTGCGGAAGTTGCAAGTAAATAGCTGACAATGGCAAAAAATTATATTAATGAGAGTGAGAAACTTTAGATTCTAGTTCTAGTGTTCTTGTCATAAATGTTGGCGAATCGATTTTTTGGGGCTCAACAGACTTCAGATTCAAATTCGATTCGCCAAAATATATGAGAAGAACACTTGATGCAACCTGAAAAATATATTTCTAAAATTTCTCACCCCTATCAATATGAATTTTTGCAATTTTCAGCTATTTTTTGCGATTTTCACAGAATCTATGGTGATGAAGCTGAACAGACACCAAATTTTGAAATATACTTGATTAATGGCTAAAATGTTTTTTCACAATTGTCTTGCGCTTACTATTGTTTTTCAAGATTTTTAACGATTTTTGGCCTTTTTCAGCTACTTTTTAGAAAATCCTTGGGCGATGCAGCTTATAAACTTCCGATTCGAGCATCAAAATACATAAAAAACATACTTGATCAAGGCCAGAAGAAATATCTACCGTATTTTGACAGGTCTTCATCTGAATTTTCAATGTAATCTTTAACATAGAATACTTTGTCCACATTGATGAAACCGCATACTTTTCTTTTTCTCAGTAAGGAAAATGTCAACCTTACAGACTCCTGACGGTCAAAATGGTAACTTAGTTGTATTATACCAAAAGATCTATCACAAGATAAAAAATGTGTCCTGGTTCTGAAAATTGATGCACTGTTACGCTAATATTATTCCGGGTAGTATTAATAAACGTGTAACAGGACAGAGTTCTTATATTAGCAAAGCAGTTGCCGGAGAATAGATATAGTTCACGAACAGTTAGTAGAAGAATATTGTTTAAATAACGTAACAGAAAACTGATGATTTCATTACTTCCCTTTTTAGCTGTTATTTCAATGTACATATAAAATTTACTTTCATCTATTTTTGCTGAATGAACACAAAAGTTGCAGACTCATAGCTGTCTTTTATAAAGTACGTCTCCGGAAAGAATGTGTAGTAAGGGAATGTTTTGCTGATAGCAAAAATATAGGACCTCAACTGATATTTCATTTTTGGCTCGACTTTTCTTTTAGCGAGATGTAAAATGATTCTGTTTTCGCCAAATGGAATGATTTTTCCTGTTGTAATGTGGTATTTGCTTGTAGATCTTCTTCGCCTACGATGTTGTTCTCTAACTTGTTACAATTTTGCATGACACAGCCGATACATTTTTCTTATATTTAATCCAGAAGAGAAATAATATGTTTTTTCTCCAATCGTTGACATTTTTTAACTGTCGGGAGTCTCTAAGGTTGACATTTTTGTTACTGAGAAAAATGGTATCTTACCAACAAAAGTATTCACTTTTAGTCCTATGAGCAAACGGTGACACTTTAATTCTTAGTTTCAATAATTTATAAAAATTTATTCAACAATATTTATAAAAAAATTTTTTATCCACATTGATATTAAATACACAATTTGAATATGTATTAAAATTAAATAATCCACTGCAACTATCACTACGCTCACACTTGAAGCAATTCTCAATGCAATCCAACACGTTTTCATTAATAGTTATATTAATTCCAGATATTGTGAAATCAGAAATGACAATGGTACATGGTTTATGATTACCACTATCAACTTTCAGTATTCTTCTCGCAGTATTTTCTTTTTTCAAAAGTGAGTCTTCAATGTAGCCTTCCGCCACAGTGTCCATCTCCGCCACACATCTCCATCCTCCGTGTCTTTTAAAACAAGCGAGGTAACTACCGCCGTCAACTAAATGGGTAGCAGACGTTCGTCGTAATGCGTGTCCACTTTCCAGTTGTCCAGCTTCAAAAATGTTGTCGCTTCTTGCGAGACGTCACTGATTTTATGAATACCAACCACCATTCGATGACACTTTCCACTAACATCTGAGAAATAATCGACGTTCTACCAATCCAGGTGGATTGAGCAACATAAAACTTAAATAATGTTTTGGTATTGGGAATTTTTGTAATTAAGGCGGATTTCACATCTTCAATATTATCAATTGTTAAATTGACTAATTCATCATAACGGCAAGCCCCAATACTAGGATGACCCATAAAGAGGCTTTTTAAAAATTTTGTTCTTTCATTTTTAAAGCGTCAACATCAAAAATAAATTATGAGGTGCACTATTTAAAAAGCACGCTCCTTTGCAAATACTCTCAATTTTTTCGCTAGATATCTCTCATTTTGTCATTTGAGAAAAGCACGTAACTTTCAATGTTTGCTTATATTAATCCCCTCCTTTATATCCAACGTTGACCGCAACATTGAACATTGTTGACGGCTTCATTTTATTTGATTAAGTTTGAGAAATACACCATCAATACATCTTCTGGATATAACTTTATGTTTGTTTGCACCAGTCCATAAAACGTTGATAGACGCATTCATAAATTTCCCGAGATTTGGAAGAAGATTCAATGAAACCTCTTTCGCACTCTGCAGTATCTTCTTAGGTACACCTAGATCTTCATTAGATCCAATTTGCTTTATTATCCAAATTTGATTTGAATAATTTCAAGTCGCAAATTAATAATTAAAAGTGTCTTCTATGTCTGACAATTTTACATCCATTTGACTTCGGTACACTTCACCTCGAAAATAGAAAATTTGCTCGTCACAAAAGTGACACTTTTAATCCTAATATAACAATATACTATACTATACAGGTCTGGAACTGGCCGGTTTTTGACACAAAAGATTGATGAGAAAACTTCGCTTATTGTTATATTTCTTATTATAAACCATGTAGCTGTCCCTTTTTTATTTCAGGCGACTAGCGTGCCATGTACAGTAAAATACAAGTAAAAAGTAATTTAAACCCTTAGATTATAACCAGCTCCTGTTAATTACAGAAAATTTTCAATGAACCCGTCATAATATTGACATGGATCTTAACTGAGGGGAAGATATAACTTGAGGACTATATTACGGACTCAAATTATTTAATCTCGCATGGCACAATACCGGGTTTTTGTTGAGAATTAACAATGCGATTAAAGCCATTTGCTTTAAACAAAGACGAACAGAACGTTATTGATGTCTTCTACGTTCAGGATCCGTTATTTAACAAGTGGTTTGTACAGCTAGTAAACGTATTATTAATCTTAACGGTTTCTAAGGTAATTTATCTCGTCTTAGTAAATTACGAAAGTTTTGGCATTCCCTAGATAGTTGTATAGATTGAATAAATTTGAATGGAATTATCTACCCACATAATTGATAATAAAATAGAGATTTGGTAGTTATTTAAGATAGAAAGTCCAATAGTTACTTATGGTACAAGTGTGTATATTATACAGGGTGTCCCTAAAAGGTTGGAACAACGTTTCGTCGCATAAAGTACAGTTGAAAATAAGTCGATTTAACTAAACTTGCCTTAGTCTAAAAGTTGATAATCACGGAGCTACAGCGTGTCAAAAGTTAAAAAATAAATCGCGTCTTCTTTAATAACTTTCGACTGTTTCACGTGAACTTCAGAAAATGTTGTATCGGAGGATTTCATGAGATGGTAAATTCAATTGTATTATCCATTTAGGTGTATCTTCTAGAGGACGCCACCGACGACGATTTAGAACACTTTAAACCGATACAACTTTTTTTGTTCCCCCTGTATGTTATTTTGAACTAGAAAAATTTCTTCCTCTGCCTTTTTTAGTTAAGAAAGGTATACCTTATTAAAGTCGCTAGAAGCAACGGTTTCCGAGAAAAACACATCTAAAGCTGATGACTTATTATTTATCTACAAAATTCAAAATTATTCATTTATCCAAGGGTAAGTCCCCAAGCAACACTGGTATTTTTTCTTGAAGAAGAAAGTACATATAGCTCTGTAATTAAATTATTTGGTACAAAAATAGAACCTATTAGATTTGATCATATTATACTGGTCCAAACATTCATTCTAATTTCATGTTGAAAGTGTCTTGGTCTTATAGCGGGTCGATTTCCTTCAGCGTTGATTATATTCGTTATGGAAATTAGTTGTGCATTTTCTTCTGAAACACGCTTCGTTAGTAAAAAGGTTTTTATTTTGAAAATGATTATCAATGTTTCTTCTTTCACAAATAAAGTGACGAAATCTCAATCGGGCATCAAAATCAATATAATGTCTGTTGGACATTTGATGTCATGACAAATTAATTCTGTTATTGTTTGTTATGACAATTTTGTCTCTTAACATCTGGTAAATACAAGAATGGCTGGAACATACACATTTGAAGAACAGACAGATATGTTCTGCGGAGGAAATTGTGTTTAGTTTACCAAGACAGATTTCCAAATCGACGGGTACCAAATTTTAAAAAATTTGGTAGAATTGAGAGAAGGCTTCGAGAAACGGAAGTTTAAAGTCAAGTACGGTAAATTGGGGACGTCCTAGACAAATTTGCAATCCACAAGTAGAAGAACAAATCTTGGATACTATTGCGGAATATCCCTGAGAAAGTGTACGTAATCTTGGACGTCAGCTGGGGGTTTCCAAAAATATACCACATAAAGTATTGAAAGAACAGTTGCTGCATCCGTTTCATGTACAACAAGTTTTAAAAAAAATGGATTAGGAAGAATTGCTACATTGCAAATTTTGTGGACATTTTTTTAAATAAACCACAAAATTGTATGAAAGTTCGATTTTTTCGTTCTCACGACAGTTAAAAATTAATAGTAATTTCATAAAGTATTATTTTTCTTTTTTCTAATTTTCCATTTTCTTGAAGGGATAACATTTCATTTGATACTCTTTTTATCACTTTACAAATGCAGGGTAATGGAGCTTACAAACATGTATGTGCACAACTCTCGTAATCATAGCAAATGTAACTAGCAGAGACTACTATACAGATTTGGAAAGTGAGAATCTTGATGGTGAATTGTGTTTTGCCGCTTGTGTGTATTTGTGTCATGCTACAAGCATACTTCCACCACAGCGTGCTTCTACTGTTGGCATCAGGCAGTGTTGCCAGGTGGAAAAAATTCAGTGCATGAGAATAATTTCTAAGAAGTATGAAGTTTGGAGAAAAAAGCATGAGATGGCTTAATTTATCAAAAAACACCTCTTGACACAGCTTAATTTTTAATTACTTTTGTAAAGCCATTTTTATTTCATTAAAAAGCATTATGTTCTACTATTTTATCATAATATTACATTGTAAGTAGGTACTTACTTAAAAGTTATTAACCACGTAACCTTTCCAATTTATTTTATTGTTAGGCCGGGCGAACGTTGAGGCGCAGTTGACGTGACGCAGCGTGACTCACGGGTCGTATAATCTGTTGTTTCCAGAAAATGTAGGTACCCTTACGGAATAGAGTTAAGAATCACTGCAATACAGCGTGAATACAGCACACACACCGCATATCCGTAGACTGTCATACCCGTTTATGTATTCATTGCTAATTATTAAGAGAGCAGTCTACAATAAAGGACATTTCAAGTACCCAAATATTGTAGATACCTACCTCTATCTATTCAATTTTGCCTTTATTTCACGTTAGGTTTTTGTTTTGGTAGATTTCAAAGAGTAATTTTAATAATTTTATTATTTCTTTTTGTGTCTATTAAAAAGCATGAGATTTTGTAATCAAAATAAGAGAGCATGAGATTTCCTCGGAATGCATGAGATCTCATGCAAAAGCATGAGACCTGGCAACACTGGCATCAGGTGACCCGACAGGTGACCGGATGAAGCGGCAATTTCTACTTTCTCTAAAGATCCGCAATTTCCGATTCTGTATAAACACAGTGAATCATTTGTCACCTCAGTCTAAACTTTACGATGTATTTACATAGAGTTGAGAGACAGATGTAGAGTAAGACTCTGCTCTCTACTTTCAAATATATTAATCGTCATTTTCAAATTTATATATATTTTTTAATAAATCTTTTTCTTGGTGCCGATAACATTTCCCATTCTATCCTTGGACAAATTGCAGAGTAATATAAGGCTTAGTGGTATTTTTCCACAAAACCCTCGTAATCCATTTAATTCAACGAAGCGCCGACCTGGAGTTTATAATAGTTTCAGGAACAGACGATTCGCAGACAAAAGGGCTATGTGAGGTTTACAGGATAACCATTAAGCCTGTATGGGCAGAATTATGGGACAACAGTGTAATGTAACAATGTTGTAATTTGTACGGGTTGTCGGTGAACAGCATATTTAGATAGAACCAAATGTATGATACTAATTATTAAAATATTTCTAAATAAATGTAACAAATTTTTTCAATAGAAATCAATTATTAAATTTTTGATTTTTAAATATGCACTAAAAATCACTCGGAACCATCTACATTTTGGGAGGGACATATTTTGTGGATCATTTCCCAAATTTCTACCTCTAAGTAAGTAAGAGAGATGATGTAAGTAAGTTTATTCAGGTGCAAGTAACAAGTAAAATATTAATACAGGAATAGATTTCATTATAAAACAAAGTAAATAAACATAAATAGCATGAATCGCACCTAAGTGAAACTTGTGTTGTGCGATTCACTCCACTATACAACATAAAAGAAAAATGAAAGAAAAAACAAAAAAACAAAATAAATAAATAAATAAATCAATGTTTTGATTACTAATAAGAACAGTAATAAAATAATATTTTACACGTAAAATATAAGGGGACGCAGAAGTGTGCCCTTAAAGCCTATACTAACCAAAAATGGGTTCAATCAAAGCATAATTTTCAATTATAAATGACTTTAGTTCTCTCTTTAAAACTGACTTTTTTGCAATACTCTTTATTCTTTTAGGCAATATATTAAATAGTTTAGGACCCAAATAATATGAGAATTTTTGAGAGTGACTCTTTTTACAACGGGGGATGACTGTATTAATATTGGCCAAAGAACGAGTGTTATGGGAATGGGAAATATAAGGAATATCAGTACTAAATACTCGTATTAAACATTGATAAGCAAACAATTCTCTAAGTTTAAAGACTTTGGCTTCTTTATACAAAGTTTCCGTTGAATAAATCTTATCTTTTTTTAACATAATTTTCAAAATACTATTTTGTACAACATTTAAACTATGGATCAATGACTTACCTAAACCACCCCATACAGTTATACAATATCTTAAAACAGACACTGCTAGCGCCTCATAAACAATAAATATATGTTTTCTATCTAAAACGTCCCTTAATTGGTAAAATTTGTAAATGAGTTTTCTTAATTTTTTTACAGTGTATTCAACATGCTCAGCCCATCGCAGAAATTGATCTATCATTATTCCTAAATATTTTAGAGAATTTACTTTTTTAATATTAGGACATGGACAATTTAAGTGGTTTGTACAAGAATGTTTATGAATTTTAATAATATCAATTGAAGGTTGCTCAGTTATTAATGAAGTAAAAGCAACAAATCTAGTCTTCTCCACGTTAAGACTAAGGAGGCTGCAACTCAACCAATTAGAAAATATTTTAAGTTCTGTTTCAGCTTTGTGGTATACCTCAGGCCAATAATCACCAGTAAACAATATAGCAGTGTCGTCTGCATATGAAATAACTGTAGCAGTGGTATCTGATAGTTTGGATATATTATTTATATAAACTAGAAACAAAATAGGTCCCAAGACTGTTCCCTGAGGTACGCCCATGTTTATCGGTAATGAGTTACTACATACTTGATTTACTCTTACAACCTGATGTCTATCTGTTAAATAGTTTTTAAATAATTCTAAAGGTACACCCCTAATACCAGCATCCTCCAAGCGTTCGAACAAAATAGCATGATTAACTGTATCGAATGCTTTGGCGAGGTCAAGAAAAACAGTTAAACATTTTTTTTGCTTGTCTAATTTTTCAACAATATCACATACAAGTTGATGAACAGCGTCTTCGGTTGACATTTGTTCTCTAAAACCATACTGACCACTTGCTAAAATTTTATTCTCCTCTAAAAAATATTGCAACTTATTTTTCAATGCTTTCTCAAACACCTTAGCGAAATTGTTTATAAGGGTGATTGGCCGATAATTAGTTACAAGTTTTTTATCGCCAGATTTAAAAATAGGAACAGTTACAGACTCCTTAAATGCTTTAGGAACAAGCCCTGTAGAGAAAGTTAAATTTATTATATACACCAATGGGTCAATGAAATACATATGAAATTTTTTTACGATATAAACAGGTACTCCATCAGGGCCTGGACAGGAATTATTTTTTAAATTTGAAATTATTGAAACAATATCATTTCTATTAATAGGAGGTAAAAAAAGGGACTCGTTTTTATTAACTTTGTTTCTGACTGAGATATCAGAAGGAATCTTATCAATCCCACTCGCCATTTTCGTTCCAATATTTGCAAAAAAATTATTAAAGAAATTAACTTTTTCTGCATCAGTTAAAATTTCATGATTGTCGTTATTTATTATACAAAAAGATGATTTACTCCTAATATTAGAAACAGAGTTAGTTATAGTATTAATCTCACGCCATATTTTCCTATAATTATTCTGTGCCTCTGAAATCTTATTATGATAATATGAGGATTTAGTTTGTTTAAGTAAACTGTTGAGAAAATTTCTATAGGTTTTGTATGCAGATTTTGAAGTCTCTGTACCTGTCCTATTAAACTCTCTTTTTAGACAATCCCTATGGCGAATGGAATTAAGAAGTCCTTGCGTCATCCAAGGTTTTAATTTAATATTTTCTTTTGTTAAGTGTTTTATAGTGGTACTTCTGTTGATATAATTAAGGACTTTATTGATAAATACATTATAGGCGACGTTAGGGTCATTTTGATTAAGAACTTCTGTCCAATTTTCATGTTTAAAATAATTTTCAAGACTATAATAGTTTGTAAATTTTATATCTTCATGGGAAAGATTCTTAGAGTTATTTTTTACATCAGTTTTCAAATTTATGCATAACAAAACTGTGTAGTGATCGGTCAGATTTGTTTTAATTATATATGATTGCAATTTAACTTTTGTTAAACAATTGATTTTAGGAATCCCAACAAATATATGATCAATTAACGTGGAAGAATCGTCTGTAACTCTGGTAGGTTTATTAATAATATATGGAAATAGATCAAATTCAGCCAGGGCACATATATAACTGTTCACGTAAGGATCAGCTGTATTCAACAAATCAATATTAATATCACCAATAAAAATTTTGACATCACATTTTCTCTGATTCGAAAAATAGGTCTGCAAATCCCCTATATATGTTTTTAAGTCAGATTTCGGTGGCCTATAAGAAGCTATCAATATAAATTTTACATCATTCAATATAAAAGAGATTTCCAGTAATTTCAACTCAGACAATTGAACAATATCAGAGGTACACCGAATATGACTCTTAACAAAAACAACTACGCCATCCGATTTATTATATGTAGATTGATTATAATAGGCAATAAAGTTTGGAATTGCAAAATATTCTACATTATCTAAATTCCATGTTTCAGAGAGTATAACTACATCAATATTGTCAATATCAAACGTCTGAAGATATAATAGAAGTTGATCGAAATTTTTTTTTAAACTTCTGATATTAAAATGAACAATATTAAAATTTTGGTCATCTTTGATATGCCCAACACAGTCAATTACATCATTACACACCACTGCGTCCTCCCGTTCATAATTATCTAGCTCATTTAGTAATTCCAACATAATGTAAAGATTTAATATTAACAAACTAGTAAGAAATAAATGTAAACTAAAGTAAATAATAAGTGATGGTAATCTTCACCCTTAACATCTTATTTTGTTTAAAAAGGTTTCGCACAATGTGGAGGAGTTTCATCTTGAAAAATTAAGTTTTCGTCATGATAAGGATTGTCTTGCTGAATCATGTCAGTCAAAGAGGGATTAATGGTATTTTATTTATTCATTAATTCGTTCGTTCGTTCCTTCATTCATTCATTCTATTCATTTATTCAGTACACAACCAATAGCCCTAAGACCAATTACAGGTGGGAATAAAATGCAGTGTAATAAAAATAACATAGATAGCAAAAAATACATAAAATACAAAACGATAATGTTAATAGATAAAAGAGTACATTAAAAAAATAATAGTTTTGGAGAACTTAAGTTAACTAATAAATTACATAATGACTAAAACAATATTTTTCTAATATCTTTTTTAATTTATGAAAATATGTCAAGGCTATTCTGCAGGCTGTTATTTAGCACACATTATAAAAACGGGGATGATATTAATTAGTGCGTGGAATACTTGGATATTCAGATATGACAATTTCTGAGCAATCATATTTGTTGTGAATTACTTTGAACAAAAATAATATAGATTTTTTCTTAAACTAACTAACGCAAATCTTCTAAGATTATTCCGAGATATCCTTAACTAATAAGGGTAACCACTATCCTGTTTATAACAAATTTAAAAACAGGTTTGAATTGACTGATTGTAAATAATATACCCTGGATACCAAATTAAACTCGCTTATTCGAGTTTAGACTTTACAGGTGCGTTATAAAGCGTAAATAAAGTATGCTGTTCTGAGAAACCTCGCACATTTCTTATGGCAATAACTAGATTTTAGAAGCAGACGAGACATGTTCAGCAAAGGATAATTTGTGCTAGGACGAGCAAGAGACAGTCCATTTAATTTACAATCAAATTCAACAGTACAATTCATTCGATGTTTATGAATGATAAGAGTTTATTTTTTAGAAACTATTCATAGATTTTATTTGAAGTTATTCTGGATTCTGTGACAATCATTTAAGGAATTAATTCACAATATCATTAATAAAAATTATAAATAAAAGGGGACCCAGTATAGAATCCTGCGGAACATCAGAAATTGCTGAAATTTTAATTGATTTCACTCCACTCAGTTCTACGTACTGCTTTCTTCCACTGTGTTCTTAAATATAGGACAAATATTGGAGGTTTTCCAATATATTGGAAACACTCCAGGCTTTAAGGATAAGTTAAACTTTTTTGTATTTGGTGCCAAATATCCAAACGTGAGCAAAGACATGTGCTAGTAATCCGTTAAGTTTTTTTTAGAGCATGAAACACGTTTTTAGTTGAAAGAGTCACACTATGAGGAACATTAGTATTATGCGCATCCCTCTCATTGCATATGCACATTTGAAAATAAATCCATACCATCATATATAATACACTAAGAGATTTGATAATAGCAAGATAATTTTTCTATTGAGACTGAAAGCACCTATCTAACCTAACCTAAAACAATCGCTTGAAGGAATCTCCATGACAAAATTATGAGACTTGTCAAAAGTCACCATTAGAAACTGTAGGATTTTGATACTAGCCATTATAAGTACTGCACCCAGTATATTTTGATTTAGAAAGAATTCCCAAATGCTTTCTTTCTGGCATATACATTCAATTTCAACGCGAATCTCATGTCACCAGCAGCAGTTATCGGTTACCAACCAGCAGCATCGAAAGCAAGAAAATTAATCTCACATAAACCCTAAACCCATCGAATCGCTCAACTCCACACACGTTAATTTTATGAAATGGGGAAACGCCACAGATATTTCATTGAAATGGTAAATAAAGCGGCCCAAGTTATTTAATCATTTATGCTTCTTTACTGACTTAAATCATAACGCGCCATCGAATAACTCTTTAGCGGCAGATTTGTTTGATGTTGCCTCGTTTAAAATCCCGAACCGGAAGCATTTCCTTCCGAAAGAAATATTTTTAAATGTAAACTTAAACAGTTGGATTCAATTTATTCACGAAAATGATTAAGGAATCGGTAGTGCAACGTTAGATGAATAGGGGGAGGGCAAAATTTTGACAAACCAAGCCTGTGCTGAGCACCAACTATTATTTGTGCAAATATAGAAAGTGATAATAAAAACCAATGTACTGTAAGGAAGAGTAAAAGCCCTCGACGCTTTGAAGAATATCATTTCATCAAACTGCCTTTAGAATGAGTATCCAATAAAAGAACTTGGATGACAACAGAGCAGAGAATTTTTTTCAATGTGTCAGTGAAATCGATGGCAAATTTTCCGATAGGTTTCTAACGATTTGACCGTATCCAAGACTTTGCAGTAGCTGTCATATTTATGCAAATTGCTCAAAATGGACGATGCTTCTTGAGACGATGTTTCCAATGCTTCGGAAGTTATTTGGTGGCAAATTCTGTAAGTTTTCAAAGGAGAGTAATCAAGAATTTGTTACAAAAAAGTACTACCCTTAAAACAGTTTTTGAACTTCTGGAAGTTCTGAGTAAAAATTTCATTAAATCAATATAGTGAAACAACTAAGAACTAATGTTAAACGTTGAAAATAGATTTCATTACAAATACGTCAGCAGTTCAAAAGAAACATTTTAAAGAGTGTCATTATTATTGCTAATGATTGTACCTGTGGTTTGTACTGATAACAACATGTATGTTGCTGGTTTGTTAGATTTGATTTCTTTTAAATGCATCTCATGCTTTTTGACATGACAATTCGATAATTTAAGAGTTGTTAGGTGTAAAAAATAAGCCCAATGGAAAATTTGAGTCAAACCTTTCCTCTGGTGACATTTTTACGCTTAAATACGGTGGCTGACCTAATACCCAAACTGACATAAATCTGTCAGTGGTCGCCCGGTTTAAGGTGTCAGTACTTGAATCAAGGTGACTAGATCGCTGTGGGTTTGACTTCCGCAGCCGATAGACTGTATATAAGCTATATTCGTAGAGAGGATTGGCACCCTCTCTGCGGGTATGGTAGGGAGAAAGAATGTAGGCTTGGATCAATGTGAGATATTGATACCGGCTGGCGTTTGACTACTCCCTTAATTAATGAGGTTTTCTAGGTTTCCCTTATTCTTGCACTGAATTGTGGTTAAGAGCTACCAACGTAAGTCGTTTCTGGGCGTAAATGCTGCATAATAATAATATGCCGCCCCCTCTCCCGCACAAGTCTTCGTGGTTAGAATGAAGGGTAGAGGTATTATTATTATTATTATTATTATTATTAATATACAATGTGGCTAAAATTAGAAAAAAGTTGTGTCTTTCCATCAAAATTAAGGTAAACCAATCCAAGATATCTGCGGTTGCTAAAATATTGTGAAAAAACATATCATATACATAAATGAAACCATTAATTACATAATTAATGGAAGAAATACTGCTCTTTCAGGTTTTGAATCAAATTTCATTATTAACTAAATGTCTGTGAAATTGGTCGTAAGTAGTGCCCTCTACGAGCAGCGCTGAAATTACAACACGCATCTTATTCGCTTTAAAAAATATATAGTTTCACAGATTTTCAAGTTTCTAACCTACATATTTTCAGAATAATCACAAAAACGATTTAAAATTTGAACTTGTTAATGAACCGCCCTTTATATTACGGTTTCCTAGATGTCAACTGTAAGTCATAAAAAAGAGGATATTAACATGAAATCAACCGCAATAGATGAGATCTGAACTATTTCTGCATTTCAATTACTTCTTCAAGTGGCCTTATTTATGAATGGAATCAAAATATCTAGCTCTAAGAGAATTAACATATAAATTCAAATTATTTGAAAAATGAACTTTTGAAACAACAATGTCAAAAGTAATAATAATCTGTTTAGATTAATACAAATATTAGAATGTAAGAATTTCGGCGACAATTAACATACATCATTCAGACAAAAAAGATGTGTATTTTTTACAGGGAATTGAAAAGTTAATTTCTAGATGCAATATACATATTGACGTTAAGGGTGATTATTTTGAAAAATAAAAATTATCCAAAATCTGTATATCATGATTTGAGAGTACCAGATGTTTAAAAAAAAATGTGTTGCCATTTAACTGTAGATGTCTGAAATTGAAACAGGGCGATCTAAACATCTCATAATAAAATGATTCCTTTGGTGAGAATACAGCGCGGACAAGCAGCTTTTTGTGCAGGTTCTGCTTGTGGCAGATGTTTTGAAGGTTTGTGTACGTCGGAAGAAATTTTTATTTTGGAGGTGTTGTATGGAGAAGAGGAGGAGGAGGAAGCCAAGGAAATCATTGCTATTGGGCCCATTGTTAAGTATGTAGTATGTAGTATGATTCTCAGCTGTATTTTCACTTTCCGCTGAATGAAGTGAACCCTTCCGTCCAAAAAATTAATGAGGATTTAAAAAATATTGTTTTAGAATCTAGGGCTCATGGGTTGATATCAAATGGTGCAAAAACAGAATTACTTGTGGTGGTTAGGCATAAAAACTTGGTTAAATCAAAGTCAAGATTTGAAATTTTTGTTGATGGAGAAATTGCGCGACCTACTGATAGCTGTAAAAATTTAGAAGATTATTTTGATGATGAGCTCAGATTCACTAAACATGTACATTTGCTTATTCAAAAATCATACATTAAACTGCGTTCACTTTATTTACATAAAGATTATTTAACTTCAGAGGTTAAATTAAAGCTATGTGATTCTTTACTCTTATCTTATAACGTTGCTTATTGTGATACGGTATCTTGGCCTGCCATTTTAAATAAAGACGACGGGAGTCTACAAAGAGTGCAAAACGCATGTGTTAGATTTTGTTATAATTTACGTAAATATGATCATATTAGCTCTAAATTCAAACAATCCAAGCGGTTTAATTTAAACCAACGTTTTCAACTGCATATGGCATGTTTAGTTCATAAAGTAATTAATACTAAAACACCCAGTTATTTATTCGATAAACTTATTAAGGGTAGTGATATCCATAGCTGTGCAATGCGTCACAAAGATCTTTATGTAGTACCGTTGAGTGAATAACAGTAGTACCTAGACATGTATCCTCTCTATATCGCAGATTTTTCACTTATAATGCTGTAGTTATTTATAATAATATACCTCATGTCTCTAAATTGGCATCTAACAATTTAACTTTCAGGAGACAGGTCAGGACCAGTATATGTGCAAACAGTTGAATTTATTGCTTAATTCAGTTTTCTATTATATTGTTATTACTAGCATTAAGTTGATCTCTTAGTTGATTTAACCTTCAGGCGGTTAGGTGTAACAGCAACATTGTTGAATCTCGCCGTCTTTCATAAATATGTGTGTTTCATTATTTTCTGTTAATAAACACACTTTATTATTATCATTATTATTATTAAATCAGAAAGTTTCGGGTTCCCACTACCAATAAGAAGAGAAAGCTGTATGGTGAATTTTATCATTTATTTCCTGAACTAAAGAGAAATCAACGACATTATGAATGACACAAAAAATGTTTTTCGAGGTCTCATCGTCGCTTACAACACCAAAACACAAGATTTCGCAGAGCAATGCCATCTGACGAAAGGCAGTTTAAGGTAAGTAAATATAGGTTGTTGATAAGCGAGGGTGCCCGACAGTTCAGCGCCACATCCACAACTTAACTGGTCGAATATTTCTAACAGTTTGAAACCAATCCCTGATTTTTGTGGGAACAGAACTTACGTACGACTTACGTAACCAGGCATAGAAATAGCGGGTCACCGACACGACCTGCATTGATGGCTGTTGCAAGTGACGGTACGTGCTGGTGCAGCTCTAGTGTGCCATGCTCCATTAAATACATGGGCTCCTTCATGAACAGGTTTCGCAGGTCCGTGCGCAGGCATAATGTGCGGTGCACGATCTTTAAAATAAGCATTCTTCTTTTTTACTTATCGGTATAAGGTTTAAGCTAGGTACTATCGTTTGCAATAATAATGACACTCATTAAAATGAATTTTGCGATTTATTTAGAACTTCTGTTGTATTTGTAATGAAATCTACTTCACATTTTTAATATTAGTTATTAGTTGTTTCACTCACCGATAGAGATTTAATGAAATTTCTACTCAGAACTTCCAGAAGTTCAAAAACTGTTTTAATAGAGTGTCATTATTATTGCAAACGATTGTACATAATAGTTGTAACCAGCTAATTTTTAATTTTGTCATTTACATTGGGAAAATAATCTGAAAAAGATCAACGCATCGAAGAATATGTAATACTTTCTCTGTGGTACGTGAACATCTTATAATAATATGATAAATCAAGTACATGGGCATAAATTTCTCAGAAATTTCCCGTAATATCAACTACATTACACATCTCTTAATAATTTCTACAATATAAAATTCTTGCAAATTAAAAAAGTTTAATTAAAATCAAATATTTGAGCAAGAAATGGAAATCCCGGGGATGGTTCCACTTTCCTACTTAAAGGAGCCTCTACTGCCTTTTAAAATACTTATCTTGTTTAATCGAAATTGAAAATTCTCCAATTTCACTTAAGCAATAGCGTAGTTAAATGTGCGCGAAGAATATAATGAGAAACCACCATCTGAATATCGCATTAATGAATCAATTAATCCAGACATTATAATAATAATATTAAAAATCTCTATTTCTGATGACAGTTAACAACAGCATAGAAAATGTGCAAACATAATTAATATACAAGTAGATAAATAGTAAGCACCTGTAATAGTGTTATTCACTCAAGTTCAATCAATATACTAATTTCTGGCGCTTAAACACTAGCTTGTTATTGGTTAACTTATCGCCAAGATTACACAGCTTCATATAAATTCATGTTTATTGTCAATGTCAATACTATCAGCGACTAACATTTAAAATGTCAGTTATATTTGGATAGGGTTAACGTTGCTACTTCGTTGATTATTTTGTGTTTACTCTCCCTATAAACCTTCAAGCCATAGACTGAAAGAGACATATGCAGCCGATACCCTACAACGAGGAAGATAGAATTTGTCATTATTTCTTGTGTTTGCGTTATGTGATTATGCCTTAAAAAGCTGTCCCTATTATTAAAAATATGTGCACTCACTTCAAATAAAAACAAAGATGAAAGAGTCAAAATTTTAAAATAGATTCTTAACAACTAAAAGTGTTTGATACACCCTTTAATCCTCGGCTGACCCCAAAAGATTAATCCATATCTTAGGCATAGTATAGCATAACTAGTTGTGTATCCGCCAAAACCACTCAGAGATTTCTAGTCATATAATTAATTGAATTTAATCTTGAAACAACCCAGTTGCAATGTTATTTCCAAGAACCATGGTCTTCTATACGTAAACCCAAGAAATTGACACCGTCGTTAGGTAGTGACAAAGCATAATTATTTATATTTATATTCAAATTAGAACAACTTTTTTGTAGTTTTGATTAAACCAGACTATCAACTTCTTGAGTAATTCGTTACATGTATTTTCCATTATGGTGTCGGATTTGTTAAATACAATTAAAGTGGGGGTACATGGGGTACATCCATATTTACTTGAGTAATAACAGAATTTGAAGTAATTTTTTCATTGAAATCGTTGTAAATATTTTCCGATTGAATTCCACATCTACAATTTGTATAAAAGTTTTTTATAGTCAACTAAGACAGTTTTACAAGCTGTTGTTAAATACTGATTACCTCAAAATATCGTCACCACGCGTTATTTAGGAAAAAGACAGAGTGTTATAAATTAGTAGGTCAAGCCGTTAACCACACATTCTTTGGACCAAAATAATGGGGGTTTTCTTATACCACTTTTCATTTTGGAACTCCATTGTCAAAATAAAAATTTAAAAGTTATTTTTATTGATAACTCCGGTGGTTTTACAAATATTTGTTTGTAATTTGGTACATATTTTTATCTTAGGGCTCACAAAACTGCGAACTCGCATCGCATCGCAAATATCTCCGAATTCGCACGAATGCACCGCAAGAACGTCCGATCTCATTTGCATCGCGCATTCCTGCGATATTACGTCATACTTGGTGACGCCCCTTTTAAAAGACTTTAAGTCCGCTCTGAGACAGCTTTAGAGAAAGACGCGCGGCGCCTACGCCGCCTTCTTTGTTTATAGAATGGCGGAATATGATGTAGATTTGCGAACGGTTTGCCGCACAAAATCGTATCGCAGAAATTCGCATCGCAAGTTCCTGTGATACATCGCATTGCAGTTTGTGTGGGAGACCTTAAGGGCTTTCTCTAAAGCTGTCTCAGAGAGGACTTAAAGTCTTTTAAAAGGGGCGTCACCAAGTATGACGTAATATCGCAGGAATGCGCGATGCGAATGAGATCGGACGTTCTTGCGGTGCATTCGTGCGAATTCGGAGATATTTGCGATGCGATGCAAGTTCGCAGTTTTGTGTGGGAGCCCTAAATCGACATTTTTAAAATATCAAAGCATAAACGGCGAAAAGGAGGGTTGTAGTACCCAATTTTTTTTGAGTACGCCTATGGTATCAGAATATTTTTTTAGATAAAGCGTGTTTTTATTTAATTTGTTTTCACTCTTATGAGATTTTGAGTTTGCATGTTCTAGATGTTCTCATTTCCATGTTATTCAGCAAATTGAAATAAACAAATGGCGCAAGGAAAAGCAAACAGTAAAAAAAGAAAAAATTAACTCAAATTAAATGTTCAATAAGAGTATTACTTTCACCTGGAGCTATTTTATTTAAAGGTTAACGAATATTCTGGAACATATATATATGCGGTTTCAGCCTAATGTGCAAATCTTATACAATTCGTTCCCTTAACTGTATCTGTCAAAAATGTCAATAGGTGAAAGGTTACAAATTATTTTTCAACGTAATGCTGCATTTTTCATTTAACTTTCACTATAAATCGTTATATTTTTGACAATAAATGGATAGACCACCTCGCAGCCCCTATTTGGTTATTATAACTTTTTATTTAAGGAGCTATTTTAAATGATAATGGTGTCGGAAATAAAATTGACTTTCTCGAAAAGTAAATTATATAAACAGTATTAGCAAAATTTCACTAAATGAGATACGATTCACAGAGAATTTGAAATGAAAATGAAATTTTGTATTGGTGAGATGACGTGTGATGAATCGTTTAGTTACTACCTATATTATTCAATACTTAAATTAATAAACTATTAATTTAGGTACTTAACACCTCTATATAGCATAAAAGCACAACTAATTCAAATTTCATACCAACTCAATTTCGTTTTTGAACAAAACTGCAACGCTAATGACCTTTACATCAATACATCGCTCCAGAAAATACAAGTTATACTTAATTTAAAATTTTAATGTATACAATTAATTTCAATATACTGAATTTTTTGTATACCTTTCTGGTATTTTTTTACTAATTTGCTCTATTTTATTACATTTTACAATTAGAACTTTTTAACAATGAATTTCAAATTATAAATTAGTAGTAATTCAATTCTTAGTATACTAGAATATTTACTAACACCGCTGTATTACCTGTTTTTGAAACATGATATATCCTAATGATTCCAGTCTGATATAGATGAACCATATTATAAAATTAGATGGTCAGTTGCCGGTTGGGTGCGCTTAAATTTTTTTCACCGATCCCTCAATATAGTTCTTGTTAATCGCTGGTAACTATAGAATCGCTGAAGCGAAGAATCTTTTCAGATATTTAAAATTATTAAAGTATTGTCTTTCCTTTGATAGTTTTTTTGTTGTATTGTAGCATCCAAGCATGACCGTCGCATCTTGAAATTTATTAGTTTCAATCAGCACAATTAGGAATGAATAAACTTTACAAATGGGACAATGATAAATATTTGTGTATATTTCCTCAGGAATCAAATTGAATATGTTAAATACATTCCCAAAAATACCTTGCTATTTATTTAAAAATATATATAAATTATTTTTTCTACAAAACTGTTAAAAGTGGGCTTTTTAATTGTCATTTTTGATGTTAAAAATGTGATATTTTGACACGCGTGTTAAAAGTAAGTTACTTTTAACACTAGTGTTAAAAGTAAATCAAAGTTTATTTAAATTTTGTTTTGAAAATTAATAAAACGTTTAAACAAACACATGAACAACGTTTTATTTTAAATAAGTACAAACCAACATTTTAACTAGTTATTACTATCAACATTTATAGTAAAATTAGAACAATTTGAAATTGTAATTCCCTGCGGAGTCATCATACTTAAGTTGGTTTTACTGTCAACATGTGTGACACATCTATTTTCTGTAGAAATACTACTGGTAGTACTGGTGGTCTTGCTAGTAGTTGCAGCAGTAGGAAGTATTTGGAACGCAATTTCCGTCTTCTGTTCCAGTGAATTTTCAATGTAGCTTTCAGCTACCGTCGAAGATTTCCATCCTCCATGTCTCTTGATGGTAGTAAGATTTGCACCAGAATCTGCTACAATGTCGCCAATGAACGACGAAAACAGTGTCCGGTGTAGAGTTGAGGATTTGGTAGATTCAAGAACTCTGCAATGTCGGCAGGCATTTTACCAAACATGTTAATTCCGACTGGATTCTTCACACATTTATTCTTCATATATTTAAGAAAAAGTCGTCTATGGTCAGCGTTGGGTGGCCGGAGTGCCATATACTTTCTAAAAAAGTTTAAATAGAATTCACCAACAACACTGAAAGTCCGAGGCACTTTCGTTTTAGTATCTGGTATGGTCACAACAACCGAAGTACCCAAATATTCGATATTGTCGATGGTCATCTGACACAATTCCTCCCGGCGACACGCCCCGAAGAGACCCACTATTGCTGCGACTTTCATCATCAGATATTTTTCGACTTCTGCTTCTGTGATAAATTTGTCGATATGCGTCTTCGTCAAAACTTTTGACTTTTTTGCTTGATATCCTTCACCCTTCCGTTTTAAAAAAGCAATAAGTTTATAATGTTTGCTTATATCTTGATCTTGCTTTATTTTTAACATAGTTTTGATCATGGAATAATTTGACCACAGCATTGACGATTTCCATATCTTGGCGTTTTCCTCAAAATATGCTAGTAAAACACTTTCGTTACATTTCCCAGGGACCTTTTTAATGTTGCACCATTCCGAAAACCGTCTATAACCGTCGTACTGTTCGTAATGTTGCTTGACTGGCGGCTTCTTCGATTTCAGCAGGGATGGATTCGTTACGCTCATTATCGAGATTATTCATTATACTTATAATATTACTAGAAAATGCTGTCAATATTTTTGCGTTTTTTCCGTAACTAACAAGAGCACTGGTTGCTACGAAAATTTTGGTTCATAAACATTGCGATCTGTGTGGTATTTTTTGATTTCTTATTTTTATTGAGTTTAAAGTTCTTCCGATTGTTTTGTAGAAAAAATAGTGTATGATATACGTGTTAAAAGTGATTTTATTTTGTTCGTGAAGTTAAAAAACTCGCTACGTTCGTTTTTTTAATCATCTTCACTCACAAAATAAAATCTTACTTTTAACACGTATATCATAAATAGCTATTTTATGTGCAGATAATCTTTTAAAAAGTGCGAGATAGAATCTTGGGATGTGCATCTAGGATGCTATGAATAAAAAAAGTTGCCTGCAGTAACAAGAACAAAGCATTAAATTAGATGCCTGAATATATAGTAAGAAATTGAATAAAATTAATTAATTTAATGATTAACATTTTCCTAAACGATCAGAATTTTAATAATCCTAGTAAATAATTTTGCGACTCATGAAAATATTTTGACAGGCTCATTTTCAAAAACCCCTCATAAACAAAAATCGAGTTAGATCTAATGACTTTTCAGGCCACTGAATAGGTCCATTAGTCCCAATCCATTTTTCTGGGAAAGTGTTAGTATTGCTGCACAATCCTGGCCTCGTGGGGTGGAACTCCGTCGTGCTGACCCCATAGGTTTCTTCTTAGCTGCAAAGGCACATTTTCCAGAATGTAGGAAGTTCTTCGTAAAGGACATTTCGGTAACTCACGTTGTTCATAACAATAATACCCTATTAAACGCCTACCGATGATGCTGCACCATACATTTACTTCAAAATGGCCTTGGTTTTGGACTGGATCTACAATGTGGGGATTTTCAATTAGCCATTTACTACAATTTAAGCTATAAAATTAAGTCTGTTTTCAATATGACGCTTAGGTAAATACTTCAAATTGCAGTGGCGGCTGGTGAAATTTCAGGAATGTCATATCTTAATAACCAGACATGGGACCCAAACCAAACTTTAGTATATATGTACTGTGACTATATAGAGAACTTCAGTAGAAGGAGAACGATTTTGCAGTTTGCAAAAAACGTGGGCCTCACCTAAGATTTCCAAATTGGCTTGTTTAAATTTCGAGAAACATTTTTTTTTCATAAACTAGACGTAATTCTACCGATATGTTTCAGATTTTATTAAAAAAATTTAATTTTTGTGAAAGTTACAGCAGTTTGAAAATTAATATTGTATTTGTGATACATTACAACCTGAACAACCTGTATATTAAATTAAACAAATAACTATCTTGAAGGTCTCAAGATAAGCAAATATTTTCATAAAAAATGATTTTTTAGACACTTGATTTTTTTTATCCATTTCAGGTATATGCAATCCGAACTAGGGACACCCTGTATATTACTATATATTTGTTATTCGCTTCTACGATTTCAGTTTTTAGCAAATCGATTCCGCCTACTAAAAACATGATAAAAGCAAAATGAGATAAAATTTCAGCGAACTAGACACTCTTGATTCTATTCTGTGGAAACTAAACTGCTTTCAAATATAAAAATGCGTAATGGCATGAGATTTCAAAGAAAAGTGAACCAATTCCAATCTGTGGAACACGTACTATTTTTAAACTTTAATATCCATTACCATAATAATATGTGCATATTATCTTCATACTAACAACTATTTTCGGAAATTTTAGATGCCAGTAGAAAGAATCCAGCAAAAATCAAAGTCATGATTAGATAATAGTGACTTGCATTTGTGTTATTTTAAAATTAATTGGTAGAATGATATGCAAGGTATTCCAAAATGAGTAAACGCCCTAACCACAGTTAGAAATACTAGGTATATCTTTAACCACTATTGTCAAGAAAATTGTATGATACTAAAGAAATACAGCTATCAAAATTGAAATTATCAGTTTCTCGATCGAATCACCATAGAAATGAAAATAGGACAATTAAGATTCGATTGTATCAATCAAGGTAGGCTACTTTGCAAACTGGAAAAATATGAAATTAAGGCATTGGTAAATACATGAATATCCAGTTTCCTAAAACATGGGCAACATTCCGTTAGGTTAACTTGTCGGGTAAATAATAATAATAATGTGTAAGAGGTGCGTTCACCACTAACTTACGTATCTGTTGGGGTACCACATATGTTATTATTAATATATAGTAACGACCTTGAAAGCTGTGTTCCATAGTACAGGGTGGCCAGATGAAAACGAAACAGAGCCATTTTCAGGAACTGCGTCAAGATTGTAGAAAAATGCTCAGACCCGTCGATTTTAGATTAAAGAGGGACATTCTTTGCTGGTATTTTTGCACAGTTGTTTTCAGTGCACAACGCAACGCAGAATTAACAAACATGCATTTCATGTATGGTCGTGCTAATGGGAACGCCACCGAAGCGCGACGTCTTTATGTTTACGCTTATCCAAATCGCCAGATTCCTTCACCACGCATGTTTGGAAGAATTCACCAAAGATTGCGTGATACCGGTTCCTTGAGCAAACAGTGCCATTTATCCGGAAGACCAAGATCGGTATCCACTCCTAGAGCAGAAGAAGAAATTCTAGCATTGGTAGAGCAGAATCCAGGTACGAGTGTGCGGAGAATATCAGAAAGGTAGGAATTAGTGGTCCTCTTGTTTGGAGAATCCTTCACGAGCAACTGCTTTATCCATACCATGTGCAACGAGTACAGGCCTTAAATCCAATAAATGATCATTAAGACATTCCTTTGAATCAGAGGCAACAAATGTGGTTCCAGCATGATGGTGCTCCAGCTCATTTTTCCATGGCCGTTAGAGAGCATTTAGACCAAACTTTTCCACATAGATGGGTAGGAAGGGCCGGACGTGTTTTATGGCCTCCAAGATCGCCTGATCTGAACCCTCTAGATTTCTTTGTTTGGGGATATTTGAAGACATTAGTGTATAGTACTCCTGTAAATTGCCTGGAAGAGCTGCGGCTACAGATTAATCAAAAGTGTCAAGAAATCCAAACCAAGAAGGGTGAGACGAAGATGTCGTGCCTGCTTGGAAATGGACGCAGGGCACTTTGAACATCTGTTGTAACTGAGTCTTTTGTTTGTTAAAAGCTTCCTTTGTCGGTTTATTCCTAATAAAATAAAATGTTTGAAAAACGAATAGTGGTCCATACCTCCGCAACCGTTACTTTGCGGACCCATGTTTATTAAGACTTTTCTGCTTATTTTGGTTCATACTATTACCTCCTGAAATATTTTACACTCTTTTTTTAACACCCTGTATACGGTCAGTTTATTTTACACTATATTTATTCAGGTTTCACAGTTTTGCGTAACATTTCACCACGTTGGGCTTGCTACAGACTATGTGTGTATTCGTGATTCGTTATGCGTGATTCGTGACATGTGAGGAATTCGTGTGTAGGATCACGAATCTCGAATTTACGCATATTCTGCAGGCGGCATTAGAGTGATCTAGTTGAAAAAAGGTCTTGCAATAATTTGGATGAACCTGATATGGTTTCAAAAAATGCATCAGCAATAAATTTTATCTTGTGTAATACATAAAGCAGACAGCTGTATGAAACGATGTTGGAATGTTATTTATACATCATTCTACACAGCGTGATGACCTACGTATCTCCATCAATCATTTTTTTTTTAATTTGATTCAAATTGTACATAAAACTCATGTCGCAGATATTTAAATAAATGGTATGTAATAAAAAATATGTACGGCACATACCAATCACAAATTACAATTTTTTAATGGAATATCTGGCGATATCTAGAAATATTACTGATTCAGTAAAAAAATTTGCATTTATTTCAGTGGCGTGTATCCTAAAAAAATTTCCGGCAACCTAAGTAAAACCTCAATATTATAATCGTGAATCATTCTAGTACACGGAAATTTGAAAACTTGTACCATTGATTAATGTTTGTAGTAAGTGTATGATGGAATAGTTGTTTATTTATTTATGCCTCGAAGAAAAATTATTGATTTAGCTGATATTGAAAGTTCCAGGACCAAATCTTATGTTGCGAATACTCTTGCAAACTTTTTTGGCGTCATCTTGATCTAACTATTCTTCTTTAAATAGGTTGCGCGAGGTGTAAGTGCCTACAATTTGTGGATACTCAATGCTGACCAATCAGCCAGAAACCTGTATCGCTATCAGCGATTACGATATTTGCAAAGGCGGAATTTCCGGAAACAACTACTCTGTGAGCTAACGCCCCGATTAGGACTAACTTTCACTTGAAAAACACTCGCAATTCTAGCTAAGCACTCCCCTCTGGCAGTGATAAGTGATACTAGTGAAACAAAGTATACATTTTTCTTACGTGTGTGCCGTTTGTTGTTATTTCAAGAAAATGATGTGAGTGAATAACAAAAATAAGAAACTGTCGAACTGTTATTGTTCAATTCCGCCACCGGATAGAAATTTATTTATTTTCTTATTTACTACTACACAAATCCAATAGAATGTACATTCCATTTACAGGGTCGGAAAAAACAACATAACAAGAAAAAAAAAGAAGAAAATAACATATGACACACTTATACAATTAACAAAATTCACAAGATAACAGAACAAAAGAAAAACACAAATAACAAATGGCTAAAACAAAGACAAAAATTACAGTTTAAAATATCAATATTATTTTTAATATACTGATAATTACGACACATAATATACAACGGTGAGTTGAATAATACATTAGTCCGGGCATTTTCGAGATAGAACAATGATGCAGAACGAGTTGATCTGGTAGATGCCTTAAAGTTAATCATCTCAAGGAATTGCGGGCAGTCAATTAGGCCAATCATGTATTTGTATAGAATTACTACGCTTTCCATGTTCCTGCGTTGTTCCATTAACTTGCACTCAAAACGATTTAACAATATATTATGATCGAAGCCATTTGGACGGTAGAGGTGATCTATTTTAAAGCTTAAAAATTTCAAAAATTTTCTCTGATTAGCTTCGACACTGTTTATAACATCGAAGTAAGGGCTACAAACAACACTAGCATATTCCAATTTAGGTCGGACTAAAGTATTATACAATGTCATAAGGGTACTCAAAACACCAAAATCTTTAGAGTTGCGTATAATAAAGCCTAGCATTTGTGAGGCAGATGCTGTAATATTCTGAATGTGATCTCTAAAAGAAAGATGGGCATCAAAGGTTACTCCGAGATCTCTAAACTTATCTGCGCGAATTAAATTGTTTCCATTGATATTATAATCAAACACTATTGCATTAATTTTCCTGGTATATGAGACAACTTTGACATTTATGTTCAGTTGTAATTTATTTTTATTACACCATTTTTTAATATTATTTAAATCATTCTGAAGACATAAACAATCAGCATAGCTATCTACTCTATAATATAATTTCATATCGTCAGCGTAAAGAAGAGATGGGCAATGCAGTTCATTAACAATATCGTTAATAAAAAGGATGAATAGTAAGGGCCCTAGAACTGAACCCTGAGGAACACCTGACGAAATAGTATAATAATTCCCTAATTCTAAGTACTCAACAAATTGACATATGTTACACAGGTATGATTGAAGAAAATCAACTAACTGAACACGAAAATCAAAGGATGAATCATAAAAAACTTAGTTTTACGAGATTTCGTCATGATATCCCCCGAACCAAAATATGCGCCACTGATTCGACTACAACATATCTTCCAGAATTAAAGAAAGTGATTCTCATGGCACAAAATGGCCTTCAGTATAAATCATGCAAAAAGTAATCAAATCAAGAAAAGTTCTGGAAAGAAGCAATATTACAAACCAACTCTATATATATACAGGGTGATTCAGTTTTCAATGAGCAAACTTCGAAGATAAGTATATTACTAACAATGATTAAGTTATTTACTGACAGGAACAGTGAAATAACTGAAAAAAGTCAAATTTCCCATGGAACTGTAACAGATGCGAAAAAATGTAAGATAGAAATTAAAATATATATTTAAAAATGTCATAAACTTAAACATTATACAGGACGATACAACTTTTTTTCCTAAATTAAAGATACAAACTGCACATATCTATGCCACTGGTTGTTCAAAAACCTTGATTTCACATTTTATGACACCTTAACTACACTGTATACCAAATATGGCTTAAGTATATCCATTACTTTAGTAACTATACCAATCATTTTTTTCTTCAAATTTTAACACCCTGTATCTTCCTTATAAAGCCCCAAAATTATAATATACTGCCATTATTTTTCGAAGTTCTACTTACCCTCGAAGTTTGTTCATTAAAAACTGAATCACCCTGTACATATAAAATATAAAACATTGACGATATATTAAAATATAAACCGTACCGTTTAATATTGAATGAAATTAAATTAAACTTAGAGAATTAAAATTTTTATTCAACCGGTTTCCGATTATAAAATGTAAAAAGTGGAACATTATTAATTTTATTATACCAAAAAATAACACCTGTGATGTATTTCTGGAAATATTGTGTTATGATTAAGTTCTCTAGGAATTTAAAAAAGTGCCATTCAGCTGATCATTGGAATTAGTGGTAGATTACAAAATGGTTAGGTGCATGATTCATTGGCCTTATAGTAGCAATAAGTACACCGTGACTGATGAGTTATTGTTTACAGACGAGCATATTAAGTTCACTTATATAATATGTTAAGAACTATATTGCTTGTCGAGGTTTTTTTTTGTGTTGAGAAGAGAACTGCATTACTCAATCACAAAATATCATTAAATTTTGTACAGCAGTAAAAAATTAATTTGGCTTGTCATTTAATAATTTGATCTCATTTTTGCCATTTACACTATACAGGGCGATTCATTAACGGCGATCAAATGTGAATCTTCGTATTCTTTAGTGGATTTTAAGAGGGAGTCCTTCATATACAGAGTGTTCGAAATATAAATGCCTTTAGTTTGCTGGATGATAAATTTTACCAAACAAAATATATTTTGCAAAAAAAAAAACAGATCTTGAATATGTGACAACGTCACTCATTACAAATACACCTAAACATACTCACAGTAAATGAATTTCTTTAATTCCGTATTTGCAAGATACAGAGTGTTAATTTTATAAAATTATTTTTACATATCTTAAAAACCAGTGAGTGAGATAATTGGAAATTATGCATAATGACAACATTGTTCAAAATCTGAAGGTTTTTTTATAAATCTTATATATTCCAGTGGGGGATATAAAGTGGCATATTCTGCTAAATAAAATAGTACGTCACTGCTTTATTCATTTTTCAATTTTATACAAAATTACTACTTCATGTTTCTTAAGTTAAAAGGTAACTGTAAAGCGCTTTCATGTAGCTGCTCAGCTACATTAATTTGTTCACTGTGAATACCAACCGTTTAACAGTACCCTACAAAAATAAATCCAGTGAGCGAGGTCAGTTATAAGAAAGAAAAAATAATAAATTTCGAACAAATTACATTTTAGTTACTAAAACGATGCAAAAATGGAGGTATTTTTAAGCATGTTGTCAAATAAAATCATGATTCATGTCTTTATTCGATTAAATAACCGAATGATTAAAAATTATGTTTATAATATCTTTTAAATAATAGTGTTTTTCATTTCGAGATGCTTCGTCGATATACAAGCTTTATATGAAAGCTATATTAGATATCGTTTGTAAATCACCCTGTATAGTGACACAAGGTGGTCACTTTCAAGATGTCTAGTAGAGGGATATCGGAAACCGTAATGTATACAGAGTGGCTAAAATTAAGAAAATGTTGGACATTTTTTGTCTTCTATTTTTACAAGACGCGATTATAGAAATATGGAGCATAATTTATCAAGCTAAGAACTGATACTATAGTTGACGGCCAAAAATCTAGAGAGTGACTAATCGCTAGCTTGTTGACAAGCGCGACGGGGGAAGCGTGCGAGGAGCAACATTTCATAGGCGTACTAAATTTGAATGCGATCAGATATAAAAAACATACAAAAATGACAAAAATAATTGCATTTAATAACATCCATTATTTTTAGTAGAAACAGTGATGTAACAGGTTTTGCCAATTTCGAGGCGTTAGATAATAATAATGATAAGAATTATTTCAAAATTTAAAGTTTTTATCTTGTATTATCAATTAACTAAGGTCGAAAATAATAGAGAGTGACTAATTCACAACACAGAGATGAGTACTGAAGATACGAGTGGCATGATTACCTAAGCGTGCCACCTGAGAAGAGTTAAAGCACACAAAATTATCAAAAATAAGTTGACGTCGACTGAACCTAGCCCATTAACAATTTACTTTAAATGTGCCCCCTGTGCTATCCTCTCTACAAATTAGAATGCTGTCCTTTTAGACGGCGATTGCCCACCATTACCCACTTACACCTACCTGATGCGCACTCGGCACATATCACACTTTAGCCTTGTCTTTTTTGGACGTGAAATTCACAGATTTTTGCACGAATTTTGCAACTTCTTCTTCTTAACATCACATGCACTCATATTTTGACCTCGCGCTCTAAACTCTGCATACATGTCATCATCCGATATTCCTCAAATTAGGACGATTTTTAGAATACGCTGTAGAGCTTGAATTATTCTCCATTCTTAACAACACAAAATCACTAATATATTAATTACATTCATAATTAAATTAGCGAAAAGATATATCCGAAATTTTTACCGCCCGCCCATGATAGCGCTGGAAATGAAACAGGTAGATCCATCAATCCGTCGCAGCCAATCAAAAGCTGCAGCGCATGCGTACTTACTGCAGCAGAAGCTGCGTAATCAGGTATGCTCTCAGAGATATGCGGCACACGATTTTATAGGAAAAATATACGGGCTGCACGTAGATTTCTTTGTATTGACTGTTATAAATTGTGAGCAGGTTTATAACATGAGTTACCCTCTAGATTTTTGGCCGTCAACTATAACATCAAAATGACATAAAAAATGCAGTTTCTGCAGCTCATTTTTATGCCCAAACGTTTCTTCAAAGGTATCCTCCGATACGTGTGGTACAGCGGAAAAATTGGCAATTTGCGGCCGAGGCCTGGGCAACGTGGGGGAGCTACTAGACCTAGGCAAATTGAAAATCTCGACGAAGGGATTTTAAATGCGTTCAATGAGTACACATTATTGTGCATTGGAAAATCCACATCACACTAGGCAAACACACTTTTAACAACGATTTTCAGTAAACGTGTCGGCTGGAATTGTGAACGGAATACTTTTTGGTCCTTTCATCTTGGAAAATCGGTTAGCAGGTGCTCTTTATTTATAATTTATGCGTAATAATTTACCGATACTCCTTGTAGAAGTTTATCTCAACGTTAGATAGCAAATGTGTTTCTTCACAATAGTACTCCATCACATTTTACACGACTATAGTAGTGTTACAACATTTGGATCATGTGTTTCTCGAGCGATGGATAGGCCGAGGTGGTCCAATTGGGCGACTCCCTCGATCGCTCCACTTAAATCTGCTTCATTTTTATTTTTGAGGTCAAATAAAAATTATGGTGTACGTTACAGAAGTTAACTTCAGACTTACAAAATCGCATACATGCTACCACTGAGGCAATTCGACTACAACCTGTATTGAAAATCACGGAAATAACTTCAGACAGTTACTATGATAAATTAATTGGTATTTTCGTAACTGAAAAACATTTTTTTTCACTATTCATCACTATTTGTCCTCAGCTATAATTTCCCAAGTTTATGCGTATCAGTTAAAAGTCGCCCTGTGTACCTTTAATATATATACCTATTTTTAAGAATCAATTAAATGCTTCGTTCTGCATGGTTTAACATTGTGTAATACACTAATCTAGTGTAAATTTTAAAATACTAAATAAAATTGCTTTTCGTTAAATTAGTTGGAGTAATAAACATATTACCTGTACTTTACGTTTTTTGCTTCAATACACCAAAAGTTAATAAAGTTCTATCTAATCGAAGGCACATTAGAAATCGAACATTAGCGAATATCCTTTTCACGTTATATAATAACATAAACACGTTTACAGTCCCTTATAACGGAAATGGGAACGGAGATACAAAATTTACATTTTCACCGCGATATATTTTTTGACTATACTAATCTGGACACATCAATCACGTCTTCTTCGATATCTCGGCAGGTACTAAACTCAGCCATTGCCACCTGAGATCCAGCGTCGATGACCTTCGTCTTTTTAGAATTTTTTGCTTTAAACGCAAACTTATTCATCATGTTTCCAGCGAATCATTTCATATCGTCTCCAAAAGAGAGGAAACTATCACATTCTTTAATATATTTGCAACTAGTAACACGAATATGGGAAGTAACTTTATAAGGTTGTATTATTCACTATATACTTATACGCACAACTCAGTTCAAACCTAATAGCCACAGTGGAAGCAAGTTTTCCGCTTACCCGCACACAGTAGAAGACAACAATTCATTCGGTACGTCTTAGGTATACTTCCTTGCAATCGTTTTGGATTCTATAATTACTAAGTCAAAGAGAAAACAATTTGGAGTACACCCTATTAATCGCAATGGAAGAAATTATTCAGAATTCATAATTTATTTAAAATTGAAGAAACGTCAAGAGAGTGTTTTTACAATATACAAGGATGACATAAGAAATTTTTCACTGCATTTTAGATAAGGTTTAATGGTACCTATTTAAGAAAATAAAAATCATTTTTTATAACTTCGATTAATGAAGTCATACAATAAATATCTAAATTATAAATTTATCTAGTAAAATTTTCTAACGAAAAAAGACTTACCTGGCACAATAAAATTATTAAATGATTCTCAAAATTCACTTTTGATCAAAATTATACCAACATATAATCAGCCACATATATCCAGCAATATTTATAAAACATGTTTTTGGAAACTACTACATTATTAATATACAGGATGTACGGAATATAAGTGCCGATACTAAAGGGGTTGTATATCTGACCAAAAGAAGCAAGAAACTTATGAAAAATGTGTCTAAAACTAATAGTTCTACAAATACATTTCAAACAAAAATACAACTGCAATAACATGCAATACTGTGTTACGAAATTACAAATTAAGTAAAAGCTCCTGTAACGTAATTTTATTTTTTTATCAGTATTAATGAAGTAAACAATAGAGGTTTCCCAAGAAATCCTCAAAACTGTAAAAACAACAAAGTACGAACAAAAGAAAAGGGGTTGTAGTACAAATCTCTTAATTTTTTTAGTAGTACGCCTATAGTTTCAGAATATTTTTTTAGATAGCATTTTTATTCCATTTTTTCAGTGTTTGTGCTTTAGATATTAAATAGTTTCTGGGTATCCGTATGGTAATACGTATACCCAGTAAGTTATTCAAAATAAACTCGACAGCTAACAAAATCATCATCTGACGTATTTACAATGTTCTACATTACTGGTTTACTTTGAATTTTGTAAGTCCAATAAAACAATTTTAAAACTTCCAATATCAGATAACTTCGTTATATAAATTTCCGCTTTATATCTTTATTCAACTCACAAAATAACAGAATAAATTTTTCAGACAAGGAAATTTACTTTACTTTTTGAATGATTCCAGAAAGTTTCTTAGAATGAATATAAAAAAATAGGATTAATCAAATGTAGCATTTTTTATGAGCAACGACTTTCCTGTTTTTGTATTAAAACTTTTAATATTGTATTTTTTTGTCTGGTGCTAATTTAGCCTGTCGGCCATCGTCAACTCGCTTTATCTCTGTCTTTCCAAAGTATGAATTTTAAATGTTAGGGATTAAATTGTAACAAAAATATATTAGTGTTATTTAGACGAAAGAGGAAGTGGAAAAAATGAAAAGCAAGAGAAAAGGCTAATGGAGGAGTTTATTTTCTTAAGCGTGACATATTTTGTTGAAAACATATTAAACTTTTCTCGCAGTTTTTTTAACTAACTTAATTTTATACAAAAATGATAAAGTAGTGGAAAGCAAAAAACCTAATAATGTTCAAGCTATGCTTCAAGTCATTGAATGTTAAAAGGGATGCTTACTTGGCAGTTTATTTCAAATAATTTTATTTATTTTTACTCTATATTCTAATGTATAAACAAAATTTGTCCACAATTATCTCATAATTTTATCATACAGGGTGTCCCAAAATAGAAGGCCATACCATTAACCACATATTCTTTGGACAAAAATAATGCTACTTTCCTTATGCCATCTTTTATTTGGGCGTCTCTGTTTCAATATACAGGGTGTTAAAGTTACATTTTAAAAAACTATTTTTGTTAATAATCCCTTTGTTTTGTAAGATACACAAATTTTGCACGTACTTTTATCTTATTGCGGCATACTTATCATGTAATTTTGGTGAAAAAAATCGAAGGGTGAATGGAGATAACTGAGGGATGCAGTACTCTTTATCCCCTCCAATTATTTCTAAGTACGCCTATGCAGCTTTTTCTTGAAATATCAAACGTAGAATTTTCTTCTGATCATGTTACCTTTTTTGTAATTTTTTGTTTAAATGTCCCGTTTTGGAGAAAAACGGCAATTTGTAATACCCATAAATCTATCATTCACTATCATTTTCAAGTGAAACTGAAATTTTAGGGATATACATATTATTACAATACCTTCGTAACTTAGCAAATCGTAATAATTACTGAATGAATAATTGCTAATTAAAACAGAATGGATTATTTTAAATTGTATAAAATGAAGAATACTTATGAATTGAAAAAATAATATGGCATTCAAATCTGTAACACAGTTCTCTTATCAACCAAAATATAATAGTCTTGTTTAGTAATAGTAATAATGAATGATCAACATAATAACTTTTTATCTAAATAACATTAAATAAAATAATTTATTAATTACTAATTTAACAAACGTTCTACTTGCCTACCCTCCTCATTAACACATGTACGTGCCCTTTTAAGCAGCAAAAACCTTATCTTTTTATTTTAATTAGCAAATATTAATTCAGTAAGTAGAACTTTGTTTGTATTGTTTCTTTACAAAATTGTATCTGTAAGAGGCCTCTGTACAATCAAATTTTTTTTTACATAAGTTCTTAATCACCCTGTATAATAAATTTCAACATGTTCTAAAACGGAACCTTGAGGAATACAAGAAGAAAAATTGATCTAGATTGAGATATTTCATCCCACAACCTTACAGTAAAACAAGAAACGTGAAGTGGTTTCATTCAGAATTCCACATAGGCACTTAAAAATTTATGAGAGTATATGATAATTAATAACACCAAAGGATTTGCTGTAAGTCAAGTAATATCATTACAATATTTCTTCTTTCATCCCTTAGTTGAATAATGCTGTTGTACAGTTGTGTCTTGAATAAAATCCTGTTAACTGAACTGACGGATATTCGACCATATTCTCTTGTAACAATTGGATAAAAAAAATGTGATTTAAATTCATATACGCTATTAAGATATCGTCAGTAATCCAAATCCAACGTTTTTACGTGATCACCCTATACTTAATATGCCTTGCAAGATTGCGTTGCACAATAGTTTCCTGCAATGGTCAATAGTTACGTACACAGAAGTACCTTTGTAGATTTACACAAACACAGTAAAACTTGTACGGTATTGACTAAAGCCAGCATATTTACTTCAGACAAAACCTACATACAAATGAAGCAATATGAGAGAAGTCTGTGGAAATTAATTCAAGATATTTTATTGCCTTTGAAAATTAATAGGTATCAAAATCTGCGTTCTATATGATTTAAGAATACAGGGTTAACTATGACTTAGTACAAATATTTTAAGAGGGGATAGGGAAAAATAAGAATTAACGGAATCGCCCTTCAAAAAAATTCCAAACTTATTTATAAAGCCAAAAAAAATTTTTTTCGATATTATTTTAAATCCTTATTTAACGCCGCCAATGAACTTGCTTGTTGGTTGCATACTCTACAAGCATGCAACAGTCGCTCATCAGTCAGTATCGCTGCCATGTCATAATTGAATTCCTGTGTTTACGTTGTAATTTTGTGTTCTTCTTCAGTTTTTAGTGCCTTATTTTAATTTTTAAACGTTTTATAGTTATTAAATAAAGACATTTGTATTGAGTGCAGATACTTTCCCACAGTATAGTTCGCCGGTTTGGTTTTCTAGGTTATGGGACAAGCTGCCGCGGTTACATTAAAACGTCTATTATCCTTTTCGTTCGATTTTGTTATAATAAATAGGCATCTAATCTATATAATTGTATCTACGGGAAGTGTCTTTTATCGGTAGTGTGTGGCTGTAATGAGCGAATATGTAGTTCTACCAGTTTATAACGAAATAATGGAAATCGAATGCAAAATACTGGAGCTAAGTGGATTAACTGTTACCTATCTATCAGGTATTATTACTAATAAGAATGTTAATTTTCGTTTCTACATTTAGAAATGCTGCAAAAAAAACGACGATGGTAGTAGATATTGTTGACAGATGTAAGTTTTATCTATGGATCTAAGCCATCTCAGTCGATGCTTATCACAGGCGCCGACTTTCCCTAGGAAAAAAGGGTTTTGCCCCATTTTTTAAATATCGAGCTAAAATTCTGGAATAATTTTTTTATTGTCTTTTAGGCCTCCCTGAGCACGTGGTTAAATTTTTTGTACTTAGTCATAGTTAACCCTGTATACAGTTTAGATAATATATAAAGTGCTTCATAAATAGAGTACGCTAGGGTTTAATATTCTTAAGTGAATAAAAGGCAATTAAAACACGAATGCAAAACGTTTTATTCATAATCTCATCACAATCATATTTGTGGAGTCAGAATTATTGGAATTTAATTAAAAAATATTCGACTTGATATTTCTTAGTAATCAGTGAAATGTGGTAGGTTTTGTTATACCCACAGTATACTAATGTATACTGTGGTATACTGTGGTTATACCTTCTGATTGCTATGATACGTTGTTTATTATCAATTATTTAATAAACAGTTCTATCCGAATCTGGTAAAAATGCAAGAAAATAATTGTGTTCCTGTGGCTGTTTTCGAAGAAACTCAAGACGAAATATTCCATTTATTGCCATCGAAGTCCAGGGAACATTACGAAAAAGTTTTGCCGAATTTAACGAATGAAGGAAAAAACGGAGAGTAATGACAATAATAAAGAAGTCATGCTATCGTATTTTTTGAAGAAAAAATATGCAACTTTATCTATGTGGTCGAAGTAATAGAAATTGAAGGCTACTATAAAGTTCTACAAAAATATACAGTATGCGCCAAAAGTATGGAATAAATTTAATAAAAACGAAACAATTATTTTTTGGGAAAAATCCTCGAACAGATCGATTTTTAATTTAAAAAATACATATTTTAGCGTAAAATGCGATTTTCAAATGTCATTTGTTTTCGAGTAATGACGTCATCGATTTTTTTTTAAATGGCAACACTATATTTTTTTCCTTGATTCTGAAAGATCGTTTAATTCTCTATCAAACAATACTAAAATTTTGCCCTCTTACATAGGAAAGTTTTCGACGATTGAATGTTAGAAAACGTAAATCAATTAAAATAAAGCAAAAACGTTATCAAGTTTAGTTTTTCGAATTCCATAATTCTTTGATGGATCACGTAGGTGAAAATCTTTGCAAAGTGTCATTGTTACACCGACTTTCTAATAAGTCTGTAAGCGACATAGAAATTGTTATTCAATTTAAAGTATTATGGCACATTTAACTGTTACTCAAAGAATTGAAATTTTAATTCTTATCGGATGCGGGAATATGACTAGAACTTAGCAGGAAGTTTGTGATTTATTTACTGAAAAATATCCAGATCGCCCTATCAGCCAATCAACAGTCAGTAAGGTAGAGTCTAAATTTAGATAAACTGGCAATGTTGCAAATATTGCAAAACCTGGACGTCCAAGCATTAATGAAAATCAGAAACAGAACATTTTGATAAGTATGGTGGATAATCCTCATAATTCTTCACGATTGGTTGCATTAAACAAAGACACTAGTCAGAGCACAGTGCTACGTATCTTGAGGAAGGAAAAATATCATCCCTATAAAATTCAACTTGTGCAGGAACTGAATGAAGATGATCCCGATCGCCGCTTACACTTTTGCGAAATTCTAATGGATTTATGTCAAGGAAATAGAAATTTACACCGGCAAATACTTTTTTCAGATAAGGCCACATTTTGTCTGAATGGTACAGTAAACCGTCAAACCTGCAGATATTGGAGTCGGGAAAATCCTCATTGGATGGCAGAGGCACATATCCAACACCCTCAGAAATTAAATGTGTGGGCTGGAATAATTGACGACAAAATAGTAGGGCCTTTCTTCTTTGAAGGAACCCTTACAGGACAAAGATATTTAGAGTTTCTAGAAAATGACCTTGTTCCAGCCCTTGCAGTAATTTTTCCTAACGATAATGACCCTGACATTCCTGACGATACCATATGGTTTCAACAAGACGGTGCACCTCCGCACTATGCGCCCCCTGTTCGAGATTTTTTGGGCAACTGTTTTCCTGGGAGGTGGATCGGCAGACGCGGACCGATAGAATGGCCTGCAAGATCGCCAGATCTTACACCTCTTGACTATTTTTTATAGGAATACTTAAAGTCAAAAGTGTACATTAATAAACCACGTAATTTAGAAGAACTTCAAAATCGCATTCGGGACGAAATACGCAGAGTTACCCCAGAAATCATTCATAATGTGCAAGAAGAATTTCTTCACAGACTTGCGCATTGTTAAGAAGTTGGTGGATGGCAATTCGAACATTTAATTTAAGTATAAAATTTTATCAATTGTATTTTATTTTACATACCTCAGAATTGTTACTTTTTTATGAATAAAATTTACGTTTTCTAACATTCAATCGTCATTTACTCGAAAACTTTCCTATGTAAGAGGGCAAAATTTTAGTACTGTCTGATAGAGAATTAAACGATCTGTCAGAATCAAGGAAAAAAATATGGTGTTGCCATTTAAAAAAAATCGAAAACAAATGACATTTGAAAATCGCATTTTACGCTAAAATATGTATTTTTTAAATTAAAAATCGACCTGTTCGAGGATTTTTTCCAAAAAATTGTTTCGTTTTTATTGAATTTATTCCATACTTTTGGCGCATACTATAGATATTGGAAATATAACAAGCTTACTGCTTATTTGAAGAGTGAATCGACAGGATACAAAGCAAAAAAACTGCAGTATTAGAAAGAGAACATATTGGAAAATTTTTGATCCATAAATATACACGTTATTTACTTAAAGTACTACAGCAGCGCTTGCAGTGGGTGGACTTGTCCCTAAACAATTTTCATGTGCTATATTAATCAAGATACCGCCCTATATAGTTTATACTTTGTGTTACTGATGTACAGGACGTTGGCAGTTACCTACTTGTTTCAATTTCTGACACCAAGACGGGCATTTCAAGAAAATTTGCAGTTACAGAAGGATTTTGCGTGAATGCTATTGAAAATATAGAAAATATATTTATCTGCACCCAAGACAGATCCTTTTAAGATACATCCTGAATATCGTAAGACCAGAAGTATATACTGGCGATTGTATGAGGATCAATAAAGGTGTCGATCTTACAACCATTAAACGGCATGGTGGATGGAAAAGCTCCTTTGTAGGAGAAAGTTATGTAGAGGACTCCATATCTAACAAACTTGATATTGCAAGGAAAACCCAAGCAAAATATAGCTGTTCCTTATAAGAGACATCCGTAACTTGTGCAAATTCTTCATTATCTTCGGCAGATGTTATGCGTTCCGAAGATGATGGCAACAATGCTGCAAGGGTTGTTATTAACAGAAAAGAAGTTAAATGTGATCAAACGAAAAACGAAATTTCGATTGCCATAAATGTTAATAAGAAAATAAATTAAATTTGATTTGTTATAGATTTATTACTTTTTTCATTATAAGTGAAATAAAGTTACTTTATTCCACTAGTGGATCACTTTAGATGGTTCATATGTGCGGATAAAAGTCCGATTGTAAGGTGATTGCGGATGAAACAAGATTTATTACACTAGAGATTATTTTACAGGGGAACATTCAATGTAAAAAATGAACTTTACTGTTTGTTTACTTTTTTATGAATAAGTAGTATAGACATAATATAATGTTTTGCATATTCCGTAAAGTAAGCGCTACTTCTTTTTCAAATCGCAGTTTCACTCAACTACGAAACTAGCCTTAAATAGAAATATAAGCATTTGCTGCTATATAACGAAACACCAACAAAAGTAAACAAATATTTCTCTGGAAAACATGAACGATGGCGTGACACGCGAATCGCTTATACGTGTTTTCTTCAAGCAAATAAGATTTCATTTCAGTTCCGAACTAAAGCTGCAATTTCCAAACAGGAAATAACTAGAGTAAACAAGAAGTAGGTACAGCATCCGCTTAGTCTGGAATAATCCAAATTGGCTTGAGGGATAAAATCATTACTCCAACCATTGAAATTTAAACCTACCAACTAAATTGCGTATAGACTCTATTAGTATTTCGTTTTACTTTTCTCGAAGAATGCAATAAAACCGACACAGATACAAACTTGGGATAAATCTAATTCTGTTCTTCAGGAACGGTGTCTGAACGAAAAAAGTTTTAACGGGGGATATTGAGTGGAAATGAAGTCGAGGTCTGATGAGCTGTCTAGCATAGAACAAATTAGGAATTCGGTGAAATAGGAAAGTAGCTAGTAAATTAGAAGCAATTCATTGGAGGAAGAGACATTTCATAATGGATATTTTTTCTAAATGTTTCCAAATGGAATAAATTATGACTGCATACTTAACTACATATAGGATATTGTACGAGATGTACCTATCTATAGTTAGCGGCCGAAAATCTAGAGAGTGACTAATCACTAGCTTGTAGACAAACGCGGCGGGCGAAGCATGCGAGGAGCAACAGTTCATAGGCGTGATAAATTTGAAGGTGATCAGATATAAAAAATATACAAAAAATAATAAAAGTAATTGCATTACATAACATCCATTATTGTTAATAGAAACAGTGATATAACAGTTTTTGCCCATTTCGAGGCGTTAGATAATAAAAATGATAAGAATTATTTCCAAAGTTTTTATCTTGTATTATCAATTACCAAAGTTCGAAAATAATAGAGGATGACTATTTCACAATACAGAGATCAGTACGGAAGCTGAGGTTGGCATGATTGCCTAAGCGTGCCACTTAAGAAGAGTTCAAAGCACACAAACTTATCAAAAATAAGTTGACATTAACTGAACTTAGCACATTAACAATTTACTTTAAATGTGCCCCCTGTGCCATCCTCTCTATAAATTAGAATGCCGTTCTTTTGGACGGCAATTGCCCACTACCACCCACTTACACCTATCTGATGCGTACTCCGCGGATATCACACTTAAGCCTTGTGCTCATGGACGCGAACTTCACGGATTTTTTCACGAATTTTGCAATTTCTGTTTTAATTATTTATAGCGGGAAAATCTCAACTTTTGTTGAACGAAACAGTAAAACACTACAAATATTATTGCTACTTTCATTATTATGTGGTGTTAATAAATTTGTTTTGAGCTTCTGACAATCTATCATGGCAGTTTCATGATGAAAATGATAGGAAATATTATAGTTGACAAAATTTGTTACAAGTAGAGATTTTCCCACCATTAAAAAAATTGCGCAAATATTTGCGAATTCCGCATTCAAATTGACAAAAGTCTTTAGACACACTATTCACTATTGGTCACTATGACGGTCACACATTAACACTTATTATATCATATCGTACCGCTATCCGTATGATCTTCCTGCATACATGTTTCGTCAAAATTTAATATATTGTTCGATCCAGATTCCGATCTTTTAATATTTATTCGTCATATGACTATTTCATCCCTTTCTATCAGTATACTTTTTTCGATTTCATTTATACGGAAATTCGCCTACTATAATTTTTATATCATACATAATTCGCAAAAGAACCGTTTTACATATTCTAGGCAAAGTTTCATTTTGTAAGATATATCAATCCAATTTTTTTTATAGGAAACTTATTTTAAAAATACCATCTTCCTTCCGCGGGTTTGCATTACCTGCCATTTCGCAGTTGTACCTTCTCCTTTACCACTTTTTATTTGCACTATACATATATGCTACTCACGTACATTTTTGTTAATGAAATAAATATTTCAACATCTCGTACACTCATATTTTACCTCGTGCCATAAACTCTTCATACATGTCATCATCCGATATTCCTCACTTGTTAAATTAGAACGTTTACCATTTTGAGAATACGCTGTAGAGCTTGAATTATTCTCCATTCTTAAGAACACAAAATCACTAATAAAATTAATTACAAACATAATTATATTAAAGATATACACGAAATTTTGCCCGCCCGAAGGATATACCCGCCCATGACAGCGCTGGACATGGAACAGGTGGATCCATCAATTCGTCGCAGCCAATAAGAAGCTGCGGCGCATGCGTACTTAACTGTAGCAGAAGCTGGGTAATCGGATATGTTGTCAGAGATATGCGGAACACGATTTTATAGGAAAAATATACGGGCTGCATGTATGCTCCTTTGTGTCGATTGCTATAAATTGAGAACAGGTTTATAACATGAGTCATTGTCTAGATTTTCGGCCGCTGACTATAATTAAAAATTGAGGAATCAATACAATGATTTGTACTTCTTTGACTAATAAAACAAGGTATGATTAATTCCTTTATATATGACAGTTATAAACACCAATGTAATTAATATACCTGGTCAGAGAAATATGCATGTAAAGTTTTCTGTGTATCCATTTCCCCAATTTCCGTATAATCCATTGAAAAGTTATATTTGGGGTTGCATTTTTTAGAGGACGCAATTTTATTGTTTAGATGTGAGGGAGGGTCAAAAAAAGCTTAACTTGAAGTTTGTGGGGTCACAACCCTCCAGCTTCGGCCGCCATCTTGGAAAAGGGGGTTAAATTATTTTTAGCATTTATCAGGTAAACTATTGGTCATACAAAATTTTTTAAAATACATTTTTTATTGCAAATTGAATCCTCTACAATTTTAGTCCAGTAACTTTTTGTAGTAAAATCAAAAATAACAAAGATATTAAAGAAAAACAATCAACATTTTTGGACAAATTTTCTATTGGACGCCATAATTTGTTTATTTTTCATTTACAAAAAATGAAATCAGAGCATTTTTGTAGAGTGGTTTCCAACGAAGAATTTTTTTATTATATACTTTTTTTATTATATTCATTAGTTTGGATTTTACAGCGCTGTGAAGTGAACACTAATTTTCCCTACTGATAAGTATAAATTTATATCAATGATATGGCATAGTTTTTAATTATTTTTATAATAATATTTTTTATTATAGACATTTCAATATTGGTATGCTCTGATTTTAAATAAAAAAATAAATAAATTTTGATTGTTTTTCTTTAATATCTTTGTTATTTTTGATTTTACAACAAAAAGTTACTAGACTAAAATTGTAGAGGATTCAATTTACAAAAAAAAAAAATGTTTTTTAAAATTTTTTGTATGACCAATAGTTTACCTGATAAATTCTAAAAACCATTAACCCCCCTTTTCCAAGATGGCGGCCGAAGTTGGAGGGTTGCGACCCCACAAACTTCAAGTTAAGCTTTTTTTGACCCCCCCCCCTCACATCTAAACAATAAAATTGCGTCCTCTAAAAAATGCAACCCCAAATGTAACTTTTCAATGGGCTATAGGGAAAATTAGTATTCACTTCACAGCTCTGTAAAACCCAAACTAATGAATTTAATAAAAAAAGTATATAATACAAATTCTTCGTTGAAGACCACTCTACAAAAATGCTCTGATATAATTTTTTTTTAAATAAAAAATTAAATAAATTATGGCGTCCAAAAGAAAATTTGTCCAAAAATTTGGATTGTTTTCCTTTAATATCTTTGTTATTTTTGATTTTACAACAAAAAGTTACTGGACTAAAATTGTAGAGGATTCAATTTGCAATAAAAATTGTTTTTAAAAAAATTTTGTATGGCCAATAGTTTACCTGATAAATGCTAAAAACGATTTAACCCCCTTTTCCAAGATGGCGGCCAAAGCTGTAGGGTTGTGACCCCACAAACTTCAAGTTAAGCTTTTTTGACCCCCCCTCACATTTAAACAATAAAATTGCGTCCTCTAAAAAATGCACGCTAAGGCCAAAATAATGTAACATTTCAATGGACTAGTATTACAAATTTAAATTTTTACATAAATTATGTGTTAAAATCACAGTTCGACTATAAAATAGCGTATGAAATTCGTTTATAATGCACGATTATGGCATCCGTGAAATTCACTCATGTCATAATCCGTTGCATTATAAACTAATTTCATAAATATATTATTAAACCCTTTCCTGAATCCCTTCTAAATCTCAATCTAATACTTCAAACATCTGTGTGATGCAAGAAAATTTTCCCATTTCTCACCGGCTGCAATTCATTACCCTATTCGGTAGGTTAAGCTGAAACCTTTCCCAAAATAATAGAATAACCGTCGCCGTTACAAAATGCATCCGCTGAAGCTGCCTTCATAGGGTAAAATTACGACCCACGGAAGGTCGACTATCCCGGGAGCCCTGCAATAAATTTTTACGAACAGTAAGCGAGGAAAAGTGCAGCTTTCTCTGGCGATGGGATAAATTTCATAGTCACGCACACGCGCTTCAATAAAATTGGTAGTTGGGAGAATGGAAAGGTTTTTTTATATCAATTGTCGAGAAGGAACTTGTCTACTGTATTTCCAGAGACCTTCTTTATTTATTTTGATCCTCAGCACACAAATTACATAGGTTTACAATGAAATTATTTTGATCTGGAGGTCTGAACAATAATGCCTAATGTATTTTGCCACACTGAATACGATAAAAGTAAAAAAAAATAGTTCTGCCGGGACGATTTTGCTCTATGGTCCCTCCCACGCCCTCTGTGGAAATGGGAGGAGAAACAAACATTCACAGTATCCGAGAAATGATGTGGGGATTTTCAAGGTCGCCGAACGCGAATTTGTGTTAAGAATTTATCGATACTACTATGACAGATATCATTCAGCTGTTAAAAGAAAAAATCAGGGTTCTTAAGTTTTTGGATAAACTGAACACGAATTTTAGGATGACATTGAATTCTTACGTTATGACAGCATCATGAGCTCTCAACACTCGTGACAGCGTTTGAAAAAAGTGTGAATCCTCCAACATTCGAGTAAGCTGATTATATAGCGGCATTGAATTCTCACATCATGACAACTGTCGATCATTACAACTGGCTATAATTTTAATCTAGAAAAACGGTCTATTTATTTTTTTGCAGGTATTTAATCATTGATGTCACCAAATGTATATGCACCTACTAATAACGTAAGAAATGCGTTGATTTATTCGTTTAATGGTGTTTGTAGAAAAAATAGTGTATGATATATAGGGTGGCCAAATGAAAACGAAGCAGAGCCATTATCAGGAACTGCATCAAGATTGTAGAAAAACGCTCAGACCGTCGATTAATGGTGTTTGTAGAAAAAATAGTGTATGATATATAGGGTGGCCAAATGAAAACGAAGCAGAGCCATTATCAGGAACTGCATCAAGATTGTAGAAAAACGCTCAGACCGTCGATTTTAGTTAGATTAAAGGAATACATTATTTGCTGGTATTTTTGACTCCTCCACTTTCACTCCCAAGCAAGCATTGCCTCAAAATATTTAAATGGCATTGGGGGTTGAGTAATGTTTATTTTGAAAGCTCTTATAATTCTCTTTACAACAGACTTTAAATTTTATAATTCCGCCCAATACTTTGAAAAAAATTTACATTTTAAAATTTAAATTATGTTTAGTTACTTACTACTTAGTTGATTAAACTGATGACCACCGGCTTCCATACAAGAATAAAGTCTTTGTTCGGAACGTTCGCGCACATTCTGAAGCATTTCCGGAGTGATACGACGGCATTCGTCAACAATTCTTTGACGCAAATCTTGCAGCGCCGCTGGCTGTGTTTTATAGATTTTACTTTTTAGGTATCCTCACATAAAAATCAAGGAGCGATAAATCCGGTGATTGTGCAGGCCACTCAATGCTGCCTCTTCTCCCAATCCAATTCCGTGGAAAATATTGGTCCAAATACTGACAGACAATTAACGCATAATGCAGAGGAGCACCATCCTGGTGAAAAATCAAATGATCTTCATCATACTCTGGAACATTTTCAATAATATCAGTCACGGCAGGGTCAACAGCGTCTTCCAGTAATTGCAAATACATTTGGCTAGTCAAATTACCAGGTAGGAAAAAATTACCCACCAGTCAGTTACCGAAAATTCCAGCCCATACATTTAGTTTTTCCGGTTGCTGTGTATACACCTTGTGAAAAGCTCTTGGGTTTGAATCTTACCAATAGCGGCAATTATGACGATTCAAGAAAAAACTGCATTCATCAGAAAACAGATCTTAAAAAGGGATTGTGGATCGTTCCCTGTTCGTTCACTCATTATTTCGCAAAATTGCAAACGACGGTTTCATAATCATAATCATAATCATCCTCATGCAGTTCCTAGACTAAATGTATTTTGTATGAATGGAATTTATTCTTCTTCAAAATGGTTTGTATGCGATTTGTTCGATTGATCCCAGATACAGATGCCAGCTGTTTCGTACTTAATGTAGGAACAAGATGAACTTGTCCTAAAACTGTAACTTCACTAGCTTCATTAACTATAGGTTTTTCAACTTCTCGTTTTTTATTAGCTACGTTCGCTGTCTCTTGATTTTTTTACTAACTCTAGAACATACTTCCTCCTGACATGTAGATCTTGATGTTGTTCATTAAATAGCTGAGTTATTCTATTCGCACATTTATAAACTAAAGCGAAATGATATCTACCCTTTCCGAAGTGGAATAAACATAGTGTTTAATTTTCAAAAACACAATTAAATAAACTACCAACCAACGCTTCCAAATAATACTAGAAAATAAATTTGGAATGAGTGACATTTTTACCGTTACTAATTGTTTGTACATAAGTTTCAACTTTAAAATCAAAATTCTTATTAAGTATTGGGCTGAATTATAAAATTTAAAGTCTGTTGTAAAGAGAAATGTAAGAGCTTGCAAAATAAATATTACTCAACCCCCAATGCCAATTAAATATCTTAGGATGATGCTTACCCTTGCTTGGGGGTGAAAGTGGCGGAGTCTAAAATACCGACGGGTCTGAGCGTTTTTCTACAATATTGACGCAGTTCCTGAAAATGGCTTTGTTTCGTTTTCATTTGGCCGCCCTGTGTATGCTAAAAGTTTATTTTGTTCGAAACCAAATTGGGTAATTACAATCAGTGACGTACTCCTAAAATCAACATATCTTGTCTTTAATAACTAACTTTGAGATTACATGGAAATGTTTTACCAGTAAACACAATAGTAATCACTATTTGCATTAGTATCAACTGGAATTCTCATCGGCTGAATATATTTCGAATATTTCGGATTCTACATCTATCCCACCCTCTCCCCTCACACAACGTATTTGGACATGACAACAGAATCACTTAAAACAGAACCACCAAATTAATAGCTACTGCTTAGTACATATTGTAACAGTGAAGAGAAATAATTACTATTCGATCGAGTGCCTATTCCAAATTATTCAGTTGCAGGTGGGTGAACTTTGATAAATGGTCTCATCGATAAATGTCTACATGTTCTATGTGAATTGCTTAACATACTTGTCTGAAATAGGTCGACAGTTATATGGAACGTTTTGCATGGTTGAATTGCAGCGCAGAAACTTTAACAGGGCGTAATCGATTTTCCGTTGATATTTAATAAACAGAAAATATAGAATTTCATCGAAAGATTTTGGTACGAAGAAATAATGATATGGTGAAAGAATCCCAGTATTACAAAAATACTTTTGTAAGTTTATGTGAGTCTGGATTTAATTTATTTATAGTTTAAATGAGAATCAACTGCTGCTGTTGTCTGGTGGTACAAAGGATTGCCTGTCTAAGCATAACTGGAGCTATGCGTACGACACCCACCATAGCAATGGAGGAAATGTTATGTCTGCCACCTTTGGATATTTATCTAAAAGAAGTGGCTGCGACAACTATGCTTCGCCTCAAAATTACTGGTATTATACCATGTGAGAAGTTAGGAGCCGCCTGTGGAATGGGGTCGTCAGAAAGATGCCCCTTTTTGCAGGCAGACACTGACAGTATTTCTCCCAATTTTGTGTTTGACAGATCCTACACGGCACTACCCAGGAATGAGAAGACCGTCAGCGGAGATGTAATCAACATCTTCACAGACGGATCAAAAATGAAGAAAATTGCAGGATGCGGGATTTATTCTAAATCAGTGGGCAATGGATAGGCACGCTGTCGTGGTAAAAACAGAATTAGCAGGTATAACCATAACCGCCAAAGAAATTGCTCGTAGACATACATTCACAGATAGTAGAAATCACTACTGATCTTACGTAATCGTAAGATGCCATCAGGCACTGGAAGTAGCCTCAACCAGCAACAGTGTAACTGTATGGCCAAAGAGACACGATTGGTGCAATAGCAATAAAGTGGCTGACAAGCTGGCTAGGAGTGCATCGGCTTTCAATATTTTTGGACCTGGTACCTCGAGTATGCTTCCGTTGTCAGTATTTGTTGAAATTATGGATGGAATAAATAGTTGTCAATTGCTAAGGAGTTCCTAGAGTACCCCTACAAGGATACAGCCAAAAAGGACCTGGTTATGTCTAGGACAAATCTTTGCCTGGTGACAGATATTCAAACTGGACACTGTTGGCTAAGCTAGCACTTATATTACTAAGGAAGTGTGACACACCTCTTTATGGGTTGTGAATAGGAAGACAAGACAAAATTTCACGCAGCATGGAGATATATCCCCGAGTAGGTAACATCAGCACATTTTACTTTCAAATATGTTAGTTAACGGCTCAGGGTTGACCCCCAAATAAGAGAAAGTGTAAGGGGTCTAACGGGGTTTAAAATGTTGTATCGCTTTAAACTACCATCCCCATTCTCATTCTCATTTTAAAATACTATCCATGAATTATTCTACGAATCTCGTATTCTTAATCGTCATCAACCTCTATGATTTACTTTTCGCGAGATTTCACTATTTTCCGTTTCACATTTGTATGTTCTTTGTCACGATATATGCTACTCACCTACGTTCTTGTTAATGAACTGCATCATTTACACTCATATTTTGACCTCGCGCCCTAATCCCTTCATACACATTATCAACCGATATTCCTCACTTAGATTAGGGCGTTTACGATGTTGATAATACACTGTAGAGTTTGAATTATTCTGTCTTCTTAACAATACAAACACAAAAACACTAATAAATTAATTACAATTACAACAAAATTAGTGGAAAATTAGACTTTACCCATGTGCACAACTATGGTAGCGTTCGAGGTGGAACAGGTGGATCCATTAAAGCGCCTCGACTAATAAAATTGAGCATTCTGATGTGGCGCATGCGTATTTGGCGCAGCAGAAGCTGTGGAATCGGAAATGCCAGGTATGCGGAATATATAATTTTATGCGAACATTTTATGAACAACTTGTATATCTTTTTGTAGTGCTGTAAATTACGAGCATTTTTAAAAAATGGGTTACTTTCTACTATTTCGACAACCGATTATATATCATGAAACGCTAATTTGACAAATGCATGAAAAATTATTTAATATATCTGCGTGCTTACTTTCCTAAGTCTGTATTACTTATGTCCCGTCTCCAAATTGGTCGACCCCTAGTTATGAATTATTGGTACAAAACCCTCAAGACTATTAGGGGATGAATTTTTAGGATATTCTCAGAAATTTTATGATTTATTAAAAATGAAATGTGAATTACGCCATGAAGCTCTATAATGAAACATAAAGTTTCATAACCGATCTGATTTTGGCGAGAATAAGCGACATTATATCAAAATACAGTTGGATCCTTTTAGAAACAATTTAGGCCATTTTCACAACGGGTATTCATGGCTACTTCACGCATATTACCCTCCAAATTACGCGATAAAAGCAAATAACCCTGAAGTAAATGATCTTCTAGTAGGTGTGCTTAAACATTTATTAAAATAACGCTTCAGGCACTCGCCCAGTATATAAATATGAAGAATATGAGCTTAGCTTAATACCTCTCAGTGCATTAAAGTTTCACGGGCTCTGACATCAGTATTTACCCAGGTTTACGTCAAGGTAATAAATTTTACACCGGACACAATATTACTTGTAGGTTTTTAATGGGGTTTATGTGTAGTGGGTGTTAGTGCCATCCCCTCGCGTTTAGGAGGTCAAGTTAAGAAAATAACTAATGCGCTAAACATGCTTCTCAAAACGCCCTTCTCCAACTTCATTATGGTCACGTTGTAGGTATATTAGAAATTATTATTTGTACCTTTGGGAAAAATGTAGACAACTACTTCTGCCACAGCAAAATGGGAGAATAAGGCCTGCAAATGATTTAATAACGTTTTTCAAATTATGTACCTACTTCCGGGTTGCTGCTCAAACAGGAAAACTTATACAGGGTTGATGATAACAGATTACAAATATTTTAAGAGAAGATAGAGAAAATTGAACTATTTGTGTTTTTCGTGTTGTCAAAAATGTCAAACTATATGACAGAAATATATTTATTATATTTCGTGACAAATGTTAAAGTAAAATAATTTGATAAAACATCAAGTGTAGTAATATGAATTTACAACAAGAATATTGAAAAATTTTATCAACTTTCATTTAATAACACGAAAAAGATATACATTTGACAGAACCTATCAAATGACGCGACAAGAAACTGGTGTATTTTTGTGACCTTCTTGTTTATGGAAGCACAAATTTCCAAAAAATTGTTTTTTTATTATTTTAGGGTCTGGGTTAAATTATTAATGTGTCTCAAATATATACAATATATATATATATTTTTTTTGACAAAGTTGTTGTTTTGTAAGCCATTGTTAATTTACCATCATGCTGAAAAACGTTGGGGTGGCATATCGTCCAACGATTCAATAATATTTTCTTATAAAATTCTCACATGTCTCTGAGCGTTTAGGTTTTCATCGTACATTTCGTAAGCTAACATTAAGAGAGCTGCCCGTACATGAAAACCAAACCGCCCTTGTTGAATTCTGGTCACAGTTTGGTGAGGATTCACATCTGCCCAATAATGCGCATTATGCTGGTTGAATAAATATACATTCACTGCTTATATAAAAAAATGGGATCTACATGAGTTTACTGCAAAAACCATTGCAGAAAATGACGCGTCTCTTTCATCTCCTGGATGCAAATGTTAGACTTTTCTTATAGTACATGATCGAAAATTGAATTTATCAATTCATATCGTCCTTTGAATTTCTCTGCTGGATGCATTGTGATTTATGACAACAAAAACTACAGTATTGAAGAACCAAACTCGCATAAGTTATCATAGAATTGTTTAAAAATTCTTCTTTCTGTCTGATGACGCTCTGGGTATCTCTCCAATTATAAGTTTAAAGCTGTGACACTATTTTCTTCATTTTCAATGTAGCACTCCAATATTTGAACTTATGTACACCATTTGTATACCGTTCAAAATATGTAAAACTAAGTAATAGTAGTTCAACAAGCTTTCAATGAGTCAAAAATAAATGAATTGTCAATATTAAATAACAAAAGACGAATACTAAAGAAATCACATGGTCAAAAAAAAAACCCTATATACTTTTTTTGTATTTTTCTGCATTTAGGCAAAGGTAAAAATAGTTGCTAATCAATAGGATGACCAAATACAGGATGTTCAGTTTTGGAAGAAACCTAAGCCTCTAAGACCTCTCTGGGAGCTGAACTCTATGATCAAAAAATGCGAGCACGATTAATTATATTGGAAATATTAAATACAACAAATACAGAGACGTTATTTCGATATGTGAATAACAGTATAAGACATATACAGGGTGCCCTTAAAAGGTTGGGACAGCGTTTCGCTACATAAAGTAGCTGAAAATAAGTTGATTTAACTAAACTTGCCTTAATCCAAAAGTTGATAATCACAGAGCTACAGGGTGTCAAAAGTTAAAAAATAAATCGCGTTTTCTTTAATAACTTTCGACTGTTTCACGTTAATTTCACGAAATTTTGTATCCAGGGGTTTCTTGAGATGGCAAATTCAATTTTATTATCCATTTTGAGGGCGCCACCGGCTACGATTTCGAACCATTTAAACGGTTACATTTTTGTTCCACCCTGTATATTATTTTGGACTAGAAAAATCTCTTCTCCAGTCTTTTATAGTTAAGAAAGGTTACCTTATTGAAGTCGCTTGGAGCAACGGTTTCCGAGAAAAACACATCTAAAGCTGATGACTTATTATTTATCTACAAAATTCAAAATTATTCATTTATCCTCAAGCAACACTGGTAATTTTTCTTGAAGAAAGTGCAAATAGCTCTCTGTAATTAAACAATAGGGCCTATTAGATTTGATTTTATTGTGTGGAACAAGGTCTAGTCTGTCGTTATAAATAACGAAAATGAGCTAAGAGGACGAATTCGTGTCGCTGCTCAAGATATCGCTACGAATGAGTACAAATAAACTTTGTACGAAGAATAAATCTGTGCATACAAGGAAATGGTGGCCACTTCGAGCATTTACTTTAACTATTTAAGTTTGCGTTTACTTTTTTTTAGTATTAAGATCCCTGCAAACAATAGATTTAGATGTGTTTTTCTCGGAAACCGTTGCTCCAAGCCACTTCAATAAGGTAACCTCTCTTAACTATAAAAAACTGGGGAAGAGATTTTTCAAGTCTAAAATAGTATACAGGGTAGAAAAAAAAGTTCTAACGATTTAATTGGTTCGAAATCGTCGCCGGTGGCGCCCTCTAGAAGGTATATCAAAATGTATAATAACATTGAATTTGCCATACCAAGAAGCCCATGGATACAAAATTTCGTGAAATTAACGTGAAACAGTCGAAAGTTATTAAAGAAAACTCGATTCATTTTTAAATTTTGACACCATGTAGCCCCGTGATTATCAACTTTTGGACTAAGGCAAGTTTAGTTAAATCGACTTTAGGGACACCCTGTATAGGGCCCGAATTAAATATAAACCGGAAGTTAATTTCGTGAAATTTATTCGGTCGGTCAGTCGGTGCTCGAGCGATTTAAGGCGTCAGAACTTGAATCGATGTGACCAGACCGCTGTGGGATCGAATCCCGCGGCCGGTAGACCATATATCAGCTATATTCGTGGAGAGGATTGGCATCCTCTCTGCGGGTATGATAGGGTGGAGGAATGTTGGCTTGGGTCAATGTGAGACCGGTCAACGTTGACCCCCCCCCCCCCTAACTAATGAGGTTTTCCAGGTTTTCCTCATTCTTGCACTGAATGGTGGTTAGGGCATACCAACGTCAGTAGTTCCTGAGCGTAAATGCAGCCTGCTAATAACAATATACCGCCCCCTCTTCCGCACAACTCCTATTTCTCGGCTAATCCTCGTGATTTGAAGGGGAAGAGATCTTATTATTATTATTAAATCAGGTTTATAATTTTGCTCTAAAAACTTCTGACTTTGTAATAGAGCAGTTCTGCTATTTATAATAGCAAATATTATTTCTGTTACTTTTTTTAAACACTGTCTTGCTTTATAGTCAGATAAGTGTGCTGGTTGGGATATTACTTACAAGATAATTTTATTTAAAAAAAATCCTTTAAGCATTTTTCCTAGATTCAACGTAAAAATAAAAAAAATCACGAACTAAATAAATTTCAAGAAACTCCAGCTAGTCCCGAGTAAATTTGCCAAGTTTTGTCATCTCTGCGAAATTTAGCTGCGCGCACAATTCCAACTCTATTGCATATTACATTGTCTGCTTCTTAAAATACTGGTTAATATGTGTCGGAACCATAAGACGTCGCTTTATCCAATTATCCTGTAGTAGAACCTTTTGAACTCGAGTCACCCTCGTTTTCTCACAGGGTCTGGCTTGAGAATTTATACTGATTAAATTTAAACTAATCCTGATGGGTAGCGGTAGGCACAACAAAGCTTCTAGGACGAGTTGTCCTTCTGATAGGGATAGGGTGATACATTTGAACTACCCAATGTATTTGTAAATGCTCATCTTGTTCATATCAGATCATTATTAAAAGATTGGGAAGGTGTTCTCTCTGAATTTTTATTAACATTGGAAATATAGTGTACGCTAAATGTACAGGGTGAGTTATTAATAATGGTACATAGCTTAAGGGCAGATTGTTAACGTCAAAATAAAGCGATTGAGCTCAACATGCCATATTTAATTGTTGCTCCTTTTCATTCTACAGGGTGTTAAAGTTGTTTTCGATTTTTTACTATATTTTAAGAACGTATTGTTTTGAAAATTTGTAGTCTTATGTTTTTTGAGATAATAATTACGAATATGCAAACAGTACTGAAGTCACGACTAGGGGGCGCTAGTTATACTATACTGACGATGTAAAAATATGTCTAACTGTTTGTATTTTACACTTTTTAATTTTTTAATAAGAAACTATTGAACTATCTTCTAATTCTAAATAAAAAAAAGGTATACCTCTTACAAATCGATAAAACCAACTATTTTCAAGAAACAGACGATTTAAATTTTTGAGAATAGGCGGGAATTAGAAAATTGGGGAGTCTTAAATTATCAAAACTGAATTAACAATAAGACGAACACTACAACAACTGAAAATTTTATTATGCATATCTTAACAAATTATTAATCATAAAAGATTCTCCAAGTGACTACCAGCGACTTCAATACACTTTCTTAGTCTCTTATTTAAATTTTATCTGACGTTAAATACAGTTCTATGTTGCTTGATAATGTTAACCAATTTTTGAATCTTTTCCCACAGTTGTTCTTGACTAGTAATAATGTAGTAATGTAAACTAAAGATTTAATATAGCCCCAAAAGTACAAATCCATCGGATTTAAATCAGGGCTACCTGCAGGTCAAGGAACTTCGCTGCCGCGTCCAATCCAACGGTGCGAAAAAATTTCTATTAGATATTCTCTTACTCGTCGGGGGTAATATGCAGGTGCACTATCATGCAAATACCGGAAGTTACGTCGTAAATTTAATGGAATATCTTCAAGAAACAGTGGCAAGCCATTAATTAAAAAATTTAAATAATTTTCTCCATTAAGTGGACGTGGTCCCACGGCCCCACAATATTATCGGAGAGAATTCCACACCAAATATTGATGTGTGAATGACTATTTCTCCAATTAAAAATACCTTATCGATTTATTTATTTATATTAATATTTTATTATATAATGTTGGGTCATCATTTTGTTGTTGGCGAAGAAACTGTGCAAACCGTAACCTAGCTAGAGGGTATTGTGGCGTTAAATGTTGAACTGGAGTAAACGGATAAGGATACAATTTTTCTTTGTCGAGTAATCTGCTAATGGAAGATTGACTGATGCCAGTAGCTACCGAAATATAACGTGTGCTCATATGTGTGTTTTTTGCAATTTGCACTAAAACATCATCTCGGTCTGCTGTTAATATTTTCCGCCTTCCAACATCTCTTTTCGGACGAAATGATCCTATTTCACTTAATCTGTCGTACAATCTCTTATATAGTCTATGATCAGGTTGTCTGTTATCTCGATATAATTCCAAGTACCTCGCTGCTGCACAACGACCACAAAAATTTTCTTGGGCATAAACACATATCATGTTTCAATTATTATGACGCGGCATTTTAAATATATAAAATAACAATAAAAAACATTACTGCTTAATCTATAAATTGAGTGGCATTGACAGAAATAATATGGTATAGGGCAATCCAGCGAACTGTCAAATCACTTTAAAAATGGCGGCTGTAGGACAAACAACTCGACATTTGACAAGCAGAAATTTGTGATTTTGTGTAGAACTGTGTGTTTGGCTGATTATATTTTATATCTATTTCGGAATACCAAGGATAATTCAGACTATCATAATGGTTTTGTTTTGTTGTGTTATGAATTGTTGGAGTAGAGGACAGCGAGAAGATCAAGTTAGAGTTTTTTAGGATTCCTGCTGCATTGAATTGTAGACATAGAACTGATTTCAATGAACTCTCTCATATAAAACGGCAAAAGTGGCTTTGTGCAATATAACGGCAAGACCTAACTCAAGAAAAAATTAAATACAGTGTCGTTTGTTCAAAACATTTTGTATCGGGTTAGTTAATAAAAAGTTATATACAACAATTTAAAAGCATATATTTCAGGTAAACCGGCTGCTTTAACAGATAACTTACATCTTGATTTGATTCCTACATTGCATTTGGGTTATCAAATTACCACTGCAACGTTGTCAGAGACCAAGATGGGTAGATATAAACGAAAATGTAGTGTTGTGCTAATGTTTTCTGAAGTTTTAAATATCTGTAATATTTATATGTAAAAGTAATATATACCTACCTATGCAGGCCCCTATTTTCCATTCAGCACTGGGCAGGGCCCTGCGATTAGTGGGGCCCTCTAGTTCCTGCCAGATCAGCAACTCTTTCATATCTCATATTATAAAGTGTAATATGAGCCTATTTCTCATATATTTTCATTATAATAAGAAAAAGTGGGTTTATATTTTAGGTAAAACGTTCTAGTTGCTGAATATTCGTAAAATTATTATTATTCTCAGTATTCACTGCACTTCGGTATATCTACAAATTTTTTCTTTCAAATGGGCCGAGGCAAGAAATAGTTGACTAATCAAAAATGAACTGCATTAAATTTTGATTTTCCCTGCTGCTAATGTTTTTTATTGTGCTGTAACAAACTTTAAATTATTATTGCAATGCCGCAATTATCAAAAAAACCAATTGATTATTAAACATTTTGTACTATTTATTTATGTACCCAATTTTTTTAGAATTGTATATATAACTTATTTTTAATATTTTTTATTAAATATATTTTAAATTTTTTTATCAAATGGACTTTTATTTATTATTTATAATTTTTGTCAAATATATGTGAATTGGAAACAGTGGCATTATTAAGAATTTCAAGCCCCCGCAGAATTTTTCTTTAACTGAAAATAAATTCTGCCATGTATCTATGCATAAATAATTGTTAAAATCAAATTACGTACCTCTGTAATAGTTTACTAATTAATTATATATAACTGCCAATATTGTTATCAATATATTTTTTATTAATATTATATATAGTATTCTCCAGGACCCTGAATTGCTAGGGCTGGCGAGGGTGTAATTATGCTACTAGTTGGAGAGAAAAAAGAACTTAGGTACCTATTTATAAATAATACATTTAAAACTTGTACACGGTATTTAATTTTTTGAGTTAGATCTTGCTGTTTTATCGCACTAAGCCACTTTTGCCGTCTTATATGAGAGTTCATTGAGATCACTTCTGTCTATAATTCAATGCAGCAGGAATCCTAAAAAATCTAACTTGATCTTCTCGCTGTCCTCTACTCCAACAATTCATAACACAACAAAACAAAACCATTATGATAGTCTGAATTATACTTGGTATTCCGAAATAAGTATAAAATATAATGAGCAAAACACACAGTTCTACACACAGACCAATAATTAAAAGTTCTACACAAAAGCACACATTTCTGCTTTTCATATGTTGAGTTGTTTGTCCTACAGCCGCCATTTTTAAAGTGATTTGACAGTTCGTTGGATTGCCTTATATTATTTCCACGCCTACTATTGTTGAAAAAATAATTTTCTAATTTAATTCCCGCCGAATTTCAAAAACATAAATCGTCTGTTTCTCGAGAACTGTTGAGTTTATCGATTTGTAACAGTTATAACTTCTCTATTTAGAATTGAAAGTGTAATTTACAGGAAATTAGACATATTTTTACATCGACAGTATAGTATAACTAGCGCCCCGTAGTCGTGACCTCGATACTGTTTACATATTCTAAATTGGCACCTCAAAAAGCATAAGACTACAAATTTTCAAAACAATCGGCCTATACTTTCTTAAAAATATTTTTTCAACTTTAACACCAGGTAGAAAAAAAAGAGCAATATTTGAATAAGGCATGTTGGGTTCAATCCCTTTATTTTGACGTTAACAATCTGCTCTTAATCTATGTACTATTATTAATGACTCACCTTAATATCTGCATATACTATATACAATGTGTCCCACTTTAAATGGATTCACCCTAGTATCTCGCTCATCTGATATCCGAATACTTTAAAACTTTGGTGGTGAATATATATCTATAAAGTGAGTCTTTAGACGTAGCCATATTTGATTATAGTCAGAGGCGTCCGATTTTTCAATAAAAAGTATTAGCGATTTTTTCAGAAGAAAACTAGTAGATATTCTTAATAAGCACATTTGGAAACCAACTTGTACAAGATTACATCGTTGTGGGTTCAAAGGTGTTTGAGATATGGGCCGTCGAAAAACAATTTTTTTCAACTTAAAATAATTTGTATCTGTAAAACGGGCTCTTAAATGAAAAAAATGTATTCTTTATTTTTTGTTCAAAATAATGTATTGTACTGATATGATATGATTCTACAACAAAATAATAATTTTTTTAATATGGAAAAAATTCTAATTTGTACATAGGTACATTTTTGAAAAAAAAAATCGCTATTACTTTTTTTTTTTGAAAAATTGAACCCCTTTTCCCATCTTAGAATGGGACGCCTCTGACTATAATCAAATATGACTACGTCTAAAGACTCACTTTGCAGTGCAGAAGTGTATTTTTAAATCATTGTCGAACTGCTCTTTTTGATTTTTTTTTACAAAAGTGAATTTGTAAGAGTCCCATGTAGTCCCAGCATTTACTATGAGTGTATAGGATCCGCTTATATAATTTAAAGAAGCGAAAATAGGTGTTATTTATGACTTTATGTAACATTTTATAGGGCTATTTTTTGCAGATCACTTGTTCTTCAAAGAAATAGCCGTATACTAAAATTACTACCCCGCTTTGTATACAATTTATGTATAATAAATCTACAGTTATGTATTTATTTTGGATAGTTTTATAAATGTATCGAATTGTGTTCCAGTTCTCTGTATTTAGATGTATATGCAATAAAGCACCTTGTACAATTTGCGTGCAGCAAATTGCTCTTCCCAAACGTCTTTGTTAACACATCAATTAAGAAATTACTTGTTTCCAATCGTCTCAAAAGCACATTGACGTTAAACCGAGCACATTACTCGATGCGATTTCAAATATAGCAGCTCAATAAATCTCAATTTAGAAGCAAATTCATTATTCACCAGTGAATGCATCTGCGAACTGGATATCTGTCCTGTCAGTTACATGCCCTAATTGAACAGCTAGAGTTATTAACAGTTTCATGGTTTCATTAACGTACAGCAGCTCGTTAATGTTTTCTGTGCAATCTGTGTAATTATGAGCATTAGTTAAAAAAATATATTACAGAACCGTTAGGCAAATAGTCAGTGTTGTGCATTACCTAGATCATTTTATCTAGATGAATCATATTCAGGGTGTCCTATAATGATTTACGCTCCTTTGGAGGGTGTGTTCCTTAGGTTATTTTAGGGGGGGGGGGGGGGTTCTTTGTATAACATTTTTCGATTTAAGCCCTCCCTGACGAGATAAGGGCTTCTAAAAAATTGAAAAAATTTCGGTTTTAATTTTTTTTCTCAAAAACGGTTAAACTTATAAATCCGAAAATCGGTGACTACATTTAGTTAATTAAGTGACATTGTTGAGTATGATTTTTATTTTTGCCAAATGTCTACAAGGGTGGCCAACCACCAACCTCTGTTGTTTTTTTAATTAGAACTTTTCCTTCTAAACGTTTCTCGATATGAAAAAAATACAGTAAATATAATAATCAATTAACTAAATTTTTCCCCTCTTAGTATTTTTATGCAAAGACGCGCATTTTCTTTTAAAAAAATAAAATCCACATACGTACATATACTCGGGTGTGGAATATGCAAGTAAAATAATTCATATGAAACGTAGTAGGCTGGTGGTTTTAAATTTTGACATATGTGCCAAATTTGAATCATTTTTATCAAGTAGTAAACTCAGAAATTGGAAAGTGCGAAATGCAAACTGTTTAAATATGGTGGTCAATGTGACAGTCGGTAAAGAACACTGACTAATATTTGTTGTTGTAAATACATAGAAATTAACCTACATCAAATGTTTACATGTGGTGTTCAAAATGCCTTCCCAGATGTCGGTCACATAACTGAACTCTTCGTAAAAAATTTAAATTTACACTACGCAGTACCTGATGGAAGTATTTGATTTCGCTGTAAATATTGAAAATTCATAATTGCAATAGAAATTAACAGAATAGCTAATTTGGTGGTAGATAAATGACATTAATTGTTAATGACAATCCAAACAATAAAACCAACAAAGTGACAGCAGCCTACTACGTTTCATATGAATTATTTTGCTTGCATATTCCACACCCGAGGATGTACGTATGTGGATTTTATTTTTTCTAAAGAAAACGCGTGCCTGCATAAAAATACTAAGAGGGAAAAAAGTTAGTAAATTGATTGTTCTATTTACTGTAATTTTTTCATATCGGGAAACGTTTAGAAAAACATTTCTCAGCGAGGACTCAAATCGAAAATTTTTATAGAAAGAACCCCCCCTAAAATGACGCAAAGAACACATCCTCCAAAGGAGAGCACATCATTATGGGATACCCTGTATAATAATAATTTATTTACATCATAACATTATTGTAACATATAATAACACACATTTTCATTTTATGCAGTTGACAAATAAATTGAAATACCACAAAAGGCGGGCCTTGTGCGTGGTTAAGACTGAAGCCTATACAGGGTAAACTATGACAGAACAAATATTTTAAGAGGGGATAGGGAAAAATAAGAATTAACGGAATCATATATCAAAAAAGTTCCAAATTTATTTATAAAGCGAAAAAAAAATTTATATTAAATCCTTATTTATCGGCATTATAAAAGTTGTTCAATGTGGTTCAGTGGTTAGTAAAGTATTTTATGTCGGATATATTAGTGGATAGATATGACGAATCTGCAAGGAGTAAAAATTTAGTTTTGGCAGTGTGTAACGAAAGAACGAATACAAAATACTGCAGCTAATCGGTTAACTGTAATCTATCAGGTACTTAGGCATTATTATTATTAATTAACTACATAGAAAGTGAAGGGGACATAATAAGTTTTTTGAAAATTGATGGTAAGCAAATGGTTATTGAACCATTCTACAATACTTTTAATTCATCTTTCTCGCACATGATCCTCAAGTCTTCCCAACTATCACTCTGATACAAAAAAGTAGTATCATCTACGAAAGTTTCTATATAACCATTAGTGGCCATTTTTTAAAAGATCATTTAAATAAATTATAAAAATAATGGACCCTATAACCTTGAGGAACCCCATATTCCACTTATTAATCTTAACGCACTGCTCTCTATCAGCCTAATACCTATTCCCAAAGTTGCTAACGATATCGAACGCTTTGGCCAAATCCACAAAAATACAAAGTGCAGGTATTTTCTCATCAAGTGTCTTTAAATTCATATTGCTGTAGAGATAGTTATATTGTATAAGTATTTTTTTATAGTTTTTTCGAGGGATGATATTAAACTTATAGGCCTATAAATAGCCAGCGTATCTCCTTTTTATAAATTGGTAAGATTACTGGAATATTAAAGGAAGATGGACTCCATTTTCAAATGATATTAGACAGAGGAGACGAAATCTCTCCAGTAATATATTTTAATATTTCTGACCTAAAACCATCCAATCCCGGTGACTTCTTGTTTTTTAAGGCCCCTATTGTTCCTAAAACTTCTGTCTCAGTTGTAGTATTAAGAAAAAATTAATTGAGAAGTGTAGTTCTTCAATTTTCTGTGTCGACCCTATTTATTTTTTCAGTCAGTACTTTGCCAATATTTATAAGATATTCAACAAATTCTTTAGAAATTTCATCTTCTTTTACTAACTTATCTTCTTGATTATATCTCATTTCGTTTATGTGTTCTTTCTCTGAGTATTGCATATCTAATTTATACACTTCTATAGTTCATTTGAGTTATTTTTACTTTTATTTATTTGGTTTTGATTTATGACTGCCTTTATTTAAATCCATGAGTTTATTGCTATATTGTTTGAAAATATTTTTCAAGTATAGTAGAACTTTGCCTTCAGAACCACAATGAACCCCTAAATTTCTACTGTTATACCACAGAATTAGTCTAAATTGGCTATTTTGTAAACCAACATGCGTTTTACGAAACAAAAATTTAGATTGAACCGAGAAGAATCCCAACTATTCAAGTGTTGCACATGAATTAAAAATAATCAATTTCTACATAAAAACACAATATGCAAACATACGTTGGGCAAATGCCTCTAATTAATTTGGTGGTATTAATTCTGACATCAAACCCTTCCAGTTCATCGGTGCAGAAATTACACAAAGCATCCGTTTCACAGAGGATGTAGACATACATCCCTGTTTCTACTATTGTTTCCTTTATGGAGGTTACACGTATTCTAACTGATTACACAATCTGAATTTAGATATCATCAGCAACCACAATAACAATACCGACTTTGTTAAAGAATAATGAGGCTTATTTATTGCCTGCATTTGTAGCATGGGTGATACTAGAATAATTTTGCCTATTTTGGAAAAAACAGGATTCTTTATTCAAATGAATAAACATTTAAGTTGAAACATGACATTTTAGGGACCAAAAACTTAATACATACAATACTAATCTAAAGGGACTATACTCAACCGCCGAAAATGTATATAGTGACACATGTTATAAACCCGCTCACAATTTATAGCGATCTACACAAAGAAACATACATGCAGCTCTTATATTTTTCCTATAAAATCGTATGCCGCATATCTCTGAGAGCATACCCGATTACACAGCTTGTGCTGCAGCAAATACCCATGCGCCAGATCGAAGTCGTTAGCCTTCTATTGGCTGTGACGAATTGATGGATCCACCTGTTCCAGCGCTATCATGAGCGAGTACATCTTTCAGGCTGGCAAAACCTCGAATATATCTTTCCGCTAATGTAATTATGAATGTAATTAATTTATTAGAGTTGTTGTGTTCATAAGAATAAAGAATAATTCAAGCTCTACAGCATAATCGTAAACGGCGAGGTCAAAATATGAGTAAGAGTAAGTGATATTGAAATATCACTTACTCATCATGAAACCCCTTTTTTCTACGGAAAGTCGGCGCCTATGATAAGTATCTACTGAGGTGGCTTATGGCTTAGATCCGTAGTTGACTTTACATCTGTCAACAATGTACTACTACCATGCGATCGTTTGCAGTGTTTCTAAATGCAGAAACGAAAAAAATTAACATTCTTATTAGTAATAATACCTGGTAGGTAGGTAACAGTTAATCTAGATAACTCCAGTATTTTGCATTCGTTTTTCATTATTTGGTTACAAATTGGTAAAACTACATTTTCACTAACTACCGATAAACACACTTCCCGTAGGAACAATTAGATAAAATGCCTATATACTATGTATTATAACAAAATCGAAGAAAGGAATTAGTCTAATAGATAACAGAAAACTTTTTACACCCGCGGCAGTCTTGTCCCATAACCTAGAAAAACAAACCGGCGAACTATATTGTGGGAAAATATCTGTACCCGACACATATTCCTTTATTTTTTAACTATAAAACGTTTAAAATTAAAATAAGGCACTAAAAACTGAAGAAGAACACAAAACTACAACGTAAACACAGGAATTAAATTATAACATGACAGAGAGTACAGCGACACCGATTCGACTGGACCGACTGCCGACTGTTGCATGACGGTTGCTTGCTGGTTGCCTACTCTGATTCTCGCATTGGCGGCATTAAATAAGGATTTAATATAATATCGAAAATTTTTTTTTCGCTTTATAAATAAGTTTGAAAGGAAATTCCGTTAATTCTTATTTTCTGCTATCCCGTCTTAAAATATTTGTACTTGGTCATAGTTAACCCTGTATATGTATAGTGCAATAAAGAGTGGCAAAGAAGTACAACTGGGTTAAAACAGTGCTGCAATTTTGGAGTAGTAAATGAAATAAACTCCTGGACAAAATTAACGCACCACAATAAATTGGCAACAAGTTCCATGCTGCTGTATTTCTGAACTGATGGTCTGACTTGAATGATTTTTTTTAATTGTAGGTGGATTCCTTTGGAATTTGACTGTTCTCATTATTTTTTTTATAAAAAGTTGATTTCGGTTTTATACAGGGTGTAATAACGTTATAGGTTTTCTTTCGAAAATTCGAAACACCCTGTGGAGTATACTACCAACCAGAACATACCGCAGATGAACTTAAACTGTAGCACCGTCTTTCCTGAGCATTTTTTTTTTGTTCACTTCATTATCTCTGTTATTAGTGGAGATACATCGGTTTTGGCCCATTTCGGTATTTTATAACTTTATTATCGCATACCTCTATTTTTATAGTTTTTAATAAGTAGGCTTTTTTCTCTTCTGACATTTCAAACATCAAATGTTTTGTTTTGAGGTTTATAATTGTCAAAGTCAGTTTTGGTCAGTTACAAGTAATGATTAGTGTGTTAAATTTAATTCTAAAATGAATCGACCAAGACATTTATCTGTGGAAGAGTCAGTAAGAGCATTAACTTTGTTGGATGAGGGTTACTCGATGCGTTATGTTGCATCTGATAGGACGTCATCATTCCAGTATAAGTCGCATAGTTACACGATTTAACGAGACAGGATCTCATTCTGGAAGGGCAGGACAATCCGATCTAAGCGATGAACGTTTTCTTAGGCCAACTGTTCTTAGAAACTATACCAACATGGAAATTTTCTATAAACATTAGAATTTTTTGGAACATGAGACTATTAATGCAATAATTATACAATAAAACTTATCTACACGCCCTTCTATACAAAGGTTAGTAAATATGTTATGCCAATTAGTATTTAATAGAGCAGAATTAATAGCTGCAAAATATTGATTTCCTATTGTTGGCATTCCGACCGTAGTAGTCGTAATACCAACAATAGGAACCGAAATCAATATATGGGCAGGCCCAGAGACACCAATAGCGGGTCTGTCCCCACAGAGCCTAGCCCGAGAACAACCAGGGCAGGTAAAAGAATCCCGGCTAATGCTAGGAATGTGCATTTTAACTCTGTTTCTGGCAGCTACCAGTTACCGAGGTCACGGCATAACAACCCGGAAAATGACCATGTATCAAATTACAGCACTGGCCGTGAAAGCCTAAAAACCACTGTCACCTTTTGTTTTAGATCAAAAAGCAGGATCTTACATTTCCAGCAAATTATACTTGCACAATTCGTCAAACGTTTTAATTTTCTTGAACTTTAAATAATAATATCGTACATTTGTCTTTAAAGCATTGAAAGCTTTTACTGAAATAATGAAAATTACAGTTAAGTAAGTCATAATGAGCTTATATATTAATAATAATCCTCTTTTACGTTTAATTTTATAAAAATTTATTCGCATTGCTTTGTGTCAATTTTCCCTTCGCTTAAAAGACGCGAAGGACTCCTTACGTTATGTTTTTCCGAATATTAAAACTAAATAAATAAGACCTATTAATGAAGAATTTATTATATAAGATCTATATTTTTTAGATTTATAGTAATGGAAACGGAACGTAACTTTTATCTCCCTACAGTTAAAAGGGCATAGTGGTATGATATTATAATTTTTCTACTTATTAATAGACGCAATTACCATATAGTTTAATAATTTACAAGTTTCCACCAAAAGACTAGGCACATTCCTTACAAAAATAACGCTATCACCGATTGTGCAGAAAATTCGATATGACGTGCTTTGTGATTAAAGTTGTAAAAAGCATTAGGTCCGAAAATGGATAGCTTTTCAGCTATAAGGAGTAGTAGGTGTGAGTGGTGAATGTGCGTGCAAAGCTATACTAATATCAAGATTAATACACTTATTCCAACGCTTCACCTTTTCTCAAGTATAATACTTTATTGAAAGATTAACTTATTCTTTTATAATATTTTATATCCTTCATTTAAGAATAAAAGATAAAGTGAATATCTACAAGTTTCCGTAATTGGCATTTTTGAAATAACAAAATCTAGGATATACAGGGTGTCGCGCAAGTCGTTACAACAATTTTAGGAGGTGATAAATTACTTGTAGTCACGTCAAATTAGCATTTCACTTGTAACTTTTTGCGGAGAGGTCCGACTGAGATGCGGTTTTCTGCAAAATGTTCAGGGAATTGTTTATAACAATAGGTACATCTAACCTCTGTACACTCGCAAATGTTTAATTGTTTATTTAACAAATGACCCATTTTTGTTGAACATATGGCAAATGTCACACACGATTCAACGAAAATGTCTGGAAAATGTTCTCTCGGGGGTTTTCGAGGTCCCTCTTTATCACTTTGGTGTTAGCTTTATTATTTATTGCTAAATTGTTGTAACTGGGCTAATTAACAAATTAAAAACTCCACCCCCGAAATCACTAGAGAACCGAAATTTTTTCCAGGATTTCTGGCTTTTTAAGGCAAACCATCGGCACAAGATTTTTGCAAACATAATTGTTTATTGTTCTATTGTTGCAACCTCGCTAATTAACAAATTAATAACTCTTCTCCCGGAATCGTTAGAAAATCGGATTTTTTTTGCAATAATTCTGGGATCATGGGGAGAACCATCGGCACAAGGTTGTTGCACGAAATTGTACATTTTTCTATTTTTGCAACCTGGCTAATTAACAAATTAATAACTCTACTCCCGGAATCACTAGAGACCCGAAATTTTTTCCGGGATTTCTGTCTTTTTAAGGCGAACCATCGGCACAAGATTTTTGCAAATATAATTGTTTATTGTTCGATTGTTGCAACCTCGCTAATTAACAAATTAATAACTCTACTCCCGGAATCGTTAGAGAACCAGATTTTTTGAAATAACTCTGGGATCATGGGGAGAACCATCGGCACAAGGTTGTTGCACGAAATTTTTTATTTTTCTAGTTTTTCAACCTGGCTAATTAACAAATTAATAACTCTACTACCGCAATCACTAGAGACACGAAATTTTTTCCGGGATTTCTGTCTTTTTAAGGCGAACCATCGGCACAAGATTTTTCCAAATATAAGTGTTTATTGTTCAATTGATCCCAGAATTATTGCAAAAAAGTCCGATTTTCTAACGATTCCGGGAGAAGAGTTATTAATTTGTTCATTAGCGAGGTTGCAACAATCGAACAATAAACAATTATATTTGCAAAAATCTTATGCCGATGGTTTGCCTTAATAAGCCAGAAATCCTGGAAAAAATCCCGGTTCTCTAGTGATTTCGGAGGTGGAGTTTTTAATTTGTTAATTAGCCCAGTTACAACAATTAAGCAATAAATAATAAAGCTAATACCAAAGTGATAAAGAGGGACCTCGAAAACCCCCGAGAGAACATTTTTAAGACATTTTCGTTGAATCGTGTGTGACATTTGCCATATGTCAAATGGGTCATTTCTTAAATAAACACTTAAAAAGTTGCGAGCGTACAGAGGTTAGATGTACCTTTTGTTATAAAAAATTTCCTGAACATTTTGCAGAAAACCGCATCTCAATCGGACTTCTCCGCAAAAAGTTGTCTATTTTCACATTTTTCATGCTAATTTGACGCGACTATTGATTTTGAGTCGATTGAAATAAACATACCTATATACCAAGTGTTACAATATTTTTGATAATTAATATTTTAATTTAACCGTGGTTTTCTACAAATTTGAAGTGTAGAAGAAGAACAAACCTTTTTATAACAAATATTTCTATACTTTTTTTTAGATTATATAAACTATTTAACCAATAAAATCCAAAGTGGCTTCGTTACTTACCTAGAACTTCATAAACATGGTTTTTTTACTTTGTAAAAGCGAAGAGTCGAATTTAGACGCGGATTTTGTTTAAACCTGTGTGTGTAGGTTTATTCAGATATTATTAAAAACTTACCTAAGCAATACCTCTTTCAATTCTTATGCTATCGTTGTTGACATCAGATATATCGTGCAACAAAGAACGCTGCATTGTTTATGAAGTAGATATAAGCACAGACATGAAACTCCACAAAAAACTCAATGTTTTCACAAATTTATGCAAAACAGCGTTCCCTGGAATGAACAGAAACTTTACGTACACACCTAATACCTCCATAAATTTGTATCAGTAATACTTCTAGGCTAAAGCCCTATTAGTAATAATCTAAGCAATTTGTTTACAGATTTTCTGCTTGTTGAGACGCGTTGTATAACACTCTATAGTAAAATTCGGTATAGATGTGGAATTTCCCAGCTCTAAAGCGTTTGTTCCTAAAAAATCTTTTAAAATGTGACTCTGTTTGTATAAGTTCGACCCTTTCAAGTTAATTTTAGCTCCTAAGCGAAATTTGAAAGAAAAAGGGTAGGCGTTGGATTATTCAGAGCAGGGTATATTTATTCAGAATTTCAGTTTGTTTCCAAAAACAAAGAAAACGCGGAAAACTATAAAAAAATATGAACACTAAATATGGGAACGTAAACGAAATGGTATATTTGGGATTCAAAATATTGCAGTTAGCTTTTTTTAACCAAACCTTAGACATAAATTATTTCAACGTTTTGGAATATGGTGGTCTGGAAATAATTTATGTATAAAATTGAGACATGTTTTCAGCTTTACTAGATTTATATACAAATATTACTAGAAGTGTGGGAAATTTGTAAACTACACACAACGTCAAAAGTCTGGTTAAAGAAATATTTTTGTCAGAAAAACCAAATACATTTATAAAAGTATATTGTTTTCTGATTTTTATTTTTGTGAAAAGAATATGTTTGATAAACTGAGTACTTGAAAATTAGAAATCAGCAAATGTGACACTTTTGAAAAAAATTATTAAATCAAAAAGAAGTAACAAAGCAAGTTCTCTACTTGACTAATAATCAGTATGACCTCCACCACGTTCCAATAGCATATTGACACGTCTGTGCATTGAGATAATCAAGCGGTTAACGATGTCTTGCGGTATATTGTTCCATTCCTCTTCTGCCGCTACGACTAACTCATCTACAATCTGAAGTGGAGGAATATGATTATGAATAGCTCTAGCAACGAAAACCCACATGTTTTTAATAGGATTCATGTCAGGAGAGTTGGCTGGCCAATCTAATCTATTGATATGTCCTGTTTCGAGTGTCTCTTGAACCTCTGAACTAATAATTCTACTTTTTTTTATTGTAAATGAATAACCATATGTATATAGTGATCTTAATATGTACAGAGTGATCACGTAAAAATTGCCCTACCTCTCCTTGTTCTCCGTTATTGTTTGAATTTGTTTTTAAACACTCTTTATATTTTTACGCCATTGAAAAGACCGCCAATTTAACTTTTCAGAAATATGTTATATATTATAATTATCTTTTACGGTTTTTGATATATTATATGTTTATTGTTAATATGCAACAACATATAACTGATATATTTTTAAAGATTTTAAAGGTATATGAAAAATAAAAGAAATAAATTTATAAGAATGGTTTAATATGACCTCGTTCTTTTTTGGAAGGCAAAGCTGATAGCTTTACTAAATTTTACATAAGTATCCTTATTTTCCATTAAAACCTAATTCCCATTATTTAAATGCTTAACTATTCTTTCATTTACACATGATATCATATATCATGAGTACTATGATGTTGCATATTAATAATAAACATGAAATATCTCAAATACATTAAAAAATAAGTATCATGTATAATATATTTTTGAAAAGTTAAGTTGATGGTGTACAAGATGTTTCTTCAAATAAAATAAAAGTTAAACCTATATACATCTGGGAAATGCGATATTTATTTCTTTCTGCTTTAAAAAATATTTAAAACTTCCTTCAACTTTATTTTTTACACATTTTTTCGTATTTCGACTAATGACGGAGAAAATAGGGGGGGAGGAGAGATTATCGCGTGTCCACCCTGTATATAATAATATGTTATACATATGTACCTACAACTATTCGAGTCTGACTGTAGAGAGCCAATTTCATTTACGTTGTCTATTTTTTTTATTTTCATCTAAAAGAGATTTTGATCTATTATTCAATTTAAGTCCTACTCATCATTTGGTATATGATTTATATGTTTGCATTATTCCAAATGAACGGAACTAATATTATGCCCAAATAAAAATATTTTGTTTACTTTCTATTTTGCATTTTTCTACATGTAGTATTAGTCCATTGAGAAGTTACATTTGGGGTTGCATTTTTTAGAGGACGCAATTTTATTGTTTAAATGTGAGGGGGGGTCAAATAAAGCTTAACTTGAAGTTTGAGGGGTCGCAACCCTCCAACTTCGGCCGCCATCTTGGAAAAAGAGGGTTAAATTGTATTTTAGCATTTATCAGGTAAACTATTGGTCATACAAAATTCTATACAAAGCATTTTTTATTGCAAATTGACTCCTCTACAATTTTAGTTCAGTAACTTTTTGTTGTAAAATCAAAAATAACAAAGATATTAAAGAAAAATCAAAATTTTTGGACAAGTTTTCTTTTGGGCGCCATAATTAATTTTTTTTTCAATTTTAAAAAAATGACATCAGAGCAATTTTGTAAAGTGGTTTTCAACGAAGAATTTTTATTATATCTTTTTTTATTATGTTTATTAGTTTGGGTTTTACAGCGCTGTGAAGTGAACACTAATTTTCCCTACTGATAAGAATAAATTTATATCAATGATATGGCATAGTTTTTAATTATTTTTATAATAATGTTTTTATTATAGACATTTCAATATTGTTATTTAATTTAATTATTGACTCTTTTTCCCACCACCATCAAAAATTTTGATTGTTCTTCTTTAATATCTTTGTTATTTTTGAAGAAAATTTTTTGTATGGCCAATAGTTTACCTGATAAATGCTAAAAACAATTAACCCCCTTTTTCCAAGACGGTGGCCGAAGTTGGAGGGTTGCGACCCCATTAAGCTTTTTTGACCCCCTCCCCTCACATCTAAACAATAAAATTGTGTCCTCTAAAAAATGCAACCCCAAATGTAACTTATAATGGACTATAGGGAAAATTAGTGGTCACTTCACAGCGCTGTAAAACCCAAACTAATGAATATAATAAGAAAAGTATATAATAAAAATTCTGTTATGAAAACCACTCTACAAAAATGCTCTGATGTTTTTTTTTAAATAAAAAAATAAATAAATTATGGCGTCCAAAAGAAAATTTGTCAAAACATTTCGAATGTTTTCTTTAATATCTTTATTATTTTTAATTTTACAACAAAAAGTTACGGAACTAAAATTGTAGAGGATTCGATTTGCAATAAAAAAATGTTTTTAATAAAAATTTGTATGACCAATAGTTTACCCGATAAATGCTAAAAACAATTTAACCCCCTTTTCCAAGATGGCGGCTGAAGTTGGAGGGTTGTGACCCCACAAATTCAAGTTAGTTGCAGTCAGATCGTTTTTACCAGAGAAGAATCGAAATAGAATTGAACTTTTTGAAGTTACTTCTAGGAGAACTTTATCCTAACTGAGCTCAATGCTGGGGAGCACGTATCTATGCGAAAGCAGCTTTTCCAACATGAAATTTATAAAATCATCTGATTTTTCAACAACAAATATTAATGTTAATATTGATACACTGGTTAATGTAAACCAACATCCACCAACTCCCATTTTTTAATACCTATCGCAAATCACTTATAGTTGCATACGAAGTATTTTATGATGCGGCTTTCATAACCGCAAATTTATTTACAGCAAATCTTGGCCACTTGAAGATGAACAGTTTTGAGTTAGCCTATGCAATGATTTATTTTTTAATCAATGATCCAAACCGATGTAGTTCAAGCTATATTTAATTATTTTTTGTATTTTATTTTAATTGTATCTCACTGTACTTTATTGTTTTATTTTACTGTAACTTATTGTAATAAATCTATGCTGTAATAATGAAATAAAGAGCTGAACTGAAAAGAAATTACCTAATCTAGCCAATCACCAAGAAGCAGATAAAACTATCCCCTTATTCGCGACGTAAGAGGCACTAATCTAGCAACATCGCACTTTGCTTTCTCTTCAAAAAAAATATTACCAAATTGCTTAACGACATCAATATTCCTTCAAAATTTTAGGACATTTTTGCAATATTCCCAATCAAATGGTCAACACTATATAACTTTTATAAAAGTATCACAGCCCGAAGAATTTCTACTTCATTTGATACCTCAGACAAAAGTACGTAAGGGAGAAGGAAAAAAATTAATCTGCAAAAGTAAATTTCAAAATATATACGAGGAAATTATCAATTAAAGCGTTATTTTTTTCTTAACTAAAGTCAACTCGTAACAAAAAATGGTCGAGATCAGTAATAATGCCATTTTTTTCTAGAGCAAATCTTCTCTGGGTCGTTTCCTCCTACAGCGATAAAGAAAAGGGAAATTGCAATTGCTTCTTTGTATTATTCAGTTTATTTTATGGCTGTGCTGCCCCTGAACTGCTATTCACTTATTAACTTCGTCATGTTTCGCGCATAACTCGTTACGACCTCTGTGAAGGGTACGGTGTGTTTTGAGTAATGCTAACAACCAGGCTTCAAGGACGAAGAAGATACGCTGGCGTTACATGCACGTCACGTACACTGTTTTATTGTGCTAGTTTGATATATACGATTGGCTGCGCACGATACGTGTGTCTGTTTCAACGCACGTTGTCATAGACCAGGCATTTGGTCTGAAATGTACAGTGTGTCCCAATTTCGTTGTAATTGCATGGTATCTACAAGACTACAAGAGATAGAAGGATGAGGTTTTCGCAACACTGGACTACTTTTCAAGAAATTCAAGATGTTTTGTAATGGTTAATTTAGTAAAACACGCGGTATTCCAAAGAGACAGAGCAAAACTGAAAGTTACATTTAGTAGGCAACCATAAACAGTATGCGCCAAAAGTATGGAATAAATTCAATAAAAATGAAACAATTATTTTTTGGGAAAAATCCTCGAATAGGTCGATTTTTAATTTAAAAATACATATTTTAGCGTAAAATGCGATTTTCAAATGTCATTTGTTTTCGAGTAATGACGTCATCGATTTTTTTTAAATGGTAACACCATATTTTTTTCCTTGATTCTGAAAGATCGTTTAATTCTGTATCAGACAGTACTAAAATTTTGCCCTCTTACATATGAAAGTTTTCGAGTAAATGACGATTGAATGTTAGAAAACGTAAATCAATTAAAATAAAGAAAAAACGTTATCAAGTTTAGTTTTTCGAATTCCATAGTTCTTTTATGGATCACGTAGGTGAAAATCTTTGCAAAGTATCATTGTCACACCGACTTTCTAATAAGTATTGTAAGCGACATAGAAATTATTATTCAATTTAAAGTATTATGGCACATTTAACTGTTACTCAAAGAATTGAAATTTTAATTCTTATCGGATGCAGGAATATGACTAGAACTCAGCAGGAAGTTTGCGATTTATTTAATGACAAATATCCAGATCGCCCTATCAGCCAATCAGCAGTCAGTAAGGTAGAGTCTAAATTTAGAGAAACTGGCAATGTAAATATTCCAAAACCTGGACGTCCAAGCATTAATGAAAATCAGAAACAGAACATTTTGATAAGTATGGTGGATAATCCTTATAATTCTTCACGATTGGTTGCATTAAACAATGACACTAGTCAGAGCACAGTGCTACGTATCTTGAGGAAGGAAAAATATCATCCCTACAAAATTCAACTTGTGCAGGAACTCAATGAAGATGATCCCGATCGCCGCTTAGACTTTTGCGAAATTCTAATGGATTTATGTCAAGGAAATAGAAATTTACACCGGCAAATACTTTTTTCAGATGAGGCCACATTTTGTCTGAATGGTACAGTACCGTCAAACTTGCAGATATTGGAGTCGAGAAAATCCTCATTGGATGGCAGAGGCACATACCCAACACCCTCAGAAATTAAATGTGTGGGCTGGAATAGCTGACGATGGAATAGTAGGGCCTTTCTTCTTTGAGGGAACCCTTACAGGACAAAGATATTTAGAGTTTCTAGAAAATGACCTTGTTCTAGCCCTTGCAGTAATTTTTCCTAACTATAATCACCCTGACATTCCTGACGATACCATATGGTTTCAGCAAGACGGTGCACTTCCGCACTATGCGCGCCCTGTACGAGATTTTTTGGACAACTGTTTTCCTGGGAGGTGGATCGGCAGACGCGGACCGATAGAATGGCCTGCAAGATCGCCAGATCTTACGCCTCTTGACTATTTTTTATGGGGATATTTGAAGTCAAAAGTGTACATTAATAAACCACGTAATTTAGAAGAACTTCAAAATCGCATTCGGGACGAAATACGCAGAGTTACCCCAGAAATCATTCATAATGTGCAAGAAGAATTTCTTCACAGACTTGCGCATTGTCAAGAAGATGGTGGATGGCAATTCGAACATTTAATTTAAGTATAAAATTTAATCAGTTGTATTTTATTTTACATACCTCAGAATTGTTACTTTTTTATGGATAAAATTTACGTTTTCTAACATTCAATCGTCATTTACTCGAAAACTTTCCTATGTAAGAGGGCAAAATTTTAGTACTGTCTGATAGAGAATTAAACGATCTTTCAGAATCAACGAAAAAAAATAGGGTGTTGCCATTTAAAAAAAAAATCGATGACGTCATTATTCGAAAACAAATGACATTTGAAAATCGCATTTTACGCTAAAATATGTATTTTTTAAATTAAAAATCGACCTTTTCGAGGATTTTTCCCAAAAAATAATTGTTCCGTTTTTATTGAATTTATTCCATACTTTTGGCGCATACTGTATTCAATAAAGGTTTGTGTTATAATTATACATTTTTTTGTATATATATATATATACAATAATATAAGTCAACAGTAAATTAGTTTAACTTCTAGAGGTAAAGATCGTTAATATTTGTTGAGACTTGAAAATTGTTTCTTGAAAGTGCTACACTATGCTTATGTTAGAATTTATCAACAAAATATTTACAATATTATGCAGTGATATGATTAGTGGTGAAATGATGTTCCAATGATAAATATATTTTATTAAATGTTTAATAACAATTTTCATTTGCTATTTTACACCAGCCAGCGAGTTATTATTTTATAGACAAGAAATGTAGGTTCTTTTTGTCGACCGCTAGAAATTAGGAAGCGAACGAGGAATGGCTGTTAAAAATCACGCTCTGTGTGAAATATAGTGGCCTTATAATATTCTGAGGTAGATATTAATGTTTAAATAATTTTTGTTTTGTTAAATAGAGTTAAATGTGTGATACTTAGACGTAATCATATTTTAGGCTTTTTACTTTACGTTAACGTTTACTACTGCGCTACGGTATGAGGCTTTATGTAATTCTGTCTTATTGAGTACCACGTATTACGTACTATCCAGGCCGAAGTACTTCTTGAAGTAGTAGATAATCTTTGGTAACATCATTGAATCACCCATATACTGCTGATGTTTTGAAGTATGTCCATTACGACAAAGTTTGTTGGCGAGTCCAGGAGACTGACATAATCATCTATCTTTGAAAGAGCCCCAGAGACTGATGTACTCACTTTCTGTAAAACTATGACCAGGACCATTTTGGAGCAGATTGTACCAACTTTCAATAATATTGTAAGTTCTTTCCAATTTTTTTATCACGAATGCAAGTGCATCATCGAGTCTTAAGTATTGCAGGGGAAAGTCAGTTTATCCAACGACAACTACAAATTACTTTTATTTCATACTGTACTGTAATAAATTATTTCCCGGACTCATTTAAGTCCGGGAAATAACTCATTACAGTACTGAGTCCGGAAAATGTTTACTTCCCGGACTGCTTTAAAAACACAATATTCACATTTTTAAAAGATTTTATCTTTAAAACTACAAAATCAAGACTATAAAAACTAATTATAATTATAATTAACAGTAACTGTGCAATGTGAATTTCCTTGCAGGCTGAATGCAGGAATGCCTTTAGGGACAGAATCTTCACTAGACACGGTAGTGGTGGTGGATATAGTTTGTTGCTTGGTCTGAAGAACCTGTATAAAGTTTTCTCCATTTTGAATCATCCTTGCTGTTTTTGTTTTGTTTTCTAAGGAATCTTCAATGTATTGTTTCGTAACAGATGAGCTTTTCCATGCACCATGACGCTTGAGTGTTGATAAACCAACTCCCGCATTCGCCAAAAAAGTGGCAGATGTTCTGCGGAAACAATGCCCCGTATATTTTTCTGGGTGTTCCAACTTCAAATATCCCGCAATTTTTTGGTGCCCCCCCTCCCAATGGTATGTATGTCCGCTCTTTGGGAAACATATGTTCCTCTTCTATAACCTAAAAAAAGAAAATCTTCCTTCATATTTTTAGGTCGGAGCTTAACGTATTCTCTGAATATTTCCAGAAAGTTTATTCCTTCATTGTCGTCTTTCAATACAGTGAATACCCGTATTGTATTCGTCTTAGAAATGGGACTGGTTATAATTAGTTTGGTGCCACAATCTTCAATGTCTTTTAGGGTCTTATGGTATAACTCTTCTGTATTTTTTGTAATTAATTGACATTGAGTACCTATATCATTCAAGATGCACATTGTTTAATTCAAAACTAATGAAAAAAATATGTGTTCAATTATACGATTTGAAAGATTGTGTTAATAATATTTATAATAATTAAATAATTTAAAATTCAGTTATATTATTTTACTTGCACACAAATGTGCGAAAAAAAGATTGTTTTAAGCACATGTGCTTAAAAGACTATCATTTCGATACTGAAATGACAATCGAAATGTCATTATTAACGACTTTACGAAATTAGAATTTTAATAAATACCCAATTTAAAATTCATTTTTCGAAATTTGCAGGATGCATTTGCCTTAATAGCCCAAGTGTTTCTAATAAATACTATGCTTTTTTAGTTTTTCTGTGTTTTCATGTTAGATAAATATTTAATATATCATCCGAAGAAAGACGGAAACAGATTTATGGCTTGTTAGGAAGTATTTGTGATTTATCTGCGCAATTCAGCCAAATTTTCTCGTATCTTTCGAAGCGAATTCATCTGATATGAACTGAGTAAACTAATTGCAGAAGGGGCATAAATTTTTCCAAAATTTTCGAAATATTTGTCATTGTTTCTGGTTATTAATTTATTTTGTTTATGTCAGGATCTTACATGATACTTGTTTGTTTCCAAAAATTGCTCTACTCATCTAATTTTGTGGCAATTGCTCTACTCGTCTAATTTTGTGGCATTTGCCAACATTAATGTTGGTAGCAAATTACAAACAGTAAGTTATATATACACAGAGTGTCTGTGAAAGGTTGGGAAATCTTGGAGCTGGAGACATTGGTGACCAAAAAAAGTCGATTGAGCCAAATACAATATACAGGGCGTTCAATGCTAGAATTTTATATTGAAATATCTCAATAACTTTGAAACCTGTCGGAGTTTTAAATAAAAATTGGCACAATCATGTTTTTTATCACGGCAAATAAGAATTTTTAACTAATTTTGACGTCACTAGTAGAGGTCGCCACTTATGGCACAACATGTTTTTATTAAATCTCAAAACTTTTTTTCTGTTTAGTGTATCCATCTGTCTATTGAAACAATCGATTCTCCTACCTGTTGTATCTAAAAAAGGTATACCTTGTTGAAGTCATTAGGAGTAACAGTTTTCGAAATAATCCTATTTGAACTATTCAGTGCACCGATTGAAAACTCTGTTATCGTTTCAGGTAAAGTGCCTTTTCTACTGAAAATACAGCAAAATATTTTACTTGAAAAAGTTATTAGAACGGTAAATTATGGGGACGTGCAAAATTTCAACAAGATTGGCGAGGTTTGATTTTGAAACCATTTTTCAACAAAGCACAAAGATTTTATAAAAGCAGGCCGATGGCCGAAACATGCCATAAGTGGCGCAGAATCACGTTGAGCCAAAACTGCCAAAACTATTTGTTTCCCAACCTGAAACAACACTTAGGAGGAATGAAATTCTCCAGTGACGAAGAGCTGAAGGCAGCCGTCGATACCTTCCTGCGCGAGTCGGCGGGAGAGTGGTACGACGCGGGTATGAACAAGCTCCCAGAACGACTTCAATGCATTGATCGTGACAAGGAAGCTAAAAGTCCAAGCTTTCAGAGTATGTACTTAGTTTTGCAATAAAATGATGTTTACTATTTGAAAAAACATTGAAGACTTTAATTTACAGACAACCCTCGTATTATTACTTAGATTCACAGAAACTTGCCTTAACTCACGCTGCGTCACCTCACCAAGCTGCGTCTCATTTTGCGCCGGGCCTTATTGTTTACTTCATTAATACTGATAAAAAAATCAATTTACGTTACAGGAGCTTTTACTTATCCTCAGTTGTGAATTAGTTTGTAATTTCGTAACACAGTTTTGCATGTTATTGCAGTTATATTTTTATTTTTGAAATATATTTGAAGAACTATTAGTTTTAGACACATTTTCGTAAGAGTTTCTTTCTTTTTTTGGTCAATATACAAGCCCCTTTAGTATAGGCACTTATATTGCGGACATCCTGTATATTAATAATGTAATATTTTCCAGAAACATTTTTTATTAATGTTGTTGGATATATGTGATTGATTATATGTTGCTATAATTTAGTTCAAAAGTGAAGTGAAAATTATTTAATAATTTCATTATAGGTTAATTTATAATTTAGATATTTATTGCATGCAACCTTGCGTGTTGTCCTACTCGGCTTGAAGACCTCGTTGAACAACTTCACGTCGCGTGCAATAAACACTTACTTTCTGTACTTGTTGCATAAATAACTGTAATTTGTATTTGCTAATGTCTATCTCTAGGGAGCCAAAGTTTTTGAAAAAAATTAAATATTCGGTTACAAAATGGAAGAACTTTGAACGATAAAATTAAATTTGTTATATGAAAATATATTGATAAAATGTTTTTTTTTACTGCTATTAGTTACCGTTTTGTACAAATGCCTTAAACTGGATACCTGAGTTAAAAAAATATTAATATTTTTTGTGTGTTTTATCTGAATTTCTTACAAACTATTTTACCCGTTGAACTAGAAAATGTATCCCTACTGATAAGGGAATGTAGTTCATGCGCGATGGTACTTCCTTCTCATTTTACAGTAAATGTTAGGCATGAAAAGAATTTTTTACAACTAAACGTTTAAAGTTATAAAAATTTTTTAAGACAGAATTTATTTAAAAAAGTGTTAGCTTTTATCAAAAATGTGACAATCATATACCCAATACATAAAAAAATATATTTTTAACTATCGCATCCATATCGTATTGTATCGTATAAGGCATTTGTGCAAGTCGGTAATTAACATTAATTGCATCAAAAAAAGTCTTACTAACATATTTTCATATAACAAATTTTATTTTAATCAGTCAACGCTTTTCCGTTTTATAATCGATTATGGAAAATTTTCAAAAACTTTGGCGCTTTCTAACACCTTAACGATGCATTTTTGCATATAGGCAAATTAGCATAAATCATATATGAAAATTCTAGAGTGGTTCACTGGTACACGCAACTTAGGGTCACCCTGTATTTTCAGCTTGGTTTGCTTGCAAGCCTGATAATGTTAGACGCAGCCATTATCTGATCTACATTTTTTTTACAAGTACAACTTATTTTTGTTTATTACGTTAGAGTATTAATGTATTGTAATTTTTTTAAAATAAAACGTGGAAAACGATACAAATGACGCCTTATCATGTCCTTTTTTGGTCCCTATTTGGACCTTTTTTTTAATTCACTGGAAGCACTGCTGTTAACCCAACTTTATGAAATAGGCTTTAATTTTAAACTCCAGTAAACCTAAAATTATTATACTTACTTATCCGTGTAAGCATGTGCCAAATACCTAATGATAATAAAAAGAAATATTAATTTGTCTTTCACTAGTTACACAAAAGCTAGTCGAAATCCATGCGTCTCCTGGGATTGGTCGAAACGTTTGAAATGGAGCAAATCGAGAGCCAAATCAGGACTTTTTGGCGCTCAATTCCAAGTAGACAAACAAAATAAAACTGTAATATATTTGTATTTAAACATATTTTGAAGATATTTATATATATTTGAAAGTATTTCATTGTATTTAAATTTGTTTAAATGTATTTCTTTGTATTTAAAATGTGTTATAAAGTAAACACTTTTATTTAAAAGTATTATTCACTGTATTTACGTATTTATTTGTATTTTCTAAATACGTTTGTTAGATTTGTACACCTATTTATGGAGTGACCTTCCCCTCGCTTTCTTCCGATAGAATAGCTTGCTTATTTATGTAGATTACATCAATTTTTCATTGTACGGCATTTTACTTTATCTAAAATGTAGTGAGGGATTTCTTGTGTCATCCTTGTATATTGAAAAGAACTTTCCTTGAAATTTTAAATAAATGATGAATTCTATTGCGATTAGGGGTGTACTGTAAATTATTCTCTCTTTGACTTAGTAATTATAGAATCCAAAACAATCAGTTCATCGTCAGATACTGATATTTTGCAAGGAAGTACCTAAGTCGTATCGAATGAATTTTTGTCTCTTCCCACTTTTAACAGCTTTTACTCTGTGCGGTCTCCGCGCGACAAATCGGCGCTAATGTGCGTGAGTTATCGGTAAGCGAGAAACCCGCTTCCACTCTGTCTGTACCCTAAGCTATTTTTGATACTTGAAGAACTAATGTAAAGTCTCGTATCACAAAAACATTTAATAGCTACAAAAAGTAATCGGATTTTAATATTCGGAATCGCTTGGCTAGAGACTACAGTAGCCGAGCGATGTAAAGGTTGAAAATACTAAAACCAATAATTTTTTACTCGAAAATTATAAGGATTTTACGAAACTTTTTCTTACGAAATTTCTTCCATTTTTCAAGACACATCTATTCCCAAAATCTGAATCACCCTTTAGATAGAAGCAGAAGACAATGTTACATAACACTTTTTAGGAAAATTTCCTGTTGCAAATTAAAACTTAAAAACTTAATATTATTCGACGATATTAGTAATGACATTTTACTCATCTCTAGATAACCTGTGAATTTCGTCAGCAATATAACGTTGAGATGTTGACCTATGAAACGACCTCCAATTTTTTTTTCAGGCTATAAGATTTTATGAACTAATTCATTTCCATGGATATTCTAGAGCTACAACCGCAATGCCAAAAGTAAAATACGACTTTCCTTTCCAGGATTTTCGGGTCTACTTTTGTCCTGTTATAATTCCGTATAATATACGGCTCGGTAAAATATCTAGAATGGACCATTTATTATAATTTACTACTCGCCAACTCCATAAAACTTTTGTGGTAGGTTTTCAGACAAACGGAGTTATAAAACTTAAATGAGTTCTCAAAAGGGTACATGAAGTATGAGCCGGAAATTAGTTACATATTGCATAAATGCTTATCTTAAAATATTAATTAATAACATTTTAAGTTATTGTGTTTTCCTTAAGATTAAACGATTGCGAACATGTTATGTGAAAAAAAATTTCTGAAACATTTTTTAGTCTGATCTGTGGCTACCATTGATTTTATTTTTTATTAGTAAGCTTAAACCTCTTTAGGTTCACATGCTATTTGACAGTTGTAGGTATACTGAAATATTTAAGTTTTTGAATATTTTTATATTAAAATTCCTTATGTTTCGGAGACTTTGAGAGGAAAATTTAATTCTGTTTTCAACTGTAGAATAATATACTGGGTGTGTATTTGAAAAATTGAGTTTGGTGACATTAAATTGGCAAATTGGGTCATTTGACGGCCCTGTATATTTCTCAGTCATTATGTGATCATTTTCCGATGTAACAATTCCTGGATTATTATTTTTGAAAAAATTTGAAATAAAATTGTTGTTTAATATTCAATAATTTTAATATGGTGCTGCAACCATTCCTTTTTTAAGCTTTAAATAAGTAGAAAACAACTGAATTTAACGTAAAGTTCAGAATGCAATAATATACAGGGTGTTCCATTTAAAATAAGCAAATTGGTATCGCAGGGACAGAATTGTGAAAATATTTTTAAAAGTAGACTACTGACGTTGGTAAGGGACCAAAATTTCAAAATCGTCCTGTATATACTTTTCTATATTATATCGACCGCGGCCGTTCTTCGTGAGGCACACTGTATACAGTATGAGCCAAAATTATGGAATAAATTCAACAAAAACGAAACAATTATTTTTTGGGAAAAATTCTCGAACAGGTCGATTTTTAATTTAAAAAATACATATTTTAGCGTAAAATGCGATTTTCAAATGTCATTTTTTTTTCGAGTAATAACGTCATCGATTTTTTTTTTAATGGCAGCACCATATTTTTTTCCTTGATTCTGAAAGATCGGTTAATTCTCTATCAGACAGTACTAAAATTTTGCCCTCTTACATAGGAAAGTTTTCGAGTAAATGACGATTGAATGTTAGAAAACATAAATTTTATCCATAAAAAAAGTAACAATTCTGAGGTATGTAAAATAAAATACAATTGATTAAATTTTATACTTAAATTAAATGTTCGAATTGCCATCCACCAACTTCTTGACAATGCGCAAGTCTGTGAAGAAATTCTTCTTGCACATTATGAATGATTTCTGGGGTAACTCTGCGTATTTCGTCCCGAATGCGATTTTGAAGTTCTTCTAAATTACGTGGTTTATTAATGTACATTTTTGACTTCAAGTATCCCCATAAAAAATTGCCAAGAGGTGTAAGATCTGGCGATCTTGCAGGCCATTCTATTGGTCCGCGTCTGCCGATCCACCTCCCAGGAAAACAGTTGTCCAAAAAATCTCGTACAGGGCGCGCATAGTGCGGAGGTGCACCGTCTTGCTGAAACCATATGGTATCGTCAGGAATGTCAGGGTCACTATCGTTAGGAAAAATTACTGCAAGGGCTGGAACAAGGTCATTTTCTAGAAACTCTAAATATCTTTGTCCTGTAAGGGTTCCTTCAAAGAAGAAAGGCCCTACTATTCTGTCGTCAACTATTCCAGCCCACACGTTTAATTTCTGAGGGTGTTGAGTATGTGCCTCTGCCATCCAATGAGGATTTTCCCGACTCCAATATCTGCAAGTTTGACAGTTTACTATACCATTCAGACAAAATGTGGTCTCATCTTGAAAAAGTATTTGCCGGTGGAAATTTTATTTCCTTGACATAAATCCATTAGAATTTCGCAAAAGTGTAAGCGGCGATCGGGATCATCTTCATTGAGTTCCTGCACAAGTTGAATTTTGTAGGGATGATATTTTTCCTTCCTCAAGATACGTAGCACTGAGCTCTGACTAGTGTCATTGTTTAATGCAACCAATCGTGAAGAATTATGAGGATTATCCACCATACTTATCAAAATGTTCTGTTTCTGATTTTCATTAATGCTTGGACGTCCAGGTTTTAGAATATTTACAACATTGCCAGTTTCTCTAAATTTAGACTCTACCTTACTGACTGTTGATTGGCTGATAGGGCGATCTGGATATTTTTTATTAAATAAATCGCAAACTTCCTGCTGAGTTCTAGTCATATTCCCGCATCCGATAAGAATTAAAATTTCAATTCTTTGGGTAACAGTTGTGCCATAATACTTTAAATTGAATAATAATTTCTATGTCGCTTACAGTACTTATTAGAAAGTCGGTGTGACAATGACACTTTGCAAAGATTTTCACCTACGTGATCCATAAAAGAACTATGGAATTCGAAAAACTAAACTTGATAACGTTTTTGCTTTATTTTAATTGATTTACGTTTTCTAACATTCAATCGTCATTTACTCGAAAACTTTCCTATGTAAGAGGGCAAAATTTTAGTACTGTCTGATAGAGAATTAAACGATCTTTCAGAATCAAGGAAAAAAATATGGTGTTGCCATTTAAAAAAAAATCGATGACGTCATTACTCGAAAACAAATGACATTTGAAAATCGCATTTTACGCTAAAATATGTATTTTTTAAATTAAAAATCGATCTGTTCGAGGGTTTTTCCCAAAAAATAATTGTTTCGTTTTTATTGAATTTATTCCATACTTTTGACGCATACTGTATATGTATGATAATTTACTGAATGAAACATGTCTAAAACTATTTTTACCTGAGAGATTAATAGCCTTGTTTGATGCCGTACCTGAAAAAGAAAAATATTAAGTAAAAATTGCAAGGAAAATGAAAGACATAGAAATGAAAAAAATACGGTTTTATTTTATTCAGAGATTAAATGACACTGACATTTTATTCATTCTTTAGAGAAAAAACCTACACTTTATTCGCTAGAGAAATAATTGACTAAAATCGAGCCATTGCTATACTCGCGTCAAGAATTCAGACGTCTTACGTCACGGCTGACGTTACACATTTGTTTTTATTGTCAACGTAATTTTCGATATTTGGTCGCGTTAAAAACAATCATTTTTTGCAATTTAGTGCAACATATAATGCAAACTTTTAGTGTAGTATATAGTTTTATTACTATCAGTTGCAGTTTCTTAAATATTTTTATGAAAATATAAAGAATTATTCATTTGTTCGTATGACGTAAGTCGTCTGAATTCTTGTCGCGAGTATATACTCGCGTTAAGAATTCAGACATCTTACGTCACGGCTGACGTTAGACATTTGTTTTTATTGTCAACGTAATTTTCGATATTTGGTCGCATTGAAAAAAATTATTTTTTGCAATTTATTGCAATATATAATGTAAACTTTTAGTATAGAATATAGTTGTATTACTATCAGTTGCAGTTTTTTAAATATTTTGATGAAAATATAATGAATTATTCATTTGTTCGTGTGACGTAAGTCGTCTGAATTCTTGTCGCGAGTATATCAGAGTATTTCGTTATGACGTCTTTTGATTAAACTTTAATTAATCTCGATTAACTTGACCCTGTGATTGTAGACAAAACATTGAATTGCATGCGCGCTTTAGTTACGGTGTATCCACATAAGAAACTTAAAGGCTCGAATTACGTTCGCGTTTAAACATTCGTGTATAAAACGTTGTCTAAAATTCATTAAATAATTATTTTCTTTGCAGATAATAAATTGAATAGAAATAGTAAAATTCTCAAAATATACTTAATAAACTGTATACTTCATTTATTTGCATTGTAGGAAAGAAAATATTAATTGTAATTGTAAAATACATTAAATGTTAATAATTTTATTAAAAAATATTCAATTATCTGAGTTGTCTCGACTTATTGAAAGTTTGAAGCCTAAATAAAATGGTTAATCATAGGATATTGTGGATTTTTTTATGTTTCTGAGTGTATTTATCATATACAGAGAGAGTCAACGCTTGATTAAAGTAGATTTACTCTGAATTGTTAAAGTTTATAAAAAAATGGCAATGTGACAAAAATAAAAAAATCTGGATAAATGTCTGCACAATTCATCCATGTTTTCAAAAGTATTGTCCTATACCTAGGACGTATCTCTACGTATTCAAAGGAATATCGAAAAAATATACAGAATGTGTAATTTAAAAATAATTTTATATAATGTATTCTTAGTTAGTCTTTATATAAGTAACTTGTTACAAAAAGCGTGTTTTTAATTAATTGATGATGATAGCTAAAGTTTAAAGGAAACTTTATTTGAAAATGTTTAGAATTATATGCAGAACTGAAAGATGTAACTGGGAACAGGGGAAAATACCATATAATAATACAATACCATATCTCAATCTGAAACTCATATATACCTGATAAGATTGCAATTTACAAAGATTTAATAATATAATAATAATAATAATAATAATAATAATAATAATAATAATAATAATAATAATAATAATAATAATAATAATAATAATAATAATAATAATAATAATAATAATAATAATAATAATAATAATAATAATAATAATAATAATAATAATATCTCTACCCCTCATTCTAATCACAGGGATTAGCCCAGAAGTCGGAGACTTGTGCGGGAGAGGGGGCGGCATATTATTATTAAGCAGGCCGCATTTGCGCCCAGGAACGACTTACGTTGGTAGGCCCTAACCACTATTCAGTGCAGGAATGAGGGAAACCTGGAAAACCTCATTAATTAGGGGGGTAGTCAAATATCAACCGGTATCAATCTCTCACATTGACTAAAGCAAACATTCTTCCACCCTACCATACCCGCAGAGAGGGTGCCAATCCTCTCCACGAATATAGCTTATATACGGTCTACCGGCAGCTGGGCTCGAACCAACTCCGATCTAGTCACCTCGATTCAAGTACTGACGCCTTAAACCGCGCGGCCACTGACCGACATCATCATACATCACAGAAACAGACTGATTGCTTAATAATTTTGTACTTACTTTTGTTTTAAGAAAGATTATATATAAAAATGTATTCAAGGTAGAAGGAAATCTAAGCCTACGGCAATTTCATATTTATTTTCCATTTGTTTTAAATTGTCGTAATGTTATCAATAAAGAATAATTCTTGTTAATTTTCGAAATTTTATAGGTCAAAAAGGCAATATTTTTCATTGGTAGCTCTGAAATTATCCGCATTTAAAAATAATACACACCGCATATCTTTTTTCATGTAGATGAAACATTTCATTTATACACCTCTTCCTGATGACAAGCGTAATAACGTTCAACATGATTACATTAATTGTATAATTATATAAAAATGCATAAGCCTACGCAACATTAGTTTTATCAATTTAACATTTTTTTTTTTTTTTTGATAATTTCTAAAATATAAAGTAGTAACTATTATTATCATAACGCAATTGAATGGCATAAGAATATACAATATGTTCCATTAAAAAAAAAAATGTATGTTTGGGACATTTTAAAAGAGATACCATATAGATAAGTACGCCACTGAACTCTATGTAAAAGAACTCTATTAGAAGGAACTATTTTCGATATCTCAGCTATTTTCTGAGATATAAATAATCCCTTATATATTTATTTTAAATTTCGCCCTATATCTTAAAAACAAAGAGGTCTATGAATGTTCTAATTACGGCATTTTAAGTTTTTCTAAAAAGTAGTCCATTGTTACGGAAACAGCATTCTTCTTTAATAGTTTTCGAGACACCTTGCAATGGAAAATATGTAAAGTTTGCTCTGTTGAGAAATGAAAAATTAGAAATATTACTTGCTACAGCAAGATATTCCTCCTTCTACCAGATCCAACTGCTCCCCACATTATCTCTCTACACCCTAATAACTTTCAGTTCCAAACTCATATCTTTCCTTACTACTCAAGTTGTTTCCCACCCTTTACGTAGTAAGAAATTTCTTAATGCTTACTGTAAACGCAAATGTTACTCCAAATAGAAAGGTAAATAGCAACATAAATCAAGTTAATATTATTACGATTACGTGTCATGCCTTTGACGTTTGAGCCTTTGAACTAATTGCTTATTCAATTTAAGTCTAAACGTTCTATGGCAATTAACATATAACGCTAACTTGTAGTCTCAGAAAATGAGGAGAAATATCGGAACAAAATTTTAATTTACTTCTCCACTAAAAGGTCAGCATATTGCGAGGGGTATATATTTAATAAGCCAAACTATTTAGCCGACGAGGCTACTGGTGTATTTTTAGTAAGACCCTAATAAGATTTGTACAGTGGTGAATTACTTAAATTTTATGAGAAATATCGAAAACGTGGACTATACAATTGTAGTTTAAGTGATATGTGGATTATTTTAGGTGAGTTATCACTGAGTATCTTTGCATGCTTATTATTTGTTTATTGGCTAAGTTAGTATGTGTTTAATGAATTATTTCCTGTTTATATATACTGCAAATATAGTATATTATAATATAGTAATTTCAACCTCAACAGTGCTGGTACGGGTTGAAAAATAATTTCAATGTGCAAAAGACATAGCGACAAAATATAGAATGTTCCATTGGAGATAAAAATATTATAGCAATTTGAAATTGTCAAAATGCAACAGCACTTGGTATAATATTTTTAGATTGAAGGAGCATATGTCAATTTTTTTTCTTAATATTTTTTTTATTACAAAATCTATAGGGATAGAAAGTGACCCAAAAATTTTCCGTAAGATCCAAAAATTCAATAATCGTCGCATATACATACAAATATGTAAAAAATATGTTGTTCGGTAGTCTCCTTTTTTAGTATTAATTGATCTGTCTTAGTAATTTGTCTGAAAGGAATTGTACAGCCATTTATTTAAGGTAGCTTCTTTTCCTTGGGATTCTCTTTCCTTTAATCCTTATTCCCATTTTGCTCATTTCTAATCCCAGTGGAACATTAATCGATGTCGACAAGTTAGTACTTCCGGCAAATAACAAGTATAACTCCCAACTAATTAAAAAACTTTCATGGATTCGTCTATTTCTCAGACCGAGGAAGTTTCCGAGGCCAGGATGCAGGTGCGCAAAGGGTTGGGTTCAGGCAGCGCTGGGTAATAATAGGGCTACATTAACTTCCACTTCTTGCACAGTCCGGAGTAATTTACAACATAGTTCTTAATAAAGGAGCCTGTCGCGTTTTTGTTAGAAGGAGAATTGTTGTACAAGATTTTAATTATGGCAATAATAAATAATCTTGTAGAGTGTGTTCACACTTCCTGGGCAAGAAATTCGTAATTTTTTAGAGGAGTCATTATGAATCCGAATTTGCGGTCCATTAATCCATCGCCCTAGGTTAAAGGTCATTCCAAGGTCGAAACTTTTAACCACGTGCTCAGGGCAAAACCAGCTTATGACAGTCAATCATCGTCCGAGATGCCTATATGTCTTCTACCTTGCGTTAGCATATGTAGAAACGACGAAAATAAACATTTTTATTAATAATAATAATGCCTGAGTACCTGCTAAAACTACATTTTCTCTCCTTGCAGATTCATCATAATTATCCACTGACATATCCGACATAAAATGCTTTATTTAATTACTATAAAACGTTTGAAATTAGTCTCTTAACTGTTCTAAAATAACATAACCTCCAATACTGCATTGCTAGTTGCATACTCCTCAAACCTCAAAGAACTTGCGAAGCAAGAACCTTAGTATATTCTAAGGGTCTAAGAAACATGTTTACAGAACACTGTAAACATCTTGGGATATTATAGTTTAAAATATTACTAATTATTTTATGCAAACATCGTCGATTACTGTTAATATTATTGCTATTATTAGTATTAACAGAATTTAATTGTACAACAACACAAGAAGTTTACAAATTTATCGGCGTGAAGTGCAATTTGTATTAGTGGCCTACAGATGGCGTCTGCAGATGTCAACAAATATTGCATACGATACTCTGATTAGTTTGAAATAATTTTTCAATATTATCTTTTCGCAAATTTAATTGTTCGTGTATTTTTTAGTGTATTTACAAATATGTGGCATTCAAATATCTAGATGACGGATAAGGAGCTGATTTGTGGTAGTGACAAGTGCATATTACCGTTTGGCAGCGAAATATCCAAGACGTTTTCCGAGTTCACAAAATATTATGCCGGATACTTTTTGAACCAAATTGAACAACTGTTATAATGCCTTGGCGGTAAACGTGTGGCAGTGTACCAAAATTACCAAAATTCATATGAAACATATATTAACAATACAATGTAACTTAAAAAAATACTAACTATTCCATTAGAAAGTAAAGATGCTAAAACTGTATCTAAAACTATAGTTGAAGAATTTATGAAGAAATTTGAAGTTTATAAAATTTTAAAAAGAGGTTTATGAACCGAATATGTAAACGAACTGCAAAAATCAATAAACTCTTTCATATAAAGTATATAATGTCAATGACATACCACCGTGAATTATTAGATCCTGTAGAGAGAAATAATAATTAAAATTGACTTAACCTATTATGTTTCTGCACATAATATAACTCCTCACAAGGGTAGAAACAAATCACTATAAAGCAAATCTTGGCAAACTAGCAAATTAACTACAGGAAGATTTACTAAAATACCACCAATATAATATAGAAGATTACTCAAAGTAACTAAAATTTAGACTAAATAAATCTCACAGAAGAGCACAATAATTTTTAAAAATTCCGAAAGACTACATTAGATAATCATATTAATCCATCGAATTATGACGTAACTGACCTAATGATGTTAAAAATTGAACAATAGCAAAAGTTAGAGACTCCATACACAGATCAATATGAAATTGTAAATCAAAATGGACCGGAAATATGAATTCGTATTTTATTTCGTAATGGTAGGTAGGTAGGTAGGTAGACGTTTATTTAGCAATAAAGCTATTCAACAATACATAACTACTCATTAATAACAATATATGTGTATAGTGTTTCTTAAATTTCTACTTAATATCTATTTTTAATATAACTTTGACCACAGTGCCTTAAATTTATTAAAATTTTCAGTTTTTTATATCTAACGGTAATTCATTGAAATAAATTAAACCTTTATAAATGGTATCATATACCATATCGTATCATATTATATCAAATCATATATCATACCATATCTTATATCATATAATAACATATATCATATCATATACGAGGTGTGGCAATTAAGTTCCGGGAATTTAGTTATAACTCGGAAACTGGCAACACTGCATCGTTCGTCAATGTTTTATATAGAGGGGGGACCTTTCTTTTAGTTTCAGTCCAAGGTTGAAGTCGATAGCACGTTTGGTTTGTGTTTTATGTGTATTTTTTGGAAGTAACTTTTTAGTGGCGTCGTGAAAATGAGTGACTCAAATTACAAACAACGTGTTGTGATTAAATTTTTAGTCAAATGTGGCGAAAAACCCTCGGAAATCCTTCGAAAATTGCAGGTGGTGTATGGAGACGAGTGCATGTCGAAAACACGCGTGTTTGAATGGGCGAAACGTTTCAAGGAGGGGCGTGAATCGGTAGAAGACGATCCACGACGCGAATGTTGATCATTTATGTGCACTGATCACGTCTGACCGGCGCCTAAGCATTCGTGCGTTGTCTGACGAGTTAAACGTCAACAAAGAATTCGTTCACAAGATGTTACACGAAAATTTGAATATTCGAAATATTTGAGCAAAGATGGAGCCAAAAGTTCTCACCTGTAAACAGAAAGACATGCGAAAATCGATTTGCGAGGATTTCTTGTCCCTCATTCGGAGCGACGATAGAGACTGGATGAGCCGGGTAGTCAACGGCCAACGAAAGCGAGGATGCTCAAGTCACGACTGAAGGCAATGTTGATCGTTTTTTCGATATCTACGGCATCAATCATCGTGAACATGTTCCTGCCAGCCAGACAGTGACTTGACAGTTCTATATTGGCGTCCTGGAGTGGCTGCGAACTCGCTGAGATCGGATGGATGTTGCACCATGACAACGCGCCAGCCCATTCCTCGGTCATTGTGCAAGAGTGTTTGACAAATACAGTCATTCCAACGTTGCCGCACCCACCCTATATCTCCGATATTGCCCCTGCGATTTTTTTTTATTCCCCAAGATGAAGTCGCACCTCAAGAGAACTCATCATGGCGGCGTACAGGAGGTCAAAGAAGCTGTTGAACAGGTTAACTGCGGATGATTAGCAAGGGTGCTTTCAATCGTGGGAGCAACGTTGGAATCTTTGAGTAGAGTTTGAGGGAGACTATTGTGAAGGTCGATAATAACATTTTGGCGAAATTTAATTTACTTGTTTTTTTCATTGACTAATTCCCGAAACTTAATTGCCACACCTTAAGTGTGTGTGTGTGTTTAGTAAATATTGATAATTATTGGCTATAGTTGTATCAAGAAGACGTAACACAATAAAAATCATTTAACATCTCTATATAAGCAGATAAACAAATTTTAAACTGTCAAACCTGAATTATTTTTAATACAATTGCAAATTTTGAGATCGAAAACAGTTTTTTGAAACTCCAAAACAAAAATGCGCTATAGTGATGTGATTTTTGTTATTTTTTACTTATCTGATTCTTTAGTATGAAATTTTTTGGTTAGGCACATTTAATTTCAAAAATAACCCTTGACTGATCCTTTTGGTACAAGGGTTTATTCAATTAATCTTAATTTTTATTTTTTCAGAAGTGTAGCAACATCCTAATTAATCTAAAGAGTACTAAAAGAAAAAATAAATAGAATTTTTCAATTTTTAAACGCTATTCAAGAACAACACAAAATATCTCATATTTATTTCCAGAAATTTGAAAGGGATAAAAATACATGATTTTTTCCTAATTTAAACCACCCTGTATGAATCTCTGTGTGAATCTCTAAGACAATAATTCTACGAAAACAATCAAAATTACAAACTCTATTAATTTAAAGTGGATATTGTTGGAGTATCCTGTTTCAAAAGGGAGTCTGGTGTGTCGTATAATAATATTTCGTTAATTTGTTGAAGTGAGTTACGAACAAGTGTAGAATAGGGGAGTTTTGGTTTGCGGTTGATATGAGAGGGAAATTTTATAGTTTCCTGCCGAACGACCTAGGCAAGAAAGTTTGTTGGATTATTATCAGTAGTGTGTTAGACATTTGTGAAGCTTTGAGCAAATTTGGATGGAATTCCTCTAACAAATTTCAAGTTTGTCCATATGATTGTATTAATAAAAATGCTAATTAAACTCGAGGCTAAATCGTGATAGCAACAGTATATTACATACCCAGATGGAAAGTGCTTCATTTTTGTCGAGAAAAAAGGTGTGGTGAACGGCTTCTCGACAACCATACCTTTTAAATTCAAGTGACGGTTTTTGTAACAAAAATAATTTCGTGAAAAATTAACAAAGTAGGATTCCTGTATAACCAGATTTGGTACAGGCAAGAAAAGTGTCAAGTTGTCATTTTTACAATGGTTACTGGTACTAAAAATTTCAACTTAAAATAGTTGTACTTTTGATATTGTTCAGAATAGTATATTCTACAACAAGTTGTAGAATGGCATATAGTCTGCACAAGCGAATATGCCATTCTAAACATGTTTTAGACTATATATACTTTCTCCAACAAGATTTTAGAAATCATTCAAAAAAGTTGCTTATTTGTACATATTCCATCACAGTATGTTAGAATAACATTCTAACATAGTGTGATAGAATGTCATTCTAACACAGTATGCTGGAATTACATGTATTACAATGTAATTTTTAGTTGTGGAACGTGTACTTTCTAAAATCGTGTTGGAAACAAGTATTGAGCGATTTAGGGGAAATTGTTTGTACTCCTTCTCAACTGAGAGAAGCCGCTGGAAGTTTGGTAAAGATTTGTTACCTAAGAAGAGTTGTGCAAGGTACAACAGAGTTTATGATATTCTCAGCAGTTGGTGCTTACAAAAAGGAGTACAGAAAGCTTTTTCTGAAACTATTGTGTTGAAATATTTTAGCGAAATTGACAAAATCAAAAAGCTATCAATTCTTTCCATTTACTCAATGTTGAGTTCTACTTTCAATATTAAAGATAAAGTGGCTATCTCCAAATTTTCTACCAGGTGCATGTCGAAGATACGAACTGTATAAAATGAAAGTGACTTATTTAATATCGTGGAAAATAAGGTTCACATCGAAATTCCAACATCAAAAACCTACTAGTCAAGAGTATATTTATAGTGGGTAATAAAGAATGGGTAACGTTAATTAAAACATATGTTGCACTTCATTTAGACGTTCTAAATTAAAAATTCTTTTTACAATTAAGATTCGGTAAAATCACTCGCCAGCCATTTGGCCACAATTCATAAGTCAGTTTCTCAAAAAAATTGCAGTGTTTCTAAAGCGTCCGCATTGTGAAACATATAAACGGGATACTGCTTCCGGAGAACGGCGGCCACATTATTGGTTTATAGTGATGGTACCATTAGAGGGATGGAAATCTTCCATCGTAGCGGAAGGATACGTCGACGGGTCTACAGATTCTCAGGTTAAAATTGCCACAAAAATATCGGTTGTAATGCCAAACTCCAATACTGAAAACGTTACCTTTTCTCCGCAGGATGTTCAGCATATAGTAACAATTTCTGTTACCGCTTATAATCAATCAAATCTTACAATTAATTTAGTAAACTAGTTTGTAATATTTAATAAAATTTGTTGAAAATGTTTTAATCTATAAGATCAACATTACATATGGTTGTAAATAAATATTTTTATACATTTCAAAAAGTTTAATAAATATAACATACATCTAACAACTTCTAACATAAGTGATTTCTTAAAAAATGTACCTAAGAGTGCAAAAATAATCAATCATTTACACCATGAGTAACATAAGAATTCTACATCAGGAAATGTAAAAATATATAGGGCCATTCCATTGGCTTCCATTTCGAAAATACATAGTTTTAATGGTTTGAAGTTAAAATTCGACTTGAATTTTCATCACCTTGTATAAAGTTAACCCACTACTCGATATAGCTAAATTCAAACAAAGCGATGAAGTACCATTATTTTCTGGAATATTGTAAATATCTAAAAGCGAAGGATTAGGCATAAGAAAGTCTTATGAGTCTCATTCAAATAACATATCAAAAAATTCAATAAAAATCCTATAATTTCATTTAAAATTATGTAGTTTGTGACGGTCTCCCATATACCCGGAAGTGACAGCTTCTTGAGGATATTTTCATTGAAAAGGTCATATTCGAATAAACCGGGACTCAACTTTTCAGAAACGAATAGTAATATCCTTAGCTCTCATTCTAATCACGATAATTAGCACATAAGTCGGAGCACTTGTGCGGAGATGGTATATTATTATTAAATAAGCCGCATTTACGTCCAAGAACGACTTACGTTGGTAGGCCCTAATCACCATTTAGTGCAGGAATGAGCTCATAATTAAGGGGATGATTAAACGCCTACCGGTATTAATCTCTCACACTGACCCAAGGCAACCTTCTTCCATCCTAGCATACCCACAGAGAGAATGCCAATGCTCTGTACAGGTATAGCCGATTTACAGAAACAATTCACATGTTTCTTGTTTCAGAAACACCCTGTATAGTAATTGAAATATTTTACCTTTATTTTGTTCTGTTTCTTACTTCTTTCTGATGTTTAGCCCAAACAAACAGATCAACAAACAGTTTTATCTATTCATTTTCATTATTTATTTTATATTGTATTGTTTCAATGAATGTTCTTAGTAGTTTAAAGTTACGTTATATAAAACTAACAAACTGAAACATAATTCTGCACTATATCAATAATCGGAAATAATCGAGCATTATTAATTTTAATTGTTTTGTTTGTTCAGAGTCCATGAGAAATTTAATATTCATTAAAATGAAATTCAAAATCATCTATTGAATATGCCTGTCAATGATACATATCACAATTACAACAATTACGCGAACAAATACAGAGTTGAAATAAAAGTTTGTTTTTTTATTAAAAGGGGTTTGTTTATTTTTTTTAATTATGTAGGGGTTTGCAACAACCCCCCACTTTTTTTCAAATGGAAGGATATATTGATTTATTTCTGTTTTAAAGCTTTTCCAATTGCAAGTACAATTACGTATCTTCTTGTTACCTTTTATAAGCAATGTGTTGAAAAAAATAAAATAAGAAAATGTTCCAGCCATTTTTACCAATAAATATCATGACAAACAAGAACAAGATATACAATGGATTGTTAAATATAATTTTTGTTAAAAGGACAAATAAATTTATGTAACGTCAGATTTGTCATAATAATATCTTAGCAACAGAACAATTGAAGAGCAGTAGTAGCATAGCCTACCCGCAATTATAAAACCACATATTTTTATTCGAAAGTGTAAAATTGAATGACAAATCATATCAAAAATCAACTTGTATTGGTGTGCCCTGCACGCACCTATTCTGTCCAATGAATTGTAAATCACCCTGTATAAGATGCAAAACCTACACTAGCTTAAGGAAGATAATCTTGAACGTAGACTCGACTTTTGCGAACTAAATAAGCTATGTTCACATTACACGAACACGTCAATCGGCATAAATGCCGTTATTGGACTGTCAAAAATCCCCACTGGATGCGTGAATACCATATCCAAAGGTCTAAATAAACAAACGTCTAGGCTTAATTATTATTGAAGAATGCATAATAGATCCCGTAATTTTCAAAGAAAATATAACAAACATGGACAAACATACCTAACTATGCTCCAAATTGAACTGCTTCCTGCTCTAGAGAATTTATTCCCCAATGATTTAGATTCCGACTTATTTGACCAACGGATATGGTTTCAGCAAGACGAGGCACCACCACATTTTACTCAAAATGTACGAACCTAAGTCTTTCCGAATAGGTGGATTTGAAGATGTGGCCAGCAAGATCACCCGATTTTATCTCATTAGATTCTTTTTATGAGGATAGCTAACACAACAAGGTTTATGCTACTAAGCCTAACGAGATCGCCGAGCTTCAACAAAGAATCAGAGATGAAATTAGGCAAATAACACCGGAAATGTTACAAAATGTTCGGAATGCTTTTAATTATGTATTAGGGTATAGTCAGCAACAAGGTGGAGGGCACGTTGAACATTTTTTGTATTAGGTAAACAAGTCTCTGACGTATTCCATATAAAAAGTAACAAAAAAATACGTGATTGTATTAGCAATTGAAAAATCATTAAAATAAATAATTAATCAACCTACCTTTTGATTTAAAAAAGGTGGGGGTTGTTGCAACCCCCCATATAACAAAAAAAAAACAAATCTCTGTAACATGCTTGAAAATAAACAGAATGTTGCGTTAAACCTTTATTTATTAAGTTATAAAATTTGATAAACTTTCCAACTTTCAAATAAAAACAGCAAAAATATTCTATTTGCTCTCAATCATTGCAACATATATTTTTGATGGTCATAACTAAAATTATTCGGCAAATATTACTTTTAATTAAATAACGCCTCACACCCTTTCATACATTTCGAATTTCTATCAAAAATCTACCCGACCACAAGTTATATTACTTCACATCTTCGACCCATTGATCCCAATATTCGTAACAATCTGAAAATTTGCAAGTCGATAAATCTAGAGTGGGTCTTATTGAGTCGCCCATGTAGATATTTCGGCGAAATTGGATTCTGACAATTGATGTGCCTGTATCTTCCTATATTGGAAGGTTTGACCCCAAAATGCATCGAAAGCAAAAATTTCAGTAAATAATGGCAAGAAGTGTTATATCATAAAGAGCGTTTTTTATATAAATTTTTTATTAGGTATCTATAGTATTATTTGAACTAATATAGAATATCAAATTCGCGCGAACGGACAAAATGGAAAGAAATTCCCAAGGAAAGAAATAAATAACATTTTATAACACCTATTTTATACAGCAGATTCAACTGCTTTTGTTATTATTAATTAATAAAATGAATTTAAGATACCTAAGGTTACAACAAAATTTTGAACCCGAGTTACTCAGTTTCTTGTCCGTTTTGAACTCATAAGTTGGCTGTATATGTATAAGCCTGGAGTGTCACAGTGGAGTCTGCAAAGAAAAATGAAGCCATTAACAATCCCTAAAAGCTAGTCTTTACAAAACACTGCTATCTTTTTCAGTTCCCTTGTAATTTTCCTGAGGAGTTTTTAGGGAATCACCCTGTATATTCGTTGTCATAGATATGACTTCATTGATAGTAATTGTAGGAAAATTCATTTGAATTAGCTTTAACAGTTTTAAAATGGGGAAAATTCGTTTAATATCAGACTGAACTAAATCATTTGATAATTCATCTTATAGAAGTTACTGACATCACTAATGTTTCGAAAAAAAGTGGAGATTAATACAGGATAGATATTACACAAAATGTTATAATTTTACTTACATTTATATGTATAGAAAATGTTTTGGTATAAGGTAACATAGCCGTGTTCGCATCGGCACCTTCGCCATATTCTCGAATTTGACAAATTTAAATGCATTGATCAACAATTAAACGGACCTCTTGTTTGTATACAGGGTGATTCTTAACATATACTCATAAGCTTGGAAAATTATAGCTCAGGACCAAGACTAAAATACACCGCATCTTTAGTATAAACTGATAATGAAAACAAGTTAACAAGATATTTGAATATGTACAGAAGATATGCGTCAACCGGATACTGAGCATCAACGTTTTCTTTGTATATATATCAGTGGCGGCTCGTCGTATGAAGCAAATGAGGCCGGGCCTCACTGTAAAATTTGGCTTTCACTGTATATTTTAATACCCCATAATTTCCAATCCGATTGCCTACTACATTTATCAAAAATCAATGTAACGAAATAAATTAATTGCTTTAATTTTAGTCCTCGTATGTTATAACGTACCTCTGGTTTACATTTCAATATCCCGCCGTTTCTGTTTTTACCCGCGTGGGGAGTCCGGGTCACTCACCAATCCCACCACAGTGAGGCCGAATTTTACCAGCCTCAAATTGCATCGCACATGTCTATACGTTATGGTTTTCCCCACCACGCGAGACGGTTAAAATCGATGTTTTCCGCTCCATGTCCGCTCGAGACTGAGGCCCGATTTCTGGAGCCTCAAGTTAGTAGGGCTATTGCCGAAGACCTCCATAATAAAAAATGGTCAACGCGTCAAGGAATATTACCTCAGGGAAGACGTGTAATTTTATTCCTATTTAGGTATTATTTGGTCCTAACCTCTTGCAGCTACCACGAGCCGCCACTGATATATATTATAACAATAATAAATGCTCCAATATGTTGGATCAGATTCCGTACATAATAGTAAGTCCCATGATGAAGATCCTCGCTATATTCTCTATACCAAATTATACACAGTACTTGAATTTTTCAGATACATAAATAATTGTTTTCAACACTCTGTATATCAGAGCATTTTGAACAAAATATTATTTAAACTAACCGCCATTATTTGTCAATATGATGCCGTTTGATCTTTTAGTAATTAAACACCTTATATGTGTTTCATTTAATAAATATTTATTATTCAAATATTTCATTTGACGAGATCACTTTTTTTAAAACTGTCAGTTAACTTAATAGTTCTGAAATAATTTAAAAGTACAATAATACCTACCAACTAGTTTAATTTTCCATTTGGTTCATGAAATTGCATCGTTTGCAAACAAACATTGATCTAGCTGACCGTGACCTCCATCCATTCGGAAATGAAAATAGAGAATAGTATGCGAATGGGGCCCAATTCAGTCCGTTTGGCACATCTGTTACTGTTGCAATGTGATACGCGCGACTTCATAACAGCTTTAAATTCGAAAGACGCGTCGACAAAGAGAAGCGAGACAATTTTACGTAAAAGCCTTCGATGTGGAACGGGGTTTGATGTTTTCGATTACGGAATGTAGATGTTTCATCGCGATATTAAGAGCCCAGAAAAACGTTTAGCTCGCTGTTGGGCGTAAAATAGCAGCTTTAACACACATTATCAAAAGCCAAGAGAAATGTTTTGTTCACTGTCATGCGTAAAATAGTTACTTAACTCCCAGTGTACTCTACGCACTACTATGTAAAATAATAAATATTTAACGCACTTCAGTGCAATTAATTGTTTTTGATTTCATTTATAACGTACTTTTTTGGTTTAGAAAGTTATCAACTATCTTCTAATAAGATGGCATAACTAAAAATGATAAAGGTTTGATGTTTTTACGTTGTGTCTCTGCTGTGAACAAAAATAGTTACTTACCTCACACTGTACACTATGCAATACAGCGTAAAGTAATTATGTAAGTACATTACGCACCATTGGATATATTTTTTTATTTAATGTGTAATATATCTTTTTCATTGGAAAATTATCTGACAACTTTGGATAAATAAAAGAAGTTAAAACTTGAGACCAATAAAATTGCATAAAATAGTAATCCACGTTGTACACTACGCACTATGACCTAAGTATATAAGTACTGTACGCACTATTGAATCAAATTTATTGATTTTATTTATTTATTTATTTTATTTACACTACTCAACAGGTCAAAGCACATGTAAACAAATATGAAAAAATAATCCATCTAAACTAGACTCGCACCTAAAATGGAATTCTCACATAAATTATATTATCAAAAAACTGCAGTATGTGTTGTGTAAATTCCGGTACTTGAAAAAAATTCTCAGCGTTCCTCAACTCAAAGTACTTTACCATGCACTAGTGGAAACCCAACAAACAATTAAAGTTAAAATTACGTTAACTTGACCTCTGAATTGGTCAAAAACTTTTCATGACCAATTCCGTATAAGGAAAGTTTACCTATATTCGTTGGCCTTTTTCCTTATGTGGGGAAAAAACTAAAGTAATATGGAAGTTAATAATTGGTCGGCAAGAATTTTATTCCAATAAGATAATTGGACTTAAAAGAAATACGGACCAATTTTATGTTAAAATTTCAAAATATGAAAGACATTATTACCAAAATATACCCTAATTATGCCCTTTATATGACATACTTTTGCCAGAGAGAGAGACAACATTATATGTTTGATTTTATACATTGTAATAGCGAACAGGGATAGGAAGAAAAAGAAAGACTATAAGTCAGGCTACTAAACTACAAGTACAGTAGGAGTTAGTATATTTATAGATATTTAGATTTTAATATAATAAAGTATGTATTTTTGGTTTCCATTCATCAAATTGTACAACCCAGGAAATTTTTTCGTATAATGTCATGACCAAACTTTCATAAAAATAACGCGCCTTATAGATATACATTTTTACTATTGCTTTTTAATAATATTTCTATACTGAAAAATAACCTAAAATAAAAACTGAATCTACTTCGTGATAAAATGTGTTTAATAATCTTTCGTCATAAATGTATTATCTGTATTAACATAATTTTAATGAGTAATCAATTAGAAATAATGAACAAAACATTTAGTGTTTATTACAACATGGCCGCTCAAATAAAATCAACTTTGAAGTCAATTTGTCTGTAAGTTTTAACCTATAGGGCAGATTGCCTATGCCAATGTTGACGTCACTGGAAAATATTAACTTTGTGGTTGAAATTTCCTCCAAATGAAGATATTTTATGGTAATTTATTACCGATTAAATTATTACTAGGTACCTACATATAAAATTCTGCTCTTGGATTTATTTGTGATTGAAAATTCAAATTAAAGCCAATAATATTATGTATGCATAATAACAAAAACAAAATAAATATTTTCGAACGGAATTCAATTCGAATTTCAATTCACGTGCACTACTGAATTCATCTGAAATAATAACAGTCATAAGAATACTTATATATGAAATGTTTATTGGTATATTATCATTAGATTGATTTACATAATATGCAGTGTTGGCTTAAATTCGTTTTTTACAACTCTGTAATATTGTGTAGGGCTTGGTTTTCACTGCAGATCGCCAAAACACAAAACAATTTCTACGCGCTATTACATGAAGATCTGTCGGAATACATATAACAAGAAGCTTGTTTCCTAAAAAAACCTTTATAAGACACACTTACGTCGAAGTATTATTAACAAGTAAATTTGTACCATAATATAGAACAATATTTCTATTAGGTTAATTGAAATGGTTAAATATTCTTTAGAAATTATCAACAAAGTTGAAAATAGGTTGATATTGTAATAAAATTAGAACTTAACCAATTTGAAGAATTTAATAGGGCAAAATAACTAGTTATTACCTTATTTTTAACTACTAGTTGAAGCCAAATAAGTTTTACAATTTCGTAATAAATATGTAAATATTTACCTATTGTAATAATTTAAAAAATCCTTGGATATTGAAGACAGATTTCAAGGCGAAATTAAGTAAATTGTAACTTCGTCTTACACGTTATTGGAATGTTGGCATTTGAAAACATAGAATAGGTAAACAATATGTAATTTCGAACTGTATAAATTGACATATATTTCATTTTACTTAGAAGTCATTATATTACTCTTAATTAACAAATTTTGGACTAAAATTTTGGTATTATAAGATTTTGTAACATTGAAGATTATTTTTATGAAGGAAAGTAGTAAATCTTGATCAATTTAGGATTATTTTTCTTGTGTAGTAGTCTATTAGGCTTAAATGTTAGTTGGGAAGCCATATAAGCTATGGAATACTCGGGTGGGGAGGAGTATCGAAGACCACTTTGAATCCATTAAATATCCTGCAAAAAAGATTTTTAAAAATAATTCTGTCTAAAGATCCAACATACCCATCGGCACTCCTATATTCAGAAGCTCAGGTCTTCAGTGCGAGACAATTGTACTTTTATAACTTAAATCTAAGATATCATTGCACCAAATCTGAATCCACATTACCAGCGTATCAATATACTACAAGGCAGAAGGATAGGCATAGGATTCCTTTTATGACAAAAAGTATTGGACAACGGTCATTCTTCTTTCTAGCACCAAGAGCGTATAATTCTCTGCCAAAAGAAATTCGTAATATTAAAATCAGTTATATATTTAAAAAGAAATTAAAATTATTCATATTGTCTAATCCACTAGAAACATTTGATAATTATATTGACTTAAAAAATAGTTAATAAATTATATTGCATAAAATATAATATTCTACTTACCTCCTAAAGTCGAAGCAATTTATTTGCCATGCAGTTACAAAATTTTCATATTGTTTCCTAAAATTGAGTACTATTCTAAAATGTAATATTCATCAATTCATCTAGCTACTTGTTCCGTATTTTTATTTTCATGTAGTTTGTAAGCCTTAATTGTTGTTCGTCCTGTTTTAATATTTGATACATATATGTGTGAATGTTGTTTATATATGGAATATGTTTTTATTCTTATTCTCTGTCAAATTATTTTACTTGGTTGATTCTATTTCACTGTTCTAATGTCACGTTATTTAGTTAAAAACGTAGTACCTATATTCTAATTAATCTTTTGAATGTTTATGTGCTGTATAATGGCTTCTACGTCTACTATGCATCTCCCATTCCCATTCCTATATCTGTATATTATGTAGGTACATGTATATGTATTTATATTTTTGTATTTACCTTTTTCTCGAAACAAGTGTTCTCACTTATCGAGTAGATTGTTTATTTAATTTGTCTTTATTGTTATTGTGCAACAAATATTATAAATAAACATTATTATTATTATTATTATCTAGATAAAGACAATAGCAATTACAAAACAAGTTTTTTCAGAGTTGAAATATTGCAATCCATAAAATCTACTGGCAAGATAACTTCATTACACAAATCACACATATTATGAAGTGAAGAGCGTTGCAGAATATTTGTCCTAGCCGGTGGCAAATAAAACATGTTAAATTGACTAGCTTCAATTCTGGGAACATAAAAGCTCAACATTCTCAAGATGGCCCTGCAGTCAATGACATTATTTATTACTTTATGTAAATAAATTAAATAAGCATTTTTACGCCGATTTTCCAAAGTTTTAAGGCCAAATCTATAAGGCATTTCAAATTGAGGGAACCCAACAGAAGGATACTCACCATCAGCTTTAAAGCTAACATATTTTAAGAATTTACGTTGAACATTTTCAAGAGTATCCACATGTACAGCATAATTAGAACATAAAACAATTGATGCATATTAACAATTGCACCTGACAAAAGTAGAATATAAAATTTAGAGTGTTATAATTCCGAAACTGTTTACTATTCCTTATAATGAAACCAAGAGAGTTCTTGCAGTAATATAATGTAGATGGTTCCCAACTAACATTTAAGCATAATAACTGCACAAGAAAAATGAATCTAAATTGATCGAGATTTACTACATTTCGCCATAAAAATAGTCTTCAATGTTACAAAATCTTATAATACCAAAATTTTAGTCACAAATTTGTTAACCAAGAGTAATATAATGACTTTCAAGTAAAATGAAATATATGTCAATTTATACAGTTCGAAATTACATATTGTTAACCTTTTCTGTGTTTTCAAATGCTAACATTCCAATAACGTGTAAAACGAAGTTATAATTTACTTAATTTCGCCTTGAAATTTGTCTTCAATATCCAGGGATTTTTTAAATAATTATAATAGGCAAATATTTACATATTTATTACAAAATTGTAAAACTTATTTTGTCTTCAACTATAGTGGTTAAGACTAAGGTAATAACTAGTTATTTTTGCCATATTAAAAATCCTTCAATTTAATAAGTTCTATTTTTATTACAATATAAAATATATTCAACTTTGTTGATAACTTGAAATATTTGATCGTTTCAATTAACCTAATAGAAATATTGTTCTATATTATGGTACAAATTTACTTATTAATAATACTTCGACGTAAATGTTTCTTAAAAGGATCTTTTAGGGAGCAAGCTTCTTGTTATATGTATTCAGATAGATATTTTCATGCAATAGAGTGTTGAAGTTGTTTTGTGTTTTGATTATCTGCAATAAAAACCTACTTCTGTCGTACGAGTAAATCAAAAGATAAAGCCCAACAGGCGGCTTACCACACAAAATTTCAGAGTTGTACAAAATAATTATTGGGTTCATATTTCGTCTACCAAAATCGAAGCCAATGCTGCAGATTATATAAATCAAGCTAATGATAATATATCGATAAACACATCATAAGTATTCCATATGATAACAGTGTTATCGTCTCAAACGAATTCAGTAGTGCATGTGAATTGAAATTTGAATTGAATTCCGTTCCAAAATATTTATTTTGTTTTTATTATTACACACATAATATTATTGGCTTTAATTTTAATTTTCAATTACAAATAAATCCAAGAGTAGAACTTTATATGTAGGTACCTAGTAATAATTTAGTTGGTAATAAATTACCATAAAATGTCTTTATTTGGAGGAAATTTCAACAACAAAGTTAATATTTTGCTGTGACGTCAACATTGGTATAGGCAATCTGCCCTATAGGTTAAACTTCAGACAAATTGATTTCAAAGTTGATTTTATTTGAGCGGCCATATTGTAACAAAGGCTAGATGTTTTGTTTATTATTTCTAATTGATTACTCATTAAAATTACGTTAATACAGATAATATTATTTAATATATTTATGACGAAAAATTATTAAACACATTTTATCACGAAATACATCCAGTTTTTATTTTAGGTTATTTTTCAGGATAATAATATTATTAAGAAGCAATAGTAAAAATGTATATTTATAAGGCGCGTTATTTTTATGAAAGTTTGGTCATCACATTATACGAAAAAATTTCCTGGGTTGTACAATTTGTTGAATAGAAACCAAAAATACAGACTTAATATTATATTAAAATCTAAATATCTATAAATACTCATATACTAACTCCTATTCTACTTGTAGCTTTGTAGTCTGACTTATATTCTTTCTTTCTCTTCCTATCCCTGTTCGCTATTAGAATGCAAACATATAATGTTGTCTCTCTCTAGCATAAGTAGATCATATAAAGGGCATAATTAGGGTATATTTTGGTAATAATGTGTTGAAATTTTAACATAAAATTGGTCCGTATTTCTTTTAGGTCCAATTATCTTATTGGAATAAAATCCTTGCCGACCAATTATTAACTTCCATATTACTTTTTAGGTTTTTTCCCCACATAAGGAAAAAGGCCAACGAATATAAGTAAACTTTCCTTATGCGGAATTGGTCATGAAAATTTTTTGACCAATTCAGAGGTCAAGTTAACGTAATTTTAACTTTAAATGTTTGTTGGGTTATTAAAATACAATTTTCTGTCAAATATAACACCTAAGTCAAAAAGTATCAGGTCTAGACAGCGTATGTTGGTCAATGTAATAATCAAAAGAAATTAACTGTTTCCTTGTAGAAAAAGACAGTACATGACACTTAATAATATTTAGTGACAGATTATTAACCCTGCACCATTCATTAATGACATTAAGATTGTACTGAAGTTCAGCAGCATCATCAGCGTTCTTGATCGTACTAAAAATTTTCAGATCATCTGCATACATCAGACAGGGCACAGTTAAATTATTAATGATGTCATTAATGAATAGGCTAAAGAATACGGGTCTCAAATTAGACCCTTGAGGGATACCCGAGGTGGCTCGTACTTCAGCAGACTTGCAACCGTGGTAAACAACATGTAGACCTCTGTTAGAAAGATAAGAGCTAATAAGACTTAATAAGTTGAAGGCGAAACAAAAATAATTATCTAATTTATTCAAGAGTATTGCGTGATCAATTGTGTAAAATGCCTTTGTCAAGTCAGTGTAAATCACATCAGCTTGAAATCCATCATCAATGGCATTGGCTAAAAACTGTGTAATACAGCAGAGATTTGTAACAATAGATCTGCCCTTAAAAATATCCTGTTGCGCCTCCGTAATTAAGTGTTTTTTGTGATGAAATATAAAATCATACAACAGCATTTCAAAACACTTGGCAAAATTGCTGATTATAACAATCGGCCGATAATTACAAATGTCTGATCTTTCCCCTTTTTTGAATACTGGAGTGACCTTAGATATTTTCCACTGTGATGGAAACGTACATGTATTTAAGGACAGATTTATTAATCTACACAATGGTGGCGCAAATACTGCGGCACAGTCCCGCACAAGAAAGGATGGTAATTTTAGTGTACTCGTAATATACACACAACATCAAAGGTCTTGGACCCCCCTCATTCTTGTTAAACCAATCTTTTTGTCAGAAAACCAAATACATTTGTAAAAGTATATTGTTTTCTGAATCTTTTCGCTGTCGCTGTTGACGACCTGGTTCTCTCCAGACCCTTTATCAATTGTTATCAGTAACCAGTCCAATTCTGGATTCGTCTGTAAATAAGACCCACTGCCACTGGCGTAAAAGCCAACCTCTATGCTCTCGCGCCCACTGGAGACGGGCAGCACGATGCCTTGGAAGTAGAGTGGGGACCCGTAATGGTCTTCTAGCACGTAAATTTACGTTGTGGAATCATCTTCGAATAATAGGTGTCGATATCACATGACAAAACGTACCTTGAAAGTGGGCCCTGAGAGCTGAAGCTGAGGATGTGCGGTGTCTACGGGTATATTGCACCAAATACTGATCCTCCCTTTCATTATATACTCGGGGATGTCCACTACGTGGTCTGTTTTCCACTGTATCAAATTCCTCATTGGTAATACAGTAAAGGTTCATGGTCTGCAATTTTTTATTGTCTTTTTTGTTCCCTAAGTACATGTCCTTTTTTACCACATTAATAAAAACGACTAGGTTTAATCGAATCATTTTATATACAGGACACTTGTCTTTTCGGTTTAGAAAGTTATCAGTTGTCTTCTATTAAGGTAAGCCTCGCATAAATAGAACAAAGCTTAATACTTCCAAAAAGGAATTTTTGTATTGTAATACTAAGAGCTTAAGAACGCTGTACACTACGCACTACTACGTAAAGGAAAATTAATTATTTGCCTTGTTTTCAATTACGAAATAAATCTGTTTTATTGTGACATTAAAAACCCAAGAAAAATATTTTTCTCACCAAACTGCGTAAAATGGTAACTTAACTTTTACTGTACACTACGCATTACGGCGTAAAGTAAGTACTTTCCGCACTACGTAATAAACTTTATGTTTCTAAAGCGATTTGTAATGTACTTTTTGCATTCGAAAGTTATCAACTGTCTTCTGTTAAGGTTGAGATAACTAAAAACTTATTCATTTCACTTACGAAATGAAAATGTTTGATTGTGATGTTAAGAGTCTAAGAGAAATGATTTGTTCACTGCCATGTGCAGAATAGAAATTTCATTCATGATGTACACTACGCATTATTTCGTAAAGTAAATATACTTTTTAAGTTTCGAAAGTTATCAACAGTTTTTGGTTAGTGTAAACTTGGGACAACTAAAAAAAACAGTTTTTTCAGTTACAAAGTGAAGATGTTTCATTATGATACTAAGAACTAGGAAATATGTTTTTTTCATTGTCGTGTGCAAAATAGTAACTTAACTAACGCTATACACTACGCACTACTACATAAGTAAGTTGAGTAAAAACTATTGAGTAAAACTAATTATTCTTTATTTAATATTATACCTAATGTACTTTTCAGATTTCTAAATTTATCAATAGTTTTCTAATGAGGTAAACTTGGGATACTAAACTAAAAAATACAATGCTGATGTTTCCAGTTACGAAGTGGTAATTTTTCATAGCGATACTAAGAGCCGAAGAAAAATTTGTTGCCACTACCATGGGTAAAATAGTAACATAAGTCACGTTGTACACTACGCACTACAGCTTAAATATAAATAAATACTATACGCACTATAGAAAAAAGGCTTCTTCGATTTTAAAAGTTATCAACCGTTTGAGTTGATAACTTTGGTAAACTTGACGCAACTAAAACTAAGAAGCCTGTTTTAAATTGTAAAATGGAGATGTTCTATTACGATACTAAAAATAAACAATGTTTTGGTCAGTACTATGCGTAATACTTAACGCACGTTGTACATTACGCACTGCGGCATAAAATAAAGTATTTTACGCACTACTCAACAAAATTAATTGTTTTTCAAGTATTTTTTAATGTACATTTCCAGTATCGAAAGTAATCAACCGTCTTCTGTTAGGGAAAGTTAGGATTAACTGAAAAACGAGATATAATGTCATATACGAAATAGAGAAATATTATTGCCACATTAGAAGCCCAAGAAAGATTAAGTTATTCATTATGCACGCTTTACACGAGGTATTCCTGCGTAAAGTAAATAAATATTCTATGGACTGGGTAAAATGAATTATTTTGTTTTTATTCAATTGCAGATTTCTTTGAACCCGTGCATTTCCCACACTTAATTGACCGAGTAAATATAAATCTAAACAACAGTTTACAGAAGATACTCTAATTGAGAAATTATCAAATCACCCAGTTGAATTAATTAATGTCCGATTTACTGATGGCATAATTATATTACAGCAAATGTCACTGGCAAAACCATTAGTCAAAAATGTTTCAATCGCAACATTTCGAGGGTAACTGAAATTAATAGCATTTTATAAGATGACATTAATTCATTTGTTCGACAGAAACAAGGGAGAATTTCCTTTATAAATTTTGCACTGAAGGCTTGATTTTCTCTTTTCATTATTGTGGGCAAATGAAAGCGTAAGGAAACAAAAATATTAAGTAATGAAAATGTAAGTAGGCATCTGTACTTCTAATAATTCGGTTAATATTAAAATTAATTTTGAATGATTCCAGCAAGATTTAATTATTTTGTGTTGAGGATGTAGGCAGAACAAATTTCGAAATGAGACTATAAAAAATAAGATTTAATGTTCCTTAGAAATTGTGTCCATTTAAGATCAAAATTGTTTAATGTAACTTTAAGTTTAAGGTTTCCAAAAAAACAAAAATACTGATCTCACAATTTTTTATACGAATTTTTTGAAGACTAGTGTAACTAACACTCCATCCTTAGGCCTTCTCTGCCAATAAATGGAAAATTGCTCCTTGAGCTTCTTCGAAAACAGCCACAGGAAGAGAATTAAGTACTTTCTTGCATTTGTGTAAATTCAGATAGAACTGTTTATTAAATAATTGATAATAAATAACACCGTAACAACCAGTAGGTATAACAAAATCTACCAAGTTTCATTGAGTATTGAAATAACAATTCGTGCGAATATTTTTTTATTAAATTCCAATAATTCTGACTCCACTCCACAATATAATTGTGATGCGATTATGAATGAAACGTTTTATCGCATTCGTGTGTTAATTGTCTTTTTTCCACTTCAGAATATTAAACGCTCGAACTACGTTCTCGCATTTCAACTTTATTGTGTGGATAAAAGGCTACTAAAACACTTATACAATAAATAACTATTATTATCCTTAGTGTCAAAGAATCATTTTATCTACTCTTGCGGTTACTTTATCTACGATTTTTAGTAGATGAAAGCCAACTTTATTATTAGCTACAGAAAAAAGTCTTTTTTTAAATAATTGATATTAAGAACTTCCAATAATAAAAAATTTTTTGCCCCTTTAATAATCTCTTCGTAATTCTCGTTCAATTTGTTAATTTCTTAAAAAAAAATAACTGTTACGCGCTAAATGTCGTTAAATTAATAGATTAATTGTTTATAATTTGTTATAAAATATAAAAAAAAATTGAAGTCATAAAATTTAATTGAAACAATCATTAATTCATTAACACGATTGAAATTGTTGTTTACGTGATATCTATAAGTGCAAGTTTTTTTTATGAATGCAAGTTTTTTAAAGGACAGAGTGTTCATAAACAGGTTACTATAGTCGGTTTAGAAATGAAAGAGAGTAATAAAAGCTTATTATGTATGCAAATCGTAGGTAAATGTAGTACTGGTGCTTATATTCAATATTTTTATATTATGTATTTCGGTATAGATGAGGTGTACTTTTAAAAAAACTTTGTGGGGGGACCGGGTTGTACTACTAAAATTAATCCCCGACAATCCGTCTTTGTCTATGCCGCTTCAATTTCTCGGTCCATTTCTCTTATAAGTAAACAATATAAAAACATCACTTCAAGACATGAGGCGAGGCTACTTTAAGCATCATAACCGGGTTAAGAGGGTTTTTAGTAATTCAAATAAAATTATATAATATTATTATCAAATTATTTATTTAAATTTAATGAATAGACTTTTATTCCATCCAAAAATATAGGGATGTATTTTGAAAATTCAAATTATGGTGAGTAAATGTAGTGTTGTATAAATGCACAATAAAGAAAATAAAAATGTAGGTATATTAAAATTCAGCCTCTGAATATTCTGATGAATTATCTTCGTCTCCTAGATTGATAACGACAGTAACGTCAATTAAATTATCGAGTTCCGACATTTTCTCCTCTTCTTTTTGTACATGATGTATACATCTTTGCCAGTTATCTGCAGTTACTCGTTCCAAGGAATTTTTTAACAAAATTTTCACGTCACTTAATTTAAACGTCGTTTTACCTGCGCCCAGACTAATTCGATTGGGTCAAGTTCACAGTAATAAGGTGGTAATCGTAGTACCGTTATTTGGCGATTTGTTGCCATTTCATCGATAACATATTTTTTCTGATCTTTATTAAGATTGACAAGTGTCAAAAGTTCCTTTTTCGCCATATTTGTTTCAAAAGCACTGTTTTCTCCGGATAACCATTGAATTATATCGGCTTTCCTCCAAGCAGTCGTAGACGTCCGCTCGGTCTGCCGTGAATAGTAACTGGCATTATCCATGACAATTACCGACCCCGGAGAAATAAACAAACATCTGTGTAAAATACTCTTCGAAAACATCTGCGTTCATGTCTTCGTGATAGTCACCTGTATTTTTAGATTCAAATAAGAGTAAACCGCCACCTACAAAACCACTGGCACTACTTATATGTGTCACTATTAATCTTCGCCATTTACCTGAAGGTGCCTTGAACCCTGTTGAAAGTACATCCAAAAATGCTTGTCGAAAACTTTTTACATTTTTATCTTCCCATACTTTTGTTACAGTATATCCATCGTTGACCCAAGTTGCGTCTAGATAATAAATATTCTTCCCTTCGTCATCTTAAGTAGGATCTTCGCCAACAAATAATTTAATCTTTATCGATAAGAACTGACTTCCTGTTCTGCTTTTCCCAGCAAAAATTCCACTCTCGTAAGACGGCCCATAATTTGCTTCTAGTGATTTTTGGCAAATCGTTGTCGTCTGAAAGTTCACTTAAAATTTTGTTTACCGTTGGTATTTCTTTTTTTAAATAAAATGAGTGTACTTTTCTGCGAATGACATTTTTGAAGAAATCATCTATAACGACTTTTGGCCTACCTGTAGATGATTTTGGAGAATTTACAGTATTTTGTTCATTTTTTGTTTCCTTTAAAAGTCTGTAAATAGTCGATTTTCCAATCCCTGTCATTTTGGAACACTTTTCCACGATGTCGTCAACACTGTTGGTAGGATTTTAGTGTTTCAATGCATTAAATACATTTAATATAATAATCTACTCATTCTGAGACAGCGCACATCTTTCCACGCGGTTAACAGGTACGTAATCTGAAGAGCTCGACATTTTACCCAAACAATATTATATCCACTGGCACAATAGTCACTAAACACAAGTCGAATTTTACTCTACTGCACTAGCACGTCTTTGTATATTCAGTTCTAAGACTGGATTGATCTGTCACATTACACTGACTCCTGCCCTATGATGTATCCAGTAAAATATACTAATGTACACCCATTACCTGTTAGCATTAGTGTTACCCGATAATTACCTGAAACGAAATATTACCACGCCCATGGCCTGTTCTTATCTCAGGGTTTTATTACTCTCTTTCATTTCCAAACAGACTATACGACTAGAACCAAAATCCAAAACTCGATCTTAAACGTAACGTGAACTCATACTTGAAGGTGAGCCTTGTATAATACATAAAAACGATATATAGTATCGTGTATGCCGGAAAAAATACTAACCAGCAAATATAACTACATTTTAAATATTAAGACATTTAAAATAATTTCAAAAGAGAAGAAGCTCAGGAACACTTACCCTAATTAATTAGGGGTTCCTTACTAACAGTACTGTGTACTGTGACTGATCACAATTGCATTGGGATTGTGATAAGATCCAAAACAAATGTTCGTTGTGTGATACCTAATCCTTCACCATGAAGAAGAATAATCTTGGGCTTCTGCACAAAAATATACGAATTCAACTATGATGCAGCGTCCAAGCATTCGTCTGGGTTGTCGGAAAGCAGAATCCTCAGCGAGATGATTGCAAAAATCACAGATTTTTCACGACAACTCTCACACAACATACATATGCCTATTCCGGACGTTCAGATCCCCGCAAGACAGATTGGAACCAACAAAAAACTGAATCACTCTCTAATCGTTCAAAACTGACCAATGGGAATTCTATTAAACTATGACTTAACTTATAAGACTGGAATTATCGAATAATATATATATATAGAAAAATAAATATTACATATTATCGTAAATCAATTAACTCAAAATTGGAAAATGGCATAATTAGGAATTTTCTATTCGAAAAATGCTACGCGCAATCGTGCGATACTGCACCGCGCAGAATCTGCTTAACCTAAGACGATCAATAATGACAGAGGCAATATGGCGAAATGTCTAATGTGAATTTAACAAACAACCAGTGTCCAGTGAATTATATGGATTTTTAAATTTATGAAGCCTGTAGGACATATACGAGGTGTGGCAATTAAGTTCCGGGAATTTAGTTATAACTCGGAAACTGGCAACACCATCGTTCGTCAATATTTTTCTAGAGAGGGAGGCCCTTCCATTCAGTTTCAAGTCCATAAATGTGTGAAAATTAAATTTTAAAATCTTCAAACATTATTTTCTTAAAATTTTTGTTATGGAACACCATAATTTTACATAATGTATGTAGAATGACACGCTCTTTAAAATGGTATGGTCAAAATTGGGGGATGCTATTTAAAAAAATTGTCGATGACGTCATATCTCGAACAACGATGACGTCACAAATTTGGGTCGTATTTTAAAAAGTGCCCTTTTTAAAAACAAAATCGACGTGCTAGGGTATCTTTACGAAAACTTCACAATTTCAAAAATAATGAATTTATTCGTTACTTTTCGAAAGCACTGTATATAAAATTAACGTGTATTTATAAAGGTGTAATAAAATATTATACAGTATGCGCCAAAAGTATGGAATAAATTCAATAAAAACGAAACAATTATTTTTTGGGAAAAATCCTCGAACAGGTCGACTTTTAATTTAAAAAATACATATTTTAGCGTAAAATGCGATTTTCAAATGTCATTGGTTTTCGAGTACTGACGCCATCGATTTTTTTTTTAATGGCAACACCATATTTTTTTCCTTGATTCTGAAAGATCGTTTAATTCTCTATCAGACAGTACTAAAATTTTGCCCTCTTACATAGGAAAGTTTTCGACTAAATGACGATTGAATGTTAGAAAACGTAAATTATAATTAAAATAAAGCAAAAACGTTATCAAGTTTAGTTTTTCGAATTCCATAGTTCTTTTATGGGTCACGTAGGTGAAAATCTTTGCAAAGTGTCATTGTCACACCGACTTTCTAATAAGTATTATAAGCGACATAGAAATTATTATTCAATTTAAAGTATTATGGCACATTTAACTGTTACTCAAAGAATTGAAATTTTAATTCTTATCGGATGCGGGAATATGACTAGAACTCAGCAGGAAGTTTGCGATTTATTTAATGAAAAATATCCAGATCGCTCTATCAGCCAATCAACAGTCAGTAAGGTAGAGTCTAAATTTATAGAGACTGGCAATGTTGTAAATATTCCAAAACCTGGACGTCCAAGCATTAATGAAAATCAGAAACAGAACATTTTAATAAGTATGGTGGATAATCCTCATAATTATTCACGATTGGTTGCCTTAAACAATGACACTAGTCAGAGCACAGTGCTACGTATCTTGAGGAAGGAAAAATATCATCCCTACAAAATTCAACTTGTGCAGGAACTCAATGAAGATGATCCCGATCGCCGCTTACACTTTTGCGAAATTCTAATGGATTTATGTCAAGGAAATAGAAATTTACACCGGCAAATACTTTTTTCAGATGAGCCCACATTTTGTCTGAATGGTACAGTAATCCGTCAAACTTGCAGATATTGGAGTCGGGAAAATCCTCATTGGATGGCAGAGGCACATACCCAACACCCTCAGAAATTAAATGTGTGGGCTGGAATAGTTGACGACAGAATAGTAGGGCCTTTCTTCTTTGAAGGAACCCTTACAGGACAAAGATATTTGGAGTTTCTAGGAAATGACCTTGTTCCAGCCCTTGCAGTAATTTTTCCTAACAATAATGACCCTGACATTCCTGACGATACCATATGGTTTCAGCAAGACGGTGCACCTCCGCACTATGCGCGTCCTGTACGAGATTTTTTGGACAACTGTTTTCCTGGGAGGTGGATCGGCAGACGCGGACCGATAGAATGGCCTGCAAGATCGCCAGATCTTACACCTCTTGACTATTTTTTATGGGAATACTTGAAGTCAAAAGTGTACATTAATAAACCACGTAATTTAGAAGAACTTCAAAATCGCATTCGCATAATGTGCGAGAAGAATTTCTTCACAGACTTGCGCATTGTCAAGAAGTTGGTGGCTGGCAATTCGAACATTTAATTTAAGTATAAAATTTAATCAATTGTATTTTATTTTACATACCTCAGAATTGTTACTTTTTTGTAGATAAAATTTACGTCTTCTAACATTCAATCGTCATTTACTCGAAAACTTTCCTATGTAAGAGGGCAAAATTTTAGTACTGTCTGATAGAGAATTAAACGATCTTTCAGAATCAAGGAAAAAAATATGGTGTTGCCATTTAAAAAAAAATCGATGACGTCATTACTCGAAAACAAATGACATTTGAAAATCGCATTTTACGCTAATATATGTATTTTTTAAATTTAAAATCGACTTGTTCGAGGATTTTTCCCAAAAAATAATTGTTTTGTTTTTATTGAATGTATTCCATACTTTTGGCGCATACTGTATATTCTGGGTGTTTTAATTTTAGATTAGTATATAAAATACTTATTTTGTTTTTAAATCAAAATTAAACGTTACACTATTTTTTAAAAACCGGCCGGCCTATAATCTATCTCAGCTTTACTAAAATTTAACTCAAACCATTTTCCGGGATAAACCTGAACTTTCAAAATTACTGAAATGTGGTATTTTTCCAGACGAGTCGCTTTACAAAATTCATAAATAAACTTCGACTTTTTGGTAGGGTACGTGCTTTCTTTAAAGTTTTGCTCCATCTAAATGATTTAAGTGATGTCCCCTTTAAATCGAATTATCCAAAAATGTTATTAAGCCCGACGAACTCCGCGGACTTAATCCGGAATATTAACTATGCATAATGTAAAAAGTTCTACGATTTTTATTCAAGGTCTAATCTGGGGATGAATCGCTGATCGCTCATGGCGCTATTATTTAAGCCCTGTTGAGGGAAATTCTCTAAGTAATGATGATAAATTTAATAAGGAAGTGATAATTTTCATAGCGTGTTGAAGTGGCACTTGTTTTTAACATCCGAAAAAGAATACACAGGGTATGACGTTCGCAATGGATAGTTTTAAAATTGTAGATTCTTTGTGGTGGATATACAGGGCGAACCTTAAGTAATGGGACACAGAGCAGTGGCGTATAATAATGCAATTGGGATTTAAGCTATTCGAAAAATTAAAAGTAATCGAGATATATTATACCTATAGTGTTAATTTTTTTCCATTGTTCTTTAATAATTTTGCAAAAATACATTTAATTCAACGAAAATTGGAAAATAGTAGTTTTTTACGTGATAAATTAAAATAAATTGCTAATTTGACTCATGTATGTAAGGAAGAAAGGTGTACTTCATAAGTGGCGCTAAGTTTTTGAGTTACCGTGCACAAGTAATCAAGATCGATTGTTCGATTCCAGAGCTCTTATTTATTTATTTATTTTTTCATTATTTATTGAATGTTTCTATTATATATTTTATATTTAACAAACTGTCTGATACAAGTTGCTTTGGGGTCGTAAATCCCAATGATAAGATTTAATTAAAATGTTTAATGGCTCGGTATCTATCTTGGCAAATGACAAGAAATAACCTGAAAAAATAAATGGATTTGTTTTACTAATAATACAATATACAGGGTGATTTTAAATAAAGTAGCAAAAATGAGACCACATATTCCTTAGGTGAAAATAAACCGATTTAACCTAACATACCTATATCCCAAGTCGCTTAATAAAAAAGATACAGGGTGTCAAGGTTAAAATTTTATTTTCGATATTTGTAGATAACATCTTAAAAAATTCAAATATTTACTTATAATTTGTAAACCAGGGGTTTTTGCGGCTGAGAAATTCAAATTTGTTTCTTATTTTGACGTCACTAGTAGAGGGCGCCACCTATGGCACATCATGTTTCTTTTAAATGACAGAACTTTTTTGTAGCTTAGTGTATCCATCTGACTATTGAAACAATCTATTCTCCTACCTATTATATCTGAAAAAGGTATACCTTGTTGAAGTCGTTAGGAGTAACAGTTTTCGAAATAATCCTATTAGAATTATTTAGTGCACCAATTGAAAACTGTTATCGATTTAGGTAAATTGACTTTTTTACTGAAAATATAGCAAAATGTTACTTGAAAAAGTTGTTCAGAACGGTAAAATATGGAGATGTGCAAAATTTCAAAAAGATAGGCCTGCTTTGATAAAATCTTTGTGCTTTGTTGAAAAATGGTTTTATCAAACCTCGCCGATCTTCTTGAAATTTTGCACGTCTTCATATTTTACCATTCTGAACAACTTTTTCAAGTAATATTTTGCTGTATCTTCAGCAGAAAAGGCACTTTACCTCAAACCAAAATAGTTTTGACTCGGTGCACTCAGCATTTCAAATAGGATTATTTCAAAAATGGTTACTCCTAACGACTTTAGCAAGGTATACCTTTTTCAAATAAAACAGGTAGGAGAATCAATTATTTCTATAGTCAGATGAATACATTAAGCTGCAAAAAAGTTCTGGCATTTAAAAGAAACATAATGTGCCATAGGTGGCGCCCTCTACTAGGGACGTCAAAATTAGAAACAAATTTGAATTTCTCACTCGCAAAAACCCCTGGTTTACAAATTATAAGTAAATATTTGAATTTTTTAAGATGTTATCTACAAATATCGAAAATAAAATTTTAACGTTGACACTCTATCTTTTTTATTAAGCGACTTGGAATATAGGTATGTTATATTAAATCGGATTATTTTCACCTAAGGAATATGTGGTGTCATTTTTGCTACTTTATTTAAAATCACCCTGTATAACAAAAGAATGATTTGAAGGCCTCTGTTGTCCGAAAACTGGAGCTACAGAGATAATGATGAAGCTGTAATAGAAAATGGATGGGAATAATTTTTAGTAGTTTGTTGTTTAGATGTTATGCAGCAGGAACAGAAGTTCATAGTTTCACTAGACCTTGCATGCTGGCTGTTGGTTTTAGGTAGATTGTTTGGAGGTTCACCTTTGTAAAAATTTATAGCGTGCTCGGGGCAACGTCGACGTGAAGTTGTTAGCTGCTAGCGAGTCACTTTTTGTGTTTAGACATTTGTAGCACTTACGGAAGAGTCAGTGGAGATTCTTCTCATTACAAAGTGGACGTGAAGTTGTAGGATGCTAGAGATTTACTTCTGTTACAAATTTGTAGCACTAATGGGGGAGTCAGAGCAGCTTATTCTAGTTGAAAAGTCGTCGTGTAGTCGTTGGATGTTTGAGATTCACTGCTCTTTTCGTTAGCCTGCCCTGGTGATGTACTCTACTGTAGGGGCCACAGGGGTACGAGAACGGCTTGTTTAGGGTACAATGTCATGGAACGTGACGTAGTTTTTAAGCGGGAATGCATGACCGGATGATTTACTGATTGCATAAGTTTGAGGACGTAACACAGGCAGATGCCTTTATGAGATTTATTTATGTTTTGCAAAATTATGCCAGGCTCATATAAAAATTTTCTCTTTCCATTTATTTATTGAATTGGTAAAAAAATATATATATTAATTTAGCAGATACCTTTTTGTGGCTTTATATACTGTGACGTACCTACGTGCGATTGCGGTGCGACGCACTGCCACTATGACGCCTGAGCTGCGACGGCGGTAACCTCGGACACCAGTTTCTATTTACAGTGCAGAAACACCACTACTGGGGTGGTTACATTGAAGACATGGTATGTCCAGAGGGTCGTGAGGGAGTAGTTCAACAACAAATCTAGCTTTCAAATGTTACGGGGCAAATGGTAGTTACCTCTTCAAACTCTTGTTTGCCTTGGTGGACTTGCGCAGAAAGCTTGTGCGCAATTTACTTACTTATGCTGGCTGGAGGTGCTAGACAGGTCTGCTAGCGGTGTTGGACTGGTTTGCTGACGGTGCTGGCTGGTCAGGAACTAGATCTGCGACTTCGATGGTAGAAAACCTAATGCTGCTGGACAGTCGGCAGCTGCACACTGGTCCGCAGACTCGACTTGGAACAATCACCAAAGGCGGTTTCTCTAGTGTGCTGGACAGGCAGGACTCCTCTCGTGGGCGGCTGGTCAGGAACTGGATCGCCTACTGGTCAGTTGGAAGCCCTCAATGCTGATATGAGGTTGGCAGCTGCGCAGTAGTCCTCGGGCTGGACTTCTTACCAACAGCGGCTACGGCTAGTAGTCCTGGCAAAACTATTCGTCTACAAAAATCTGGAACAGCCCTCAGGTACTGGAGTGGCGGACAGGAAAGACTGCTCTCGTGGACGGTTGGCCAGGAACTGAATCGTCTACTCGGTGTTTGAACGACTTCAGTGCTGGTCACAAGTTGGCGGCTGCGCAGTAGTCCTAAGACGAGACGAGTAAAAATATTACCAAGCAGCTACAGCTAGTGGTCCTGGCAAAACTATTCTAAGTTCGTCAGCAACTTAGAAAAATCTCGAGCAGATCCTCAGGTACTGGAGTGGCGGACAGGCAGGACTGCTCTCGACGACGGCTGTCCAGGAACTGAATGGTGACAAATCGGCGGCGGCGCACTGGGCGTCCTTTTTGACTTATAAAAATCTTACCCTGCTAGTAGTCCTTAGGAATTTTTCGACGAAGTCGATCAGCGAATAATTTCAGTCGGCGGTCAACGCGTCGAATTTTCTAAGTTCGTCAGCGACACCAGTTTCAGCTGTTTTGTTGGTACTGGTGGGGTCGCGCTGTAGGACTGCTCGCTAGGGCGGCTGCGCTGGGACTTGTCTGCCGGTAATTAAACACATTTCGGTGGTCAGGTGATATTTTATTAATAATATTAGAAACGAGAAGAAAATCACTTCGTTACAATTCTAGGTGCCTTTTTTAAATGAAAATTTTTATATTATATATTAACCAGACTTGATAACAATACATTATTAACTATTTTAAAACTTTTTCATTCATATTTAAGTCACAGATATCAGTTTGTTCAGTATCGTGATTTTAAGTCTCATAAATATCTGGCGTACCACAGGGTTCCATACTCTGACTTTTACTTTTTGGGTTATTTATAAATAACATTGTTGGAGCCTTGCAGGTGCACTATCTGATGGTATATTCACACTTTATCTAAAAGGTCAGTCTTCCAAATAATGTTTTTGTATAAAATCGTTCATAACATTATGGAATGTCCAGGTGTGCTAAACAATGTCCAATTTAGAATACAACGATTTTTAGCGAGAAGTAATGTTTTCAACCTTCTCACTGCACGCACCAATATTCTTGTATCTCAAAGTTCAATAAAATAGAATCTAGTGCAGATATTTTTTAATATTTAATGCAAGCTATAAAAAATACAGTACTTAAGTAAAAATAGACTACATATATTGCTTTGAAGTATACTTGTATATTTCCCTGTTTATTTTTTTTTTTCTCTTTTTGTTACTATTTTCTAGTTTTATTTAATGCTGGTCGGGGCCTAAGTTCACAGTGTAGCTAGTTTCATCACACAATATAATTATAATCTATTTGAAAAACGTATAAAATACGATTGGATAAAGTTTGGATGAAGTAGGGGAATGCTTTTAATTTATATTTAAACAGATTATGAAGCTTAAATACCTTACAGCACAATAAAAAATGCACAATTTTTCTCATAACCATTTTTCACGAAAATTTATAATTGTAAAGATAAAAAATACTCACGGTTTAAATTAAGAATAATTTTTAGAAGACCAATCCACAAGTATCTAGCTTGGTCTTGGTTTTCAAGGTTCTGTTCTTTTTGTGTCTAATTTTATTAGGCTATAAATTACTTTGTACGATATAATTTAAATTCCATAAGTCCTCTGCGAACCTCTATACGCCTATCAGCCGTTAATAAACCACACTTCCATGGAAAACGTTGGCAAAGGCCCTAACAATCGCACTAACTCGATCCCAGCCAGTGTCATTCGAAATATGAAATTAACTTATCCGAAATATCGTTCAAAGGTTTAAAACTCAATTATAACTTTTTAATAGTATATCCGTTCTCAGAGAGGACAAGTTGTAGCTCCCTCGGAAGTTGTACTTTAGAGGCGTTTTGTGCTAATTGCCTAGTTAAATGAGCTACTTTCCATTTTTAATCACATTTCCACTTGCCATGAAATAAGCCTAAACCCAATTTAAAATTTGCCCACAGACGACAAAGGCAAGGACTGTGGTAGCAAGTTAACGGAAATAATCAACAAACTATACTAATTTCCTTAGGTGCGTAATGAAAAATGGAGTGAATATCGTAAAAAATTTTTTGTAAAATTCTTATAGTTTCAGAGGTAAAATTATTGAAATTGTAGTATTTTCTCTAGCCAGGCGATTCCGAATATTGATCCGATTACATTTAAGTTAGTTATTACATTAGGTATTAAACGTTTTTGTGACGCGAGTCTTTACATTAGTTTTTCAAGTGTCAAAAATGGCTTTCGTATAAGGCAACTCGGAGTTGATATTCGTTTTAATTTATGGCGATGTGAAAATGCTTTAGTATAACGATTTCCCGGTAAACCTGTGCCAAATACAGCTACTTCTACCGCGGCGTGCAGTGAGTGTAAGTGTAGTGCAACGCAAGGTAAAGGACAATGTTAAAAATAGTCGATTTTTGGCTTATCCGGGGGAACGCATAAATCATAAAAAAATCAATTGATTATTGTTAATTAACATTAGAAATGGCCCAAAAATACGTCAGATAGCTGGGGAAACGTCGCTACTATCCCTAAATCTATATAAACTACCCTTAAATAGCTTTAAATGGATAATCATTAATTATTGTTATAAAATTCGTGTAAAATGCAAAAAATGCTTGAAAATGATTTGAACAGACAGTATGTCAATATAAAAAGTGATAAATGACTGTAAAAGTGCCCATTCAATGGCGAAATAGCGCCAATTGTTCTCACTTTGCGAGCGCGTACTGAAAAAATGGCAATTTATCCTTGCGCCCATTTTTCAGGTGGCAATAGTATAAATGAACCTTAAAAATGATTTAAGCATTTTTTTCATTCTAAACGAATTTTACAACAATAAATAATGATTATCTATTATAAGCTATTTAAAGGCAGTTTATATAGATTTAGGGGTGCAATTAATATTTCCCCAATTACTTAATGTATTCTAGTATCAGTTTTTGCAGTTTTTGACAGTAACCTATAATTTTTTTCTAGCAATAGGCGTTCCCTTGAACATTTAATCATTATCTATTTTTGATGTCGAAGTAAGCTCACCATTAGCTTTTGAAAGTCGTTTTTTAATTTTTAGGGGTGGAATGGACATTTTTACAGTTATTTATCACTTTTTATATTGACATACTGCCTGTTCAAATCATTTTCAAACATTTATTTCATTTTACACGAATTTTATAACAATAATTAATGATTATCCATTTAAAGCTATTTAAGGGTAGTTTATATAGGTTTAGGGGTAGTAGCGACATTTCCCCAGCTATCTGGGCTATTTCTAATGTTAATTAACAATAATCAATTGATTTTTTTATGATTTATGCGTTCCCCCGGATAAGCCAAAAATCGGCTATTTTTAACATTGTCCTTTGAAACCGAATCGAGGTCCGTACCATGTACAGAATGCCCAAGAATAATAATAATAGTATCTCTACCTCTCATTCTAATCACGAAGATTCGCCCAGAAGAAGAACGACTTACGTTGGTAGGCCCTAACCACCATTTAGTGCAGGAATGAGAAAAATCTGGAAAACCTCATTAATTAGGGGGGTAGTCAAATGCCAACCGGCATCAATCTCTCACATTGATTCAAACCAACATTCTTACACCCTACCATACCCGCAGAGAGGGTGCCAATCATCTCCACGAATATAGTTATACGGAATTATATACGGTCTACCGGCTGCGGGGGTCGAACCCACAGCGATCTAGTCACCTCGATTCAAGTACTGACGCTTTAAACCGCGTGGCCACTGAGCGATCCATTAATTAATAATTTGAACTCCTTTTTGTGGGGATATTTAAAAAATTTTGTCGTTTCGAAACCTCATAATTATCAAAAATACGGAAGTGCGCGATAGTGATGTGATTTTTATTATTTTTTACTTATCTGCTTTTTTCAGTGTGAGATTTTTTGGTTAGGCAAACTTAGTTTCAAAAATAACCCTTGACTGATCCGTTTGGCGCAAGGGCTTATTTAATTAATCTTTATTTTTTCAGAAGTGGGGCAAAAACCCAATAAAACTAAAGAAAAACTAAAATTATGCCACAAATAAATAGCCTCAGGCAATATTGTAGTAAGTTATTGTATTTTTTTTTTCTTCTCATGTCGGAGTTTTGAGTTATCTATGTATATAGTATTAAATGGGAATGAACGATCATGTAAACCACTTCTGATTTTTATCTAGAAAAGCAACACAATTTTGAGCGACCATTGAACTTATATAAGTATTAATAAAAAAACCTGCCTGAGAAAAAAATGTTTACAAATGAATCTTGATTTAACCTATGCATGAAAGATTTTGTACTTTTCCTCTAACTTAATATTAATGCTTGCATATAACTGCATGAAATTATACCTTTTTGTAACACCTGGAGGAATTTTTTCCTACAATTTAGCCCACTGAATGTTTCTTTTACTTGATTTAAAGTTGATATTTGCTTTTCTAATCTTTTCCCATAAGGTTGCACGTTGGTGTACTCTTTTTAAGATTTCACTGGCCCGGTCTCAGATGTTATATAGTGGGAGCTAGGTCGTGGTTCGGAATAAATGTATGAATAAATTTTATTTAGATGTTAATTGTTGAGCGCCACCAACAGTTAGAAGAATGTCTGAGTTATCAAATTGTGGTTGGCCAAAAAAAATAACTACCACTCGGACATTAATATCCATTAATATTTTAAATATTGATTCTAACAAGCAGAAAAACTAGCTATTTTGTCCTTTTCACTGTTTTAAATAATAAAATTAAATAGTTGATTAATAGTGGTTTTACATATGGCTCTTAGCCTAAAAAAATAATAATATTATAATGACCAAAACGTAATGATGGTTGCAGATTTCAATATGGCTCAAAGCCGCAAAACAAATAAATCCTTATCTAAAGAATATCTGTACGATTAATAAATTTAAATATTCTTAAGGAAAATTTGAGTGCCCTACTGTGTCGATCTGATCAAAACAGAATCCACCTTATCTCTATCATTGAATGTTAACTGTGCCTCGACTATCATGAATTGCTTCCGTAGCCCTCGGAAGAAACCTTGACCTCCACTATCAGCCGCCTTATTGGTTTCTCAAAGTTGTTTTTCAACTTAAAACCAAAATCCAATTTGAACCAGTTCGACTAATGTATGCCCAGCATTAAAACTGTAAAATCTGAAATTATACCCTACTAACAATTTATTTCACACTTGTTGGATAAACCTCCCCGTTTGAACTTTTAATTAATGTTCGACAAAAATATTGATAATAACTCGATGTCCTTAAATTGGCAATTAACTATGAACATAAAAAACTTTATAATATGACCATATTAATGAAATTTAATACATGAAATTCTTTATTTTAATTAAAAATTCCCAAAAGTATGCTTGAAATCTGAAAGTAATTATTATTTTATAAATTAAATAATCAAGAAAATATATTGTTTTAGATGGATGACCCATATAAAATGTGATTACATATTTTTATTTTTACCTCGTGGTTTTGGAGTACTCGAGTCGTGCTACAATAATAATAAATGCCTTTATTTCAAAATTACAAAAATATATAACAGAATACAAAAGTAGAAAATATGTAATATGAATGTGAATTTTGAAATCACAAGGGGAAGTTCACACTCAGTGTGCTCTACCACTTAACCCTTGCTAAATAAAAATGTAAATTATGCATTAAACCGAACGGAATAATATACAATATAAACTAAATATATAAATACATTATAGTATTGCCACAAATTAAACAAGCAATGATATATAATTATTGCTTGGACACACAAACGTCCAATAATCACAAATTCTGTTTCATTAGAAGTTCACTTTTCGCAAAACCTTTAAATTTAACCATATTATATAACTTAACGGCAAGAGACACATTATTATAGAGTTTGTATATATTATATTTAAAGCTTCTTTCAAAAAAGGTAGTTCTATGTGAAGGAGGAGTTAGCAATCCTTTTGTTCTAATGTTCAGAGTATGTACATCACTCCTAAATGAAATTTTCTCATAAAGATAAGGAGGGATTTTTGTCTGTAACAATTTGTGAAAAATACATGTAGTTTGAAGACGTCTTCGATTTGCCATATTGAGCCAGTTCAGATCTACAAGTTTATATGAAACATGTTCGTATTTCCTGATACCATATATAAAGCGAATACACGAATTTTGAACGCGCTGAATGCGATCGCTACAACTTTGATCCAAACAAGGCCCATAGACAGAGACACAATAATTAAAATGACTTAAGACTAGAGTTTCACATAAGATTTTTTTAATATTGTAACTGAGATAACCTCTGTGAGGATATAAAAGTCGCAATGCCATGTATGATTTTTGAATAAATTTACTTATTTGTTCTTTAAATCTCAATGATCTATCTAAAATTATACCAAGGTTTTTAGCACTTTCAGATATAGGTAAATTTCTACCCATCAATTCGATGTTCATAGTATGTTTTAGATTTTCAACATTGTTTTTATTTCCAAATAAAATTGCAGCCGACTTTGTCGGATTTAGAACCAAAGAATGCTTTTTAGATATGTCATGAATGTTATATAGATCACTGTTAATTTTATCACTAGTTGCGACATAATCTTTAACATTAAATGAATAATAAGGCTGGGTGTCATCAGCATACATATGAATAGAAGCGTGTTTTATATATTTGACAAACTGACTGGTGTAAATGCTAAATAGAACAGGCTCTAATATGGAGCCTTGGGGGACACCTGAGCATATCGCTCTAGGCTTAGATAGTTTATCAGATAGTTTGACTATTTGAGAGCGACCTTGTAAATAAGACTGAACAAGTAAAAGAGCTTCAGTTGTAAAACCACACGATTTCAGGATAGCTAAGATAATATGGAAATTAATGGTGTCAAAAGCCTTACTATAGTCCAAAAGTACCATTGCCGTAACTTTATTATCATCAACTGCTTGTATTATATCATCAGTTATATGCATTAAAGCAGTTGCACAGCAATAACCTTGACGAAAACCAGATTGTGTATACGGAAGTATATCGTTAAGTTCCAAGTAATCACGAATTTGAAGTTCCATAATCTTTTCAGCAATCTTGGATAAACAGGGCAATATACTAATTGGTCTAAGATCAGACATTTGCTTTGGGTCACTATTTTTTGGTATCGGAGTTATTACAGCTGTTTTCCAACTATCGGGAAATCTACATTCAATAAACATAGTATTTATAATATTAACTAAGTACTTTAAAATATAAGGACAGCAAATTTTAATAAGATTAATACTCAAGGAGTCAATGCCCGGTGAAGAATTTTTTAAATTCATAATTATTTGCTCCACAGTTACAAGATTAAAACCAAACGACGAGTTAGAAATTTTGTTGTCAATGTAATGTTGAGCTATTTCTCCCGGAAATATATTTTGCTGAGGTATGGCATCTAAAACGTAATTATTAATTTCATCTATAGAGGTTAGAAAATCACACTCGCTCGCGTGCCAGCTGCAGAGTAAAAGGGCTTAGCGTATCCGTTCCCTTGAACAGGTGACCTATCGTGCCAACTTAAATCGTTATTACCAATCTTAGAATTTACATATTTATGTGATCCGTACTGAACTGATTGTAAATAAACAAAAAGATAATTAACTTAACACGTGTGTGAAATAAATTATGACCAACTACCTGAATGAACCAATAAGATTTAATATTAATTAATTATTCTTAACCTATATTTCTGATAATATATTTTTAAATATAATTCTCAAAACAATATCTATAATTTACAGTAACTATGATATATAATATTTTACACTGCAGATTATTATACAGGGCGTTCCATGTAAAAATGGACGTTACAGTATATGAATTCATAATTACCAAACCATTGATCCTATTAATAATATCACCGAAATCGTCAGCTTGCTGTTTATTACTGAAAGCAAAAGTACGTGTTAAGCGGAGTTGTTGTAATATTTGATAATAACTGCGCAGCCAAGCGAACATAAAATATAATATCCCACACAGTTATCAGGCAACCTAATCCTTTTTAATAATCTTGAGTAGCCATAAAGTTGTTTCAACTAATAAATATTACTTACAAGTTCTACGACTTTAAACGAACAATTACCTAAACATCGTGACAGCTATCAACAACTACTTGAAAGTGACTGAAATTTTGAAGTCATATTTTAGTAACATGAATTGTTCGCGGCTACGATCATTTGCCACTTTCAAGCTCTGAAAACTTAAAGGTTGTCCCACTGGCAACTTAGACATCTCCAAAAACCAGGCGAGCTATCGAGTCACATAACTGTAAAGTAATAATAATAACAATAATTTATTAGCCCAACAGAAGTAACTCCATTTAGAGAGCTAAATTACACTGGAATAGCTGATATAAATAACAATAAATTCCACAATAAAAATAATAAAACAAATGAATACTAAAGTACAGTAAAGTGCAGGAATTATTAAAAAAACTAACCTAAGATACATAACTTAAAGCGAAAAAAGACTGGACCCAGTGACAGAAATGAGCGTACATCAACTGTGGACATGGTTCACTATATTCATGCATAACGTTTTGACAGAACAATAATTTATATCGCAAGTATTACAAATTGAATTAAATGCCTTGCACATAAAATAAACTGGAAATTTTAGCAATAAATTTGTGTTAGCCATTGGTACATAAAAAGTGGCATGAATTCTCATCTCATTGCGCGGTACTAAGAAACTTTGTTGCTCCAGCAAATCTAGGCAATCAATTTTATTGTGTACTAGATTATACAGGAATTTCACCGATTGACATCGTTTGCGGGTTTCTTAAGTTTGGAAATTGAACATATTTAATAATGCATTGTGATAAAAACCTTGTACCGGATATATGCCAGTAGACTTGAAAGATAAAAATTTCAAAAAACGCCTTTGTACATTTTCAAGAGTGTCGGAGTGTACCCGATAATAAGGATTTCAAATCAACGAGCAATACTCAAGTTTCGATTTAACGAACGCATAGTATAGAATTTTCAAAGCTTTAGTATTAGTAAATGAATGATAGTTACGAACAATAAACCCGAACATTTTCCTGGCATGAGACTGAATGTGATTGATGTGATCGACAAAACTACAATCAAACAAAACTCCTAAATCTTTAACTGTTTCCACAGACTGCAAATTCTGATTATTAATTTTATAAATATATTTTTCATAATTTAATTTTCTCGTATACGTAACCACGTTACACTTAGAAACATTAAGCTCTAACCGGTTTGCCCTACACCATGCTTCAATATTAGTCAAATCATTTTGATACCATCAATTTTCCTATAAATTTTCAAATCATCGGCAAAAATAAGATTTTCACATTTTAAGAGCAAACATCATTTATAAAAACTAAGAACAGTAAAGGGCCTAAATTGGACCCTTGGGGGACGCCTGATGTTGCAACCAGCTGCTGAGATTTGAACCCATTAAACGCAACAAAGTAGGCTCTATTATCAATATAAGACGAAAATAGGTCCAACAAAGCAGGGCTTAAGCCAAACCCTTCCAGCTTTTTCAACAGAATACAGTGATCTATTCTATCAAAAGCCTTAGATATATATGTGTAAATTACATGTATTCTGCCGTGAGGGTCCAAAATATCTGACAAATATTGAGTAAAAACTAGTAGGTTACTTTGAGTTGATTTACCAGTTAAAAATCCACGCTGGGTAGATGAAAGCAGATACTTAATAGAAGGAAAAATTCGATTATATAAACACACTTCGAAGACCTTAGCAAAATTTGACAACAATGCTATAGGTAATCAGAAGTAGTTGAAAATACGTAGCAATGACTGTAACTTTGTTGTATGAAGTTATTTATACAACAAAGTAGCAAATTTAGTGGCGATTACATAATAGTGTTACTTTAGTGATATTTAAAATATTTAGCTACCTATATTTTCTCTCAAACATATCGCCCCTGTTCTATGTCCCATTATTAATGATGCACTCTGTGGGTATAATATTAAGGATTTCAACGCCAGCAATTCACCTGTGAACTGTGACCTAATTCAATCTATTTTAAATAGCAGGACAATGAGCGTTGTATGCTAATCACTGCAATTCCGCTGAAAGTAAAACTCGACTTAATTTTAAATTGCCCGAGTATAAATATTCTACATGCGAGGTGTTTATTTAGAGACCGTGTTCTTGGCAGGACTTCAACGATCAACAGGTGGTTGCGTTCTTAAAATAGACCGTACGTGATGCCCCAATGTTTCTAACAGATCGAGGGAGGCCAGTTGCGAGAGCCAGCAAGTTGTTGGAAACGCTGAAGTTTATTTACTTATTTAGGTCGCTTATATACTTTTTATTTACTTATGTATACATAAAACAGCGTTTTGTGTTGTCCTAAGAACATTTAAAAGTTGAAGCAGGGGAATAAATTTGTAACTTGTAGAATGTTTGCAGGATGATGCACAGTTCTTTAAGGACCAGTTCCTCTAAAAATCTTTTTAACGCTTCATTTCAATAAGCATAGGCGCAACTAGGGGGGACTGGGGGTGCTGAGCACTCCCAAATTTAAAGTGAGTACCTAAATGATTAAGCAATTTTTGGAATCCTGCGGATGTTATATTATTGAAATTAAAGAAAAATAATTTTTTCACCGATCTACAGTAAAGGTGTAGTTTTAGTGACAATTGTCAGACACATTTACTGCCTAGGCTTCACTGACACTAAATTAAAATGTGTTCTTTAATGAAAGTAATTTTATGTATTGTATTTTATAGTGAAATTAGAGCAACCTGTAAGGGATATTCCTTGTTTGGTTTGTTTTGGCACATTTGCTTCGTCTATGTAGGTTGAAGTGTTTTGACTAGTAGGTAGATGATATATGAACTATCATATCTTCCAAAGTGGTTGAATTATTTAAAAAATCGCTTCCAGCTCTTGACGTACTTGCAGTAGGGAAATTTCTATTGATAACAACTTATTTACGAGTTATGGACTCCTCATTGTAGCCTTTAGCTGCTGTTGAAGATTTTTATCCACCATGCATATTTAAAGTTGTGATATCAGCCTCTGAATTTATTAATAGTGTAGTTGAAGTTCTACATACAGGTGCAATGGCAATAAAATAGCTGACAAGCTGCCTAAGAGTGCATCGGATCTCAATATTTTTGGACCTGGGCAGTACGCTTCCGTTGTCAGCATTTGTTGAAATTATCAAAGAGGACACCCACAAAGAGTTTATGAAACGATGGCATGAAACAAATGGCTGTCAATTTGCTAAGGGGTTCCTAGAATACCCCTGCATGGATACAGTCAAAAAGCGCCTGGCCATGTCTAGGTGACAGGTATTCAAACTGAACACTGTTGGTTATTATACATAGGGTCGGTCAGTAGTTCCATCTAATAACTTCAGTTACCCATTAAATATATACATGTCTCATAAAATTCAATATGTGCCAGAAGATAATAGGTATTTGGCAGTTGGAAATACCGGCCCATAATATAATATATATGAGCCTATATTCTAATACGTAACAATGTAAAAATCATCTGAGAAGAAGTAACCGTAGCCAAGCTACCATTGAACTAATTTCTTATAATTGCTGTGAAAGTGTAAATATAAAATTTGACATCAGATATTGAGAATGACGCTTCTAGTGTTGTTTCCAATCTCGTGCCAGAAAAATCACGAAAGAAATACGAACAAGCATTTGGTCGCTACGAAAATTGGTGTAGAGAAGAAGATATTTGATATAACTAACGATAAAGGATTGTTAGTATATTTCAACGAACTAAGTAAAACACAGAAACATTAATCTCTTAGGGGCTTTACTCAATGACAACAACATAAATCTCACAACTCACTCAAAAAGAATATCAACCTCAAAAAATACTTTATTACATTCCTGATACGAAAATTATAACGATACAAACCGAAATAATCTAAGAAGGAAATATCCAGATTTTTAATGAATTTCTGTTCATGAAGTAGCTATAAAATTAATATGGTTTTTAGTAAAAAAGTTTTATAATCAATATTTATTTTAGGTTATTTTGATTATTGGAACTCACAAATCTGCTTGTAAAACGTACGAAGGATGGAAGACTATGCTTTCAAATCATGATATATAATACCAAAACAAAAGTGTCTAGAGAGACACGAACGGCTTTGAATATTCTTGACAAAATCGAGAATATTCCGTTGGAAGCCTAAAATTATGTTCACACTCAAAATACTTCCACCTATTCAAGCACGGTACGTCAGCATCTGGTATTGACTTATCCAAATGTAAAGATATTACTGTCGTTTAATAAATGTCTAATTTGAATCCAACTTAATTTATGTCATTGTCGCACTGAGTACGTTAATCAATTTAAAAATGCACATGTGGGATAATGCCAGTCATTATGATATTATAACTATGACAATATTTAAATTGTATCCTTCAAAAACTAGTGCTAGTTGCGCCTATGTCAATACGTTATTTTCTAGGTGTAACAAAAAATTGGTCTTAATTTACTAGCTTAGCTAACATATGATGGACACTTACTTAATCCAGTAAAAGCTTTGTGACTGAAAGGAGCTTACTATAATCCCAGAAAGACGTAGATACGATCATTAACGGTCATCTTCTATATTAACCAGCTGAATAAACAGAATCCTCTAAACAGGGTGGTCCACTTTCGAAAGCGGAAACTTTACAGGCAGACAGAGAACCACAAAATAATATCAGTTTGTATTATAACCTATATTCGTAAAATGCTTCGTTACAGGGTGTCCAAATTTTTATCAAAAGTTCCAAATTTATTAATATTTTTAAGACTACTTTAGATATTTAAATGAAATTTGGAACCTTTGAATAGGTAATCTAGGTACATATTTTTACGTAAAAAATATTATTTTTCTTCCACCAGTGGCGTGCATACGGACAGATCTTCGGAAAATTTTAATGAAAAAAAATGGTATATCAATGTTTTTTTAAAAACAAAAACTATTTCTAGAATCCTTGTTTAATCTACAACAGAAGAAGGCTTTTTACTTTTTTTCGTTTGACACAGTAAAAAATTAAAATTCTTTAAGCAACTGGAATTCAAATATATTTTAATCTGTCGTAGTAGGCCATGAAACAAAGACTACTACTGTCAGTGTTTTTGCATTTTATAATGACAGTTAATTGAATTGTGTCAGGTAATTTAATTTCGAGTTATTGTTCACATTGTTATTAGAGTGTTGTGTAAGTATTAAAATTAGGAAATTTTAGAAATAGTGTGGTAATGCAATGGAACTATTTACTTTTACTCAATTTATTATTAACTTTTACAGAAGTTCTCATGTGATTTCCGTTGCACATGCACAGAGGCACATCAACCTAACCTTTAATCTCATACAATTTAATTGTTATTAACGTTTAGTAGACAAACATGTATGGTTCATTAATAAGGATTTTTGTGGGATCTTCGTAAAACAGTAAGTATGAGATTATATTTTATTACGTGTGCACGTGTCTTCCTATCCAACGATTCGGGAACAGCTTATCTAATTATGCACGGACAGGTGTTGCATAATGGGGAGGTGCACAGTATTGTGAAAATTAAATTTTAAAATCTTCAAACATTATTTTCTTGAAATGTTTGTTATGTAACACCATAATTTTTCATGATGTATGTATGTAGAATGACACGCTCTTTCAAATAGCATGGTGAAAATTGGGGGTTGCTATTTAAAAAAATTGTCGATGACGTCATATCTCGAACAACGATGACATCACAAATGTGGGTCGTATGTCAAAAAGTGACTTTTTTAAAAACAAAATCGACGTGCCTGGGGATTTTTTTGAAAACTTCTCAATTTCAAAAATAATGAATTTATTCGTTAGTTTTCGAAAGCACTGTGTAATACATTTACGAGGTCTGAAATGTGAGACATGATTTTTTATATGCTCAAGTAAATTACAATAGCCGTACCGCAACTAGGAGATATTTTGCACTGCACCCAAACCGTAGACAGCCAGCTTGTAATATTTATCATAGACATATCTGATCCTGAGATAACCACAAGGTGCTTACGTACAGCAGCAGAGGTAAATAAAACAACAATTCCAAAACTTCTCCATGATTAAATACTTTATCCATATCATTTTACTCCTGTCCAGAATTTGTTACTTAACAACTTAACTGCAAAAATAAACTTTTGCAATATTTTATTACAAAAAACAAGGTAATGAACCTGCATTTCTAAACAAGATATTGTTTACGGACGGGGCTGCCTTTACGAGACGTGGAGTATTCCACTGGAAAAATTACCAGGCTTGGAAAGAAGAAAATCATTTCCAGTATGAATTTTCCATTTTTGATAACTTTATAGTTACATCGTATGACAGTCCGCTTATTTGAGACTTCTGCAAGATAATTTGCCAGGCTTGATAGAAGATGTTCCACTAGAAGCTAGGCAAGACATATGGTATATGCATCACGGTGTACCTGCCTACTGCCCTATATTGGTTAGAAACTTCTTGAATGAACATATTCGACATACCTAGATGGATAAGTTGTGGCAGCGAATTTCCTTGGCCACCTTGTAGTCCCGACCTTGACCCTTTAGATTTCTCCTTTTGGCCCATTTAAAAGATTTAATTTATAAAGATGTTAATGTAATACGAAACAAGGAAGGTACTTTATTTAAAGTAAGACGATATTTAAATAGAGGCATAAGAAAATGTATTCACGTTAATGGTGGACATTTCACTCAGTTATTAAAGTAGGTTTTACAATAATGTTGTAAATTTGTTGTTCATTATTAAACCATTTATTTAAAATTTTTATTGTAGTTAGTTTTAATGACTATCGTTGATTGTTATCATAAAGTCAATGTGTATTGAAACTTTTTTGCTTTGAATTGATTGGGGATTGATCTGTGTTATAAAGAAATGCGATAAATATATCTACAACAAAGCTTAATTCGACTGTATGTGAAATATTGAAAGTGAGATTACGATATATGCCTCTCCAGAAAACGTTTCTATATCGAATTGCAAAGAAACGTCTCTAAAACTTTTTGAAATATTGAGAAAAATCAATTTTAAAATTTTCGTTCAATATGGACATTCGGGCAAAGACAATATGGCTCACAAGATATATTTTAATATCTATAATCTCCTAGTCCTAGTAAGACCTAACATCAGTTCTTTAAATGCTTTAGATATGGTTGTAACAGACAAATGTAATCCCTGAATAATATTCACCATTTTTGACGAGTGAAGCTTTCTCATAAATTAAATTAATCAAATTAATATCTAGTCTATAAATATTCAACGTTTATAAAGTTAATTATATATATTTCCTACTTCAGCTAACTGTAATGCTTATTCTGTCTTCTTGAAACCTAAGTAGAGGAAACTATGATAGAATGATGCAATTTATTTTCGAATTTATATTGCCTTATTTTGAATGCCTCTCTTAATCTTGAACATCTTGTAAAAGTAGTTTTGTGTAAGGTGATTCAACGTCACAATATCAGGTTATATAAATCAGGATTTGAATATAAACACATAAACCTCTGCTATTGTTACCTCACTGAAAACTTTGAATTGGTAAGTTATTTAGAAAAAAAAAACAGGAACACATTTAGAACTTTTGAGAAACATCATTTACGACCCTATTATCTAACCCGAATACAAGAACTTTTGTCCCAAGATAACAATGCTAAACTACATTTCTGTAATTGGATCAGGGGCAAACGAAATGAAAGTAATGACTTGCAACACACTCTGATTTTCCAAGCCGCGTTCACAAACAATGGAGTAATAAATGTACATAACAGTCATGAACGGAGTGACACTAATCAACCCTTGTGTACCATTTTCAACATCAATTCTCTTTTAATACAGGGTGATTAAGAACTTAGGTATCTAAAAAAATTTTTTTGAGGGTACAAATGACAATCTGCGACCAGGCAAAAAATGGAAAGACATGTTCAAGGAAAGATATAGATAACATTTTATAACTCCGGTTTTATACAGCAAATTTAACTTCTTTTGCCGCTATTGTTATTAATTATTAATAGATTTAATTTGTGGTTTTAATTAATAAACTAGTTTGACATTTCTGATGTCACAACAACATTTTGGACGCGTCTTACCCAGTTTCTACAAATTAACACAAATGTTTCTGGTTCTTGTCCGTTTTGAAGATATCATCAATAGTTTGTACCCACTTCAGTGCGATACACTTCATTTTTTAAATATCTACACAAAAACAAGTCCAAATAATTTAAAGTCAGGAGATTGTGGCGGTCATGGTACTGGTTCTCCTCGTCCAATCCCTTGGTATTAATTCTTGGAAGCGCTGTGTTCATGGTACTGATATAATTCAGCCTCGTGTACGATACGCCTGCAATAGGCCGTGGAAGTCTTGGTTCCCCATCTCTTCCACGATTCGGTTTCAAATTTCCTTCGCATTGCACTACTCTTGCACTCACTGCACACCGCGATAAAAGTAGCTGCATTTGGCACATATTTATCGTGGAATCGTTCTGCTACAGCATTTTCACATTTCCATAAATTAAAACGATATCCATCAACTCCGAGTTGCTATACAGGGTGGTCCACTTTCGAAAGCGGAAACTTTAGAGGTACACATAGAACCACAAAATAATATCAGTTTGTATTATAAACTATATTCGAAAAATGCTTCGTTACAAAGATACAGGATGTCAAAATTTTTATCAAAAGTTCCAAATTTATTAATATTTTTAAAACTACTAGATATTTAAATGAAATTTGGAACCTTTCAATAGATAATCTAGATACATATTTTTACGTAAAAAATATTATTTTTCTTCCACCAGCGGCGTGCGTACGGACATATCTTCGGGAAATTTTAATGAATAAAATGGTACGCCAATGTTTCTTTAGAAATTAAAAATATTTCTAGAATCATTGTTCAATTTACAATAGTAAAAGGCTCCTTACTTTTTTCGTTTGACACACTATTTGCCAGTAAAAAATTAAAATTCTTTAAGCAACTGGAATTCAAACAAATTTTAATCTGTCGTAGTAGGCCATGAAACAAAAAAGACCACTACTGTCAGTGTTTTTGCATTTTATAATGACAGTTAATTGAATTGTGTCAGATAATTTAATTTCGAGTTATTGTTAACATTGTTATTAGAGTGTTGTGCAAGTATTAATCTGAAAAATGCTTTTTTCTAACAACGACGAATACGCAGATATTCATTTTTGCTACGGATTTTGTAATGGAAATGCAGAAGCGGCAGTTCGTGAATATGCTCGCGTTTTCATCAGAACATATCAAAAATTTTCGTAATTTTGGCCTGCGTGTTAATAACGAACGGAACAGAAACCGTCGATATAATATTCAGAATAATCGTATACTATGTACTTTTCATAACAATCTGAGACTGAGCTCTCGGAAGGCAGCTCAGCACCTTCACATTTCTAAGTCTAAAATATTACGAACACTACACGATGACCACAGAAATGCATATCACCATTGTATAATAATGCATATCACCTACAGCCTGTTTAGGATTTTGCCAGTGGCTTTTAAACTCGACGGAAGAAAATTCTGACTCTTTACATAAGATTCTTTGGACGGACGAGTCCTCTTTTACCAGACGTGGGTTAACAAATTACCATAATATCCATATTTGGGCACATCAGAATCCTCGATAAATTCGGCCAAGATTATTTCAAAATGAATTTTCCATAAATGTTTGGTTGGGCATTATTGATGGTAATGTGGTATTGTGGTCCACATTTCCTACCCCCAAGGTTGAACTCGGAACTGTTTATGGAGTTTCTTAACAATAATCTGTAGGACTACGTAGAGGATTTACCTATTATTTTAAGGTATGAGAGTTGGATACAACTGGATGGAGCTCCCCCATATTTTGGAATAGCTGTAAGAGAATGGCTCAATACCAATTATCTTCAACGATGGATTGGCCGGCTAGGGAGGAATGACATGAATAATGACGTTAATGGTATTGGACCAGTGGCCTGGCCACCCAGGTCACCGGATCTTAATCCGCTAGACTTTTACGTTTGGGACACTATTAAAGATAAAGTCTACGCTAATTCCGTATTAACAAGGGAATATTTATTTTTAAAAATTCAGCAAGCCTACAATGATATGCGGCGAAATCCGCATGAAATATGTGCTGCAATAAATACGTTAGTGAGATGTCGAAAATGTATTGAGGTGGGTGGACTAGATTACTGCAATTTTTGTGATTTTACCCTTAATTTTCTTTCTTTTTGCTGTTGTTGTTGAAAGCCACTAATTAAATTTCTCATTTTCGTTTTTGTTTACTTAATTGTTTTTCAGAAATCATTAGGTAATTTATTTTTTTACTGGCAAACGGTGTGTCAAACGAAAACAAGTAAGGAGCCTTTTTCTGTTGTAAATTGAACAAGGAATCTAGAAATAGTTTTTGTTTCTAAAAAAAACATTGGCGTACCATTTTTTTTTCCATTAAAATTTCCCGAAGATCTCTCATTTAATGAATTTCTTATAAATAATACTCTCCAAACGAATATAAATAAAGATCAATTTAGTGACAATTATAAATAAATACAATACAATTTTTCCTGGTCTTGAAGATGGATTTTCGTTTTCTGAAGTAACAATTGAGGAAGTAAATAGGGTAATAAGTACTATCAAAACTCAAACTAAAAGTTCGGATAATATCAATTTAAGGCTTCTTCATATAGTTTTTCCACATTTAACAACACCTTACATTTATCATTAATACGTGTCTAAAGTCAGGAATATTTCCATGTGCGTGGAAGGATGCCTTTACCGAAAGTTGATAACCCTCAAGACATTACCCAGTTTCGTCCAATAAGTATACTCCTAACTGTATCAAAAGTTCTTGAAAAAATTTGTATGATCGCAATTAACCGATTATTTATCAAAAAGAGAAATATTACCTATAACACAGTCGGGTTTTAGAGAAAAACATAGTACCATAACTGCACTTTTACATTTAACTAATGAAATTTTTACCGCAAATGATAATAACTTTAACACATGTTTAATTTTACTCGATTTTAGTAAGGCATTTGACACGTTAAATTATATCATTCTTTTACAGAAACTCAAATATTTCGGGCTTAACCCAGTTGCTGTTTCATTTTTTGAAAATTATCTTTATGGTAGACATCAGAGAGTTTTTCTAAATAATAAATTTTCATCCTATAGGATACTGAATAAGGGCGTACCTCAAGGTAGTATACTTGGTCCGATATTATTCTCTATATATACTGCTGATTTATTTGAAAATTATCTTTATGGTAGACATTAGAGAGTTGTTCTAAATAATAAATTTTCATCCTATAGGATACTGAATAAGGGCATATCTCAAGGTAGTATACTTGGTCCGATATTATTCTCTATATATACTGCTGATTTATTTCTTACTTGAAATTGCATCAATACGCTGATGATTCTCAGTTATATTATTCTTTTGATTTGTCTAATACACTGTTAGCTTCAGAATATATTAATGAAGATTTAAATTCAATAACAATTGCTGCGAGAGCTCATAACCTTTTACTAAATGAAAATAAAACTGAAATAATTATGGAAATAAGTCCGAAAATGTTATAAATGATCCTAATTTTAATATTATTTTGTGCAACGAATTACTAACATTTGTAAAGCAAGTTAAAATTTTGGGCTTACGAATTGATGATGATGACGGTTTGATAATCATGTTACTTATTTAACAAAAAAATCGTACTCTATGCTGAAAATGCTTTACCTAAATAAAGACGTGTTGGATAAATCTAATAAAATTAGATTGCGTGACTCTCTCATTCTCTCTCACTTAGCGTATTGTGATGTAGTATATTGGCCAGCTTTATTATCAAGAGATAAAGTTACCCTTCAGAGAATTCAAAATTCTTGTGTACGATTCTCTTGTGGATTACGAAAATTTGATCATATATCTAATCCTATCTCTTCAGTAAAATGGTTAAACTTAGATGAAAGATTCATCTCTCATTTGGCAACTTTAGTTTAGAAGATTAATAAATTTCGAATTCCTAAATATTTATTTGATAGATTGAAAAAGGGTATTGATACTCATCCTCGTTCTACTCGACACAGTATGAACGCTCCTTTCTTTACAATGCTGTCAAAATTTACAACTCCTTGCCTGCTTACCTGAAAAACGCCTCCTCTATACCTATTTTTAAAAAACAGATCCAAGACGTCATCTCTTTCTTAATATGTTAATTTAGTATTAGTGTATTATTATCTCATAATATTTCTATTATTTATTGTAACGCTTCATATAATCTTTACGCTCTATGTATGCTCGCGTTATATGTATATATATTGTATGGTTAATACATTTTCTTCTATTATTATTTGTATTTCGAGGTTGTTTATATGAAAGAGCAGCGAAGCTGAATGGCGCCAACCACAATGCCTAATTTGTTGTCATTATTTTTTTGAACCTCGAATAAAGACATTTATTATTATTATTATTATTATTATTATTTAGGTTTACTATTGGTCTCCTTTGACTATGAGTTCAAGTAAATTGAAACACTACAAAATGTTCATTTAGGATGAATCACCCCTAAAATTATACTAAATTTTTTTTAGATCGAATTTAAAAAGGAAGATAATATGAGCATCCCGCGCAGAATTTAATTTAAAACACTTTCTTGCATTAATTAAAACAAGATTTTAATAATGTATATTAGAACAAAACAAAAAGTCAGTACTAGGTTTAGGCTTTAAAATTTGACAGTGAAACTATTAAATAAAAAATATAAAATTAAAACTAAATTGTTCAAAATGAGCACCATTTTCTCCGAAACATAAATGCAATCTTCGCCCGAAAATTGAAATTTACCCAATTCAATAAATGCCGATTGTTTCTTATAACGTTACATTGTTCGTAATACAATTCCACAAATTTTCCCGGGATTCAATTGGCGAGAAATAAACAAAATTCTTCAATGTTTCTCAAAGAAAATAATTACATTTGTTGAGGTCTAGCGATCGTGGTGGCCAATTTTTAAGACAATTATTTCCTTGTCCTAACCATTTATTTGGAAATTTTAAATTCAAAAAGTCTGTAACAGTAGCACTAAAATGAGGCTGTGCCCCATCATGCATAAACCAAAACTTTAGCTTAAGCTGCAACGGTAAATCTTCGATTAAATCAGAGAGGGAGAGTATTTTGCAGAACTTCCAAATAACTTTCCCCATTTTATCGATTTGGCAAAATAACTGGTCCAATCAAATAACGATCAACAATATCGGCCCAAATATTTATTTTAAACTCACGTTGAAAATGTCTAGGTTTACATTGGAATATTCATGAAAGTTCTGAACATTTGTAATTCCTCTACGAGTGAAGCTTCATCAGTGAAAATAATTTTTTTGTGAAAATTAATATCCTGATACAAGATAAACTCGCAAAAGGTCTATAATCGATCCAAATCTTGAGGTAATAGCTCTTGCACTTGTCGGATGTGATGCATTTAATGAATTTGGTGTAAGGAATTTCTTGAAATAAACGTTTAATACTTATTTGCGGTCCATCTTAAACTGTTTGCAAAATATTTTCTTCATTTGGTACCCTTATTACACTAGGTTGTTCTCGGATGTTATTGAAAAACTTTCCTGTCTCTCGAGTCCGTCTTTCATTCATTCATTTCCACATTAAAAAATGTTTCTCTATGGGAGGTCACTCGATTTGGAAATTTTCTACGATATTCTTTCACACTTTCTCTACAGTTTTCTTCACATAAACCTAGTACAAGTAACAGGTCAACTTGTTCGCTGAATATAAATTTTCCAGCCATTGTCAATAACAAAGTATTAGAAATAAAATAGATTTATTACTTACTGTCAAATTTTAAAGACGAAGCCTACTTACTGACTTTTTGATTTCTTCTAATAAACACTATTAAAATCTTGTTTTAATTAATGCATTTTTTCTTGAAAACCATAAAGTTTTTTAAATTCGATCTATGAAAAAAAAAAGTTTGGTATAATTTTTACGGTGATTTCAATAAACACCTTGTAAACAACAGCATTATGCAATAAGTAAGTAGCTTATTAGTCTGTTTAATACCGAGTTTATAGATTGCTCAATTTTTGGTTGTACAAGGTCCGATAAAGAAATCAGACTACTAAGTTCCAATAAAGCTACTGAAATTGGTATACAATTTAAATTTGAATAATTAAATTTATAAAATAAATATTAGTTTACTTAATTAATTTTTTTAGTTGTTGTGCAAATTTCTCTTTAAGTAATAATAATAATCATAGGGGTTCATAATGTCTTGTCAAGATGGTGTAATTAACACTCTCGTCTATCGTAGTCGTGTCTTGGGTATCGAGGTTCCTGATACCAACTGCAGGGCTTGCCGCCAAGCGCCGGAGACGCTTATGCATCTCCTGTCGGCCTGTCCGGTATATGCGGCCACAGCGTATATCCAAAGACACGATTCAGCCTTACGGGTGTTGTATTATCATTTACAACACTCGTATGAGATAGACGAGGCGCCAGTGCTGCCTTATGCTCCAGGGGATATAGAATCCGTTGTGGGGAATAAGAAGGCAAATTCAAGCTAATAAGCCTGATGTAGTCCTCCTCGACCACCAGCTTGGGACGATGTTTGTTATTGAGTTCTCGGCTCCTGCGGAGAACAACGTCGTCCTAAAAGAGGAGGAGAAACAGAGGAAGTATCGAGATCTTCTCTCCGAGCTCCGCAGGCTGTATCCAGACCACTCTGATAAGGTTGTGGTGCTACTTATAGGCATCCTGGGAGGAATGAGACATACGCTGCTTTCTGAAATAAAGATCATACCGGCTTGCAGAAATTCGGCAGAGATCTTAGCCGGCAGAATGCAGAAGGCAATCGTCCTTGGTTCGCTACGTCTGCTCAGAACACACGATTTACGGGCTCAATGATTACTTACTCCACGGAGTGCAGAGTGGTCATTGTTTCACTCTTCAGAACATCTCCGAAAGTGTCGGATCTTCGTAAGGTGTGAATGGAAAAAATAATAATAATAATACCTAATTGCTTTATTGCCCAATAGAAATTCCAATTACAGGGCAATTACAGAAATAAAACGCAAAGTTAAATTAATTAAAGTGATAAATATTTAAAATAAAAGTAATACTTATTAAAGAATCTTATTCAAATATAATGCATGTGTTTGCTACTAGTTAGATCAAAACATCGTCGTTCAAATTCAGAGCAGTTACTTGTGTCAGTATCTTTAGTGTACATACATTAATATCACACAGGTAACTAAATCTATTATAATTATCACATATCACAAAAATTGGTGATTTGAACAGCAAATTTGTCATAGGAGCACAACAATAAGACATTGCATTATGTCTGATCGATGGCATAGGCATAACATAGTTGTAAAGTAATTGAATCAGGAAGTCTCAACAATCAATCTGGTCAATCAAAAGCTTATATAAGAAAGCGCAGCACATTTGTGCTAAATCAGAGAAAAGTAGTACAGGGTAGTACATTGAATCCACTAGCATTTAAGATATATTACGCCTTAATAGTCTAAATAAATGTTTCTAATTTCAACGCGACTGGTAGAGAGTTATAAAGTTATTAATTCAATTAGTTATATTTTTGACAACTTCGAAGGCTTATAATTCAAAAGCCAAACATTTTTTATTTAGCTTTTATTTCGTAGATCATAATATCGTAGTAAATACCTATACAGCCAAACGTTGTCAGTGGAATTTGTGGACACTCTGTATATTCTTGTGTCAATATTTGACATAGAAAATTAATTAAAACTTAAGTAGAAGAAGGAAATTTTATATTCCTGTCCGTTATTACAAGAAAGTCTACTCAAATTATATTTTTCATTTATCAACTATATCCTTAATGAAACCAGCTTTCATTGTATTTTATTGTTAACTTAATATTAGCCTAGCTTCTCCACTAATATCGGAATAATTAACATTGTAGCAACTACAAAGAAAACCTTAATGAAATAAATTTGTAAAATATATTATTAGACCAGTACAAATTTTTCGTATGCTACTTTTAATATTCACGCATATATAAATGTTTAAGGCACATCTAAGGGAGATAAAGTTTTATACAGACATACACAGTAATAAAATTGTAGCAATTCAATAATAATATATGAAGCTATAATATTGGAATAAAATGAAGATCAGAAATTCTTATAAAAATATTTCCGAAGAAAAAAATGTCGCTTATTTATATTTTCAAATAGAATGTATAGCAACTGATAAAATTCATATATCGATGATCAAATTCCTTCGAAATATTGGAGGAACATTTCTGTGCTTACTAATGTCCCTTAAATGCTTTCTTTTGAAATTTCATTCAAGAAGTTATAATTTCATAGAAAATTAGCAACTAATTTGTTATATCACAATATTCTGATTAAGATTGTTATTCATGTTAATTCAGTTAAAAGGAAATAATTACATGTGGTCTAACGAAGCATAATAATAATGAAGATATACAGTATGCGCCAAAAGTATGGAATAAATTCAATAAAAACGAAACAATTATTTTTTGGGAAAAATCCTCGAACAGGTCGATTTTTAATTTAAAAAATACATATTTTAAAATATATGGTATCAGCATGATGGTGGACCACCACATAGAGGGAGATAAGTAACTGCTTGGTTAAATGATTATTTCCTGAATAAATGGATAAATTAATAAGGTCCAATAGCATGGCCACCGCGTTCTGCAGATCTAAATAATTAATAAATATAATGGTTCATATTATTTACTTTTTATATTTTAGCGAAGATTGGACATATCCGATCTGCTCTGATTTTTCAAAATTAAAATAGTAATGTTTTCATTTTCACGCATGAGGAATAAATAAATGTCTCTCGAAGTCCACTTCGAGTCCATGTCTCACTTATAACAATAGAGTATAAAAAATATATAAAGAATATCGAAATAGCATTATAACCGAATCATCTGAATTTTGGAGATATATTAGTTCTACAAAAATTAATTTTTGTGGAATACACATATGAAATATGGAAATGTATACAATATTTTCAGTCAGTATTCTATGAAACATTATCGACACATACATAGAATAAATTTTGATATTATGATCACTTTAAATTTTTTCAGTAGAGATGCCATAACACCGAATGAATTTGTTGAAACTGTCGAGCATTTAAAGCTAAAGCGTTCAATGGGCGTTGATGGTATTCCACCGTATTTAATGAGAAGCTGTGCAGAATGGTTACAAACACCTTTATTACATATTTTCAACTTGGCTTTAATAACTCATACATTTCCATCTGAGTGGAAAGAGGCGCATGTGACTCCAATTTTTAAAAACGGAGATAAAAGGTTTATCGAAATTTATCGCCCTATTTCTGTTTTATGTGCTTATTGAGCACATCATATATTCAAGAATTTGAAATCACATAAAATTGAGTATCACTGAAAGACAGCATGGTCTATTATTACAAGCTTACTGGAGTTCAATACTGATAAAATAATAAACAGAATGTACTTTTTTTATGCAAAATAGAGATTTTCTTATAATATTATTTTATTACATTGTCTGTGTCAAAATAATTTTAAAGACCCAATTGCTTCTAATGTGAAAACCAGTAAAATAATATTATAAGAAAATCTGTATTTTGCATAAAAAAGTACATTCTGTTTATTTTTTTTTTTGCAGTTGGCGTCTTTAAAACAGGTTCTACATTATCTTGAGCAACACGAAAATATTTAGGTACATTTTTTTTAACTAAAATTGAAAAAAATGTAATAAATACAAAATATAAGGGCAACATGTAGTATATTGCATGAAAGACGAAATAACAGGCAATTTTTTATGGCCATAGTCTGCTTCAATAAAAAAAATTTTTATCCGCTTAGAGGGCGCAGCGAATCACATATGATATTTCAAAAATCTGTTTATATCAGGTGGAAAGTATCAATTTTGCAATAAAAATTTATTACCAATAAGTTTTCTCTATCTCTTAAAATAAAAAAGTTAGACAGCCTTAAAGTTTGACCACTTTACAGGTTTTTTTGTTATTACTCATAAAGTTGCCCATGGATCTCAAATTTATTTTTACGAGCATAAAGACCTCCAAAAATGCAACAAAAAACAATTAAGATTTTCGACGTGTCTCGCATATTAAGCGAGATATATGGGAGTGGCCCTCTTATGTGATACAGCCTGTATATATATCGATATATATATAGAAGTCCAATGAAGCCAGGAGATCGTGGTGGCCATGGTACACGTCCTCGTCCAATGCTTGGACATGCTGTACATGGTACGGATATAATTGAACCTCATATTGACAACTTCAATAATGTTTTACTCGTAAACTATAAGGCATACTGCCTGTTATAAAACTTTCAATAGGTATATAAATAATATTCTGTTCTATTAGACCCAAATTTGCTTTGACATATAGGTACATTATTTGAATACAAATTGTCTAAATAATATCATTATTAATAAGTACTAATTTAAAACAGTTCGAATTTGTTTATTAACAACGTAAAAAAATGACTACTAGCTATTGAACATGATATAGAGGTAGAATGCTTACCGAAATAATCAAATCTCAACTTATTTTCTTGCGTTTTCTTATAAAACTGTCCCTTAAAGATATTCAAAGCATAAAAATCTAATTTTTCGATTAATTGTGTTCTTTTCCATTCGCCTACTGACATAATTTACTGGGGGATGAAAATGGATAGCTATCGCTTTTTAGAGAAGGAATAGGCCGCCCTTAAGGGCTGAACGTAATCAGAAATATTAAATTACTTTTCTCCTTCTCCCCTTACTGCAGCCCTGTGTCTATAGCCCAGATCGACAATTCACGAAATCGACCCATAGGAAAATTCCTATGTCATCTTTTATATTTTTCGGTTTAGCCATAGAAAATATAAATATTAAAAATATGTGCGTGATTTACAAGCAATAGCAAAAAGTAATAATTTAAGTTTTTAATTATGAATGGGGAAGTTGAATGAATTTTATATTGGTGTGAAATGTACTAGAGGGTAATCTTTCAACCATATTGAAAGGCCAGACATATGCCTGGCGGTAATAATCATATCTATATATATAAAACAAAGTCGTGTTAGTTACACTGTTTATAATTCAAGAACGGCTGGACCAATTTTTATGATGTTTGTGTTTTTGGATTTATCTTCGTCGGAAATGGGATAATAAGTATTAAAATATGACATTAAAAGAATAAAAGAGGGAAAACATCAGTGATAATAGTGATATGTTATAATAAAACGCAACTGACAGCTCTCATTCATTCTGACAGCAACGCAACTGACAGCTCAGTACACTTCATTCATTCAAATCTATTGACTGTGTAACAAATGAAGATGAAGCCATCAACTATCCTATTGAATTGAACTCCTTGGATGTGCCTGGTTTACCACCGCACAATTTACGACTAACAACCCTTCCGACATTGTAAATGCCTTTGGTGAATATTTCGATAGCGTTTTTATTCAGTCTCATCCAATAGACCCATCTACATTTACTACAAGTGGTAGAGTGTCATTGCCTATCTCCATTTCGTCTGTTAAAGAAGAAGAGGTTTTATCTAGTCTTAGAAGATCTAAAGACTCTTTCACAATGGGCGTCGATGGTATCCCAAGTTTCATCCTAAAAGATTGTGCGTATCCACTTGATCAGCCTTTGTGTATTTTATTCAATGCTATTCTAAAACATGCCACGTTTCCGTCTTTTTGGAAAAAAGCATATGTGTTTCCAATATTTAAAAAAGGAAACCATAATGATATTGAGAATTATAGAGTTATATCTTTGCTGTGCAATTTTTCTAAAGTCTTTGAATCCATCTTGCATAACGAAATTTACTATCTGACTAAACAATTAATATCCCCACACCAACATGGATTTGTGCAGAGAAGATCTACTATATCGAATCTTGCAGTTTTTTCTCAATTTATTTCTGAAACTTTGGATGGTGGAGGGCAAGTTGACGTAATATTTACGGACTTCCAAAAACCCATCGATGATATAAACAAGATAATTGCAAGATTTTAATTTCTCAGGCTCGTTAATAACTCTATTAGAATCATATTTAACAAGTAGGCAATTTATAGTCAGATATCAAAACTTTACTTCTACTTCTTTTTCTGCATCTTCAGGTATACCGCAAGGCCCTAATTTAGGACCACTTTTGTTTTTACTCTTTATTAATGATCTCCCAGATATCGTTTCTTGTGAAAAATTGCTTTTTGCCGATGATTTTAAATTATTCTCTTCAATAAATTCTGCTTCAGATTGTGATCATCTCTAACTTTGTATGGATCGTATGTTGTCATGGTGTGAGTTAAATTGTTTGTTCCTTAATACTTCTAAATGTAAAACAATGTCCTTCACTCGTAGAACCATCTTTATTATTTATAATTATAACATTGATGAATATGTCATAAGTCGGGTTTCTTTATTCAAAGATTTTAGATTTACTTTCATCGAGCATATTAATAATGTTGTGTCCTGTGCATTTTGAACTTATGATTTTATATATCGTAACTGAAAAGATTTTACAAATATACGAACATTTAAAATTTTATTTTGCTCTCTAGTTAGATCACAAATGGAATACGAATCTATAATATGGTATCCTATTTATAATATACATCGTCAAAGATTGGAGTCCGTTCAAAGAGGTTTTTAAATTTTTTAGCTTTTTTGCAAGATGGTGTTTATCCCCCGCAAGGTTTCTATGACAATGATCTTCTGAATCGTTTTGATATGCATTCACTGGAGATAACTCGTAATGTTTCTTTAATTCATTATTTGTTTAATATTCTAAATAATAAAATTGACTGTTTGGTTTTGTTGAGTAAAGTATCATTTCGTGTATCACGTGGTAACTCAAGACAGCAAACTTTGTTTTACTCTGGTGTTTCTAGGACTAATATGTTAGCTAAATCTCCAATATATTTGATGTGCGATGTGTTTAATAAAATTGGAAAGGACTGCGATATTTTTAATGATACTTTAAATGCAATTTGTAAACATGTGCCTCGCTTAGGATAAGATGTGAGGAAGCTTTCATTCCGAGGAATCCGATGATCCCAACCGATATGCCGTTCGAGTTTAAACGGCTTCAATTTCCGATTCGTTTTGCATTCGCCATGACGATTAACAAATCACAAGGCCAATCCTTGAATGCTTGTGGTCTAAATCTAGAAAATGCATGTTTTTCTCATGGTCAATTGTACGTGGCATGTTCACAAGTCGGGAAACCATATTCTTTATTTGTTCTTGCGCCTGATAACAAAACGAGAAATGTCGTATATCACAGTGTGCTTCATTGAAGAGTGCAACCCCCCCAATTTCCATATATTTTATTATACTGATATAATAAAAAATTGAACTTAATAATTTTGTATTAATTTTAAAACGAAGTTCGCTACTAATATTTAAAATATTAACATTAATAAATTGCCATAAACAAAACCACGTGGCCGAAAATGCAGTATCATTGATGTGACGCTCAGCGCGGTTTGTTTCCGTGGATACAGGTGCAGGTTAGGTTACGATATTGGTGATATAAATAGGCATTTGTTTCTTGTATTTTTGCAATTTTGTGGCATTTGTGGCTCACAGATACATAGTTTAATACTGTAGGTAGTGCCATAATTATTAATGATGATGTGGTGAACTTACGGTATTGTTAAACGTAACTTATTCCTTACGTAACTACGGTGACAATGCTGTTGGGTAAGTACCAGATAGATGGTTTTACTTGGGGTATTTATAAAATTATGCGCCAAAATGGAATAAATTCAATAAAAACGAAACAATTATTTTTTGGGAAAAATCCTCGAACAGGTCGATTTTTAATTTAAAGAATACATATTTTAGGGTAAAATGCGATTTTCAAATGTCATTTGTTTTCGAGTAATGACGTCATCAATTTTTTTTAAATGGCAACACCATATTTTTTTCCTTGATTCTGAAAGATCGTTTAATTCTCTATCAGACAGTACTAAAATTTTGCCCTCTTACATAGGAAAGTTTTCGAGTAAATGACGATTGAATGTTAGAAAACGTAAATCAATTAAAATAAAGCAAAAATGTGCAAGTTTAGTTTTTCGAATTCCATAGTTCTTTTATGAATCACGTAGGTGAAAATCTTTTCAAAGTGTTATTGTCACACCGACTTTCTAATAAGTATTGTAAGCGACATAGAAATTATTATTGAATTTAAAGTATTATGGCACATTTAACTGTTACTCAAATAATTGATATTTTAATTCTTATCGGATGCGGGAATATGACTAGAACTCAGTAGGAAGTTTGCGATTTATTTAATGAAAAATATTCAGATCGCCCTATCAGCCAATCAACAGTCAGTAAGGTAGAGTCTAAATTTAGAGAAACTGGCAATGTTGTAAATATTCCAAAACTTGTACGTCCAAGCATTAATGAAAATCAGAAACAGAACATTTTGATAAGTATGGTGGATAATCCTCATAATTCTTCACGATTGGTTGCATTAAACAATGACACTAGTCAGAGCACAGTGCTACGTATCTTGAGGAAGGAAAAATATCATCCCTACAAAATTCAACTTGTGCAGGAACTCAATGAAGATGATCCCGATCGCCTCTTACACTTTTGCGAAATTCTAATGCATTTATGTCAAGGAAATAGAAATTTACACCGGCAAATAATTTTTTCCGATGAGGCCACATTTTGTCTGAATGGTACAGTAAACCGTCAAACTTGCAGATATTGGCGTCGGGAAAATCCTCATTGGATGGCAGAGGCACATACCCAACACCCTCAGAAATTAAATGTGTGGGCTGGAATAGTTGACGACAGAATAGAAGGGCCTTTCTTCTTTGAAGGAACCCTTACAGGACTAGAAAATGACCTTGTTCCAGCCCTTGCAGTAATTTTTCCTAACAATAATGACCCTGACATTCCTGACGATACCATATGGTTTCAGCAAGACGGTGCACCTCCGCACTATGCGCGCCCTGTACGAGTTTTTTTGGACTGGGAAGTGGATCGGCAGACGCGGACCGATAGAATAGCACACCTCTTGACTATTTTTTATGGGAATACTTGAAGTCAATAGTGTACATTAATAAACCACGTAATTTAGAAGAACTTCAAAATCGCATTCGGAACGAAATACGCAGAGTTACCCCAGAAATCATTCATAATGTGCAAGAAGAATTTCTTCACAGACTTGCGTATTGTCAAGAAGTTGGTGGATGGCAATTCGAACATTTAATTTAAGTATAAAATTTAATCAATTGCATTTTATTTTACATACCTCAGAATTGTTACTTTTTAATAAAATATACGTTTTCTAACATTCAATCATCATTTACTCGAAAACTTTCCTATGTAAGAGGGCAAAATTTTAGTACTATCTGATAGAGAATTAAACGATCTTTCAGAATCAAGGGAAAAAATATGGTGTTGCCATTTAAAAAAAATCGATGACGTCATTACTCGAAAACAAATGACATTTGAAAATCGCATTTTACGCTAAAATATGTATTTTTTAAATTAAAAATCGACCTGTTCGAGGATTTTTCCCAAAAAATAATTGTTTCGTTTTTATTGAATTTATTCCATACTGTAGAACTGGCAACAGTAATTTACACTTCAAATAGTAAATTTCCATTAGAGTTGTAACATAACATTCTGGTGTGTTATTTCACACAACTGATCTAGCAATAAATAACCAACAATCGTGTAATATTCCTAATAATAATTATCATCAGTATATGCACGAAAAGGTTTTTATATACAATATACCCCACTTGTAGTTATTATCCTTATAATACTTATTAAAGAATTAACTTGTTTGATGTTTACTTCCAGTATATTAAGGCGTCGCACCCCCCATTATGTTTGAAACAATGTCTCTTTCATGATATCCCGTTTAGCTGTAGGGCTTTTTGTTTCCGGGTCACGCAAAAAAAACACTTTTCTTCCACTCTCGCAGCGGGCCGTAGGTTCACAGCCGCTTCCAAATCTCGACGTGTTTGGGTCTGCCTTGGTCATAAAGAGTGAATTAATAAGTGCAACGGATAGCTTTCCTGATGAAGTGTGGAACATTCATTATTGTTGTTTATATTGGATGTATGTACAAAATGCTTTAACGTGCACTTAAGGGTGCCGTTGCCGTGTAGTAGTATAGTATACCAGGATAACCAAAGCATCTATAGTCTGTTTGGAAATGAAAGAGCGTAATAAAACCCCGAGATAAGAAACGGTCATGGGCGTGGTAATATTTCGTATCAGGTAATTATCGGGTAGCACTAATGCTAACAGGTAATGGGTGTACATTAGTATATTTAGCGTATTATTAGCATATGCAGTAGAGTAAAATTCGACTTGTGTTTAGTGACTATTGTGCCAGTGGATATAATATTGTTTGGGTAAAATGTCGAGATTATAAGATTACATACCTGCTAAACGCGTGAAAAGATGTGCGCTGTCTCAAAATGAGAAGATTATTATATTAAATGTATTTAATGCATTGAAACACCAAAATCCTACCAACAGTGTTGACGACATCGTGGAAAAGTGTTCCAAAATGACAGGGATTGGAAAATCGACTATATACAGACTTTTAAAGGAAACAAAAAATGAACAAGATACTGTAAATCCTCCAAAATCATCTACAGGGAGGTCAAAGGTCGTTATAGATGATTTCTTCAAAAATGTAATTTGCAGAGAGTTGAATTTTTGCTGGGAAAAGCAGAATAGAAAGTCAGTTCTTATCGATAAAGATGAAATTATTTATTGGCAAAGATCCTACTTAAGATCAATTAGAAAATTCCGTGACGAAGGGAGGAGTATTTATTATCTAGACGAAACTTGGGTCAACGAGGGATATACTGTAACAAAAGTATGGCAAGATAAAAATGTAAAAAGTTTTCGACAAGCATTTCTGGATGTACTTTCAACAGGGTTCAAGGCACCTTCAGGTAAAGGGCGAAGATTAATAGTGACACATTTAGATAGTACCAGTGGTTTTGTAGATGGCGGTTTACTTTTATTTAAATCTAAAAATAGAGGTTACTATCACGAAGACATGAACGCAGATGTTTTCGAAGAGTATTTTACACAGATGTTGGATCTTATTCCTCCGGGGTCTGTAATTTCATGAATAATGCCAGTTACCATTCACGGCAGACCGAGCGGACGCCTACGACTACTTGGAGGAAAGCCGCTATAATTCAATGGTTATCCGGAAAAAACATTTCTTTTGAAACAAATATGGGGAAAAAGGAACTTTTGACACTTGTCAGTCTTAATAAAGATCAGAAAAAATATGTTATCGATGAAATGGCAACAAATCGCCAAATAACGGTACTACAGTTACCACCTTATCACTGTGAACTTAACCCAATCGAATTAGTCTGGGCGCAGATAAAAGGAGATGTAGCGCGAAATAAAACGACGTTTAAATTAAGTGACGTGAAAATTTTGTTAAAAAATTCCTTGGAACGAGTAACTGCAGATAACTGGCAAAGATGTATACGTCATGTACAAAAAGAAGAAAAGAAAATGTGGGAACTCGATAATTTAATTGACGTTACTGTGGAACCTATCGTTATCAATCTAAGAGACGAAGATAATTCATCAGAATATTCAGAGGATGAATTTTAATATACTTACTTTTTTATTGTCTTTATTGTACAATTATACAACACTACATTTACTCACCATAATTTGAATTTTCAAAATACATATATTTTTGTGTAGAATAAAGGTCTATACATTAAATTTAAATAAATATTTAGATAATAATATTGAATAATTTTATTTGAATTACTAAAAACCCTCTTAACCCGGTTATGATGCTTAAAGTAGCCTCTAGTTTTGAAATGCTGTTTTTATATTGTTTACTTATAAGACATGGATCGAGAAATAGAAGCGGCATAGACAAAGACGGATTGTCGGTGATTAAATTTTAGCTACCTGCTACAATGTAGTACGGGTCGATGACACAAAGTTTTTTTAAAAGTACACCTCATCTATACCGATAATGCATAATATAAAAATATTAAATATACACCAGTACTACATTTATTTACGATTTGCATACATAATAAGCTTTTATTACTCTCTTTCATTTCGATTTCTTTGAACAGTTTTTAAAATAGCTTGTTGTCTGTTATCAAAATTAAGTTTCCATCTTATGATCCCTTCGAAAAGTGACGGTTGCAGCTAAATTGCGGAATACAGTGAGGAATGTCCTCCAGCCTTCTGTTTGGAAACCTTCTCCCGTACTCACGTTGTGCCGCTGCAGCATTACCATCGCAAAAGCCATAAATAAATATCATATCAACTAACTCTTGTCCCATAAACTATCAAATTGGCAATCGGGTTGACAATACTTTGACATAAGAATACCTTGATAATTTTGTTTAAATTACTATGAAATTGACCAAAGTGGGATTAATTCAAGACCGATTTTCTCAGAAACAGTTAAAGATAACGATTTCAAACAAGAGTTCCTTTTTAACGTAAAACAGTTCGGGAAAACTGAATTTGCTATCTAATTTGTTAAAAAGTTAAAGATGAAAAAGTTACACACTCAAAATACCAAGGGTCCCCCCGTACCCACCCCAATGGACCTTGTGGAAATAAATGGATTAGTCCATCAAATTACTCATCAAAATTTAGCTGTGTATACCAAATTTCATTCATTTATCATAACGCGATTGAGAGACATTGCAAAAAATTATTTCCATTTCTCCCTCTTCAATGGGTCCCTGTGCCCTTAGGAAGCATTTCCGGACCCATGTTCATATGAACTTTCATCATAGATCATAGTATAGACTTTTTGTCTTAGTGCAGTGGCAATATGCTGACAATCTGTCAAGATAAATATAAATTAAAAACAATAACCTATTTCGTTCAAGACATTTGCCCTCTATTGGCTCTTTTATGCATTTTTTATTGGGTAAGTATTAATAATATCGAGAAAATTATAATATAATTTCATTAATCTTCAAAAATCTTTATAATATAGTAAAACATATGTTATCTTTCATTTAACCTAGCTTCAATGCTCCGGTATACCATGACCACTTTAAATACCTAACTAATTAATATTAGGTGCTGAACAGCGTGATAATATTATCTTTTCGATAAAAAATGTCTAATACCATTTTCTGGAAAAACAACCCTTTTAAAAAATCGTCAGGCTTTTATCACATCCATAAAATAACCTCCCTTCAAGGTACTGTAATTGTAAAAAATTACCTTGCCGAAATTACACAGCCTTCTTACATTTTCAGGTGTTAACATGAAAAACGAGACATACTGTATATAACATAGTTAATAGTGTTTGGGAACATTTAAATATATAACCATTTTTTGCTTAAAATTGACTAAAGTTGCCATCTTCAGTAATTTAAATTTAAACTGGACCTCCACGGAAAACAATCATTTGTCCATCTCTCTCAACAAAGTAATCAATCATATTCGTCGTTACTTTTCAGCTTGTCACCATCTAACGACAAATAGATTACGTTATTTTGTGAAGACTTTTGACAGATATACAAATGGGAAAGCAGGCAATCTTCAATTCTTATTTGCTTTCAATAGATAGATTAACGAGTTCACAAAAAGTGTTTACTGATTTAATGCCACATCCACACTCTCACCGAGATGTCTCGTCGAGAGTCAGACATCTATTAAAATACTGGACGAGTGCTGCATCCACACTCATGCTATCGCGTTTATTTCGTAAATACGGCAAGACGGATGCCACTGAAAATACAGTTATTATAATTAGGTAATAGGGTGTTAAAAAAGAGTGTAAAATATTTAAGGAGGCAATAGTATGAACCAAAATAAGCAAAAAAGTCTCAATAAACATGGGTCCGCAAAGTAACGGTTGCGAAGATATGGAATTTTTTATGTTTTTAGCCCCTTCTTTATTTTGCAAAAAGTTGTGTATTTTCTTATAATAGTTGGTTGATGTTTAGTGAAATAGTGAATGTATTTGACAGTTGTTCTCAGTGCACAAGTTTTGTTTTACTATGGCTGGTTACTCTAACGCAGAATTAACAGACATGCATTTCATGTATGGTCGTGCTAATAGGAATGCCACCGAAGCGCGATGTCTTTATGTTAACGCTTATCCAAATCGCCAGATTCCTTCACAACGCATGTTTGGAAGAATTCACCAAAGATTGCGTCATACCGGTTCCTTGAACAAACAGTGCCATTTATCCGGAAGACCAAGGTCGGTATCCACTCCTAGAGCAGAAGAAGAAATTCTAGCACTGGTAGAGCAGAATCCAGGTACGAGTGTGCGGAAAATGTCAGTCGAGGTAGGAATTAGTGGTCCTCTTGTTTGGAGAATCCTTCACGAGCAACTGCTTTATCCATACCATGTGCAACGAGTACAGGCCTTAAATCCAATAAATGATAATCAAGCACGTTTGGTTTTTTGCCGCTGGTTTCTACGTCATGATGCTGAAGACCCTCGTTTTCTTGCAAATATTCTTTTTACTGATGAGGCCGGGTTTACAAGAAATGGAGTGTGTAATTTTGACAATACGCATATTTGGGCCGACGAAAATCCTCATGCTCTAATAGAATCTGGACATCAGACACGTTTTTTATTAAACATTTGGATGGGTATTGTAGGTGACAGGTTTCTAGGTCCTATTGTTTTACTAAACCGATTAACAGGCGCTGCTTACCTCAACTTTCTGCAGAACACACTGTATGTGTTTTTGACAATGACATTCCTTTGAATCAGAGCCAACAAATGTGGTTCCAGCATGATGGTGCTCCAGCTCATTTTTCCATGGCCGTTAGAGAGCATTTACACCAAACTTTTCCACATAGTTGGGTATAGGAAGGGCCGGACATTAGTGTATGGTACTCCTGTAAATAGCCTGGAAGAGTTGCAGCTACGGATTAATCAAAAGTGTCAAGAAATCCAAACCAAGGAGGATGTTTTCGAATGGACGGAGGGCACTTTGAACATCTTCTGTAACTTTGTTTTTTGCTTGTTAAAAGCTTCCTTTGTCGGTTTGTTCCTAATAAAATAAAATGTTTGCCGCAACCGTTACTTTAAGAACCCATGTTTATTAACACTTTTCTGCTTATTTTGGTTCATACTATTACCTCCTAAAATATTTTACTCTTTTTTTAACACCCTGTATTTGGGCTTTTCTTACACTTTAAAGCAGCATACATTAAAACTGTCAGTCGAATTTAAAATAAAAAGGGATGTTGTAAATTATTCACAATGTATATATTTCAATGTATTTATATTGTGCGAATCACAACCAGCTCGTGTAGGTAACACTTATGGAGAAATAATTTATCAACATGTTTACGTTGATTAATGTATGGGATTTGCCCGCATTGGACCTAAACACGTCCAGATATTTAAACACCTGTCAAGTCGCTCCATCAGCAATAGAGTGTGAAAGAAAAATTAATAGTCCAACGTACAATAGCTAAAATGGAACAACTCAAGTAAACAAAAGAGTCGTGAATGTTTATACGCTTACTGCAAACTGAATCAAATTTATTACGAAGTTGAGTGAAAATTAGTGTAAATGAAACTCAGTTCTGGTCAAATGCAGATGAAAAATGTAATACCTTACATTTCACACATATTATTTCCGTGTCATTTTCTGCAAAAAATATAGGGCATTTATATTATTTATAGGCTACAAAATCGTATCATAATTACTTTTATCTTACTATCAAGCGGAAAAGTGTATTTTTCCGCAAGATTTTTCGTGGTGAAAGTGACACTTCCGCACGGTTTTTGTTACATTATACAGTAAGCCTGTCGTATTGTTCTCACAATGCTTGTGTCCAGCTTAATTCAGCTGATGCAGGCAGCATTAAGCGAAAAAGTTTGTTCTAGTTTTTTCTCCATGTGCTTATGACGATGCAGCTTACCATCTAACAGTACCTAAAGCCGTTGCGACGTTGAATTGTGCTTGACACAAGTAATCACCGATAAAAAATCTTGACATTTCCATAACTACGTGCAGTTTTGATTGCTAATATTTTTCGCCATAAGCTTTCAAATTTTCAATCAATTCAGTTTGAAGTTTCAGTTTGTTTAATTTATTTTTCATTTGTTTTCATCGTAAAGTACCCAAAATGAGTGAGGAATCTCTCAATGCATTAATTCCTGCAAAATCAAGATATTGCTATGAAAAAGAGCTTGTTGCCTTCGACCAATGGCGTATAGAGAAGAGCACTTCATCTTTAAAAGAATAGGCATATTTGACCCATTTCCACGATATTGCAAAACGTAACTTTCCTTCAACTCTATGGTTGAAGTATTCGATGTTGAAGCTGTGCTTTAAAATAGAGCACATTGATATTGGAAAATAAATAAAGAAATGAAATATTGGTTACAAGCCAAAAAAATGAAAGGTATTAGAAAGAAAGGAAATAGAACATTTACTCTTAAATTCTCCAGACAACGTATATCTTATGACCAAAGTAGCGAGGATATTTGGAATTGACGGTGCTCTTGCCGCGAAATACTAGAAAATATGACGATACACATTATAGAAGACAAAAAGGATATGCTTACTATTAACGAAGAAGCAATTAAATCTATCGATATCTATGAAAATTATGCTATTTTGCATCCTAAAGATACACTCCACGATCGGTTTTTCTTATTCTATAAAAGGGGTAAATGTATTAAGCAATGTGTGGGTATCAATGGCTTCAGGGAAATGCCATCTAACATCGCTGTATCATATAAGAGTGAAGGATTATTTCTAGAATCTTACAGATGTTACTAAGAATTGATATTCTGTAATTCGCAAAATCGTTCTTTGCCTCTTTTTATGAATAACTTCCAAGGAGTAGGAAAATACCCAGAATTCAATACAAGATTAAATAAAATAATCAATGGTTTACAAAATACAACTGCACAATCTTTAATAAGAAAAGCCGGGATTAAGGCAGGACCCATGCACATATTGGCCTTAATTTTTTGTATAACTGTGAGTATATCTGACTCAGAAATACGCAACGTACTCAGAACATTTTGGTTGACACAATCAGGATGCCTTGCAAAATTATTCGATGCAACAAAAGCGTTAGAAAAAGAAGTTGCAAAAATATTTACAATATGTTGCGGATCATCTATGCTAACGTTGTTATGCACCATGGAAGATGGAATAGATGTAGTACTACCACGCTTAGAATGTATGTAAGACCAGAAATTATTAGGACTGCTCTTGACAGAATTCTCAGAAGCTAAAATAAAACGAGAATAAGCATTATTCGCTTGAGTTTTAAAAGAAGACCTAAGTTTTTTGAATTCATCATAGTCAAAGGGAGATTTCGTAGATATATATTTCTTATAAACCTTGTTTTTTGATTTCCATTGGGAGATGATATCTTTTGAAAACCATTTAGAAAATTTTCTAGTATAATTTATAAATTCATGATTTATCAAGACACCATTCAAAATACCGTAAAATCAACAGCGCTATCAACATCATTCAAAAACGATAAAATGGACCAATCAACTAAGGATAGTTCAAGATATAAGTTTTGCAAGTCAGCTTTTCTATAATTCAGACTTTAAAAAATTGTTTATAGGAAATGCATAAGAATTTTCGGTGGATAAAGAATGTATATCAATAAGTAGAGCAGGATGGTGGAGGTCTTCAGTTAAAAGTATGTCCTCGGAAACAGTGAATCAATATTACGTTTAATGAATGCAGTTTATTTAATTCGAATTAACAAATTCTGAAACTAAATTGTCTATACCTTTGAAAAGCCTATTTGAGAAAGATGAAACAGAAAATTTATTAAGAAAGAATGCAGAAGGGGCACTGATTAATTATCAAAATGCCGGATCTGAAAATTTGTATCCATAAATTATGAGCAATTTTACAGACTAGTGCGTCGAGTCGGGATCAGGTTATAAGAAAGACTTTAAAACCTGTTAAATCGGGGACATTTGGTTTTAAAGAAAAGTTAAATGAGATGCATTTGGTTCATTTCCCTTTAATATTTAACTTAAAGGCTCCGAGGAGCTTAAGTAAAGGTTATCAGAATTGAGGTATGAAATCAATTTACGTGGTAAAAAATTTGGTTTCAATTTCACTTTGAAATAATACCGACAATGATTGCTTCAGAAGCACATAAAAGGGACAAGAGGTTGAAACATATTTAATCTTTATTGGGAGATAAATTATTTATTAGTTATTGCAGGACCCAAAGTTGAAAAAAATATTCACTTGAATGTTTAATTTTTCACACATCGTGGCTATAAAAATTATTTGTAATTGAACAAAGTCTTAGAGCAATTTTCTAATAATATTCATTAACAAGAAAGAAAAACATTGCAAAAAAGAAGAATCATACAGGATTAACTATCACTACGTACAAAAATTTTAACCACGTACTTAGAGAGGCCTAAAAGACAATAAAAACCTATGTTCTCTATTCAGGTGGCCTCCTTTAAGTTGAGTCAAATATCTAACTATACACATTATTATACCAATAAATTAAAATTATTTGAAATTAAAATCGACAATGTCAGAAGTGACTTTAACCTGAAGAACCAATCCTGAAAATGCAGAAATAGATCAGATCTCATCTATTGTGGTTGAATTTTCGAGTTTCAAAAGTGAACTTAGATATTTATAGAATGTTTTCATTAAACCAGGTTAGTAAATTTAGCTAGATTGTTTTTTTTAGATAATCATTGAATAGAGCTTTGTCTGTGGCATTGATGTTTGGTATCAGAGAGCATATATATGGCTTCATTGATAGGAGTTGTAGAGATTTGATTTATATTATTTTAAAATACATTTCTAATACAGTCAAAAATGTTACAAATGCTAATATTAAGCTATATTAATACCTAAAAATATATTAAAGGATGAAAAACGTATGCTCGGCTTTGCCTAGGTACACAAACTACTATTATTTGGGAACTGCGATCATTTTTCAACATGTATATTCTTTATGAAAATGTTTACTGCAAATTCTTTGGTTGTAAGAATAAAAACATCTTTTCGATGACACCTAATCATCCACTACTTTTTTAACTGAATCTTTTAATAACTTATGGAAGCTATCAAATTCGCCAGTTTTCCATTGCCATGTTGGTTTTACAAATAGCGACATTATTAATTTTGCCCCCAGAACTTTTCAGATAAAAGTACATAAAAGCATGTTAGCTCAGCAACACTTGAATAACAATTACACTTAAAGTAAAACACGAAAATAACTCCAATAACACAAAGATAATAACACAAGATACAGGAAAACTTAAAATATACAAATTAAAACCGAAATTTCATTAACAATAGCTGAAGTTATTCCCTTAATATACAGGGTGTCCGGGAAGTGTGAAAAATCTCTCAGGTGCAGTTAGAACATAAAAAAATAAGATAAAAATATCCTATAAAATTTTTGTCTACATACTCTCCTTAGTTGTGTCCCTGAAGGACGCCGCTGGAAATCGGTTTTTCTTGAATAACTTTTAAAGTACTCAATATAATTTAATAAAAATTTAATGTGATGGACACTAAGGACCTCTTAAAATAGTATTCTTGAAACATATTTAGCTTTTTTAGTTTACTAGGGATGGGCTAAGCTTTACAACTTAATGCCTACATTTTTAACACCCTATATGATAAAGACTTTTAAAAAATAAATCTGGGTAGCTTCAACCTTAGACTAAAATAAGATAGTCCCTGTTTATTGTCGATAAAATGAACCTCTTATAGACTTCTTAGATAGAATTCTGAATTTGATCTTTTTTCATGTTCAAGACACTTCTCCTCTCGACTAGATGATTCTCTTTCTTCTCACTGGCAGCTGGTAAATGCTGTACTGCTAAAAGATCCTTCTTCGTCGATTTTTAGACGGCTCGAGCTGATATTGTTTGAATGGATTTTTGCATCGTCAATGAAGCATTTTTGACTACTTTTTTTATTCTTTTGTAGCTATGTCTGGGGACAAATTTTATAGAATTCCGATAGGATAATAGTATCAACATGTCTGTTTGATTTGACCATAGATAATACTCACGAGTCAAACATACTTTTCAAGTTCGTATTCATCTATATAAGCTAATGTGAAAAGTATATTTCTTTTGCAGAAGCACTGCTAACTTAAGTGATGGATTTTTGCAATAAATTCTCATTTTTCAGTTGAAAACTGTTCCATGATAACCAAACTACAAGCAACTATACTCTGCTTTACATCTGTCATTGTAGTACAAATTTGCAATGATAAACACAAATTTAAATAAGGAATTGAAATTTGAACACTTTATTATTTTAATTATTAAACCGATACATACTTGCAAAACCAACCCTTTTAGAGATATAACTACTATACCTACAAATATCTACTAATATTCGTTTCTCCTAAACAAACATATTAAATGGACTGAGGAAGCTCTTCAGCATTAAGGTAATATAAGCGAAATTTCAGCAACTTGACTAGAAACACGGCTTTATACTACAACGTTTTAATAATAACAATAAGTACCCAAAATGATTAGGGAAGGTATTTTATGTCCATGTCTGAATTCCCCAAATTATTCATTAATTTACTAGATACAGAAATGTTTCACATGACATTTGATATCTGGTGGTTTATGAATATTTCGAGGATAGAGGAATAATTAAATACTGAGCAATACAATATTGGCAAGGGACAAGTATACAGGTGAATCAGATTTCAGTGGAATAGAGAATCTGATTCTGATGGAAAAATTTATATGAGGTACAAGTGTTGTAATTTAAAAAAATATATATATTTTTATAACAAAAATCAAGATAATTAAAAATATACCTGAAAAGTGGAAAGAAAGGACAAGAAGAAGGAAGTAGTACCGAAAGGAGTACAGGAACTGGAAGTAAACAAAGATGGGAACAATTAGCAGAAACACAAGAGAGAAGAAATAAAATGGCATATCTAGTAGAAATGTTGAAAAACGTGGCGAAAGATAGGAACAAGAAGGAAGTGATCAAAAACAAAGAGAAGAAAGAAGTAAAGAATAAGAAGAAAGAAACCAGCAGCAAAGAGAGGAAAGTCAAAAAGAAAAAGAAGAAAGGCGAGTAGAAGATATGAAGAGAGATAAAAAATGAAAGTAAACAGTAATGAAAATATCACAAAAGTAGTAGAAAGGGGAAAAACAATATATGAAGGAATAATTAAAAAAACTGTTGAATGAACAAAAGAAATTTAAAAAAGAAAGAAAATTAAACAAATTGAGTGAAAACAATATGAATCAGTTCAAGAGGCAAGACAAAATAAGAAAGAATGTACAAGAAAAATCTAACAATTCAGATGTTTGCAACAATCTTGAAGCAAGAATGCAAGAAATAGATCAAGTAATAGTGCAAGAAATTGAAAGAATAGACGTAGAAGTCAGGAATAATCAAGATAAACTAAGCAAAACAGAAGAAAAAGTGATGAAGTAAATTAAGAACAAAGGAAATAATGGAGACAACTTATAAAAGATTTGGAAAAAGAACTGAACCAGAAGCGTGTGCAGGCACAAGAAATTGAAGTGACATCTATAACTTGCAACAACAACTCAAATAATGTAAAATTTAGTGTGAAAATTAACACAGTACAGTAGTATTTTTAAAATATGTCAAAACCAAATGTAAAATTGTTAAGAATATTGAGGAATTAAGGTAAAACTTGAGGAAATTTAGAAAGGAATGCATTATTTTGATTCACAAGCAAAGAAAACGAAATAGATTCAGGATTTTAAAGCAAAATGTATCAATGATTTCTGGGGTAATTTTCGGTAAAATGTTGTAGTACCTACCTAAGAGAAAAATAAGATTTTAATTATTCAAAAATAATAAAATATGTCTCGAACAAGAAATTTAAAAATCACAATTAAAATCATTGTTAAATTAAGAAACTAAATCCTCAATTTCACACCACACTTAAAAAGAAAAAGGAAAGGAAGCAATTCACAAAAACAGATATAGTTTAATTTAATTGTTTTTTTGTCCGAAATATGATTTTATATATAGTGTAATAATAACTCCAAACAAACCATTATGTATTATTTACCAAAATATCTCACCCTTCAGTTTATGTTTAATTGACAGTAGACTATTAGGTAAATAAATCATTCATGTCATCTACCCAACCATAAATTATTCGATATTTGAATAGATGAATGTCAACATAGCTTCATTAACCAGCAATAAAACTATTTCCCGCTTCAAAATCTTGGCGCCGTATGAAATATCAAGTTGCTGTAATGGTTCTATGAATTCATGAAAGTTATGCTGAGTGTTATTTGTTTCAATCCTTGCCACAATATTCGTTTTAGCTACAGCTGTGTGAAAAGATCAACACCAATGCCAGTTAACGATGCAGTGGCTACATTATTTCTGAATTTTAAGTATTGCTTTTGCAAATAGCCTATTTCAAAAATGGATTCGATAAATATCTGAATGTTAATAGGCATTGAATACATGCAAAATACAAATATTTTAATGAAAATTATTGTTGAATCTGCAATGTCAAACGCTATTACTTATATTTTTAATATATGATGAAAATTTGTATTATAGTTTTTAAAATAAATTAAAGTCGTCTTAATTCAATTTCAACTGATAATAATAATTATTTATTAATATCGTAAAAGTTAATACAATCATACAATTGTTGAATTATTTGAATATGTAAGTATCACACTTAATATAAACTCATATCTGATACAATATTTGATTCCGGTGATAGGTGAAATAATACATTCTTGAAAAATAATCAAGCACCAACCAATTGCTACAACTGTATTTAACTGAAATATTCTTTAAGATTTTAAAACTGAAAAGACTTGAGAGACCTGACATCATTAGGCAAGAAACTATAACATATAGCATTGTAACAAAATGTCCGCTGAAACAGAGCAGTTCTATGCTTTGGAACACAAAAATTTCAACGATTACGCGTTGGAAAATGATGTACATTGAAATTTGTAATAAACTTTGAAGCTAGATATTCAATTCATATTTCTCCTAGTTTTAAAAATTCGAATTGGTTTAACTTCAGTACTAGATTTCAGATTCCAGTTACCTTGCTCAACTTTTTAAAATATGTAATAATATTAGTACTGAGGTTAAACCAATTCGAATTTTTAAAACTAGGAGAAATATGATCAAACTTGCGAAAATTATAATTAAACATAATACAAGCAATTTTAATTTTTTGGAGACACTATTTATTTCTAAATGCCAATTCATGAGCATACAGTCTGCCAAGGTGGATAATATCAGTGAGTCACATTTTTAATTTAATTTCATTACTAAGAATGTATTTATGCATGTAAAAAACTTTGAGCTTGCCAAAAGATTTCTGAGTAAAATAGTTGATATGCTTAGCAAATCTGAACAATGTAAAAGTTTTTATATATTTTTAGGTATTAATAATATTGTGTGAAACTAACTACTCAGTGGACAAAAGCCCCAACCTGCGTTGAATTACATAAAAGGTGAACATTTTTCAAGTAGATATTGTCATATTTAATTCATTGACAGGATGTCACTTTTTGTCATTGTCGATATTTAACATCAAATAATTTTAATTTTTATAATAATTTTTATAGTTAGATATTTGATTCAACTTAAAGGAGACCACCTGAAGAAGCAATCCTAAAAATGCAGAAATAGGTCAGATCTCATCTATTGTGGTTGAATTTGTCGTGTTCCCACTGCCAAAAAGTGAAGTTAGATATTTATAGAGTGTTTCATTAGAAGGTTAGTAAATTTGATTATTTTCTTTAGATAATTATTGATTAGAGCTTTGTCTGTGGAATTGTTCATTAGCATACCTAGATGTTTGGTATCAGAGAACATACATATGACTTCATTGATAGGAATTGTAGGAGATTTGATTTATATTAGCTTAAAATGCCTTTCTAAAACAGTAAAAAAAAGTCATTTTAGTCACATGTATTCTTTGTTATTTGGCTTCAACACAACTATTAGTAGTTTTTAGCTGTGTTATAAAACAGTGATTTCCAAATAAGCGTGCACAGGTACCGGATAGGTATTATAGTAGAACGTGGACGTAACAGAAGATTTTTACAACTACGCTGAGAACATGATGGAAGTCCTGATCTTGCAAAACGTGATTTAATTGCTGAAGAGTAGACTTTAAGCCTTATTGAATATTCCAACTTAAGTATTCGACCAACAGCCTGGTGAATCGAGGTTTTCAACCGCATTGTGTGGGTACATTACGCGAATAGCAAATGTATCCGTTCCACATGCATCCAGGATAGGGCCTGTAACATGCGGATGATCCTCCATGCTTTTTACAAAAGGTTACTAAATCAATACAAGTCCAGAGGTATCCTTTGTTTACAAGTAAAATACTTATGACGAACGAGGTTTGTTCCATTCGTAACGGGGTATTTAATTTTCATAATACCCATCACTAGGTATAGCATATTCGCATGTCGATAGGGATTTATAGGTAATTTATTGGACAAGAATTAACCGTAATACGTTAGTTAGACAGTTTGTTCATATTTAAAATTTCTGCAACAAATGTTGTCTGAGTTATTTGCTCTTAGATGCAAGACAAAGAATATTCATTTTACATGAAGGTCTATATTTATTTTCGTCAAAATGTGTTACAGCTCTTAAATAACATCAGACGTAGACCACAGGTATCGTAGCCTCCTTGTTTTTCGCACTTAAACCTCTTCTATTTCTTGTTTGGTAATACTTGAAGTCTGTTAACAAACCTAAGTAAATTCTGCAGAAGATTTTCAACAAAGAATTTAGATCAGTCAAAGTTATCGTACGATATAAAGTCTTCATCTTTGTGTTTTTCCGTGTTCAGCTGTATGTAGAAATAGAAGAGTATGATTTCGAGCACCTGTTGTAAACAGAGAATAAACTATTGATTCAGTCAGCGATACTCGAAAATACTTCCTTACATTATTACAGTAAGTCGATAATTAAAGAAAAAAAACTCATGGTATTTAAAAAACTATTTGTGGAAATCAATTTCTGGCGCCTTGATTTATTTATTGTTCAAATATAAGTTCGTAAACATACTGCATAACAAAACATATTATTAACTGACCAATAGAAGAAAATTACAATAGGGAACAGTAATGAATTTTGCTATTTATGAAATTACCTTCTACTGGCATAACAATTGTGTGTTTCATTAAAAATGTATTTTTTATGTGATATTTCCTTTTAAAAAAGGTATTTTAAAGTTACCATGATATAAAACACATCTGACGTCATATTATTTGTTTATAAGCAATTTCTGATAAAGTTATGTGTGGATTTTAAATTTAAATGTACATTGGCGTTTATTTTAGCATTTTTGTATGACTTCTATCATCTCTTTCTTAATTTAAAATGATGGCAAGATCCAAAAGTATTGCTAAATATTGTTTAGTGCCACAGTACAAATTTTCTTCTATTAGAACACTTGGAAAAGTATTTATTTAATTATATATATAAAGCTGTTTACAGGCCTTTTAGGCCCAGAGCTGTGTTATTCTCCTCCATTCCATTCTATCCTTCGCCTTTCTTTTCCAATCCGTTACATTTTTCTCCCTTAGATCTATTGCCACTGCCTCTCTCCATCGCTTCCTCGGTCTACCTCTTTTTTTCTTGTAGTTAGGTTTACTCTCTACTATTTTCTTAACTGCCCTTTCATCTTCCATACATTCTAGATGTCCTAGCCACTGCACTCTTCTGGCTCTTACAATTTCGTCTATTGTTGGTGCCTGGTACATTGCATATATTTCCTCATTATTTCTCCTTACATAGCCTTCCTCCGTCTTCTTACCCCCTAGAATTCTCCATAAGATTTTCCTTTCCCACCTTAAAAGGTTTTCTCTTGACTTCTTATTGAGAACCCAGGTTTCACTACCATACAGCGCTGTCGGTCTCAAAATTGTTTTATACATTCTAAATTTTACTCCTCTGGACAAATTTTTTGATTTCAGTAAGTGGTTGACTGCTGTCGAACTTCTGTTTGCTTTAATTATTCTGCTATTTATTTCTTGTTCCTCATCACAGTTAGCTGTTATTAGCGCCCCCAAATATACATATTCTTGAACTTCCTCAAACTCCATCTCTCCATGCTCTGTTCTCAATTTAAAATTGGTATCCTTTTTTTGTTCTCCTTTTCTCAAAAGCTTACTTTTCTGTTGATTTATCTGCAATCCCACTTTACGTGCTTCCTTCGCAAGTTTTCTCGTTACTTCTTCTAATTCCCTACTATCTCTAGCAATAATAGCCACGTCATCTGCATAACTTACAATTTGATGACTTTTAAACACTATGTGTCCTTCTCTGTTCAACTGACTACTTCTTATGACCTTTTCTAGTACTAAATTAAAAAGAAGCGTTGAGAGTGGGTCTCCTTGTCTCAGTCCTGTATCAATAGTAAAGCCTTCCGAACATTCACCTTTTATTCGTACTTTGGATTTGGTATTTTCTAAGGTCATTTTCAATAGCCTAATCAGTTTGGTTGGTATCCCAAATTGTTTCAAAATTTTACTTAGCTTATTCCTTTTTGATCATATGCTTTCTTGAAGTCCACAAATAGAACCATTGCTTTGATCCCATACTCATAGCATGTAGTCAGAATTTCCTTCACCATGAAGATTTGGTCCGTTGTTGACCTTCCTTTTCTAAAACCTGCTTGATACTCCCCTATTTGTAGTTCTGCTATAGGTTCTATTCTCTGTTTTATTAACGTTGCCATAATTTTATACCCTACATCTAACAATGATATACCCCTATAGTTTCTGCAGTCTGTTGCATCTCCCTTTTTAAATATTGGTATAATCAAAACATCTCTCCAATCTTCAGGCATACATTCTCTTCTCCAGATCATTCGTATCATTTCGTATATTCTTTTATTTAATTACTGGAAAACTAAAAAAAAAGTAAATAATCTTAAGTAAGGTAGTAATACATTATTAGTATTAGAAATATTATGTGTATATTTACCTATTAATGTATCTAAATAATTTTATAACCTATACTTTGGTTCAAACCTTTAATGGACTAATTTACTTCATAAGATGTATACACATTTTTATCATAATGCAAAGTAAAATAATATAACAAACTCACGATTGTACCTTTAGCTCTTTCGCATTACAACTTTAAAGCAGTCACTTGATTGCATAAATTTCATGAGCATAAATGCATGCAAATTATCGCTGATGCATTCACAAAACTGCTGTCTCCCATTTTCGCACACTTGATAATTAACAATACTTAACAAATAGATAAGTTTATAACTTAACTAACACTTATACATATGCCTTGGAACACAAAGAAAAAGAAAATGCGTGCATTAAGGTGACAAGTAGTTCAATAAATGTGATGTCATATTACACTTCAGGAACGCACGCAACAGCTCGGCAGGTTTAAATTAATTTAAAATTTAATGCACATTATAAATTTATGTGTAGATATAGAAGATATAGTAGCCACAGTGATATATTATGAGATAATATTTATTCAGACAAATTTGTTTGATATACCTCCTATATTCCTGTACTCGATAGGAGTTCATGGTTTATAACAAAATATTTCAACAATTATCCGTATTAAACTCGTTGAGAGGAACAGTTACATATCCATTGTAAACAACAATATTGAAGCCTATTCATGTATATCGATGATCATTATTTGACCGTTCCTGATGTCCGTTACATTAACTTCTGCAATAGTGGTTCCAATTATTAATTAAAAAGTTATCTGTTTCATAAACTATGAACTGTATCTCTGTCCCTATTAATTTTCACTAATTTCAAAGGATGCATTATTGCGTAAAGGTACGAAGCTTAAAAATTGATATCATGAGCACTAGTTTATTATTGTCATAAATATAAACTCTATAATATTTTGGGTAGGAACACTAATAGAAATACGCCTTTTATTCAGAACTTTCACAACATGTTCAAAATTTATACTAGACTGGACTGACGAATAAAAATCGTGATTCATTGATTTTGTTTTTTGTCTAGGCAATAGGCAATGGCGTGACCTAGACGTTATGATAATTAAGCCGAAAATGGGGATATTTTCTATTTCCGTTCTACCATAATATACTCGTATCAAAGAACTTATTTAAAATCAATAATTTCATTAAATATAGTGATAAACAAAGTGTGCTAATTTACTTCTTTGTGTTTAAGCTAATCCAAACAGATTCCTCGATTTTCACTTACTTGAAGATAATAATACGAAAAGAGGGATACAAATGTTATTTTATATACAAATAATGTAACCTGAGAGTAATGACAAACTCTCCGACCCTGTAATGACACAACCTCAAATCTTTCAACGAAAATCATATATCTGATGCAATGGAAAATCTAGGACCCAGCTGACTATTGATAAGGTGTGAATATTAACGTCAATTCCAAAACATCTTCAACCCGTAACCTTTCAACCCATAGCCTCAAACCCCTTAACTAATATTTCCTTTGTTTATGCCCAGTAAACACATATACGTTAGAAAAACGTTTATAATGCACATACAACGTTTGAAAAAGGCGTGGCTTTTTTACGTACAATCAACTTAAAACTGTCGCGGTTTTACACGTTTCTGATAACCAAAGTACAAACGTTTAAGGCTTACGGTGAGCGCTCTATCAAACGATATATAAGATCTGTTCCAACAACCGTCGAGAACTGGTTCAGTACCGTGAGAAATGGTTGACCAACACCGTCTTACGTCGCATTCGCCGAGAGTACATTAACAACTGAACTGACTGACTAATTCTGGACGGTTCGGAATCGATTCTTGCTGTGTTGGAACAAACCCATAGTTTTCGCTCAGTAACTCCTTAACGGATAATGATAAAAATATGCGGTTTTTTTAATAGACTATAAATATTATTTTACATCGACGCTGTGTTTTGAAATTTTGAAAAAGTGTAAAATTAATTTTTTTAAAATGAATTTTGCATATTTTCAAAATTTTAAAACACAGCGTCGACGTAAAATAATATTTGTAGTCTATTAAAAAAAACGCATATTTTTATCATTTTTAGTTGAGGAGTTATTGAGCGAAAACTATATCCCTTTGGATCGAGCGCTCACCGTAAGCCTTAATATTAGTAAATGTGGAACGATCATTTTTAGTATTAATAAGCTAACTTGTTATTTTAATGTCCAAAAAGATGTTTTAGAGACGTTATTTTTAACATGTTTTATAACGTTGTTTTGGATCCTTCTGGCGGCATTGTACAGGGTGGTCCAGAATTATGTACCATAAATGCTAGATTAGATAGTACGTTAAAAAATAAGGGTATTATATATATTTCAAAACTAAATAATCAGGTACACTTAATCCTGTAAAACTGCAAAATAAAAACCACTTCTTTAAATATCTATAACACTTAACTAACTATAATACTTTTATGATGAATTTACTTTTTTTAGGTTTTAGTACAATAAATTTTATGTTACCACGTATTACATCCATTTAAGATTAAAGCGTTGTTTTGAGTGATAAGTATTTTTTTTTGAAATACATAATTTCAAATTTAAAAAAATACTATCCAAAACTACCCCTTAAACATGATTGAATAAGTGGTAACAAAACATTAATTATCCTAATATCATATACTCATCCCATGAACCCATTATTCAAAAGTATCTAAAAGACATTTAAAAAAAATGATTTTTATTTCATCCCTCAGAGGGTTATATCTCTCTTATTATTAAGTTTTGAACAAAAATTTATGTAATACCCTCATTTTTTAATGTGCCATATGCTCTAGTATTTACGGTACATTCTGGATCACCCTGTATTAAATAAATAATTATCAGGGAATTAATATAATATAAATAAAATAGTTACAAAATCTTCTCTCATTTAATCTTGTTCCTATTAATAAATATTATCGATATTCCAATAGTGTGGCTCGAATATTGAACTCACTATACGCTTATAAATAAGAGTATTAGAAAATATTAATACCTATTGTTTAATTTCAAATTTAGGTAGGTAACAATAAATAATTGGTTTTAATATCAGTAACAGTTTATTAAATAAATAATAATACGTACATAATACAAACAAAATATTAAAATACCAAAATAATATATCTTATTTATGCTACTGATTGGAACCTAAAAACAATGAAATTAGGTCTGAACAAGTTTCATATCAATAACTTCACTTACATTGGATAATATAGATTATTTAAAGAAAGTCTAAACTTTAAACATGTCTAAGTTTAATCTATTATAGTTATAATTATAATAATAATGCTAATAATAATAACAATAATAATAACCTAATATACATTTAACATGACCACGAAGTAGATAGTCAAGAAAGGAAATAAAAAAGTTTAAATCATTCCCAATCATGATTAGAAATATGTCACTGTATCTTAAATTTTAGTATAAAGCAAAAAATTACCAAGTCATAATAATTGTTACCCATTTTACAAAGTAATTTAACGTAGGCATGTACGAGTACAAAATTCACACGCCTACTTTTACTAATTTTGTCATCGCCTTTGTTAGTATTTTGAAACATAAGTAGGAAAAGTTATAGTGGAATAAATTTAGATTCCATTATATAATTATTGTAACATGTAATGTAAAAAAAACCTAATATTCTTATATTAATAAAATAGAATTAAATACTTATAGATGTAGGCATACTTACCAAAATAAAATACAGTGATGAATATGCAACTGACAAGCTTTTACAAAAAAAAACTCGAAATGGTATGTGTGTAACACGTGATCTTTATCTACCAATAAGATCATTAAATTCGTATAGAACGTTTAACGGCATTATAATTGAGACGTGTAATAAACGGCAATTCGCTTCCTTATTTCAATGAATGATTATAACGTATAATACACTGTTTTTAACACTTGTAAGGTTTATTAAAAAATAATTACTATCTAGTTATTTGTATATATAAGTATCTATATATTCTTAATGCAATATATTTTTATTAAATTATATTGTATAAAATTTATTTTGGATTGGTATCGTTCCGAAATATTTATTAATTACAAAACGTTTATGATACGTTTTGTAAGCATTACTTATGCCTGTTACTCTAAAACGTTACAAACACGTTTTTATTCAATGTCAATATATTAATCAGTTGACACAGACGTTTTATAAAGGTTTAAATAAATAAGTTTTATTTAAATATTAAATAACGTTAATTTAACGTTACAAAAGATTTGCCAACATTTTTTGTTAAAAAAGTACGTATTTTAAACGTTATGTTAGGCCGTTACTTTTCTAACCATAAAATAATGGTTGATTTTGTAACGTAACACGAATTGTCAACCAATGGTACGTTGACAATACGTTTAAATAACGTATGTGTGTTTACTGGGTGCCCTCAACTCGAATATAACCTTAATTTCTAGGGTCCTCCAACCCCATAACCTTTTTATCCTATAACTGCATAATCTAAAATTGTTCGACAATGTAGGACACATCGACATGATAAACATATGTGAATATCATGTGACCAAATGTAATTCGACAGTACTGACAAGGCCTGATGAGTCTCATAACCATCAACATAGAAACCCAGTTACTCAATAACTCAAGGTCTGCATGTAGAAATTGGAAATAATGAAGTGCAAATTCCGAGATATTAGATAAGGATTTTCGCTATGAATAAGCGGTCAACCAATATTCCAGTGGATTTTAATGAGTGAGAGATTGAACTATGTAGGCATATATCACGAAGAACGAACATAAAACGAGCATATAACCTAGAAACCTATTGTCAGAGATCAGGCTGTAATAATGTAGGCCCACATCTATATCAAACCGGGAGCTTTCGTATGAAGATGAGTTTTTGGCCAAAAACCCAGATAAATCATAGACCCATGAAAATATCTCGGCGCACCCTTGACAGCAGATGAGCAGAGCTTAGTACCACATAGTTCTGTAAACTTTTGAAAAGAGTCTGAAAGATCCAGATAACCTGGAAATTTCCAGTACATAAAATATGCCCTATATCTTGCATGCAGTATAAAGCAACTATCACACGATATTCCAGAAAATGTAGATTTCGACGGTTTCCATAGATTTGTGCTAGACTTCAGTGATCCAAGGATTATTTGTGTAGCCGAAAACCTAATTTTACAATAGGTGTATGGACTCCCAAATCACAGCTAGTGGTACACTAGCAATTACTAAATTACAAATTACCTTGACAGATACTGATGCGATGACATCTGCCCGAAAGGGATATGTAGAATGATTTGCTATTCAAGCTATCAAGGTAAAGAAGCAAGTGAAAGGATAATACTGTGGTATGTCGACTACAATTTGACAATGTCCTTGTCAAAGTTAGAAAACTTTCATACTTAAACCTAGGAAGATATGAGGGTTATCATCCCTAGGATAGCGGACTTATTTGCGATCGTACCAAGATCTCTAACGTGCTATTTTTTTAGAATGATTTATAGCCTCAAATTAAAAATCAAAATCTTCTTCTCATACATGCAACAAAAGCTCCGTGACACAGGTAGCTCAATCTTCTTAACACCGTTGCTCATATCTTTTCGTTATATTTGCAGCGAGTTTACCATTTATAAAAACCATTGAGAGATTTTGGAAATAATTACAAATATGTATAAGAAATATTTTGAGGTTTGGGTCTCAGTGTGAGATATCAGGCAATCCAACGACGTAAAAAATTTGAAAACCAATATGGCGCTGAGGGCAAACAAACAATGCACATTTTGTTAGTGCTATCGTTTTGTTAAGTTTCTTACTATTTAAATCGATTTTTTGTGACATTTATTAAATTTTAATACCTCTAAAACTTTATTTTAACATTTACCCGCAGTAATTATTAGCTATAATTTAAAATAATGCCTATAACATGCATCATCGTCGGTTGTAGCAGTAGTCGAGAGATCGACTTCAAATATGGATTTCTGCAATTAACATTCTCCATACTAAGAAACAAAGAATTTGTAATAGGCATTGCTTAATTGGTAAGTAAAATATTTTACTATTCGTAGTATATTCGTCTGATAACCTACATAATAAAATGAAATTGCGCTAAAACAGTCTTAAAATAAACTCTTTTTGAATTATTTGTTTACCTCTAAGGAAACATAAAAAAAACAATAATATAACTTTTAAACTGTGGAAAAGGACAGGGATGCTAAGTGCATTCATTAATCACGTCTCGATTGTTTATTCAAAATTTTATTTTTAAGGACATAGAATATCGGAATATTAAAAACATACATCATAAATCATACCAAAATGAACCCTTTGTATTCTTATACATAAATAAATTCAAAACACGTAAATAATTTTAAAATACATGTTGTACCACACTACTCAATACGATTCCACGTAAAACTGTTTTATTTTGATGCTTATTTGTTATATGATATTTTATAATTAAGTAAACCAATACTATTGTGAAATTTTGAAAGCAACATTGTTAGCCTAAAATAAGAATCAGTCTTTGCGGAAATATATAAACAGCCCTCGTATCAACTATAAAAACCAGGTTCTCCTCAAAAATGTAACACTCTATAAGTTATTTGTTTTTCATATCCAAATATATTAGCCTCAAACCAACGTAATATATTATGATCTGAATATAAATTGTTATGTTATGTGTTTGTTTTATTTTATATGATTTTAATTTTTATTGGGCGCCAATTATTTTATTTTGGTTTGTTATTTATTTAATTTGTGTAGAAGTGTATTTATGTTAAATTTTATGTGTGAGTTGTTATATGTTTGATTTATTAAGAAATATGATTTTTGGAAAATTTAAAAATTTTGATTTTATTAAAGATAATATTGTTTTACCTGATATTTCTATACCCTGACTCTGATTTTACTCTTTACCTCAGGAATGAATTCCAGCAGAGTAACTAACACCTTTTTTTTTCATTATCTATATATTTGCTACCACTCAGTATACATAAAATGATACAAGAACTATACATTTATTTTTATTCATGCTCAAAATGAAAAATTCTCAAATAAGAAATAGTTTCACTAAACAATAAACATTAAGGAATATTTCCTAACAATTATTTTTACATACCTGTATATTTCATTAATTAATTTTATATTTCTGGTAATGCTATTTTAATTTATGCAAATATTAGAAGAGGTAATATTTAAGTGAACGTTAGCTGGAAAAATAAATATTGCATTTCTAGTGTAAGTATAGTTAGTTATAATGATTTGCCAGACAAAATTTTGTAAGATTTCTTCCAACACTAGTCCACCGGCTCAGCCCTAAAAATAGATTAGCTTTTAGATCGGAAACCCCTTTATTACTACTATCTTATAAGAAGTATATTGCAAACAGTTCTGCAATGCCATTGACCTATACTTATCACAATAAGCGTTGACCAGTATCATGGTAAGTAAATCGTCTTATTTTGATATTAGTAGTATGCGGTCGCGAAACGTCCCAACCTTCCTGAACACTCTGTATTACTAAACTGTAACCATCCTGAAAGTTATATTAAAGTTTCCGTATTTCTCACCGTAAAATGATCAGATTTGTGGTGTTTTTAGATTCAGAAATCTCTAAAAATAAAACATGTAAAGCAAAGTAATACAAAAAATAAAATTCTTGATATTTTGTTATAACATAATATAACAACTTTTAAAAGAGTTTGCAAGACATGCATTATTTTTCTGTTCTAACACCACATTTTAACAATTATTTTCTAATACTTATCAATAAAAGTGAACAATCTTATATGTAGCAGTAATTTATGTTATAACATTTACATTAGTTCAATTTAAAACAATACCTATTTTCAAAGATTTTTCTATCTAAAAATGTGTTGCTTATACCTCTTTTTTCGTTATTTATTCGTTTTACTTCGGTATCTTTGAATATAAAATTATTTGTGTTTGTAACTAATGGCATTTAAAATTAATTAAAAACTGTACGACTGAATAACTCCTGGATAATAAACGTTACACCGTTGAGTAAAAAATCTCATCTTGACTAGATTACTAGATTCCACTGTATAAACAGGAAATATAGTATGCGTCAAAAGTATGGAATAAATTCAATAAAAACGAAACAATTATTTTTTGGAAAAAATCCTCGAACAGGTCGATTTTTAATTTAAAAAATACATATTTTAGCGTAAAATGCGATTTTCATATGTCATTCAAATAAAGCATAAACGTTATCAACTTTAGTTTTTCGAATTCCATAGTTCTTTTATGGATCACGTAGGTGAAAATCTTTGCAAAGTGTCATTGTCACACTGACTTTCTAAGTATTGCAAGCGACATAGAAATTATTATTCAATTTATGGCACATTTAACTATTACTCAAAGAATTGAAATTTTAATTCTTATCGGATGCGGGAATATGACTAGAATTCACTAGGAAGTTTGCGATTTATTTAATGAAAAATATCCAGATCGCCCTATCAGCCAATCAACAGTCAGTAAGGTAGAGTCTAAATTTAGAGAAACTGGCAATGTTGTAAATATTCCAAAACCTGGACGTCCAAGCATTAATGAAAATCAGAAACAGAACATTTTGATAAGTATGGTGGATAATCCTCATAATTCTTCACGATTGGTTGCATTAAACAATGCCACTAGTCAGAGCACAGTGCTACGTATCTTAAGGAAGGAAAAATATCATCCCTACAAAATTCAACTTGTGCAGGAACTCAATGAAGATGCTCCCGATCGCCTCTTACACTTTTGCGAAATTCTAATGGATTTATGTCAAGGAAATAGAAATTTACACCGGCAAATACTTTTTTCAGATGAGGCCACATTTTGTCTGAATGATACAGTAAACCGTCAAACTTGCAGATACTGGAGTCGGGAAAATTCTCATTGGATGGCAGAGGCATATACCCAACACCCTAGAAATTAAATGTGTGGACTGGAATAGTTGACGATAGAATAGTAGGGCCTTTCTTCTTTGAAGGAACCCTTACAGGACAGAGATATTTAAAGTTTCTAGAAAATGACCTTGTTCCAGCCCTTGCAGTAATTTTTCCTAACGATAATGACCCTGATATTCCTGAAGATATCATATGGTTTCAGCAAGAGGGTGCACCTCCGCACTATGCGCTCCCTGTACGAGAATTTTTGGACAACTGTTTTCCTGGGAGGTGGATCGGCAGACGCGGACCGATAGAATGGCCTGCAAGATCGCCAGATCTTACACCTCTTGACTATTTTTTATGGAGATACTTGAAGTCAAAAGTGTACATTAATAAACCACGTAATTTAGAAGAACTTCAAAATCGCATTCGGGACGAAATACGCAGAGTTACCCCAGAAATAATTCATAATGTGCAAGAAGAATTTCTTCACAGACTTGCGCATTGTCAAGAAGTTGGTGGATGGCAATTCGAACATTTAATTTAAGTATAAAATTTAATCAATTGCATTTTATTTTACATACCTCAGAATTGTTACTTTTTTATGGATAAAATTTACGTTTTCTAATATTCAATCGTCATTTACTCGAAAACTTTCCTATGTAAGAGGGCAAAATTTTAGTACTGTCTGATAGAATATTAAACGATATTTCAGAATCAAGAAAAAAAATATGGTGTTGCCATTTAAAAAAAATCGATGACGTCATTACTCGAAAACAAATGACATTTGAAAATCGCATTTTACGCTAAAATATGTATTTTTTAAATTAAAAATCGACCTGTTCGAGGATTTTTCCCAAAAAATAATTGTTTCGTTTTTATTGAATTTATTCCATACTTTTGGCGCATGCTGTATATACCGGGTGTTCCCTCTAAGACTTTCAGTGCGAATATCTCAGAAACCATTATAGCCAGTGCGACGAAATTTGGTATACAGAAACTAGATGGCGTATAGAATCTGATGATAACATCAATTTTTATACAGGGTGTTCCATTTTCCAAGAAATCGATTTAATTTTGATTTTTTGGTTGTCAGCCCTGCTAAAACTTATGTTTAAATTGAAATATACTTAATTATGAACACATTCTGATAAATAAACATTCAAAAATTTCAAAATTTAACATAAAAAAACGCCTCCAAAAAGTACCCAAATTTCATTGTTTTGTCATGTAAAATGTGTATAGCCTTGAGCCAGACTTACACAGAAGAAACTAACATCGGTGAACGTCAAAACTATGAATTGTCATTGAATTGTCAAATATTAATAGCATGAAGTATTTTATTTTACATAAATAACGCTAAATAATGGATTTAATGCAACTTACGTATGCACAATGGTGTTATTGAGACTTGTCGATAAAAATTTAGACTTGAGTTGAGGCTTTTGGAGCAATGTGGTCGCCGTGCCGGCGCAGTCTACCGCTACAACTAGAGTTACAGCGTGAAGATTGTGTAAAATATCTGTGAACATTTTTAAATTATTCCATTATAATGTAATAAAACTACAGTAAATTGTTTTTTTTATGTTACTACAGTCTACAATAATAATTAGGTACACGTATTTTTTATGACAAAATAATTTACAAAATTGTGTAAGTACTTAAAGAATATCCCTGTTTTCCAACTGCTGTAATAATTATCGATTACTTATTTAGCAACAAATAAATTCAAACAAAACCATTTCTAAAACTTTTAATTATAATGTGAACGTGTTTGTCGTTGAAAGTCAGATCTGAACCTACCCTAGCCCCACAAAAGAAAATATTACGAAAGCATAACCTAGAAATGACTGATTCTTGTATCCACATATTTCAGCACTTTACTTATGTACTTACGTTTAAGAAGAACTCTACATCTGTAAAATAGTAAACAATGAACTACTATTTCTGTATTTCATGATACAAAACTGAAATAAAGCAACTGGTTTTTGCTAGGAAGAATCACCTGCAAATGTACTATACCCAGTAGGTAGGTACCTATCAAATAGTCGTTTAAAGCTAGATAATAATTTGTAATTGTTGTTGTAATTGTTTTTATCTTTCAGTTATGTGTGTGCAGTGCCACAAATTACATCTTGTTAGAATATCTTTAAAATGTTGAAAGCTAACTGTTGTTACAACATATACACAACATAACGTAATAAGGTAGGTATTGAACGAAGAAACGGAAAGATTTCTTTCTAATCGTACATGCATGTACATTCCTCATATTGAACTTTGTTCTGTAAATGAAATTAGAATACAGAATAAGTGTTTAATATAAAATCAGATGTAATAATGTAAATTTATTTTTTTGTTAATTAATCAAGAATTAATTTAAAGCTAGACAGTAATTTGTAATTATTGTTTTTATCTTTCAGGTATGTGTGTAGTGCCACAAATTACATTGAAACAAAACGATTTGTAAAATAGGACACCAAACAGAATGAAGGAAAAATATCGCAGATATTTTGTTAGAATTAATTTTATACATGGAATGATGGATAATATAAAGAAGTCCCCTAACTCACATCTTAAGATGTTTTCATACTGTACATAGAATTATGAAATTAGTTTATTTTTCTTAATTTTATTAGTTTAGAAATTTTAAAACCCACGACAGACAACTGAATTTAATGTCTTATAGAATACTCTTCAAAGAATGTGAGTTACAGACTTCTTTATAATATTATCCATCATTCCATGTTTAGAATTATTTCCAAGAAAATGTCCATAATATGTTTCGCTTATTCTTTCTGGTGTCTGTTTTAATGTAATTTGTGGCACTGCACACACATAACTGAAAGATAAAAAACAATTACAACAACAATTACAAATTATTATCTAGCTTTAAAAGACTATTTGATAGGTACCTACCTACTGGGTATAGTACATTTGCAGGTGATTCTTCCTAGCAAAAACCAGTTGCTTTATTTCAGTTCTGTATCATGAAATACAAAAATAGTAGTTCATTGTTTACTATTTTACAGATGTAGAATTCTTCTTCAACGTAAGTACATAAGCAAAGTGCTGAAATATGTGGATACAAGAATCAATCATTTCTAGGTTATGCTTTCGTAATATTTTCTTTTGTAGGGTAGGTTCAGATCTGACTTTCAACGACAAACACGTTCACATTATAATTAAAAGTTTTAGAAATGGTTTTGTTTGAATTTATTTGTTGCTAAATAAGTAATCGATAATTATTACAGCAGTTGGAAAACAGGGATATTCTTTAAGTACTTACACAATTTTGTAAATTATTTTGTCATAAAAAATACGTGTACCTAATTATTATTGTAGACTGTAGTAACATAAAAAAAACAATTTACTGTAGTTTTATTACATTATAATGGAATAATTTAAAAATGTTCACAGATATTTTACACAATCTTCACGCTGTAACTCTAGTTGTAGCGGTAGACTGCGCCGGCACGGCGACCACAATGCTCCAAAAGCCTCAACTCAAGTCTAAATTTTACCGACAAGTCTCAATAACACCATTGTGCATACGTAAATTGCATTAAATCCATTATTTAGCGTTATTTATGTAAAATAAAATACTTCATGCTATTAATATTTGACAATTCAATGACAATTCATAGTTTTGACGTTCACCGATGTTAGTTTCTTCTGTGTAAGTCTGGCTCAAGGCTATACACATTTTACATGACAAAACAATGAAATTTGGGTACTTTTTGGAGGCGTTTTTTTATGTTAAATTTTGAAATTTTTGAATGTTTATTTATCAGAATGTGTTCATAATTAAGTATATTTCAATTTAAACATAAGTTTTAGCAGGGCTGACAACCAAAAAATCAAAATTAAATCGATTTCTTGGAAAATGGAACACCCTGTATAAAAATTGATGTTATCATCAGATTCTACGCGCCATCTAGTTTCTGTATACCAAATTTCGTCGCACTGGCTATGATGGTTTCTGAGATATTCGCACTGAAAGTCTTAGAGGGAACACCCGGTATATGACCGAGAGTTTGCAGATTATTTGACAGTACCCTACTAGATAAAAAGTCGTTGATTATTTATAAGGAAACGTTGAAACCATTTACTATAACACTTTTTTAAAAATTGTTTGCTCTCTGTTAAACAATACATATAAACAATCATATGAAAAATTAAAATATGATATAGTCATAATTTGGAGAGAAATTTGACGGTAGTGAAAATATTGTTTTCACAAACTAAATATTGAGAAAATACCTTCCAGATAATTATATCTGTGTTATATAAATGCAACAGGTGCAAGTTTATTTCAGGAAACATTCATATTTAAATACATCTCATACTTTTTCGGACAATCGATTCTATGAACTTTGAAAACAATGTTATTTGGCAAAACACAAGGCCGTATCATACGCTAAAATACCAGAATGCATAACATGTATCATACAATCAAAATATGCCAGAAAAAAATAGGTCGGGCTATATTTGAGAATGCAAAATGCATTCGTTGCTGCAATGACGTGGATACTATAACAAATGCAAGGTGACATCCAAATTCTCATTATAAATTGAAAATTGCTGACGCTAAGTGAACTGAGATTTCAGAAGGTTCAAATATAGCGAGATGTTATATTTTCCACAGCTTCCCCTCTTCCCGCATATACAAAGTGTTCTTACAAGCTCAATGAAAGACTGTGGCAGATGGTAGCCAGCTACCAAATGTTTGACATTAACCCAGGTTAATGTCAAACATTTGTTCTTATATGAATAGGTCCGATTCGTGTTTAGAAGTTACAAGCGTTTAAAAAAATATATCATGTTTCAATCAATGCAGTCTGATAAATAATAACAAAAATGATACTAATAATAATAATATGACTTTATTACATTTGCAGAACAATACAAATAGTAAATAATTACAAGTGGCGGTATCCAGCAAAGCTGCTCCTTAACCAAAGTAAGTAACCATAACCACAACTTGTATATAGAATATATACAGGGATGGTCAGAACAACTGAATGAAATTCATATCTTTTGAATGAGTGATTTTTTAGAACGCCGAAACACGTTAACTGATATTGATTTTTTCCCATCTTTCGGTTATATAATAATTAATTTTTCTTCAACCCCCTAACCCCTACTTTTTTTCAAATGGAAACATAAGGCTTGAGGGGGCTCGTTGAAAAGCTTATAGAAAACCGAATTCAGTCATACCAAATAAACAAGTTTTATGTTTTCAATAGAAAGGTTTTTAGGGTTGTATAAAACACCTACTTAGTGAAATAAAATTTAATTATCTTCAGTGTTATCCTCCATGAATTTGTACAGAATGAGATAAAGAATTTGAAACTATACCTATCACCCCTATTACTGCTAATGCAAAAAAAGATAAGGCACGTGCTTTGAATGAAGAAAAGAGAAGACATTGCATTAGAAATTGTTGAAAACCCTCATACTTCAACTGTTTCATTGGCCCGCAATCACGATGCTTCTCGAACTGCAATTCGAATGTTTTTGAAACAAGATAACTGTTTCATTGGCCCGCAATCACGATACTTCTCGAACTGCAATTCGAATGTTTTTGAAACAAGAGAAATACCACCGCTATAATGTATTGTCCGAGAGCTTTTGGAAGACAATTATAATAGGCGATTACAATTTTGTGAGGAAATGATGAGATGGTTTGACGACAATAATAGTTTTCAACGAGACGTACTTTTTTCGGATAAAGCTACGTTTTATTTAAATGGATTGGTTAGCAGGCACAACTATCACTTTTGCTCCCAGGAAAATCTACGCTGACCATGCGATTCCCATACGCAGCACCCACAGAAAGTTAATGTACGGCCAGGTATCATCAACAACAGAATCTTGAGCTCATTCTTTTTTGAATAAAATCTTACTGTCACACGCTACCTGGATTTCCTAACATTTGACCTGAAACCTGCTCTAGCTGTGATTTTTCCTCGTGAAATTGATTCATATATACCGAATGAAAGAATTTGGTTCCAACAAGTTGGCGTTGGTATTGATGTTCGAAGATACTTAGATGAAGTGTTTCCAAATCGTTGGATTGGTAGACGGGGTACAGTTCAATGGCCGCCAAGATCCCTCGACTTAACACTCCTAAATTATTTTCTTTGGGGATATTTGAAAGAAAGGGTCTACCAGGATAGACTGGATAATATTGAGAATTTAAAGAACAAAATTAGGGCGGAGATGCATAATTTACCAGCTGAAGTCATTCGGAATGCTGTGGACAGCTTTTACTATAGTCTTGACATTTTCAGCATTTGCGGCATTGAGTTTATTTTTGTAAATTATCTAGTTGTTTCAATTTCTAAATTTAAAAAAACATGTTATTGAAAACATAAAACTTGTTTATTTGGTATGGCTGGATTCTGTTTTCTATAAGTTTTTCAACGATCCAACTCATGCCTTATGTTTCCATTTGAAAAAAAAAACTGGGGTAGCTGAGAGTTAGGGGGTTGAAGAAAAATTAATTATTATATAACCAAAAGATGGGAAAAAATCAAGATCAGTTAACGTGTTTCGGCGATTTTTAAAAATATGACTCATTCAAAAGATATGAATTTTATTCCGTACTTCTGGCCATCCCAGCATATACGTATATGCAAGAATAAGAAACAAATTAATAAATGCACTCAACAATCTCTCTGATTAACCAGAAATGTTTTAAACTTTCTCCGAAAGGTGACAGAGCTGGTAGCCCCAACGATGCTATTCGGTAAACCATTGAAAATTTAAATAGTATTGTAACTAAAGCTATGTTCAAACATCGTTAAATTATGACAGGGAACAGTTAGGTGATTTCTATGACGCGTATTTTGTTCATGTATATCTCGATCTTTAATAAGCTTATCATATAGGTATATTGGTAACTTATGGTCAAAAACATTGTAAACCAGTGTACCTAATTGAAGTTAAGCCAACCAGAATTTCTAAGCATTTGAAATATGACAAAATCAAATAAAAAAATATAAATAAATCGAATACAAGAATTCTGAATTTTCTACAGACGCTCTGTATCTTTCACTAACAATGAAGGCCAATAAACTACAAGACAATAACTAAGGATAGATAATACTAAGGAGTCGCAAAGTCTTAATTTAGCTTCGGTACTAAGAATATTTTTATGTAGGTATAAGATTTTTAATTTGCTGTAACACCTTTTCATAACTGCCAAATCTAAGATCTGCATCTAAAGGAAGGTCCAGATTTATACCACTGTCAAAAGGTTGCAACAAAATGGTGGTTATGCATGATTAACAGTTGAGGGCCGAATAATAATATTTGATTTTTTTTTATTAAGAACCAGACTATGCGTATTAGAAAATTTACTAATGATATTAAGATCAGAGTGGATATTACGAACAGCTAAATCAATATCATTGACAGGAAATGAATATTAAATTTGATGGATGAGATTTGGAACATTACCTACCTGGTTAGCTGTATCTGAATTATTTCAAGTAATTGCTAAGCTAGTGATTTCAGTAAGGTAGACAAGCGGCTTTATACATCCCTGTAGATACTAGGTAACGCATTGGCTATGCCATTGGACCTTGTTGACCTATCCATTTATTTGGAAAATGATCATTTAACCATTTAACCAAAAAAATAAATACATGGGTTGCTTATTTCCGTCCTCCAGAAATATGAGCAAAGGATCCAACCACAAAATAGGTTTTGACTAACTGATAATGTGTACCAAAATTTAAATTTCTAAGTGTAACCTTTTTTAAGGAAAAAGAAAAAACCATTTTATCTCGCCATTTTGAAAGTCGAATATATCAACAGGAAGGACCCAAATTGAAAAATTTCATATCAAGATCCCCCCTGAAATGGCTTGTGGAATACACTGGTAAAATATTTGACCATCATTCTGGAACACCCTGTATATGTTTCGTTTTCCTATCGAACAATAGTTACTTAAAATGAGGAAAGCTATTAGTCGAAGGTTGATTTAAATAGATTTCATGTGCCCATTTGAAATAAAAAACTCTATGTTCAAAAGAATAGGGGAAATCAGCAAGCAGCAGCGAAGAGACAGCTTAAGCTCGAAGCTTTGTTGAATGAGAGTGACGTTATGAAGTCAGTTTGGAGTTCGAATAAGTCCGATTTCTCAGGAAATACCCACTTGACCCAGAATCCAGCCGTTTCTGCAACATCCATACAGTTTTAAAATTAATTAATTTCATTCCTTTTCTATATACAGGGTGTCCGGAAATTATGCGTCAAGATTTCAGGACAAGAAATTAGAGTCACAAAGTCCTATAACAATTTTTCGAAAACTCAATATTAACGGAGATACAGGGTGTTAAAGTTAAAATTTTATTTTCGATATTTGTAAATAACTTCTTAAGAAATCCAAATATTTACATAAAATTTGTAAATCGGGGGTTTTTGCGGACGAGAAATTCAAATATGTTTCCAATTTTGACGTCACTAGTAGAGGGCGCCACTTATGGCACATCATGTTTCTTTCAAATGACAGAACTTTTTTGCTGCTTAGTGTATCCATCTGACTATTAAAACAATCGATTCTCCTACCTGTTATATCTGAAAAAGATGTACCTTATTGAAATCGTTAGGAGTAACAGTTTTCGACACAATCTTATTTGAAATATTCAGTGCACCGAGTAAAAACTGTTTTGGTTTCAGTTAAAGTGCCTTTTCTACTGAAAATACAGCAAAATGTTACTTGAATAAGGTGTTCAGAGCGGTAAATTATGGAGATGTGCAAAATTTTAAAAAATGGCCTGCTTTGATAAAATCTTTGTGCTTTGTTGAAAAATGCTTTCATCAAACCTCGCCGATTTTTGAAATTTTGCATTTCAAATAGGATTTTTCAAATAAAACAGGTAACAGAATCGATTGTTTCGATAGTCAGATGGATACATTAAGATGCCAAAAAGTTCTTTCATTTAAAAGAAACATGATGTGCCACAAGTGGCGCCCTCTACTACTGACGTCAAAATTAGAAACATATTTGAATTTCTCGTCCACAAAAAACCCCCGGAATCACCTCCTGAAGTCTTAACGCATAATTTCCGGACACACTGAATAATGGAAATTACGACTTAGCCAAAAAAATATGTATATATCGATAGAAAAGTTCGATTACAATAGACACTATATAATTAATTCCGTTTACTTTAATGCATTAGACTTTCTCAAAGTAATATAAAATTGGGGAAATGATTACTTGCTGACATGCAAAATTATGAATTTATTAAATATATACCGAGTGACAATTTGAAAACTTACACTGGCTATATCCTGGGAACAAAAAAAGATATCAAAAATCCCTTGAAAACATTTTTTTAGTATGGTGGGGGGACCCAAATAAAGTAGTAACTAACACATTCTAACTTACCTTCTCATCCCCAGTTACCTCAACTAAATAAGCTTAAACGGCTTGTGATACCTTATCTTAAAAATAGTTATTTTTATTACAAGTGCCTAAAATACAATTGTAAATAATGAAGAGAAATCTAGCTATCATTAATTAGTTCTGTATCAACTCTTATGATCTGTCAGATCATTTTCTTTGATACTGTGGATTAGTTAAGAAATACACTGTAGTCGTTTGATCTATTCTAACTAGTCTGTGATGAAATAAATAATAAATAGTAATAAATTAAATATCTTACTCCAGTTTGCTTGAGAGAACCATAGCTTTTTCCATGAAATGCGGTTTCTCATGAATCTGAACCTACTTTGTCGTCATTATTAGTTAGGAGTAGAAATAATTTATAATGATATATGCACAGCCTGATAAATCTAAACTTTTCAGTAATCATGCTGATTGACATAAAACTCGCCATTTAAATTTGTTTTTAGTCATACCCTTTATAATATGCTGTTATAACTTGTTTCATTATTTTTAGAGTACCTACGTTTCAGTAAAATTTCGTAAATATATATTTACAAAAGTATAAAATAAACACAATTTAATAATATAAACGAAAAATTGTTTCTGTAGAATCTCGGAAATACTCTGCTATAGGTCTTGAACATAAAATATGATAGCTACTTAAGTATGAAAGAGCCTTGCACCAATAAATCTTTTCTGATTTGAAAAGTTATATGGATATTTGAATATATCAGTAACGAATTTGCATCTAAAATAGCATATAAATTATTCGAACTATATTTTGAATTCAATATGCGACAACAGCAACAGATATTCTAAATTTATTACACGGATAAATCATTGCAGATTTATTTTTTTAAACCGATACCATTTGAAACATCAGAGATATACAGAGTATATTGAATGCAAATAAACTGTCACAATGATATATCCCTAAATTTCTATACATGTGGCATCTCCTTTCAACGTGAGAAATACACTGTCGAAACAAGCCACGTCACTGTACCACCAACCACGCTTTATTTATGCACTGATATACCGATATAACAAACTTAAAAATACTACTAAAGAATTCAACGCTGGTTGGGGCTTTAGTCCACAGAGTAGTAGTAGTTAGTTTGACACAATATTATTAATACCTAAAAATATATAAAAAAACGATTACATAAAGGGTAAACATTATTTAAGTAGGTATTTGTCACATTTAATTTAAAATTCATTGACAAGCTAAAGCACTTTTAATATTGTCGATATTTAATTTCAAATAATTTCAATTTATATAATAATTATTGCAGTTAGATATTTGACTCAACTTAAAGGAGGCCACCTGAAGAAGCAATCTTAAAAATTCAGAAATAGGTCAAATCTCATCTATTGTGGTTGAATTTTCGAGTTCCCACTGTTTCAGAAGTGAAGTTAGATATTTATAGTGTTTTCATTAAACCAGGTTAGTAAATTTAGATAGATTAATTTCTTTAGATAATTATTGCATAGAACTTTGTCTGTAGAATTGCTCATTAGCATACCTAGATGTTTGGTATCAGAGAGCATACATATGACTTCATTGATAGGAATTGTAGGAGATTTGATTTATATTAGCTTAAAATACCTCTCTAATACAGTAAAAAATTTGTCACTTTTATTTAAATTATTTCATAACCGAATTATTCAGCATCTATGTTGAATATGTTTGACCTACGAATTCCTAGACTTGGATCACGGGATCACTGTTATTGTCATAATGTAATACCAATTTAAGTATGAAATCTCCAGTATATGTAATGTCTATCAATTTTAATATCCAGCTTATGTGATTTACATACCCGTACTCTTAAAAATTTATTATTGGTAGGATCTCAATTTTTTCGTGATATTTAGGTCAATTAGTATTATTCCTAGAATTACAAGAGCGTTTGAGACAATTCGTTGAATTCAACTGATAGGTTAATTATTTATAGTTGGATTTGGAGGTGCGGTTTAAAGTGGTTTGACAATTATCTAAATGAAAGTGGCCTTATTCCGAAAATGGGTTCTCTGAAGTTTCTTTTCATAAATTTGCGAACGGTACTGAATTTTTCCCAGCTTGTATAAGTTTAAAGCACAATGTGAACATCGAAAAATACAACAAATTGTGTGCATTTTGTAAAAACAACGAGGTTATAAGCCAAAGATATCGAAAATCTTGTTAAGGGGCATTCCATACATTTTTGTCTAATGCTACAGATGAAACGTATTTGGCGATAAAAGTAATAAAATTACATTTAGTTTGTTTCATATTATCCTAACAAAATCTTATTTTTTCAGGTAATTTTGATATATCTGGAACATGTCGTTGCGACGGACTAGTGGAGATGACAATTGATGATATTGAAAACTAATAAGAACAGAATTTTGACCGTCTTGGGGGGTGAATATTTATAGGAAGTACGTTAATTTGCATCTTCCCGATTTTAAGGAACGACGTTTTTTTTAATATCAAAATGGGAAATATTGTAAAGCTGTTACGGGTATCCATAAAATTGATAGTGTAGCAAAAGATGTGGCATTGTATTTGAAGCTTCCAAATTGGGAAGAGTATGCAGGACATTATCTGAGAAGAACTTCCGCAACAGTGCTTGTCGATACCGGAGGAGATAATACTATGCTAAAATGGCATGGGTGTTGGAAATCGGATGCGGTTGCTAAAGGATACATCGAATATTCTGTAGAAAGTAAGACCAAAATTGCTAAGAGAATCCTTCAACCTAGGTCTACGGAGAATGTTGTGGTATTCTAAATAAGAAAGTACCTCGATCGTTGACTGACAATGATATAAAACTGTGTACCGGGAAGTGCTGGATATCTAACGGAGAAAACTTGACTGCAAATATTTAAAGAATGTCACAGTTGGAATGCAGAAAATAACGGGTAGCCGAAACATGCCGAAACTGAGCTTGAAGCTCATGCGTTCGATCTGCGGCAAAATATTTACAACCCTAGCATCTAAATGGGATATCGTTTTTCCGTATTCTAAATTTCAGCGTTCAGTTGCAATTTATCCTTTGCAAATCTGTGCTTTGCGGTAGCAGTGGTTTTCTGTATTCTTTATGTGTGTGTAATACTAGTGAAAATTATAGCACATTTTTATTAATTGAAAGTTCGTTGGATTTAGAAAGGTATGTATATCATTATTTGTAAATTGAATTAAATAATAGGTACTTAATAATTATATATTTATATGTAACAAGAACAGGGGAGGGGATTCGAATCTTTAATTTATCAAATTTTAGGAATACATAATAGTTATTTATGTACAATATTAATTGAAATCAAATAATTTTTGTCCAAAGAAATTTGCCTTAAAATATGGTCCATCCTTTGCTGAACGCTCTGTAGACATTTTGCGAATAAATTACAATTTGAATCATAAACTTTATCATAAAAGAGCGCTCTTGGAGAATGTTGTAAGAAACATTGACCAATATTGTCAGTTATTTTAAAAGATTAAGATGACAAAATATACTTAATTTAATATTAACCATATAAATATTTAAATATGTAATACCTATCTTAGTATGTACAAGCTATTTCGATTATAAATAAAACCATAATAAATTAGCACTTTTAAAATTAAAAACGATTCAGGACTCAAATTTTTCCCATAATATTACAAATTTATCAATAAATTTAATCTTCTAAAAAACGCCATAGAAATTCAATTGTCGCCGTCGCTTCTGGACAAGATATTTATTTCATAGACTATTACTAAAGTTTCGATTAATAAAAATCAAACCACTGTGTATAATACATATAGTTATAAAGGTAGTTAACTACAAAAATTTTTTCTATAAAATATGTCCGTATATATATATTCAATATAAACTTTTTAGGTTTGATTGGAGATGATAGCATAATAGAAGTTACATGTTTGGAAACGGTAGCTCTATCAGCAATTACTTTGATAGAAACAGTGGAGAAGAAAATGATGCCTTGTTTATAATGATAAAGATCGAGTGAAATTATAAAAAAGCTCATAACTATTACTACGAAGTGAGTTAAAAAAGATGAAGTATTATCTATTTTTAATCAGTACTGCTTGTCTTTTAGATTCAAGGGCAATTAGCAATAACATCGAGAAACCTATGTTATTTTGCAGTTTACATAGGTGATAACAATGACCTGTTCATAGAAGAAATATTCGAGACAAAACATTTAATGAAAGTATGTTTAAAAAGTTGGAAAGATTTTATATGCACTGTTTAGCTCCAAAAGTGATATTAAATAGAAGAGGAAGAAATTTGAAATGTAGAGATCCTAATTATATTTTGGAGGCCCAGAAAGAAACGGAAATAAAAAAGAAACTTAAATTGCAGTAAACAGTCGTTCAATTCGAAGGCTCCTGAAGTTAAAAAGCTACTACCTGTCTCAAATTGTCATTTACCCATTGGCGTATCAATTTCCACCGATTGTACGAAAGTCGCACTATGACGGAAGGGGAGGGGGGTTGGTTTTTATAGGGGTTGTTCTAAAAAAAAATGGAAAATTAATAATTTGTGTTATTTAAGATATACATCACTACATATTTCATGAGTTTTTCAATTTAGAATAATTTTTTGGAAAAATGATATTTTTTAGTATGCTCTGTCGGAAGCGGTATAGTATTTTGTATGTTGATGCAAAAATTCAAGTCAATTATTTTCCTATATTTTTTTAACAACTCTTATAAAAACCCCTCCCAGTGCGATTTCTTACAACAAGTGGAAATTGATACTCCAATGCGTAAATAATAATTTGAGACAGGTCGTAGCTTTTTACCTTAAAGTAATAAATTTTTATATTTCACTTTACGAAAAAAAACATGCTTGGTATCACTTTTCATTATAACCGTTGTTGTCAAACTTATTTATTCTTCATCATGCCAACCTCATTTTAAAACGAAGCAAAAATTTTAATCAAGAATGTATGTTATAAAACAGGGTTAACTATGACTAAGCACAAATATTCTAAGAGGGGATAGAGAAAATTAAGAATTAACAGAATCACCCTTCAAAAAAATCCAAACTTATTTATAAAGCAAAAAAAAAAAATTCGAAATTATATTAAATCCTTATTTAACGCCGCCTATGCGAGTCAGAGTAGGCAACTAGCAACACTTGTTTCAACACGACGATAAAATTCCTCGTCAATCCTGTCATGTCATAATTTAGTACCATGTGTTTACGTTGTAGTTTTGTGTCCTTCTTCAGTTTTTAGTGCCATTTTTAAATTTTGTGTATATGCTGTCTAGCTAATTACGTATTATCCAAATTTATAAAAAAATAAATTCTAAATCAGGATAAGCGTCAAATTAACGTGAATGCAAAGAAACATTAGTGAAGGGTACAAAAGAAAAACGATATACTTACTCGCAATAAAATTATTAGAAAACATTAACTAAATATAATTTCTTAGACGCCCTGGAACTCGAACGAAAATTTTATAGAACAGTGTGATATTAATTTTTCATGTAAACTGAACTCTCGAAATCATATCCGAACAACCCTGTATAATGTAAATATATTTTTATTTCATTATTTATCCCTTTTGTAATAGGTATTTAATAATACATAGTGAGACAATTCACAGAAGACAAATAGCAATATACTTTTTGAAAAAATTTGTGTACCTTCAAAATAAAAGATAATAGTAAAAACAATCGTTTTATGTTTCAACCTGACCCTGATATCTATTACATCTTTATTTGTGTGGTGGTTTTAAAATATGTAAGCAAACTTATACGGCGAAAATTAGATGTCAAAATATATTGCTGAGATCCAATTTACCTAAATGTCAACCTCCAACGAGTTAGTCATTTACAAGACGAATGCTAATAAATGTTTTAAAGTAAATGTTAAAAAATTCACTGGCGGCATGAGGACAATGTATACTAATCCCTGTATACTTCATATTACGATAGCCAGCAGTATCAGTGGACAGATAATTTAACTGTAAGATTTTCCTTTTGAAATTTATTCACTTTAAAAATTTTCAAATTGTCAATTTTGAAATTTTTTCAAGTTTGACTACATTTTTTTCAACACCCTGCATTTTAAAATTTGGATCAGATCGATTTAATTCTCTGCATTTTGCAGGAGTTTGGTTTGGTGTTTTAAACACCTGTATTTTTTCGTTAACAGTGTTCCAATAGCCCTTAGTTAATATTAAAGAGATTTTTGTAGTTCCCTTAATTTTGAGGTTTTTTTAAAGGTCAAAATTTTCTCATAACTGCATACAGAACGTCTTTCGCACGTTCAATAACCGTTCCGAAGTGGTAAAATCGAAAATTTATATCAATAACAATGCAATCAAATGCATGTGGTATGTTTAATTCGTCTTGATTTCTAATATCCGCCACCTCTTAGTCAGAGGCTGAACTATTTATTGTTAAATTGAGTTAAATTTTTATAGTTTGTAACAGACTTCTAGATAATGAAGTTGACCGAACTTGCTGAGAAAATGACCCTTATGGAAAAATGCTAATACATTTTTAGGTACTGAAATTTATCAAACTAACTACTTTTTAAAACTGATATATAGTTCTAAATATTCCTATAACATAAACTTACTTAGTGTTACATATAAAATTGTTTAAGTTTATGTATAAGCACGATAAATTAATTGCTAAAAATGTGACATTAGGTTAGCAGCAAAGACCAATATGAAAATACGTTTTTTAAAAGTTAAAACTTTGTTTAAACCATATTTAAATAGTAATAATGAATAGACAGAACTTTAAAGATTCTATTTGTGTGGTTATTTTTGTTCTTCGAGCTTTATTTTTTGAGATTTCAGTACCTAAAAACACTACAAATACGGGTCATATTTTGCCAGAAATACGGCGACCTTAAGGGGCCCACTATAAACAATGGATCTTTAAAAGCAGTTGACCCTTGATGACAAATGATGCAAATCTTCACAATTGTACTTATACTATAAACATGAATAATAGATATTAGAATTACATAATGTACTAGTTCAAACGACAAAGAAAAAATATTGTCAAAATAAAATTTCAAATGCAGATAACCCTTCAAAAATGGCATGGAATGTTATATCGGAGCTGTCAGGGAAATCAAAATATAATCAAAATATCGCTTTACAAAACAGTTCTGGAAAATTATGTGATGATCCAAAGTATGTAGTTTCGATGTTTGATAATTTCTTTATAAAGGCGCCACTGGAAATTGTTGGTAATATACCTACTAATAGATACCCCGTACCAGACTTACCCGACTCTAATTGGGAACTTTTTGAACTAGAGATATTCTCTGAGCAACAATTACTAACTTTATTAAAGTCCAAATTAAAAAATAAACATTCATTTGGTCCAGATGGCATCCCGTCTTTCATTATAAAAAGGGTTATTAATGTAATTATTGCCCCTATTACATATTTGGTAAATTTGTCTTTTGTTACTGGCAAATTTCCAAATCTCCTGAAACGGGGTAAAGTTGTCCCCATATATAAAAAAGGAGATCCTCTTAAGGTAGAAAACTATAGACCAGTTACCCTAACATCCGGGTTTTCTAAAATATTTGAATATGCATATTTGCAACGTTTGTTAAATTTCATTGAAAATCATAACATACTATTGGAAAATCAACATCGTTTTCGTGCTAATAGATCTGTACATACTGCTATATACGCTTTTTATGATAAGCTTATTGATTGATTGTATCGACGCAGGCGAATGCCCTGTTGGGATTTTTTGTGATCTCAGCAGGGCATTTGACTGTGTTGATCATGACAAATTACAACAAAAGCTTCACGCTTATGGAATCCAAAATAAATCCTTATGTTGGATATCTTCTTTTCTAAAAGAAAGAAAACAGTATGTTAGTCTTTCAAGCACACATAATGGAACTGTGGATAAAGTAAATTCTAAGAATTCTGTAATTAGTATGGGTGTGCCACAGGGTTCTGTTCTTGGCCCCATTCTGTTTATATTATACACAAATGAAATTGGCAACTTGATACCTGATGGCTTTGTAACATGGTATGCAGATGACCAATCTCTGATTTTTTCTAATAAATCAGATTCTGTGCTCAAGAAAAATTGTAATAAATCGTTGAATATTTTGAATAATTGGTATTGTTTTTATAAACAACATTTAAATCAAGAAAAAACTAATTTTGTGCGATTTCATAATCGACAAAAAATATTTGCAAATTTAGATATTCAAATTTCAGATAGGAACTGTCAGTTGTAAAGTAGTGAAAGGGTAAAATTTTTAGGAGTACTATTGGACGAGTGCCTCACCTGGAAACCACATTGTGAGCAGCTAATTTCAAAACTAAATTCTGTTAGTTACTTAATGAGAACTTTGAAACCAGTTATGACTATGGATCAACTTTTGCAAATATATCACGCGCAAGTCGGATCGAGGCTACGATATGGCATATGCCTATGGGGTAATTCAACCTTAACATCGGATGTTTTTATTGCACAAAAAAGAATTTTAAGGAGCATGTTAGGTCTTAGTAGTATTTCTTCATGTAGATGTGTTTTTAAATATTTAAAACTTTTAACTGTTGTTTCAGTGCTTATTTATGAATTGTGTGTTTATGTTTTTAATAATAAGAGTAAATGGAAGGAATACGCGACAAAATGGTAATTATCATATACCATACTGTAAATATAAAGTTGCCATAAATTCACCTAATTGTCTTGGACTTAGGGTATATAATTATTTGCCATATAATATTAAGCAAATTAATAACGTGATAAAATATAAACATGAACTGAAGTCTTATTTAACTGAGAAATGTTTTTATACGCTGGATGAATTGTTTGCAAATTAGATTTACTTTGTGACTATTCCTATACAGTTTGTTACTGTCTCTGAGAAAAATAAAGGTATTATTATTATTATTATTATTATTATTATTATTATTATATGAAAACATGTTCATTATTAAAATTTAATTCATAGTACTATATGTTTATACATTATAAAGTACTTATATTCGAGAATAGCAACCATAACTCCTAGCCATATAAATGAAACTTAATATTATTGAAGAAAAAAGATATTTATTATTTTACTATTTAAATTAGTCTCATATTTCATGACATCCTACTGTATATTGTAGAGAGTATCGAAAGAAATCTCTTCCTTATTTTTTATTGGAATTGTTAATGGAATGTCAGAGAGGTCCCCAGATCTGTAGATATTAAAATTTCCATAACAATCGCGCATAGATCATGAAATCCGTTGAACTAGGTCACCAAACACGTGTTGTGCATGAACATAACTGCATCTCATCCCTAACAATGACGACATTCATAGCGCATAACGTTCTACGGCATATCTGAAAAATAAAGGTACACAACGGCGCCATTTCTTTCTCTTGCTCCTCCAGTGGCGTAGTTAAAGGCATGGACACAGAAGATTAAGTGATACGTCACTACTTCTTCTACATTTTAATGTAGTTTCTAAAGGGTAAATTCCAGCCATTGGAGACTATTTGCTTTGGCAACTAGAGGGTCTAGAAATGCGTAAAGACCCTCTCGAATCTATTCAAATAGGTATTGACAGAATTAGAACAGCTTTGGCAATTAATTGCATTGTGTTAAGTTAGGGACAGGGTAAATATGGTAGTGAGCCTGTTTACTGAAATGAAATGTTACCAATTAACCGATATTTACCTAGCCATTAACTGTGAAAACACTGGTTAAGATATGAGAAACTTGACGTTAAATTAGAGAGATTATGTGACCAATTGATCTTGAGCAATTGATTGAAAATTGACATATACAGGTATACTAATTCTAAACTTTTTTTAGCGTATTGTAATAGCTATTTGTACAATAAGTTAGGAAAAGTGAGTTACACACATGATTGTTTTCAATAGTGTTTTTAAAGTAGCTCAAATAATTATATAGTTTAAGCAACGAAGGGGTTGTAGCGTGCATTGAAGGGTGGGGAAAATATTTCTCCGCGGGAATATGTTTGAGGTAGTTAGGACGTAAAAATATTAAAAGTCCTTGCCTCTAGCTCGTCCGCATCATAGCTTCTTATAACTCTAAAACGGTGGGTTACAGCGAAAAGTTTACACAAAAAAGAGAGTTCATAAAATTTTCTATAAGATTGATTCCATACATTTTCTCGCTACAATGCACTGTTTCTGAGATATCCGCTCTCAAATCCGGTAATTAAAAAAAAAACAACATTTTACAAAGAAAGCACTCCCTAATTTCCTCTGTCAGATCATCTATCAAGCTCCAAAATGTTGAAGTAGATTATCTCCTGCTTTTCCAACAAATTTGCATCAGTAAAAGAAGTGAAGTCGAATTGAAGGATTATTTGCAGTAAGAATTGACTCCATTTCCCTTGGCCTTATGAGGAAAACAAAAGGGTGGTATGAGAAAAAAAACCGAATTTTACAAGCTGTTTAAACCAACCAGCAAAAGATGATTAATGGAGGCTTTCTTTTACATAAGGTCATCTGTCAAGGAGGATCATCTCTACTAACATACAGAAACATAAGACAGAAGATTTACCACTATTTTTTATGGATAAATCGGTAAAACAGGAAATACGCTATCGGATGAAAATGTGTGTCGACATCAACTTCAATCTGGAAACTGAAATTTCAGTGACTCAAAAACTATATATCTCCAACCACCAGAACAAATATAGAATAGCTGATCAACCTATTGAGCTCTAAACTCCTAGAAAACGACACCACAACATATCAAGCATCACATAATACTGATGTATTGATTGTAAGCACCGCTACTGACCAGTCCGTAAGTGAAACAACCTCTGTGGCTATAGCAGAAGATTTCATTGTGCTACTTCACTACTACTACAGCAAAAACGTCACCTGATTGAAACGTCATCCTATTCATAAAACCTAACAGAGGAAAAGTACAAACTAACATTTACTCTACTCATCAAATGTAACAGTTGGGACTCTACGATATTTTATTCTTATGATATTTTTGATTCTTTGAATACAGCTTCAGATGCATATGTGTTTGGTTTATCAAACATTATTTTTAGTAACCACTTTTGAGTTACTTCTAATGCTTTGAGGTAGTTCTTATGAACACCTCCCCAAATTAGTAGGCCATAAGTTAAATGAGTTTGCACTAAGGCGTAATATAATACTAGCAAATATTCTAATTCAAATATATTTTTATATAACTTAAATTTACCTTTAGATATTCCTTTTTTTACTACATAGTATATCTGGTGGATGATTATTAGTTATTATGCCCAAATATTTGATTTTATTTTGTTTTAAAATGGTTACGTTTTTATCAATTAATTTAATGTTTAATTCATTATAATGTGGTAAAGAATTTTGATAGGGGCAAAAAGGCACAACGAATGTTTTGTCAAAGTTAATAGTTAATAATCTGGCATCAAAATAGTTAATAACTATTCTGAATTCTTTTTCAACTCTATTCTTTAGATGCTGCCAGTTAATGTTTTTGTAAAATAATACAGTGTCGTCAGCGACGAGTTCACAAAACACTTTCAGTTACGATTCATTTTTGAATTCGGTATCGAATATAAAACGAGATCTTGCATCATTTCTATCCAGCGAGGGGGCAACGAAAGATTACGCATTACGCACATTCCATCTCAGTGCTGCTCTGCTGGGAAACCAACTACCTCCAGATATGTGAGTTTGGAAACGCAAAGGCAATATCTTGACTCAAGTGATGACAAAAAACGAAGCAACACCCAAAGAAATTTTGGACCTCATATTATGTAGATGCACGAAAGATTGTAGCAGTAGAAGGTATAGCTGCAGCGATGAGTTCTCTCGATTATACCAAAACTGTCAGGGTCACTATTTAAACAGTTCCCCCATTTTAAACGAAAATGACGAAGAATACTTGCCTCACCTGCGGGTGATAAGCAATTAGTGTTGCGATCGGTATTGATGCTGCAGTCAGAAGCACAACCCTTGCATGCCCAAGAGGAGCAGACCCAGTTAATTTTGTTTTGTTAAGATATTTCATTTGCAACGTTTTCTCCTTATTAGTTTTTATGAAATAAAATGTAGACATTTATTACACATTCGCCTTTCCCTAACGTATTAAATTTTTCACAATTAGCTTGAATTGTTCTCAATTTGCTTTAAATTAGCCTATTTATGTATGAATGTACAATATATTCTTGTAAACTTTGTAATAACGAAGATAACGAGTTTTCTTGAATTTTAGGGAGTTCTCTTGAAAAATCATTTCTTTTAACCAACATATTCAAATTGCTGTAACTCCTGTCCCATTGGAGATAAATTAGCATATTTGTAATAAAATTTATTGCTCTAAAACATTCTCTTATGGGACTTTTGTGTAAAATAAGCGGCCGAAGAGTTAACAGGAGAATTATGCTAAATAACATGTGTTAAAATTAATGGAACTAATCTTATAGAAAATTTTATAGTTTTTCTTTTTGATGTAAAGAATTTTTCGCTGTTGCTTACTGTTTTCGAGTTATCAGCGGAAAACCAAAGAAGGGTACCTTTCAACCCCCCTAAGCGGACAGGCTAGGGGCAGGGACTTATAATATGTTAACTACCCCCAACATATTCCTACATCGAACAATCCCCCCTCCCCCCTTCAATGCACGCTGCACCCACTTGTCCATCATTCATTGACTATCCTAATAGCTATCATAATTTCTTATTAAAAATTGTGAATTTCGAAAATGTTAAGAATCCTGAGGGAATGCTGATATAGAAACGAGTTTATTTATTAGATTTTCGTTAATATTATTGTGTCGATGATTTAAGAAAAATGACAGAATCTTCTATTTACAAGGATAATATGGATGATATAGAAGAATCATCAAAAAACGCGATTCAATCATTATTACCGACAAATTCCAAAGATAAATATGAAAGAGAATAAAGTGTAAGTAATTTTAACACTTCTCTCCAAATATTGAAATTGCTTCTTATTAGATAGTGATTATTGGCATCAGTGGAGCATGCCGTCGTGAAGAACTAACATTTCTTAGGCTTGAACATATAAAAGACATGGGAGAATATGGATGCCCAACACAAAGACGAACGTGAGAAGGGAATTCCCTATTTCTAACTGCACAATCGGAGTCAATCAGATTATTATGGCAACCTCTCCCAAAATTAAGATGACTATCTGGTCCGATTTGTTAAGGAGAGATGGAGATTCTTTTAATTTGTAGCAAAAAGTGTGTGAAGATTATTTTAAGGTTAGGCAAAACAAAAATGTGTTTTATTTTTGTATTTAATTTCAGTGAAACAGCTGATGAGAAAAACCGAAATACGAATTGATCATGATTGATCGCATCTAAGATAAAATTTACTTTTGAATATATACAGAGTGACTGCCATAATTTTAAGTGCATATATCAAAATAAACAAAAAAAGTCCTACATAAGATGGGTCTTAATTCCAACTGTTTTCGAGAAAAAGTTATCTAAATATCTGGTTTAACGTGCAAAGAATCAGTTAATTTACAAATCTCTGCGTAATTTTCTGCTTAGAATATCATAAAATGCAACGTTTACTACCTCTGTTATTTACTTTTAGCTAGAATAATTTATTTCTTAATCAATAAAATTCGATGAAGTTCATGTCGCGCAATATGACAACAGCGAGACTGAATCACTCTTGTATATTTGATTAAGAAAAAACTATTGTATATTACTAAAAACAAACATTGCAGTTTTTGATAATTTATGCAGAAAATGACGGACCGATTCTTAAATTAACATCACCCCGATCGTTTGATATTTTTTTCTCGAAAACGGTTGAGATTAGAACCCATACTAGGTAAATAGGACATTTTATTGGTTTTGATAATCAAATCTCTAACACCCTATATATGAACAAGCCATCAGTAATTCTTAGGTGGTCTCGTTTATTTTAAATTGAATCGAATAACTAACTATAAAAAATAATATATTGATAGGTAGGTACCTAATAAAAAAATGTATAAAATGCTATAAATTCTAAACCATTCCTTGCTTGGTTCCTTCATTATTTTCTTTATTTCATTAAACACTGAAGAGAAGCATCTCTAGGAATGTTTCAAGTTTAGTTTAAGATAGTTTATTATACAGAGTGATTCAGGTTTAAAATTGATAACTTCAGGCGTCGATAGAACAGGTTAAAATAATGTTCATTTGTGATATAAACTTATTTCTTAAAACGCATCGCTTCCGAGAAAGAGGGCGTTGAAGTAGGAATTTTTCTCGTTTTTCCCTCATAACTTTTGAACCACTTATCCGATTTAAGTAAAATTCGGAACACAAACACTCCTTATGATCTTACATAAGCTTCTTAAGTTTGAATTACCTACCCTCTTAGAAGTGTATTTTGTATGCTACTCCCCTCTTACTTTATTTCAAAACTACAAAAAAAAAAAATTAATTTCAATAAACCATCTACACACCACTTTGACCTGATTAATTTTGAAATTTTTTCATCTCCTGTTTTTTTTTCGACGTTTGGTCTTGTTTCTGAGATATTCAAAGAAATTAGTGACAGTGTAGCGCACCAGCCGCGTAAATTTCATTTAACATTATAGCAACCCATGAAAACAAAACTCAGTGATTTTGTAAACTGACGTTTGTGAAAATCATTGTCAAAAGTATTATTTAAAAAGCATTTTTAGTGCTAAGAAAAAATGCTAAGAACGTTTACAAATGCTGAATATGCCGATATACATTATGTTTATGGTTTCTGTGACGGAAATTCCATCGCGTCAGTTCGAGAGTATCGAACACGCTTCCCTAATAGAAGAATTCCAAATGCGCAGTTTTTGTAGATGTACATCGTCGATTTTCGGAATATAGTTTGCGCCGCCAATGATCATAATCGTAATGTACAGCCAAGAAATAATCAGCGAATTCTTAATCTTTTTGATATCGATAGAACTTAACGGGCTTAACCCACGCCGAGCAGCTCGGCAACTCCATTTATCTCAATCAAAAGTACTGAAAGCACTCAAACAAGATCATCGAAGGGCTTTCTATTTCCAACCAGTTCAAGGTTTGTTGCCAGGAGATGCTGAAAAACGTTTAAATTTTTGTAGATAGGTTTTAGATTCAATAGAAATTAATCCACAATTTCTGCATTAGGTTTTATGGACCGACAAATCTAATTTCACAAAATCTGGAATTGTGAATTACCACTACATTCACGTTTGGAGTGAAGTCAATCCTCGATGTGTCAGACAATCTTCATTTCAGCAACAGTTTAGTGTAAATGTGTGGATAGGTGTTTTAAGTAATAACTCTGTGGGCCGCATATTTTGCCTCCTCGTTTAAATGGAGATCTATTTCATGAGTTTCTGCAAAACTCTCTCCCCGACGTGCTTGACGATGTCCCCTTAAAATTACGCCAAGGGAACTGGATGCAGTTGGTTGGTGCCCCTGCACACTACGGAAGGCAAGTACGGCAGTGGTTGGATGAGAATTATCCTCGTCGATGAATTGGACGCCAACCCAACAACCACCCAAATATGTGGATTCCTTACGAAGGACCAGTGGCCTCCGCGCTCGTCAAATCTGAATCCTCTGGATTATTTCGTTTGGGGCCATCTAAAAGCAATTGTGTATGATACGCCAGTACATACCCGTGAGGAATTGATCCAAAGGATAAGACATGCTTGTGATGATATAAAAAACAATCCTGTTCAAATAGCAGCTGCGGTTAATACACTAGTTCGTCGATGCCAAAAATGTATGGCTGGAGAAATGCATTTTGAACAATTATTGTAATTTTTTTAGTAGTTGATAAGTTTGTTGGAAATCTTGTAGTAGTTACTAAATTTATGTTTGAGGTTATTGGCATTTTTTCTTAACACTAAGAACACTCTTTAAATAATACTTTTGACAATGATTTTCACAAACGTGTTTTTTTTTGAGAGCCGTCCGACAGTGTCCCCGGAAGCACCGCAGCCTATAGCGTCATTTTACACAAATCACTAAGTTTTGTTTTCATAGGTTGCTACAACGTTAAATGAGCGGCTGGTGCGCTACACTGTCACCAATTTCTTTGAATATCTCAGAAATAAAACCAAACGTCGATAAAAAAACAGGAGACGAAAAAGTTTCGAAATTAATCAGGTCAAAGTGGTGTGTGGATGTTTTATTGAAATTATTTTTTTTTTGTAGTTTTGAAATAAAGTAAGAGGGATGTAGCATACAAAATACACTTCTAAGAGGGGTAGGTAGTTCAAACTTAAGAAGCTTATGTAAGATCATAAGGAGTGTTTGTGAATTTCACTTAAATCGGATAAGTGGTTCAAAAGTTATGAGGGAAAAAACGTGAAAAAAATTCCTACTTCAACGCCCTCTTTCTCGGAAACGATGCGCTTTAGGAAATAAGTTTATGTCACAAATGAACATTATTTTAATATGTTCTATCGATTCCTGAAGTTATCAAGATTTAACCTGAATCACCCTGTATAATATCAACTGTTCTTTTCAAACTGCATTTTATATATTCATTTACGTTTGCAATAGCTTTCCAAGTTGGCAAATAAATGCATTGTATTTATTAATAAAATCAATCTCCCTTATAATTTTGATGAAGCAATTTGATACGCAGAACACACAATGCAACCTTGCAACACATATCTTCTAAGGTCTCATAACTAGCGACCTCTGCGAGATATTCTAAAACTTACACTGACATATTCAGCATCCTTAAAAACTTACATGTCCAAATTTCGATGCAAGGAAAAAGTTATTTCAAGCAAAATTTTCTTCAGAATATCTGAACATTGAACGTATCATTACAAAAACTGTTCTAAATTTATCATCACTGCGAACACCTTACCCTCTAATAAGATTATTTAACTCCCACATACCTCTGGCATTTTTTAAATGTTCCCATTTTTTTCACCCCAAAACGAGGACCTTTCCTCTGAATAATTTATGTCTTGCGATGTGACATACGACGCGCCATTTCCCACATTTACATTACCATTCATATGTTATAAAAGACGTCTTAGTAGCCGAATTTCTCAGGTTGCTGTCCTCGGTAGCGTTCATTTTACCCTCAAGAAATATAGGACAGAATATTTAAATATGCTCAATTTAGGCGAAGGGTGGCTCGTTTTTCTTGAGTTAAATTGTATTTCTAATGCCCCCTGCTACTAGATCAACAGTTTTGAAGGAAAACTAAATATCATAAACTGAAGGTGATATTTTTACTTCTTAACAAGCTTTCACGAACACCTAAGTTAACAACAACCCACCGATATGACATTCATTTAGTTTCTCTGTAATCTAAGCAAGGAAGCATTAAAGGGGAGAAAATATTTTCCCGCGGAAATGTGTTTGGAGTAGTTAGGACGTTCCCGCCCCTAGCGCGTCCGCTTCAGGGGAGAAGAGAATACAAAAAGTTTTTTTTTTATTTTTTGTCACAGTAAATTCTTGACATAAAAATGAGAGTTTATAAAATTTTCTATAAGATTGATTCCATACATGTTTTCGCTACAACTGTTTCCGAAGTATCTGCTCTCAAATTAAAAAATAATAATAAGTGCAATGCATCTATTAAGCCCCGCGATGAAAATGTTGTAGTAGATCCTCTCCTATCTTTCCAACAATTTGAAGGATTATTTGCAGTAAGAATTGGCTCCATTTCCCTTGGTCTTGTTCAAAGAGGGTGGTATGAGATAAACAAAAAAATACGTACTCTGCAAGTTGTTTAAACCAACCAAGTGATTGGTGAAGGCTTTCTCTTACTTAAGGTCATCTGGCAAAGGAGGTCCTCAGTTTCCATAGCTAACATATAGAAACATAAGGCAGAATATGTCCACTGTTATGGATATAGCAGCTCTCCCAACAGCATTAACTCAGTAGAACAGGATAGGAGCTATCGGAAGAAAAACTATGTCGACATCAACTTCAATTTGGACATTTCAATGACTCAAGAATTATTTCTCTTCAACCACCAGAACAAAGATAGGCTGATCGACCAATTGAGCTCTAAACTCCAGGAATACAGCACCACAACATGTTAAGCATCATATAAAGGTGTGATTTCCTAGCGACGTCTAGCGTTCCCGGCACTTGAGCAATGGATTTCAGTGGCAATAATTTCCAAGACGCAACGCGTCTTGACTATGCAGCGGCCGACCGTCGACGGCTCTGTCTCGACTGCTCAAAAACATGCCGGAACGCGGACGCCAACTACAGTAATATTAACTAAGTGCAATAATATAAAAATAACCTTATTCCTGCATATATTTTATTACTTAATGTCTAGAGTAATGCCACCGAAGTAAAAATGAAAAATAAATGGTTTGAATTGGTATTTTCTAATATTTTTCTCGGCCCCTAGATTTAAATAGTTAGTGAGTTTCATTTTATATGAACAGCAAGGTCACCTTCCATAAAAAACAATACTGTAAATCTCTTTGCATTCATTTCTATAAGTACTTTTCACTTTAGAATTTTGAAAACGGCTGTTAAAACGTAGACGCCAGACGCTTCTAGCAAATCATGTGAACGTAACTGCTAGCCGTTACTGCCATACGTCGCTAGGAAATCACACCTTAATACTAACGTATTGATTGTAAGCACAATTATTGACCAGTCCGTAAGTAAAACAACAAATGTGGCTGTTATAGGGGAAGACTTCGATCTCACTGTGCTATTTATAGCAAAAACGTCACCTAACCATAACATCCTGCCCATACAACCTGACAGAGGAAAGTACAAACCAACGTTTACTCCACCTATCAAATGTAATAGCTGGTATTGATGGATACTTTAATCTTATACACATTTACTGCTAGCGATTTCTACTAGTGCAACATTCCAGAAGAGTAAACTTGATTTTGTAAAAATCAAAAACATCCTGATATAAAAAGGGCAGCTGAAGTGTTCCACAACTCGTCTTCCTCGCATGCTGATGTTGAGAAAGCTGGACGAATATACATGCTGAAATGGTACGTTGCCTCTGCTAAGACAAGTCTCTGAGCACTTTCAGATATGATTCATTTTTGAATCATCGAATATAACACGAGACCTTGTATCACTTCCATCCAACGGGGGAGCAACGAAAGAACACGCATTACGCACATTCCACCAAGTGCTGTTCTGGCTGGGAAACCAACTACCTTCAGACCTGTGAGGTTGGGAACGCAAAGGCAATATCTTAGCTCTTGTGATGACAAAAAACGAAGCACATCCAGATAAATTTTAGACCTCATATTTTGTAGATGCACGAAAGGTTGTAGGAGTGGAAGGTGTAGCTGCAAAAAGACAGCGAAGAGTTACTCTCGATTATGATAAAACTGCCAGGGTCAGTGTCATCATTTTAAACAAATTTTGATTGAACTGAAGAAACAATAAAATAAAATAATTGTGAGATGTCGTTAAACTTATTCCAGATTTTTGTTAACAACTAGCCTGTTTCCGTACAAAATCCAGTTCAAAATGAATGAAAATTCTTTTGCTCCTCGCATTGGTTCGTTTTACAAATTTCCGTTAAATTATATGATCTGGCAACACTGACCCGGCCTTTGGATAGGCAACCACTAGGTTTTTTGCTGTCAAAAAGTAACATTTTGGTCAGGGCCGTACTGGAATTTACTCGTATATTTTCACTACAAAATTAAATTTTCTTACAAAAACGTGAATAACATGACATTCTGATATAATATTTTTTAGGGATATGTATTTATGTTTCCTGCATTAAAGATGCCACATCCTATATATTAGATATTACCTTCAATTTTTTTCCTAAAGTTACTGTAATGACTTCATAAGATTCTATATTAATTTTTTATATTTTTTTACATTCCAATTTAAGAAAACGTGCAGCTATTTACACAACACAACACATTTGTTTGTATTGTGAAAAATAAAGGAAAACAATTGACGCGTCAAGACGCTGCATTCCTCTAGATTCCATCATTTTCCCTCCCGAGGAATTTGTGCTGGCATCCATGATGATTCATTCATAAACAGAGGGCTTTGACATGCATGAATTACCATATAATGAAAATGTAGATGCGAGCGACTCATTGTTTTGTGCTATTTAATGGACTGTCAGTTTTAATTTAGAATTAAAATTGATGTAAAAGTGCAAAGGAACCTATTAGGAAAGATAGAGGAAACCTATATGGGGTGTTTCATAATATATGCGCAGGATGTGATAGCTTGTCTAAAATTTTGTATTAACTTACCCTCTAAAATGCACAATTTTCGAGATACAGGGTGTTGAAATTGTAAAGAAAATTTCGTTTTTTGCGAATATCTCCGGAACCGTTTATCGTACAGAAAACAGCTTTCATAAGCATTTACTACTCATAATAAGCTATGTTCTGTGCAAAAAAAGTTTTTCTAAGTCATAATTGGTGAAGATTTTTAAGAGGAAGTGGGTGTTTTTCTCTCCAACTTCTACGCCATTGGAAAAAGTACGGTTTTGAGACGCCCGTTTGAGCCGCCAAAAACACAAAAAATGTACTCTTGGTCATAAGCTCTAAAGTTGACCGTTTTCGAGAAAAATCTACTTTTATGTTGAAAAACATGGTTAATTTATTGAAATAATTTTTTTTTACTAATTACGGATTTTTTGAGATGAAAAAAATTATTTTCGGTGAACTTTCTGTCGGCAATCATGAACTTTTGGATTGAGGTAAGTTGGGTTAGATCTTGGTCCAAAGAATACAGCTCTGTAATTTGGACCATTCTTTTCTGGACACCCTGTATAGGATGTTACATGTGAAAAAAATTGTATGATCGATGATAATTTTGTATAAATGCAGTTAACAAAGTCTTTTTAAAATATAATTAATTATCAAGAAAAAACTCGTTTTCTTTTAACTTTAAAGATATAATGTACAGGGTGTCCGGAATATGAGTGACAAAATTTTAAGGGCTTATATATCTGACCAAAGGCAATAAAAAAACTCTTATAAAAATACAACTGCAATAATATGCAAAACTATGTTACGAAATTACAAACTAAGGTACAAATAAAGTTAAGTAAAAGCACCCTGTAACGTAATTTGTTCGTAATTTGATTTTTGGATCAGTATTAGTGAAATAAATAATTGAAGTTTCCGAGAAACTCGTTAAAACGTACTGTAACGTTCGTCAACGTTGCAGTATAAGACAGTTGCTGATAACCTAAAAGTAATATTAGTCATAGTGGTGCGTATAGTTACTACGTTTCATTTTTCTCGACTTTTTCTTTGATGTTTGTGAGTCACATATTCAAGACCTATTTACTGTCATAATTCTGTTACCGTTGGTCAGGAAAAAAAATTGTTAAGTCAATTATGTTTTGTTTGGTAGAACTTATCATATGACACAATTAAAGCACTCACATTCCGGACACCTTGTATATAAAAATAAATGGGTAATGTCATGCATATTTGTATTGTTTCCAACAATTCTTCAGCGAGGTAGCAAATAACACTATTTACAAAAAATTAGTTTAAATCATACTTAAAAGTTGAAAGTATATTATATTAATATCTCACCGACTGTTTCATTATTAGTTTCAAGCTTGCAATTTTATTTATACAGTATGCGCCAAAAGTATGGAATAAATTCAATAAAAACGAAACAATTATTTGTTGGGAAAAATCCTGGAACAGGTCGATTTTTAATTTAAAAAATACATATTTTAGCGTAAAATGCGATTTTCGAATGTCATTTGTTTTCGAGTAATGACGTCACCGATTTTTTTTTAAATGGCAACACCATATTTTTTTCCTTGATTCTGAAAGATCGTTTAATTCTCTATCAGACAGTACTAAAATTTTGCCCTCTTACATAGGAAAGTTTTTGAGTAAATGACGATTGAATGTTAGAAAACGTAAATTTTATTCATAAAAAAGTAACAATTGTGAGGTATGTAAAATAAAATACAATTGATTAAATGTTATACTTAAATTAAATGTTCGAATTGCCATCCACCAACTTCTTGACAATGCGCAAGTCTATGAAGAAATTCTTCTTGCACATTATGAATGATTTCTGGAGTAACTCTGCGTATTTCGTCCCGTATGTTGGGTATGTGCCTCTGCCATCCAATGAGGATTTTCCCGACTCCAATATCTGCAAGTTTGACGGTTTACTATACCATTCAGACAAAATGTGGCCTCATCTGAAAAAAGTATTTGCCGGTGTAAATTTCTATTTCCTTGACATAAATCCATTAGAATTTCGCAAAAGTGTAAGCGGCGATCGGGATCATCTTCATTGAGTTCCTGCACAAGTTGAATTTTGTAGGGATGATATTTTTCCTTCCTCAAGATACGTAGCACTGTGCTCTGACTAGTGTCATTGTTTAAATCAACCAATCGTGAAGAATTATGAGGATTATCCACCATACTTATCAAAATGTTCTGTTTCTGATTTTCATTAATGCTTGGACGTCCAGGTTTTGAAATATTTACAACATTGCCAGTTTCTCTAAATTTAGACTCTACCTTACTGACTGTTGATTGGCTGATAGGGCGATCTGGATATTTTTCATTAAATAAATCGCAAACTTCCTAGTGAGTTCTAGTCACATTCCCGCATCCGATAAGAGTTAAAATTTCAATTCTTTAAGTAACAGTTAAATGTGCCATAATACTTTAAATTGAATAATAATTTCTATGTCGCTTACAATACTTATTAGAAAGTCGGTGTGACAATGACACTTTGCAAAGATTTTCACCTACGTGATCCATAAAAGAACTATGGAATTCGAAAAACTAAACTTGATAACGTTTTTGCTTTATTTTAATTGATTTACGTTTTCTAACATTCAATCGTCATTTACTCGAAAACCTTCCTATGTAAGAGGGCAAAATTTTAGTACTGTCTGATAGAGAATTAAACGATCTTTCAGAATCAAGGAAAAAAATATGGTGTTGCCATTTAAAAAAAAATCGATGACGTCATTACTCGAAAACAAATGACATTTGAAAATCGCATTTTACGCTAAAATATGTATTTTTTAAATTAAAAATCGACCTGTTCGAGGATTTTTCCCAAAAAATAATTGTTTCGTTTTTATTGAATTTATTCCATACTTTTGGCGCATACTGTATAACAATAATATTCTGTAGGAATAGACGCCTATTCTGCAAAAGATAAAAAATGATATAAAATAATTTACATTAAAAATTGTAAAGCATATTCAAATACAACGTTTAAGTAACCACCGAATTTTATTGTGAACGCTCTCACATCACTAGTATATTTTGATTTTTTATTTAGAAATTCATTTTAAACTTATTCTTGTAATTTTATTGATTTGCTAGTTTTATTAGTGTCAGTGTTTTCATTTTTTGTTTATTTTGAATAAAAAAAAGAAGAGTCATTTTTATAGTTAGTTCTACTTTTTTAAATAACTTTGATGCAGACTTCGTAGTTAACCATTTTAATTACATCCTGTATACTGATACATAAAAGTAGACTATGGAAGGTTTGGAAAAGGTTACGAAGCAGATGAAATACGTTTTTCGTTCTCCAAAGAAAACAACTCGCCAAGTTAATGGAACAACGGTCTGATGAAAGAAAAAAAAAATGATCACACTTCATATACTCTGATGAGACAGACCGAAATTTATAGACTTCATTTCTATACATCTCTACTAAAACAGTCTGCTATAATATTTCATTCTCCCAATAAATAGATACAAGAAACACTAAGCTTAGATTAAGATATTATATGACTTTGGACGGACTGTAATCTTCTTACCTTTTTATTCGTATATAGAAAAGGAATATATTCGATCCGTTGTTTCATTAACACTTCCCAATATCTTTTAAGATTCGGACTTTGGACCTTCACAGTGTATTATCAAAAATTGGTTGTATATTACAATCTGACATATTAAATACAAATATTTTAACTGATGCTAGTCGTTTTTGAGACAATTATTTGAATTTTTTATACGAGAGAGTCATAAATTGTTCCCTATAGTGGCATCATTATGAAAATGTGACATATATTTTTCTCTTCATTTCGAAACAGTATTCTTGGGATCATACCAAATTTTGTTCGAATGCAATCAAGCTTTCCAAAGTCATTAGAACAAACATATCTACCTGAGGTTGGATGTTGGATACCTTCAATTGTCAAACAATAACACATTAGGATAAAAAAAATTCATAGAAATTTACTTATTCCGATGTTTCACCAACTTATTAAAAAAAAAATCGAATGTACCATCGTGCAAAAACCACATTCGGCAACTTGAGATATTGAGCTCCATCCATTCGATTTGATAATATGAATGATCCAATCAAATGATTATCGATGATCTCAATCATTTAAGTAAAAGCGTTATTGTAAATAATCCCGTTGAATCGCGCCCGAATTTTCCAGTCCGTGTAAAAATAGCTTCATCTGTAACTAACACGTTAGCTGTAAATCTGGGATTTTGGAACTTTAAGACTGTCTAACTTTTTTATTTTAAGAGATAGAGAAAACTTATTGGTAATAAATTTTGATTGAAAAATTGATACCTTTCACTTGATATAAACACATTTTTGAAATATCGTATGTGATTCGCTGCGCCCTCTAGGCGGACAAAAAAAAATTCTTCGAAGTAGGCTATGGCTACAAAAAATTGCCTGCTTTTTCGTCTTTCATGCAATATACTACATGTCGCCCTTATCTTTTGTATTTATTACAGTTTTTAAAATTTTAGTATAAAAAATGTACCTAAATATTTTCGTGTTGCTCAAGATAGAATCTGTTTTAAGGACGCCAACTGCAAAAAAATAATAAACAAATGTACTTTTTTATGCAAAATGCATATTTTCTTATAATATTATTATTTTATTGGTTTTCACATTAGAAGCAATTGGGTGACTGTATTATAAAGGTATTTAACTGTGGGTGTAACTCAACGCTGGTTGGGGCTTTAGTCCACAGAGTAGTTAGTTTCACACAATATTGTTAATACCTAAAAATATATAAAAAACGATACATAAAGGGTAAAATTTTGTTATTAACTTAGTAGGTCGTTATGATGTTTAAATTCATCGACAAATTAATCACTTTGACATTGTCGACATTTAATTTCAAATAATTTTAATTTATTGGTATAATAATTTTTACAGTTAGATATTTGACTCAATTTAAAGGAGGCCACCTGATGAAGCAATCCTAAAAATGCAGAAATAGGTCAGATCTCATCTATTGTGGTTGAATTTTCGAGTTCCCACTGTCAAAGTCAAGTTAGATATTTATAGAGTGTTTTCATTAAACCAGGTCAGTCAATTTAGATAGATTAATTTATTTAGATAATTATTGAATAGAGCTTTGTCTGTGGAATTGTTCATTATCATACCTAAATGTTTGATATCATAGAATATACATATGACTTTGTTAATAGGAATTGTAGGAGATTTGATATATATTAGCTTAAAATACCTTTCTAATACAGTTAAAAATGTTACAAAAGCTAATAATAAAGAATATATGGGTAGATATTGTAGGTGTAATTCAACGCTGGTTGGGGCTTTAGTCCACAGAGTAGTTAGTTTAACATAATATTGTTAATACCTAAAAATATATAAAAAACAGATAATGTAACTTACGCTAAGTGTTGCAAGCTATGAAAACAAATGTTTTTACCCCAGTATTGTCATCGTTTGACAATTTGATTATTCTTGTGAAAATTCTTAGTTTATTGTTATTTAAAAAAATATATAATTCTGAGTAACAATGGGGTTTTCAAATATTGAAAAGTAGAATATGTTTGTGTTGTACTGTCTGACGCATCAGAAATTGAGGTGGTCAATTTGAGCATCTCACTTAATTCATTATTACATGTCTTATAGGCACTAGTAATAGCTGATGTTATTAATATTTTCGGATTTTCTAGTTTTAAGCTTACCTTTTCTGTTTAACTTTAAATAAAATTTGTTTCTAATTCAGCACTGCTTATTTCAGTACTCAACTAAATCACTAAATCGATTAAATGAATGTTTCGAGAATTAAGAGCATCTCAACTCAAACGTAAAATCGCTATGGAGAATTTCAATTAATGTGTAATCCTCTTCCTCAAGTGATAACACATTCAAAATAATAGTGAACCACAATGAACTTATATGATCTGTATTTTGCATAAAAAGTATATTCTGTTTATTATTTTTTTGCAGTTGGCATTTGTAAAACAGGTTCTACATTATCTTGAGCAACATGAAAATATTTAGATACATTTTTTTAACTAAAATTGAAAAAACTGTAATAAATTCAAAAGATAAGGGCGACATGTAGTATATTGCATGAAAATTGAAAAATCAGGCAATTTTTTGTGGCGATAGTCTGCTTCAATAATTTTTTTTTAAACGCCTAGAGGGCGCAGCGAACCACATACGATATTGCAAAAAATTGTTTATATCAGGTGAAAGGTATTAATTTTGCAATAAAAATGTATTACCAATAAGTTTTCTCTATCTCTTAAAATAAAAAAGTTATACAGTCTTAAAGTTTGGGTACTTAACAGATTTTTTGTTATTACTCATAAAGTTGGCCATGGATCTCAAATTTGTTTTTACGAGCATAAAGGCCTCCAAAAATGCAACAAAAAATATTTAAAGATTTTTAACGTGTCTCGCATATTAAGCGAGATACATGGAAGTGGCCCTCTTATGCGAGACAGCCTGTATACTACGGATATAATTGAACTCGTGTATAATACGCAAACTCGATTCCTTGTACTTGTTGAGTGATTTGCCTGGTACTTATTTGGGGATTATCTTCAACATTCTCTAAAATCCTTTCGTCAGTTGCTGCAGTAGGTCGTAAACACCCTGGACTTCCATCTCTTCCACGATTCAATTGCAAATTTCCCGTGTCACGCCCGCGTTACACTACCGCGGTAATAGTAGCTGCGTGTGGTACATGTCTACCGGGAAATCGTTTTGCATACAGATGAGAAACTGTTAAAGCATTTCGTCTTAAATTCAAACGATATCCATATACACTTAAGCTATATTTGACACTTGAAAAACTAATATAAACACTATCGGAAAAATGTTAATACTAAAATCGGGTTAGAGTATTCGGAATCGCCATTCATATGACGCTAGGGGTTGCAGTAGCCTAGGGATATAAAGGTTGCCAACTTCAACAATTTTTTTCTCGTAAACTATAATGATTTTTTTACGATATTGACTCATCTATTCTCAAATCTTTTTGGAATAAGTTGTGAATCACATAACGTCACAGTTAATATGACTATTTATCAGAGGACCTAATTTCCAGTTTCAGAGCCTCTGAAGAAGACATGTATATCAAGACATCGAGCAGGTTTTAGTTCTTTAGAATAAATCTCTTAGAAACAATAGCTAATATTACTTAGGACTGACATTTATCTGTAAAAAATAATTAGCTGTTAAATTAAGTTATATTGGCATATATCCAAAATTTATCAAGCATATTTAATATACACATTTATAAAAGTACATTGTTTTCTGAATCTTTTTTTTTTTTGTGAAAAAAATATGTTCGATAAACTGAGTACGTATGTCCTGCTTCGAGTGTCTCTTGAACCCTTCTTGCGCGATGTGGTTGAGCGTTGTCGTCCATAAACACAAAATTTTCACGTACGTAGGGGATAGATAATGGGCGTAATAACTTGTTTGATGTAAATTTGACTGATATGCGATTTAATGGGGTGCAGCGGTTGAACATCATTCCACCCCAACACATTACAGTTTTGGTTCTCTCCAGACTCTTTGTCGATTGTCATCAGCAACCAGCACAATTCTGGTTTCTTCTGTAAAAGCCAACCTCTATACTCTCGCGCGTACTGCCCGATGCCTTAGAAGTAGAGTGGAGACCCGTAATGGTCTTCTAGCACGTAAATTTGGGTTGTCGAGTCATCTTCGAATAGTAGGTGTTGATATAACACGGCGAAACGTACCTTGAAAGTGGACCCTAAGAACTGAAGCTGAAGATGTGCGGTGTCTACGGACATATTGCACCAAATACCGGTCCTGCCTCTCATTAGATACTCGAGGCCATCCACTACGTGATCTATTTTCCACTGTATCAAATTCTTCATATCTGTATACTATTCGTACAGCAGATGAATGAATGCCCAACATGTTCGATATCTCATGATTAGAATGTCCTGCATTATGTAAAGCAATTATTCTTGCTCGGGTAAACGCAGAAATTTCACGACCTGGCATTATAACGTACAAAAATTCAAAGGAACACTTGGCTGGATACACTGCCAAACTGACCAGATTTGTAAAAACATTGGTAATAAAGTAAAGATTCATGGTCTGCAATTTTTGATTGTCTTTTTTGTTCCCTAAGTGCATGCACTTTTTTACCACATTAAGAACAACCACTAGGTTTAATCGATTCATTTTATATACAGGGGGTCCAAGACTTTTGACGTTGTATGTAGATGAACTAGAGATCGTAATATAGTGTAAAAGTGTTTATAAAGAAAATAAAAAATGTTATGCGTCGACGAAATTTTAATGTATTTATATATCTGGTATACACCAGTTAAAAAAAAAACTTAATGAGAAACGCAAAGCGTCAAATGCTACTAAAAATATATGTTTCTACTATTAAACCGATTTCCCAACAGATGGTCCCCTAAACCGCGACTGTGTTTACATATTAGGTGCTTAATATATTATATCGTACTATATTCGCGTTGGTGGAAATAATGGGCAACTTTTAACCAACTCTTGCTTTCAAAATGCGCAAATTCGGAATCGTATATGTACCTTCGTTGAGTAAATGAACTAGTTCCAGGTTGTTATTCACGTTATTTGTTATGTCAGCGTCAAATATAATCCTGCATTTGCTTTTAAAAGAAACATAGAAAGTGAAAGCATGGATTAAAATATTTGTAATTACAAAATGCATTATATTAAAATATAGAACAAGTATTTGTTACCTATCGATAGCTATCAACGATAAATAATCAATTCTGCGAACGGCTGCTCTATTAGTCGAGGCACTTTTTATTAGTGCTGGCAAAAACCGGAAAAAAGTGAAACCGATTAACCGGGTTCCGTAAAAACCGATTTCAGATAAAACCGGTTACCCGAATAGTGTAAAATACTCTTCGAAAACATCTGCGTTCATGTTTTAGTGATAGTCACCTGTATTTTTAGATTCAAATAAAAGTAAACCGCCATCTACAAAACCACTGGCACTACCTATATGTGTCACTATTAATCTTCGCCCTTTACCTGAAGGTGCCTTGAACCTTGTTGAAAGTCCATCCAAAAATGCTTGTCGAAATCTTTTTACATTTTTATCTTGCCATACTTTTGTTACAGTATATCCCTCGTTGACCCAAATTTCGTCTAGATAATAAATATTCCTCCCGTCGTCAGGGCATTTTCTAATTGATCTTAAGTAGGATCTTCGCCAACAAATAATTTCATCTTTATCGATAAGAACTGACTTCCTGTTCTGCTTTTCCCAGCAAAAATTCAACTCTCGTAAGACGGCCCATAATTTGCTTCTACTGATTTTTGGGAAATCGTTGTTCTCTGAAAGTTCACTTAAAATTTTGTTTATCGTTGGTATTTCTTTTTTAAAATACAATGAGTGTACTATTCTGCGAATGGCATTTTTGAAGAAATCATCTATAACGACTTTTGACCTCCCTGTAGATGATTTTGGGGGATTTACAATATCTTGTTCATTTTTTGTTTCCTTTAAAAGTCTGTAGATAGTCGATTTTTCAATCCCTGTCATTTTGGAACACTTTTCCACGATGTCGTCAACACTGTTGGTAGGATTTTAGTGTTTCAATGCATTAAATACATTAAATATTCTGAGACAGCGCACATCTTTTCACGCGTTTAGCAGGTACGTAATCTGACACGCTCGACATTTTACCCAAACAATATTATATCCACTGGTATAATAGTCACTAAACACAAGTCGAATTTTACTCTATTGCAGTAGCACGTCTTCGTATATTCAGCTCTAAGACTGGATTGATCTGTCAATACACTGGCTGCTGCCCTATGATGTATCCAGTAAAATATAATAATGTACACCCATTACCTGTTAGCATTAGTGTTATCCGATAATTACCTGAAACGAAATATTACCACGCCTATGGCCGGTTCTTATCTCGGGGTTTTATTCTCTTTTATTTCCAAACAGGCTATAGTCTAATTATTCAGTATGTTTAAATATTCCCAATATCACCAGTGGTGTCTTAATTATAAAAAAACGTAAGATACTTTAAATTTTTATTATTTTGTGCAAATAATTATTCTATAAAATTTTCATTAAAATGCATCGCATTCGGTAATTGTTCCTTAAACATATCTTTACATTTCGCTGTTTGTACGTGGTGAGACCTATTATGCAATACAGGGTGTCCCGAAATTAACGTAACATAGGGCAAAACAGAATATTGCAATATAGCTAAACTTATTTTAGTCAAAAGTTGATGGTTAAACGGATACAGCGTGTCAACATAAAAATTTTATTTTTGGTATTTGTAAATATTTAAAAAAAAATCCAAATATTTGGATACATTTTAAAGATCTGGGTTTTTTCGGGGTGAGAAATTCAAATTTGTGTCTATTTTGACGCTAAAAGTAGAGGGTGACACATATGACACATCATGCTTCTTCTTTGAGAAATGGCATAACTTTTTTGCAGCTTAGTGTATACATCTGACTATTGAAACAATCGATTATTCTACCTTCCTTGTGTGCCTTGTTACCTTGTTAAAATCGTTAAGAGTAACCTTTTTGAAATAATCCTATTTGAAATGCACCGGCGAAAAATTCTTCTGGTTTTATGTAAAGCGCCTTTTCTGCTAAAAAAATAAATCAAAATGTTACGTAAAAAAGTTACTCAAAATGATAAATAATTATGACCGTGTGCAAAATTTTAAGTGTAGATTTTCTTCAATTTTTAGACCTAAGGTGTCCCATTACAATCTAAGCTATTGTTTTATCACGAAGAGGCTCTAAGTAAATAAAAAGTATAATAAAAATTCCAATATCTTTGACACCCCGGAAACGATGAACTTTTAGATATAGGTATATTTAGATAAATTTAATTTATTTTGACTGTACAATCACCCCTACCAAGGATGCCAGTAATATCTGAGACACCCTGTATAGGGACACAGTAATGCAGTGCCGTATTCTCTATTTAGAAATAATGCAAATGTAAATACAGTTATATCTGGGCACACAAATTCTTCGATTTTATTATTAGTCCAGTAACTCGTTGCCTGAAAGGCAAGGAAAGGATGTTGACCCAATAGCTTTCCTATATACAGCTTTTCAAAGTTTATAAATTCTTGTTGTTCTATAGAAATTTCAACCCTGTAGGCTTATTTTTTGCCTGGAAATTCCTCGCCCTTTCATATTCCAATCGACGCTAAAATAGGTTTGAGAGGTCTACATATGAACCAACCTCCTACTTTTTTCACGGTTCTCATTGCTAGCCCTGGTCTTTGTGTTACATTAACGAAGCCTTGTCTGAACATTTTATGACCATAAACCCCTTCCCTTTCATCCACGTCAAAATTCTGACAATAATATATAGTTTGCTCCATTTACTTATTACAATATTTTATGAAAGAAAATAAGAACTGTGGATGATTATTTTAGTATTCGGAAGACCTAATAAACACAGAAAATGGAAATTTTTACTCGATCTTTTAAAAGATAAACAAATCACCTCATAACAATCGGTAACACAACGCTTCTACTACCTACCTAAGTGATACTACCTCCTACTAAGTGGTAGATTTTTTTTCTAATGACAAACTTCTTGTTTGCAATTTAAAATGTAGATTCTTTGAGGTACTTTTAAAAATTGTTGCGTTCTGACGTAAAATGCATTCATGCACATGTCTATTAAAATGTCTTTTATTTTTTTTCCCCGACTCTGTTCACCAGAGAACAACCGCTACTTCGCTTTATCTAACTTAATAATTATAAACTACACTAGCGACATAACACGCGAAATCGTGAAAATGTAACTGTTGAATGTGGATGATGTAGAGATCTGTTCCAGATGCAGTCGACGACGGGCTCGCCTGCATAGGAAAACGATGTCGACTTACTCCACCGGTAACGTATCAAACGGGAATTTGAATTGCCAACTAGCTGTGCCGAGTGTGCTGATTGCAACCTATCCGATGTCGGCGCTGATTACTACGGTTCGATATTATTATAAAACCCTCATGATTTCATATTGATTACACTGGGTGTTTATGAAAATGCAAATTTAATTATGGTTTGTTATTATTTAGCAGTTCTGCAGAGCTTGTCAATGAGTAGACATGAAAAACAAGCTTATTGACCTAAATACGATAGGTCAAGACTCGGAAGGTCGGATTGTTTGTCACTGAATAGGTACGTGTATGTGGCGAACTGTTTTTTGTTAACAGGACGAGGGTCATGGACGTCCCTGACCAAAATTTTAAACAGTTTTTATGTAGTTTGTTACAACATTTAACGAGTGTCCTACAGACCACAATTATAGGTTAACTCGTTTTGGAAATATTTTGAAAAGCATGGTCCTTTGAGGCACTTTTAGGGGGGCACAGCTCCCTTAGGAAGCATTTTTCGACCCTTATTTATAGAAAAAAATTCTTATTTTTGATCGTAGAATTTACTGCTACTGCGCACTATCTATGGGACACTCTGTATTTTTACGTAGAATGTTTTCCCAATTTATAAAAATGTCGTTGCAAGGTTAGTAGTATCAAACATCTTGCGTATGCTAATTCAGTTTTCCTGTTGTTGCTCAGTATGTTAAAGGACATAAAAATAAAACGTCGACGAGCGGCAAAAGTTATAACCTACATTTATTGTTAAATTCCTTACATGCACGGCGCCAGTTCGCTACAATAGGCGCGTGCACAGATAGCATCAATAAAATTGTTATTAAAACCGTATTTTTTATAGAGTTCGTGTTATAGCCTACGTGTTATTAACATAATGTATACGTAAAAACAAAATTGTTAGCGGTGACGAGACATTCTTTAACGCAGTTGACATGGCATATATTCATGATAAAACAGAAAATTGTGAGGAACTAGGGGAAAGCATTTTCTCTGAGCTATTCTGCTGGGGCCGATGCTTAATTATAGACGTTTCGCCATACCTATCAGATGGCATCTTCAGCGCTTCTTTTATCTTGAGCGGCAGCTGAATGGTTATCTCGGTGTCTAAGTCTACATTCACATTACACGCTAAGCGATGCTATGCTATTGATACGGAGGCTCGCTCAGTTACCTTTTTAGTTTGTTAATTATGTTCCAGCTGCGTTAGAATTTATAATTTTGACATTTTATGGAATATTCCAGATCGTATTCGATTTGATTCCCGACACATTCTCAAAACCGCGGAAACTTCTAGAAACCTAAAAACATATATAAGCGGATCGGTTTCGCCGCCACAGTTCAGTTCTAAGTTCAGCTTATATTGAGCAGCCGAACGCCAAGATCAAACGAAGAGAAGACAAGATGAAATGATGGAGGATTTGAAAAAGGAAATGAAAAACAATCAAGCAGAAATGAAGACCGGTCTAAAAGTAATGAAAAATAATCAAGAAGAAGAAATGAAAACGAGTTTATAAGAAAGCAATAAGAAGTTAGAAGAGGCAATTAAAGTTAAACTCAATGCATTTGAGGAAACTGTTGAAAAGGAAAAATTAAGAAGTAAGGTGCAAGATAAGGTTCAGGTCTCAGTTGTCCGTGAAAGAACCCATTAAGACTAAATGCAATTTTCTTCCGTCGTCAAGGGTTAAGCCACCAACATTTGATGGAAAGGTATCATGGAGTACTTACCTTAAACAATCTGAAGCAGCTGCCTTGGCAAACAACTGTTTAGTTTAGTTTAGTTTAGTTTATTACCATCAAGAAATTACATGGAATGTCAGCAGTAGGTACAATTTTTGGTGTACATAAATAATTATAGAATACTTAGCAACTAACATGTCGCTGGGTATAAAACTTAGTAGCTATAAGTACATTAAAACTATAGAATAAAATAAACAAAACAATTAAATTATTAATTATAACCAACATAAAACGGATTAATATGAAGTTAAAATAAAGTAAGTTAAAAATTTGTATCACAGAAATATTCATTAATGCTATAGTAGGCACCTTGTAACAGTTTATCCTTGATTTTTTTCTTAAAATTTTTAGCATTAAGGTTTTTGTACCATTCAGGTAATTTGTTATACATTTTTATACCTAGGTAATTTGTACTGCATTGACTAGTATTTAATCTATGGTATGGAATCATTATATTCTGAGCCATTCTGGTATTGTGGTTATGAAAATTATTATTTAGTACATAAAGTTGTTTGTTATCATGAATATATATTAAACAGGTAAGTATGTAAATAGAGTAGAAGGTAAGTATACCTTGATTTATGAAGCACTGTTTTGCACTTGCACTTTGCTCTGCTTTTGCTAAGATTCGCACTGCATATTTTTGTTTGATAAACACTTTTTTTGTTTCAGATGAATGGCCCCATACCAATATTCCATAAACAAGATGGCTGTGGAATGAAGCATAATATGCTGATCTGGCGACTTCTGGAGTAGCGATCCTCATCAGACGTCTTAAGGTGAATGTAGATTTAGATAACTTCTTGTCTAGTTCTTGTATATGTTTAGTAAATTTTAGACTGTGGTCAAAGTATATCCCCAAAAATTTCAAAGTGCTCTGACAATCGCTCTTAGTTTCAAAAACTAACCGTTGTGTTTTATTGGCATTCATTTTTAATTTGTTGGCATTAAAGCCAAGCATCTGTAGCCTCCTGTAGTATACCATCTGTCTTTTGGATAAGTTCTGACATTTTACATGCGACATTCAAAAAGCTGGTATCATCAGCAAATAGTATTGTATTCTCACATGCAATATTCGAAGGTAGATCGTTAATATAGATTACAAATAATAGGGGCCCAAGGATGGATCCCTGGGGCACGCCACACGTTACATTTTTCACTTGTGATTTACATCCTTCCAATAACACATATTGTTTTCTATTTTCTAAATAAGATTTTACTAATTCCAAAACATTACCTCTTATACCATATCTGCTCAATTTGTTCAATAATATGTCATGTTGAACACTATCAAATCCTTTACTAAGGTCACAACTTGCTACTTCGGCTTTCTGCTTGTCATCAAAAGCCTTAGTAATTCTTTCTGTAATTTGAATCAGTGCAGAATTTGTGGATTTTCCAGGTATAAACCCGTTTTGTTTTTCAGTAATTGCATCATATTTTTGCCAAAAGCCTAATAACTGATTTTTCAATACATGTTCAAATATTTTTGATATCGCTGGTAGTATGGATATGGGCCTATAGTTACTCGGAATATCTATTTTACCTGATTTATACACTGGTATTATTTTAGCTATTTTTAGTTGTTCTGGAAAGACTGCATGCTGAAAGCATTTGTTGATTAGAAATGTTATTTGTGGAGACAATTGGTGTATGATATCTTTAATTAAGCTGGGTGACATGCCATATACATCTCTTGAATTTTTTGGTTTTAATTGCTTTGTGATTAAAATTATCTCAGCTTCTGTTACTTCCTGTATGAACATTGAATTGGGTATATCGGCTATTTTTGTTAGAAAATCACTTGGTGTTTTATATGTTGGTGTACACATATCAGCTACTTCTTTGCCTACATTGATGAAATAGTTGTTCATTTGATCAGATGTTATAGATGGAGGTTGTTGTTTTTTATTTCCTACCTTAGTTTCGTTTTTTATTACTTCCCAAATGGCTTTCTGTTTATTAGTTGCCTTATTTATTTTTTTGGAATTAATGTTTTGTTTTTCTCTAGTTAAGGTGTCTCTATATATCTGTTTTTGTAGTTTATATGCCCCTAGACTATCTGCATCCTTTTTCACGTGAAATATTGTTGAAAGTGCGTCTAGCCGGTTTTTTTCTTTAATAACTTCCCTATTTATACTTAATTTACTTTTCATACTTTTAGGACGTCTCTGTTCTCTTAGTATCATCGGGCACGTGTCGTCAAACATAATAATCAATTTTTCCCAAAAAATATTAAAAGCTTCTTCTGCTGTAATTAGTGGACTGTATATCTCTTCCCAGTTTAATTCACCATAGTTAGTTTTAAGTTTTGTTACCTCGATTTTCCTGGATTCTATATATTTTTTTGTTTCATGTTCTTGACGCTCTTCTGTGGACAATATTTTCAAAAGTTGGCCTCTGTGGTCAGACAGGTGAGTCTGGAAGGTATATGTTGTACTATCATCTTCATTGGAAAATATATTATCTATTAAGGTTGCAGTTGTCGCGGTTACTCTAGATGCTTCACTAATTTGAGGTTTTAACCCATATTCTCTCATTATATTTAATAACTCACAAGAAATGTTGTTACAGTCGAGCAGATTTATATTAAAGTCTCCCATAATATAAAGTTTATTATAGTTCAGCATATTTACTATATTTAGGCATAATCTCAATTTATAGAAAAATGTTTTAACACAGGCTTTAGGTGGTCTATATATAGAAATGAATATATGCATGTTAACTTTAACGCCAGCTATCTCAAAAGTGTTTACTTCTGATAGTTTATTAACCTCATCTAGATCTATAGAATTTATATAATTTTTTACCAATATGAGTGACCCACCATATCCATTTTGTCTACTGTAGTGAGCACCAACGTAATAATTTTGTATTTTTAGGTTGTTTATATGGAGAGGCGATAACCAGTGTTCAGTTACACCGGCTATGTCAACATTATATTCATTTAGGAGTAGCTCAAGTTGATCTACCTTGTTCTTTATAGATTCAATATTTAGATTGAGAATATTAAAGGTTCTTTGTTTTTTACTATTTTTTCTTGTCAGATTACACCGTGAAGTTTCCTGTTCTTGGAGCCCGAAAAAATTTATACTTTGTGACAGTTACGCCACTTGGCCAATTTTCACATTTATACAATTCGTGTAAGAGGTCATAGCTTGCCTCAATTTTGAAAGAAGAGCTACTTGCACCATCTCTGATTGGGCACGGTTCTACCTCAGAGAACTGGTCAGAAAAAGAAAAAACCACATCACTTGTAGTTGCTCCACAGGGTGAAGCTATGGAGATTTTAAGAACGCTAGCCGAGGATAGACAAAAGGAATATCAAACGTTAAAAACTGCTTTGGAAATGAGGTAACTCATCTACAACACGTTTACCAATTTCAACTAAACGACCAAACACAACGCTATGAGAAAATCTGAGCAGATATAGCACGTATGGTGAAGCTAGCCTATCCCAGCGTACCGGCAGAGTTCCAAGAAAAGTTAGCAGTGAGTAGCTTCATCGATGGCCTGCGAGATTCCGAAATTAGTCAGGCATTAAGGTTAACTATACACAAGAATATATCCGAAACTCTAGGACAAGGCGGATTAGAGTTCAGACCGGAGAACAACAAGGAGTCCAAAAGAATGTAGATGAGTTTATGACGAGTCTGCAAAATTTAATGGATAACTTTTATAAAGGACGGAACCGTACGGATTTTATTATGTACAATAATAGGTGAAGACCCATCCTGTGTTGGAACTGTGGAGCAAAAAGACATCTCAGGAATCAATGCCCAAGAAATATTTTCAATCGAAATCGGAGAGACTGATAACTGGAGAACAAGCAGCAAAAAAGTCTAACCAGAACTGAGTTCTAATATTAAGACGCAAAATAATCAACTAAAAATTGAGACAGAACTTGGAAAAGGAGAAGAAAACAGTAACTGATCTGGACAACCAGAATAAAACTTTGGAAACTACTAATGCCAAACTCTTCAACCAGATAATATTAATTCATGATCAAATGAAACAAAAAGAAGCTCAGTGGGTTAAAGAAAAAAAGGAACTGCGGAAAAATTAAAACATAAAGATCAGTTGATGCGGTTAAGTTAAATATCTATAAAAACAGATTGAAAGTTTGGTTGAAAGAAATAGAAAGAGAAAAGTCATCAGACAAGGAAGACTTATAAAGTAGCATAACTTTACCAACTGAACTGAATAAAGCTAGAGAAAAGAATATATTTTTATGCCAAAGAACTAAATTGCCGAGCCCGAATAGACGAGTGGAGATTCAGATTTCGGGGCTATATACCAGTGGAAGATTAAAAACTTGGATAGACCTAACTGAAGTGACATTTCCAACAATTCTTCGTACTTTGAAAAATTACTGAACCCTATGGGATTCCTTAGTACTGCAGAATGGCGTATTGAATAGAGTACTGGAAAGTTCAAATGGCAGAGAAAGGATTTATCAAACTGTATTACTCCGAAAAAGAGTGCCAGAAGTTTTTGAAGCTCTTCATAGTGGTATAGGTGGCGTGCATTTAAGAAGAAATAAGACTATCAACAAAGTCAGAGAACGATTTTGTTGGCTTTAAAGTCGTTCCCATGTGGAAGAATGGTGTTGACATTGTAGTACTTATACGTTAAATAAGGAAGGTTATGCAGTGGAGTAACCCGATCGGGACGATCAGTTCTAAGACGGGGGCGATGTTACGGAAGCTCAGCTACGTTTTTAGTTTGTTAATTATGTACCAGTTTGCGTTAGAATTTATGACGTTTTCTAGAATAATTCAGGCCATATTCGATTTGATTGTCGACACGTTCTCGAAACCGCGGAAACTTCTAGAAGTCTAAAAACATATATAAGTGAATCGGTTTCGCCGCCACAGTTCAGTTCTATGTTCAGCTTATATTGAGCAACCGAAGGCGTGACAGAAACGTCAAAGTAAAGATTTGACAGTTGTATATTCGTTCGTGTAATCAAGTCTGATATTAAAGTTTGTTTTTCTACGTGACGTGATTCAAGGTTAAGTCGACGTAGAGATTACACTATCAATTCTAGCATACAAATTCTTACTTAAATGTCTACATTATGCCCTGTCCGGTAGCGTAAATTGTATGTTAGAATTGGTAACATAGCGTGCAGTGTGAATTTGCATTAAGCCGAGTTTTTATACTAGTCGGTGCATCAAGATTGGTTTTTAGTGTTTAGGTTGACTAGTCCAGGTGTGTTACGAATGGCTATTTCAGGTACGCTCCGGTTTAGTTGTTTGTTCTTAAGCAAAGGCATTCAAGTATAACTAATCTTCCATCCTTCGTCCCTATTCATGTTGTTCAGGTATCGTAAAAAAGAGCTTCCCTTAGCCCTAGGTTGTAATACCCATTGGTACGAACCAGCATTCTAATGTGGTCCCGTATGTGCCTTTCGTGTTCTTTTTTCCTGGTTTCTACAGTTTGTTTGGACATTCCTACGTATCACAGTCGCAGCATGGCGCCAAATACACTCCCGGAGTTTGTAACGGACTCAATTGATCTTTCGGGTTCTGGAGTTGCTGACTTATTTTACATGTTGGTAGAAAGTAGTCCGCACGCCTTTTTTTGCGTAGTATTTTGGTGATTATATCTGTCACACTGGGGATGTATGATAAAGTGGTGGTTGTAGTTCCACACGTCGAGGTCGATGCTTTTTTAGAATATCCATTTGCTAAGAACACAGATGGGAGCGAATTTAATTCTTCATATCGATGATTATCGTCAGTCAACGTTAATGCATGGTGAACTAGGATTTTCATGACTGAACGTTTTTGTGCCGGATGATGGTTAGACTTTCCATGGAGATATCTATTGGCATGTGTCTTCTTTCTGTAGATACCCCGTCCCAAGACGTCAAAGGTCTTCTGTTTGACCAAAACGTCTAGAAACAGTAACGCCTTGTCTTGTTCCACTTCCATGGTAAAGTTGATCTTGTTGTGTTACTTGTTAATATGATCTAAGGATTCTTGTAGGGAGTCTGTTTCTTGCTGCCAAACAATGAACCAGCACTGGAACTGATATAAGCGCTTCTTTTACAAAAGCTCTGCCTGAAAACGCGGTAACCATTTAGCTTCCGCTCAAGATACGAGAAGCACTGAAGATGCCAACTGTTAAGTATGGTCAAGCGTCTACAGTTAATCATCGACCACGGTAAAAGCCAAGAAGTGTACCTCATTTAAACTATACTCAGCTACATTGAAAACTATCACAAATGGAAAGAGGGCTTTGTAAATAAATTGCTGTCAATGTAAATTAATTTCTATATGATTTTAAGTACGTTTCGAATATAATTTATTACTGAAAAGTTGCCATATTGATAACTGGAAGCATCTGATGACGATTTGATATATTAACTATTTTCAGATGTAGCAAAATAAAAAAATTGTGGAAGAGTATTAAAGTTTAAAATAATTCCAATTTTGGCAGTATTCGACAATAATGTATTCTGTAGATCAATTTACAACTTAGATGATGGTGGGATAAATATGATGCTACGTTTTTCGAAACCATATTCCTGTTTTGGTTATCAGGCATATACAGGGTGATTTTGAAATACTAGACAACAAACTATAGCTATTTTTTTAATATGATTTCCCAATTTGGGAAATTATTTAACCTGTCTTGCAAATATAAAAATGGGTAATATTTAAGCGAACTGAAAATATAAATATTGCATTTCTGTTGTAGGTATACACTGTATTTAAATACATCATCACGTCAGCTCTCAATCTGGAATTTTGAGCATTTTGTTGCAGCAACGATTCACAAAATCTAATTCGTAAAGGATAATCTCTTCATATTAATAATTGGATACACTGTACATAGTACGGATATAATTGAGTCTCGTATATGATACACCACACTGTTGATTGGGGCATTCCTTGTACTTGTTGAGCGATTCACCTGGTGCTATTCGGGGATTCTCTTCCACAATTTCTGAAATGTGTTCCTCAGATGCTGCAAGAAACTGCTAAAGCATTTTGTTTTACTTCAGATAAATTAAAACGATATTCATCCGAGTTGCTCTACACATAAGCCATTTTTGACACTTGAAAAACTCATAAACACTATCGCAAAATCGTTAATAAAAATCGGATTTCAGTATGCGGAATCACTTGGAGCTACGCGAGAGAGCGCATAACGAGGAGACCACAGTAACCCAGCTATGTAAAGGTTGAAAATACAACGATCATTTTTTTCTCGGAAACTATAAGAATTTTATAATATTTTTTTTACGATATTGACTCCATTTTTTATGTGTTTCGTTAATTTTTGTCTGGTAGCTTGATGTAATTTAGATCTCTTTACGTCAGTATATTAATTTTAAATTTACTACATGATTGTGCCTTTTTTGGTATTAGAATAAATATATCAAAATATATCCCTGGACAAATACAGGTCACATAATTTCTCAAAATGATTTATTCAATATCTTTCCTAATGTTTCTGAATCAACCATATAGATAGAATAAAATGAATCAATCTATTTCACTCGATGTGAATTGTTGGTAATTATTTTTGCAGTAATAATTTCAAACAATTTATAAAATTCTACTGTCCAATATCTGACAGCTTTTATGTATAATTCAATTTAACATTTGCTACAAAATATCGCGCACATTATTTTTGTAAATAATGTATGAAATTTATTTAAAATTTTAATTGGAAATAATTATTTAACCTTTTCCATAAAACATATTAACTAAATATTTAATAAATAGAATTATAATGACTGTTAACACAATTCAGTTTTTACATCAACAAGGGTTTAATATTTATACTTTCTGTTAAGTACTTTGAGGGATACAGACATTGTGTTTTTAACGGAAATTTGACTGGTAAACTTCAATGGCTTTTTGCTACATGCGGCAAAAAGGGCCTTTCATAAAAGTTTATTAGGTCCCTTAATAATGAATTTGAAAGCAAAAAGGAAATATTATTGGATCCCTTGTAACGGAAATTACGCATTATATTTTAATATTAGCATAGCGTGGCCACTGAAAAACTGGTTTTCATGAAATGAAATTTTATTGTTTTAAATAAATGAAAATATCTGCATCAGTTAATTTAAATTTTATTAGGATATTTTTAGAAAAATATTTAATAGAACTTTTCATAATTTCAATTTATTTAGTCATCAATTAATTCGATTGACGTTGATTTTTTTCTCACTAAAAATTACCGTCTCTGATCCCACAATAACGTCACTGGCACCTCGGAAAGCGTAAAATATACAGGGTTGCCATTAAAATAAACTAAACAGACCCAAGAGATCTGGTGCCGTTGTGAAAATAAGTACTGAAAATAGCAATTTTAGAAAATTCCATCTAGCGTCATTATTTCTCACCAGAAAGAGTTGACATTTGATACAGAAAGATAAAAATATAGAAGAAATCGATTTTTTTTGTGAGATAGTTCGTAAAATGTATTACAATCCCTCTGAAAATATAAAAGACCTACGCGACAGAATTTCTGCAGATTTTAGGTCGATTTCACAAATTGTTCAAAACATAGGCAACATTAGACGTTAGTTTAATAATTAGAACTTTGTGTGCGCGAAAAAGTAGAATTTGTAGAATATTTGTATATTTTGTTTGGTTAGCTTCAGAAATGTATCAGTTTCGAAACTGTGGGTATCATCATTATCATTTGCCAAAATCAATGTATTGCCCTGTATAATATTACTAATAAAATAGGTCATCATAAGTGCCATTATATTAAATTCACTTTTTGTTTCTTTACACATTTTATATTCCAAACCGATTAACGACAAAATTGATTTATTTGATCAAGTGCACTTTTACACACTTAAATTACTTAAACATATCTTAGGCAGGCCATGCGAACAATAGTAATAAGAAGCCGTCATCTTATTTAATATCGTGTATTGTCAAATTAAGCTTATTTTTTAAATATTAAATTTTAATAATGGCTTATGAATATTCAAATACTGAAATGGCCAATATGGTTTACCTTATGGCCTTGCAGATGGAAGCAGTAGTGACGCTACGCGAATTTATATGGAAACATTTCCAAATCATCCAACTCCAAATCCAAGAATGTTGAAAAATGTTTTTCAGCGTCTCGTAGTCAGGCTCATTTCAGAAAGATTTAATTCTTCGAAGACCTTCGAGTGTCTTTCAACGCTTGAATTGGAAGAAACTAGGTATTCTACACGAAATTGAAGACCCAAATACTAGTACTAGGAGAATCGCTGTAAATATTAATATGAATTATAAACTAGTTTGGTCGATTCTGAAGGATCAACAGTTATACCCGTATCACATACAAAGAGTTCAAACCGTAGTGCCGCTGGACTATCCCGCTCACCTACAATTTTGCTACTGAATTTTGCAAGCAATTGAACAAAATTTTGACATTACCACTGGCATATTGTTTACTGGCGAAGCTAGAGATGCCACAATAAACATGTTTGGTCTGGTGAAAACCCTAATGCCATAATAGAATCTCGATTTCAACATCAGTTTTCCTTAAATGTATGGACAGGTATTATTGAAAATTTTCTTCTTGGGCCTTTTTACCAAGAACTTTAACTGGTACCTCCTACAGATATTTTCTCGAAAACGTTTTGCCTGAACTACTTGACGATGTTCGCTATGCGCTAAGACAAAGAATGTAGTTTATGCACGACCGGGCTCTTCCACATTTTAATGTGACTGCTCGTGAATTTTTAAATAAAAGATTCAGTAATAACGTGATTGGACGAGACAGCTTTGGACACCTAGATCACGTGATATGAACCCTATTGTTTTTTTGTTTGGGGGCATACATTCGGTTACAAGGTTCCCATTGACTTGAGGAGTACTTACGTCAACAAATTACAGCTGGTTGTGATAAGAGCTACTTCTGGATTTTTTGCAGGTGCTCGAGCTGCAATTTGAAGAAAATCTGAAGCATGACTGAAGGTAGACATTTCCAACATAAATTATAGTCAAGTAATTCCATTGTTAATTAAGTATTTTGTTATTATTTTAAGTAATATAATTTATAATTATCGTAAACATGCACTTGAAAAGTATAATGAAGAAAAAAAATGAAGAAAATACAATGGAGCATATGATGACCTAATTTATTTGTAATATTATACAGGATGATACATTTTTTTGGCAAATAATAATCGATGATACCTACTCCTCCGCCACTGGCAAGTTCCTAAAGCTAGCAATTTTTTGTTTCATACCTACTGGCATACTAAACATGCACACCAAATTTGGTTAAATTATCTTGAACAGTTTAGAAACTAAAAATTCAGAACAGATGTTTTTTAATTTTTGACACGCTGTAGCTAGCCAATGGCTGTACAAAGATCCAACTTTTATATAACGAAAAACCCTTATTTTTGGCCACAGAATACGCTCCTGGATGTTTGACCTCTACTTAAGAGACACCCTGTATGTTATTTTGGTGTTGAATTTTGGGTTAATTTAATAACATCTTAGTTATAAGATAAATCTAACTAAATAGTTGGGGTTAGTCATGACTATAGTCAAATACTTTCTAATGTGAAATGTCTTAACAAATAGTGATATTTTCTTAACATAATAATTTCGTTGAGTGAATTCGACTAAAATATTTATAGTGAATTTTTGCGTGAAAGTTTTTCGTTTCTAAATAATTCGTTTTATTAACCAATCAACAGCGCCTAGAATTATTTTTCTTTCTCTGGAACAATCGACCGAGTCAAGATGGGACGCAACGGTTAATCCAAAATTAAATGTCTCGAACAAACCCACTTGCTAATGTAATTACTTTTTCCTGTAGATTTCTACGTTACAGACTTAATTCAAATTTATGTTTCCTGCAGAAATGGTGTGCCTTCGGGCTCGGATATTAAAAGGCAGGAATTATATATACCTACCCTTGAATTCATGAATTTTCGACAAGTACGACAGAGAATAAATGACGGATCATTTTTTAGACGTTCTGTTCTGATATGCCTGAAAAATCACGGTAATATATTCAGCCTGCTTGATTATTACACAAAATATTTAGTGGATAAATCTGAATGAACAGGTAATATCGACGGTCGCTGTTAATCATAAATAATATTTAATAATGAAGGACAATATTAATCACAATATAGTCGCGGCAAGAATTCAGACGTCTTATGTCACGGCCGAAGTTATGCAATATTGCAATTGTTTTTATTGTCAACATAATTTTCGACATTTGTCGCGCTAAAAACAACTATTTTTGCAATACAATATACAGAGTGTCTAGAAAAATGTGAGAAATCCCTCGCGTGCAGATAGAACATGAAAAAATCAGATGAAAAGGTCTTATTTTTTTCCTACAAGCCCTCCCTGCGGAGTTATGTGCCTCTGAATAACTTTTAAAATATAACTTAATAAAAATTTAATGTAGTGGACACTTCATGAGAGGGTATAACATGTGAACATAGCATAACTTTTTCTCAGTTCATTTTAAGAGGTCCACACTATTGTCCATTATCAACTGCATCATTTGAATATATGAAGCAGAGATGCTATAGAATATATTGTGGAAAGAAGTTATAGCTGGATAAAATCAAGTTGAAAATTTAAATCGCTGTTTACTCAAATTTATATTACATAAACTATTTTTTTTATTCAGTTATTCTCAATTTTTTTTACGTATGGATTGCTCATCAAGATGACATGGCATTGATAGCTCGCAGTATCTTCTTTCTCCATTTTCTTCAATTTTCTCAGTATTTTAACCGTCAGGAAATCTTCTAATTCGATGTCAATGTATTCATCGATATTTCAAGTTCGACCTTTGCAAGTGGTAGAAATGACCAGCTCAGCCCAATCTTACGACAACGGCAATTGCATTTGCACTCAATTCGACAAATAGAGGAGATTGTCTTAAGCATGGCATTTTTACGATACTTAAAATAATAACAAAGTAATTAATTACTTTAATTTGATTTATTATAACAAATGTTGGAAATGATCACTTCAGTCAAAATGCATGCTTCAGATTTTCCTAAAATTGCACCCACAAACATATACAAAAATTTCAGGAGTAGCTTCTATCATATCACAATCAGCTTTAATTTGTTGACGTAACTGCTGCTCAGATTCAATGTTAACCTTATACACTAACGTCTTAAGATGACACCAAACAAAAAAATCAATGGGGTTGATATCAAGTGACCTGGGTGGCCAAGTTGACCTGGTTCTTGAGTGCCTCCTCCAATCACGTTATTACCGAATCTTTCATTTAAAAATTCACGAGCAGTCAAACTAAAATATGAGGAGCCCTGTCGTTTATTAACCCCATTCTTTGTCTTAACTCATAGGAAACATCGTCAAGTAGTTCAACTAAAACGTTTTCAAGAAAATATCTGTAGGAGGCACCGGTTAAAGCTCTTGGTAAAAAGTAAGGCCGAACAAAATAATTTCCAATAAGACCCACCCATACACTCAAAGAACTGATATTGAAATCGAATTTCCATTATTGAGGTTTTCATCAGACAAGCATATTTATTGTGGAAGTTCATTATAGCATGTCTGGAAAAATTAGCTTCGTCGGTAAACAATATGTCAGCGGTAAAATTAACATTTTGTTCAATTTTTTTTTATAAAATCTAGTGGCAATTGTAGGTGAGCAGGATAATCTTGCAGTAAGGCTTGAACTCCTTTTATGTGATACGAGTATAAATATTGATGATTCAGAACGAATCAAACTAATTTATGACTCACATTAATATTTGCAGCTATCTTCCTAGTACTAGCCTCTGGGCCTTCTTTTCCATTATGTGTAGAATACCCTATTCTAACTCAGGCGTTCTAACACTAAAAGGTCTTCCAAGAATTGCAACTTTCTGAAATGAGCCTGATTTCGAAAGACGTTGAAACATATTTCTAAACGTTCTTGGATTTGGAGTTGGATGATTTGGTAATCTTTCCATATAAATTAGCCTCAGCCTCAGTACCATTTCCATCTGCAAGGCCATAAATGTAAACCATATTGGCCATTTCAACATTTGAATATGCATAAGCTATTATTAAAACTCAATCTTTAAATAAATAATGAGCTTAATTTGACAATTCACAATATTAAATAAGAAGACGGCTTCTTGTTATTATTATTTTGCATGACTCCCTTAATTCCATTTTCCACAGAATTTGCCTTCAATTTTTAACCTCTACTGAAGAAACACCCTTATATCAACAGTACATACAGGGATAGGGTGAAATTTTCAGGCATTTGATCCAACTTGTGATGACAGAAGGTAGTTTAGATGTTTTACTACCTTCGCAAAAATGAAATATTCGCGTAGTACACATACAACCGAATATTCTGTTGCGAAAAAAAGCCTTATATTTTTTATCAATTCTGACGTATGTCATATCTTAAAATTGGTGCTTCTGTATGAAGTTTATATTGGTTGTTTTAATTAAGCCGCATTCTATGTATTTAAAATGTTTCGTATCCAATTATAAAAAAAACTTCCAATTAACGATGTGGAGTTAAATAGACGCAAGTGTTATTATATAAAATTAGAATCACATAAACTATAGCTATTAAAATTGCATTTTATTTCATATGCATGGTGTACCACCTACATATGTGCCAAACAAGTCCTTTACAAAGTTGTTGTTTAATTTACGAGGAAATCCCACCTTTACATTATAAAATTACTGCAAGCAAAGGCTGCATAAATTAATCTAAATTAGCAAAACGCTTGTTTGCATGTTTTAATAAATCTCAAAATTGCTTCCTTATTTCCAGGCGAAAACAAATGCAGTCTTAATTTTGTTTTGTAAATGTAAGAGGCGCAATTTTCTTATTAATGTTTATGCATGCGTGCTCTCATTAACTCTATAAATAAGCAATTAAAGTCGGTCCCGTAGGACACCTACCTGTTTGACAAAGGCGCCGACGTCGAGGGTAAGGCTTACCTGCAACAAAAACATATAATTAAAACATTATGTATTCTTTCAGAAGAGGTAATATTCCCTGTTCTCCAGAAACATTAATTTGGATGGGAGAAGGCGAAATTTTCCAAGAAGTTAAATAATATTGCAATTAGCACTTTTGTAGTCAAATTAAGAATGTAATGAATAAATGAAAATAAGGTCTGCTAAACCTACATTGAAGAGAGATTCTGTACTATACTCTGTTTAGAAATGAAAGTAAGTAATAAAAGCTTATTATGTATGCAAATCGTACTGGTGCTTATATTCAATTATTATGTATTATCGGTATAGATGAGGTGTACTTTTAAAAAAACTTTGTGTGACCGGGTTGTACTAAATTGTGGCAGGTAGCCAATATTTAATCCCCGACAATCCGTCTTTGTCTATGACGCTTTAATTTCTCGGTCCATTTCTGTTATAAGTAAACAATATAAAAACAGCATTTCAAAACATGAGGCTACTTTAAGCATCATAACCGGGTTAAGAGGGTTTTTAGTAATTCAAATAAAATTATTCAATATTATTATCAAAATATTTATTTAAATTTAATGAATAGACTTTTATTCCACACAAAAATATAATGTATTTTGAAAATTCAAATTATGGTGAGTAAATGTAGTGTTGTATAAATGCAAAATAAAGAAAATAAAAAAGTAGGTATATTAAAATTCATCCTCTGAATATTCTGAGGAATTATTTTCGTCTCCTAGATTGATAACGATAGGTTCCACAGTAACGTCAATTAAATTATCGAGTTCTCACATGTTCTCCTCTTCTTTTTGTACATGATGTATACATCTTTGCCAGTTATCTGCAGTTACTCGTTCCAAGGAATTTTTTAACAAAATTTTCACGTCACTTAATTTAAACGTCGTATCTCCTACATCTCCTTTTACCTGCGCCCAGACTAATTCAATTGCTCTGCGGGTATGGTAGGGTGGAAGAATGTTGGCTTGGGTCAATGTGAGAGATTGATACCGGGTGATATTTGACCCCCCTAATTAATGAGGTTTTCCAGGTTTCCCTCATTGCTGCACTGAATAGTGGTTAGGGCCTACCAACGTAAGTCGTTCCTGGGCGCAAATGCGGCCTGCTTAATAATAATATGCCGCCCCCTCTCCCGCACAAGTCTCCGACTTCTGGGCTAATCCCTGTAAATAGAATGAGGGGTAGAGATATTATTATTATTATTATTAATTATATCGGGTTTCCTTCAAGCAGTCGTAGGCGTCCGCTCGGTCTGCCGTGAATGATAACTGGCATTATCTATCCTCACCTGATTCAAATAAAAGTAAACCGCCATCTACAAAACCACTGGCACTACCTATATGTGTCACTATTAATCTTCGCCCTTTACCTGAAGGCGCCTTGAACCCTGTTGAAAGTCCATCCAAAAATGCTTGTCGAAAACTTTTTACATTTTTATCTTGCCATACTTTTGTTACAGAATATCCCTCGTTGACTCAAGTTTCGTCTAGATAATAAATATTCCTCCCTTCGTCACGGAATTTTCTAATTAATCTTAAGTAGGATCTTCGCCAACAAATGATTTCATCTTTATCGATAAGAACTGACTTCCTGTTCTGCTTTTCCCAGCAAAAATTCAACTCTCGTAAGACGGCCCATAATTTGCTTCTACTGATTTTTGGCAAATAGAAAACCAAACCGGCGAACTATATTGTGGGAAAGTATCTGCACCCAACACAAATGTCTTTATTTAATAACTATAAAACGTTTAAAAATTAAAAAAGGCACTAAAAACTGAAGAAGAACACAAAATTACAACGTAAACACAGGAATTGAATTATGACATGACAGCGATACCGACTGAGCGACTGTTGCTTGTAGAGTAGGCAACCAACTTGCTTGTTGGTTGCCTACTCTACATTGGCGGCGTTAAATAAGGATTTAAAATAATATCGAAAACATTTTTTTTTGGCTTTATAAATAAGTTTGGAATTTTTTTGAAGAGTGATTCCGTTAATTTTTATTTTTCCCTATCTCTTCTTAAAATATTTGTCATAGTTGACCCTGTATACACTATATATGTTTTTTATGTAAAAATACATAGTTTTAATAGTAATATCATATAAAAACTAATGTATTGCTATTTATTTCTAACTGGAGACAATTCTTCTTAACAATATTAAAAATAAAAATCGTTTGAAAAAATTCTATCTTTATATATCTTCATGTGAATTCAATTTCAATTTTTGCAACAAAATATTGTCTCTAGTACGGTCTTGGATTCAGGAGTTATAATTATAGCGTAGGAATTTCTCAAAATAATATTAAAGTGGGGAAAAGGATAACGTACTATACTTAAGCATCCTTAAAATACATAATAATCATAACATGAGGTTAGAAATCATGATACTCTCTGTGCTAGATGAAAATATTTGATTGTATTTTATTATTTAAATGTACGAAGTGTATTTTTTATTAGTATCATTTATATACATTATTATTTTTAGATGACTATTATTAACAGCTTGTGTGTAGAGTTATTTATCACAAATTAAAAAATATTTTTCAATTAATTTGCTCGGATCTGAAAAGCCTGCTCCTAAAGATTACTATGTTATTTAATGGAGCATCACACACTAGACCAGCACCAGCATGCACCGTCATCTGCAACGACCGTCACTGCAGGTCGTGTCATGCAATTTCTATGCCTGGCCGCGCTTTTCGACGTAACTTCTATTCCCACAGAAGTCAGGGATTGGTTTTAAACTTTTAGAAATATTCGACCAGTTGTAAAGAGCTCATAAAAGTCTATTCATATGGACAAAATTAGCAGTGAATCATAACACTACCAGCTGATATCGGTAGATGCAGTTTACGCGTTGAGGCTGAGAAAGATCGACAAAAATTTCACCATGTATCCATGTATTGGATACTTTAACCTAAAAAACTGAAAAACCTTAATAGCATCTCTATTGATTTCTGATGCTGCCAACGTCTAAATGAATTATTCAATAGTCAAAACGGTTGGAGAATATTTCGGGACAAACGATGCATATATATCCTTGACTTCCAAAACTATTTTTACATTTTTTGTGCTATTGCTGCAACTAACAAATGTACTGCCTGAAATAAATGGCTATAGCTTGTGCAACCGTAGCTAAAATTAGCCTGCAGAGTTATTATATTTTTAACTTAGTAATAATCAGATCAGAATAATATTTCATTTTACTGGGTGATATTTACTTAATGTAACTCTTTCATGTCTATTAATTGTTGTTATAAATCTTTAAATTCTTGAAATAATGTTTTCTACAAAGACAAATATTTTCAAACATTAGCCCAATGAGCACACGTACGTTTTTAAAACGTTACAGTGGTTGATTAAACATTTTACTTTGAAATTTTCAATGTATTCGTAGTTAAAAACGTATACAATTTATTGGTTAAAAACGTTAATAATATTTGCATGTAAAATCTTATCAGCAAACTCTATTTTCTTTGTTAAATACTCTGCAACATATCCTTTAGCGACACCAGAAGACCTAAAATTACATTTTCTGTTAGTCAGATAATACATTAATGTTATCACTAAAACCTCCAGCCCCCATGACGTTTGAGTGCCATAACAGCACTCCAGTATTAACAAAGTCGCCGACGTCCTTCTAAAAGCATGTCTAGTATAGGAATTTGGATCTTGCAGTTTTAAATATTCGGCAATTTTTTGTGGTATTTGTCCCAATGTATTTATACCCACAAGTTGATTTACACATTTTCCCTGACGAACTGAGTAAAAAAATCAACGAGAGTTAGTCTCCTTAGGTCTTAAGCCTGTATATTTTCCCAAAATCGTCAAAAAAGGGACTTTTTCATTAGCCTTGTCAGTGATTGTGAAAATTCCACTAATATGTATTTTGGTAACAGGCACTTTAACAATGACAACTGAACCTTCATCCGTAATGTCATCAACTGTCATCTTCATAAGTTTATCACGCCTAAGAGCCCCAGCGACTCCCATTATCATCACTGCTTTCAACATAATATAGGTTTCATCGGGGGCTTCCAGCAGAAATTTGTTCATCTCTTCTCTGGTAAATACCTTCGATTTTTTACGCATGGTGTCCAATATTTGTCTTCTTTAGAAATGCTACTAGCTTCTTAAATTGCGATATATCGACACCATTATTTAAGTTGATCGTACTTTTAAGCATAGAGTACTCTGCCCATAAGCTTCCCGGAGACTTCAATCTTAAATTTCTCTGAACAAAATAACCCAGCAAAGTGTTTTCAGATATCTCCGCTTTCTTCAATGTCCGAATCTACCTCTGAATCGTCTTTATCAGCCATTATAAGCACAGTTTCGACAACAAAACACAAAACTGTTCAAACTTCAAATTGTTTTTTAGTTTTCAACAAAATAAATTCAAAACACGCTAGATAGGCCACGACATTTCAGCAAAATAATTTTTTTTATTTGATAAATGCGATTGTGCGAAAAGCGTTATACACTATACGGTTGTTAAGTGGCTAACAGAATCTCGGGGAATGAACTTTTCCTCGAAATGTTTTACGATATTGATTCCATTCTTCATGATGCATCTATTCCCAAATTCTTTTAGATAAGGTCTGAATCACCCTGTATAGTGCAAACATTTAGTGTAGTATATAGTTTCATTGCTCTTAATTGCAGTTTGTTACATATTTTGTAGAAATTATAATAATTAATTATTCATTTGTTCGTATGAGGTAAGTCAAGTCATCTGAATTCTTGCCGCGACTATACAGGGTGTTCGGAAATTATGCGTCAAGACTTCAGGAGGTGATTCCTTACAAAAAATTAGGGTCACAAAATCCTTTAACAATTTTTCGAAAACTCAATATTAACGGAGATACAGGATGTTGAAGTTAAAATTTTATTTTCGGTATTTGTAAATAACTTGTAAAATTTGTAAATCGGGGAGACGAGAAATTCAAATATGTTTCTAATTCCGACGTCACTAACGTTTCTTTTAAATGACAGAACTTTTTGGCATCTTAATGTATCCATCTGACTATCGAAACAATCGATTCTCCTACCTGTTTTATTTGAAAAAGGTATACCTTGCTGAAATCGGTACGCGTAACCATTTTTGAAATAATCCTGTTTGAAATGCTCAGTGCACCGAGTAAAAACTGTTTTAGTTTCAGTTAAAGTGCCTTTTCTGCTGAAAATGCAGCAAAATATTACTTGAAAAAGTTGTTCAGAATCGTAAATTATGGAGACGTGCAAAATTTCAAGAAGATCAGCGAGGTTTGATGAAACCATTTTTCAACAAAGCACAAAGATTTTATCAAAGCAGGCCGATTTTTAAAAAATGTTGCACATCTCCATAATTTACAACTGAACAACTTTTTCAAGTAACATTTTGCTGTATTTTTAGTAGAAAAGGCACTGTAACTGAAACCAAAACAGTTTTTACTCGGTGCACTGAATATTTCAAATAAGATTATTTCGAAAACTTCAGATATAACAGGTAGGGGAATCGATTGTTTCAATAGTCAGATGGATACACTAATTAATTTAAACATGGTATCAAGTAAGTAAATAGAGTGCAAAATTAGTTTTGAAGGACAGGAGCGATCGTTTCTCGGTGGTGACTTTAACCCTGTGTATCTAGTTAGCATTGGGATTAAGCCGGGCATCAGATCCAGGGTTTTATGTGGCCTTCCAGGCATAAGACAAGGGCTATAAAATTTCGGTGGAGAAATAAATTGCTTAGTGTCGATACGGAAAATGGCGAGGCAAATCGTCCAGGCTACGGTTAAAGACAAGGTTAGTTTCTGCCATAGGATAAAACGAATTCTAAGAAACGTATACAATATGAAATTACTGTTTTTCTCAAACATTTTTCTTTATAATACACCGTTTTCATGATAAAGGGCATTCAAATTTAAAAATATATTTGATATTCTACAAATAGCTTTTTTGTACTTTCTATGCAGTAATTGTAACAGGAGGTCAATATTTTGATGTAAATATCTTTTTCCAGCTAAAGCTAGTTGCGTAATAAAAGAGTTTTATTAGCCCCTAAACTTTCTCCAACCGTCACAAAACTATGACATTTTTTGACTGTTAGGAGTTTCTGCGGTGTACATTTTTCCGAGAAAAAATAGTATCTTAGCAACAAACGTATTCACTTTTAATCCTAGGAGCTAAAGTTAATACTTTTAACACTAAGATTGAAAGTGTTAATCAAGTTTTAATTTATTCAACAATATTTACAATCATTTTTGTTTATCCACATTGATATTAAAACACAGTTTGAACAAGTATTAAAATTTAAATAAACCACTGAAACTGCCACTACCCTTATTCATGAAGCAATCCTCAGAGCAGTCCAACATGTTTCCATTAGTAGTTCTATTATTTTCACTATCATCAGTATTCTTTTGGCAATATTTTCTTTATTCAAAAGTAAGTCTTCAATATAGCCTTAGCCGCCACAGTGCTGGATCTCCATCCTTCGTGTCTTTTAAGGCAAATAAGGTCATCACTGCCGTCAACTAAAACGGTAGCACAGGTTCGTGGTAATGCGTATCCACTGTACTTTTTTCAGTTATCCAACTTCAAAAATGTTGCCACTTATTGCGAGACGGCACTGATTTTATGAATACCGACCACCATTCGATGATACTTACCACTAACATATTTGACGTTCTACCAATCCGGGTGAACGTAAAGTAACATATTTTCGATAGAAACTAAAATAATTGTCTCCCAGCACAGTAAAAGAACGTGGTCTTTTGGTTTTGGTATTGGGAATTTTTATAATTAAGGCTGATTTCACATCTTCTACATTATTAATTGTTAAAGTGACTATCTGCAACCCGCCATATTAGGACGACCTATAAAGAAGTTTTCTAAAAATTGTGTTCTTTTATTTTTAAAACGTTCACCTTCATCATCAAATATAAATTATTAGGTACACTATTCAAAAAGCAATCAACTTGCTCCTTTGTAAATACTCGTTATTTTTTCGGCACATATGCCTCATTTTGTCTCTTGAGAAAAGCACGTTACTTGGAATATTTGCTTACATCAATCCCCTTCTTTATATCCAACGTTGACTGCAGCACTGAATATTGTGTCTAAAGCGTTGACAACTTTATTTTATTTGGTAAGTTTGAGTGATATACCATCAATACATCTTCTGAATAAAACTTAATATTTTTTTCTTTCCATAGAATAGTGGTAGACACATTCATACATTTCTCGAAATTTGTTTGGGAGGAGATTCAAAAAAATCTCTTTCGTACCCTCCAGTATCTCCTCAGTACACTAAAATCTTCATTAAATTTTTACAGGCCTTTACCTCAAACAATCACAAATGAACTCAGTGGCGACTAATGTTTGACAAAGATATGACACGTTTGGCATCGAAATTTACTTACTTTGCCATTGCTTTATTATCCAAATTTGGTTTGAATAATTCCAAAGCACAAATTAATAATTAAATTTCGGTTTGAAAAAAAATAACATGTATTCGGATTAAAGATGTCTTTTTTGTCTCGCAATTTTGCATCCGCTCAGTCACACTACGCTTCGCTTCGTAACTACAAAATTTGCTCGCCACAAAGGTAACACTTTTAATCCTAATATAACAATATATTACATATATTCAATACGAATTTTAATATTTTAGATAGTTATTCATCTACAAATATTTACATTTTATCTTTAGCCTATAAAAAAAATCCTCAACAAAGTGAGTAATAAATTTAACGCCCTGTATCTCGGAAACTCTCGATCGAGGACGAATCGTACCCTGTGTTTCTTAAAGAAGGCATTTCTATATACAGGTAAGTAGGGTTAGAACTATTGATGGGTGATGTTCATCGATGTTTTCAATAATGTTAGAGTTCGATGTTGGATGTTTTCAGCATCGATGGTGAATATTCTGAACATCGATGTTAACATAGATATTTGGAAAATATGGACTATATGAATTATTTGGCCAATTAGCAGTATGACAACATTTGCACCAACTGAGAAATTTTTCTCTAAAGCTGAGCAAACTATTACACAAGGAAGAAATAGATTGGAGAGGAAGATAATTTCAAACCCTTTATTTTTTCAATCTGTATCGAAGGCATTTTGGAATATGTCTTAGTTAAGAACTTAATATAATCACATGAGTATAGTTAATAACAAACAAACCAGTATTAGAACGAAACTGCCACTTTCAGAAACTGCGTCAAGATTGCAGAAAAATGCTCAGACCTATCGATTTTAGATTAAAGGGGGACATTTGCTAGTATTTTTGACTCCGTCTCTTTTACTCCCAAACAAGGGTAAGCATCACCACAAAATATTTAAATGGCAGACTTAAATTTTCTGTTGTAAAGAGGAGGAGAGAATTGTAAGAGCTTTCAAAATAAATATTACCCAACCAATGCCATTTAAATATTTAGGGGTGATGCTTACCCTTGCTTGGGGGTGAAAGTGGCGGAGGAGTTAAAAATACCAGGAAATAATGTCTCCCTTTAATCTAAAATCGATGGGTCTGACCGTTTTTCTACAATCTTGACGCAGTTCCTGAAAATGGCTCTAGTTCCTTTTCATTTGGTCGCCCTGTATATCTATTCTATACCAGTATCTTAAAATAAGTATCTATTTATTTCTAATGGAACTTATTTTATCAATCATCGATGTTATCAAAATATCGATGTTTTCTGATCGTTGTTTTATTAACATCGATATTGCAGTTCGATGCTAACATCGATGGTTAACATCGATGTTCTGCATCGATGTCCCATCACCAGATAAAACGCCACATTTTGTCGTCAATAATATGCAGTTAATGGAATGACCCGCTTTTCCTTATACTTTGAAGAAGCTTTTAAATTTCGAACATTACTACGCTAATCTCTTCAATCTATTGTTGTTGACAATATAGTTCGTGAATATTTCATAAACTGGAAACTTTCGCCAAAAGAATCCGAAATTATTGTACGATATACGATCGCATTTACGCGAAAATCCCTCGAATCTTCGTGCGTAAACAAAAACAAGCACAAACGTGACGACGCGAATTCAAGGCCTTGAGTACACCCCAGGAAGTAAATATCAACCAGGACAGAACTGGAAAATAATTAGATCATTAAGACAATTGTGAATAACAACGAACGTAATATAATTTGGATCTATAAACGACTCGTTTTCCACAATAATTTCATAATTTCACCGAGTGATGAAATTGAATCATTGGAATAAGGCCGGTTCGTCGACGTAGTAGATTACAAACTAAATTATATTAAATTATGCTGGAACAATAACTGTATCTTTAATTTTTGACTAAACAATTTAAACATTGTGTACAATTCCTTTATACCTCAAACTAATTCAATAAAAGTTTGTAGAGACTAAGCTTTGTTAGAGGATTTCGGAATTGTGAGAGGGTAGCTACAGCACCCAGTCCTCATTGGGCCCTTGTATTTTCCACAACCTCTACATAGAGGTGTTTTACACTTTAAATACTTGTCACCAGCCGAAGGTTTATGCTGGATATAGCCAGGTACTTTTTGACCATCCTTATAGAGGTACTTCAGGAACTCCTTATCGAATTGACCAGATATGCTGTTGGCAACCGAGATCAGTGCCTGATGGTATTGTCATATTGATCTAGTGATTACCTTATGATTATGCAAGATCGTCTGCTGTCTGTTATAATATATTTGCCCGTTGTATGGCCCTTTGGTGGCTATGGTTGCACCTGCTTTGCTTGTATTCAGTTGCATATCTATGTATTGCCCACTAATATTGGATATGTAAATATCTGAAATAGATCCTACCTTCTTTCCTTTTTGATCCGCTTGTGAAGATATTTCCTCCTCACTCCTGGTGAGTACTGTGTCGGGTTTGTCGAACGCAAACTAGATACTGTCAGTATGACACATCTTTATGACGACCCCATTCCACAGGTGACTCCTAACTTGTCCACATTCTACATCTAGTTTGATGCCAACGTTTTTGAGGCGAGGTATAGTTGTCGATGTCACTTCTCTTAACAAAACGAAAGTTATACTTTACAGGTATGTATTGAACAATTTTACATAAAATAATTTCCAAATATTTCCAACCCTTAACCCTTAACCTCTACCCTAATCTTTCAATATAGTTTACCATTTGGTATATTGTATCTAGCTCATTGCTATTAACATAAAATTTTAAATCTTGTTTATTAATTCATTATATCAATCTAAACTATTTTGGTTTTATTTAATTTATTAAGTATTAGTCAGTTATTGGAAAAATTGTATTCACTCCTTGAAAAATGTTGTTATTACTTATTTATTACTTCTACATCTGTTGTACCTTTTGGGTCAATAAAATTTGTATTATTATTATTTAGCCTTCCTTTTCAATAAGTATATGTACATGTATATCCTTTCACTACTGTGTGTTCTACTTGACGTAGCAAATAAAATTAATTCAGTTTCATGTCACTGATGTGATTCCTTATATTTTTAATTCATATTTCGCGCTGTAATGCAACGAAAACTGCTGATACTCCTACACTTTAAGTGTTCTGTGGTTGTACTTTTGGATTCTGCGTGTTCTCCGGTGAATTTGCCAGTTGATAGCTATTTAGTGACGACTGTTTACTTGGTTTTTATATATTTTTAGGTATTAATAATATTGTGTGAAACTAACTACTCAGTGGACAAAAGCCCTAACCTGCGTTGAATTACACCCACAATATCTACCCATATATTCCTTATTATTAGTTTTTGTAACATTTTTTTATACATATGACTTCATTGATAGGAATTGTAGGAGATTTGATTTATATTACCTTTCTAAAATAGAAAAAAAATGTTTACTTGGTGTCTTGCTAATGTTATTTGTATTAAAATAAAACCTTCTGTAGTACTTCTGGAATTCTGGAAGGCTACAGCACTGAGGCCCCATTGGGCCCCTTGTACCTCCTCCCATTAGGAGATCAGTCCACCTGAGCCGCCAGTGCACTCACAGAGTGCATGGAATATTGCCTCGTCTTCCTGTTCGCAACCCTACAAAGAGGTGTATCACACTTCTTCATATAATAGAGATGCTTTCTTAGCCAGCAATGTCCAGTTTGAATACCTGTCACCAGACGAAGATTTGTCCTAGACATAGCCAGGTACTTTTTGGCTGTATCCCTGCAGGGGTACTCTAGGAACTCCTTAGCAAATTGACAACCATTTGTTTCATCCCAACGTTTCATAAACGTTTTGTGGGTGTCTTCTTTGATAATTTCAACAAATGCTGACAACGGAAGCATACTGGAGGGACCAGGTCCAAAAATATTCAGACCCGATGCGTTCCTAGCCAACTTGTCAGCTACTTTATTGCCATTACACCTGTCGTGTCCCTTTACCCAGCATACACATACACTGTTGTTAGCTGAGGCCACTACTAGTGCCTGATGGCATTCCCATGCTGATCTAGTTATTATCTTATGATTACGTAAGATCAGTAGTGATTGTCTATTATCTGTGAAGATTCTTTCTGTAGTACTTGTTCTTCCTATAAAATTGTGAAATTCTTCCTGGATGTGTATTTGTCAGTTTATTTCTCACTTTATATATTCTGAATGCTTTAGCATTTATTAAAAATGGAGAGGCATTAAACTAAACTGCCGTATTATTTCAAATTATCCAGTATTATTCTTTATCCAGGTTCCCGAACACATTTTATGAAAAGTAAATAGTTTTACTGAAAATTTCAAAGGCAAATATAAATCCAGCCTCTACTACAATTCCTTTTAACAGGAGAACCCCTAAATCATTTTAAATTAATTTCAAACTTTTTGCCGATGGTGCAGCACTTAAATATATCCTCTTATAAATTTTCCAGGCTGCTTGGCAATTAATGTAAAACATAGTAAAAACAGTTTACTTTGGAAAGAGTAGCGTAATTTTTCAAGAAACTTTTTATAGAACCCTTGTGCATTGCTTATTTAATTTGAAAATAAATTGCAAGTCTTCTTCTACTGTGCAACCACGTTGAGTTCTCGACGAGGATATTTAGATAAAAAATAAAATCGTCTACGTTTGAATGTAAATACAGTGTTTAGAAGAGAGGCAACTCGGTAAATATTATTGACTCGTATACATTTACGTGAACTGGAAAAATCTGGCATAAGCGATAAAAAATTATAATTTGCAAAAAAATTGCTCGTGAAATCAGATTTAAAAAAACAAAGTGAAGTAGATATTCTATGAATTTCAGACGCCATGATAAATTCAACAGATATTGCTAATGTAGTGATTTTTAGGCTTTCACAGCCGGTGCTATTATTTACTATACAGGGTAATTCAGACCTTATCAAAAAAAAAAAATTGTCAGTATCGTAAAAAATCGTTATAGTTTCCGAGAAAAAAATTATCGAATTTGTACTAGTTTCAATCTTTACATCGCTGGGCTACTGTAGTCTCTATCCAGGTGATTTCAAATATCCGATTACTTATCGTATCAACTTTTTGTGATGCAAGTATACACATTAGTTTTTCAAATATCAAAAACGGCTTACGTATAGCAACTCGTAGTTGATGGGTATCGTTTTAATTTATTGTGAATTGAAAATGATTTAGCAGAACGATTTCCCGGTAAACATGTGCCAAATGCGGCTACTTTTACAACGCGTGACGCGGGAAATTTGCATCAAATTATGGAAGATATGGTAGTCCACGGCGTCCACGACGTATTGCAGCAGTGTGGCGTATCGTACAGGAGGCTCAATTATATCCGTACAGCGTGTCCAAGCAAGGATATAGGAAGACCGGTACCATGTCCGCTAAGATCTCCTCACTTTCAATCATTTGGATTTATTTTTGTAGGAATATTTAAAAAATGAAGTGTATCACACCGAAGTGGATACATACCATTGATGATTTACGAAACGTATCATAGCTGCTGCCAATAACTTACAAATTCAAAACGGACAAGAAGCAGAAACATTTGTTAGTCTGTAGAAACTTGGTAAGACGGGCTCAAAATTTTGCTGTAACATCAGGAATGTCAAACTATTTTACTAATTAAAACCAAAGATTAACTCTATTAATAATTAATAACAATAGCGGCAAAAGCAGTTGAATTTGCTGCATTAAAATATAATGTATTTCTTCAACTTTTGTCCGGTGGCCGATTATACGCCTCATCAGGTTTTACAGTGGACCAGTTTCCAGTGCCGTGCGGAAGTGTATTTTTAAATTATTTTTGAACTGCTCTTTTTGTAAGAGCTAATTTTTTTTTAAAGTTCTGAATCATTATAGTGATTTTTAATAATAATAATAATCTGATTTATTCCCAGAGAAAATATGTACAATTGTATAAGGATGTGTCAAAGAAAACCTAAAAACTAATACGACAAGCCATAAATGCGCATACAAGTAAAGAAGAAGTCAAAATACATCCAAACTATATGGACATAGATCCATAGAACAATTTCAGTCGTTTTTTAAACTGACATAAGGTATTACAGTCTTTTATGTTGTTAAAAATCTTAAGGCCCAAACAGCTTAGTGAATTTTTAGTGACATTTAGTTACTTAAAAGGAATATAAAAATCTTGTCGGTGGCGGGTACTAACCTGACGAAAGTCGTTATTAATAATAAATTTCGTTTTATTTTTAAATATATTCACACTCAATTCAAATATATATAAACCCGGTGATGTTAAAGTACGATAACTCTTAAATATATTCCTTCACGAACACAAACGACCAACATTTGCAATGCATCTTAATATCTTTTTCTGACATGAAAATATATCATTAGTCATAGTAGACCCACCCCAAAAACAGATGCCATATGCTAGCCTACTTCTCACTTGAGCATGGCATAACTCTATAAGCTGTTGTGTCGTAAGCACTTTTTGAAGATTTCGAAACAAATAACATACGGAATTCAGTTTGGAACAAAGACTGGAACAATGACATTTCCAGGATAAGTTTTATCAAAATTAATTCCCAAAAATTTTACTTGACATTCGCTATTGACAGGGCTATTATTAATTCTCAAACTTAAGTTGCTAACAGATTTTTGGCGATTATGAAACATTACTGAGCGTCTTTTTGCCGGATTCAGATAAAGATTATTTTTATTAAACTACAGATGCAGATCATTTAAAAGAAAATTACATCTATTCTTCAATACATTCCAATCACTGTCTGCAATAAGAAAAGATATATCATCCGCATACATTGTGATGTGAACATTAGATAAAACAGCATGTATATCGTTCATTTATAGTAAAAACAATACCGGGCCCAACACAGAGCTCTGAGGTACCCCTAGATTGGATATTAACTTCTCAGAACATATGTAACTTATACAAGACTTATGTTTTATACCTACATACTGTTGACGATTGTTTAGGAATGATTTTATCCATTCTAAAGATCGTCCTCGCACACCATATTCTGATAATTTGCCAAATAAAATACTATGATTGACGCAGTCAAACGCTTTACTTAAGTCGCAGAATATTCCCAGTGAACACTCACCAGATTTAATATACTTTAAAACAGTAAAAGGAATGAATTGCAGTATTTGTTGATTTCTCTGAATGAAAGCCATGTTGGTCAGGAGATATAATGTTATGTTTATTCAAGAACTTAATAAATCTATCCAAAAAAGCATATCCAAAGATCTTTGAGAATGGAGATGAAATTATCCTTGGTCTATAATTGTCTAGTGACGTAGCGTCACCATTCTTAAAAACTGGTGTGACTTTATTAACTTTAAGCTTACTGGGAAAACAGCCATCTGTAAATGATAGAAACACTAAACGTTTTAAAATATTATAACTCACTTTTTTAAATATTTTTAAGGGAATATCATCTGGACCGACTGACCATTTATTTTTTAATTTGAATTTAATAATATCAAAGAGTTCCATTTCAAGAATAGGATGTAGAAACAAGTTTGTAACGATTTTATCGAACCCCAAATTTATTTCTTCGTTTCTATAAGCAAAGTACATGAATCAATGAAGGATATGTTCTTGATTCGATCAATAATTATGATTTCCTCCCAACGAGTTTCTCCATTTCACGTTTGGAATAGCCTTTATACACATTTATGAATATAGCCTTTTTTAGTTCTCTCTTATACTTAATATTATTGAACCTCAAATTTATTTCTTTCTATAAATAAAATACATGAATCAATCAAAGATATATTCTCTATTCGATCAAGAATTATTTACGACTTCCTCCCAATGATTTGTTAGTTTCTCTATTCCACACGCCCACCAAAGAAAAAATGGAGCACCATTTATAGACATTTATGAATATAGCCTTTTTTAGTTCCCTTGCGCCCAGGAACGACTTACGTTGGTAGGCCCTAACCACTATTCAGTGCGGGAATGAGGGCAACCTGGAAAACCTCATTACAGGGGGGTAGTCAAATATCAACCGGTATCAATCTCTCACATTGACCCAAGCTAACATTCTTCCACCCTACCAAACCCGCAGAGAGGGTGCCAATCCTCTCCACGAATGTAGCTTATATACGGTCTACCGGCAGCTGGGCGCAAACCCACACCGATCTAGTCACCTCGATTCAAGTACTGAAGCCTTAAACCGCGCGACCACTGACCGACAATATACTTAATTTTATTGAACCTTTATTTTATTTCTGACCTGTAAACAAAATACATGAATCAATCCAGGATATTTTCTCGATTTGATCAATAATGTTGTTAGTCTCTCTATTCCACGCGCCGACCAAAGAAAAAATGGAGCACCTTTTATAGATATTTTTATAGACATTTATGAATATAGCCTTTTTTAGTTCCCCCTTATACTTAATTTTGTTGAACCCCAAGTTTATTTCTGATCTATAGACAAAATACATGAATCAATCCAAGATATTTTTTCGATTCGATCAGTAATTATTTACGATTTCCTCCCAATGATTTGTTAGTTTTTCTATTCCACGCGCCGACCAAAGAAAAAATGGAGCACCTTTTATAGACATTTATGAATATAGTCTTTTTTAGTTCCGTCTTATACTTAATTTTATATAACCCCAAATTTATTTCTTTTCTATAAATAAAATACATGAATCAATCAATATGTTCTCAATTCGATTAATAATTATTTATGATTTCCTCCCAATGATTCGTTAGTTTCTCTATTCCACGCGCCCACCAAAGAAAAAATGGAGCACCTTTTATAAACATTTATGAATATAGCCTTTTTTAGTTCCATCTTATACTTAATTAAACTAAAATATACTTCTCGCAAAGTTTTTATTGCTTTGGCGAACCGAGGCGACCTATTGTCTACGTAAACATTTTTTAGAACATTTCATCTGCTTAAAAAGCGTACCACTCTATGTTTTTTTTGTAACTTACTGAAGGATTTCTATTGCGCTGGCCATGACATTCATTATCTTAAATTTTTATTATATGAGAGCAAATAGTTGGGTATTTATACAGGGTGTTCGGAAATTATGAATAAATATTTCAGGAGGTGATTCCACATCATAAGATAAGAAAAAAAACTTCTTATAGACATATGTCGAGAAACGGACCCTAAGCGAGTTAGATCCTTTTAACAGGTCGGTCCTGAAGATGGTTAATGTTCAATATTATTGTAACGATTCGAGATAAAGTAATTAAATTTGGACCGATAAGTGAGATCTTTCTGCTGAATTCGAAAATTTACATGAAATTTAGGTAATTTATTCAGAAAGGTTATTTTCAGCCTTAACTTTTTTGTTAGAAATTATGTTTACCATTGTACCACAGAAACTTAAAATCTATCCAGGAAACAACCTATGGCATGCTAATGAGAACTAATAAGCTCGAAACCGTTGTATGTCTGGTGAGCTACTGACGAGTGACTCTAGCTGCTTGCTATAGGTTCTTCAGTTTCCTGGAATTTCGTGTTTGTAAAATATCGTTTCTCGCCGATCGCGATAAAGGTCGACAGCTTCCAATGGTGTCGACTGTATGTAAAACGCTTCGTGTCTGTGACATTTCAGTTCGGCATGGAGTAGTGAATGGCCGATAGATGTAGCTTGTTCTTCACCACGTAATAATTTAAATGAGTATTTATTAATTTAATAGAATTTTGTAAACGTACGATTGTTTTATTTTATTAAATTATTATTACTGCTTTGTTCGTTACAACTGCTCTCAGAACAATCCTAATGCGTCAAAGATAGTTTCCTGTATCCTCTTTTAATTAAACTTGGTATATCTGGTAACAATAAAATGCTCATTAAGGATTTTTTCCGTTACATATCAATCTGTATGTATCACTTTAAATCCTTTTTACTCGAAAACGGTGCCTTTCATCGAGGTAGGACAAGAATACCTTTTCAATGTGAAACATGATAGATTTTAAATTTCTGTGGTACAATGGTAAAAATAGTTTCTAACAAAAAAGTTAGGGCTGAAAATAACCTAAGTGGCCCTGTAAATTTTCGAATTCAACATAAAAATCTCACTTATCGGTGCAAATTTAATTACTTTATCTCGAATCGTTTCGATAATATTGAACATTAACCATCTTCAGGGCCGACGCTTTAAATGGACCTCACTCGCTTAGGGTCCATTTGTCAACATAATATGTTTATATGAAGTTCTCTTTTTATTTTTTTGACGTGGAATCACCTCCAGAAATATTTGCTAATAATTTCCGGACCCCCTGTATAATCAAAAAATTTTACTGGAAGTAGTTCACCGTGAAAATTTGCAATTACAAAAAATCTAATCGTCGCGTCGGCGGAATTAATAACCTGTGGAGTATCTCAGGGCTCTACACCTGATTGGTCCCTTATTGTTTTTTTTTTATACGGTGCGGCACCCAACTTGTTAATATGTGTTTTAAGAAAGACATGTAGGTACTTTATGGATGTACAGAGCGTCCCAATTTAATAGTAATTGCAGAGTATCTCGAAAACTACAACTATAAACTCCTCGTATAAGAAAGGATGCGATTTCCGCAGCAATGGGCTACATTTTTGATAAATTTATGATGCCGAACTTTCATCGACCTCTTCGATTTTGAGATACAAAGCGAAATTTTTAATAATTCCGAATAGTTACATAGAACCACATTATATAGTTAATACGTTTAGTTCATATTTTAGTACTTTATTTCTTTCTTTCTTTGGCAATATTAGAACGTCCATTAATAGATTCAAAGATAAACTTGCTTCTGGTCATGATCGAATACCAAGCTTTTAATATAAGACTGCAGAGTCGTATTTGTATATCCCTTAATAATAATGTTTAACTTATGTCTGAAATCAGCAACTTTTCCTACTATTTGAGATGTCCTTGCATGCTGCAATTTATCCTCCAGTGAGCAATTTCATTTCTCCATTTCAGCATGGGTTCACGAAGAAGAGATCTACTGCTTCTAATCGTGTTTATTTTACTCAATTTGCATCCAAAGTACTTGATGAACACGGATAAGCTGATGTAGTATGCACTGACTTCTCAAAGGCTTTCGACAATAGTGACCATTATATTTTAATGACAAAACTTTAATTTTGGATTCAGTGAACCTCTGCTCAAGTTAATTCACTCTTACTTGCAAGATAGGCAACAATATTTTGGTCATAATTCTATTTTTTTAGCAAGTTCTGGAGCTCCTCAGGGATCTAATCTTGGACCACTGTTATTTTTACTCTTCATTAATGAGTTATCTTCTGTGATAGACTGTGATCATTTGTTCTTTGCTGGTGATTTTAAATTATTTATGAAAGTTGAGTTTGTTGATAACTGCTTATTTGTTCAAGTTCAGTTGCAAAAGATATAGATATACATGTTGTAGTGTTAGTGATTTAGCTATGAATGTTTCTCAATGTAGAACTCTGATCTTTACACGGATACAAGTTCTATTGTATTTAATTATTCTTTTAACTCCCAAATATTAGAAAGATCGAATACGGTTAAAGACCTTGGAGTTTATTTTGATAGCTTTTACTGCTTATATTAATTATATCACCAGCCCAGCTTTACAAATGTTGGGATTTATTATAAGGAACTTTTCAAAATTTGAGAATATGCTTGCTGTTGAGACATTATTCTTCTGTTATGTTCGTTGAATATGAACACTGTATGGTTGCCTTATTATAACATCTATACTACTGGTTTAGAGAGAATTCAGAAGAAATTTTATAAATTCCTAAACTTTGATTGCAGTCGCAGAAAATTATTTCCAGTATTAAGTTTTTATATATGTTACTGCATAACTAGATTAATCTTTGTTAATCGGCACTCAATGTATCTGACCCCTTATACGCCAAAGGAACTATCACTTTTATTAAACCGGAAACTGAAAAATAAAAAGTCTACAGGGGCGAATGAGATTCCCGACTTCATTTTAAAACAGGTTATTGATATTATTATAGCACCACTGACGTATTTAGTCAACAAGTCGTTTGAACTTGGCATTTTTCCGCAAAATTTAAAAACTAATAAAGTTATTCCCCTATTAAAAAAATGACCCGACTTTAATGGAAAATTATAGACCCGTTGCTGTTCCGTATGGGTTCTCCAAAATATTTGAATATGCAATATTATCTCTTTATAATCAAATAATTGAATTTGTTGAAGCCGGCGAATGTCCAGCAGTTATTTTTTGTGATTTGAGCAGAGCCTTTGACTGTGTCAATCATAATTTATTACTATCTTTTTTAGAAAAATATGGCATAAGAGGAACTGCACTTAACTGGGTATCAATATTTCTTCGGGGTCGTCAACAGTATGTGCCTCTAAAGGTCGAATCTAAGCAATCTATAGATTTTGTGCAATCCGGTTGTTTGGAGTCGGATGTAGGTGTGTCTCAAGGCTCAATAATAGGACCTGTTTTATTCATTTTATATGTCAACAATCTATCAAGTATCACAAAACATATCGCCTATACAGCTTATGCTGATGACTTTTCAATGGTTTTATCGTAGAACCGCAGAAGCAGTGGGCAGAGTCTCACAGTACTTCAACAGCATCGATTTGTTTTTTAATTTGGACAAGACTGATATTTTAAGAATACATAATTATCAAAAAACTATCGAAGATCTACATATTGAATTAAATAATAAAATTGTGACTAATGCACATGACGGTGTACGTTTTCTAGGTGTTTATTTGGATGAAATCCTGAACTTTAAATTACACTGTGATAAACTTATTTCGAAATTGAATTCTCTGAAGTTTCTTTTCTTAAATTTGCGAACGGTGCTGAACCTTTCCCAGCTTGTACACGTTTACTATGCCCAAGTAGATTCAAGACTTAGATACGGAATTTGTTTATGGGGCAATTCGACCAATTCAGTTAGTGTTTTTATTGCTCAAAAAAGAATCATCCGTTGCATGTTAAAAATCTCAAACAGAGAGTCATGTAGACAATATTTTAAGGAATTGAACATTTTACCCCTTCCCTGTTTGTTTATTTACGAATTATGTGTTTATGTATATAGAAATAAGAAAAGCATTGACATTAACAAAGATAAATACAACTATAACACGAGACATGCTGGTGATCTTAGAGTGCCGTTTGCCAAACTAAAACTAGCCCTGAGTGCTCCTTGTTGTGCCGTTTACCAAACGATGTTAAATACTGCTTGTCTATAAATGTTTTTAAACGAAAGTTAAAGCTATATTTGCTCGATAAATGTTTTTACAGTATTTCGGAGTTTTTATATTTGAAGTTTTAGAATGTTAGATTAAGTGTGTGACGAATCCAATACATGTATACTGTCTTAATGGAAAATAAATCATTATTATTATTATTATTTCATGTTCCACAATGTATTAGTCGTAATAACCCAACTATCGATCGGCTTAAAGTGAATTCAAATATTTTAATTAAAAAAATTATGTAATTGTGACCCTTCCCTTGAGATAACCAAAAATTGTTTTTTTACATATATTTTCATCATTATTGATATTCTGATGAACTCATATTATTACCTCAAAAACTAAATGACGCCCACTAAGTTTACACCAAGTAAACCTTAATTTGATATTTCAAGTTTAAAAACTTTAGCGTCTGGAAAAAAAGGAAAATACTACACATATTCACGAATTACTATTACAGTGACATCTATTTTATACGACTAGAGCACACTTCAGTCACACCTTTTAAACATCCCTTCCAAATCTAAGTTACAATCCGAAACTTGATTGCACAACGGTTAAACGGTGACCTTCCAACTTCAAAATCATTACACACTATTAACGAACGTTATAATGTGAGAGGGAAATCTATTTGCAAACGTAAGAAATGGGGAACGAAGAGAATGTTGAAGAATTCAATTTTGTCAGAGATAGGAAATATCTACCCATAAACAAAATTAAACGAATGCTACAAATGGATTTGGATTTTAGGTGGAAAAGCTTTCGAATTCACGGCTGTTTGGTCTATAAATAACACAAGAGTTTCCGAACTTTAGCAATTATTACCGATTGTTTCATATCTGATAATGGCACAGCAAATAAAAGTTTGTGGTAGCACATGTGAAAGCGCTGGTTAGGAAAAAGTTTTCCTCCCACTCATTTATTCATATCATCCTAAATCTGTGCTTTTTAGTGCTTTAGTTTCCTGCTCGATACGTCTCTAACATATCCCTTTTATTTTTAGATTAGTAAATCGTTACCTGTTTATACTGATAAAAATAAAATAATACTACTAATAGTGTCGACATTATAGAGAAACATGTCATAATTGAATCAAATCATAAATTATGCGGCACCATAAAAAAGTTCGAGGGACTAGATCTATACAGGGTGATTCAGGTTTAATCTTGATAACTTCAGGAATCGATAGAACAGGTTAAAATAATGTTCATTTGTGATACAAACTTATTTCCTAAAAGGCATCGTTTCCGAGAAAGAGGGCGTTGAAGTAGGAATTTTTTTCTCGTTTTTCCCTCATAACTTTTGAACCACTTATCCGATTTAAGTGAAATTCGGAACACAAACACTCCTTATGGTCTTACAAAAGCTTCTTAAGTTTGAACTGCCTACCCCTCTTAGAAGTGTATTTTGTATGCTACCCCCCCTCTTACTTTATTTCAAAACTACAAAAAAAATAATTAATTTCAATAAAACATCTACACACCACATTAATTTCGAAACTTTTTCGTCTCCTGTTTTCTTTTTCGACGTTTGGTCTTGTTTCTGAGATATTCAAAGATATTGGTGACAGTATAGCGCACCAGCCGCGTAAATTTCATTTAACGTTATAGCAACCCATGAAAACAAAACTCAGTGATTTGTGTAAACTGACGTTTTGGGCGCCGCGATAGCCGAGGTGGCTGGGAGACGACTGGAATCAGTCTGGATTGGCTGTCGGTGTGGGTTAGAATCCCACTGTAGTACCATGGATGTTTGTGTTCGTCGAGAGATGTACAATAAGTTTATAGGCTGCGGTGCTTCCAGGGACACTGTTGGACGGCTCTTAAACAAAAAAAAACTGACGTTTGTGAAAATCATTATCAAAAGTATTACTTAAGGAGTGTTCTCAGTGTTAATAAAAAATTTCAATAACCTTAAACATAAATTTAGTAACAACTACTTATTACAAGATTTACACTAAACTTGTCAACTACTAAAAAAAATTACATTAATGGTTCAAACTGCATTCCTCCAGCCTCAATACATTTTTGGCATCGACAAACTAGTGTATTAATCGCAGCTGCTATTTGAACACGATTGCTTTTTATGTCATAACAAGCATGTCTTATCCTTTGGATCAATTCTTCACGGGTATGTACTGTCGTATCATACACAATTGCTTTTAGACGGCCCCAAACGAAATAATCCAGAGGATTCAGATCTGGCGAGCGCGGAGGCCAAGCCACTGGTCCTTCGCAAGGAATCCACATATTTGGGTGGTTATTGGGTTGCCGTCCAATCCATCGACGAGGATAATTCTCATCCAACCACTGCCGTACTTGCCTTCCGTAATGTGCAGGGGCACCATCCAACTGCATCCAGTTCCCTTGGCGTAAATTTAAGGGGACATCGTCAAGCACGTCGGAGAGAGAGTTTTGCAGAAACTCATGAAATAAATCCCCATTTAAACGAGGAGGGAAAATATGCGACCCACATAGGTTATTACTTAAAACACCTATCCACACATTTACACTAAACTGTTGTTGAAATGAAGATTGTCTGACACACCGAGGATTGACTTCACTCCAAACGTGAATGTTGTGGTAATTCACAATGCCAGCTTTTATGAAATTAGATTCATCGGTCCATAAAACCCTATGCAGAAATTGTGGATTAATTTCTGTTCAATCTAAAACCCATCTACAAAAATTTAAACGTTTTTCAACATCTCCTGGCAACAAACCTTGAACTGGTTGGAGATGGAAAGCCCTTCGATGATCTTGTTTGAGTGCTGTCAGTACATTTGATTGAGATAAATGGAGTTGCCGGGCTGCTGCAATTCGCTGATTATTTCTTGGCGGTACACTGCGATTATGATCATTGTAGCGGCGCAAACCATATTCCGAAAATCGACGATGTACATCTACAAAAACTTGTGCATTTGGAATTCTTCTGTTCGGTACTCTCGAGCTAACGCGTTGAAATTTCCGTCACAGAATCTATAAACATAATGTTTATCGGCATATTCAGCATTTGTAAACGTTCTTGGCATTTTTTCTTAGCACTAAAAATGCTCTTTAAATAATACTTTTGAAAATGATTTTCGCAAACGTCAGTTTACACAAATCACTGAGTTTTGTTTTCATCGGTTGCTATAACGTTAAATGAAATTTACGCGGCTGGTGCGCTACACTGTCACGAATTTCTTTGAATATCTTAGAAAGACCAAACGTCGAAAAAAAACAGGAGACGAAAAAGTTTCGAAATTAATCAGGTCAAAGTGGTGTGTAGATGTTTTATTGAAATTATTTTTTTTTTTTGTAGTTTTGAAATAAAGTAAGAGGGGGGTAGCATACAAAATACACTTCTAAGAGGAGTAGGCAGTTCAAACTTAAGAAGCTTATGTAAGATCATAAAGAGTGTTTGTGTTCCGAATTTCACTTAAATCGGATAAGTGGTTCAAAAGTTATGAGGGAAAAACGAGAAAAAAATTTCTACTTCAACGCACTCTTTCTTGGAAACGATACGTTTTAGGAAATAAGTTTATATCACAAATGAACATTATTTTAACCTGTTCTATCGATTCCTGAAGTAATCAAGATTAAACCTGAATCACCGTGTATATTCTTATACAGGGAACAGTAACAGTACAAGATAACCTATTACACGTTTGTCAATGCAACCAGGAAAAAGTGAAGAAAAGTGAAGACTACAACAACAATTATTATATTCATATCATCTACAGCGGATTCAGGCATTGTCAGTCTGAGATTTTGTCCCTGAATTAAATCTTTGTAACTCCAGCTTTATTTAAATAATGTTGACAACAATTCATAACTAAGCAAAGGAAAATCCACATACCACAAAAAGATCAACTTTCCAACATCGTTTTTTGATTAATGTCTGATGTGGGATCATAGGGGATCATTTAATAGAACCTTTTGTCTATGTCAACCAGATTGACAGAATAGGCATAGTTGAATTTTTTGGAGAACATTTTACTAAAACTGCTCAAAGATATACCTCTAGACGTAAATATGTGCACGACGGGACCCCGACACACGCAAGTCGACCTCTAGTTCAGTTTTTATTTATGAGGACACTTTATTTATGACATGAGTCTTAGAAGTTTTTAATATGTACTTATTTTTCAAATTTCTATTTGAAAAATTTGAAACACTTAAAACAGTATCTTAATATTAAAGAATTCATTAATGCTACCATTATCTGTTCAAAAATAAAAGTGCAAAACAGTTATCTAAACTAAATAATTGTTCATATTTGGATTTTTTGTCGTCAAGCTGGCGCATGGCAACCAACCCGCTAACGCGCTCAGCTGGTGCAGCGAATTAGTTCGTGTATTCACACTGTTACCAGATTGTGATAAAATTCTTTGATATATAACTCGACTTATTTTAAGAACGACTTGAATTATGCCCTTGTACTATTTGACTTTTTTGTTCATTTTAACTTTATCTATCTTATGTTGACGTTATGGCAGTTAAACCTTTAACACCCTGTACACAAACATCAATCATGAATTATTAACTGTTTCAATTTCAGGACATTTATATTTAGATCATCTTTTCATATGTATCTTTGTCCTGCATATGTATAAGGAAAATTTCATGTGTGTACATATAAAATAAAAAATATTTCCGTCGTCCTATAAAAATGATATAAGGTTTCATCTGCTATTTGCTGCCACGGGATCAAATCATTAACTTCTGGGTTCTTCCACCATAAAATATTTCAATAACTGCCTCTTTTATATGCCAGTAACTTTCCGCTGGAAGGAGATTCGTGTCTTAAATCTAAATTTTAAAAGACAAAGTATCTGGGTCAGGAAGGTAGACGATAATTTGGACGGAATATAGCCGAGATGGAGAAACTAACGACTTTTTTATAGTTCCGAGCCAATATAGAGGAAATAAGTGACTGACAGCCTGGAATAACGTTTCGATGGTATGAAATTCCAGTTTAATATCATCGGCTTGGGGTCGCTTGACGTGGAAGGAAGCCGATATAAATTGAGAGTATTTTCTCAACGAAATAGAACTACAATATCGAGATACTAATAGATAATCGAGAACAATTCTTCTAAGGCATCGTTTCCTTTGGAATTTATTGAACGGGAAATAGAAACGTCTCTTTATTATTCTTTCATTTTCCTTTTTGACAAAAAAAAATAGTGGAAAGATGGAATATTAAAATAAGATTATTTTTCAGGAAATCCTTAGTCCTCGTAGACTTAACTTAAAAAACACTAATATATGATAGATTATACAGTCCCACAAAAAAATTTCAGATATGGAGGTCAGACCAAGTTTGACCTCATCACGTCAGGGAATTGCGATAACCTAAAAAAATAATATAACCATATAACTCAAACGTTAAAAACAAAACTCATACTGTTAATCCCGCAATCTCATAAATCAATTACCCCACAATCTCACAATGACCACGTTACTCATTACTTGAATTATTAATCATTATTTGAATTCTTCCGTAATTTTTTTTTACTATATAATACCTACATCGCTATGGATATCTAATGGCTTCTTCTTATTGCTTCGACTGTTTTTGATTTCATAGCATCCTAGATGCACACAAAAAAATATATCTTGCTTATTTTAAAGCAGAGTTGTACAACAAGGCTTTCGTGCCGCATGGTGACAAAACGGGACACTACGTTACACGAAAAAATGATCAAGCAGTATATAGGAAAGACTACGTATATTTTTGAGGTTTTAAATCGGTGGTATCAGATTATGGGGGATTCGGTAAATGTTTCTGTAAGTGTCAGTGATGGAAACAGAGTTATGATAAGAAATAAAATTAGATTCGCAGGGCTCTTAAAATAAAACAATCAACTGTCCTGTGATACATTGGTTTGTTCACCAAGAGGCCCTATGTGAAAAGTCCTTACGTTAAATGAATGTCATGAATGTGGTTGTTAAAATAACTAATATGATAAGAAGAACAATCGCGCTTTAACTCACAAAAAGTTTCGTAATTTTTTGGCCGAAGTAGAAACGGCATTGGAAAATCAAATTATAGATACAAATTTTCTATCAGACCTTACATTTTCAACAGTCCTGATAACTCACTTTCAAAAAATCAGGAGAATATTGCCGATTTATCCAAGTCTTCAATAGAAAAATATGATTTTTCTTTTTTTTTCAAAGCTATAAAGGACACTATGAAGGAATTGAGGATTTGGAAAAAGTTTCGTATTTAACACATATAAAATACGTTGAATGATAATTGAAGAATAAATCGAAAACCAATTTAGCGACTTTAAGAAAATCGAAGGAGAAATTTCAGTTTTTACTGAGCCATCATTTCTGTTGAGAACGTATGCAGAGCAGAACTTCAACTGGAATTGTTTGATTTGCAGTAGGATCCTTTTTACTAGGAGAGAACCGAAATAGATTTGGACTTTTTTAAGTTACTCCCAGAAGAACGGTACTACTACTTGCAAAACTAAGGTGTTATGATCGGCTAAATGCTGGGAAGCACGTATCTTTGCGCAAAAGCAGCTTTTCCAACATGCAATTTATAAAGTGAAGATACAGGTTCTCTATCTGATAAGTCACTTCTGGAATATGGTATTTGGAATTGTGTGGAGGGTAGCTTAGAGACTACAACACTTACACTTCAATGGATCCCTTGTACTTCCTTCCATTAGGATATCAATCCAGCTGAGCCGTAACCAGCCTAATAAAGAGAAAAAGGTGGTGACGTTGCTCCGGGAGATCTCTCTATTATAGGCCATAGAAGGTCCCAATACGAATTCTTTTGTTAACAGAATTGGCAGTGCATTCACAGGGTGAATATGAAGAAGTGATTCACACTTCCTCCAATGTCCAGTTTGAATACCTGTCACCAGTCGAAGACTGTATCTTTGCAAGGGTACTCTAGGAATTCCTTAGCAAGTTGACAGCTATTTGTTTCATTCTATCCTTTCCTAAATTCTGGATGTCTTCCTTGATAATTTCAACAAAAGCTGACAACGAAAGCATACTGGAGGGACTGGGTCCAAAAATATTGAGACTCGCTGCACTCTTAGCCAACTTGTCAGCTATTTTTGAGGCCACTTTCAGTGCCTGATGGCATTCTCATGCTGATCTAGTTATGTTATGATTATGTAAGTCAGTATTGACTGTTTACTATCTGTGTAGATTCTAATGGTTATGCCCATTGTATGCACAGGCAATTGATGTCACTTACTCATTTGCATAAATATTATTGTTAATATTAATACACTGGTTAGTGAAAACAAGGATCCTCAAACTTTCCACAAATTTTAAATTTATCATTTTTTTTTAATTATTAAAAATAATTACAATTATAATGATTGTCAAATTGTAACCTAACAGGACTCTATTCGTAGAAAATAATATAATATAATAATAATTAAAGTGAAGTTTAGTCCTACCTATCTGCTTTTGATTATGATTGTTATTTTGCTTCAAATTATATCAGTCTTACGAACTGAGTGAACATATAAAGTAATTTTCTTCCGGCACAACTCGCTTTCGGGTTCATTAGAACCACCAAATGAATACATATTATGAAATTACTCACTTTATGAAAATTAACAAAACGGGAAGTGCGTATTGCTACTGTACAAACGTTTACTCTTTGCCCCTGTAGGATACGCAAAATGTTTTTTTTACAACGGTATTTAAAAGTCCCCTAAGGCAATATGTCGTTAAAAGAACTGCGCCATAAAAACACCGAAAAGTAATGCTTCAGCGTTGCATTAATTTCGTTTTTAAAAGAGTTTGCCTTGTTAAGCTCTTTTAAAGGGTAATTTTCAAAATATGTCATCGGATTAGCTTACATAAATTGCAATTTTAAGTAAATGTATTTCGTACCTCTTTTAAAGGTTTTACCTCCTAAACAGTAGGCCACTACGGACCTTATGCGAATTATAACGAAATTCTTCAGAATAATAATAGCTGGGTGGCATTTTAAAAAGCTGCTTTAGTAAATTTAACACTGTATTTTTCGGCGACCTTATTAATGGAATTTAATATCCAAGTTCTTACATTTTTCGCATATTTATAACGTTTCTATAAATTACGTTTGTAACGAAAAATGAAAGTTAAATGAAAATTTCCTCTTAAAATAAGTTTATATAAATATAGGTATAAGGGATATCAAAAATTTTGAAAAAATAATGATGTTTCAATTAATGACCATGACCTTAATTGTAACCTCTAAAATTTGAAAATTGGCAGAAATATTTTTTACTTTATGCTGTTTTTTTTTTAATATATTGGGAAGAATTTTTATTAAATCTAAATATGTGCTCTGTATTTTGCTCTTGGATTCTGTTATAGCTAGTTGGTCAAAGTGTTATCTAAATCCTGAATCTCATCTATTATTATATTAAATAACTTTTCTCTGCAACAAGCTTCGCATATGCCAAAAATCAGTGCCACCTAATTTAAAAAATAATCTAGGTACATTTTATTTTACATTTGAAGATAATAACTTATCTCGATCATTAAAAATATTTCAGTACAGTATCACTGTTGAAATTCAAATTTTACCAATTATATATGAAAAAATTTGTCACTTTGCTAGAGGTTTTCCGCGTACTACATATGGAATTCATGAAAACCGCATTTGTTAATATTATTGCTAGGCATCTGTAACAACTGTCAATTCGGGTCCAACAAAATTACTTGATTTTAGTTATTGAGACACTTATTTCCACAGCTATGATGTATAGCAAATTTTTAATTATTCTAAATATTGGCTGTGTATAGCTTTAATACCCTAAATTATAGCGTATAATAGCCCTCGGCTACGCTTACTTAGCGGTCTTGATATATAAATAACTAAATATTATGTAACTATTGCATAAAAAAAATCCTTTTAATAAAACCAGAATTCATTGTGTATGTACACAAAGTTATAAAACACAAAAAAAACGTTATGAGAAACGAATACACTGACTCCACAAACTGATGATAGAACGAACTTTGGACATCTCCTTTATATGTGGGTCTAGTAATCTCTTTTTTTCAATATATGCTTGAATTGATTAGATCTATAACAACATTGACATATTTAGATAAAATTTAAATAATATCAAATGACTCCAACGTAATTCATATAGGTCCAAATACAAATTGCCAGACCTTGCTGCAATATTATTAAAATGTACTACCTATGTATTTCCTACGATTTGTCTTTACATTCTAGTAATATTGTAGCAAGGTCTGACTGAATTTTTATTTAGCCCTATATGAGATACAATTCTGTGAATTTATTTCCGTGCATTCTCGTTCAATTTCCTAAATACTTTCAACATATATTGTGAGGAGAATCTAAATCAAAATATCTATTCAACTTCTTTTCATATATATCTATGGGTTTTTATATATATATTTCTTATGAAAGGACATTTAACTTTGCTCCACATAAGACCAAATCATATATAAAAAATGTACACGTCTAAAACGTGAAACATTCAGGTTGCAACGAATTAGGAACACATGCAAGTAGATTCGAATCCCGCAATAAAAATTGGCAGGCAAAAATACATGGCATTTTATAAATTGTCAAAAGAAAAAACACTTGGCATAAACAGACATACTCTTTGTAACTTCAAAACATTAATTCACGCTGCTCTTCAGTTGTCAAATTAAATTTAGATATTTATTCAAATTACACTAATGCAAGTCGACCCATTAAACACTTAAAAATAGTATCAAAGAGAACGAAAACACGTAAGTCATTTTTTAGCCACAATCAGATTATTTACTTTACCTATGAAATTATGGAGCTTTTTCGTATACCTATGGGCCTACCAACGTAAGTCGTTCCTGGGCACAAATGAGGCCTGCTTAATAATAATATGCCGCCCCCTCTCCCTCACAAGTTTTCGACTTCTGGGCTAATCCTCGTGATTAGAATGTGGGATAGAGATATTATTATTATTACAGGTGCATACATTATTTTTAAGGACATCCAGCATATACAGGGTGTCCCGAAATTAAAAGGACATAGAAAAAGAGTAGATTAATGACGCCAAAATAATCCAAAGCAGCCAAACTTACCTTAGTCAAAAGTGGATTAAAATGATATAATGTGTCAAAGTTAAAATTTTAGTCTCGATATTTTGTAAATAACTTTTTAAAAAATTCAAATATTTGCAAACATTTTGGAGATCGAGGTTTATGGAAATTTAAATTTGTTTCTAATTTTGACACACTAGTAGAGGGCTGCAACTTAGTATATCCATCTGACTATTGAAAAAATCGATTTTCCTATCTTTTCTTATATCAAAAAGGTACATCTTGTTGAGTTATTAGGAGTAATCGTTTTCGAAACAATCCTATTTAAAATATTCAGTACACCGAGTAAATACGGTTTTGGTTTCAGGTAAAGCGCCTTTTCCGCTGAAAATTCATTAAAATATCACTTGTTCCGCCTATTTCGTCCATTACTTATTATGTAAAAATGGCCGTTTCTATACTTTATATCGACCATGTATCGATAGTTACGTGTGAACTCCGAGCAGGACAGTATCCGACCGAGAGTAACCACCACTGTTACCAAATTCGTGTCCATGTTTCTTATTTGTATGCACGAGTCTTGCAAGAAACATGTAAGAGTCTTAGCTAGAAAAAGAAAGTCTTGTAACACAGCCAAAGCAGGTTATCGGTTTAACAAGAGGATCACACTTTCTAGCCATAATTTATAATGAGTTCAAAGATGTAAAGTTGTCAATTTAAGATTCCAGTATGTCGCTAAAGGGTCACTCAAACGAATAATTTATTGATTCCGTTCAAATAATTTCGGTTTACAGAGAAATAGAACTAAAAGTCTCTCCGACCATTTTGATACCATTACAAAAAGAGAATAAGAGACGTAGGAATTCTAGAAACCAAGGTTAGATAGTGTAAAATGTCTTAGATTTGTATAGAATCAGGGACGTGACTCTAAAATACAGACATTAGCTAATAACCACTCCTTTTCTCAAAGGTGGAATTGAACCAAGTTTGTAGGTACCTCGGGGTAGGCAGTTTCGTTCTCGTATCCACACAATACAGATCTACCACGGTAAATAAATTGTAATTGCTGAGAACTAGAGTAAATGTATAAATCTGCTACTTAAGGCTTACGGTGAGCGCTCTATCAAACGATATATAAGATCTGTTCCAACAACCGTCGAGAACTGGTTCAGTACCGTGAGAAATGTTTGACCAACACCGTCTTACGTGACATTCGCCGAGAGTACATTAACAACTGAACTGACTGACTAATTCTGGACAGTTCGGAATCGATTCTTGCTGTGTTGGAACAAACCCATAGTTTTCGCTCAGTAACTCCTTAACACATAATGATAAAAATATGCGCTTTTTTTTAATAGACTATAAATATTATTTTACGTCGACGCTGTGTTTTGAAATTTTGAAAAAGTGTAAAATTATTTTTTTTTTAAATAAATTTTGTATATTTTCAAAATTTCAAAACACAGCGTCGATGTAAAATAATATTTGTAGTCTATTAAAAAAAATCGCATATTTTTATCATTTTTCGTTGAGGAGTTACTGAGCGAAAACTATATCTCTTTGGATCGAGCGCTCACCGTAAGCCTTAAGACTACTCTCTGTACTTTGGCATGTCGTGTGTCAATTGAAGATATTTTATTTTGTTAGATTAAGTCCAGCGAGCGCTCGAATTTTTTATCAGTAGGCACTAATTTTTACTAAACCGTCGATGCCCTACTCCGAAATCACGCACCGCGCGCGCATCTCCCACCGTGACCTGTGGTTGTCAGGTGGGAGCACCGAAAGGCAAAGGCAGAGTTGTCGGAAGACAGCTCCAGCCACCAGTCGAGAGTTCTCCAGCCAGCAGAAGTAGTTCCAGAAGTCCACCAGATCCGCCCGAGAAGACTAACCGAGCCAGGAGAAGCCGCAGTGCCCAGGAAATAAGTAAGCAATCTACCTTCCTCTGAATCATATCCTTTTCACGCCGTTTGGGTGTTTTGAACTCATACGGGCTGGCTTGTACTTTTGACGGACGAGGTAGTTTGGCTGTGCACAACACCGTTTCACGACGTTGTCCTCATCCGGTTTGGCTGTGAACAACACCGCCGACGAGTGATAAACGCCAGTGAACCATACCACGTTTTCGTTGTCGGTTTGGCTTTGGACAACACCGCCGACGACTAATATACGCCGTTTTGGTACACCAAACGTACACCGAAGTGTTTCGCTGTGAACAACACAGCACTAAGGGGTCGTTGGTGACTAAGTTGTACAGGGTTGTTCTCACCGAGGTGGTTTGGCTGTGCACAACACCGCCATCAAAGGAGATACATCGCGTGCAACAATTACTGTATATGGTTACTCTGCACTGCTTGCGCTTTCTCCTTGGCTACAGTTAATTAAAAACCGCTTTTAACTAATGCTTTCTATTCGCATTTACAGGGCCAAAATAAATTCAGAGTAGATTTTTGTTAAATCCATACATTTTGTTTTTGTTTTCAGAACCTCGCTGGAACCGTCCCCTAGGTATAAGTTTATAATTTAGTCCGTATTTTAAGTGTAAAGATTTTCTATCAATAAAGTATTTCATGCCGTATGTTCTACTTTAAGGATATTTCGTAGATAATTTATATTTTCTTTCAGCACCGGAACAGACCGTTTTATACTCTGTTTGAAAATTGTAAGGAAATATGTTTATCTAGCAATTTTGATATTTTTGGGACCGTTTATTTATTTTAATTGTAAATTGTATTTCCGTTTCAAAGACAAATTCATATAGTCTTTGTGACTGTTTTGACCGACTATTATTTATTTCCATTTTACCAAATAAAATTTGTTATAGAAAGAATGTGTTGTATTCATTCATATCAGTAACTTTGATAAAATTCCGATCTAACAAAAAAGGGACTTAAACAGATTTTTACCGTTCTACACTGACAATTCTGTTTATATGAAAAGTAAAACTATCACTACACCGATAAAACTAATTTTGTTGCTCTCTGGGAATAAAAGAAATATAACAGACCCCTGGAATTTAACTTTCTTCACTGTAGCTGCCCGAGTACTTACTATAACCGAGGGTGAGTTCACGTGGAGTTTCTCCCACATAGAGAAACTGGCGCCCGAGACTAACCGAAAAGATATCCTGAATTGCGACTTCGTGACGTCATTCACCGCCGCCGAATACCGCTGCACGAAATAATTTAGTCCGAGGTAATAAATTCAAATTAAATATAAATATATTGTTCCCTTTCAATCGAATAAGTTCGTTACGGTACTGCGCGCAACGACAATTAAATAACAACTCTCATATTACACTTTTGTCTTGTTTTGTTAGACAATACATTTTCAAATTTTGCAAGATTTCTTATCTCATCCTATATGGAATCCTGTACGAATTTAATATGAGTAGTATTAACTTAACATTCTAGAGCAAGATTTCCTAGAGATTAGGTACTAATAAAGTATTTCTCAATACTCTTTTAAATTGTTTTCCGCTTTGCGTCTTGTTGTTATTAAAGTTCGTACATTTCACGATATCACTAACTTAAATCAGCTTTGCAATTCTCCTGAAAATCCGCTTCCAGCGTCACATTTAGTTTAAACGACATTAGAGGAACGTTGACCCTAACATGTATTTAGTGCTAACCAAGGATTATAGCTGGATCGCCTCGAGATACGAGTAAAGCTAAGTGAGACCGCGGACAACGCATTTTTCCTTATTTGCAGTTATTTAATGTAGCCTGCGAAGCTCCGAGTTCCGGAAAATCGTTTGCCGAACTGATAAACCGCAACCAATTACTGTGGTTAAAGTGGAACTTCTTCAGGTCGTTGGCATTTCTCTAAAAATAGAGGGCGTCGTAGGTGACACAATCATCATTTTCACCGCGAAAGGTTGTTATAGAAATAGATACATTTTTGCAGCAAAACAATAGGGCAGTGGGTTACGTTGTTCCAGTGACAGCTGGTCAGGATGGGCAGTATGGCGAATTTATTTCAGCATTGTTTGAGGATTATCTGTCTAACAATGAATTACTAACTGAATTCTTGGAAACATAAATAAATGGTTAGAGAATTTGCAGGTGTAAAAGAATAAAAAATGTTACATTTTTGTTTGTTTTTGATGTTATAAAACTAAAATTCAAAATTACTTATTAATTCTGAAAAATTTTAGATAAACTTAATGAAGATATTAAATTTCATTATTTTTTTATCATGTGACACAGATCACAGAATTATTTGAACATTTAATATAATAATAATAATGATAGTGATAGCGATAATGGCAAAGGCAATGACAATGGCAATGACAATGATAATGGTAATAATAATAATAATATTTGTTCTTTTTTAGATCATACAAAAATGATATAGATAAATCAATGTTAGAGAGTACAATTTTTTGCACACTTTGCAAACACATACACGTCAACCGTAGTACATCAGCACACAATAAAAGCCATAAGATGAACAATCAATAAAGTCTAAAATTTCCTATCCATAAATTCCGAGACGCTATAGAAACATCCATCCGACAAAAATTGTCTCAGTTTACATCCCTTTGGATTATTCTCCAATCTCACACACTTCGGTTCCGTTCATATAGACCAGTAGCACGTTTAGGTGGCCTAATAGAATTACAGGCCCTAGTAAAATGATCATGATAATCAGAGTTTCTACTAACATCTAGATAATGACTCTTTACAGATAAAACACACAGTTCTACACAGAATACAGTTCTACAGGTTTCCCTATATTTTAAATTAAAAATCAATCTTAGAATTCTCTTTTGAGATACAAACACTCCGGAGGCAGCCCCTACACTTCCCCACAGAATAATATTATAAGAAATATGAGGGTAAACAATGGCATGATAAACATTTATTAACTGAAATGGATTCAAAATACTCTTCAGTTGTAAAATAGCTGCGATTTAATTTTTTTACAGACTTGATTTATGTTTGTACTCCGCTCATATTGCTGTCTACAACCAAGCCTAAAAATTTTATAGATTTTGAAAAATGTATTCTAGTATTGTTAACTAAGAACAAATTGCATACAAGTAGTTTTAGTTGCATTTGCAATCAGTGAATTTCTCTCGCACCACGAGGTAAATTCCCTGTAAAGAATATTGATTTTTATAATGAGATCTTCGTGAGAATCAGCATCAGTTGCCAGAGTAGTATCATCAGCATATAGGACTAAGAGCCTTGTACTTACAAACTTTGATAGATCATTTACATATAATAGAAAAATTAAGGGGTCAAGTATAGACCCCTGAGGGACACCTGTATCTATATAGTGAGAAGGAGATCGCTGCCCTTCGATCTTTACTATTATTTTTCTGACCTCAAGATAAGAGGCGAGCTATGTCAAAAATGCTCCCTTAAAATCCAAATCCTTTAATTTATTTAGCGCGATATTAATATTTACTGCATCAAAGGCCTTTGAAAGATCGAAAAAAGAGCACCAAAACACTTCCGCTCATCCAGTGCTGTATGGATATAGCTGAAAAACGTGATACCTTCCAGGAAAAAAACATGTTGATGCTCAACTATAATATTGTACTAATTAATAAAAGATAACATCTGACTATCAATGCACTTTTCAATTATTTTACATAAAACACTTTGAACCGTTATTGGGCGATAACTATCAAGATGGTTGCCCTTTTTAAAAACAGGCCCACTCTGAGGTCAGTAAGGAAGCAGCCGCTCTCCACCGAAGCATTAATCAGATCGGCCAGAACAGATGCAACATTAGGCCCGAACAACTTTACAACTTTTGTAGGAATACAATCAGCTCCCTCGGAATTCACATGTCTTAAAGAGTTCACTTCCTAAAATATCCATATACATAATAGGTTTAAAATAAAAGGTATTACTAACGTACATTGTGGTGTAATTATTAAAAGAAATACCATTAAAAAGTTCACATACTTTATCCATTATATTAGTTGAAAAATAATTTGCAAAAGCATTAGAAATTTCATATCTATCATCAATAATACCTCCATTTATTTGAATGGACTTGATAGTTTCATTTTTATTTTTTCCAATTTTTTGTTGTACAATAGGCCAAATATGTTTTTTTTACTGTTTTAGAAAGGTATTTTAAGCTAATATAAATCAAATCTCCTACAATTCCTATCAAAGAAGTCATATGTATGTTCTCTGATACCAAACATCTAGGTATGCTAATGAACAATTCCACAGACAAAGTTAGTTTCACACAATATTATTAATACCTAAAAATATATAAAAAGGCCAAATATGTTTTTGTTTTTCAAACACATTTTTATTTTCAATATTTATATTGGCTATATAATATTTTTTGCATTCTCTGAAGTAATCATGATCATCAGGATTTAAAGACTGCTTAGTTAACCAAAACAAGTTCCTAAGTTCAATACCCATCTTCCTTACATTGGAGTCAACCCATCTCTTATGTTAACTTTACAGATATTTTTCACAGCAACAGGACATATTAAATTAACATAATAAGATAGGATATTCACAAATACATCATATGCAGGGTTAACCACACCACTGTTTGCAACATCGGGAAATTCATATACAGAGGTAAAATTTCCCCTTGATAGGTGGTCACGCAAACTAATTAATTTATCTAGAGACATATTTCTATACCTAATCTTTTTACAACCATCTAAGTAAGACTTTTGCCCAGAAAAAGAAAGTGGACACTTAATTTTAACGTCAAGACCAAGGCAGAAGACCAAACTTCAAATCAAAAACTTCTTCAGAATAATCTCACGGGATGTTAGATAAGAAATAATCAACCTTGGTTTTTGTCGTTTTCATATTTTTATCAGTAAAAATCCTAGTAGGTGCGAGGTTTTGTAAACGAAGATCAAGATTAAGTCAATTAATAGCGCTTTTTCAGGAGATTGACTAAGAAAATCGTATTCCAATTTCGTTAAATTTGTCAGAAGTAAAACCGAATAATATTTTTCTAGAATGAAAGTACCCCTGAAGGTCTTATATGGAAATTGTACCATTTATTGTAGAATTAGTGTGAAGAGGAAGAAAGACAGTTGCCTGTGTCTTTGATTTCAAACCGACTAATATTCGAGATGAGAACAAATTTGCTATAGTCCTAAATATGCTCCAGTTCCATAATATTTCCAACTATTACTTTTTTTTTAATATCAAGTAAATAAGATGGAAAAAGTTCAAAGCTTCTGTAAGATCATTCTTCAAATAATAAGGAGAATCAATTTACACAAAAGTATTTGACACTGTATATGAACACTAATTATTAAATGAATAGACGTTTATTTTTCTTATTCCAATAAGATTTTTAATTTTTGTATTAGTGTATAAAAGCGTATATTTTGAACCTAGCCAGTGCATAATTTACCCATTTGATGTTAGGCAGGTAGATTGTAGACCAGCTATATTTGCGGAGAGGATTGGCACCCTATCTGTGGGTATGATAGAATGCAAGAATGTTGGCTTGGGCCAATATGACAGGTTGCTACCGGTCGACATTTGACCACGCCCTTAATTAAAGAGGTTTTTCAGGTTTCCCTCATTCCTGCAATGAATGGTGGTTAGGGCCTGCCAAGGTAAGTCGTTCCTGGACGCAAATGCAGCTCGCATAATAATAATAATATGCGGCCCTCTCTCCCGCATAAGTGCCTAAATATTAAATTGTTTTATTATTATTATTATTATTATTATTATTATTATTATTATTATTTTTTTTTTTTTTTCCCAGTAACACCTTCCGAAGCTCCGACACATTCGGAGATGTTCTGAAGAGTCCAGCAATGACCACTCTCCACTCCGTGGAGTCAGTAATCATTGCGCCCGTAAATCGTGCGTTCTGAGCAGACGTAGCGAACCAAGGACGATTGCCTTCTGCATTCTGCCGGCTAAGATCTCCGCCGAATTTCGGCAAGCCGGTATGATCTTTAAGTCAGAAAGCAACGTATGTCTCATTCCATCCAGGACGCCTATAATGAGCACCACAATCATAACAGAGTGGTCTGGATACAGCCTGCGGAGCTCGGAGAGAAGATCTCGATACTTCCTCCGTTTTTCCTCCTCTTTTAGGACGATGTTGTTCTCTGCGGGAGCCGAGAACTCAATCACAAACATCGTCCTAAGTTGGTGGTCGAGGAGGACTACATCAGGCTTATTGGCTTGAATTTGCCTGAGGGTGGGGAATGACTAGTTCCAATACATTCGGCACTTCTCATTCCCCACAACGGATTCTATATCCCCCGGAGCATAAGGCAGCACTGGCGTCTCGTCTATCTCATACGAGTGTCGTAAATGATAATACAACACCCGTAAGGCTGAATCGTGTCTTTGGATATACGCTGTGGCCGCATATACCGGACAGGCCGACAGGAGATGCATATTATTATTATTATTATTATTATTATTATTATTATTATTATTATTATTATTATTATTATTATTATTATTATTATTATTATTATTAATATTATTATTGTAGGCCAAATTAAAAAAGTTAATGCTGGTGTTGGCCGTATTGTGAGGCTAATAGTTGAAAAAAAAACGTCTGTTTTAAACCTTGCCGACCTTACGCAATTAATTTTTATTGATTCTTTCTTAGTCCTTAAGACATAATACAAATAATTGTGAGATGTCAGTAAGGTTATATCAGGTTATTATTAACAAGTAGTTTTAATTTCATTTAATTTTTATGAAGATTCTCTCATCAGCAAACAGGTATATAAAATATTTTGAATATATGTTTTTAGGGTAGAACTAAATTATAATATTTACATATATAGTACTCGTAATCCTTGCTTCGGTTAAATAGAGACTAGGCAGGTCAGTGTCCTTCCTCACAACAATAGTTATTCAAATCCTAACAATGCTGGGAAATTCAGGAATTTCAATAAAAACTAAAATTCGAAAGTACCGCTACAATATGTTAAGTTAAATATAAGATATTACGAGGGGTGGTGTTGTGGTTATATTGATATAGATCCAGCCGAATTGGAAACTTCAGTGGCGTACAGATGTCTGCATAGAAAATCTTTTTAAAATAAAAGGTTCACTAACTTTTTATAATTTAGTTACCTACCTATTTAATTTTTTTAACCCTGGGTAACACCTGACGTAGGCTTAACCCTTAACCGCAACAGATTATGTCCACAGTATAACACATTTTGTGATCTTTCACTTAAATATGATTTTAAAAATTCAGTAAGTTCTCTACAGAGTCCAAAATTAACTAGTTTGTGTAGTAAAATGTTGTGGTCTAGTCTGTCTAAAGCTTTGGAAAAGTTTGTATAAATGATATCCGTTTGCATACTCTTATCAATGGCCTCAGATATATAATTTGTAACACAGAACAAATTAGCGGTGGTAGATCTGCCCTTGTAGAAACCATGTTGCACTGGACTTATTTGATTTTTCACAAATGAAAATATATCTTCATGAGGAGTAGAGATATTATTATTATTATTATTATATAGAAGTATTTCAAAAGCTTTTGCAAAATTGCTAATTAGAACGACTGGTCGGTAGTTTGTTATATCGTATTTTGCTCCTTTTTTGTGAATAGGTATAATCTTGGAGTGTTTCCACATGGACGAAAATCTAGATGACTTTAAGGATATATTAAATAATACTGTTAATGGTTTAGCAAGTACTGGACAGTCCCGTTAAACTAAAGATGGAATATTATCGGGCCCGCTTGTTAATTTAGATTTTAATTTTTTGAGTGCTATGGTTACCTGCACCTCGGAGAAACTATGGATGCTCAAGCAAGAATTACTGTTAACTCCACACTCAAGATCGTCATACTTGCATGTAGAGTCAATTACGTTGTACGATTTTTGGAAGAAACTAGCAAACAAATTGGTTATAAGTTGTGGATCAGATACTAATTTACCATATACAACCATGGTTTTATTGGGAACATTCATTTGCCTTTTAACATTTACGTAACGCCACAAATTGACAATTCTAAAGATGTAGTGTAATCTCTATGAGCCCTCTCAGTATCAGCTTTAACTTTTTGACGCAAGACTTTAAATTTATTGTAAGATTGAGCGTTCCCTGCATTTTTATAGGCTTTCCAAGCTTTATGTTTTAATTTAATGTTCCTAATCAATGCACTGTCGAACCAAAACTGATAAATATTTTTCGGATATATACTTTTTGGGACGCAATGGTCAATAATTGAATTAAGTTTTGAGTAGAATTTTGTTAGAATAAAATGATTTAAAGATACACTTCTGCACGGCACTGGAAATTGGTCCACTGTAAAACCTGATAAGGCGTATAATCGGCGACTGAACAAAAAATTGAAGGAAAGAAATAAATTACATTTTACAACACCTATTTTTATACAGCAAATTCAACTGCTTTTGTCCCTATTAACACGCTTACGTTTATATTAAACTTGCACTTCCTGCACACCGTTGTAAAAGTAGCTACATTTGGCACATGTTTACCAGGAAATCGTTCTGCTAAAGCAGTTCCACTTCGCCATAAATTTAACCCCCTGGAAAAGGAGGTTAAATTGTTTTTAGCATTCATCAGGTAAACTATTGGTCATACAATTTAAAAAAAAAACATTTTTTATTGCAAATTGAATCCTCTACAATTTTAGTTTAGTAACTTTTTGTTGTAAAATCAAAAATAACAAAGATATTAAAGAAAAACAATCAAAATTTTTGGTGGAGGTGGGGAAAAGAGTCAATAACTATTAAATAACATTATTGAAATGTCTATAATGAAAAACGTTATTATAAAAATAATTAGAAACTATGCCATATCATTGATATAAATTTATACTTAGTAGGGAAAATTAGTGTTCACTTCACAGCGCTGTAAAACCCAAACTAATGAATATAATAAAAAAAGTATATAATAAAAATTCTTCGTTGAAAACCACTCTACAAAAATGCTCTGATGTCATTTTTTTTAAATTAAAAAAATAAATAAGTAAGTAAGTTGAAACTACTAGAACTTTCATAATTTTTTTCTCGAAAACTATAAGGATTTTACAAAAAAATGTTTACGATATTTACAATATTCTGGCATATTCTCCCCTAATTTAAGTTTAGAGTTTACATCAAATAAATTAAATAAATAAAGTAAATAAAAATAATTTTGTACACACCTTTCTCAATAGAAGTTTATTTCGCCAATAATAAATTTGAATTTAATTAAAAATCAGCAACCAATTATTCGAGTAGGTAAATAAAAAACAAAACTTTGCGAAATAAAACAGAACGTAAAAAAACAAGAATTACAAATCCACTTACCTCTTTTATCAGACTGTTTGCCGACGGCCCTTATAATCATGCCATTTTATTCTTTCAGCTGGAACAAAAAAAAAGTTTAGGCAAAACAACCCTGCGAAGCTGCGCCGGTCGCTTTGTGAATGTAAACGCGAGAAGGATAAAAGAAAGGCAAGGGAACACACGCCTGAGAGCAGTTCAGGATTCACTACGGAGTCCAAAGTAACGGGAGGTCAGGATTCACATAATTAAAAAACAAATTACACCAATAAAAGTGCTTTGATGTCGGGTCCTTCAGCGTAAAGTCTTAACGAGAACTGCAGGATGGATTACTGGATGGATGGAAAAGTTTTGCTTTAATACGGAGCAATGGGATTGAAGTGTTTTTATTTCAAATGAATGACAGAATCCCTGAAACAAAAATAAAAGTTCATGTTTTCCGGCTTCATAAATTTTATTTAACAATTCTCATTTTTTCCTCTATCCTATTTTTATGCAGATATAATGAAGTATGTGCTATTTTAATTGTCCCTATAAATTAAAAAAATGTTAATGTATCTTAGTCGGTCAGTGGTCGCGCGGTTTAAGGCGTCAGTACTTCAATCGAGGTGACTAGATCGGTGTTGGTTCGAGCCCAGCTGCCGGTAGACCGTATATAAGCTATATTCGTGGAGAGGTTTGGCGCCCTCTCTGCGGGTATGGTAGGGTGGAAGAATGTTGGCTTGGGTCAATGTAAGAGATTGATACCGGTTGATATTTGACTACCCCCCTAATTAATGAGGTTTTCCAGGTTTCCCTCATTCCTGCACTGAATAGGGGTTAGGGCCTATCAACGTAAGTCGTTCCTGGGTGCAATTATTATCTCATACAGAACTGGATGCAGTTTTCAATAAAAAAATTCTGAAAATATATAGTACACTGGAGAGCAGCAATATATAGTACAAACACATGTTATGTGTGTTTCTCAAATTCCATGGTAAAAACTGAATTTTTAATTTTCTATCATTTTCTCAATTCTCATACGCTGAACAGATTAAAGCCGGAGGCTCATTGCTCTGATGCCACGCCACCCGACGTAATGTGAAATATACCGGGTGGTCCACTTTCAAAAGCGGAAACTTTAGAGGCAGACGGAACCACAAAATAATATCAGTTTGTATTTTATAAACTATATTTGAAAAATGCTTCGTTACAAAGACTCAGGGTGTCTAAATTTTTATCAAAAGTTCCAAATTTATTAATATTTTTAAGACTACTTTAGATATTTAAATGAAATTTGGAACCTTTGAATAGGTAATATAGATACATATTTTTACGTAAACAATAGTATTTATCTTCCACCAGTGGCGTGCGTACGGGCAGATCTTCGGGAAATTTTAACGAAAAAAATGGTACGCCAATGTTTTTTTAGAAACAAAAACTATTTCTAGAATCCTTGTTCAATTTACAACAGAAAAAGGCACCTTACATTTTCCTTTGACACCCCGTTTGCCAGTAATGTTAAATGTATTATAATGACACTATCGCAGACATTAAAGATTTAAGAAGTTTCAAACCCTTACTTTGTTTAAAATTAGGAATAGTCTTTTATATCTTTTTTTGTAAAAATTAAGCACATTAAGTGTATTTATTATATAAAACAAATGTCGATTGTTTTTGTAGTATCTGTACATACAGGGTATCCCATAGCTTATCGGCCATAGAGCCAAGAATAATTTTATTTAAAAATGCCCAGGCTTAATAAATTTTCTAACCGTGATTTACGAAATCTACTCGGCGTTAATGCGCAAGAAAACAGTCGTGCAGCACAGAAGGTATGAAGACCTCTACCCAGCCAGAACCATTCCAGACCGAAAAATATTACAAAGAATGTTCAATCAGTTAGGTGAAACGGGTTCGTTTTATACTAAAAATTCTGATGGAGGACCGAAAAGTATAACGGGCGAACAAGAAGAGATATTGGTGCATATCGCAAAATATCCTGAATTAAGCACTAGGCGTTTGGAAGCTTCTACGGAAATTAATAAATCAACCGTCTCAAGGGCCATTCATGCAGAAAATTTGTTTCCCCACCACTTTATGAACATTCAAAATTTATTACAAGGAGTCTTGCAAGCTAGATCAAAATCTACTAAATAAAATAAACGAAGACCCCATGTTCCTGAAAAGCATATTATTAACTGACGAGGTAACCTTTACACGACGTGGAATTTTTAACAGGAAAAATAAACATTACTATGCTTTGAGAAATCCACACCTACCTAGAGACACGCCAACACGAGTTTTCAATAAATATTTGGTGCGGAATTATGGACAATTTCTTGATATACCCATTTCAACTTGCGCAGAAACTTAATGGAGAACAATATTTGCAGTTTTTATAAAACGATTTTCTTGATCTTTTGGATGGTATTTCTCTGAACGTAAGACAAAATATGTGGTTTATGCAAGACATTTTTCACTTCCTGTTCGAAATCATTTGAATCAGCATTTTCCACATCGATTGGTCGTGAATTTCCTTGGTCACCTGGTAGCCCAGAACCCGTTAGATTTCTGTTTATGGGGTCACATGAAGATTTTAGTATACAATGATATTCAAGACGCCGCCACTATTATATAAGAACTAGGTGACCCGGCATACGTTGTTTTGCCATATGAATTATTTCTAGTGAATACTTTGGCAGTTAAATAAAAAATAACTTATTGTAAGTGTGTGGAGATGTGGTTTATGACTAAAAGAGGAATGGAGCACTGTGAACGATGACGGCCTATAAAAATAACAAAACACGAAACATTCATTTTTTTAATTATTTCGCGTGCCTGCAATTTTACTTGTTTGACGGCCCAAATTAGCCCCTTTACGTCTTGTTGGCATTGTTCACTGTACAAAAAAAATAGCTATACAGGGTGAACCTTAAATAAGTACAAATATTTTAACCAGTAGTATAGTTCACTGTGTAGAACACATAATTAATAGCTTTTTTACAAAAAAATCAAAAATAAAAAAGTGAAATTTTAAATAAATTTTACAATTTTTCTGTAGAAAACTTGTTGAGGACCGCTGACTTTCATACATTTATGAGTCATAGCACTGCAGATTGAACGTGTGGTTCACAGTGTTGCCAGTGTTACACAAATGTCTTTGCTTTTCTTGATATTAAACGCATACGTCAAGCTGCTATTTTGTTATACTCGCGACAAGAATTGAGACGACTTACGTCATACGAACAAATGACTAATTCATTATATTCTCATCAAAATATTTAAGAAACTGCAACTGATAGTAATAAAATTATATACTACACTAAAAGTTTGCATTATATATTCCACTAAATTGCAAAAAATATTTGTTTTTAACGCGGCCAAATATCGAAAACTACGCCGACAATAAAAACAAATGGGTAACGTCAGCCGTGACGTAAGACGTCTGAATTCTTGACGCAAGTATATTTAATATTGTGTATACTTTTATTTTTAAAATTTGTTTCACTGATTAAAGTGCGAAGTCATTTTATGGTTCTGGATTCGAAATAAATGGTTAAACTGATTCGTTTGGGGTTATGTGGCGAAAATTAAATTTAATATGCTGTGTGAAAATCATAGTTTTTCGTTATTCTTCATAAAATAACTTACGGAAATTGTGTCTTGTGTCTCTTTCTAACAGTGTACAATGACATTTAACTTGTGAAATGTGGATTACTGAGTAAATAGTTAATTTTTTAACAAACAGGTAAGCTTGTGTGCACGTTTATGTATAATTTTTGAACACTGAACATAGTAATATCACGTAATATCTTCCTAAATACTTTATGGTAGTATGTATTTAACTTGCGGAAATTAATTTTTAATCGTTTATAGTAAGGTCAGTTAAGCAGTTAAAATTTATGTTAATAATACTGCGTATCATAGTACATACCAAACTTTACTATGCTTCAAACAAGTATTTTTAAAATAGAATTTAACCGTATTACTTTACTATTACGTTAAAGGAAACTTAATATTTATATTAGAGGAGATATGGCAACTTCGCAACAAATCATATGGTTCATTAGGTTGGTTATGAGAGCAGTTCTCAAAATGTGGGTATTTTTTTTAAATTAATATCTCCGTAAATATTAGAAATTTTAAAAAATGGCTTTCACTAGACTGATCTATATGACGAACTACACCAGCAGTTAAAATATTTGTACTTATTTAAGGTTCACCCTGTATAGTAAAATAATAGCCGTTGTTGGCGGGAGCTCGTGACACGTGTTGCGTACTTTTGAGGTTATGTAGATCACTTAATTAACTAATAATGAGAACTACACTTAAAATTAATAATTTTATTAATTATTGATAAAATAGGAAATAAATAATTATGGCCCAGCAAATTAATAATAAATTTACTTGAGAATTACACTTAGAAGGTAAAATGATAATTGTAAACGTCACTATTACGCTCGATTCATACACAATAATAAGGGCTGTAGGGAGTGACAGAAGGCTTATTGTGAGAGAGACAGGAGACCGGCTTCCTTCTCATCCCTACTCCGTGCTGTTTACTGGGTGAGAAGTGACACCGGTAGATGCCTGGCGGGGATAACTGATCTAGTGATAATCGATCAGTTATCGACCAGGGTTAAAAATGATTAAATTACTAAAATGGTTATTAAAAAATAGGGGCTTGTGATAGAAGGATGAAAATTAAAGGTTGCATGTATTTTTTAATGCCACATCATAAAAAAATAAAAATAAAAAATTTTGTTCAAAAAATAAAAAAAAATTGTTTGGGGTGGACCACCCCTATCACTTAGGGGTATGAAAAATAGATTACGACCGATTCTCAGACCTACCGAATATACATATAAAATTTCATAAAAATCGGTCAAGCCGTTTCCGAGAAGCATGGCGTCTAAAACTGTGACACGAGAATTTTATATATTAAATATCAAAATATCTTCTTGGATGTGAGACGTGATTTCACAAAAATATTAAGAACATGTATTGGGGTAAACGGTGGCCACTTTCAATATTTACTAGTAAATTAAAATGAATTTGTATTATTTTATTATTGAATTAGTGAATAAAAAAATGCTAATAAGATGTTTACACCATTCTTTGTGTATGTAATCCATCTCTGCAATGACGCAGAACGATCCCCTTACACACAACAATGAAGCGATTTCTTCTGAGGGATTAGAAATTTCTCTCGAGACGTCTCTGAAGCTCTAATTTTCAATTACGTATAATCACTGCTATTATACTCCCGCGAAGAAAGAAGGCAAGACATTCTACAAACAGATCTCGTTAATTTGAGTAGTACGTCAGTGAAAATTATGCCGCTAAAATTCGATGAACTTGAGCTACCGGGCACGAGATGTAATTATCTTGATGCAAACAGGTCAAGACCGGCGTCAAGCATAATGGGGAAGACTATTTCGAGCTGATTAATGTGCGATCTTACGTATCTCATCCAGGTTTAGCAATTCATAGAGAACGGTTGCAACACAACGAACTGATATTGATTCTAGTTGACTGTAATTCGGTTAGTTGCAGTTTAACGGAATTATGTCGAGGAAAGAGAAAATTTCTAGATAATGGGAAATAATGGGTTGAGTGCAAAATTAAAGAGCTGGAAAGATAGAAAGTGATTTATTCTTAGCAGGTGTTGATTCAATATAATACAGAGTAATTTACAACTTATCTAAAAAAATTTGGGAATAGATGCGTCAGAAAAAATAGAGTCAATAGTAAAAATTTTATTTGTAAAGTCCTTATAGTTACCAAGAAAAAAATCATTGAAATTGTAGTATTTTCAACCTTTACATTGCTAGGCTACTCTAGGTGTTCCCGAATATTGCAATGCGATTTCTTATAGTATTAACATTTTTGTGATGCGAGTGTCTATATGTATATATGTGTTTCAAGTGTTAAAAATGGCTTTTAAGTGTATAGCAACTCAGAACTGACGGATATCGTTTTAATTTATGGTGAAATTAAAATGTAGCAGAACAATTTCCCGATAAACATGTGCCAAATACAGCTGCTTTTACTGCGGTGTGCAGTGAGTGCGAGTGTAGTGTAACGGTAAATTTGCAACTGAATCGTGAAAGAGATGGAGGTCCAGGACGTCTACGGCGTATTGTAGCAGTATGGCGTATCAAAGGGGCTCAATTATATCCATACTATGCACAGCGGGTCCAAATATTAATACCAAGGGATTGGACAATGAGGACCGGGTACCATAGTCGCCACGACATCCTGTCTTTAAATCATTTGGACTTCTTCTTGTGGGGATATTTAAAAAATGAAGTGTATCGCACCGAAGTGGATACCTACTATTGATGATTTACGCAAACGTATCAATTCAGTGTTGCCAGGTCTACCGTTTTTGCGGTAGATCTTCCGTTTCATAGTATGGACTGCCGCTCTACCGCACATCTATCAATATTTACCGCTGAACCTTGCATTCATACATTCAAATTGACTATTTGTAAATAAAAACAAATTTTATTTTATTTTATATTTTTCTTTAAATAAATTATCACACAGAACGAATATATACAGATATTATAATTTATTGCTTGCTTGAAGCAGATTATGTTTCGACATTTTGGGAGGGCTTCAGTCGATGAACCCCTGGAATCCCCTAGAAAACGTCAGATTTTTAGCAATAAATATTTATCAGTAGATATCACCATATTTTATATTTAGGTACAAGAGGATAATTGCATGTTTGTTTTTATTTTTTGGAAACTAGATATTACAAAAATAAAAAAATTGTTTTTATTTTTATTTTTGCTTTTCCAGAAAAGATTAATATAAATTATTTGCTTTTTCTTTTTTAATTCTGTCAATTACCTAGCTAATTATGTTAGTAAACTACAAAAACAACAATTTTCAAACGCAAACATTTAACATATCTACCGTTTTATTTTTAAATCTACCGCTCTTTTATGGCAGGTCTACCGCCTATCCCGTTCTTGACCTAGCAACACTGCGTATCATAGTTGCTGTCAAAACGAACAAGAAGCAGAAACGTTAGATTGTAGAAACTGTAGTTAAGAAGGGCCCAAAATTTTGTTGTAACATCAGGTGCGTCAAACTATTTTATTACTTAAAACCACAAATTAATTCTGTAAATAACAATAGCGGCAAAAGCAGTTCAATTTGCATAAATACAATACAATTATTTATTTCTTTCCTTGGGAATTTCTTTCAATTTTTTGACCGGTCGCCGATTGCATGCTTTGCCGTCTTATTACAGATTTTACAGTGAACTAGTTTCCAGAAGTGTATTTTTAAATAATTTTCAAAACTGCCCTTTTGGATTTTTTTGTACAAAATTGTATTTCTTAGAATCCCCTGTATATTCAATTTTTAGATATGTTCGGAATCACCTTGTAGACCTTGTAGCCATCTGCTGCATCACGGTTGCCTCACCTATAGCATACTGAAGAGAGCTAACCAGCTCGAATGCGGTATATGTCTGGTGTGTCGCTAATGAATGACTTTGGCAATTTGCTGTAAGTTTTTCAGTTGTTTACACAGTTTTATTTTATAGACATCTGTTTTATGTGACCCACCTTATATAAATAATTAAATACTACTCTAGGGAGAAAATTAATGCAAAAAATACTAATTATGTACTCCAGTTTGATTTTTCTTAATCCAATGTTAATTACTTACTATATTTAAATATATATGGTGTCCGTGAAAATGTGGGAAATCTCTCGGGTGCAGCTAAAGCAGGAAAAAATAAGATGGCAAGTTCCTATAACTTTTTTTCCTACAGGTTCTCCCTACGGAGATATGTGTCTCTGAAGGACGGTGCTGAAAATCGGATTTTCTTGAATAACTTTTAAAGTACTCAATATAATTTAATAAAAAATTAATATGATAGACTCTAGTAAAGACCTCTTAAAATAGTGTACTTAGAACATATTTACCTTTTTTAGTTTACCAGGGGCGGGCTCAGCATTACAACTTAATGCCTAAATTTTTAACACTCTATATGATAAAGACTTTAAAATAATAAATCTGGGTAGTTTTAACCTTAAACTTAAAAAAAGGTACTCTTGTCGATAAAAATCTTGTCTTGTCGATAAAATGAACCGCAAACTTGCAAACTGCAAACTTTCGTATTATTGATATGTTGGGAAATTAAAAAATAAAAAGATAAAAAAATATTCGGTTTTGCTTGTAAATAATTATTTTTTTATTTCTTTTCGGTTTTGGAACAACTCTGTTGACTAAAGTTTTTCTTAAAAAACAAAAAATAAAGGTGCTTTACTTTCGAAATTTCTGATGTCTGTTTTGTATTTTGGATGGCCAAGAAGCTATAGTCGAGATCATTTCGTGCACTTTATATTGTTTAATGAGTGATACTGAATATCTCACCGTACGCCACTGTAGCCGATATAGATTTATGGTAAGTAGTTCATTTCAATTAATTCAGTCTCAGTGGTTTAACACTTTCTAGGCTAAAAGAGTATTTAAAAGGAAACATTTCGTCTGGTAAAAAACGTTGCAAGACGACGTCTTTCAAATTGCCATGTGTACTCTACACAACAGGACTTGTTGAAAATTGTTTATTTTCAAGTCCTCTCCATATATACAGGGTGAATTTTAAATAAGTACAAATATTTTAACTGCAGGTGTAGTTCGTCATATAGATAAGTCTAGTGAGTCATTTTTAAAAATTTCAAATATTTATGGAGGTATTATTTTTTTTTAAATACCCATATTTTGAGGACCGTTGAATAGGTAGACCACTGACGTAACCTAGTAATGAGTGAAACAGGTTTTAAAAATATATAGAAAACATGGAATAACACAGTAACTAGCTTGATATTCGTTCAATATCAAGAGAGGCAAATTAAAATATTTAAAAACAGTGTCAATCGCATGTAGAAAAGAAACTAGTACCGTAGGCACAGGTAACAGGTAGATGTCACGAGCAATAGGTGAAATGTCCCGTACCAGCCCCACTCTCTAGGATTGATAGTCGAAGTCGACATAGAGGTTATGTTGATACCGGTGGCCAAGTATGGCCCAGCGCAAAGAAATAAGCTGTGGCAAGTTACAAGTAGAAACAAAACATGTAATATTTGTGGAAACGGATTTGATCATTTCAAAACAGCTAAAGTGAAAGTTAATGTGAGATGCTTTTGCATCTTCTGAAACCGAACTAAACTAATGGTTTCTTTAAGTAATACACTGCTTGACGCATCTGTTTTAAGAGTTGCGGCACTAACGTATAAAACGTATTTAAATCGTCTTATTATCTTGTATAATTAATTAATATTTTTCGTGAAATACAGTGTGATTAAATAAAATAAGGCGCATTATTCAAAGAGTGAAAAGGTTGACATGTTAAAAGCATATTTGTCAAATAGCGATAATCAGTGATAGTGATAACAGTTTGAATATCGGCTGTACTTGTGCTTAGAAAAAAATGGAACCCATTTTGAACAATTAATAATGTAATTATAAACAATTTGAGTATTTCATTATCATACTTTTAAAAGTTGCATTATGTCAATTTAGTAAATAAATACATTCCACACATTCATGACAAAAAGAAATATGAGACTTATCTAGAATTACATAAAGAACTCAAAATGGCAAAAGAAATAGAGGTTGCCATTTATAATTTTAGGGGTAGGTGCCCTGGGGGTGAGGGGATTGAAAGTAGTACGACAGCAAATGCCTCAAAAGTTGTCCCCATTGATATGTAAATTGACGTGTTTCACCAAATTTAGATACTGTCATTAGTTTAGGCAATATTAAATACTGTTCGTTTTTTCAAATTAACACCCTGTGTAAGAAATTCACATGTGTAGGTACTGAAAGTAAAGGAAACAGTTTCATTGCTATAATTATTTTATTGATTACTTAATAAAAATATGTTCGATATATTTATTTTTCATTGTCAATCTATCTTTATCATTTGCCACCATTCCTCAATTTAATGGGTATAGCTAAAAGTTGAAAAATATTTTTCAGTTCGTCAAGTAGTTTCCAAATGAAAAGAAAATCTAAGGGACGGAAGGGCGTTTTATACATTTTATATTGAGCTTGTAGGAAAACTTATTAGACATTTTGCACTTCAATGTAATATCAGTGATGGCCTAGATTTTAATGAGATTCCAATATTAATATCTTGACTTTACAAGTTTCTTAATAAATGTAAACTTCATACTTCCTACACAAAATCAATTGCAAAATATTCGTAAATATAATTTCCATAGACGGCTGGTATTGGAAAATCTGTGACAGTTTTCAAGTAATAAAATTGAGATAATTTTAAAAACTGTATATTTTGTTGTGTACACTGTAATACGTCAACGATATAAATTATAAACACAGTAAGACACAGTTCGTAAGGATGAGTTCCTACATAAGAGCATGCTGAATCAAGCTTAAATAGTCTGTTTGTTCAAAGTTGTTTCAATTTAAGTAGGGTATTTTCACCGGTTCTGAGTCTCCCCCCACCACTTTCCTCTTTGAAATGACCTTTGCGGTAACGTATTTGATGACCTTCAATGACATTGAAGGTCACATCAGTTGGTAAATTTTATTTGACCTCTACCGATTGGAGGTCATATCAGTACTAAGTGATGTGACATTTATTTAACCTCTACCGATTGGATGTTATATGCACATTCATTGACCTCTATAATTTTTATAGTTAGTGGAGTATGTATACAAAAGGCAGTGTGACGTACGAAGTATAATGGAAGGGATTTACTATATAAGAGAGGAGAGCAAGATAGAGAATCATATTTCGTTTGGTATCAACCTAACAGTTAGTGTCTACAGTAGTGTAAATTTTTGTGTTGTTTTGTGGCAAAATCTTTTAAAGTGAGAACAATTACTGTGTTTATTGCTAACTAGATATTATTTAGAATTTAAAAAAATTTTAAACAAAAAAAAAATGGCATTATCAATTGATGATTTGAATAAAATTAATAGCAATATTAATGGTGATTTTAATGATATTGCTCGGAGATCAATTGTCTCATTGGATATTAATACACCTTATTTGATTAAAAAACTGTCTTTCGTCAATTCACGTTATGGAAAGTGCATTTTAGCTGTACTTTTTGATCAAAAGGATAATTCAGATTTCAAGTGTTTCTTACCAAAGAGAGTTACAGAACATATATCACAAGACAGTTTGGAGAAAATGAATTCTTCTTGGGAAAAGTATACGATAACTTATATAGGTCAAAGTGAACCTACCTTTAAAGATGCTAAATGTAAAGCATTGATAAAATTTGGAATTATAAATTAAATTTATTTGTAATTTTGTTAATTTATAAATATCTAGTAGTAATAAATACCTTGTATAGAGTAGTATAATTTAGTTTCATAATTATATAAATATTTACACTATCTAGTCATTATCATATAAGGTTGTTCTTCATTTTATCCTATAAGTAAAATAGGTAATGGTATGGATATATATATTTCAGTGTAATATTCTTTCTGACTTCAATTTCTTTTTTATTTTTATAGAAACTATTAGGAAATATGTGGATGCAATATGCTAGCCAAAATTGGACCGAAGCTGTCGACATTCAGTCAGCAGTCAAAAGAATGAGCAACGAGTTAGACTGTATAGCAATGGATCGTATGAATGCTTGTAATTATGATATGGGCTACTACTTTTCCGTTGAAAAGACAAAAATGTTGGAAGAAAATTATAAAATGTATCGTTGTGGTGCTTCAATATGTGATGATTATTTAAGTGGAACTTTAAATTTGGACGAATTTTGTGAGAAAATGGTGGAAATAGGATTAAAAAGTTTTCTTTGTTCTGATTTGCTCGATTTTCTGCCATATGCAGTTGTTGTAAAATACAAGCTAGCACCTCAAAAAAATGACGACCAAGATAACGATGACGATGACGTTTGTCAAACATAATATTAAATTTGTATGTAATTTATATATTATTTTATGATTATTATATAAATAGTGTATTATATTAATAAATTGTATCATAATAATTATTTTTGTCTTTCTGTTGTGACATAAATAAAATAAAATTATGATTTTATACTTTTATTGTAAACTTATTTCTTATATAAATACAGAAAAAAGAACATATATAAAAATACATCATATTAAATACAGTTATATATAATAAAAAATACAAAAACTAAAAAAAATATATTGGGATTTCTAAGATATTCATTAGATTACTTAAATCCGGTATGTACAGAGCCATCCAAAGCATTGTAAGACATATAAGCATCGTGAATTATCAATGCATACACTCGTGTATTTTCAGGAAAGTTTTTCTTTCGGGTTTCAAATTCTAGCTTTATATCTACAGTGGATGTCTTCATGGCGTCTTGTTGATGTGAACAGTCGATAACAAATAGCGGGTTTTTTCGGAATTCTCCAATATCCATCATCGGTTCATGATTATCTTTATCATAGAAACTGCGTTGAAAATTTTCGTACGCATAGTAAGCTGCAGAATCTAATTTCTTCCCAAAGTCTAAATTCCAACGTTCATAAGGATATACTTCTGAATTTAAATATAGACGAATATTACTTATGTCTGCATGACTGAATCGAGTAACATTTTTGCTTCTGTTATCAGAGCTATCAGTACTTTGGAAACCGATAATGATATATCGAGGTCTTTCTAAACTGTTAGTTGTTTTTATAGCCCAAATATCAGAGGCAGTTTTTCGTAATGTAGGGAGTTCATATAGATCCCACATACGATACGCCATCTTAACTGTAGCATGAGCACCACCTTTATTAATGCGATTTAACAATTTCAGTTTCTGTCTATCTTCAGGGATGATGTGTCTTATTTTCCATTCGATTTTATTTATCTCAATATCGGCGTCAACTTCTCCAATGTAACAATTCTTAAAAGATCGGGCAATTATCAATATAAGTTCTTGTTTGGCATTGAGGATGCCCCTGGTATAATCTTCAGCAAAGCCCATAAGATATTTTAGAGGTAATTTTCCACTAAATATATGACTGTTGTTATCCAAAATATCCTGGTTTTCTTCTGTTAAACCCCATCCATACGATAAAAGTGGTTTTAATTGTGTTTGACCCCATGAAACCATAGTTTTCATTGTAGTAGTTACACCTGGTTTTCGAATAACAGTCACTTGTTCTCCACCCATTTCATAACGAATCTCATCGAAGAGGAATGCTAATGCATTGTTGGATAAGTAACATACTTTAGTGAGATCGCTAGGGGTAAATTTACCTTCTATATATATGTAACTTTCTGCAATATCAAGAATAAGATCTTGGAAATGAATAGGAATTCGTATTTCATCCGAATTTCTATAGTATGGTGATCCATATGGTTTGTAGGTGTGTTCATGTAGACTAACTAATGAATTATCAAACAAGGGTTCATCGAACACATCCAACTTTGCACTGGTTGATGCCATAATTATAAATATTAAGGTTTTACTTTCAATCCAATTGACTGAAGGAAAATACGATCTCTAGCTGACAGCTTAGATGTTGATTGTTTAACGTTCTTTCGTAGAATAGATTTGTTTTGGTGTGTGTCCGAAATTTTATCACTTTTTGTAGATGGTAGAGATGATGACTGTTTTCTATGATTAAAACAGAAACCCATTATATATTGTTGTTTTAGTATAATTTCTTTAGTTCCAGTTTCACAATAATTTTTTCACCTCGAAAATCTACCAGACTACCATTATCATCCAATATTCGCAATGTAATGTTATGGATAAACTGACGCCCTTCCGGTGTTACAGGCATATAAATAATATTCTGTGGTTCCTTGGAAAGTTTGAAACCAGGTTCAACATCTATATCAAATTCATATAGTGTGTGTGCTTCTTCTCCATTCACATAGGCTCCGGAAGTGATATTGCAATCAACACGAATTATTCTAACTTTCATGATGTCCACTGGTAGAGTAGATTCGTGTAAAATATTTGCAGGATATATTTTTCTTTCGAATCCTACTATGCTTGCTAATGAATATTCATTAGAAAAGTCGATGTCATATTTGGATATAATTTCACATTTTAGAGTGTTATTGTTAGCTCTTAATGTAAAGTATTTATCAATAACAAAATTGTTGTCCTTACTATTATGTTTTATAATAGATTCCAAAATATTTTGAATTGTTCTGTTCATTTCATCTACTTCATATGCACCTGGTGGTAATTGGATAAAAGTTGAAGGTGATTTGTTCTTAATTTTGAAACCAATAATATTATTTTTCTCATCAACATTTAATATGGAATTGTAGGAATAGAATCCATGTAATCCTAACCCATATCGACTATTTGTATCTAAATCAAGTGGAGGGTAATAGTCGCTGCTTAGTACGCTAGATTGCCCTGACAATGTGAATGTACGAGACATGACTGACGTATATAAGTTGTTAGCACAATATTTTATTGTTGTTTACAGCAGTAATTTAGACGTATCTCCTGCCTTGAAATTGATGGTACTATATTAGCTCTTCCACTAAGCCTATTTTCAGATGCCACTGTAATATCACGTACATTGCAATAACAACATAGAAATTTTCGTGGAACAGGCCCATCATTCACATCAGTAGATTGCGATGTATTGTCGTCACTGTAATGTTCCAAACAGTATTGATATTTCAATATATCAATGTCGCTTTTTAGATGTTCAGGTAATTTATCCCATACCCATGCGATTTCATGTGGAGCACAGGTGATCATTACCTCTTTAGGAAAATCTGCTAATTGTTCCTTTGTCAATTTTGTAAGCGTTCTATATTTGGAAAAAGCTCGTAATGAATTAGCCATCCTTTTAATTTTGTCACGCTCTTCTTTTGGACACATTGGAAATTCCATTGTTAGTTAGAAATGATAAACACAAATGCCCACACCAGACTGTATTGAACTTCTGTTGACGATCGTAATTATAGTAAATTTTGAGCAGTGGGTTTGGTTTTATATGTAAATATTTTATAAGTTCCTTAGGTGGCGGAAGGTCTCCAAAGCTATCGTAGTAATTAACAATATTACCAATTTTCTTGTATGCCACCCAATGGGTTCCCAGACCATTTAAGCTGTCTAAGTTCAAAACAGCTGATTCATTATGTCGGGCGCCACTTTCAGGAAGTTCATCTCGCATGAATACACCTCGAAAATATGGAATTTTTAAAATACTAGCGTAATATCTAATATCGTTATCGCTGAGAGGTCTTCGAGGTAGGGAGTTTAAAAGTTTTTTGAATTATTTGATTTCAGATAAAGTCCTAATCCAGTTCGATATGGTTTTAAATACAAACCTTCACCTTTTTTCCCAAGAGCTACAGATTCCATTTTTTTATTGTGACGTACTTCTTCAGATAATCGTTGATTAGCATTTTTCACATCACTAATAGTCTTATATAGACCTGCAGCTCCACCGGCTAAACTTCCTAATGCCGATAGTCCTGCAAAAATAGGAATTAGGGGTAATATTCCACCAACCTTCGGAATAGGTATAATTCGGGGAGTGCGAATATTTCTTTTACCCCCTGATGTTCTCACAAATCTTCGTGCTGCCTGTAAAGCGAATTGGGTTGCTTTTCGTGCATTACCAGAAACAAATCGTTTACCACCAGCTTTACGTATTTCATCTCGTACTTTATGAACAATACCACCACCAAAGCTAACTATATTTTTCTTAATATTCTTCTTTTTGTTTATTTTCTTTCTCGGAATGGATTTAGATTTACAACCCATACCTAGACGTCGCTTTGCTTTCATGATGTTTGTAACTAACCAAGCAGCTGCCTTTTCTTTAAAATTAGCGTCTTTGGATTTGACTCTTTGCCAGGCGCGTTGCTCTAATTCGTAGTCTGCTTTATGACGTGTTGGTAAATCTTTATAATCTTCATAAGCACCGTCATGTGCCTTACAAGCCTGATCGAGAGGATTAATACCCGGATCACCTCTTGATATCCTTTTTTGATATTTTGTGCCAGGACCACAGTACTGATATCCTCCAGGCAAATGTAATTCAAACGGTAGTTTATTTATTAAAGAATTTATAAATCCCCTTCCTTTTCGTGAATTTAACACTTTACGTCTAGATTCGCTGACAAACGGCATTAAAATGAGCAAAAAGGTAATAAACAAATGTAATTATATTTGTTTGATATTCTATTAGATTATAGAATCGCAATACCAAGAAAGCTAACTGCCAATTAAATATTATGTATACAGTTCATTTCTATTTATATAGTATCCGACACTCAAACAATGCGGATTGTAAAACAAAAGGCGACGTTTGTAGTGGATAATTTCGATGAACGTGTAGGAAGTGGTGTAAATATTAACAGCAGACGCCATGGACCGCTACTACCTTCAACAATTCGAGGTCTGGTGATTGGCCCTTCGAACTGTGGGAAAACCAATGTTATGATATCACTTATTACACATCCGCATGGTTTACGTTTTGCTAACATTTATTTATACTCCAAATCATTGTATCAACCAAAATATGAATATCTTCGAAAGATTTTAAATCCCATTGATGGATTAGGATTTTATACATTTAACAATAATGTTGAAATCGTTGAACCCTCTGACGCCAAGTCGAACTCGGTTTTTATATTTGATGATGTTATATGTGAGAAACAAGATATTATTAGATCATATTTTAGTATGGGTCGACATAAATCTATAGATAGTTTTTATTTGGCTCAAACATATTCTAGAGTGCCAAAACAACTAATTAGAGACAATTCGAATTTTATAGTTATGTTCAAGCAAGACGAAATGAATTTACATCATATATTTCAAGATCATGTGTCGCCGGATGTTACTTTCAAACAGTTTCTGGATATGTGTGCAAAATGCTGGTTAGATAAATATGGATTTCTGGTTATTGATAAAGATAGTGAAATACATGAAGGTAGATATAGGAAAGGTTTAGATAGTTACATATATCCATAATGCATACGATTTTTTACATTAATTGTGAAGGAAGTGGCGATGGGTACACATCAAAAAATGAAGAAGGTCGAAGTTGACAAGGACGCAAATAATATTAGTGAAATAGATTTAAAAAGGAAATTAATAGAAGCAACTGATTCTGTTCGAAAGAAATTCAATTATATAAAAAATAGACATGTTGAAAATCAAGCTGCATTGGAAAAAATATATGAACCACTGACGAAGCCATTAAAAACTATTTCTGAAACAACTAAGGATACAAATCGTAAATTTCATGCCCCACAGCAGTATTTAGCAACACCCCCTAAAAAAGTTACCACCTGCAGTGCTAGTACGGTTGAAACACCCAAATTTGAGGAAGACCAAACAATAATGAAAAACCCTTCTTTTATAGAAACACCACCATCATCAATAACAACAGCTTCAAGTCCTGCTATGTCTAGTGGTGATGCTGAAAAATTACCAAATATTGTTTCAAATTATATTGAAGGAGTGAGAATCGGCGATCCTGCATACGATACCAAGTACGGGGTTCGTGTTGATACCGATAGTGGAAAACTATCCATGGGTAATGCCGAAGTTCGATTTCATGGGAAAAATATTTCCTTTTCGAGAAATAATAAAATACTTCGAACGTATAAAGGAAATCCGCAGTTATACGATTTGCTATTTTTAAAACTTCCCCCGGCTCTTAATAGTGATGGAAATGGGGTTAGCGTTGAAAATAAAAATATATTTGCTGAAATATTAAATATAACTAATGCAGCATACAAAAACTATGATGTAACATCTGGTTATAACTATAGCAAAACGAAAAAGTATATAGAAGTCATAAAACCGCTGTTGCATCGCAGAATGAGAACTCGATCCATGAAAGGTTCGGGTATAATACCTACGAGAAAAATCTATACTGGTAAAAAGGTGGACTACATATATTGGAATAAACCCAAAGAATTAATTGATCGCTTAAGATTATTATGGAGTTCTAAAATGGCTGGTCATTCAGGTCACGAAAATGAAATATTGTCCATAATAGACGAACTAAGGGAGGAAGATATTGTGTATTAGAGGAATATTGATTACATTTATTTCATGAATGATAAATATATAAAGCAGGTACTAGTTTCTTTCTTATCAATTGTAATTTGAACACAAAGGAATAATGGGCTCCATTGACAAATTTGGACGTCGAAAAAAGAGTGGTTGTGTAGGTCATCGTGGTCCGCAAGGCGTCGGTTTCAAACTTACCAATGACAAACATTATGATATTCAAGGCAAACAATTAAAAAATATTGGTGATCCAACAGATGAAAAGGATGGAACAACATTAAACTATGTTAATTTACTTATGGATACCTGTAAAAATGATATCCTTTCCGCTGTACAACAATCAGCCAATCTCATAACCGATAACTTGGTAGCTTACATAAAAAGGGAGAGAAATGAAATTGTGGATGAGGTAACAAAAATATTTCAAAATATTAAAATTAAGATGGATGAAACGATAAGTGATATGAAAATTGATTTGGATAAATTAAAAAGTGACAAAGACAAATATTGGGAATCTCATAATAAGTTACTACAAGATTTGTCAGATTTTGCACTAGATATAGAAAAAGTTGAGCAACTTATTGCGAAACATCATCCCCCGGAAGATACAGGTAGATTAGTATTTCCATCTATATGGTCAAAACCAGTTGAATCATAAGAGGGTGCCATTTGTCAGGAACGATCATTGTAAAAGAGAATATTGCAACACATGCATGTGCATGTATCATCGTATTACAAAGTTTGAATACAAGGGAGGAATACAATATGTTCATTAGTGATACAAAACGACAAATTATCAATGAATTACATAAACCGGTCCGAAAAAATTTTAGAAGGAGAAGAACCATAATAAAAAATTTTGCAGATTTGTGGCAAATTGATTTGGCTGAAATGCAAGATTTTGCAACCAAAAATAAAGGTTATCGATATATACTCATAGTAATTGATTGTTATTCTAAATATGTTTGGGCCAAACCGTTAAAGAAAAAAAACGCTGTCGAAGTTTCTGTTGCAATGAAAAATGTTCTTCGTGAAGCTGGTTATTCCCCAAAAAATTTACAGAGCGATCAAGGGCTCGAGTTTTACAATCAAGAGTTCTCAAAACTAATGCGTCAGTACAACATAAATCATTATTCCACATTTAGTACAAAAAAAGCAGCAATTGTAGAACGTGTAATTAGAACTTTGAAAAATTGGATATATAAAGAGTTTTCTGCTAGAGGTAATTATAAGTGGATTGATATATTACCTAAGATTATAAATTCATATAACAACAGAGTTCATCGTACTACAAGAATGAAACCTATCGATGTAAAACGAACAACTGTATTAAACGTTTATAATTATCCAAAAGTTGCTTTGAAGCAAAAATTCAATATAGGGGATATAGTACGTATAAGCAAATACAAAAACGTGTTCGAGAAGGGATATACAGCAAATTATTCTACTGAACTGTTTAAAGTTGTAAAAATAAACGTAACAAATCCGACAACATACATGATAGAAGATATGTATGGCCAGCCAATCAAAGGATGTTTTTATGAGTGGGAATTACAGAAAACAAAGTTTCCGGAAGTATATTTGGTGGAGAAAATTTTGAAGAGGAAGGGTGATAGATTATTTTGTAAGTGGCTTGGTCTTCCCGCATCCCAAAATTCGTGGATCAATAAAACAGACTTGGTCTAAAAGTGAATAATAATGGTATATCATTTAAAATGACAACTGGACAATGTTTTAATCATTTCAACAAACCAATGGAGATATTTAATGTTGATAAAATGTAACTATATATGTATATTGTATAAAATGATTGTAATAAAATGTTTATCATATGATAATAATAAACGTATGAGTATATTTGATGTGTTTTATTTTTTTTTGTACTTATATAAAATAGGAATTTGAGGATAGTAGTAAATGATAAAAGAAACAAAATGCTTGTCATTTATATTTTTATAAAATTAATTTGAGAGGACAATAGTAAAAAAAGAGACTAGCTTAAACAAAATATTTTTATTATATACAATTATAGTGTTTTATCTGTCAAACAATTCATTTCGCAATATTTGTTGATGATTTGTTAAGCAAAAGCAACGTTTGAAATGTTTATTTTTATTAGCGAATAAATGTCCTGTTTGTTCGCATAAAAATGTATCCTCTCTGTCAGCAGCGCAGACTCTGTTCCAACAATCTTCTTTATATACCATACATATACCACACCGTTCCTTCAGGGGATGATCTTCAATGCTGCAGCTTTCACAACGGTTCCTAACAATTCCAAAATTGGTGTATTTCAATTTCTGACATTTATTGCATTTATCCGTTTCCACTGTTTTTACGGTTACTCGATTTTCTTTTGAACATTCATTACAAAGTCCTGTACAATCATTAATAAGTTTTTTGTGTACCATACAATAACAATTGTGGCATGTATACAAATTCATCACTTTAAAAGGAATCACTTGCACTTTCACCTTTGAATCCCATTCTTTTGGAAATGGCATTTTTTTTAAATACTTGTTCACTATTTGAGATGTCTAAAAAAGAATGAACTCCTCCTAAATCCACAAACCCTTATAGTTATATATGCATAACCTTCATGTGACTTCTAAACATTCCATACGATTGAGAAATATTCTAGATGACCTTGACATCATGATGTGATCTGTGACGTCACATCTGAAACGCTATATAACCCGAGAGGAGGTAGGATAGAGATTAGTTGTTATCTACAGCTTTTTACTAAAACTTGCGTACTTGTAAAAATCAGTTATAATGGCTCGTTTAGGGTTTGTTAATTGGGATCTCTTAGAGGAGCTAGCTGCTATGGAGCAGGAGGTAAATATTATTAAATGTCTTTTTTATTGATAAACTAATTTTGTGAAATTTTGTGAAACAGGAAGCCTGGGGTATACCACTTGTCGAAGAAGATAATGTGGATAATGTGGACCAAGTAAATGATGATGAAGGTCAGGTGGTTGAAGATGCAGATGGCGAACTTCTTCAAGATAATGTGGATGAAGTAAATGAACACGAGCAGAACGATGAAGGTGAGGTGGATGAGGGTGATGCGGGCAATGAAGAGGTCGTTGAAGCTGCAGATGACGAAGAAGAGGTAAATATATATATTTTTTAAAATATAACAACAATATATGAAATATTTTTATGTAGGTAGCTGAATATGTGGACGAGGGCATCGTCGAAGATTGCTCCGATGAGCCCGATCAAATATTGATGAGGTCCCACGAAGTTCGGAACGGCGACGTTGTTAATAAAAACCAACAGTACTGCTACACATATTGTATGGTACTCGTTAGCACAGACCCGGAGACGGACTACAAATTTTGCCACAGGTGCTATATGGAGTTGGTGCGGCTTTCGGGTGTGGAAGAATATGAGCATACGCATTATGATTGCCACACAACGTCGAAATATGAAGAATGTTCGCTTTACTGTTCATCATGTCGGCTACCTCTAGAACAAGTGCGGTTAACAAGGACTTGTGTCATCTGCAATTATGTGAAAAGTGAAAAAGACAAAAACTGAATAATTTTAGCGATTAGTTGTAAGTTATAGTTTTTAGATAATGTAAGTATTTACTTATAGTAATATATATAGTTTAACATTGTAAATATTAAATAAATAGATGAATTGAAACTATAATTTTTCTTTCAATATATATATATATATATATATATATATATATATATATATATATATATATATATATATAGCGTCCCGTAATACTTTTTTTTATAAATATAAGGAAACACAAGTGTTACATTACTTTCAATTGTATCTAAACCATCAAAGTGGAAAGTACAGTGTCGTAGGATTTAAAATGAAGTTTATTGTGGTTGACTTACAAGGTTATAATATACCCGAATTTTCTCCAAAGGAGATTACATTTATTAGTGACAAATGCGTTGGTCATTATCTGTTAAAACCAGAAGTTCCATACAGTTCATTAGATATCAAATTAAAAAGACAGGCCACATATTTAAAATGGTTTCATCATGGATTAAAATATGATGATGGCTATGTAAATTATGAAATGTTGAGTGATATATTATATAAACATATAGTGGATTGTAACATAAGAATAGTATATGTAAAAGGACATCAGAAAGAAACATTTCTCCGACAGAAATTAAATGACATACAACCTATATCTCATCAGGATATAATAAACGTTGAGAACTTAAATTGCGATGAAGTGGTTGAATCACCTCCAATATTTAATAAAACTATTCCATATTGTTTATATCATTGCATTAATAAATGTGTGTGTAGTTTGCAAAACTGTGTTGATCTTGATAATTGGATACAATCTAGTCTACTTAAACAAAAGTAAATATATGTATAATCATTAAATAACGTACATATTTACCCTCTCCACTTGACTAGAACATATAAATAAGAATCTCAAATATTCAAGTCAGTATCTCGCAACAAAACAAAGAAGAAACATGGAGAGTAGAACAGCACCAGAGGTAGAAATTGCTGAGGCTGACTCCACCACATTCCCGTTTCACTCACCCGTTAGGCCATCTTCTCCGTCGTGGAGTGACAGCACCATCAGTATATATGGTGATGAAAATGAGGAGGAGAACCCGCTGCCTGATTCTACCACATCGTCCGGAGATTCAACACCGGACAATTTAAGTATGGATCTGCTAGATGGTAAGAAAGTTGCAACAATTGGATGTAGTTCTTAAAATAATTTTTTATTCGATTAGGTCACTTAGAAGAGTGGTTGAATAATCTAGCTCAGGTGTTTGGAGATGTAGAGCGGGATATCGGCAACGATCCTGAAGTGCGGAGTGATGATGAGATGGAGGACGAAATGCATTAAAATATTTTATAAGTAATTTTTTATGCGTATTATATAGTATATTTAAATATAAATTAAAAAATTAATATCTGTACCACTAGTTATTAAATGCTGAGAAATATTTCACAAATGTTTAATTTTTATGTACTAACACAAAAGAAATAAAACAAAATGTTGTACACTTTTTTCTCTGATTTTTGAACACTGCTTAGAATATTTTTAATTTTGAAGATGGTTTAATTTATTGTAAATAAAAAATGTGATATGTGTATTTATTTAATTATTACTCTGTTGTAATAAATTTGAAATTAAACTTATTGCAACTAATATTAGATTTTGTTTGATATTGATATGTATCCAAACCATAAAGTTCTAACAAACTACTGATGCGTAGGTAATTTTCACAAAACTTTTTATTTATCCAGTGGTTCTGCCGTCCGATCATTTTATGGTATCGGTCAACGTAGGGGTGACCTTTAGTTGTCACTTCGATTATTCCAACGTGCCGGCCTTCGACCGGCTGCATTTCGTCTCACCATTCCGAACGCGCCGGCCGAAGGCCGGCGGCTTTTGCGGAAGATTTGCTAGGGGACGGCGCCTGCGGCGCCGCCGCTGCCTCTTTAATTATCACTCCGATAATTTCAAAATGCCGGCCTGCGGCCGGCGGTGCCTGCAAGGAGTTGACTTGGGGGCGGCGCCGCAGGCGCCGCCCCCAATATGAGTGCGTGGGTGCGGCGATGGGGGCGGGGGGGATGGGGGCGGCGGCTGGTGGGCGGGCTCACTCGCTCGCTTCGCTCGCTCGTTCGCGGGTCGGCCTTCGGCCTCCCGCCCCCCAGCCGCCGCCCCCATCCCCCCCGCCCCCATCGCCGCCCCCACGCGAGAACTGGCCGCTATTGGCGGCCAGCTCTCCTTTTTTTTTCTTCTCTTTCCCCCCTTTTTCCCCCCCTTTTCTCCCCTCCCTTTCCCCCTTTTTTCCTTCTCTTCCTTTCCCTTCTTTTCTTTTTCTACCGCCCCCTTAATGAAAGTACAATCTGGAGATGTTTTATTATTGGTAAAGTCAAAAGTGACGTGATTGTGAAAAGTAACCGAACTGAGAACAAAAACGTTAAGTTTCATATAATATTTCTTAAATCTTTAGTTTTATTAGATATTTTTTTAAAGATTGAAATATACTATTATTTTTTCTCAGTAATTGAATTAAAATGTAAACACCTATTTTTTATAAAACTTATGTATTTTAAAAGTTTATATTACCCACATTTTCACACCAATATTTTTTTTAATTTAAAATTTATGTTATCTACAATATATTTAAACAACATATAAATGATTATAAAAATTTATTTCAAATATAGGATGTATATTTACATGGGATTATATCCCAAACTGTGAACAAAAACGCTAAGTTTCATATAATATTTCATAAGTTTTTAGTTTTATATTAGATAGTTTTTAAAGATTTAAATATGCTATTATTTTTCTCATTAATTAAATTTAAATGTAAACACTTAATTTTTTAAAATTTGTTTATGAAACTTATGTATTTTAAAGGTTTATGTACCCACATTTTCATACCAGTATTTTTTTTAATTTTTATTTTCTACAATATATTTAAACAACATATATATGATTAGAAAAATTTATTATTTACACGGGATTATATATATATATATTTACAATATCTAAATATTACATATATTTATATCTAAATCTACTATTCATTCAATCTTCTAACACCCATCCTCTCACTCAATTGTCTTAACGTTCTCTCACTTTCACTTTTCTTGCGTTTCTTTTCATCAATGTCCTGCCGCAAATTCTGTATTTCTTCTTGTAACACCCGCAACTGCCCCTCTTTTTCGATGAGTTTGTTCTCCAGCTCCCGAACTTCTCGATCACTTTCTGCCTCTCTTTTATTCAGTTTTGCCCAGAATTTTAGAAAGGCAGAAATGGCATCTGTTTCACCAACCTGTGAGCACTGGATATCGTCCTCGTCAGATGCTGTGGTCGTTGACGGTGCCACCATTTCCATCCTCTGAGGTTCCGGTGCTGGTTGCAGTTCCATGGGCACAAATGGTGGAATCTGTTCCTGAGGAGCTTCCTGTGATACCCGAGGAACTTCTTCAACTGGAGCTCGCGATATAGTGTGTGGTGCCGTTATTTCTTGCGGTACCACTACCGTTCGGGTTTCAATTATCATTTGTGGGGCTTCCTTTTTGGCGGTGCTTGTAGATGTTTTTGATGGTACTGGTTGTTGCAACATATGCCACAATTCAGAAGACTTCCCTTTCCCAGAGGATTTTCTAGAAGTTTCAACCCTTTGATGTTTATTTATTTTTTTTACCTTCGGCAGCGGGGACTTTGGTCGAAACACATCATCTTCATTGTCACTTATTGGCGACAACACAATATTTGGGAGATCCCCGCGAATTTCTGATAACGCCCTAGCCAAAATATCGTCTGCGGGGATCACTGGCAGGTCATCTAGAACGTTCGGCGTAGTATAATAGCCTGGGTTGGATCTTGGGTTGGCACTGTGGCGTTGAAAATGACGACGCTCTTCAGGTGTCATCTGAGGCATTGGTTTGCCTACACTAACCACCTTCTTCTTAGAACTCGTCGGAGTTTTCCTTGGTACCGTACTTGTTCTGCCCATTTTTTTCACTTTTCACTTTACTTTTTCACCGATGTCTTCACTTCGAACTACACAGAAAGACTGGTTGACCCCTCGTGAGGACGGCTCCATTTTATACTCTGTGAACCCTCCCACCACCTCCTACCACCGCCTACTCTGTAATACTGTAGAATATACCAGAACTTGTGCCTGTTATCGAATTTTCGAGAGAGAAAGCAGGCAAGAATAAATGATTATCTACCGCTACCTATTACACTGCTCATGCTTAACTGAGTCGATGATGTTCTAGAATGTTGGTGAATACCTTCTCAGCAGATTTTTCGAGAACAAATAAAATAAATGACTCATCACTCCAGTGTTCATATTTCACTGGATGGGCGGATTGAATATTCGAGAATTTTTCGGAACAATCAAGAATAAAACATAAACTCTGTGGCGTAGTGTTGAAAAGTATATTAAATCTGATATGTTGCTATATATTAAAAATTCTCAAATAATTATGTTAAGATTCTTAATGTTGATTTTCATGTAATTTCTCTTTAATTTTGACATGCTTTATTTTAGGAAGAATGGTTGAGAGTTTTTATTCTAAAAGTAAATTCAATAGACAGTATTATATGAAAATTAAATAAATAATACCAACACATTTTATAAATATAAATTGTATATGCGGAAGAAATGAGGTTTTGTGATACTATTAACTCCTAAATAAAATTGTGGGTAAATAAAATAGAAATAAATATACAACAATTCATAATGGACGAATATTATTCTTTATTTTTTTTTTCAGGTTAACAAATATACAAACAAGTTTACAATAAGTACAATACTTTGTATACTTATACTATTGTTTAGATATAAAATTTCCAGTTATTCAATTATTTCTTCTAGAGCCTGAATTAATAATTTTAAATTATTGTCTCCATCTATTCCAATCGTTTGACTTATGACGTTTACGAACCAATCGAAATTTTTATCGTATTCGGTTTGGTAGTACCTAATATCATCGTGACCCCAGGGTAATGTTAATACAGTGTTGGGAATAATGAAACGCTTATCATCATAATGAGAAAGAGCTACTTTGTTTTTTAATTCTGTATAAATGTCATGTAACTCGCTTCGGAAAGAGTTCATTTTTCTAAAAATTAAACCACCTTGATCTACGATTTTCTTATAATCATTAATGGTCAACTGATTCTTTATAACAGATTTCTTTACCCCTTTAGCTTTTTTTAATTCATTACTCACGGATTTCACATAATAAGCTTTAGCACCGGTACCATAAAATTCCATTATAGGATCTGAAGGAAATTCATCCTTGAAATTACCCAATATTGAATCAGATACGGGAATACCAAACTTATTATCTTGTTTATAATTAGATGTATCGAAACAATCAATATTTGATTTCATAAAATTATAAAAATCATGAGTGTAAATTTTAATAATTAAGGAGTCTGTATCCGTATACAATAGTGAAGCTTTATCACCAAAATTACTTTTTATGGTGTTATAGAAAAAAGAATATAACACGGTTTTAGATAGTTCCAAAATAGAAAAGCCTAGGTAGAGAGGTTTGTTATAATGAACTTTTAATTTACCCATATGTATGGCCACGAAGTCTTCTGAAAATATAGTACACGATTTAAAATTTGGTCGAGCGATTAATGTGTTTGCGCCAAACGACTTTTGAACTTTTTCCCAATGAGTTATCAATTTGATATCTTTTCTATTGTCAATATTTTCCATTGTTTTCCCATAAACGGCATTGTTCATGAGTTTATAAAAGTCTTTTTCGAATTTATTTGAAGCAGCATTTCTCATTTTAGTGTTAAGATCGATGTAAACTTTCAGCCAAGGAGTTTGATTAAATTTAATTATGCGATGTATTTTTGTTACCTTCAAACCATTTATCACTGCTTGTTTTAAATTTCTAAAGTGTATGATATAATTATATTTATTATTTAAATTTGGAATCAATTTTGGAACTTTTGATTTAGCTCCGGGTGGTATTATATTCTCCGCTAAAAAGGGTAAATCCGAGTGTATGTCATGTAAAAATTTAGAATATTCTATATCCACTTCCAACGCATAACCGTAAACTCCTTCATCGGGAATGTCCATAACGTTAAAATTTGAAATTTCATCTTCTGTTAGCCACGAAAATCCACCCGTTGGTAAATATTGCGACATGCTGTGTCCGTAGAGATTCGTGGCATCCAAATATGTAATAAACGATGAAGGTTCACTTGGATTATAATTTGGAAGGTATATATTATTAGCAACATGTTTCCTTCCAGAACATTGACTTATTCCACCGCGTATACCCTTCTTGAAGAACTGTATCATTGTAGCGTCCGTCAAAAGTTCCAATTCTATTTTTGTTAATCTCAACATGGCATCCCATGCAAGTCCGGGAGCCGTATAATATTGTGCAGGATCTAACTTATATGTATTCAGGGAGATTTTTCGAAAGTTTTCAAATACATCGCATAATATGAACACGTCTGATTTTAAATAAATGTCGGAATATTCACCCAAATTTCTACAATTAAACGTTTCCCATGTTTTTTGTGCCCTTGCATATTCCTTATCTGATATATGTTCTTCATTTAATTTATCGTAAAATTCTTCTTTGCACGGTAAATATGGGGTATTCAGTTTGTCTAAGCTCGTCAAATAACTATATGGAAAAACACCTTTTTGCCTTATTAGGTTGAAATGTTCCTTATCTGGAAAGTATTTAAGGGTTTCATCGAATTGAGTTTCATTCAAAGTTGCAGATAAATTTTCTAAAGATGTGGATAAAAATTTGAAACTGTCGATAAATCTCATCTTTAGAAAACTTTTCTTTACTTTACCATCACTTCCAACATAATCATGCATATAAAGGTGTTTTGTAAATGAAATGTATTTTTCTTTACTTTGGGCTATCACGTCAATTTTATCCTTATTTGAGCACAATTCACGCACGAACAAATGAGCATCGTACCCCGACATGTTATGTAATATAATTGGAATAAAGTTCGATATTTTATAATTTAGATTGCAACCCATGTGAGCGGCTCCTTGTCTCTTTTTCCCGGTTAGATGACAGTGATCCCTAACTTTAACATGAAACCTTTCAAACGGTTTTTCACATATACTGCAAACAACAGCATTTTCAAAGTCACGCTCCTCATCCTCAGATAAGTGGGTCATTGGAACTATGTTCTTCAAATAATTATTATAAATTTCCCTTAAATCTCCTTCTAAACGCTGTACAAATTCCTTTGCGACATTATCCCCCCTGTAAAAAACTAATTTTGAGAGAGAGTCATCGAAAGAACACTTTATCAAATACGCAAATGAATATGGCTCATGGCTGAAAGTCTTACATGTATATGATTTTTCGGGGTTGGGTTCACATGTATCCATAGGTTTCAATATAGATTCAAAGTCGGCATACACTACAAATGGCACCTTCAATTGTTTTTCAATATTTTCAAATTTTAATATGTTTTCAGGAACACTTTTTCCAAACTTATCGACACGCAATTCTAAACTAGGTACAGTGGTATAAATATGATTGCAGTCTCGCTTTTGATGTTGTAAAAGCAAAGTTTCAGAACCAAAGTAAGACATACAACCATCACAAAAAAACTTCTTATGTTCATTATTAGAAATCTGATTAGAAACCAACCTCGACAAATCCTTAATCCAGCAATAATGGCTTATTGCACATTCCTTAACACAATGATGATTTTGGCTACACTCCTTAGTAATAAATAACAGATTCACATGATACCTCAATTTTTTTGATGCATAACGCAAAGGTCCAACGATTTCGTATTTTAACTTATTCTTTTCAAATGCACTTTCCAAACCGTATACGTTAACAGATATATCGTTCATTGATTCGAATTTTGAAATATCCTTTAATTTAACTGGAAATTCCATACCTACCAAATTTAAAACGGAAGAAAAATGTGGATATGATGACATCTCATGCACTGGACCTCTCGGTGGATATAAGGCTGCAGTTATTGCCCATGCAAAGCAACACTCATCCTGATTCTTTATATTTACTACCGCTTTCTTATTTTCCACAAACTTCGGCAATTTTATATAAGAGGAGCCGCACAGAGGACTATTTTTATTCACATTTACCTCCATATACAATATTTCCTCGATGGCCCAACCTGTAACAATATTTTTTATATGAATAAAGAAAATTAATTTCTCCTCTAATAAGATTTACTTACCAGAATCTTTCTCCTCAAATTCAGATGTTTGAGATTTCATCGTATCTACAAATTCCTGATAAACATCATCCAAGTCCACAGACTCGTCGAGAGTTCTATTGCAACTATTAAATGCTTTCACATCTGAGGTCTCGCGAGTTTGCAATATAAAATTGGCAAAAGTTTCCATGTTCACTTTTATGGATTTATGGACCCTTATGACATCCTCCAGCAAACTTATTATTTTAGCTTTCACTCGATTGAAAAATTCATCAAAGTCTGTAAGTTTCTCTTCACTATGAACTCTGTAGCTTATTATTCTACACTTAAATGCTGTATTAATAATTTGTACACCATCAGATTTAGGAGTACATGACATTGTTCTATGTTCCAATGTCCTACGATGTGCATGTATTTGAGTGCGGGGTATATCCTTATTACAACATTTAACTGTTACAATTTCGGGCGATTGACCATCATGATCTAATTTAACCCGTTTTGACTCAGGTTCATCTACACTTATGGGCGTACAAGACTGCCTTTCATGACGACGCAAATTATCACTGCGTGTAAAACTTTTACCACAGACACTGCATAAATACATCTTTTTTTTTTATTTTATGTTACTCTCGGTCAACACGTTATTCACAAATGAGTTTTCTATCTACCTACTCATTCCTTTATATTCATGATGAGATAGGAGTTGAGCATGCGCTGTAGACTCTAGTATTACAACATCGAGCAAGGTTTTTTCAAGTTCAAATAAAACTTACCAACTGATGTAACCTTCAATTGATGGAGGGTCAAAATAAAAGTTACCAATTGATATGACCTCCAATCGGTAGAGGTCAAATAAAATTTACCAACTGATGTGACCTTCAATGTCATTGAAGGTCATCAAATACGTTACCGCAAAGGTCATTTCAAAGAGGAAAGTGGTGGGGGGAGACTCAGAACCGGTGAAAATACCCTACTAATTTATCAAAAAAATGGTTAATTAAATAAATATCATAAAATCATCATCATAGAAATGAACTACTCATTGATTTATCATAGTAGTCTTTAACAAGCTACAGTTTATCAAGATATTTTTGCTTATTAAAACACAAATGGCACTAATTTTAAGTTGCTGTGCTATGTATATAACAAACTCAACTTGTTTCATCTTTATACACTCTAAAGCTTACAAAGTCATTAATGAGTTTGATTAACATAAAGTTTCCAATTTCAATCGTTTCCGGGAATGGGTGAACATCTAAGGTACCAAATCTTTCAATTAGTGATGATAATAAAGCTAGTATTCAATTGATAAATACAGACTATATATCATATGATGCCTTAACAAAGAATTTATCTTCGTTATTTGTAATTAATCACGTTACCTAAATTACGTTAAAACTATATTAGTTAATTGTGGCAGCATAAGTTACATGAATGAATTAGTATCTATCCTGATTTGATATAATGACTGGAAACGCTTCATTAATATAGAAGTGAAGCAAATGTTCATTGTAACTATAGTTCTTGTGGATTGTATTCAGTTTGCTGTTGAAAGTAATCCTGTTTAGGGTGTGGTTTTTGAAATAGAGTAAAAATAGCGTAATAAGACGTCCTCCCCTTCCTGACATAACATCATCAACATCATTGGTGACCATATACAGGTTCGGAAAGTTCCAGTCTTTCCATTTCTCTTTATAAATGTAATTTACACTGGGCACAAGCACAGCAGAATTACTCGAGTTAAAATAAAAGTCAGGTATAGCAGCTCGCATATCCATTTCAGGTTGCAAAACCTCCGCTACCTGTCAGTTTGTCTCAAACGCTAGTGTGCAAGCATCGTTTGTACAGAGATGGATTAAAGTAAAATCACGAATCGAAATAGAGCAATAAATTGATGCAGCTATTAAATATTTAAACACATCCTTTAATGGCAATTTAATTTGATATATATAGATTTTTCGAGTTGCTATGCCGTGACTTCGGTAGCTGGTTGCTACCAGTAACAGAATTAAAGTGCACAGCTCTAGCTTTAGCAGGAATTCTTAGACCTGCATTTGTTGTTCTCGGGTTAGGCTCTGTGGAGGTAGACTCGCTAACGGTATCTCTGGGTCCGTCCATATATTGACTTCGGCTCTTGTTGGTATTACGACTACTACGGTCGCAACCGTTCCTCAAATAATAGTGGTCTTCCGAGTCGTCTCGTGGCCGCCCCTGGAACTGGTTTTTGCGGAGTCGCCACTAAAGATGCCGGCAGTGAAGAGCGACGAAACGTTTGCAAGCATGACATGTGACCAGTTACAGATGCGGCTGTATTGGCACGTCTTTACGATCTAAATATTATTGCCTATTTGTAGCAGGAAAAAGTCGTCCCTCCACAAAATCAAATCTTGCATATTCATTGCAAGACACAAGCTGATGCAACCGGCCATTGATATTGACTGGATAAGTAGGAAGCAGGCCTATTTATTAGAACAACATTAAACAGTGAGCGTGTATCTACGTTTCACTTGTATTTCATAGTTATACCTATCCTATTTTGCTTGAATTCTGTGTATGTGAATAATGAAATAAACAGACATTTCTGTAGTCCGCCCAACTAGCCCCAAAGTAACTCTAACTAATATTAGAACCTTCAAAGAGTATCTATTACATAACGACCATCAAATCTTCTACTTTGTTGTATAAATAATTTCATACAAGAAAGTTGCAGTCATTGCTATACTCGCGTCAAGAATTCAGACGTCTTACGTCACGGCTGACGTTACACATTTGTTTTTATTGTCAACGTAATTTTCGATATTTGGTCGCATTAAAAACAATATTTTTTTCCAATTTAGTGCAATATATAATGCAAACTTTTAGTGTAGTATATAGTTTTATTACTATCAGTTGCAGTTTGTTAAATATGTTGATGAAAATATAATGAATTATTCATTTGTTCGTATGACGTAAGTCGTCTGAATTTTTCTCGCAAGTATATGTATTTTTTAACTACTTCTGGTTACTTTACAGTCATGTGACAGCTCCACTGGTTTTGAAGACGTCTCTGTTACTAGTGAGACAAGTTGCCAGAACTTAAAAGTAGCAATGATCATGACAGCGACTAACTCATAGTCATAGTATTAATATATGACTTCAACATTTTCAAGTACTTTTGATAGTTCAGAGAACCTTAATTGTCTGCTTAAAGTTATGGAACTTAAGTAATATTTATTAGTACAAACAACGTTAATGCTACTTATAGAAATATGTATTCATATGTATGTATCATTACGCACACCAACTATAAAGAATGTATCACTTCTTAAATTCACCACGAAGTCAATTTTATTATGTTGTTTCCCAAAATTGAAAGCCTTCATGCTGCTGGTCATTGGAGTGTACGTACTTTTTGTCTTTACGAATAATATCATATTTTTTATAACTATTAACTCAGTGTTAAGTATAAGCAAAACCCCATAAAAAAAAACTATATACTAAGGTAAAGACTTTGACCCAGATTAAATATTTGGTCCAAAATATCACAAAGATCCAAAGGACAAAACATGTAACAGTTGGTAACAAGCAAATCCAGAAAGAAATAAAGAAATGTAATAAAAATAATAATGCAGGGATAAGTATTTAACAAGAAGTGCGTTAATTGTAAATGACTTGCATACCTCGATCAGAATGAACAACAGGAAAAATTTTAGTAAGAAGTGGCAGTGCAACTTTGAACTTTGGTAGTCACAACATTACTGCTACTTTTAAATAACTTTACAGTCTCGTTTGACACTTTCTAGTAAATATTACTTGAAAGTTACACATTGGTAGTTCCCGTTGTTGGCTTGAGTCAATGTGAGATATTGATAACGATGGACATTTGACCACTCCCCTAATTAATGAGGTTTTCCAGGTTTCCTTTCCTGCACTGAACGGTTGTTAGGGCCTATCAACGTAAGGCAAATGCAGCCTTTATAATAATAGTATTCCGCCCCCTCTCTCGCACAAGCCTCTGACTTCTGTGCTAATCCTAGTAATTAGAATGACGAGTAGCGATATTATTATTATTTCATGTTGTAGACCAAAGAGAACTTTTCGAGACTACATAGATCTGTATCTAACTCAGGTATGGTATTAGTATGAGTTATGACAAATTTCAAAAGGGGTTCCAGTCATAATAGTAATAGTAATTCAAGAAATCTTTAATTGTAAACTACAAGTACAAACATCTGAAATGCAGTATTCCCATCCATATATCCAATACGTTATTAAAACTTGTAGAATCCTAAGTTTACTATTAAACTGTACTCATTACGACAGATAAATTAATTAGAACAAAACCTAACTTTCGTCATTTTAGAACTTAGTAAAGGGATGTAAAATATTGCTTCAATTTAACATCAGCTGGGCTGTGGGCCTCTTAATGCACCAAGTGGGCATCTCCAATTACCACTTATAATTGGAATGCTTAATTTATAGCAAAGCCAAATCGATAAAAACATAAATTTCCGTGACCGCAAGCATCTGGGCCTCTAAAATCAAATGCGTCAGCTACACATGTATATAAACACATATTGATTTGGTAGGTATATCGTATGTTTAGAGATCAAATGAAATTTTGTTTCTTTTAAGAATAAGATATGCGTATTTAAATTCTTCACTTCACAGGAAAATTTTATACGAAAACATTGATATCCGAAAACAAATTTGATAACGCAGAGTTCTGCTGCTTGAACATTATCTTTGGCTACCACTATTGTGTTATTTAACAGATACTGCTACAAAGAATCAAATTTCAAGTGAATATAAAGAAACTGGGTTCTCATAGATTATTGGAACACTTACTTCTTAATGGAACAACACCTTGTTATTGGAAGGTTAGTCATTTCTCCTGTGCTATTTAGAGATCCATTTGTTAATTTTTGTTTGAGACTTAAATTGAGTATGCATACCACGACATAAACAGATAGTAGTATAATAAAAAAGTTAACTGTAAGGATTATGTCAAACACAGCGGTTTGGGCCGTCTTGGCAACCGAATCGGCACATTTTATGAGAGATGTCACACATAGCGGCTTTGACAGCTGACAGCGCGTGGCTTTTATAATTGGTCACGACGTTTTCAAAAAACGAGGTGGCGAAAACCGTTCTGTGTGTTTTGGTCTAGTTAACGGTTAGGAAACAGCAGCCGAATCGGCTGCCGAGGCGGCACAAACTGTTGTGTCTGTCATCGCCCTAACATACATACCAGTAAATTTTCTCAGTAAGTAATCCACAAAAAAGAAAAAAACAGGGAAAACATGTGCCTGCAAATTAGTAGAAACGGAAGAGATATTAGTAAATCACGAATATTTTAAGAGCATGATGTAAATGACAAGAGCGGGCATGCTTAATTTTTTAATAAAAATTTAATATAAATTGACGGCTTATATAATTAGAGAGCAGAAGACTAATTTTGCATTATACATTATTGCATTATTATGCAGGGTGTCTCAACGGGAACTGCGTCGATCTGGAAAATTACTGAAAGTTTAGCAACATGGTAACATCCCTGGGGCAAACGTTTGATTAAATGCTGAATGTAGATGTCGACATCATCATCATTTTAAATGAGGCACTCTCTAAAGTATTGAACTTTTAGATTGTATTGAAAATTTTAGGGTAGCTCTATATACTTTCTGTAGCTATAAGTTATAGATTTTGTGATAACAAATACCAGGGTGCTCGAAGGGGTCCGTAAGTTTTTCTTGGAAATTGTTATCATGTTTTAGTACTGGTAAAGAACTAAATTTTGGTATATCAGTAAATTGAAAAATATTATACTAAGCGTTGTATTCTTGCCATTACAATTTGGCAACAAGCAGCTATAACTTTTTTTCTCAAATGCAGCATATATTTTTTCACTATGTTTTGTGCACATTGAAATTGTTCTTCAACCCATATAAGCATTGCTAAGGTTGTTATTACTACTTTTGGAGATGCTTGAAAATTTCTACTATTTTGAGAGGCTTCGTCGCATTTAGAATGTTATCAAATTTGCCACGGATATAAACATTCAAAAAATAACAATATTGGTTTAGCATATATTAAATATTGTTGTGTTGTGTCTTCACAGTATATATTAGCAAGTTTGATAACATTCCACTTATGACAAAAATTGCTAAAAAGTAATAATCATAACAATATTTATATACAAATACAAAGTGTTCCATTTGAGGTAAAAAAGTTGTGACTGTTTGACCAAAATATAAAACGCTTGGTCTAAGTTCTTTCCTTGGATCCAAAAATGCATTAATATACAGCATGATGCATTTAAAATAACGAAATTGATGTCGGTATAAACAGAAGAGCTAGAGAATTCTAGATATTTTAGTAGTTAGGAACTTTGCCATATTGCCAAATTTTCAAACTTTTCGCATCAGTAGTTTCCCAGATAACGATCCAGTTCCCTGTAGGAAACCTTGTATACTGTTAATTATAACCAATAATTTATGAAATATATTTTTTTTTTGTATTACACTTTATGCGAAATTTGACAGAATATTTTTGTTCTCCTAACCTTTTGACATAAAAAAGGTATACTTTATTTGTTTCGATAAATCTAACCGTTTTCGAGAAAAACGCTAAAATAACATTGCTTGCGTGTGATGAATACACAATCATTTTAATTTATTTTCTACATTAAACATAGTTGCCTTGGAAACAAGTTTGTGGATAATTAGTTTTGAGAGATAGTAATTTTTGTAGAAATTTGTAGAAAACGCTGATGGTGGTTAATAATAAATAATAAAAAAAAAACATCCTCAACAAATAAAAAATGGTTTACTAACAAAATCATAAGGTTAAAATATATAAGTTACTAGAACAATACAAATACAAATTAAACATTCAAATCAAAGGTTCAAAGTAGAATTATCCCCTGAATGTTTTGATCACCATTTCCGGACACCCTGTATATTAGATCATTTGTACATACTGTAAATAGTAATAGTAATAGTAGCACAAAAAACGATTACAACTATGCTTTCTTGAAAATAACATACGTAAATGTAACTCCTCACTTCATAATAATTGTACTGTATTTACCTGAAATTTCTTATAGACAGTATGTATTTGATATTTTTATACTATTACGTGGTGTGAACAACATGTACATTTTTATCAGTGTAATATGTTATAATTAATTTTTCAATTGTTGAAGAATTTCTTTATTGAGAAGCCATTATTTGGGTGGGTCTGCATAACTAATTTTAAGTTAATCCAGTAATATTTTCTAGACTAGAATTCCTCACAGTGCAATAGAGTTAGTTTTCACCTGTAGTTTGAAACTAACGTATAGATGTCTTATTCTAAATATTGTATGTTACAGCTTTCAAAACTTCATTTAATATATTTCCTGTGCATGCCAGTGTAAGCAAGTATATATTAATTAGACTTAGCATTTCTTTACTTTTTAGACAGTATCGCGAACAAAATAAAACAAATGGGGTCACGACACACTGGCGATACCTATAATAAAATAAATAAAAGATGTCTCTGACATATATAAAACAGATTTTTCCTGCTCATCTATTTATACATTTTGTATCCACTTGGAGCATCACTTTGGTATATTTTCACACCAACAACATAATTAATGTGACGGTTCTGTTGCGGTTTCCACCCACATATTGACTTTTCCGCTATTGCGACTTTTTGAATCGACCAGATTAATATTTCAAATAGCTAAATGTCCAATGTTATCTTCTGGACATTTCTAATAAGTTTTTTGGCAGCTGTTAGGAAGGAATGAAATAATTTGTCACAAAAATGTAGGTAGGTACATCAAAACCTCAGTGTTTCCAAACTATAACTTGTTACATTATCTCAAAGTATATTAATTTATCTGCTTTAGTACATTGTGCATATAGTAATAAAAGCAATACATATCCGGATGACAATAAATCGTTTGCCACATACTAAAATAGCAAACAATATTAATTAATATGAATTTAAAAATGTTTATTAATATATAGGTACCTAACATTTCTTCATTACAGTCTAATTAGTTACAAAATTGTTTCTTTGAAAATCATTGTTTATTTATTGTTGGGATAAAAATTAAATTCGTTTTAATAAGAGTTAAATATACACCAGGACTCTACCAGAGCTTGTAGCAGGTGCCAAAAATGTGGCATTAAATATAATAAATGTAGGGAAAAGTACGAATTCGCTTACAAACGTTTCCAGCCTTATTGACTTGAAAAACACGACCTTTAACTGCATTAGAGAAGCATGGAGACGACTCCGCAATGCAAATTTACGTGCTAGAAGACCATTATGGGCCATTATCTACTTCCAAAGCATCCTGCTGCCCATCTTCAGTGGGCGTGAGAGCATAGGGATTGGCGTTTACGCCAGTGGCGTGGAAGGGTTCAAGAGACACGCGAAGCAGGGCATATCAACAGATTAGATTGACCAGCCAACTCTCCTGACGTGAATCCTGCTGAAAACATGTAGGATTTCGTTGCTAGAGCCTTTCATAATCATATTCCTTCACCTCAGACTGCAGATGAGTTAGTCGTGGTGGCAGAAGAGGAATGGAACAATATTCCCCAAGAGATCGTTAACAGCTTGATTATATCAATGTACAGACGTGTCAATATGCTATTGAGACGTGGTGGAGGTCATACCGACTATTAGTCAAGTAGAGAACTTGGTTTGTTACTTCTTTTTGATTTAATAAATTTTGTCAAAAATGTCACACATTTGCTGGTTTGTAATTTTCTAAGTACTCAGTTTATCAAACATATTCTTTTCACAAAAAAAGATTCAGAAAACAATATACTTTTATAAATGTATTTGGTTTTTCTGACAGAAATATTTCTTTAACAAGAATGAGGGGGGTCCAAATCTTTTGACGTTATCTGTATTTTCTATCATTCAATATAAAGCAAGCAGAAAGTTTAGCATTATTATATTTCTTTTGAATTTTCCCTGACCTTCGTTTTTAACAACAAACATTAACAATGCTTGTGGTTATCTCAGTTATTTTACTATTAAACAGTTAATGCAAAGAATTTGAATATTAATTTAGTCTTTTCACATAGAAATACGTTAATGTCGTGACTGATCCAATGATAAAAAATTTACTGTTTTCGATTATACACACGAAAATCATATAAACATTATAATCTTGATGTTTATTTCGAAGTACATACTAAATATCATGATCATGATTGCTAGTTAAGTAGGAAAAAATTGTATATATTAAAAAAATATAAAATGTATAAATATTCACTTATGCTATTTTTTTAATTTTAATAATGTCGACAAACTTTTTGTTTAAAACTACACCGTATATAATTGCAACAAATTTTGATTGATTGAATCAGTTCTTGACGTGTAGAAAGAAATGATGTATGCACAGCTAACATCGGAGCTTCATTTGAAAGATTAAAAAAGGCGTATATATCCTATGAGCATTCTGTAGGACTGTTTGCAAAATATGAGGAATGAAACCAAAAAATTGTGATGAGGACCTTCATTTTTGTTATACTATGGAGTTTCGTCTGGTGGCTGAAAGTCCAGCAGATAATATTAAACAAAAGCTCAGCCAGGTACAAAGAATCGCCTGCCTGAGCATAACTGACAACACCTATCATAGTAATGGAGGTGATGCTATATCTACTACCTTGCTGCCTTTGCATATCTATCTAAATAAAGTAACATTGACAGCTATGCAGTTATGATGTCATCAGGAAGAACCCCCTTTTGCAGGTAGGCACTGACAGCAATTTCTCCCCAATTTACGTTCAATATATCCTACACAGTACTCGTTTGAAATAAGAAGAAGAACGCCAGTGAAAATGTAATTAAGATCTTTACAAATGGTTCAGAAAAGAAGAAAGGTGCAAGATGTGGGTTCTACTTTAGACCTCTACCTATCCGACATCAGTGGGCAATGGATTGACATACTACCGTTGTACAAACAGCAGGTATAACCATAACTACCTAAGAATGTCCTGTAGGTATACAATGGACAAAACTACCAATCTTGCGTCATAAGATAATAACTAGATCAGCATGAGAATATCATCAAACATTGGCCATTAGCCTCAGTGGTCAACATCATATATGTATGCTGGATCAAAGGACATGAGCAGTGCCATGATAATAGATGCTCGAGTTCAACGAAGTCTCAATATCTTTAAAATCAGTTGCTACAATGTGCTTCCATTGTTAGCATTTGCTAAAATAATCAAGGAAGACATCCACAGAGCGTGGAATCAAGCAATCAATGTTAATTCACGAAGGAATTCCGAGAATACCCTTGTAAGGATACAGCTAAAAAGTATCATGCTATATCTGGAACAAGACTTCGTCTAGTTATAGGTACTCAAACTGGATACTGTTGGCTGAGGAAAGCCTTTACTGTATCAAGAAGTGTGAAACACCTCTGCAGAAATTACGAACAGGTAGATGAGACAGCATTTTTTATGCACTCTGGGAGTCGGGTCTCAACAGAAGAATTTGTGCTGGGAGAATGATGGGCGTCTGTGAGCAACATCCCCGCGCTTTTCTTCCTAATAGGTTAGTAAATGGTTCAAATGGTTTGATCTCTCGAAGGGAGAAAGTACAAGAAACCCAATGAGGCCTAGGTGCTGTAACATTTAAAGCTACCCTTCCCACAACTCCAAACTTCAGATGGGTATTCAAACCCAACGATGGGGACTACTAGGATCAGAATTTATTAAACTTCACAATAACTCCTGTCTGTATGTAGTTGCCCGTATCAATAATTCAAATTGAAGATTATAGTCTTAACTAGTGACATACCAGTTCTTCCGACATCTCAACATCCGAAAAAATTGAAAAGCTAAAAAATCAGAACAAAACTAAGCTGTGGAATATATACCAAGAATTTGTTAGATCCTGTTATACAATATCTAATGTTTATAACATAGTGACGCTGTAGAAAAATAACTATAACTATGTATTGAGAATATTTCTGCAAGTTTCATTTTCTTATTTGTTTTCTTTATAACCTATCGATCGTTTTAAAAAATGCTTCTTATTTTCTGACGCCGCATCTACTATTTGTATTTAGAGATGACTAAAGTACTTATACAGCTAATCATTTCAGTCAACATTTCGTCGCATGTTCCAAATTATCATCAAACCAATGATGATCTGTTATTTTTGGCGCACGCATATATTTCTTTTTTTACCGATCTTTTAAAAATATTTAAGGTAAGGAAAAAGTTACATATGGGTTATTCTTACAACGTTCTTATTTCTGACGACATATACATACTTCATAATAAAATGAAAATTAATTTATAATTAAACACTATCTGTGGATAAATGTAAAATGGTAATGAACAGAACAATTATACCTACATACAGTATAGGTCAACTACCGCCCTGATTTTTCGTTTTGATGCAAAAAGTAAAAAAACCATTAGACCTGTCAACTTTTGTTTTGAAGGGGACATATTTTATAGATCTACTCATTCTCCAAATATATATTCCTGAACTTGGAATATTCATCCTTAAAATCTTAAATAGAAAGTAAAATTGTGTGATGACCTCATTTTAAAGGGCATTCAAATTATCTTTTCAAAGCCATCTAGTTTTTTAATTTTGGATGATCAGTTCTCGAGAAATTAAAAAAGTTTAGATCATCAAACTTATTTCTCATTTAGTTTTACTTTATTAGATATTATAAAATGTCCACAACCAAGTTTTATGTTAATAATAATAATAATAATAATATCTCTACCCCTCATTCTAATCACAGGGATTAGCCCAGAAGTCGGCGACTTGTGCGGGAGAGGGGGCGGCGTATTATCATTAAGCAGGTCGCATTTGCGCCCAGGAACGACTTACGTTGGTAGGCCCTAACCACTATTCAGTGCAGGAATGAGGGAAATCTGGAAAACCTCATTAATTAGGGGGGTAGTCAAATATCAACCGGTATCAATCTCTCACATTGACCCAAGCCAACATTCTTCCACCCTACCATACCCGCAGAGAGGGCGCCAAACCTCTCCACGAATATAGCTTATATACGGTCTACCGGCAGCTGGGCTCGAACCAACACCGATCTAGTCACCTCGATTCAAGTACTGACGCCTTAAACCGCGCGACCACTGACCGACCCAAACCCGATGAAAAAATAGATCCAATGCCTCCCTTAGATCAGTAAATAATAGAATCAACAGATAAACATATTAATGAAGACGTTGATGAAAATGGATGGGAAAGATAATAATAATATTTCCACCTACTGATGATATCACATAATAAACATACCCAGTACAGGGTGTCCCAAACTCGATGCTATGGGCTTACTGTAAGGATAGAAAAAACTCGCATAGAAAAATCCACCGCTAAGGTGACATTTTCTTTGATATTCTTAGGACGATATTGCCAAAGTTTACAGAATAAATATATAAGTTTTATCACTCTCGAACACGCCCCGCCCTACCAATTCCGCTCTCCTCACCCGTCTCGGGGACCGTTTGGTACCCAGGCACCTACAAGGTGGCCGACGCTAGAACTGTAACATGTTGTGTGCGATCGATACAGTGTGAGACAAAAAACCTTGAATATCTGTTAGTATTTATTTTATTTTATTTTTCTTCTAAAATTGCCCATTATATATTGTGCTATGAATAATTGTCCTTAAAGATGTTGTTTTCCCTTTTTCCGTTGTCCAAAGGATAAAGCAAGGTATGTATTTTATATTTCATCAACTAATATAAAGAAATAGGTCAAGACATAACATTTTACGCGGTACGCCGATAAAAATTAGAATCTTCATTTGAAAAATTGTATTTAGGCGTTATTGTAAATTATAAACAATTTGTTTAATCAAAGTTTACGAAATTAAAGATTTACGTTTGGTTTAAACCTTGGTTTTGTTTAAAATAATAAATAATTGTATTTTTTCTTCTTGACGCATATTTACCTGTTCTAGAATTTTTTTAAGGAAAATTTGACATGCCCGGTTAGTATACATATTAAGTAAAAAATCGTCTCTTTGCAGATGCTAGATTTGGAAGAATCAATTAGGATTTTCTGGAAGCCACAGATAAACAAATATTACTCCTGATCAATGCTATGCTATTTCATTTTTCAAATAAAATATCAAACATTGTTTTTGTATGAATCAATAAGTATGTTCTTTGTACTGGTATTTATTTAAAAAAAATTAATGTGCATTAATTATGGAAGTAGGTACTTAATTGTGTTATGTAAATTCTAGACTCAGGCATTCGACTTGACTAAGATTAACTAACAAACTACTTTATACATTTACATATAATCGTTTTACAATATTTATATTTATTACATTACAAATATTTTATTTATACAATAATTAGCAGCCTTACATCACACTTTTGGAATATCTCTGCTATATAAATATTTCCCAATTGTAATGAAACTACTTTTTGAAGTCCCTCGTAATTGGCCATTTTTGCGATAGTATTTACGTGCGGCACGAACTTATATATTTATTCATTAAACTTTGATATTGCTTATGACCTTTAAATGGGAAGTAATACAGTAAAATGTATCTAACAAAAGTGTATTAGAAAAAAGATAGTTATTTAACAGGAAAAAAATTGAGAACGTTTCTGGAAAAAATATAATTGATGACGTTATTAGTCGTTTCTGTCAAACATCAAAGATAATACTTTCGATTGAAAATAAAGCTTACCTTATCCCACATAACACTACGTATCCCAAATATTATTTAAATTATTTGTATCCTCACAGCAGACCATACTATCAAGTTTGGGACCCCTGTACAATACCCTCAACATGTAGTTTATTTTTAAGGACAAATGAATATTGTATCTTTATCGCACCTTTTACAAAAAAAACTGCTGATTCCAAGAAAAGAGTCTAGGGATTCTGTCTGCGTAGAATTTAATAAATTATTTTCCCCGAAAGTTTATAAATGCTGAGATAATTCTTAATTTTAATAAGAAAATATACTGAGACATCTAAAATATTCTATTTTGCCTTTGTCAACTAATACACCGATCCTATGACATAAAGTAGCACTACTTACTCTCTCAAAGTATTCTAGCATCGTTTTAGCTGCCAATGTTTGCTTATTTGATCATTTCTGCAACGTTCCACAATGTTCAATCCCCATTTAAGTTGTAAACTGCACTTAGCTTCCTTGCAAGTCATACGAGACAACTAATTACGGTTTGTCAATATTTTCCAAGCGTACTGGAAGTCTGTAAGCTATTAACTTAGCAAACGTCACTGCACATTACATTGTATGAGTTATAGTAACTTCCTCTAGTTACCGAAGAGTTAAATACCAGCGAATGTGCTCTCATCTAGAAACAGAGCAATACAGCAGATCGTACATAATATTCGGTTTCTGCATAAAGGAAGTGCCTCTTCATTTAGAAATAATACACACACCAGCCTTGGTATATAAAATGATTCGATTAAACCTAGTGATTTTTCTTAATGTGGTAAAAAAGTACATGTACTTATGGAACAAAAAAGACAAAAATTGCAGCCCATGAACATTTACTTTATTACCAATGTTTTTTGCACATAATAATGTCAGAATGTGAAATTTCTGCATTTACCCGAGCAAGAATGACTGCTTTACATGATGCTCTAATTATCAGATATTGAACATGTTGGGCATTCCTAGATTATTTGTTGTATGAATAGTATACATATATGAAGAATTTGATACAGTGGAAAACATACCACGTAATGGACGACCTTCAGCTCTCAGGGCCCACTTTGAAGGTACTTTTTGCCGTGTTATATCGACACCTCCTATTCGAAGACGACTCCACAACAAAAATTTACATTTAGAAGACCAGTGCGGGTCCCCATTCTACTTCCAAAGCATCGTGCTGCCCATCTCCAGTGGGCGTGAGAGCATTGGGATTGGCTTTTTCGTTAGTAGCGGTGGGTCTTATTTACAGACGAAACTAGAATTGGGGTGGTTACTGATGACAATCGACAAAGAGTCTGGAAAGGACCAGGTCGTCGCGACTTCATTTTCCTTGTGAAGTTGCTCCGTATGAAGGGGGTACCGTAATGTTTTCGGGTGGAATAATGTTCAACCGCCGCACCCCATTAATTCGCATACCACAGAATATGATCAGTCAAATTTACATCGATAAGTTATTACGCCCATTATCTACCCCCTACGTAAGTGAAAATTTTGTGTTTATAGACGACAACGCTCGACCACATCGCGCAACAAGGGTTGATGAGATACTCGAAGCAGGACGTATCAATAGATTAGATTATTCAGCTAACTCTCCTAACATGAATCCTATTGAAAGCATGTGGGATTTCGTTGTTAGAGCCTTTCATAATCATATTCCTCCAACTTAGCCTGCAGATGAGTAAGTCGTGGTAGTAGAAGAGGAATGGAATAATATTCCGCAAAAGATCGTTAACCGCTTGATTATCTTAATGTACAGACGTGTCAATATGCTATTGGATGCGGTGGAGGTCATACCGACTACAGTACAAGTACAGAACTTGCTTTGTTACTTCTTTTTGATTTAATAAATTTTGTCAAAAATGTCACACTCACTCAGTTTATCGCACATATTCTTTTCACAAAAAGAAGATTCAGAAAACAATGTACTTTTATAAATGTATTTGGTTTTTCTGACAAAAAGATTTTTTTAACAAGAATGAGGGGGAGTCTAAGACTTTTGACGTTGTGAAAATCAGAAATAAAAAAGTCAAATTTTAAACAAATTTCGTGATTTTTCAATCGAAAACTTGTTGAGGACCGCTGATCCGACTCCAATACTAGTATTTTTAAGAATTATGGTGGATGAGAATTCCACAGCGTTGCCAGTGTTACACTAATGTCTTCGAATATGCTTCAACAATGTTAACTAGAATGTTTAGACACGTCAAAGAATGATTGAAATATGTTAATTTATTAACTGCCATCTCCTCTCCTTTGCCATTCCTATATCTCACCAATAAATTGAAAATATAAACCACATTTTCTACTCACAATCTAGAATTTGGTTATTACTATTTTTACTACACTCCAACTGATTTATTACAATACGTTATCGTTATCACTACCACTGATTATCGCTACTTAAGCGAGCTTTTACGCACGTTTATGGATAATTTTTGGAACCATTGAGTATGAAGTAACTTCCTAAACACTTTAATTGATAGTATCGAACTTGCGGAAATCATATTTTAATCGTGCATGATAATTTTACTTTACCTATTGTTAAAAACAAGTGTTTTAAAATTAGAGACAACGATAAGAATTGAAATTACATTAAAATATTATTTATTTTACAGACAATATTGCAACCTCGCCCTCATTAAACCATATGGTTAATTTTATTATGTTACGTTTGTGGTCTATCTGGTCAGCGGTCCTCAAAATGTGGATATTTTTAAAAAAAATTGATATCTCCCTAAATATTTGAAATATTTAAAAATGGACTCACTAGACTCATCCATATGACGAACTACACCTGCAGTTAAAATATTTCTACTCATTTAAGGTAGATCCTATTTTGGTTTGAAAAGTATTACAGGGTAATCTTTCAAACATATTGAAAGGCCAGAACATGTGTCTGGCGGCAATAGTCATAGAATGATTAAAACATTAACAAAAAATTTCCATGAAATATAAACAAAAACCACGTAACCGAAAAAACAATTTTTAAAAAATTTTATTTATCACTTGGTGATATGGTTTCAGAATAAAACAGGTAATTTAATGTAGTGAAGTCAGACTGCAAAACAAATACAGAACATGTTATTTGGAATCAGAGTAAAGTGCTGAATACAATAAATGAAAATATATTTGATTTATCATTGATTTTCTAAACGCCCTATATATATTCTGGTAGCTTAATAGAACAATTTAATGGATTCTTTACAACTTTATATTTTATTTTTTTTTGATGAACTTAAACCTACCTACTTATGTATGTCCGACTAAAATTACATTCAAATGGTCTTCACCAACAAAAAATGTTGCTATTTTGCAACTTTATTCAGTACCAATGTCTATTTAACACAATAACACAATAATATCACAAGTGACAAATTACTTTCCTAAATGTATTTACAGCGTTGTCTGAAAATGGAAATCGTATACAAACGTCATTTCGATTAAAATAATATATTCTTTTTTCTATACATATTTGGAAAAATCATGAATTTTGACCATGTTATTTTTTCATTAAATTATAAAATATGAATAGTTTGAAAAGGGAACGATTGTCTGTATAACACTATATATAGGGTGAGTTAGAAAGAATGGTCAACACTAAGCTGAATATACTAGACACTAAAATATTATTTTTGAGCTCATCATGCCTTATACAAATGTCTCTGGTTTAAGAAATACAGGGTGTTCAAGGGTTTAATTTTATTCTGGAATAACATAAGATATCAAAAATATACACAGAAGAAAATATAAAGCAAGGTAAAAAAAATATTGCAAATTTACACAAAAAGAAACATATAGAGGAAAATAGAAAACATAAAAATGAAAAAATATGTGAGTATACAGGGTGTCTGGATTATGAGTGTCTTTGTGTTGCTATATGATAAATATTACAAAATAAAATGTAACTGACAATTTTTTTTTTATTAAAGGTGATAGAATTAAGTATGACAGCAAACAGGTTTTGAGTATGTTACAATGTCACACACCTACCATGACAGATGCTTCTACATAATAATCAGAAGTACCCCTAAACAAACTTGCCGTAAATGGTTTTCTTAGGGAATTTGTTACATAATAAAATTTAAAATTGTTAGAGTAAGTTTTCAGAATGAAAAAAAAAGAAACATTCTTGCTGCGTTCAATGGTAGCAATTTTAGTAATATAGTGAAGAGTCTAGGTTAAGAAACAATACAGTTAGACTGTTACAGTACAAAATCTATAAAATTGCATACGGCAGGCTAGTCGGGAATTGAATTTGGATAAATCAACCCTTCAACGAATTTTAAAGACCAATGGGTATCATGACTACAAAATTCACAATTAGGAGTATTTGCCTGAGCGCCACATTGAAAGCAGATTTAATTCCATAGCTCAAATCTAGAAACTGTTGATCAGAACCTTTTTCGGTACGTTCTTTCGAATGACGAAAGTCGGTTTGTCAGTAATGGATTGGCAAACAGACGCAATGAATACTACTGGTCCATTAAAAATCCCAACACATTGTAAATCCAGTCCAAAACCAAGGCCATTTTGGAGTAAATGTATGTTGCGGCATCATCGGTGGGCATTTAATTGGACCTTATTTTTATGAGTATACATTGTAACAATGTGAGTTCCTAGATTTCCCACATGAAAAACTTCCTGCACTTCTGAAGAATATGCCCTTGCAGGTAAGGAGAAACCTATGGTTCCAGCACGACACGAAGCTCCACCCTTTAAGGTAAGAACTGAGCAGCAATATTTAGATAACACTTTTCCAGAAAAATGGATTGATTAATGGATCTATTTAGTGGCCCGGAAAGTCACCAGATCTAACACCATCGATTTTTTTATGGAGGGTTTTAAAAAATAAGGTTTACAAAACACCTTCGCGAGATATTAATCATTTGAAAGAAAAAAATCGCAAAGGCTTGTAGTGAGTTAAAGGGCGAAATGTTAATAAACACAGCCCACAAAGAAGTCAGGCGAAGATGTATCTTGAAATGGGGGGAATAGATTGTAATATATATATATATATATATATGGTATAAGGGCGTTTGCCTCATTCTTTAAGTTTAGTTACTGTTATCATCGATTGTTATATATCGAGTTTAATCCTATTATTTATTCTTAATGCCATTTATGCTCTTTGAGCAACAAACATTCAATTATTTTCCAACGACTACTTGATCCTTCCACCGCTAATGTAATTTTTAGATGGTATTTCATTTGATATTTTTTAGGACGATATTGCTTTTAACTTTTAAACGATAAGTAATATAGAATAAATAATAAAAGTCACACACTGGATGGCTTAGTGCACGAGAATTTGGAAATTTTTCAGAGAATACTCTGACACATTTTCGGCTGATTCCTTGACAGTATCAAAAATCCAATAACATATCAAAATATTTTTATTTATTACCATGTTAGCAATACTACCTTTATTAAAAATACAGATTGAAATTTATAAATGTCAACGTACAAAATATCGAAGTCGTATTAAGTCGATATCAATTTGAGAAACAGAAAGACATCATCCATACAGAAAACATTAACACTAAGATACTTAAATATATTTAAATCGACTTTTTTATCCAAAGAATATAATTGGACGCCTTGTAAAAACAATTCGATTGTTATTAATATCGGTCGTCAATTGGTTTATCATTTTCAAATGATATGAATTATTACCCAGCCAGAACTATAAATAGATATTTAGGTTCATTAATTGTTTTATGAAATAATTCCGCTAATCTCCAATTCTTTGAACGATACATATCAATGGCGCATTCAATTTTAATATGAAACAGCTGAATTACGAAACACTATATATATCACATTTAGAAATTAAATTTCTGGCAAATGAAACACGTACCTAATGGTAAACGCCAATGTATTTTATGTAATTTTGTAAAATCGGTGCAAATCTTTTGACCCGTATGGCATAAAGTTCTGAATTTGTGTGTCTGTTAACGAAAACTGAAATTACGGGTAGGTACATATTATACATGAAATGATCAAATCAACTAATGGGGGAACATTCAGCTTTAAATGTTTTCTCAAGTGTACAGATTATGCCTTCTCAAGGTCTCAGGATTACTTCCTTCATGATAACTGTAATTATTGTAATTATGTTGTGCCTAGTCCTACAAGGGCGTATGAGGTTATAGTAGGCCCTGATATTTATCACGCATGAATAATTCTTAATAAATTTAATTCGGAAAACGGTTTCGAGGGTCAATTTTTGAAAAATTAAGATCATTGTGCGAAAGAACTACAGAAAACGATTTTCTCAAAGTTGCCTTTTTTTATTATTATGTTACTTTAAACACATACATACATTGCGTTAGAAAAGTAAAGCATAAATTCAATATTCCTTAAAGACGCCGTATTCTTCATAAAGTGTTTTCTACAAATACAAGTAATAGAGTTCAGTAACTAACAGTAATGTTATCTCAAACCACCTGCTAATATTCAAGCTACCGAAGTAAAATGAATAGGTATAGAACGACATAAAGCGGCCTAATCAAATTTTAGATACATAAATCTTTCAAAATACGTATTTTTTTTTAAATTTAACTGTAGATGTAAGTATTGTGATAACATAAACTTATATAGTTCTGCCTACAAGATTGTTCACTTTTGTTAAGTATTTGAAAATAATTGTTAAAATGTGAGGTTAGAATAGCAAAAAAATGTTGTTCAAAATAATTGTTGTTCTGTTATTTGTTACCTACCGTAACGTTTTAGTTGTTATTCCATGCTGTTAAAAATAAATACTTTTATGTCAAATCTCAAATTATGTTGCGTTACAATTCTGGGGGCACAATTTATATTCTGGCTACTTGTAAAATGAAAATGAAAACAGGAAACTGGCGAATCTATTACTTTCCATAGTGTACCAAAAGAACCTTAATTAAGAAGAGAGAGCAATGGAAGGTGATAAGATGCAATCGAAAAGATTCTTTTTATTTAGATGACCAAAGAATTTGCAGTAAGCATTTCCATACAGAAGAATTTAAAAATTCTAGAAGAAAAATGACCGCCGCTTTCAAGAAATTGGCATACCTTCCTACTTAATTATAGATTACTCAATAAACTGTATGTTTGAGATTCTTTGTTGTATGTTCAAAACTGTTAATAATATTGCAATAGCAACATACGGGCCAGAAATACGGAATAAAATTCATAACTTTTGAATTAGTGAATTTTTTTAAAACGCCGAAACACGTTAACTGCTCTTGATTTTTTCCCATCTTTCGGTTATATAATAATTAATTTTTCTTCAACCCCCTAACCCCAAGCTGCCCCTACTCCTTTTTTTCAAATGGAAACATAAGGCATGAGGAGGCTCGTTGAAAAGCTTATAGAAAACCGAATCCAGCCATACCAAATAAACAAGTTTTATGTTTTCAACAGCAAGGTAGTTGTATAAAACACCTACTTAACAAGCGAAATAAAATTGAAATATCTTCAGTGTCATCCTCCATGAATTTGCACAGAATAAAATAAAGAATTTGAAACTGTACCTATCACTGCTAATGCAAAAAAGATATCTTTATTATGTTGCGTTTTTTTGGTACCACTTACTTGCCAGGCTATCTGGTTAATTTTACACTTTAGTTGTAGATTGGAGTTCGAAACGTTACTATTGTGGTAAAATCAACTTATTTACTGAATGGCAATGCTATTGCCGGAAAGGCAACGCATCGAAATCTTGATATTGCTTGGACAAAATAAGCAGTCAGGCTGAAGTGTGTGATTTATTTAATGGGAAATATTCCGAAAACCAAATCTCGCAAGGGACAGTTAGTAAAATATTTCACATATTTTACCAGATGAAATCATTCGGAATGCTGTGGATAGCTTTTACTATCGTCTTGGAAAATGCCAAATAGTGAACATTTTCAGGATTTTCCGCATTGAGTTTATTTTTGTAAATTATCTAGTTGTTTCAATTTCTAAATGAAAAAAACTTGTGATTGAAAACATAAAACTCGTTTATTTGGTATGGCTGCTTTCGGTTTTATATAAGCTTTTCAACGAGTCCCCTCATGCCTTATGTTTCCATTTGAAAAAAAAGTAGGGGAGCTGCAGGTTAGGGGGTTGAAGAACAATTAATTATTATATTACTGAAAGATGGGAAAAAATCAAGATCAGTTGCGTTTTAAAAAATTAACCCATTCAAAAGATATGAATTTTATTCCTCACTTCTGGCCATATCTGTATATCCACACAGAAATTATTAAAACAACTGAAAATTCAAATATAACTAACACCGAGTTGGATAGCAAAAATCAAAATAAATACCATCTATTGAATGAAAGTTTGTAGGCAACTTTATCTGCCTATGGATCTTGACATAAACCAAGTTTTCACCCACCACTCGCCATAGAAAGAAAAAGTTAACTTGACTGGTGCATGGATATGTGTATATCCTAAATTTTGCTTCACATTTATCCTAGTGTAACTACGATCCAGTTTGGCGTGACCCTGTATGTCCAGGTATAAGTACAAACAACCAATTAAACGTTTCTATCAGGGATTCTCATCGTAAATACTGATTAATTTTTTTATATGTTATCCTTACGGTCTGCAGAATACAAACAGGTGGAAATTAATGGTTGATCCTGCTCGTTATTATTAATTTCAAAGGATAATGACCAATTAAGATCAAAAGATTAAACAAGTATTGCAAAGAGTAACCGTAACGGCAAAGTATTGGATCATTTTTAATATCTACCGTAAATTACTACCTCAATATGGATATGTAAATCAGAAATTATGTGTAAAAATATGGTGATTCCTAAAAGAAAACTTGTAGCCACATTTACATATATATTGCTGCTGATTTTTTTACAGCAATCATAATCTACAACTTAGTAACTTGTTTATATAGATCCTAACAATCATAGTTTGACCAATATTTTTTATTCGTGATGGGTCATTTAAATGCGTCCACAGTTGTATCTAGTAGTAGTATCTATTTATCTTAATTCATACAATTTGGAAGGAATGTCGTTGAAAGCACGCTATTAGAATATAAAGTGAATTGCTTGACAAATTATTCAGAAGTTTCAATCAATATGCCAATTTTCTTAATGGAATACGGAAATGAGAAAATATTTAGCCATTAGGATTTGTCGATATACAGGGTGGTAATTAAGTACATTCCTATAATAAGGCGAAAAATCATATAATATAATTTTTTCCAAATATGGTACTTATTTTTTTACTGTTTTAGAAAGGTATTTTAAGCTAATATAAATCAAATCTACAATTCCTATCAATGAAGTCATATGTATGTTCTCTGATACCAAACATCTAGGTATGCTAATGAACAATTCCACAGACAAAGCTCTATTCAATAATTATCTAAAGAAAATAATCTAATTTACTCACTCTATAAAAATCTAACTTCACTTTTTTGGCAGTGGGAACACGAAAAATTCAACCACAATAGATGAGATCTGACCTATTTCTGCATTTTTAGGATTGCTTCTTCAGGTGGTCTCCTTTAAGTTGAATCAAATATCTAACTATAAAAATTATTATAAAAATTAAAATTATTAGAAGTTAAATATCGACAATGACAAAAAAGTGACATCCTGTCAATGAATTAAATATGACAATACCTACTTGAAAAATGTTCACCTTTTATCTAAAAGTTTTTATATATTTTTAGGTATTAATAATATTGTGTGAAACTAACTACTCAGTGGACAAAAGCCCCAACCTGCGTTGAATTACACCCACAATATCTACCCATATATTCCTTATTATTAGCTTTTGTAACATTTTTTTACTGTTTTAGAAAGGTATTTTAAGCTAATATAAATCAAATCTACAATTCCTATCAATGAAGTCATATGTATGTTCTCTGATACCAAACATCTAGGTATGCTAATGAACAATTCCACAGACAAAGCTCTATTCAATAATTATCTAAAGAAAATAATCTAATTTACTCACTCTATAAAAATCTAACTTCACTTTTTTGGCAGTGGGAACACGAAAAATTCAACCACTGCCAAAAAAGTGAAGTTAGATTTTTATAGAGTGAGTAAATTAGATTATTTTCTTTAGATAATTATTGAATAGAGCTTTGTCTGTGGAATTGTTCATTAGCATACCTAGATGTTTGGTATCAGAGAACATACATATGACTTCATTGATAGGAATTGTAGATTTGATTTATATTAGCTTAAAATACCTTTCTAAAACAGTAAAAAAATGTTACAAAAGCTAATAATAAGGAATATATGGGTAGATATTGTGGGTGTAATTCAACGCAGGTTGGGGCTTTTGTCCACTGAGTAGTTAGTTTCACACAATATTATTAATACCTAAAAATATATAAAAACTTTTAGATAAAAGGTGAACATTTTTCAAGTAGGTATTGTCATATTTAATTCATTGACAGGATGTCACTTTTTTGTCATTGTCGATATTTAACTTCTAATAATTTTAATTTTTATAATAATTTTTATAGTTAGATATTTGATTCAACTTAAAGGAGACCACCTGAAGAAGCAATCCTAAAAATGCAGAAATAGGTCAGATCTCATCTATTGTGGTTGAATTTTTCGTGTTCCCACTGCCAAAAAAGTGAAGTTAGATTTTTATAGAGTGAGTAAATTAGATTATTTTCTTTAGATAATTATTGAATAGAGCTTTGTCTGTGGAATTGTTCATTAGCATACCTAGATGTTTGGTATCAGAGAACATACATATGACTTCATTGATAGGAATTGTAGATTTGATTTATATTAGCTTAAAATACCTTTCTAAAACAGTAAAAAAATGTTACAAAAGCTAATAATAAGGAATATATGGGTAGATATTGTGGGTGTAATTCAACGCAGGTTGGGGCTTTTGTCCACTGAGTAGTTAGTTTCACACAATATTATTAATACCTAAAAATATATAAAAACTTTTAGATAAAAGGTGAACATTTTTCAAGTAGGTATTGTCATATTTAATTCATTGACAGGATGTCACTTTTTTGTCATTGTCGATATTTAACTTCTAATAATTTTAATTTTTATAATAATTTTTATAGTTAGATATTTGATTCAACTTAAAGGAGACCACCTGAAGAAGCAATCCTAAAAATGCAGAAATAGGTCAGATCTCATCTATTGTGGTTGAATTTTTCGTGTTCCCACTGCCAAAAAAGTGAAGTTAGATTTTTATAGAGTGAGTAAATTAGATTATTTTCTTTAGATAATTATTGAATAGAGCTTTGTCTGTGGAATTGTTCATTAGCATACCTAGATGTTTGGTATCAGAGAACATACATATGACTTCATTGATAGGAATTGTAGATTTGATTTATATTAGCTTAAAATACCTTTCTAAAACAGTAAAAAAATGTTACAAAAGCTAATAATAAGGAATATATGGGTAGATATTGTGGGTGTAATTCAACGCAGGTTGGGGCTTTTGTCCACTGAGTAGTTAGTTTCACACAATATTATTAATACCTAAAAATATATAAAAACTTTTAGATAAAAGGTGAACATTTTTCAAGTAGGTATTGTCATATTTAATTCATTGACAGGATATCACTTTTTTGTCATTGTCGATATTTAACTTCTAATAATTTTAATTTTTATAATAATTTTTATAGTTAGATATTTGATTCAACTTAAAGGAGACCACCTGAAGAAGCAATCCTAAAAATGCAGAAATAGGTCAGATCTCATCTATTGTGGTTGAATTTTTCGTGTTCCCACTGCCAAAAAAGTGAAGTTAGATTTTTATAGAGTGAGTAAATTAGATTATTTTCTTTAGATAATTATTGAATAGAGCTTTGTCTGTGGAATTGTTCATTAGCATACCTAGATGTTTGGTATCAGAGAACATACATATGACTTCATTGATAGGAATTGTAGATTTGATTTATATTAGCTTAAAATACCTTTCTAAAACAGTAAAAAAATGTTACAAAAGCTAATAATAAGGAATATATGGGTAGATATTGTGGGTGTAATTCAACGCAGGTTGGGGCTTTTGTCCACTGAGTAGTTAGTTTCACACAATATTATTAATACCTAAAAATATATAAAAACTTTTAGATAAAAGGTGAACATTTTTCAAGTAGGTATTGTCATATTTAATTCATTGACAGGATGTCACTTTTTTGTCATTGTCGATATTTAACTTCTAATAATTTTAATTTTTATAATAATTTTTATAGTTAGATATTTGATTCAACTTAAAGGAGACCACCTGAAGAAGCAATCCTAAAAATGCAGAAATAGGTCAGATCTCATCTATTGTGGTTGAATTTTTCGTGTTCCCACTGCCAAAAAAGTGAAGTTAGATTTTTATAGAGTGAGTAAATTAGATTATTTTCTTTAGATAATTATTGAATAGAGCTTTGTCTGTGGAATTGTTCATTAGCATACCTAGATGTTTGGTATCAGAGAACATACATATGACTTCATTGATAGGAATTGTAGATTTGATTTATATTAGCTTAAAATACCTTTCTAAAACAGTAAAAAAATGTTACAAAAGCTAATAATAAGGAATATATGGGTAGATATTGTGGGTGTAATTCAACGCAGGTTGGGGCTTTTGTCCACTGAGTAGTTAGTTTCACACAATATTATTAATACCTAAAAATATATAAAAACTTATGGTACTTATGTTACTTGTTTGCACTTACGTTACGTCAATCTAAACAGCTTGTGATATATTTTACAAAATATTAAATGTAGCTATAGAGAAATATGTTCCATCGAAAATAATGTCGTTTTGGACCAGTTTCGTATAATAAATATATTGACAATAATATACGAATAGAAATGGAATGTTCTGAAAATATACAAAACTACAAAATCCAACGAATACTATCATGAGTAAGAACCTTTGTGCCTGCAGATTCAACATGCTCATACCGTAAAATGGGGTTCCTTACAAAATTTTTCAACTTCAAGTTGAAATAAATAAAAATAAAATAAATAAATTCAATAAAGATGAAACAACGAAACAGATACGATAGCGTTGTAATAGATAATCGATAGTGTGCGAAATATATATTTATATATATTTGTTTGTTGTGTTGCTGTTTTACGGAATTATAGAGCCATAGTAACTTTACCTATTTTTTCTAAATTATTTGAAATTATAATACATATCCACAACCTTAAATTTACATTGCACCTAATCAGCATGGTCTTTTAAAAATTAAAAGATCCACCAACAGTATTTGTGCCTCACCTATGACATACTGATGAGAGCTAATAACCTCGAAACCGGTATATGTCTGGTGGGCTACTGACGAGTGACTCTAGCTGTTGCTATAGGTTTTCCAGGTGAAATTCAATGCTGGTCGGGGCATTAGCCAGCAGAGTAGTTGTTTCCTGGAATTCCGTGTTTACAAAATACTATTTATGTTGCTTAACTCAGTTTGTGATGTAGGTTGAAGGGTCAAGTTGATGTTATTTTTATAAAACGTTTGACCAAATAGATTTTTATCTGTTATTAAATAAGTTAAGGTTATTTGGATTTTCTAATAATTTAATTTAATTATTTATTTGATATTGTGTCATAGTAAACAATTTTTGAGAGATGTTCATTTATATATGAATCTACTTCCGGCATTACACGGGGTCCTAATTTAGGGCCTCTTTTGTATTTTATATTCATAAATGACATCGCTGTTAACTACCATCAATGTATATTTGCAGATTATCTTTAAATTTATTGTGGGATAAATTCTGTATCAGATTGTTTAATACTTCAAAATAATATCACTTCAGTTGTTGAATGGTGCAAAAAAAATCACTAACAAGTTAATATATCAAAGTGCATTATGATTACTACTGTAGGAAGAATGAATTAATATTATTTGATTACATGATTGATCCGGAAAATATTCTGAGGAATTGTGAAATTAAATGTCTGGACATTTATTTACAAGAGTATATCAAACACATATAAAATGTTTAGTTTTCTTCCCAGAAACGGTAAAGATGTTCATAACTTTTCTACTTTAAAATTATTGTATTTTAGTTACGTCCGGTGTAGCATTGAGTATAGCAGTATAATTTGGTATTGCTGGTATGAATGAATAAAATATGTTCAGCGGAGATTTTAAAAAGACCCATTTTATAACTTAGATGCCAATTAGATTAGATCCCAATGAGAGGAATTAATAATTCTTTGCTTATTAACCGTTTTAATATCTTATCTTTAGATAATAGGCGAATAATCAATTCAATAACATTTTTGTATAATTAATTGCATATTACTGATTTTTTTGAAAAATTTTCATACTTCTAAGGTTTTAGGATTTTATTACGACACAGGGTAACTTTTTACAGCGGAAATCATAAAACAAATACTCCTGCCCAAAAACAAATATGAAAAACCATATCGCTTATTTGTAGATTGGAGTTATCAAAAGGGAGCTATAGCTATTACCAGTGAAGTAGTTCTACTAGCCTATTTCAAACAAAACTGCAAATTATACTAGACTTCTACGCTGTGAAGTCTTTTCTTAATGATAAAAACAACATTATTAGTGAAAAGATATATTGACATAAAGAAATTTCCAAGTTTAAGTGCTTGGCTTTCCTTAAACGTAAATCGGCAGGCTACTGATCCAGGAAGTCTAGTGTTTCAAGGAAAAAGAGAAATTTTTGAAAGAAGTAGATGATAAAACCTAGTTGATGATGAAGCTAAAGTGTTATTTTCACACTTCCCTCCGAATATTGAAATTGTTTGTTATTTTAGATAGTATTTATTACTAGTATCAGTGGAGAATGCCATCGTGAGGAACATGGGAGAATATGTATTGATAGAGATTCCCAACACAAAGACGAAAGTGTGAACAGAATTTACTATTTATTTACTAACGGGAACATAGAAGGAGGGAATCTTGTGGAAATGTTTCGAAAATATTCCTCTCTTCGTCCGTCACCAATTGAGCATGATATGGAAAATATACAAGACAATGCATTGGTATAAATTCAATAAGTGGATCCCTAAAAGATTGCAGAATTTGTGAAATTGTCGATGTTGAAAATTACACCGGCCACTGTTTCCGGAGAACGTCTGCTATGGTACTGGCTGATGCAAGAGCAGACATCACCACTTTTAAAAAGCATGGTGGATGGAAAGCAACGAACGTAGCAAAAGGATATATAGAGGATTCTGTTCCACAAAAACTTCGAGTAGCCTTAAAATATTGGGTCAAAGAGAAATCAATATAAATACAAACTCGGCCTCAACATCAAATATATGCGCAGGGCTTTCCATAACTAATTGAAAAAAAATTTCAGTTAAAATTTATGATAATGATAAGAAATGATTTAAGTTTACAATAAATGAATAGTTAGTACAAAAATGATGATGTATTTTTTGCGTGCTGGAAAATTTATCCCGTACTAGTTAGGAAAAATCGATTAGTTACTAAATGTACAACTCTCCAAAACTTTATTAAAAAAAAAGCACTCTGTACATCAAAGTGTAAATTAATTTTTTAATTTGTAATTTTTTTGGTAAGCAAGCATTTTCGTTATGAATTACTTTTTAAAAATATAAAAACAAATCCATTCTGGTAGTAATCCATGGCAGAGTAAGTTAAAATATACCTTTTTCTGATTTACGGGATATATGTCAGTGTATTCGTTTCTAGAGGAATCAAAATGTGACGTCGACACGGAACACAAAGACTAGATTATCATTAACGACATCATGTATTTTTAAAACCGCTATAAATTCCAGATTAAAAATAGTGGTCGCAAAGGTACGGATTAGCACAGCTCTAACAAAAATACATTTTTTTCCACCACTACGTTAATTGTACACCAGCTGTATTTTCTTGACAAGATTTATTTAAAGGATCTCAGCATCACTTAATATACTGTGTCTGGCACGCACCCACTGAACAACTGAACAGGTTTTTCACATTAATCATATATTACGTCTAGAATTTTTTTTGCCAATCGATGATAGAAATTTGTAAACGAGGCGAAGGCGAGTTCAACAAACTGTATAAGTATGACACCTTAACGCTTCCAAGGATATTATATATATATATATATATATATATATATATATATATATATATATATATATAGTTTTTCTCAAATGATGGAACAAAATTAAAATTTTCTTTTAATTGAGTTTTAAAAAAATGGCTAAAACAGGTCAATACGTTTGTTCGCTATTTCTTAATTAGAATGAAAAATGATCGTTCCAACACCGTAGAAATACGTGCTAACTATTAAAATGTCTAAAAAATACACTAAACATAAAAAAACCGAAACTAACAAGGCTAGCAAACGTTACCTGCAGCGAGGTAGCGCTTGTGACGTCACATCGCGGAAGGCACCACGATCTAGAGGTAATACACATTTACCTGCTATAATTTCATTATCGTTTTATACCTTTTAGTTTTATCAAAAATATAAATTTTTAAGTAAATAAAACATGCAAATAAAGCAGTCTACTGTTACAAATAACAAAATCATTCAATCAGTAAAAAATAAAATTAGAAAAATTAACTTATAAATGAAAAATAAAATTATTCTAGTGATGTGGGAGCGTTCACAATAAAACTCAATGATCACTTTAAACGTTTTTTTTTAATCTGCTTCACAATTTATAAGCAGAATAAGCGTCTATTTCTTCAGAATAATATTGTTATATAAACAGCAAGCTTGAAAGTAAAAATAAAATAGTTAGTGAGACACTAATATAATTTACTTATAACTTTTTAGTATGATATAGGTCTCGAATCTGGAATCTGTGGGGAGGGTTTCTTAAAGGATACAGCACTTAGGCTCCATTAGTTTTTTTTTGCATATCGTCGCATTAGGATATCAATCCACCTGAGCCACCAACCAACCTAATAAGGAGAAAATGTGGTGACGTTGCTCGTTTTCCCAACACGGATTCTCTTTTTGAAATGGCAGTGCACCATTACCGCAACCCTTACAAAGATATGTTTCACACTTCCTCATGTAATAAAAATCCTTCCCTAACCAGTGTCCAGTTTGAATACCTGTCACCAGGCGAAGATTTGTTTTAAACATAGCCAGGTACTTTTTGGCTGTATCCTTGCAGGGGTACTCTAGTAACTCCTTAGCAAATTGACAGCCATTTGTTTTATACCACCGATTCCTAAACTCTTTATGCGTATTCTATTTGATATTTTCAACAAATGCTCACAACGGAAGCATACTGGAGGGACCAGGTCCAAAAATATTGAGACCCGATGCACTCCTAGCCAGCTTGTCAGACATTTTATTACCATTGCACCGGTCGTGTCCCTTTACCGCTGGGTAGTACCTGTATGTTGATACAGATATGCTATTGTTCCCATGCTGATCTAGTTTCCTCATTTTTAATCCGTCTGTGAAGATGTTGATTACATCTTCGCTAGCGGTCTCCTCATTCCTGATAAGTACCGTTAGGGTTTGTCAAACACAAACTTTGGAGAAATACTGTCCCATGCAGGCAGACACTGACGACCCCATTCCACAGGCGACTCCTAACTTCTCCACGTCCTACATCTGGTATAATACCAGTATTCTTGAAGTAAAGCATGGTTATTGCACTTCTTTTAGATAAATATCCAAACGTGGCAGATATAGCATCACCCCCATTGCTATGGTGTGTGTCGTACACATAGCTCCCGTTATGGTTAGGCAGACAATCCTTTGTACCTGGCTGAGCTTTTGTTTAGCTATCGTCTGCTGAACTAGACGACATCTCCACATACTAACATTGGTCTCAAAATGGCAATGTATATGCACATAACTCTCCTTTCCATAACTGAATTTATTCTGGGGCAGGTTGTTTTATCAAATGCCCCCTCTATATGTTGGATCAGCTGATATACTGCAGCTGCACACTTGTGCTCAACCAGTCAGGAGTAGGGATATAGAACACAATTAAGTTGTGTGCGTGTTAAGTTTACACAAAATGGTGTACTTTTAACACACAACTGGTAAATATTACACAAATTCAGTATATGTTATTACAATACTAGTAATTTTAACACATTTTGTGTAAAACGTACAAAAAAGCCATAGTGTGTAAAATTATTAACACGGAATTTTTACACATCCTAAATTACACACTGGAAAATCTCGCTTACACAGCAACTTTTTTTACAGTGTACATTGTAGTTGCATTTTTATTTTTTAAGTAAATTTATTCCTAAAAGTTTTGTTGTTATTTTAGTCAGATATAGAAGCCCTTTCAGTATTGGCGCTCATATTCCGGACACCCGGATGATTCCGGATAAAATTTTCATTTGATAAAGACATCTCTTGCCCAGACAAATTATTATCTAGTTTATATTTCACCCAACACGATTTTTGGGCCATAGTCCCCAGTCAAAAATAAAATTACCGTCTACATTACACTAATAGCCGACATTAAATTATAAACCACAAATCTACATGGCGATAATTTAATCATCTCCCCCTAGGCCTTAATAAAATTAATTTACTGCTGCCTCAGGCTCAAAAACAAAAAATTAATTCCCATTAGAGCCGGAAAACAATCCTACATTTACACCGTCGTGATATCTAAATAGATAAATTGGATGGAATTGAAATTTATAGTGTTAGAGGACGACTCAGTTTTATTCTGTGAAACACATCAATATGACCATCGAAGTATCGTATAAAATATGGCATCAAACAATATTTCCGATGAAGTACTAATAGATGTAAATATTGCTTAATAGCTATTTTCGATACAAGTTCCGAAATAATGGTGTTTTTATTTTGCCACATGTATCGAACAAGACTTTTTATAAAATCGTCAAATATATATTCAAAATAGTTTCAACATAATCTTCGATTGCATTTGTTAATATCATCGCTTGGCTATTTTATTTAAACATCTTTAACTAAGTTGCCTATAAGGTAGTTGCTATGGAGCAGTTGCTATGGTACGATGTTTACACACATTTACTTGGATGTTTCAAACATGACCTATACAAATCACTGTGGCGGATGCTTCTGTGGGAGGAACTGTGGCAAAAAACTGCCCGCAGGGAGATGTTCTATCATCACTGCTATGGAACTTGGTTCTGGACAGTCTCCTGTGCTGTCTCAAGTCGGAAATTGGAAGATAGAAATGGTTCTCTTCACAGCGAACATTAAAATGGCGCCAATAAGGGCATCAACTCTCCTTAACACTACGTTAAACTTTGCATTGGATGTGAAATTCCTTGGAGTCATATTTGATGCAAAGCTGATATGAAGAGAAGACAAAAAAAGGTGTACATTTCCTATCAGCAGCGCCGCAGGACTGTTGGACCTGCGGAATGAAACCACAAGTAGCCATGAGGATATACACTGCCATTGAGACCATTGTTAGCCTATGGGGCTGTTGTCTGGTGGCCGAAAGTTCACAAACAGTACAGTATTGACAGTATTTCTCTCAAGTTTGGTTTTGACACAGTTTCCACGGTGATTAGCAGAAATGAGGAGACCGCCCGCGAGACTGTAATCTACATCTTCTATTCCATATTTTTGCACATCCGATATCAGTGGGCATGCTACCGTGGTGCAAACGGAACTAGCGGGTATAACCATAGTCGTCAAGAATTGTCTGTAACCATATAACGGCCAAAATCATCAGAATCTACACAGATAGTAGACAATTACTACTGATCTTACGTAATCATAAGATAACAACTAGATTAGCATGGGAGTGCCATCAAGCACTGGAAGTGGCCTCAACCGACAACAGCATATCTGTATGCTGGGTAAAGGGACACGAGCGGTGCTATGGCAATAAAATAGCTGATTACGAATGCATCGGGTCTCAGTATCTTTGAATCTGATCCCTCCAGTATGCTTCAGCTGTCAGCTCTCATTGAGATTATTAAAGTGAACACCCACAAAGATTCCACAAGTATCCCAGCAAGGATGGATACAGCCAAAAAACACCTGGCTATGACTAGGATGAATCTTCATAAAGTGACAGGTATTCAAACTGGACACTGTTGGCTAAGGAAGCACCTGTATTATATAGGAACACCTCTTTGTAGGGGTTGGGAACAGGAAGACGAGTGCACAGCAGTCTTATCAACAAGAGAAAATAGGTATTGAGGAGCGATTTCTATGGGCTATATTAGAGAGATCCCCCTGAGCAACGTCACCACCTTTTTTTATTAGGTTGGTTAGGGGCTCAGGTAGATTGATCTCTTAATGAGAGGAGGCACAGCCGCCTCTGTAACTAGTCGCATGCCATGCTTCCAAACGTTTCGCCGCTCTTCAGTAGTGATTCTGCAAAAGTTTCGCAGAGACTGAGGACTCAGTCTAACTTACCACTGAAGATACCGATAGTGAAGAGCGGCGAAACGTTTTTTCTCGGAAGACCACCATTACCCAAGGAACGCTTCCGACCGTATCGGTCGTAAAAATCACTATATATCAAATAGTAGCACCGGCCATTAAAGCCTAAAAACCACTAAATGAATAATTGTTACGCCCATCGTATCTACACATCGTTTTTTAGATGTCTTGTAAAATTTACAAATTGCTAGATACACCAGTTCGTGTTTGGGAGAACGATATAATTGTATCATATAAGCTGTCCAACGTCCAGTAACACATAATGCCCAAAAATATTTTTAAAACATCTGCAACCGGATAAAAGAATGACGAGGTGAATTCTGAATTTATGGACCAGTGATAAGTCGGCGGCGGGTAGAGAGTTATGGAGGTTGTTCCGTACAGATACTAAAAGGCTTACTCGAAGCTGATTCTAATTTATTTTCAACTCAAAAAAAGTAGGACTAATGGCCGCCCATTTGTAGTCCGTCATCATAAATGGAGTAGGCGTGAATGGAACTACTATAGCAAGCAATATGAATATCTTTCTGTTGAAAAAAGTAAGTAAAAAGTCTGAATATAAAAGTAATCATGCGATAGGAGTGATAAAGTCAATCTGATATTAAAAAAGGAAGCTTAAATTGCTTTTTTAAATGTTGTTAATTATACAGGGTGATTTACAGTTTGTAGGTTATAGCGATTGTTTAGCTTGTGTCCCTTCGAGCAAAATAAAATCATCTTTATATATCACATACTATTTTTTCTACAACCACTATTAAAAATACATATTAACGCATTTCTCACGTTACTAAATTTATAAATTATCATTTTAAAATCTAATTGTCCATGAAGTTTATTGTTGTTCACACAATGAAAGGTCGATCGCGATCAAGAAAATGAATTGGTCCCGATGGAAAGAAGCTGCTAATAAAACCAGCCTCGAGTTATTTCCTGGTATAATTTTCGGTGTATTTAGAGCCTGTCGTCGTGAAGAACTATTCAATTTGATATTCAATAAGATAAGATTTAGAAAACTAAATATGCAACGAACTTTCGTTATTACTGATACATTATATTTGAATATTATAAAAAGTACATAGCCCTTCGTCCAGTGAACACTATTCATTCAAGAATATTCATAAAATACATTAAGTTAATGTGCCACGACTCCAGTTGAAATTAACACATTTGGTAAGATGCCTGTCGATAGTGCTAAATTTGCCTTATTCTTTCTCACTTTTATACTGAACATTGCTTCCGACGATCTTCGGCTATTTTGTTGCCTAATCTTACTGCAATTAAGAGATACGATGGATGAAGTCCAATACGTAGCGGAGGGTTATACAGGGCATTTCAATTAAAACTTCCCACGTGGAAAATATAGGAATTAAAACAAAAAAACCTGAGACACGTTGATTTTCTTTTCAAGGAGATCACATGATGGCGGAAGTTTTGGTGTTTTGGAAGGTACCTTTTAGGCAAGTGTATAAATTACCCTTAAACTTTAAATGGCATCCTATATTGAGTGACACCTTCTTTTAAAGCTTTTTCAATTCGCCTCACGACGATTTTTTAAATTTTGGTTTGTATGTGACAGTAAAGTCATCACTTAAAGGATGACGCAAAATACCAATGGATGAAAGAATGTTATTTTATTAAATGTTCAAATTGGTTTCCCTCCGCTTCTATACTACAATAATAAAATCTTTGCTGAACTTGCAACATTTTTAAGTATTTTACTGTAAATGAGACAATACTGGCTCGTCTTGTATTGTCGTAAAATCATCACAAAATTGATTGAATTCCAATTCGTGAAAATAATTTATACAATTGCTGAAAAAGTGGAAATAATTAGTTGGTTCTTCAAGAATAATGACTGTTCACGCTAGATAACACAGATTTTTAAGGATCGTCATTCTGACAAATTCATTTCGCATCGGTACGTCCTGGATTTAGTGCATATATTTTCGGAAACTGGATTGGTTGTAAACAGAAAACATCAACGTGAACAGGTCGTACGTAATGATAAAATTTAAGTCTCTGGAAACTTGCAAGTACTTCAAGAATTTATTAATAATACTAATAAGGACTTTATTTCTTTTCCGACTCACATTACACAAAGTTAATGGATACAAGGTCCATATATTGTATATTTCGACAAGACTAATGATTCACTTAACAAGGTTTTAACTTTCTTACTGATAATAATAATATAATAATAAAGTTTATTTGCCCAAAAAAATAAAAAAAATTTGTTTTACACATATTTAGTATACATACATTATAATCATGCAGTAGGACAAAAATGAAATACGCTCAGTACACCACAAAGTAGTTTCCTGATCTTCCGCGTATCCCAGAAGCGCGTGGATAAGAAGATATGCAAGAGCAACAAAATTATCAATATTAATAATAATCTATAAATAATCATGAAGAAAAAGTTTTTTTAGAGACATTTTAAAAGCATATGGCGACAATAATTTTAATTCAGGATTCAACTTATTGAACAATTTAACAATATTGTATGAAAATGATCGCTCAAAGAAAGCAGATTTGTGTGTAGGCATGGTTAATAGTCCTTTGCTACGTATATTAATGTTGTGCACGCCAGTCCTAAATATTAATTTGTCATAAAGGTAAGGGGGAGTCTTAGTAAAAATTAACTTATGATAATCTATGTTTTTATCATGATAATCTCTTCTTATTTTCATTGACAACCATTTTAAATTTTTAAAAGCGTTAGATATGTGATTAAATTTTCTTATCCCACATATGAAACGAACACAGTACTTTCTGAATTCTATTACAATCAACACTATCTATACAACCATTATATAAAACATCACAATAGTTAAATTGAGATAGTACCATAGTTTCACAAAGCATAATTTTAGTATCTTTATTTAAAATGTGCCTACCATTATATAACAATTTTAAATTACAGTAAGACTTCTTCAACATATGATTTACGAATAACTTGTATCTCAAGTTGAAGTCTAATATTACACCTAGATTTTTTGCCTGTCTGGTAATTTTAAGTTGATCATTATTAATATGTATGTTTATTAAATTTATGACTTCGTTAACCTTATTTTGCTGACCTATCAATAATACGGACGACTTAGAACTGTTGAGCTTTAAAGAATGATCAGCAGCAATTTTAGTTAAAACCGACAAGTCAGCGTTAATTTTGTAGAGCCTGTTGTCATATAACATTTTTAAGTTTCCATATGCATTACGTATGCAGTTATTTATGAGAAGTTTGAACTTTAAGGTTGGGTCAACGACTAATCCTAAGTTCCTAGTACTACTCACAGGTAAAATTTTCTTCGCCACTGAACTTAATTTTTATGCGTTGGGTAAAATCTAATCGTGCTTTTTTAGGGCTAAAAATTAAAACGGATGTTGTTTTGGATTAATGCTTAAACTGTGGTCTTTTGACCATTTTACTATGCTGGATATGTCCCCATTTATATCTAGTAAAGCTAAATTGCATTCTTTCGGTGAAAATGAATAATATATTTGGGTGCCATCTGCGTGTAAATGGAGTTTACATTTATGAATTGCTTTTTGTATTGTAGATATGTACAACATAAATATAAAAGGGCCTACAATCGAACCCTGTGCCACACCTGAGCATATTGGAAGAGTAGATACTTCTTCACCAGTTTTGACATTTTGGTATCTATTATGAAATTAGCTACGAAAAAATTGGATGAATTCTTCGCTAAAACCAAGATAATTAAGCACAGCAAAAAGAGTCTTATAATTTAAGGTTTCAAATGCTTTGGAATAATTAATGAGTGCCTAGACTGTTAATTTACTTTCATCTGTACTTCTCAAAATGTCATCAACAATATTTAATAATGCAGTTTCACAACTATGAAGTGGCCTAAATCCTGACTGATATTGTGGTACAATATTTAATGTTTCCACATGGGTCCGAATTTTTAAATCCACCACCCTTTCTAAAACTTTTGATAAAATCGACAAAATACTGAAACATTTTGCGTGAGACGATATATGTCAAATAGGGCACAATGAAAGGGCAACAATACAATAACATTTTGATATTTAATCCATCATGACCTTGAGAAGTAGTTTTAATTTTATATAAATGCCTTTGTACATCATCTACAGAAATTAAAATAATTTATATTTTCTCTAAAGGTATTATTCAGACATTAATTGATCATTTCCTGATCTTCCGGCAAATTTGGAACACAAGTGCAATAATACCTGTAATAATTTCTATACCTACTTGCTGCTGAATCTTAGAAAATCGTAATCACCCATACAAAATGAGTTTGGTACAAGAAATTAAAGGAGACGGTTCTGATCGCCCCTTTCAGTTCTGTGAAGAATGAGTGATCGTGCTCTGAGGAATCGAATTTTTTTATACTCAATCTGTTTTCCCATTAATGCACATTCCAAAAGGATGGTCTAGTCAACCACCATAATTGCCGCTACTGGAGTGATGAAAATCCACTCATTTTTCATAAAACTCATACGCAGCGTCCGAGGAAATTGACTGTTTGGGCGGGCATAGTGGGAGATAAGCCCATAGAGCCTTTCTTCCTACCGGGACATCTGGATGGAAACATGTATCTGAATCTACTGGAAACGAATATCTACCCAAAGATAGTGGGAGTATTGGAGAATGATAATGCTCTGCCAGAAGAGGATGAGTGGTTTCAGCAGGATTGTGCTCCACCACATTATGCCGCAACTGTGCGTGATTTTCTTCAAAACTTTTCAAATCACTGGATAGGACGGACAAGTTCAAGAGATCCAACGCCATTAGGCTTCCATCATGGGGACACTTAAAGTAAAAAAATTATGCAACACAACCGAACTCACTCGAGGAGCTTCGTTATCTAATTGTTGAAGAATTTCATCAGATAAAGCCCGAAATGGAGCATTGATTTTATTATTATATACAGGGTGTCCGAAAAGTAATGGGATCTAGCTTAAACATAGCTTCCTGTGATAAAATAGAACCGATTTAGACAAACTTAGCCAATAGTACTAATAATTTGAAATTAAGTACACTTCAAACAACTACACAATGATAATTACTTAGTAGAACAATTAATATTAATCTGACAGGCTTCTGATAAAAATTTATTTAATTTAAGCATATCAACGTCAGTTTGACAAATGGTAACTTGATCGAATTAAAAGCCAGCGAGGCCGACAAAGAGGTTATGTTGATACCGGTGCAGGGACTGCAGGGCAAGGTACAAGTGAAAAGAAAATATGTAGGTAATATTTGTGGTAAGGTAATGCCTAACGCATATGCTTTCAGAAATGTGGCACTAATGTATTTAAATCGTTTTATTATTTTCACGGACAGCGTTTCTCCTTTAAGTGTGTATTTAGTTAATATTTTTGGTGAAATACAGTGTAATTAAGTGAAATATGGCACACTATTCAAACAGTGAAAATGTTGACATGGAATGCAGGAATAGTGATAATGATAGTATTATGATAAATCATTTGGAGTCTAGTAAAATGGGTAATGATCAAATTCTGGATAACTGTAAGTAGAGAATCTGCTGCATGTTTTCAATTCAATTTCACATATAGACATACTTTTTGATGAAGTATAAAAATGACAAAGAGGAGGAGGTGGCCAGAAACATTTTTATAAACATATTTCAAACATTTTTTGACATGCTGTAATACTGAGAACGCTGTGGAATACACGTCCAATTTACACAATATTATCGCCTTAGAAATCTTCAAACATTATATTGCTTGTTATTGCTTGTTATGTGCAGTACAAGTAAAATATTATGTTTCTTTTGCAACAGAAGAACTTCAATAATGCGTCACAGTGCAAAATGGGACAACCGTGGCTGCATCCGCCATTTACAGAAAGTGAGACTATAAATATAAGACCTGAGGGAATTCAGAATTATTTTATATGCTATATTACTCGAACCCTATATTGAAATTAAGCTCGCAGGATGTTTACTTAGGATTTATTTGTGAAGACAATGAGGGTTACGATTTTGAGCTAAATTCAGTTTGCCACGATGAAGAATTAGGAATGCGATAATATCCTTTTAAAACCGTAAGCGAAAGATAACGGAAAAATATGAATAATTAAGTTTTACATAGATAAATATTTTATAAAACGCTCTAACTTTTCAAAAGACTGGCTATAGCAAAGGGATAAATTCCAAAGAAAAATAAAAGTTAAACAGCTACGTATTATTAAGTTAATAACCTACATCTTATTGCAACTTTAACGCGTTCGTGATGGCGAATTGTAAACAGGCCTTTTTTACCAGATACATGGTTGAATGATATATTATATTTATTTATTTATTTGTTAATAAAAACGAATAGATAAAGGAATAAATGGTTTCGATTGTTAGGTTATTAGAATTTATTATTTGTAATATGTCTCCTTTGCTTATTTATAATTGAATGTAAAATTTTGGAATTATGTTCAATTGCCTATGTGCCTAGAGGTACTGCTAATGAATGAACTGCTATTGCGCGATCAGTCTGCAGGGTGATTCACAATTTATTTTAAAAATTTTGAGAATGAATGTGTCATGCAAAATATTGAAGTTGTAGTGTTTTCAAGTTTTACATCGCTGTATTTATATAAAACATTTTAAAATCTCTGCATCTCGGGTCAAGAATTCAGACGTCTTACGTCACCCCTGACGTTACACATTTGTTTTTATTGTCAATGTAATTTTCGATATTTGGTCGCGTTAAAAACAATGATTTCTTGCAATTTAGTGCAGTATATAATATATAATATTAGTGTAGTCTATAGTTTTATTACTATCAGTTGCAGTTTCTTAAATATTTTGATGAAATTATAATGAATTATTCATTTGTTCGTATGACGTAAGTCGTCTGAATTCTTGACGCGAGTATAAAATATTTAGTCCTGATCCTGTCACAATTACAATAATAAAAAAAAAACAGATTAAAAGACACAGAAAAATTATAATAATAATAAAAAACTGCAACCACCAAGTGGCAGCAATATGCTTAATTATATGACATACCGGGTGTCCCGAAATAAATGCAACAAAATTTGGTCAGAAATTCTTAAGAGAAATTTAAGGGACCCGTATTTTTTACTTTTGATAAGTGCGGCCCCCTTTCGGAGATATAGCCCCCTGAAACAAGCCCCTAAAAATTTAATTTTTTTTATATTTCAGAGCTATATCGCACAAGAACCACCAAATTTGGTACACAGGGATTTTATGACATGTAGAATGCGATGCTGATAAGCTTTTTGGCAAGGGGCCCCCACAAGACACTTTTTCGGGGGCCCCCTTGCCTTTGGGGCCACCGAACTTTAGTTGCATATTTAATTTTTAAAAAAATTAGTAGCCTCTTAGAAACTCCAGGGAATTTAAAAACTTTTTTGTCTCTTAAAATTTTTTCGAAAAACGCAGCGTTTTTCGAAAAAATGGCAAAATGTGATTGGATGCATATCGAGGTTCATATGAAATTTTAAAGTGTTAATCGTAGGTGGCTGGCATTCGCAATAAACAATCAATTTTAAATATCCTTCGTCTAAAAATGTAGTGTCAAACATCAAGAAGATTATATCTAGATACTTATAAATGCACTTATGACCCATGAAACAAAATAGTGCGGTTTCTCTATTCCCACAGTAAGGTTGTTGTTAATAAATTGCCTTGTTTAGCAGGATGAATTTAAAAATAAGTTCCAATATGTGTAGATAGGCATCACATTTCTTCAGTCTTACAGTAAATTAAGAGCTAAGACCCCATTCGAATTTAATCTAATGAATCTAATGTTATTTATAGAATACTTGTGAAAGTTGCGGCAAGAGTTATATTGGTCAAACGGGTAGATATATATATATATATATATATATATATATATATATATATATATATATATATATATATATATATATATATATATATATATATATATATATATATATATAGTTGTTATAACAACTCGCATCTCAGAACATGAAAGGGATTTAAAAAAATCAAACATTTTGCATCCAACGGCACTTGTAGAACATTGAAGCAGTTTCAGTCACCATTTCGAATTTAACAAAACCAAAGTGCTTGGGTGTCAAAATATTCTATTTAAGAGGTTACTGGAGGAAATGATTTATATCAAAAAGATTAACAGTGTTAATAATCAATTAATAATAATAATAATAATAATGCATTTATTTTCCTTTAAGACATGTGTACACATATATAGGAATAGTCAATGTTACTTAACCTAAGACAATAGAAATTCATCTACAGAATAAATACACCTGTCCACTAAAAATAACTTTAATTTACATTTAAAACTTTTTAAAAACTGGATTCGCTTTAGTTCTTCTGGCAAATGATTGAAAAGCTTCAAACCAAGATAGTTAGGACAATTTTGTGATATATTAAATTTATATAGGGGCATCCGGAAGTCACCATTTTGACGAGTATTAATTGCGTGAATGTCCCTATTCATTTTAAATGTTGCTCGATTTTTAAATATATATATACATAGTTCAAAAATTAACAATCCTGAAAGAGTTAACACCCCATATTCCCTAAACAAAGCTTTGCACGTGTGATAACTTGGAATACCCGCAATACATCTTAATACCCGTTTCTGGGCAATAAATACACCAGGTGCTAGAGTAGTATCGCCCCAAAAACATACACCGTATCTCAAGCGAGAGTCAACTTGAGCGTAATACAAATTCATAAGCTGAGGCTTCGTCAGAACTGATTTTAAGTTTCTAAACAGGTAACACAGAGAATTTAATTTTGCTATTAGGTTGGTGCAGTGCTCTTTCCAATTTAGGCACTCGTCCAATGTGAAACCTAGAAAATTGACCGTTGTTACAGTATCAGACAATGGAGAATTGTATACCTGAACATTTAGTTTAGAACATTTTTTCTGATAATTATGGAATCTAATATACGATGTTTTTGAAGGATTAAAATATAATGAGTGAGAGCCACACCAATCGCTAACTTTATTTAAGACCGAGTTGCATTTGAGTGCCAGTGCATCATCAGTTTTATCAGAAACAATTAGCGACGTATCGTCAGCGTACATAACTGGGAATGCAGCGGATATTAAAGTATCAAGTTCACTCGTGTACAACACAAATAATACAGGTCCCAATATTGAGCCCTGTGGCACACCCATACCCACTTCCCTGTACCCAGAATTTATCCTTTGAACGGTATCAACTGAGGAAAAAGAAAGACTTACATATTGTGTCCGATTTTTGAGAAATGAAGAGATCCATTCATGGGCCACCCCCCTTATACCATAGCCATCTAGCTTTTGTAATAATTTTTCATGATTCACACAGTCGAATGCCCTGCTGAGATCACAGAAAATCCCAACAGGGCACTCGCCTGCCTCCATAAATTCAATAACCCTTTCACAAAACGAGTGTAAAGCAGTTGTGGTTGATTTACCCGCACAGAACCCGTGTTGTTTATCTGTAACAATATCATATTTGTTGAGAAATTTTACTAATCTATCGTGAAAACAATATTCGAATATTTTGGAAAAGCATGAAGGGACGGACACTGGCCTATAATTTTCCACATTATAACAATCGTGTTTTTTAAAAACAGGTACAACCTTTCCAATTTTCAGATAGTCTGGAAATGACCCAGTCTGAAACGACAAATTAATTAAATAGCAAAGAGGTTTCACAATAGCTGTCAGAACTTGTTTTATGATGAAAACCGGAACGTCACCCGGTCCCGATGAATTTTTATTTTTTAATTTATTTCCTAATAAAATCAACAACTCGTCAGACGAATACGGTTGAATAAAAAAAGAAGGGTACTGTTGATTTGGGCTACAAATGGGGTAATTATTATTAGTCAATGGAATATTCTCAATCAACTTAAGGGGAGCATCTATAAAATAATCATTGAAAATTGAAGCTACAGAATTAATTAATAATAAACAATTTAAGTTCTGTTTATTATGATTTAATTGACAGAATTTATTTGTAATAATAAATACTTTAGATTACTCTGTATTTGAGTGTTTTTATTGAACGCGATGGTTTGAAGTTTATAAATAAGGAGAAAGTAAGAAATTATCATTTATCTTGTATTTACTGAAAACAAAAAAGGAGAGGAAAGAAATATGATGCCTATCTACACATATTGGAACTTATTTTTAAATTTTCATCCTGCTAAACAACAAGGAAATTTATTAACAACAACCTTACTGTGGGTAAAGGGAAACCGCACTATTTTGTTTCATAGGTCATAAGTGCATTTCCATAAGTATCTATCTAGATATAATCTTCTTGATATTTGATACTACATTTTTAGACGAAGGACATTTCAAATTTCGGTGGGTTGAGAAAAAGAAATAAAAGTTTTTTATATGTCATATAATTAAACATATTGCTGCTGGTTGCAGTTTTTTTTATTATTATAATTTTTCTTTGTCTTTTAATCTGTTTTTTTTATTGTAATTGTGACAGGATCAGGACTAAATATTTTATATGTATGTTAACATATTCCACTGTCCAGATCTCTCCCTGGTTACAGGCCAGAGCAACGCATGCGTCGTCTGTTAAGAAAACTCAGCAGAAAGCTGAGTAGCGTGAACCGAGTTATGTCGAACAGATTCATGTGATGTTATTAATTTAATAAAAGTTAAAGAAGAGGTTTTTCTGCATATTATTACACCAAATCATCCCTTAACGTTTACATGTATTTATTTTGAAATGTTTAATCTTGTAAAAATTGAATTGTGTTTATTGACAAAAAAATTTATTTTATATTTTAACTGTTTAATTAATTTATTTTTAAAAAACATTTTTGTACTTTTATATTGTAGAGCCCTGAAAATGGTGTAGTGTTCTTTTATTTTTGGTCTTTATCCCACTAAAAAACCACTTGAATAAATTATATCACAGATTTTTGACACTTGAAAAACTAATGTAAAAACTGGCATCACAAAAACTTTTGTACCTACAAAAAGTAATCGGATTTCAATGCAGAAACATGCAACACACACATGGAACATTCCTTAAATGATTAATAATAGTTTTCAGTTTAAAATTTTGCAATAAATCATGTAGTTTGCCTTTAGCTGAAGGAGGTATGCAGCAACCCCGTTTCCTGCTACAGAGATTTAGATTTCAGCGGAATAGTTTGACGGGAGGGTACAAAGTTCTCGTTCCTTTTTGTAACCAAACGGTACATTCCTGCTTTTTACTCGGAAATTCGGGTAAATAAGGAAGTTATTCGAGTTATGCATCCCTCATAGTTATACAGACATACGCGCAGGTACGTGTTTTGGGTTTGCCACGATCTGCATAAGCTATGGTCTGCCTTTTTAACAGGAAAACTTTGAGCTGCTGTAATCCAACTGCGGTTAGTTATTCCCGAATGCTAGTGCTTTGATGAACATATTTCCGAATTTAACCATGCATACAGATAAAAAGAATACAGGGTGTTATAAAAAAACAGGCCATCCTATTAACAGCATATTTTTGACGACAAAATATGATTACTTGCTAATACAGGATATCAGGGAAAATGTGGAAAATCTCTCGAGTGCAGAGAGAACATAAGTTCCTATAAAAATTTTTCCTACATGCCCTCCCTACGGACATAGTTCCCCTGAAGGACGCCGCTGGAAATCGGTTATTCTAGAATAATTTTTAAAATACTTATTATAATTTAATACAAAATTTAATGTGATGACATATTAAGCTTTTTTAATTTTCCAAAGGAGGGCTTTAAAATTTAAGCCTAAATTTTTAACACCCTGTACAATAAAGAATTTAAAATAATAGATCTGTGTAGCTTCAACCTTAGGCTAAAAAAGGTACTATTGTTTATTGTCGATAAAATGAACCGTTTACGAGAAAAAGAATAATAAACGAATTCGTGTTTTATTTTTTACAAAAAGGGCTATGATTTCTATTTTTTTTTTCTCGACAACAAAGTGCGATACGAGTCATAAAAACAAGAGAAAAGTTTTATTTTAAGACATTTAATCCGAAAAATACAAAACTTAAAAAAACGCAGTGGTGTCCCAGGAGGCACCTTAACGAAATTATTGAAAAACTTCATAAGAGGATTCAACATGCGAACATAGGTCGAAGTTTTTCTCGTAAACGGTTCATTTCATCGACAATAAAAAAAGAGTATCTTTTTTTAGTCTAAGGTTGAAGCTACCTAGATTTATTATTTTAACGTCTTCATCATACAGAGTGTTAAAAATTTAGACATTAAGTTGTAAAGCTTAGCCCGCCCCTGGTAAATAAAAAAAGCTAAATGTTTCAAGAACACTATTTTACGAGGCCTTTGCTAATCTCCATCACATTATTATTTTTTTTTTAATTATATTACGTACTTTAAAAGTTATTTAAGGAAAATCGATTTCCAGTGGCGTCCTTCCTGGCGAACATTTTATTTATTCATGTTCTATCTGCACCCGAGAGATTTCCCACATTTTCCCGGAGACCCTGTATATAAAAATATTTTCCTTAAGCGATACCGGATGTTAGAGTTGAACTTTTAAAATTGTTTCTTTCACAATAACTTTGTCAATTTTTCACATACCATAAGATTGAAATTTAATAGAAATAATCTTTGTGGTTAAGGTATTTCTCGCCGTAAAATGATCAAATTTGTGTGTGTATTTTTAGGTACAGAAATGCCAAAAAATAAAATAAAATAAATATCCAATATAAAATTCTTGATGGTTTGTTAGTACTTATACTATTTAAATTCTCACAGAATAAAATAATAACTTTTAGAAAGCGTCTCTAAGATTACTTTGCTATTCTAACCTCACATTTTAGCAATTATTTTCACATACTTATAAACAATCTTATACGTAGAACTAAGTAAGTTTATGTTATAACAAAACTTATATCTACAGTTAAATTTAAAAAATACTTATTTTGAAAGATTTCTGTACCGAAGAATTTGTTGGTTGAACCACTTTCTGTCGTTATAGATTCGTTTTACTTCGGTCCTTTTGAATATTCGCAGGCGGCATGAGATAATATTCCTGTTATTTGCTAAGCTCTATATTATTCAGTACTTAAATGTCTAAAATTATTTGTATTTGTAGAAAACAATATTTCAAGAATACGGTGCCCTTAACCATTAAGCAGGGCATTATTGTAAACGACACCTAAGAAACAAACGTACAAAGCCAATATCGCAATATTTTATTAGAGAATACTTTACCATGCTTGATAAATTTTCGTAAAAATTTTTTTGCAAGATAACCTTGATTTTAGAGACATAAAACTATGCAATGTTAGAGATAACTGCAGGATATTGGGCTGCACTTAACATTTTTAAATTTCAATGTCTAAAGAAAAACCCAAGGAACAATTTGTAGATAATTTACCTAGGTTCCAAGAAACAACTACTCTCTGAGCATTAAATTACGCCTGAAAACCCTCTAGCAAACAGCTAAAGTCACTCGTCAGCAGTCCACCAGACATATATACTGGTTTCGAGAGTATTAGCTCTCATCAGTATGCCATAGGTGAGGTAACCGATGAATAACCCTAGCTGTTTTAAGTCTGTCTAACCCGACACAAAGGATAATGAGAACGTGGTCTAGCAAAGCTACATCCAGCGGCCATTTGCTACTTCATGTTGGACTGAAATGCCACAGACGCGAAGCATTCTACATATCTGTAGACAAGACTGGAAGCTATCGGGCTCTATCGCGATTCGGCGATAACGATATTTTGCAAACACGTAATTACACCTGAATAAATACTTTTTTTATTCAATCACTTGAAATCGTTTTAAGGATACTATAATGCATAAATTAAAATGGAATGTAGGTAAACATCTCACACGTTTTTTTTTTTTAGAATTTTTAACATTGTAGAAACAGCAATTTTTATTGCAATAAAGAATTAGTTTTTTCCACGGTCGGGAGTAGAAATCAGTTTCTATGACATCAAAATGAAAACAGAAGTAGTCGATTATTCCCAAGGGAGTATAATGCTCCCAAGGGAGTTTACATTATGGAGAACGTTTTTTATGCGAAAAAAAAAGATAACATTGAAATTATTTATTGACATTTAAATTAAATGTTACATTTGTACAATTTTCAAAATTAATATTAGAAGGAATATTCCTCTCTCTTACATTTACAGTTTTTGTGATTGCGCTTGCAGTGGTACCTACTAAAACCTGATTAGCAATTTTGGTCTTATTTTCAATGGAGTTCTCGACATAACCCTCAGCGACTGTCGTTGATTTCCAACCAGCATGACGCTTTATTGTCGTGATATCCACACCAGCATCTGCCAGTAATGTCGCTGAAGATCTTCGTAAGCAGTGACCAGTATAACATGCAGCATTAGGTAATTTTAAATACGAGGCTACTACACTCGGAATTTTTCCCATGGTATTCTTGCCAACTGGCTGCGAAATACATTTTCCTGCTTTGTAGTACAAAAAAAGGCTCTAATGCTTGACGTGGGGAGGACGAAGAGACAGGTATTTTCGAAACAATTCAAGCATATTTCCCACATCGGTAACCAGAAAGGTTCGTGGAATCTTTGTCTTAGTGTTTGGAATTTTTACAATCAAGGAAGAGCCTACATCCTCAATATCATCTACAGTTAAATTGACTAGTTCATCAGTTCGACAAGCTCCGGCAGTCCCCAGAATTAATCCAACCTATAAAAAATCAAAATACTTAATAATTGAAATGCCTAACAACAAAAGTAATCTTACCTTAATCATTAAGAATTATTCTTTGTCATCTGCACTTGATAGAAAACGGTCGATTTCACCCTTTGTCGATATTTTCGATTTTTTCGCTTGATATCCGTCACCGGTTCTTTTCAAAAATGCGATCAGCTTGGGGAATTTGCTTATATCTATGTGGTCGTAAATTATCAAGCATGACTTAACCATAGAATATTGCGCCCATAATGTGGAAGGCTTGTAATTCTTTGCATTTTCACTGAAGTATGCCAACAAAATATTCTCGCTGTCACTTGAACATTTTTCTCGGCGCACCACTTTTTGAACCGATTGTAGGCTATATCGCATAAAGATCTTGACTTCGTAGGCAGCAAATTGCTTATTGCAATATTTGCAGCCTCCACAATCTCTTCCGACTCACAATTATTCGTTGTGCACTAAACAAACTTTAAACTAAACCAAACTAGCACCTTAATTTGGCAATTCTTTTTGTTTGTTTATTTTGTAGTTATGACAATAACTCAACGACTACTAAATAAATGCTCAAATCCGAATACAATAATTCTGGTGCTACTTACTTCATAATGACAAAATATGTGTTTTTAAGTTAATGAGACCATGGAAAAAATAGTATATACCATTCGGGAGAGATGCTATTTTGTCCTCGGTGCATTGTAGCCCTCGGGCTTCAAATTGCACCTCTGCCAAAATAACGCATTTCTCTCGCTTATAGTATAATGTACTTTTGTTTATTTTAATCAAATATTTGGAATATCGAAATATCTAAAAAGATTTTGAAAATAAACTTTTTACACTTGTCTCGTGTGAAGTTTTAATTGGAAAACAAGATCTCGCCAGATTATCTTGACAGTTGTTCGCATTAGAAATCATAATCTCCTTGAATGAGATGCCACAATATTTCGTTACTCGCCAAAGTCACTCCCACCTGTTTTACGTACACAAGCAGCCGAAAGTTCTTATAATAGATGTTGTAAATGCTGTTAGACTATGCTCTAACTACTTCTGAATGAAATTAAACGTAATCGAATAATTTCCCAGAATTCAGCATGCCAAATATTTTTTTGACTTAAATAAACCTTATTTAAATAGTGTTTTTTATAAAGACGCATTTCTAGAGAGAGGAAAAGAGAGAAATCATTAATAATTTTCATAACTAAACAACCGAAAGCAATTTAATTCTATTATACCCAAGGTCGTCATCCTTATGAGAAATAAGACCAAATTTTCTCAAATTATAAATGAAACGAACATAAGAATTCTGATCTTTTCTAATACGACGTTTAGCAGAATTGTAATATTTAAATAATAATCGTAGATAAAAATCACAATAATTAAAATTAGACAAAACTTGAGATTGGTAAAGTTGGTAAGTACATTAACATTAATTTGGATATCCATCAGTGCCAAAAGCATTTTTTAAGTATTTGCTGTCTGTCATATCTTAGTTTTTGAACTTTAACTTTTATTCAGCGATGAACAGACAAAAAAAGTTTTATTAGAAATCCAAATATGTAATCGTTATTTACAATATAAGTATAAGCGATGAAATACGATTATTTTCTGGAATATTGTAGATATCTAAAAGCGAAGGATTAGGCATAGGAAAGTCTTATGAAAGTCTCATCCAAATAACATAAGGGATCCAAAAATTCAATAAAAATCCTATAATTTCATTTAAAATAACGAAGTGACGGTCTCCCATATACCCGGAAGTGATATTTTCATTGAAAACCGGGACACAACTTTTCAGAAACGAATAATAATGTCCTTACCTCCCTTTCTAATCACGATAATTAGCACATAAGTCGGAGACTTGTGCGGAGGTGGTATATTATTATTAAACAAGCCGCATTTACGTCTAATAACGACTTACGTTGGTAGGCCCTAACCACCATTTAGTGCAGGAATGAGCTCATAATTAAGGGGATGGTCAAACGCCTACCGATATTAATCTCTCACACAGACCCAAGGCAAGGTTCTTCCACCCTACCATACCCACAGAGAGAATGCCAATGCTCTCCACACATAGCTGATTTACGGAAACAATTCACAATTTCCTTATTTCAGAAACACCCTGTATAATAATTGAAATAATTTACCTTTATTTTGTTCTATTTTTTACTTCTTTCTGAAGTTTATCCCAAACAAACAGAACAGCAAACAGTTTTATCTATTAATTTTCATTATTTATTTTATATTGTATTATTTCAATGAATGTTCTTAGTAATTTAGAGTTACATTATATAAAACTAACTAACTGAAATATAATTCTGCACTATATCAATAAGCGGAAATAATCGAGCATTATTAATTTTAATTGTTTTGCTTGTTCACAGTGCATGGGAAATTTAATATTCATTAAAATGAAATTCAAGATCATCTATCGAACATGTCTGTCAATGATACATATCACAATTACAACAATAACGCTAACAAATACAGAGTTGAAATAAAAGTTTGTTTTTTTATTAAAAGGGGTTTGTTTATTTTTTAATTATGTAGGTGTTTGCAACAACCCCCCATTTTTTTTCAAATGGAAGGATATATTGATTTATTTCTATGTTAAAGCTTTTTCAATTGCAAATACAATTACGTATCTTCTTGTTACCTTCTATAAGCAATGTGTTGAAAAAAATAAAATAAGAAAATGTTCCAGCCATTTTTACCAATAAATATCATGACAAACAAGAACAAGATATACAATGGATTGTTAAATTTAATTTGTTAAACGGACAAATACATTTATGTAACGTCAGATTTGACGTAATAATATCCTAGCAACAGAACAATTGAAGAGCAGTAGTAGCATAGCCTACCCGCAATTATAAAACCACATATTTTTATTCGAAAGTGTAAAATTGAATGACATTTTCGAATATCAATATCTCCACAACCCTAGTTATGAGAAAAAAAATCATATAAAAAATCAACTTGTATTGGTGTTCCCTGCACGCACCTATTCTATGTCCAATGAATTATAAATCACCCTGTATAAGATACGAAACCTGCACTAGCTTAAGGAAGATAATCTTGAACGTAGACTCGACTTTTGCGAACTAAGTAAAAATTCATATTATAACTCGGGATCTTAAAGAAGCGTCTGTCGTTTGATAAAACATCGAGTGTAGCTATATGAATTTACCACAAGAATATTGTACAAAATTATATCTACTTTCATTTAATGACACGAAAAAGATATATTTGCAAAAAGTGTCAAATCACGTAACAAGAAACTGGTGTATTTTCTATGAACAAAAAAAGTACCTGCTATTAAGTTTACGGATCAAGTTTTCTTATGTTACCTTTCGCATATGGTTACTGTCAAAACTTTGTCAAACAAACCCATAAATATAAAAAATGCTTTTCAAAATGAGTGAAGTTTACCCTTAAGAGATCTCAAGTCTAGTTCCTACAAAATCCAAGGCGCGGTTTGAGTTGGAGTACTGAAAGATTGAAGATTAATGCAAAGCTAACAAGGTAAAGGAGGTGCTTGAGAAAATCCTTTTGGCTCATTTAAGAAAAATCAAGATATAAGCAGATTTTTTCAATTGCATTTTTGAAAAGAAGTTCAGAGGGTTGCAAAGGCAAAAAGTCCAGAATTTTTACAAAAGAAGTATCAAAAGTCTTGATGGTGTGTGTACCCTCTAGATTTCTTTGTTTGGGGATATTTGAAGACATTCGTGTATGGTATTCCTGTAAATAGCCTGGAAGAGCTGCAGTTACGGATTAATCAAAAGTGTCAAGAAATCCAAACCAAGGAGGGTGTTTTCGAAAGAGTTCGAATATCGTTGAGATGAAGATGTCATATATTACATATTCTGTAACTTTGTTTTTTGTTTGTTAAAAGCTTCCTTTGTCGGTTTATTCCTATTAAAATAAAATGTTTGAAGAACGAATAGTGGTCCATATCTCCACAACCGTTACTTTGCGGACCCATATTTATTGAGACTTTTCCGCTTATTTTGGTTCATACTATTACCTCCTTAAATATTTTACACTCTTTTTTTAACGCCCTGTAGAACTGTAACATTCATATTACCAAACGAAAGTAGATACATTTATTTACTAATATTGTCGACAACTTTGGTGAAAACTATAAAAATACTCAACACCGCAGTGGCAATCAGATGAAATAAAGTTTTAAAACTATGTAATTATTAATTTTATCATAAAACAACTTTTCAAAAATTTTAGAAATAGTAAAATACTTATAACTCTTAAATCTGAAAATGAAAGTGAATTATTTTTAGGAATGGTAGGTATATCACAGTTTTCCAAGAGGTGAGAAAATAATTAATTTCTAAACAATACATCATATGCGTAATGTATGTGTTACACACAATACTCGAATTCGGACAATGTCCGAAAAAAGTATGCAAAACTAGTTCTGAGCTCCGAAAAATTCCCAAACCCGAAATTATACATTTAAACGGTTACTGCATATTACGAAATATGAAGGACTAGTTCTGGGCATTATAAGGTGTTCAAAACTAGTTTTGTGCATTTTGAAATGACCAGAACTAGTTCTATTCATTTTCTGAAAGTTATGTTACACACGATACTCGAATTCGGAATGTCCGAAAAAAGTATGCAAAACTAGTTCTGAGCTCCGAAAAATTCCCCAACCCGAAATTTTACGTTTATACGGTTTTTGACTATTGCAAAATATGAAGGACTACAATTAGATACTTAGATACTTAGATATTAAGGGGCCACGCTAGTTGCAGCCATACAAATTCGTACAGCTCGCGTTCCGTTAAGCTCACTATACTCGTATGACTTTCCTTACACCTTCCATCTTTGCGTGCCGCCTCGTATCTCACATCGCCTGATTCTATTTGAACGTATGCCATTGCATTTTCTTAGTTCCAAATTAACAAAGTTATTATCTAGACAATTTAAATTAATAAAATAATGCATAACTTCTAGGATGCTCATTTATTTTGTTCTCTTTACGTTTTAAACCCTAGTTTATTGGTATCAAAAAATATGATTTAAGCATCTTAGGAACTAGATTTTTTTCTAAGAAAAGTGGTGCAAGCCGCATCAAAATCGGGAGTTATTTTGCAACTAATTTTAAGACACCTAAAGAGGCCCCTTAAGATTTATGCTCAATATGCATGTACATATATCGGAACGAGATGGTAATTGAATAGTTACAACATAAGAATGCAGATGTATTATTTTAGATATTTTATTTCAAATATTGCCAACTGTAATAAAAAATAAAACTTTGTTTTTATATAGCTATAAAAAATATACATATTAAAAAATGTATTATTTATTTGAGCACGAACTGGAATGATGACATTTCGAGTTGCACAATATATTCTTCGACAAGAACACGCTCGATTCATACATTTACGAGTTAATTCTGTGTGATAACTGATGACAATACAGACATAACCCTACTTTTAATTTGTTCATTGGTATAACTTTCAGAAAATGAATAGAACTAGTTCTGGTCATTTCAAAATGCACAAAACTAGTTTTGAACACCTTATAATGCCCAGAACTAGTTCTTCATATTTTGTAATATACAATAACCGTTTAAATGTATAATTTCGGGTTTGGGAATTTTTCGGAGCTCAGAACTAGTTTTGCACACTTTTTTCGGACATTGTCCGAATTCGAGTATTGTGTGTAACATATGGATCAATAAATAGGATACAGTACAACATTAAATTACATATTATGTGTCACTATCAAAAGCATTTTCATACATTTTCTGTTGAAAGGATCATATAAAGTTACTTCCGACTTTTTCATGTTTTGATCACATCCTTTATTAAAATTTTATATTTTTCAGTATTTCATATATTCGTACTCACTACAGGATGTCTTTCAATCAAATCGCAAATTGTGCTCGCTACACTTCACGAGCAGGTCTGATAAGTCAACTTTGACTTCTAGAGGATCATCTATCCCCATTAATAACCAACTTAAGAGACTCAAACAGCTTCATAGGCACTAGTTATAGAGATTTTAACAATAACTTCTAATAATGAAGGCTCTCGTACCCCTGTTCGTGCAGTGTCATTTACGGATGTCCTTCTCTGACAGATTTAATTCCCGAACTATTGAATTTAGCCACCGCCAATGTTCCTAACGATGTCCCGAGCAGTCAAATAGTCGTTCCGTTTATAATTCACTTGAGGACTGTTTGCTGAAATTTACTCATCATTCTCAATGTTACTCATTAATTAAGCGTCATTTATACAGGGTGTCCGGAATATGAGTGCCTTAATTTTGTCATATGATAAGTTCTACTAAACAAAACATATTAGACTTAACAATTTAAAAAAAAAACAATTACATAAAGGGTAATTTTTTTTATTAATTAAGTAGGTCGTTATCATGTTTAAATTCATTGACAGGTTAGTCACTTTTGATTTTAATTTCAAATAATTTTAATTTATTGGTATAATAATTTTTATAGATAGATATTTGACTCAACTTAAATATTACTTATTATTAGCTTTTGTAACATTTTTGTTTTTTGGAATTGTAGGAGATTTAATTTATATTAACTTAAAATATCTTTCTAATACAGTAAAAAAAAAATTTTAATTTTGTTTAACAATTTTAATCCAAAGAAATTTATTTTCCTATAACTTAATTAAACTATCTACTCTTAAGTCGGTCAGTGGTCGCGCGGTTTAAGGCATCAGTACTTGAATCGAGGTGACTAGATCGGTGTTGGTTCGAGCCCAGCTGCCGGTAGACCGTATATGAGCTATATTCGTGGAGAGGTTTGGCGCCCTCTCTGCGGGTATGGTAGGGTGGAAGAATGTTGGCTTGGGTCAATGTGAGAGATTGATGCCGGTTGATATTTGACTACCCCCCTAATTAATGAGGTTTTCCAGGTTTCCCTCATTCCTGCACTGAATAGTGGTTAGGGCCTACCAACGTAAGTCGTTCCTGGGCGCAAATGCGGCCTGCTTAATAATAATATGCCGCCCCCTCTACCGCACAAGTCTCCGACTTCTGGGCTAATTCCTGTGATTAGAATGAGGGGTAGAGATATTATACAATACAATACAATTCCCCACTATGTTTTTATAGTTTCTTATGTCCATATACAATTAAGGTTGAATTAGGTATTACCTTTAAGTTCATTAATTATAGTCCACACTTGTATATCAGTCAGTGTCAATTTATCTTGAGAGTTTCAATTGTCACCTCCTTGCTTTCTCTTATTGTATTTCTAGTTGGGCATCTTTATTTCATTTTCCACTTTGCTATACTGATTCTTGCTTTCTACCTCCTTTTATGGCGTTGATTCTATATTTTTTCTTTATGTACTATTCTTTATGAATTAATTTTAAATTAGATATATGGTTTTTAATAAAATGATTTTATAAATTTTTTCTTTCTATTAATTTTATTTATAAATTCTCCCTAACAGTCCGTTACCATGTAACCATGTATCTATATTTTTTTTATATTCACATACATACTTTTTTAAATCTTATATTAACTTTTATTTCCAAATATTTTTTTATCTCAATTTATAACTATTCAATTAACTGTCCTCTGTGAATTTTTGATTTTATTTCAAATCTTTATTTAATTTAATTAGTGGAACTCATATTTTATTAAGATGAAATTAACCTTTCTCTTATTTTTTTTATATATAACTATAATTTTTCTATAACATTCAAACCATATATTACATACTTTAATTTGCTCATTTAATTTCTGTCTCAATATATATATATATATATATATATATATATATATATATATATATATATATAGCATAAGTATATTAAGTCATATACATAAATAATACTTATCACATTAACACACTAACTCCTTAAAACATAATCTGTCAAAGGTAAGTATCAAATGTTTTACGTCTTTTTTAATTTATGAAGTTTAATCTCCTTCTTTAGATTTTCTCTGGGAGCACATTATTTAGTTTGGGAGCTAAAAATCGATAACAAGTATGAGTAATTTTCTTTACTTTTCTTTAATTTGGTTTTATTTGTTTTCATAGCTATTAAAATCTTTAAGCCATAACATTGTCGAATATCATTTACTTTACCAAGTCTATAAATACGGTCACTAGAACACATCAGTGTTTAATTATAAATTATTCTTAATATATATTTGTGAATTACTTCTAAGCCTTTCATGTAGCAGTCACTTACCCCAACTCATCCCAATATACCATATGTCATATGATGTTCAACTAAAGCTAAATACAACATTCTTAAGTGTGTCTTATCTGAGAAAGATTTCAACATATAAAATCGCGAGATCACTGGTCACAATTTTGTGATAATGTACTTAATTTGTACATCCCACCTAAAATGTCTTTCTAATTTTTATGCCAAGATATTTAACAGATCATACATACATATTTGGCAAGTTTTGCTATAAGAAGTAAATGATAAATATACAGTTTTTTCGGTGCTTAATGTTAACTTTTAATTAAATTTTAACCAGTTGTTTACACATTCTATTTTAAATTATCCCATGTAGTGTCTTTATATAATATAGCAATATCATCTGCAAAATCAATCATTTTCCGTTTTTCTTTATAACTGCATAACAAACTATTTAAATACATTATAAAAGTATAGGTCCTAAGACTGTCCCTTGAGGAATATCATATGACACTTCTCTTATTTCGCAGTGTCAAATGCTTTTGACAAATCTAAAAAAATACATGAACTCGATGTTTTATTATCAATTAAAAATTTATATCTGATATTATTAACTGTAAAGCATCTTCTGATGATTTTGATTTCCTAAAGCCAAATTGATTTTTTGAAAGGAACTTTTTTTAAAAATTGTTTATTCTGTACTTAACTATTTTTTCTATTATTTTTGAAATATTTGACTTGATTAGAGTAATTGGTCTACAATTTTCAATTTGTAGATTGCCGCCTGTTTTAAACAAGGGTTTTATTATTTAAACAATAATTTATTATGTGACATAATGGTTCCGCTATTTCCTCAGATACGTCCTTTAAAGCCTCAGCGTGTATTCCATCGTACCAAGGGTACTTTTTATTTTTTAATTGCTTTATAGTTATTTTCACTTCTTCTAGACTTGTTGGAAATAAAAAAAATGTGCTCTTTTTTTTCCTGAAAATTTATTACTTCTTTTATTTGTCTTACATATTGTTCTCCTAATTCACTATAATATTTGTTAAAACCATCACTAATACCTTTTTTACTTTCTATTATTTGATCTCCTATTTTAACTTTTTGTTTCAGGTCGAGACTTACCACAGAGAATATTCTCATGCTACCACAAGTGCTTGGAAGAGTTTTGGATTGGTGTTTGGAAAGAATATAGTATTTCAATTACCTAGATATTAGTTTTAATTTCACCCATTCCTAATTTGATTAAATCAAACATGAAAAAATGATTTCACTCTGGCATTTTATCATATATTGAGTGAATCACATATTTTAACTGAGCGTAGCGTAGATTTGGTGATGTAAATTAGTTTCAATTAAACTTCAGTGCAAATTTTTTAATTATACAGGATGATTCAAAACAAAGGCGAAAAATTTCAGGGGGTGATTCCTTGTTGAAAATAAAAGGTAGTTTGTTATATAAACGTTGGGTCACAAGTCAACAATTAGGGAGATATCGCGCTGCAAAGATGGCGGAAAAAAGAGCGTTTTTATTGTTTTTTTCGGAAATCTATTTTGTTTAATTGGTGCAACCTGTACTTCGACAATCATATAACACAATAAAGAATAACATAGGTATTCATTGGAAAAATAATTTACATTATGCAGTTTATTACTATATTCAAGAAATAATTCGTACAACGTGAGTAAGCAGGACTATAATTTGGGACATAATATTTATTGGGATCAATTTACATTGCCCTGAATTAAATCATCGGCATGTCCAATCAAGTGACCTGTTTGATCTTTGGGACCCTACTCACCTCTCCGCAGGTTCTTTGTGTGAGTTTGCACAAAATACACGTCAATTAGGGGGTGATTAATAAACACAAATTTGCCGCACTGAGGTTAAGTGTCGGCGGCAGCGGGCAGTGTTTTTTCAACTTTGAAATATTACTACGACACCAGTTTAATATAACTGTGCAAGGAAAGTTAAAAGCAAGATGTTTTTTATTAACAAATAATTTGTGCGAAACCTAAAAGCTTGTCATGCTCTAAGAACAAAAGAAAATACATCCTATAAATAATAATAACTATTTCATAAAACTTTGTTATACACAGTATTGAAAATTGTCTAATCGTTAACGTACCCTTATAATAATATGCTGTCTTCGCTATTCACATACGAAATACAACTTAGTAGACTGTAAAAACTCAGACTATAAAAATTCTCAAATTTTCAGGGGCGTTTCTACTTATACAGGGCATGAACCATTGGACGTAACTGATTGTTTTGTTGCCTTGCAACTAACGCTATATAACTATGTATAACAATAACCAAAAATACTTATTGAGCTTAGATTAGGACAGAATTGCCATCAGAATCGCCCACTGGCATGCAGCTCTTGCAACAAGCTCAGAACCTTTCAACAAATAAGAGAAAGACACATGAGTACCCAAGCATACCTTCACATTCTCTAAACATCAGATGTACTACTTAGGTCAATTAGAAATATATTCTCTCTCAGACTGCAGCTGGATATCAGCAACACAACAATGCACACTGCCAGACCACCTCTGCAGAGATAGTTCATAGCAAGACTAGATCTTTAACCGAACCAGACAGCGTCTCACGCAGCTAGCGGCCCCTGAAATATCCCTCGCTCACCGCAGCTAACGGACGGACTGTATCACCGCAGCTAACAGCCCTAGAATACCCCATACCTCAAAATACCGTATCACACGCAGCTAACGGCCAATAAAAATACAAAACAATAAGTAGGCCTTGCCAGTATTACACTATTATTCATAATTTCAAATAATTAGTTAATCAACTACTAACTTAGCCAATAAACAAATGATGAGCACGCCAAGTACTCAGTGATGTAACTCACCTGATAATCAACACAACACAGGTTATTAAAACAATTGTCTAGTCCGCTATTTAATTTAATGTGCATGCACACATTCACACTAGATGTCTTACAGAAATAAATCATCAACAAATCATTTAGACTCCGACTAAATACTTAAAACAACGTCCCTATTCATTTTTGTCAATGTTTATTTTAAGATCATCCCTACTTAAGTCAGATAGTCGTTCCATCGGTCAAATTGTCTCACTTCTTAACTATTTATTCCTAACAATTTAGTTATTATTCGCATGATATTCCGCAGAATAAATAGTTCATATGAGAATAATTACCGTAACACATGGTACAATCATGTGATCTGATGCAATATCAGGGTAGATTGAACGTAAGATATTTACATCTACGAATTTGCTAAGACGCCAAAGAACAAAGCATTGTTTCGCGAGTTTATTTAATAAATCATCAATATGGTAAAACCAGGATAATCTTGAATCCATCTGAACTCCTAAAAATTTAACGACATAACCTTGTTCAATGGTTTTATTATCAAACTTAACTAAAAGACTATAATCCAGATCTTTAGTGGTAAACATGATTAAATCAGTTTTAGAACCGTTCAACACTAAACCATTGCTTTCAAAATGATATTTGACACTACATTAGCGTGATATGACTTATCATTTAAAGGCAATATCGAACTAATATTACAGTAAGAAAACAAAACAAAAATCAAATTATAGTATACATGATAGTAATTGTAGGAGATTTGATTTATATTAGCTTAAAAAACCTTTCTAATACAGTAAAAAATGTTACAGAAGCTAATATAAAGAATATATAGGTAGATATTGTGGGTGTAATTCAACGCTGGTCGGGGCTTTAGTCCGCAGAGTAGTTAGTTTCACACAATATTATTAATACCTAAATATATGTTTAAAAAAAAAACGATTACATAAAGGGTAAAAATTTTGTTGATTAATTAAGTAGGTAATTGTCATGTTTAATTTAAAATTGATTAGCAGGTTAAGGTCACTTTTGACATTGTCGTTATTTAATTTCAAATAATTTTAATTTATTGAAGAAACAATCCTAAAAATGCAGAAATAGGTCAGATCTCATCATTGTCTGTTGAATTGTTCATTAGCATAACTTGATTAGCTTAAAATACCTTTCTAATAGAGTAAAAAATGTTACAAAAGCTAATAATAAAGAATATATGGGTAGATATTGTGGGAGTAATTCAACTCTGGTCGGGGCTTTAGTCCGCAGAGTAGTTAGTTTCACACAATATTATTAAAAGCCAGTTCAATAGTCGGTTATCTCACCTATGGTATATTGATGAGGGCTAACAAACCCGAAACCGGTCTATGTCTGGGGGTGTGTCTGACAAGGGTTCTTGGCTGTTCACACAGATACTGCAGGTGTAATTCAATGCCGGTCGGGGCATTAGTCCACCGAGTAGTTGTTACCTGCAGTATCATTTATAGATATAATGGCGCGTCGACCAGGGCGAAAAGGTCTGCGTTTAAGTACCTGCTGCAATGTAGGTCGCTTCCTGCAAGTCGAGCCCCTTAGGCGGAGCAGGAAGTAGCAGACCACTTAAATCTCATATTTTCATATGTTGGTGAAAGGCATTTCTTGATGCATATTATAAGTCAGAAATTAACAGCTGATAAACTGACCAGGAGTGCATCGGGTCTCAGTAGAGATTATACTTCCCCTGTCAGCTTTCGTTGAAATTGTCAAGGAGAACACCCACAAAGAATTCAGAAGACGGTGAGATGAAACAAATAACTGTCAATTTGCTAAGGAGTTCCTAGAGTACCCCACAAAGAATACAGCCAAAAAATAACTGGCTTTGACCAAGACGAAGCTTCGTTTAGTGATAGGTATTCAAACCGGCGACTGTTTGCTAAGAAAGTACCTGTATTATATGAGGAAGTGTGAAACATCTCTTTGTAGGGGTTGCGAACAGGAAAACGAGACCATATCTCAAGCACTCTGTGAGTGCACAGCAGTCTCATCAACAAGAGAATCCGTGTCGGGAGATTGGTGACCTTCTATGGTCTATATTAGAGGGATTTTCCTCTTTAAATTGCTCCATAAATTGGATTCGAATATTATAGTGTTGAAAAAAAAAATTAAATGTGGAACTACTTAATCATCAATATCTCGCGATCAATAAAAGATAATTCATTATATGTATACATCAATGCAATAAGAAAAAATTGGAGAATCCAAGAATATAATAATATACAGGGTGTTTAATAAGAAAGAAACCAAGTTGACATCAATGTATCAGTAGTGCTCGAAAAATGGAAATAGCTGTGGAAATATTAGTTAATAAATACATGTCTCAATTTTCTGATATCTCCTAAAATAACAACAGTCAATTCTAATGTTTACGCATAATCACCCTGTACTTAAACAACACCCTGTATAACCCTTAGCTATACCAGTAAAGATTTATACCTTTCACTAGAGGTGGCTTTTAACCCGCCCCCAATAGATGCGCAGCTGTGCTTCTGCCAAATAAACAAAAAACTATCTGTGTTTTCAATAAAGCACTTGATGAAGACATTCGGTGCTCCCTGAAATATTTTTTTCTGCGCCGAAATTAAATTCTAAACGGTACAAACCGCGTCGAGCATTAGCAACAGCTCACAAGAATGTTTTCTCGCCTCCCCCTGCAAGGAAGACGGGAAACCCATTACGCGAATATATTTATTCACCCCATATCAACAGCAGCTGGGATTAATCTCGCATCTTCTTCAAATTATGTCCTACCGAAATCGACGATAGAGTTTACAATTATTATTTCGTTAATATACGCGGAAGTTCCGTATTCCCATTTCGCGGACTTGGCAGTAAACATGTCATACAGTGGCGGCTCGTGACTTTTTGCGGCAAACAGGACTGTTCCAAATATAAACTATAGAATTAACATTTTTTGGAAACTTTTCCTTAATAATGTTTTACAGATAGGTAAATCAGAAAATACAAGTACATGATTATTTGAAATTGAAATAAAGTGGACTTTATTCAACTTTCAAATTAATTAATTTTTGATATCTATTTTACGCTCATCTTCAAATGTCGTTGTAATCTTCTATAGATTTGCACTTATCAATGTTATTTTGCAGTTTGAAAAAATACAATGAGTAATCTCGCAACAATGTTGAAAAAGCGCACTTATTTATTGAATTATCAATAATATCAGTAGGTAAGGCGGGAAAATTTCTTGGACCGTGGGAAAATTTGTATTTTGACACCTTATTTTGAAATTTGACAATCCAACGAACTGTCAAATCACTTTAAAAATGACGGCTGTAGGACAAACAACTCGACATATGACAACATATTTTATACTTATTTCGGAATACCAAGTATAATTCAGAGTATCATAATGGTTTTGTTGTGTTATGAATTGTTGGAGTAGAGGACAGCGAGAAGATCAAGTTAGATTTTTTAGGATTCCTGCTGCATTGAATTATAGACAGAACTGATCTCAATGAACTCTCATATAAGACGGCAAAAGTGGCTTAGTGCAATAAAACAGCAAGACCTAACTCAAGAAAAAATTAAATACAGTGTACAAGTTTTGAATATATTATTTATAAATAGGTACCTAAGTTCTTTTTTCTCTCCAACTAGTAGCATAATTACACCCCCGCCAGCCCTAGCAATTCAGGGTCCTGGAGAATACTATATATAATATTAATAAAAAAATATATTGATAACAATATTGGCAGTTATATATAATTAATTAGTAAACTATTACAGAGGTACACATGGCAGAATTTATTTTCAGATAAAGAAAAATTCTGCGGGGGCTTGAAATTCTTAATAATGCCACTGTTTCCAATTCACATATATTTGACAAAAATTATAAATAATAAATAAAAGTCCGTTTGATAGAAAAAATCTAGAATATATTTAATAAAAAATATTATAAATAAGTTATATAAGTATACAATTCTAAAAAAATTGGGTACATATATAAATAGTACAAAATGTTTAATAATCAATTGGTTTTTTGATATTTTAAATAATTGCAGCATTGCAATAATAATTTAAAGTTTGTTACAGCACAATAAAAAACATTAGCAGCAGGGAAAATCAAAATTTAATGCACCAAGTTCATTTTTGATTAGTTAACTATTTCTTGCCTCGGCCCATTTGAAAGAAAAATTTGTAGATATACCGAAGTGCAGTGAATACTGAGAATAATAATAATTTTACGAATATTCAGCAACTAGAACGTTTTACCTAAAATATAAACCCACTTTTTCTATATAAATATATAAGAAATAAGCTCATATTACACTTTCTAATATGAGATATGAAAGAGTTGTTGATCTGGTAGGAACTAGGGGGCCCCACTAATCGCAGGGCCCTGCCTAGTGCCCAATGGAAAATAAGGGCCTGCATAGGTAGGAATATATTACTTTTACATATAAATATTGCAGATATTTAAAACTTCAGAAAACATTAGCACAACACTACATTTTCGATTATATCTACCCATCTTGGTCTCTGACAACATTGCAGTGGTAATTTGATAACCCAAATGCAATGTAGGAATCCAATCAAGATGTAAGTTATCTGTTAAAGCACCTGTTTACCTGAAATATATGCTTTTAAATTGTTGTATATAACTTTTTATTAACTAACCCGATACAAAATGTTTTGAACAAACGACACTGTATTTCATTTTTTCTTAAGTTAGGTCTTGCCGTTATATTGCACAAAGCCACTTTTGCCGTTTTATATGAGAGAGTTCATTGAAATCAGTTCTATGTCTATAATTCAATGCAGCAGCCATCCTAAAAAATCTAACTTGATGTTCTCGCTGTCCTCTACTCCAACAATTCATAACACAACAAAACAAAACCATTATGATAGTCTGAATTATCCTTGGTATTCCGAAATAGGTATAAAATATAATAGGCCAAACACACAGTTCTACACAAAAGCACAAATATCAGCTTGTCATATGTCGAGTTGTTTGTCCTACAGCTGCCATTTTTTAAGTGATTTGACAGTTCGTTGGATTGCCCTATAGCGACCTAACCTAACAGAAAAAATGCGCAGTAGCGACCTAACCTAAATTTAAATTGGTGAGATTTAAAATTAGGCGGGAAATTCAAACTAAGGAAAATGGATCTAACCTAACCTAACAGAAAAAACATGCGCAGCAAGTTACTGAAAAAACATGCGCAGTAGAGCCTTAACCTATCAGAAAAAACATACGCAGTAGTGACCTAACCTAAATTCAAACTGGTGAGATATTTAAATTAGGCGGGAAATTTAAACTAAGGAAAAAGTCTCTAACCTAACAGAAGAAACATGCGCAGTTGGTTACAGAAAAAACATGCACAGTAGCGACCTAACCTATCAGAAAAAACATGCGCAGTAACGACCTAACCTAACAGAAAAAACACGCGCGGTACGTTACAGAAAAAACATGTGCAGTAGACTAAAGATCTGCAACAACTTGGAGTGGTAGTGTTATACTGACGTCACACACACACAGATTTTTGCTAATAACTAAAATTTGAAAACTGATTTGATTGGTCCCTCATCGAGACCTATCACGTGACGTTGTTAATTAAATGAAAAAAACTCTAGGCGAGAAATTAAAAAATGACAGGAGTGGTAGGTGGTGGTTAGCATATTCGTCACGTTTTCCTATTCTTCGGTGGTACTTGAGGATCTGGATATTACACAGTTACATCCAAAACTTAACTAAAACGAATCAGAAACGACAGTAAAATTTTATTTACTGTGCAGTACCTGGAGGGAATTGAGATTTCAGGCGATTTTTTACAAAATACTAAGAAAGCTCGTGCCGCACTACTATCAACAACGTTGGAACCAAAGTATAAAAAAGAATATGACAAATTCCTGCAGTTTCTGAGAGTTAACTGTATTGAAAACAAACATATAAGTGAAACTATATGATTGATTGATTTATTTTTCTTACAATCGTGCAATCCTAATTACCTGTAGACTAACTGGTCAGTGTTAAAATCAATGATGATAATTTATAATAATACAGATGGGAGAGAGCTTCATGAACTAGAAGCGTTACTCAGACGAAAAAGTAAAGGCTATGAGCCCAAAAAAGTTTAAAGTGTGTAGTCGGAATGACATGTCAAATTTTTTAAAGATGCTTCCGATGAAGAGCATTTACTACATAAAGTAATGCATTATACTATAAGAATTACACATTCATTGCTCTATTGTATTGGCGGTTCTGACTATGGGTTATTTCGTAGAGGTTAAGAACTTTTGAATATGAAGATTAATCATATTGAAGATAGGGGCTCGCTTGTGGTGGTGGACATTCCGGAAAGTAAACCAGATATCCGTAAGATATTTACAATTGTGGAAGAAAATGAGTTCTCTGCATTGGGTCTAATGAGGAAGAACTTTGCATCCGTCGCGTTCAGAAAGATTTAACGTATCGCTAAAAGCGTTGCACAGTTCAGCCCGTTGGGAAAAATACATTTGGAAAAATATCAAGCAAAATTGCTAGTTTTTTGAGTTTGCCAGATCCAGAAGCTTTCACGGGACATTGTCTGCTGAGGACTTCCGCGAATGCCTTGGTAAATACAGGAGCAAATATGACGACATTGAAGAGACATGGTGGATGGCGAAGTTCAACGATAGCAGAAGGGTATTTGGCCAACAGCATGGAATTGAAAAAAAAACTGCAAGAATGTTGGTTGACATGTCGCATGAAAGAAGTGGAATATCAACTTCATGTTTCACTACTGTCATAGGCAGTGACAACAGTTCAACGGAAAATTCTTGCAATTCTAGAAATAATTTCAGTGGAAAATTCGACAATTATCGGTGTATGTTTGTAAATACATTAGAGGGAGTCAAGGATTTATAACTGCTTAATATAACTCCCAACGGAGTGTTTATAGTTACGGTAACAAAGGATTTACTGGTTTATAATGTATTAGTATGAAATAAAATATTTACGACTTATTTACCACATCACTACTAAAATCACTGTCACTACCATGCACATCAGTTTCAACGTTGAGCTTTGTAGAATTTGTCGATATCTCATATTCTTATACACTTAACCATGTTGCGACAATACTGCAGGTTATGGAAATGCCTTGCTCCCTTAGCTTCAGAAAATTTGAATATTCTACAATATACAGGGTGTGGCATATTTAATAAAATACAGGTTTTTACGAATATTCAGAATAAAAAAAATTATATCAAAAAGTTCTATATTTACGATTTGTCACGAAAATTGAACTTCAATGTTGTAGTGGAAAAATAAATCCTAGTACAACCCTGGCCAAAATGTTACCATGTGACAGCTATGAAGCTAGCGAACAAATAAAGAGATATATGGTTTTCATAAACCAATACATTTTGAATTGATTTAGTTATGGAAATTTAGGCTAGTTGTTAATAAAAACCTAGTATAATTTTATCGATATCTCATTTTTATTGTTTTTTTCAGGGCTACACAAGAATCGATTGCGAAAAGTCCGCACGATTTAAAACAAGTGTTTTATCAGCAACAAGACTAAATTCCCGTATGAATTGCAGTTCAAATTCAGTATAAATGTGTACATTAATTAACAATTTTATACACTATTTATACATTCTTCTGCTACTGAAATCAAAAATAGCAAAACAAACACAACACAATACAAATCCATATATACAATAACGTAATACACCGATCTTTTTCACAGAACTTGTCTTCATAATTTGAACATTTCTTCACATAACACAAACCTTAATGGAAAAGCTAATTGGAATGCTTATTAAAAAGCAGCTTTGCTATAAATGCTCATAAATCGAGTAGACATTATAGTTTACAAAGGCATATTGTTCAAAATGATGCCAAATGTCATTTAACAATCACGAATGTAACGTCTACTCTAAACAAAATGATTCTTATAACATTTTACTATGACACATCTTCTTTACAGTGCTAAAATTTCAGATTAAAATTCTTCAGTGTGAAGTAAATATTCTCATCTGGCAACACTGATCTTACAGTCTCCACTACACTCCGCTCCACATGTGCAGCTATAGCAATACAGGGTATGAGATCGATGCGCGCTCATAATATGGACAGGATCGTCGTTAACTTTTTGTCACTTTTTGTAATTTTTTATACCTGTACACATCGAGAGATGTACCCGATATTTTTTATGATTGATAATTACATAATATCAAATATATAATCTACTGCAGAAGGCCTTCCATTCCAGAAAATCCTGTATATACACAAACCTATGCATTGCATCCATAAACTCAATTTTATTTATTAAATAAATTCCAATTACGCAAATGGAAATTCATTGTTTATATATTCCGTTGCATCGATATAGTAATATTTTATTTAAAACATTGCTATTTGAAACTGTGTTGCTCTCATCGCAATGTAGATATTATAAAAAAATATTTATTCTCAGTGCATTATCATGTGGCTAATTTTAGTAGATATATGAAATTCTATCAGATATATGCTCATTGATAACTATTGCTAAGTTAGTTTCTGTGCTGTTTCATAAAAACAAATCCATTTTTTGTCAAATTATTTTGAATTTCTGCTTATTCTTTCATAAACTTGATTATTAGATATATCAATAGCCAAATTGATAGCTGAATATAACAATATCAATGATAATTATTAAAGTCTGCACTTCGTTCGCAGATCTCAGGTCCGGACTTAGCGACGACTTTAATATATACATAAACTTTATTTATATTAAAACAAATTTAATCTTATTCATGCCCGCTAATCGGCAGAAATGTTACATTTATTTACCTGCAGAGGCTCAGTGGAACACATTCCCTCAGAAAATGACGTAAATTCTTAAGAGAAAATGCCGTATCTATATTCTTGACCATTCTCATTGTAGTTGTTTTTCATAAAAAAATTGGGAAATTATTTCACATGGTTTTTGCTAAAGGAATATGAAGAATTGTAAATATATACATAGATAATAATATACTTAGAAATTTTTTGAGTGGAATGATTTTCCACTAGAATGTATTTCACTGCATCCGAGAGTGTTGTTTTTATTTAGAAATGTTTAGACTTACAGCAGGTTACTACTCTTAAAACAAAACAGTTGCAATGGAACCGTACATTGGAATACCTAGTTATGTGATGCTACTTCTATTTTATATGCTCAGCTGATATTTAACGATCCTAGAATTCCGGGATTTCTTGACATTATGCCGTAGATCTTTTTGATTGCAAAGAAGTGGCCATCCATGAAAAATTATATATACTTTAAATATGTCCAAATGACCTCTGTGAAGGTATTCAAAATCGAAATAGATTATTAGCAACGAAGGCCACAGCCTGTTATAATTACCTTGCCAAGATAAGGCGTTTTCGGGTTTTAAAAAATAAGATTTCAAGTAATCACGTAATTCATAAGGAGACTGGTTAATAGGTGGTATATTATAAGCTAGTGGATTTCTATCTCTGGGATCATCTTTCCCAATCTGTGGAATTGAAAACATACCCTCTGTGATTTTTATAAAATTATGGAGAATACAAGCACTTTTAATTACTGAAATCGCTGTATCCTCTTGACATAATATTGGCCTTTGAAAAATCTCAAATTTTGATGTTAGCATTCCGAATGCACATTCCATGCTTTTCCGCCCCCTTGATAATCTATAGTTAAATATTCTTTTTTCATTATCAAGAACCCTTTGTGGGTATGGTGGGATTAGATTTTTTTGTAACGGAAATGCCTCGTCTCCTACAAAATAAAATGAAAATTCTACGTTATCATTTGGCAATGGTGTTGACTTGGGAATAAGAAGTTTTTCCTTCTTCAGCAATCTTCCAAGAGTGGAAGACCGGAAAACTGCACCGTCACTCATTCTACCTGCTTCACCAACATCAATGGTTAAAAATATTCCATCAGCATTTGCGCAGGCCATCAGTACCACCGAAAAAAAAACTCTTGTAATTATAATAGTGCGATCCGGTCTTGTAAATTTTTTTAATTCGGAAGTGCTTCCCATCGATTGAACCTATACAGTTTGGAAGATCCCATAGTTCGTAGTATCGTTGTGCCGTCGATTTCCAAATTGCTTCTGTTGGAACAGGCATAAACAATGGCCTTTGTACATTCTTTTACTATTAATCCTATAGTAGTATCTCCTCTCATAAATATATGGGTGACGGCCTTGAAACTGTAACCTGTAGCCAGATACCTGCGACAAAGTTCTGTAATTAGATTTATTTTTTAGGTTCTCAATGCAAAGAAAAGTGGAAGAATCTTCGAACTGCGTTGGCAAGAAGCATGAAAAAAATCACAATCAGGAAGCGGAGCCCAAAAAATTAAAGATTATTACTTGAAAGACGTAATGTAGTTCATTACGCCTTTTATGAAAGCCAAACCGCAACAAGGAAATGTACCTACAGAAACTGAGCCCACTTTGAATGAAGACAACGATAGTGAATCTGAAGCAGAGAAGAATAATGACGATCATTCAGAACAAAACATTACAGCGTCAGTTAGAAACTGCCCAGAGAAGCAAACAGATATCACAACTGTTAGAAAATCTCAAAAGAAAAATCCATCAACTCAAGAGCAATGTTCGAGTACTACAAGCATTGGACCTTCTGAGAAGCGGCGAATAGTTTCTACAACTACTCTTAATGAAGCTGATAAGTGTTTTATGGAATATATCAAGTCAAAAACCTCACAAACTTATTCAGTGAAAGAGAAGCCTAATCCAGATTTGCAGTTTCTAACAGGTTTGCTTCCAGATCTATCAAAATTAACTGACTATCAAAAGAGACAGTTTAAAAAAGAACACTTGAGCTTCTAGATGAACTTCTGTGTGATGTTCCACCCCAAAGTAACACTATAATGGTACCAATACCAACTCCTAGCACTGTTTATTCCAGCTACTCTAAGTCCAATGTTTCCACTCGATCAAGACCCTCACTTTCAAGAGAATATGGAGACCAACCAACACCTGTACAAACATATATTGAAGCTTTTTCACCTGATATGTCAGATGGTAATGACAGAAACCTTTCCCTTACAGAACTTTAATTTAAAAATTGTAATGTATTTTTTAAGTTTACTTAAATACTACTTTTTCAATATAGTCTATTTAATATACCTCACTCGAGTGTAAGCAATAGTTTCTCCTGTGGGGTGATCGCATCTCTGTAGTTAGTATCTTGTTTGGTAATATGAGGTGCTACATCTCCACTAGTGTTGAAAAAGTACCTGGACTCATCCGATAGCAGTTCTGAAACTGGATGAAATGAGCCTTTAACTCTTCTGTACATATACTTGCTCCTTGATTCTTGAGTACTTGAAATGATGGATGAATCCAATATCGTCTTCGTTTCCTATTTCTTCGCCTTAAATACTGCCACAACATTACCACTTCATCCTCGTCAGACGACATTTTGAACTAGTGATATTTTATTACTTGGGTGTACGAGATAGCATAAAATGCATTGCCTATTGCTTATTGCTGGTTGCTCATTGCTTATTGCTCCGGTATGCGAACCCACTAAGTGTTTTGTAAACCAATAAACTTAATATGAATAATGTTGAATATTATAAATTACTAGTAAAAGGTAAGATGTTGCTTTTAACTTTTAGTAGGTATATGTTTGCAATTCGGTTTCTACAAATATTAACTTAGAGTCCTAAGTGCGCCCCTGATGATGACGTCATCTGCGAACGAAGTGTGGGTTTTAGTAATTATTATTATGTCTCCCGATTAAGTTTGATTAGGAAGCCCGCTTTTGGTAGTAAGCGTTGGTCAACATTTCTAAAAGCAATTTGGTGTTATGGTAATATTTCACCATACCATAACGTAGTCTTCAGACAACTTCCATTGCCCACTATTCCGCTATTTCAAAACAACAACTTAAAACAAAAATATATAGAAATGTCCACTCAATATAAATAGCTAATGACAATGACATAAAATCTTTCAAGGATCTGGATTCAAATAGAAATTAAATTATTTATTTATAAAAATTCCGTGATAAATTTCACCTTCTGACATCTGTTGACAAGGGTCTTCCAAGTCATTTGGTGCGGCATTATCTTGATCTTCGCAAGGGGAGGAAGTAATTGAATGAATAAAAAATCGCAAATACAACGTAGGGTTTGACATCGGTGGGAACGAAAGGAATTAGTAATGGAATGTAAGAAATAGACTGCTATAAATAACTCGAAGGGGATGGAAGTTAAAGTACTTGTATGTATTTTCGACCCGTCAACAAGTGGATAAATAAAATATTCCTATTTCTGTGTAGAATCCAAATATATAAAAAAAGTGAAATTTTTTGCTTTGTGCTCCATTCAAATGACGTCATATGGTCAAATACTTGGTATCAAAGGCATATATAGTATGTCTCTGATAAGAAGTTTAATTCAGCAAGCACCGAGTCATCTAAAAATTATAGTCAATTGAATGACCTGATAAACCAGTAAACAAAGTTGGCACATCTAGTCCAGAAATTTCTCAATAATTGGAAAACGTGTAAATTTTATCGCCAATTTCATGTTTACTTAAAAAGTTTAATATTGCCAAATAAAAGTTTAATGTTTAGTTCACTTTTTATTCAGTTTTATTCTTTAAATAGCCTTAGAATTAACTAACAGAGATATTTTTACTGTCAAAAGAAATGTGACAACGCATATGTGACGATACATTATTGTCCTGCATGACTTTCTCCCGCACGAGGGCTCGCCTCAGCTAAGTACATCCTGACATTCCATATGCCATCCGACGAACCGTTAACACCTTTTCCTTACCGTCCAATGTCCAATCTTGTTGTACCCTGTATATTACAGTAAATTACAAAAGATAATCTAACGCGATAAGATATTAAAAATTATGTTGATAATAAAAACAATTGCGCTATTATTTTACGGAAAATATATTATAGATACAGATTATCGATACATACGAGGATCGATACTTTTGGAACGATACAATACACCAATCGATAATTTTTATAGTGATACTGATCGACACTGAATTACACTTGAAAAACCTATAGCAAACCGCCATATATCGGTTGCGTATTACCCCTCATAGGTATGCCATAGGTAAGGCAACCAACGACCAACCTTGGTCCTTATTCTGTCACAACCGACAGAAGAATATGAGTACGCGCGACATAGCACTTGTTAACATCTAGTTACTATACGTTATTGATATATCCTAATCAAATTCCTACTAATTATACAGTTTATAGTACTTTACCGACTTTTAACATTTTTGTAAACTTCTATCTATTGATCAATTTATTTTGAAAGAATTATCTTATTATGTTTTGCCTTCCGCCACCGCTTGCTCTCTTTTTATTAGAGAAAATTTCAAGTTTTGAGAGACATTCTCTTTCAGTTGAAGTTACTAATCGCATTGATGATTCTGTCTCAGTCTTTAAATCTGCAAGAACAATGCAACATAATTTCAAGCAAGCGTCATAGAAATCATTAGAATATGTGGATATATGCATAGTATATTAATATACTTAATTAATAATAATAATCTTTATTATCTTTTATGACAATACATAAAATATTGTATAAGAGTAGTCAATAAAACAAACAAACAAAACAGGTATAATAAATTTAAATATAAACAATATAATACTACATATTAAAAATTATAGTCATACAAAATATTCATCAAGCCTATAAAAACATTTGTCAATGAGATATTCTTTAAATTTTTTTCTTAAAGGCAACTATACTCGGAAGATTTTTATATTTATAGGTATTAAGTTAAAGAGTTTAAGCCCTAAATTTTATATATTTAAGTCATCTAACTCGATATTATTCAAAGCGGGGTGGTTATTAAGAAAATATTTTACATCTAGTCATCAATCAGTGTTTATTTAACCACAGCCGATCCCACTGCTCGAATATAAAAACTTATATCAGTAAGGCGCTATTTGGAATGCGACGTTGTAACGTTTCACATAAACAAGGTAACCGCTTTCTGTATATCATGATAATGGGTCATTGTCTTTATAAAAATTTATCCTTTAAGAGGTATCAAATATGTATATATGACATATTGAACTCATAAATTCGCAATAACCTTTTTAAGAAGTCGTTTAATTTTATTAATCATAGGCAACAAACTTGGCAACTGTGCAGTCTCTTGTCTATCAACACTCCGACATAAGGAAGACAAAGAAGGCAGTTAACGATGCAACTTAGATTATTACTCGGTTACTTTGTTTGCAGTGCAGGACGGTACTAGGTAATTTCCTAGGGTCGAACGTAGCTAGGATATTTTTTAATTACTGTTATCTTTGGCTTATTATAAACTAGTGTTGCAAATACATAATTGTTTAAATAGTATTGTGAAAACTACATTAGTGTCGTGAGTCAGTGGCGGCTCGTCATATGAAGCAACTGAGGCCGGGCCTCACTGTAAAATTTGGATTTCACACTGTATATTTTAATACCCCATAATTTCCAATTACCTATTACATTTATCAAAAGCAATATAACGGAATAAAATAATTATTGCTTCAATTGTAGCCCTCGTAAGTTATAAATAACGGATCTAAGTTACGTTTGAATATCCCGCCGTTTCTACCAGAGCGGGGAGTTACGAGTCATCCGCCAATCTCACCACAGTGAGGCGCAATTCGCCGAGCCTCAAATTCCTCATACATGCTTAATACGTTGTGGCTTTCCCCACCGTGCGATATGGTCAAAGTCGTTGTTTTCCGTTCTAATTTGAGGATTTCTGGCGCCTCATAATCTATCTCACTCTGTTTTCGGGCAAGTTCGACGGCGTAACGTGTGTAATGCGATTAACCGATTGTTTGAGTATTAATATTATTAATTGTATTTTGAATTTCCAATGGTTGATTAGTTACTACTACTGAATGTGATTTCTTAGATATTCTCAAAATGAGGTGGTAAGGTTTTAAGGACAAGGCAAGTAATAATTTAAAGTAAATAAAAATTAACTTCATTATAGGGTAAGACTACATTTAACATATTATCCAATATAAATAGGTATATGGTATTATCGATAGGTTTATTGATAGGTAACAATGAATCTCTCTTTGTTACCTATGTTTAGATTTTTAAAACAATTTTAATATATTCTGCAAATTAAATACTTAAATGTAAGCTACTACTCTAAATAAATTAAAATCGCTAATCAAATAATTTAAAACTATTTTTGATAATGCAAATAATATTACTGAATTAGGAGTAAAACGGGGTAAAAGTTGCGACAAATTAGAAATAATTTCGAGCTATAAAATGCTTCACTAAATTATACATTGCATTTTCCTTTAGGTAGGAAGTACTCATTTTGGAAATTTACACAATTTACATTTCCTTGCTTTAGTAGATTCTTCAAAAATTCGGAATATGCAAAAAAATATGCAAAATTGTTTAAAGGTTTACTACAAATATATCCAAACGTTTTAGGTGAAGGTGAAAAACGAACGTTATATTTTGTTAAAAAAGGTAAAAATGAACAAGGAATTTGAAATGGTATATTCGGAAGCATATAAATTGTTTTGCTCAGTTTTAATGATTCCTACAAGTGTTTCAATTTTATGAAGACAAAGAAATCTGCAAATTTAAAAGACAGTCGAGTAGAACTGTTTTATATAAAGTGAGTGTTTAATAATATTTTGTTAAATGTGGAGGCAAACGAAAACGAAAACTTGGCAGCTTTGTTCAATATGTGGTAATAGATAAATAGGCTAGCTTCTTGAAAATTGGTTTTTCTACAAAACTGTTAAAAGTGGGCTTTTTAATTGTCATTTTTGATGTTAAAAATGTCATTTTTTGACACGCGTGTTAAAAGTAAGTTACTTTTAACAAAGTTTATTTAAATTTTGTTTTGAAAATTAATAAAACGTTTTAACAAACACATGCACAACTTTTTATTTTAAATAAGTACAAACCAACATTTTAACTAGTTATTACTATTAACATTTATAGTAAAATTAGAACAATTTGAAATTGTAATTCCCTGCGGAGTCATCATACTTAAGTTGGTTTTACTGTCAACATGTGTGACACATCCATTTTCTGTTGAAATACTACTGGTAGTACTGGTGGTCTTGCTAGTAGTTCCAGCAGTAGGAAGTATTTGGCACGCAATTTCCTTCTTCTGTTCCAGTGAATTTTCAATGTAGCCTTCAGCTACCGTCGAAGATTTCCATCCTCCATGTCTCTTGATGGTAGTAAGATTTACACCAGAATCTGCTAACAATGTCGCCGATAAACGACGAAAACAGTGTCCGGTGTAGAGTTGAGGATTTGGTAGATTCAAGAACTGGATTCTTCACACATTTATTCTTCATATATTTAAGAAAAAGTCGTCTATGGTCAGCGTTGGGTGGCCGGAGTACCATATACTTTCTAAAAAAGTTTAAATAGAATTCACAAACAACACTGAAAGTCCGAGGCACTTTCGTTTTAGTATCTGGTATGGTCACAACAACCGAAGTGCCCAAATATTCGATATTGTCGATGTTCATCTGACACAATTCCTCCCGGCGACACGCCCCGAAGACACCCACTACTGCTGCGACTTTCATCATCAGATACTTTTCGTCTTCTGCTTTTGTGAGAAATTTGTATATATGCGTCTTCGTCAAAACTTTTGACTTTTTTGCTTGATATCCTTCACCCTTCCGTTTTAAAAAAAGCAATAAGTTTATAATGTTTGCTTATATCTTGATCTTGCTTTATTTTTAACATAGTTTTGATCATGGAATAATTTGACCACAGCGTTGACGATTTCCATATCTTGGCTTTTTCCTCAAAATATGCCAGTAAAACACTTTCGTTACATTTCCCAGGGACCTCTTTAATGTTGCACCATTCCGAAAAGCGTCTATAAGCGATTTCGTACTGTTCCTTTGATTTCGCCGGCAATAATTCCAATGTTGCTCGACTGGCGGCTTCTTCGATTTCAGCAGGGATGGATTCGTTATGCTCATTATCGAGGTTATTCATTATACTTATAATATTACTAGAAAATACTGTCAATATTTTTGCGTTTTTTCCGTAACTAACAACAGCACTGGTTGCTACGAAAATTTTGGTTCATAAACATTGCGATCTGTGTGGTATTTTTTGATTTCCTATTTTTATTGAGTTTAAAGCTCTTCCGATTGTTTTGTAGAAAAAATAGTGTATGATATACGTGTTAAAAGTAATTTTATTTTGTTCGTGAAGTTATCATCTTCACTCACAAAATAAAATCTTACTTTTAACACGTATATCATAAATACCTATTTTAGGCCTTTTCATATTTTTTAGTGTTCTTAAATGAAATTGGAACATTTTTTTAATTATTGGATAAATATTTTTTTTTTCTATTATAAATAAAGTTCTGATGTCATTTAATTTTTTAATTTATGGTTATAATAGTGCTATTGGCGAAGATCTTCATAATAAAAAACGATAAACACGTCAAGAAATATTACCTCAGGGGTGACGTGAAAATTTATTTCTATTTATTATTTATTTGAAAAAGGGTTGGGCCTCACGTCTAGTAGCTACCACGAGCCGCCACTGTCGTGAGTGGTCAGTGTTGGGTTGTGAGTGAGTGGAACACCAAAGTACTGTAGTTATTTCCATCTGTCTTCTATCAAATTTATACATTATTCTTTCCAACAGAATACACACAGGACAGCAGAGGCCGCCAAATTATTATTTAATAATATATATTTTATTATTAGCATTACATTCTGAATATCCCTAATAAATCCATTTTGAGGATTACCTCTTTTCGTTTGCCGATTTATATCGAGCTATTGAAAGTAACATTTTAAAGCTTTGGGATTTACAACCCCAAAGTAGCTTGTATCAAACAGTTAATTATACCATATTCAGTACTTTCAGAAAGAATTCCAACACTGGCCCAAAGAAATGAATATCGAAGGATTTCTCAAAATCCATAAAATTACGTACAATGCTAGTTTGAAGAAAGATAAGTTACTGCATATGGAGCCAATTAAAAAGAGACCTTCAAAGAAATAATACCTTTTTAAAATTTGACAAAATAGTTAGAAATGTTATAAGAATCCGGAGCACCTCACGCGTTCGAAGTGCTACATGACCGAAAGCCTATGAGCCCGAATACCTGCCTGTTCGAATAGAGATGTGCGCTAAGAATCTAGGTAAATAAAATCACATTAGCTAATTGGAAGAAATGCGTCAAGCATGTCATAATGATTGAGGAAAACTATAAAAAGCTTAATCAATTGATTGGGCTAAATTAAAGTGATTTCATTATAACTGTTGATAAAGAATCGGATAAAAGTTATGTTAGTATTGACTCTAATGAATGCTAGTATTTTTTTATTATGATGTATAAGTAAATTTTTTACTGGGTTTTTTGGTGTCATTGTTATGTAATATATGAAGTATACTGGAAATATATTATTTTTATTACATATTGTGTCTATACATCACTCAGTGGCGTAGTCAGAAATTTGACATGGGAGGGGTTCAGTGAACAAAGTATTTCAAACTAGATTTTTTTTAATAAAAAAAAATAAATAATTTTTAATAAATTAAAACAATAAAAAGTAAATAAAAAAACAATTTCATCATGAACATGTAAATAATAAACAGGTACGAACAATATTTGCAATAGAACTTAGTTGCAGGTGAACCCTATTGTAAGGTTGCCGCAGGAGATCTAGTTCACTGACCGCGTTGCTAAATCTTGGCGAATAGAGTGATTGCAGGTTTGTAGTGAGACATTACCTATATGACCCAACCAACCCAACCCATGGGAGGGGTTCTGACCCCCAAACCCCCCCCCCCCGTGGCTACGCCACTGACATCACTACATCACTAGAATATAAATACATCCAAAAATATATTTTTTTTATTTTGTTTTTATTTGGTATACCTATACCTTATATACTTTAATATTTTAATTTAAATTGCTATTGACGAAATTGAGTGAATACTAGTATCTAACATAAAGAAGGTCCTGCCTACTTCTGACCAGCTGGACGCGGAACTCTTTGATGTTTTTTATGTCATTTTCTTTATTCCCTTATATAGATAATATAGACTATATATGTTACACTTTGTTAAGACTTCTAGACTCTGTAGAATTTAAGCCTCGATACATAGATAGCAGTGTTATGTTTTGTTAAACCTAGTGCTGCTGATTTGATAAATAATGTAATAAAGAAAAATAGAGCGTAGGTAGTTCAAAAAAAATTAATGAACCGCGACATCATAAATTTATGTCGACACGGGGCTTAATGAAAATATAAGAATGCTTCAGTGGTTTTTTAAAATTAATCATTAATCATTCTTCGGTGGCTCGTCGAATTCTATATGAAGCCGTCTGCATATTTATACAGAATTTCGTCGCGAATCCTGTAACTGTCTTGTAACACTGTAACTTCAATACGATCGTGTAGACGGAACACTGTAACCTCGTCACTTAACGTCATAGAGAACATAAATATTCGTATTGATAGATAGGTAGAAATATACAACAATCTCAATGGTATATATTGATATAATGTGGTTTTCTGGGTTGTTATTCCGTGACCTCGGTGATAGGTAGCTGCCAGTAACGAAGCTAAAGTGAAATTAAATGGAGATTTAGATTTTAAAAAATCCAGAATTTAAATTTTATCCATGTGTGTTAATTTTATTGTGTTTTTCGTAAATGTTATGTTGATTTCTCGTTTGGTTTTCTGTTTGTTTCATTGTATTTTGATATAAGGATGTATATTAAATGTTGTTATGCTAAATCGCTAATATGGATTCCGGATTTTTAAGCCTCTGAATGTTATCTAGTAGGTCTTAGTTAAAAAAAAACTGAACGCCGCTTGGCCTCAAAATACACCTTTCCCCCCACCACATTTCAAAAAAATTTTCGTCAAAATCGCTCCATAAATAAAAATGTTATGAGGGTGGTCCGCTTTCAAATGGGTCACTCTGTATAATTATAGTCTAATCATATGAATTGTTGATAAATAACAGTTAAAATGATTCCAATTTTATCGACAAGGTTTTGTAGATGAGCGAAGAGTGTTTTACGAAAGAAAGTGTAAATTATAATAGTTTTTACATGATAACTAATGAGAATTGTCACGCCACTAGGCCAACATCATCTTAAAATATTTAATAGCGAATGGGTTGATCCAGCATTTTTACTTCAACGCTTAAGTTTTTTAATGATTTAGAACAATACCTTCTCAATATTTGGTGTTACATCTTCGCGTAGCTATAGCAGTTATAAAAAATATCAATGAACAAAGTTCTATACACTTGATATACGCGGCTTATCCATTTAGACCAGTTTTTAACGCACTTGTAATCCAATCCTGCTTGAAACGCAGTTACGAATCGAAGTTATGTTACAAATGCGTACACGGCGTAAGACCCTATCCGCTTGGACATACCCTTGGATTATCTAGGTATAGATAAATCAGGTCGACCCTCAACTACTAGACTATTTATGTAAAGACAACAATAGCGTTAGCGTGACTTAAATTTCAGAATTCGTAATACAGATTTATAAACAAATAAAACACTAAAAGAAATGACCGTGGCAAGCAGTCAAACTGACGCCAAATCGGTCCTATTGTTCTATATGTGACCCAGTTTGGACGCTGTTGCAATGATATATATCAAAAGATGGGCAGACAGCACCTCAACTGAGAATGTAACAACATATGCGACGAGTGTACACAATTCAACTTTCTATACTAGTTTTCCCGACGTGTTATTGTGAATTAAAACATATCCTCTTCAATGAAAGTTAAGTTCTTAGAAACAGAAGCAAAAAGTTATTTCGTTTTATTTTGATTCACCTAGCATTTCCCTTAAATTGTGCCACTAAGTTTAGAGACAACTTGATTTTTGTAATTTATTCAAAAAAAATATACATGGCGTTATTATTTTCTAAGGTATCATATCTAAATTTGGACACTTGCCTTCTAGCGAACTTTATTTTTTTTAAGGTGATTTTTAAATTAATTATACAGACTTATTAGATTCCTAATATCAAAATACAACGATTTACGGTAAATTTTTGAAAAAATATCAATAATTTGTTGCAAATTTTCTGTACTGTAAAATAAATTTAAATCAAATATTTAATATCTGTTCATACAAATGGTCCTTATATTTATTGTTAAATGAGGAGCACAATTTCTTGAGACCGGTTAATTTAGAAGATTTAAAAGCAATAATTCGTCAAAAATTCAAAGAATTTATTAATCGTCTTGGCTACTGTCAGGCAGCCAGCGGTGCACAATTTGAACATTTAATTTAGTCGATTTTTTACATAATCATTATCATTTTATCATTTTTAGTATTGTGAAAACTAAATTTTAGAATCTTCAAACATTATTTTCTTCAACTTCTTGTCTATAATTACACCAAGATCTTTAATAGAATCTACATTTTCAAGAACATTGCCATCAATAGTATATGCTAGGTTTACATTATTAAATAAACGTGAGAAGGTGATGTAATAACATTTGTTAAAATTTAAAAATAATCTATTATTTTGGCAATAAGAAACCAGATTATTAAGATCTTTTTGAAAAACTATACAGTCATCTATTGTAGAAACTACTTTATAAATTTTAAGATCATCGGCGTAAAGGAAACATTTTGTACTTGAAAAACAGGTATAAATATCATTTATAAACAATGAGAACAGCAAGGGTCCAAGATGGGATCCCTGTGGAATGCCTGATGCAACATTTATTTATTTTGCAAGACAAGACAAGACTTTTCCAAATTTTCCAAGATTTCTTGTCTCAGCCAATATTAATCAGGCATTAAACATATTTCCTTTTTTATAAGTAGAAATACATTTTATAATTCAGCGGGAATTACTATTTCTAATTTTCCGTTTATTTTATAAACAAAATTGGCATCCCTTATCGCTCTATAGTGTATTTTTGCATATATAAAAATCAAGGGTCGCTCGCTGGTTCATGCCTATCAGGCACATCCTATATAATTTCAACCATATATTATATTCATTAAAATAGGCAGTTAGGCCACTATATCTAGGTAATCTAGCTACATCTCCATATAGCGACCATTCGCTACTCCATGTCGTTCTAAGTAGCCAGCGGCCTCTACCGCGATTCGGCTAGAACGATATTTTGCAAACACTAAATTCCAGGAAACAACTACGAGTACTCTGCAGGCTAATGCTCCGAATATCATTGAATTACTTAGTAGTTGTTTCCTGAAATTCTGTGTTTTCAAAATATCGTTCTCGCCGAATCGAAACTGTTATGTAGAACGCTTCCTGTCTGTGGCTCTTCAATCAATCAAGTAACGAATAGCCCCTAGATGTAGCCTTTCTACACCGCGTACTCATGGTCCCTTCTGTCGGGTTAGAGAGACTTAAAGCAGCTAGAGTTATTCGTCGCTTATCTCACCTAGGCATACTGATGAGAACTAATAAGCTCGAAACCGGTATACTACTGACGAGTAACTTTGGCTGTTTGCTACAAGTTTTTCGGGTGTAATTCAATGCTGGCCATTAGCCCGCAGGGTAGTTGTTTCCTGGAATTCCGTATTTGCAACAAGGGAGACCATTTTGTAAAGTTAAAGATAATGTTCCGTTAACACGCATCATGACCTACTCTCGCCCTGTTCAAAATGCAGTTTACGCATCGAGGTTCTACTACAAATGAGTACGCGGCTTTACATTTTCAAAAATACATCTACCATACTAGACGGTCAATAATCTAGAGAATAATTCATGTTATCATCCTACTCACAATTTATAGTAGTCGACACAAAGAAACATACATGCAGTCCATATATTTTTCCTATAAAATCGCGTGCCGCATATCTCTGAGAGCATACCCAATTACACAGCTTTTGCTGCAGTAAATACGCATACGTTGCAGCTTACTATTGGCTGTGGCTCTTCCATTTCTAGCACTATCATGGGCGGGTATATCGTTCGGGCGGGCAACATTTCGGGTATATCTTTTCCCTAATTTAATTATTAATGTAATTATTTTTATTAGTAATTTTGTGTTCTTAAGAATGGAGAATAATTCAAGCTCTACAGCGTCCTAATTTAACAAGTGAGGAATATCGGATGATGACATAAATGAGGAGTTTAGAGCGGAGGTCAAAATATGTGTATAAGTGATGTTGAAATACGTATTTCATTAGTCAATCGGTCAGTGGTCGCGCGGTTTAAGGCGTCAGTACTTGAATCGAGGTGACTAGATCGGTGTTGGTTCGAGCCCAGCTGCCGGTAAACCGTATATAAGCTATATTCGTGGAGAGGTTTGGCGCCCTCTCTGCGGGTATGGTAGGGTGGAAGAGTGTTGGCTTGGGTCAATGTGAGAGATTGATACCGGTTGATATTTGACTGCCCCCCTAATTAATGAGGTTTTCCAGGTTTCCCTCATTCCTGCACTGAATAGTGGTTAGGGCCTACCAACGTAAGTCGTTCCTGGGCGCAAATGCGGCCTGCTTAATAATAATATGCCGCCCCCTCTCTCGCACAAGTCTCCGACTTCTGGGCTAATCCCTGTGATTAGAATGAGTGTATTATTATTAGTGATATGGAAAAGAAACTATTGAAAATAAATATTAAAAGACCTGAATCTGAATCGAAAAATATATTAAATTTTGACGAAACATGGATGCATGAAGATCATACGGAAAGCGGTAGGATATATAAGTGCTAAATTGTTAATGTGCTAGGTTCAGTCGACGTCAACTTATTTTTGATAATTTTGTGTGCTTTGAACTCTTCTCAACCCTCACCTTCCGTACTCATCTCTGTGTTGTAAATTAGTCACTCTCTATTATTTTCGATCTTGGGTAATTCATAATACAAAATAAAGACTTGGCAAAAACTGTTATATCACTATTTGAATTTAGTATGAAATGTTGCTATTCGCACGCTTCGCCTCTCTAGTTATTCGGCCGTCTAGTATAGCAACTAATGGGAAAAAATAAGGGTTTCTATACTTAGATATATTATTAAATCATTATATGAACAGAAAGTTGATATTTCTTATCTGCAACCTCCCTATGAGACACGAGGCTGTTAAAGCACAAAATATGATTTTTTTCAAGTTCCTTTGGGACTTGAAAATATCCACTTAGGGTAGGAACAGTGCGGTCGGACAAACAAACCGACCCTTTTTCGAACGTATATCGCCCTGAGCAATCTGAAATCGCCGTTTCCCAGAGTTGGTCTCGTACAACTCATGCCGTGGAGTACGAAATGACTTAACAAAGGGAGAGTGGACCAATATTGTATCGTTCAGAAAAAATGTAAATCTTAAACATATAGGCCCAAAATTCATAAAAGCCCAATTGACCATCCGTGCCAAGGCGTGCTTTTTATGTAAGTATAGAGAATTAAACTTAAAATATCCTAAATATGCAGGGTGGGCAAATTTCGATGTTTTATGGGATATCTCGTTAACTATAGGAAATGACCTCTTTTTTTAAGTGAAACTTTTTCACTTTTCAATACATGACTGTACTTGGTTGTTTGTAAAAAAAATAATTAATATGTTCTTCAGACACTTTTTTGAGTAGAGTCCAGTGGCGTACCTAATTTTTTGTAACTTTATTAATTTTTGAGTTAGTTAAAGTTGTGTTTTCTAAATACAAACCATAGGTGACCATGGGACAGGTGAAATCGATATTTTTTTCTCCTACGATTAATATTTGTATAATATGTGGAGTTAAAGATGATTATTCACCATTTTACTTAGGAAACAGTTTATTCCAGAGTATCAATTTAATTTTTTAAATATTTTTCACAAGACATTTAGAAGAAATCATGACATAATGATGAATGATTCCAAGATGTCTTAAATTAATATACGGAAAAATCAAATGGCACAGTCTACTTCAAGAAAATTACAGAAACAAAATATGCTATAATAAATAATTGTCTCAATAAAATGGCAAATAATAATGTTTAACCTCACTTATTATATATTTTTCTATGTTCATGCTAAAAACAAAACTTGATTGAACAATATTTAGTGGAAAAAGTGGTTCTTTATTGCACTAGTGCAATAAAATGTTTATTGCATTCATCTGTCATTCTACTACAGTGTTTTTTCATCATGACAAACATAAACGATCAAATCGACGTCATATTTTCCTAGACTTAGTGTCAGTCTAAATAAAAAAAATTTTAGTTTTTGCATGAACGTAGAAAAAATATTGTATGCAACTCGTACAAAAAAAGTTTATTGCACTCGACGTGTTGTCCTACTCGGCCTGATGGCCTCGTTGGACAATTTCATGTTACGTGCAATAAACACTTACTTTTTGTCCTTGTTGCATAAATAACTATAATGGAAAGTAAATAAATAACGATTTCAACTGGCCCATGCCCACCTATGATTTGTATTAAAAAAAACACAACTTTAGGTTATTATGATTCAAAAATTAATTAAGTTACAAAAAAACAGGTACGCCACTGGACTCTACTGAAAAAAGTGTCTGAAGAACGTATTCATTATTTTTTTCTAGCTTTACAAACAACTAAGTTACATGTATCGAAAAGTGGAAAATTTTAAATTTTGTTTATTACTCGAAAACAAAAGACGATAGGTTATTTTGGTGTTGGCCATTAATTTTCTCTTAAAAAAAGAGATCGAGAGTGGATGGGTCATTTTGTTCTATCTCCTATAGCCGATATAATCTATAAAAACATCGAAATTTGCCCACCCTGTACTAATTGTGGAATAGAATAGTAGCGTTGTTATTTGTTATTCGTTATAATAGAATACACATTATGTGAACTTAGAGATTTTGTAGTGATTCCACATTGTTGAACTTCTAACAACGATCTATTAAAACACAAATTAACGAAAAAATACAGGGTGTTTAAAAAACCCGAATCAATCTCTAAAATTACTCAAAATTCATGGAATTTAAAAAATTTTACGAAACACTATATCAAAAAAAGACGATCCGATTTAACTTTTAAGATACAGGGTGTTGAAAAAATTTAACAAAACTCGAAAAAACCTCAAAATTTATGGAATTTCACATTTTTTGTCAATCACTCTTGAAAATTACAGAATGACGAACACCATGGAAATATCATCTTTCTAGTTATAACATAATTCTCATTAAATGGATTTAATGATTTTGAAATAATGTATTTTGAATACTTTATTAGCATTTGAGTGTTATTTGTTACTGTTTTGTGTTCGTAGATATTGTTATTGCGGGTCGTTACCTTAATTTTTTAACGAATGAGTATAAATGTATTTGGTTACTTCAATGCAACGCCTACATTCCAGAACATAAACGAAGGAGAAAGCATTCTAAATGTTTCAATCAATGTTACTCAATGTACAAGTAAGTTTAAATGTTGTGATTATGTTGTGTACCAAGATTTCTATTAATATTGTAAATTTTAGACAGTAGTAGCCTTTAAGGATTGAATTTCTTATCTTAACTTTCTATTATGTAAGAACTTAAGGACTATCTAATTAACAATTTGATACTTCCTGATCTGACATAATTCTGACAAAATTATTAAGCTAGAACACCACACCGTTTTGTAAGCAAACAGACTGCTCCCTTAAGCAAAGCCTTTCAATATATATAAACAAATATTGGTATTTTCCAATGTATACGTAATGACAGTAAAATACGTTTACCAACTTAGAAAACTGTATGCAATATACATTACGTTTAAAATAATGAAAAAACAGCTAGAGGGAAAAACTTGATTCACTTAATGACTAATGGATATCTGTTATTAAAAAATTTATCAGTGATACTATGTTCTGAAAAAAGTCATAATAAATAAAAGTTACACTATTTTTTCATATGCTTAAACAGTATATAAACAATATTTAAATTTAATGGAACGCCTTGCCAAGACAAAAATGGTAAAAGTAAGGTAGTAAAACTAACAAATAATAATTTGAAAGGTGTTCCAAATACCGTTTTCTTGCTTGTTCGCATATTTCAGCTCTTCTTCTGAAAGATTGTTTAAGTTCTTGGAATTCTAAAGCTCCCCTCTCAAATTCCTACACAAAGCCCTTTACCTTTCGCCAAACATAATGATCAAATATTCACACTATGTTTCTAATATATTCATAGTCAAAACTAACTGTACAATTAATAATTTTTATAATTTTAATATTTAGTCTTTAAACATCTGAAGTACGCAGTACATATCTAAGAATATTGTAGCTTTAAAACAAATAAAGACTCAGTCCATATGTCTTAGGCAAGATATGTTGAAATAAGAATTTTTTAATAGTTATTTATTTATCAAGGGCGTTAACTAAGCGTTAAAGACTCGTACCGTGAAGATAATAGTCCTCAGCTTAAGTCCCGGGCTAATATATATTTAGGGCATTAAAGGTATTATGATGCACAAGATTTATACAAAATTTTATACACGGCCAGTATTTAGACTACTTATAAATGTGCTAGACATCATATTATGTATTTGTGGAAATAAGTGTCTCAAGAACTAAAATCAAATAATTTTCGTTGGAGCCAAATTGACAGTTGTGACGCATGCCTAGCAATAATATTAACAAACGTAGTTTCATGTATGCCGTATTTAGTAGACAAAAAATATCTAGCAAAGTGACAGATTTTTTCATATTCAGTTGGCAAAATATGGATAGCAGTACAAAAATAGAGCACAGAGTACTCCTGAAATTTTTAAAGAGGCGAAGGAAGCCTATTGCCGGGAAAATAAAAAAAAAACTTTTTAACAAAACATAATGATTTGTATAAATAGTGTTCCTTTAAAAACATAAAACGCTACGCTAAAAATGTGCTCCTAGAAAACAATAATATTAACAAACGTAGTTTCATGTATGCCGTATTTAGTAGGCAAAAAATATCTAGCAAAGTGACAGTTTTTTTCATATTCAGTTGGCAAAATATGGATAGCAGTACAAAAATAGAGCACAGAGTACTCCTGAAATTTTTAAAGAGGCGAAGGAAGCCTATTGCCGGGAAAATAAAAAAAAAACTTTTTAACAAAACATAATGATTTGGATAAATAGTGTTCCTTTAAAAACATAAAACGCTACGCTAAAAATGTGCTCCTAGAAAAATGTGAAAACTCTTCATCTCTTTGTGGTCGTATTAAAGTCATCGGTACTTTTACATCATAACATCGACATTAGTAAATATTAAAAATTAATAACAATTGACACTTTTCTAAGAGATACCCGTTTAAATGTTTTTAATAATGAAGGTAAGTTATCATCTTCAAATGTAAGATAACATGTAACTACATTCTTTTTTTAATTAGGTTGCACTAATTTTTAGCATAAATGGAACTTGCCGTGGAAAACAGTTAAGTAACATAACAATAGACGATATTCAGGATTTAGATAACACTAAGTAACTATAAAAAAATCCAAGACTAAAATACAACGTATAATTGATAATGAAAACAAGTCACCAAGATGTTTGGATATTATACAGTAGATCTGCGTCTCTTTGTCAGCTTTAGCAAAAATAGTAACTATTGCGCTTTTCGAAACGGAATTTAAAATAATTATCACAGCTTGGAAATCAACAATTACAGTAAAAGAAAATGCACGCAATTACAGAAAAACGGTTCCTTAATGACTTTAATTTTGACATTTGAAGATAGGAATAAATGTATTTGATATGTTTAAATAACCTAGCCATTAATTTTTAATTACGAGATAAAAGTTGATAAATAAAGTATTTCACTTTAGCTTAACTACTGAGCTCGATAAAAACATTTTGCTAAGTAAATGCACAGTTTTCTCAATAATTAACAGTAAAATGCACCGTGTACCGTTTATTTGAGTCGTTCTGCTTACATTCCGGATTTGGCTACTACCTTAATATTTAAATATACTTTATTTATATTAAAACAAATTAAATCTATTTCTTGCCAGCTAATCGACAGAAACATTTATTTACCTGCAGGTGCTTAATTCTCTAGTTTAGTAGAACATATTTCCTCAGAAAGTGTAAATTTTCATGAGAAAATTGGAAATCTGTATTCTTGACCATTCTCATTGTAGTTATTTCACATAAAAAAATGGGGAATTATTTCACATGGGTGTTTCTGAAGGAACATAAAGCTTGAAGAATTGTAAATATACACATAAATAATAATATAATTACCCAGATTTTTTTTAAGCGGAATGAATTCCCACTCGAATTTATTTCACTGCATTCGAGAATCGAAGCCATAGGAGTGTTGCCTTTATTTAGACTTGCAGCAGGTTACTACCGATAAAACAAAACTGTTACAATTAAACCGTACGTCAGGATAAGTAGTTAGAAGCAACATCATATTTACTACGTTTATTTTGACGGCATAAAAAATATTCTACAGCGACTACACTCAAGTAATGCTACTTATGTTTTATGTGATCAACGAATATTTAACGCCTAGAATTTGCGAAGATTTACTATACATACATTTTAATTATTCACGTATACCTTCAATTATTCACCGTCTTAAAGCAACTATGACAGCATCAGGATATACAATAAATAAAGCAGTTAATAATATTTTTTGCTTGCGACAGTTTATTTCCCTGTTATAAGGATCTAGTGCTGAGTGTGCGAAGAAAAATTGATACCGTTTTGCAGAATAATCCAAGTTTCTTTACTTATACCGTATAGTAGATCTTTTTGATGGCAAAGAAATAGATTTTTCTGAACCCACTCTAAATGTGCCATCCATGAAAAGTTATACAGGGTGTCCGGAAAAGACGTGTACAACGGAAGACCACAGACTCCTGGGTTCAAAATAAGCCGATTTAGCCCAATTTACTTATTTCCAAAATTGCTTCGTTTAGCCGCTAGAAAGCGCCAAGGTTCGCGAAATTTTTTTGTTTATTCCGAATATCTCGAAAACGACTTGATCGATTTTAATCATTTTTGGGCTACGCAGTTATGTCTAACCGACACTTTTTGCCATTATTTAAAATCTTTTGCAGTCATTAGAAATATAAGAAAAATCATATATCATGCAAATATAAGCACATATTTTTTTAACCCTCTGTATAGTATAATTACTCTCAGTGTTTTTCTATTAGTAGCTTTTTTTATACTTTCAGAATTTTGAATACAGTATCAGCATTCGTTCTGCAACAAATAACGAAAATTCCAAAACTCTCATTTATATTTTATTTAATAAATACAAGATAATTAAATATTAATATAACAAATAAAAAAGAGTAATGATCTCTTTCGCCTAAACAAATCGTCTTTATTTTTAACTGCATAGATATATATTATGGTTTTGCCTGCACCCTAGAAAAAATAATCGCAAGGGGTTAAGTCTGGTGCTCGAGGAGGCCATTTTATAGGAGCATCGTTTCCTCTTCTAATCCTCCTGTTAGGATACAGATTATGTAAATACTGACGAACGGGTATTGCAAAATTGGGGGTGCACCATCGTGCATAAACCACATGTTACGACGAAGTAGTAACGGTAAATCGTCCAATAAATTAGGTAATACTTGCTGTAAAAAATTTAAATAGTTGACCCCATTTAATCGATGCGGAAGCACAACCGGGCCAATAATAAAGTTGTCAATAATTCCCGTCCACACGTTTACTGTTTGAATTTATATTGAAAATGTCTTATTTCAGTCCAGTGTGGATTTTCATTAGTATAAACGTGTTTGTTATGGTTATTAATAATTCCTGACCTAGCAAAACATGCTTCATCTGCAAATAAAATGTTTTTGCTGAAATTGATATCATGGGCTCTTATTTGATCTTGTAAAAAATTACAAAATGCTAAACGTTTTTCGGGATCAATGGGTAGCAATTCATGAACCGATTGAATGTGGTACGGATGTAGTAACTGCTCTTTCAAAACATCATGAACTATGGTTTTTGGTATCCCTATTTCATGTCCAATGTGTCTTGCACTAATTTTTGGGTTCTCTTCTATCTTATCTAGGATTTGTTCTCCATCGCTATAGTTTTCGTGGTACATTGACGCCCTTGAACCGCATTCATTTGGTGGAAGGAACCAAATTCGCGAAGTCGCCTTTCGATGTTGGCAAAAGTTTGATGATTTGGCACTCGTCGATGAGGAAATCTGTCCATGTAGACCCTAACACTTTTGCGGCCGTTACCTTGATAAAATCGATAAACCAAAAGCATGTCTACTTATTCGGAATATGTATATGTTTCCATGTTGAAATATTGAAAAATGAGGAACAGAAACAAACACAACAATAACAACAAATAAAGTGAGATCTAAAGTAACTAAGTAGTTGAGCAAGAAGAATAAACCGAGAGACTAAATTCAGTAGCTGATTAGATTTGACACACAACTGATACTTAAAATATCAGAGCCAAATTCTGGTACTTCGTTATTTGTTGCAGAACGAATGCCGATATTGTTGACATACGAAAAATATTTTTTTTGCCTAAACTACTAATCTGTTCAAAATTCTGACAGTATAAAAGAAGTTTCTAAATAAAGTCAGCTAATAATATAAAAAAACTGAGAGTAATTGTAAAGGGTGTTAAAAAAATATGTGCTTATATTTGCATGATATATGATTTTTCTTATATTTCTAATGACTGCAAAAGATTTTAAAGAATGTCAAAAAGTGTCGGTTAGACTTATAACTGCGAAGTCAAAAAATGGTTAAAACCGATCAAGTCGTTTTCGAAATATTCGGAATAAACAAAAATTTTTCGCGAACTTTGGCGCTCCCTAGCGACTAAACGAAGCAATTTTGGAAATAGGCCACTACTACAAGTGAATAGCCATGTAGAGTATTTAATAAACTAATAAACTTAATATTAATAATGTTGAATATTATAAATTGCCAGTACAAGATAAAATGTTGATTTATACTTTTTCTAGGTCGGTTTCTACAAACATTAACTTAATGTCCTAAGTGCGCCCGTGATAATGCCGTCATCTGCGAACGAAAGCCCGCACTTTAACTATGATATTAAAGCATGAAAACTAAAAAAACATGTTTAAAAAAATGTATACAGATCCTTTTGAAAAAAGAAAATTTGCGGCCAAACAGTGCGACATACAAAAAAAATTAAGATACTCTATCTTTGCAATTGAAAATTGCATCGACATAAGCTATCAAATTTATTTTCGTATAGAATAATACAACTTCACAATATTTATACAGGGCGTGGCATTTTTAACACAGAATATTAAAAAACCTAGATTCCGGACAGCAAATGAAATAACATATGTTATGAGAGGTCCATTGTGAAATTTTAATATTAAAAATATTTTATAGCAAATTATAAAAAGTAACAAATAGTCATAGCCAGTTCTGGCCATATTATGTGAATATTTTCTTCACATTGAAGAATTTTGACTTAATATATGACACCCGTTAAGAAAGTCAAACTTAAGATGTGAATAATTTTTTTTCTACAAACATCTCGGATCAAACATTACAGTGTCTCTTTATTAAAACAAGGATTATTTTAAGTTGGCTGAAATTATTAATTAATGTCCACATTTATACTGATTTTAAACTGCATTTCTTACGGACATTTAGGCTTGTTGTTGAAAAAAAACACTTGTTTTAAACCTTGCCGATCTTTCCAAAATAATTTTTATTGATTCTAGTCTAACCGTGAAGAAACAATAGAAATAATTGTGAAATGTCAGTAAGGTTATACAAAGTATTTATTAACAACTAGCCTAAATTTCCGTAAAAAATCCAGTACAAAATTAATTAGTGCATGAAAACCTTTTATCTCTTTATTTGTTCGTTTTGCAAATTTCCATAAAATTATACCATCTGGCAACACTGTCTCGAAATTTGGATAGGTAACTGCTGGGTTCATAGATGTAAAACGGTCACATTTTGGCCAAGACTGTACTAGAATTTATTTTTCCACTACAAAACTGAAGTTCAATTTTCTTGACGAAACGTGAAGATAGGATTTTTGACAAATATTTATTTCTCCATATTGACAGCGCTTGTTATTTTTCAGTGAACCAACTATATTTTTTTAGTAGGTATAGGTTTAATAGATTTGCATGTTTTTCAGCTCGAAAACCGCTCGACAACTGTGCAAGGGAGTCTTTTTGCTCTTAAATAAATGCTGTTCCAAAAAAAAGAAGGTAAAACCGAAAAGAAAAACCAGTGGCGTAGATTCTCTGGTCAAAAATCAATAGGTACTCCCACTACTATCTACACCCCTGTGGGATTTGAAATGCAATCGATTATACCAAATTATAACCTACGTATGCATTGACTCAAATTATTAGAAACTTATCAGTTAAAGACCTATGTCATTAGAATTTTTTCGTATTTTTGGATGTAGAATCTGCTCTAGAATTCTCTGAACAACAACACCCTGTATATGTCTAGTATAAACGTTTTGTTACATTCAGTTACAGTTCTCGCAAATAAAATGAGATGACATCAGCTTATTAAAAAGTAATGATTTACTGATGACGAAACATCTTTTATAATTAATAATTATTAGATATCCCACACAGTTACATCTGATATGAGAGTTATTTGTAGAAAAAAAACAAAGGACTTCCTTGCAGTTCCGTGAAAATAGTTAAAATCATTGCAAGCGTAAACTACAAAATTAAAATTTCAATTAGAATATCAAACAGAAAGTAAAAACATGAAATATAAGTATTATTCTGTTTCTATTGCTGATTCCTTGATACTGCAGCTTTTAAGCAATGTATTTTTAAGGTTTTTGAATGTGAATGTTTTGAATGTGTCCATAAGTATTATTTAATTATACAGGGTATTTTTAAATCAGAGCGACATTAATATCAAGGCCAAGATAATGCCACTGAGTCATACATATCTCAGTCAGAATTGTATTGTTGCCAAATTATGTGGCATTTAAGTTGACATTACAAATATTATTTTTGGCTGTTTCTGTAAAATGAATAAATCGATTGTTTTCCACGTTTGTTACGAATCTCTGTTATTTTATGAAATTTTAGCGAAATAAGCATATAATTGCAACCATAATATATTATCTAAGACATAAATTTAGAGTACAGCAGCAATTTTTCTTATAAAATAAAAATAGTACTTTGCCTATTCATTTAAGGGAAAAATATAATGATTTTATAAATAAATTTTCCTATTTATTTTAGTATATGTATAATATGATGTAGCCAAACTTATCTTAGTCCAAAAAAATATAGGATATAAAATTTTGAATTCAAAATTAGTTAAATAATTAGCAAGTTCTTCAATAAATTGCCTCGAAAATTTGGATTCGAGGGTTTTTTGGGACGAAAAAAATGAAGCCGTACTTAACTTTGGTCTAAAAACTGGAAGGCGCTATAAAATTTAATATTGGTGGATACAATTTTGCTCGCAATTTTGTCAGATTTTTCTGACATTTTTTGTATATAATTTCTATATAAACTTTTAATGATATCATCGGTTCACTTCTTCATAATTCATTTTCTAATGAATAATTGTGGGTTATGGTATGCATTTATGCAAAAGAAAATTTTGAGTTAAAAATTTTTACTTTCACATTCATCATCTTTTGCACTAATGTAAGCATGGCTACTTCGTATTATACAGTGCTTTTGAAAAGTAACGAATAAATTCATTATTTTTAAAATTGAGAAGTTTTCGAATAAAACCCCTGGCACGTCGATTTTGTTTTTAAAAAAAGCACTTTTTGCCATACGACCCACATTTGTGACGTCATCGTTGTTCGAGATATGACGTCATCGACAATTTTTTTAAATAACAACCTCCAATTTTGAACTTGCCATTTGAAAGAGCGTGTCATTCTACATACATACATCATGAAAAATTATGGTGTTACATAATAAAAATTTCAAGAAAATAATGAAGATTTTAAAATTTAATTTTCACAATACTGTGCACCTCCCCATTATGCAATACCTGTCCGTGCTTATTTAGATAACATGCTCTCAAATCGTTGGATAGGGAGAAGGGGGCCGATTGAGTGGCCAGCCAGATCGCCTGATTTGACACCCCTAGACTATTTCTTGTGGAGATACTTAAATAGCAAAGTATACGTTACTAGACCGGTTAATTTAGAAAATTTAAAAGCAAGAATTCATCACGAGATACGTCGTATACCTCCTGAAGTTATTGATAATGTCCAAAAAGAATTTATTAATCGTCTTGGCTACTTTCAGGCAGCCAACGGTGCACAATTTGAACATTTAATTTAGTAGATTTTTTACATAATCATTATCATTTTCAGTATTGTGAAAATTAAATTTTTAAATCTTCAAACATTATTTTCTGGAATGGTCAAAATTGGGGGTTTAAAAAAATTGCCAATGACGTCATATCTCGAACAACTATGACGTCACAAATGTGGGTCGTATGGCAAAAAGTGCCTTTTTTAAAAACAAAATCGACGTGCTAGGGGATTATTTCGAAAAGTTCAATTCAAAAATAATGAATTTATTCCTTACTTTTCGAATGCACTGTATATATCGTCAGGTATCCACTCTTGCCCTGCGCCTCATTACTTTTGGGACACCCTGTACATCTATAGTCATAATAAAAGTTTTCGACAATTATGGTAATCAAATATAAGGTGTGGCATGTATAATTTATAAAAATTATAGGACAGTTTTTTGACAATATTTGGAGTAAAAAAGTCTTATACAAAAAAGTTCGATTTGTACTTATTTTTATGTAAATTAACTACCGGTCTTGTTAATTCAACAAACATGAAGGAGACGACTGTTTTTACGTTTAGCATACCTTAAAAAGGCCATAAAACACTACAACAAAAAATAACCCGAACATTTTATACAATCTTGTTTAGGTCAGTCAAGGTAACATTGCTTTAAAAAACATATCTCGTAGTTTAACGTAACATTGACCTATGTTATAAAGTGTGTAAGAAGTTTTTTATCTAATCTATCAGTGCATTTTGACATAGTGCAATAGTAGAAAATGTTGTGCATCAGACTCATGCCTGCCTCCACAATCATGGAGGTCCATTTCAACATTTTCTGTAAGAAAATAAGTTTTTATTTCATTTTATGCCTGGATATTTTAGTAGCTATCTACATTAGGGTTTAAGACAGTCCACTACTGAGAATAAATAAAAATGACGCTTTTGATTAAATCTTTATTTTAGTTAGATTGCGCTTTTTTGTTGAAAAATTACCAAATAGTAAAAAAAAATTCCTCAAAAACGCCCATCTGCTTACACAACTAATCTATCAACCAGTACAGAAAAGATAACCGCTGGTTGCAGCCAGGACTTTACTTGGAATAATTTTTCGTTGTAAAAATTTAAGTTTAATTTACATAAAAATACGTAAAGATCGAACTTTTTGAAATAAGATTTTTTTATTCCAAATACTTATTCTCAAGGAGCTGTCATATAATTGTTATACATTATTAATGCCACACCCTGTATAGTTTTCACTCGATTTCACTGTAGTGAAATGAATTTGTTATAGTTATAGAAACTGATAAAATAAAAATAATTAATTCAAAAAATAGGAATTATTTAATTTAATTTAATTGGATATTTTACACATTTCTGATTAAAGCAAAGAGTAATTGAATAAACCCTTACGTCAAAAGTATCAATCAAGGATTATTTTTGGAAGTAAGTTTGCCTAACCAAAAAATCTCACACTGAAAAAGCAGATATCTTTATATTAAACAGCAAAAATTGCATCAATATCGCGCACTACCGTATTTTTTGACGTTTCGAAAATCTCTGTTTTTGTTCCCAAAAATTCCAATTGTATTAAACGTAAGTTAACTTTGAAATTTTAAAATTTGTTTATCTGCATCCATAGATATGTTAACTGATTTTTTATTTTATTCGTACTTCTTCTTGATACAACTGTAGCCAACAATGATCAATGTTTACTGAATAGTTTGACACACTTATCTCCGTTCGACAGAGTAATTGCGGTCTCTTTTAATTCTCTTTTTGCTGCGGTATCCTCTTTGTCTAATATTTTTGCCGAACCCCGTTGAATCAAATAACAGTTTTCCCAAGCGTGTTTACAAATATTTAATTTTTCAAATTACCATTTTTTTATATAATTTTGTTATGTTCCTCAACTCTAACATTCATAGGCAAAAATTTTAAAGGAGGATAATACAACAAAATGAAAATTAAAAAAGACCACGGTTATTTTGTTGAACGAAGATAAGTGTGTCTCAAACTGTTCAGTAAACATTAATCATTGTTGGCTCCAGTTGTATCAAGAAGAAGTAAGTAACAATAAAATGAAAATCATTTAACATCTCTATGGAAGCAGATAAACAAATTTTAAACTCTCAAACTTTACTTTTAATACAATTTAATAGCTTAGACGAAAAGGGGCCCAACTTTCAATAAGCAAATTTTACAAGAGAGACATAAAACTTAATTTCCTGAAACAGGTAAACTATACACAAAAACCAATATACATAGGTAAGGTGTCTAAGAGACTTTTTATTATAGAATTGTTCATAAATGTTATATGTATAAAAGAGTGAATAAATAAAAAGATTTAAAAATGAAAAAAAAATCCTTTTTCTACCAAGCCGACACACACATATGATTAGGTACATGGGCGTAGCCAGGAATTTTCCAAGGGGGAGTCGACAACCGTAGGGTGGAAGCGAGAGTATTAAACAAAGGGTATGTGAAATTATGGTTCTTCTGAAGGTAGATGTTCCCGCTGTAGTAAAATGGATAGAAAATACATTCAGTAATAATAATGTAATTTTTGAAACTTGCATTGTGCTGCAAGAATTAGGGAGGGGCCGTGGCCCACCTTGCCCGCCTGGCGACGCCCATGATTAAGTATCTATATTTTAATATTACTAATCTTCACCTTCAGATTCTTGTGCACACAAAGATAAGTTCTCATCGAATGCAATTGTTTCTTCTTGTTTTAAAAATTTGCAATTAATTTAGATATATAATTTGTTATTTGTAACTTCATGTTACTAATGCGTTGACAAAATCCTTAATCATAGTCTGTCTAATAATGTATTCAATATTAGTTGAAAAAAGACCCAAATATTGTAATTGGGCTCCTGTCAATCAACAATAATGAAATAGTTGATTTTCCCTATATTAAAGCAACTTATTGGACCTTTATATAGTTTAGTAAGTGCCTTCTTGTCTTCTGTTATGTGAGAAAATACTGGATTTGACCAAACCACACAGATTGACCGAATTTTTGAGAACGAATACAGTGAGTTTTTCGAAACGTAAAAAAATACAGAAGTGTGCTATAGTGATGTGATTTTTATTATGTTTTACTTATCTGCTTTATCAGTGTGAGATTTTTTGGTTAGGCAAACTTAGTTTCGTAAATAATCCTTGATTGATCCTCTTGGCATAAAGGTTTATTCAATTAATCTTTATTTTATTCTAGTGTGGCAAAATACCCAATTAAACTAAAGAAAAACTAGATTTATGCCACAAATAAATAGCTTCAGAGAAAAGAAATCTTTATTTCAAAATTCACCTTCCCAAATACTCTTCCTTGTACCTAGTTAAAACCTTTTTATTTAATTTAATAATATCCGTTATAAAATTTTAAAAATGGTTTTAATTTGTACTATGCCCTTTTCTAATACCAAGAAAAAGGGATTTTTAAACACGAATTATGACTTTTTTACTGTATTATAAAGGTATTCTAAGCTAATATAAATGAATTCTCCTACAATTCCTATCAATGAAGTCATATGTATGTCTTCTGATAACAAATATCTAGGTATGCTAATAAACAATTCCATAGGCAAAGCTGTATTCGATATTTATCTAAAATAGAAAAATAATCTAGCCAAATGTACTAACCTGGAATCATTCTATAAATAATTAAGATGGCCGTATTCGTGGTCCAAAATAGTGAAATGTTGGAAAGTTAGGAATTTCAAACCCTGTTAAAGTTACTAAAAAGAATTATACATTACTGAATACTAGAAAGTTCAACTTAGGTAGTGTTAGTATTTATAATGCCAAAATGTAGCGATTTTATGCTTAATATATTTATTGAAAGTGGCTCTTTTTATGGAATTTTGACATAAACTTTAAGAATGAATTTTTCACATTTAAAAACCAAAGTAAGAAAAATGAATACAAACCTTTCGTTCATCCTTTATGTGTATTTTGCTGCAGTTAAAAAAGTGTAACATTTTTTGGAAAAGAGAAAGGTAAATTTAAAATTATCTATGTGGATATGCATGTTGTTTTGATTACAGCCATATTTAACCACAGTAAGATCACGTTATATACAGTTAGTGGTATTTTTTGAGTCATAAATAGCTTAGCTATTACTAGACAGCAGTATCTGTGAAGGGTTTTTCTGGTGGCCTCCTTTAAGTTGAGTTAAATATCTAACTAAAAAAATTATTATACAATAAATTAAAATTATATTAAATTAAATATTGACAAAGTTAGTAAATTTAGCTAAATAATGTTTTTGTTTTAGATAATTATTAAATACAACTTTGTTTATGGAATTGTTTATTAGCCTAGATATTTGGTATCAGAGAGCATACCTCATTAATAAGAACTGTAGGAGAATTCATTTATATTAACTTAAAATATCTTTACAATACATTAAAAAATTACAAAAGCTAATAATAAAGAGTATATGGGTAGATATTGTGGACGTAATTCAATGTTGGTCGGAGCTTTATTCCGCAGAGTAGTTAGTTTCACACAATTCTTAATACCTAAAAATATATATATAAAAATTAAATGCATATGTAAAAAAATTTAATTTTAAGTAGTTAGATGCCGTATCTAATACTTAATATCTAAAAAAATAAAAATTGTTATTTTTATAAAAATAATCTCGTAGAGACGTTTAAGTATCAGAATATTATTGTCCCTTATATAGCTACTAAATATCTACTATAGGATAAGAATCGTCACACATCAATTTAAATGTACTCATATATTCAAAATTTGTAACGTCAAAATATTTAAATGGCAGAAAGTATACATAATTCATTCATTTTTATAATTGGCTCAGCCCCCTATTTAACAAAGCATCGTTTTTTGCTGAATAAAATAAATCATTTTAAAATAATTATTTATGTTTCTTTAAATATTTTTTTAACCTTTTTTGCCACTTATTGTACATCGATATTAAGTTTTATTATTTAATAATAATGATTACCAATATTCAAATATTCAAATAACAAAAGCTATTAAAAAGTATTAAAAACAAAATTTGTCATTGAACAAAATCCAAAAAATACCAACTTTTTTCAATTTCACTTTCGTAGTTAGTAATTACAGGGACAAATTCCTTTGTGGGTAAAACGTCAATCGTGATTTTTTAACATGAAATATGACTGTATTGTAAGGGTATTTTAAGATAATATAAATGAATTATTCTACAATTCCTATCAATTCCTAATTAACAATTTCACAGACAAAGCTCTATTCAATATTTATCTAAAATAAAATATTAATCTAGTACTAACCTGGAAACATTCTATAAATACTTAAGTTCACTTTTGAAATTGCATGAACTTGAAAATTCGTAGGTAATAGATGAGAATTGATCTATTTCTTAATTAATCTCGTAGAGACGTTTAACAGAATATTATTGTCTCTTAAATAGATCAAAAGCTACTAAATATCTACTTTAGGATAGAAGTTCTTCCACATCATTTTAATGTACTCATATTTTCAAAATTTGTAACGTCAAACTATTTAAATGACACAGAGTATACTTTATTAAATCATTTTTTTTATTGGATTTAGTTGGCTTAGCCAAGCATGGTTTTTTACTGAACAAAAAAAAACATTTTAAAATTATTATTATTGTCTCTTTAAATAATTTTTAAACCATTTTTGCCACTTGTTGTACATAGATATTAAGCTTTATAAAAATAAGCGTGTAAATTTAAAGGCGAAGTATTATTTTTATGGCATAGTTAACGCCAACTTAAACGTTTTACAAGATTATTCAAAAAACATAAGCTATTAAGAAGAGTTAAAAATAACATTTGCCATTGAACAAAACTAAAAAATAGATCGGTGGCCACCTTTTTTCAATTTCACTTTGGTAGTTAGTAATTACAGGGGCAAATTCTTTTGTGCGTAAAACATCATTTGTGATATTTATACAAATTAACAGCACACTTTGACACAGTTAGGAAAATAATAGCACAAGATCAACTCACCTGTTAAATATAAAACAAACGGCTCAAAATAAATCGAGCGTCATCCCATTTCTTAACACTTCACCACTCAGGAAAAACTGAACAGTAAATAAACGCCACACAGAAAAAATATTCGAAAAACTCGCGAACGACAACTTATAACAATAACCGTACGCGAGGCGCCCAACTTTTCCGCACTTCAAAAGTTGACAATAGAAGAGGTCGAGTATCGCGGCGCACAGCCAACTCCGCGTTTCGAGCGTGCTGCTGCCGGCAGTCGTATAGCGCCGCCAGCGGTTTGGTGGGTACTGACGCCCCCAGACGGTCTAGGCGGCGGTGGTCCTCGATTACATGCATCTATTTTGTTATCCGGCACCAAAGCCGTGGCAAGTTTAAAGCAAGAACTTCTGGCTGGCTAGTTTGGCCAGTTTTTGTTGTTCGTTGGAGGCTTTCAAACTAACTTCGGAATTTATCGTCCCAAGAAGATTGGAACTCTGCTGATTGGGCTGCATTCCAGATGGAAGTCAAAATATATTTGCTTTCGTTTGACTCCTTTCAACTTCAAATTTAATTTCTGATTATTTTTCTACGACAAATTTTCTTGAATTATTCACTGAATAAAAAAAGAATAGCAAACGCTTATACTATTGTAGACCTGTGTACTACAATTTGTTGCGATTATAGCTTGAGACACAATTTGTAGAATTTATTAATTTAGAGTTGTGGAGTTTTTATGAAAAAATAAAATTTTTTTTTTTCTAGAACTGCATGTCCGATTTTGATGCCCAAAAAATATGTCATGGAACGTCAGGGCATTAAACTGTCATGGTAGATTGTTAGAAGCTCAAAACCAACTTATTAATACCACATAATAATGAAAGTAGCAATAATATTTGTACTATGAAAACAAACAAATGTTTGTCTGTACTGAGTAGACATGTATTTGCGGCTATTTTAAACGTTATAAGTGGTTTAAAGTGTCTGAACAAGGCAGTTGATAAACATTTATTTATATACATATATATTATTATTATTGCTATTTACCAGAATGGGATTTACAGAAAGGCAAAAATCCGAATTAAAACATTTGGCGAAAGAAGTTTCTAAAGAAATTTTAAAAGAACTGGTAGATGATGATGTATTTTTGGAGAATCTTTCTGTCAAGCTAGCTGATAAAGTATTACAAAAAGTAGATGGTAAAATTGATAAAATGATAACACAAATAAATATCTTAGAAGACAAAGTGAATAACCTACAGGGCGAAGGAAATGAATTAAAAATTAAACTGGAAAATCTGGACCAAAAATGTAAGCTTACAGAATTAAGAAAACATGGTTTTTCTGAAGATGTTAACACAAATCTTGATAATCATATAAAAGAAATTTTGGTATCAAAATTAAATATTAAAGATATTACACTTGATCATTGCTACCGAATTGGATCCAAAAAAAGTAAAAATATAAAATCAGGACCTGTGCTGGTAAAATTTACATATATCAGCGTAATTTGGTTTATTATAACAAAAAGAAATTGAAAGGAAGTAAAATGTATACAACTGAGGAGTTGATAAAAACTAGGTATGATCTATTAATGTTTGCTATGGAAAAATTTGGAAAAGGTGCCGTCTGGACAATTAAAGGAAATATCTACACAAGAGCTAATGGACGGAAAATTTGTTTGAAAAATGAAGATGTACTTAATATATTACAGAATTAGTTTGCCGGATATGCAGTATGTAATAAGGGGAAGAAATGAAGAGGAAGAGAAGAAAAGAAGAGATCACTTCTGTTGCTGTTATTTATTGTTTCTATTATTATTATTATATAGGAAATTTAAGCCTATATCTTATAAATTAAGTGATGCTAAATGGATAACTATGCAAAACAGAAGAAAGGTTCATTCTCTTGTATTATTTGACAGTATATTATTTTACAAATGTCCTCCATATTTAATAAACAAAATAACTTATCGATACATTAAATTTACGTCCTCATCATAGATCCGCTATTTTTTATAGATCTTTTTCTTATAACATTTAAAAATTGTATAATGCAGTGCTAATAGTTATAAAATTATCGAATCCTGCTCATTGATCTATATAGTTAAATTTACATTATTTCATGTTTTTATATTTCGGCTAAACCTTGATCTTTTTTTAATTGATTTTAGCTCCATTTTACAATGTATTTGGATAATATTAGTATATATTTTTTTTCACTCTGTATTACATTTACATTGTAAATAAATATTGGACAGTTTTTGTTCTTCGCCGGAGGCTTTCAAAACTAATTTCGGAAGGTATCGTCCCAGGATGATTGGAGCTTTGCCCATTGGGCTGCATTCCAAATGGAAATCGAAATATATTTCCTTTCCTTTGATTCATTTCAACTTCAAATTTAATTTCTGATTATTTTTCTATGAAAAGCACTGAGAAAAATCGGCCAATAAAAAGTTTTGCTAGGACAATCTGCATCATTGTTGGAATATTTCTTGTTAGTATCGCAATATTAAGTCGGCGATTTGCTAAAATAATACTACTATACTATCGTTCGCAATATTAATGACACTCACTAAAATGAATTTTGCGATTTGTTTTGAACTTCTGACGTATTCATATTGAAATCTGCTTTAAATTTTGAACATTAGTTATTAGTTGTTTCACTTACCAAGAGAGATTTAATGAAATTTCTATTCAGAACTTCCAGAAGTTCAAAAACTGTTTTAAGAGAGTGTCATTATTATTGCAAATAATTGTACATATTTTCTATCCCTTCTGATAACGGTAACTAGGATACCTTCCCAAGTAGCACACTAGTCATAATTCAAAATTATAAAACCAGAAATTTATATAAAAGATAGATAGCGGTTACATGACAGCAATTTCATTGTATTACTGTTCCATTTGAGACTTTTTTGTTAACAGCCGCTATTTTGCTGTTTAAAGTACTTGTGAGAATAATGCAATCCCAATAAGAAAAACGTTTTATACAAATTATTTAATCTATTTTCATAACGTTCTTGTGTCTGCACTTATACAGTATTTTTGCTTCAGGAGATAATTTTACTTATTTAATGCAGATATTTTGCTGTATTAACAATGGGAAAAAAAAGAATTGGAAATATTTAGGTATATGTCGGTCAGTGGTCGCGCGGTTTAAGGCGTCAGTACTTGAATCGAGGTGACTAGATCGGAGTTGGTTCGAGCCCAGCTGCCGGTAGACCGTATATAAGCTATATTCGTGGATAGGATTGGCACCCTCTCTGCGGGTATGGTAGGGTGGAATAATGTTAGCTTGGGTCAATGTGAGAGATTGATACCGGTTGATATTTGACTACCCCCCTAATTAATGAGGTTTTCCAGGTTTCCCTCATTCCTGCACTGAATAGTGGTTAGGGCCTACCAACGTAAGTCGTTCCTGGTATGCCGCCCCCTCTCCCGCACAAGTCTCCGACTTCTGGGCTAATCCCTGTGATTAGTATGAGGGGTAGAGATATTATTATTATTATTATTATTATTATTATTATTATTATTATTATTATTATTATTATTATTTTTTTTTTTTTTTTTTTTTTTTTTTTTTTTTTTCCAGTAACACCTTCCGAAGCTCCGACACATTCGGAGATGTTCTGAAGAGTCAAGCAATGACCACTCTCCACTCCGTGGAGTCAGTAATCATTGCGCCCGTAAATCGTGCGTTCTGAGTAGACGTAGCGAACCAAGGACGATTGCCTTCTGCATTCTGCCGGCTAAGATCTCTGCCGAATTTCGGCAAGCCGGTATGATCTTTAAGTCAGAAAGCAACGTATGTCTCATTCCACCCAGGACGCCTATAATGAGCACCACAATCTTAACAGAGTGGTCTGGATACAGCCTGCGGAGCTCGGAGAGAAGATCTCGATACTTCCTCCGTTTTTCCTCCTCTTTTAGGACGATGTTGTTCTCTGCGGGAGCCGAGAACTCAATCACAAACATCGTCCTAAGTTGGTGGTCGAGGAGGACTACATCAGGCTTATTGGCTTGAATTTGCCTGAGGGTGGGGAATGAATAGTTCCAATAAATTCGGCACTTCTCATTCCCCACAACGGATTCTATATCCCCCGGAGCATAAGGCAGCACTGGCGTCTCGTCTATCTCATACGAGTGTCGTAAATGATAATACAACACCCGTAAGGCTGAATCGTGTCTTTGGATATACGCTGTGGCCGCATATACCGGACAGGCCGACAGGAGATGCATAAGCGTCTCCGGCGCCTGGCGGCAGGCCCTGCATCTGGTATCAGGAACCTCGATACCCAAGACACGACTACGATAGACGAGAGTATTAATTACACCATCTTGGCAAGCCATTATGAACCCCTCGGTCTCAGAGTTCAGCCCCGCTGACCTCAAAAAAGCAAAGGTCAGCTTTTCAGATAAGCCAAGCCCCTCTAGATGACGGTAGAAGAGACCATGCATTGGCTTATCCTTATGTAGCTGCAGAAGGTGACGCGTCTCTGCAGCTTTAATTTGGGCTTTTAACTGAGCAGGGTCCCACTCGGTGACAGAGTCTGGATTTTCCCGCTCAGTATCGAACACGAGACCAAGTTCATTGGCTGCTCTTCTCGCTGCCTTATATACAAACGCTCCTATCCCTGCTGCTTCATGGTCTTGGACCATGCAGAGAAGGGGATCCGAGCTCCTGATGATTTTACAGGCTTCCTCCAAAACCACTCTGCCCTGGAGACACTCCAAACTCAAGAGTCCACGGCCTCCCCGATTTCTTGGGAAGTATAACCGCGAAACGGACGATCTTGGATGCAAACTCTGATGGAGATGCATCATTTTGCGGGTTCCTACATCGAGTTGCCTCAGCTCTTCTTGTGTCCATTTCACTACTCCAAAGGAGTAGAGAAGGATCGGAACGGCAAGCATATTTGTGGCACTCACCTTGTTCTTACCCGACAGCTCCGAAGACCAGATTTGTCGGAGGCGGTGCCGATACCTGCCGCGGAGAGCGTTTTTCACCGTTGCCACCTCATGAGTGCCCCGCTGTGGGACACCCAAATAGGTGTACGACTCTCCGGCATCTAGATGGTGGAAGATGCTTCCGTCTATGAGCTGGGCGTCCTCTCCGTATGCACCGCATCGTCCTCTCTTGAGATGAACCAGTGCACATTTGTCCAGCCCGAACTCCATCCCAACCGCCTGCGTGTACTCCTGTACCACTCTGAGGGACTGATTTAAATCCCTCTCTCCGGAGGCATAGAGTTTAAGGTCATCCATATAGAACAAATGGGTGACCTTATGCCTCCGGTCTCCTGGGGTACCGCAGTTGTAACCCCGGGTACGACGAAGTGCAACGGATAATGGCAGCAGTGAGATGCAAAACAAGAGGGGACTCAGAGAATCTCCCTGGAACACTCCCCTCCTGAACAAAACCGGCTCTGTCTGGACCCTTGCATTAGCCGATGTTATGGTAAAGCGGGTCCTCCAGAGCGGCATGAGTTGTTCAATACACCTCACTATGGGGTCGGCCACCGCAAGGCATTGGAGCAAGTGGATTATTAGCTCATGTGATGTCATATCAAATGCCTTGCGGTAATCTATCCAGGCCATTGAGAGGTTCCGCTTGTACTGCACGGAGTCCTGCGTAATACATCTGTCGATGAGCAGGTTCTCCTTACAGCCAGCCACACCCCTCTTGGACCCTCGCTGCTCGTACATCCGTTGATAAACCGGGTTCACTGCGTGGAGCACACGCGCGTACAAGATGCGAGTAAACACCTTGTAACACGCATTCAGGCAGGTTATTGGACGGTAGTTCTTTGGCTGGGACAAATCTCCGCTCTTAGGGATAAGCACGGTTCTCCCCTCGACAAACCACGCCGGAATTTGCTGCTCTCCATTTAGCCAGAACGTGAATATTCTGGCCAAATGGCGGTGGACACTGGTGAATTTTTTCCACCAGAAGTTGCTGATCCCATCGGGACCAGGAGCAGCGAAGTTCTTCGATCTAATAAATGATCTCCGAACTTCATCCGGGGTTATCGGTGGGCACACCTCTTGTGGCTCTCGAAGCCTTTGACAAAAGGCCTCGAAGTGTGCCAGGGCTGGAGTGTCTCTATCAAGTGGAATCCTGCGGCCATAAAGATCTCTCCAGAAGGCTTCTACCCGATCTACAGTCGGCGGATTGTCCGCAACACGCTGAGGCTGTTCAAAAAGTCGAGAAGGCCTTACACGGAACAAATTATTTTGCTCCAACCTTCTCGACCGCCTCACTAGTGACTTTTTCGCAGCCACTAGCATCCGTATCCTGTCGAGAGAATGCTGCTTGATGGTGAGCAGCACCACCCGATTCAGGGTATGATGGACCCGCCTAAGGGAAGTAGCGATGCGTCTCACCTTAGGTGTGAAAGCCCTATTGGCTTCCACATAGTCCATCACACATTGGATACGGGACGCGTGTTGCCTCGCCGACCGGATCTTAGCCTCCATCTTGTGCACTCGCCGCCGTGCTCTCTCCAGTGGAGAAACGGCATTTTCACGCCCTCCCTCCACCCGAGTCAGCAGTTCAGCGGCTTCGTACACAGCGCAATTGACGCGCCAGATGTCAGCCTCTTCTGGGAGATCCTCACGGAGCGCAGTATCCACTCGGGCCAGATCTGCGGGCCTCGGGGGTTTTATAAAAGGCAACCCCCGACGGGTGCTCAGGCTGTCCTGTTCTCGGGGAATGAAGCGCGGCGCCTCTGCGGGATCATTCCGTGGCTCTTCAGCCACTTCGTTCACCCTTAGATGAGGACGCCTCTCATAGCCTCTGCGACGAAGGTAGGATACATAATCCCGCAGATTTTGTGCGGTGAGGGCGCGGCCTTCGGGGTGCATGTCGCACCACCGAGCATACATCCGCGCCATGTATCCTCTTCGCCCGGGCTCGCTGCTTTCATAACAGACCAGAAGATCGTCCCTTAGCTCATCGGTCCACTCAAAACTTCCATTTTCATGGCCTTGGTCGTCAACGGGCAATCCGTCCGGTTGGGCCCCACCACCTTGCCCATGACCCCCATCCGAATGGGGTCGATTGTGGAGGCCCTCTCTCCTGGCATTTGGAACCGGAGGTTTCAGTGCGTCAGGTGGTTGGCCTGACACATCGACGGCCGGCACCAGAGGAAAAAACTAGCTCATCCCTCCCGGGTGCGCAGTGCTGCCGGTCCGATTTTGCACCCCCAGCTAGAGTAAGTGGTGTCGCTACTCACCAAAGGTCGTAGATGATGGATGACCCCTCCTGCTTATATATTATTATTATTATTATTATTATTATTATTATTATTATTATTATTATTATTATTATTATTATTATTATTATTATTATTATTATTATTATTATTATTATATAATAATACGTCTTTACAAAGTTATAGCCTTGGACTCCTCTTCCACTTAAACTAAATATCTATAACACAATTATGAAACCTTGTGGAAAAGAAGTATTGAATGGAAAAAGGTTCCTGCAATTTTTATAACTTATTTTGAGAATATGGCTACTACTATCAAAAATATTAAGACTAACTATTACTGAACATCGATTGGTTTGGATTACTTTTCCTTCACGCATGAATGTCTATGCGACAAGGTTGAAATATATACAGTATGCGCCAAAAGTATGGAATAAATTCCATAAAAACGAAACAATTATTTTTTGGGAAAAATCCTCGAACAGGTCGATTTTTAACTTAAAAAATACATATTTTAGCGTAAAATGCGATTTTCAAATGTCATTTGTTTTCGAGTAATGACGTCATCGATTTTTTTTTAAATGGCAATACCATATTTTTTTCCTTGATTCTGAAAGATCGTTTAATTCTCTATCAGACAGTACTAAAATTTTGCCCTCTTACATAGGAAAGTTTTCGAGTAAATGACGATTGAATGTTAGAAAACGTAAATCAATTAAAATAAAGCAAAAACGTTATCAAGTTTAGTTTTTCGAATTCCATAGTTCTTTTATGGATCACGTAGGTGAAAATATTTGCAAAGTGTCATTGTCACACCGACTTTCTAATAAGTATTGTAAGCGACATAGAAATTATTACTCAATTTAAAGTATTATGGCACATTTAACTGTTACTCAAAGAATTGAAATTTTAATTCTTATCGGATGCGGGAATATGACTAGAACTCAGCAGGAAGTTTGCGATTTATTTAATGAAAAATATCCAGATCGCCCTATCAGCCAATCAACAGTTAGTAAGGTAGAGTCCAAATTTAAAGAAACTGGCAATATTGTAAATATTCCTAAATCTGGACGTCCAAGCATTAATGAAAATCAGAAACAGAACATTTTGATAAGTATGGTGGATAATCCTCATAATTCTTCACGATTGGTTGCATTAAACAATGACACTAGTCAGAGCACAGTGCTACGTATCTTGAGGAAGGAAAAATATTATCCCTACAAAATTCAACTTATGCAGGAACTCAATGAAGATGATCCCGATCGCCGCTTACACTTTTGCGAAATTCTAATGGATTTATGTCAAGGAAATAGAAATTTACACCGGCAAATACTTTTTTCAGATGCGGCCACATTTTGTCTGAATGGTACAGTAAACCGTCAAACTTGCAGCTATTGGAGTCGGGAAAATCCTCATTGGATGGCAGAGGCACATACCCAACACCCTCAGAAATTAAATGTGTGGGCTGGAATAGTTGACGACAGAATAGTAGGGCCTTTCTTCTTTGAAGGAACTCTTACAGGACAAAGATATTTATAGTTTCTAGAAAATGACCTTGTTCCAGCCCTTGCAGTAATTTTTCCTAACGATAGTGACCCTGACATTCCTGACGATACCATATGGTTTCAGAAAGACGGTGCACCTCCGCACTATGCGCGCCCTGTACGAGATTTTTTGGACAACTGTTTTCCTGGGAGGTGGATCGGCAGACGCGGACCGATAGAATGGCCTGCAAGATCGCCAGATTTTACACCTCTTGACTATTTTTTACGGGGATACTTGAAGTCAAAAGTGTACATTAATAAACCACGTAATTTAGAAGAACTTCAAAATCGCATTCGGGACGAAATACGCAGAGTTACCCCAGAAATCATTCATAATGTGCAAGAAGAATTTCTTCACAGACTTGCGCATTGTCAAGAAGTTGGTGGATGGCAATTCGAACATTTAATTTAAGTATAAAATTTAATCAATTGTATTTTATTTTACATACCTCAGAATTGTTACTTTTTTTATGGATAAAATTTACGTATTCTAACATTCAATCGTCATTTACTCGAAAACTTTCCTATGTAAGAGGGCAAAATTTTAGTACTGTCTGATAGAGAATTAAACGATCTTTCAGAATCAAGGAAAAAAATATGGTGTTGCCATTTAAAAAAAAATCGATGACGTCATTACTCGAAAACAAATGACATGTGAAAATCGCATTTTACGCTAAAATATGTATTTTTTAAATTAAAAATCGACCTGTTCGAGGATTTTTCTCAAAAAATATTTGTTTATTTTTTATTGAATTTATTCCATACTCTTGGCGCATACTGTATGCATGTTTTCTGTTCTAGACTAGACGATTTGTACTTCTTGAATAATTCTTCAAAAAATGTTAATAATGCCTTTACTATTGCTTCATATTTTATATTCTAAGATGCACACCAATCAGTGAATCGTTCATAAAATTGTTATTAGTTATTAGTTCTCGATTTATTTGGAAAAGTGAAGCTACTGCAGTTACAGCAGCTTCTTCAATTTCAAGAGGCAAGTTTTCTGTTTCTGAGTCATTCATTATTTCAATCAACACCACTATTTTCACAAGAAAATGTAAAAACAAAAACTCAATTTTGTTTATAACAAGTTTGACAGGTTTCCATAACAATGCCTATGCTTCTTGATTTTGAATCAAAACTGACAAACTGGATCTGATTATGGATTCTTCTCAATTTGAGGTAATTTGTTGTAAATAAATTTTTTTGCAGGTCTAGATAAAATTTTATATAGTACACGTGGGATAACGGCAGTTTTTATTACAGTCGAGAAATTGCACTCGGATTAAGTTTCGTCGTGCAAACGTCTCACTCATGTATAATAATGCCTATATCCCACTTGTACTATAAATAACTATTACAATAGAATACAAAATTGCGTATTTGTTTAATTTCTTTGGTGTCTAACTCAAATTATTATTTAAATTTGACCACCCCTCGTTCGTACCTATCACATATCTGTCACAAAGACAGTAACACGCTCGAAATAAATGAAAATTTGTTGACAACAACTTCTTCACTCATAGCAAACGAACTAATTTGCACCTGAATCGATAACGTTGACGTTATTCCAGATTTTGAATATATTCATAACCACAACTTCAGTCCCTTTCCCCTTTATCCGTAGAGCTTATGATAGGTAATTTACACGAGAGACTTGATTTACATACTATGACCTTGATGAAATAGTGATAAGTTTATAATACAAGCGTAACTGATTCAAAATTATACGTATATTCGATGAAATCACTGATTATGCCTAATCAATATGGTAGTTTTCTACTCCAGTATATTTTGCATATTGCTTTAGAAAATTTCAGTACTGTCATGTACAAGAGACATGCCATTCTAGCCAAACTTAAATTTTGAATACTTATACAGGATGATGTTTCAGTTAGTAAATAAAGCTTCATCTTCATTTTTTAACAAATATCTTCAGACTTCTACTTTTCCTAACTGCTTAGAATTATCTCGCGTAGTTCCAATATTTAAAAAAGGGCATAAGTATTCTGTTGAAAATTACAGGCCAATCTCACTTGTACCCGTGGTTGCCAAGGCAATGGCTAATCAGATATTGCATTTTTTAAATCCAATAATCTGCTATCGAGTAAACAATTTGGTTTTCGCAAAGGGTTAAACAACATTAGCTATTGATAATTTTATTAATTAAACATGTTTTGAGGATGAGTTATATTCGAAATCTATATTTTTAGATCTCAGTAAAGCCTTCAACTGTGTTGATCATCCTCTGCTTATGGAAATATTGTGCTTTAAAATTAGTTAACTCATATTTATCTAATAGAAAACAGATTGTAGACATTGATGGAGATACTTCTAAATTAAAATTAATAAATGTAGGCGTAGCTGAAGGTTCTACCTTGGGGCTATTCCCCTATTATTTGTTATATTCATCAATGACTATGTTAACTATATTTCACTAACCGACTATGAGTGTATATTATTCGCGAATGATACAACAATCTCTGTAGCAGGTGTTAATTTAAATGAGTTGCTGGAAAGAGGAGGGACTACATAGTCGAGAGCAGCTGATTGGTTTTCTTGTAATCATCTTTCTTTAAATCAAACTAAAACTGCAAAAATATTATTTTCCCTTAGATATATGGATCATTACAGAAATTCATTGAAGATAAAGTTTTTAGAAGCTGAATTAGACCCTCATCTCTCTTGGAAACATCACGCATACCCATAGACCTTATAAATCATGGACCGGCCCTAGAAAGAGAGGTCTGCTGCCCTGATGTGTGCAAGAGGGATGACGCTAGTCCGGGCAAAAACAGATGTTCTATGACAGAAAAATATATAAACATAACCTGACAAAACTTTTCCTATTACTATTGCTAATGACTTGTGTGCCTTTTGTGATTTAGTTGTATTTAGTGTGTTTATTAGCAATAGTTTTTAAAGACTCATAAACTATGGTGGAGTCGGTCTGTCACCGTAAATGTCATATACGTCTGTCATTTACGGTTTTTATTTTTTCGGCCAATGATCTGTGGGTTTTTGCCCGGACTAGCTCTATCTCTGTCGCACACATCTGAGCATCAACGATTTGTATAGGCAGAAAACGGTTTTGGGCGCGTCCATGATTTATAACGTCTATGCGCATACCATACCTGCAAAATTGGCGAAACAGGTTCTTGCACTTAAATGTTTACAAAGCACAATTTCTTTAAGTATACTCCGCAACGCGTATCACTCACTCGTGGGATCTATACTCAATAGAGCATTTACATGTAGGCGGCGCAGCGATCAATGTTAGGTATTAAATCTAACCTCATAAATATTTGTTATTTAATTTTTGTTGTGTTTCAATTTGTGTAAAAAAACATGCTATATAACTGTTGTGTATCGCAGTGTTTATCTGTTGCTAATAAAAATAAAGATTTCATGTTTCGCAAGTTCCCTAATAATGCTGAAAAAAATGGTTAATAGCAATTGAGTCCAGCAAGAAACCAACCCAGAAACCAGAGATCTGCTGAAAACATTTTACAGAATATTGTTATACTATTACTAGTATGAGTAAGTACAAGCATACATGATCTATTTTCAGTGTATATTTTTCATTATTTAATAAGGTTTCATTCTTATTTTTAGGACAATTGAAAATTCTCAAAAAACAGCTGTTTCAACTTTATATTTACCCGTACACGAAAATATGACACCAATACTCTAAAAAATAATGAACGCATGAAAAGGTAAATAAAAAGGCGAAAACAGGATGAAAACGTAGGCAAACTTGCATATGGAAAAAAAGTAGAAATGTGACACGAGTTAAATGTAATCATACAAAAATTACTTGAATGTTTATAACGCCAGTAATCTTGAGAGTATAGCAAGTGCATCTAGTAGTAACAAGTTATTTTACGATATGGTGATTCAAAATGTTATTAATTACAAAAGAGCACAACTAATATCAGTAAAAATTTTAAATGAAAACCATTTAAAACACATAACAGGATTTTCAACTTTTTCTGTATTGTACTTGTACTGTAATAAAAACACCAAATAAAAACTGCATATGTTTATTATTTATATATGTCATATGTTTCATACATTATTTTAAACACTGATTCTTTTCATATCATTCGTATTTTTTCTAAAACTGAGCATTTAATGTACTTTTTTATTTATTAGGCCATATTACATGCAACATTTTTGCAATTTGAGCGACAACTAACCATTTTTCTATCGATTCGTGATTTATAAAATTTCAATTCTTTAAAAAACAAAGAGGTGTAAATTAAGAATTACCAGGAAATTCTTTAGGAACTCCCACGTCAGCAATTTCTGTGTTAAATAACGTTTTATTACTTCTCTTTCCGAATTACTAATGTAAAATGCAAATAAACAAGGTTATGTGAGGTTAACATGAATAAGATTTTAATACTTTTTGTACTTGTACAAGTTTCATTTTGATAAAAGGGATGCAAATTAGATTTACAATCACTATTTGTCTCACACGAATTCAAATCAAAAATTATCGAACCACAGACTCGTAAACTAGACCATAGAACATTAATGTTAATACCTAGCTTTGACGCTAGCGCCCCTATCGGAATTTAATGACACTGAGTTAATGTAAATGCTCTATTATGTTAACATTGTGTGGAGTAATTGTTCAGAACGCGAGTGAATATTTAGATTCAATTGACTCTCCATATACTTTATCACAACTTAATTTTTTGGTGCCACATCCTTCGATTAGATCTCATATGACGTTTTACTGTCAATCTGCTAGAACTAATCTCATGTTAAAGTCTCCTGTATACACTATGACATCCAATTTTAATTTATTATGTTATATTTGTGATGTTAATAATATCAGTTTAAACCAGCTGTTAAGGATTGCCCATGACGTGCAGTTATAATTTTTTCTCATACTTAGTTACTGAATTATTTTTAATACTTTTGACAACTACTTACTGTTGTGTTTTTTTTTATTGCTAGATCATGTTTTTAACAGTATTTATTATTATTATTATTATTATTATTATTACAGAGAAAAGCAGTTAGAATAGTTGGTAACATTGACTATAGGAAAACTGTCGGCATTTCTTCATAAGTTTAAATATTTTAACTTTCCCTTGTATATACAATGTGTCCCACATTTCATGGAGCCACCCTGGTATTTCGCTCTCCTGATATCCGAATACTTTGAAACTTTGGTGGTGAATATATACCTATAAAGTGAGTCTTTAGACGTAGCCATATTTGATTATAGTCAGAGGCGTCCGATTCTAAGATGGAAAATGGGGGTCAATTAAAAAAAACTATTAGCTTTTTTTTGGAAAGAGCTAATAAGATATTCTTAATCAGCACCTTTAGAAACCCCTTTGTACAAGTTAATATCATTGTGGCCTCAAAGGTGTTTGTAATATGACCGTCGAAAAACAATTTTTTTCAACTTAAAATAATTTGTATCTGTAAAACGGGCTCTCAAATGAAAAAAATGTGTTAATTATTTTTTGTTCAGAATAATGTATTGTACTGGTATGAAATTATTCTACAACAAAATAATAATTTTTTTAATAAGGCAAAAATTCTAAATTTTTCTAACAAATAATCTTCAATAAAATCCTAAGTAAACCATGAAAACATAAGTTATTGCAAGTGTCAAGGTATTCTTGAATGTAAATAAGTTAACACGTCAAAAATGTATGTACCTATGTACAAATTAGAATTTTTGCCTTATTAAAAAAATTGTTTTTGTTATAGAATCATCTGCCCTGGTTGTTCTCGCGCGCAGCTGCACCGACATTACGAGACCGCCAACGAGGTCCCAATCGACCTCAGTCGCGGCGAAGCTTCTGCAGAGTTACCAGAAGATGCCGACAGTGACGAATGGCGAAACGTTTGAAAGCATGGGATGCGACCAGTTACAGCGGCGGCTACGGAACGCCTCGGAGGGCCACCATTTTCCGAGGAACGGTTCCGACCGTAGTAGTCGTAATATCAACAATAGGAACCGGAATCAACATATGGGCGGGCCCGGAGACACCGATAGCGGGTCTATCTTCACAGAGCCTAGCCGGAGAACAACCAGGACAGGTAAAAGAATCCCGGCTAATGCTAGGGATGTGCATTTTAACTCTATTTCTGGCAGCTACCAGTTACCGAGGTCACGGTACAACAACAATCACTATGTATCATTTATATTGTTTTTAATATACACAGTTTATTTATTGTTATGTATACTAATTTTTGTCATGTTTTAACTTTTTATTAACGTTTGTTTAACTTGTATATGGTTTTATCATTTTCTTCATAGTGTGTAGTATTTTATTAATTTTTATGAATTTTGTATTATGAATTTACTTTATTCGACATCACGGTTTAGTTTAAAGTTTACTGATATCTTTTCTACAGAATTTGTTTCCATTTTCTCTTATTTAACGTGTGTAAACTCTTTGGTGGATGTAACACGAAAATTAAATAAACCTTTCAAGCTCCAACTTTGCAACTTTCTACAAACCAATTAAAATTTTACATGGATTTTTTAAAATAGATTACGACTAGTCTCCAATATCTTCGTGATCTCGTGAACCTATTGCACATAATATGTACAGAAATAAAATGCAAACACTGAACGATCCGTATAACTTCTAAAGGTCAAATACTAACGTTATCAATAAATTCAAGAAGCAGAACATAACATAAAAGATAATGTAAACGTTGACTAGTTTAATATCGGTTTTGATTCGATTTGAAATTCGAAAGTTGCGTCAATTCGTAAAGTGGAAGTCTAAATAACCACGTCTATTTTCTGATATGATCCGAATAAAGAAACGTCATTTCAGTGATTTCGTTCATGTTAGCATAGCGATTTTCAAATAAAATGAGAGTAGGTATTCGTTTGGATATATAACAAGGTTTGTGCCTGGTTACACATCTTGAGATATTTTACCAAACATGTGAAAATAAACTATAGCATTTCAGTCGAGCTTCTATTCTGATTTCTTGTGTTATAAATTCATTTCTTTCAAATAATTTTATTTGAGACAACTTTAATTTTCACTTATAATACCACTAGAACTTCAATTATTACTGGAAATTTTTTCGAGCACACGAATATTTTGAAAATTTTCCCGAGTCGAAGACGAGGGAGAATTTTCTAAAAAATATTCGTGTGCAAGATAAAATTTCCAGTTTTTAATTGAAGCTAGAGTGGTATTCGGTAAGAAAATTTCACAATGAAGTGTTAAAAAATATCGACAAAAATATAAAGATATTAAAATTTTTGATTGTTTTGAAGAGACAGAAATAATAAAAAATAAGTTGATAGTAGTTCAATCTTTCAGTTTTCTAAAAATTTAGTGTACTAAAGTTGGTAAAAATATATTTTATTGCAAAAAAACTTGAAGCAGTATATATAATCAAAGTAACTTACATACATATAACATTAGGTTAAATAAAATACAACTAACCGACTTTAGTTAAGCAAAATAATAAAAAATAAGTCAATAGTAGATCAATCTCTCAGTTTTCCACATACTCATTTTACTAAAGTTGGTAGAAATATATTTTCTTACAAAGAACCTTAAGCACTATGTAATATCAATAAAATTCATATGTATATATTATTAAGAAGGCCATGCAATCCATTGTCACATTTTTTTTTTGTTGCTAAAGGTTAACCTCTTCCTAAATTAATAATCAATAATAATAATCATAAATAATAAATAATTACTGTGATCGAATTTACCGAAACATAAATTCTCTCGTAGATATTATATGTTAAAATTCTGTCCTAGTAGTTACTCTACCAAAAATACTCTTTATATTTTATCAAGAACGGTGAATAGTTTCAGTTTTTGTCAAACTCTTTTTTACTGTACAAATCTAGCAGTGATATTCAAAATAATACTCAGCTGATATACTCGCGTCAAGAATTCAGACGACTTACGTCATACGAACAAATGAATAAATCATCATATTTTCATCAAAGTATTTAAGAAACTGCAACTGATAGTAATAAAATTATATACTACACTAAAAGTTTGCATTATATATTGCACTAAATTGCAAAAAATGATTGTTTTTAACGCGACTAATTATCGAAAATTACGTTGACAATAAAAACAAATGTGTAACGTCAGCCGTGACGTAAGACGTCTGAATTCTTGACGCGAGTATAGGACATTAGCGTACACTATATTTTCATGCGAATTATTGTCTACACATTTTTATGATCACTTCATTAAAATTAATAATATTTAAGTTTTAGTTTGAAATATCCTATTTTCTCACTGGATGTCCCGCTTATGTCTAACATATATTCGAGGTGAGCTCCTCAAATTTAGTATTTTTAATGTGATTTTGTTGGTCATGGTTCTTAGCGAATATGAAATAGGTTTTTTTGTCACTTCCGTCTTGTCCTTTTCTGAATAGAAACCACGAGTGTGAGAAAAGTTATATATATTTTTGGTGATAATTATCCTTCGGGGATTAATTAATTTTTCTCTCAATATTGTTTGATTCTATTAATTTATTGGATTTTGGAGAAATCCATATTTGTGAAGAATCTATCTCTAATGAGGATTCACGTGGTCTTCTCTCACAGCCATTTTTGAGGATATTACGACACCATCGACCCTCTAATAGAGGTATGTAAATTTATATTGCCTAATCCAACCGTACTTTATCCTATGTACTATTTTTTTATTACGATTTTTAGGGTTTTTGTGCTAGACAGCAGCAATATCTTTGTTATTGCATGATATCAATATCTTTGTCCAAGATAACGACAATATTTCAAGATTTGTCTGGGTTTGAGTGTTTTCTGGAGGTAGCTGATATCTTTGTGCAGCCGATCATTCTGTCTGGTTGCTTATTCATTCATCCCTTGGATTTGCAAGGATTCTCGGAAGGTTTCGCTGCGCCTCACGTAATTTACCAGCTCGAGGCGAACTAGCAGACGTACCAGTAGCAGCAGTAGTAACGTCAAAAATTCAAAAGGTCAGTTCGTTCCATTTTGAGATTTAAAATTCTAAATAAAGGAAAACAGCATTTTCTCCCTGAAATACAAACCAACTATATTTGAAGCATTCGTATTTATTTTATTATGTTTAGTCTAAGTATATTACTTATATAAGACGTAGTGTATGTCATATGTATTGCATTCAATCATATTTATTCAGGTATAAGCAAATTTATGTATAATATACTAACAATACACTAATTTCTTCATATATATATATATATATATATATATATATATATATATATATATATATATATATATATATATATATATATATATATATATATGTATGTGTGTGTGTGTATATAATATGGTATAATCTTGATATTTTATATTGTTAGCTTGGTACTGTTTGATATCTTCAGTACTTCTTCAGATTTGTTACTATTTTTGCTTTCATAATATAGATTTTAAGTCATACCGTCCTTTTTTTGCCACACAATTAACGACTCTGAGAATAGCCAGCAAAAGGAAAAGAAAATAACTTAACAATAACAAAATATTTTTTTTAATTTGATTTTACTAGTAGTAAGTATACTTGGAAATGTATATGTATATATATTTTCGTTTCCTTTTTTTTTTGGTATATTAAATCCGTGGCACCATGTCAAACAAGGTAATCGTGACTTTTGACGTTATTTGACCATTTTCTTTAAAATCGTTGTGTTGTACAATTGAAAAATGGAGCGGTTTGAGAAATACGTTTTATGCAAGTTTTGCAAAAAAGTTAGTGAAATTAAAATGTATCATCGGAACCTAAAATTTTTAATGTATTTATTACAAGAATGCGGGCCAGAAATTTATTCGCCAAACTTGTTTGGGATTATTAAAAATCATTTGCTTCTGGTGTGTAAGAAATGTGGAGCTCTTCGTGGATCACAGCAGAATAAGATTGTTTCAAAGTACTACATTTATTTTTTGAAACATAGACATTTTATAAATTTTAGTGAATGTGTGCTTGTTTATTCCCCATTAAGAAAAGAAGACGTGGCTGAGGAATTTCAGCAACATTTGGACGCTTTAATTAAAACTACTAAAAGTACATACTTGGTAAATAATTATTTATAAATGATTTGTACTTATTAAATTATGATAGAATAAATTTGAAGTTAAATATAAATGTCATTTTATTTATAAATGTCAAAAAATTTCCAGTGTAATTTCATGCTCCTTACCCCAAGGTAGAGAAAAAGTTCCGGAAATTTTCTTAGTTGCTATAGTAACGCTACAAAATACAGGCCTTTAATTGGCTGAAAAATACTATTGTGAAATTTTCCCCATAATTTTTTAGAGAAGCTGTAACCGCAATAATATTTATCCAATATTTATTTAGTTGTCAACATGTTTCATTGAAGGTATATACAGGGTGATTCAAGTTTAATAATGATAACTTGGGGAATCGATAGAACAGGTTAAACTAATGTTCATTTGTGATATAAACTTATTTCCTAAAACGCATCGTTTCCGATATAGAGGGCGTTGAAGTAGGAATTTTTTTCTCGTTTTTCCCTCATAGCTTTTGAACCACTTATCCGATTTAAGTGAAATTCGGAACACAAACACTCCTTATGATCTTACATAAGCTTCTTAAGTACCTACCCCTCTTAGAAGTGTATTTTGTATGCTACAACCCTCTTACTTTATTTCAAAACTACAAAGAAAATAATTAATTTCAATAAAACATCTACACACCACTTTGACGTGATTAATTTCGAAACTTTTTCGTCTCCTGTTTTTTTTTCGACGTTGGGTCTTGTTTCTGAGATATTCAAAGAAATTGGTGGCAGTGTAGCGCATCAGCCGCGTAAATTTCATTTAACGTTATAGCAACCCATAAAAATAAAACTCAGTGATTTGTGTAAATTGGCGTTTGTGAAAATCATGTATTTAAAGAGCATTTTTAGTGACAAGAAAAAATGCCAAGAACGTTTACAAATGCTGAATATGCCGATATACATTTTGTTCATGGTTTCTGTGACGGAAATTCCAACGCGTCAGTTCGAGAGTACCGAGCACGCTTCCCTAATAGAAGAATTCCAAATGCACATGTTTTTGTAGATTTTCGGAATATGGTTTGCGCCGCTACAATGATCATAATCGTAATGTACCACCAAGAAATAATCAGCGAATTCTTAATCTTTTTAGATATCGATAGAACTTTAAGCACACGCCGAGCAACTCCATTTATCTCAATCAAAAGTACTGAGAGCACTCAAACAAGATCATCGAAGGGCTTTCCATCTCCAACCAGTTCAAGGTTTGTTGCCAGGAGATGCTGAAAAATGTTTAAATTTTTGTAAATGGGTTTTAGATTCAACAGAAATTAATCCACAATTTCTGCATAAGGTTTTATGGACCGACGAATCAAATTTCACAAAAGCTGGAATTGTGAATTACCACAACATTCACGTTTGGAGTGAAGTCAATCCTCGATATGTCAGACAATCTTCATTTCAGCAATAGTTTTAAGTAATAACCTCTGTGGGCCGCATATTTTACCTCCTCGTTTAAATGGGGATTTATTTCATGAGTTTCTGCAAAACTCTCTCCCCGACGTGCTTGACGATGTCCCCTTAAATTTACGGCAAGGGAACTGGATGAAGTTGGATGGTGCCCCTGCACATTACGGAAGGCAAGTACGGCAGTGGTTGGATTATTACGTTTGGAGCCATCTAAAAGCAATTGTGTATGATACCCGTGAGGAATTGATCTAAAGGATAAGACATGCTTGTGATGACATAAAAACAATCCTGTTCAAATAGCAACTGCGGTTAATACACTAGTTCGTCGATGCCAAAAATGTATTGAGGCTGGAGGAATGCACTTTGAACAATTATTGTAATTTTTTTAGTAGTTGATAAGTTTGTTGTAAATCTTGTAATAAGTAGTTACTAAATTTATGTTTGAGGTTATTAGCACTTTTTCTTAACACTAAGAACACTTTAAATAATAGTTTTGACAATGATTTTCACAAACGTCAGTTTTTTTTTGAGAGCCGTCCGACAGTGTCCCCGGAAACACCGCAGCCTATAGACTTATTGTGCATCTCTCGACGAGCACAAACATCCATGGTACTACAATGGGATTCGAACCCACACCGACATAGCCGATCCAGACTGGTTCCACGAGCAGTCATCTCCCAGCCACCTCGGCTATAGCGGCGCCCAAAACGTCAGTTTACACAAATCACTGAGTTTTGTTTTCATGGGTTGCTATAACGTTAAATGAAATTTACACGGCTGGTGCGCTACACTGTCACCAATTTCTTTGAATATCTCAGAAACAAGACCAAACGACGAAAAAAACAGGAGACGAAAAAGTTTCGAAATTAATCAGGTCAAAGTGATATGTAGATGTTTTATTGAAATTAATTATTTTTTTTTTTTAGTTTTGAAGTAAAGTAAGAGGAGGGTAGCATACAAAATACTACTGCTAAGAAGGGTAGGTAGTTCAAACTTAAGAAGCTTATATAAGATCATAAGGAGTGTTTGTTTTCCGAATTTCACTTGAATCGTGGTTCAAAAGATATAAGGGAAAAACGAGACAAAAATTCCTACTTCAACGCCCTCTATCTCGGATACGATGCGTTTTAGGATATAAGTTTATATCACAAATGAACATTATTTTAACCTGTTCTATCGATTCCTGAAGCAAACCTGAATCACCCTGAAATAATGTTTTTTTGAAGACAAATGAGTTTAATCATTTAATGCCGGAACTATGTGTGGTTTAGCAATTTAAAGATACCGGAGAACATAACATCAAAAAGCGATCTAGCCAACAAAATTTTAAATACTGAAATCTATGAAAATTCATTTTTAAATGTATCTCTATATCTAATTTTTTTTATAACATAAATTTAGTATTAAATATGTAATTATTTAATTTTATTTATAGTTATGAAAAAATTATGATGAAACGTAGCAAATATACATGGTGTTCTACAAACCCTGTGACAAACTTTAGCAGATGGTAGCTGGGTTAATATCAAACATTTTTTCTTATATGAACATATGTCCGATCCGTTAAGAAGTTACAAACATTTTAAAAAATATAATTTCACATTTCAATCAAAGTAGAATAAAAATGATGGTTGCTATAGTAATAATAACTATTAGTGTTTAAAGGTTAAACATTAGTTAAGTTTTATTAATGAAATTAACAAATCTTAAGACTATAAAAAAATATTCAAAATATCCACCCTCGGCTCGAATGCTGATTAGCGGCATCCTGAATTGCGTCAACTAATTGCTGACGGGTAGTGATTTCAATATGGTAGACAAGCTACTTCATATACCCCCATAAATAAAAGTATAAAGGATTTAGGTCTGTTGACCTAGCCATTTATTCGGAAAATTATTATTTAACCAAGCAGTAAACCCTACGTCATCAATTAAATCAAAAAGGTTGTTTCTCAAAGGTTGGCACTGAAATATTTCTGAAGATTGACACTGAAACGTTGCTGAAATCGTCTTGATCTAATTGCATGTGAATTTTGTAATGCCCAGATAATTAATAATCATAATATTTATGCCTAGTAAAACACGTTTCATCAGACCACATAATATTGTTTTGTGCATATTGTGTGCAAGTAACCAGCGACAAAATTCTAATCGCTGAGGAGCATCTCCAGCATGCAACGCTTGTACATTTAAGTGATGAAATGGATGTAACATTCCTCTGTTCAACACACATCATACAAAATTCGGTGATAACTGAAGATTACTTGCTACACACCGAACACTAATTGTAGAGTTGTCATTGATAGCATCTATTATATCTTCTTTAGTTACTTCAGTAGAACGAATGACCTTTTTTCGGAGCGGGGATATCTTCTTCTTGAAGTCTACGATACGATGCACTAAATTCTGTGTGGGCAAGTTGATATCTATTTAGGTATCTTCTTGCTTGTCTGGCATTCCCATTGTAATATCCATATACAAAGACAATATCTGCATACTCTTCAGTTGAAAATAAATGCATTTTTAGCACTTTAAAGCTAAGTGTCAAATGAATAAATAAAATGACAAACAATAATTATTTTTATAACAACCATGATTTTTATTTATCAGGCTACTTTGATTGAAATATGAAATTATATTTTTTAAAATGCTTGTAACTTCTAAACAAAACCGAGTCGGACATATGTTCATATAAGGAAAATTGTTTGATATTAACCCTCTATCATCTGCCAAGATTTGTCGTAGAGCTTGCATATCTGCTAAGGACCTGAATGCATCCAAATCGTAATACAACTATGACAGAGAATAGTAGAATATAATCTTTCAAAATTAAAAATTAAACCTGTTACTTTGTTATGCTCCTATTTTGCTTGTTATTTAATTATGATAGAATAAGGTTTCTTGTTTGGGTTCAAATGACTTTGTTATTTGGCAGTTACGTTTTCTAAGGTATATTAATAGAATAATGATCGTGATTGATAATCTTCCTTCCATGTGTTTTGACAACATCTTTCGCCAGATCACTTTACTCCTATTTATCTTCCGCCGCAACTAAAGTACTTGACATATTAATATTTTAAATTAATATATTTCTGCACGATGCGTAGGGCCTATACAGAACAGAACAGAAATCCACATTTTAAGTGGTGAAGTCCTGGAAATTCTAACATTATATTGAATGGTATCATTAAGCATACGGTAAACTCATTCTGTACTAAAATAATATAATAAATATCTTTCCTCATTTTAATCTAATTAACCCATAAATATAGAACTTATTTATTATACAGTAAGCCGCTATTTGTGGTGTTCAAGGATAACTTGCGTTGCTAGGCTATAACCACCATTTAGTGCAGGAATGATGGAAACCTATAAAACTTCACTAAGTATAGGGATGGTCACATGCCGAGCGAGATCAATCGCTCATAATTGAACCAAGCCAACGTTGTTTGTACTGAAAACCTTTAAACGTAAACCATTTACAATGACTGTATTTTTTGACTTTCTGTTTTCGTTCTCAAAAATTGAAATCATATGAAAAGTAAGTCAAGTTTGACGGTTTAAAATTTGTTTATCTGCTTCCATGGAGATGTTAAATGATTCTTATTTTATTGTTAATTATTTCTTCTTGATACAACTGTAGCCAACAATGATCAATGTTTGCTGGACAGTTTTACACTCTTATTTCCGTTCAACAAAATAATCGCGGTAATTTTTCTTTTGTTGCATATCCTCCTTCTTTAAAATTTTTGCCGAACCCCATTGAATCATATGACCGTTTCCCCAAGCGTGCGAAAATTTGTCAAATTCCCGTTTTTTATCTAACTTTTATGTTCCTTAACTATAACATTCATAGACGGAGACATTTCTCCAACATAATGTTTATTGCATTCACAAGGTATGCTGTGGATGCAATTTTTGAATTTTGTATATCATTTTTTGGACATTTCTAATATCAAATTTGTTACTTATTCTTCTTAATCTTTCTGATAATATAGGAATGTATGGAATTTTGAATGTTCTATCAACAAAATTTGGAGGATATTCATTATTTATTACATTAACATTACTATGCTTGATTCGTTTCGAAATTTCGTTGATTTAATGATTTTTTTATGTATTTGAAAATATGACATTTTAGAGCACAGGTTGCATAATAAAAATTATTCTCATAATTATTTTCTGTTTAAGATTAGATGTGATCATAACAATCTGTAAGAATAATAGTGAAATATTGGAAAACCTTAAACATAATTTAATAATTTCAGGAATTTTATGTATGTTTACAATCATCGTCAATTTTCTGGAAATGTTTATGGAATTATTGTTTTAAATACCTAGATATTGGCTATCATAGAATGTACTTACATAACTTCATTTGATAATAATAGTGAAAAAAATATTATCATTTGTTTACACCATTATAGACGTAAAACTATTTTCGGAAATTCATAGAATTGATAATGCATTACTGTACTGTGGAATTTGGTCGCACTATAACAAAGAGTAATAGCGAACTGACAAATCTAAAATTCACAAAGGACGATACTTTGCTAGGAAGATTCGAACAGCAAGAAAAGGTACATAAATCTTGTGCTCAAAAAATGTATAGGTTGCTTAAGTTTTAAGTTAAATTTTACTGAAAAAATGTTATATTTATAGTACATATTATAACGAGTATATTATTATCGTGTTATTATTATCGTATTATCGAAAAATACGCATCATAAAAAAAATTGTTCCAGACAAAAAAATAATATCTTCTAGGAAGACATCTGCTTGTTTAAAATCAGTTCCTCTCTCCATTCCCTATAGGTGAGCCGTGAGAACCCTCAAGTTAAACCTTTAACCCTTAAACATTATTATTGGTGCCTGATACAAAAATTGCGATTTCTTGCAATTCGAGAAATTCACTTTGGATTGAAAAATAAAAAAAATATATTTGTTTAATGGGTACCTATTTCTTTAACCGCATCTAGAGATAGAAATTATTCCCCTTCTTCCACCCCCTGGGGGTCACTACTATTATTTACTACATGCTATTATTACATTGTTAATAATAATAGTATTTTTGTAGCTCTTGAAAATACACAAAAAGACAATTCTGTGCTTACAATATCACATATCAGCAACCAAAAAAATGTCTCAGATAAACCGTATATATTTTTTAGCGTAGACTCCAAATACGCAAGACAACATGGGGGTTGCCATTTGAATTTTGCAACTCTGCACCACCTACACGGATTGGTTGAGGGTTGATTTTATAATCATTTATTAAATTACATGAAGCTAAAAAGTAGATGATTCATCTAAATTAGGTAAATTGGACTAGATCATCATATTGTACTTTCAGGAATTTGTGCTACTGTTTTATACAGACCTTTTAGAGATACCCTGTATAAATATTCAGCAAACTATTAATCTTTCCTATAATATCATCACACTTTTGTCAGAAGGCTACAATAGTTTTTTTTATACCTACCTAATATCAATATCAAACCGTACGACATTCAAGTGAAAATATGAAAGAGTTTAGCAGCCATGTTTTTTTTATCTATTTTAAATATTTCGTAAATATACCGACTACATGTAAATTCTTGACATCATCTCATATAGCTGGAAAGATCACGCTTCAAAATGTTACCTGTAGTTGACATTGTGATTTAATATGTCAACGAGGACATGATCGTTTAACATTTTACATTTTACCTGCTAAAAGCAGGACCGATATCTCTGTGCTGGTATTTAAAAAAAATGCAAAATGCTTCTCCGAAGTGTCTAGTTAATATTTAAACGTATACATTGCATTGTAAAAATAGATACACAGTGTGTCGCTTAAAATTAGACAGGAAATGGTGTTCAACAATTCAAATGCAAAAATAAAATCAAGTTTTAAATAGTTAGTTATCAGTTATCAAGAGTTTAAAAAAATAAAAATACAGAAAGCATAAATTATTACCCAACTAACATTTAAGCCTAATAGACTACTACACAAGAAAAATAATCCCATTGATCAAGATTTACTACTTTCCTCCATATAATTAGTCTTCAATGATACAAAATCTTATAATACCAAAATTTTGGTCAAAAATTTGTTAACTAAGAGTAATATAAAGACTTCCAAGTAAAATGAAATATATGTCAATTTATACAGTTCGAAATTACATATTGTTTACCTGTTCTATGTTTTCAAATGCCAACATTCCAATAACGTATAAGACGAAGTTATAATTTACTTAATTTCACCTTGAAATCTGTCTTCAATAGGGCAATCCAACGAACTGTCAAATCGCTTTTAAAATGGCGGCTGTAGGACAAACAACTCGACATATTATTATGACAAGCAGAAATTTGTGCTTTTGTGTAGAACTTTTAGTTATTGGTCTGTGTGAAGAACTGTGCGTTTTGCTCATTATATTTTATACTTATTTCGGAATACCAAGTATAATTCAGACTATCATAATGGTTTTGTTTTGTTGTGTTATGAATTGTTGGAGTAGAGGACAGCAAGACGATCAAGTTAGATTTTTTAGGATTCCTGCTGCATTGAATTATAGACAGAACTGATCTCAATGAACACTAAAGTGGCTTAGTGCAATAAAACAGCAAGACCAAACTCAAGAAAAAATTAAATACAGTGTATAAGTTTTAAATATATTATTTATAAATAGGTACCTAAGTTCTTTTTTCTCTCCAACTAGTAGCATAATTACACCACCGTCAGCCCTAGCAATTCAGGGTCCTGGAGAATACTATATATAATATTAATAAAAAAATATATTGATAACAATATTGGCAGTTATATATAATTAATTAATAAACTATTACAGAGGTACGTAATTTGATTTTAACAATTATTTATGCATAGATACATGGCAGACTCGCACAACAAAACAAAACCATTATGATAGTCTGAATTATCCTTGGTATTTCGAAATAGGTATAAAATATAATGAGCCAAACACACAGTTCTACAGAAAATCACAAATTTCTGCTTGTCATATGTCGAGTTGTTTGTCCTACAGCCGCCATTTTTAAAGTGATTTGACAGTTCGTTGGATTGCCCTATATCCAAGGATTTTTTAAATTATTACAATAAGTAAATATTTACGTATTTATTACGAAATGGTAAAACTTATTTTGTCTTCAACTAGTAGTTAAGAATAACTAGTTATTTTGCCCTATTAAATTTTTCAACTGGTTAAGTTCTATTTTTATTACAATATAAACCTGTTTTCAACTTTGTTGATAACTTCTAAAGAATATTTGACCATTTCAATTAACCTAATAGAAGCATTGTTCTATATTATGGTACAAATTTACTTGTCAATAATACTTCGACATAAGTGTGTCTTATAAAGGTCTTTTAGGGAACAAGCTTCTTGTTATATGTATTCCGACAGATCTTCATGTAATAGCGCGTAGAAATTGTTTTGTGTTTTGGCGATCTGCAGTGAAAACCAAGCCCTACATAGTTTCATAACGGTAAAAAACGAATTTAAGCCAGCACCGCATATTATGTAAATCAATCTAATGATAATATATCGATAAACACTTCATATATAAGTATTCTTATGACTGTTATCGTGTCAGATGAATTCAGTAGTGCACGTGAATTGAATTCTATTCGAAAATATTTATTTTGTTTTTGTTATTACGCATACATAATATTATTGGCTTCAATTTGAATTTTCATTCACAAATAAATCCAAGAGTAGAATTTTATACGTAGGTACCTAGTAATAATTTAATTGGTAATAACTTACCATAAAATATCTTCGTTTGGAGGAAATTTCAACCACAAAGTTAATATTTTCCTGTAACGTCAACATTGGCATAGGCAATCTGCCCTATAAGTTAAAACTTACAGACAAATTGACTTCAAAGTTGATTATATTTGAGCGGCCATGTTTTAATAAACACTAAATATTTTGTTCATTATTTCTAATTGATTACTCATTAAAATTATGTTAATACAGATAATATTAGTTAATACATTTATGATGAAAGATTATTAAACACATTTTATCACGAAGTACATTCAGTTTTTATTTTAGGTTATTCTTCAGTATAGTAATATTATTAAAAAGCAATAGTAAAAATGTATATTTATAAGGCGCGTTATTTTTATGAAAGTTTGGTCATGACATTATACAAAAAAATTTCCTGGGTTGTACAATTTGATGAATGAAAACCAAAAATACAGACTTTATTATATTAAAATCTAAATATCTATAAATATACTAACTCCTACTCTACTTGTAGCTTAGTAGCCTGACTTATAGTCTTTCTTTTTCTTCCTATCCATATTCGCTATTACAATATATAAAATCAAACATAGTTGTTGTCTCTCTCTGGCAAAAGTATGTCGTATAAAGGGCATAATTAGGGTGTATTTTGGTAATAATGTCTTTTATATTTTGAAATTTTAACATAAATAAATTGGTCCGTATTTCTTTTAGGTCCAATTATCTATTTGAAATAAAATTCTTGCCGACCAATTATTAACTTCCATTTTACTTTAGTTTTTTTCCCCACATAAGGAAAAAAGCCAACGAATATAGGTAAACTTTCCTTATACGGAATTGGTCATGGAGAGGTTTTGACCAATTCAGAGGTCAAGTTTACGTAATTTTAACTTTAATTTTTTGTTGGGTATGCTTTATGTTTTGAGAAACGTTCTCATTTCTAGTGAACTTTAAAATGAAAAAAGAAAAAAATACGTTAAGTAGTAATTCTTTAGTTATGAGGATGTTAATTATCGAGGGTAACAGATTGCAATGTTAATTTATCCGAGATTATTAACATCCAATAACTCACGTGATGGATAAAGATTTTTTTTCATACTAATGAAGTAATGAAATATGAAAAGCAAATTTTGTTGGTTTTCAAAATTAAACAAACGTTGCTTAATAATTAAGTAGGCATGATTACCATGGATATATCAACAGACAAATTTGTAAATAAAAGTTTATCAAATTTATTAATTTGTGAAAATGAAAGAGGCTGAGTAAGCTCTTGCCGCACTGCTATCAACAAAGTCCGAAGCAAAATATGAAAAAGAATATTACAAATTCCTTCAGTGGCTGAAAATTAGCTGTATTGAAAACAAAAATATAAGTGAAACTATAAGGTTGGCTTACTTTGAAGACATGGTATGCATTTATTGCATATACATGGTATTCTTTATTCTTCACGTTCTAGCATAAGTGATATTGATTTATTTTTCTTTCAGTCTGAATCGTATAGTTCTAGTTCCCTGTAGATTAAGTGGTCAATGTTAAAATCAATGATAACAATAATTTATAATAATACATATGGGAGAAAGTTTCATGAACTGGAAGCTTTTCTCGAACGAAAAGGTAAAGGCTATGAACCAAAAGAGTCTAAAGTGTTTAGTCGGGATGACATTGTCAAATCTTTGAAGGATGCTTCCAATGAAGAACGTTAACTACATAAGATAATGCATTGCATTAAACTATAATAATTACACATTTATTGCTCTTTTGTATAGATTCTGATGGGTTATTTCGGGAGATGTAGAGGTGAATGAACTTTTGGATATGAAGATTAATCATATTAAAGATAGGAGCTCGGTTATGGTAGTTACCATTCTGGAACGTAAAACATATATCCGTAAGAAATTTACAATTGTGGAAGAAAACCAATTCTCTGCATTGGGTCTAGTGAGGAAGTATATATCTTTACGTCCGTCGAGTTCACAAAGATTTGTTCCAACGTATCGCGAAAAATTGTTGCACATTTCAGCCCGTTGGGAAAAATACTGTCTTGGTCAATGTAGGAACAAATATGACGACGAAATAATTTCAGTAGAAAATTCATCAATTATCGGTTTATTTTTGTAAATACATTAGAGGGAGTTAGAGATTTATATATATTTAGTATAACTCCCAAAGGAATTATAAACATGTTTATAGTTACGGTAACTAAGGGTTTATTTGTTTATAAGGAATGAAATAAAATATTTTTTCTACACCCGTATTATAACAATGCACTTATATGCCCATAATCCGTTTCATAATGATACCCATTACGATACAGATTTTTCATTACGATACAGATTTTTAAACAATAGAAACCCATAATTTTTCAATCAAGCATGCTGTACATTTGACGTTTATCCTAGGTTCTTATGTAATTATTTTAGATGTCAAAATCAGTACGTATTAAATTTTCGTAGATACCTAGCTAAACTTCGATAATTTATCAAAATGTCTGATATCAGCGATATAGAAGAATTACCATCGACTCCTCCACACATATCGGAGAAAGCAGAAAATGCAGTTCATACGAATAATTACTGTTACCTATTGTGTTCAATAAAAATATAAAATTTATGGTTTTTGATTATTTATCGGGTGTAGAAAAAATAGCGTATGCAACTCTCATGTAATGGTTATTAATACACTCGCATAAACCATACGAAACTCGCCTTCGGTTCGTTTCGTATCCCGGTTAATGCTCGTGTATTAATAACCATCATTACATGATCGTTGCATAATATACTATTTACACACTACTACAAGCGTCAGTAAAAGTATAACTTTTAACACACACACATGCTGTCCGTATCTATAAAATGTAATTTTATAGCACTGGGGTTAAAAGTACTTGCTTAAAGAAATATTTCTGTGAAACTTGTACCAGGATAGAGAACAATGTTATCTGCCGAAGTTTTGGACAAAATTTGGCCCTTCTTGTTTAGTGACGAGTCTTCTATATAACCTTCCGCTACTGTACTTCTATCCATCGTGTCTCTCATTTGTAGTAAAATTAGCACCAGAGTTTGCCAACAAACTAGCCGAAGATCGTTGGAAGCAATGTCCAGTATAAAAAACGTGAGAATCAGACAAATTTAGAAATTCAGCAATATTTGCAAGCATCTTACCAAATGTGTTTATACCAACTGGAGTCGTGGCACATTGATTTTTAATGAATTTTATGAAAATCCTTTAATAATTAGTATTCACTAGACGGCAGTAATAACGAAAGTTCGGTGCACATTAGTTTTTGTCTCTGACGTTATTCCCTAATATTTCTAATAAATTTAATTTTAACTCGGTAGAAGTGAAGGATGTTGAAAAATATTTACTTGCAGTTAATTCGCATGCTGTTGGATCTGATGGATTGTCTATTAAGATGTTATTATATTTGACACCTTATTTAAGTAACCACATTACTTTTATCATCAATAAATGTCTATTGACAGGAGTATTTCCCAACGCGTGGAAACTTGCGCATGTTGTCCCTGTACCAAAAATTGGTAGTCCCTCGGATGTATCTCAGTTTAGACCTATTAGTATACTTCCTGTATTGTCTAAAGTGTTGGAGAGAATTGCACAGGATCAAATAAATAGGTTCATACATAAAAATAATATTTTATCTGCTAGTCAATCTGGCTTTCGTTCTCATCATGGTACTGCTACTGCTTTCCTTAATGTAACTGATGATTTATTCCGCGCATATAATAGTAGCCTTAATACATGCTTAATCTTACTGGACTATAGCAAGGCGTTCGATACTTTAAATCATGCTACGTTAGTTACGAAACTGAAATATTTTGGATTCAATGATAATGCTCTTAATTTTTTTAATAATTATTTAAACATGAAGCAACAGCGAGTTACATTTAATAATACTTTTTCCGACCCCACTTTTTTGAACAAGGGTGTTCCTCAGGGCAGCATTTTGGGACCGTTGCTGTTTTCATTATATAGCTCTGATTTATGTTCGCATTTAACATTCTGTAAATCTCACCAGGATGCCGATGACACGCAAATTTATTATTCATTTCCTGTCAATGATATTGATTTGGCTGTTCGTAACATCAACTCTGATCTTAATATCATTAGTAAATTTTCTAATGCGCATGGTCTGGTCCTTAATGAAAAAAAAACTCAAATTTTATTGTTCGGCCCTCAGCTGTTAATCATTCGTAACCATCCTTCATTTCAAATTTTACTAAATAATACTGTGCTGCAACCTTTTGACAGTGGTGTAAATCTGGGCCTTTCCTTAGATCCAGATCTTAGATTTGGTACTCATGTATCTAATCTATTGAGAAGGTGTTATAGCAAATTAAAAATCTTATACCTATATAAAAATATTCTTAGTACTGAAGTTAAATTAAGACTTTGCGACTCCTTAATATTATCTATCCTTAGTTATTGTCTTGTAGTTTACTGGCCCGCATTGTTAGTGAAAGATAGAGAGCGTCTACAGAAAATTCAGAATTCTTGTATTCGATTTGTTTATAACATTAGAAAATTTGATCACATTTCAAATGCTTTTAGAAATTCTGGTTGGCTTAAACTACATGAGCGTTTTCAACTTCAACTAGGTACACTGGTTTATAATGTTTTTGACCATAAGTTACCAATATACCTTTATGATAAGCTTATTAAAGGTCGAGATATACATGAACATAATACGCGTCATAGAGATCACCTAACTGTTCCCTGTCATACTTTAACGATGTTTCAAGGTAGCTTTAGTTACAATGCTGTTAAAATTTTCAATGCTTTCAATGCTACTAGTTCTGTCACCTTTCGGAGAAGGTTTAAAACATTTCTGGTTAATCAGAGAGATTGTTGAGTGTATTCGTTAATTTGTTTTTTATATTATTGCATATATGTATACTTATCTTACGTACTAGTTGTGGTTATGGTCACTTATTTTTTTTTTTAAGGGTGGTTGTATAGGAGCAGCTTTGCTGGATACCGCCACCCGTAATTATCTACTATTTGCATTGTTCTCTAAATTGTAATAAAGGCATATTATTATTATTATTATTATTATTATTATTATTATTATTATTATTATTATATACACGGTTAACTATGACTTAGTACAAATATCTTAAGAGGGGATAGGGAAAAATAAGAATTAACGGAATCACCCTTCAAAAAAATTCCAAAGCCAAAAAAAATTTTTTTCGATATTATTTTAAATCCTTATTTAACGCCGCCAATGTAGAGTAGGCAACCAACAAGCAAGTTGGTTGCCTACTCTACGAGCGTGCAACAGTCGGTATCGCTATCATGTCATAATTCAATTCCTGTGTTTACGTTGCAATTTTGTGTTCTTCTTCAGTTTTTAGTGCCTTTTTTTAATTTTTAAACGTTTTATAGTTATTAAATAAATACATTTGTGTTGGGTGCAAGTACTTTCCCACAATATTGTTCGCCGGTTTGGTTTTCTAGGTTATGGGACAAGACTGCCGCGGTTACATTAAAACTTTCTATTCCTTTCGTTCGATTTTGTTATAATAAATAGGCATTTTATCTAATTGTACCTATGGTAAGTGTCTTTTATCGGTAGTGAGTGGCTGTAATGAGCGAATATGTAGTTTTACCAGTTTATAACGAAATAATGAAAAACGAATGTAAAATACTGGAGCTAACTGAATTAACTGTTACCTATCTATCACAATATTATTACTAATAATAATGTTAATTTTTGTCGTTTCTACATTTAAAAACGCTACAAAATGATGACCGCATGGTAGTTGACATTGTTGACAGATGTAAGCTTTATTTATGAATCTAAGCCATCTCAGTCGATTTTTATCATAGGCGCCGACTTTCCGTAGGAAAAAAGGGTTTTGCCCTATTTTTTAAATATCTAGCTACAATTCTAGAATAATTTTTTTTATTGTCTTTTAGGCCTCTCTGAGCACGTGGTTAATTTTTTTGTACTTAGTCATAGTTAACCCTGTATGTACACCGAAAATTACGGCAGCCCTCTGTATGATATATGTTTCATCGTGCGCTTCTACGATAAATTCATTGATTTGCTCCTCGGTCAATACTTTTGACTTTTTCAGTTGATTTTCTTCGCTCTTCCGCTTCGAAAAACCAACAAGCTTGTGATACTTGCTTATGTCCTGATTATGTTCATCGCCATCAACATGGAGTAATTTGGCCAAGGCATTGACGATTTCCATATTTGGGACTTTTCTTCACAAAATATGGCAAAAGCACTTTTTCACTGAACTTGCTACTAATATGTTTCCAATCACACTATCTCAAGAAACGATTGTACGAAAACTCGTACTGTTGCTTTGACTTACTAGGCAATAACTCCAACACGGCTTTATTAACAGCTTCCTCGATTTGCAACGGGAGAAATTAATTTTCTTGATCACTTTCCATGTCATGAGATTTGATGTTACTTGTCAACAAATAATTAAACTTTCGTTACCTTAACAGAAGAAACTTCATGGACAATAACTGAATTTCAAAATGATATTTTACAAATTTAATAAAGGAGGAAATGCGTCGATTTATACTTTTAATGGGGCGTGTAGAAAAAATAGTGTATGGTATACATCACTATTTTACACATTCAGTTAACTAATTCAAGAAATTGTCGGAAATTTAATTTCGTATATTGATTTGAAGGAAGTGATGTAATGAATGCAAATGAAGACATTTAACATATAATTTAAAGCATTTCTGTTAGCAAATTATTCATTAAAATTTGCATGACTCCAATGAAAAATGGAAATCATTCTGTTGTAGCTAACACAGAATAATCGTTATATCTTAATTTTACATGCAATCAGGAAGTTAGGAAATATAATGAGGTCATTTAGGTTTTCTTTTATTACATCTGCATTTTTTAAATTTTCTAACGCCTTTAAAATAATTTGACCGCGGTATGACGTCACTGCCTCCTATAGAATGCCGGAATACAAAGCGCCTTCGGCGTCGTTAAGATTGCGGTTTTTATTTCAATTATGAAAAAAGTAAATGATGTAGGCGTTACACACTAAACAAAACAAACTTTGAATATTGTATTATACAGGACTGTCCCAGTACAACGATAAAATACCCAGATAAATTTTTGATTAGTTGATATTTGTACCTTAGTCAACGAACGTCCATGGTCATTCGGCTATCTTCGAAAATTTCGGATGTTATCTTTGGGTGCTGCTTTCACACCGGTAACTGAAACTCCTAAAAAGCGAAACGTCTCGCTTTCATCGGTCCTCGAGAACGCAGAACTAAATCCAATATAACCTGGAACGTTTTTTTTTTCACTCAGTTAGCACCATCAAATGTATATTCTTGAGTTAAAGCATTATAACCGATTATTGGCGATGTTCATGTTTATGTAGGTATTTTCCTGATGTATTGAATATTTGCCCACCTCATCCCATTAATTTAATATGCTTGCGTTGCAGAAAATTACTTCAAACAAGATACTTTGTAAACTTTTAACATTTAGGGGAAATAAAAAATTTCATCACTCTGTTTTTGCCAATCAATTAACACCGTCATATACACATAAGTATATTTTCTATTTAATGCATTTTAGCTTATTACTGACCATTTCCGCATCTTTATGTTTCTCCTAATGCATTTAATATTTGTAAACAACTATAATAATAAATATTTGTTTTATATTCCTTTTAGACAAGTGTGGTTGTATAAATAAATTATCAATTTGCTTATGTATAAATTGCTCCTTTGCATAATAAAATGTATTACAATTACATCAATTTTAAAGTGCCACAAATATTGATTGTATTTAATTATACTCGCGTCAAGAATTCAGACGTCTTACGTCACAGTTGACGTTACACATTTGTTTTTATTGTCAATGTAATTTTTGATATTTGGTCGCGTTTGAAATAATAATTTTTTGCAATTTAGGGCAATATATAATTCAAACTTTTAGTGTAGTATATAGTTTTATTACTATCAGTTGCAGTTTCTTAAATATTTTGATGAAAATTTCACAATAGTATTTTTCAGCCAATTAAAGGCCTGTATTTTGTAGCGTTACTATAGCAACTAAGAAAATTTCCGGAACTTTTTCTCTACCTTGGGGTAAGGAGCATGAAATTACACTGGAAATTTTTTGACATTTATAAATAAAATGACATTTATATTTAACTTCAAATTTATTCTATCATAATTTAATAAGTACAAATCATTTATAAATAATTATTTACCAAGTATGTACTTTTAGTAGTTTTAATTAAAGCGTCCAAATGTTGCTGAAATTCCTCAGCCACGTCTTCTTTTCTTAATGGGGAATAAACAAGCACACATTCACTAAAATTTATAAAATGTCTATGTTTCAAAAAATAAATGTAGTACTTTGAAACAATCTTATTCTGCTGTGATCCACGAAGAGCTCCATATTTCTTACATACCAGAAGCAAATGATTTTTAATAATCCCAAACAAGTTTGACGAATAAATTTCTGGCCCGCATTCTTGTAATAAATACATTAAAAATTTTAGGTTCCGATGATACATTTTAATTTCACTAACTTTTTTGCAAAACTTGCATAAAACGTATTTCTCAAACCGCTCCATTTTTCAATTGTACAACACAACGATTTTAAAGAAAATGGTCAAATAACGTCAAAAGTCACGATTACCTTGTTTGACATGGATTGCATGGCCTTCTTAATAATATATACATATGAATTTTATTGATATTACATAGTGCTTAAGGTTCTTTGTAAGAAAATATATTTCTACCAACTTTAGTAAAATGAGTATGTGGAAAGCTGAGAGATTGATCTACTATTGACTTATTTTTTATTATTTTACTTAACTAAAGTCGGTTAGTTGTATTTTATTTAACCTAATGTTATATGTATGTAAGTTACTTTGATTATATATACTGCTTCAAGTTTTTTTGCAATAAAATATATTTTTACCAACTTTAGTACACTAAATTTTTAGAAAACTGAAAGATTGAACTACTATCAACTTATTTTTTATTATTTCTGTCTCTTCAAAACAATCAAAGAATTTTAATATCTTTATATTTTTGTCGATATTTTTTAACACTTCATTGTGAAATTTTCTTACCGAATACCACTGTAGCTTCAATTAAAAACTGGAAATTGTTTCTTGCACACGAGTCGAAGACGAGGGAGAATTTTCAAAATATTCGTGGGCTCGAAAAAATTTCCAGTAATAATTGAAGCTCTAGTGGTATTATAAGTGAAAATATAATGAATTATTCATTTGTTGGTATGACGTAAGTCGTCTGAATTCTTGTCGCGAGTATACAAAAGAAGTATACACTGAGACAAAATTATACATTTTAATGCATAAGTCCACAGGGGATTGTGTATATTTATGTGTGTAGCAGTGTGTTAAATATTTAACACAGTCCACTATGTTATTATTAAGTATTATGAATAATTACTTAGAATTTATCTGTTAATTTTATTGTATAGTATAAAAGGTGATTCATAAGGAATGGGTAATATTTTATCTGCAGAGGATAATAATTTTTTATTCATTAGCTACTGGTCAAATTTTGATACTTATTGAGATTCAGGGTGCCAAAGTTATAAAAACAATTCAGCAATGTTGTTATATTTCAGTCATTTTTTCACACATGAACCTAAAAGTCGTTACAATTAGGTTTTTTGACGTGACAGAAAACGAATACTGGTGCTAAAAGTAAATAGCCTGATTTAACAATGGCGCGAAAACAGAAAATAATTAAGAATTTTTAAGTCAAAGAAATATTTATTTATTTAATTAAATGTACAGTTAGAGAAACTAAAATTAAAATAATTCATTTCATGGCCGATCTCATTAGTAGAGTATTAATTATATCTGTGAAACTTGTACCATAGTAGGAAGCAATGTTATCCGCCGAAATTTTTAACCAAATTTGGTCCGCGTTGATCTTCTTGATTTGCAACGAGTCTTCTATTAACCCTCTGCTGCTGCTGCAGTGGACTTCCATCCACCGTATCTTTTAATTTTTGTAAGATTAACTCCATAGTCTGTCAACAAACTAGCCGAAGATCGTCGAAGACAATGTCCAGTATAAAGATGAGAATCATACAAATTTATAAATGCAGCAATATTGGCAGGCATCTTACCAAATGTATTGATTACAACTGGAGTTGTGACACATTTATCTGAATGTATTTTGTGAAAATTGTATATATTATTTTATAATTAGTGTTCAGTGGACGAAGGGCTATATAACATGCTGGCCACTCGAACTTACACATAAAGATTTATAGGCAAAATTTAAAGTTCAATATATTCAACAGGAATGCAAATTTTTGAACGCGGCTTGCAAATTTTAAGAGCTAGTTTTTTTCAGATTAAGCTGCATGACGTATATTTATCGCAGGACCATAGGTTTTTTATATACGGGGTGATCAATGAAGTCATGCAAAAAATCAAAAAGTTTGTACGAGTGAAATTTCGCAAAAAAATTTTTTTGGTCGTTACTAAGATAACATCAATATCTCTAGACGTTTTTGTAAGTTTTTGGATTAAGGCCCTTAGGCCTTGTATACACTACTCAACATAAAATTTGGGTAGCAAAATTTTTAAAATGATATAACTTGACATTGGATTGATGGTTCTTGATGATTTTTGCAGATTTGGAATCCTTATTTCACGTAAATTTTCTATGGTTTAAGCATTTTATTTGAGGGTTGAAATTACCACATTATACCGGGTCGATAATAAATAAAAACGTAGGGTACGACGCGCTCTAAGGTTTGGCATTATTTAAGTTTTTATAAAAATAAATTCTCACCTAAAGTTGTTTTTATTTAATGTTCTTCTCACTTATTTCTAAAATAATGTTAACTATTTTGAAATGGACGCGTCGCGTAAAAATTACACTCGATCATAATTATGGGCATGGGGGTGGACAAAGAACTCTGTAAAACTGATTGAACAGGATTTCAATTAACATTTGCCGTTAAATCTTTCAGGAACATACAGCAATTGTAACTTTACAATTAATTTCCACTTTAAATAAACATTTGACGTTAATAATTTGACGCTTTAAGTTTTTCGTCGCCCAAGGCACGAAGTGTTTCATACTTAGCAACCGATAACGCATGTTTTATTTTCGCTTTCGCTTGCCCCTTTAAAATAAAAAATTAACACTTTGGTAGGGGAGTGAATGAAAACATATGTCCTTTATTTCAGGTATTTTGCACGCCCGCATTCCACGTTAGTATCGAAAAGTCTATGTTTGGATTAACAAAAAACTCTAAAACAATCACATTTGCATCATCATCGATGGCATACGGACAAACAGTTTTATAAAGTTTGTTCCAATGTACATTAACTCTGGATATGTTAACCCGTTGTGGCACTTAATGCTTAATGCGTAATAAACCAAAATTATTTCATCTCATTCGCGGTTGATTACAATTCGAGTTTAATTAAAATTGGTAACAAAGGAGCCCAGAAGCACCTTTGTGCCGAGAATTCTTTTTAAAATGCGAGGTAAGTGTGTTGTATTGTTCGTTGTAATTGCAATTAAGGATGTCGTATTGCAAGTTACGAATGAAATTACTAGATATTCAAAAGTAAATTTAGTTTCTTAAACGCCATGAACGTTTTTGAAATGATTTTGTTTCTAACCATAATTTTAATATACAATATTATACAGAAAAACAAGTGCAGTGATAAATTTAAGAATAGACTTCGATATTTAATGTGATAATGGATAAAATATATAAAGGGTGTAGAGGTGTGTAAGTAGAATTAAAAAAGGGTTGTTTGTTATACAGTATGCGCCAAAAGTATGGAATAAATTCAATAAAAACGAAACAATTATTTTTTGGGAAAAATCCTCGAACAGGTCGATTTTTAATTTAAAAAATACATATTTTAGCGTAAAATGCGATTTTCAAATGTCATTTGTTTTCGAGTAATGACGTCATCGATTTTTTTTAAATGGCAACACCATATTTTTTCCTTGATACTGAAAGATCGTTTAATTCTCTATCAGACAGTACTAAAATTTTGCCCTCTTACATAGGAAAGTTTTCGAGTAAATGACGATTGAATGTTAGAATACGTCAATTTTATCCATAAAAAAGTAACAATTCTGAGGTATGTAAAATAAAATACAATTGATTAAATTTTATACTTAAATTAAATGTTCGAATTGCCATACACCAACTTGTTGACAATGCGCAAGTCTGTGAAGAAATTCTTCTTGCACATTATGAATGATTTCTGGGGTAACTCTGCGTATTTCGTCCCGAATGCGATTTTGAAGTTCTTCTAAATTACGTGGTTTATTAATGTACACTTTTGACTTCAAGTATCCCCATAAAAAATAGTCAAGAGGTGTAAGATCTGGCGATCTTGCAGGCCACTCTATCGGTCCGTGCCTGCCGTTCCACCTCCCAGGAAAACACTTGTCCAAAAAATCTCGTACAGGGCGCGCATAGTGCGGAGGTGCACCGTCTTGCTGAAACCATATGGTATCGTCAGGAATGTCAGGGTCATTATCGTTAGGAAACATTACTGCAAGGGCTGGAACAAGGTCATTTTCTAGAAACTCTAAATATCTTTGTCCTGTAAGGGTTCCTTCAAAGAAGAAAGGCCCTACTATTCTGTCATCAACTATTCCAGCCCACACATTTAATTTCTGAGGGTGCTGGGTATGTGCCTCTGCCATCCAATGAGGATTTTCCCGACTCCAATATCTGCAAGTTTGACGATTTACTGTACCATTCAGACAAAATGTGGCCTCATCTGAAAAAAGTATTTGCCGGTGTAAATTTCTATTTCCTTGACATACATCCATTAGAATTTCGCAAAAGTGTAAGCGGCGATCGGGATCATCTTCATTGAGTTCCTGCACAAGTTGAATTTTGTAGGGATGATATTTTTCCTTCCTCAAGATACGTAGCACTGTGCTCTGACTAGTGTCATTGTTTAATGCAACCAATCGTGAAGAATTATGAGGATTATCCACCATACTTATCAAAATGTTCTGTTTCTGATTTTCATTAATGCTTGGACGTCCAGGTTTTGGAATATTAACAACATTGCCAGTTTCTCTAAATTTAGACTCTACCTTACTGACTGTTGATTGGCTGATAGGGCGATCTGGATATTTTTCATTAAATAAATCGCAAACTTCCTGCTGAGTTCTAGTCATATTCCCGCTTCCGATAAGAATTAAAATTTCAATTCTTTTAGTAACAGTTAAATGTGCCATAATACTTTAAATTGAATAATAATTTCTATGTCGCTTACAATAGTTATTAGAAAGTCGGTGTGACAATGACACTTTGCAAAGATTTTCACCTACGTGATCCATAAAAGAACTATGGAATTCGAAAAACTAAACTTGATAACGTTTTTGCTTTATTTTAATTGATTTACGTTTTCTAACATTCAATCGTCATTTACTCGAAAACTTTCTAAGAGGGCAAAATTTTAATACTGTCTGATAGAGAATTAAACGATCTTTCAGAATCAAGGAAAAAAATATGGTGTTGCCATTTAAAAAAAAATCGATGACGTCATTACTCGAAATCAAATGACATTTGAAAATCGCATTTTACGCTAAAATATGTATTTTTTATATTAAAAATCGACCTATTCGAGGATTTTTCCCAAAAAATAATTGTTTCGTTTTTATTGAATTTATTCCATACTTTTGGCGCATACTGTATAAATGTGGGGTCTTAGGACAGTCATCGTCAAATTTATAATTTAAAAATTCACGAGCAGTCAAACCAAAAAGTGGAGGAGCCCCATCGTGCATAAACCACATTCTTTGTCTTAGGCATAGGTAACATCATTAAGGAGTTCAGGTAAAACATTTTCAGGAAAATGTCTGTAGGAGGCACTGCTACTAAATTTCCACCCATACACTTAAAGAAAATTGACGTTGGCATCGAGATTTCATTACGGTATTAGGGTTTTCATGGAAAAATTAGCTTCGTCGGTGAATAATATGCCAGCGGTAAAGTCAACACCTTGTTCAATTTTTGCGGCAGTAAGGCTTGAATTATTTGCATGTGATACGAGTATAACTGTTGATGCTTCAGAACAGACGAAACTAATTTATGATTCACATTCAAATTTGCAGCGATCTTCCTAATACTAGTACTTAAGTCTTCTTCAATTTCGTGTAGAATATCTTCTCCCAACTCAAGCGTTCTAACACTCAAACGTTTTTCAGGAGTTGGACCTTTCTGAATATGTATAAACCATTATTAAAACTTAATCTTAAAAAAATAAGCTTAATTTGACAACAAACAATATTAAATAAAATTAGGGTTGTTATGCATAACCTTCTTAAGATAATATAATGGTATTGTCTGAATCTATTTATCTGTGGCATAATTTTAGTTTTTCTTTAGTTTTATTGGGTTTTTGCCACACTTCTGAAAAAAATAAAGATTAATTAAATAAACCCTTGCGCCAAACGGATCAGTCAAGGGTTTGGTTCTGCAAACTTAGTTTAAAAAATAACCCTTGACTGATCCGTTTGGCGCAAGGGCTTATTTAATTAATCTTTTTTTTTTCAGAAGTGTGGCAAAAACCCAATAAAACTAAAGAAAAAATAATATAATGGCACATATGATGACCTATTTTATTTGAATATTATAAAGGTTGATATTTTTTTTTTGGAAAATAATGATCGCTGATATCCACCACTGGTAAGTTTCTAAAGCTGGTAATTTTTTGTTTCATACCTACTGCCATTATAAATATGTAAACCGAATTTGGTTAAATTAATATTTTTGACCTGTACTTAAGAACCTCCTTGTATAAATGAGTTATAGAACTGTTAATTGTAAAGAAATCTCAGATTAAAGCCTGCTTCAGAGAACAATGTAGTGTTACTGGCAACATCCCCACCGCCAGTTTAATTTTAGTGAAATAAAGATTTTATAAAGTTGGTAATGTTTTTGTTGGTTATGTTATATACAAATGTTGCTCCTCTGGATAATTGAAGTTGACTTTAACAACGAATAAAATTTTTCAATTAAAAAAAAAATACAAATAAAATAAATTTCATTGGCTGAAGTCACGTGACGTCGTTCTCTGAAACTAGCTTAACACGAGACATAAATTCAATTACAAGATAAATTTGTAATAATGATACAAACATGTTTTAAAAAATAACATCAACACCCTAAATTCTCATATTTTAGCCTCAGGAATTTATGCTAGTGATTTGTACAGACCTCTTAGAAACACCCATTTACTTAATTATCACATCTTTTTTATTTCTGACTGAAACTAAGGATTACTTTGATATATAAATTCGTAAAGTTCAAATTTTCTCTTTGGTCTACATTAAAAGAATAAACTGAATAGTATTGTATTAACGCAGTGAGCTGATAGAAAAAATAACATTTTAAATGTTGCCAGATTGTGTAAACATGTGTTTACTTAGTATTACTTTATTTGCTCCAACTCCGTTATTCATATTAACAGAAATCAAATAAAATCGGATAAATATAGCTTACAGATATGACTGTATAAAACTCGCATTACTTGTTCTAAAACTCCCAAGAAACATTTAATTACCACAATAAAAGTTGATTGCTCCATTGCTCAATAGTGGCAATAACAAAAAACTATCATGACTCTGTTCCTTTTATTTTGTGTTCTTCGTTATCCACTTTAGACTGATTAAAATTGACTCCACAGTTAATTAGAAAACATCTATTAAAACTTCGGAAGCTTACTTCTCCTGACCTAGATGGGTTAACAACCTCTTTTTAAATAATGTACACTGCCACATCATACCGAACCAGCAGCATGGTTTTGTTCCGGGCAGATCAATCCTAATGAACTTGTTTCACTTTGTTAACGACTGGTCTCCATGTTTAGATATGAATAATCCAGTTGATATATATCTGGACAGGATGCCAGTAAGAAGACTCTTACACAAATTTGAACATCTAGGATTCGAAGAGACTTGAATTGATGCATTGAACATTTCTTATCTGGCAGATTTTTCAGGGTTAGAGTAAGCGATATATATTCTGAAGGAAAACCAGTTACAAAAGTGTCTCGCAAGGTTGTGTGCTAGGTCCACTACTTTTCCTCATTTACTCTAGTGGCTTCCAACTTCTCTTAAAAAACAAAACATCTTTTTACGCTGATGACACCAAGATATACACGCACCTCCAGTAGGTATGTAACTACAGACTTCCTTATATTATAACCAACATTTATGTAAGGCGTATTTTATGTCCATGTAAATTTCTTGGGTCATTCGTTTTGGGCCCAAAAAGTTTTGAGAAACCAAGGGTTTTTGAAAAATATCACATTATCAATTACCTCTCATGTTGCTTGACGAAACTTTTGAAAATGTTGAAATTGGAGGAAAAAATCAGTTCAAGGTGTTCCGCACAAGAACTGACACAGAGCAGGTACATGTATATCGTCTCAAAATATTGTAATTTAACCAAAACATATCTAGTGGAGCCAAATATTTCAATGCGTTACAGGCAACTCTAAACTGTCATGGTCAGACCATATAACCTTAGTGTATAAAATGCTAATATCAGATTAGTCTTATTTCGACTTTTCCCCATATATTTTTTGATCAAAGTAATTGATCAAAATTTATTAGAGAATGTTCATAGTGCAGCAACAAGGCTTTTAATTGAATGATTGAGACCCTCTAATACTGAACCAATGCAATAGTCAAGGTTACCAATTTTCAACAGCGTCGTCTTCGTGGTGATTTAATAATGACTTTTAAATGAGACACAATTTATAGAAGTCTGTATCTGCTTTATGTAGTCAAACACAAACTTCCGATTACGCGGTCATGAATTGAAATTCAAAAAAGAAAATTTCACACCAGGACAAGGCAGTTTTTCCTAAGAAATAGAATATTCGCCGTCTGGAACAATTTGCCAATATCGATCGTAACTGCACCATCTGTGAACATTTTTAAAAACAGATTAGATGCATACCACTTCCAACTTATTTAGACTATGGCCTTATTTGGTTCAGATATCTTATACAAAAAATTGAGTAATAATAATTTAGGTTTATGTTCAAGAGAGGCTATTTACTTCTAATTATGGCGATATTTATTATAATGGACAATTGTGTCACTATCAACAATATTATTACAGCAAAATTTTACAATCGTTCCATAAAATGTTTTATTTCGCACGTGTCGTAATGACTCCTCATTATCTCTCATTCTAATTGTGTTAACTTCATATTTTTAACTGTCAATGCATACTATTTTTCTTTGCAAAAGTGCATATAAGTTTTTTATGTATCAATGTGTTTTCTTAGTAATAATGCAGGCTTTTAATTATTATTCTATTCAAGGTACAATTATTCTAGTTGAATATGTGTAATTGCTAATTTCTGTCACTGTCGATTATTATACACGTATATCATGAAAGACATAGATTAATTATTGTAGAAGTAATTTATACTGTTTTCCTGTTTTCATCGTATCATTCTATATGACATTCAGTAATTACATGGGTATTTTTTTAATTAATAAAATTATTCTACTAAAAGTAATATTTATAGATATTTATAAAAAAATTTGTCATAAACAAGCGGTTCATTGAAAAATACATTTCATCGTAATTAAAAAAAACCTTTATAAAGTTTTCACTCGATAGAAAGTTGTCTAAAATATGATATAAGAAAAATAGATTATTGCGTTACAGATATATTTAATTGATTAAATAATATTTAGTAATAGTAACAGTAACGGTGTAACAAAAATAAAGAACAAACAATCTAAAGAATAATTAGACGATTTTCAGTACGTCTTTCATTGTTATCACAACAATTAAACTTTTTAAAAATATTACATTTTGCGGCTTTTTGTATTAAGTACACCTCCTGTCAATGTTTCACACACTAATCTTTTATTTTCCTTCAAGTGGACAAAGCAGTATACAAACCTCGGTGAAAAGTTTCATTCTTGTCACGAGAAATGGTTCACTCTTACGTCTTACGTTTTGCATCTTGTCTTGCGTCTTCCGTCTTGCGTCTTACGTCTTGCGTTACGTCTTGCGTTACGTCTTGCGTTACGTCTTGCGTTACGTCTTGCGTCTTATGTCTTGCGTCTTACGTCTTACGTCTTGCGTCTTACGTCTTACGTCTTCCGTCTTGCGTCTTACGTCTTGCGTTACGTCTTGCGTTACGTCTTGCGTCTTATGTCTTGCGTCTTACGTCTTACGTCTTACGTCTTGCGTCTTACGTCTTACGTCTTACGTCTTGCGTCTTACGTCCTGCGTCTTACGTCTTACGTCTTACGTCTTACGTCTTACGTCTTACGTCTTTCGTCTTACGTCTTACGTCTTACGTCTTACGTCTTACGTCTTACGGCTTACGTCTTACGGCTTACGTCTTACGGCTTACGTCTTACGGCTTACGTCTTACGCCTTACGTCTTACGTCTTACGTCTTAAGTCTTAAGTCTTAAGTCTTAAGTCTTAAGTCTTAAGTCTTAAGTCTTAAGTCTTAAGTCTTAAGTCTTAAGTCTTAAGTCTTAAGTCTTAAGTCTTAAGTCTTAAGTCTTAAGTCTTAAGTCTTAAGTCTTAAGTCTTAAGTCTTAAGTCTTAAGTCTTAAGTCTTAAGTCTTAAGTCTTAAGTCTTAAGTCTTAAGTCTTAAGTCTTAAGTCTTAAGTCTTAAGTCTTAAGTCTTAAGTCTTAAGTCTTAAGTCTTAAGTCTTAAGTCTTAAGTCTTAAGTTTTAAGTCTTAAGTCTTACGTCTTGCATCTTGTCTTGCGTCTTACATCTTGCGTCTTGAGTCTTGCGTCTTGTGTCTTCCGTTTTGTGTATTCCGTCTTGCGTCTTAACATTAATTGTATTAAGAAAAATATTTTCAACTATTTGGAAAGTGCTGGTTCAAATAGCTTCTTACAATTACATACTATGACTACGTGCAACATCTGCAAACCATAAATATTTTCTAATTTATAACGGACTATTCTCCAACAAACCTGCAAGCTCTCTAAGAACTGTAGAAACCTTTCACGTGTGAGAGTTTGTTCCAAAAAATAAGGTCCTACTAAATTTATTCTAAAATATTCATTTAATCTATGCGAATTTTCACCAGCCCAGTAATGGGTATTTCGGCGATTTAGTACTTAGATTACTTGAAAATTTACTTTCGTCGGTCCAATGGATATGACTATAGAAGTTGTTTTCATCCTCAGCAGTTACCATCATTTGAGTAATAAAATGAAACCTTCGATGGCAGTCATCATTTGTTAGCAGTTGCACATTTTGTATTTTATATTTATGAAAGCGAACATTTTTTACACTCTGAATCGTCGATTTAGAAATACGGAGTACATTTCGTCAAAATAGTCAATAATATTGGCAGTATTCTCATCATTTGCTATACTTCTTTTTATGTTTTTACACGAAAAGCATCTTCATTATTTCGTAAAATTCTTGCTAATTGTGGAAACGTTTTATGATCTGACGTTACTCTCTCTGGATATTTCACATATTATCAAGCTCACAAATTAGACACAAATACAGCTTAGGTTGACTAAATAATATTGTCACTTATTTTCGTTTACTAAACATATTTCTATGAGGAAAATGTCTGGGGAGGGAACTTTAGGATACTTTTACATATATTGAGGTTTATGAATTTGTTATAAGTTTTTATAATTTGGAGAAGTACCCCATGGTTTTAATCTGGATCCTCTTCTCTTGTTTTTATTTATTATGATATTAATATTTTTCAGTTACTATAAATTAAAACGACTAAAACTTATAAAACATAGAGATCTACATAATCTATAGTTTATAGTCTATATAAAAAATAGATATATCACCTACATTATTTAATTACTAAGTTTGATGTTTAATTAGTTGATAATGCATCGTAAATTGACAGAAAGAAATAATTAACTGTTTCTACAATCCGTAAATACCTGCAAATTACTTAGAGAAATCTATTAAATGGCCATAAATTAGTTTAGTTAATGTGTATGAAAAAGGTTTACAAAAAATTAAAACAATAAAAAATGAATAGAGTAAGTTTTATTTTACGGTAATGTCATATAACGTGTAAAATCGTGAATGAATGAATATTTTTCTTGTGGTAACTTTTTCTAATTAACTGTTCTGTCGTTTCCTTTTTTGCCAATTAAGCCATTTTCCGAGTTACCATCTGAAATATATGTTTAATGTTAATAGCTTTACAAAATAAATTTTCATGGAAATGACCAAATGAATCAAGTTTTGAACATTTTCGTAATTACATAAAAATTAAATTTTTATTAGCGTTTCATAGTTGTCAAACAAATTGCTACATAAGTCAATTTATTAAATCAACAAAGAAGAGGGACGACAATAACAGTATTTTTAAATGGGTTCCTATTTAATTCTAAAATGTTTATCTACAAAAGATATACCTGAATATACATTTGCTACTATCGTTTTTATTTTTATTTGAAGTTTTAAGTGACTTGGAAAAATTACTACAAATATCTGAATTAATGCTAAATAATTTTGGATAAAGTAAATAATAACATTGCTTTAAGAAAAAATAAAACTAATGTACATGATCAGTATTTCAGTACTCTTGTTATATTATCTCTACTCACCTTATAATTATTATTATTATTATACATGTAAGGAAAGAAACATACACTGCTTTTTGAGCTTATACTATGCATTTTAACTTTTACAGTACGACATCTATTACAAAATATTAATAATTTTAATTCGTGCTGATTTATGAAGCTATAATTTAAGGAAGAATAACCTATTCCATTAATATTTTAACAAAATTCTTTAAGTAAATTAAGTGTGTTTTTTTTAAGAAAGAAAAGTGTTGAATTAAATATTAGAATGCTTGAATGTCAAGAACATGCAAATATATGAAACATACTTTATTACTGAATCAATACATATACTTTTGAATGAGGTTTAAAATATTAAGTATATTATTTTACTTCAATTCAGATTACATATTTTCTGTGCATTATTAACAAAATTGAACCTCAACATATGAAACTCATTTTCCTCATTCAATTAGTATTCGCTGTACGATATATTAATCATATATTTAAAAACTATGTTGACAAAACAGTAATATATTTAAAATAAATTGTGAACTGTCAGACTGTTTAAAGCTGAATAATGATGGAAGTGTTTTGCTAACTACCCCAAAAACTCATTTTAAAATAAATGAAATCATAAATTACCTATACTTAATTAATCTACCAGTACTGAGTGATCCACCCAAAGTTACCAGCAACAATTTCGCTTACAATTTGATATATCTTTATACAGAAAACACAAATTTGTATGCTTAATAAGTAAAACTCATTCCGACTATAGCATAGGCTTAATCGTGTGAGTGTAATTAGTTTGTGTTTGTTTTCGTCACATTAACTAGGCAGTAAGCATTTAAATAATTAGACCCACAGTATGCCCCGCGTCAAATGTGCTTAAACACCTATAAACTGTGTACATGTATTGAATAAATTCATTATTTCGGAATATAACCATATTTTAGAAAACCCTACGCACTTCGTTTTTTTTTTGACTTACTTTTGTTTAACTGTGTCACTGTTTTTTGTTTATTTTATTTATTTGTTTATTAAATAAAGGTAATTCAATAGAATTATACAAAAATTCCAATTACAGGAGCACACTAACAATTATTATAGTTTGTGCACCTTATAATTAAATAATATCATATATGCTTAAAGAGCTAATAGCAAAACTTTGTGTTTATACTAACTAAAAACAGATATAGCATCACGCCTATACTTGTAAATGCATTAGAAAACAAATCAATTTGATTAAAATATTAGTTATAAGTTCTTCGAATTATATTAATGGGAGAATTGCGATAATAATTATTAAAATATGCATTTACATAAAACAGATTTGATGAACGTACATTAAAATTAAACCTTATACAAGAACAATACATAAGAAATTATACGGCGAGATTTAAGTTTCAATAATTTATAATGTTTTGAAGCTAAGGTCATTTGATCCATAATTAAGGTTTCTATTAAATCTAAAATTTAACATATTAATAAATTTCATCTGCACCTTTTCTATCCTACTAATGTATTTAACACATTGGACCCAAATTATACAAGTAAATTCAAGATGATCTCTTACAAGGGAATTATATAATGAAATAACTGAACTTAGTAAATGATTTAGTGTTCCTCATGATGAAACCCAAATTTTTATAAGCTTTTCTAATAACAGCTTCAATGTGACATTGGAAAGCTAATTTAATATTTAGTCTAGAAAAAGGTATATAGTGGCATTTATTAACATTAAGATATAATTTATATAACACACAATAATAATACAAGCAACTCAAATTTGCTCGAAAATGTATATATAGTCATTAATGCCAGTAATAGTGGCCCCAAGTGAGAACCCTAGGGAACACCTGAAGTTACATTAATATAAGAAGAAATGGAATTATTTATTTTGACACATTGTTATCTATTTTGTAAATATGATCTTATCCACCGAAACAGATTACCATATATACTAACATTTAATTAGAAGAGTTTTATGATGAACTTTGTCAAATGATTTGGAAAAGTCGGTATATACGGCATCAACCTGCTTCCTATTACACATATTTTCCAGAGTCGACTATACAAAAGGTATTAAATTTGTTATAATTGAGCGACCCTTGAAGAAGCCGTGCTGATGTTCGCTAATGAAAGATTTAGTATTAAAAAATAATTCATTTGATATAATGACTTCAAATATTTCACCTGGAATTGATAATATAGATATGGGACGATAATTACACACCATATTCTTATTACCTCTTACAGGAACAATTTGAGCCCGCTTCCAAAGTGACGGAAAATGGTATATTTTATATACTTTTTCATTTTGGAACTCTTTGTCAAAAGATGACTTCAAAAACCTATAGTATTTCTGCTTAACTTTATTTATTGTATTATGAAAGTAACATCTATTAGATTATAGCAAGGTGTTCAATTCCTTGGAGCACAACTTACTTTGTAAGAGACTTAGTTATTTTGGATTTAACCTAAATGACGTTTCTTTTATACGCAAGTATTTTAGCAATCGTGTTTCAATGAATTCCGAGATTTCTAATCCGCTGTCGCTTAAATTAGGTGTACCTCAAGGTTCCATATTAAGGCTTTGTTGTTTTCAATTTATATCTCTGATTTTCATACATTCATAAATAGATGCAATATTCATCGTTATGCTTGTTCTTTCCCTTTCGACTAGTATATTGCTGAACAATTGATTAATTCTGATCTGAACTGTTTGTATAACCTTATAACTGACCTGCTGGGGTTAAATGAATCCCGGATTTAGATTCAGCATTCCTAAAAACATACATGTACGATACTTGCATATCTGTCTTTTGCTTTGACCTTGGAATGCCCTTGAATTTAAGAGGATGGGATTAAATGGACCCCGGATTCGGATTCAGCGTGTGAAAATACATACGAATATACAGGGTGAATCTTAAATAAGTACAAATATTTTAACTGCAAGCGTAGTTCTTATATAGATGAGTAATTTTTAAAAATTTAAAACATTTTCGGAGATATTAATTCTTTTAAAAAATTCCCACATTTTGAGGACCGCTGATCTACTAAATCATATGATTTACTGAAGGCGAGGTTGCCATAGTTAATTTTTTAACGTAAATTCAATTTTTGCCGTTGTGCCAAATTTAAAAACACTTGTTTTAGCAATAAGTAAAGTAAAATTATCATAAACGATTAAAATATGAATTTCCGCAAGTTCGATACTATCAATTAATGTGTTTCGGACGTTGCTTTGTTCAATGATTCCCTAAACGTGCATAGAAACTCACCTACTTACTGAAAAACCAACTATCTAAACACTTATCCATATTTCATAAGTTAATACCATTGAAGACTGAAAGATTATAACAAATTATCCCCTTTAATTATTTTATAAAGGATAACAAAACATTACGATTTTCCCACAACATCTTAGATGTTAATTAATTTTCGCCACATAACTTCAAACAACGTCAGTTCTAACCATTTCGTACTTCGTAGTTTCGTAGTGAGTGAAACATATTTTAAACATAAACACAAAACATGGAATAACACAATAACTAGCTTGATCTATGCGTTCAATATCAAGAGAAGGTAAAGTAAAATATTTAAAAGAAGAGTCAATCGCGTGCAAAAATGAAACTGGTGTGGTAGACACAGGTAACAGGTAGGTGTCATGAGCAGTAGGCGAATTGTCCCGACCTAGCTTCATCCTCTAGGATTGATAGAGGTTATGTTGATACTGGTGCACTAGTATGGTCTTCAGCAAAGGAATAAGCTGTGGCAAAGGCAAGTGGAAAGAAAACATGTAATATTTGTGGAAAGAGATTTGATAATTTCAATACACGTAAATTGAAAGTTAATATAATATACTTTTGCATCTTCTGAAACCAAACTAAGTAATTCACTACTTGACGCATCTGTTTTACGAGTTGCGGCACTAACATATAAAACGTATTTAAACCGTCTTATTATTTTCACGAGCAGTGCTTTTCTCTTGTCCTGTGTATTTAATTAATATTTTTCGTGAAATACAATATGACCAAATAAAATATGGCACATTATTCAAACAGTGAAAAGGTTGACATGCTAAAAGCAGTGATAGTGATAGCGATAACATATTGTGATAAATCAGTTGGAGCGTAGTAGAAATGGATAATAAACAAATTCTAAATTGAACTATGATTGTGAGTAGAGAATCTGGTTTATATTTTCAATTTATTGGTGAGGTATAAGAATGGCACATTCTATGACGTGTCTAAAAATTCTAGTTAACAGTGTTGATGCCTATACGAAGACATTAGTGTAACACTGGCAACGCTGTGGAATTCTCATCCACCATGACTCTTAGGAAATATTAGGATCGGAGTCGGATCAGCGGCCCTCAACAAGTTTTTGATTGAAAAATCACGAAATTTATTTAAAATTTTACTTTTTTATTTCTGATTTTTTTTGTAAAAATACTATTATTTATGTGTTCTACACAGTGAACTGTACTGCTGATTAAAATATTTGTACTTATTTAAAATTCACCCTGTATAGGTTTAGTCCGTAGGACAGGCCACTTTTTTTGTGGTGATGTGTTATTATAAAAGGTTTCATTTAAATAAGCTGTAATAAATCATCAAAATTTTATTTGTTTTTCCATGCAAATTCTAAAATTGCTGTATCAATATGTGTCGGTACGCAAATATCATAATGTAAAATGGAAAGTAATAATTTCTCAACAGTTTTCATCTATTTAGTTGGTAATTTTCAAATTGGCAAGAACCGGCGCATCCGTCATTTTATCGAAGTGTAAGACATTTTCTGAGTTTATTCCGAAATTTTAGAAAGCTGTCTTAAATAATCAAAAGTCTTAATGAATCGAAATTTATCGGATTACAAATCCAAACATAGTACTTAAATACTAATAAGAATGTTTTCTACTGCGTACGCCTCCTGAGGTACAGGGTGTTAAATTTTAAAATTAATTGTTTTTAGCCATATCTACCAGTACACATATATTAAAGGTTTCTTTTATGTAACAAAAGTTGAAATATGCAGTATACGGAAAACTGTAAAATGTAAAAATCATACAGTAACCCACTCGATATCTAAAAAAGGAAGAAAATTGCGGTATTTGTTGTAAAACTGCAGTTAAAATTCAATAAAATTTGAACTACTTCCTCTTGAATTTAATTTTTACTGCAATTTGCAAATTTATTAGAATTATTATATTAAAACAACCTTCATTTGGTTTTCTAATAGTATCTCACTTATTATTAGAGATGGACCCAACAAAATCTATATGACTAATCTCACTGGGGAAAATTCTGTCCAAATGTGTAAAAATATACAGGGTGTTTTATTTCAATTAACAAAATTAAAATCCGCGGTAATTTTGTTAAGATTTAATTTATTTTCGAAAACTTTATAGAAAATCATGCAATTTTTGCATGTCACGTTTTTTTAATACAAAAAACAGAAAATAACACAGGGACCAAAATACCTGGCCAAAGTACAATCATATTTAGTTTGCTCTGGATAACGTAACACTGAAAATAATATTAAAAAAAAAGTAAAACATTTTTGGTCTTTTATAACTAACCAGAAATGTACTAGGTCTATCCTTTTGCATATGCATTTTAATCAGTCTACTACTGCCGATGATACGGAATCTATTTACAATCTTTATTTGGATTATTTCGGTATTGTTTTTGACCCTTCCACCATTTTCCATTTATTATGAGGAATCAGTGCATAATACCGGCTTTAACATTACTTCAATTTCAAAACAAAAAATACATGATTTCTTAAAAGATCTTGATGTGAAAAAAGGACCCGGTATCGATTGAATCCTCGCGATTTTTTAAGTCTTGTCGAACTCTTGTGCATATTGTTTACTAAGTCTTTGTCTGAAGGAGTATTTAAAAAAAAGTGGAAAATTGCGCAAGTTATAGAAAAAAACATCGTTTCTCTTCTTTGTCATTTTGATAGTCTTTGAGGCTGTTAATTCCTAGCAATTATCCTTTGTGGTAAAAAAATATCTATCACGTTAATATTAAATTAAATAAAAATGGCTTAGATCCATTTGTCAACAATTTCAACTACCATGCGGTCGTCTTTTTGCAGAAATGACAAAAATTAACATTCTTATTAGTAATAATACCTGATAGATAGGAAACAGTTAATCCAGTTAGCTCCAGTATTTTGCATTCGTTTTTCATTATTTTGTTACAAACTGGCAAAACTACATTTTCACTCATTACAATCACTCACTACCGATAAAACACACTTCCCGTAGGTACAGTTAGATAAAATGCCTATTTATTATAAGAAAATCTAGAAAAACAAACCGGCGAACTATATTGTGGGAAAATATCTGTATCCGACACATATTCCTTTATTTAATAACTATAAAACGTTTAAAATTAAAATAAGGCACTGAAAACTGAAGAAGAACACAAAACTACAACGTAGACACAGTAATTGAATTATGACATGACAGCGAATTTTACCGTTGCTTTCTGGTTGCCTACTCTGACTCTGTAAACGTGCGGCGGACGGGTCGCATAGGCGGCGTTAAATAAGGATTTAATATAATATGGAAAAAAAAATTTTCGCTTTATAAATAAGTTTGGATTTTTTTTGAAGAGCGATTCCGTTAATTCTTAATTTTCTCTATCCGCTCTTAAAATATTTGTATTTAGTCATAGTTAACCCTGTATAGTCCCATTTACGCTGCTTTATTTTTTTTTAAATAAATATTTAATTGTTTTGTGTATTCCACCTACATTGTGTTCTATGGATGATTAAAAAGACCTCCGACAGAGTTCTAGGGCAGAAAATATATCAGCAGTCAAAGCTTAAAGTTTAAAATAAACATATATTATCTTCAATAATTCCAACATTTAACGTGAAAAACACCCCCCGCGTGGGGGTAAAACCACCCCTATTGCCGAAAACCGGCGGCAAATGATGTTCCCTTCATGAATTGCCTTTTTTGTGCCACTCTTTCTTATAACTCCAAATGATATGAAATTCATGCCCCCATAATTCGTTCTTCTGTCGGATTCTGATCAGTTACCCCTACTGAAGGAGTGGAAACCACCCCTAAAACAAGAAAACAGAAAAAATGGTCACCAAAATCTGGGTAAAAATTGGCGGAATTCCACATGGCAAGGGTAACATCAAGAATGTCCTCCTGAAAATGCTCAAGGTGAAAGACACCCCCGGCGTGGGGGTAAAACCACCCCTATTGCCGATAGCAGACAGGGAATGATATCCACTTCATGAAGTACTTTGTTTCCCCCACTACACACTACGCAAAAACGGGCGGATTTTGCGGTCACCCTTTGCCATGTGCGGAAAAAAGATAAATTATTTGAACTCAATATTTTACGAACAAAAGTGGCGTAAAGGCGGGCGCAATGTAAACCCTTTTTAAAAATATTTTTACGTCACTGTTAATTTTGTCAAATGGATACAATTTCCGTATAGTGTTCAATTATCTATCAAATTGATGCCTATACCTACACCTAAGAAATCTGTGGTCTCATTTTTGCTACTTCATTTAAAACACCCTGTATAAGCTTTATTGATTCGCTCACTCTATTATTGGATAATTAGATTTATCTGTTGAGTGGCCTATTTTTGTGAAAGTAAAAATAAAAAACATAAGACATGCACGGAATAGTATTTGTGTTGTTTATTTGGGGGAAATAAAATCGCTGCTACAATAATGTATTCTGACGTTTTTATGCAGGCATATTTCAGCACAGTAATTAAACAATGTAAAATGTTTTACGTTCATAACGTAATACATTTAATGGCATTAACGTCAAACCTGATTCTCCAGAAATATGTTAATCGACAAAGTGGAAATTTCTGTAAAGCTTTATCTTGCACAGAATATTAAACATCGTCCCTTCTGTTTTGAAGTGCTTCAGTTTTGTTTTCCTTATTATCTTTAAATTATATTCCCTACATTTAGAAATATTCACTATTCACATATAAAAGAAGCAGGGAGCAAATAGAATAAGAAGGAGGGCTTGCCAAATATAAGAAATGTTCCCAGCAAAATCATATAAAAGTAACTAAGATAAACTAGATAAAATATTAAACCTAATGCAAGAAATGAAAACAGAAATAATGGAAATAAGAACAGAATGAAATCGGAAATAAGTATCTTGACGAAAAGTGTAGAAAGATTAGAAAGAGACAAAAGAGAAAAGAATATAGTGGTAAATGGATGGAAAGTAGAAGTTGCAATAAAACTAGAAAAATTCATGCAAAGCAGCTCGTAAAATAAATTAAAAGACCTGTGGGCTAGGTTTAGAAGAGTTAAGTGAGAAAAATATATTATATTATGAAAAATAAGAAAAAATATAAAAGATAAACTTGTATACTCGCGACAAGAATTCAGACGACCTACGTCATACGAACAAATGAATAATTCATTATAATTTCATCAAAATATTTAAGAAACTGCAACTGATAGTAATAAAACTATATACTACACTAAAAGTTTGCATTATATACTGCACTAAATTGCAAGAAATCATTGTTTTTAATGCGACCAAATATCGAAAATTACGTTGACAATAAAAACAAATGTGTAACGTCAGCCGTGACGTAAGACGTCTGAATTCTTGACCCGAGTATATACGTAAACAATGACATGAGTAAGGAGGAAAGGGAGAAACAAAAACTAATGAAAAAGAAGGCTGCCGAAGAAAGAAATAAAGGAAAGTCAATTAAATTAGGTTTCAATAAAATAATAATTAATGGTGAAGAATGGAAGTAGGACAACATAACAAAACAAACAGAAAAGACAAAAAACTAGGGATACAAACAGAGAAGGGAGAAAATGGAACAGATCCGGCGAGAAATAAGGATATAAACAGAGAATATGTACAAGAAGGAAAGGAGCTTAATGGATGGATTCTCTAGATGGATCGAGAGGAAACAGATGGAGGGAACAACGAAGCAACTGCGGACAACGTTGTTTCTGGGTTTTTGCCCTTTATCAGCCCAGTGCAGCTTAAAAACAAGATGGAATAAGAAGGAAGGGCAAAATACACGAACACAAGAGAATGACAAGTAGCATGCCTATCTCTAGGGTCTCAGCCAGGAAATATACAAGAAGGAAAGGAGCTTAATGGATCATAATCTTAAAAGAGACAGGTGGATTTTAATGGCTAGATGATTATAATATTATGCATACTTGTATTTTTATCATTATCAATTATCGTAGTTGGATGAAGGGATTAATTCACGTGGGTGTTATGGTCAAGTCAAAGTCAATTTCGTAGGAGTATGTTAAATGTAATTGGATAGTGGGTTACGTTTCATCCGATTCACCGGTAACACCTAACTATGGCAGCTGACCGCCAAGAGCGCCAACCGATCTCCTGCTGGTGCAAGCGAAGCTAGAAACACGGTAACTACTGAACCAGTTACGCAGGTATGTTGTGGTTGGATGAATGTATTAATTTGCGTGTATAGTGTGGTCAAGTCAAGGTCTATTTCGTAGGGATATGTTATAAGTCGTGAAGTTGCAATTATGTTTGTCGATATTTATAGTGACTTAGATATTAGCTCTTTAGCGTTACCTAGGGTGCACCACGAGGAGGCGAGCTAACTTTGCACCCCATTGTTTTTTTAACTGTATGTTTTGTGAATTTGAAATACAATTTAAATTGAATGTGTTAATATTGAGAAATTAAAATATTAAACATGCTTATGTTCTGTACGCTATTTATATAGGTGTCGTAAAATTTAATTGTATTTGAAAGTAAAAACTACTATTTTAATAATAAGAAACTACAAAGGATATTAAATATATTCAAATTATTCAAATTAGTTTACTATATAAAGCAAAAATGAGATTGTAATGTATGAAAATAATATAATAATTCAAGTGAAACATGTATAATAGTATATTATGCAACGATCATGTAATGATGGTTATTAATACACGAGCATTAACCGGGAAACACATTTTTTGGTTTTTGCATATTCGTAGAAAAAATATTGTATGCAACTCGTACAAAAAGCGCTTATTAAAACACTTATTTTTTGTACTTGTTGCATAAATAACTATTAATTAATTAACTTAAGGTATGATGCATAATATAATGTAAATCTATCTTATCTTATTAATCTTAGCTTTTCATAAACCCATTTTATGCATTTAGTGAAAAAATAATGAGTACACCTACCTACAAAATATTGATACATATTTTGCTAGATTTAGATGGTAGGTACTTTGTTATCTGCACTTATTATCATTTCATACCATAAAGTACCTAAATATATTATTAAATTAAAAAAGACCTAAAAACTACCAACCCCCTATAAATTCAGAATACGGCCTATAAAATATTGATTCTGATTTTTCCAAATTTACTTCTAAATCACTTGTTACTCCTAATTCGAAAGTATGTTTAGCAAAACAAGAGGGTTAAACCACTGCTTGAAATTTGTACAATGAAATACCACTTTTTATAAATATTACCCGTAAATACCTTATTTTTCCAAAAAAATACCTCAAAAATACCCAAAAATCACGAATTACTTCCAAATGCCCAAAGAATACCTATGACTATTACCCAATAATATCCTTAAGTACCTAAACATCTCGTTAAATACCCAGAAATACCGAATAGTATCCAAAAATACCCTTAAATACCCAGATATCTAAGAAACGAAAAATACATTAAATGACCCACGATTTCACTTAAATTTTTCAAAACTGTCTCATATTTCTTTAGAAACTATTCCGTCTACAGATCTACGTAAATAATATAGAACTTTTTAAGAGAAAATTAGTTTTTAATCCTTATTCAGTATAAGTAGACATATCTAAACTCGTGTCCAAGTTGGTAGGATACTGTGGATTATCATATTGCGACTGATCGTGGAATTGATACTTAGATCGATCCCCCGACTCGATCTGAATACATCTGGAAATAACATTTTGGATTACATAAACTGTATCATAAACCCATTGGCGCACCCAAGAAGGATGCCAATACCTATCCTATGCATGCCCACTTCAAGCTAACTAAAAACAAACTTCTTCCTCATCTATGAAATCATAATATTCGGTCTAAACTGTCCCTAAAATTATTGTCCGGATCCCAAACACTCATCGGATACACGACTACTGGGTACCATCGGTGTCTCCAGTACAAAGTACAACAACATTCTTTCACGGACAAGTATAAATGGATGGGTATAGAGAGAGGATTCAATTTTAGCCCTAGCTTGTTTTCCGTCATCTATCACGAGAGTTAGATAATTGTTGTTTACATAAAAAGCCTTCTTTTTTTATTAAATAGAATATGAATATGATAGGAACCTAATTTAGCATTATTTTAATTTTTATTATAGACTCATTCACTTTTTATTACATATTTTTCATCAATAGAATATGTCGGTGAAGTTTGACCAAACTTATCGTTAACACATATCGTACCTATAATATGTAATATATTAATTTAAAGATAAAGTTTAACAAATGTGTGTGTGTTAGTGTGTGTTAGTGTGTGAGTGGATATTTTTTTGCATAAATGCCTTATAAAATATTCATATGATATTTGTTTATAGGGTACTGTACTGTACAATCTATTGCAATAATAATTGCACTGTTTAAAGCGAATTTGGCGATTTATTTCGAACTGCTGACATATTCGTAATTAAATCTAATTTCAATTTTAAACATTAGTTCTTAGTTGTGCCACTCACCCACAGAAATCTATTGAAATTTCTTCACAGAACATCCAGTAGTCAAAAAACTGAATTGAGGAAGTGTCATTACTTTTGCAATAGATTGTATCTACTTCGAATCACCCTATATTATTTTCTAAACTAAAGGCTTACGAAGACAGTAAAGGGCCACATAGCGGTTTAACAGTGCCTCCGAAATATTTTACAGACTATTTAATATCTAGAAAATATTTTTGTATATATTTTAAATAATTTTTATATTTGCCAATGATCAGTTGCATGCGCGATTGCCATTGTATTTAAAAATTAACGGGAAAATGCTAATTTTCTACGAAAATACCCATTAATTACCTTCGGAATACCCATTAAATACCCAGTAAATACCCATTATTACCTTGATAGTACCCAAAAATACACAGAGTACCTAAAAATACTGAAAACATACCTATAAATACGCACAAATACCAAAAAATGTAAAAAGTACCTTTAATTACCTACAGCTTGTACAGTAAAATACCCCAATGATTTCCCCCTTGGCAAAACATCTTTGTACTCGGATAATAGATTATAGAATCATGTTAAATATGATTCAGACATTTAATTTTTATCTACTTTAATTTCCTCAATACTTAAAGCACGCAACATTTTTTATATTTTCAGGATTTCATTTATTATTGTTAGAAATATTGTTTAGAATATTTAATTATATTACTCTAACTAAAATTTGGCGTTTTTGCAATTTTAAATGTTTTGAACTTAAATTAGTAACACAAAGATAATTTGTTTTGTTATATAAAATAAAGACATTATGTGGTAATGTTTGTTGTTAAAATGATACATTTTAGAGGCAATAAATAATGGATTTTCATTTGGAAATTACTGTAACAATATTAGTATCCATGTGATTAATAATAATAGGTATCTTCATTTAAAATGATTGTGCAACGGTTATTAGAACTATTGACAGGTAGTTTTTTTAATGATACAGTTTCGCCTTGAATTATCATTACAAGATTTTTATTGTTTAGAATAGGCTGACCAATTATAACGTCGATACCCCCTAAGTCAGTATCGATAAAATGTAACTCGATTTAACTGAAAATGTATTAAAGACATATTCCACCCTACAGAAGCCTATAGAAGGCATAATGTCGGTACTAACATCTTTGACAAACATGCCAGAGGGTTTTAATTTAGTAGGAAATTTATTGAATAAAGCGGAGTGTGCTACATTTATTTGACTACCCGTGTCTAAATAATATAAACATCAATTTTATAATAGTCATTTACTTGCCTGTGCAAAAGATGAATCCTGGCAGGATTCAGATGGAAGCATCCCTCCCTCGTATGTCCCCTTCGTTTACAGTGGGAAATAATAAAGAAAATGTGATTTATTTTTTCAACTTTGACATCCTGTAGATCGAAAAGGAGCAACATTCGGATAAGGCATATTTGGCTTAATCACACTATTTGGAGGTCAGCAACATGCCCTTAAGCTCTGTCCCATTATTACTAAATCACCCTGTATATCCAAAAATTTTAAATGTCGTTTTCTCGTAAACGGTTGGCTTTTTTGACTTCAAACAAGAGTATCAAATATTTAGATGGACTTTCATTCTTTAAATGAATGCCTTCAAAATCTTAATAAAATTAAAAACAAAAAAGTTCTGATCATTTCTTCACCTAACACGTGCCCTTTCTGGCCTTTAGGGCGCTGCAATTTTAGAAATATTTTACCCGAAACTACGTCTTTATAAAACTAACAAGTGCGCTAAATTTAAAAAAATCGTTCCAGTATTAAAAAAGTTATAGCCAAAAAAAAACAATTAAAGAAATAATTTTGCGGTTACGTAGCTCCAATAATATTGACTTTTCGAGAAAATGTTACATGCACTTGACACATTATTTTTTCAGGTAGTATCATCAATTTTCTACGCGGAGTTTCCGGGCACCCTGTATGTTCATTTGTAAACTGACTACGGTTCTGTTAAACTCCGCGCTCCACTATCTCTAAAAATGCGCTGCCACTGGCTGTCACCAGTGTTTATAAAAGTTTTATAAACACTGCTGTCACCCACAGATTAGACAAGAACTGCCACCTATTAAGTGGCGTAAACATTACATTTGTCTTTTATGAAAATTCCATAAAGGTCGCGACAGCTGCAACCGGCGCGACGCAAATTATTAAAATTTGCAACATAACATAACCTCAAAATCTAAAAATAAACACAGTATTCTTAGATACAGTCAGGTTGCGAAAGTGTTATCGATTTTGTGCTTACTGTTCAACATGAGTGATGCAAAATTAAATGGCCACTCAAGAATGAACGGAACTGAAAACAAGACCCCTTTTTTGATAGGCGTTGCAGGTGGTACTGCCAGCGGAAAGGTATAACACACTAACTAAAAATCCGATACTTCTCTAAGCCTTTTTTATTTTTAGAGCACAGTATGCAAGAGAATAATGGAAAAACTCGGGCAAGTCGACATGGATCAGAAACAGAGGCAAGTAGTGTGCATATCGCAGGACAGCTTTTACAGGGAATTGACGTCAGCTGAAATTGCAAAGGCTGAAAAGGGACAGTTCAACTTTGATCATCCGGACGCTTTCAATGAGACTCTCATTTATGATACACTGACCGACATACTGGCAGGTAAAATGGTCCAGATACCTGCATATGACTACAGACACCACTCCCTGTAAGTTCATGTAGTCGCTAGAAATAGTTAACGTATCATAAAACAGTATAGAAAATTTGAAAGTGTTTTGTTTTTAGAAAGTCTATGTAAATGTACCGTTTCATTATAGGCGTAAAGACGAGATATTGACCATCTACCCTGCCGATGTCGTTTTGTTTGAGGGTATATTAGTTTTTTATTTTCCTGAAGTCAGAAATTTATTCCACATGAAATTGTTCGTGGATACTGACTCTGATACTAGACTTGCCAGAAGAGGTGAGTTTTTCAATTTGTTTTTGAAACGAATTAATTATTTCCATTATTCTTAGTTCCACGTGATATAAATGAAAGGGGGCGTGATTTAGAACAAGTTCTGAATCAATACATGAATTTCGTGAAGCCAGCATTTGAGGAATTTTGCTCGCCGGTAAGTCATAGTGCATAGAATTAGCGCAATTTCTTTATCAGTACATCTGATATCTATTTTAAGAATGTGTAAATATGTCTTCAAATAAACTTTCTTGATAAGGAAATGGTTATGTTTAGTATTGTTTGTTGTTATCGGTTTGTCCTAACAGTTCTGCAATATATTATTTATTTTCAGCGAAAATTTCAAAACTTGGATTATCTTCAATTAAGTAGTGTTGAAAAAGTTATTTAGTGCCTAATTTTTTTATCACTTTATTGTTATAATTAAAGATAATGTCTATTATACAAAATTGTTCAAGTTGATAAAGTGTTATTATTTTATAATTATTATTATTAAGTATATGTACATCCGATTTTTTGTTAGAATCGACAAAATTTATGAAATACCATATAATGTACTGTATGTATGTGTAATATGATACTTTTTTAATATTAACCAAAATGTGACTTAAAGTATTGTCTTTGGTATATCACATGTAGGTTTTTGACTAACTTTAGGTTTCTTCATACAGCAGTCAGAAACTAGTTTGAAACTATCAGAAACATTCGGCCCACTATTTCTTAAGTTGCATGCACTGAAAACCCATTCGCAACTTGACTGGTTGAATATTTTTAACAGTTTGAAATCCATCACTTTACTTTTAAGTAAAAACTGAAAATATGGTCTAATGGTCTAACAAATAAATATTCGTGAATACAATGATTTCATAATAATTTAATAGATGGTATTATTAAATTGATATGATATTGTAGTTATAGGAAATCAAGTACTGGTACAGTTTTATATGCCTTTTTTAAATATAGCTTCTCTGTCGGCTAAAGACTATATGCAAAAGTTACAGGAACATTAGACATCATTACTGAAATATACAATGAAAAGCACATTAAGTCAATTTGGCATAAAAATTACATTCGTAACATTCTCTTAACTGACAATATGAAAAATAATTCAAGAATTTATTCCCCATACAAATTTGATTTAACCAAGTTTGGCAACCAATTGTTGTTTGTTCCAGAAAAAGGCAATTTAATAGATCATTTGTCTTTTCATGCTTTCTGTATATTAATTTGAATTTTATACATTTTTACATTATAGTCAAAAATAGATTGAAAATATTTCATATTCATCAAGCAAACACTATAAGTAGGTACAATAAAAAAAACGAAATATACTAGTCACAATATGAAGTAAGCTTGGGCAATGTTGTCGAATGTTAGAATATGTTACAGTTCGATGATTTTTTAGGAAATGTTCCATTATTTACTTTATTAATGTTAATACTAATACAAAAAATGAATCACTTTCGCTTAGTCTTAATTGTACTTTAGTGTACAATTTTGTAACACACTATTGCATTTTACAGCAGTTGTAATTTTTATTTTTGACAATCTATTAATTTTAAAATTTTTTGTTGCTTTTGGTCACATATATAAGCCTTTTAAGATTGGCAATCATATTCTACACACTCTGTATAAGGGCAGTGATAGCTGGTGAAAATGAAGGAATATATTTTAATAATCAAGCATCTATTTTAGGGAAAATACCTGCTCCCAACATTGAAATATAAGTTTTGTTTAGAGTGCAAAAATATATGTATGATTTAACATGATAAAAGTAACAACGAAGCAACATTTTGATTGGTCCAACCATTTTTCTACAAATGTCATTTAGAATGTTATAAAATTTTTCTAGATAAATCAATAGAAGATGTGAAAAATTAGGTAATAATTTTTCATAAACAATCTTTGATGTAATGTGTGTAGAAAATGAATTAAGTATTATGTGAAACTTAAGCCGGCTCTGCATGCTTTATAATCAAGAGCCTCTAAAATAATTATTATAACTACTGTAGTTATCATAATGGTATCATATATATAAACATTATACGCTAATGGTATTGAAGGATTTTGATTGGTTGCGATCATTCTTGGCAAGCGTCAGAATTAACCATTCATTGAGAATGTAAAATGAGGTACTTGAATATAAAAAGTGAAAATTTAAATTGCCATTTATCACCAAAATGGGTCCTCCTCTATTGCTAACACTTTCTTTGTATCCCCTATATCAAAATTACCCCTCAAAGTCGTTAGTCATTTATACAGGTTGATTCAGGACTTTTCTAAAAAAAATTGTTGAATGTACAAGGGACTCTTACAAATACAATTTTGTAACAAAAAAATCAAAAATACACGTAAGCCATTTCTGGCACTTGAAAAACTAATGTGAACACTCTTATCACAAAAATGTTAATGTTATAAATACCATGAATTCTTTCCTTAATAATAGGATTATTAAAATTTTTCGGATAATTGTTGATATCTAGAACATTTTTGATTCTTTTAATATTCTTAGGTCTGTTTTTTCAAAAATTCCTGGGGTGTCTTATGGTTTGGCAGCATACTATTATACGATTTCGTAACTCTTCTTGGACTTGAATCGGCACTGCGTACACTAAGCTTTTCAGATGACTTCAGAAAAAGTAGTCTAAACTATTAAGGTCGGGAGATCTGGGCGGCCATGACTGCGTTCCCCCGCGGCCTATCCACCGATCGCGATAGTTGTGATTTAAAAATTCACGCACCCGTAAGCTAAAATGTGGAGACGTACCATCGTGCATTAGCCACATCTGGTTTCTTAATAAAAGAGGAAGGTCTTCAAGCATTGGCGGCAGATCTTCTTTAAGAAAGTGTAAATACGATTGTCCATCTAATCTTCTTGGGAGAAAAAATGGGCCTATCAAATAATCGCCAATAATACCAGCCCAAACATTTAATGAAAACTGTTCTTGATGATTTCATTCAACAATTGCAAAAGAGTTTTCATCCGCCTATAAATAGTTATGGAAATTTCGTATTGAGTTTCGAGAGAAAATAGCTTCATTGGTAAAAACAATGTACTTGTCAAATAACGGATTTTCTAGCAGCTTTTGAAGAAACCACTCACAGAAATTAATGCGCAACGGGATATCTCTAGGGAGTAATGCCTGGACTCTTTGAATGTGATAAGAATATAACAAATTTTCGATAAGAATTTTCCAAACAAGTACGTGTGAAACATTAAATGTTGCCGAGACTTTCCTCGAGCTAGTTTCGGGGTTCTCCTCAATTTCATGTAAAATTCCTTCTTCAAGTTCCGGTGTTCTTACTGTTTCAGGGACTCCTTTAGCACTGTGGTCTACTTTTAAATTTCTGGTTTCGTGAAGACGTCTATGAATCGCAGAAAATGTTCTCGGATCAGGTAGTACACGACCATAAGTGAAATGCATATCAGCTAATTCACCGAATGTAAAATTTACCATTTTTTTATAAAATTTTACCTTCTACTCTAATAATAATTTTTTAATAATGAAAAATTAATGTCAAATTAATTGCGAAAAGAAGCGTCAAAAATTATGACACTTTACTCAGCCTACTAATTTTTATTTCATTTGCTTTAAGGGGTCATTTAATGAGCTTACCGTTTTTTATATTCAAATATCATGTCCACGTGAACGTCATTTGTGAAAGTAGAAAATTAATTTTTGCCTCACAAAAAGTGTTCCACGCATGGTGAGTGTACAAAATGGCAACAAAATATCAAAAGCAGTCTCAATGAACTTGGGGAAAAAACTTTTTTTGGTTTTAATTTTTTTATGTGAAAATGGTGCGTTGTACGAGACTAAATCTAGGGACCAAATTTGCTGTAAAATAATGGAGATTTTAAAAATAATTTTAGTTTTTAGAAAAGGCAGTGGCGTACCATTTTTTTTCTTCAAAAATGTTTAGTTCAAACCTCGTACGGACGTCATTGGCAAAGATTTTAAAACATTTTTTACATCAAACAATGCTCCTTAATGATTAATAGGTATGTACAAAATTTCATAAAAATATCTGGAGTGATAAGAAAATTATAATAAAAAAGTAATTTTTTTCTTAAAACTGTTACACCCTGTAGCTCAAAAATTAAGAGGTTTAGGACATATGTTGATATTAAGTTTTCTTCTAAAAATGACCGAAGGATTCACACCCTTAAGTATCGGCATTCAATTAATAAGCACCCTGTATATTTCGGCAAGTCAAGTCATTAGGTATTTTAAAACTAATTGGACAATTTTGTAAGTTCGTTCTTTTAATATTTTTAACATTTATTAATTTGTAAAAATTCTTCAGTAACGATATAATAAACATTTTATTATTACTGATATTTGATTATTGTTTTAGTTTAGTTCTAATTCGGATTAAAACTTATTTACATGGAAATTCATACTGTACGACTTTTTCAGACTAAAAAGTTCGCCGACGTGATAATTCCGAGAGGAGCAGATAACAGCGGTAAGTAACCGCACATTTATTTACAAATAAAACTCCTTTCCCATAGCGAACTACACTTTGCTTAATAATTTTGCCTCATCACAAGACAGCTTATGGTGGATGGTAATAGTCACTGCAATACCATTTCCTTTCTCATGAATATTTAAAATTCATCATCACATGTCATGCTGCGTCTTCTCTAAGACAGTCAGATTACTTGCATGAATGAGTGTCGTGGTCTTAAGTGTTTCCTGCTGGTAAATAGCTACCTGTTAAGTGTAAATAAAAATTTTGTTGCAGTGGCTATTGACCTAATAGTTCACCACATCTGGGACATTTTACATGGAAGTAACCGGCAAAATGGGTTCAAGCTAATGGCCGTCGTGCCCGAACAGCTCTAGAAGTATCTTTTATTCGCAGGGCCTAACGTCAATTCGTAAAACATGAATTTCCTATTCGTATCTCACCAAAGATATGCATGATGAACTTCTCGGTTTTTGTTTGCTTGTTCGTTTTTTTTTTAATACATTAACATTACATTATATTGCAAAATCCGGTAAGTAGTCTATTATTTTTTTTATTCTCGTTTAGAATATTTTTCATGATTTCCTATGAATTGGCGATAGGTTTTTTTTTTTAAATATTTATAGCTAAGAATAAAGCTTGATTTTTTGTAACTAACATTTTTCTAATTGATAGGTATAGGTTACTTATTTTTATAAGTATTTTATAAATTGTGATAATGTTGTTTTTCTCAATTTTTTTGAAGGAACATAAAAGGGTATTTAATAAACTGAATTGGAGAAATTCGGTTATTAAAGATTATGATTACATTTGTAGTTCAAATTTAATGGAATTTATGTGAATATCCGTCAAGTTCTTGCTGTACAGGGTGTTCCAGAAATAGGTACCAAAATTCCACTTTAACGTATTTATTAATGTTTTGGTTGCCATTAAAAATTATAAATTTTTAAACTGATTTCTGGAGCGTACTGTGTTTTAATGTAGAATATTTAAAAATTCGTACAAGGTTAAATGAAAATTGTGATGTAAAATAAAAGTGCATATTCGGATAGCGAGTTGAAAGTTTTGATGTTCAAACTTTCATCTGAGAAGTAGGATACAAAAATATAAAATACCAAAAAAATATATATAAATAAATGGATATATCCAAAGTATTAGCCTTTAATATTTAGCATTTAAGCTGGTATAAGTTGATTTTCCATTTTATAAAAGCTTACTTGGTTGTTAAGAATATATATTATAATTTTTTATACATGTACTAATCCAGAATTATTTTGTGATATGATAAAAATTATCAATTCATCCCAGTGCTTGAATGACACAATCACAATAGAAGAAAGAAGCATTGATTTTGGACATTAAAAAAGTGTGTATGATTTTTATCAACATATTTCTGTTATATTGGTTTTCAAAGAGGGTTACAAAGAAATACTTTAAATAATCACATTGAATATTTTGCAGTACACTAGATCAAAGCTTTTTTCTTTTGCAAAATCGACTGACATATTTATATCAATTTTACATTTACAATGCAGTGATTGTAAAAATTTTGTTCACGAAAATATACATAATATTTACTAGTTCGTAATAAGACTGGCTGGAACACATATAGCACAATTTGTCAATTTATTAAACTGAACCAATTTTTGTACATTGTATTTTCTCAGAGTTGATTTTAAATTGGCTCGAGATCGAGTATCAGTGATGATAAAAATTAACGTTATCAGGTGGAGATTTTCCCTAATCGTGTATGTGCCTTTGATTTTCATAATCGTTTGAGTACTTAAAATCAACTCGACTATATTATGTGTTAATAATTTGTGTTTATGTTCAGCAATGTTAAGAATGTTAACTGTGGCCCTCAAATTATATGTATTGTCGTATATAATATCCAATAAAGATCTTTATAACTATCTTGGTAATAATTAATCAACAGAGTTAATAAATAAATAAAATTAATATAATATAAAGTATACAATCTACCATACTTTAAATATAGCTTCACCATCACTTTATTTTTGTCCAAGAAAGCTAGCCTTGAAGTATGGCCCATGCTTTAGTGAACACCTTGTATATTCATAAAAAGTTTTTGTGTAAAATTTACCATTGACGTTTGGAAAAGTATTTTAGCTACACCTTGTAAATAAAAAATTTTTATTATTAAAAAAAAATGGTTTGTAAGATTTATATTGTATTTTTTTATTTTAAACTTGTTTAAATTTTAAAATGAATGTCATGAAAAGTTTGGTGAAAGTAGCTAAATTTTCCAATTGTTTGAAATTTTATGTTATGAGCTATAAAAACAATGAAATAAAAAAGTTGAGGTTCTGTATACAGGGTGGTCCAGTTCGCAAGATGGAAAATTCAAAGGAAGCGATAGATTCAGAATTCGTCATTTTAAAATACACAACAACTAAGAGATATTGTTTTACAAAAGTGAAAATTTCAAAAACCTTTGAAATAATTATTAGAAACGGTTTGTTTTGAAGAATATTTTATTAAAATTAAATTTATTCAAAGATCTTGGCCTACGTTCCACTTTTCTTCTTGTTCAAAATGAATTGAGGTAGGTGAATTGCATTTTGAACAGTTTCTGTAATTTATATTTTTGTGTTATTGCAACTCTGGTTATTATTATGAATCATGTAGGAGATCCCACTTGAAACAAATTTATTCTTACTCTAACTCATTGTGATGTAGAAATGACAATATTTTTATTAAAAGCATATTTTTTTCATTACCAAATGTGTTTTAATGTTCTCATTCCACAGATATTTAAAAAATCAAACTCAACACTCTGGCACAAAAAACGGTGCACTTTAGACACAAAGTTTACATAGGAAACTAATATTGTTCTTTGATGTTCTATCAAATTTCCTACCTTGGAAACGACCACCCTGTATATTGAAAATGTTTTTACTTATTTTAAAATATTCTTATCTAAAAGTGATAACATACATTTGAATATAGCGTAAAAATATGAATCATAAAAATTCAGTATAAATATTTGATTTATCTCAAAGTGTTCCCTTAAATTTATTCAACATCTGAACTGGCCACGCCTTAAAAAAATTATAACATTTTGTACTATTATAAAGTTGGAAAATAGCAGTGATTTAGTAAAACAAGCCTAGAAAATATATCGTAACCTTAATAGTGCTATAATTATCATATTTAATTTTCTTTAGTTATTTTACTTATTCAAAATGTGATTTGAATTTCCTGTAATTTTTGTATAATTTTTTGCAGTGGCTATAGATCTAATCGTGCAACATATAAGGGAAATATTGAGCAACAGGAGGAGTTCCGAAGAAAGAAAAATCACCCCGCCGAGAATATCGCAAGCTTCTCCCTTACAGTCCCCAGCAAAGAGGAACCTGCTAGGAAGTGATGCCATTTTTAAAAGGCCACATTAAGCAGCACAAAAATTGTTACATTTAATGCAGCTTCTTAAAAATTGTGTGATCAAAATTAGTTTATAGTGTAGGTAATTCATGGTGTTTTTTTCTTTAATGGAGGTTGTAATGGAGGTTTACATGGGAAACACGTTTTCGTGGAAGGTAAAAGTAAGTGGCTACAGTAACAATGCTTAATTTTAAATTTTCTTATTATGCGAAAATGACCACACATGCTTATTTTGCTTAGAAGCACAAATTTTATTTTCTAACATCTAAAAACAGGTATAAAAACTAAAAATACGGGGTGTTCTAATATTTCACAAAAAAAAAAAATAATATCCATTTTCTACATGTTTTATTAATTGGTTGATTGTTGTATCCTTTATCATTTTCATATTGAGATTTTTTTTGTATCGTTAAATGTTTGTGGATACTATTCATCATATCAATTAACTTAAAGCAGTTTTTTATGTGTTAGTTTATACAGGGTGTTTCGAAATCAGTGCAACAGTAGATTCCCGACGACAGAATATGTGATGTAGCCAAACTTACGTTATGTATCAAACGACCTAGTATCGATTCTTCTAAATATCGACCTCGAAAGTATCGATACCCTATAAATCGACGTGGTACCCCCTCCTCTATAACATGCCATAATAGAAATTCTTGATATAATAAGGCTGACCAAGAAAGGGGCAATTTCAAATATAAAATTAAATGGATATGAAAACGAATATACATATATAGTGATAAATCAAAAACCAACCAATCATATTGCTGATTTTTTTAATTTGACCAATCAGGTACTCAGATCTCAAATCATGATCTACCAGTAAAAGAAAACGTCAAAAATAACCAATAGGTACTGCAAATAGCACGATGATAAAGTCACTGTTAATATAACGGTACATTTGACGAACGATTTTCCACTGGAATTTAACATAAACGGCCGAAAATCAAGAAATATTAAAAATTTAACAGATATAAATTTTAATTCAGTATTTCCCATATCAAAACGTTCGATATTCAAGATTTTTTCGATGTATCAGTAATATTGCAACAATTTTTATCGATACAAAATATCGAATATCGTAAATAATTGTATCGATATTCTGAATATCGATATCTATCAGAACATCCCTAGTGACGACCTCTACTAATGATGTCAAAATTAAAAACAAATTTGAATTTCTTGCCCCGAAAAACCCCTATTCGCCAAATATTTTAATTTTTTAAAGTTATTTGCAAATATTGAAAATAAAATTTTAATTTTGTCATCAGGGATCTACTCTTCCTCTAAGTTGTTTGGGACACCCTGTAAGTAAGAGTGACTAAAACAAAATAACATTAATTATATCACCTTGTAATTCAAAAATAAAATATATGAAGACTATATACAAAAATACGAGCGACGGAATATAAGAACACCCTGTAAATAATATTTTTTATTTTATTGTCTAGCAAATAATCCAATAAGATGAACCATATCATATAAGATCCATATTTTTTGAAATTACACCGGAAACAAAGTTTTAATGTTTTTAAAATAATAATTTTGATTTTTTAAGGTTACAATTTTTGTCTGTATATAAACATAAGATGCAAATCTAATTTTTACTCAAAATAGAATAGAAGCAAAGTTAATTTAATCTTGCATCTTTTTCAAAATGTGTTTTGTTAAGATTATGTTTTTTCCTAAAATATTATGAAACTGTAATTCAATTTGAGAGGAATAGAATTTTAAATTTACGATTGGATCTCTACTGAATCTATAAAAAATCAACCTCGTGAATAATTTGTTCCGAGAGTTTTCCCGTCATATAAAATATACTCTTCTCTGAAAATAAAGTAATGAGAACCTACGATAATCTGAACAAAGTACTTATTTTACTTTTTAACAATTGTAGGAAGGTTTCTTAATAGATAACATAAAGTTAGCAGATCAAGTTTCGTAATTGTGACTGAGAATTTGTCTTAAATTTACTGGGAAAATAATTTTTTTTACTGCATTTAAAAAAATATATGGGTGGTACGCTAACTTTATATAAACTTAGTCATATTCCACCTAAATATAAACTATTTGATATCCTGCTTGTGGCAGAATTTACCACAAATTCCTCATTAACAAAGGGTGTAAACAATCTTTATCGCTTTTATTTTTCAAAATAAATTAACTGGACCCTTTATAGAGTTAGTTACCCCTATTAATTTTTTTTTTCTTCAAAATATTCATGAAGCGTTAAAGACAAGAATTTTTAAAACTTTTTAACTTTGTTGGCTTGCTAATTTATAATATCAGCAAGTTACCGTTTTGATAATATAAGCGTAGTACAGAAAATAGTTTTTGCCAATTATTTCTAGCAAATTTACGGCATGTTTTGGCACAAATAGAATTTACGGACCACACCAATTTTTTTGTAAAATATATAGGTAGTACAAAATATTGTTTTCATCAATCATTTATGGCTAATTCTGATACAAGCACAGATTCAAAAAGGTTGTTTTTGGGTGGGTGTGGCTTACTAACTTTGTTTTCATAAAATATAAAGGCGCCTAATAAATTGTTATCATTTGTTATCAGCAAATTCTAGTAGAACGGAATATCAAAAAACCGCCCTAATTTTTATGAAGAATGCATGTCAAAAAAATATTTCCATAATGAATGTATGGCAATATTATGGCAAATACTGACAGTAAACATTACAAAATTTCAGTATTACCTGCTCAATTTGTACAGGGTGTAACATTAAATGGAGGTCAGATGTATATATAAATAACGAGTGATCTTTAGAAACCACATCATAAGTTTCTTTTTCCAAATTCGGTTATAAAAACTGTTTTTTTATTTGTACATGTGTTAAACTTGACAATGTCGCTAAATGATACTTCACTAAATACTAATTTATAATTTACTATAAAATTATAAAACAACACTGCACCTTGCAAATATATTAATTCTTATAAACTGAAAACTAAAATGAATGTATTGAAATGTGGTAATGTTTGTCTTTTGACTGTCTAACGTCCTGATATTCTCAGATTAGTATTCTAAAGAATACATAGTATTACCTCAAAAAAGGTTAGTTACACCCTGTATATTTCTTACTGAACAGTTTGTTGTCAATAATAAATAATTGTAAGTAATTAATAAATTATAAAGTATAAATAAAAAAAATAATTAAAAAAATTGGTTCTTCCATGTTTCATGAATTTTTAATAAATGAAAGCTTGTTAAAAGGTATTAAAAATTTAAACTGTGTATTTGAATTAAATATATATACTTTTTACTTGAATTTTAAAGCATTCAGTAATTATTAAAACTACAACTGTAAGTTGTAAGTAAAATTGTTTACAAAACTATATCATTTGTTTGTATTTCTTTATACGTATTGTAGTTTTGTGTACGTAGCCGAACAGTTTTCTTTAAATTGGATGTGATACTTTGCCAAATATTTATATTTTATGTTATTTAAAATTTTTATGATGTATTTTTGTGTTTACGTTATTGAAATAAAACTAATTTCTATAAACCAAAGTCGTTTTATTTATATAAGAAAAAGAATACTTAAAAATTAAATTATATCGTGTACATATTCTATATTACTGGTAGTATAATTCAATGTTCATCCCATCATGGATTTCATCTGAAGGATCCGTTAAGGAAAATGTTATGTGTTTCTAAATTTAAAATTATAAATTCATCGTAGATGTCAGTTTATTTTGTTGTTTAATAAAATGTTTAGATTAAAGATTAGAAATCATTGAATGAATTGAACAAAATATCAAAACATATTACGACTTGTGTAACTAATAATACAAAATAATTACGAATATAAAAAAATAAATGCTTATATAAACTTTACAATGTATTAGATATCATGTAATCTAAATAACTGCAGACAAGAATCGTGAAAAGATAAATTATTCGTCTTAAACAAGGTAACTTAGTTATCAATAAAGCTACCTCGATGGATATAAAAGGATACAATCTTGCAATTGAATGTGGTCTTTAAATGTCGTGTACCATTTCTTTAAAACAATTTTATCCCATTTAGTTCCAGTTTGGGCAGCAATTAATTTCTTTAGGTCTCCGACTGTGTCATCCGGATTGCATTTCACTCTAACCTTTTTCCCCAGTCGATCATTGCACGTAATCTCGATCATTTCGTATCTAAAATCATAAAAATACCAAAAACATGGATATATAATTGACAATTGTAAATAATATTTAAGATTTATTAGTATTTTACGTACCTTTGAGGTTATTCTGTCCTTTTGACGATAGAAACGTCAGTTTCCTAGACTTTCATATATTATATATAATTCTCATTACTTTAAATAACCACTGTATCAAACACTTTATGATTTTTCTAAAATAATAAAGTTATTTGTTGTTTAACTAAAATAAACCTGTCAAAAATTTTCTCTAAATTAATTGGAAAAGATTGATAAAAAATAAATAAAAGTTTACATATATTTGTATAAGTATTGCTGTGTTATCCAGTGTTATCAAAATTATATGTAGTGGGATTTCTATTTTACGTCGTTGGAGGGGTAAGTACACTCTCATTAAAATTGGGTGTCTGCGTGGAGCTTTTGCTCAAAATACACGAAAATGAATATTCCAAATGAATATATTTCAAACGCCGAAGATATAGCAGATGGGGTGAGTTTTTTATTACATATGCATAGGATTTAGTGTACACTTTGATAAATAATTTCAGTCAAAAATTTAAATTTTTTCCAAAAAACTTGTTTAAAAACTTAAATGTCACGTCACCTTTCCACTTTCTGTAACAAAGTTTTTACAATAATCAACAGGTTCGATAATTAAAACCCGATTTGTAACAATAATCTTGATTACTTACAAAATGAATAATTCATTAAAAAAAAATGTCTTGCCAAAAAAAGTATAGGTTAGGTAGTTTTGTATGGATTAATAACCATATGGTTATTCTCAATAACAGCAATAAATTATACCATATATTTTAAAACTTTATAGATCATTTGTTTTTCAATAAGTTTGGCCCGCTTTGTACTATAAAGAAGGGTCACACATTCTTAAAATAGCTGTAGGTTATCTAAGACATTTTTGCAATTATTTATTTTATTTTAGGTTATTCGGAAACTGAAACATATCTTGCCAACTTTAGCTCGAGTATGTTTGATTTCAACTTTCTTGGAAGATGGTCTTCGCATGTGGTTCCAATGGTCCGAACAGAGGGAATATATGGACATGTCATGGGGCTGCGGCAAATTTTTGGCCACCGTCTTTGTACTCGTTAATTTGATAGGGCAATTAGGTGGTTGTGTTATGGTTATTATTAGGTATCGTGTGAATATTGCTTGTGGAGTTCTTTTCTTTATTGTCGTGTTACAGGTGAGTAAAGGTTCTTATTTTTACTTATTGCTGCTTACAAGAAACTAAATGTATGTAATTCTGTTTTGTTATGTATTATTTGAACGTGGCTAGAATGCAAGGCAAAAGAATTACTTGACCAAATTTGAATATACTTTTTACATGACTGCAGTTGACTTATCAATATTTACTACCAGAGAAAAAGGTTTCATAAACAGTAATTAACATGATTAGTTGAAATCAGTTTAGGTATATCATTAATATTAATTACAAATATGTGGTGAAGACTATATATAAATTTTATTAAACTATAAACTCATCATTATTTTCAAATATTCATTCTGTTCAAGGTTAACATGACAAATTATAGTTATAAAGCTTCTATTAGATAATATTTTTGATAATCATACACAACAGATTTATCTCCAGTTTGGAATGTAATGTTTATTATTAAAATTGATAATAATCATGCTGAAGCTTAATTCAGTCATAATCTATTTTATAAAATGCTAAAAATATATCTTAGCGGTTGTTTCCAATTTTGTTAAACTATTTATTCTTCTGAAATTAATTGTTATTAGGTCATTATGAGCATTAAGCAATTTTTAATAAACATACTAAACATTAATTCAGCTGTACTCGTATTTTTATAATAATCTAGGTTTTATTTTATTTACTTTTTATTTTTTTATTTGGTATGTTATGATTGCAATTTGTGGGAGTAATGATAAGTTTACTTATATCTACTCTAATTTTACATTTTAAAGCTTCAGTCTCTGTAAGTTCAGACATGATTGAGTATTTACTGCTTAATTTATTACATTTTATTATTAAGTAATATATTTTTTTAATTTTTATTGTTCGAAAAGGAAAGTAGTAATTTTCTTTCATATTTATAAAATTCATAATTTGATTCGTCTTTTTATTTTCTCACAATGGATTTGTGTCAAAATATAGATAAGACATTGAATATGTAAATCATATGTAGGGGAGGATGAAAATAAAGTGAGTGATTATTTTTAAAGTCAAAATGGTAATTTATGGAAACCTTAATTGATATGCAAAATTATAGTACAATTTATGCAGAAAATAATTAATATTTTACGTCAAGCAAAAAACAATGTGATTTATAATTCTGTGTAAGTTTGAAAACAAACTCATTTATTATTATTCTTTTTTTTTATTAACTCCATTATTTAGATTTTTAGAGATTTAAATGAGTGTTTCAACTGAATAAAAAAAATAATTGTAGCGGCATTAAGAAATTTATTTTGGATTTTGTTTCATTAAATTAATATTCACTAATTATGCTGAAAAATAAATTCACAAAATAATTGTTTAAATTTGCTACTGATTGGAGTATTGCTGTATGCCTCCTATAATCGTAATACAGGATGTTCTCTTTTATCTCATTTACATAAATTGAAAAATTTCGTAAACAATTTTTAGGATCAATGTTGTTCAGTGGTATGTTTATTTATTGTGTAAATCAATCATATTTTTAAGTGTCTATCATATGAACAATTTTAACTTAACAAAACTCAGGAATTGGTTGCAAAATATGCAAACTGGCAACACTGTGGTGAATGTAGGTAATATATTTCCAAAGTTATAATTATCAACATTCTATTGAGATTTATTAGGTCATAGTGTAACATTTTGAAGTAAAAAATCTAGTATGTCTCCATGTACCATTACTTACCGACAATCCTGTATATTGTTTACATTTTGGCAGTTATAATAATGCCGTTTTGTCCTAAACTAAAAGTCTTTCATTATATCTAGATTGATCTTATTTTGTATTTAGATGAAAATATTAGAATATGCACAATTTTTACATTTGGTGCTGGAGTTAATGACGCTTACAGTATAATTTTCTAAATAATCACAATTTGTTATATATTTATCCATGTACCGACAACAAATTTTGGAAATAGTGGTTAGTGGAACAAAAACTCAAAGGAATACATTTGCAATCTGTGGTTTTTAGATCCAAATTTTTATATATTTTCAATATTAGGTGTTTTTGTTTAAATGTAAAAAAAAATATTTTTTTTATAATATATTAATTTAGAATGGTATAAAACCATAATATAATACATTGAGACTTTCAAATTTACTGTTTACTTAGAAATAGTACAGGAATATAGAGATATAGGTACAATAATTTTTACATTTTTATATTTTGCTTATAAAGATCTGTATCAGAGACAGGAAATATCAGATACCAGCTAATGAAATAAGCAACCTATTAACTACATCTGTGAAATTCGATAATCATTTATTCTATAGCTCATTTAATAATGATTGAGAGTTAAATGACCTCAGAGGTCACAGATTTATCTTGGAAACTTTTTTTTTTATAAAGTTCCAATAGCATTAATTCATTAAATAACATTTGAAAGAAGCCTGCTGTTTGCTTTGAGTATTGCAGTTGTACCACACTTCTGTCACCGTATAGCCTTTAGTTATCCATGTTCATTCCAAATTTTAACCTAATTATGTTTGGATGTTTTTCTTAAATAGTTCTTTGCCATATTACTATTTCCTCTTTTTCTAGCAGCATACTCTTTCGATTTCGTTTTATAAAATGGAAATTCATGTTACGCATAATTCGCAAAAACATACTTCTAGATATTCTAGGCAAAGTTCCATCCTGTGAGATAACAATCTGAATTGTTTTTTATTGTCAGAAGCTCGTTTTTAAAATACCATAAATCATTAATTGTTTAGGAATTGCGTATTTTATGTCGTTTTCAACAACTATCTTCATCTGTGATATGTTTGATTGGACGACATTTATTTATTATTTGCATACATTTGCTCAACGGGACGAACTGAATTTGAAAGCAGAGAAAATAGTATTTAGAAAAATAAAATAAAAATACATATACATACATTTTGGTCTTACGCCCCAATCCCTTCAGAAACATTTTTTATCATCAGATATTTCTCACTTTTTAGATTAGGGCATATATGATTTTGAAAGCACGTTGTAGGGCTTGAATTATTCTCTACTCTTAAAGAACACAAAGACTAATATAAATTACTAATAAATTAATTATAGTCACAATTAAGTTAGCGGAACGATATTTCCTGTGCCTGTGTTACTGGCAGCCCTTCAGTTGAAATAGGCCAATACAAAACTGTTTTGTAACTGCACATTTGTGTCTTTGAATACTAAGTTTTCGAATATTAATAAGTTTGTTAGGGACTACTGAAATGACATATAAAATAACTGGCTGAATATTTCTAATAGTTTGAAACCAGTTCATAACCCTTACTTGAACCATTGCCTTCTAAATCAGAGCAGCCGAGCTTTATATTCCATTGTTCCATTGCCGAGTTGCAGTAACTCACTACGAGTGGCAGCACACTACAGTTCATATGACGTAGTTGTCAATTGTTTGTATCAGTTATTTAACGTTTCTTAAAACTTATGTTAAATTTCAAATATCTGTCAAGTGTATGTTTCTGTTTATGCATCATTTTGAAATTTATAAATTGATGCAACTTAAAATAATGAGATATTGTATTCTTCATGGCGAACGTGAAAGAAGAGCAGTTCATTAATATGTATGTTCCATTTTATTAAAAATGTAAAATATCGAGATAGAAATTACAGATTTCAATCTAGAATTCTGCAATGTGTGTGGTGTGATAAATGTCAGAGGAATTTGACATTTGATATTGAGACTGTAATAACTTATCTTTCAATAGAACCTACTTATTTAATTTGGTTTGTAAAAATGTATGTATTTTATATCTACTACTTTAAAGCTTTAAAATATGCAACATTAATACCTGTACTTCACACAACGTATTTATGTCCTAATACTGTAGATTGTTAGTTATAAAATACATACATAATAATGTACTGCTACTTCACTTTCATTATGGAAAACACAATACTTCATTATTTTAAGTTGTATCAATTTATAAATTTAAAAATAACACGTTAAGAAATGTACACTCAACAGATATTTGAAATCTGTCATAATTTTTAAGAAACGTCAAATTACTGATAGAAACAGTTGACAACTATGACATATGTGTTGTATAGTGCTGCCACGCACAGTAAGTCACTGCAAACGGGCAAAGGAACAGACTAGAAAAAGCACGCCCGCCGCAGACGATGATTCGACAAACAAGTATTACGCAGACAATGACTGAATAGACCTATTATCATGTTAATCTTGCATTGATTTGCATCGATTTCATACATTTATGATATAAGTGTATAAATGTATATGTACCTACGTGAGGTTTTACTTTTTCTTTAGACGTTGGCATACAGCATCCTGTGGGACATGCAGTTCCTCTTCAGGAATTTGGCCCTGATCGGAGCACTCTTGTTGGTACTGGCGGAAAGTCGAGGTGAAGCTAAGAGCCTCTTCGCAGGTGTACCTTCCATGGGTGACAACAAGCCCAAAAATTACTTACAGCTCACCGGTCGCATATTGCTGGCCTTCATGTTCATCACGCTCATCCGATTCAAATTTTCTTTCCTACAGGTAAAGAGAAGAATTGTACCTCTACGTAAACACTAAATTGAATACCCTTTCAGATCGTGCTGGACCTGCTGGGATCGGCATTGATGGTTTTAGTAACGATTGGATATAAAACAAAGTTGTCGGCGCTGATTTTAGTTCTGCTGCTAACGATATTGAACTTCTACCACAATGCCTGGTGGTATATTCCGGACTATAAACCATTACGCGACTTCTTGAAATATGACTTCTTCCAGGTAAAAATAATTTACTTTTTGTTATACAGGTTCTTCAACTCAAATCTCACCAAGTATGTTGTACAATGTTTGCAAACTGTTTGTAGATATTTTTAGTCTTCTCAATTAACTATTCAATTTAAAAAAAAAGAAACAAATTATGACAAAACTGCAGTTGATAAAAATTAATTTTTACGGGCCAATTTGATACATGGGTTGATAGTTATTTTAACTATACCTATAATGCTTAAATTTGAATACAGTAACATTGCCAAATTGGAAACTGTCATGTTTTAATTCGAGGCAAGTTCGTTTACTTGAAAACCTTTTCATTATGCTCTGCTATTCTATATAGATTTACATTTTTTATGTGATGTTTTGTCTTAATATTTTTGCACTATTGTCATTTCTTTATTTTCTTCCTAATTCAAAGATGTTTCATACTGGAAAAATAACCATCAGTGTAATTTTTTTCAAAGATAATTTTGAAAAGCTTTCATAAATAAAAAAATGTTCAGATATAAAGAGACGTGTAACCTATACAAAAAAGCAAAAGAAAATAATGTTTGTATTATTTTCTCAACTTATACCTTTAGCTTTGTAAGTAATCGCTATGATTTTTCTATTTGTTTCTTTACTGATAATTCAAGACATTCTGAAATGAAATTATAAAAAATAAATTGTATCCATACAATTTTAAACTGTTGGTTTATCATATTTTGAAAATTTTATCTTTCCAAAAATCTCAAAAAATAGTAGAAATATTTTTTATTTCTCTTTAGATTATTATTAATCACTAAATTATGCAGCTGTGGTCCAATGAATCATCTGTTAATCTCGGACAGTTTTCGATTTAACAATATTAAATTTTTCTTGTTTCTTTTTTTTTTAAAAAAAAAACAAAAAATAAATTCCATTTCCACCATTTTTAAAAAATAACTTGTTTTTATATTAAATGGCTAATTCAAAAGACTAGAAATTGGAGTTTGGAGTTCTAGGTGCAGAGAGTTAATTTTCCCAAAATATAAAAATATTTTATGAAAATGGTTGGATTTGTTTTTTTATGTTTTCTTTTGGTTTTTGAAAGAGCAAATTTTTTACATTGTATTGTAATGTGAGCATCTTCACAAAATATTTTTGTATTTTGAGAAAATGAATCTATTCCACACTTGGTCGTTGCTTACTGTACACCACAAATACAAGGGAGTTCAGAAACTATAATCGATACAAAAACACTTAAATTGTGGCCAACCAAATGACGATAAATTGACGAAATTCCAAATAAGTACTTCCAGAAATATCTGGAAAAAAATAAGATTTTAAAAATTGCTTTTATTTTTGCTGTCATTATTTAACGTTAAACTGAGACATTCTTTAATTAATTACGCTTTCCATTGATTGATTTTCTGTATTACTTCCCATTTAAAAGTTATAAAATAACATTAGCGGTGGATCAAGGATCAAGTTGTTGTTGGAAAATAATTGAATGTGCATTGTTTAAAGTGTATAAATGTCACAAAATACTTGCCGTTACTCAATACGAACGTCAAATGTATAACTTTTGTGCTTACAAAATGTTTTCTCATTCAGAGAAAGTTGATATGTTGCTAATTTACGTCAAGAAGAGCTGTAGAGTTTATATCAAGAAAGCTATCCAGAATGCCTCATTCCTGATCATAGAAGCTTTACAAGATTGGACGCAACCTTGCGACGAAATGAAGATGTATTTTCTGTTTGGAAGAATCAAATAATTGACTGAAGGGTAAGAAACAATGTTAATACAGCTAGACTGTTACAGTATTCTGAACAAAATCCAGCTAATCGGGAATTGAATTTGTATATTAAATGTTCAATAAATGGTTTATCATGATACCAATGGGTATCATGATAAAATTCACAGTTGGGAGCCTGAGCGTCGAACACAGGCTCATTTTTATAGCTCAAATTGTATTAAAAATAGAAATTGTTGATCAGAACTCTTTGAACAGACGAAAGTCAGTTTGTCGATAATGGTTTGCCTAACGCAAGAAACACTACTGGTCCATTGAAAATCCCCACATTGTAAATCCAGTCCAAAACCAAGGCCATTTTAGAGTAAATAGATGGCGCGGTATTAGCGGTAGGCATTTAATTGAGCCTTATTTTTATGAACGTACATTGAACAGAATGAGATACCTAAATTTTCTACAAGAACTTCCTGCACTTCTGGAGAATGCGTCTTTGTCGCTAAAGAGAAACCTATGGTTTCAGCACAACGGAGCCTACCCCACAAGACCAGGATTGTGCAGCAATATTTAGATAACACTTTCCCAGAAAAATGAATTGGGATTAATGGACCAAATTCAGTGGTCTGGAAAGTCACCAGATCTAACACGTCTTGATTTTTTTTATGGGAGGTTTTAAAAAATAAGGTTTACAAATCACCTTCGCGAGATATTAATCATTTGAAAGAAAAAATCATAAACGTTTGTAATGAGTTAAACGGCGAAATGTTGATAAACACAACCCATAAAAAAGTCAGGCAAAGATTGGATATGTATCTTGAAATCAGAGGGCATCTTATAGAGAATAGATTGTAATATGTATGTAGTATGAAGGCGTTTGGTTAATTTTTTAAGTTTAGTTATTGTTATCGTCATATTTTATTTTAGCTATTAAAGAATTATCAAGTTTAATCTTATTTACTATTAATGACATTTCGACGTATACAAGGCAAAACGACGTAAGCGCTACTGGATAAAATTTTGGTGAGAGTGAAAAAACTAAAATTGTCGGAAATATGCTTTCTTATGCACATTTTTTTCTATAACCTTGTCATACATGATGACAAAACGTTTAAGTAAAGACTTTGTGAATTTGATAACCAAGTTAAATTAATAAATCGTTAAAAAGTCAAATTTCGTTGGTTATGTCTTTTAGTTTCGGTATACGGTGATTATGACTGTCATTTATGACAAACTTAAATGTCAGCATTCAAAACTGTCGCTTATGCGCACTTATGCCTAAGTGTTACTTTTCAGTTTACTCGTCCCATTGTCGCTTATATTTTAATATTTTAAAGTAAAATTTGACTAACGACGCGGATGGAGTTTGATTTATATAATATTCCAATATTGCATTGCTACAAATAATATTTAAAAATAATAAAGACAAATTATAGTTAATAATGATAATTATAGTGAAGCCCTTTAAACAAAAAATACTGCATTTTATTTAATTTAATTTTAACGTAGTGATTATATTTAAGAAGCTATTTATGTACTTACTTGAGTATATGGAGCTTCAATTACATATAAAAACAGTTGGTAAAATTTAGCACTCCTTCCTATGACGCACAATGTTACACCGGCACTTAGGTCACAAACTGACAACACTGAATAGATATGGCCGCAGGAAGATGGCGCTTGCGCAATTTCAAATTCAAATATCTCCAGTAACATTATTTTTTGGCGTTTGGAACGTTTATCAGTTGATTGCTGGTGGGTATACCTTTCTATTGACACCAAAAACTCAATTTTAACTAAAATGTCGCTTACGTCATTTTGCCTTATATGCGTCGATTTAAGCACTTTAAGCAACGAACATTCAATTATTTTCCAACTACTACTTGATCCTTCCATCGCTAATGTGATTTTCAGGTGGTATTTCTTTAGGATGATATTGCTTATAACTTTTAAACTGGAAGTAATACAAAAAAATTTCTATAATAAAAGTTTAATAGTAGAAAGGGAACTTTTTAACAGGAAAAAAATTTGTCTGAAAAAAATAAAATTGATGACTTCGTTAGTCGTTTCTGTCAAATCCCAAAGATAATACTTTCGATTGAAAATGGAGCTTACCTCATCCGATTTAACACCACGTGTCCCAAATTTTATTTTAATGTTTGTATCCTCACACTAGGTCCATACTACTGAGTTTGAGGCACCATATACAATCTAACAAACTTTTGTTTTTGTGCATTTCAGACATTGTCTGTGATCGGAGGCTTGTTAATGATAGTGTACCTCGGACCAGGAGGCGTCTCGATGGATGAGCATAAGAAGCGGTGGTAGATTAGTGTCATTCCAATTAGTTTATGTGAACAAATTGTGGTGGAATTCAGTCGACGATTACTCATGAACTTATATTTTCTATTTCAAGTTTTTACACGTCTTAGAAACTGTGTTAAAATTACCGTTGTAAGCAATTTTATATGCAGTTTTAAATTTCATCTCCATTTTTAATTTATATCTATTTAAAAAATTGTGTATATATTTTTATTGTGTTTAATAAATATTCATATATTTTCTGACTTGGCCGTGTGAAATTTTAAAATCGCGGAAAGTACAAGACAATGCATTATTTATTAGCAACTTTCATTATTTGTACTGTGTGCAATCTGCCGAGTTTTTTATATTGTGCGCTCAAATTTTATATCTCTTCCATATATCACGTGTTACAGTTATAGACTACGTTACATGATTGGGTTGTTAATAGGACTTAATAAATACATATTTTTACAATTCAGACTTGGTTTTATTTAAAAAACTTACTACACTTTCAGCTATCTTCTTGTAGAGTTGACTGTCACAACTCTTGGGGTTATCCACAACGATCGGTACTCCTTTGTCAGTCGTAGACGATATTTCTTGATTCAAGGGAAAACTTCCCAAAACGCTACAGTTCAAATCGTCGGCTAACTCATTCGTCCCTCCACCAAATATTTTTATATCTATCGAGCATGACGTACATTTAACGGAACTCATATTTTCTATAACACCTATCAAAGGCACGTTTAACTTTTTGAACATCATCGCACCTCTTTTAGTTACTTGTAAAGCAGCCGACTGTGGAGTTGTCACTAATATGACGCCTTTTAAGAAAAAAATTGCAGTAAATTAACTATATTTTAATGAGAGAAACAACGCTTACCTGATATCGGTAAATTCTGGATAAGACTTAAATGAGTATCTCCCGTGCCTGGAGGTGTATCAACTATCAAGTACTCAATTTGCCCCCAATCTACTTGACGCATTAACCTTTCCAAAGCTTGCATCACCATCAAACCCCTCCATATCACTGGAGCATCTTTTCCAATCAAAAACCCCATTGACATACTAAAATTTAAATATGAATGAACTACCCAAGTAAATTGTAAAGAAATACCATTTAACACCGTAATTTAGTAGCGGTTCCATAAGATTATCTTTAGTTAAAAATGGTTCTTCGTGTAAATTCATCATAAGGGGTATAGATGGTCCAAAAACATCTGTATCTAATAAACCGACCCCTTTGTTAGGTTCAATTATTTTCAGTGCCGTTGCCAAATTTACTAAAACCGACTACCTGGTAAGTGTTAGACATGTGACTGTTTTAAAGCTAACCTGAAGCTGTACTTTTACCGACACCACCCTTGCCAGAACAGACAAGCACAATGTGTCTCACCCCCTTAATAGGTTTTTGCTTCGGTAATCCTTTGGCCATAACTTCTCTTCGCCGTTTTTCCAAGTCAGACTGCTTTATGTCACTAGTAAACCATTCTACAAACTAAAAAAATACAGTTAGTTGTCCACATTTTAAAATGATTATAAACCAACTAACCTGCAAATTATTACAAGCTGCAAATGGCTTAGGACAGCTTTTATGAAATTGTTTAATTATATTTAACATATTTTTTTTAATGTTTTCTCATAACATATTTATTTTCATTCATTTACTTCAATCGCAGATTATTTTAATTACAACTAATGAAAATTTTAAGCATGATTTTTTAAGAAATCAATAATTGATTTCTGTTTTCTACTGTATGTCACGTACATATGAACTACTACACCATGATATATGCACTCATAGTATGCCTACCCTTTATAGTATTATCACAAACATATAGTATTATCCTTGACTATATACACTATATGAGTAACTAAATAAGAGGTCTCTGCCTTTCATGGGAAGCACGACTTGCTCCAGACGTACCTGGTGGCATCTTACGTTCGTTTGAAGAAAAAATACCAACTACACTATGCTACGTTTTCTGTTTTAAGAAAACTGTAACTCTCAAAATCTATACAATAGATGTCGCTGTGTAATAAACTTCCTTACGCAGCAGTTGGCGGTAAATTTAAATTTACTTTAATATATAGAGTGTAACGTATACATATGAAATAAAATAATTCATAATCCTCGATAACAAAATTTCGTAAAAAATTATAAGTTCAAATGTAAAAGTTGAACAGATTTTTTACAAAATTATGTAGTCAATGATTTATGAATATTATTTCATGTAAGTTACACACTATATAACAGTATAATAAAACAATAAATTTTATAATCTATCTATTAAAAAAGAATGTATGATTGGTTTAATAATCAAAAGAGAATTGTTTTTTCAATATTTTATTCTATTATAAATAGGAAAAGAAGTTGATTACTTGACTAGTAATTAATAGCGATTAATATGATAAAAAAATAGATGCAGACTTTATGCTAAATATTATTGTTAAATACATTTGTTCCGAACTACAATGGTTCTCATCAGTACGATGTACTACTGATATTTTTTTCTGTGAAAATTTAAATATACTCAGTATGAGCAAAAAAATCAGTAGACTCGTAGATAGATGTATTTACCATTACTTTTATATTCACCAAAAAACGAATCAACCTTAAATAAATAAATACCAAAATAAGGTGAGGCTACTCTTCTCCATATTTTTAAAACATTTAATTGGTATTCGCAAAAGTAACAAATTTTGTTCGTGAGATTAAAAACTGGTTTACATAATTTGCGAATTGATTCCAACCCCAAACATTTCCCTGTCTGCAGTAACTCTGAAGATTTGATTTCTGTAAGAAGTATCTGTGATATATAGGAATAATATATATTTTTGCAGTTTGGTACACAGCAGTGTATTCAGCAGTATTTTATATTAAAAAATAAAACAAACAAAAGCAGGCAAGGCAATTTAGATAATCAATTCACTAATTATAATTAACTGTTTCCATTATATTAAATTTTAGCCAAACACAGAAAACAATTATCAGAATGCACTAGAGCGATAACTTACCTTCATCACGTTGCAAAAAAATATTAATTTTTAAACATCCATGTTCCATGTTACATGTTTTAACCTCAGATTTTTAATTATTATTGTTTATTTTCGCTACAGCGGACTCTACCAGTTATACTGCCAACTTTGCTTTTCTTTTTAAATTGTGACAGTTTTCTGTATGCTAATTTTTCTCAAGTAGTAGTGTTTTTCCAAATGACCGTAAGATGACGCTCATGCACGCGATGTTTGTCAACATATCCTTTAAAACGTCTTATTTATTTAATCATATGGCACTACTCCACCCATCCATACTCTCCACAGTTATATGTTCTGTGGGCGCGCTGGTCCCGCATGCCATAGGCGTGTGTATGGGTCGTTACAATAGGAGTAAATACCAGTATTATACTCGTACTATAACATTTTCAATGAAAAAATCAATAACTTCCAGTTTAGTATATTTAGCCTAATATTTTTTCACAAATTTATACAAACTATTTCTCAAGATTTTGATAGGTATGTTAATATTTTCCAATGCAAATAAATTTCAAACATTTTATCTAAACGTTAATATTAATTTGTGTATGACAACAATTTTTATGTACGTTTTTGTGTATAATATGTATAAATTTTTAGGTACGCCCATGATAATGACCCAGTTTGCAGAAGAAATGCATTAGTCTCGTTTAGTGCCGATGATGGCGCCATATTACAGAGACCACGTTGAGTGCATTCCACTAAGCGATCGCAACGCCCAGAACGACCATCGCAATTTTACCCGTTCCACTAGGTTAAAACTGCTCTTGTGCGCATTGTTCACGGATGTGATTTGAATCCTAGTGGAACAGAGTTGGGATCCATGTTTGTTTATATTTGTCAGTTATTAGTTTGACAGATGGTTTGACGGTTAGGTATATTCTAGGTAAAAAAAGTTAAATTGGTGTTACTCATAGATTTTACTAATGTAACTAAGAATGTAATGTATGAATATATAATTCTAAGCTGCATACCATACATATACATATTTCAGTAAAATATATTAATAATTTAGGTCTTAAAATGAATATTAAACTGCAACTTCAGTCCCAATAACCTCCGTGTCGTGTCTTATTTCCTCTTCGAATGCCGTTTCAGCAAATTCACCAGAAAAAGAATTTGACTCTTGTAAAGCAGCATTCATTAATTCTGTTGCGAAGGCAATATCTGTAAGAAAAATAAATACTGATAAAAAAATTAAATATGAAAGCTTAACTGAACTACATACCATCTCTTGCACGTATTGCCTGAGCAACTGGGACCTCGATCTCAATAACAGTGCCCGTTTCACAGTTATATAAACTTATTTTTTCCATCTCACCCATAGATCTTAGACTTGACATTTAAATAGTTTATTTGACTTTTCCCGCAATTTATGACAAATGATGTGTTGACTCACCTCAAGACCGTGGGCGTTGTGAGCTCGAAGCGGTCGTTTGCGATGACGTCAACTCTTGACGTCTCATGACGTTGCAAGCCCAAATGTAACGCCTGTGGTCGCTTTGTGGAACGACTTATTGGTCGTTCTGGGCGTTGCGATCGCTTAGTGGAATGCACGTTATGTGCGAGGGGTCGGAGACGTGTGGCGGGGTAGATATAACAAAATTATACATACGGTTATTCGTCTTATTACAATATTTCAGTCAACGTTTCTACTCAGCACTTTCAGTAGTTAAAAAAATACTGAGAATCAAGGTAATTGTATGTAAATAGAATCAGTGCAGTGATCACAAACCTAGCCTAACCTTCCGTTATATGAGTCACGTGACAGGTCCCGCGTCGGCTAGAGTCTTTAGGTCCGGAAAATGGATATTTTATTCGCTTTATGTTGCAGTTCTGCAAATATATGATGGCTGCATTGCAATATGAAATTAAATAACGTGACCAATCACAGTAAACAAATGACTTCACTCTACAGTACAACCAACGCAAATTGGCATAAATGCAAGTTTTAGCGATTCTGAATCTTTTAGGGTGGCCATGAATTAGCGGTCGTCAGCAATCGTCTATATTTCTTCTAGGTTTGTGGCAGTGATATTTTCCTCCAGGCTAGAATCGAATAAAATGGAATATCAACAGGCGCCATCTCTTGTTTATGTGTTTTATTTACTAAAAATTACTCAAATCGAAACAATGTCCCTCCTTGTCTATGAATCTTCCAGTATTACACACTGAAATGTACGATATGGAATGCGTTTAGTCCATTTGCGCATCTAAATAAAGGTACCAAACCTAGGAGCAGACAAAAGGAGGCACATGAAACTTAGCAAAGACATACTTCATTGGTTATATATGTGGGTGCGAGAGAGAGACAACCATCTGCACGTACGATATGAATTATGTTCTTAATTTCCTATTATTTTGTTTGTAACCACGTCATTGGCGTACAGTGAATGTGGTTTCTTCTTTTATCTTGTATCTCGTTAGTGTTATTCTTTGTGTATTTTTGTGGGTGTTATTGTTGGAACATGTCATGTTTTATAAGGAACTGTAAAATTAACCAGCATATAGCACGAAATAATTTTCCATATCCAGAATTCAATTTCATTTCAATTCACAATTAGCTAAGCCCCTACAGCTCCGCCATTGCTAGAGGCACAAAATAAAATATGGCACTGATCATAAATAATCCATTCGTGCAGTTTTTAGCGCATTCCAGTCATCATAATATAAAATTACATTTCAGTGGTATTACATATTCTGTGGGTATTACATTATGACTAAAGTGCCATACACAACGATTACGATTTGACATTCGACATTCACCAAACTTACGAGATGAGTGATGTATATAAACTTTGATATCTAATGAATAGCAGAAGAAATTATCGTTACTTTTAAATTCATTTATAATAATGTAGCACGTAAGTAAGATATTTGGGCATAGGTTTGTAACGATTAAGTTATAGGGAGTAAATAGTTGCACCCTTGTTTCTAACCTAAATCTTTAAAGGGAGTTTCAAAGAATGGGTTATAAAGCAGCTGTACAAGTGTTAAAGTAAGTACTTAATGTTTTACAAAAACATAAAGTAATTAAATGCATCTTGTTTTACTAGGCAAGCAGATGACTTAAAGGCTAAAGTTTGTAAAAAGAGTGACTGGTTAAATGATGCTGCTGCTTGGACAGATCAACAAAAGCTACAAACAATTTACCACCAGGTGTTGGTTCTAGACTTAGAGTACGCTTTAGATAAAAAAGTTGAACAGGACTTGTGGAATATAGGATTTAAAAATCACATCTCATGTTTACAGGAGCTTGCACGGGATAAGAAGGTATGGTGGTAATTTTTTAATATGTAATCATACGAATTGAAAAAATTTTTAGAACCCACATAGATCAGATTGTCAGGCACTTTTAACATGGGCCTTAGAATCCGCTTCTGGTTTTTATTTGACTCTATTGCAAGAGTTGTGCAATACTTTTGATATTGATTTGCCATTTCGAAGAAGAGGCAATGTCTACGGTCAGATAAGCCAGACCCCCGAACAATTGGATTTGCCCCAAACATCTTCGTGTTTATATATCTGTCAGTATTGTTTAGTTCATTTAGGGGATATTGCTAGATATAGAAATCAGAGAAAACAAGCCGAAAGTTTTTATAAGTGAGTATTTTTGGAATATACTATCTTTAGCTATTTCCATTTGGTGCTTCATTTATTATAAACATTGTTTGTTCAGTAATCTAGTAATAGAAATAGTAGATAATAGGTATAATCTAAACAGATTGTTTATTCCTTTTTTATCATATTGTAATTTACATGTGTAGATTAAAAGCAACAAATTGTTATCTAAGTCAATAATAAGACAATTACAATTGAGTAATAATACTTTAAATGCTATTGTATTGCACAGAGTATCAGAGATTTGACTGGCATTGTCTTATCAAATGATAGATTGGAACCAAGCAAATAAAATAGAATAGTATACTATAAACATATGTGCATTGTTTACAGATAATCAGGCCATTAAAAAATCTAATAACTTTTATAAAAAGACTAAAGAACATGCATATTTGAAATTGAAAATTTGAGAGCTGTTCTCTAGCTCATTTTAGGACACAATAGTAACAATATTTTTATTTTTTTTATTGCAGTGAACGTATTAATACGTTTGGAATCGTTCTCTTTTACAATTTGACTGATTTATTTCTTGCATTTATGATTGTACTCTATGTGAGATAATTGGTGGTATGCATAATAATGAAGTACTTACTAATACTTAAAAATTTAGCATTTTCTGTGCAGTCTCTAGTTCAGCCTGCAGTTAACAGTAATTTCCGGTAGTACTTACTCTATCTTCTATAGCAAATTCTACACAGCAAAGCATATGCTTCACTATATGAAGAACCTGCTCATGTCAAGTAGTAAATTCTACAAAATAAATAGGATTCTCCCCCCACTCTACCCGAGATCAACAGTTTACGAGTGTAGACAAGCCAAAGTTAGTAGTGCTTTGCTTTACCTTAAAAATACTTCCATTTGTTGAATGTGTGAAAGTGCACAACCTCCCGTTTCATTTGATGGTTCCAGAAACTCGTTAGCTAGAAGCAACACGTTTTCTCTAGTAAATCTGTGAAAAAATTAAACTATGCTTTATATTTTTAAATTTGTTTATTGAATACCTAAATATTTTACGGTACTGTAGATCATCATCATGATTAATCCTTAAATTATACATTTTTCTTTCGCGTCTCTGGGCTATTACGTTACTTCCAACTGCAGTATGCGAAGTGAAGCTGGTGCGATACCAGCTTTTCAATAGTCAAAGCAAATACTACCATCTTTGCTAAACTTGAAGCATCAAGTAGGTTCATGCTGTAGTAAATACTCCGAGAGTTTCCAAAGGAATACTATTCACTATAGTAACTTCACTGTATCTAGTTTGATACACAGTATCTTCTTAAATATTGAAGCGGATACTTCGCAGTAAATTCTTATACTTGTAGTATTAGCACTTACTTCACTTTTATTCATACCACCCAATATTAAAAAAAATCATGGAAAAGATTTAACATACTGTACATAATAGAGTTCTATTTGATGATAACTCTTAATATGTTTTCTTCAAGGCAAGCAATACTAGTGTCGCCCACTAGCGGACACCCATATAATCAGTTAGCACTGTTAGAGGCAAGTCAGGGAAATAAACTGTCCACAGTTTTTTATTATATCAGAGGCATAGCTGTGAAAAATCCTTTTCCTGCATCGGCCACAAATTTATTAAGTACTTTAAGTTCAGCTATTGATAAAGACAGGTAATGGTATAGAGTTTTTCTGAAATAAATATGATTCTTGAGAGCGGTAATAGTGGACTTGAAAATAGCCAAATTTCATTAAACAACCTGTGGTTTAAAACAATTAAATCTTATTTAACCGTGACATTAAAATACCGAACTGTTGGAACCCCAAAGGGGATCCTTCAATTCATTCAAGAATGGTTATGACTGTCATCATACTAGTATGAGTGGGTGAGTTTGTTATTCCATGTGACAGTATGGCTTGTTATGATTATTTTATTAATTTAACTATTTAGTGCATTTTTAATCTATTCTACCTCATGTGTTTTATTTACAGTAAAGACCGGTTACAACGTACACGCTTATTACATACTTATGGTTATAACGTACTGAATAAACAAGTTTTGGCATTATTCTTCTGTTGCTGCTTTTTGTTAAATGTTTGTATTTTGGTTAAGAATTAATAGAAATTTTAAAAATTTAATATATTTTTTTAAAACGTACTTCTGATATAACATACCGATTTTTAAAGCCCCCCCCGGTACCTTATAACCGAGGTTTACTGTATTTGATTTTTCTGTTTATACGAGTATATACTGTTTTGTATTATTTTATTTTTTTGTTTTCTTTTCGCATTAGAAATTAAGTTATTTTTATTTACCTATTGGGTATAAAAGACTTTATCTCTGCCTTTATTGTATGGTAATAATAATAATAACTATCTTGTGGCACCTTCAAATCTTGTTTGATTTCAAATTACCAATTTTCTATTGGTTTCTGGTTATTCCCTGAATTGGATTGGGCTAAACTTGACGCTACCTTTGTTTTCTAGAATCTCTGCGTTGTTTTTTGTCTTTGCTGATATTATCAAAGTATTAGTTATTTTATGGATGATAAAACTACTGATCTGCTGAGTGATATATTTGAGAGGAATGGAATAAATTTGTTAGAATAGTTCTATTGGCGATAAATGTGTTATTTAATTTAACAATGTTACTTAAAACCTTGTTAAATTTAACATTTATTTATTGCTTCCTCTGACAAGCGCTGCAGAACTGCTAAATAATAACAGAAACAAGCAATAATTAAATTTGCATTTTTATAAACACCTACTGTAATCAATAAGAAATCATGATAATTTTATAATGCCAACCACAGTAATCAACGCTGACATCAGATAGGCTGTAATCGGCACACTCGACACAACTAAAAAGTTGGCAGTTCATATTATCGTTTAATACGTTACTGGCGGAATAAGTCGAACATTGATCAGGCTATGTCTTCCTATGCAGGCGAACCCGCCATGAACTGCAACTGGAATAGACGCACGCGGCCTGACTTCTCTCCCTTCTTCATCCATCAGTCATTATTTTCGCGTGGTAGAGGTTGGTGAATTTCGTGTGTTTCTGTCGCCAGTTTTCTGTTTTTATTAGGCTTTCTGAATATGTAGTATGACTGAATCAAATACATTTAACCCAGCAAAAATGTGGAACGTCATTGAAATTATTATGCACATTCTACACAACATAGTCGATTTCAAACTTTTCTGTTTATTTTTTTTTATCTTTAAAATACGACATTAGATGACACTTTGCTTAATGAAAATTTTTTAATTTCACATTTTCTATTACCCTCTTGAAGGAACATATCTATTTCAGATACATGTTTTGCAGTTGATTTTGATGTCTTGCATACTATTTTAGTCCAACGGAGAAAATTCAAAACAAAATGACTGTAAATGAATTCATCCAACTGTTTCTGTGCACGCATGGTTACTTCCACACGATAACCGAACTGAAACAGGCCGAACTAGCCGTTAAAAGCTTGAATTCCATCATGACGGCATTGGTAGCAACGCAGAGCTTCACCAAGGACATGCTTATCAAAATAACGATAATCAATTTGTACGCTCTTAAACACCTCGGATCCGATCCCGCCAAAACTGAGGAATTGACGAAGGACGAACAGAAAGTCAGGGAGTTGATACTGGAACTCATCGGTGGGTCTCTCTGCGCTTTCTTGGTACCCGTTCACACTTTGAAAATGGACGAGACGCTTCTCGACTACTATGCGCTCCCCGCAAGTAAATATGTTTGTAAAAAATGTGTGTGTGATTTCTATAAATGGTTTTTTTTTTCAGTAAAATTTTTATTATATTTTATTCAGAATGAACGGGATGTACTTAAGGAGAAAGTTTTTACGAATAGACTGCAGATATGGCCGAGTTTAGTTAAACTTCTGAATAGTGTCCAGAAGTATTTGAAAGTACTCAACTACAATAAATGTAAGTATGAATTTTTGTTGTATATACAGGGTGGGCCAATAGTGTGTGGACAGAAGATTGTGGTTATACTGATATATATTTTTAAAATCTTCTGTTGGTAGAGGGTGGGGGTAGGAAGAGCTACAAACTAAACATTTTTTTCTGAAATTCTTATAGATAGATTTTACAATTTTAGTACCATCTTGTAACACCCTGTATACAGGGTGGGCCAATGGGTGTGGACGGAAGATTGTGTACTGATATATATTTTTAAAATCTGCTGTTAGTGAGGGGTGGGGGGTAGTAAGAGCTACAAAATATTTTTACTGGAATTCCTAGACATATACAGGGTGATTCATATTAAAGTTACATTTTTTTTTAGTGGAACCCCCTGTATATTATTGCATATTTGGATTCCCCGGTCAATTCTAATGTAACTTCATGTACCATACTTGGTGCTTAAAACGTACAGTTTGGACGTTATTAGATATTTTGTCAAAAAGTTGATGTCTAGAAACAGTTGAAAAATATGTGGGTTTCATTTAAAAAAATCAAGTTATCCATGATTGAAGTTTTCAAAATTAGAGCGACGATATCAGCCATAACAAACAGAGTTCATAATTGACTTTCTAACTCTTGGTAGTATGGAGGGTGGTCAATAATTTCCCCCAATCACAGCCTCCTATGGTGCTATAGACATCAACTTTTTGACAAAATATCGAATAACGTCCAAACGGTACGTTTTAGGCAGTAAGTATGGTACATAAAGTCACACTAGAATTGACCGAGGAATCCAAATATGCAATAATATACAGGGGGTTCCATTTAAAAAAATGTAACTTTAATATGAATCACCCTGTATATGTCTAGGAATTCCAGTAAAAATATTTTCAGTTTGTAGCTCTTATTACCCACCACCCCTCACTAACAGCAGATTTTAAAAATATATATCAGTATAACCACAATCTTCCGTCGACACCCATTGGCCCACCCTGTATACAGGGTGTTACAAGATGGTACTAAAATTGTAAAATCTATATAAAATAAGAACAAATTCATATGAAAGCAGGTCAACAATGCCTTAATTTTGTATGTACAGGGTGATAAAATTTTATAAAAATAATACATTTAAATTAGATCATTTGATGCAATTGGTGCTTTTTTAAGAATTAGCAGATTGTTTTATTTTTGCTTGTTTTAACAATATAACTAAAGCGAGGACATTTGGACACATGATAAAGGAGTAGTACAGATATTTTATTCTCAGGTATTTGTGTCTTACATTAAACAGATATAAATACAGAGAATGTACAAAGTGATTCACAAGTTATCTAAAAAAAAATTGGAAATAGCATCATGGAAAATGTAGTCAATATCGTAAAAAAAATTTTGGAAAATCCTTAGTTTCCGAGAAAAAAAATTATTGGAGTAGTATTTCCAACCTTTTCATCGTTGGACTAGTGTAGTCCCTAACCAGGCGATTCCGAATAATGTTTTTGTGATGTGAGTATTATTAGTTTTTCAAGTCTCAAAAATGGCTGACGGTATAGCAACTCGGAGTTGGTGTATATCGTTTTAATTTTTGATGAAATGAAAATACTTGTAGCTACTTTTACCACTGTGTACAGTGAGTGCAAGTGTAGTGCAACACGAGGGAAATTTGAAACTGAATCGTGGAAGAGATGGAGGTCCAGGACGTCCATGGCGTATTGCAGCAGTGTGGTGTATCATACACGAGGCTCAATTATATATGTACCGTGTAACAATCTTCTGATTTGGACTTCCTTTTGTAGGGATATTTAAAAAATGCAGTATATCTCACTTGATTGATGACTTACGCAAAGTATCATAGCTGCTGCCAATAACTTAATGACTTCAAAAGAGAGAAGAAACAGAAACATTTGTGTTAGTTTATAGGAACTGGGTAAAACGGGCCCAAAATTGTGTTGCTGTAAAATCAGGTATGTCAAAGTATTAATGAAAACCACAAATTGATTATATTAATAATTAATAACAATGGCGGCAAAAGCATTGACATTTGCTGTATAAAATAGGTGTTTTAAAATATTATTTATTTCTTCCCTTTAGAATTTCTTTAAATTTTTTGTCCGATCGCCGATTGCATACTTTGCCTTGTCAACTTTTACAGTGCCATGCAGAAGTGTATTTTTAAATCATTTTTGAATTTTTGATTTTTTTTTTCACAAAATTATGTTTATAAGTCCCCTTGTACATTCATAATTTTTTTTTAGATAAGTTCTGAATCACTACCTATATTGAATATCTGTCCATGTCCATATCACCATAACCTGCATCATTTGTGAACCATTTGAATAAAAGTAGGAAAAAATAAGAAATCATTGTACATTCTGTGTGCAACTGTACAGAATATAACTTTAAATGGGGATTAGTTTTTTTTTTTTTTTTTGTTAGTATGCATTCTCGAGAATATTTATTGAAAACAATGAGCTGGTAGACAGGCATGAAAATAAACGATCAATGTTAAATTGGCAAAACAAGAAAGGTCGAATATGTTATTAGTTGATTTTCTTATATTTATTGTATATTTCAGTTTATGCAGTTGCTAGTGTGTATGAGCTTACGGTTATTGCTGTTTGACTCACACCAGCCTATCCATCGTATTGATCTGACTCCCATTTAAAGTTTCACCCGGTGGACTATAATCTCTTTTCAAAGTTACATATATTTTTTTAATATTTGTTGTGTAAAATATCTTTGAAACCATATAATACGAGATTTATTTGTAGATACCAAACTACCTTTATCAGAAGACAAAAAATTGCAAGGGTTCTTGCCTTTAAGTAGGAATTTTAAGGAATTCGACTTCAAAGACGATTGTGATGATACCAAAATCGAAAGACTAGTGAGAATGAAACGTATTATAAATATAAGTATTTGGCTGACTGAAATAGACATTAGCGGAAATAAACTGATTATGAAGTAAGTGGAAAAATTACTTTAAAATATAGTAAAAAAAAATAGATTAAAACAATAATAATTATGTTTATTTTCGAGCTTTGCAACTGTGGGTAATAAAAACTTTCCAACTTATAATCTTAGATTACCTTTTTGGTCCACAGCTGTATGTACATATTTTTATCATTTTTGTTCAGAGAAACCAAATTTTTGTAGGAGTGAAAGTAACGGAGAACTTATCTTTGAACCAGGCTGCATTCAGCCAGATCCTACAAACGATTTACTAGAAGAAATGAAATCGTTCAGCGTAACCGAGAATTCAGAAACGACTAAACAAAAAAGTGAGTACAGAGAAGGATACAGTAACATGAAATATAATAACGGACGTGTATATTTTAGGTGCAGAAAAGAAGGCAGGTATTCTGAAACCGCAGGGTTCCTTAGAGAAATCAAGGGAGGAGCGTGAGTTAATGTCGAATTCTTCGAACCCCGTAGACACAGTGGCGAGCGTTACAGTGGTGACAACGACGAATAATAAATCGGAGACTATGAAGAATAAAAGAGGCAAGCAGAACGTTGCGTTACAGTCCATCTTCAAGAAGATGGAAGAGAACAATAAACAGGTAATAAAGTTAATACATTTAGTTTTTTTGTCTTTACATTTCTGCAAAATTGAAAATAAAGTGGCTTCACTCTTTTCCATTTCACATTTCCTTATTTTCCATGGACGCACTATATACAGGGTGTAGAGGTTTAGGTAGAGGTAATTTTTTTCATACTGTAGTACGTGTTTTCAGGATATTAATCTGGAGCTATTATTATACATTAAATCTTATAAATAGTTATGATTCGTTTTTTTAAATTGCGCTTAAACTAGTCTATTTTGCCACTGCATATTACTCGAGATCAGATATATGGTGCGCTTATCAGTGTCGCCTGTTATTACTTTTTCAATTGAACTATATCAAACTAATGGAATGGTAGAGAGCATAACTGCAATGGAAAAAAATCAATATAATTAATACATTAACATAATTTCAGCTAACACGCTTAAACTCTTGTCTATTCCGCCACTGTACATTACTCAAACTCGGTTATATCGATGCGGTTATCAGTGTTGCCTGTTATTACCTTTTTAATTGAACTATATCAAACTAATGCAATGGTAGAGAACATAACTGCAGTGGATAAAAAACTATAACCTTAATTCTGTCATATAGAATTTTCATCTATATAAGAAAAAAAATAGAGGTTGAATTTACTGCATTTTTACTAATTTTAACTTGCAGTCTAAAAACTGATATTTTAAAGATACTAAAATTTGTTAAAATATTTAGAACACTTTTTTAGGGTTAACTAGTGCTGAAATATCGAAACTAATTTAAAATTAATAAAATTGAATTCTTTACCATAAATCAACATCAGGTAATTCCACAAAAATAGCTTGAAAGCATGCTTCTAAACAATGGTAAAATTAATCTCGCATGGGTACTAGTACTCTAATTTGGAATCTTTTGTAGGTTTTTTGTCTTTGGCATTTTTTGTTTTGTTTGGATCATTAATAACTAGACTATTTATTGAGTCATTTTTATAACATACCTATTTGATATTTTGTATCACAAAGTTTTTTTTTATGTCATTTGATGGAAATTTATAATAAGTCTGAATTAATAATTTTTAAACTATAAAAGTCAAAATAATATTGTATTTGGTATTGACTACAGTAGAACCTCAATTATCCATGTGGCGGATTATTCGTGCAATACGATGTTTATGACTGTCCGCTATCTGTGGCGAGCTGAAAAAAGCGCTCGGAAACAAAAACAAAGATGAGTCTGCTTGTTTGTTGCATACGCATTATTTACTTAAAGCCGTATGTCCATAAAAATGCTGTAAATTTTTATGCAAATCTGCGCAAGAAAGTGCGCAGTGTGCAAATTGGACTAATTACTATAATTGTGATAGTTACTTCGTGCTATGCTGTGTAAACATAATATTATGTTATAATAACGATATTTTGTTATAATTGTCATTTGGCAATAATTATAATGGGTTCCTTCCCTTCAATATTTCACAAAATATAATCACTCAAATGATGGTGCCACATAAACCGAGTTAATACACTCGCGTATGAGGATAATTTTACTGCGAATAATTTTTATTCATAATAGTATTCATAAATTAACTAAAATTCACATTTTTCTAACAAAAATTACCAAAAAAATTTTATACGTAATTTTGCTGAAAATTATTTGTAGTGTCATACGGCTTTTACGCAGTCTAGCATTTGGTTCGTTCACATGCAGACAAAATGAATCGGCACGGCGTCAATGAAAAGCGCAAACGTAAAAATGTTAATTTTCTTTTTACATTATTTAATAGGTATGTGTAATAAAGTTCATATTTTTTTAAAAATTGATGAGTTTGAGCGTTATTTCGATTAACCGTGTTTTCGATTATCCAGCAACGGTTCGGTCCCGGCCGGCCCGGATAATCGAGGTTCTACTGTACTTGTTATTTTTAATGGATATGGAAAAACTGGTTGCAATTTTCACATTTTCCTTTTAGGTAAAATTCAGTGTGGACGAACCGGACCCCGACAAACCGGTAAAATTCGACTCGGCACCCCCGCAGCAAAAACAGCAACAGAACACTCAAAACCAACAATTCAACCTACCGCTCAGGACGCAATCCTTCAACCAAAATCACCCCGCTTTCCCTATAACGCCTCCCGCCCAACCCGATTATCTAACGAGCCTTCGTAACGTGCCTAACATCCAACTAGACAAAGGGACCAATTACCAGTTTCCCAAAAACGACAAATTACCTCAGAACATTCCCACTTTGGGAATGCAGATCATGCCGCCTTACCAGAACATTCCCCACGCCCCTAACAACATGAACATCACCCACAACATGCCGCCAAAACCGCCCAGCGGGTACCAGCAGAGTCCCATGCCTCAGAATTCGTTCAGTAATCCTCAAATATCCACCCCCTATCAAAATATTTCGTTTCCTTCATCACATCCTTTCACTGCCGCTTGGAAACGAGAAGAGATGCCCCCGTTGCCTAGCCCGTCCTGGTGGCAGAACACTAGTCAGCCTCCCCCGCCAAGCCAGAATTACCGGCAGGATAGCTACCCAATGAATTTTCCTGCGTATTCCAACAACGTGCCGTCTTATCTGCAACAGTCCAATCCTATGATGCAGAAGCACGAGTTTAATAAACCCACGAGTAATCAAGGCAGCGGTGATATTTTCGGCTCGCCTTGGGGCAACTACTCCGGGGGATATTTGAACGAAAGCGGCGAGAGTAATAGTAATCACGGAATGTCAATGAGGCAGGCGATGCTGAAAGAGGCGAATTTTCCCGGCGGACCTGTGGGGCCACCTAGCAGTGCAGTGGGAAGATTGCCTAATGTAAGTAATTTTATTTTAAATATTACGACGTTGTTTTGACACAAAGGCATAAGCGCTAATTTGGTTCAAAGTGAAACTATAGAGTGGAAGATTGAGTGGACTGTGTCAAAATTTGAAATTGTAAAATATTTGAGATCATTACTCACGCTCAGAAAATATTCAATCTAGTGGTAGTAAGCGCCCAACTGCCCATGAGAACACACGTCTTAATCAGAGGACCATTAGTAATTAAAAAATAAATTGAAATATATTTATTAATACCGTAAAACTTGTTAATTTTAAGAATAAATACTGTTATGGAAAATCATCTACCTTTTTAGTTTGTTAATTATGTTCCTATTTGTTTTACATTTTATAATTTTTGTAATAACTTTATTTTGACAATTTCTGAAACATTCGAGGCCATATTCATTTGGTTCTCGGCACGTTCTCGAGACCACGAAAACTTCGAGAACTCTAAAAATATATTTAAGCGGATTGGTTTTACCTCTTGAGTTCAGTTTATGTTCAAAAGCCACACGCGAAGTTAAATTTTGACTTCTTAATTTTTTGTTTGAGATGATAATGATTTTGCTTTGTTATACAGGGTTAACTATGACTTAGTACAAATATTTTAAGAGGGGATAGGGAAAATTCAGAATTAACGGAATCACCCTTCAAAAAAATTCCAAACTTATAAAGTGAAAAAAATTTTTTTCAAAATCTTATTAACCCCTAATTTCTCGGCGACTATGCCGCCTGTCAGCTGCGAGGTTAGGTATATTCTGTTAAAGTCAAAGTTGTCAATGGTAGTGACAGAGCACCGCGTTGCCACGTGTAACGATTTACGGCGCTTCTAAAGAAAAATTTTTGTTTACAAAATATTAGATTATGTAATGAGAAACACGATATGGTAGCACTGAGAGTAAAACCTACCTTTACTGATACTTCCAGAACTGATATTTCGAGATTTCAAGAAAGTTAAATTATTTTCTGTTTTCTAACTTGTTTACATTATAACTTATTGTTGTAAAAATTGTTGTACTTGCTGGGGACCTCTTGGTTTCCCTCGACCATTTCATAAATAAAAAAATACTTTTTTTCTGTAAGTATATCTATTGTAGTTTAAAAATGCTTTATTTTTATGTCACTAAGTAAAAAAGAAGTTTCAAGGAAAAAAAAGTATGAAATTGGTTCTTTTTTATTTTCTAGTTAGGTAGGTACATACGTATTTAAAACTCCAGAACGTGTAAAACAACATTCGTGGACGTGGATAGACATATTCTGTCTATTTGGAAAACATATTTAATATTCTGCTGCTGCACGATATGCACTTTCGTCGCACTTCCCATAAATTAGTACCATATCTGTAATTTCCGCGATTACACGAATTTGAATGTGCAAAAAGCAAATACTGAAAACTAATAATAGTAACGATATTAACAATTGTTAGGGTAATATTTTCTTTGTTAATTAAATAAATACCCAATAACGTTTTACTACTTTCTTTATTTCGCACTTTCTATCTTTACAACAACAACTCAACTCTAACACACCTCTTCTTCTTCTTCTTACATTCTTTCTGATTTACATTTTACAAAACATATATTTATGCCTACTTTACTACAGTTTAAACTAAGATATTTTTATTAACAAAATAATTGTCCACGCAATAATCGACCATGTTTGCATATAATAATATTGTAGTATTATTATTTTAAATTTCCTGAGGCGCTTACAGTGCTCTGTAATGTTACTTTTCTGACCACTACTGCTGTTTGACATTTATAGAGTATTAGAAACAATGCAACCAACAACACAGTATAGGTTTATATCGACTGACAAGTGCTATGTGCGTGTAACCCCATGTCACGGAGGAAGTGTCAAAACAATACTAGAATGAAGAAACCCACGATCGTACATAAAAGAAGATAATATTGATTATATTGATTGCCATAAGAATATTTATCTGAAGAATATTAAGTTCTCGGTGTAGGCGGACCGAAGACTGAACGGTGGCGTTGACATTGTAATTTTAGTTTTCCGTTTTTAGTGACAGTTTCAGTTTTAAACGTTTTATTCATTAAATAATGGATGGTTGCGATATATTGGGACATGTGCAGTTTTCCACAATTTTCTTTAAACGTACGTGAAGATATTTCCTAGAGTTAAGAGCAATGCAGTGGAGTGACCGTTATCGGACAAAATTTTATAAATTAAAAACTGCCACGGGTGTATTCGAAGTTTTCTGTTAGTATTTCTTTTAATCAATTTTCTTAAAATAAATGGGCAATTTTATTACCTGCATCTACGCGAAGTGTATATTTTGTGGCGAGTAATTCTGACGGACCTGTAATGAGTGAAAATGAAGTTTTGGCAGTTTGGAACGAAGGAACGAAAAACGAATGCAAAATACTGTAGCTAACCGGATTAACTGTTATCTATCAGGTACTTAGGTATTATTATTAATAAAAATGTTTACTTTCGTTGTTTCTACATTCGGCAACGTTGGAACGTTGTGAAAAACGACCGCATGGTACCTAGTTGCACAGAACATATGCCTAGTTGACATATGTAGCCATCTTGGACGATGACTGATGACATAGGCGCCGACTTTCCGTAGGAAAAGAGGGTTTTGCCCCATTTTTTTAACATCGAGCTAGAATTCCGAAATAAATTTTTTATTGTCTTTTAAGCTTCCCTGAGCACGTGGTTAAAATTTTTGTACTTAGTCATAGTTAACCCTGTATATTAGAATAGGAAGAAAATATTTTTTCTATCTCTTATAAAATTTTGACTCGGTGCAAAGTTCATATATACCTAGTTATCTACTTCCAATGTATAAATCTACAACCTAGCGCAGGCCCGCCATCTGTGTAGAATAAGCTAAAGTTTAAGCCGCTGCATATATTCTAGATGGCAGGCGAATGAATTCTCTTGATTTCAGTCATTCATAAACAGAATGTGTACAGTATGAATGGAGTGATTCACTCCCCACTCCGCGCCACCCCTCTTCTAATCAAATTGACAGTTTGATACACGGTGCCCAGTTTAAGTGTTATAGGGTGTACCCGATAAGTTTAACATAAACTTAATTAAGTATTTTATCGAATAGTGACAATGGTTTCACATGGATTTCCCTGTACTGTTGGTTGTAAAGGTAATGTCAAGAATTATAATGTTTGATATTTTATTTGCCATAACTCCAGAATGGTAAAATAATTAAATTTGTTAATGATAAAAATAATATAATATTACATCAATAATTGTAACAAACTGATTACCAAAATTTACTAAAAGATGAAGGAAATAGTACCGGATAGTATATTGAGTAGATACTTCTGCATAAATATTTCTCAAAATAGTCATACGACACATTTTTAGAATACTTACTGTAAGCGATCTAAAGCACTGAGTCATTTGACACTTTGACAATGACTCCAAAAAATCTTTCAAAATATATGTACAATATCTTTAGAAAATGTAATTTAAATAATTTTTGGGTTTACCATGCGCTATGATACAGTATATAAAAATTTCAGATAAAAAGGTTTGAACCCACACATGCCTTAATTTCCCATATAAATAATCTGTATTCTTATTTACAAGAGTCAGAATTTATTAGACCCTTACATTTTCTAATATGGAAATAAAATCTCAGAAGTTCTGTAAAATAAAATCCTAAATTACACTTTTACATATCTTTTGGGGATATGTTTCAAGAAATTTATTTGTCAGAAGAACAAGAATATAACCGGATTTTTCGCCGTAAAATGATCAAATATGTGGTATTTTTGAGAAACTGATGTTGTTTTCATCTCCGTTACTATTCCAGTCACCGAAAACTCTGGAAGAAGAGAACTTATGATTTAATTATAATTATTTAACTGACAGAAATAATTCAGTGTTTTTAAAGCTTTAAATAATTTGAGAATATGGATTCGCGTAAACTGCAAAAATTCAAATATTAAAGGTACTATTAAGGACACTAAAAAAACAAGAAAAATTTAAATATTGTATTGTACCCTCAGATTACATATTTTTTAGTCACTTAAGGGAGAGAGGGTTAGTATTGAGATAAATTTTCGCATACATACAATTTGAAGAACTTAATTTGAATTTACATTAGGGAGGTAGCTAATGTAACATTTTAACTATGTACAATTGTTTGCAATAATAATGACACTCTTTAAAAGAATTTTACGATTTCTTTTAAACTGCTAACGTATGAGTAATAAAATCTACTCTCAACTTTTAACATAAGTTCTTAGTTGTTTCACTCACCAATAGAGATTTAATGAAATATCTATTGAAAACTTTCAGCAGTTCAAAAACTGTTTTGAGGGTTTGTCATTATTATTGCAAAAGCATGTACATAAAATAGTATACAAAATATCTCAGGTAAGTATTGTGCTTTACAAAAAATGTACCTATGTTTAATTATTTTCTCGATAAAAAATGTTATTAACTAACCATATCTTCCTAACTATTTATTGTCATTTATGAAAAAAAGGAATTAAATGGAAAGATCTAACATCATAATGAAAAAAGAAGAATTTTTGCACCATAACGGAATTTATATTAAGAATTCATTTTCAAACAATATTGTACAGATGGGAATACAGTTTTTAGTTTTTGAAAATAAGTAATTAATAATAATAAAAGTAATAAGTGAATAAATTTTTTTCCTCTTTGAGCAGTAGTTTCAGAACACACTGTAGTTATGCACGTGACATTAAATCGAAAATTATTAACAAGGTCTCAACATATTATAATCATATCATTCAAACTATTCGATAATACGAAAAATAAATAAAACACCAAAAAAAAAAACTCACGAGAAGAGGGAAGCTAATCGAAGCACTTGAAAACCTCACAGCTGGAATAAAAAATATTAGGTATCAATTCAAATTGGATGCGGACCCTAAATTGATTAATATTTAAAAGAATATTAGAATTATATTTTTTGACAAACCATGTACCTATTGTAAGCTTAATTTAGTACCGAGCAATCCATTCACATGGTAATTTGTGGTCATGTGGAAATCTGTAATAATATTTAATGCCTGCAAATGTCTGACATGTTTTAAGTATTGTGTTTTAAAAAATCGTATTTATTCCCTGGTTAACTCATTCTTAAATAAAATGCGTATACCTACGTATTATACTATTTATACTGCGTTTTCTCAATTCTCAACTCTTATTTAAGTCGCACTATGTGGCTGTATCTAGAAAAACGCATAATTCGGCACGTGAATGTCCAGACCAGAACACGCTCCGCCTTCAATCTCACTCTCTCACTCTTAAAGCCGTACTTTCTACTCCCTCTACTCTATCTTACTATAGCAGTTTCTCGTCCAACGTGCTTTTACACACATCGATTTTGTCGTCCTTTCAGAGGACGGTAAAATAATGTACGAGAGTAGATAACTAGGTATATATGAACTTTGCTCGGTGGCACTTACACCTTTTTGTCAAACTCTGAACGAATTATTATAGACAAATACTAGTCAGTATTTCATTTTACTTTTGCAATAAGTTTAAAATCTAAGTATTCTTTCTAGTTGTGAAGTGAGCAAAAATAGGAACACAATTCTCTTCAGTCGTATCTTTATATGTAGCTTCTTTATGTTGTGTTTAAGGCAAGATCCATCTTAGTAACTCAAGTTCATTCAATTGCATCTTTATATGTATTTCTTCTCAGTTCATTCAAGGCTGGAACCTTCTCAGTAGGTCAAGCTTATTCAAGTGTGAGAACACATTAGTATTCATCCAGTTTCCGAAGTGAAATAAAACAGGAACGCAATTCTATTGTTCCTGAATTTGTGGCTTTTGCTCAGTTATTCTAGATAAGGACATTTGTTTTATAATTGAGAATGCTGTAGTAATTGTTCAATTTGTACAGGAACATCTCATTATTCCTCCTTCTATAATAAGTGAAAACAATTCCTAAAGTGAATTAAATAAGTGAAAACAATAACATTTGTTCAATTCCTGAAGTGAATTAAAACAGGAACAAAATTATGTTCGGTCTTGGGTTAATTACTACCAAATACAAACATTTTAAACAGAGCTCAAGGAGGTCTTAAATACAGTAAAAAAAAATTATTTCCAAATTCTAGCTTGATATTTGAAATATGGGGCAAATCTCTTTTCTTCCAGAAAATTGGTGCCTATAATAAGCTTCGTCCAAGATGGCTTAAATCTGTCGTTCTATTGCAGTGTTTTCAAATGAAGAATCAACAGAAATTAACATTTGCAGTATGTTGCATTCGTTTTTCGTTGTCAAAAATGTCACAACTACATTTTCACTCAGTACAAGTCTATCAGGATTACCCGCTAACAACAAACGACCACTCTTCCTACAGTTAAATCAAATGGCCATTTATTCTAAGAAAATTGAATGAAAGGAATACTAATAGGTACTAGAAAACTTTGAATGCACTCGCGGAAGTCTTATCCGATATTCTAGAGAAAAAAAAAAACGGCGAATTATAGGAACAGAAATTGTTTTATTTAATTATTATAAAATGTTTAAAATTAAAAAAATAGGCACTAAAAATGAAGGAAAACACAAAATGACAACGTAAATACACAGGATATCAATTATGAATGAATTTTACGTTTAGTGTTGCCGAACTTTCTAAACGTGCCGAACATGGCAAGTACAAATATTTTAACTGGTGGTATAGTTTGTCATATAGATCAGTCTAGTGAAAGCCATTTTTAAAAATTTCCAATATTTACGGATATTAATTTTTTTTAAAAATACCCACATTTTGAGGACCGCTGTCATAACCAACCTAATGAACCATATGATTTGTTGGGAGGTTGCCATATCTCCTCTAATATAAATATGTGTTAAGTTTCCTTTAACGTAATATTAAAGTAATACGGTTAAATTCTATTTTAAAAATATTTGTTTGAAGCATAAGTACAGTAAAGTTGGGTATGTAGTATGATACGCAGTATTATTAACATAAATTTTAATTGCTTAACTGACCTTACTGTAAACGATTAAAAATGAATTTCCGCAAGTTAAATACATACTACCATAAAGTATTTAGGAAGATATTACGTGCTATTACTATGTTCAATGTTCAAAAATTATACATAAACGTGCACACAAGCTTACCTGTTTGTTAAAAAATTAATTATTTAATCAGTAATCCACATTTCACAAGTTAAATGTTATCGTACACTGTTAGAAAGAGACACAAGACACAATTTCCTTAAGTTATTTTATGAAGAATAACGAACATAACCCCAAATGAGTCAGTATTAACCATTTCGAATCCAGAACCATAAAGTGACTTCGCACTTTAATCAGTGAAACAAATTTTAGAAATAAAGGTACACACAATATTAAATAACAAAATAGCAGCTTGACGTATGCGTTTAATGTCAAGAAAGGCAAAGACATTTGTGTAACACTGGCAACACTGTGAACTACACGTTCAATCTGCAGTGCTATGACTCATAAATGTATGAAAGTCAGCGGTCTTCAACAAGTTTTCTACAGAAAAATTACAAAATTTATTTAAAATTTCACTTTTATTTCTGATTTTTTTGTAAAAAAAACTATTAATTATGTGTTCTACACAGTGAACTATACTGCTGCTTAAAATATTTGTACTTATTTAAGGTTCACCCTGTATTTGTACTTAGTCATAGTAAACCCTGTATATATGTAGTCAAAAATCGTTTTTTAATTATAAATTAGTAAACAGCTCAAATCATTTCTAATTATCCATAGTTATTTTTAAATTCGTGGCATTCTGCATTTTATTGTTGTTTTTTTTCAGCCACCTCAGGAAAACAAATTTTTACAAAACGCAACGACGACACCTGGATACTCACTGTTCAACACCAATAGCTGGACTCCCAACTTAGCCGGACAGTTGAGGAACAGCAAACAAACCGATAATTCCACGAATCACTTGCCACAGCAATCCCTGTTTAGCGGACACGGGCCCAAGTCCTTGGCGCAGCTGCTAGAGCACCAGCAAAGTCAATTAAACAAAAACGATTTATAGAGTTACCTTTCACACATTGCGACCTAACCTGTCTTTATTTTATTTATTATAATGATGTATTTAATCCTAATTACCTGGATGACTATCTTTTGTTAATTTTTAATTAAAATGTAACACAAATGTTGTGTTTTATTTATAAACACAGTACATTACTGCGATGGGGCAAATAACTAAGACAGGGTGTTTTCCTCCGAGTTCAAATTATCACTTTAGAATTATGCCGTTTGGGTTATGTTAGGCTCAACTTCAGTTCTTGGAAAATAAAGTGTATTCAAAGTTATTCGGGTTTATATAAATTAAAAATGATGTTATAGATGATTTCTTCAAAAATGTCATTCGCAGAAAAGTACTCATTTTATTTTAAAAAAGAAATACCAAAGCTAAACAAAATTTTAAGTGAACTTTCAGAGGACAACGATTTTGACAAAAATCAGTTAAATTTTTGCTGGGAAAAGCAGAACAGGAAGTCGGTTCTTATCGATAAAGATGAAATTATTTGTTGGCGAAGATCGTACTTAAGATCAATTAGAAAATTCCGTGACGAAGGGAGGAATATTTATTATCTAGACGAAACTTGGGTCAACGAGGGATATACTGTAACAAAAGTATGGCAAGATAAAAATGTAAAAAGTTTTCGACAAGCATTTTTGGATGGACTTTCAACAGGGTTTAAGGCACCTTCAGGTAAAGGGCGAAGATTAATAGTGTCACATATAGGTAGTGCCAGTGGTTTTGTAGATGGCAGTTTACTTTTATTTGAATCTAAAAATACAGGTGACTATCACGAAGACGTAAACGCAGATGTTTTCGAAGAGTATTTTACACAGATGTTGGATCTTATTTCTCCAGGGTCTGTAATTGTCATGGATAATGCCAGTTACCATTCACGGCAGACCGAGCGACCTACGACTGCTTGGAGGAAAGCCGATATAATTCAATGGTTATCCGGAAAAAACATTTCTTTTGAAACAAATATGGTGAAAAAGGAACTTTTGACACTTGTCAATCTTAATAAAGATCAGAAAAAATATATTATGAAATGGCAACAAATCGCCAAATAACGGTACTACGGTTACCACCTTATCACTGTGAATTTAACCAAATCGAATTAGTCTGGGCGCAGGTAAAAGGAGATGTAGCACGAAATAATACGACGTTTAAATTAAGTGACGTGAAAATTTTGTTAAAAAATTCCTTGGAACGAGTAACTGCAGATAACTGGCAAAGATGTATACATCATATACAAAAAGAAGAGGAGAAAATGTGGGAACTCGATAATTTAATTGACGTTACTGTGGAACCTATTGTTATCAATCTAGGAGACGAATATAATTCAACAGAATATTCAGAGGACGAATTTTAATATACCTACTTTTTTATTTTCTTTATTGTACATTTATACAACACTACATTTACTCACCATAATTTGAATTTTCAAAATACATTTCAATATTTTGATAATAATATTGAATAATTTTATTTGAATTACTAAAAACCCTGTTAACCCGGTTATGATGCTTAAAGTAGCCTCTAGTTTTGAAATGCTGTTTTTATATTGTTTATTTATAAGAGAAATGGACCGAGAAATTGAAGTGGCATAGACAAAGACGGATTGTCGGGGATTAAATTTTAGCTACCTGCTACAATTTAGTACAACCCGATCACACAATGTTTTTTTAAAAGTACACCCTCATCTATACCGATAATACATAATATAAAAATATTGAATATAAACACCAGTACTACATTTATTTACGATTTGCATACATAATAAGCTTTTATTCTCTTTCATTTCTAAACAGACTATAAATTAGTTTTGCAAATTTGAATTTTCGTCAGGGTACAATAAAACATATGATTGAAAATAACCATGCTTAGAATAGATAAAGTATTAACAGCAACCAGTGTTCCTTAAAATGGTGGTTTAACAGCTGTCATTTTCTATTTGAAACATATTCCAATAAAATAATAAAAGCTGAAATAACATTTTAGCAGTTTTCCACATATTTATTATTTTCAAGCATATACATATTATCTTGCAACCTGACTAAAATGTATTGAAAATGCAAACTTGATTATTTCAATGTTGGTACTAGAAATTTTGCCCCAAAATGGCAGTTGATTGCGGGCAAAGTTAGGTCATCAAATCTGAGGGGGCTAAAGCCCCGAGTGAACTGTGTTTTAATTTCGGTTCTGAAATGTGTGAGTTGTATACGACCCCCCCCTAACTTCGATCATGAACAAAACTATTGCAATCGCAAGTAAAATATAAGTAAGATTTTATGACAGAAAATTACATATTAATAACTACTTAAATATTAATATAACTTTAATTATTTTTTTAAAATACATGTTCGGAATAGAAAACATTTGTCACGCCATCATTTTGAGCCACACAGAAACAATGGTATTCACTAATTTAAATTGGTACTATATACAGCGATGTGCAAAAAAAATGAGGGTAGATTTTGTATGCCCAGTATATCTTAGGGCAGTCAAAAATGATAATTTTATAATAAATGGCAATTTGAATTGTCAAAATTGGCATTACATTGTCGATAAATCACAGCACCTGTGCTTTACCTAAACTACGCCATTTTGCAGTATAGAGTCTTGACAGACAACATTTCACACTACTTCAAACGTGCTGAATGGTTAATTCAGACATTCACTGAAAACATTCAGATTTTTTTTTCCATATTACATCATTTTATAGCAATATGTGAAAAAGTGACAAGTTCTATTAAATCTAAACAATTTTAAAGACGAAATGAAAAAAATATTGTAAAAATTTCTAAAAAAAAATAACAAATCTTAAAAAATGTTGGACACAAAGTTAATTTCTCATTCACTGGTATTGAAAGAAGTTTTCAAAAAATCCCTGGAAGTTAACTAAATGTTAGTAGAGCAGAACTTACCTGGGCTTGTTTGATGACACTATTAGTTTACATGAACTTACCCTTGATATTAGATATATTCATCTAGCATATATTTTTATTTGTGAGGTGTAAAATATGAGACTGACCATATTTTAAATTCGCAGAGTATTAACATACGATCCCTTCCTACATACTTACCGAAACGTAATATTTCGAGGTCTTTTAGTAAATTTTACCAGTATTAATAAATAAACATTAATAATAACTAATATAGATATAAATAGTCAAATATTTTATTAATAATTTGTATTTTACATATTAAAATTATAGATGAACAATGTAGCATGTAACATAAATAATTAACCTACTAATAGCTATTAAAAAAAATAATTTAGGTAAAGATTTAACCCAACCTCGGTTGGAGCGGTAGGGGCTAAAATTTTTACAAATATTTCAGTACTGGTTTATTTATACTGTGATTATTATTTGTCCTATTTATTTAATGGTACAACCATTCTTGCGTTACTTTGAAGGAATATTGTAATTTGAATGTGTAACTTAAAAAACGTTAAAATGAAGAAATCATACTCGACACAATAAAGTAGGTCCAAATCAGGTTAATAAAAAAGATATCTTCAATATATAACTACAAACATAATATATCCACTCAACAGAAGATTCCTTCAAAACACATTTAACTAACGTATTTCTCATCCACTTGAATACAATTTAAAAATATACACCATATTAACGTTTACCGTTATTGAAATTCAAACTTCTTAATGGGGTCTTGAATGTCGAAGCAGCTTGCTGCTGTAGTTGATATGCCAGAGGATGGATTTTAAAACCAAATAACCTGAAAGGAATGCATTTTTATATATAGAACACGTCATAGCATCTATTTAGTCACTCGGAAAACAATACTATATATTGTCAGATTAAAAATCGGATCGGATTCTTCCAATTTTTTGATCGCTTGTTTATTCCCATAAGGAGAGAAAAATTTATAATGGGCATCAAAATTTGATGCAACATAAAAAAAATCTGTTTCATAATGAAAATCTGTATCATACTACAAAAAAGAAACATAACCTCATTATACAAGTTTGTAACTTGTAGCTTTCTGACAGATGACAGACAAATTAAATTAGCAGTTCATTTAAAATATTTTGGAAAAACATATACACTAGCGGAAAAAATTAAGGAATCCAAAAAAATTTAATTTTTTTGAGATTTTTCAAATGGCTGTATCTTTGGTAAAAATGGTCGTATGTGAGTGAAAAAAAAAACAATTTGAAGCTTGAAGTGTCTAGTTTATGCATCATGCGATAAAAAATTTTCCAAGCAACAATTAGCGCAAAATCCTAATGAATATCATGAAATGAAAATTTTTGCACTTACTTGTAGTGTACGGGTATCAAAAAATTTTTTTCAACCTAACCACTATATGGATTGGATAGGTTGTTCATTTAGCTTCAATTTCTTTTTTTGTCGGTCTCGATACGATCATTCCTCGCTGAGTTATCAGCCTTTAAATGAAAATGCGTCATTTTCTCTTCTCTCAGCAATATCTCAGGGACCAATGGCAAAATAATTTTGAAACGAGTCCCGTTTCAACCTCCATGGTAGTGACCGACGTTCTCTCGTTTGGCGTCGGCGTGGAGAGCGTTTCAGGCAAAACTTTGTTCATCGGGTTGTGGCTTACAGCGGTGGTTCGGTCATGGTTTGGCCCGGTGTTTCGCGAAATTGGAGACACCTTTGGTAATTGTACGTGGAAATTTGACCGCGGGGTGCTATATTAACCAAATTTTAAGGCCGGTTGTTCTGCCCCGCCGGCAACACCTGAGATTATTTGTCACCAGACGCTTTTTTCAACGATATGACATCACTTTGCTGGGACACCCGCCAATGAGTCCAGATCCAAAAGAAATTTTTTTCTTCAATTTAAAATTTTTTTTTTTCATGACCAAACGTTTCAACAATAAAAATGTCGAAAAAAATTAGGAGAATAGAGTTCTAAAGGCAAAAAAATGCGGTCCTTCAATTTTTTCAAAAATTCAATCGAATGAAACAATAAAACGGCTTGATGGATCAGGTTGAAACTTTGTAGGGCTTTTGAGGGTACAATAGCCTATAAGATGCACACTTAACATTAGTCATTTTCCCAATATTCACAATGTGGTACGTGATTTTTGAAAGACCTCAAAAAGTCCTGTTTTTCGAAATTTTTCAGTCATGTTAAGAATGAAAGAAAATTTGTTTCCTGAAAAAACATGCCAGAACATTGTAAAGAATGGATCCAAGTTACCGAAACCCCCTTCCATTTTCTGAGCGACCATTGGTTCCTGAGATATTGCTAAGAAGAGAAAATGACGCATTTTCATTCAAAGGTTGATAACTCAGCCAGGAATGGTCGTATCGAAGCCGACAAGAAAATAAATTGAAGCTAAATGAACAGCTTATCCAATCCATATAGTGGTTACATTGAAAAAAATTTTTTGAAGTCCGTACACTAATAAGAGTGCAAAAAATTTCGAACAATTTTCTTTCCATGATATTCATTAGGATTTTGCGCTAATCGTTGCTTGAAAATTTTTTTTATCGCAAGATCCATAAACTAGACACTTCAAGCTTCAAATTGTTTTTTTTTCATTTGAAGAATCGGAAAAATTGAGATTTTTTTTTGATCCCTTAATTTTTTCCGCTACTGTATATTTTAGGATAATTGATTTAAAACGAGCAAATATTTAAAAATAAAATGAGTTCCAATGTGTCTTTAGATAAATAATTTTCATTTTAGATCAAGCAATCATAGCAAATGTAATCTTATGACACTAAGCCTGTGGTCATGCCAAATCGCATACTATGCAACTTCTTGTATATATACCAAAGTCGTCCCAAAGGGGCGTGTGTTATACACTGGAACTCAGCACTTTATAATAAGCATACACGCTCATCCAAGTAGCATTATAGTAACGAAAATTGGTACCGCAACGTGGCTATTATATAGCAATCAGTAAATCTACCACCATATAGTAAAAATAACTCCAATTTATGTTAGCATAGTTTAAGTATGTTATCCTCACTACTGAAAATCACTTCAAGGTTTTTTAAGTTTTGATGGGGCGGTTTGCCGCCTGGAACGTTATGAAAACTAAGCAGAAGCACTTGGATATTAAAAGTAACGACAACCAAGCTATATCACTTACATATTACTTAGAAGTGGCAGTAGCTTAAAAGTGTTTGTAATAGTTTTGGCGACGTATTGGGAACCTTTAACAAACTTGGTACTACCTTCAAAATCCACTATGGAGTAACCTTTACCCAATAGTGACCTGCTTCCTACATGACCATCTAATGCTAGAGAAAATGCATTAGCTTTATCCTTTGTGTGTGTGTAAGATGGATAGCAACAAAAAATCTCATAGAAAGTGCTACAACTCATAAATATTATGGTTTTTCAAGTTAAGAGTATCTTTAAAATTTCCTAATACTGAAAATTTTAAAATGCACTTAAGCAAGTGCCTTCGAGAGCACTTGTTGGAATGCATCTTAAAGTTTCTCTTGGAAAATAGTTTAAATGTTCTGACCAGAATAATGTTCCGTCATTTTCCCACTGGTATGGAACGACACAGAAACAAATACCTATTTCCTTTTTTGTAGACACTATTTTAAACTCATTGTACATATATTGCAATGTTGAGGTTATGGCGAATTAAAGTAAAGTGACAAAACAACATTATTGAAGTGTTGCTACCACCTTTAAGTAACTGGAAAGTTGATGGGTTAGTTTCATTGGCCACTTGTTTGATGACTGCAATTAAAGAGTTAGACATTTTTTGTTTATGCCACTTTAAGTATACATTTTAGATGTATATCACTTCTATTTTCAAAAGCAGGGTGTTTACAGTAGTACGTTTAAGGTCACCATTTTATAATATAAATTTAAATATATTATTACTCGGATACAACATATTTGTATAAGATGCAAAAACGTTGAAGCATAGCTGCCTCCAAATAAGTGTTCCCCATTTTAGTTTTTATTGCGATAGTGATTTTGGCAATTCACTTTAAAGTTCCATTCACTAAAAATGCTACTTGGGATGTGCTCTACTAACATTTGCAACATCTTGTATAATTAAAATTTGGTGAAAAATTACATAAGTTCCAATAGTAAAGTTTGAAATACTTGAAAAATATGAAAAACACATTAGTTACATTTTGAGTACCTACCTAGGAACGAATTGATTTGTTGGACGTTTGGGCCTATATTCAGGGTGCACCATGAACAACATATGAGGGAAACCGGTGCCAAAATAGGCGCCATCTGTGTGGTGATGTCTAGAAGACTTTGGTGTGTAAACGTCCATACATTTGGGGCAATAAGATTTTACCATCGCCTCTCCAGGTACATCGGATAAACCTATGCAAATGGTTGGTGATATTTAAAGGAGCACGGCACAACGATTTGATTAAACACAAAATAATGTACAAAACATAATAGTTTAAATTTCTACGTTTCATTAGACAATGTCTGAGAAATATTATTATTTTGGTGTAATGAAACATTGTAGGATTTCATTTGATCTACACATCAGACAACAATCAAAAACTGAGATTGATTTATGCTAATAAAATTAAGGTATTAAAAAAAAAACAAAAACAAAAATGCACAACTTAGAGAAATTTTTAAATAAATAGATGTTCACACAGGACCTATTCGGTTATCAAACATGATTAATAAATAACTACCTACTATAGTCTGTTTGGAAAAGAAAGAGTAATAAAACCCTAAGATAAGAACCGGCCATGGGCGTGGTAATATTTCGTTTCAGGTAATTATCGTAATTTTATTTTAAAAAAGAAATACCAACGCTAAACAAAGTTTGAAGTGAACTTTCAAAGGACAACGATTTGCCAAAAATCAGTAGAAGCAAATTATGGGCCGTCTTACGAGAGTTGAATTTTTGCTGGGAAAAACAGAACATGAAGTCAGTTCTTATCGATAAAGATGAAATTATTTGTTGGCGAAGATCGTACTTAAGATCAATTAAAAAATTCCGTGATGAAGGGAGGAATATTTATTATCTAGACGAAACTTGGGTCAACGAGAGATATACTGTAACAAAAGTATGGCAAGATAAAAATGTAAAAAGTTTTCGACAAGCATTTTTGGATGGACTTTCAACAGGGTTCAAGGCACCTTCCGGTAAAGGGCAAAGATTAATAGTGACACATATAGGTAGTGCCAGTGGTTTTGTAGATGGCAGTTTACTTTTATTTGAATCTAAAAATACAGGTAACTATCACGAAGGTATGAACACAGATGTTTTCAAGGAGTATTTTACACAGATGTTGGATCTTATTCCTCCAGGGTCTGTAATTGTCATGGATAATGCCAGTTACGGCAGACCAAGCGGACGCCTACAAGTGCTTAGAGGAAAGCCGATATAATTCAATGGTTATCCGGAAAAAACATTTCTTTTGAAACAATTATGGTGAAAAAGGAACTTTTGACACTTGTCAATCTTAATAGAGATCAGAAAAAATATGTTATAGATGAAATGCCAACAAATCGTCAAATAACGGTACTACGGTTACCACCTTATCACTGTGAACTTAACTCAATCGAATTAGTCTGGGCGCAGGTGAAAAGAGATGTAGCGCGAAATAATACGATGTTTAAATTAAGTGACGTGAAAATTTTGTTAAAAAATTCCTTGGAACGAGTAACTGCAGATAACTGGCAAAGATGTATACATCATGTACAAAAAGAAGAGGAGAAAATGTGGGAACTCGATAACTGACGTTACAGTGGAACCTATCGTTATCAATCTAGGAGACGAAGATAATTCATCAGAATATTCAGAGGATGAATTTTAATATACCTACTTTTTTATTTTCTTTAATGTACATTTATACAACACTACATTTACTCACCATAATTTGAATTTTCAAAATACATATATTTTTGTGTGGAATAAAAGTCTATTCATTAAATTTAAATAAATATTTTGATAATAATATTGAATAATTTTATTTAAATTACTAAAAACCCTCTTATGATGCTTAAAGTTGCCTCATGTTTTGAAATGCTGTTTTTATATTGTTTACTTATAAGAGACATGGACCGAGAAATTGAAGCAGCATAGACAAAGACAGATTGTCGGGGATTAAATTTTAGCTACCTGCTATAATTTAGTACAACCCGGTCACACAAAGTTTTTTTAAAAGTACACCTCATCTATACCGATAATACATAATATAAAAATATTGAATATAAGCACCAGTACTACATTTATTTACGATTTGCTGATTTTGCGATAATAAGCTTTTATTACTCTCTCTCATTTCTAACAGACTATAGGAAAAACTACTAAAATAAACTATATTCCTATTCACTACTACTCATTTTTTGCAATAGACCTTTATAATCAAATTTGCAGCTCATAATTGTTTTAGATACTTAATGCTGGTAACGATATCATGTTATAAACCCGCTAACAATTTATAGCAGTCGACACAAAGAAACGTACATGCAGCCTGTATATTTTTCCTATAAAATCGTGTGCCGCATATCTCTGAGAGAATACCCGATTATGAATGTAATTAATTTGTTAGTGATTTTACAGCATTTAAAGGACATTTAAAGTAAACTGTTAACAACTTATTTTTGATAATTTTGTGTGCTTTGAACCCTTCTTAAGTGGCACGTCTAGGTAATGATGCAACCCTCACCTCTCGTACTCATCTCTGTGCTGTGAATTAGTCACTTTCTGTTATTTTCGACCTTGCATAATTGATAATACAAAAATTTGGAAATCATTTTTGTCTGTCCAATTTGTAGTACATGTCGTACAAGTGGCATAATGTGTAGGCCATTTAAGATATTATTATTAAGAATTATATTATTAAGAAAAAGTTAATTGAAAACATTTTGGAAAAAATATACTTTAGGACAGTGGGCCTAAAACGAGTAAATATTTGTGTATCAAATTAATGCTAAGAAACTTCTAAATAAGTCTACAAACAGAAAAATAAATGTCTTTTTGGTTAAATAACTTTGCCCTTAAATATACATTTCATTACGATCATTATAACATTTGATTCAAATGTAATCCTATGACACTAATAGCATTTTCTATTGGGTTGCACTTTTGCACTCAATGTGAACTGAGAATAGCTTCATATTTTTTTTACCTTCTTTAATAAATAAAGATGAAGCTATTCTCAGTTCACATCGAGTGGAAAAATACATCTCATTCGAAAAGTGTATGACGTCATATTAAAATGGCCCACACTGGTAACTAAATTAAATATAATAACTGTGTATTAATTAATTACTCTGTGGCCTCATATTTCACATTAGACTGCAATGTATCTACAAGTTTAACAAGGTTCAAATCTGAAAATCCCTAACACCAAGCTGGGGCATCCCCGGACATTTGGGGCTAAAACTGAGCAGAATCCCGAATTTTCCAGATCCCGAGATTGACAGCCCTAGTCGTGACAGTGTTGGATTGTGAGAAAGTTTGACCCAACTTGTCTTACAACAAAATTGGATGTGTGAACCGTTAAAATTTATTTTATTGCACTTTAGTAAAAAAAATACCACCGATTTGTTTTTTATTTTGATTTCATATAATGCTTCTAAACCAACCAACCAAAAAAAATATTAATAAAAAAAATATTTACATAACAAATTAAACGTAAGTAAACCAAAAAATTTTTCTGGAAAAAGCAAAATTGATAACAGTAAATTACATAGAACAGTGATTAATATTTGTCAACAAACAGTTTTATACTTAATTCCCAAGTAATATTTTTAAGTATACCTACCACTAAAAAGTTATCCCACTGAAGTTTAAATTTGTCTTTGTTTTTAGCATTTGCATGAAAATATTTGCTAATGAATGACTGAAACTAGAAAATTATTTGGTACTGGGATACTTCATACCATTATTCGATTTGAACATAAAACATTTGGTTTTGTTTATGAATAAGATATAATGAAAATATTGCTAATTTTTTTAGAACGTTAAAAGTATTATAATTAATTCATGTATTAAACAAAAATTAGTTTGCAACATTTTAATTACACTCGGTAATGTCTGAATGTACCTTATATTACTTTCGGCACTGTTTAGCATCATGCTCTAGTGATTACACAGCAAACATATTTCAATTACATTATAACTAAATAAACGTATGTAAAACCTGTTGTTTAAACATAAAATAAATCAGCACTTAAATACATGTAACTGTGCAAAGTGCAATGATGATTCATTTACCAATAAAAATGTATACACAAGAAAAAATCACATTTTCTTGAATTAAATAGGTCTACAAATATTATGTGTGACTTCAAGTTGATAATAGTGCATATTACCAAATATTGAAACTTAAACTCGACTTACCTAAAGGCAGCATTGGCTGAGATTCACAGTAAACCCTAGGACAAAAACCGAAGTCACCTGACTGATACTTCTCTATCATTTGAGCAATTCCACGATTTGTTAAAATATACCTAGCATGAATTAACCCATATAACATTTCGGCGGCCTGTTCAATTAAATCCGACTGATTTGGATTATCATCTAATTCATCGTCTAAAAATAGGGATTTATGATTAATTATCCAATGTTGAAAGTAACGGAAAACTAAGTAAAGATCACTGTATCATGTAACTAGCTTTTTACATACTGCGAAAAATCTTGAACTAACCTGGTTCTAAGTCTAATATCATATCCAATGCTTGTCTGTAGTGTGGTACTTGTTCATTTAAACCCGTCAAATTAAATTTGTCTTGTATATAATCCTCATCAACCTAGAAAATGCGTATTTTATGAAGTTTAAACTTTGCTATGGTATTTGTATATTTACCTCGCAGAAAAATTCATTTCCTCTTAGTCCACAGAACCATGAAATCCACGATACCTCCTCAGAGCTGCTCATTTTTCTACAAATTAATTTACTTATCAATAAAACAAGAAATTTGCCAGAAAAAATGGGTGTACAACCCTATGTTTAGATTAGGTTTTTTGACATTTGCACAAGGCTAATGTCAATTTTATAAAGTTTTTACAAATTCTCATATTTTTTATTTAACTCAAACATACGTACATTATCTTAGAAGTCATGTAAGCACAAAAATTTAATTATTTTACCTTTTTGTACCTTGATTAGCCACGCTTACGCTACTTCATCTACGCGAAAAGGAAATCGACTCTGTGGTCATCTGACGATCCAAAACTGAACTAAACCACAGAGGGAAATTTAAAATATCACTTAACAATAGAGGTTATTTATTTTGAACTGAAGCTGTTTGATTGATGGCTCCATTCAAAGTTAGATGTAACATTTTGATAATTATTGATAGTAAATTTGTCCCAGTTGTTTTAAAAACTCGAACATTCTTAAAATAGCAGCTATACCTACCGCGATGTATATATAGTATTTAGCAGTGAACTGTAGCAAGTTATAATGAGAATCTCGATGTTTATCTCTTGAAAGATGAATAAAAATTAGCTGCAGAAATATCGTAAATCTAATTAGTGTATTTTACAAATTATCAGGTACGTACTGGGTATATTTATTATAATGTGTGAAACGATTTGCATGAAAATAATTAATGTTTCAAAATCATCATGATGTTTATTTAAATAACTAATATATAATAGCTAAATGGTTATAGGGTTCTTAAGCATTAATTTTTGATGTCTTTTTGTTGTGTCTGTGATGTTAGATTATCATCAATTTTTCAGAATGGGGAATCAGACGCCAGACAGTCTGAATAGAACGTAGACGCCATAACGTCTGGGGGTGGTAAAGTTTTTTTTTAATAATGTGTACATAGGTATATTTATTTCTACAATATTCTTACACTTTCTTATTTTTATAACCACCCTAGTTACGTTTTAAAGCAATGAAAGGTGTATGAAATATTATTGGTTTATATAGGAATACGTGCGATGCTATACCTAGGCATCCTAGACATTTTTTGTCTAGACAAACTTATCCTCATGGTTAGGTAGTTATATTTGATAAAAAAATGCCTGGTAGTTATTTTTATAGGAGTCGATTCCAGAGCATATTCAATGAATGTTCTAATTAATAGTTTAAAAATATGTTGCAATCATTATTTTTAGATTTTAAATTCATAATGATTTCGTAATATTTGCCGTGACTGAAATTTGATTTAACAAACAAGCAGCAGTATCTATTGGTATACAGGGTGTTTCAGTTAAAACATATCCCTCCTGGAAAATATCGAAATTAAAAAAATAACAAAAAAACCCTTAGATACGTCGATTTTCTTTTCAAATGGAACACATGATGACGTAAGTTTTGTTGTCTTGGAAGCTAATCCTTAGGCAGGGCGTAAAATACCCTTCAACTTTAAATGGCCTATGTTGAATCACAACTCATTTAAAAGCTTTTTCAGTTCTGCTCGTTTGGATATGGCAATAAAATCGTAATTTAAAGGATAAGGCAAAATATCAATATGAATGAAAGGATGTCATTTTATTAAATGTTCAAATTGGTTTCCCTCCCCTTCCATACAATAATAAAATCTTTCCTCCACTTGCGAACGAACATTTCGTAGCATTTTAGGCATCGTTCAACAACTCAGCGACAAAACTCATCAAGTGAATTCGGGCTTTAAGTGTCCTTATAGAAAAAAGTCTAAGGGCGTTAGATCTGGCGATCTGAGAGGCAACTCAATTGAACCTCTGTATCCTATCCAGTGATTTGAAAAGTTCTGATTAAAAAAATTACGCATAGCTACGGCATAATATGGTGGAGCACCATCCTGCTGAAACCACACATCCTCTTCTGGCAAAACGATGTCATTTTCCAATACTTCCACAATAATCATGTAGATATTTGTTTCCAGTAGATTCAGATACATTTTTCCGTCCAGATTTCCCGGTAGGATAGAAGACCCTATGAGGCGATGGTCTCCCAACTAACATTTAAGCCTAATAGACTACTACACAAGAAAAATAATTCTAAATTGATCAAGATTTACTACTTTCCTCCATAAAAATAGTCTTCAAAGTTACAAAATCTTATAATACCAAAATTTTAGACAAAAATTTGTTAATTAAGAGTAATATAATGACTTCTAAGTAAAATGAAATATATGCCAATTTATACAGTTCGAAATTACATATTGTTTACCTATTCTTTGTTTTCAAATACTAACATTCCAACAACGTGTAAGACGAAGTTATAATTTACTTAATTTCGCCTTGAAATCTGTCTTCAATATCCAAGGATTTTTTAAATAATTACAATAGATAAATATTTACATATTTATTACGAAATTGTAAAACTTATTTTGTCTTCAACTAGTAGTTAAAAATAAGGTAATAACTAGTTATTTTGCCCTATTAAATCCTTCAATTGGCTAAGTTCTATTTTTATTACAATATCAACCTATTTTCAACTTTGTTGATAATTTCTAAAGAATATTTAACCATTTCAATTAACCTAATAGAAATATTGTTCTATGTTATGGTATAAATTTACTTGTTAATAATACTTCGACGTAAGTGTGTCTTATAAAGGTTTTTTACGAAACAAGCTTCTTGTTATATGTATTCCGACAGATCTTCAAGTAATAGCGCGTAGAAATTGTTTTGTTTTGGCGATCTGCAGTGAAAACCAAGTCCTACACAATATTACAAAGTTGTAAAAAACGAATTTAAGCCAACACTGCATATTATGTACTGTTATCGTGTCAGATGAATTCAGTATTACACGTGAATTGAAATTCGAATTGAATTCCGTTCGAAAATATTTATTTTGTTTTTGTTATTACGCATACATAATATTATTGGCTTTAATTTGAATTTTCAATCACAAATAACTCCAAGAGTAGAATTTAATGTAGGTAACATAGTAATAATTTAATTTATTAATAAATTACCATAAAATATCTTAATTTGGAGGAAATATCAACCACAAAGTTAATATTTTCCTGTGACGTCAACATTGGCATAGGCAATTTGCCCTATAGGTTAAAATTTACAGACAAATTGACTTCAAAGTTGATTTTATTTGAGCGGTCATGTTATAATAAACACTAAATGTTTTTCTCATTATTTCTAATTGATTACTCATTAAAATTATGTTAATACAGATAATATTAGTTAATAAATTTATGACGAAAGATTATTAAACACATTTTATCACGAAGTACATTCAGTTTTTATTTTAGGTTATTTTTCAGTATAGTAATATTATTAAAAAGCAATAGTAAAAATGTATATTTATAAGGTGCGTTATTTTTATGAGAGTTTGGTCATGACATTATACGAAAAAATTTCCTGGGTTGTACAATTTGATGAATGGAAACCAAATATACAGACTTTATTTAAATATCTATAAATATACTAACTCCTACTATACTTGTAGTTTAGTAGCCTGACTTATAGTCTTTCTTTTTCTTCCCATCCCTGTTCGCTATTAGAATGTATAAAATCAAACATATAATGTTATCTCTCTCTGGCAAAAGTATGTCATATAAAGGGCATAATTAAGATATATTTTGGTAATAATGTCTTTTATATTTTAAAATTTTAACATAAAATTGGTCCGTATTTCTTTTAGGTCCAATTATCTTATTGGAATAAAATTCTTGCCGACCAATTATTAACTTCCATATTACTTTAGTTTTTTTTCTCCACATAAGGAAAAAGGCCAACGAATATAGGTAAACTTTCCTTATACGGAATTGGACATGAAAAGTTTTTGACCAATTCAGAGGTCAAGTTAACGTAATTTTAACTTTAATTGTTTGTTGGGCTCCCAGTATGCCCGTCCAAACATTCAATTTCCTCGGATGCTGCGTAGGAGTTTCATGAAAAACGAATGGATTTTCATCATCCCAGTAACAGCAGTTATGGCGGTTGACTCGACCATACAGTTGTAACGTAGATTCATCGGAAAAACAGAATGAGTACACAAAATTTGGATTCATTCACTCATTTCTTCATAGAACTGCAAGATCGTCTTCATTCATTTTTTGTACCAAACTAATTTTGTGTAGGTGATACTTATGATTTTTTAAGATTCGGCAGCAACTAGGCACAGAAATTCCTGAAATACTTGCAAGTTTCCTGAGACTCAAATTTGGTTCCATTACGATGCGGCCCAGGACAGCTACCTAATAACCTTCATTACGTACGATCTATTCGCGTTGATATTTTTTGTTTGCAACTGATCCAGTTTCCAAAAATGTATCCACTAAATCCAGGACGTACCGATGAGAAGTGTTTTTGTCAGGATGACGATCATTAAAAATATGTGCTGCATGCCGTGCAGAGTCATTATTCTTGTAGAACAAACCAATTAATTCTACTTCTGTAATTTTTCATACAGCTCACACGCAGCATCCGAGGAAATTGATTATTTGGACGGGCATACTGGGAGACCATCTTAATACGGCCTTTCTTCCTAGCGGGAAATCTGGATGGAAACATGTATCTGAATCTACTGGAAACAAATATATCTACACGATGATTGTGGAATCATTGGAAAATGACATCGCTTTAATAGAATAGGATGTGTGGTTTTAGCAGGATGGTGCTCCACAACATTATGCTGTAGCTGTACGTGATTTTCTCAATCAGAACATTCCAAACCACTGAAAAGGATGCGGCCTCCCAGATCGTCAGATCTAACGCTGTTTTCTGTAGGGACACATAAAGTCAGAATTCACTTGATGAGCTTTGTCGGTGAATTGTTGAAGAATACCCAAAATGCTTCGATATATTCGTTCGGAAGTGGAGAAAAAATTTTATTGTTGTATGGAAGCGGAGGGAAACCAATTTGGAAATTTAATAAAATAACATTTTTTCATTCACTGATATTTTGTCTTATTTTTTAAGTGATTAGATATTATTGTCATGTACAAACCAAAATTTAAAAAGTCGCATGTCGTCGTGAGTAGAATTGAAAAAGCTTTTTAATTGAAGTGACACTTAACATAGGGTGCCATTTAAAGTTTAAGGGTATTTTACGCCCATGCCTAATGGGTAGTTTCCAAGACAGTAAAACTTACGCCATCATGTGTCCCCTTTGAAAAGAAAATCAACCTGTCAGAGTTTTTTTAGTTTTTTTTTTAATTCCGACATTTTCCGGTGGGAAATTTTAATTGAATATCAATAGATGACTTGTGTGTTAAAATAGATTTCAATAGCGGCAGATATTACATTAGGAAAGCATTATGAATTTAAAATCTAAAAGTAATGATTACAGTAGATTTTCAAACTATTAATTAGAACAATTACAAAGAAAATCGACGTGTCTCAGGTTCTTGCTATACATGGTGTTTATTAATTTAATGCCGATACTTAAAGGTGTGAATCCTTCGGTCATTTTAAGAAGAAAACTTGATATCATCATATGTCCTAAACCTCTTAATTTTTGAGTTAATAATATTTTTTTAATAATGAAAAATCAATCTCAACTTTATTGCGAAAAAAAAAGTCAAAAATTATGACACTTTACCCAGCCTACTAATTTTTATTTCATTTGCTTTAAGGGGGCATTTAATGAGCTTACCGTTTTTTCTTTTCAAATATTAAATATCATGCCTACGTGAACGTCATTTGTGAAAGTAGAAAATTAATTTTTGCCCCACAAAAAGTGTTTCCATGCATGGTGGGTGTCTACAAAATGGCAACAAAATATCAAAAGCAGTCTCATTGAACTTGGGGAAAAAATTTTTTTTGGTTTTAATTTTTTTACGTGAAAATGGTGCGTCGTACGAGAGTAAGTCCAGGGACCGAATTTGCTGTATATAAATGGAGATTTTAAAAATAATTTTAGTTTTTAGAAAAGGCAGTGGCGTACCATTTTTTTCTTCAAAAATATTTAGTTCAAACCTCGTACGGACGTCATTGGCAAAGATTTTAAAACATTTTTTTACATCAAACAATGCTCCTTAATGATTAATAGGTGTGTACAAAATCTCATAAAAATATCTGGAGTTATAAGAAAATTATAATAAAAAAGTAAATTTTTTTTTAAAACTGTAACACCCTGTAGCTCAAAAATTAAGAGGTTTAGGACATATGTTGATATTAAGTTTTCTTCTTAAAATGACTGGAAGATTCACACCGTTAAGTATCGGCATTCAATTAATAAACACCTTGTATATGGTGTTTTCTAATTGCGTGCAGAATGATTAAAATTAAGGTAAAAATTAATTTAAAATCAATTTAAAATTCATAACTTTAAAATATAACATTCTCTAAACGGCTAGATACAAAAAAATCTGCTGTGAAAAGAAATTAGAATACAGGAACATTTGGAAACTAATTTTGTTTGCATGATTATACAGTGATTTTTTTTTGTGAAAGTAGTCCTCCATAACCTTGCCACTAGTACTTTACGTAAGCTGAGAATTTTATATTTTGTATCTACCAAAACATAATAAAAAATTATGCTAAAATTATTTAACAAAATTACCTTAATTTTAACCATAGAATACGCCTCTAAATTTTCTGCACGAAACTAGGAAACACCCTCCATAATCATAATTATAGATGTGTCAGTTATAACTCGCTTGAAATTAATAAGTATTAAATTTAATATTGAATCATGCATTATTCGAGTATTCAGTTTAATTGCGTTTTTCAGTTTATTAAAATGCTCCACGCAAAATTCGCGCGAACCATTTAGTGGCGGGAAAAGTCTCTACTTTTAGCCTATTTTCCCAAATGCAATATTTTCTGTCATAAAACTGTGACTGTCAAAATCTACGAAATTTGCGAGAATTTTTACGAATTTCACGTCCATGACGACAACGCTTTAAACAGGAATGAATACAAAATGAATATTGTTTTATAATGGAGAAGTTGCATGAATTTTATATTGATCTGAAATGTATTACAGAATAATCTTTCAAACATATTGAAAGGTCAAAACATGTGTCTGGCGGCAATAATCACATAATAATTGAAATATTAATATTAATAAATTGCCATAGAATGTCAACAAAACCACGTGATCGAAAACGCAGTGTCATTGGTGTGACGTCAAATGCCAGTACGCCATCTTGCTTATGTTACGGCGATCGTGAGGTAAATAGGCATTTGTTTCGTTTTTCGTGACATTTCTTTTGAGTGATATGTATTGTAAATATTGCGTAAGGTAGTGCTGTTATAAACAAGGTTCCCTGTTTGTGTGCTGTGCATATTACATATATTTACATATGCCTACAGTTAAATTTAAGATTTTCAAAGATTTCTGTACTTAAAAATGTGTTGGATAGACCGCTTTTTTTCATTATTTATTCATACTTATTTCCAATTACTTAACCTTACATTAAAAAGGTCTTCACAAACATACAACGTAGAAATGCTGGAGAGCTTTACGTCTCTTGACTTTCTTGTTTCGTCGCGATCCATTACCATCCACCACATTTTTCTTGTCTTTTAAATTTTTGGCACGGATACATTTTTTTTATTAGGCACTGTATGGGAAGTATTTGTACATAATGGCACAATGCAATATTTCATCCATTTCCCAGGTATTAATGCACTTTCTGTACTCTTTTTACAATTTTCAACACCAGTCTCTGTTTAACACAATAACCTTATTAAATTTTTTTATATATTTTTAGGTATTAATAATATTGTGTGAAACTAACTACTCAGTGGACAAAAGCCCCAACCTGCATTGAATTACACCCACAATATCTACCCATATATTCCTTATTATTAGCTTTTGTAACATTTTTTTACTGAAACTAACTACTCAGTGGACAAAAGCCCCAACCTGCATTGAATTACACCCACAATATCTTATAGAGTGAGTAAATTAGATTATTTTCTTTAGATAATTATTGAATAGAGCTTTGTCTGTGGAATTGTTCATTAGCATACCTAGATGTTTGGTATCAGAGAACATACATATGACTTCATTGATAGGAATTGTAGGAGATTTGATTTATATTAGCTTAAAATACCTTTCTAAAACAGTAAAAAAACCTTATTAAATGTCACAATGGCACAAACAACAGACTAACTTCATGAACTCTTCTGTTTAAAACACAAATTACTGAACTATTAATTTAAATGTATGTACTCGTACCTCGTACTGCGACTGCATTGTTCAAAAGCACATAACAATGCTTTGTGGTCCAAACCACACTAAGCACAGATTATACAGGATCCGCGCAACTGGCGGTTGACGTCACAGGTTTTCAATATGGCAGCCACCGTTTTGTAGGGGCGTGGCCAGACTAAAACTTTAAATACCGTTTTTGAGCTTATTTTACCACGAAATTGTCTGGGAAAACGCCATTTCGATTAAAATAATACATTCTTTCATCTCCATGTATTTGAAAAAATCATGCAATTTCCCCATTGTGATCCTTAAAAAAGACTTCATTAATTCATCATAAATTAAAGTAAAATAAAATATGTTTACATTGTAACTGATAGCTATTTATGATATACGTGTTTTAAGTAGGTATTAGTAGTAAGTAAGATTTTATTTTGTGAGTGAAGATGATTAAAAAACGAGCGTAGCGAGTTTTTTAACTTCACGAACAAAATAAAATCACTTTTAACACGTATATCATGCACTATTTTTTCTACAAAACAATCGGAAGAACTTTAAACTCAATAAAAATAAGAAATCAAAAAATACCACACAGAAAGCAATGTTTATGAACCAAAATTTTCGTAGCAACCAGTGCTGTTGTTAGTTACGGCAAAAACGCAAAAATATGGACAGCATTATCTAGTAATATTATAAGTATAATGAATAATCTCGATAATGAGCGTAACGAATCCATCCCTGCTGAAATCGAAGAAGCCGCCAGTCGAGCAACATTGGAATTATTGCCGGCGAAATCAAAGGAACAGTACGAAATCGCTTATAGACGCTTTTCGGAATGGTGCAACATTAAAAAGGTCCTTGGGAAATGTAACGAAAGTGTTTTACTGGCATATTTTGAGGAAAAAGCCAAGATATAAAAATCGTCAACGCTGTGGTCAAATTATTCCATGATCAAAACTATGTTAAAAATAAAGCAAGATCAAGATATAAGCAAACATTATAAACTTATTGTTTTTTTTTAAACGGAAGGGTGAAGGATATCAAGCAAAAAAGTCAAAAGTTTTGACGAAGACGCATATCGACAAATTTCTCACAGAAGCAGAAGACGAAAAGTATCTGATGATGAAAGTCGCAGCAATAGTGGGTGTCTTCGGGGCGTGTCGCCGGGAGGAATTGTGTCAGATGACCATGGACAATATCGAATATTTGGGAACTTCGGTTGTTGTACCAGATACCAGATACTAAAACGAAAGTGCCTCGGACTCTCAGTATTGTTCGTGAATTCTATTTAAACTTTTTTAGAAAGTATATGGCACTCCGGCCACCCAACGCTGACCATAGACGACTTTTTCTTAAATATATGAAGAATAAATGTGTGAAGAATCCAGTCGGAATTAACATGTTTGGTATAATGCCTGCCGACATTGCAGAGTTCTTGAATATACCAAATCCTCAACTCTACACTGTTTTCGTCGTTCATCGGCGACATTGTTAGCAGATTCTGGTGCAAATCTTACTACCATCAAGAGACATGGATGATGGAAATCTTCGACGGTAGCTGAAGGCTACATTGAAAATTCACTGGAACAGAAGAAGGAAATTGCGTGCCAAATACTTCCTCTTGCTGCAACTACTAGCAAGACCACCAGTACTACCAGTAGTATTTCTACAGAAAATAGATGTGTCACACATGTTGACAGTAAAACCAACTTAAGTATGATGACTCCGCAGGGAATTACAATTTCAAATAGTTCTAATTTTACTATAAATGTTAATAGTAATAACTAGTTAAAATGTTGGTTTGTACTTATTTAAAATAAAAAGTTGTTCATGTGTTTGTTAAAACGTTTTATTAATTTTCAAAACAAAACTTACTTTTAACACTTTTTTTATGGATAAAATTTACGTTTTCTAACATTCAATCGTCATTTACTCGAAAACTTTCCTATGTAAGAGGGCAAAATTTTAGTACTGTCTGATACAGAATTAAACGATCTCTCAGAATCAAGGAAAAAAATATGGTGTTACCATTTAAAAAAAAATCGATGACGTCATTACTCGAAAACAAATGACATTTGAAAATCGCATTTTTCGCTAAAATATGCATTTTTTAAATTAAAAATCGACCTGTTCGAGGATTTTTCCCAAAAAATAATTGTTTCGTTTTTATTGAATTTATTCCATACTTTTGGCGCGTACTGTATAAGCAAATTTAGATACAATTTCGCTGCAATCGGAAATACGAAATAAGTTAACTACATAAAACTGTACCTACTATTAAAAAGTGCTCCATTTCTATTACCTGTACATGCATATAGAATTTTACCTAGATATGTGTATTATTGGCATATACCTAGCTATATTTCTTAATAATAGAAATGAATAATAAATATTTGGCTCCAATAAATCACGTAAACTGTGTGATATATTTTAATTTATTCCTATACGCAATTAATTTCAGTTAAATCTACGAATTTGAAGCATGCAAGTAAAAGATTTCTGTGGTAACACCTTTCCATAAAAACATTCACGGCATTGAATTAAGGAATAATAAGTACAATTTTTAAAGAAAACCTTCATTTTGGTAAAAAAAAGTACAGTTGCAAAATTTCTAACCTTGAAAATTTTGTTAGTACATAAACTGGTTATATTTTACAAGCAAATTATTTTACATGCATATTTTAATTGTTGTTTTTATATCCTACAAGCATATTATTAACATATTATTCTCAATCTGTATAATAGTGTGACAATGCGATCCTTTTGTTTTACAAAACTTGAAAAATTACTAACTTTTTCTAGGTGACATTTTTTTATTAAATCAGTAAAATATCCTCCATTAGCACATACTAACAGTTTACATTTTTCAACAGTTCATAAGATTTTAAACGATTTTAGTTTCATACAGGCTATCAATGACATTTTTTTTGTTTATCTTTTTGTATCGTATTTTCCCACATTGTTGATGTCCTAGGCTGTTGGACTGTTTTTTATATCAATAATAAAGTGTAATTTTTTTTCCAACAGCCACTACATACAGGGTGGTCGCGATGTAATGGGCCAAAATTAATGACTAGATTCCTGATGTGAAAATATTGCGACAAACTCATCTTAGTCCAAAAGTTGATGCTTACAGAGATACAGAGTGTTTAATGCAAAATATTATTTTAGTTTTTTCTTATTTATTTCATAATAAATGCTCATATAGAGATGAAATGTTGGTGTTAGGGGTTTTCTGGGGCGAGAGATTGAAATATATCCATGGTTTGCTTGTAGCTCATAGAGAGCGCCACCTGCGGTAGGTCGAATGCGTTGAAAACGACAGAACTTTTTTATCTTTCAAAAATCTAATTCTCAGGTAGCAAATTCTGATTTTACAACTTCTTTTACACAAAAAAGCTATACTTTTTGATTGTCGCTATCTTGCACCGTTCTCAAGATATTTAGCTTTGGTAATTCGAGTAATCAAAATAAGGTACGAATGTCAAAAAGAACAAGAGTTTATTTCAAATTATAAATTATGACGAACAATTGAATATAGAATATTACAATAAATGTTCAACATGTCCGCCTCCAACTTCAATACATTTATTAACGCGTTTGTTCAAAGACTGTCGTATTTTAAAATAGAAATTTTTGTTACGAAATGATTCGGCGGCATTTATAATTTTCTACCATAGCTCATCGCGGTTGTTTATAGTTTCTCTATAGACAATTGATTTCATGTAGCCCCAGAAACAAAAATTCATAGGATTAAAGTCAGGACTACGAGGAGGCCATAATATTCGACTCTCACGACCGATCCAACGATCCGGAAAAATGTGGTCAAGATAGTTCCGTACTCTGACCGAATAATGAGGGGGAGCTCCATCTTGGATGAAAAAAAGATTTTGCCGTGTATTCAGTGGTAAATCGTCGAGGTAGTCAACTAAATGGTGCTGCAGGAAATCTAAATACAAGTCACCATTTAGATTTGGGGGAAGCTCATGTGGACCCAAAAGGTGATTTCCTATGATTCCGCACCAAACATTTATCTTAAATTCATGTTGGAAGTGATGCTGACTACGTGAGGATTTTCATTATCCCATATGTGCTTGTTTCTAAAATTGAAAATTCCTCGACGAGTAAAGGTCCCTTCATCAGTGAATTATCCAAAAATTCCTGGTCAAGGTTTTGCTGATTGCGCATAAAATGAGCAAATTGTAATCTAGCTGGTAAGTCTGCTGCTGAAAATTTTTGGCGATTTGTAATTGAATGCAAATATATTGGAATTTTCAATGGCAAATTTTACGAGAACGGTGCAAGATAGCGACTATCAAAAAGTATAGCTTTTTTGTGTAAAAGAAGTTGTAAAATTAGAATTTGTTACCTGAGAATTAGATTTTTTAAAGATAAAAAAGTTCTGTTGTTTTCAAAGCATTCGACCTAGCTCAGGTTGCGCTTTCTATGAGCTACAAGCAAACCATGGATATATTTCAATCTCTCGCCTCAGAAAACCCCTAACACCAAAATTTCATCTCGATGTGAGCATGTATTATGAAATAAATAAGAAAAAACTAAAATAATATTTTGCATTAAACACCCTGTATCTCTGTAAGTATGAACTTTTGTACTAAGGTCAGTTTGTCTAAATCGCAATATTTTCACGTCAGGAATATAGTCATGAATTTTGGCCGATTACATCGCGACCACCCTGTATATACAGTCATTATTCGCAAGCGTACATACACATAAAGGAAAAAAACACACGTGTAACACTAGTGTGTTATGAGTTACGCCATTTTTTTAAAAATATTTAAGCTTTATTTATACAATTTATTTATTTAAATTAACATTAATATTAAATGAGATTGAAATGCAGTTTGAGAATTCACAAATGGTAAAATTTTGTATGCTTCCAATACTTGAACTGGGCTCTGTTATTACATCAGCAGTTTTGGGAATTCTTTGCCATCTCAATTTTATTGTTGATGGCTTCTTCTATATATCCTTCCGCTACCGTTCGAGATCTCCATCTTCCATGTCGTTTTACTGATGTGATATTCGCCCCTGCATTTGCCAATAACGTAGTGTTCTCATATAGTGACTGGTGTATAACTCAGGTTGTTGTAGACCTAAGTACGGAGCAATTTTTTATGGTATTATTAACAAAGTATCTATTCCGCATTGTGACGTACGCTTGCCATTTCTTCAAAATAAAAAAACCTTTTAAGGCTGTATTTTTTTGTCTTAAAGGTATGTATTTTTTATATAATTCTACAGGATTGATTGGAAATTTTTCCTGCGTTATTGTGAAACGAGATTTAATGGTCTTTGTATCAGGTATGATTATATACAAATAGGAATCCTTGCCTTGAACATTTTTCACACTCAAATAAGCTTCCGTAGTTCTCACAATGGCAGCTGATTTCATTCAAAATTCAGCATCAGTTGATTCTTTCAAAAACTTCATTGTATTCAAGAGTTTTTGATTTTTTTTGGCTTGTGATCTTTTGCTTCTGTCTTCAAAAAACTAAGAAGTTTTGGAAAATTAGAGATATCAATGTTTTTGTAAAACTGGAAAGTTGACTTAAGCATTGAAAACTTGGTCCAGAATGATCATGCAACAAATCTCTTGTGTAGTTCAAGAAAGTAAACTAGCAAAACACTTTCATTTATACCTTTAACTTTCATCCAATCTTCAAAGGCCTTGAACTCCTTATCGTGAACGCCACTATATTTTTCCGGTAAAATTTGCAATGCAGTTGCCTTTGCCTCATTAATAATTTATTCCTTGCGGAAGTTGTTCCTGTTCCATATTCATTTACAAACCGATTTATCGTCTTAAAAATTCCCTATTTATCATCAGTAAATTATGAACTAACTAAATGACGTCTAATGACGTTTGAATGTGCTGTTTATTAGTTAAAAGAACGCACATCCGTGTTATATAGTAACATAAAAGCACCTTGATAATTTGTGAATTCGGAACAATGACATTCTGAATAAACAGGTAGCAAAAAGAGTGGGTAACATTTTTTTGGGATAATGATGGATAAAATTTTGAAATGCACTCATGTGTTATGTTATATCATTTAAGTCACTTTTCACATTTCATTTCAATATTTCTCAGCGTGCCTTATACAGGGTGTCCGGAAAAGACGTGTACAACGGGAGACCACAGACTCCTGGGTTCAAAATAAGCCGATTTAGCCCAATTTACTTATTTCTAAAATTGCTTCGTTTAGCCGCTAGAGAGCGCCAAAGTTCGCGAAAAATTTTTGTTTATTCCGAATATCTCGAAAACAACTTGATCGATTTTAACCATTTTTGGGATACGCAGTTATGTCTAACCGACACTTTTTCACATTATTTAAAATCTTTTGCTGTCATTAGAAATATAAGAAAAATCATGTATCATGCAAATATAAGCACATATTTTTTAACCCCCTATATAATTACTCTCAGCTTTTTTCTATTAGAAGCTGACTTTATTTAGAAACTTTTTTATACTTTCAGAATTGTGAATAGATGAGTAGTTTAGGCAGAAAAAATATTTTTCGTATGTCAACAATATCAGCATTCATTCTGCAACAAATAACTAAAATTCCAAAACTCTCATTTATATTTTATTTAATAAATACAAGATATTAATATAACAAATAGAAAAGAGTTATGATGTCTTTACAATAAATGCTCAGTGACCATCGTTTTCTCGTACGCAACAAGTAATCCGTTTTACGAAGTTGTAGTGCAGCCTCTCCATGATTACTGGATTACCTCGTAAAATGTTAACTGCGTCTTGGATCCACCTAAAAAATTCCTCTTCATTATTAACTGCATAGGCATATACTTTGGTTTTTACTGCACCTCACAAAAAATAATCGCAAGGGGTTAAGTCTGATCTTGAGGTGGCCATTTTATAGGAGCATCGTTTCCTCTTCCAATCCTCCTGTTAGGATACAGGTTATGTAAATACTGACGAACGGGTATTGTAAAATGGGGGGGTGCCACATGTTACGACGAAGTAGTAACGGTAAATTGTTCAATAAATTAGGTAATACTTGCTGTAAAAAATTTAAATAGTTGACTCCATTTAATCGATGTGGAAGCACAACCGGATCAATAATAAAGTTGTCGATAATTCCTGTCCACACGTTTACTCTGAATTCATATTGAAAATATCTTATTTCTGTACAGTGTGGATTTTCATCAATATAAACGTGTTTGTTATGGTTATTAATAATTCCTGACCTAGCAAAACACGCTTCATCTGCAAATAAAATGTTTTTGCTGAAATTGATATCATGGGCTCTTTGATCTTGTATAAACTTACAAAATGCTAAACGTTTTTCAGGGTCAATGGGTAGCAATTCATGAACCGATTGAATGTGGTACGGATGTAGTAACTGCTCCTTCAAAACATCATGAACTATGGTTTTTGGTATCGCTGTTTCATATCCAATGCGTCTTGCACTAATTTTTGGGTTCTCTTCTATCTTATCTAGGATTTGTTCCTCCACCTCTATAGTTTTCGTGGTACGTTGACGCCCTTGAACCGCATTCATTTGGTGGAAGGACCCAAATTCGCGAAGTCGCCTTTCGATGTTGGCAAAAGTTTGATGATTTGGCATTCGTCGATGAGGGAATCTGTGCATGTAGACCCTAACACTTTTGCGGCCGTTACCTTGACAAAATCGATAAACCAAAAACATATCTACTTGTTCGGAATATGTATACGTATCCATGATGAAATATTGAAAAATGAGGAACAGAAACAAACACAACAATAACAACAACAAATAAAATGAGATCTAAAGTAATTAAGTAGTTAAGCAAGAAGAATAAACCGAGAGACTAATTTCAGTAGCTGATTAGATTTGACACACAACTGATACTTAAAATGTCAGAGCCAACTTCTGGTCCTTCGTTATTTGTTGCAGAATGAATGCTGATATTGTTGACATACGAAAAATATTTTTTCTGCCTAAACTACTCATCTGTTCAAAATTCTGAAAGTATCAAAAAGGTTTCTAAATAAAGGCAGCTACTAATAGAAAAAAACTGAGAGTGTACAGGGGGTTAAAAAATATGTGCTCATATTTGCATGATACATGATTTTTCTTATATTTCTGATGACTGCAAAAGATTTTAAATAATGTCAAAAAGTGTCGGTTAGACTTATAACTGCGTAGCCCAAAAATGGTTAAAATCGATCAAGTCGTTTTCGAGATATTCGGAATAAACAAAAATTTTTCGCGAACTTTGGCGCTCTCTAGCGGCTAAACGAAGCAATTTTAGAAATAAGTAAATTGGGCTAAATCGGCTTATTTTGAACCCAGGAGTCTGTGGTCTTCCATTGTACACGTCTTTTTCGGACACCCTGTATATAACATAACACCATAAATAAATATTATTTGATAAAATTTCAGTTCTAGAACACTAAAATGTATATAAAATTACAGATGATATATATATATTTTAATGTATAGCAAAAAACTGTTGCTTTTAAATTAGTTTGTATAAAATATAAGCATTTTTAACTATTGTCTTGAATAATAATAAGACTTGAATAATTATTATGTCGCATGAATAATTTATTTTATTACTGCGGTTGTTTTTACTGTCGTTGAGAGTTGTAATTAAAATTTAACACCACTACTTCGCCTTGTATATCTATATTAATTACAGAAATTAGGACAAATAGATTGGAGGCCAAAGTTGGATTAATCTAAGGTTGAGCAATTGCACGAGAATATGTCATAGGGTTTTCCCATCTATAATTTTTTTAGCAGAGATCAAACAAGTTATATATGAAAATAAACGGAACCGCATTTTTGCGAAAGGCGTGTAAGTACAAATTCGAAAATTTTCAAAACATGTTCAAGTTCGATGTGCTGAAGTATACTACGTGACAACTATTAAAAATTTGATTTAATTTAATTTTGATATTTTTTGTGTTTACTTCTCTCGATGGAAGGAAAAAATGAAATATTTTTTTTTTTTTGGAGTTTGCATAGGTCGTACTTTGATAACGTAGAATTCTGTTTTAAAAATTTCTGCTCACATTTTTTACAGTTGATTATGTCTAGACTACGTAGATTTGGGTAGATTTCCCAGCTTTGCGACTTTGAAAGGAAATGGATTGTTGGGTTGTGCGAAGCAGGTTTCTCGTTGAGAGACATTTCTAGAAGGATTAATAACGTACAGTTTTACCGGGCATGGACCCAGAGAGGCCGTGGACACAGAACGTAAAGATCGTCGATTGTGACTTTTAGCTCTGAATCGATAATTTGAAGAACATGGGGTGACGGTCGCTATGCGTCCTGTATATCTCCGAATTGACCTCTTGTCTTATCGTCCACATTGGGTGCTGCTTTTCACTCGTCAACATCGAGCTAACCGCTTACAATGGTTAAGAGAGAGGATTCAATAGAATCAAGAATGGAATCAGATGATCTTTAGTGACAAATCCCGTTTCTACCTGGGGATGCACGATGGTCGTGCAAAGACGCGATCCACAATTTGACAGAAAATGTCATGTCCATCAAGTAGTAGGCATTATGGTACGGCGTGCTATCGCGTATAGTACCAGATCACCACAAATTTTTATTAGAGGTAACATGACAGCCCAACGCTACCTCCAGGAAGTGGTGGTGGTGTCATTCCATATTTTCACACCATTCAAAACGTCATTTTCCAGCAAGGCAATGCTAAACCTCATATTGCCAGAAAAATAATAGCTTTTGTGAATCACATCAGATCAACCATTTACCTTCGTCACCAAGATCGCCGGATCTATCGCCTATTGAACATATCTAGGACATGATTGGACGCAGACGGCTGCCTTTTTAATACCCCCCCACATACTTTAGCAGCTCTTGCTCATGAAGTTCAAGTAGCTTGGAATGAGATACCCTAAGTATTTATCGACAATCTTACTAGATCTGAGTCCAGGCGTCAATTTTTGTAGTAGGTTCTCTGATCTTGCTGATACATTCAATAAGTAAGTGGCCCAAAAATGGGAAAGTTCCATGGATTTTATACTGGTTTCAAATGTGTTACAGGGTAATCTTTCAAACATATTGAAAGATCAGAACATTAATAAATTGTCATAGAATGTAAACAAAACCATGTGGCCGAAAACGCTATATCATTGGTGTGACGTTACATGCCATTTAGCGCGGTTTGTTTCCATGGATACAGGTGCAAGTTACTAGATAACCTCAAGTTATGCATGTTTTTAGAAACATATATGGACCGAAAAATCCCTCATGAAAATACGTTAAGGCTAAGATATGTCGATAGAGTTTACAGCAATATACTGACATCAATGCGAAGATATTGCGGATAATTTCGTTTATTTTCAGTAGCTAATTTTATTTATTAGTGCGTTAAAAAGTAACAGTCACCTAGTGACTTTTAAGGTGCTGGACAAAATCTATCACGAAATTATTATAAATGTTGTTATTGCCTAAAAGAAGGGACGGAGGCTTTACCTGGCATACTTGGTTAGAAGCCATAAAGTATTATGATAAACATTTCGATGGCATAAAAGATCTGTTATTTGTAGATTTAATCCTTACACAGCACAGCAGCGCTATACACAAACAGAAAAGTACGTTAAAATATGTTTAACCAATATGCCACGGAAACCTTGTCTCGATACTAAAGTTTGTCGGGTAAGTGTTGTTATTTTTACGTGTTAATTTATCTTCGACATAACTTTACTATTTGGTAATAGTATTATTTTGCGACATATTTTCTGTGAACATATTAATATGTTAATTCGTGACTGACTACGGCCCTGTTAAACTCCGCGTTCCACTGTCTAGGATTTTTTTGTTGCTTTTGATCTTCCTCATTTACATCATATGAATATGATATCCTCATCGAAGTAACAGAACTACTGAACTTCTCTTTTTGATTCAGCCACCCTAAGTATGGGACATAACTTGCTTAAAATAAATTATAGGGTGGACAAACTACTTTCCAAATTTCCCGTTATCAAACAATTTCTATTTTTAAAGATTTCGGACCTATATTGAACAATATGCAGTAATCTATCTTAATGAAAAATTAATGTTAGTTTTTTTCGATAATATTTAATTATATGCCTGTAATGACTTTCTTTTAGGTAATTTTTCAAATATTTCGTAATAGCGCGTTTGTTAGATAATACCAATTCGCAATGAAACTACAAAATTGTTTGACATCTTGTTACAAGAAATGTACATACAAATTGGAAATTTCGCGCTTTACATAGAAATCGTCCTACTTTGAGGAAATGAACAGTCATCAGCGGTGCGTAGACCAACACCAAGTGTTATAAACATTGACTGCGGTCATGGGCGTCCACAGAGAATTTTCCAGAGGGACAAAGGTAATTGGAAACTAATAACCGCACACACACACACAGAACAAAATAGTAAAGGGGTATTAACCGAGGGTACGACTGTACCACTCTTACGCATTTTCTCATACTGAGAACGAATTTGATCTCAGAAATAGAGGTTGCATTTCGGGGAAAACCAGAAATAACTATTAAAATCAATCTTTCACTCGGATATTTAGAAATAAATTAGGTACAGCTTCCAAACTTTAAGCAGACACTTATGATAGTCTAGGAAATAAACCTGCACATAAGGAACCCACAAAAACAAAACCTGTTGCTTCATAATCCCATAACCAGGACATGGAAGCCTCTATAATCACATAGCTTTCGCAAAACAAAAAGTATACATAGCAGCAATTTATTCCACAAAACCCGAAATATCGTAAATCTAACTCTCTATAACTCCACAACTTCATGAACACATAGAAGACTATATAAACTCATCAGTTATAGAATGCAGAAAGCTTATATAGCCGTGATCTTAAACCACAAAATCCGAAGTGTGCAGGCTCTGAAGCCTCATAATCAAGGCATGGAAGCCTTTTATATAGCCACATAACTGTTGAAACGCAGTAAGTTTACATAACAGCGATCCAAAACGACCAAAGCCGATGTGTGCAGGCTTCTGAAACCTCATAAATCTAAAAGTCCATAACTTCATGAACATATAAAACATATAAAAACATAACTTTTAGAAAGCAGATAGCTTATATAGCAGCGGTCTTATACCACAAAACCCGAAATGTGCAGGCTCTGAAATCTCATAATCAGGCTATGGACGCCTTTATATAGCCACATAACTTTTGGAATGCAGTAAGTTTACATAACAGCGATCCAAAACTACCAAACCCTATGTGTACAGGCTTCTGAAACCTTATAAATCTAAAAGTCCATAACTTCATGAATATATGAAAGACACTATAAAAACATAACTTAGAAAGCAGATAGCTTATATAGCAGCGATTTTAAACCACAAAACTCGAGGTGTGCAGGTTCTAAAACCTCATAATCAGGGCATGGAAGCCTTTTGTATAGCCACAAACGGTTGGAACGTAGTAAGTTTACATAACAGCGATCCAAAACCATCAAACCCGATATGTGGAGGCTTCTGACACCCCATAAATCTGAGAATCGATAACTCTACAATTTCATAAAGATATGGAACACTATAAAAATTTTAGAAACCAGAAAGCTTATATAGCAGCTATCTTAAACTTCTCTGTGTGGGAATCAGGGCATGGAAGCCACTAAACACATACATAACTTTTGGAAAACAGAAAGTTTACATCCAAGTAACCTGAAGGTATGCAGGCTTCTGAAACCAGGACGTGGAGTTTCTTTAATCATATAGCTCCAAACTTCTTTTGTGAATGAATTTTTTTTTTTTTTTTTTGAGAAAGCAAGACGATAATAGTGGTTATAAACAGTGGAGGATTGGAATGTATAATTTGTTTCTACAACAAAGTATGAGCTATACCTAATTTTTCCCCGGGTATCGAAGTGAAATAATTAGATAGGTGCTCCAGATTTTTTTGGAAATTGTAAAGATAAATAAAACTAATTCAAAGTAATACAGAATTTTTCTGATGTTATACCAATGCTGGAGGGGACAAGCGTCCTCCCTTGCCCTCCTGTGCGGACGCCCATGATTGCAGCGGCTTGCGCTCGCGGTTTTCGTTTTTGGTTTCATTTACCACTGCAGCAACAATTTCGCACACACATTACTTGCTGCATTTATTAAGAGTTATTCTCATAAAACTAAACAATTCAAGGTTGAGTAGTGGACAATTTGAAACGAGTTTTATGATCTCTTATTTACTGTTGTTAATTCACTGTGGTCACTGGTGACGCACCGACTGTCCTAAAATTGAACTGCTTTGTTGTGAATTAGTGGAATCTTTGTTGTGCTATTAAAATTTAAAATTGTTTACCACGGTAGGTACTAATGGACTAGGTAACGGTACCGGATTACAGTTTAGGTACCTCGTGGGTCTCGGAGACTGGGCAAGGCCGTCATTGCATTGTCGTATTTGTTTGCTTTGTGACCGTACGGGAAATTCTAACCGTGATAAGTGATAAAGTTGCAGTACAGTTTCTTGTAGAACAGGAATGTTCTTGGTTAACATGTTATGCTCTGGTAAGTCGCTTTTTAAGTTATATAATTGGCCTATCTATCGATATTGAAGTAATTATACTGAGTGTTGCATCTGCTTCGCTCCTCAACACAAATAATATACACAGGTAATACTTTTGAAGTATTTCGTGATGCATATGCTTTTCACACACGGACAGTTTCGGAATAGATTGATCAGTGAAAACTACCTCTTTAGACTATTAAATTTTTCAGATGTATGGTTACCATCCAAGAGTTTAAAATTGCTTTATTTCACGCTTTACCTTTAAAATGATTAAATAAAATAAACGCCTGTGACAATTTTTGCAAACTTATTTTATATTGGCTTAATGTTTTTATCTCGGTTTTTATTAAAACATGTATCTAGTGAATTCATAAAATTTTTAGTATTTTTCGAAACAAATCTCTTGTTTGCTTTGTTTTTATTACTATACAAAACATATAAACGAATCGTATAACAATCCCTTAAGCAAGAATAGAAAAAAATTAAATTGTTATCATGTAGATATTTGAAAGAAACCCAAAATTAGTAATTTATACCTTAGGTTTTCATTGAAATAATTTTATTTTAAAATTCTCCTAATTAAATTATAAAAAGTTCAAGCTCCATTAAAATAAGTTCAACTTTATCGTTTCCTTTCTCATTTAAATGGTATATTAAGAAATAATGTGTTAATATTGCATTCCACTTTAAAAACAAAGCAGGTGAGATAATCCTGGTTTTAATCTTTTTTAAGTAGCTATCACATGAAAAGGTTAACACTGACAGCTGTCACTGTAACAAATTTTGTTAACATTCAAGGCACACTTGTAAATTAAATATTTTTCAGCCATAGACATAATGTGCAATGACACATTCAGTCGTAAAAATCTGGAAAACGGCTTGAGATATCGAGATCGACCAAGAGTCCCTTTTTTACGTAAAAGTGTTGGCTCTTTTGTAGTTTAATTTATAAATTATAAATATATATATATATAAACTGTACAGGTAAAAAAAGTATTAGTGAATTAACTCAACACAAAGCACGTAGCAAGCTATTTCTAGGAAATATCTTGAAACTAAAGCCAAATTCGTATTTCTCACTCCCAAAAACCTAATTATACCAATTTTGAATTCGATATCTTAAACTGTTTTAAAGTTATAATTTTTCGAAAATTTATTTTAATTTTCAACACCCTGTAATTCTTTAAATAGTAAGTTTGGCTCAAAAGACATATTTTTATATCTACTATCTCCGGTTGCTCTATGGCCCATAAGTTACGGGACACCCTGTATGTATGAACTTTTCGCATTAAAATAAGATTTCTGTTTTATAGAAATGCCAAAGTCGGCAAAACTTAAAAAAAATGTCATTGGTGTAAATTTCTTTAAAATAGTAAAATAGAGGGTTTCTCATCACCCCATAACCTCTTATGCGATAATTAAGGTTTAGATGACCTTTATCAAAAAAAAAAAAAAAAAAATCACCCCAAAATTAGAAAGCAATCCGTTAAACCGCGAATATTTTGAAAAAATACTGCCAACAATTTTAAAAAATATTAAGTATACAGGATGTCTTACGGTGACGGTTCATTAAAATATTCCAGAGACTACTTATATTTAAGTTTTGAAGATTTTTGACCTGGGTTTAGGTGGGTGCTATCTTTAGATAAAATAATGTCATCCTTGTAGCTTTGACAGTGTGACTGCCGGTTGTATCGGCGTCGCCATAAACTTATCGCGTCGCTTATTTTGGTAATTATTTACCAAATTGCAATATAACGCCTCTGCCTCCTCAATTTCATAACGTCACACTGTTGTCAAAATAAATATGAGTTATATTGCAACTTCAGCCTAATGTAATGTATACAGAGAGGTGACAATTTTGAATTTTTTTCAAATACTAGAGGCAACCGGCGAAATATGACTTTAAATTCGTGATCAGCACCCCTAAAAATAGGGAGGAAGGAATTTTTTAATTAAGGTTGGAGAATTTTACACTCAAACAACAACTTACAAAATTGCAGATGATAAGGTGTGTAATAATCTTTAAATGTTTTGTTATGTTACATTTAAGTATCTAACATCCTGTATATTGTGCTTCAATGTGTTCAAAATTAAATTCTTTTTTTTTCCAATATGGACTAGATGTAACGGTTAAATTTTTGTATTATTTTTGTTACTCTTTCTGTTTAATTGCTCTTTGCGAAACGGGTTATTTGTTAATATTTTTATATTACAGTGGAAAGAATACCCAATTAAACAAAATAAATGTCTTGTCTTGTCATCAGAACATAGTAATATTACAAAATTTAAAAAATGTAATTTCATTAAAATAAATTAAATGTTATCACGCGACTGTTTAAGTTGACTATACCCAAAACAATAGAGAATTATTCATTTACAACACTTACATGATTACGTGGGTTAAGGGTTGCAGAGGGCAAGATTCCATAGGCGTGCCACTTGTGAAGTGTTCAAATTACCAAAAATAAGCTAATAGTTTATAGTTCATAAAGTAATCCGTGTCATCCTCTCCACAATTGTAGAATACCGTTCTGTTGGGATGACCCACCACCACCCACTTACACCTACCTGATGCGCATTCCGCAAATATCACACTTTAACACTTATGTTACAGTGCACTATGCACACTAGAAAGTTATTGGACGTCTTATATGGTTAAGCAGTATTTAGGTTTCCCTTATGTTGACATATAAGCATGCGTATATGTGCTGTTTCATTAAGGATAAGGATAGTGCTTGATCATATTTAAGCAAGATTAAGGTAACACCGGACAATCCCTTACTTGATAGATTGGTTCGTTCGGCCGTAATCAATCGTATCCGTGGTGAGATTCTTCCAACCTAAAATAAAAATAAAATGTGTTTCGCTTTTTTAATTAGTTTCCGTTGCATGTTTGAAGAAAAATTAAACGAGGATAAATTTATCCTCATTTTCCCAAAATATTGACATATATTTTTTTTCTGATGCACCATTAAATTGGCAAAAACTGAGAAAAATAAACAGAAACAAGGGAATCCCTTCCGAAAATTATTGACCAACAAATACTTTTTTTGTGAACAAAATAATGGTAAGCATAAGTATTTAAATAAAGTCATACTAAATACGGCCCGGCAGTATTAAAGAGATTTCCAATAGCTCTCTGCTATACGCTATCGGCACTGTCACTATATCTGTCATACATTAACAGTTATCGTCGAATATTATATCTCTATTACAACTACGATGCCATGTTGTATAGTGACAAAATAGATTTAAACCCTTTTTCAAATACTTCGCTATCCACATCCTTATGATAGTCTCCTGTTCGTCATGCTCAAAAAACAGTAAACTATGTTCCAAAAATCCTGCTGTACTTCCCATATACGTTATTATTAGGTGCGGTTCTTTTCCAGAAGGTGACTTTGATCCAATTAAAAATCCTTCAGGAAATGCCTGCCATTGGCTTTGGATATTGCAATCGTGCCACATGTTTGTCACCATCTGACCTTCATTTATCTGTATTTCATCGGTGCAATATATTTTTCGATGCAGATTTCGACCTTCCAATATTTATCTTACATAGTTTCTTCGCCATATCACTATTTCTAGATATTCTAGACAATAAAGCTTCACCCTCATTTATAAAGTATCATCCATGAATTGTTTTATGAACCACGTATTTTGTATCATCAACCTATATCTTCTTCATACCACCATTTTCCGGTTCATAATTGATTATACCAATCTTAAAAAAGGGAGATGCAACAGACTGCAGAAACTATAGCGGTATATCATTGTTAGATATAGGGTATAAAATTATGGCAACGTTAATAAAACAGAGAATAGAACCTATAGCAGAATTACAAATAGGGGAGTATCAAGCAGGTTTTAGAAAAGGAAGGTCAACAACGGATCAAACCTTCATGGTTAAGGAAATTCTGACTACATGCTATGAGTATGGGATCAAAGCAATGGTTTTATTTGTGGACTTCAGGAAAGCATATGATTCGATCAAAAGGAATAAACTAAGTAAAATTTTGAAACAATTTGGGATACCAACCAAACTGATTAGGCTATTGAAAATGACCTTAGAAAATACTAAATCCAAAGTGCGAATAAAAGGTGAATGTTCGGAAGGCTTTAATATTGATACAGGACTGAGACAAGGAGACCCACTTTCAACGCTTCTTTTTAATTTACTACTAGAAAAAGTCATAAGAGGGAGTCAGTTGACACTTATTGTTTAAAAGTCATCAAATTGTAAGTTATGCAGATGACGTGGCTATTATTACTAGAGATAGTAGGGAATTAGAAGAAGTAACCAGAAAACTTGTGGAGGAAGCACGTAAAGTGGGATTGCAGATAAATCAAGAGAAAAGTAAGCTTTTGAGAATAGGAGAACAAAAAAAGGATACCAATTTTAAATTGAGAACAGAGCATGGAGAGATGGAGTTTGAGGAAGTTCAAGAATATGTGTATTTGGGGACGCTAATAACAGCTAACTGTGATGAGGAACAAGAAATAAATAGGAGAATAATAAAAGCAAACAGAAGTTCGGCAGCACTCAACCACTTACTGAAATCAAAAAATTTGTTGTTCTGAGACCGACAGCGCTGTATGGTAGTGAAACCTGGGTTCTCAATAAGAAGTCAAGAGAAAACCTTTTAAGGTGGGAAAGGAAGATCTTAAGGAGAATTCTAGGGAGTAAGAAGACGGATGAAGGCTATCTAAGGAGAAATAATAAGGAAATATACGCAATATACCAGGCACCAACAATAGACGAATTTGTAAAATCCAGAAGAGTGCAGTGGCTAGGGCATCTAGAACGTATGGAAGACGAAAGGGCAGTTAAGAAAATAGTAGGGAGTAAGCCTAACTACAAGAATAAAAGAGGTAGACCGAGGAAGCGATGGAGAGAGGGGGTGGCAATAGATTTAAGGGAGAAAAATGTAACGCATTAAAAGGAAGGCGAAGGGCAGAATGGAATGAAGGAGAATAACACAACTCTGGGCCTAAAAGGCCTGTAAACAGCTTTATATATATTTATATAATTGTATATTCTTTGTCATTATTTATTACACGATATACATTACTTACTGTTTTGAATTGTTGCTGGTTCATAATAACTGAAATCAATTAGTGTCGACTGTAGTTTTTATTAATAGTTTTTGTGTGTTACAAAATTAACAGTAACTAAAAAAAATGATTTGCCCAAGCATGTTAGAAACTGTAAAGCAATGTATACTTGGTTGCATAACATCTAGGTACATAAATGCAATTTAAATACTAATAAAACAAAAAACAATAACACTCACAGACATTCTTGTTAATGAACTACATATTTTGATCGCATCAGGTATCCTCTTATTTTGGCTCGAACCTTACTCCTTCATATGCATTTTTTATCATCTGATATTCCTCAGTTGTTAGATTAGACCGTTTATGATTTTGAAGACACGCTGTAGAGCTCTAATTACTCTCCATTCTTAACAATACCGACACAAAAAATCTAGTGCATCAACTCTTAATAAGTGTGAAATATTTGCAATGGCCATATTATATGACGAAAATGAACCGGAACTTACTGCAAAACCACTTATTTCGTATCTGAAATTGAAAATAATGGAAAAGAAACTGGGACACTTGTATCTAGTATAATCCTCTATTTTCGAAAAGGAAACAAGGTGGGAACAATAAATTGTATGACAGTAAATGGATTACACCTAATATTTTACAGGAAGATATTTGCCCAGTACGCTTATTTAAAAAGTTTATGGAAAAACGAAGCACTTCTATAACATTGGACAGAGTATTTCTAACACCAAATCCATTTTGGAAGAAAACAAATTCTAAAAGTTGTTATGAAAATATGCCGATTGGAATTAATGAAATTTCCAAATGGACTAAATGCTCAGCACAACGCATTGATATAGATGTCAAAAGTGTCAAAATTACAAATCACTCAAATCGAGTGATAGCAGTAAGCGAGTTAAGTAAAAGCGGAATTGAAGAACAAGCTCTAATAAAAATAACAAGACACATCAATTCATCATCAATAAAACCATACTTACAAGTTGACGAAGGGTATTATTCGAGCATTTTCAAACGATTCGGTTGGAAAAAGAACAAACTTCAACATCTCTACTACAGAAACGATTAGCTGTGGCACCCGTAGCGACATTAGTATTCCTCCTATGAATTTCAATAATCGTGTTTAATAAAGCCTGTTTCAGAGAACAACGTAGCGTTGCCAGCAACACTAAGTCACGTGTCTTTCAGCCAATGAAATTAATTGTATTCGTTGTTCAAGTTGAGTGAAGTTCAAAATCTCCAACTTCAACTATCCAACATTTGTACATAACATAACCAACAAAAACGAAACCAACTTTATAAAAACCTTTATTTACTGAAATTAAACTGGTGGTACGGATGTTGTCAGTAACACTACGTTGTTCTCTGAAGCAGGCTTTAGAATACGCTCAAATAAATAGCTATTTATGATATACGTGTTAAAAGTAAAATTTTATTTTGTGAGTGAAGATGATTAAAAAACGAGCGTAGCGAGTTTTTTAACTTCACGAACAAAATAAAATCACTTTTAACACGTATAGCATACACTATTTTTTCTACAAAACAATCGGAAGAACTTTAAACTCAATAAAAATAAGAAATAAAAAAATGCCACACAGATCGCAATGTTTATGAACCAAAATTTTCGTAGCAACCAGTGCTGTTGTTAGTTACGGAAAAAACGCAACCGCAACGTAAATATTGCAGCATTTTCTAGTAATATTATAAGTATAATGAATAATCTCGATAATGAGCGTAGTCGTAATCGAAGAATTACATTGGAATTATTGCCGGCGAAATCGCTTATAGACGCTTTTCGGAATGGTGCAACATTAAAAAGGTCCCTGGGAAATGTAACGAAAGTGTTTTACTGGCATATTTTGAGCAAAAAGCCAAGATATGGGAATCGTCAACGCTGTGGTCAAATTATTCCATGATCAAAACTATGTTAAAAATAAAGCAAGATCAAGATATAAGCAAACATTATAAACTTATTGCTTTTTTAAAACGGAAGGGTGAAGGATATCAAGCAACACTCGATGTTTGTATTGATACCTGATAAGTTACAAACCAGATACGCGGCCAAACCGATATATCTATTCTGAAACGTCCGGCATTTAAAAATAAAACACTCTGTAAATACATTAAATAAATATGTTATCCGATATTATCTGAAGTACCTTTATGATACGAATGATTTAAAAACAGTTGGCTACACAAAATACAAAGTTCAGGTAGCAGAAATTTCTCCTTACAAATAGAAAGTGCAGTTCAGTGCCTTAGATTTTGAGACGTTTACTTTATAGATTACTGTATTATTGTTAAAGGATTAGGCCAAGTGAGTTTAGTTTTCAAAACGCAGATGTTTCTTAGAAAATTGTTGGCTTTATTTTACCAGGTATTATACAGGGAGATCATTGTAAAAAAAAAAAATTGAGGGTAGATTCTACGACCTATTTTAATAGTGGTCCTTCATCTTTAAGGAATTGCGACGTGATAAATTTAGAGTCTTATTTAATTTCTTCCAAACGCTTTAAAATTAAGAAGCAAAATTTGGCAAGGCATTTAGGCTGATGAATTTACACATGTATATCTAATAGGTTTCCATCATTTTACATTTGATTACAGTTCATGGTTCTTTGATATCAAATATAGCTGTGTATTAAACAATGGTAACTAAATAACACATCATCTTATCTTATCATATACAGGGTGTTCCGCGTTAGAGCCGCCACAGAGCAGGTGCATGTAGGGGGCGAAGTTACATGCCTTCAAAGTTTCAGAGAAAAATGCGTTAATTAAAACAAATTTTTAATAGTGTTTGAAACCTAAAAGTCAGTAGTAGGTTTTTTCTGTAAAATTTAACAGTTAGTACTAAAACTATTTTATATCTGCCTGTTTGTTGTTGAAAGATATTATTGACAATATACTTGTACTAGGTCTTCTGTGAAGAAAACTGTAGAAGAAGTGTGGGAGAATATCGTAGGAGACTTCCAAATCGAGTGAATCCCCACAAACATTTTCTAATGTTGAAAGACAGGCTCGAATGTGAATAAACAGAGTTTAAAAGGTTTCTGGTCAGTTTTGAAACAGACACAATCGTTAAATTTGTCTACTTATTGTTAATACTTAATAGCATAGACTAAATGTATAGTCTATGTTAATAGCATAATAGAAGAATTGTACAAATGAAATAAAAGTTACATTTACGATTGTACAGGTCTTTACTCTTTTTATCTATGAAAAAATGAAGCAGAATATCTTTTAATATATGGCCAGATCTTATTTTGTCAATCATATTAACGACAAAGCTTATGAACTATTTATAAAAATCAGTGGAGTTATGATAAAAATACTGTTAGTTGTCAACTTAATTCGAGTTTTCTGCTTTAATCCTTCAATAAATCCTAAAATGATTAGTAAGAAGTCGGTTTTATGAAATTATTTTTGCATGGTAAAAAATTAGTAATTTCAATAAAAAGATTTACTTCTCAAATAATTATTTTAAAATTAATTAATCCTTTAAAAATATTATCTGCAGTAAGTCTTTTATTAACATATTTATAATGATTTATTTTATTCAATGTTTGCGCGTTTTATTTTTTTCTAGGAATTGTTGAACCGTTGCTGTTCAGTGATGTTATCAATAAATTATTGACATGATACTTGTGCTAGGTTTCTGTGAAGGAAACTGTAGAAGAAGTGTGGGAGAATATCGTAGGAGACTTCCAAATCGAGTGATTCCCGACAAACATTTTCCAATGTTGAAAGACAGGCTCGAGAGACAGGAAAGTTTCTCAATAATATTCGCGAACGTCCTAGGGTACAATTTGAACAAAATGTTTTGCAAATAGTTGAAAATTAACTGCAAATAAGTACTAAACATTTATCTCGAGGAAATGGTGTATAAGGAACTTCTGTACACCGAATTCTTAAACGTAATCTACTACATCCATATCACATACAAAAAGTGCAAGAGCTATTTCGTCAAGATTTGGATCGACGAGTGATCTTTTGCTAGTTGATATTGCATTAGGATATTAATTTTCACAAGAAAATTCTTTTCACTGATGAGGCTTATTTCACTCCCACTGGAATTACAAATGTTCACACCTTCATGAATATTCCGATGTAAACTCCTAAGGAATAACTATTAGACATTTTCAACGCAAGTTTAACATAAATACATGATTGTTATTTGATTGGACAAGTTATTTTTCCAAATCAATTACATGAGTTTTGGTTTATGCATGATATGGAGCACCACTTCATTTTAGTGCTACTGTTAGAGACTTTTTGAATTTTAAGTTTCAAAATAAATGGTTATAACTAAGAAATAATTGTGTTCTTTGGAAACATTGAAGAATTTTGTTTATCCTCGACAATTGAATCCCGAGAACATATGTGGAAGCCTATTACGAATAATTGTAACGTTACAAGAAACTATCTTCATTGATTACACACAGTAAATTTCAATTTTTATCTAAGAGTAAATTTATATTCCAGAGGAAATAGTGTTCATTTTGAACAATTTCTTTAGCTCTAATTTTATTTTTAATTTAAATTTTTTAGTTTTATTACTAACTTAAATTTACAGACAAAACCCACTACTGACTTTTTGGTTTCATTTAATAAACACTATTAACATTTTGTTTTAATGAATGCATTTTTTCTTGAAATCCTTAAAGGTATTTAAAATTTAACAAGAGTAAAAAGTTATAGCGTTCAATGAAAAAAAAGTTTGATACAATTTTAGGGATGACTCACTTATCAAGGAACACCTTGTACTGTTCCGATTTACTTGAACTCATAGTAAAGAAACCCTAATAAATAATAAACCTAAATCATGTACCAAATTTGGTTATTCGAAGGTAAAGTAATTCACAGATAATTTTTTTTTTCGAAATATTTGACCTTATTTTGAAGGACTGTAATCCGCCTGTGTGAAACGTTCTATATAGGTATGTTTGGTATTTTATAATATTTTGGGACGTCCTATATGCTCTGCTCTGGGTCGGTTCCATAGACTTATAAGCAGCTTTACTAATAAATCTATGGTTGGTTCTTACGCCGAACACCCAATATTTATAAAAAAATGTGGTTTTATTTTGTATTTACTTCATTGGCTTTATTTAAAATGTTATTATAATCTGGTTTCAATCCATAGTCTAACCGAATATTGAATTTTAATCAATCTACAATCTAACCGAATATTGAATTTTATTCAATCCGCAATCTAACCGAATACTGAATTTTATTCAATCCACAATATAACTGTATATTGAATTTTATTCAATCCACAATATTGAATTTTATTCAATCCACAATCTAACCGAATATTGAAACCGTTCGAATTTTTGTATTTCCAACTTCCTCAATTTTGATATATCTAGAATTATTGTGGCATTCTTCGTATTCAAATGATCGAATGACATGTTATCATGATATTCTTTAAATTAAGGAAACAAGAAACTCAAACCATGTCTCTCACTGGAAACCCTAAAGATAAGTGTATAAGAATAATGCATATATATTGATAACGTCACTGAACAGCAACGGTTCAACAATTCCTAGAAAAAAATAAAACGCGCAAACATTGAATAAAAGAAACCATTATAAATATGTTAATAAAAAACTTATTACGGATAATTATTTTTTAATAGTATATTATGCAACGATCATGATAATGATCGCATAAACCATACGAAACTCGCCTTCGGCTCGTTTCGTATCCCGGTTAATGCTCGTGTATTAATAACCATTACATGAGAGTTGCATACGCTATTTTTTCTACACCCGATAAATAATCAAAAACCATAAATTTTATATTTTTGTTGAACATAATAGGTAACAGTAATTATTCGTATGAACTGCATTTTCTGCTTTCTCCGATATGTGTGGAGTCGATGGTAATTCTTCTATATCGCTGATATCAGACATTTTGATAAATTATCGAAGTTTAGCTAGGTATCTACGAAAATTTAATACGTACTGATTTTGACATCTAAAATAATTACATAAGAACCTAGGATAAACGTCAAATGCACAGCATGCTTGATTGAAAATTATGGGTTTCTATTGTTTAAAAATCTGTATCGTAATGGGTATCATTATGAAACGGATTATAAAATCTGTATCGTAATGAAAAATCTGTATCGTAATGGGTATCATTATGAAACGGATTATGGGCATATAAGTGCATTGTTATAATACGGGTGTAGAAAAAGATAATTACATACTTTTAAAAGAATTACTTGAAAAGTAAATCTTTTTATTCAAATTACTAATTTTTTATCATGCAAAAATAATTTCGTAAAACCGACTTCTTACTAATCATTTTAGGATTTAATGAAGTATTTAAGCAAAAAACTCGAATTAAGTTAAGTTAAGCTTTATCATCAATATGATTGACAAAATAAGATTTAACCATGTATTAAAAGATATTCTGCTTTATTTTTTCATAGATAAAATTAGTAAAGACCTGTACAATCGTAAATTTAACTTTTATTTTATTTGTACACTACTATTATGCTGTTAATAGTATTCTACATCTGCTACTTAAATTTAACAATAAGTAGATAAATTTAACTATTGTGTCTGTTTCAAAACTGACCAGAAACATTTTAAACTGTTTATTCACATAGATCTATTATTATGTTGCCAACCTCTTCTATATGTTTTTTATTATTACTAAGGACAAGCATTTTTGTTGTGCTTATAAATAAAAAAATAATACCAAAAATTATTCACATATGGTAAAATGTCCTTCGAGAGATCTAAGAGTAGTTGCTAATACTTTCCAAACGTTCTTTTAAACAGAACTACAGCACTGTTCTGCGTTGATTTGATTCATGTCAGGTATAGCCATTCGTCAGGTCAGACATTAAAGAAAATAGGTTTTAGATTTTATTATATGTTACAATTTTTTTATCACACAACCTTTTTTCTAAATTTGAATGACAGCGGAAGATATAGGATAAAGGAGCGTGAAATACAAAAATTAATATAATTGCGTAGTCAGTAAGTTGGATTGCCTCACGCATAATATACAGTGTGGTCGAAAAGTAATTAAGGAATAAATTGATTCATATAAAAAACTCCAAGAATATTGAAATTCATAAAAGGTATGAATCTATAATAATTTTAGGTAAATATTTTTTTCTTGTAATATTCACCCTGTAGAAAAATAATGTTGAAGACATTGTACAGAAGTAGTGTGCAGTTTACACTTGGCACCTTTAAGATATATGTATGCGATGTCCTATGGATCTACTGATTAATTACTTATAAGTATTAAAATGGATTAATATAACTAATTGGAGATTTATAACTCTAAGAATTAACGTTTACGAAGTTTCATACAATTGCATATAATTTACATCACAATGAATATTTAAAAAAAATATATTGGGAAGTATTATATATCGCTGCAAATTTATTAATATAAGAATTAACAAAGCAAGTGACAATATTAACTTTAAAAATGTATTAATCGCTGCAATGTAAGCATTAAAAAATATTTCTTACAGAGGTTGTTTGCTTATAGTCTGTTTGGAAATGAAAGAGAGTAATAAAACCTCGAGATAAGAACCGGCCATGGGCGTGGTAATATTTCGCTTCAGGTAATTATCGGCTAACACTAATGCTAACAGGCAATGGGTGTACATTAGTATATTTTACTGGATACATCGTAGGGCAGGAGCCAGTGTATTGTGACAGATCAGTCCAGTCTTAGAGCTGAATATACGAAAACGTGCTAGTGCAATAGAGTAAAATTCAACTTGTGTTTAGTGACTATTGTGCCAGTGGATATAATATTGTTTGGGTAAAATGTCGAACTTATCAGATTACGTACCTGCTAATGGCGTGAAAAGATGTGCGCTGTCTCAGAATGAGAAGATTATTATATTAAATATATTTAATGCATTGAAACACCAAAATCCCACCAACAGTGTTGACGACATCGTGGAAAAGTGTTCCAAAATGACAGGGATTGGAAAATCGACTATCTACAGACTTTTAAAGGAAACAAAAAATGAACAAGATACTGTAAATCCCCCAAAATCATCTACAGGGAGGTCAAAAGTCGTTATAGATGATTTCTTCAAAAATGTCATTTGCAGAAAAGTACACTCATTTTATTTTAAAAAAGAAATACCAACGATAAACAAAATTTTAAGTGAACTTTCAGAGGACAACGATTTGGCAAAAATCAGTAGAAGCAAATTATGGGCCGTCCACCGAGAATTGAATTTTTGCTGGGAAAAGCAGAACAGGAAGTCAGTTCTTATCGATAAAGATGAAATTATTTGTTGGCGAAAATCAATTAGAAAATTCCGTGACGAAGGGAGGAATATTTATTATCTAGACGAAACTTGGGTCAACTAGGGATATACTGTCCTTCAGGTAAAGGGCGAAGACTAATAGTGACACATATAGGTAGTGCCAGTGGTTTTGTAGATGGCGGTTTACTTTTATTTGAATCTAAAAATACAGGTGACTATCACGAAGACATGATAGTCAGATGTTTTCGAAGAGTATTTTACACAGATGTTAGGTTTTATTCCTCCGGGTCTGTAATTGTCATGGATAATGCCAGTTACCATTCACGGCAGAGCGAGCAGACGCCTACGACTGTTTGGGGGAAGGCCGATATAATTCAATGGTTATCCGGAAAAAACATGTCTTTTGAAACAAATATGGTGAAAAAGGAACTTTTGACACTTGTCAATCTTAATAAAGATCAGAAAATCTATGTTACCGATAAAATGGCAACAAATCGCCAAATAACGGTACTACGGTTACCACCTTATCACTGTGAACTTAACCCAATCGAATTAGTCTGGGCGCAGGTAAAAGGAGATGTAGCGCGAAATAATACGACGTTTAAATTAAGTGACGTGAAAATTTTGTTAAAAAATTCCTTGGAACGAGTAACTGCAGATAACTGGCAAAGATGTTGCATCATGTACAAAAAGAAGAGGAGAAAATGTGGGAACTCGATAATTTAATTGACGTTACTGTGGAACCTATCATTATCAATCTAGGAGACGAAGATAATCCATCAGAATATTCAGAGGATGAATTTTTATATACCTACTTTTTTATTTTCTTTATTGTACATTTATACAACACTACATTTACTCACCATAATTTGAATTTTCAAAATACATATATTTTTGTGTGGAATAAAAGTCTATTCATTAAATTTAAATAAATATTTTGATAATAATATTGAATAATTTTATTTGAATTCTAGAACTACACTAGAAACCCTCTTAACCCGGTTATGATGCTTAAAGTAGCCGCTAGTTTTGAAATACTGTTTTTATATTGTTTACTTATAAGAAAAATGGACCTAGAAATTGAAGCGGCATAGACAAAGACGGATTCTCAGGGATTAAATTTTAGCTACCTGCTACAATTTAGTACAACCCGGTCACACAAAGTTTTTTAAAAGTACACCTCATCTATACCAATAATACATAATATAAAAATATTGAATATAAGCACCAGTACTACATTTATTTACGATTTGCATATATAATAAGCTTTTATTACTCTCTTTCATTTCTAAACAGACTATAGTGGATGTAGGGGAGTACAAAATAATGACCAATAATATGGCCAATTTAACGTTTTTCCCCAATTTCCAAAATATAACGCAACAATATATTATTTCGAAAGAAAAAAATAATGCACTTGAATGGCACAATAATAAACAGGGTGCTGCCATTTAAAAAAATGTATGTTTTAGTTTTATGAAAGACATCGTGTAGAAATATAACAAGTATGCCACTGAATTCTACAAAAAAAGCTATTAGAAGCAATTTTCATCCTTTCCATATCATTCTATTCTCTGAGATGCGAACAATCTCTAAAGCTGCGTACTCACTTGCGAACTTTTCCGCGAACCTCGGCGCGAACTCCGTCGCGTCATATCACAGCGAACCTCGATGCGTCAAACCACCGCCACCGCGAATAGGGTCAAAGTAGGTCATGATTCATTGCGTCTTGAGTCTGATATTATTATATGTGTAATCCGATCAGTTGTATTTGGAAAAGAGATTAAAACAGACATTTATCAAAATCATGGACAATAATTGCAAATTGCAACTGCAGCATTTATTTATAACCATTATGCAATAAAAACAAAAAGGCAAAAAAGGTTGTGGAAGACATGTTTGTATTCTAGAAGAATGAAGTACAGTGGTTGTAACTTCCTGGTCGAAATATATAATATTAAAATAAATAGAAATAAAATAAAAGCATCAAAAAAGGATACATACATAAGAAAGTAATACAATATGTTTATAATATTCAATGTCATTTTGACTGACTTTTGTTTTAAATAAACTCATACAGATCCCCTGAGGGAGGAAATTTATTATTATCTAGGTATATGTATACCCTCATCATTCATAATTTGTAAATCCTTACCTATATTATATACTCCACTTTTCTTCTACAATATCAAATTTCGGACCTTCATTGATTTAACTTCGGTCATTAAATAAAATTCTTGCAAAGTATGCGTTAAGAGCTCTCGGATCGTAATTACCTGTAAATCCCTATTTGAATACTTAGGGGGATAATTCATTTCTGATAATGATTTAGTAATGTCCACGAGATCTTTATTATCTCTTTTCTCTGTATAATATTCTCTTAGCCCGTATACCGCATAAATTTAACCGATACTCGATTATCAGTCCCCCTATAAAATTTTATTTTAGATTGATCAGCCTCATTTCCTTGTACTTGACGAAAATATGAGGACGATTTAGGAGGTTTTTTCATGTTCAGTGTGTTTAGACATTTTTTCATCGAAAAGGGGTCAGATATAGGCCTAAATAATTTAGTAATAATTGTTCAGCTGATCAATATATACTTTTTTTAACACTGTTAGCAGCTTCAATTAATTTCCTCTTCACGTCTACGATGTCGATAAGATATTTCACCTACACCCTGGCATTTATCTAAATAAATTTGTTGTCGTAAAGGCAACATTATGGAAGAATTTTGTTTACAAGATTTGAAGTTTTGTTGTTGTGAAACTGTCATGTTTAATTATATTAAAGTTTGGTCAAACAGGGATGTAAATATTTAAAACAGTAAAGTCTTTACAGTCTTTACTCTTGACACAATTTTATATTTTTTTGTTCTTAATACCCTGTATTTTCCACGCCATTTTTACAGTTGCTATGTACATTTCAAGACAAGCAGAATGTGAAATAAAAAGTTTACATGTTTAGTTAAGTTATAGAATACAACTGTATTCTACACTGAAAGAGTATGAAAAGATATACCCCATGATAAAACGAAACATAAAAAGTACTCTGTTATTCACATATAGTACAAGTACTTGATGCGACGCAGAAATTGCCACAAGTGATGAAAATGCTGCGAACTTCAATGCGAACAGTCATGTTCCCTGTGATGTGATGCGACGAGGTTATAAGGTCACGTCCACACGGCCGTTTTGAAGCCACGCGACGAAGTTCGCGGCGAGGTTCTGTTACAAGTGAGTACGCGGCTTAACGCATAGTCCTATGAAAGTTCTCATTACGGCATCTTAAGTTTCTCGAAAAGGTAGTCAGTCTTCTATCTCTTGTAGTTTCCTATAGTTATAACGAAATTGGCACACCCTGTAGAGTAATTTCAGTATATTTGCTTTCTTTGAAGTTTCTCAGGAAATATTTGAAAAAGGCGATGGCATAATATCTTTCAGGGACAACATGTCTCAAATTCTTTTAGAGATTAGATAAAATTTTGTTTAATTAACGACCCATCGTTTTTCCCAAAAAATATCGATATCTACTATACATATGCCGTTAATACGTATGTAATCCAATACCTTATCAGTATCTGCGGTAGGTATTGCTGCAAAATTATTCATTGCTTCGTATTCGTTGTTCCTTATAAATTCCCATTGTTTCAGTAGTGTTTATATACTAACTTGTGTGCGTGTGTTGGCGTGTTATTGCTTTTTTGTAAAAGCCAACCAGCAGTTAAATAATTTATCTCGTTTTCCTGATCGAATATCGATACCAGGCGTGTGTATCGTTTGCTAGTGGTTGGGGCATTAACTAGAAGTATATTCAGGTAATTTAAATTGAAATAAACTTTTTCAAGCTTAGAAAATATTACTATATACATTACATTATATATTGCACCAAATTGCAAAATATGATTGTTTTTAACGCGAAAAAATATCGAAAATTACGTTGACAGTAAAAACAATTGGCTAACGTCAGCCATGACGTAAGACGTCTGAATTATTGCCGCGAGTATACTTACTTTTCAATGTTCTACCAGCCCTAAAAATATTGCCATTGTTTTTTTTAATCACTCTGTATATAATACAGTGGTGCGATAAATTAACACGGAATGGGGTACTCCTAACATTTTATGTATATTACACAATTCAATATATTGTTACGGAATTTGCCCCACTCACACCCAAACCGACGACTGTGGTATCGCGAAATGCTAAGATTGCCCCGATCGCTCCTACACGATTCTGTTAAACAAACAAAAAAGCCAAGGATCGAGACGGGACTGGAGCAATGGGGAATCGACGAGAAGCATTCGAGTCGTTCGGGAAGATGAATCTAGAGATACTAGAATATACCTGGAATATTCGTTGGGTCTATAAAAGAAAAATAAACGGCCGATTTAGTTAGTCTTGTATAAGTCTTGTATTACAGTCTGAATTGAAGTGTTTAGTTGGAGATATCAAAGTGATTTAGATAGCGATTAATTAAATAAGTGTTTAGTTGAGTTCTAATTAGTGTTCAGTAGTGTACTGAGTATAGTTAATAAAGAAGTAATTAATTAACGGAGTGTTTTTCTGGCAATAGTAAAAATTCGGATTGGGAAATCCGTGACAATATTATATTATATGTTGACACATTTTGTGTAATACGAATAAAGAACCAGACCAGAGGGAGATTATTGCCAGGAAAATTTTGTACATCCCATATTACAAAATCTCATTTATACAATTTTTTTTGCAGTGTGAGAAAGTTTATATAAATAGATGTATTTTTATCAAGTAACATTCAAAGAGATCATGTTTATGAGAGAAATGAGCATTTTTAAATATAACAAAACGTATGCCATCGCAGAAACAATATTTACAATAATACTTCTTTCAATAACATTTGATGGGAATGAAAACTAAACAACATTTGTAAATGTAGGTAATTAATTCGTTTTATCAGTTTATCAGATGTACTATATCATATTGTTAGCAATAATGCGAAAAACAGGTCATAAATAATCGACTTCTGAGGAAATTTTTAGGATAATGAGTATTTAATGCTATATAGAAATTCTCGCAATTCCACACTTATCCGAATGAAATCTGAGAGATAGTAAAATGTTGAATCAGTGTCGTGGAATTTGAAATCTAATACGTTCCCTACCATTTGAACCCTTACGCTTCTGTTTGTAGTAGGTCGGATATACTTTTTTTATTCTATACAGAGTGTTAAAAAATTAATGTAAAAAACAAAGAACATACATACAATGTGTCTGGGTTTTTCTTAACACCCTCTTAAATCCAAATCGGCTGATGGAATTAAGCGGAACTATAATTGCAAGGTAGATGTGCGTCTAGAATACTAAGAAATCCAAAACATTTGTATTGAGTAACGAAAACAAGTATTTAATTAGATGCCTAAATAGTATATACAGGTTGATTTTTTATCTTGCTGGAAAATGCCTTTTTCTTGTAAACTGCTGAAGCAAAGTAAGCATTGCTGAACTTTATACATGGTCAATATTTAGAACACTTACAGATTTGCTATACATCATGTTATGTACCTATTTGTGGAAATAAGTGCCTCTATAACTAAAATCATGTAATTATTGTTGGAGCCTAACTGACAGTTGTGGCGGATGCCTAGCGATAATATCAACAAATGCGACTTTCATGCACGCCATATTTAGTACACGAAAAACCTCTAGCAATGCTTATTTAACAAAATTATTATAATTTTAATCATATAATACATCCCTGGATTTTCTGCACATGATTAGGAAACACCCTGTATGTTAGAATCTTTTCATGTATTTGGAAATCCAGTAATAAAATAATCTCCAATAATATGTTGCAGTTATAAAAACACTGTATTTCAAAAATAAATGATGTTTTGAATGTATAATTTCTTTTCTTAAAATTATACTTATCTAGACCCTGTATATTTTGAATAGTTATCTTCGACATTCCTTCATAATTTCCAGGATCAGCATACTTTTTTTAAAACACCGTAAAAGCTTGAAAATTTTTTTTTATTATATATAATTTTATCTCTTTCATAACTAATATAAATTATTGTACCTAATGTTAATGATTAATAATACAGGAATGTAAATTAATTTATACCAGGATTTCAGTTATCTGTAAAATACAATCCCCAAAACATTCTAAATGTCTAGATCGCTCAATTATAATACGTTAAAAGTAAACAAGAAAAAGTTGTATTACCTGTAATGTCGCTAACATGTGATGTTCGATTTGAATGTTGTTTATCTCAATTTATTAACAAAGTATTATCTTGATATTTTTCATTATTATCTACTAATAGTAGTTTCTCATGTTTCAGTTTGCAGATAACCTTCCACAATTATGCGGCCCAGCTCGACAGAAGATCTTGGTGAGTTTTAAACAGAATGCATTCATTTTTTTTATCGTTATCGTTGCGTATATGTAAGCTGTGCCCACATTATAGTTAAAAAGTTTGATAAAGAGTTTTAGTAATTTAGAATTCATTCAATCAGTGTAATAAGCTGAAGTACTTTATTAAAGGAAGATTTTGTTTCGGTTATTTTTAATAGTTAAGTACCTATGATACATTTTCATTAATTTACAATGAAATATCAATTAGTGAATCATCGTTACTTTATTTTGTGAACAATAATAACCTAACTTTATTATTTAAGAGTTCTTTAAGTTTTCATGTCTTAGAAAAAGAGCGTTAAACCGAAAGTAGTTAAAATTTCTTTATAATTTAAATAGTTTATTTTACATTCATCCGGTTTTTGAAAAAAATCAATATCTAGTAATAAATCTTAGTTTAATCACAGACAACTACTAAGATATATTATAAGAAATGAGATAAGTTATGAATCATGAAGGCAGCTGTTGACATTTTGTTATTCTCTTTAATTACACCTATCTACTCATTTCCATTAAAAGACTGATAGTTGAATGAATTTGAGAGTCGCAAATTCTCCTCAGGCAAAAGTGTGTCTGTTACTTAAAAAATAGTGATAAACATATGGATGTAAACGTAGTAATATTCTAGTAGCATTAATTCATCAATTTACATTTGATTAAATATTTGTTTGATAAATTAATACACTACCGAACGTATGTGGTTGAAAAATACTGTTTTATATATGTAACCTACACTGACGCTAATGCACCCAAATGTCAAATGTACTTCGCCAGAATAGCACAACATAAGGGATAAGCAATGTATTATCGACATTCTATTTACAACATTACCACTTTTTTAATAGTAAAAATGTTTGATTTATTTTAAACTATCTGCTTATTATACAACACAACTAGATGAAAAGCTACACATGAAGTTTTGACTAAGATGAATGTGAAATAAACGGTATAATTACCTCCTTTTCCTAAATAATGGAAAATTTTGGAACTAAATGTGACAATTTTTTAAAGGGCTTATTAGGTCGTTTAATTTCTCAGCCATTTTTAGATTGATTTATGATTTTTAAGAGTTGATTTGTCTAATAGTTATTAAAGTGTTTACACTATTTTTTAACTATACAGGATATCCGAAATATGAATGTCTGATTAAAAGCAATAAAAAAGCTCTTGTGAAGAAAATGTCAAAGACCGATAGATTCTCTACAAAAACATATCAAAAATAAAAATACAAGGTGAGAACAGCCGCTGCGTGTTTTTGGCTTTTGTATACGCTTTTTCTTTACTTAAAATTCTGTAAATGCTTGATTTTAAGTCCTCTTAAAGGACACTTGGAAACTTGCAATATGATTTTTCTTCTCCAACTGAAATACGGAAACTTTTTTGCTTTAAAGCATTGAGGGTTCCGAATTATTTTCCATCATTCAATATCAAAACACAATTACAATAACTTTATAACTAAATGCTTACTGTATACTAAAAATTATACAATTCACTTTACAGTTCACATTTCAAATTCACAAAAAATAGCTATTTATGATATACATGTTAAAAGTAAGATTTTATTTTGTGAGTGAAGATGATTCACGAACAAAATAAAATCACTTTTAACACGTATATCATACACTATTTTTTCTACAAAACAATCGGAAGAACTTTAAACTCAATAAAAATAAGAAATCAAAAAATACCACACAGATCGCAATGTTTATGAACCAAAATTTTCGTAGCAACCAGTGCTGTTGTTAGTTACGGAAAAAACGCAAAAATATTGACAGCATTTTCTAGTAATATTATAAGTATAATGAATAATCTCGATAATGAGCGTAACGAATCCATCCCTGCTGAAATCGAAGAAGCCGCCAGTCGAGCAACATTGGAATTATTGCCGGTGAAAGCAAAGGAACAGTACGAAATCGCTTGTAGACGCTTTTCGGAATGGTGCAACATTAAAAAGGTCCCTGGGAAATGTAACGAAAGTGTTTTACTGGCATATTTTGAGGAAAAAGCCAAGATATGGAAATCGTCAACGCTGTGATCAAATTATTCCATGATCAAAACTATGTTAAAAATAAAACAAGATCAAGATATAAGCAAACATTATAAACTTATTGCTTTTTTAAAACGGAAGGGTGAAGGATATCAAACAAAAAAGTCAAAAGTTTTGACGAAGACGCATATCGACAAATTTCTCACACAAGCAGAAGACGAAAAGTATCTGATGATGAAAGTCGCAGCAATAGTGGGTGTCTTCGGGCGCGTCGCCGGGAGGAATTGTGTCAGATGACCATCGACAATATCGAATATTTGGGCACTTCGGTTGTTGTGACCATACCAAATACTAAAACGAAAGTGCCTCGGACTTTCAGTGTTGTTGGTGAATCCTATTTAAACTTTTTTAGAAAGTATATGGCACTCCGGCCACCCAACGATGACCATAGACGACTCTCTTAAATATATGAAGAATAAATGTGTGAAGTATCCAATCGGAATTAACATGTTTGGTAAAATGCCTGCCGACATTGCAGAGTTCTTGAATCTACCAAATCCTCAACTCTACACTGTTTTCGTCGTTCATCGGCGACATTGTTAGCAGATTCTGGTGCAAATCTTACTACCATCAAGAGACATGGAGGATGGAAATCTTCGACGGTAGCTGAAGGCTACATTGAAAATTCACTGGAACAGAAGAAGGAAATTGCGTGCTAAATACTTCCTACTGCTGCAACTACTAGCAAGACCACCAGTACTACCAGTAGTATTTCTACAGAAAATAGATGTGTCACACATGTTGACAGTAAAACCAACTTAAGTATGATGACTCCGCAGGGAATTACAATTTCAAATTGTTCTAATTTTACTATAAATGTTAATAGTAATAACTAGTTAAAATGTTGGTTTGTACTTATTTAAAATAAAAAGTTGTTCATGTGTTTGTTAAAACGTTTTATTAATTTTTAAAACAAAATTTAAATAAACTTTGATTTACTTTTAACACTAGTGTTAAAAGTAACTTACTTTTAAAACGCGTGTCAAAAAATGACATTTTTAACATCAAAAATGACAATTAAAAAGCCCACTTTTAACAGTTTTGTAGAAAAATATATTTAGATCACTACCACAAAAAATAAACACTCACGAGAAGATTATACCCTGTTATAATATATGTTATAAAATATAACAATGCATTGAACTTTCACTTATTTACAAATTCTGTTTTCACGATTAAAGAAACAGTTATTTCATATATATTTAAACACCCCTATTTAAATCGCTTATAAAACAATAAAAATGAACGAATTACCGAAGGTAATATAATAAAAGCGAAAATCCTATACCGACGTTAATGTTATGGAATGTCAAGATGTATTTCGCTGAGGCCCATGTGCGAGTGAGATAGATTTTTGAACTAGATGGGACAACTCTGTTTACTGGTATACTAGGTAATTCAACTGTCTATATTTTTTAGATGGAGTATATTTCAAACTGTATTATGTGATTATTATGTAGAAAACCTGACATGGTAGCTCTGCGACTTTGTCACATATTTCAGACCTTTTTGCCGTCATAACTCACCGTTGGTCAGAGAGAAAATTGTTAAGTTAGTTGTGTTTTGTTTAGCACACTCATATTCCGGACAATCTGTATATATATACCGCCTACATACATTCAAGTTATTGGGTATATTATACCGAATATTTGTCCAAATGTAGATAATAGCAGCCATATTGATTTTTTTAAATGAATTTTATTAAAAAGCACTCGTATTTTCCTTGAAATAATAACAAAAATAGATTCTATTTATTTATTGCTACGTAGTAATTATTAGGTACTTACTTAAACAATTAAAAGAAAAATTTAATCAACAAAATATTTCTTATCTATACAGTCTACTAATTTTCATTAATAAATATTTTCTGTGAGACAGACATAAAAAAAATGTTAATAATGATGAGTATTTTTTGTAATATTGTAAAAATGTATAGGTATTTAAATTAGTGTAATTTGAAGATTTATTCACAGCAGTAGTATAAGTTTATTATTTTGTAAATATAGTGAAACATAAATAATACAGGATAAATTCAAGGTTGCCGTATGAATCATTTTAATGGGACTAAATTTTATTAAATATGTAATTCTATTTATGCATTCTTATCTGAAGACTTATTGATTGACATTATTTATCGGTCATATTGCTGTATTTAGGCTTTCCCGGCTTCTATTATTTAATCTACTCTGATTTTTCGGGTTGTTATGCCGTGGCCAAGGTAAATAGTCGTTGCCAGTCCCATAATTAATGCGCACTTCCTTACCTTTTGCTGAAATTTTTTAGTTTGCCCTTGTTGTTCTCTGACTAGCCTCGACGAGAGCAGATTAGCTATCAGAACTATATATTGATTTCAGTTCGTATTGTTGACATTACAGTAGTAGTAAAATGTAGAAAAATTATAAAAAAAACAAAAAAGCAAATTGCTAAATAAATGATTTTATTTTTATTTATCTGTGTCTCAGCATGCAAGCGTTTAGTGTCCCCTTCGCTTAATTTTTTAAATATCTCCACAAAAATAAGTCCAAATAATTTAAAGTTAGGAGATCATGGTACTGGTCCTACTCGTTCAATCCCTTGGTATTAATGCTTGGACACACTGTACATGGTACGGATATAATTGACCCTCGTGTATGATACGCCACACTGCTGCAATACGACATAGGCTCCCTGGACCTCCATCTCTTCCACGATTCGGTTGCAAATTTCCCGTGTCACGTCAGCGTTTGCACCACACTTGCACTCACTGCACACCGTTGTAAACGTAGCTGAATTTGGAACATATTTACCGAGAAATCGGTTTGCTAAAGCATTTTCACTTCACCATAAATTAAAACGATATCCATCAGCTGCGAGTTGCTATAGACGTAAGCCATTTTGATATTTCAAAAACTAATGTAAATACTTGCATCACAAAGTTAATGCGATAAGTAATAGGATATTTGAAATCATCTGGCTAGAGACTACAGTAGCCCAGCGATATGAAGGTTGCAACTACTAGAACAATAATATTTTCCTCGGCCATAAGGATTTTACAAATTTTTTTTTACGATATTGACTGAATCACCCTGCATAACTACTTTTTTCTTATTTTGTGCTGTAGGCTACCGTTCCGAGTTTGATTTTTTGTTACAACCTGTACAGACGCATAAAATGAAACAGAAAATTAAACTTTTTTGTTTTGATGGAAATTATTGCAAATCTTGTTTTGGATGTGTCTGTATATAGGAAATTGGATTAACTAATATCTGATGATTCACAGATAAGGTAATCTAAAATCCCCTAGTCGATAAGTGCCGTTATTGTTGTGTTTATCTTTTAAAAGGTTTCAAAATGTAGGCTTTGTTTTCGTATCTGTCGATGTATTATTAATGTGGTGATTAGGATTGGATTTTGCCACAATTGTTTACCATTTTGAGGGCGCCGTGTTCTGTAGTGTAGTGTTTCCTACACATAGACATAGTTTTAGACATCTAATAACTGAATAACTGAATAGGGCTTAGTATACAGTATGCGCCAAAAGTATGGAATAAATTCAATAAAAACGAAACAATTATTTTTTGGGGAAAATTCTCGAACAGGTCGATTTTTAATTTAAAAACTACATATTTTAGCGTAAAATGCGATTTTCAAATGTCATTTGTTTTCGAGTAATGACGTCATCGATTTTTTTTTAAATGGCAACACCATATTTTTTTCCTTGATTCTGAAAGATTGTTTAATTCTCTATCAGACAGTACTAAAATTTTGCCCTCTTGCATAGGAAAGTTTTCGAGTAAATGACGATTGAATGTTAGAAAACGTAAATTTTATCCATAAAAAAGTAACAATTCTGAGGTATGTAAAATAAAATACAATTGATTAAATTTTATACTTAAATTAAATGTTCGAATTGCCATCCACCAACTTCTTGACAATGCGCAAGTCTGTGAAAGAAATTCTTCTTGCATATTATGAATGATTTCTGGGGTAACTCTGCGTATTTCGTCCCGAATGCGATTTTGAAGTTCTTCTAAATTACGTGGTTTATTAATGTACACTTTTGCTGAATCCATATGGTATCGTCAGGAATGTCAGGGTCATTATCGTTAGGAAAAATTACTGCAAGGGCTGGAACAAGGTCATTTTCTAGAAACTCTAAATATCTTTGTCCTGTAAGGGTTCCTTCAAAGAAGAAAGGCCCTACTATTCTGTCGTCAACTATTCCACACATTTAATTTCTGAGGGTGTTGGGTATGTGCCTCTGCCATCCAATGAGGATTTTCCCGACTCCAATATCTGCAAGTTTGACGGTTTACTGTACCATTCAGACAAAATGTGGCCTCACATAAATCCATTAGAATTTCGCAAAAGTGTAAGCAGCGATCGGGATCATCTTCATTGAGTTCCTGCACAAGTTGAATTTTGTAGGGATGATATTTTTCCTTCCTCAAGATACGTAGCACTGTGCTCTGACTAGTGTCATTGTTTAATGCAACCAATCCTGAAGAATTATGAGGATTATCCACCATACTTATCAAAATGTTCTGTTTCTGATTTTCATTAATGCTTGGACGTCCAGGTTTTGAAATATTTGCAACATTGCCAGTTTCTCTAAATTTAGACTCTACCTTACTGACTGTTGATTGGCTGATAGGGTGATCTGGATATTTTTCATTAAATAAATCGCAAACTTCCTGCTGAGTTCTAGTCATATTCCCGCATCCGATAAGAATTTAAATTTCAATTCTTTGAGTAACAGTTAAATGTGCCATAATACTTTAAATTGAATAATAATTTCTATGTCGCTTACAATACTTATTAGAAAGTCGGTGTGACAATGACACTTTGCAAAGATTTTCACCTACGTGATCCATAAAAGAACTATGGAATTCGAAAAACTAAAGTTGATAACGTTTTTACTTTATTTTAATTGATTTACGTTTTCTAACATTCAATCGTCATTTACTCGAAAACTTTCTAAGAGGGCAAAATTTTAATACTGTCTGATAGAGAATTAAACGATCTTTCAGAATCAAGGAAAAAAATATGGTGTTGCCATTTAAAAAAAAATCGATGACGTCATTACTCGAAAACAAATGACATTTGAAAATCGCATTTTACGCTAAAATATGTATTTTTTAAATTAAAAATCGACCTGTTCGAGGATTTTTCCCAAAGAATAATTGTTTCGTTTTTATTGAATTTATTCCATACTTGGCGCATACTGTATAACAGGAATGTTATCCCATCTCACCTGCAAATTTTCGACGATACTGAAGTAAAACGAATGAATAACGATATTTTAAACGTTATTATTTTATGTGAGGAAAACTTAAATTATTTATTTATTTATTTATTCAGTATGCACTACCCGACAAGCTAAGCCAATTCATGAATAACATTTGGGATTAAATAACCTAATAGTATCATGGAAAATATTCACCGAATTTTTCATCTGAAGATAATTAAAAACCATGGTGAAAATTTTAACAGATTAGGGTGTGTGTAAGTGTGTTAGTATAATGCAGCTAGTAAGTCTGGACAATCGATTTTTCCTGTTACAATTATACATACGTCGTGTACTTAGGTCATTAAATGGAATCGCCGAAATTTATATATTTATGTTGTATATTATTAATGCATTCAACAAACCAAGCTTACCATCAAAGATTATACCGAAATCTTTAAAACTGTTGCATTTCCTAATAGGGTTAGGTCAACCTTGTAATTAAAAGTAATAGGATTTACTTTCGTCGTAAAATACATAAAATTGCACTTCGCGAATTTCAAAGGCAATATATTTTTAGAAAACCAATTAGAAATTCTATCCACGTTTGATTGAAGCTCGACAGAGTCATTATCATTAATATCTAACAGACACAATTGAGATCATCTGCATAATAAAAGACTTTACAATTCAGGTTTCGGACAATGTCATCAATAAAGATTAGAAACAATAGCGGGCCGAGAACCAATCCTTGAGGGACTTCAGAGGTAGCCTTTATTTCTATACGGAAACACTATACTCTACTGTCAATCTTCTGCAAGAGAGGTATGAGGTGAAGAAATTAATAAATTATTTAATTAAGCACATAATTGATAATTTTGAAAACAGAATACCAAGGTCCAGTCGATCAAATGCTTTGGAATTAGTATAGATGATATGTACCTGACCACCACATCCAATTTAGTTGTGTTATATTGTGTCAGACACATAAATTAGTAACTGTTGAACGACCGGAATAAAAGCCATATTATGCAGTGAATATGTTTGATTTTACATGCGACACACAGAGTAAAGAATAAAAGAACGATAATTCTGACGTTTGTTTCGTTTTTGTTATCATTTTTAACGATGGGACAAATTCGGCCAGAGAAAATAGAAAGGTCTAAGCCTTAGACTAAATAGTCATCTTATAATTTGCCTATATTTATAAAGAATATCACTGAATTTTTGCGAGGTTCCTTGGATCGATTGGGACGATCGATTTCTATCTAAATCACGTAATATAGTGATAGTAAATATGCATGAACAAAAAATATACAGAACTTTCCTTGAAAGCATCACAATATAAGAGTTATGTCATACCCAACTGAATTTCAGAAATGATCATTGTATACAAAGTTGTTATCTATATTCTATCCTACACATAGAATATTGCGTTACACTGTTTACACCAAAACAGTGGACCTTTATCAGCGTTAAGTAAAGCTTACTAGTACATACTAGTACTGACTAAAAAGTAAATTTCATTTTGAAAAAATAACTAGTAGTTAACAGGAATAAAGGATGTTTTACAAGCTCTACGACAAACTTTGACTGTACCTTAATTCCATTCAATGAATTCAAATGAAGCCTTATATTGTTCCTTTACACCCAAATAGTAAAATTTATTTATTATCCTACTTTTTCTTATACCTCAAATTTCAAACCTATTTTTCTTCAGATGATGTCTAATCTAGCATAGAACCTTATAATTTTATGGCAATGTGCAACTAAAACAACTTGTAGATTGCCAAAATCAGTTCTGACGTTGCAATTAGAAAAAGTACGCTTGCATACTAAAAAAAGAATTGTTTATATCAAAATTATTATTTTCAAAGTCCGTGGGCGTGTATGCTTACTAATTTAACGCCTTTTGCATGTATTTCAAATTTCACTATTTATGAAATGGTCTAAATAAATGTGTATATTGCTATATTTCCGCGAAACTATATTATTAGTTTAAACGAATTTAATGCGACTCTCGTTCCTTTATTATTCTCAAATGGTGTAAATGATGACATCAACGTTTCAAATATATAAAAACCCAATTAGAATAAATAAATATTTACATTACTTAATTTTTGCGTGTATATACAGGGTTATTCTTAACCTATACGCATAAACTTGGGAAATTCAAAGGACAAATAGAGAGAAAAAAAATGTTTTCCATATGCGGAAATACCAGCTTATTTCAAATAAAATTTTAAAAACGTGAATTTCATAACATTTAAAATGCATGTAATTTATCATAGTAACTGTTCCGTGATTCTCAATACACAGTTGAGCTCGCCGAATCCATGAGTCTCCACACTCACGGCCCAAACTAGACTTTATAGTCTGTTTGGCAATGAAAGAGAGTAATAAAACCCCGAGATAAGAATCGGCCATGGGCGTGGTAATATTTCGTTTCAGGTAATTATCGGGTAACACCAATGCTAACAGGTAATGGGTGTACCTTAGTATATTTTACTGGATACATCATAGGGCAGGAACCAGTATATTGCGACAGATCAATCCAGTCTTAGAGCTGAATATACGAAGACGTGCTAGTGCAGTAGAGTAAAATTCGACTTGTGTTTAGTGACTATTGTGCCAGTGGATATAATATTGTTTGGGTAAAATGTCGAGCTTATCAGATTACGTACCTGCTAAACGCGTGAAAAGATGTGCGTTGTCTCAGAATGAGAAGATTATTACATTAAATGTATTTAATGCATTGAAACACCAAAATCCTACCGACAGTGTTGACGACATCGTGGAAAAGTGTTCCAAAATGACAGGGATTGTAAAATCAACTATCTACAGACTTTTAAAGGAAACAAAAAATGAACAAGATACTGTAAATCCCCCAAAATCATCTAGAGGGAGGTCAAAAGTCGTTATAGATGATTTCTTCAAAAATATCATTCGCAGAAAGTACACTCATTTTATTTTAAAAAAGAAATACCAACGCTAAATAAAATTTTAAGTGATCTTTCAGAGGACAACGTTTTGCCAAAAATCAGTGGAACCAAATTATGGGCCGTCTTACGAGAGTTGAATTTTTGCTGGGAAAAGCAGAACAGGAAGTCAGTTCTTATCGAATAAAGATGAAATTATTTGTTGGCGAAGATCCTACTTAAGATCAATTAGAAAATTCCGTGACGCAGTGAGGAATATTTATTATCTAGACGAGAAGTCAACGAGGGATATACAAAACTATGGCAAGATAAAAATGTAAAAAATTTGTGAAAAGCATTTTTGGATGGACTTTCAACAGGGTTCAAGGCACTTTCAGATTAAGGGCGAAGATTAATAGTGACACATTATAGGTAGTGCCAGTGGTTTTGTAGATGGCGGTTTACTTTTATTTTAATCTAAAAATACAGGTGACTATCACGAAGACATGAACGCAGATGTTTTCGAGGAGTATTTTACACAGATGTTGGATCTTATTCCTCCGGGGTCTGTAATTGTCATGAATAATGCCAGTTACCATTCACGGCAGACCGAGCGGACGCCTACGACTGCTTGGAGGAAAGCCGATATAATTCAATGGTTATCCGGAAAAAAACATTTCTTTTGAAACAAATATGGTGAATAATGCCAGTTACCATTCACGGCAGACCGAGCGGACGCCTACGACTGCTTGGAGGAAAGCCGATATAATTCAATGGTTATCCGGAAAAAAACATTTCTTTTGAAACAAATATGGTGAAAAAGGAACTTTTGACATTTTTCAATCATAATAAAGATCAGAAAAAATATGTTATCGATGAAATGGCAACAAATCTCCAAATAACGGTACTACGGTTACCACCTTATCGCTGTGAAATTAACCAAATCGAATTAGTCTGGGCGCAGGTAAAAGGAGATGTAGCGCGAAATAATACGACGTTTAAATTAAGTGACGTGAAAATTTTGTTAAAAAATTCCTTGGAACGAGTAACTGCAGATAACTGGCAAAGATGTATACATCATGTACAAAAAAGAAGAGGAGAAAATATGGAAACTCGATAATTTAATTAACGTTACTGTGGAACCTATCGTTATCAATTTAGGAGACGAAGATAATTCATCAGAATATTCAGAGGATGAATTTTAATATACCTACTTTTTATTTTCTTTATTGTACATTTATACAACACTACATTTACTCACCATAATTTGAATTTTCAAAATACATATATTTTTGTGTGGAATAAAAGTCTATTCATTAAATTTAAATAAATATTTTGATAATAATATTGAATAATTTTATTTGAATTACTAAAAACCCTCTTAACCCGGTTATGATGCTTAAAGTAGCCTCATGATTTGAAATGCTGTTTTTATATTGTTTATATTAAATATAAGCACCAGTACTACATTTATTTACGATTTGCATACATAATAAGCTTTTATTACCCTCTTTCATTTCTAAACAGACTATAGTCGAAATACTTCTGAAGTAGCTTGTATTCGATTTTACAACTCTTATTCAGTGTTAACTGCGGTAACATACACCATAATTTTTATGTGACCCAAAAATAAAGTCAAGTGAAGTTAGGTCGGGCGATCGAGGTGGCCACTCAATTGGACCACGTCGACCTATCCATCGTTCGTGAAGCACATGATCCAAATGTTGATGCGCTAATTGCGCAAAATGTGGTGGAACACCATTGTGAAGAAACCACATATGCTCTCTAACGTTGAGATGAACTTCGAGGAATAACGGTAAATTGTTACGCAAAAATTGTAAATAAGGACCACCAATTATCCGATTTTTCAGAAAGAAAGGGCCAATAAGTACTGCGTTCACAATTCTATCCCACACATTTACAGAAAATCGTTGTTGAAAGTGTGTTTGCCGAGTAACATGCGGATTTTCCAATGCTGTGACGCTCAATTTCTTTGGAATAAATGAAAATGCTTTAAAATTTGTGTGCATACTTCGTGGAAATGTGAAAAATTAAGTCTCAACTCAAGTAAGTGGCGCTATTGAAATTATGGTTCGTTATTAGAAGAAAATAGTTCATTCGAATTTTATTTTGCACAATAATTATCGCTTTATTATTTTACACAGCTTGAAACTTTAATAAAATTATCGTGGCAATGACGATAGGTTTAAACAAATTACTGTGTCCAACAGAACATATCTTTTATCTTTATTTTATTATTTTTTTATTTTTATAATTTTATTACTAACTGTTAAATTTTAAAGACAAAGCCTTTTACTGATTTTTTATTTCTTCTAATAAACACTATTAATTTCTTGCTTTAATTAATGCAGTTTTTTTAAATTTAACAAGAATAAAAAAAAGTGTTCTAAATTATATTCTTTTTAAATTCAATCGATGGAAACAAAGTTTGGTATATCTTTATAGGTAATTCATTCTCAATGAACACCTTTAGTGTTTCAATTTACTTGAATTCACAGTCAAAGAAGACCAATAATATACATACATCATGTACCAAATTTGTTGTTAAGTTAAATTAATTCAGAAATATTTTTTTGGCGCCACTTTGAAGGCCTGTAACTCCGCCTGTGTGCAAATTTGTAAATAGATATGTTTACTTAAATGGCAATATTTTGGGACATCTACATGCACCTGTTATCTGTCGGTTCTTATGCGGAACACCTTGTAAATTTAGAAAATATATGATTTATATTTATTTAAAAAGTTGTATAACTGTATAAAGAAATGTGTATAAATCACGTGCCGTTGTATTGTATTTTATTATATTGTCATATACAATAGTTGTGATACAGTGTATGTGAATAAGGAAAATACATGTCGAATATAAGTGTATTTAGCCTAATGTGTATTTATTTTAAAGACGATAACCTTGTCTTGTTGACTTAGATAAAGAAAGTAAGATTAAAATATACAGTGCACATAAAAATTTTAAAGCATAATGAAAAAATTAAAATGTTTTATGTTAAAATTATTTTGTTGAACAAATTGAAATTATACAGAAAATACGGGAAATTGGAATACGGAATGGTGAAAAATAATACATTCGAAGATTTGATTTAAGAAATACCATATGGAAAGCACTATTAAAACTATTCGTATGGGATAGATTTGGAAAATCAGAACCAAAGAAACAAATTGACGGAGATGACATAATATCATGTTTTTAGCAAAGGTACCAAAAGTTATTCTTAAGTGTTTTTATATTTTTTGTTTTTAGGAAATTAAACTTTTAAATAAGAAAGGAAATGGTAGATATTTGTTTCTACTGATGTACTGTAAACACTGTTCTTTTAGAAAATTTCAAATAAAATAATCTATTGCATATAGACCGGATGCTTGTGGCAGCCAAGCTGTAGGATTGTATACAATTTAAATATTTTATAGTTTGTAGATCAGATATTTCAAACGTTAGATTTTCAAAGATGGATATAAATTATTTGCACTTATCATTCTATTCTCAAGTTCGTATTTAAAAGTGACACACACTGTATATATTTAAACATCGATTAAAATTTGCTTAACACAGACAAAGTATGTTTCAATAATAAAAACGTCTAAAAGGTCGTGTGCAAAGATCAGTAGATAGAAATAGATTTATAAATAAATTAATACCTATACCCGAGGTCCAAAATAATAGAGAATGATTCACTCACATCACTTAGATGAGTATGGGAGGTGAGGGTTGCAGGGGACAAATAGAAAAATAGATTGACGTTGGGTGAATCTAACACTTTAATAGTTTACTTAAAAAAGTTTATATCATTCGTAGAATGCCGTCCTTTTTGATGGCAATGGCCTGCCATCACCCACTTACACCTACCTGATGCGAACGCTTCAAATATCACACTTTAACACATAATACTCTGCACTGTTTACATACACGTTAACACTTATCGTCGGTTATTAAACCGTTCGCAGAACGGCTGGAAACAGTTTCCAATCATTATGCGCACGTGCATTGCGTTTATAATGCCGACATAAGGTTGAAAATGCTTTATTAAATGCAGTGCGCTGCTTCTGATGGTTGGAAACTGATTCTGGTGCACTACGAACAAATTTATTGTAGGATACATTTTCCATACAACCACTACAACACTAGGTTCCATATGTAGCAAAATACTGCCACACTTCTGTCATCGTATGGTTTGTATTTATCCATGTTTCGTCATTATGTAATCGATAAGTATATAAGATATATTTTTCGATTCACACATCGACCTTCTAAAATTTGTCTAAAATATAGTAAATATAGAAATAGTTTCTTTGCCAAATTACTATTTCGTATATTTCTATCAGCTTACTCTTTCAGCATTTCAACATCTGGTATACTACATCAGTGTATATCCGATCTTTATCAGCCAATTCTTCGTTATCGGCTATTTTACGTATAAGATTAAAATAACTGACTACTCTACTTATTTAAACTTCTTACAATTAACCCATTGCATCAAAATAGTTGATTTAATTCCAGCTACTTATTTTAATATCAGAATTTATCTTCCAACGACATACAACTTGTAAGTACCTACAAATTGTTTACATAATCTTTTATCTTTTTTTTTCTTAAGTTTTATTGGGTTTTTTGCCACACTTCTGAAAAATAATAAAAATTAATTAAATAAGCCCTTGCGCCAAACGGAACAGTCAAGGGTTATTTTTGAAACTAAGTTTGCCTAACCAAAAAATCTCACACTGAAAAAAGCAGATAAGTAAAAAATAACAAAAATCACATCACTATCGCGCACTTCCGTAATATTGACGTTTCGAAAAACTCTCTGTTTTCGTTTTCAAAATAGTAGTAAAATATTAAACCGTTTGTCAATTTTTATTATTTTTCAGAAGTGTGGCAAAAAACCCAATAAAACTTAAGAAAAACTAAAATTATGCCACAAATAAATAGCTTCAGACAATAATCTTTTATCCTTTGACCAGACGTCTTTTTCTCGATTTTCCATACGCGAACACATTGTTTTATCCGTGCGAAAATAACTATAGTAAATCGTATATTTATACGTATATCTAATTATGTTAAAAAATCATATCGGCTTTTAATTGTTCTTCCTGTAAGTCTACCAAGTTAATGAGTTGTGATAGTGAAACTGGTAAATATCTGAGTGTGTGCCTTACTCTACTCAATGTCAAACAATGCTGGCACCAGGTGGTTTAGTTTGAGCAGTTAGTGTTGGTGTTGGTGTGAATATGAGTCCGTGTTGCTGCGGAGGAAAACAACGTAAGTTTTTTTTCGGAATCAGTTGTTGAGATCGGATACCGATTTTTGATAAGGATATAACATTATTTTCAATAATAAGTGAAAAATAAATGAAGATTAAATATTTTTGTTACATAAACACATAACAAGTACATTTCCAGAATTGAAAATCTTGAGCTCGCAATTTTTTTAGGTGCCGATTATTAGGAATTTATTTATTTATTTTCCTATTTTTTTTTGTAATTATTAAATAAACTATTAAATAAACATATTATAATTATTAATGTAAAAGGAAATTTGCTCTGTTCTTTATATAAATTCATAAAAAAAGTAATTAAAGAAATAAAAGGATAACAAATAGAAGTAAATTAAAATACACTATGAAAAATAAAAATAAATTCCTAGCATAACAGTTTAATAATTAATTTTAAAAGAGATATATTCGAAAAGATATAGGATTAATTTCTTATATTGGGTTTGTGGAATAAAAGTCTTTCTGAAACATAATGTTTCGAATCTTAAGTGAATGATGGGATGGTAAAGAGAACAAAAATTTGAATATAACTTTTCTCTTGTTTACGATAACGTTTCGACTTATATTAGCCATCATCAGGATCCTACAAGTTACAAAAATATGTAGATGAAAATTACAATAATAAAAATTATAGAACTATAAGACAGGTATCTATCTATATATTTAAAAAACAGGTAATACTGTAAAAAACATTGTTTTTTTACTTTTTTATTTAATTAGGTAAGTATTCCTGTCAATATATAAAATAATATATAAAAAATATAAAAATATTAACAAATAACCCCAGTGGAAGAAATACCCAATTAAAAAAAAATCCACACATAAATAACTACAGACAATACCGTAACTGAAAAATAAGTTTCTTTGGTCAATGTTATTGTTATTAATATGTAATATAACATCCAGTCGAGCATAAAACAAGCAATGAATACGTTTTAAAATATAAAGTTTAAGTTAGTTAAGTAAGTTTATATAGAAGTTTAAGCTTTCTTTAAATTTATCATAAAGTGCTATACAGGGTGAGTCAGTCATAATGTCATTAATTTTAAGAGGAGATAGGGAATAATGAGTATAATGCGAATATGTGATTAAAAAAATCTAAATGCATATTTACGCTGAAAAAAAATATTTTCAAAACATTATTTAAACCTCCTTTTCAGACTGTTTCAGATTGTAGTTACGTACATCTTGCCTAGAAATTTATTGTTTTTTAAGTAGTATGGTACTAACCTGTTTAAAATGCCAATTCGAGTAAAACCGCCCAAAGCACTTAATTAATAAAATTAGGGTCAGCCGCAATTTGATTTTGATGCCAATAATTGCAAATTTCAAGGCGACTGGGGAAATCAGCAGGTTCTAAAGTATCTAAAGCTTGAACTTTCTGAAAATGATGCGGGTTCAGTGAGTTTTCTCGTAATATTCTGCAGACCTTGCTTTGGGATATCTCCAATCGCCTTGAAATGGTTCTTGTAGAAATAGTAGGCTGCTCTCAACTAAATTAAAAACAGTCTCACCCGACGCAGTTTTACAGAACCGTATCGGCACTTAGGTACACAAAGTTCGCGTGATGTGTGGCGTGATCTACAAATTTCGGAGGAAAGAAATGCGGGAAATGCAGAAAGTGCTAAATGGGGGTAAATTTGAATAACACGTTGAAGTGTTAGACGATATTATGTATGTAAACATGATGTGGCAACGATGTTTAATCCGGCATTCAATTGTCGTATGGGTGCGTCATCAGAAAGTTCGTAGCGCTCCAGGAGCGTCGTGTTACCGACTTTTATAGGGTCATTTGTTTATTATTTTAAAGGTTGAGCAAAAAAAATTTTTTTTTCGATTTTCTGCCTTTATTAGGCCTCCCGAATACGTGATTAAAATTAATGACATTGTGACTGACAATATATTGAAGAATAAGCTTTTTTTAAATTAAATTAAAATAATAATAAAAATTTGATACTATTACAATATAAAAATCATTTTTATGGTGTACAGGGGTTTTAATTATCAAAATTTGTAATTATGGGAAAATATGGTTGACTATAACTAAATATTGAATGTGATATTGTTTATTCACTGAAATTTCTTAGTTCTACTTAATTTTACTTAATCTTATGAAAAGATCACTCGTTGAAAATTTATAGTTTGCTTAAAACTTTAGTAGAGTCAGTTGAAAGTATTTAGGTATCACAATATTGGACATGATCCAAACTTGTTTTTGGATTATTCATTTCTAGATTATTTTGGTTTGCTGCTCCTTTTGTGGCCTATTAACATATTTTAAAGATATCTAGGTACCTGTTGTACCTTAGATTAAAATTAACTCGTTCATTTAAATAACTGAAATATACAATGTGACTCCAGTTAGGTGAAACTTTTTCATCTTGAGAAACATTGTGTTGAGTATCATACATACATGGCATTTTACTTGTGTTTATTTAATTTATTTCACTGGATTTTATGAATTTGAAATCATGACAGATATTTTACAAATAGGCAGGACTAAATTTCAGAAATTCATTTTTGAATATCAATATTCTTTTGTTTCTTATAAAGATCATTCCACTTATTTGGAGACACGCTGTACATATGTATAAATATATTTTTTTACATAAATATTTTTATTTTAAAACAATTTTATATTAAGAAAATACTAATTTAATTTAGTAGTAAAACGATTTTTAATACTAATATCAATTGGTACGAAAGATTAATTTTATTGCTCAAATATAAATTATGAATCTAGAAATGTTTCGATCTAATTATAGATATGTTCGTTATGCTTTCTTATATTGGTTTCCATCAATAGGGCGATTTCAGAAAATTTACACTTTTGGCGAAGTCGCCAGTTACAGAAACCTAGTGCCATATTTACGCATAATACATATTTCTTATTTTCTGAAACCAAATCTGGAGTCAGTTTAACCCCTATGTGTTAGAATTTTTCTGTACAGTCGAAAAACAACTTGAAATATCATATAAAACTGTAAAATTCACTAATGAGTTGAAATAGTAGGACACTTAGGATTCTATGATTTGTATACTAACACTATAACCATAGAAGATTTTACTAGTGACTGCTAACCCCCTAACACCATAATACAGAATTAAAACCAGCTAATTCGGATCGGAAAGTTCTGTGACTGATAAATATCGTTCAGGCAAACCTCTTGGTTTCCTATCCATCCATTATATATAAAGTAGATCTCCAATAATCATATAACCTTAAGATAATGGGTCTTTGTAGGTAGGGGGTCTAAGACGAGACTGTGCTTCATGCATTCTGTGAGTGCACAGCAGTCTCATTAACAAGAGAATCCGTGTTGGGAGAGCGATTCTATTCTATGGCCTACATTAGAGGGATCCCCCTGAGCAACGTCACCATCTTTTTCTCTTTATTAGGTTCGTTAACGGTTCAGGTGAATTGATCTCTTAATGGGAGGAATCACAAGAGGTCCAATGGGGAGTAGGTGCTCTGGCTTTTTAAAGCTACCCTCTCACAATTCCAAAATCCAGAGGTACATGACAGAGCTTAGAATCATTTTCGTATCATCTATTCTTCGAATGATCTCGGTAATATCCAACATAAGGCAGCCATCATATTCCTAAAGTGACCTGTCCTAACAACGTCGTTCCTTCTCCTCGATATTTCGATCAAATCGATCTCTATGAATACAGGAGATAGGTTATAATTTGTGAAGCAAACTAATCGCTGATAATTGCTAACCATATTAGCAATCAATTCTTTATAATTCTCACCTTGTGATTACCAAGAAAGTCCTTTCCTGATGTTGTAGGATTTATGAATAAATTGAAAATAAAAAGATGTACAAACCTGAAGAGTGAAAATTCAGATTCGTATTATGTTGAAAGATGAAGCATTTGTTAGCTTAGTTTTACGAAGGTAGTGGAAAACTTTGGAACTTTGATAATCGCAAGACTGAGAATTATAAGGAATTAGTTGCTAATATACTTAGGTATTATGTACTGCATTGGCATCCAAATAACTTCACACGAAAACTTGAGATTGCAGTGAAAAGCAAGGAGAACGAATTCATAGTAGACTAGATCAGTTTAGAATTATGCTGGTTGACTTTTGTTAGATTCTGAAAAGTGTTGAAAGGAAAGAATAGTAAATCCAATCCATAGATCATTGGATACAAATATTAAAAAAATGTGGCTTAAATTACATACAAACCGTCAAAGCAAAAAGTCGGAGATCCACAGCAGATTGACTTAAGATTTGTTTTATCGTTTTAGGTTTTTATTAGGTTTGGAGAATGTTTCATTGCTGTGTTGTGTTTGATTATAATTTAGATTAAATATCTACGCTTGTTGCAGATAAAATATTTTTGTACTTTTATGGCACTTCGCAATATTTATACAGATACTATCTCAAAGGAAGTTTACGTCATCCATTTTTTCTTTATATGTAATTATGGTAGTAAAGTAGAAAATACACGATGGTAACTTTATTTTCAGCTACATTTCGTAATATTCATCTTTATTCCCAGGGCATTACAGAATTATTAAAATTTATGTGTGTATATGAGACCATTGTATTTGTTTTAATTTAATAAATTAACAATTAATAATAATATCAGAAGATACTTATTTTTAAGGTGAAGGTTAATAAAAATATTTTTTTCAAAAACTTAATCTAGGTGCAAATAAATGTATAAAATTAGTACTGTGACATTTGTTTTAAAAATATAAGTTACAAATTAATTGCCATAGAAAATGAACACTTGAACAGCTAAATAATTATTATTAACAAAGAAATAAATAAGTGAAATAAAACTGTCGACATATTTAAAAAAGAAATAAATTTGAAAAAAGTCAATGAAACTTAAAAAAATAACGGACGTTAATAAATTAGACTGCTATTCCATGTACTGTAGTAACATAAACACGTTAAGTATTTGCACGAAATAAAATTTATACAAATGCGCAAAATTATTTAACAAACTGAGCATTTCAGTTTTCTGAATATATACAGGGTATCTACTTTTATTTATAAAAAAATCATAGCAGGTCTTGGATCGCCATCTTAAATGCCGTGGTAGGGTTAGAGGCAGCGGTTTTCGATGTCATTTAAAACATATTTTTTGCGTTATTTTGGAAAATAAAATTTTTACAAAGTTTTATAAAAATAAATCTTTGAGAACGTGTAGAAGAAAACACTGTATAGTTTCTGTTCAAATCTCACACATAGGGATTTTGAGGGGTCCCGATTGACATCATCTTATCAGATTTTAAATAAAAAAATCGCTAAACGTTTTTATTGAATCTCGGAGGTATAAAACATCATAGCAGGTCTTGGATCGCTATCTTAAATGCCGTGGTAGGGTCAGAGGAAGCGGTTTGTTGATTGTCTTGAAGAATAAAGTTTTTACGGATTTGTACACAAATAAAAGTAGACACCCTGTATAAATTAAGATGTAAAGCCATGTTGGGGAAATATACGGGATACTAGAGAATTTCTAGCTATCAAAAATATTTGTATTGGTAAATGAAAATATATGGAGCAATTTCCTTGACTTTCCAGAAAAATGAATATGTGAAATTGGTTCAAAGTGTACTTCGAATAGAAGAACAAACCTTTCTATACATTATTTTTTGAACCCTACGCAAAGTTGCATATGCAAATGTTTTCTTTGCTTTGCAAGCTCATCCAACTCGCTCTTTAAATTTACTTATTTCACTTAACCTTGTTAGATATATTAATCGTCCATTAACCTGTTACTAGAATAACCATCTGTAGACATAAACTGTGTTCAGTCTGCTTTACTGGAACAAATTTGAATTTTTACCTTGAGATAATTATAGTACAGTTAAATACTCGTAAATTTTAACAATATTATAGTTCAATAGATAGAATACTTTTCTAAAAATCGTTATTGTTGTGATACCACAAGATCGTAACAAGATGGACAGAACCTAACAATACTATGCTTAGAATCTTCAGAAACAAACTAATTTATCTTTGAAAACTCTATATATTATACTATTTTAAAATAGATTTATAAGGACTGTACTGTTTTCCGGTTGCCCATATATCAAAAAATTTAAAAGTTCTGTATAGTATTGATTGAACACGTATACTGTTTTTGAAGAGGTTTACGATTAATAGGAATTTTGGGAGACTTCTATGATTAGGTCGTGTCAATAATTTTTTTTGTCTTGTGTGTGAAAAACAAGCAGTTAAGTCGTCATATATATATATTGGTCCACACTTTCCTATCTTTCGCCTTCAGTTTCCATTTGGTAATTTTGAGTGTTTCTATATCCTTTTCTACTTCCGACTTCCATCTGGCTTTTGGCCGTTCTCTTCTCTTACTTCCACTTATCGCTTTTTCCATTACTAATTTAGGCGTTCTTACTTCGTTCATTCTTTCTAGGTGCCCCAACCCTCCCAACCTTTTTGCTTTAATAATTCCTATTATTTGCTAAGAGTCCACGTTTCACACGCATACGTCACTACCGGTCTTATTACTGTTTTGTAAATTTTTACCTTTGCTTTTCTAGATATATTTTTATTCTTCAGTATTCTATTTAATGCTCCTAGGTGCCGATTTCCTGCCATTATTCTCGCCTGGATTTCTATGCTTACAGCTGCTACCCTTGTAAATTCATTCCCTAAGTATGTAAATCTATCCACTTCTTCAAACTTATATTCTTTACTCCTTATTACTCCATTCCATAAATTTTGTTTTTGCTCATATATAGTCCCATTTTTCTAGCTCCTTCTTCCAACCTCCTTGTTACATTCTTTAGCTCTTCTCTACTTCTCGCCACAATCGCAATATCATCTGCGAACGCTAGACACTGGTGCCTTTTATTGTATATAAGTCCACTTCTGTTAAGTGTTGCTTCCCTTATTGCCTTCTCTAGTATTATGCTGAAAAAAGTCGTCATAACTTATACAAAATACTTTGTATGATATCAATAATCAAAGTGAACTAAACATAATTCGTAGAATAACGGAACAAAATATAGATAAGTTTTTTGCGACGCTCTGTAAAATTTATGATTACTAAACTAGCTGGACATTGATCTTTGTTAATATAAAATTTCAATATCACATTTGATAATTAAGAATAAATACAACGTTGTACGTAAATTTAGCATACCAATTTAAGTAACACTCAACATATCAACTGAGAGCTGTAGACATATTTAAGAAAATTTGCAGAATACTGAGATATCAGAACACAATATGTTGAATATAGTGTATTTGTTTCAAAAGATAAATGTACCTCTAGGTTCCAGTCTAGGGCCATTGCTAGTTGCGATTGTCATTAATGATATTACAGAAGACTTAAATGTGTCCAATTTGCTGAATGCCGTTGATGTTAAAATTTATGTGCAATAAATATTTCCGATTGTTTTAAATTAGAGTTATCCTGAAAGAACGTTGAAATTCTGGTGTGTTGCTAATAATCTTCATTTAAATACTACGAAATGCAATGTTGTACTTTTGCAAAAAAAAGTCTGTCTAATTTATTTATGATGATATGATTAATGAAATGATGATAAATAGATGTTATCAAATATGCATTTACCATGTAAGTTTTTACAATAAATTAAGTTTTGACTTGATGTAAATGAAGTTATTAAGGAATCATATAAAAATTTGAGTTTTGTTATTCGTAAGGTAATTCGTACATTTTTAATACATTTGTAAAAAGTAAACTTGAATATGCATTGCTAATATGGTAACCTGAATATAATCAATATTCAGATAGTGTTTTCTAAAGCTTCTTTGCTATCCTGAAATTGGAACATCTCAACCTGATCTATTAAACAGATTTTCGGTTTCATGTCTTGACTTGAAAGCTCTCCCTGCTTTACCCCATTTAAATTATTCACTGTTTATTATCAGTTTTTGATATCCATATTTGACTTTATTTCCTTTTCCATTTTCACCTTTTACTATTTCTTTAAACTCCTTTTGAATTTCTTTTTGCGTATCATTTTGAAATATATTGCTGCATTCATTAACTTATTTTTATTTCTCATTCTTGTTTTTTATCCCAGTTTTCTATTTCTGCTACACCGTTGCTGCCTTTTTTCTTTATTAAGTACTATTACTTGCTTTATTTCTACATCTAATTGTATTTCCTTTATTCTTTATAAAACTCTCTACTGCTTTTTCTATGTTGTCTTAGGTGTTAAATAGTTTACCTATATTATTTCTCTTTCCTTCTTTCTCCGTCGTTTCTATTCTGTCCTCTAATATTTTGATCTTTTCTAACATTGCTATTCTATCTGTATCCCACTGTTTGTCTTTTCTAATTATATTTACCTTAAGTTCTTTAGTATCCTCTTCTCATTATTCTCATTATTGTTTAACTAACACATCATTTCTTTTAGTTTTTCATTATAAAGGAAATAAAATAAACCATATTATGTTATATATTATAAATATAAAATATAAATTATAAATTATTTATTTGTTTTCAGGCGAACCCCTACAGTATGACCCGGAATTTGATGGACCGCTGAAGAGAAGATCCTGCACCGACGTAATATGCTTACTGATCTTTGCTGTATTTGTGGCTGGTTGGGTAGGAATAGGAATATATGGTAAGTTTTAAAATCTGGTATAAGTTAGGTATAGCATGTACGTTATAGGTCACTTCCAAGGCACTAATGAAACCACTAATTGTTATACTTGCATCTTTTGTTTACAACGACTGTTCACTCTGCGAGAGCTATTAACAGAATGCGCTTATTCTCTTAAACACTAAAACAGTTAATCTATATTACATTAGTCATTCCCTATTGCCTAACTAGCCCCAACATACTAATAGATATGCTGTCCTTACTGAAGCATAGGTAACATGACCATCCTAGATCATCGGTCATCCTCGAACGGATGCTGGTATTAACCTAAAGCAATCATAATTGGCATTATGTATGTATTCTTAACTATTAGGTGGATGAAGTCATAATACTTGAATCATTACCAACAGTTTCTTGAACATCAGAATTTTATTTTTGAAGAATTGATTTTAATATTCAGTGGTTCAAGCCTTAATACTCGAAACATTGCTGACAATCTTTCGGGCACTAGACCCTGATCTAAATGCTTAAATATTTAGTGAGACAAGCCTGGATATTGAAGCACTACTGATAGTCTTTCAGTACCAGGCCTTGATACCTGGGCTGTGGTTTACTATAGAGTTTAATACCAATAGAAACACTCTTTTTTCTTTTACATATTATAAAGCTGTTTATAGGCTCTTTAGGCAAAGAGCTGCGTTATTTTCCTCGACTCCGTTCTGCTTCTCGCATTTCTTTTTCGAATACATTTTTCTCCCTTGGATATATTGCCACTGCCTCTCTCCATCGCTTCCTCGGTATCCCCCTTTTCTTCGTAGTTAAGTTTACTCCCTACAATTTTTTTAAATGTTCTTTCATCTTTCATTCGTCCTAGATGTCCTAGCAACTGCACTTTTCTGGATTTTACATTCATTATTTCTCCTTACATAACCTTCCTCTGTCCCCCTAGGATTGTTCTTAAGATATTTCTTTCCCACTTTAACACGTTTTATCTTGACTTCTTATAGCGCTGTCGGCCTCAAAATTGTTTTGTACATTCTAAATTTTACTCCTGTGGGCAAATTTTTTGATTTCATTAAGTGGTTGACTGCTGCCGTACTTCTGTTAGCTTTTATGATTCTCCTCGTTGCCTCCAAATAGACATATTCTTGAACTTCTTCAAACTCCACCTCTACGTGCTGCGATCTCAATTTGAAATTGCTATCTTTTTCTGTTCTCCTGTTCTAAAAACCTTATTTGTCATGTATCTACAGTCCCTCTTTACGTGCCTCCTCCACAAGTTTTCTTGTTACCTTTTCTAATTCCCTACTATATCTTGCAATTATGGCCACATCATCTGCATAACGTACTATTTGATGGCATTTAAACAAATGCCCTTCTCTGTTCAGCTGACTATTTCTTATGACTTTTTCTAGTACTGAATTAAAAAGAAGCTTTGAGAGTAGATCTCCTTCTCTCAGTCCTGTATCAATAGTAAAACCTTCTCAATATTCACGTTTTATTCGTACTTTCCCTTTAGTATTCAAGTACTGACGCCTTAAATCGGTAACCACCAACCGAATAAATTATTAGTGTTTGTATATAATAAGTATTAGTGTAGTCTCAGATTGAAGCTATGCTTACAGTACAAATGATTTTTTAATGTGTCACGATTTTTTTATTATTTTGGCAATTATGTCTCCCAGATGCTAGATCATCTGTAGAACATAATAACATTTTAATGTAGCATGCAGGTTGTAACAGTTTTATTGTGAAGCTAATGTTTTTCGTTTCACTCAAGTATTCTGTTTTCATTCCAGCATACAGAAATGGAGACCCTTCCACTCTACTTGTACCAAAAGACTCAGCTGGTAGCAGATGTGGAGTCGATGCACATGTTAGAGATAGACCGTATCTATTCTTTTTTGACTTAACGAGATGCCTGGACCCAACAGTACCGTTTACGGGATGTAAAACAACCCAGGTAAAGTTTTTTCAATGTACACCTTTTCTATATGTATTACAGAAAGCATCAGCTGCATTTCAGATTAGTACTATTTTATTTTATTTGAACTTCCAGTTAGTCAGAATAACTACTGAGAACCACTTCACAATATCTTAACTTGATCTCCACTGAACTGAAATTAATTAATCAACAACTATTAATAATAAAACTGTGTCATGTTAAAAATCTACACAACTTAAGAATTATTGATAGCTCCTTTTATAACTCGTAAAACTCTAAAAACGACTCTCCTTTAAAATGTTCATCATACATGTGTTTCCTAAATAATAATATCCATTATTCACTAGTGAATAATATATGTTATTATTATTCACTAGTTTAAATGAATCGGGAATGAACTAACAAACTAAAATCTTCCGATATCAGAAATTGGACCTGGACAATTTTGAATTGTAGGTTATGTCATGTCGAAGTTATGGTTTGCTAAAATATTGTTAATAATCGAGGACAATGTATAGTTCTACTAGCATTAACGGCTGAAATTCACTCGAGTGACCATTACATGCTCGTTGAATACTTACTTAATTATTACTTAAGCTTTCTGAACTACAATGTACATTTTTTAAATTAAAATTGACAATTCCGAATTGATATCACTGTTTCAGTATTACTTACCTTTAAAAAGTTATAAACAATATCGTCATGAAGAGTCTCGAAAGAAGTACCACCTTAAAATCAGATTAGCGGTGGAAGGATCAAGTAGTCGTTCGAAAATAATTGAATGTTCATTGTTTAAAGTGCATAAACGCCATTAAGAATAAATAAAAGGACTAAACTCGATAATGCTTTAATACAGTTAAAACAAAAGGTGATGATAACAATAACTAAACTTAAAAAATGAGGTAATGCCTTCATACTACATACATATTACATCTATTCTCCCTATGACCTCTCATTTCACACATTTTATTAACATTTCGCCATTTAACGCATTACAAGCGTTTGTGATTTTTTCTTTCACATGATAAATATTTCTCGAAGATGTTTTGTAAACCTTATTTTTTAAAACCACCTATAAAAAAATCGAGGATCTGATGACTTTCGGAGCCACTAAATAGGTGCATTAATCCCATTCCATTTTTCTGGGAAAGTGTTATCTAAATATTGATGCACAATCCTGGCCTTGTGGGGTGGAGCTCCGTCGTGTTGAAACCATAGGTTTCTCCTTAGCTGCAAAGGCACATTCTCCAGAAGTGCAGGAAGTTATTCTTGTAGGAAATTTAGATAACTCACGCTGTTCAATGTATGTTCATAAAAATAAGGCCCAATTAAATGCCTACAGATGATGCCGCACCAAACATTTACTCCAAAATGGCCTTGGTTTTAGACTGGATTTACAATTTGGAAATTTTCAATAGATCAGTAGTGTTCGTTCCGCCTGTTTGGCAAACCATTACTGACAAACCTAGTTTAGTCCGTCCAAGGAACGTGCTAAAATGGTTCTGATTAACAGTTTCCACATTTACTACAATTTTAACTATAAACTTAAGTCTGTTTTCAATATGACACTCAGGCAAATGCTCCAAGTTGTAGTCACGACACCCATTGCTCTGCAAAATTCATTGAATGGTTGATTTATCCAAATTCAATTCCCGGCCATTCAATTCGTATAAAATTTTGTTCGGAATCCTAAAACAGTCTAGCTGTATTAACATTGTTTCTTACCCTTCGGTCAATTATTTGATTCATCCAAACAGACAAAATGCATCTTCATTTCGTCGCAAGGCCGCCTCCAATCTTGTAAAGGTTCTATAATCAGGAATGAGGCTCTGTGGATACCTTCTTTCTCGATATCATTCTACAGCGCTTCTTGAATTAGCAACATATCATTTTTCTGATTGAGAACATTCAATTATTTTCCAACGGCTACTTGATCCTTCCACTGCTAAATGTGATTTTTAGGTGGTATTTCTTTTGAGATTCTTTAAGACGATATTGCTTATAACTTTTAAAGAGGAAGTAATACAGATAAAATTCTGTAGACCCACAGTAGACTCATAGTTTTTTGAACAAATATTTTTTTTTGCTTGCAGGTCTGCGTGACACAATGTCCATCTACAAATTATTTTAGAACAAATGAAACTTATGATGGAGACAATGGATACTGCAATATGTATGTGGAAGCTAACGCAGATTGTCCTGACTGGTATCTTATAAGCTCCGTCTGTAAGTTTACATTTTACATTTCAATGTCTACATGTTCACTATACCAAGAAACGATAATAGAAAGCCAAAAACTTCGCAAATACCAACAATTTTGTGTTACTTTTCTCTAATTTATTTTACGTCTTACTATTTCCAAATAAACATACAGATTTTGAAATTAATATACAGTGGAGGCTCACCAAAGTCCATTATTTAACTTTTGCTGAAAATAACATTCTCATATTCATAGAACTTATCAAAAAAATATATATGTTTGAATGGACCTTACAAATACTTACAAATACAATTTTATTTAAAAGAAAATTTAAAAGGGCAGTTTAAAAATGATTTAAAAATACACTTCTGCACGGCACTTGTAACTGTAAAAACTGCAAAGTGTAATAAAAAAAGAATGGACAAAAAATTTAAAAGATTTTCCAAGAACAAAAATAAATAAAATTTTTAACCCTTATGTTATATCGGCAAATTAATCTGCTTTTGCACATATTGTTATTAATTAATAAAATTAATTTGACATATCTGATATTAAATCAGATTAAATCATTCAAATTTATATCCACTGACGTGTGCCACATTTGGGCCCGTCTTACCCAGTTTCTACGAACCAACACAAATGTTTCTGGTTCTTAACCGTTTTGAACTCGTAAGTTATTAGTGTCCAGTTCGGTAAGATACACTTCATATTTTAAATATCCCCACAAAAAGAATTTCAAAGGGTTTAAGTCAGGGGATCGCGACAGCTATGGTACCGATCTTCCTCGTCTAATCCACCGTACCCTTTGAACGTCGTTAAGGTAGTCCCAAACATTTCGCCGAAATTGAGGGGGAATGGTGCAAGAACCATTTGGAATTGGAGTTAAGGGCACATCTTTGAGAAGGCTAGATAGATCATTTTGAAGAAACTCGAGATACTCAACCCCATCCATTTGATTTGGTAATATGAATTGTCCAATCAAGCGATCATCGACAATCCCTACCCAAACAATTAAGGAAAAGCGTTGATGGAAATGATTACATTTTCAAAATCACACACAAAGTATTATGAATGTTATACAGTGCTTTCGAAAAGTAACGAATAAATTCATTATTTTTGAAATTGAGAAGTTTTCTAAAAAATCCCCTGGCATATCGATTTTGTTTTTAAAAAAGACGCTTTTTGATATACGACCCATATTTGTGACGTCATCGTTGTTCGGGATATGACGTCATCGACAATTTTTTTAAATAGCAAGAGCGTGTCATTCTACATACACATCATGAAAAGTTATGGTGTTACGTAACTAAAATTTCAAGAAAATAATGTTTGAAGATTTTAAAATTTAATTTTCACAATACTGAAAATGATAATAATTATGTAAAAAATCGACTAAATTAAATATTCAAATTGAGCACCGTTGTCTGCCTGACAGTAGCCAAGACGATTAATAAATTCTTTTTGGACATTATCAATAACTTCAGGAGGTATACGATATATCTCGTGACAGATTCTTGCTTTTAAATTTTCTAAATTAACACAAGAAATAATCTAGGGGTGTCAAATCAGGTGATCTGGCTGGCCACTCAATCGGCCCCTTTCTCCCTATTCAACGATTCGGGAACAGCTCATCTAAATAAGCACGGACAGGTGTTGCATAATGGAGAGGTGCACCATCTTGTTGAAAGAAAATGTCATTTCTTGGAAGATCATGTCTCTCTATATCTGAATATAAAGTTATTAGGAATGAGGTCGTCTCGAAGAAAATCCAAATATCTTGCACCTGTTAGGTTGACGTCAAAGAAATAGGGACCCAGAATTCTTCCGTCGACTATGCCGCGCCACACATTTACTTTCTGGGGACTTTGAGGGAATTCTCGGTAGCCCAATAACGGCAGTTTTGCCTATGCCATGGCCGTTCAAAACAAACGTAGCCTCGTCAGAAAAAATTACGTTTTTTACGAAATTATTATCATTATTGCATAGCTCTTGCATTTGTTCGCAGAATTGATTTCGCCGACCAAAGTCGTCTTCAGATAGCTCATGAACAAGGCATACCTTATAAGGATGACACTTTGTTTTTTTCATAATTTTGTGAACTGTGGACGCTGCCATATTGAAATCAGAAGCCAATTGGTTAAGTGTTTAGTGATGATTTTCTTGTATTGCCAACAAAACATTAAGCTCATCATCTACTGATTTTGACGGTCGGCCAGATTTTGGAAGATCACGAACATGTCCAAAGTGACGGTATTTAGACTCAATATTCTTACCATGCTTTGGCTAATGATGATGGCTGATCGACATGATCAGTTTCATTGAACAATTCAACTACTTCTTTTTGGGTGTGCATCCTGTCTCCAAATGCAAAGAATTTCAATTCGTTCTCGTTCAGTTAATTTAACCATTTTTTTAATATAAAAGACAAAGTTGCTACTCAATAGACACTTCAGACGCACTGCTTTTGCCAAACAAAAGATAAGAACTAAAGAAATAACTCAAAAAACAAAAAGAAACTATTTAATAAAGTACGATTTCAAGTTTTTATCTGACAGCAATCAAAAACATTCTCGGTCGCTAAGGCTACTGTCAGGCAACTATGATTTTTGACGATGCGCATGTAGAATGATACGCTCTTTCAAATGGCATGGTCAAAATTGAGGGTTGCTGTTTAAAAAAATTGTCGATGACATCATATCTCGAACAACGATGATATCACAAATGTGGGTTGTATGTCAAAAAGTGCCTTTTTTTAAAACAAAATCGACGTGCCAGGGGATTTTTTCGAAAATTTCTCAATTTCAAAAATAATGAATATATTCGTTACTTTTCGAAAGCACTGCACACTGCACTGTAGTAGTAGTAAAGTACGGGTGGCATCAGCCTGGCAATTAGGCCACACGTGGGCCGTTTTTGCCTACCCTAGCATCCCATCACCTCTCCACTATCCGCCCTCGGCCTTCCTCGGACCTACCCGACACCCTGATGAACGTCAGGATTTTGGTCCATGACAGGCTCACATCAGCTGTAAATCTGGCATTTCCACATTTTGTTACAGTAACTATTCAGAAAATCTAATTCGTAAGGGATAATGCCTTAGTTTTAATGCTTGGACAGACTGTACATGGAACGGATATAATTGAGTCTCGTGTACAGTACGCCACACTGTTGATTGGGACATTTCTTGTACTTGTTGAGCGATTTGCCTGGTACTTATTCGGGGATTCTCTTCAACAATTTCAAAAATGTGTTTCACAACTGCTTCAATACGCCGTGGACGCCCTGGACTTCTATCTCTTCCACGATTCGGTTGCAAATTTCCTGTGTCATGCCCGCGTTGCACTACCTCGGTAGAAGTAATTGCAGTTGGCACATGTCTATCGGGAAATCGTTCTGCGTACAGACCAGAAGCTACCAAACCATTTTACTAATTATAAATTAAAACTGTATCTATCAACTCCGTATTAACATTTTTGACACTTGAAAAACTAATGTAAATACTATCGCAAAAACATTAATACTAAAATGGGATTTCTGATGGGATGATACTAAAGACTACAGTAGCCCAACGATGTAAAAGTTGAAAATATTACAACTTCAATAATTTTCTTCTCAGAAACTATAAGGATTTTACAAAAAAAAAAAGAAAATATGATATTGACTCCATTTTACATCTATACCCACATTTTTTTGGATAAGTTGTAAATCATCCTATAATTTCATTAAAGTTTCATCAGATTCAAATAACATTATATTTAACATAAAGGAGTAGGATTTGTATAAAATTCAGAGACGAATTAAAAAATATCATTAATACAATAAAGCAGTGGCATACTCTTTTACTTCGAAATACATGTCACCAATGCGTCGTATCTCCGCCACTGGAGCAACTAAATTGTAGGAAAAGGCTTCAGATTTTGGACAATATGTATTTTATTGTGCAATTCAAATAAAGATAAACACAAGAAAATACAAAACACAGAAAAATAGACTAACACTAAAATAGTGCATAGCTAAAACTATAAAATATAAAATTAAATTATAGCTCTCTAATATAAAAATTACAATAAAACGCATATAGTTAAAATAGATTTAATAACAAAAGAATGAAAAAATAATAGGACAAGTTAGAAATTCCTCTGAGCTGTAAAATGCGTTATTCAATGAAAACTTTTTTATCCTGTAGGTTTTTAAAAGTGTACATGGATTCATGTGCTCAATTTCAAATTAATTTACTTAGTAGTTATTCTCTTAAAAAATAATTATTAATAATTATTGTGTAAAATATAAATATATTTGTTTGATAATTAAGTGCACAGAATTGGCAGCCACTGTTTTATGAACAAAAACTTCTTGGTATTTTCGAAATTTTTGGCATATCTATAATTATAATTTTCACATAAAGTAGGATTCGTCACTATTTCATTGTAATTAGTGGTCGACCACATTGGAAACATGGCGCAAATAACAGGAACGGACTTAAGAAAATAGATACACAGATTTATCAAATAATTTTGTGTTATGTGCATGTCTCACGACTGTTTTACAGTCGTCAATTACATTATTGCTTGCAATAAAAACTACAACAATTTGTACAACACGCTTACGGTTTAAAAAATTACTCTAAATTACCATACATACACTACAAATTTTCTGATGACTGAGCCATGTAGCTTTCCAAGCGAAGCAACATTTCCACGACAGGACCACATACTAATATTCGTAAAAATGGGGTGAAAGTCCTGAATTTCAGTATAAATTTTAATTAATTTTTCTATTAGTTTCGGGTCATTCCATTTGAAATCGTCTAATTGGCAAAGCCGACCCATTTTAAATTTTGGTGTAACTTTGAAAATCTCTTCTCTAGGGTCCCAAACAACAAAATTTACACGAGTTTGATTATTACTGGCACTTATGTTTTTAAAAATAAACATCACTATATCTTGGAAACTATTTTTGCTATTGATCTGAATTTTTTCATCAATATTCAAAATACTACAGCACTTCCGACGGTGCACACTAAATTTAAAAAAAAATGAAATTTGGAAATTCTTTCTTTATATTTAACTAACTTTGACTGTGTTCCTGAAGATGGCTTAAGAAGCCGAAAGAGTCATTCCATATAAAATAGTCTGAAAATAAAAAAAATTGTTGCCGACCCATTTTAGATTTTGGTGTAATTTTGAAAAACTTTAAAGGTCCCAAACAACAAAATTTACACGAGTTTGATTTTTACAAGCGCTTGTTTCCGCCTATTTAAATAAAGACTTAAAAATTGCTATTTTTAAGCTTTATTAATTTTTGCTGTCAAATTTTTCTATTTGAAGATATTTGAATGATCAAGACGGAATTTAGAGTGGGAAAGATAGTAGTTTCAGTGTAAATGAAGATAATTGGCTCGGACGATCCCTTTGAATAATAGCAGCGTGCTGAAAATTAGTGTTAGTTAAATATAAAGGAATTTCCAAATTTCATTTTTTTTAAAATTTAGTGTGCACCGTCGGAAGTGCTGTAGTATTTTGAATATTGATGAAAAAATTCAGATCAATAGCAAAAATAGTTTCCAAGATATAGTGATGTTTATTTTTAAAAACATAAATTATTAATTTGCCACTTTTTTTAAATTTACTAACCTGCTTTAATGAAAACACTCTATAAACATCTAACTTCACTTTTGGCACCTGAAGAAGCAATCCTAAAAATGCAGAAATAGGTCAGATCTCATCTATTGTGATTGAATTTTCGTGTTCCCACTGCCAAAAGTCTTCCCGTTTAAAAGTTATAAGCAATATCGTCTTAAAGAGTATCAAAACAAATACCACCTAAAAATCGCATGGCGGTGGAAGGTTCAAGTAGTTGTTGGAAAATAATTTAATGTTCGTTGTTTAAAATACATAAATATCATTAAAACTAAATAAAAGGATTAAACTCGATAATTCTTTAATACAGTTAAAACAAAAAGTGTTGATAACAGTAACTGGCAAACGCCCTCATACGACTTACATATTACAATCTATTCCCTATATGATCTCCTTTCGTTTCAAGACACATATTCATTCTTCCCCTGACTTCTTTGTGGGCTGCGTTTATAAACATTTTGCCGTTTAACTCATTACAACCGTTTGTGATTTTTTCTTTCAAATGATAAATATCTCTCGATGGTGTTTTGTAAACCTTATTTTTAAAACACCTCATAAAAAAAATCAAGAGCTGTTAATTCTGGCGACGTTTCGGACCACTGGCTGGGTCCATTAATCCCAATCCATTTTTCTGGGAAAGTGTTATCTAAATATTGCTACTCAATCCTGGCCTTGTCGGGTGGAGTTCCGTCGTGCTGAACCCATAGGCTTCTCCTTAGCTGCAAAGGCACATTCTCCAGAAGTGCATGGAGTTCTTCTTGTAAGAAATTTAGGTAACTCACGCTGTTCAATGTATGTTCATGAAAATAAGGCCCAATTAAATGCCCACCGATGATGCCGCACCATATATTTACTCCAAAATGGCCTTTGTTTTGGACTGGATTAACAATGTGGGGATTTTCAATGAACCAATAGTGTTCTTGCGCCTGTTTGGCAAACCATTACTGATAAGCTGATCTTCGTCCGTCCAAAGAACGTGCTGAAAATAGTTCTGATCAAAAGTTTCTACGTTTACTACAATTTGAGCTATAAAATTAAGTCTGTTTTCAATGTGACGCTCAGTCAAATACTCCAAATTGTGAATATCGCAGTCATTATACCCATTGGTCTTAAATTCATTGAACGATCGATTTTTCCAAATTCAATTCCCTGCTAGTCTGCCGTAGAGAATTTCATGGATTGTGTTCGAAATACTGTAACAGTCTAGCTGTATTAACATTGTTTGTTACCTAATTATTTGATTCTTCCAAATAGAAAATGCATCTTCATTTCATCGCAAGGTCGCCTCAAATCTTTTAAAGGTTGTATGATCAGGAATGAGGCACTCTGGATACCTTTCTGGATATAACTCTACAACTCTCCTTGAATTTTTTTGTGACTCGCCGTAAATTAGCAACATAGCAACTGAAAGGTAAAACATTTCATAACTACAAGAATTATACGTTTGACGATCGTATTGAGTAATAACAAGTATTTTGTGACATTTAAGCCTTGTTCTCATGCTATTTTCATCATTATATGGAGTTAATAAGTTTGATTTGGGCTTCTGATAATCTGCCATGACAGTTTTGTGATGAAAATAACAGAAAATGTTACATTTGGCAGTTGAGATTTTTTCCGCTATTAAATAATTCGCAAGAATATTTGCGAATTTCGTGTATATGAGGACAAAGCTTTATACACTTTAAGCAACGAATATTCAATTATTTTCCATCGACTACTTGATCCTTCCACCGCTAGTGTGATTTTTAAGTGATAATTGTATCCTCACAGTAGTCCCATACTATCATGTTTCAAACACCCTGTACCACTGGTGGAAATTGATGCTCCAATGGGTAAATAATAATTTGGAAGAGGTCGTAGCTTTTTACCATAAAGTGACCTCCAAAGTCATTTCTGGAGAGTTGTTGTGTGTGTAAGAACTCTATAGTCTGTTTAGAAATGAAAGAGAGTAATAAAAGCTTAGTATGTATGCAAATCGTAAATAAATGTAGTACTGGTGCTTATATTCAATATTTTTATATTATGTATTATCGGTATAGATGAGGTGTACTTTTAAAAAAACTTTATGTGATCGAACCGTATTAAATTGTAGCAGGTAGCTAAAATTTAATCCCCGACAATCCGTCTTTGTCTATGCCGCTTCAATTTCTCGGTCCATTTCTCTTATAAGTAAACAATATAAAAACAGCATTTCAAAACATGAGGCAACTTTAAGCATCATAACCGGGTTAAGAGGGTTTTTAGTAATTCAAATAAAATTATTTAATATTATTATCAAAATATTTATTTAAATTTAATGAATAGACTTTTATTCCACACAAAAATATATTTATTTTGAAAATTCAAATTATGGTGAGTAAATTTAGTGTTGTATAAATGTACAATAAAGAAAATAAAAAAGTAGGTATATTAAAATTCATCATCTGAATATTCTGATGAATTATCTTCGTCTCCTAGATTGATAACGGTAGGTTCCACAGTAACGTCAATTAAATTATCGAGTTCCCACATTTTCTCCTCTTCTTTTTCTACATGATGAATACATGTTTGCCAGTTATCTGCAGTTACTCGTTCCAAGGAATTTTTTAACAAAATTTTCACGTCACTTAATTTAAACGTCGTATTATTTCGCGCTACATCTTACCTGCGCCCAGACTAATTCGATTGGGTTAAGTTCACAGTGATAAGGTGGTAACCGTAGTACCGTTATTTGGCGATTTGTTGCCATTTCATCGATAACATATTTTTTTGATCTTTATTAAGATTGACAAGTGTCAAAAGTTCCTTTTTCACCATATTTGTTTCAAAAGAAATATTTTATCTGGATAACCATTGAATTATATCGGCATTCCTCCTAGCAGTCGTAGGCGTTCGTTCGGTCTGTCGTGAATAGTAACTGGCATTATCCATGACAATTACAGACCCCGGAGGAATAAGATCCAACATCTGTGTAAAATACTCTTCAAAAACATTTGCGTTCATGTCTTCGTGATAGTCACCTGTATTTTTAGATTCAAATAAAAGTAAACCGCCATCTACAAAACCACTGGCACTACCTATATGTGTCACTATTAATCTTCGCCCTTTACCTGAAGGTGCCTTGAACCCTGTTGAAAGTCCATCCAAAAATGCTTGTCGAAAACTTTTTACATTTTTATCTTGCCATACTTTTGTTACAGTATATCCCTCGTTGACCCAAGTTTCGTCTAGATAATAAATATTCCTCCTTTCGTCACGGAATTTTCTAATTGATCTTAAGTAGGATCTTCGCCAACAAATAATTCCATTTTTATCGATAAGAACTGACTTCCTGTTCTGCTTTTCCCAGAAAAAATTCAACTCTAGTAAGACGGCCCATAATTTGCTTCTACTGATTTTTGACAAATCGTTGTCCTCTGAAAGTTTACTTAAAATTTTGTTTAGCGTTGGTATTTCTTTTTTCAAATAAAATGAGTGTACTTTTCTGCAAATGACATTTTTGAAGAAATCATCTATAACGACTTTTGACCTCCCTGTAGATGATTTTGGGGGATTTACAGTATCTTGTTCATTTTTTGTTTCCTTTAAAAGTCTGTAGATAGTCGATTTTTCAATCCCTGTCATTTTGGAACACTTTTCCACGATGTCGTCAACACTGTTGGTAGGATTTTGGTGTTTCAATGCATTAAATATATTTAATATAATAATCTTCTCATTCTGAGACAGCGCACATCTTTTCACGCGTTTAGCAGGTACGTAATCTGATAAGCTCGACATTTTATCCAAACCATATTATATCCACTGGCACAATAGTCACTAAGCACAAGTCGAATTTTACTCTACTGCACTAGCACGTCTTCGTTTATTCAGCTCTAAGACTGTATTGATCTGTCACAATACACTGGCTCCTGCCCTATGATGTATCCAGTAAAATATACTAATGTATACCCATTACCTGTTAGCATTAGTGTCACCCGATAATTACCTGAAACGAAATATTACCACGCCCATGGTCAGTTCTTATCTCGAGGTTTTATTACTCTCTTTCATTTCCAAACAGACTATAGTATTCTAACTGTAAACAATATTTATTCCTGTAAGAGATAATTGTAGGTCTTTATTCAGTCTGGAAAGTCCGACCCTGTCATGTCTCCAAGTGGACCGAGGCCTAATTATTATCATTATGTTTATTTTATTTATTCTGTATAGTTTTTAATCGATGTTTGTACAACGTGGCGGATCGTAAAAAAAATAACCGGTTGGGACGAGTAAAGGGTGACGAGATATCCGTCATGAAAGGTCTACTTAATCCGTATCACATGTGGATGTCTTTGGCTGTTCAGAACGCCCTTACATACGTTACAGAAAACGAAAATGCTCACAAGGTACAAAGAAGGAATGCGTAAATAAATAATTAGCAAACTAATCTTAGTTCCTTGCTATTTTCTTTCAATTTCCTTGAACATTTGGTATAAAGTATTGAAAGTGCGACAGAAGAAGAAAAGGTAAAATTTTAAGGCCGAAATTAAAGTTACTAAACATAATTTTAGTTCGTGCAATTTTGTATACGACTGATTACGATTTTAAGAAACATAATTTTAGAACGTTTTTTCTCCTTCTGTTTAAAAGTAGACTCTACATTATCAAAAACTTTTTCTGCTATCTAATTTAATTGTAGCATTTATTAGAGAATACAAATATGATTAACACTAAGTATACTTACAAATTCTAAGCAGTAGGTAATAAAAAAACTAATAAAGGGTTCTGGTAATATTTATCATCTCAAGACATGTGAGAAAGAAATTCATTAACTAACTATTTTAGTAGATAAATGGAGTAGAGTGTTTAATAAATAAATACGTCATATGAATAATTGGATTACAATTTTCATTAAGCGAGATTTGAATAGAGAGGTGGTTTTCTCTTTATCCTTGTTTCTGTGTCATAGAGTAATTAGTGAAAATTGTTTTTTTATGCATTTGTATAACTTTTCACGGTAACTGTACCCTATATAGAGTCATTTAGAACTTATCTTAAAAAAAATGGGATACGCATTCTGAAAACTATTTAAAAATATTTAATTGCACGCCGCTGGAATCGCATCTAGTGTAATGGAGTGACAATTCAAGCTGACTATATCACTTATCGCACGAAAAAACCCTCTGAAGTTCTGCGATTAAATCGACACCGGTTCGAAATTTTGCCCCTCGACTTCTACACACATTTGGGTACGCCTTATCCAACCCTGCCGTACTAAAGTGAATATTCCTTCCGGTTGCTGTTCTTGTAAACGTAAATTCACGGCAGCTGTGATACGCCCGCAAAAATCCTCCACTTCGGTACTCATTTTTTAATTGGCCCCACAAAAAGAAGGCGAAGGGGTTTAAATCGGGAGACCGCGGAGGTCATGCTACCGGTCCACGCCGTCCAATCCATTGTACTCCGTGAACTTGATGGAGAAAATCTAGTCCAAAGTGAGGAGGTGCCTCATCATATGCAAACCACATGCGTTGTCGGACAGCTAGGGATACATTTTCAAGAAAGACGGGCAGTTAATTATGAAGAAATTTGAGATATTGTAAATCAATACGACTGGCAATATAAAAGATCCAATTAGGCGGCCATCAGCAACTGTGTGTATTGTGAATGTTTTGTATTCCATTGCCAGTAATTAAATTCTTATGCTGGACATATAAGATTGACATCACACGATAAATAAAACAACACTACTGGCCTCACTCGTTTACCACCTAGAGAGCATATCTCCACTCCAACCCTATTCGCCAGGCAGGCTTGTTGACAGTACAGTTGCCAGCGACGTACTCCTTTATAAGTTAGAACTTTAAACATTTTTTATGCGAAATCTATTAGACCTTTAACATATTTTTTTTGGTCGACTTTTTATTTAAGGATGCACATATCCTCAAAGTTTTTCGGATAAGTTCTGACGCACACTGTATAGGGTTAAGGTATAAAATAATAAAGTTTTATGTAGTAGTAGTAGGCATTTATTAAATTTAATATTGTCATTTAAAGAGAAGTTTAACTTAAATGATTTGAAGAATGAATGATGAATTTTCCAAACAAATCTGGTCAAAATATTTGACGCAAATAATGGTAGGCTTGGTATAAATTTTCGTGACCATTTTTCTTAGTAAAAATGTCTATATTAAAACAGTTCTTCTTGAAATACATATGGGCACATAAGAAGAATTACTGAATTTCTGTAATTATTCATTGCAGTTCAAAAAAGGTGTATTCCAACATTGAGCAACATAAATGATACCACTATTGCAGCCATAATGAATATTACAAATATTCGTGATTTTTATGAAACCATGCAAACTTCCATTAGTAACATTAAAATTTTGGCACAAGCAGAGGAGGTAGGAATAAATTTAATACTAGTTTGCTGTGTGTCGTTGTGTTTGAAGTTTTGTTGTTTTAAATATGTTTTTTTTTTTCAATGTTATTGCTTGTGTATAGTAACAGCACGGTGTTGTAAAAAATTTTAAAATAATAGAAATGTTCACACGATAGTATGTTATTCATGGTTATGATACAAGGTAGGTAAAATATCACTTTAATGTAAAAATATCTGAAGTGTAGGTACGAAGATATAAAAGAAATGTTATTTATTTGTTTACATGTTCTGGAAAAGTAGAATTATTATGTATTTTGCGTTCATGTCATGTCCAAATCATCACTATCTTAATGCATGCGATTAATAATGCTTAATTGCTTAAGTTGCTTTTAGTTTAATTAACAATGGGAATGGATAATATAAAACTAGAATATTTTAATGTGCAAAGTTATCCATGTCACTACTATTCAATTAAACTTCAAAATTTTTCAATTTATTGCTTAGGGTGATTTCTAAGTTGAGCATGAAACAGTATGTAGAAATGGGAAAGAGTAAAACTTTATTCAATTTATCTATTTCAATTTTTAGTAAGCTTCTGTTCTTACTGAGTATAAAAATCGTTAGTATGTTTTTTGTGTGCGTATTAGTAACCATACACGGTGTAGTTTTCTGGAAGGCAGGTATACCTACATTGGTGAAAAAATTAAAAACCTGTAGATGCAGTTTTTTTCTTCTTCTTGAATTAATGGAGAAACATATTTAAGGAATTCCGTATATGAATTTTCTTCCTGTATTTCGTTTCTGTAACCTGGAATTGTAGGGAGAATAGCTTAGAGGCTACATCACTTCAACTCCACTAAGCCTCTTGTACTTCCTCCCGTTAGGAAGTCAATCTATCTGAGCCGTTAATCGACCTAATAAAGACAAACGGTGGTGATGTTGCTCAGGGAGATCTCTCTAATGTAAACTATAGAAGGCCATCGTTCCCCTACACGGATTCCCTTGATGACGAGATGGGTGCATTCACAGAGTGCATGAAATACTGTCTAGCTTTCCTGTTCGCAACACTTACAAAGATGTGTCAACAGTGTCCAGTTTGAATACCTGTCACCAGGCGACGATTCGTCCTAGACATGGCCAGGTACTTTTTGGCTGTGTCTTCTAGAAATTCCTTAGCAAGTTGACAGTTATTTGTTTCATCATACCGTTTTCTGAATTCTTTGTCGGTGTTCTGCTTAAGACTGATCTTTCGGCAAATAGGCTCCGCGTACAGATGTTCTGTAATGAAATTATCTACGTATGGACGAAAATTCATATACGGAATTACTTAAACACGTTTCTCCATTACTTCAAAAAGAAAATACTCCATCCACTGTCTTTAATTTTTCCACTAATATATTGTAGGCAGTTAACATAAAAAATTTGAAAAGTCCATGTTGTCAAGTGCAAAGCAAGCAAGCAAAGTGATAGGCAAAATTTCAACAGCTGGCAGTTTTTCAGGAGGCCGGGTGTTTAGGCTGGGCCCTTCAGCCATTACAACGACTAACGTAACGGTTTGCTAAACGGAAGACCTACCTTCCGGTAAACTACATCGTGTATCCCCACCATTAGATGTATTTGATTTATTTGGCATCGGTTTTTGGATGTCCGTAAACATGACATTGTACCCTAAAGATCAGAACCTTACTTTCAGGCATATTTTGTATAGATTATAAATAGCTCAATGCATATTTATTGGGATAGTAACTTTTTAAATGCAGTTTTTACTTCATTGCCTGTAAATGCCTCAATTTAAAGATCACCCTGTACCTGATTGAATCTCATGCTATTTATAAATTTCATATTTTGTTTAAATTTGAGGAATTTCCATTTGCATGTGATATAAGTGCACATTATAAGATTAAGTACAATTTTGGTGAAACATTAATCAAGTTTGGAGTTTTAGATTGGTCAAAATGTCGTTGAAGATATAATGCATTCTTGGTGGAAAATACTGATAGGAGTTGGACTTGCCTTACTGGCATGCATCATTTACATCCTATTGTTGAGATGGATTGCCGCACCTATAGTTTGGCTGTCTATTATCGGTGTACTAGTTTGTTTAGGTCTTGGTGAGTATAGTAGAATATAATATTAAAGCTCTATATCTGGACACATGACACATGATCTTTTGACGTCAAAAATATAAATGGAAATCGAAATTTTTTTAATGGGCCTATATAACGGGTGTCTCAACTTTTATCGATCACGCCATATAAAGTGTTTCTAAAAATGTTTTATCCAAACTTTGACATTATTTTTAGGATCGCTATATAAAAAACATATTTTAGAGACTAACCAACTTCCTATTATACCGGAAGTATCCATCAACTTTCTTATTTCACGTGAAAAACCCTGTATATTTTTAAATTTTTGGATTCACCATATAATTTTTTGTAATATTCGCCATTAGATTGATAGCTTTTCAACAAAAGCGACATAATAATCTAGGCATCCGTGATCGTGTTCACTATGACCATCAAATGGTATATCAAAAATTCATTCATTTATTGTTAACAGTAATTACTGAGATAGAATATTGAGATATTTGAAAATAAAATTCTAGCATTGAACACCCTGTATTTTTTAAACCAGCAACATTCGGATAAGGCATATTTGGCTCAATCACCATATTTTGGTATGTAGTATCTCCAGTTCAGAGATTGCCCATTCTTAATGAATCACCCTTATATCTTCAAACCATTGCCACCATATTCATTCCTTCAATGATTCCGTTTGTAATAAAAAAAAATCTCGTGATATTTTTGATTTCGTAAACGAAATAATAATATGAATGCATTGTCCTTCATCCTTAACATTTTGTAGAAGCAGATTTGTCAATTCAGTATGCCTGCAAGCACCTGCAAGCCCCACTATCAATGCAAACTCAAACTTTTATCATAAAATGAGTTCTATCGTCGGCTTCCAGGAAAAATTGAGTTATGTTCTCTTTTGTTAAAATCTTAGATCTTTTTGACAGAAATCCTTCCGATTTTCATTTAGAAACGCAATTAAATGAATGTACTTACCAATATCCGTATTTTTCTTCATTGATATAAGTGAGCGTAGCATAGAATAATATACCCAAAGAGACGAAAGCTTGCTATGGTACGAAAGATATTAGACATATGCCAGAAGAATCTTTTCGTTGCTGCTATTCTTGATTCTTTTCCCTTTACATCAATCTTCAAGTTTTGCATAACTTTGTTCGTACGTCTGTTTTGATTTTTCAGGAAGTATGGAATCAACAACGCTTTGCGCAATGTCTTCAACATCTGAAAGGGCACTTTTGCAATTAGAATCACCCATATTAATATTCATTTTCACTAGAACTGAACGTATGACACAAAATTGGACGCCAAGTGGAAGTTGTAAAAATCAAATTTAAAACAATCAATAAATGTGCACTTTCATTATTTTTGAAATTGAGAAGTTTTCAAAAAACTCCTTTGGCACGTCGATTTTGTTTTTAAAAAAGGCACTTTTTTATATACGACCCACATTTGTGACGTCATCGTTGTTGCCATTTGAAAGAGCGTATCATTCTACATATGCATCGTCAAAAATCATGGTTGCCTGACAGTAGCCTTAGCGACCGAGTATGTTTTTTATTGCTCTCAGATAAAAACTTGAAATCGTACTTTATTAAATAGTTTTTTTTTTTGTTTTTTGAGTTGTTTCTTTAGTTCTTATCTTTTGTTTGGCAAAAGCAGTGCGTTTCAACTGTTTATTGAATAGTAACTTTGTCATTTTATAAACAAAAAAAAATGGTTAACTGAACGAGAATGAATTGAAATTCTTTGCATGATCGGATTTGGAGACAGGATGCGCACCCAAAAAGAAGTAGTTGAATTGTTCAATGAAACTCATCCTGATCGACATCCCATTAGCCAAAGCATGGTAAGCAATATTAAGTCTAAATACCGTAACTTTGGACATGTTCGTGATCTTCCTAAATCTGGTCGACCGTCAAAATCAGTAGATGATGAGCTTAATGTTTTGTTGGCAATACAAGAAAATCACTCAACACTTAACCAATTGGCTTCTGATTTCAATATGGCAGCGTCCACAGTTCACAAAGTTATGAAAAAAGTAAAGTATCATTCTTATAAGGTATGCCTTGTTTATGAGCTATCTGAAGACGACTTTGATCGGCGAAATCAATTCTGCGAGCAAATGCAAGAGCTATGCAAGAATGATAATAATTTCGTAATAAAACGTAATTTTTCTCTGACGAGGCTACGTTTGTTTTGAACGGCCATGCTAATAGGCCAAACTGCCGTTATTGGGCTACCGAGAATCCCCGATGGATGATGAAGTATCACACTCAAAGTCCCCAGAAAGTAAATGTGTGGTGCGGCATAGTCGACGGAAGAATTCTGGGTCCCTATTCCTTTGACGTCAACCTAACGTCAATCTTCCATCCTCATTATGCAACACCTGTCCGTGCTTATTTAGATGAGCTGTTCCCGAATCGTTGGATAGGGAGAAGGGGGCCGATTGAGTGGCCAGCCAGATCGCCTGATTTGACACCCCTAGATGATTTCTTGTGGGGATACTTAAAAAGCAAAGTATACGTTACTAGACCGGTTAATTTAGAAGATCTAAAAGCAAGAATTCGTCACGAGATACATCGTATACCTCCTGAAGTTATTGATAATGTCCAATCTTCAAACATAATTTTCTTGAAATTTTTGTTATGTAACACCATAATTTTTTATGATGTGCATGTAGAATGACACGCTCTTCCAAATGGCATGGTCAAAATTGGGGGTTGCTATTTAAAAAAATTGTCGATGACATCATATCTCGAACAACGATGACGTCACAAATATGGGTCGTATGTCAAAAAGTGCCTTTTTTTAAAACAAAATCGACGTGCCAGAGGATTTTTTCGAAAACTTCTCAATTTCAAAAATAATGAATTTATTCGTTACTTTTCGAAAGCACTGTAGTGTTCATATCGAACTAGTATCATTAATAACTATAAATACTATTTGACTGATAATATAATTATAAATTTTTGGTAAAAGTACTTTTTCCAAATAAACGTGAGTTGCTGTCTACATATCTGTGTAGTCTGATTGATCGTTGCGCCACTAAAATAGAAACACATTTTAAGTACGTTTGGTTCATTAAAAGTTCACCATCCGCTACCTAGAAATGGATTATATAGTTGTGTCCAGATTTTCCCGCTTTAGTTACTCGTTACTTTTAAGTTCAATTTTTTTAGTAAATTTTTAATAGTTTTATAAATTGCTCCTCTTATAAAAATATTGAAATGTTTAAAATTTAATAGATTATTTTTTCCAGGTCTTTATTTTTCAACTATCAAGTATATTGAGTTCAGAGATTTATATAATGCAGAAGTGTATGAAGAAGTGAAGGCAAAATATAAAACTACGCGAGACCTATGGTTAGCAGGCTTAATAATCTTAGCTATTGTGTTAGGTATTATATTACTGATGCTGATCTTTTTACGGAAACGCATAATTCTGGCAATAGCTCTTGTAAAGGAAGGCAGCAAGTAAGTGGTTTTAATTTTTTATTTAATAAAGAAAAATAGTTTATTGTCCGAGAATTAGTATTTTACATGTGTTATCCAAAATTTTTAGAAGCCTACAGGACTCCTTTACTTTGATACAATTGACCATAGTGTGTGTTATGTTTTAAGTTGTACATACATCTTATTCAGTTTTCAAATCATATTTAGCTAAAAGATTCCAAATTACGTTATTTGATTGTTTGAAATCATTTTCAGACCTGTAATTTTTCAACAACCCTAAGATTCAGTTTTGGGTCCCTTACGATTTTCAATTTATATCTCGAATATTATTAACAGTATGGTACAATGTCAGTTGCAGTTTTATGTAGATGTTACGCGGTTTTAGCTTTTTTTTGAATAAGCTTAAATAACTGCAAATACAGGATGTTTCTGAAATAACTGCGTATTTTTGTCAGTCGTTTATACCCGACCGCCAAAAACCTAGGAGAGTGACTCATGTTATAAACCCGCTCACAATTTATAGCAGTCGACACAAAGTAACATGCATGCAGCAAGTATATTTTTTCGTATAAAATCGTGTGCCGCATATCTCTGAGATTCTGCTGCAGCTAATACGCATGCCCCAGATCGAAACGTTAGATTTCTACTGGTTGTGACGAATTGCCGGATGCATCTGTTCGATCTCCAAAGCTATCACAGGCGTGCGTGTGGAAAAATTTCGGGTATATCTTACCGCTTACCGGGGGTTACATTAAAGTATACTGTTAATTTTGTGTGTTTTGAACTTGTATTACTGTTTCTACTAAAAATAATGAATGTTATTTAATGTTTTTATATCTGATCACCTTCAAATTTAGTCCACAAGCTAGCCATGAGTCACTCTATGGATTTTCGATGGTTGGGTATACTTTTAAACACTTTTTTAAAAGTTTCTCGCTTAGAAAGTGTTGAAATACCTACCTCTGGGACTGAAATCAATTACGAGAAAATATAATACTTATTATAATTTATTGATATTAATACTACATCGGCTTCTTCCTGATCAATTTTCTGGAGCGCACGACCCTTTAAATCAAAAGTTGCTTAACACACTTATTTCAGCAACATCCTTCACAAATATATTAACAAATCGTTTATAGTTACTAATGCTTGTTATATTTCTTTTAACTTGAGCTAAATCCTAAAATTATCAATTTCAGAGCCGTCAGTTCTGTGACAGCATCATTATTCTTCCCCATATTACCATGGGTTTTACAACTTGGTGTTATAGCGTACGCAATAGCTGTTGCTCTGTATCTGACGAGCACTGGAGATCCTGTATATAAAACCAGATATATAAACAATCAGACTTGTGACATAGGCTACGAGGTAGGTAATATCAAAGTTTATGGAATAAATATATATTTATTCCGTAAACTTTGGTAATATAAAGGCATATAGGTATAATATTATATATAACCCAAGCCAGTTTCACATACGTTGGAGAAGGAAATTATTTTTTTTGTTACATCTGATTTAGCCATAAATTTTTTAAATTTAAATGCCGCTTCTTATTGATTTGCTATATAGATTCAAAAAATGACTCAAAATCAGATGTTGTTCACGTATTATATGTTACTATAGTTAAAAGTCTAAAGTCATCACTCAATTTACTTTATTATAACAAAATTTATATGAAATATTTTAAGCATGGCCAAAAACTTTTCACATTTTACAGGGTGTTGAAAAAATAAGTTAAAAAATTAATCTATATAACTATGTTTGTGTAGCAAATTGAAGGCCAGTCTCTATAAATATGTGTGTGTGTTATAGATGTAGGACACATCTGAAGGTATAAAATATATTTAAACTTCAGCTACACACTTATTATACAATTTTTTTGTTAAAAATACACTTTTAAACATGTAAAATATGATCATTAAGTTCAGAAAATACAGTTCTGTAAAATTTTGAATTCCTTGAAAGATAATTATATAAAATTGCTTTTGAAACAAAAACTTTATCTATCATTTTTTCTTTGTGAGACGAACATTTTCTGAATTCTTTTTGATTTATTTAACATTGGTAAATTTATTTTTTCATCATTCATCAAATCATTGTTCAAGTCATTGTAAAGGTTGAAGTCATCTAATATACAATGTGACCAATTTCAAATGGAAACAGACCTGTAAAAATGATTTTATTTTCCAAATTGGTTCTGGTTTTTTTTAGGATGGCGCAGTAAAACTCTATTCTGGCGCAAAATATTAAAATTTATTTTCCAATTTCAAGGCCTACTTCGAGTTTTTTTCACTGTCAAATTTTACATAAATTGTTCAACGATTCTTTTTTTCAAATTTCACTACGGCACTGGATTCAGCTTTCCCCAAAACGGTTTTATACCAAATTTGGTAAATAGGTAAATATTATTTGTTATTTGAAAAAATTCGAAGTAGGTCTTGAAAATAAAAAACAAATTTTAATATTTTGTGCCAATAGTTTTTACTACACCATCTTTTAGAAAAAAAAACGAACTAAATTTTACGGGCTTGTTCCCATTTCAAATGGGCCACACTGTATTAAAACAACAAAAAATTATAATTACGTGTATTTCTAATCTGTACAGGATAACGTCGATTGCGATCCTGACGAATTCGGAACAGCTCTAACAAACCACGTTACAGGAGGCTGCGAAAACGCTACTTGCAAATTTATTCGGATGGACAATACCGTATTTTATCCATATCTACAAGGTAATTTTCCATTTCTATGAAAAATTAAAAGTACATTGAAATTTTTTCTAGCTCTTAACGTTTTTGGGTTCTTTTGGTTGGTATTTTTTGTATCCGCTTTTGGGCAAATGGTCTTAGCTGCAGTTTTCGCTCAATGGTACTGGACTTTCCATAAGAGCGCCCTTCCATTTTTCGCTGTCACTGCAGCATTCTGCAGAACAGTAAGGTAGAAAAATCATTAATTTTAACTAAAATCTCAAAGCCATTCTTTTCTATTATACTTTTCTTACTTTGCTTTAAAATATACAGGGTGTGTCCGGTTTTTCATTTTTAACTTTGGGAAAAGATAGAACATGAAAACATGATAGTTATCTTTCCTGTAACATTTGTCTATGACTCTTCGTTTTCCTGATACAGGGCGTTCTACTTTTAAAAAAATATTTTATTTTTTTATCTATGTAACAAATACTTAAATATTTTTCCTAAAAACTTGGTATGCAGTATTAAAAATAAAAGATTAATATTTTGATCTAAATCATTTTTCTGAATGAAAGCCAGTGGCGTAGGTATATGTGTTCTTAACCCTTGAGCCCTTATTTCAACAGTAAAATCACAAAAGTTTTTCTCTTTGTAACGAAATAATTTTACCAATCAGTAATTTTGCAAGAAATACTAACATGAAAAAATTGCGAGACCGAAAGTCGAGCGATTTTGTCAAATATCAGTTTTACACAAACAAAATTGCTGATTGGCAAAATTTTGAGTTAAAAATAAAGTTATCCATAGAAAGAAAAGCTCGATTAGTATTTGACAAGATAAATTAACGATCAAATATGTAAATTTAAACTGACTCATATTATACGGAGTAACATACACTTTTCCCTTAAAAAAAAAAACAAAAAATAAATCTAGTGGACTCAGATCCAGTGGTCGAGCTAGCCAAACAATTGGACCACCACCTTTTCCTGTAGATCGTATTGTCACGGGTTTCCTAACCCGACTTTTTCTTTTACCAGAAAAACAGACAGTTAATTTTTACTTATATTTATTAACACTCTGTACACTACTGAATACTAATTACAACTCAACTAAACAACTGACTAACTCGGCCGTTTATTCTTCTTTTACAGACCAGAATCGCGTAGGGGCAATCTAGTGTTTCACGATGCCACAGTCGTCGAATTGGGTGCGAGCGGGGCAAATTCGTTCTAGGTCAGATATGAATAACATGCAGGAATATTAACTTTTTACTGAATGGCGAAATCTGAACAAAATCAAAACTGTAAATGACGATATTCTCCTAGTTTACTTCGTCGAAAAGTCTATGAAATCTTGCACATTATAGAGTCGATTATCAATGCTAAAGAGTTGTTTGGCTATAAAAGAAAATGCTAACATCAACAAATATTCAAAAACTGTTGCTTTCTTGAAGCGCCAAGCTGTAGAGTATACACACACAAAAAATTCTAAAGTTATAACAGCAGAACAAGTACCTAACCAAACTTTTATGTGAAGCTCCAGATCACCAGATGAACAATATCTACCAACAAAAACAATTTCAGTGTTTGGGGTCTTTGGAGCGTGTCGAAGAGATGTTTTAGTACGTTTAAATTTAGACCATGTGGTAGATAATGAACGCTTTCTTGTCGTGTGTATACGAGATGGGAAAACTCAAGAAGTTTTACCATTATAAATGAAGGATGTAGATTGAGCCTTGCACACTTTGTCATAAATACACAGCTCTACGACCTAACAATATGAACAGTAGAAGATTATTTGCTGCATATCGAAACGGCAAGTGTTATGCTCAATACGTTGGATGCCATACCATCAGTGGTGTTCCGAAAATTGTTGAAGAATACCTAAAACCAGAAGATCCCGGAAAATATACCGAGCATGGACTAAGGCGTTCTTCAGAAATCATATTCGTGTGCTTTTCTGAGTTACTCATTTTGAGAAGGTTCGTAGGATGACGTTCTTCTAATGTAGTAGAGGGATATACAGATAGAGAAAATATTTAACCGATCATGGGGAGATTCTATTACATACATTTCAAATGCATGAGGTATTGGTGGGAAGATGACGCACGGCAGGGCGGGCTTAGTCAGTACTCCCCTACTCTCCTACACCCACGGCCGAATGCCAAACGAATAGTGTGCTATACGAATACTGGTTTAGTCCGCCGAAATAGGGGAGGACGTGTCAAGCTTGGACGCCGAGCAGTGGAAGGGATTATTCTTAGCATTTCATATGATCGGTTAAATATTTTCCCTATCTGTATAGAAGAATCAATACAAAGAAAAATTGAGGCATCATGAAAACTGTTTAACACTTCTCACTCGCAAAATACAACTGTATAATTTGTTGGAGAAAATCAAAACATTTGCGAAGAGTCAACACCAGAAGGACTAAACCTGTGCAATAATAGGAATTGCACAATAAAGATAACCAACAATAATAATACAAACTAAAAACATTATTAGTTGGAGATGTTATATTATTAATAGTCAGTTAGTTAATTTTCAATATACTTACCCTAGTAGTTACATGTTTTTTAAATCTTATAACTGCTATAAAAATAAAAATGTTCCGCTGCTTTTGTATATCTTCTTTGTTATATTTTATTTTTTTGTTTTCGTTTTCAAAGAAGTTTAATAAAAAATATTGTTCATTACATTACATGAAATTGATTTTTATCCGTTGTCACAAGCGTATGGAAAAATCCTTATTTCCAGACTCCTAGTGAAATATATCGATCAAAAATACAACATCAATATTTGATTTACATGAAAATATTAACCTTATATTTATAATTACTGCATAGTTTGAAGGAAAAATATTTATTTAGTAGATAGTAAATAAAATATTTCTTTTAAACTTGAACCCTGTATCTGGAAAATGGAGAGTCAGAGAAAAATGTTACAGAAAAGTTAACTATTATTTTTTTATGTTCTATATTTTCCCAAAGTTATTAACAAACAACCGGAGACACCCTGTATAATATTATAAGTTTAAAAATTGATGAGCCTACACATAATTTTGTATTTTTAGGTACCATCTGGGAACTATAGCGTTTGGTTCACTAATCATCGCAATTTGTCGAATGATAAGGGTAATGCTGGAGTACCTGGACCACAAATTAAAGAAGTACGATAACGATTTAGTTAAAGCCATTTTATGCTGCATGAAATGTTTCTTTTGGTGCTTGGAGAAATTCCTCAAATTTATCAACAAAAACGCCTACATTATGTGTGCCGTTCACGGCAAGAACTTCTGTGCCAGTGCCAAGGATGCATTTTTACTTCTGATGCGAAACATCGTCAGAGTGTTTGTACTCGATAAAGTAAGTTTCCGAAGTTTTACTGTAGTCGTAAAATTGTCTTTCACGATTTCTTTTTCAGGTGACTGATTTCTTGTTCTTCCTAAGCAAATTGTTAGTAACGATGGGTGTCGGAGCGGTGTCATATGTCATTTTTGCTACGGATATTACACCCATCGATAATTCCAGTTTGAATTACGGAATCGTACCTGTGGTTATCATAATGATTTGCACGTACCTGATCTCGGCAGTGTTCTTCAGTGTGTACAGTATGGCTGTGGACACTCTGTTCCTCTGTTTCCGTAAGTATAAAAAGGCAGTTTTGCAAATTGTCATTTTAACAAATTTGTTTTTTTTTTATTTATATTTATTTTTCTTATTTTTATGTCACCTGCTTATTTTTATTTATTTATGTATTTTTTCAGTGGAAGACTGTGAAAGAAACGATGGTTCTGCAGAAAAGCCATATTTCATGTCAAAAAATTTGATGAAAATTTTCGGCAAAAAGAACAAACTTTCGTAGATTGTTACCACCACCACTATAATTTTTTTTTATTATCATTGAGGATAATAATTAAACTGTGATACGTACCATATATATGATTACCAAATAAACTAGTTATACAAAATATTTTGCCAAAAATGTACTAGTTTTAATATAAGCTGATATAAATACAATCGAAGCTACAAATATTTATAGGTCATGCTACATTTTATGTGTCGAGACTTTGAAATAAAAATTTTTAGTCATACTGTTTATAACAAAATATATTTTTATGTATTGACACTATACCACTAAATTTATTTCAATATTCAGTTGCATTTTTTTCTTCTTCATAAAACGAGAGTAGCGTTTACCAAAGTGAATCGTTTAATATGAAATAATTTTTATATAACCCAAGCATTTACTTTTTATTTTGAAGTCTTAAAGGTCATCTCTGTATTTCTCCTGTATATAATATATGTATTTTTATATCCTTTGTAAGTATTCGATAAAAGCCAAATATAGTACTATAAAATTATATTAAGTAGTAATAATCATTTTCAGTCACCTACACATATAAAAAATTCCTGCTACCCTGCATTCTCTAGAGTTGCATATACAGGATGTCCTAATAAAAACTTCCATCACCATTTTCCTGGGAGCGGAGAGATAATTTAGTTTGTGAATATGGTTTGGTAGATGCCAACACTGGCACATAGATGGCGCAATTGTGCTATTTTTTTACTCCTATATAGAAACTAATTCAGATAAAAAAATTATCACCACCAACAAATTTTTATAATATACCTACACTTTTTCCTTGACTTAATAGATTTCCAAATATGAAATTCCTTGACTGATTAAATACAGGGTATGTTTCTGTGTGTGTCTTGTATCTGTCATATATTCCACAAAATGGCATAGTAACTTGAATAAATTTAACTTCAAATTTTATATTCTCAAAAATATTCCATTTAAAGTAACGCTGACAATAATTTCCGATATAACATATATCGATATATGCAACATTCATGGTATTATACTTATCATTTGTCATTTGACTGGCATGCGTGCATATAAAAAATTGAGTTCATAGTTAATAATGTGGAATAGAGACTAATAGACAGAAAAACAGAAATTAAAGTAATAATTGTAGTTATTTTGTTCTGGTGTGCAAGTCAATTTAAGGTTTTTTAAGTGATATATCGACGTGGGAAATGAAGAACATCGTAACTTAAAAAGTTTAATTTCTCAGGAGAGGGTTTTAAAGTTTGCATACATTGTAATTCTCATATGTTTTTATTTATTTGAATAAATAGTGACATATAACTAGATAATATGCCTCTGTAACTATACATCATAAACAATTTTATGAAAAAAATTTTTTTTCAATAAAATTTTACTTTTTAATGAGATACGATGAAACAATTCCAACAAAAGTTTGAACACTTTATTTGTATCTGTAGATATACGTTGTAATTTTTGAGCTCTCAACTTATTGTTGTAGTACCTATTTGTAAAGAAAGAAGTAAACAGTTTTGGGTATATTTTATATTAGATTTGATAATAAAAAAAAATAAAATAAGTAAAAGAAATAACACAGTTAAAATATTCAGTAATATTAACGGAATACAAAACTAATAATCTCAATTTCCATCGTCTAGTTTTAAGATTCTATCTTTTCGTTTTTTTCTGTTTTCTATTTTTTACTATTTTTGAACTTGTTGCTTTTGATTCGTTAAGATTTATTTCATTTTCTTCTTCATCTTCATGGTTATATTAATATTTCTTACCTTTAGCTGATTCCAATATAAGTTTTGTCCTTCTAGACATTGTCAAATGTTTGTACAAAAAGTATTACATGAACAACAAAACACTTATTTCTCCACAACAACAAATAAAATGTATTACTAACTGAAGAAGCGCCATACAAGTGACGCTGACAGCATAAAATATCATCGTATTTCACTACAACCAAGCTTAACTAACATCGTATCTTTACATACGATAATATAATAAGTAAAGTTCCCAATTTATTCATGAACTAAAGGTAACCAATCTTTAGTTACGATATTAGTATTCTAAAATTAGAGCAAAATGGAACAATAATTAAACCACACGTAAAGATAAGATAAAATTTAATTTTTAATTGTTTATCGTAATTAGAGATAGAATGTTATTAGGATTAAAAATGGGATAAATCGAGATACGTTATTAAAATATTCGAAAAAATTTACTATTTATCGTCAAAATTCTTTTATGACAACACATTTTATGGGAAGAGTTAATTTTTCCCTATAAGAAAATGATTCTATCTTAATTTCGATAAATATCGAGAAATGATGTTCTTCTTTTCCCACGTCGATATGTCTTCGCAAAAAGATTTAATGAATTAAATATGAAGCAATAAGGAAAGCAGCAAAATACTGCCTATTTATTTGGTCACATAAAAGGATTTTACTTCAAAAACATGATTCTTCATTTTTTCCAAACTGCAAAGAGCACTTTGAAGGATTATCCGATAATCGACCAAAGTCCTTCAGCCAGAAAGCAGACTTTCAACTGGAATTGTGTGATTTGCAGTCAGATCATCTTTACCAGGGAAGAACCAAAATAAGAATGACATTTTTTAAGGTACTTGTAGGAGAATGTTACCCTAATTTGCAAAACTTAAGCCCTATGATGGATTCAATGCTGGGAAGCACGTATCTTTGAGAAAGCAACTTTTCCAACATGAAATTCATAGTCAAAATATAGGTGTCAGTTGCTTTGCTTGTCAACAAAAATTAGTGTTAATATTGATATACTGGTTAGTAAAAATGGTAAAAACCAACAACCCCTAACTTCTTTATTTTTTTTTTGTAGATATTTTTGAATAAATATAAAAAATTATACAAGCAAACACGTTTTTTTTTTTGTAAATATTACAAATCACTGATAAAGTTGCATATAAATTATTTTATGATGCAGAAATTTTACAATTTTAAGAAATAAATATGAAATGCTACTCGTAGGCAGTGTGAAATTAAATAAGCTTCTGAATAAACTAACTGATGGTCATGTGTTTTGATTAGCGATAATAGAAGCAATAAAACAGTTTAGGGTACAAATGCATATTCCGATTTAAAAATTTGTCCCAAGGTTTAATTTTTCAAAATAAAATTATTCATCATATTTGTTCAAATTGTTAATTAATATTGATGGAAAAAAGTAAATAAAATATTTCAACGGCAATGGATAATGCCTGTAAAATAAAATTTAAAAATTAAGTTATTTTTTAATGAAGCGTCCAAGGTACAAATTTTATATAGACCCCTTTATAATTCACTGGAGAGTAGGTGTAATTTTTGGTCACAATAGAAGCAATGGTACAGTTTGGTGTACAAATGAATATTCCAATTTAAAAATTTCTCGCAAGGTTTAATTCTTTATAATAAAATTATTCTTCATATTTATTCAAATTGTTACTTAATAATATTGCTGGAAAAAAGTAAATAAAATATTACAACAGCAATGAAGGATGAATGTAAACTAGTAATCAAAAAGTACTTCTTTAACGAAGCATTCTAGATAAATATTTCATATAAGACCCCTTTATAATTCACCAGAGAATACGAGGTCTCATTTTTGGTGACAATAAAAGCAATAATACAGTTTGGGGTACAAATGAATTAAAAAATTTCTCGCAAGGTTCAATTTTTGATAAAATTATTCATCATATTTGTTCAAATTGCTAATTAACATTGCTGGAAATGTATAAATGGAAAATTAAGTATTTTTTTAACAAAGCGTCTGATAAAAATTTTATATAATTTACTAGAGCATATAAGGGTCTCATTTTTGGTCGTCCTTTATATAATACCAAATTACAAACGTGTTATTTTTTATTATTAACAAAATTTCCTGATAAATCAATAAATATGTTGTTCCATTTAACCTTGCACTAGAACTTCATATCACATATGATCATCATGGGAACACAAACATGCAAATATTCCCCCTGCCATACTAAAAACGTAAAGTAAAAAATAATTCTCTAATCGCTGGCAATCTTGCTGTACTAGAGTAATGTCAATTACTGTGACAGTAAATATATTTTCTACAATCTTTCGTATTGCTATAACAAACATATTTTTTAATAGCAGTAAAATACTTAATAAGTAGCTTAATAATTATAGTAAAACGTTATGCAATAAAGTACTGAGCGGTGTTACTAGTTTGGGAAATTAATACTCAATTATTAATAAAGTTTTATATTAAATTACCTATCACAATAAACAACAAAATGTTCGACTGACCACACTACAATTTTATATTTATTGTGGGAATGTTCTCAGCGTCCGTTATTTCGTATTCATCCATGGGGACAAGGCCATCCTCATCAGCTCTTGATAAAATATCACAAATAAGGGGTGATTCTACACCCAAGATATATTCACAATATTTGGGCTCCAACAAGTATAAAGAGACAGCGTTTGGACTTTGTGGATTTTCCAGACACTTCAGCTTAACTTCAGTTTGTCGAGGCTTGCCTGTTTTATCGCACACTGTACCGCCAGAGTAAAAATGTGAAAGCTGTTTCCGTTGGGCTAACGGCTTAGGACGTTTGTGAGGGTGCTTCTCAATCCAGTCTAAATGTGTTTTCTTATCAAAAAGGCCTAAGTTAATGGATACCTTTCTTCCGTCTTTTTCAAGATGGTATTGTTCGACGTATTTTCCGTAGCAAAATTCGAACTTCCACCAACCTGTGCCACCGTTCAAGCAATTTTTACCTTGTAAGAAGCTTTCAACAGGAGATTGATCCACGATTTTTGTTTCTGGCGCTTTAGTGACTGGCTCTTCTTTATCTATCTGTATCAGTTCTACTCTAAATCGATCCAGGTCAGAGTTTCTTCGCAGCTTTGCACTTTCCTGTTTTAATTTGACTAAACTGTAAGGTTTCTTTGGACTACCTTCGAGAGGGGCGCAACTTATTTTGTGTTCGCCTGTCTCTTTTGGTTTATATTTTGGGTGGGCACAAAGCAATGGTGATAAAATGATAATTTCATACACACATGTTGATGTTTCTTTCAAAGAATATACTTCATGTTTCCCATGAATATAACACACATAAAGAACTTTAGTCATACGAGGTTTATTATTGTTTAAATCACAAGATGTACCATTATCCATTGTAAGTTCATAATAAGGTAAATTGACATTGTCAATTTTCTTCACGGGAATCTGAGTACTCTCATCCATTTCTTCTTCTTTATAATTATCTAATAGATTTTCTAAATATTTATCATCCCATTTACCTAAAATATACTCTTGCACTTTTATTTTTTTACCTTCCCGATCTTCGTGATATTGTCGGATATACCTGCCATGACATACTTCATATGTCCAATATGATTCTAAGCGAAAGGAGCAAGTCGTTTGAGTGAACAAAGGTGAAATAAGTTTCAGAGCAGACGGACCTTCATACTTTATTTCCTGATTTGAGTCCTTTTCCGAAATGCTAGGTACAATACATTTGTACTTTTCTTGATGTAAGGATGTTACTATCATGGATTCACCTGGCAGATCAGAATCTTCTGCAAGGAGTTCTCCTGGCCAATCTATGCTAAACAATACTGTGTCATCAAATCCTCTGATGTCATTTTGTTTACTTTCATGACAGACAAAAACCAATAATAATAGTTCCCAAAGCAAATCCATTCTAAACTATGTTTTAACTTGGTTTTCACATTATTTACTGAACTTATGTTAATTTTATTTTGCGATAATGAATTGACGTGACAACTTATTATTGGATTCCATTCGCAAAGATTTGACAAATTGACGTTGACGTTGCTGACATTTGACAAAAGTGAGTGGTCAATAAGCAATGCCAACATTAACTTTATGAAAACACTAGTAACCAAGAACACAGTATGTTCGTTACGTTTGCACTTTTATCAAATATTAGATTTTTCATAAAAAAGTGTTAGTTTAAATAGAACTATACAAACAAAGGTCGTTGAATGTTTATATTTACATGAATTTGCTCATCTAGATTGTCTAAACTGTCGCTGCCTTAAAAAAATGGAATACTTTTTACACTTTCTCCACAATGTGCAAAGCTCTACTATTAGGTTTGTTCCTGGAGCAGTTAGAAATAGTTTGAAACTGTCAAGAATATTCGAGCGAAAACGAGTTATCAGCAAATTTATTGTAAGAAGTAGTCGCGGACATTTTTGATAGTTTCAAACCGTTTGCGTTTGAAATTTAACTTACTACCAAGCTGGTAATTTATTTAATTTGACTTACCGTGACCTATTACTGGATAATATAATTTAGTTAAGAGAAGTACCGAGCCATGATTTATTTAAATTACATCACAAGGATTATAATCCTACAACGTTTAGCCAACTGAAATTATTTTAACACTAAAGAAGACTTTTGCCATTTTGGTTCCTAGTGAATTGTGTAGATTAGCTCACTTAGGTCAGACTGGGTCAATTACAGACGTGACAATTATTTATGTTTTTTCTGCAGAATAAAACTGTGTCAATTTCACTTTGTAAAATTTTACGATAAATACGAATACCGAAATTTTATATGTATAAAGAAACAAAATAGCTACCCAACTCTGAATTTTTGGTGCTTTAATGTTATTAAGATGGTCTTCCTGAATAACTGCTTAATTTTTTGACAATACAAAACATGAGAGATATTTGACAGAGCTACTTTTTTTGACAGTGACAATACTGACAGTTATTCAATTTTGAAAATGTGTTTATGTTTATTTATACGATAACAAAATGCCTCAAAAAATATACATTCGTTTAGCATCTCACCGCGTTAACACTTCAGTAGCTGTAAATCAACGGTATCCAAAAATATTTACGCCAGGAGAGGTTATAACCAGCCAAAATGAATTTATGAGGTTAGTTATCAAGTTATTGATTTGATTATTGTCTAAAACTTATTATGTTAGAGGACATGGTACATACGAAGAAAATGGTCAACTAAAGTCTTCAGTAGCAGGTGTAAGAGAACAGGTGAACAATCTGATATCTGTCCGACCATTAAAGAGCAGGTATAACGGAGAAGTTGGGGACGTAGTTGTTGGAAGAATTACAGAAGTACAACAGAAGAGGTGGAAAGTTGAGACCAACTCTAGGTTAGATTCGTTGCTTCTACTTTCGTCTGTTAATTTACCTGGTGGAGAATTGGTAGGTGCAACTAACATTTTTTTAAAACATTTATGTAACACTGATATTTTTAATAGAGACGTAGATCAGTGGAAGACGAGCACATGATGAGGCAGTTTTTGCAAGAAGGAGATCTTATAAGTGCAGAAGTTCAAAGCGTCTATTCTGATGGATCACTTTCGCTTCATACAAGGAGTTTAAGATATGGAAAGGTAAATACAGAATTTTACCACTAAATTACTGAAAAAGAGTAATAGGTTATAAATTTTAGCTGTCACAAGGTGTTTTAGTGAAAGTGTTTCCATCTCTCATCAAAAGGAGTAAAACACACTTCCATAATTTGCCAATAGGTGTCAGTGTTATTTTGGGGAACAATGGATTTATATGGATTTGCCCTCCTATAAATAATTCAGAGGAGAGTGTCGGTGGCTTTATACAAAATTTGGAGGAGGTAAGTTGTAGAAATAGAAATAATTAAGAAACATAAGATTAACTTAAAATCGATGTTATTTTCCAATAACTCGTTATCATTCTGTTAATTTACAGTATATCTGAATAACTAAGTATATTTAGTTATACAGGGTGTCCGGAAAAGACGTGTACAACGGAAGACCACAGACTCTTGGGTTCAAAATAAGCCGAATTAGTCCAATTTACTTATTTCCAAAATTGCTTCGTTTAGCCGCTAGGCTGAACATCTCGAAAACGACTTGATCGATTTTAACCATTTTTGGGCTACACAGTTATAAGTCTAACCTACACTTTTTGACAATATTTAAAATATTTTGCAGTCATTAGAAATATAAGAAAAATCATGTATCATACAAATATAATCACATATTTTTGTAACCCCCTGTACAATTACTCGTAGTTTTTTTCTATTAGTAGCTGACTTTATTTAGAAACTTTTTTTATACTTTCAGAATTTTGAACAGATGAGTAGTTTAGGCAGAAAAAATATTTTTCGTATGTCAACAATATCAGCATTCGTTCTGCAACAAATAACGAAGTACCAGAAGTTGGCTCTGACATTTTAAGTATCAGTTGTGTGTCAAATCTAATCAGCTACTGAAGTTAGTCTCGATTTATTCTTCTTGCTCAATTACTTAGTTACTTTAGATCTTACTTTATTTGATGTTGTTATTGTTGTGTTTGTTTCTGTTCCTCATTTTTCAATATTTCATCATGGATACGTATACATATTCCGAATAAGTAGATATGCTTTTGGTTTATGGATTTTGTCAAGGTAACGGCCGCAAAAGTGTTAGGGTCTACATGGACAGATTCTCTCATCGACGAATGTCAAATCATCAAACTTTTGCCAACATCGAAAGGCGACTTCGGGAATTTGGTTCCTTCCACCAAATGAATACGGTTCAAGGGCGTTAACGTACCTCGAAAACTATAAAGGTGGAGGAACAAATCCTAGATAAGATAGAAGAGAACCTAAAAATTAGTGCAAGACGCATTGGACATGAAATAGGGATACCAAAAACCATAGTTCATAATGTTTTGAAGGAGTAGTTTCTACATCCGTACCACATTTAATCGGTTCATGAATTGCTACCCATTGACCCTGAAAAATGTTTAGCATTTTGTAATTTTATACAAGATCAAAGAGCCCATAATATTAATTTCAGCAAAAACATTTTATTTACAGATGAAGTATATTTTGCTAGGTCAGGAATTATTAATAACCATAACAAACATGATATACTGATGAAAATCCACACTGTACTGAAATAAGACATTTTCAATATGAATTCAGCGTAAACGGTGGACGGGAATTATTGACAACTTTATTATTGGCCCGGTTGTGTTTCCACATCGATTAAATGGGGTCAACTATTTAAATTTTTTACAGCAAGTATTACCTAATTTATTGTACGATTTACCGTTACTACTTCGTCGTAACATGTGGTTTATGCACGATGGTGCACCCCCAATTTTACAATACCCGTTAGTTAGTATTTACATAATCTGTATCCTAACAGGCGGATTGGAAGAAGAAACGATGCTCCTATAAAATGGCCACCTCGAACATCAGACTTACTCCTTTGCGATTATTTTTTGTAAAGTATATGCCTATGCAGTTAATAATGAAGAGGAATTTTTTAGGCGAATCCAAGACGCAGTTAACATTTTACGAGGTAATCCAGTAATCATGGAGAGACTGCACTACAACTTCGTAAAACTTATTGTATACAAGAAAACGGTGGTCACTGAGCATTTATTGTAAAGAGATCATAACTTTTTTTGGAATTTTCGTTATTTGTTACAGAATGAATGGTGATTGTTGTTGAATGGTGATGGTTGTTGACATACGAAAAATATTTTTTCTGCCTAAAGTACTCATCTAATCAAAATTCTGAAAGTATAAAAAAAGTTTCTAAATAAAGTCAGCTACTAATAGAAAACAAACTGAGAGTAATTATACAGGGGGTTAAAAAAATATGTGCTTATATTTGCAAGTTACATAATTTTTCTTATATTTCTAATGACTGCAAAAGATTTTAAATAATGTCAAAAAGTGTTGGTTAGACTTATAACTGCGTAGCCCAAAAATGGTTAAAATCGATCAAGTCGTTTTCGACATATTCGAAATAAACAAAAATTTTTCACGAACTTTGGCACTCTCTAGCGGCTAAACGAAGCAATTTTGGAAATAAGTAAATTAAGCTAAATCGGCTTATTTTGAACCCAGGAGTCTGTGGTCTTCCGTTGTACATGTCTTTTCCGGACACCCTGTATAATACAATTTTCTTTGTAGGTTATTCCGAGGAAAGACAGAGAAACGATTGCTAGGATCAGAAATTGCATTCTAGCTTTAACACAAAGTAAACTTATGTTATACGACACAAGTATTTTGTATGCGTACGAGGAATCGCTCAAATATACTGTACCCGAATTGTTAGTTCCAGAAGCTATGGTAGATGTCGCCCTTTTAACGCAGCAGAGATTGTGCATGCTTGAGGTTGACTAGCTATTAACTTTTAATTTTATCTTTTTGTAAATGTTGAGTAAAATAAAATGAAAATTTTTACAAGATTTATTCAATACTTTCCCTTTTTTAATGCCTACATAACATTTAAAAAATCTGTAAATTCAAACATGTGTTAAAAGGCCTAGCTAAATATAATTACCGGTTCAGAATAGGAATTGAGCCTATTTCTCGTTTGAAATTGTTCTCATATAATTAATATTGGAGAATGAAAATATCTAATATTGTATATTGCGGCAACTAAAATATTAAATGTTGTGAAAACATTTAATTAAATAAAATATATGTAACGAATATACATTTGTTATTAGGTATTAATGTTATGTGAAACTAACTACTCTGCAGACTATTGCCCTGGCCAGCATTGAATTACTTCCACAATGTTTATCCATATATCCTTTATTTGCTTTTGTAATTTTTTTACTGTAGTGTAAAGGTATTTAAGCCAATTTAAATAAATTTTCTTACAGTTCCTATTAATCATGTAGGTACATTCTTTGATACCAAATGATAATATGTCACCCCCTCTCCCGTACAAGTCTCCCAACTTCTGGCATTAAATAATAAATTTCTGGGCTAATGTTCGTGATTAGAATAAGGCATAGAGATTATAAATGTAGTAAGTATGCTGAAAATCCATCCAATAGACAAGTAGGATTGCCACCTGTTCTTACTTCGGAAGGACAGTCCTTAGTTCAACCCCTGTGTCCTGTGTTTCTACTTTTACTAGAAATGTCCTTACTTGGCGGAAATAGTTAAATACATATTAAAATAGAATTTTTGATCTAGGAGGAAAAATATGTAAAAATGCGTTTAAGGACAATGTAAATTGATGCATATAACCTCCACCCTTTTTAATGTATGCCTTTTTGGAGATTGAGGTTTTTTAAGGGCGAGAAATTCAAATTTGTTTCTAATTTTGAATTCTTTAGTAGAAGCCGACTAGCGTATGCAAATATTTGGGTTTTTAAGTGATTTGCAAATATCCAAATACAAATTTTAACTCTGTAACTTTTTAACCATCAACTTTTGACTAAGGTAAGTTTGGCTACATTGCGTTATTTTGTCGTCAGGTATCTGCTCTTGCTCTATGTTGCATTAATTTTCGGGAAACCGTTTATTAATGCATATTAGTTTTCTCTTTTATAGTTACCGCATTTTCTAAGAACTAGAACAACACTTTGAAATAAGAGACAAGGCGTATTACACATTTGAAGTGAAAATAAATGGCATAATTATAAAAATTTTTAATGAAAAATTTCGTTCATTTATGTCAGAGAATTTTAACTTATAATTTCGCACACAGCGATTAAAGTTTATTTTTTAAAATAATAGGGGCCTTTAATTTTTTACTACCTTCCCATCAGTGTTTATAAGCACTGCTTCCCATATCCTAGCGTGTCATATTCTGAAAGTGTCTTTTTCCTAGCTAAATTTCCCATTTCCTGAAGCTCTTCGCCGACCGTCGGGGACACAATGTGCCGGAAACTCATTTTTCAATAGAAACGAGATGTCAAAAATAATTTCGTACCCATCTATGTGGAACAGTTTGGTGTAAATGCTCTCTAACGGCCATGGAAAAATGAGCTGGAGCACCATCATTCTGGAACCACATTTGTTGCCTCTGATTCAAAGGAATGTCTTCCAAAAACTCATACAGTGTGTTCTGCAGAAAGTTGAGGTAAGCTGCGCCTGTCTTCAGCATCATGACGTAGAAACCAGCGGCAAAAAACCCAACGTGCTTGATGATCATTTATTGGATTTAAGGCCTGTACTCGTTGCACATGGTATGGATAAAGTTGTTCGTGAAGGATTTTCCAAACAAGAGGACCACTAATTCCTACCTCGGCTGATATTCTCCGCACACTCGTACCTGGATTTTGATCTACCAGTGCTAGAATTTCTTCTTCTGCTCTAAGAGTGGATACCGACTTTGGTCTTCCGGATAAATGGCACTGTTTGCTCAAGGAACCGGTTTCACGCAATCTTTGGTGAATTCTTCCAAACATGCGTTGTGAAGGAATCTGGCGATTTGGATAAGCGTTAACATACAGACGTCGCGCTTCGGTGGCGTTCCCATTAGCACGACCATACATGAAATGCATGTCTGTTAATTCTGCGTTAGAGTAACCAGCCATAGCGAAAGAAAACTTGTGCACTGAGAACGACTGTCAAATACGTACTGTTTATTTTACTAAACATCAACCAACTACGTTTTATAAGAAAATGCACAACGTTTTTGCAAAATAAAAAAAGGGGCTAAAAAAACATAAAACATTCCATATCTCCGCATCAGTTACTTTGCGGACCCATGTTTATTGAGACTTTTCTGCTTATTTTGGTTCATACTATTACCTCCTTAACAGGTTGACTGCCGATGACTCAACTGTTGAGTCGCGCCGGCCCTTCACCAAAGACCGATGACTCGACCGTTGGGTCATGTACAACCAAGTTTATCATAAGCCAGTGTTGCTCCGGCTTCTGTGAAGATAACTGCATATCACGTCAGCCTGTTGTTAACATATAAATATGTATTTTTACTGTTTCGGTTTTGCGCACGTGCTCGTGATTTTTGTGCAATGGATGATCAAATCCCGGGACCATCTAAGCCTAAAAGAAGGCTTATAGACTATGAAAAAAAGACCTTTAACGTTAGCTGAACAAGAAGCACATGAACTATATGCCCGAAAAATATCACTTGGATGACAAAGGACGTCAGATGAGAAAGCGATGTAGGGTGTGCTATGAACAGAAAATCCGTAAAAATACCCTGTTTTTTTGTCCTGTTTGTCCAGACCAACCAGGACTTTGCCTTGGAAATTGTTGTCGGATGGACCATGACAAAAAATAAAGTTTCTTTTGTTTCTGTTCTGCATTTTTTTATGATAGTTGTATTTGTACTATGTTTTTTCAGCTTGTCTATTTCTATTTATAGGTGACAATGTTTTAATAATAAGTAGAAGGTTTTAGAATGCATTTTATGTTTATTTTTCATTGCAGTTATATTAAAGGTATGACTTAAGTGCTGAGTCATCGGCCTCTTCTCGCAAAAACAGACCTGAGAAACCGATAACTCAACCCTCGAGTCATAGTAGTTTAAGGTGAATAAGTAATTGAGAAAGATTATTTGTACTTAGTACAACAATAAAAAACACTTTATCTACAAGTTTAAATGAAAAAAAATGTGGGCCATCTGATAAGACTCTAAATTTGCTATAGGCAAACGTGTTAAATATTTTGCACTCTTTTTTTAACACCCTGTATACTATTTTATTCACAATCGTTTAGTTACAAGCTTTTAAAAACATTAATTTTAAGAAAATTTGTTATCATAATTTAATATTTTTTTCGACGAAGTACTCCATGAAACTGTTACTAGGCAATATTACTAGTTTATTAGTTTTGACAATTAAGTCAAAAAATATTCTTTCCGTTATGAAATTTTAATTTTTTCGCTTACACAAGTAGGTATATTATGTCTGATTTTGAATTAACCTGTATTCCTCCGGAAGTCCGAGAAGCTGCGGACATTGCGCTTGACGGAATGTACTTTTCCAGCTAGCGTGGAAGTGATACCTTCAGTAATGAGTCATTTCCCTACCGTTTTAAAGGTAAGAAATGTCTATATTACTAACCGATTGTGAATAAACGAATTATACGTTCGTCTAGCTTGTCATACGGCGTCTTGTAATCTATCCCAAAGTTCTTCTCCTGTATTAGGTGCTACAGGGTTGTAAACAATTCCTTTCAAATGTTCATCAAAAGTAAAAGTCTAACGGATTTAATTCGGATAGCGAGAAGGCCAAGGAAAGTCCCTACCTCGACCAATCCGTTGGTTTGGAAATGCTTGATTTAAATGATCTCTCTATGAAACTGAAGAAATCGTTCGCGAAATGTTAATCTCAACGGACGGTCTGGTTCATGCAAATTTTGTACAGGGTGAAAATGGTTGAAACGGTTTTGCGGCCAACTCCTGTGACTGCTGACGAAAACTAACTAATTTTCTCTTACTCTTTCTAGAATTTGTTCTGTATGTTGTTCCCTTCTTTGAACGTACCTTCTATTTCGCGAAATAGACCTAAAGGTCTTAGTTTTTCCTAATCTGGTGAATAAAGTAGCAAACAATGTATGAGAAGACTGTCGATGTCGATTCGGATAAAGTTCTTCATATGTTCTCTTAGCAGCGCGTCTACAAAAATGCTACTGTACATATACCACTATCATGTATCTTATTTCACAATTCCTAAATTCATTATGACGAGACATTTTCAGATACAAACTTGCAAAATACAACCTTGTGACTACAGTGACTTATTGAAATTGTTTTGTCGTTATGGATACGTATCTAATTAATTTCAATCTATGGTATGTGTTAATAATATTTTCTGTAATATATATTTTTTGTGTAGAATAATATTCTGTACCTATTTCTGATAGTTGCGTGTAAAAATGTAAACGTACAAAAAAGTTGCAGAAGAATATTCACAAAGGTTTGTAGTAAAATAAACGCCATGTATAATTTAACGTAAGCAACAGCAAATTTTGCTCAAGTCGGTTAAATGGGTTCAGTGTTAAAGGGAAAACAGAAAATAAAAAAGAAACTTTAACACCCTGTAACTTTTTTGCGAAATTTTTCGTTTAAACAAGTTCAGTTAAATCGACACCATGTGGGTTCTAGATTATACCTTTGTAGTATGTAACATTTCTTAGGTGACACCCTGTATTATCATAGATAATGCACAAGGATTTCAGTGGAAATTTTTATACATTCCTTTTCGATTTCAAAAATATGTTGCAACTCAGATACATTTTAAATATAAAATTATGCAGAATAAAAAATAAAAATATCAATTTTATCAATTATTTTATTAAAAATGTCCATTCAAGGCAGTATATAAAAATTATATATAAATAAAAATTATCTTAAAATTTAGATATATACACGAATTATCAGTTAAACAATAAATAAAATAAATAATCTAAAAGAAGGATTTAAATCTTACCGTTACAAAATGAAAAGATAAAGTTAGTGTATACCGTGAAATTCCTGAAAATAGGAAACTTTATATGAGAAAATCCGAAAATCAATTTTGTTTTGTAACGGTAAAATACGTTTTAGTGATTCCTAATATGTCACAGATTTCGTCAAAGCTGACCCACCACCTTAGGACCGCCACCTACCCGAAAAAAAGTTACATTAAATTAACTATTGCGATATCTTGAGTCTTATCGGGATAAACCCGTTCCATTGACATCTCTTCTTAAGTTAACATACGACAACTGATCGAAAAGTTTGGTAAAATTTGGTTTTTCTTCCTGCTCACTTTTTGATCAGCCCTCGTATTACAATTAAAATATACTTTTCGTGCTAACTTAACAGAAAGATCAATCAACGCTATTTAATATTGCCGTACTTATTACGTAAATACTGAGAAATTATAAACGTATCAGATTAAAGCACCAAAAAGTGTCCATAATACCGTCGTCGATCTCAAGCGATGTGTTTTCCTGGATTCAGCCACTTTTTCATGTAATAACAGAACAGCGTGCTGATGTACAGTAAGACTAATAAGGCACAAGTTACTCCTAGGGCTAAAACTGAAGTCTTCGTTGGACAGGGCTCGATGATCGTCACTGTCTTATCTAGAAAAAAGAAGTTATCGAAATTTTAGAATATGTTCTTTTGGTAAAGCTTTCGTAGAAATTTCTTACCTCTTCCAAAATCGGCACTAGACAATTCGCTCTTCAAGAATTCCGATTGTTTTTCATCTCCGAAGTCTAATACGAGAATTTCCTGGCTGAGAGTCATGTCTTCCTCTTTTTCTTCGTCAGTCTGGTTGTTGACGCTTCTCTTCCTTCTGCCCCATGATTCGATGGAATCACGTCCCCACTCACAAACGGCCTATGAAAAAAATGGAATCAATAACTTCAACAATCGATCATCTTGTTTGTATACAGAGTGAATCATAAGTAGGGGTTTTTGCTTTAACACGACGTAGACCCTAAAAAACTAAGAAAAGTTCCACAAACAATTATCAGCACTATTATAGATGAACCGAAACAATTACTATTTACGATTGTCGTTTGTCGTATTTACAGCAGATATTTTCTTTAAATGTTTGCTAGGTATTATTAACGGTATGCTGACCATTTTTTCTTCTAGACTGAATTGACTTAAACTATTTCTATTTTTCTAAGTTTCTAAGTCTTGTTCGATTATGCAAGAGCATGGTTTGTATTATTTTGAGAGTTTTGCGATTTTGCAAGACTCTTGTATGATTTTTGTGAGACTCTTGCATACAAATGAGAAACAAGAAACTTTATTACAAATTTGGTAACAGTGGTTGTTGCTCTCGGTCGGCTACGGTCCCGCTCTGAGCTCACACGTAACTATCGATATGGTCGATCGTCGACGTGGTAGATTGGTAGACGTTATAAAGTATAAAAACGGCCGGTTTTACATAATAAGTAATTACGAAATAGGCTAAACAAGATTGGAGTTCTTTCAGACAAGTGGCGGTGCATTTATAATTACTTCTAGTTTAGCAGAACTAGACCTAGACTCAACAAACCCTATTTTAACAATAATTTTACATGCTGGATGTCCTTTAAATAAAGCATATATTTTTGTAAATATATGCTTTAGCAATATTGCAATGCAATATGCAATATTGCAATATTTATTTTTTCAGCTAATGTTCAATTAAATATTACCCTTTCTTATTTTTGCAGTGGCAGTATTTCTGTATTTTTTTTTAAGATTTTTTTTCAAATCTTGTTTTGTCTTTCAATATCCGAGTTGTCAAGGCTTGTCTCATTTTGCAAGATCAAGAAAAAGCAAGACATGATTCCAACACTATCATAAATGTCCAATTACAATCATTTTGAATTTGTGTAACGCTTTTGAAACTGTAATCCTCTCTCTATAATTACATCAGTAATATTATCAGTCCTTGTCAATATAGTTTTACGAAAGGTAGATCCACTTTTTATTACTGAATATATTAGAGAAATTCTTGATAATCAAGGTCAGGTGGACGTAATTTATACAGACATGACTAAAGCATTTGATCGTCCCCACCATGAGATTCTTTTAGAAAAAATTTTATCGCATAGGTGTTTCTGGTCAATTATGTCAACTGTTTATGTCACGATATACTACAAGTTATCCAATGCCAAGGATTTAAGTCGTCGCAGTTTAGTGCATTATCGGACGTTACTCAGGGTTCAATTTTGGGTCCTTTATTATTTAACATTTATGTTAATGACATATCTTGTCTTGATATTAAGTACTTATTATATGCGGAAGATATGAAAATCTACTGGTCAGTATATCTACCATTGCACATTGTGAATTATTACAGGATAACCTAGAACAAATTAGTGGTTGGTGCAACTCGAGTCATTTTAACTTAAACATTAAAAAGCGCAATATTTTGTCCTTTTCTCGTAAGCAGAGCAATGATATTTCCTTATAACATGAATGACACTCGTCTTTTAAGACCCAAAGCAGTTAGAGGTCTAGGAGTTATTTTTAACCTTGAACTCTCATCTAATCATCATATTCACGCTACCGTTGCACATGTCAACAAAAATATGGGTTTTATTATACGCAATTCGAATTTGTGTTTTTTTATTTGATTTGTAATCTGTTTTCTTCTTGCATTTGTATGTTTTATATATATAAATATTTGTTTTCTTTAATATTTTGTAACCAACTTGCTCTGTAATTAATTTTTGCTGTTGGGCAAAGTTTAGTTATAGGTACTAAATAAATAAAGAAAAATAAATAAATAAATGCTAGATAGAGATAGTGGTTCTTAAAGTGCACTTCGTTTTAGACGCGAAGTGCAAGACATTTTCCAATAAATAAGTTGCAGTGGACCAATAATATGTCCTACGAGATCTCCAGACCTCCATGTAATTTTTCTGTATGGGGTTACATTAAAAGTTTGATATTTCTGATTGAAATTAACACAGCTGAATCGTGAATAAATCGAGCAACATTTGTGTGAACGAAATCAATGACGATAATTTTGAACATTTTCTAGCCAGAGGCGGACTGAATAATACTTAAAGGTTTATTTTTTTAATTCATTTAACTTTTATACGCCCATAATTCAATTTGAGAGTTTTTTAAACAATTTATTTAGGTTTTTTCTACGACGTCTTAAAAGAAAAACATCTACTTAAGATTCACAATGTATGTAAACCGAAGCACTTACTGGCTCGCAGGGTCCAAGGCAGTATTTCACGTTGCACTGGAAGATGACACCGTAGGATTCCGTGAACCTGAAGGCTTCGTAGATGGATTGCAAGGCATTTCCATCAGGAGTGAAAGCGGGGAAGATGGTAGGGTCCACTGGACAGCCCTCGTCATCAATGATCTGGAAGGTACTCTTCGAATCTTTGGCCATAGCGACACAGCTGCGTGCAAAAATACCATAAGGAGCTGAAAAATAAAAAAAAAACAGTGTTAATACAATAATTAGGAATACGTGATTAATAGTGAACTTTAAATAACGAGACGTATGCCGAGTGATTTAGTTTCACCAGTTAATAAAGTTGATATCGAACGTATGTCATTCAAAATTTAATGTACGACAGTCCAAATAGATTTTATTTGCAGATTCGATTTATCTTAAAATATCAGATACGTTTTCATACATTTAAATTAAAAGTTATTAGGTGGTCTTATTTGACGATGTCATGTTAACCACAATAATTCATTGTTTTAAATTTCTCTTTGACAATTTCATTATTGGTGTCCAATTTTAGTGAAAAAAGAATATTAATATGGGTGATTCTGATTTCGAGAGTGTCCCTTCGGATATCGAAGACATGACGCAAAGCATTGTCGATTCTCTAATTCCTGAAAAGTCAAGACATAGGTACGTACGGGCAAAGTTATGCAAGACTTGAGGATTGGTGTAAAGGGAAAGGAATCAAGAATAGCAGCATTGAAAAGGTTCTTCTGACATATTTCGATTATCTTTCAAAACATAGCAAGTCTTCGTCGCTGTGGCTATATTATTCTATGCTACATTCAGTTATATCAATGAAGAAAAATACGAATATTAATAAGTATGCGTTTCTAAAAAGAAAATGGGAAGGATTTCGGTTAAGAAGAGATAAGATTTTAACAACAGAAAGCATAATTCAATTTTTTCTGCAAGCCGACGATATAACTCATTTTATGATAAAAGTTTGACTTTGCATTGATAGTGTGGCTTGCAGGTGCCTGCAGGCATACTGAATTGACAAATCTGCACTTATATAATGTTAAAGATGAGAGACAATTTATTCATATTATTATTCCGTTTCGAAACATTGAAAAGAATAAATATGGTGGAAATAGTTCTAAGATTATAGCGATGAGGCCAAGCAACATAGATCATACTCGATTTTTTGTGGGGTACAGAAATGGAAAATACATCAAACATCCAGTTGGATTAATACTTTTAGGAAAATGACATGTGGTCATCCATATTGGACATTGTTTTTGTAGATGACATTGTTTTTGACAATAAATAAATGTTCTTGATTTTTTTGTTTGTTAATAATAATCAGTAAAAGTGGTGACTAATCGAACAATATATTTCTATATAGTAAATTTAGAGTAGAATATTTATATTGTTAATAAGATAATTGATGAACATAATGAATAACAGAGAGTAAAGAAGGGTTATGAGTACAATTGTGGTTATTTCTACTCATAGGATGGGCAAATATTAGGTACCATAGAATTCTTCCGATGAAGAAGAAATGGAAGCAAAGATAGATACGATCCAAGCTCTAACTGGGAGGTCTGTGGCATTGCAACAACTGCTTGAAGAACTCTGGAAGCAGCTAAATTTGCGACACATGTTCATTACAAAATAGATGCTGCTTTCTGTTGTAAAAATAAGATTTTTGAAAAAACTTAATGAATTCTTGCTGAAATTCATCTCAGAATAGCTGAATTTATAGGTTTGTTTCGACAATTTTAACAAAATAAGTAAACGTATTCGAGAAAAACAAACTACGTATTTATATTTCTGGAATTGTATATATAAATGTTTTTTTTTCTTTTTGTAAACGGATAAAATTGGTTTTTCTGAATATTTCCAATTATGCTTCTACTAAATCAAGAAGCAACGAACTCGATTTAAATGTACCGTGAATTCAGACGAATTAGACTTTCACGAGCGTTTATTAAAAAACTCTTGAGTGAAAACAAATAAAATTCTACTCACTGTCCTCGGGAATTTCGATCCTGAAGGTGAGCTTGTCTCCGATGCGAACAGTCTCGACTTCGCGTTGACGGCTGTCCAGGATGCGAATCCTTGGGGGTGGAGCTTCTGGGGCGGAGGTAATGCTGATCATCTCAGGATCTCTGCAAATGAATTATAATAATTAATACATTTTCTTTTACAACTTGCATAAAACAGATACTCAATATTTTAGCTTATGGGTTGTTAAAAAATATATCGTATACAGAATGCTCCAAAAATAAAGTTACAAGCTTTGGAACATAACAGAGAAGGTACTCTTGTCTGGAAATGTGACGAGGTACCAGAGTTATAAATATGCCCACTTTTCTGAATTACAACAAAACAAATGTTCCCAATATTATTCTGGAATTTTGAAATTCTGACTTCAGGAGTATGACATTATGACTAAAATAAAATTTAGTAGAATTCACATTGTGTACCCTCCAATCTACTTAACTTTAATAGATTTCTTTTTGGATATGAGAAATCATAATTTGGTGTCTATTTCGACATTTCCCTAGAGGGCGTCACATCTGCCATTTTAAAAAACCTTGAACCTGAGGATAATAATAGCTTTTCAACAATCAGCTGCATAGTTTCTTGTACAATATTTTCTTTGTTTATTGTTCTAGACAACTTTATTTTGGCGAGAATAATCTTCAGTTAATTTCTTTCCACGTACCTCCGACTCACTCTGTATACTATTATAGTTATACACGGTATTTTTTAAGCGCCATTTTATTATTTTCACTTTTTGTTTCTTTACACTTGTTTGTATTCCAAACCAATTAGAACAAAATTGATTTATTTGATCACGTACATTTTTACGGTACTCATTACATTACTTAAAAGAATAACAAAATAATTAATTAACAATGGAATTACTTTATTATGATTTATTATAACAAATGTTGGAAACGACCACCTTCAGACAAACATACGCTTCAGATCTTCTTGAAATTGTAAACTAATGTCTTGAGATATCTCCAAACAAAAAAATCAATAGGATTCATATCGGGTGATCTGAGTGGCCAATGTTGACCTGATTCTTGAGTACCTCGTCCAATCACTTTATTACTGAATCTTTCATTTAATTATATTTGAATTATTATTACATTTTGGAACGTAATGATTACTTTAAAAGTAGTATTTTAATATGTAAGTGTAAAAACAACTTCTAGCTACAAAAATTTGACGTATATACATAGGTGTCCGACAGCGTGCAATTTTGAGACATTGAAATATGATTTTACGTTAAACAACAATTTTTAAAGCGGTGATAGAACATAATAAACGCTTTATGTATGTATGTGTGTTTATTGGGTGTATATGTATACAGAACTTTACTTCAATTCAAGGGAAAACCACATTGTAAAAAGCTCCTACTGATGTACAATTTCAAAGAAACTTTAGGGAACTGAAAGATGGCAAGAATTCCAGCTAATTCCACAAGTTTTTTACCCCACATTTCTTTTTACGTTCGATGATTGAAACCGTAAAAAGCAGGATTGTGGTGTAAGCTGATGCGACCAGCACTGTCGACATTGTAGTTTAATTAACAATTATTCGAGCAAAAAAGCCACCAAGCTCGCGGTTTGTGCACCTTCAAAGCTCGCTGAACCGAAATATAACGCAGATTAAAACGATTTTTTCCGAGCTGCCGACATACTCTCAGCTTTCAGCAGAGAGTAGACGTCGGTGAAAAAAGATATTATGGAATTTTGTATCCTTCGTAATGCGCGATGGTCTGTAAATCACATAAGTACTGCATAAGAGGTGCTGAAAATACCAGGAAGGCGATTTATATGAAAACACACTATCTTTCAATCATATCCAAGGTAAAACTCATTTCAAGTTAAATTTTTCCACTATCGTTGACAAAATTGATAATTAAATAGCATTCTCATTATCGAAATCTTTGGGCCCGCTCGTATATTGGTTTCGGTTTCTATGGTTGGTTATAAGGCTAATACGGTGAACCAGTTTTTAGCCAATAATGGCTCACGAAAAATTTCGCTGCAGCATTTATAACATCATAACATTTTTTACAATTTTATACAACTGCGGTAAACTAAGAAAAACATATACGACATTATAAACATTATTACACCCTGTAACATTGTTTTGTATGCCTGAAGATTGGAGAGATGCTATGATTATACCAATCTTAAAAAAGGGAGATGCAACAGACTGTAGAAACTATAGGGGTATATCATTGTTAGATATAGGGTATAAAATTATGGCAACGTTAATAAAACAGAGAATAGAACCTATAGCAGAACTACAAATAGGGGAGTATCAAGCAGGTTTTAGAAAGGGGAGGGCAACAACGGACCAAATCTTCATGGTGAAGGAAATTCTGACTACATGCTATGAGTATGGGATCAAAGCAATGGTTTTATTTGTGGACTAAACTAAGTAAAATTTTGAAACAATTTGGGATACCAACTAAACTGATTAGGCTATTGAAAATGACCTTAGAAAATACTAAATCCAAAGTACGAATAAAAGGTAAATGTTCGGAAGGCTTTACTATTGATACAGGACTGTAATCTGTAATTTATTTAGTACTAGAAAAGGTCATAAGAGATAGTCAGTTGAACAGAGAAGGAAACATATTGTTTAAAAGTCATCAAATAGTAAGTTATGCAGATGTTCGGAAGGCTTTACTATTGATACAGGACTGAGACAAGGAGACCCACTCTCAACGCTTCTTTTTAATTTAGTACTAGAAAAGTTCATAAGAGATAGTCAGTTGAACAGAGGAGGACACATATTGTTTAAAAGTCACCAAATAGTAAGTTATGCAGATGACGTGGCCATTATTGCCAGAGATAGTAGGGAATTAGAAGAAGTAACGAGAAAACTTGTGGAGGAAGCACGTAAAGTGGGATTGCAGATAAATCAAGAGAAAGGTAAGCTTTTGAGAATAGGAGAACAAAAAAAGGATACCAATTTTAAATTGAGAACACAGCATGTAGAGATGAAGTTTGAAGAAGTTCAAGAATATGTGTATTTGGGGGCGCTAATAACAATTAACTGTGATGAGGAACAAGAAATAAATAGGAGAATAATAAAAGCAAACAGAAGTTCGGCAGCAGTCAACCACTTATTAAAAACAAAAAATTTGTCCAGAGGAGTAAAATTTAGAATGTGTATAACAATTTTGAGACCGACAGCGCTGTATGGTAGTGAAACCTGGGTTCTCAATAAGAAGTCAAGAGAAAACCTTTTAAGGTGGGAAAGGAAGATCTTTAGAAGAATTCTAGGGGGTAAGAAGGCAGAGGAAGGCTATGTAAGGAGAAATAATGAGAAAATATATGCAATGTACCAGGCACCAACAATAGACGAATTTGTAAAAGCCAGAAGAGTGCAGTGGCTAGGGCATCTAGAACGTATGGAAGATGAAAGGACACTTAAGAAAATAGTAGGCAGTAAACCTAACTACAAAAAAAAAGAGGTAGACCAACGAGGCTATGGACAGGCAGTGGCAATTGATTTAAGGGAGAAAAATGTAACGGATTGGAAAAGAAAGGCGAAGGACAGAATGGAGTGGAGGAGAATAACACAGCTCTGGGCCTAAAAGGCCTGTAAACAGCTTTATGTATATAATATTGTTTTTAAAAAATCATTAACACTTGAATTGATATAAATTGTTAAATATTTTTATTACATACCGTCTATAACGAAACGGTACTATTCACAGTCATTTAGTCATGTTTTCCTTCAAAAATTGAAAGAAATTATTCAGTTTCAGCAAATCTAAATTTGTTATAATTTGGCTTTACCCTAATAGGATTCCTGGGTGGTGGACAGATATGTCAGTCCAAATATTCGCGTTAAAATCAGTGGTAACTGTTCTCAGCTCAACTGGTCGAATATTTCAAACCGTTTTTAATTGTTGCAGGATCAAACGTATTAAATAAAAAATACCTAGATAATACCCCTTAATAATACACCGTTAGACAATATGTAGAGCAATTCCGAGGTATGTATCCCGTATCTATCCACATAGGGCCTATATAGGTTTTAATATCACAGAAGATTTGATGTGGTTACACGTCACTTCTGTTTTTACAGAAATATATTATTAGCACTGCCATTAAATATACTAAATTAAATGCTAAGTGATGCAGCCACGTATGTGTTAAAAACAGAACAGAGTAGAGTATAACGATAAACATTTTCAATGCCATAACAAATGTCATTCGTAGATTTAATTCTAATGACATCAGCGCCATGCACACATTGCAGGATTTTTAACGACCAAAATATTCGGGCATAATGACATAATGGATGATGTACCTACAAATATATATGATACCAATAATAAATATCCAATCAGTAGTGCAATAAAAAAAAATGCAAAGCGTTTGAAAACTAATCCAAGATACACCATTCTGGAAAAGATATGTAAAATTTTAGCTGGTACCTACAAGTCAAAAGTTACCAGCAAATATATTAAATATAGTTCATACCTCAACAATTTCTCAAATTGTTTGTTGTTAACAGTAGATGTTGAACGGTTATTTTTCCCTATACAAGTTAATATTAAGCGATAAACGTCGTCGTTTTACTACAGAAAACATAGAAAAACACGCAATTATATGTTTTAACCACTTCCAATATGCGACGGAACCCTTGTCTCAACACTAATGTCTGTCGGGTAAGTGTTATCATTTTTATATATGACCTTAATTTATATAAGTAGGTATTTTATACTCTAGTTAACCTTACTATTTGGTAATAGTATTATGTTGCCACATATTTTCTTTGAACATATTAATATATTCAATCGTAATTAAACTGACCATGGACCTGTTAAATTCCACGCTCCACTATCTCTAGAGTAACAGAATAGCAAAAAATACTATCAATGTGTAATTTTTATAATTCACGGCTAGTTTTTAACGGACATTTTTAAAAAAACGTTGTAATGGTTACAAAAAATGCTGGTAAACTTTTGCAGTCTTTGTGTCAATAACCGCACGTACTGTTAGTAAACGGTAAAACGATATATATAGTATTTGGTAACATTTCTGTAGTAAAATAGTGATTATTATTACAGAATTGTAAGCACAATAGTATATGAAACATTACAAATTGTGTTTGAAGCTATAGTCACAAAAAATTGTAATAGGTGATTACTATTATTTATTTTCAGCGTAGTGCCACTACGTTGTGAATTTTCACGAGAACATTCCGCCATGTGAGAGAACAAAGCAACGCAAAGCAAATTTTACTTTTTTCCTAAAACGTTCATCGTTACGAAGCAGTCTGTTTTTATTTGAATACTTAGTAAAAAAACGGATCACGCCGCTCTAATTTGCTGGAACTTGGTCGTTGTTAACGAGACTAGTCAAGAAGAAATCTGCTTACCTAATTGGCATCATTCCGAAGGTGATGTTCTTGGAGGACATGTCGTACGTGCACTTGACTTTGTAGATTTTATCCGCCTTGGTCATCACGACGCTGTGGTGCTGAAGGACGACCGTGTTGCTGTAGACACCGATCTAGAATAAAAAAAAACGAATGATTTTAAAATACCTACTAAAATTCTGAGCTAATCAAATCAAATTTATTTTAAAAACTGAATAAAAATATAGTTATGAGAACAAAATAAATACATACAGTAAGAGAACGAAAAAAAAAAACGCAAAAATAAGGAACTCAACAAGAATAATAAATGACATATAAAGTTTCACATACATAATCCTATAATTAGATATATTATAATTAATTAATATCCAGCTAATATCTAAGAGAAGACTGTAATAACCACACTGATGAAAATATATTTTAGCCTTTAGTAGGTATTGATTATTTTCAGCTAAAAATCTGCATTAAACAGACTCCATAAAAGTTATGTTGCTGTCATAATAATATTTTGCTAAAGGTACCTAATGGTGTTACAATTTCTTTTTTAATTTTTGATTTATTGCTGCAGTTCCATCTATTTATTATAATAGCTTTTGCAATTTTTCACCCCAACAAAAAATTATATTGGGGCTGTTAGGCTTTCATACTACGATGACTAGTTATACAGTGTGTCCGGAAAATATGCGCACAAACATTGGGGGTCCTAATTTACTGATAAAAACAGTCGTATAAGGTTTTACCTGTCAACATTTTTTTTTAATTTTTATTTCTGACATAACTTTTTTTGTAGTAAATCGATTTTCTTCTAATTCGGTACAGTTGTTATACGCATTAAGGTCGACCGTAAACATGAAGAAGAATTCAAAGTAAAAAACCACAACACCTTTAAACCTCCAATCCATGTAAGAAATATGGTCAATTTTTTTTTATTGTATTTATTATTGCTATTATTGCTTGATATCATGAAAACTTCAATGGCATTTTTCTCGAAAACGGTTATTTTTAGTGAACTGAAGCAGGAGTACCGTTTTTATAGAATATTTAATGGGATTTCATTTTGGTATATCAAAATTAGAAAATAATTATAAATTTGACTATATTTCTTACATGGATTGGAGGTTTAAAAGTGTTGTGGTTTTTTTACTTTGAATTCTTTTTCATGTTTACGGTCCACTTTAATACTACACAAAAAGTTATGTCAAAAAAAAAACTGACAGGCCATTACTTCGTTATTATACAGGGTATCTCATAATTAGCAGCCAACCCTGAACAGGCCGATTCTATGAACAAAACTAAGTAAAAAAGTTCATATGAACATGGGTCCGGAAATGCTTCCTAAGGGCACAGGGACTCATTGAAGAAGGAGGAATAAAAATCATTTTTTTGCAAAATCTCTCAATCGCGTTGTGATAAATGAAGGAAATTTGGTATACACAGCTAAATTTTGATGAGTAATTTGACGGACTAATCCATTTATTTCCACAAGGTCCATTGGGGTGGGTACGGGGAGCCCTTGGTATTTTGCGTGTGTAACTTTTTCATCTTTGACTTTTTAACAAATTGGAGCAAATTCCTTTTTTTCGAACTGTTTTACGTTAAAAAGGTACTCTTGTTTCAAATCGTTATCTGTAACGGTTTCTGAGAAAATCGCTCTTGAATTAATCCCACTTTGGTCAATTTCATAGCAATTTAAACAAAATTAACAAGATATTCTTATGTCAAAGTATTGTCAACCCGATTGCCAATTTAATAGTTCTAAGCAAAAAAATTGAAGAGTTTACGGGACAAGAGTTAGTTGATATCATATTTATTTATGGCTTTTGCGATGGTAATGCTGCAGCGGCAGAACGCGAGTACGGGAGCAAATTACGTTTTCCCGAACTGTTTTACGTTAAAAAGGTACCCTTGTTTCAAATTGTTATCTTCAACGGTTTCCGAGAAAATCGTTCTTGAATTAATCCCACTTTGGTCAATTTCATAGCAATTTAAACAAAAAATAATAAGTTACACACGCAAAATACCAAGGGACCCCACCGGACCCACCCCTATGGACCATGTCGAAATAAATGGATTAGTCCATCAAATTGCTCATCAAAATTTAGCTGTGTACACCAAATTTCATTCATTTATCACAACGTGATTGAGAGGTATTGCAAAAAAATGATTTCCATTCCTCCCTCTTCAATGGGTCCCTGTGCCCTTAGGAAGCATTTTCGTACCTATGTTCATATGAACTTTTTTTACTTAGTTTTGATCATAGAATCGGCCTGTTCAGTGTTGGCAGCTAATTATGAGACACTCTGTACAGTACTATTTTTATCAGTAGATTAGGCGTCCGAAGTTTGTGCGCATATTTTCTGGATACCCTGTATACCAATACTAGAGAATATTTCTCTCTATTTCAAATAAGTTCTTGCCATTACTGTGTGCACTTAGATTGGTTCAATTATTAACTTTGTATTTAAACTTTAATTTACATAACAAAAGTTACAAGTAAAATTTAAGATAAGTACCTACTTGGACAGAATAGATCAACATCCACTTTTCACTTTTAACTCCTTGGATATAAAGCAAAAAAAAAGTTAACGTTGATAACTAATGAACACTGTAGGTACTGCTAGCATCACTATTGGACTTTTATATGATATAATTGTCAAAGTTGATTTAAAATTAGACGTCGTATATCAAAATTAAATAAAAAATATCACGATCCATTTAAAATAAAACGAGTTGACGTCTATTTCTGGTATAACCGGACATTTTTAAATATTTTTCCTCAACTCAGCAGTGTTTAGAACTAAAAATTATCTCAGATTTTTGTATTTTTTAAATTCGTAAATATGTCTAAGGCACATTCATTCTTGATACCTAGTATACATATAACGTCTTTCATTTGAAATTAGGAAGTTATCGACTACTACCGGTAAGTCCAGAAATAGGCGAAAGTTAAAAATATTTTCTTTAAATCGCCCTTATATGATATGCTCAGCATAATTATTTCTAAATTAATAACAGCATTAGTCCTGAAAGCCATCTACTATTCGCATACTCATATTATTAAATGAATGTAGATAAATACTTGTACATTTTTCCTAAAAATTGTTATTCTTAAATGGTTCATTCTTATGAAAAATTTCTCTTAGACTATAAGCTCTAGCTATCTGTGCCAGTCCGTCGTGGCTTAGGTGGATATCATTAGGGTCAGGAATAAATTTAATTAGTGTTAAATTATCTGTAAGAGAGGCGTATCTATACAGCGGCGTGGGGTAAGTAATCCGATTTAATTTATGAGCAATTAACTCTATACTCTATATGGAAACGTGTGAGGCCAACGGATGAAGATGTAGCTTTGAGAAATTTACGTTCGTTGATCTATTTATATTCCTCTGTTCACGCAGTAACTTTATATAGGGTTTTCCTGAATGAGCGTACATAAATTTATTGGATTATAGATCCTGACAGAATGGTATAAAAACCGTTTAGAATAAAATAAAATATGTTTCTGTTGCGCACTCCTACTGAGATACAGGGGCCACATCAATTTCTCTGTTACAAACAATTCTTTGTTTAAAATTACAATTTTAAATTATCAAAGAAATTTGTAATAATATTCACGTTCATTGAAGAGCTTATGGAATATACTGAATTGTTTTCGAATAAGAATTTAAAAAAAAAAAACGTCAAAAGAGCAGTTTACCTTCTTACTCACCGTTGAAGTCTCTGAGTGGTATTTTTGTAGTTCAACTATAATTTCCTTGTTTCAAAAAAGTCTGCTTAAAGTTATAGGTACGTAGTTTCGAATTATTAAAGGAAAATACGTTTAGAATAAAGAAACACACCACATACATGGTGTCCCAGAAAATAGTAGCCATAAATTGTCGCTGAAAACTTTAACTAATATTTCTAGAGCAACAAATTAGATGTTGCTCTTTGTTCCTTCCTTCCTGTGTGTCTCATGTTAGGTTTGTTCCTGCAGCAGTTGGAAACGGTTTGATATGTCCAACTACTTAAATTCACTGGTAACTGGGTTCCAACTTAATTGATCGAATATTTCAAACAGTTTCAAAACTATTTCTAATCGTTGGAGGAACAAACCTATTAAATAATAAAAATACCTAAATAATATCCATTAATAATACACCGCTAGACAATATACTGAACAAGTATGCCATAGGTATCTGTCCACGTAGGTCTTAGATTTTAATGTACATGTTTTGGAGTTCAATATCATAGAAGATGTGGTGTAGTGGCAAGAATTTAATGATTGCACATCACATCTATTTTTAAAGTTTTGCAGAAATATATTATTAACATTGTCAATAAATATACAGGATGGTCCATACGTAATGACCCATGAAGACTACTAGAATTTTTACTTCATAATATTACGATTTAAGCCTTAATAGAATGTTGATAATAATGATGATAGTTGGAATTTAAAATGTGATTTTTTCGATATGCACTAATAGTAAGATAAATTTTAACAATTATTAGATAAAATTTATGTTAAAGTTAATAAATATTTCTATATGTAAGGGATTTATTCGATATTGGCTCAAATCAATTACTTTACAGAAGTTCTGAAACCCACTAATTTTTCTACTAATCTACTAATTACTAATTCAGGACGACTATCTGAAGCTGAAAGAATCAGTATGACGTCCATTTTAAAAACGTTACATGTTGAAAAATACTATGCGTACCATTTGACACCAGTGCAATTTTGTTCCTTATCGATCTACCTTTAACATTTTTGAAAGGGAATTTTGGCGTCTGCTACGTTAAAATATTGTACAATCAACTATGCAGCTGATTGTTAAAAAGCTATTCACAAGTATATCTTTTTTCCTCAAAAATGATGTACGTTTAAGATTTTTTAATAAAAAACGTGATAGCGTTAGAATAAAAAAAGTTACGCTCACAGGAATACGTCGAAATAGACAACATATTATGTTTCCTCATATCCGAAAACATCTATTCTTAAATTTTTAAGTTGATACATTCGAGGACAGTGTAATTATTACAAAAAATCACTTTTTAAAATCCAACTTTAACACCCTGTATCTTTTTTATTATCGAAATTTTATTAAGGCAAGGCTTAAATCGTAATATTTTGAAGTGGAACATCTAGTACGTCTATATGAGCCATTCTTACAGGTCACACGGTATGTATATGAACTAAATAAAAATTTAATCATATACTAACATTAAAACAGCATTTTTAGCAAGATAAAATAGTGAATCTACAAAAACACTTAAAATACTCTACCTATTGTGTGCTAATAGTTAGAGCAACAGAGTTGTAAAAACTACTACCAATGTATAATTTTGTATATAATTCACTCGAATTTTTAATATTTTTAACATACGTTTATAAAACATAGAAATGTAGACTTTTTGTCCATAAATGCACAAAACTTTTAGTAAATGGTGCAATAATATACAGTATGCGCCAAAAGTATGGAATAAATTCAATAAAAACGAAACAATTATTTTTTGGGAAAAATCCTCGAACAGGTCGATTTGTAATTTAAAAAATATATATTTTAGCGTAAAATGCGATTTTCAAATGTCATTTGTTTTCGAGTAATGGCGTCATCGATTTTTTTTTTAAATGGCAACACCATATTTTTTTCCTTGATTCTGAAAGATCGTTTAATTCTCTATCAGACAGTACTAAAATTTTGCCCTCTTACATAGGAAAGTTTTCGAGTAAATGACGAATTAAAATAAAGTAAAAACGTTATCAAGTTTAGTTTTTCGAATTCCATAGTTCGTTTATGGATCACGTAAGTGAAAATCTTTGCAAAGTGTCATTGTCACACCGACTTTCTAATAAGTATTGTAAGCGACATAGAAATTTTAATTCTTATCGGATGCGGGAATATGACTAGAAACTGGCAATATTGTAAATATTCCAAAACCTGGACGTACAAGCATTAATGAAAATCAGAAACAGAACATTTTGATAAGTATGGTGGATAATCCTCATAATTCTTCACGATTGGTTGCATTAAACAATGACACTAGTCAGAGCACAGTGCTACGTATCTTGAGGAAGGAAAAATATCATCCCTACAAAATTCAACTTGTGCAGGAACTCAATGAAGATGATCCCGATCGCCGCTTACACTTTTGCGAAATTCTAATGGATTTATGTCAAGGAAATAGAAATTTACACCGGCAAATACTTTTTTCAGATGAGGCCACATTTTGTCTGAATGGTACAGTAAACCGTCAAACTTGCAGATATTGGAATCGGGAAAATCCTCATTGGATGGCAGAGGCACATACCCAACACCCTCAGAAATTAAATGTGTGGGCTGGAATAGTTGACGACAGAATAGTAGGGCCTTTTTTCTTTGAAGGAACCCTTACAGGACAAAGATATTTAGAGTTTCTAGAAAATGACCTTGTTTCAGCCCTTGCAGTAATTTTTCCTAACGTTAATGACCCTGACATTCCTGACGATACCATATGGTTTCAGCAAGACAGTGCACCTCCGCCCTATGCTCGCCCTGTACGAGATTTCTTCACAGACTTGCGCATTGTCAAGAAGTTGGTGGATGGCAATTCGAACATTTAATTTAAGTATAAAATTTAATCAATTGTATTTTATTTTACATACCTCAGAATTGTAACTTTTTTTATGGATAAAATTTACGTTTTCTAACATTCAATCGTCATTTACTCGACAAACCTTCCTTTGTAAGAGGGCAAAATTTTAGTTAGTCTGATAAAGAATTAAACGATCTTTCAGAATCAAGGAAAAAAATATGGTGTTGCCATTTAAAAAAAAATCGATGACGTCATTACTCGAAAACAAATGACATTTGAAAATCGCATTTTACGCTAAAATATGTATTTTTTAAATTAAAAATCGACCTGTTCGAGGATTTTTCCCAAAAAATAATTGTTTCGTTTTTATTGAATTTATTCCATACTTTTGGCGCATACTGTATGTAGTAGGTATTTCATATCATTTTTGTTTCAGTAAAATAGTGTTTGAAGTTTATGATTATAAAATTGTAAGCATAATACTATGCGAAATAATACTACAAATTGTGTTTGAGCTATAATCACAACAAATTGTAATACGTACATAGATCTATCAGTGTGTTCAGTAAAATAAAGCAGATAAATTTTTAATTATTAACTTTTCTGTAAACCACCCTGTAAAATACCGGGAGAGATGCGAACAACCTCTACGAGACCTAGCATAAAACCCCACGTTACTTTTTCCCCGCTAATATAAGAACCGGCACCATTACTTACCACAGACTGCGTATTGCAATCCTGCCCAGTCATGGTCAAGTCCAATCTGAAGAGATCGCTGTTGAGAACGTCGACATTGCAGGTCTCCGATCTACCCAGGGCATAAATCCTCCCATTGAAAGGCTTATTAGTACGTACTTGGACGGCGATCTTGGTGTCTTTGCAGTTAACTGATACTAGAAGTGAAACAACGTTGAATTATATTACGGGGGAATGGTTTTATAGGATTTATGGGGAGCACTTGGCACTGGTACCGTCGGTAATGGTATGGCTGTTATACATGTTTAAGAGGTAATGAGTTCTGCGATTGGTACGTGAAGGGGTGCTTAGTTTTGCCTGAAGGAATTCAAAGTGATGCACAGTGGCGTATCCAAGGGGGTAGTGGGGTAATAACCCCTTCCAAGATCAGACCAATTTAATGTATACAACAATATGTTCAAATTTATAATAATTATTATAACAAAATAAAATTAACGAAACATTTAACAAAATTACTGCATTCTATTGTAGAGGTCTAAAATCCAAGGCCGTAGTCTGTGGTCAAAAATAAGGTTTTTTTTTATATAAATGTGATGTATTAGGACAGCCATTGTCTAGCTACAGAGTGTCAAAAATTTAAAAGAAAATCAGTTTTTAATTTTCTCATTTTTAAACCGCTTGAGCCAAATTCAGCGTGCATATTTAGTATCATAGTAGGTGGTGTAAAACAAAAATTACCAACTCTAGAAACTTACCAGTGGCGAAGGTGTGGGTTTCATCGATCATTATTTGTCAACAAAAAAATATCACCCTGTATAATATTAGAAATAAAAAAAAGTCTTTATATGCACATATTATCTTCACTTTTTGTTTCTATACACTTTTTTGTATTCCATCATTACATGATCGTTGCATAATATACTATTTTCTACACCCGTATTATAACAATGCACTTATATGCCCATAATCCGTTTCATAATGATACCCATTACGATACAGATTTTTCATTACGATACAGATTTTTAATCAATAGAAACCCATAATTTTTCAATCAAGCATGCTGTGCATTTGACGTTTATCCTAGGTTCCTATGTAATTATTTTAGATGTCAAAATCAGTACGTATTAAATTTTCGTAGATACCTAGCTAAACTTCGATAATTTATCAAAATGTCTGATATCAGCGATATAGAAGAATTACCATCGACTCCTCCACACATATCGGAGAAAGCAGAAAATGCAGTTCATACGAATAATTACTGTTACCTATTATGTTCAATAAAAATATAAAATTTATGGTTTTTGATTATTTATCGGGTGTAGAAAAAATAGCGTATGCAACTCTCATGTAATGGTTATTAATACATGATCGTTATAATATACTATAATAATATACTATAAAGATATCTTAGGAAGACCAATCAAAACAATAATAATAAAAAGCCGATATCTTATTTAATATTGTATATTGTCAAATTAAGCTTATTATTTAAAAATACTAAGGTTTAATAATAGCTTATGTATATTTAAATGCTGAAATGGCCAATATGGATTACACTTGTGGCTTTACAGATGGAAATGGTACTAAGGCTAGGCGAATTTATATGGAAAAATTTCCAAATCCAAGAATATTTAAAAATGTTTTTCAACGTCTTTTGGAGTCAGGCTGATTTCAGAAAGATCCAATTCCTGGAAGACCTTTGAATGTTAGAACGCTGAGTTGAAAGAAGCTTTTCTACACGAATCTGAAGAAGACTATCATAATAGTACTAGGAAAATCGCTGCAAATCTTAAAATGAATCATAAATTAGTTTGGTTCGTTCTGAAACATCAACAGTTATATCCATATCACATACAAAAGGCTCAAGTCTTACTGCCGCAAGACTATTCTGCTCGCCTACAATTTTGCCACGGGTTTTTGCAAAAAATGTTGACTTTTGACCGCTTGCATATTGTTTACCGACGAAGCTAATTTTTCCAGAGGTGTTATAACGATCTTCCACCATAAATACGTTTGATCTGATGAAAACCCTAATGCCATAGTGGAATCTCGATTTCAACATCAGTTTTCTTTGAATGGATGGGTGGGTGTTTTTTGAAATTTTCTTGTTGGGCCTTACTTTTTACCAATAACTGTAACCGGTGCCTCCTACAGATATTTTCTCAAAAACGTTTTACCTGAACTACTTGACAATGTTCCCTATGCTCGTGAATTTTTAAATGAAAGATTAGGTAATAATGTGATTGGGAGGCACTCAAGAACCGGATCAGCATTGGCCACCCAGATCCCCGATATGAACCCTATTGATATTTTTGTTTGGAGACATCTGAAGTTAGTAGTTGACAAGGTTCACATTGCATTTGAAGTGGAAGATCTCTTGGAAGTAAGGTTTGTAGGTAGAGCAAGTCGGGCATGTTCGTTAAACTATGGATTGTGATACTCATATCGTAAATTGTACTGCAAATGTCCCAGTGCTTATGCCAGGCAGCTTCTCAACAGCATTTAAAATCTCGCCCCCAAGATTCACAATTTGCCTAGGTATAATGGCTTGCCAATCCCCATGTTGTCCAGGCCTCGGCCGCAAATTGTCAGTTTCTTCACCTTGTTGACCTACATGTAAAAAGACTTCACGTCTCGGACGATATGTTTGGAAAAACATTTGGACATAAAGATGAGCTGTAGCCACTTAACTTTGACGCGATTCTTCGTATGCCAGTACCAGTCCATAAATTCTTCGTCTGAGAAATTATGCGCCATACTTTTGTAATCGCGTGAAAATAAACTCGAATACCGACTACAACTAATAACAAAGTACTGCTACAAAAATCAAATTAATCGTCCTAACTTGTTTAATTCTTAGTTTTTCCAAACAAAATATTTCACCTGATAAATTTTTGCAAAAATATTTTACTACATTTCTGTTCTTTATTCGTCATTATTTGTCCTCAGCTGTGGTATTCCTGTAGTTTATGTTACAGGTTAAGATTCACCCTGCTTTGGTACATATTTGCTATAAAATGTAATTAAAAAAGTACATCAATCTGTTACATACATAATATTTTGAATTTTTAAGTTAAATAATTAATAGAATTCTTTGTATGTTTAATTATATTATTTCTAGTAATTTTCATGCCTTATTTTCTAATTCATTTCTCATTCTAGATTTCCACTCGCCTACATTTCTTGATGTAGATAGCTATCAGAGATTGAGGTTTTATTACCCGCAATTATTTACTTATTTATTTCACAGGATAACTCCTCTAATGAGCTAACTACGACTCGAGAAGTTGGCTTTGATCGAAATCTTTGAAGTTAATTGATACTGGAATCGCTGAATTATATCAAAGTGGAACTGCTTTATGAGATTTACTGACAGCGCTGGCAATAATAACATCGATGATGGCATGACTATTATACATTTTTCATGAATTTCATCGTCAGTTTGAGTTGCTGCTAAAAATATCTTCCTTTGTAAGCAAAATGTCAGTGCTTCCAATATTTAAGGATAAAAAAGAACTAACGTATTATGCTGTATTTTTATCCAGATAACAATCATTTAATGGACCAATATTGGCTAAATAAAGAAGAATTTGTTATTATTGGTTTAATTTAGTGAATTAATATTTCAAAAACTATATGAAGCCAATATTAGACCATTATATTAATAAAAATATATGTGTGTTGAATTTATGTTTGTGAAAAATATATTTTTATGGGATTAAATGAATATTGATTATTAATTACATTATAATCCAGTATTACATTATACATGTTTTTCTTAAGTTTAATTGGGTATTTTGCCTCACAATCCAACAATGATCAGTGTTAACTGAAAATTTTGACATAACCGTGGTCTCTTTTAATTTTCGTTTTGTTGCATTATCCTCCTTCTCTAAAATTTTTGTCGAATCCCATTAAATCAAATAACCGTTTACCTAAGCATGTTCACAAATTTTTGATTTTTTAAATTCCCGTCTTTTTATATAATTTTCATATTATATTTTTTTCATATAATATGTTTCTCAACTCTAACATTCATAGGTCGAGACGTTTCTCCAATATAATGTTGCAATTTTTTAAATTTTGGTTATCATTTTTTAAACGTGTTTTTAATAAAAACAATCGTAAAGTATTAGTTGTCTGAAAAACTGTTCTAATATCAATTTTTTTTACCGATTTTTCTTAATCTTTCTGATAATAAAAAAACATATGGAATTTTTACTGTGTACTGTGTGTTTTAATGCCTCTTATTTGCTTTAAAGTTTTGTTTTATCTGTAATATTCTTCTCACGCCTATCGTCAAATATATTTTAAAATTAATTAGCTACTATGCAACAATTTGTTATTACAACACAAAATTCATAACAAAATTCAATGTTGATAAATAATTTAGTTTTAAGTAAATTATAAGTATAAATAACTGTAGTTTAGCATAGCTACAATATATTATCATAATATTTTATATGCAATAATTACCATTAAAGACTTAAACATATGGCATATTATTTTAGAAGTGGGATGCTTTTTAGTATTTCCGACAATTAACGATGATTTCCCTAGGTTATTTTCATAGCATTCGTGAGATAAGGAAGACTTGTAATTGAGGAAATCTAATTTTTTGCATGACATCCTGCACGACGTACATAGTCGTTATACTATTAACACTTTTAATATTAAAAGTGTAGATAAGCAGTGTGAAAGTATTTGCATTAGTTTTAATTTTAAAGTATGTAAAGTAAACATATGTATTGTTATGTTTACTCTGATCAAGGCGTATAAAGGGTTCAACATTTAACATTATAAAGGATTTAACATTACACCTTACTCGTCATCCATAGCAAATCACTCAAAAATATTGAACGCAAAGATAATATCTCATTTAAAAGGTTTTCCAGTTCAAACTCAACCATATATTTCTTAAATCTGTCCTTTAATTTTAAAAATTGTGGGTTTTTGTAAAATTAAATACGAATATCTAAGCTTGTAATTGGTTGATTATTCAAATTAGAAAGGAAAAAACGACATATTTGGTGTCAAAAGTGTCACTGCAGTCAATACAAACTGTGATTTAGCCTCTCGTTTTTTTCCAAAAATTGGTTTGCAATATTGTAGAAAACAAGTTACAAATATTATGAACAATTCTCTTGTCCTAATCTCCTGAAGAATACTATCATTATACCATATTATAATCTGTTTTGAAATAGTATGAAATCAAAATTCAAACAATGTCCAAATTTATATAACCTTGTACAGAAAACATTTACCTTTCAACTTCCATAGTACTTAAGAATATATTAAAATATCACCCACTGTACTAATATGTACAAATTTACACTGGCAACTCATTTATGCGAAGGTCAGGCCTTTTCATGAAACGTAACATATATCTATGATCTTGATGACATTTATAAATAAAGTTATTTTGGTGTCAATCCAAATGAAACTTTTTTTGGAGAAACTGGTTCCTATTCAATCTGCTATGATTTTTCGAACTGTTATGCCATGATATACGTAATTAGTCGACACTAGTCACATGACTAATATGAATTTCCCTGACCTTAGCTGGAAATATTTAACTTGCTCTTGTGGTCCTCGGGCTAGGTTCTGTGACTAGACTGAATAATAGCAATAAGAAAAATATATCTATATCATTATTTTTAATTAATTTATTCCAAAATCTATAAATTTGTCACGCTGTTTATTTAAAACGCATTTTTTTTCAAAGTAAGGCAAGAAGTTCCTGAACCAACAGTTTATGTAAATGTTATGTTTACCTTTACCTAAGAAATGTGCCCTTTGTCGTGGGAAACCGTATATATGCTATCAACCAAATATACAGGGCGCCCAATATGTGCTGAATAATGTTTATAGCTACTTAAAGACATTATGTATATAAAATTGTTCAGTAAAAGGTTTTTTGGATAAGTTTCTTCGACCCTTTGGTAACCTTGTGTTGTTTAGCTGCCAGCAATTTTGTTGCTGCGGAAATCAATTTTGTTTTTTTAAATGGCAGCACACTATTTTCTGTCCTGTGTTTTTAAAAAGTTATGAACATTATTCCATGTATAGAGGCACCCCGTATGTAACCCCCATGAAATAGACTTCAATTTGAGCATTATATAAATTAAATTGTTTACAAACTGTTGCTTTTAGTTGTTTAATGAATCATTGACTTCAATTTTATACATTTCTCAAGATAAGTCAGATTACGAATAGTCAAAATATCTGAACAAGGAAATTTATTAATCTTTTTTCTAGGACAGGGGCTTAACAGAGAAAAATCTGAAAATACAAACCTTTATTATTTTTTGTTATTTTATTTTTTACCAAAATTAAGAACGAAAAAAAGGGACATCCCGTATAGAGTATGTTTTTAAATGAAGTGTAGTACCTAATATGTTCATCATTACCTCTTAAACGATAAGAAATATGGCAATTAAGGAGAAGAATATTTTACTTTTTTAAGAAACTGAAGCATGCTTATCAGAGGAAACAACACATTTTTAATACTAGGTTGTTAATTAGTAATATTTAGAAAATTTCCAATTACTTACCATCGTAACAGGTTCCCGTTTTGTCGCAGTTGATGTCGCTCTTGGTGAGGTTAAGGTTTGAGTCCTCAGTAGTTTCGAAAACTACAGGAAGAGTGTTATCAGATGGGGCACCGGATGTGGCAGTAGCTTCTGTAAAATGTAGATTTACTTATTATGTAAAAATGGTCTTTGCGCTGCACCACGCATATATATTTTTCTGGGAATTATGCATATAGGATAGGCATTAATAACTTTGTTTATGGCTGAAAAACTCTGCGTGTGGTATTAAGCGGATTCGTTTTGCCGCGATGTGTACTTTGGCGTGGCTAGCAATTCCCGCATTTAAGGGAATATTGCATGTCTATGATAATGTTTGCTTGTAAATGTAAATACCCTGCGGAAATATATAATTTCAGTGTACCTTTACTGTGGGCAGTCTTCGTAAAAAGCTACTCCCATTATGAATAATGGCATTGTCTCAAATAGAGTTTACAATAAATAGAATGGGCGTACATATTTAGACAGTTCTTAGATTTTTCAGTCAACATTAAGAATATCTAATTGAGAATTTTTAGAGGAGAAGCTATAAGATAAATATTTTTTTAACCTAATGATTTGGTTAATTTATTCGGCAAGTTGCAGAATAAGTGTGTAATAAATTTAATCTAAAATCATTACATCATCATGATATAGAGCGTTCAACTTCTAAAAAATCTATATCTATAAACAAATACATATTCTTCTATTCTAACTTGACACACATCAACAATAATAATAAAAAACTAATATTTTGAAGTGACAAATTCTTTAAAATAAAAAGTGGGAAATTATGGAGTTTTATTTGCATTTAGATCCTTCAATTTCTACGTCAATGGTAAAAAATATTGTGATCTATTTTCTGAAAAATGACCTCCTTGGTGAAATGGCCTTCTTGACGTAATTACGAAGTTTAATTTAATTTAAGAAATATTTAAATGATTACCCAAAATTTGAAAAATATGTCATCACGAGTAGTTTAGGCGTGTTGGAACTGGACCACTTTGGTAACCTGTCAATCCGGAGCTGGAACTGTCTTTCAAGGTCATACCCAAAGAAGTTCTTAGAAATCATCGTCGTCGCTAATGAACAGAAGGTCGACTTCTAAGAGGACTTAGTGTAAGACGGAATTTCTGAATGACATAAAAGAGATGGCTGCTTGTGTAGAGTGTGGTGTTAGCATCACAGGGGGTGGAGGATGTTAAAGACATGAAGGAATCCATTGTCAATGACAGGACATCTTCGTTGAAGAGGATTTAATATGGGAGGGAGAATTTTAGTGAGAAAAAATGATGGGTGCTTGTGTAGAGTGTGTTGGAGACGACAGACGGGGTGAGGAATCCTGAAGACATGAAGAAGTCTATCGTCAATGATCAGAAGGCCTTCATCGAAGAGGTTTTAGTAGGGAACGAGGTTTATGAGTGAGAGATGATTTCAAACGGGGAAGTGTGGTTGTGACGTCAGAGGGGTGGATGATCCTAACGACGTAGGGATGGATCTGCCAACAATGTCCATAAGAGGGATTTTAGCGAAAAATATGTTTCCCATAAATTTTCTGCATATTGAATAATTTATTTGAGGATGAAACATTGCCTCCAAATGAACAAAATAATATTGAATGCAGTTGTAGAGCACCAGTTTCTTTGAAATCTGAATTGAAATAAAAAAACTGAAAGTATATTTTCGGAAATATTTTTAAAATAACATTGTTAAACGAAAACTGAAAAGACCAGACGATTTAATAAAATTAGCATAGTAACCAGCCAAGTACAGAATATTGGCGCCTGTTTTATTTAGGCTAAAAAATGGTTTAACCAATTAAAATCAATTTAATTAATTTTATGAGACATATAGGTGGAACATTCAATAAATTGAGTTAGGCATATAGTAATTTTGTTGAAATGATAGCCATTAATTAAATCTGATCATTACCATATAAACTTTCTTATTTAACTTATAATTTTACTTGTATCAACTTCTCAAAAATTTATAGATGCTTCAATAAAAATTTGGCTTTTTCAGTGAAGTTTCCATTTTCCAATATATGCTAACAATGCTTTTTAATTTATGGTATCTTTAAAATTGAACTCTTTTCTTAACTCTGCAATGAAACATAGATGATGCTGCAATAGCATAGAGCCACTTATCATCTAAAATCATCCATCTAAAAGTACTATTAAGCACTGTTCAAAAACTCCAAAAAACTGGTTCCGTTGAAGATAAAAGAAGAGAAAAATATAGTGGTAGCGATCGTTCACAAAAGCATATTGATTTGCTTTGGAAAATGTTGCAGAAGACCCAGCAGTGTCCATTAGTCGACATGCACAACACGTTGGATCCAGTAAATAAACGATATGGCTTATTTTATAAAAAGATTTAGTTCTGAAGGCATATACAGTTCGAAAAATATAGGAACTCAAGCCATTGCATCATAGAAAACGCCTTGCATTTATTATCTGGATCAAAGAACCGATGTAGCTATATTAATAAATAAAATTCTTATATTTGGGGTAAGAAAAATTCGCGATTTATTTACCCCTTAACTAGTGACTTTGATATGCGTTACAATCAGGAAGTGTAACTGGTCCACTCTTCTTTGAACATGCTGATGCTGGGTATGATCTTCGATGTTGCAAGACGTTTTTTTGTTGCCTAAACTTTATGCAATAAAAAAGTGGACTTTGCAAGAGGTGGCCATTTGACATGTCATCTATTATAGTTAGTTCAATTATCAATAAAAAGATTTTAAAATTTACTTACTCTCGCAACTATTCTCGAAATAGGTCCCAATCCTCTCTCCGTTGTCGATCAGCGGCCTCTCGGCGTTGAGGTAAGTACTAGGCCCATCGGGAAGGGTCTTGTGATCGAGGTGGAACAACTGACAGTTGTACTGGGATCCCTGTGGGGCACCCTTGTAAAGAAAAGAACGGCAGAGAAATTCGTTCTCGATCTCGCAGGCTAATCGGCAGGCTGCTTCGCTGGTCACCTGCAGTTCTTTGTCTGTATAATAGTGAAGACTGGCGTACTGGGCCACCTTGTCGTCAGCAACTCCGATTCTGGGTACTTGGAAAACTCTGTTAGCTGCAATAAGAGACGGTTTTTGTCAAAGTTAGAATGACCAATAGTAATAGTGTAAGTTATGTTCTCCTCAAGAGAACGGTGGCAGCAGGTGTAGAGGACATATCCCTCCCTGCTATCCTTGGGATGCTACATTTATGGATCTCGGGTAGGAGATGAATATTCGAATGCTGAATTTCTCAAAAATTTATTTTACAAAAATTTTTGAAATGTGAAATGAATGTCTCCCTGTATATTCTCTTACCTTTACACGCTTGGTTGCCCTTTAAGCACAAGTTCTCGAAGTAGTCTACACCCTGAGCGTCCACGAACTGGACGAATTGGCCGGCGGTCCTCCGGTCCGTGTCGCTCAATTGGCACTGGAGAGTCACATAGTTGTACTCGACGGAGCGGCACGTGAAGCGATGCTGAAAGAAAACAGATCGGAGATTAGATCTCGATACGGGCGACTCGACTTGACCGTCATCGATTCGGCTTTTTGTGGTGTCACCAGGCTACACGTTTAATTAGCTGGCAATTAGCGAAACGGGAGAACAGTGGAGGGTTGGGGGCAGATAAAAGTGTCATAAAACGTTTCTTGATATTGTTGAAATAATAAATAACAATGAAGAAAAGGATAGAAAAGTTACAGCAGCCTACATCAGTATCTTTAGTGTTTGTTGGCTGAGACAAGAAGTCTCGCAAAATTGAAAAAACTTGAAAAATAAGAAGAGTCTTTTTAAAGCATTGTTCTTGTTCAACCTTGAAAGATCATTGTTTAGAGGGAGTCTGGCAAATTTTAATGTCTCGCAATTTTACAAAACTCTTGCATGATTCTTGCGGGGCTCTTGCATACAAATGAAACATGGAACTTTATTACGAATTTAGTAACGGTGGTGGTTGCTCTCGGTTGGCTACGGTCCCGCTCGGGGCTCACACGTAACTATCGATATCGCCGATAGTCGACAGTGGTCGATTGGTGTGGGTATAAAGTATGGAAACGGCTAGTTTTACATGATAGTAATAGACGACAGAGGCGAAAGAGAATTGGATCTCTTTCAGTAAAGTAGCACTGAATTTGTAATTTGTTGTAGTTCAGCAGAACTGGACCTTAATAAACTTTGATTTTAAAAATAATTTTCTATGCTGGATCCACACCGACAACAGAAATGGAATAGTTTTTCAGCTAATAATCAGTTAAAAATTACCCACGATTTAAGCCAACTTGCCTTAATAAAATATTTATAATAAAAAAAATACAGGGTGTCAAAATTGGGATTTAAAAAGTGATTTTAACACTGCCTTGAATGTATCAACTTAAAAATTTGGAAATATAAGTTTTTGGATATGAGAAATCATAATCTGTTGTCTATTTCGACGTATTTCCTAGAGGGCGCCACATCAGTCATATTTGTGACGTAAATGTGAGCGCAATTTTTTTTATCCTACCGTTATCACGTTTTTTTACTAAAAAATCTTAAATCTGCATTGATTTTGAGGAAATTGGTTATGCTTGTCATGAGTCTCAGAAGTTGGCCATTTTCGAGAAAATAACTTTTCAACAATCAGCTGCATAGTTCATTGTACAATATTTTAACGTAGTAGGCGCCAAAATTACATTGCGAATTGAATATGTTGAAGGTAGATTGACAAGCAATAAAATTTGCACTGGTGTAAAATGCTATGGATAGTATTTTCGACATGCACAGTTTTTAAAATTAAATTCCTAAACAGATTTTTTAAATTGTTGATTAACAGAATTTCTATCAATGAAGTGGGTGTAACTCAACACTGGTTGGGGCTTTAGTCCGCTGAATAGTTAGTTTCACATAATATTGTTAATACCTAAAAGTATATAAAAAATATTGTAATCTATTTCGACATCCTTCAAAATATTCTCGTTGCCCAGCACGTCCATTGAAATTTAATTGCCAACAAATAACAGTCATCTCTCGTATCCGAATATGAAAAACTAACTAGTTTTGTCTAATAATTGTTAAAATTTAACTTACTATTGGTGCCTACGTTAATACAAGGAACTATGCAGCTGATTGTTGAAAAGCTATTATCTTCTAATACTAATGACAGGTATACCTCAAAATCAATGTAAGTCGATGTGTGGTCGATTTCTCAGCTTTGCTTAGCTATTCGATGAATTTTCATCTGTATCTGCTAAACTAAACGAGATACGTGGAAACTTCTTAAGAATTTTCAGTCGCAAATTGTTTCAGTTGTCATTTTTATTTTAAAAAATCAAGAAAAACATAATTCAGAAATAAATGAGAACGCAGATTCCGCCATCAGATTTCATATAGGACGTTGATTTCTACGTTCTAACCGATCTTTATTTGCTACAACAGCCTGTGTGAGCAAACGAAATGGGTCTCGTAACTTATCATTAAAAGATACTAAGAAATGAGAGCGTACAACTCATTTTTCTGGGTAGAGGAAGATCCTTATTTGTCATCTGGCTGTATCGTACGTACTTGTATTACGCTATAATTTATTACAGCTATATATTTTCCTACATCATTAGCCGTATTATAGAACCGTACGGTTCATTAGTTCTATATCCTCCTTTATTCAGTTGAATTTCTTACATGAACTAAGTGGCTAAGATTAATTTCCCTTATATACAGTGCTGACTAAAACACACGTTCCACAGTCACTACTAAATATGGTTTTAAAAGTTTTAGGGCCGGTTTTCCACCTAATAACTTTATTTACCCGTTAAATCTATACAGGGTGGTCGCGACGTAATGGGCCAAAATTCATGACTAGATTCCTGACGTGAAAATATTGCGATTTAGACAAACTCACCTTAGTCCAAAAGTTGATACTTAAAGAGATACAGGGTGCTTAATGCAAAATATTATTAGTTTTTTATTTATTTCATAATAAATGCTCATTACGAGATGAAATTTTGATGTTAGGGGTTCTCTGGGGCGAGAGATTGAAATATATCCATGGTTTGCTTGTAGCTCATAGAGAGCGCAACCTGCGCTAGGTCGAATGCGTTGAAAACTTTTTTATCTTTCAAAAATCTAATTCTCAGGTAGCAAATTCTGATTTTACAACTTCTTTTACACAAAAAGCTATACTTTTTGATAGTCGCTATCTCGCACCGTTCCCAAAATATTTAGCTTTGGTAATTCGAGTAATCAAAATAAGGTACGAATGTCAAAAAGAACAAGAGTTTATTTGAAATTATAAAATGTGATGAACAATTGAATATCGAATATTACAATAAATGTTCAACATGTCCGCCTCCAACTTCAATACATTTATTAACGCGTTTGTTCAAAGACTGCCGTATTTTAAAATAGAGATTCTTGTTACGAAATGATTCGGCGGCATTTACAATTTTCTGCCATAGCTCTTCGCGGGTGTTTATAGTTCCTCTGTAGACAACTGATTTCATGTAGCCCCAGCAACAAAAATCCATAGGATTAAAGTCAGGACTACGAGGAGGCCATAATATTCGACTCCCACGACCGATCCAACGATCCGGAAAAATGTGGTCAAGATAGTTCCGTACTCTGACAGAATAATGAGGGGGAGCTCCATCTTGCATGAAAAATAGATTTTGCCGTGTATTCAGTGGTAAATCGTCGAGGTAGTCAACTAAATGGTGCTGCAGGAAATCTAAATACAAGTCACCATTTAGATTTGGAGGAAGCTCATGTGGACCCAAAAGGTGATTTCCTATGATTCCGCACCAAATATTTATCTTAAATTCATGTTGGAAGTGACGCTCACTGACTACGTGAATATTTTTATTATCCCATATGTGCTTGTTTCTAAAATTGAAAATTCCTCGACGAGTAAAGGTCGCTTCATCAGTGAAACATTATCCAAAAATTCCTGGTCAAGGTTTTGCTGATTGCGCATAAAATGAGCAAATTGTAATCTAGCTGGTAAGTCTGCTGCTAAAAGATTTTGCATGGGTGTAAAATGGTAGGGATATAAATTTTCCTTGTGAAATATTTTGAGAACTGTTGTTTTACTAACACCGGTTTCTCTAGCTACCTACCTGCTGCTATTTTCTGGATTTCCTGCCACTCTTACTAAAATTTCTTCTTCTTGGTGAACTTTAACAGTACGCCCTGCGTTGTCTCTTTTAGGACGAAAACTACCAGTTTCTCCAAGACTATTAAAAAGTTCTTAAAATAGTTTCCGATTTGGTTGCCTTCTATTCGGATACAAATCTGAATACCGACGAAGCGCTCGACGTCCAACATAATCTGATTGCGCATAAACGCAAACCATATCGCGCATTTCTCCATTTGAAAATAAATTATGGCGTGGCATGTTATCTCGCACTACGATTTAGATCATAAAGTAAAGAATACTTTTAATAAGCCACGAATAATACTGTAATATTACTGACAGCACTAAGATAAGTGGAAAATGTCAAAATTTGATTTTAACATAAGCCTACTTGAACATTTTTGCCGATTTGTAATTGAATGCAAATACATTGGAATTTTCAATGACAAATTTTACGAGAACGGTGCAACATAGCGACTATCAAAAAGTATAGCTTTTTTGTGTAAAAGAAGTTGTAAAATCAGAATTTGCTACCTGAGAATTAGATTTTTTAAAGCTAAAAAAGTTCTGTCGTTTTCAACGCATTCGACCTAGCGCAGGTTGCGCTATCTATGAGCTACAAGAAAACCATGGATATATTTCAATCTCTCGCCCCAGAAAACCCCTAACACCAAAATTTCATCTCGATATGAGCATTTTGCATTAAACACCCTGTATCTCTGTAAGTATCAACTTTTGGACTAAGGTGAGTTTATCTAAATCGCAATATTTTCACGTCAGGAATCTAGTCATGAATTTTGACCCATTACATCGCGACCATCCTGTATACCTGTTCACAAAAGTCACATTTGTTAGAAGATGACGCATACAAATTTATTTCGTAAAGTTTTTGTACGGTTAAGAATGTGTCTGAAAGTTTACTTTCTCGCATGCATTTTGTGCTCGAAAGCTTCAATTTTCGTAATGGAAAATACGTAATTTATTTAATTAATTTATAATCTATTTTAGTCTTTATACTATCGATTTAGGTAGATACATCTGCATTAAAACTATGCCAAACGTTTTTATGTATGATATAAAATTTATTATTTTTTCAATGTCATCAGTTTAATATCTTCAACCCAAGTTTTTATCGTAACAATCAATTGATTATTAGTTAACGGCTTTCGCACGTTTAAAAAAAATACAGTGCAAAAAAGGTACTTAATTTATATGCTAAAGAAGAAGAAGAAGAAAGAACATTACATTGAATTTTTCTCATGAAGAACTTCCAGAGGCAATATTAGAAGTGACTGGTAATGCGAATTTGGATTTATTACTCGATAAATAAAAAAAATGTGTACAGTATGCACATTCATTAAGCTGGTAATGAAAGAGAAAAGTTGAAGTATTTATAATAAAATATATATCCAAATTTATTATAACAGCACCAGATGTATTGTTCCTAATAATCAAATTGGTACCATTTTATGTGCTAAAGAAGAAGAACATTGTCATAAGTAAATTTTATAAAGTGAAGACTATCTTAAAGAAGAAAAATATTGGATGTCGGCCAAAAGCCAAAAGTATTCACAAAAGAAGATATATTCAAATTTATTATAACAGCATCAGATGAAATACACCTCATGATCAAAGTCCTCGTACATAATTGAAAACATAAGTGGAGATGTTATGTTACCATTTTTCAAACAATGCATTCTTTGCATAAATGAAGATTTTATGTACCCATCTTTCACATAGCGCTATCAAAAATCGCATACATTTAATGACAGTCCCGATTTTTGATGGTGTTATGTGAAAGATGGGTACGTAACACTATCAATCTTGCAATAAATATTATTATTTAAATGTTCACATATTGGTTACTTTAAATACACTTTTCTTATTTATTTCTTTATCCCATTATAACATTTTTTAATCTTTAATGTACAGAGTGTCCTTAATTTGGCTACCAAGCTGCTGTATGATGTTTCTTTCTCAAAATTAACACAGAAACAGTTTTACTGAACTAACACTCTCTTTCTTAGAAAAATATCACAGTTTGAAGGTCCTTTCTTAATATTTTCTAACCAGTAAAGTATCGGTACCAAATTCGGTAAGGCTATTGATTTACACAATGGCAAAAAATAGGTTGTTTAAAAAGTGTCTTTGAATGCAATAAGTATTATTATTATTATTGTTATTTGTTGCTAGTGACCTTTAGTTTACTGTAGAGGAAATTATTGCCTGGTAATAGGTCAGTGGATTTATAAAGAAAAAAATTTTTTTACATACTGCCAACGCTTCGGTCTACACTGGACCTTCTTCAGGGCTCTATAAGTTATGTATTCTTTTTGGACAAAAAAAATACATACACACAGATAACAGTTATATTGTTTAATCATTGTAATTTTTTGTTTGTTATTAATTAAATTTTGTCCAAATTTACTTTTTAACCAATTTCATTTAATCCAAGGTAGTAATTGTAATTCTAATGTGTGCAATATTTCTTTTTATTATTATCTTTTTATTATTGTTATACAATGATTTTATAAAAGTTGTATACTTAAGATACAGGGTTAACTATGACTAGGTACAAAAATTTTATCCACGTGCTCAGTAAGACCTAAGACAATCAAAAAATTATTCCAGAATTTTAGCTCGATATATAAAAAATGGGGCAAAACCCTCGTTTCCTACGGAAAGTCAGCGCCTATGATAAGCATCGACTGAGATGGCTTAGATCCATAGATAAAGCTTATACTTATCAATAATATCTACTACCATGCGGACGCTTTTTTCCACCATTTCTAAATGCATTCGTTTTTCATTTCATTATAAACTGGCAAAATACAACATTTTCATCATTACAACCACTCACTACCGATAAAACACACTTCCCGTAGGTGCAGTTAGATAAAATACCTATTTATTATAACAAAATCGAACGAAAGGAATAGACAATCGACATATTTTAATGTACCAGCGGCAGTCTTGTTCCATAACCTAGAAAAACAAACCGGCGAACTATATTGTGGGAAAATATCTATACCCGACACAAATTTCTTTGTTACTAACTATAAAACGTTTAAAAATTAAAAAAGATACTAAAAACTGAAGAAAAGACAAAACTACAACGTAAACATTTTTTACTGTATTAGAAAGGTATTTTAAGCTAATATAAATCCAATATCCTACAAATCCTAACAATGAAGTAATTTCTTTGATACCAAACGTCTAGGTATGCTAATGAACAATTCCACAGACAAAGCTCTACTCAATAATAAAAATTATTATAAAAATTAAAATTATTTGAAGTTAAATATCGACAATGACAAAAAGTGCCAGCATGTCAATGAATTAAATATGACAATACCTACTTGAATAATGTTCACCTTTTATGTAAAAGTTTTTATATATTTTTAGGTATTAATAATATTGTGCGAAACTAACTACTCAGTGAACAAAAACCCCAACCTGCGTTGAATTACACCCACAATATCTACCCATATATTCCTTATTATTAGCTTTTGTAACAAATAATTTTGATTTTTATTATAATTTTTATAGTTAGATATTTGATTCAATTTAAAGGAGGCCACCTGATGAAGCAATCCTAAAAATGCAGAAATAGGTCAGATCTATTGTGGTTGAATTATCGTGTTCCCACTGCCAAAAAGTGAAGTTAGATATTTATAGTGTTTCATTAAAGCAGGTTAGTAAATTAAATTAATTTCTTTAGATAATTATTGAGTAGAGCTTTGTCTGTGGAATTGTTCATTAGCATACCTAGACGTTTGGTATCAGAGAACATACATATGACTTCATTGATAGGAATTGTAGGATATTTGATTTAAATACCTTTCTAATACAGTAAAAAATGTTACAAAAGCTAATAATAAGGAATATATGGGTAGATATTGTAGGTGTAATTCAACGCAGGTTGGGACTTTTGCCCACTGAGTAGTTAGTCACACAATATTATTAATATCTAAAAATATATAAAAACTTTTACAACGTAAGTACATGGTAAACACAGGAATTAAATTATGACATGACGGAATTGACAGGGAATTTTACCGTCGTGTTGCTATACTCGCGTCAAGAATTCAGACGTCTTACGTCATGGTTGACATTAGGCGATTGTTTTTATTGTCAATGTAATTTTCGATATTTGGTTGCGTTAAAAACAACAATTTTTTGCAATTTAGTGCAATATATAATGCAAACATTTAGTGTACTATATAGTTTTATTACTCTCAGTTGCAGTTTCTAAAATATTTTGATAAAAATTTAATGAATTATTCATTTGTTCGTATGACGTAAGTCGTCTGAATTCTTGACGCGAGTATAGTAGCCTACTCTGACTCGCATAGACGTTAAATAAGGATTTAATATAATTTCGAAAACAATTTTTTTTCGCTTTATAAATAAGTTTGGAATTTTTTTGATGGGTGATACCGTTGATTCTTAATTTTCCCTATCCCCTCTTAAAAAAATTGTACTTAGTCAACGTTAACCCTGTATAATTGTAACTTTGAGCCCTGAAGAAGGCCCAATATTGACTGAACCGTTGGAATTGTTTTTCTTTATAAATCTACTGAGCTAACATCAGGCAATAATTTCCTCTACATTGTTATTATTGTTATTAATGTTATTATAATAATTATTGTGATTTTATTTTTTTTATGTATTTTGTTTATTAAAAAGAAATCTATTTGAATTAAATAAAAACATTACGAACTAGAATACCTAGAAAATTACAACAGGAATAATGCCCTCAAGTTAAAGTCGATGAACGTAAACAATAGAACAATTAATTGCCAGTTGTATTTTGCCACCCTAGTCTTCTGTCGGTGCATTCTTCCTTATCGACCACCTTAGACCACCCGTGTTCAGGCATTTCCGATCACAGGTTTTAATTATTTTGTACGTCAAGGCCATTTTTAGAAACGTCAATTGTCGTGCCATTATTTCCTGTCAGGCTGTATCATTATAAGACGACATCAGCTGAACTCGATGGATATGGATATTTCTTGTCACGAAGCCCCTGGGTTGTTTCTCAATATTTACAGTTTGGCGTGTTTCAATTAGTAAAAATACGGTTGTTAAATGTGACATTCACTTTGTTCAACGTCAGTTCAAAAAAATTACCTAAGATGGAATTATACTATCAAAAAATCGTTGCAACATTCTAAGTGAACTTTGTTGTGTCTTTACTAACTTAGAGTTTATCTGGGCAGCGCTTTTCAAAAGTAAAGATTAACGTTGCTTTTGTTTATTTTTGCATATATTCCCTTTATTTTTATTATTGCTCTGAGAATATCGCGTCTAGAGCAAGAATTGACTGATTTTTTTTTCTAAATAAACATTTCCTCCATAATTGTTCGATAATAATCTAAGAGACAACCCGCAACTTTCTGTGTGCGGCTATAATTAATTTCCTATCAAATTAGCTGAAAAGTTCATTACTTCAACTCAGATGTAAACAAACTGAAAATTTTAATCAAAACTTAATTAACAAACGTAGTCTGTTTACAGAACGCTAAGGCGATTTTTTACAGCCGATACTTATCTATCATCCAAGCCAAACGGCAAGAATCAGGAATCGAGGGAGGCCGTGGAAGTATTCTACAGAGGCGTACCCATAAATTACACAACTTTGCGAAAATTGCGTTTTTCTTTAATATGCTGAATTGTGCTAGTTGTTCCGAATATTGTGCTGATTAAAGAAATATGATCTCTGCCTCTCTTCTCCAAAAAATTCGGAAAAACCGGAAATTTAAGCAAGAACTAAAACCCCCCCATTGTTTTCCGAAATTAAAAAACGGGGTTGTACTGAAGTGTGCTAGTTATCCTGAAGATTGTGCAGTTTTAACAAATTTCATATCTATGTTCGTTCCTCGGAAAATCCGGTTATTCGAGTGCGTTCAACACAACTAGCACAATTCAATACAATCATGGGAGGCGTAGTAAGGTTTAGTCAAAATTTTAGTTTTTCCCGATTTTCCGGAGAACGGAAATAGACATCAAATTTCTTTAAACGGTACAATATTCGGAACAACTAGCACATTAAAGAAAAACACGATTTTCGCAAAGTGAGAAGTTACGTGGAAAACACGATTTTTTAATTTTCTAGGGAAATGGCTATTATTTTTCTTTAAACTTTTACGGTACAATATAGCACAAATCTGGCATAATTCAGCACAACCTTTATTTTTTATTTTATCAAAGAATGGGGAGCTAAGTTTACGCACAAAAGTTAATTAACAAACGCAGTCTGTTTACATAACGCTAATTTTATTTACAGCCGATACTTATCTATCATCCAATCCAAACCGCAAGAATCGGAAATCCAGGGAGGCCGTGGAGGTATTCTACAGAGGCGTACCCATAAATTGCACAAAAGGTGCGTCATAACAGCTGAACTGTCACAATATATAATTCCGGAATTACTTTTCCTCCACCGGCTTATAATTTAACGCCAAACAGGTTAACGCGTAGTTAACATATTTTAATATAACGTTTCATATCCGCCCAACGTTTCCGCAGGCCAGTGCAACAAAGGCAATATTTCAACGTTTTTAATTCCTGTTCGCATTTTTTCCAAGCTGAGAATGGCAGTGTTGGCATGGCTGATTTTCTGTTAAGTTGCGTGAATAATTTTATACCAGGATGATTCAAAAGGTTCATTACTGATGGAATTAACGGTTTAAAATAATATATTATTATTTTAGGACTAAAAGTGTCACTTTTAATCCGAATGAAACCTGCTAATTTTTCTCAAACCGAAATCCCCCATTTAATTATTAATTTGTGCTTTGAAATTATTCAATTAAATTTAGTAGGATATATCGTTGTAGTCATGGATACTTTGTCAAACATTAGTCGCCATATTACTAATTGAGTTCATTTGTGATTCAATGTGCTCCAAGATGTGCTCTTAGGATTAAAAGTGAATATTTTTGTTGCTAATATACCATTTTTTTCTCTGTAAGGAAAATGTCGACCTTAGAGACTCCTGACAGTCAAATAATGTCATAGCTTTGTGGCGGTTGGAGAAAAATAGTATATTGTTGTATTAGGATTAAACGTGTCACTTTTCTGGCGAGCAAATTTTGTACTTGCGAGGCGAAGCGTAACGTAGCCGAGGTCATGAAAAATAATAATAATAAAAAGTCGACATCTTATTTAATATTGTGTATTGTTAAATTAACCTTATTTTAAAAAAAAATAAAGATTTAATAATGGCTTATGCATATTCAAATGCTAAAATGGCCAATATGGTTTACATTTATGGCAGATGGAAATGGCAATGAGGCTAGGCAAATTTATATGAAGAGATTTCCAAATCATCCAACTCCAAATCCAAGAATGTTCAGAAATGTTTTTCAACATCTTCCGAAGTCCGGCTCATTTCAGAAAGGTCCAATTCCTGGAGGACCTTTAGGTGTTAGAATGTCTGAAATGGAAGAAGAAGAAGAAGACTCAATTGCTAGTACTCGGAAGATCGTAGCAAATCTTAATGTGAATCATAAATTAGTTTGATCCCTTCTGAAGCATCAACAGTTATACTCACATCACATACAAAGGATTCAAGCCTTACTGTCGCAAGACTATCCTGCACACCTACAATTTTGCCACTGGATTTTACAAAAAATTGAACAAAATGTTGACTTCACCGCTGGCACATTGCTTACTGATGAAGTTAATTTTTCCAGAGATACTATAATGGATTTCCACAATAAACACGTTTGGTTCGATGAAACTAATGCCATAATGGAATTTTGATTTCAACAGCAGTTTTCTTTTAATATATGGGTGGGTATTATTGAAAATTTTCTTATTCGTCCTTACTATTTATCAAAAACTTTAACCGGTGCCTCAAACAGATACCTTCTTGAAAATGTTTACCTGAACGTGATTGAACTAGGCATTCAAGAACTAGGTTAACTTTGGTCATACAGATTACCCAATATAAACCCCATTGATTTTTGTTTGAAGACATCTCAAGACATTAGTTTACAAGGATCCATTGAATCTGAGGACCACTTACGTCAACTAATTATAGCTAGAACCGGAACCGGAACCGTTCCTCGAATAATGGTGGTCCTCCGAAGCGTCCCGTAGCCGCCGCTGTAACTGGTTGCATCCCATGCTTCCATGGAATCCTCGGAGGACCACCATTATCCAAGGAACGGTTCCGACCGTAGCAGTCGTAATACCAACAATAAGAACCGAAATCAATATATGAACGGGCCCAGAGACACCGATAGCGGGTCTGCCCCACAGAGCATAGCCCGAGAACAACCATGGCAGGTAAAAGAATCCTGGCTAATGCTAGGAATGTGCATTTAAACTCTGTATGGTAAGTCGGGCCGCTTAGGACGAGCAGGAAGTAGCAGACCAGTTACATCTCGCCCAATTCAAATGGTAATTGTTTGTTTCATACCTACTATTATACTAAATGTGCACACCTAAAGTGTCTCAAGCGATTTAGAAATTAAAAATTGTTTCTTTTTTATTTTAACATGCTATAGCTGGAAAATGCCGTCCTAATACTTCACATTTGTGAATCAAAAATAAAACATTATTCTTTGCCACAGAATAATCCCCTGGATTTTACACCTTTACTTAACAAAATACCTTGTATAACTAAAGCATGATTGTTCAATTAACAATTAACCTATTTCAGTATAATAAAACATAAATATCCATTTGATACAAGTACTGCAGTACTGTCACAACATTATCTCAACAAAGAAACCACCAAAAATGATAAAATACACGTAGACGTAAAACTGTACTCTTCAGTGTAATTTCCAATATGCAAAAACAATCTCATCACTTGCAGGAACATAATTCCACACACTTTTTGCATCAAGCAATTTTCATCTAGAGACCAGAATAAATGCATCGTAACTGTTAAAAAGCGGTTAGTTTCAAACAAATACTGTTACTGTCGCTTGCCACCACTTATTTTCATATTAGGCAAAACCCGGCTCATCTTCGTTTTGCCTATTTCCATAAGCGGGAAATAATTTGCATGGGACTTGTAACAGCATAAGACTTGAGTGTATTTTATCGGAATAATCGTATCCTGCCGCAAACAGGTTGTGTTGGGACAGTTATGTGATAAAGGAATGTACAAAAATACTTGTTTCCCAAGTTATTAACCAAGAGCTTGATGTCATACTCGATTTTTTTCAAAATTATTACGATACACACATAGTTGTAAAGAGGATGTTAAATAACTGAGCTGATATGAGAGGAAATTGACCATATGATTAATTTATGATGGTATAACATAGATCCAGTTCAGAATCACTTATTGGGATATGATGAAAGTGTTCTTATTTCCGGGTACGACCTGTTTTTAATAATATGTATGTGAGAATTAATGATGTACTGGGTCGGCCAGTAAAAAATAACATTGTGTAAATTCAAACTGAAATTATTTCAGTGGTCAAATATAAGTGAATTTGTTAGACAATGTGGGTAGGAGCAGGTACCAATGCGTAGTTACAATTTTCCTGCCGAAAATTGCTGTAGTCTCATCAACATCACATAGAATAAGAATTATTTCTACAACAAGAATATAAAGCTTTTTCAGTAAATGTTGAATTTTTATCGTTATTGTCAGTGGTATTGACATAAGCAAAATTATTTCAGTCAATCGCAATATTGCAAACATTAGAGTAAAGATTTGGTTATCAGCGTATAAAGTAACAATTTCAATCACTGAAGTTGCCATTACTATAATAAGAGAATTTTCATAAACTGAAATAACACGTTACTTATGAACGAAGTGATTTTAGCGATTCATCTGATATTCCTGCCGAAGCGACGATGACAGCAGAAGCATTCAGCTGAAAACTTCTATCAGTCCATACTACTGCACGAAAGAGAATATGAAGTATTTGGTCCTAATTGGTGTTCTCAAAAAAAAAAACCTAATGTATTAGAACCTGTTGTTATTACATATTTGGAAGAAAAATAACGATTATCCCAAAGTGGAGGAATTTCTTTAAAGAAAATGTGTTGGCTACAAGCTGGAACAGACAAACGTTTTTACAAGAGAGGAGGAAACTAACTTTTTTCATTATGCTGTAGATGACAAATTTGTATTGATCAAAGTACCTATGATTATGGGATTGTTAGCCTCCAGTCGCCAGAACGAACTTTTTAAAATAAGAATACATGGTATTGAAGGCAAGAATTCTTATATAGTTGTTAAATTAATGATACTGAAACAAACATACAAAGAACATTTGTAGTTTCAAATAATAATGAACAAAAAATCTGACAACAGAAAATCCTAGATTTTGTCTTCAGTATAGGAATGGAAAATGTGAAGTTCAGAAACTGGAGTAAATGCTTTTGCAAAATTTCAAATCTAATTGTATTTTTTCTGGGATTATCTAATATTGTAAAATATACTGACAATATCTATAGAGTGCTTTCGAAAAGTAACGAATAAATTCATTATTTTTGAAATTGAGAAGTTTTCGAAAAAAATACCTGGCACGACGATATTGTTTTTAAAAAAGGCACTTTTTGACATGCGACCCATATTTGTGACGTCATCGTTGTTCGAGATAGGACGTCATCGACAATTTTTTTAAATAGCAACACCCAATTTTGACCATGCCATTTGAAAGAGCGTGTCATTCTACATACATACATCATGAAAAATTATGGTGTTACATAACAAAAATTTCAAGAAAATAATGTTTGAAGATTTTAAAATTTAATTTTCACAATACTGTGCACCTCCCCATTATGCAACACCTGTCCGTGCTTATTTAGATGAGCTGTTTCCGAATCGTTGGATAGGGAGAAAAAGGCCGATTGAGTGGCCAGCCAGATCGCCTGATTTGACACCCCTACATTATTTCTTGTGGGGATACTTAAAAAGCAAGGTATACGTTACTAGACCGGTTAATTTAGAAGATTTAAAAGCAAGAAGAATTGGTCACGAGATACATCGTATACCTCCGGACGTTATCGATAATGTCCAAAAAAGAATTTATTAATCGTCTTGGCTACTGTCAGCCAGCCAACGGTGCATAATTTAAACATTTAATATAGTCGATTTTTCACATAACCATTATCATTTTCAATATTGTGAAAATTAAATTTTAAAATTTTCAAACATTTTCTTGAAATTTTTGTTATGTAACACCATAATTTTTCATGATGTATGTATGTAGAATGACACGCTCTTTCAAATGGCATTATCAAAATTGGGGGTTGCTATTTAAAAAAATTGTCGATGACGTCATATCTCGAACAACGATGACGTCACAAATGTGGGTCGTATGTCAAAAAGTGCTTTTTTTAAAAACAAAATCGACGTGCCAGGGAATTATTTCGAAAACTTCTCAATTTAAAAAATAATGAATGTATTCGTTACTTTTCGAAAGCACTGTAGAATAGCTCCACGTCGTTTTTAATTGGTTCTGGGGATGATATTATGAGATGAGACATAAGCATCATGGTGGATGGCGGTAGTCGATTGTTGCAGAATGTTATGTGGAACAAAAAGTGAAAACATCGAAAACAATAAAACCTTTTTATATTACCAAAGTCAACGTTTTGTACTATTAATAGTTAAGTAGCTGTGGTTGTCTGAATTTTTAGAAGATCTATCAATATTCTCTTTTATATATTGTAAAATTTATAAATGTTTATATAGAGTAGTGTCAAGATGTTATAATTTTTTAAATGAACATTACATGAAACTTGTTTATTTGGTATGACTGGATTCGGTTTTCTATAAGCTTTTCAGCGAGCCCCCTCATGCCTTATGTTTTCATTTGAAAAAAGTAAGGGTAGCTGGTTGTTAGGGGGTTGAAGAAAAATTAATTATTATATAACCGAAAGATGGCAAAAAATCGAGATCAGTTAATGTATTTCGGCGTTTTGAAAAAATTAACTCATTCAAAGATATGAATTTTATTCCGTACTTCTGGTCATCTCTGTATATCTAGCTCTATATCTGTAAAAAAAACTTTAGAGCAAGTTAGAACATTACAAATTGTTCTTTTGCAAAAAATTTGCTGCGATTATCTCTAATGCTGCATGCACAAAAATCGAGTTAATCTTTTAAGGCAATCATTTTTGTAAGGGTTAAATCGTCATATTTTGCTGTCAAAAATACGCACTTAACGGAATGATCTGCTTTCTTTTTAAATTTGTAGTTTAAACAGTCAAATGGTCTAGTAACCGAACAACAAATTTGTTTAAGAGCTTATTGAAATAAATTTTTAGTATCAGCTGGTCTGCTTCCCAGCATATGGCAACTATCTGATTCCTTACTTCATTCTTTCTATGACCCATTCGTCTCGAACACAGAGATATAATACAGGCTACTGTTATTCACGCTGGTATGTCCCCTTAAGTTTATGCGAGTGTGCACCGCAATATCGCTAGGTCATCGCGGCATAGCGTATGGCAGGTAGCTTATGTGTGGCTCTGGGATTCAGTTATACGTACTACTTTTCTCCATCTAATTGCAAAAATCATAATGACGATGTACACATGACCCGAGGAGAGAATATAATGATGTGCAATACGTTTGCTAATACTTATGAGTTGTCGAGATGTTAACGGTAAAATAAAACCGCGCTGATGACTGTTTGCTTATAAATCGTGCAAAAGTTTAGATCGAAAGAGAAGAAAGGTACAACAAAAAATTTGAAGAGGTTAACATCTAATTAACACTGCCAAAAATTTTAAAATACATGAGAATCGAACTGGTTTTCTATAACACTAATGCCAATATTTCCTTAGGTATCTTCATATTGTGAAGAAGAATCGTTAATACAGTTCGATCAATATTGTAAAAACTTCTGGAGCTAAGTCAAGTAATTATAAGAAAGTGGATATCCAAACAAATAGGATGTTTTATCAAAACATCTATTATATCTGGAAAAACTAGTAGTCTAGTAACAATACCATTGTTCTCAACAGATCGGAAATACTCTTAAGGGCACTTTAGACGCTTAGTCTTTTAATACGTTTTACGTGTACAGTTATAACTCGTCAAGTAAGATGGAGTGTGTAAAGTTTGATTGTATTTTATGGAAGCTTTAACAAACAAATGTCGTTTGCAACATGTACCTAAAAAGTTTTTTCGGATTTTTTTTATTTATATTCCAGACTCGGCTTCGTCTGGAAGCAAGGATTCGTCCGAAGGAACTGTATTTTAGTTACTTGTAACAAAAATAACGAAATTCGTTTTAATCTATACATAGAAATTATCTAAAGTTTTGTTATTGTCGTATGAAAATTCAGTATTTTTGAATAATTTTAATTTTTTATATATTTAATATTAATTTATACTTAGATACTTTCTAATTCCGTTAAAAAGTATACCACTTCAAGAATTTTTGAAATGCAAAAATTGGTCAGATCCATACTGTTACTGAAGGGATACAGGGTGTCCATGAGTGAGCTCAAATGAATCGGTTTATAGCTGTACAGGATGCCCCTAATGAATGGGACACAGAGCAGTGACATATTCTCTATTAAAAAATAATGCAATTAATAGTACCTTATACTATAAGGGAGAGAAATGCGTTATTTTGGCAGAGATGCAATTTGAAGCCCGAGGGCTACAATGCACACAAAATAGCATCTCTCCCGAATGGTATATACTATTTTTTCCACGGTCTTATTAACTTAAAAACACATATTTTGTCATTATGAAGTAAGTAACACCAGAATTATTGTATTCGGATTTGAGCATTTATTTAGTAGTCGTTGAGTTATTGTCATAACTACAAAATAAACAAACAAAAAGAATTGTCAAATTAAGGTGCTAGTTTGGTTTAGTTTAAAGTTTGTTTAGTGCACAATGAATAATTGTGAGTCGGAAGAGATTGTGGAGGCTGCAAATATTGCAATAAGCAATTTGCTGCCTACGAAGTAAAGATCTTTATACGATATAGCCTACAATCGGTTCAAAAAGTGGTGTGCCGAGAAAAATGTTCAAGTATACAGCGAGAATGTTTTGTTGGCATACTTCAATGAAAATGCAAAGAATTACAAGTCATCCACATCCGCAATATTCTATGGTTAAGTCATGCTTGATAATTTACAACATAGATATAAGCAAATTTCCCAAGTTGATCGTATTTTTGAAAAGAACCAGTGACGGATATCAAGCGAAAAAATCGAAAATATTGACAAAGGGTGAAATCGACCGTTTTCTATCAAGTGCAGATGACAAAGAATTCTTAATGATTAAGGTAAAATTACTTTTGTTGTTAGGTATTTCAATTATTAAGTATTTTGATTTTTTATAGGTTGGATTAATTCTGGGGATTGCCGGAGCTTGTCGAACTGATGATTGGCAAGAATACCATGGGAAAAATTCCGAGTGTAGTAGCTTCGTATTTACCTGATGCTGCATGTTATACTGGCACTGATTACGAAGATCTTCAGCGACATTTCTGGTAGATGCTGGTGTGGATATTACGACAATAAAGCGTCATGCTGGTTGGAAATCAACGACAGTCGCTGAGGGTTATGTCGAGAACTCCATTGAAAATAAGACCAAAATTGCTAATCAGGTTTTAGTAGGTACCACTACTAGCGCAATCACAAAAACTGTAAATGTAAGCGAAAGTAATATTCCTTCTAATAATAATTTTGAAAATTGTACAAATGTAACATTTAATTTAAATGTCAATAAATAATTTCAATGTTATCTTTATTTTTTGCATGAAAAACATTCTCCATAAGATAAACTCCCTTGGGAGCATTATACTCCCTTGGGAATAATCGACTACTTCTGTTTTAATTTTGATGTCATAGACACTGATTTCTACTCCCGACCGTGGAAAAACTATATTTATGTTATTCTGAAAATAAAGGTAATCGAGATATATGATGCTAAAGTTAAATTCTTTTCAAATCAAATAATGTGTTATTTGTTGTTACAAATTATAGATGATTATTTAATGAGAAACACGATATAGTAGATCAAGGAGCTTACTGATATTTATATCTAGAATTGATATTTGGGGAGATTTCAAAAATGTTTCAATATTTTTTGTTTTCTTACAACTTGCCATTACAAAGATTTTTGTACTTTCTAAGTGCTTGCTGGTTACCTCCCATTTTTTCTTTTGTTGTTGTTTAAAGCGAGGTGATCGGCCCGACAACTACGACTAGGTCGGGAACGAACACGAAGGGTAACAAAAAAAAAACACATGCGAATGTACATAAAAACATTGCCACAGGAAAGCAAAAAATTCAATTTGTGAAGAGTAAGTACTTTAATTTATTTCAAACTAAACACCGTATGCGATATTTTATTTTTGTCAAAATCTGATGCAGCATCTCTAGGCCACTAGTGCAAGGTGTATTTCACGCTCATAAATTTTTAAACTTCTTGTGTTGTTGGGAAGTTAAATTCCGTTAATACTAATAAGAGCAATAACATTCACAATAATTGACAACATTTTCATAAAATAATTAGTACTATTTTAAACTACAACGTCCCGAGATGTTTACAGTGTTCTGGAAAAATCCTTCTTTGATCCTTAGAATATATTTTAAGCTTTGTGCAGTGTTCTTTGATGTTTAAAGAGTAAGCAACAATGCGAAATTCTAGGTTATGCTTCAGTTTTAGTTACTAATTTTTAGTTTTAAACGTTTCATAGTAATTAAATATAGCAATTTACATAGGTATAGATATTTTCCTATAACATGATTCCCCCTACGCTATGCGTTATTAGTTTTTATATGGTTAGGGGCAAATCCAATGAAACTACAGAAATCGTACAAGATTTTATAATTAAAAACTGCTGCAGGTGCATTTCGACTTTTATTTTCAAACTTAAATTTCAATTTTCTTAGAATAAATGAGTACTTCATTTAACTGAACACGGACCGTATATTCTGTTGATAATTCTGATGGGCCTGTAATGAGTGAAAATGTATAATTGGCAGTGAGCAACGAAGTGACGAAAAACGAATGCAAAATACTGCAGCTAACCGGATTAATTCTTATTTATCAGATATTTAGATATTAATATTAATAAAAATATTTATTTTTGTCGGTCATACATTTGACAACGCTGTAAAAAATTCCCGCATGGTAGTTGATATATCTACGCTAATTCGAACGATGACAATTCATAGGCGCCAATTTTCGGGAGGAAAAGAGGGTTTTGCCCCATTTTTAAACATCGAGCTAAATTTCGAAATAATTTTTTATTGTATTTAGAGGTCCCTGACCACGTGGTTAAAATGTTTGTACTTAGTCGTAGTATATTTGCATGATAATTGTTCTCTGTTGTATTCTCCGTGGACCTCGATTAACACAGGTCAGTGTTCATTTGTGTTAAAATGTGTAATTATTTATTTACAGTGTAATTTCCAAGCGCTTTTGTATTTATTTTAAACTAAAATATTGAATACTAAATATGATATAATATCTTTATTCTTTCGTTACTTTGGTGTTGCTAAATCAAGCCCCAAGTCAACGATACCCTTAAAACAGAACCTGTGCAATTAAATTTTATACATACCTCGTTCAGGCAAGCTGCAAGACACGCTTCTTTCGTGGAGGTGTAGATGAGGGCGTTGTCCAATCCCCTAATCATTTTATTCGGAACTCTTTCGAAAGCCCAGGGTCTCAGGCAGATATTCTCCGATCTCAGCTGGAGTTTGGTCATGTAGTACATGTTGACCGACCTTTGTGGTGTCGCGGAGGGGTTGTTCGAGGAGGTTTCGTTTTGTAACTGGCACAAAGTTTCCTGATGGAAAATAGAAAAGTGAATGAGCTGCTGACTTAAGGAAAACTTGCGACGTATGGATTTATTACAATTATATATATATTTCACGCCGCTTGTATTTTGTTTCGTTACCATGGTAATTCAAAATTTTCGGAAATTTTTATCCTTCTTCAAATAAGCTGTAAATTATTGAATGATGTACACTTTCTGGGTTGTTTTGACCACTTCACCACTGAAGTTATCACTTTATTTCAGCTATGTCTGACTTCCACATATCTGGAATGAACAATTCTACGAACAAAAGTATTGTACCACTGAGCTCTGTAGTGGTGAATTTCTTTATAGAGAACTTTCAAAAAGAAACGTTTCGATCCGATCCTAAGAAACCTAAATGCTGGATTAGATACGTGGACGACACATCATTTGGCAGCATGGAATAGACTTCCTACAATAATTTTTGGATCACATTAACTGGTAACACAAGATCAACTTTACCATGGAACTGGAGCAAGACAAATCCTTACTGTTTCTAGACATTCTGGTGAAAATACCTCTAGTGTTCTTGGTATACGGTATTTACAGGAAAAAGACACATACTAATAGATATCTCCATAGACAGTCTAATCATCATCCGGTGTATTAACGTTGAGTGATGAGGACCATCTACAGCAAGAAATAGATTCGCTTCATCTGTGTCCCTAGCAAATGGATACTCTAAGAAAACCATCGATAGAGCCATTAGACCTCGGCATGAGCAAATAGTAAGACTCAAGGAGTAAGTCACTACAACCACTAATTTGCCATACATCCTCAATGTGGCACATAATCTCACCTAGAGGCCACTCGAGTGCTGGTTCTACCAATGGGTATTACAATCTAGCGCGAAGGGAGACTTTGGAGATTTTTCAATACCCAAACAACATGAATAGGGACGAAGGATTGAAGATTAGCCATACTTGGTTGCCTTTCCAGCCATCCGTAACACGGTTGAACCAGTCAACCTAAACACTGAACTAACCAATTTTGTTAAACATGGCGAAGCGACTGCAGTTAAGCATCCACCACGGCAAAACAATCCAGAAAGTGTACATCATTCAATTGACACCCTATATACTACAATAAGTAATGTATTCTACATGTAATAATTTTCAATATAAAGTCTAATTGTCATACGTCTACTTCTACCTTCAAATTAATTGATAGTTTAGTGGGAAATTCTCTTACTGAATATCCCTCAAGCTTAAATCTATAACCGGATTTTTTTTCGTTCATGAATTTTATTTGAAAATTATTTAATTACTTTTTTTAAGTGTAAACTTACTTGGATGGGTATGAGAGGATTCAAGACAAAACTGAAGGCCGCTGCTTGACAGTCTGGCTCTTCTCGACACCATCCTTGGCATTCGTACAGGCTCAGGTTTTTCACTGTGTAGTATGTATTCCCCCTGTAGTCGAAGTCTGTCAATTTTTCGAAGGCTATCCTCCCTGGAAAAGAAAGAAAATCTCAGTTGAAAGTATTTTAACGTTGGAAATGTTTAAGGAATCGGTAGAGTAATGCCAGATGTACAAATTTATTGTAAAATTAGGAGAAGCACCATCGTTCATAAACAGGCGTACATTTTCTAGTTCAGCGGGTAAAATTGTTTCTAAGAAATTCAGATATTTTCCATTTAAAGTGGTTGATAATCTTGCTGGGATTTGATTGCTCTAGTAACCACAAATGTGTTGATTCCAACTGGAGTTGTGGCATATTAATTTTTAATGTATTTTATGAAAATTCTTGAATGATTAGTATTCGCTGGATGGAGGGATATGTACTTTTTATAATAGTTCAATTATAATGTACATGTCAAAACGAAAGATCATTGCACATTAGTTTTTGTATCAGGTATACAGGGTGTCTGGTTAGTATATGGCATACTCTCAAGAATGTATAGGAGAAGTCAAAATAACCCTAGTTTGTCATAAGAAAAATGGAGATGTAGAGCCCATAACGAGTAAGACAATTACCTTTTCGGCTCTAATTTTTGAACTGAGGCGATGTGTACAATGTAATGAAATTTTTATATTTTATGTAGGTCGTAAAGATAAAACCATACTACAGTAGATGTTTTACACTGTCAGGGAAATCAGAGACGGACTTGCCACCACACTTGTTGTGCCAAAATTTTGACAGGTGTCATTTTATGGAGATGAAAACTGAATACTTCGGTCATTCCTCTTTAAAAAGGGTACTCTACATATGTTTCTATAATATTAGCCGTTTAAAAAAAATAAGTTGTGGTTGTGTTTGGAAAGTGACGAATCGGTAGAACATATATTATGTTACTGTCTAGCTGGAGAACGAACCAGATTTTCTATATTTGGCAAAATGCATCTCTTGCCGGAAGATCTGGAAACTCACCCAATAAGGTTATTGGCTTGATAAAGAGGCTAAACCTGTTGGGTGAAGTATAATATGGATGTGAGCCACAATAGACCACAGGGTCGCAGTAGAGGGCTAGTTCTTGACCCACACACTTAGAACTTAGAACCTCTTTTAAAGATGAAAGATCAAAGTATTTAAAAATCCAGTTTTTCACCTCTATAGAATGATATCTGTCAAAATTTTGGTCCAACGAGTGTGATGGCAAGTCCATTCCTGACTTCTCTGACAGTGTAAAAGATCTACTGTAGTATGGTTTTATGAGCCTTTTTGATCTACATAAAATATTAAAATTTCGTTAAATTATACACGTCGGTAAATCGCAAGGGACTTAAAGGCTTTGTATCTCCCTTAAGGGGCACTGTAGGATTTTTTTTATAATAAACTATTTTGACATCCTCTATACACTTCCAAGAGTACTTACCAGACACTATGTATACACAGCCAGTGAAGTTCAACAAACGATCAAACTTTCATTACCTTAGCAACAATAAACTTCAGGTACAATTGGATTTCAAAATGATACTTTTTAAAAATGAAGTAAGAAATGAGTTGATTTGTACTTTTAATGCTATTTATAGAAACAATAGTGTATGTTATATGTGCTAAACGTGATTTGATTTTGTTCGAAGGGATCAGACTCTTTCCTTCTTACAAAATAAAACGCCACTTTTAGCACTTATAACATAAATAACTATAACATTACATGATTAAACGTAAATGCAAAGAAGTTGCAATTTGGAACAGATGAGATACTTCCAGACCACATCACAACGCCTCTTATGCGCATAGCACTATTTCGGTGGCTTATATGTGGAACAATTTCCTTACCAAACTTCCTGGCACATATCCAGGTGAAATTTAAACTGCACCAATTAATTTCTCATAATCTACCGTTAATATTAAAGCGTTAAGTCTGAAAGCCTTATAAATTCACCAGTAACTTTGCTGCTCGGTAATTATTACTGGCATACATAAGGAAAATGGTAAATAAGCCCATTAAAATTCATGCAGACGCTAGTCGCTCTCGATCTGCCATCCTAATTATCCACGTCAGTGGCGGCTCGTGGTCAGCTCTGATTGCGGGGTAAAACAGATCATAAAATGCCTTAGCCCGGTTATGAATATTAAATAAGCTGTCCATAAATCAGAACTTTTAACAGAATTAACAACTGATTTTTAAAACTGAAATAAAAAATATGAAACAGTTTATACAATAAAGAATATACATACTTTTACAAAACTGTATACTCATGTTTAGGAAAATATACAGGGTGTTTCCCAATTGCGTGCAGAGGCTCCAGACGTGTATTTTATGGTTAAAATTAAAGAAATTTTGATAAATTAGCATAGGGTCCTAAGGGTATAGTTATGGGTCAGACTTGATAAGAAAAATCAATTTAAAATTCATAACTTCTAAACCCCTCGAGATATTTTTGGAAAATTTGTCATAATTTTTTAGTATGTTGGTAGATATAAAATATAAAATTTGTAGCTTTCCAGTGCCGTACTTCTGTTAAGGGAATCAAATTTGTCTCTAAACGACTGGTGGTAAAAAAATATGCAGACGGAAAACAAATAAGAATGCAATGTAGCATATGAAAACTAATTTTGTTTCCATGATTATACAGGGTGATATACTTTTTCTTGTAAAAGAAGTCATAATGGTATCCATAACTCCGCCACTGGCACTTTACGTAATAAATTTTATATTTTGTACCTACCAACACAATAAAAAATTATGCCAAATTTACCAAAAATATCACGGAAATATCAGTTTAGAGGTTATGAATTTTGAATTTATTTTTTTATCATTTTTGGAAACCCTGTGTGCTTATTTAAGGTCTCCGTAAAATGTAACAAATTTGTGGGGTTTTTATCTCAAATATCGAAAAATAAAACACGTAGAACAAGAGTAATCTTACTATTTAGATTCTCCTCAAATAAAATAATAACTTTTAAAAATCGTTTGTAAGAAACACATTACTTTGCTATTCTAACCTCACATTTTAGCAATTATTTTCACATATTTATAAACAAGTGAACAATCTTATATGCAGAACTATGTAAGTATGTATATCTATACAATTAAATTTAAAGAAACACGTATTTTGAAAGATTTCTGTACCTAAAAATTTGTTGGTTAGACCGTTCTCTTTTGTTATTCGTTTTACTTCGGTACCTTTGAATATTCGCAGGTAGCATGAGATAATATTCCTGTTATTTGCTAATTTCTATGTTATTCAGTTTTTAAATGTCTAAAATTATTTGTATTTGTAGAAAACTGTTTTTCAAGAATACGACGCCTTTAACAAAATGATCTTAATTTTAACCATAGAATATGCCCTAGCATTTTATGCACACAATTAGGTATAATTATACCCTGTATAATGATTCTTACATCTGTTAGAATTGCGTACATTCTAACATGTATTTTTTATTTTTGGACTAAATATCGACACTAAAGCTGAGTCTTGACCTACCGTTGTTGTTCTTGGTTTAGGTTCTTGAGTATACATGTGTTGGCTACATCAAAGTATTAAAACTAAACTGTTGTATACTGCTACTACTACTGTATTTCAGTAAAATAAATATACCTCGTATGTTTTATTATTTTGTGTTGCATACAATTTCGATATCTACTGTTAAAATGCCCGCCAACCAAATTTTTATGTACGTTATGTCTGTTGTTACTTAAACTTTACAGATGTTACTATTTTTATATAAATATCTTAAGGCAAACAATACAAATCCGGATATTGAGGTAATGTTGAGTTTATTATAAATGCATTTGTGGGAGGGATACGTACAACTTTGGAGAAAAATGAGATTTATGATAATTTATGAGATTTACAGCAGCATCAATTCATACAAAATCTGTTGTGTGCCAATCACGTGCACGTACAAAAGAAAACAATAAAATATTTATTTATTTGCTTATTCGAATGCAACCGAATTGATCTACAGAACAAAATTATGAAAACAATGTTGTTCTAGTTAAGGGATGCACTGATTTTAGAAACAACCAGTATATTATTTTGGACATTGCTGGTGATCACGATCGAATGTTGACTACTCATAGCGTAACGCCACTGGTATGCGTGGGGGACTAATAATTTTAACGGTTCCGGTGTGGTTTTATTTTAAGAAGGAAATACTGAAAAAATAATTTTGGAGCGTAACAAACTTCTAGTACCGTAATCCCATACGTGTAGATGCTACGGTTGCGTTGGTTCTATGAATGCGTATGGGTCCAGACTAAATTTAGGGCCTAATATCGTGAATTAATGGGTTCAGTAAATTATCGAAGAAACGGTAGTTAGCTTTTAATGATGCTCAAAAATGGACTTGTTATGTTTATCTTGAACCGAGTGCTTTATTTGGCGGTAGGTAATTTTGTGACTGTCTCCACAATAACTTTTATTAGAATCAAAATATAAAATGTATAATGCAACATTGTGTTTGATTAGTTTAATTTTGTAGTAAAATGATATTTTGTGAACAGTTTTAAGTAATAGAAGTGTATAATTTCAGTGTTTTAGTGAGAGGAAATTTGGTGGCTAATGATAAAATTTCTTACTTTTATTTAAAATTTTGAAATACCGCAGCTCCCAAGTGTAAATGCTCCTACAGCTAGTGTGCATGGTTATTTAAACTTAGGCTAACCTGTATCTCAACGGTGTATGAAAACTGCGATAACAATTTAAGGTCGCCGTATTCTCGCCGTAAAATGACCAAATTTGTGGTGTTTTTTAGGTACTGAAATCTCGAAAAATAAACCACCTAGAGCAAAAGTAATATCAAAAATAAAATTACTGATATTGTGTTTATCCACTTTTACTATTTAAACTCTCTTCAAATAATATAATAACTTTTAAAATGCATTTGTATGACACACATTATTTCGCTATTCTATTTTAACAATTATTTTCACATACTTACAAACAAAAGTGAACAATTTTATATGCAGAACTATATAAGTTTATATTAAAGCAATGTTTATATCTATGGTTGAATTTAAAAAAAATACGTATTTTGAGAGATTTCAGTACCTACAAATTTGCTGGTCAGATCGCTTTCTGATGTTATATATTGATTTTACATCGGTACCTTTGAATATTCGCAGGTGGCATTAGATAACATTCGTGTTATTTGCTAAACTCTATATTATTCAGTTCTTAAATGTCTAAAATTACTTGTATTTGTGAAAAACACTATTTCCAGAATACGGCGCCCTTAAGGAAACAAACTTCATATGATTTCCAATCATAGTTCCATCATGGATACATTTCTGAATTATTTTAAATTTATAAAAAAATCATTGTTAATCATTTAAACCAAGATATTTATTTTCAGGCTTGCAGTATTGTGGATGTAATTGCTAGCCCATTTATAACCTAGCTCGACCTATCCTAGTTGGTTCTATTTTCAGGAACAATTACAACGACCACCAGGGTCAAACTAGTATCAGCCTAAAGTGCTCACTGCCCCAAATTACATATAATGTGGGTCAGCAAAGGGATTATATTAATGTCTACCTATATGACCTATCACCGTTCATCCTGGGAACTCGGTATAAGTGATTTAAACTAAAATTGATAATTAAATTAGGATATTTTATTATTGACTGTTTAATGTGAGGTATTCGTTTCTGTTCGCAGTTGTTTATACATGGTGTTGCGTATAAGGACCGTCTCAGAATAGGTGTACGTAGAGGGTACCAAAATATTGTAATTTAACCTAATATTCCTATATACATATATAGTTGCACATGGGTGGAGTTATAGTCCTTCAAAGTGGGGCTAAATATTTCGAAAAAAATTAATATCTGAATTACTTTAATTTGGAATAACCAAATTTGGTATATAATTTAGGTTTATTAAGGCTAACGGTGAAACACGTGATCAAGTTTTGTTAAAACCAGATATATAGCTGCGCAGAGTAAGACTATGTTGACGTGTTGTGGCAAAACGCTGAAATATGTGCTGCCTAGAGGCTAATGCATTTGGGATGGAGACAAAACGAAAGATACACTGAAATAAAGGTATCACAACTCTATTAGTGGAGCAAAATCGGTTCTCAATTATGCCGTTTTTTTTAATAAAGATATAACTAAATTAAACATTTACCATCTTTTAGAGGGACAATTTCGACATCTGAAATGGACTTTTACAACTTTTTTCAGTAGGGTCTAACTTTATAAATTCAAATTGTCGGTGCTTCGGACGTTATTTGTCAATTATGTTTTACGAAACATATATCGCGTTTGCAAATTAACGATTCAAGTTATGTTCATAATTTTTTCACAACATGTATAAAAAACTACAGCGCTTCTAATAGTACATACCAATTTTTAATAACTTAAAGGCTTTTCGAAAAGAATTGTTCCAAAATCAATGCCAGTAAATTTGTGCATTAAAAACTTTACTATGCGGAGAGCTACATTAATTATTGAAAATAGAACTATAGTTATATCGAGACAAATGTAGTCGATAGTATGAAAAATTTTTTTAAAAAAAGTTCACTTCGCTACGTGTTACGGTTTTCAAGAAATTGAATTTTACATATGCTCGTGTTTCGTGTGTAAGCTAAGTTTACTTGCGGTGCAGTATACGTTTTCAGAATAGGACAATGCATTCATTCGGAAAGTCAGAAATATCTATATTTTCCATAATTTTTATGTCGAATAAAATTAAATTTTAGTTTTTTTTTGCTCGTATTTTTTTAATAAAGAAAACTTATCGTAGATCATAGAAAATACATAAGAGATATTACCATAAATGTATATTTATTTATGTCCAAAATGTAAAATATAAAGGCTATGTATGGATTATTGAAGAGAAATATGAGAAATTAAAGTGTAAATAGGCCAATTAGATTGGATCAAATATTGAAAACATATCCACTAATTGCGATGCTTATTTTTTTGTTTGTTCCTTTAATACTAAAATATAAATACTTTCACTTGACATAGGGCTCAACTTAAATCAGAAAATATGGAATAAAGAGATAATTTCATTTATAGAATAAAATGCTTTTGACACATTTTTTCTTTCTATGTGTTTTCTACTAAGTTTGGATTTGCAACAAATAGTATATTATTATTTACTGAAGTGCTGAGAAGCAAACCATCGATGCCATGTAAAAAAATACTGTGACAAAAATAAAATTAGATAAACAAAACCATATTTCAATAACATTTTTATGTATTCCAAAAATCTCAACTACCCATTTGCATTCCCCATTTTTTTAATATTTATTAAAAATATTAATTATATTTTAATGAATACGTCTATTTAGCAATGTCTTAGCTGGTGTCTATTATTCAGTAGGCAGACACAGAATATTATATTAAAAATAATTTATATTTCTGTATTTGAAAAACATTATATTTTTAGTTTCAAGTAACAAATTCGTAATTATAATAAAGCTATTAAACTACAATACGTTAACATTTCTCTTAAGTCTTTTATAAAATCTGTCCTTTTATTTTAGTTTTTCGGTTTTCGTTCGGTAACTATATATATATAGTAAAATATGTTATTCTATTTTTTATATACTACAAATATTATTTTACATCGAGTGAAAAATTTTAAATAAAAAAAAATTTACATTACTCAACATTTTAAAAAACAGCATTGATGTAAAATAATATTTGTAGTCTATTAAAAAAAAGCCGCCTATTTTTATCATTTTCCGTTGAGCAGGTATTGAGCGAAAACGTGGCGAAAACTATATTCCGTATGATAGAGCATTTACCGTTAGCCTGAATCACTTCTCTCAGTGTTGGACATTTAGAATCTAATGTGATCGTCTCTTTTATCAATGCCACCGCAAGGGGGCAGCATTTTATTGCTAAGAAATATTTTTTTAGTTTTCGCTCAGTAGCTCCTCAGGGGATAAAGATAAAAATATGCGGTTTTTTTTAATAGACTACAAATATTAATTTACATCGACGCTCTGTTTTGAAATTTTGGAAAAGAGCAAAATTCATTTAAAAAAAATAATTTTACAGTTTTTCAAAATTTCAAAACACAGCGTCGATGTAAAATAATATTTGTAGTCTATTAAAAAAAACCGCATATTTTTATCTTTATCCCCTGAGGAGCTACTGAGCGAAAACTAAAAAAATATTTCTTAGCAATAAAATGCTGCCCCCTTGCGGTGGCATTGATAAAAGAGACGATCACATTAGATTTTAAATGTCCAACACTGAGAGAAGTGATTCAGGCTAACGGTAAATGCTCTATCATACGGAATATAGTTTTCGCCACGTTTTCGCTCAATACCTGCTCAACGGAAAATGATAAAAATAGGCGGCTTTTTTTTAATAGACTACAAATATTATTTTACATCAATGCTGTTTTTTAAAATGTTGAGTAATGTAAATTTTTTTTTATTTAAAATTTTTCACTCGATGTAAAATAATATTTGTAGTATATAAAAAATAGAATAACATATTTTACTATATATATATAGTTACCGAACGAAAACCGAAAAACTAAAATAAAAGGACAGATTTTATAAAAGACTTAAGAGAAATGTTAACGTATTGTAGTTTAATAGCTTTATTATAATTACGAATTTGTTACTTGAAACTAAAAATATAATGTTTTTCAAATACAGAAATATAAATTATTTTTAATATAATATTCTGTGTCTGCCTACTGAATAATAGACACCAGCTAAGACATTGCTAAATAGACGTATTCATTAAAATATAATTAATATTTTTAATAAATATTAAAAAAATGGGGAATGCAAATGGGTAGTTGAGATTTTTGGAATACATAAAAATGTTATTGAAATATGGTTTTGTTTATCTAATTTTATTTTTGTCACAGTATTTTTTTACATGGCATCGATGGTTTGCTTCTCAGCACTTCAGTAAATAATAATATACTATTTGTTGCAAACCCAAACTTAGTAGAAAACACATAGAAAGAAAAAATGTGTCAAAAGCATTTTATTCTATAAATGAAATTATCTCTTTATTCCATATTTTCTGATTTAAGTTGAGCCCTATGTCAAGTGAAAGTATTTATATTTTAGTATTAAAGGAACAAACAAAAAAATAAGCATCGCAATTAGTGGATATGTTTTCAATATTTGATCCAATCTAATTGGCCTATTTACACTTTAATTTCTCATATTTCTCTTCAATAATCCATACATAGTCTTTATATTTTACATTTTGGACATAAATAAATATACATTTATGGTAATATCTCTTATGTATTTTCTATGATCTACGATAAGTTTTCTTTATTAAAAAAATACGAGCAAAAAAAAACTAAAATTTAATTTTATTCGACATAAAAATTATGGAAAATATAGATATTTCTGACTTTCCGAATGAATGCATTGTCCTATTCTGAAAACGTATACTGCACCGCAAGTAAACTTAGCTTACACACGAAACACGAGCATATGTAAAATTCAATTTCTTGAAAACCGTAACACGTAGCGAAGTGAACTTTTTTTAAAAAAATTTTTCATACTATCGACTACATTTGTCTCGATATAACTATAGTTCTATTTTCAATAATTAATGTAGCTCTCCGCATAGTAAAGTTTTTAATGCACAAATTTACTGGCATTGATTTTGGAACAATTCTTTTCGAAAAGCCTTTAAGTTATTAAAAATTGGTATGTACTATTAGAAGCGCTGTAGTTTTTTATACATGTTGTGAAAAAATTATGAACATAACTTGAATCGTTAATTTGCAAACGCGATATATGTTTCGTAAAACATAATTGACAAATAACGTCCGAAGCACCGACAATTTGAATTTATAAAGTTAGACCCTACTGAAAAAAGTTGTAAAAGTCCATTTCAGATGTCGAAATTGTCCCTCTAAAAGATGGTAAATGTTTAATTTAGTTATATCTTTATTAAAAAAAACGGCATAATTGAGAACCGATTTTGCTCCACTAATTGAGTTGTGATACCTTTATTTCAGTGTATCTTTCGTTTTGTCTCCATCCCAAATGCATTAGCCTCTAGGCAGCACATATTTTTATCTTTATCCCTTGAGGAGTTATTGAGCGAAAACTTTATATCGTCTTATAGAGCGCTCACCGTAAGCCTTAATGGTCTTCTTTAGCTATGAGTTCAAGTAAATTAAAATACAGGGTTGATTACATCTAAAATTATATCAAACTTTTTCCATTGATCGAATTTAAAAAGAATGGTAATATGCCGCGCAGAATTTAACGTTTTCACTTTTGTTAAATTTTAAAAATCAGTATAATTTTCAATAAAAAATCTATTAATTAAAACAAGATTTTAATAGTGTTTATTAGAAGAAATCAAAAAATCAGTAGCAGGTTTTGGCTTTCAACACATATGTAACTTGTGCTAGGTTTCTCTGAAGAAAACTGTAGAAGTGTGGAAGAATATCGTAGGAGATTTCCAAATCGAGTGATTCCCCATAGAGAAACTTTTTCTAATGTTGTGAGACGACCTTGAAAGACAAGTAAGTACTAAACGTTTATCTCGAGAAACTGGATTATCAAGAATCTATATATCTAATTATTAAACGTAATCTATTACATCCATATCACATTCAAAAAGTGCAAGAGTTATTGCCTCAAGATTTGAATCGATGAGTGACCTTTTTCGAGTTTATCTCGCATCCAGGATATTAATTTTCACAAAAAAATTCTTTTAACTGATGATGTTTATTTCACTCGTAGAGGAATTACAAATGTTCATAATTTTCATGAATATTTCGATGTAAACCCCTATTCAATAAATCCTAGACAATTGCCAATTGCAACGCAAATGTTTGGCTCGGTATTATTGATCGTTATTTGATTGGACTAGTTATTTTGCTAAATGGATTAAATAGAGAAAATTGTTTAGAATTTCTGCAAGATCGTCTCCCTAATTTAATCGAAAATTTACTGTTACAACTTATACTAAAGTTTTGGTTTATGCATGATGGAGCACCATCTCATTTTAGTGCTATTGTTAGAGACTTTTTTAATTTCCATAAGTTTCTAAATCGTATTACGAATAAATGCAACGTTATAAAAAACGATCATTTAAATTCGATCAATAGAAACAAAGTTTTGTATAATTTTAAGGATGCCTCACCTTCAATGAACACCTTGTAGTGTTTCAATTTACTTGAACTTACAGTCAAAGACCAACAATAAATCTAAATCGTGTATCAAATTTGGTTATTCCAAGTTAAAGCAACTCAAATAATTGCAATATTTTGGAACCCCTTATGTGGTCCTGCTCTTAGTCGGTTCTTATACGAAACATCCTGTATAATCATTTTTTCACTGACTGCAGTATAAATATATTAACTTTAACATCGTGTATCTCGAAAAATATTAACAGACTTATTCTTGAATTTTTCTATGCAGAGTACGATGTTAAATATTACTTACCTAAGGTTCCATATAAACTAGTTATGACTAGAAAAGCGCCTATCACAAGCCGGCTGTGGTGCGTCATCTGTAAAAAAAAGAAAATCGTTATGATTCTCGTCTAAAACATTCCGGATAGCGAAGTTCTTAACATTCATAGAATATGGACCATAAAATCGCTATAAAGAGGTTACCAACTGAGAAATACCTGTCTTAATATGCAAGTGGAAGAACTTGCAACAATTTGATTTCGTAAAGGTGCTTCTGCGTTAGTTATTTAGGATAAATGTTTCATTAGAGAAGTTGTAAACAATACAACAAATCACATTTTATAAAAATGGGCGCATAAAAATATTGGATACTGAATAATTTTATCGAATCTAGTATATTGTTTTACTTTATTTTAAAGGTATGCACTAGTTCAATTTTTTCACAATTCATAGACTCAATGCACTCATATGTATGATACCAAAGATTTAGGTAGGGTGACTTAGGTGGGGGAAACATCAGGGTTGTATAACTTTTGGTGTCTGATGATTACCCATTTTCATAAATAATTAATAAATGAAAACAGACAAAGCATATGTAACAAAACTTTTCTTTCATCAATAATAATAGTTATTGTACAAATGTTTTAATTAGCATTTTATCTACGCAAGAATGTTTAGACGCGAGAACGTAGTACGAGTGTTTAAAACACGCCAATTTAAAACACGAATGCTATACACTGTTTTATCCATAATAACAACACAACCATATTTGTGGAGTCAGAGTTATTGGAATTTAATAAAAACATATTCGCAGAACTTGATATTTGTTAATACTCAATGAAACGTGGTAGGTTTTCTTATACCTACTGGTTGCTATGGTACGTTGTTTATTATCAATTATTTAATAAATAGTTCTATCTGAATTTAATAAAAATCCAAAAACTATTTGTGTTATTTGTCGGTCAGTGGTCGCACGGTTTAAGGCGTCAGTACTTGAATCGAGGTGACCGAGGTGTTGGTTCGAGCCCAGCTGCCGGTAGACCGTATATAAGCTATATTCGTGGAGAGGTTTGTCGCCCTCTCTGCAGGTATGGTAGGGTGGAAGAATGTTGGCTTGGGTCAATGTGAGAGATTGATACCGGTTGATATTTGACTACCCCCCTAATTAATGAGGTTTTCCAGGTTTCCCTCATTCCTGCACTGAATAGTGGTTAGGGCCTACCAACGTAAGTCGTTCCCGGGCGCAAATGCGACCTGCTTAATAATAATATGCCGCCCCCTCTCCCGCACAAGTCTCCGACTTCTGGGCTAATCCCTGTGATTAGAATGAGGGGTAGAGATATTATTATTATTATTATTATTAATAATAATAATATTATTATTATTATTATTATTATTATTATTATTATTATTATTATTATTATTATTAATGTGGCTGCAATTTTCGCCGAATTTAACGAATGGAGAGTAATGACAATAAATTAAGGAGTCATATTTTTTAAATTTGAAAAAAATGTATGTGCAATTTCACCTATGTGGTCGAAGTATTCATTATTGAAGGCTACTATGAAGGTCTACAAAAATATAAATATTGAAAAATATAACAAGCTTACTGCTTATTTAAAGAGTGAATCGAGAGGATACAAAGAAAAAAATAGCTGCAGTATTGGAAGAAGCACATGTTGAAGAATTTTTGACTGGGATTGCCGATAAAGCATATTTAAGGTAATATCTCCTTACCTTTTACATGTTGCTAAGTATATATATAGTAAACTCTTAATTATTTTAAGTTGCACTAATTATGGAAGTTTCTGTTGCGAATTAACAAATTTGAAAATTACTGAGGTACAGGAGGTTGACAGTTGTAGAAGAAGGATTTTGCCTGAATGATGTTGAAATATGCAGAAAATATATTTTTCTAGGTCCAATTCACAACACAAGATAGATTATTTTTAAGATACATCAATCAAAAATGTACTCCTCAGACTATTGGAATCAACACATTGGTGAAGGCATCCTTAATAGTTGCATCATTCCTGAATATAGTAAATCCAGAAACATATACTGGCCATTGTATGAGGCGCACTTCAACAACTTAATTGTCAAATAAAGATACTGATCTTTCAACCATTAAACGGCATGGTGGATGGAAGAGCTCCTCTGCAGCAAAAAGTTATGTTGAGGAGTCCATATCTAACAAACGTGATATTGCAAGGAAAATCCAAGGATATATAATATAGCTGTTCCTTACAAGAAGAGACATCCGTAACTTGTGAAAATTCTTGATAAACTTGCGCAGATGTTATGCGTTCCGAAAATGATGGCAACAATGCTACAAGGGTTGTTATTAACGGAAAGAAAGTTAAATGTGATACAATAAAATGTTATTTATAGTAATATAAATGTAAATGTTAATGTTAATAAGTAAATAAATTAAATTTGATTTATTATAGGTTATTTCTTTTTTCATTATTCTTCTAGTGAAATAATCGTACTTTATTTCACTAGTGGATAACGTATCACTTTAGACGATTCATATGTGTGGATAAATGTAAGATATATATCTTCTTAAGAAGCGAGATGGTACTAATGTGATTTAAATAACCTTATTTTCGCCTAAGGCAGCTAGCCTTAAAGTATGGCCCATTCTTTAATAAACACCCTCCCATAAACATCTTCCCATTATTCTTGTATTTTTTTTGAGTTGTTATTTTTTATATGCCATTATTGTTTTTACTTCAATATTTTACAATAAATAAAAGAATTCACATATAAATTTGAATTAATTGAAAATTTAAATTTTAAAATGTATCTATATTAATATAAATATAAAAGATTTACCTACTTCATCCAAATATTTCTCATGCATTTTAAGTTACTGTTGTTTATACTTACAGTATAAGCAAATAGCTCAGGTCTGATCTATTGTGGCTGATTGCTTGTTAATACATGCCCAAAAGTGCATTTGAATTTCTGAAATCACTTAATAATTTCATTATACCAGCTATACTATATGGAAAAGTTTATATATTGAGTCTTCCCTTGTATAATATAATCTTTTCAATACGACATGTTTAATACCCTACTTGTTCAAATTTGCCTTATCATCAGAACCAACTATCTTCTATTAGATTTCGCACAATCTGTCTCTTATTACATCCGGGTACACTTCACTGAAACTTACACTAATTTAAATTTTAAATTAAGTTGAAGCGGTAGAATCACAGTGCAAATAACGTAAATTAGTATCCAGGGTTCGCTATATCTTGTTTGCAACACAAGCAAATATTGTAGCGCGACTTGGCTGACAAATTTAATACATGGAGAGTAAAAGGCAGTTAGTAAATTTTTGCAGTTGCTACAAGGATTGTGTAAATTGTACACTTAATGTGTGAGGAAAATAAATTTTTGTGAAAGCGTTTTGAAATTGACAAATTTTGATATTGATTTCGAAACGACACTCTTTTAGGCACTAGTGCCTAAAAGTAAAAATGAAATATTAAAAAAGAGAAAAATATTTATTTATTATAAATTTTAAAGGTACAATTACAGTAAGTGGATACTAGAGGCATCCAGCTTCCCTTCTCTAACAGCAATTCAAATAGTAGTAGTTGGATTGAATAAATTGGATTGAATAAATTGCTATTAGTGGCAATACTGCTAGCGTGAACTTCTTTTAATTTGGTATTTAGTGTATCTTTCTGACCTACGATTCTATTTGGTTTTTCTGTTCAATGAAATTTTCGATATAACCTTAGGCAACTGAACTTGATCGTCAATCTGCATGTCGCTTTAAAAGTTTCATGTTGGGTCCAGAATCTGTCAACATTGTTGCAGAGCTGCGCCGGAAGCAATGGCCAGTCTATTCATTGGCGTTGGAGAGTCCAAGTAATTTCGTCATCTTTTTTGGCATACCTCCAATTTTATTGATTCCAACTGGCAGGATACAGCATTTATTACTTCGATATGTCAAGAAAAATTGCTGATGTGTCGTATTGAGTGGACGAAGTTTTGCGTACTTAAGAACTATAGCTAAAAAATTGATATCATCTATTGATCCATCAGTAATCGTAAACATTCTTCGAACATAAGTTTTTGTGTTCTTAATTTTGACACTAATAAACGACTGGCAATCTTTTATGGCATCTACTGTTAAAAATGTGATTTCTTCCCTCCTACATGCTCCAAATACTGCAACGATTAAAACAACGTTGGGTAACAAGAGTTCTTTATCCTCGTATTGTTTCATAAGGCGTTCTATTTCCAGCTTCATAAATATTTTTGTTTTCTTTGGCTGATATCCGAAAGCTTTCCTTTTTAAAAATGTAATTTGGTTTGGAAATTTGCGAATATCTACGTATTTGTTCAGGTAAATCAAGGTGCGGAGTGCGAACTTTCCTTAGAAATACGCTTCAAGGACATTTGGATTTCAAAATGATATTTAATAACGTAAGAAATGCATTGATTTATACTTTTAATAGTGATTGTAGAAAAATAGTAGATGATTTTATTAACTATTTAGTGAACAAAAATATTTCGCACTTAAAACTAGAAATTTTACATTTCATACGATTTAGCAGACGATCCAGAGACATAGCTTGTAATATTTATTCTCTTATTTGAAAAATAAAAACTTACATCTGAATCGTCCGTCTGCACAATAAATATTTATTAGTAGCCAGCTTTGATGTGAAAATTCCATTGAAATGAGCGAAATCAACGGCGAAGTTCAGAAAATACGGTAGAGGAGAGATCTTTATAAGAAATACAATATACACAAAATTATCAATTCCTTGCAGGAAACGAATAAATGAGGGAAAAGCAAATCGCCTAAATGTCCCACGGGGAGAAGAAATCAAAAGGAATTTATGAGGTTGGGGTAAGCTTTCACTATTAATATTTCCAGTCATCAGTTCGCCAATTCGGTGGAAAAATCTTTACGGAAAAAATATAAAGGGTATCACACACGAACATTTTAAAGCGTGCCGTACACGTACAATTTGTTGCGATTCTTTCAATAGGTAAATCCTATGTTCGTATCCTCAAATAAACTTTCCTGAATTTTAACGAGGTTAGCTACTTTTACTATACCAACTGGCTAGTAAAGTAACTTGTATTGCATTGGAATCAACAACGCATGCAAAGAAAATAGTCAGTGGGTTAAATTTTGATTTACATAATTTTTTAAACCACAACTTCTTTCCTACAGCAGTAATTTTTTCCTTCTGCAATTTATCAAATCAGTTTTAAAAAATGAAATCAATAAAATCATGTTAAAGGAACAAAAGCAGTTTAGGTTTGAAGTTTTTTTTTATTGTTCACAACTGTACGTTGAAGAACATTAATTTTAATTTAATGAGGAACCAAAATTTACTTGTTAATGTTAGAAGAAATAAGAGTAAATCTTGATTTTGAAAATTTACAGCATTATTTCAATATAAATATGGACTTGCTTAATACTTTTTAGATAACAAATTTTTTTTATTTCTGTTTTAAATATGTAGCTTCTCGATGCAGTTGTATCTTTAGCATATTTTATAATAAAGTACGTTCTCAAGTTTAAATATTCTTGCGTGGATAAAATGCAGTATCAGTTGGTTAAGAAATATTGTAGTATTCTTGATCAGCCTCTTCTACAAATTTTGCACACTTTCATATATGTTCCATTTTATCAATTTGATGGTAACATTTCTCAATGGATAGGGGACTTTAGATGATAATAGTATAGTATTTTTCATGTGAGCAATTCTCGAGAACTGCCGTTCTATTTCCTTGGGAAATATTAGTTTTCACTTTGAACCTGTCACATAAACCATCGCACAGAATAATATTTAAATGAAATACACTGCAAAGAATAGCCAGAGTAGCAAATCTGTCAGCAATTTGAAAATCCGTTTGACTGATGAGAATGTACGTCAGGGGCCTGTTTTTAAATTCAGCATTTTGATGTGCTTGACTCCATCTGACCAGTCAGCAATCAGAATTCTCCGAACAATCCAATAAAAGTATTTTGATGGATTCCACCTCACCAAACCGCTGGATTTAAAAACAAGCCCATCCTAAATTCCATATTTCGCAGAAATAGCATGGACCTATGTCATTTTTGCAGATTATCTATTAGGCAGATCATCATTATGTGAACTTATTTTCTGCAATAACCCGATGTTAAGCAAAAATGGACATGTGCCATTTCTGCTTATACAAACTCAAATATGTATTCACTCTTCTATGAATTTAAGTAATAATTTAATTTTAAACTTGGGTGGTAAGCTTAACAACGATGAAGAATGAACATAGAGCCTTAGCACGGTCATATTCATCTCGTCATAGTTGTGAAGATGGTAAAATTTACTTCTCGCAGTACAAATCGAGTGTGAACTCATTGTAAAACAACCGGTTGTGTAAGTTTGGAATAATATGTAATTTAAATAACTAGCAAAACCCATTCCTTGACCCTTTCTATTAGAAATAGCTATAATAACGTTGGAGCTGGAAGGATTCCCATACCATGCATGCATGCATTAATGCTACTCACATAGCTATCTAAGTTGAAAGGCGTGATTTCATTTTATCCTTCCTACTATCAAAGATAATTCATATTTGTATTAAATTCTGTTGCTTTACTGAAAATAGAAAAGGATTGTTTTCAGGAAATCGGAAATGTTTTGTGAAGGGAGCATAAATATATTTTTCTTCAAGAACGAACTAAAGTATATATTTTCTACTAGGAATAGTTTATTAATTATTGCCTATATATCATCAATAGTGACTAGAGCCTACGTCAGTAGTACACAACGTGTGGTGTTATATTAAAATCTTATTTTAAGTATAGATAGTTTCTAGTCATCTACATAATGTTCCAGACGACCGAAAATATCTGCATGCAGAATCAAAGTAATGGTCTACCATCAAAAACATACGGGTTTCTCTTTGATAGCTTCAATATTGAGTATTTTCATATAAGACTGTTTAATTACAAATATTTTTCAAAAACTACTTTTACAATTTCGTCACCATAGTTTATCTTGAATTAAACAGTTTGAATAAATTTTCCATTCCTACTACTCACGAATATCCTAATCGACATTATAATGTACAAACCTTAATGTCTTGTATTAAAAGCTTGGAATTAAAGCAAAACGAGTTGTTGAATTTTCAAATGATGATGATATATCAAGTACTAGACCCCTTTAAATTTACGTTTTCTTCCTAGGTTAGAAATTGTTCTAAAAGCAATGGATGATATTAAAAGTAAGATAGATTGTAATTTATTAACCTAATTCTATGAAACCACTCCACTGGATACAGAAGAATGCAAGTTTCCTTTCTAGGTTGACAAATAATGGAAATATTCATTTTGTTGTAGTGAGTAGGTTGATATAAAAAAATGAACAATATTAGAAGTGAGCAAGATCGTCACTCCATTAGATATGGATGAAGTTATATGAAGCAATAAGAAATTTAAGGCTACCAAAGAAATTGAAGTGTTTGACGGAAATGACTACTTAGAGAAATATGGAGAAATGAACGTTAAAGATAGAGTTTTTTAGGGAATTTGAGGTGACTGATAGAGCTAGTTAAGTTAATTTTTTGATCAAATGTACAATAGATAATTTATCATAGAAACGGTAGAACAAGTTGTATAACTAAGAATGAGAATAATATATAAAGAACATTAAGAAAGAAAAATAGAAACACGATTGACAAAAGGTAAAAAAAGTAAAACTATAGGAGTGTTCAATAAAATCTATCAAGAGAAGAATGCATCAAGAAGGGTTAACATGAAATTGTACTAGACGGTAATAAGACCCACTGTTAATATTTTTAAAAGAAGGATATGTGAATGAACAAAATTGAAATGAGTTTCCAAAAGATCAAATAGATCAGATAGAAGAGATGTTCAAAGAACTAAATTTTATACAAATAGTGAATATATAAAGAAGGATGTGAATGGAGGAAAGAGAAAATGACGACTCAGTAGAAGGTTAAGGTTAATGTATACGAATCATGAAGATAGTTGTATTTTTTTTTAAATTACCATGCTCAAACGTCTTATTTGTCATATACTTCATGCATATTCCAAAACGGGTTGCAGGAATGGTATATCAGTTTGAAATTCCGAGTCAATCTAGTAGGTAACCTTTGGAGTTCACGCTGTTAGGTTTACATATTCTCTACCTAACACGTTAATTAAATATTTACTAAACAAATACGATTCCTTCACTTCACCACTATGTGATGGAATTACGCCTCCTTGTACCTTTCACGTGATGCAAGAGGAGAGAATGAGATGGTGATAGGAAATTATCCGTCCACACTGTGCAGGGGACAACGGCCGTGCGGGAATACAGCCTGGATAGCTAATTGAAATACGACTGTTCGGCTAGGAACCCAAAAAAGTCTGGAATTGGAATTACTTCACTAGGATAGACAGACTAGCGTTTCCAATTATTAAGATGTTACATAATCGAGATGTTCTATAATGCAATTCTCTATAAACAGACAAAATAATAACGCACGCATATAAAATAATCATAACTAATGTAATTACCTTTTTCAATTCTAACCCTACGAAAGTATATTTTTTTATTTTAAAGAGACAAGCGAAAGTTAAACATGCTATGCTATCGGTTACTTTTGTGCCCTGGGCGACGAAAAAATAAAAACGTCAAATGTTTATTTAGAGTGAAAATTAAATGTGAAATTACAATTATTATATGTTCCTAAAAGGTTTAACAGCAAATGGTGATTGAAATCCTGTTCTAAAACAACGTCACTGGAAATATTGACTTGTTTGTCGATTTAGGAAACATGATCATTAAATTATGTTTGTGAATGTTTGCTTTGCTGAATAGATATCGATTTTTCGGGCATGATTTTATTAGCAACTTCTATTTTATAGGTCTCTGAATGTGCTATATATCCTTCCGCTATTTCTGTTATATGTTAATGATTTACCTCTATCAGTGAACAACTGAGTTTTAACTATTCAGGTTGCTGATGATATCAATTTAACAAATCGTACTCATTTAATTGATGACTTATTAGAAGAAGCGAGTCAAGCGGAACTAATGATTCAGAGTTGATTTTTCTCTAACAAACTTTATTTAAATTCTAGTAAGACAGAAACATTAACATTTACTCTAAAAGCGGCTAAAGATTTTTTAAATCCTAAATGTGTGAAATTTGCATCTAGATTCTAAGTTAATATGGGATTGTGATACAAATTATATAGGAAAAAAACATTTATAGCTCCTTCGCAGTTTGAGACATCAAGTGTCATCACAAATTTTGATAACAGCTTATCATAGTCTCATTCATTCTATATTATCATATAGTATATTAATTTGGGGTCACTCTGCTTCTTCTGCTGATGTATTTGCTCTGTAGAGAAAAACGATAAGAATTATAACCAGTCTCAAATATAGAGACGACTGCAGGCAAAAATTTATTGAATTAAAGATACCAACACTGCCTTGTGCATATATTATATTATTAATTAAAACCAAAAGAAGTTTTTTCCCCAAGTCATTGGCAAAGACATGGCAAAGCATATTTGGCTCAATCGACTTTTTTTGGTCACCAGTATCTCCAGCTCCGAAATTTCCCAACCTTTCACAGACACCCTGTATATAAAAGACTATTATTGTTACTATTATATTTTTCCTTGCATTTTTCTGCCGATATGTTACAATGAAACAGCACACTAAGTGCTTTATCGTGAATCGATGAGGACCTAATTTTAAAGCTTGTAAAATTTAAGTAATTACCTACTTAACAATATTCGACTTTGAAAGCCTTTCCTTAACATGAAAAAAAAACATCGGTCCATTAGTGTCGCCACATAATCCTTTTGCACAGAGCCAACTTCTCACTCGTCGCGCTTGGATTTTCGCTTTCGATGCATCCCATCGATTCTCATCTTGAAGGTAATTTAAGGTACAAGTTGGTATCCGGGAAATTCCCACACATTGGCTGGCTTCTTGGCTATGTATTCAGATGATTATACATTTACTTTCATACTACACCCATTTTTACCCATTTCATTACACCCGTGGACTGTAATGCGTATCGAAAGGGGTAATTTACTTAAATGCTTCCAATTATGTAAGATTTATCCTGCATTTATTGCGAGGTTCTCAGGATTATAAGGAATCGATTTGATATTTTTAAAGGAATACTCATAATTACTTGCCAACCCTGAATAGGCCGATTCTATGATCAAAACTAAGTAAAAAAGTTCATATGAACATGGGTCCGGAAATGCTTCCTAAGGGCACAGGGAGGAATGGAAATCACCTCTCAATCGCGTTGTGATAAATGAATGAAATTTGGTACACACAGCTAAATTTTGATGAGCAATTTGATGGACTAATCCATTTATTTCCACAAGGTCCATCGAGGTGGGTACGAGAGGGCCCTTGGTATTTTGCGTGTGTAACTTTTTCATTTTTGATTTTTTAACAAATTGGATAGCAAATTCCGTTTTCCCGAACTGTTTTACGTTGAAAAGGTACTCTTGTTTCAAATCGCTATCTTATCTCGAATTGTTCGTATGACGTAAGTCGTCTGAATTCTTGTCGCGAGTATAGGTAAGCTTCAATTATATATTCTAACGTAAACAGGAACACAATTACCAAACCAAATAGGTAGGTGAGCCCTCATAACAATATTGAAAATATTTCAAATTATGGTGAATGCGCAAGTCACAAATTTGTACCGTAGAAATAATTATAATAGCGTCATTTTTTTCATTCGAATCCTGTCAACCTTTTCAAATAGATTTATATTTCTAGTATGTGCTGCATACGCAAATGATATCCATCAGAAAATACTTAAAAAAAAATAAAATTGTTGTTATAAATTATTTATTTATTTGTCATTCATAAAATATTCGTTAAATTTTCTTTTAAATTAATTTTAAAGCATTTATATGTGTAGTCACTTGAAGTTTAAAATAATACCTACTCAACGCATTTTGCATTATAGTGCATATATTATTAACTTTGTACCAATAAGTATTATTTAAATTTGTTTGTACACAAAATCGTCTATTAATATTTAAATAACGATATATATTTGCAGTTCAATATTAACAAATGCAATTATTAATTAATATTTATTAATTTGTAAGATTTTTAAAATTATGAGGACATGTATTGCATTATACGTCATTGCAAATTCAAAAATTATTACAATTAAATATAAAAATATTTGCTTAACAATATTAAATGATCTGCAATATTTTGCAAAATCACTGTCACAATCAAAACATATTCTAGATTGATTTGAAAATAGGTACTCTGTTTTAAACATTGTTCAATATCCACTCACATATATCAGTGCATTGAGAGTATACAGTCCATTTAGACCAAAATTAGAAACAATTTAGTCAAACAAAATACACATTTTGGTGTCTCAAAAACAGTTGTCATGCAGCATCCACATATTTTTGAGATAAACATAGTTAAATTATTAATCTTTAGAAATTAAAAGTCCTTAAAATCATTATACTATATGCTTATATTTTTACGTTTGCGTTAGGTGACATTTTGTTCTGGAACTCTACTTAAATATATTGAATAAAATTAGATTAGTTAAGATAGATTAATCTTCAGACAAAAGACAATATCTTAGAGCAGCAGTTTTCTTGATGTCAACTTTTTGACATCAAGAATATTTTTCCTCAAATAAAACAAAGATTATAAAATTATGTTGGCTATTTGGACTAACAAAAATAAATCGTTGTTGACTTACTGCTTAATTCAACGATTTCTCATATTTGGTGTTGTTTTTTTTTATTTGATCACATCTTCAGATGATTTAATTCAATGATTTTTCGTTATTGTTTTAATTGTTGTTATCGTTTGATATAAAATTACACCCTTATTGAATTAACTACATTTTGTTTCATGTAACGGTGTCAAATTATCGAATTAATAGGAAATAGGAAGATGTTTCTAGTAAAGCTGCTGACATCGCAAACGCAGTCGAGACTGAGCTAAGAAAGGGACCTGGAAGCCCATCTCTACAAGGCGTCCGGTCCTGCAGCGCAATAATGTGAGTATAAAGAGGTAATCCTTCTTGGCCCGACGTGCCAGGGAATCTTTTCGAAAACTTCTCAATTTAAAAAATAATGAATTTATTCGTTACGTCTCGAAAGCACTGTATACAATACTTTTACGTAAAACTAAAATAATAATGGAATATTGAATTAACAAATACTTGTTGACATTTACATAACCGTGAAAAACTGTTACTCTAACAGTTTTTGAGTAAATTTAACAGTTTTTCTTTTCTCGTTGTACTTTGTGTAACTTGTTGTACGATCACTGTGTTCAGGAACACCCTATACATTATGTTAGCATGTTAAGTGACTACACACTCTAGTGATTTGACCTTGAAAAAATGTTATTATTTCTCATTAATTTCTATTCGTTACTTGAAGATTTACTACGCTGCCGGAGCTGAATTGAATTGCATAGCGCATTATGCTGTTCTCTCATTATAAAAATCAATTTAGCGCCCCTAGACTGTGGCATCTAGTGTTACGGTAATATTTCAAAGAAGATTATAATTAAACACCGGTCCGCTAATGGGTTATAGTTAGCGGGGTACTGTTTTGGAATGAGGCTATTTAATTGCTAGGATAGGAACAGTGGTTTGAGGCAATTGATGCCGAAAGATTAACAGGAGCATTTGAAGCAGTGGCGTAGGATCATTAGATTCTTATGGAAATATAAATATCATCAAAAGTTTTGCGACATGTGGAAAACATTTTTGTTATTAAAATTTTATTTTGCCAATGGGGAAGTTGTATGAATTTTATATTGGTTAGAAATGTATTACGGGGTAATCATTCAAATATATTGAAAGGTCAGACCATGTGTCTAGCGGCAATAATCACATAATAATTAAAACGTTAATATTCATAAATTGCTGTAGAATGTAAACAATATCACGTGACCGAAAACGCGATAACATTAGTGTGACGTTACACGTTCAGTGCGTATGTTTCTGTGGATACAGGTGCAGGTTACGGTATTGGTGATGTAAACAGGCGTTTGTTTCTTGTATTTTTGAGATTTTGTGTTTGTAGAAACACTCTGTATAAATACTGTGTAGGTAATGCTATAATTATTAGTGGCGATGTGGTGAACTTACGGCGACAATGCTGTTGGATAAGTACTAGATAATTATGGTTTTATTTGAGGTATTGATAAAATTATGCCATCTGATTTCTCATTAAACTACTTGTTTTAGTTTGAAAAATAATGAGTAAAAGCAATGAATAATCATGTTAAACATTTATTAATTTTTTATTGCTATTTACTACTGATTTAATTTCTCCTTAAACATTTTTTAAAAACCCTTATTACTTTTGTTTATTATGTTTTCAGAATTAAACAGGTAATTTAATGTAGTGAAGTCAGAAACTCACATTTTATAAATGCCATAAATAAAATTCTATATCTCATAAATGATAGGAGCAAATACAGAACACGTATATATGTATGAACACAAATGATAAAAATATAGGTTTGCCATTGATTTTCTAAACGCCCTATATACATTCTCGTAGTTTAATAGGAAACCTGTATTTCAAATGAAACTTACATTAAAATGGTCTTCACAAACAAACAATGTTGCAATGCATCCTTTCATCGTGCTTCATCGCCCTACAACACATTTTTCTTTTCATTTTGTGGCGTGGTGAAATATTTTTTATTAAAAATACATTTTTTTCTATTCTCCATGGAATATAATGGTGGAATTTAGTCCACGTTTCTTATTGGTTTTCTTAAATACCCTGCGCATTTCTCTAATACGCTCATTTGATATGTTTTGACACTGAGGGGCCTTTTGAGAGAACGTATCCTAATTCATCCCATACATGTTTTATAGGATTCATATCTGGGCTTCATTTTTCAGGTCGCAATAGTATAAATGAACCTTAAAAGAGATTTAAGCATTTTTTTCATTCTAAACGAATTTTACAACAATAAATAATGATTATCTATTTTAAGCTATTTAAAGGCAGTTTATATAGATTTAGGGGTGCAATTAATATTTCCCCACTTACTTAATGTACTCTAGTATCAGTTTTCGCATTTTTTGACAGTAATCTATAATTTTTTTCTAGCAATAGGCGTTCCCTTGAACATTTAAGTATTATCTATTTTTGATGTCGAAGTAAGCTCACCATTAACTTTTGAAAGTCGTTTTTTTTTAATTTTTAGGGGTGGAATGGACATTTTTACAGTTATTTATCACTTTTTATATCGACATACTGTCTGTTCAAATCATTTTCAAGCATTTTTTTCATTTTACACGAATTTTATAACAATAATTAATGATTATCCATTTAAAGCTATTTAAGGGTAGTTTATATAGGTTTAGGGGTAGTAGCGACATTTCCCCAGCTATCTGACGTATTTCTGGGCCATTTCTAATGTTAATTAATAATAATCAATAGATTTTTTTATGATTTATGCGTTCCCCCGGATAAGCAAAAAATCGGCTATTTTTAACATTGCACCGTCACTGATTGTCTAGTAGGAAAAATATGAAATGTGCGTCTACGCATACATAGAAAATATATGTATTAAAATCTGTTAACCAATATAAAAGTTAAAAGGCCTTGAACTTGATAAAAAAATCGGATGCGCCACTTTTTGGAACTGAGTGTATGTTATGATGAAATTGGCTGGTTTAATTTCGAGAAACATTTATTTTTTTTTCATAAACTAGACATAATTCTACCGATCGGTTTCAGATTTTATTAAAAATTTTTAATTTTTGTTAAAGTTACAGCAATTTAAAAATTAATATTGTATTTATGATACAAAAAAAATTTCAAAATGCTCTAAATTCTACAAATATAGTTATTTTTTAATAAAACTTGAAACTTATCCGTAAAATTACATCTAGTTTAAGGAAAAAAATGTTTTTCGAAATTTAAAGAAGCCATTTTGAAAATTTGAGGTGAGGCCCACGTTTTTTTCAACTTTTTTTCGCAAACTGTAAAATCGTTCTTCTTCTACCAAAGTTCTCGATATGGCCACAGTGCATATACCCTAAAGTTTAGTTGGGGTCCCATGTCTGGCTATTGAGATATGACATACCTGAAATCTCACCAGCCGCCACTGCTGTAACATAATTGTATAAAACATTTAAAATTTATGAATTCTAGAACACATTAAAAAATTATGGGTGGGCCACCACTGGTCTGAATTCGCCTCTAATTTAATAATTTAGATAATACGCTGTTATAGTTGAAGCCTTAATCGTTTCAGTAAAAAATACGAACGGTATCGATGTAATTATTTAATTATAAGGCGCTCCAAATGTTTACATAATAATCGGTGCTTAATATAATAAAAACAATCTACGCTTAATGTATTTTTTTTTCATAGGCCCATTAACATTGTTCCATTATTTAAAAGAATTTTCAGTAATCGGAAGTTGTCAAAAATGAATGATGTTTACGTTGAGGAATGTTGTATTATTTAATCAGTGCAACACGATCATTATATCATGAAAAAAAATGTGTTAAGTAAATAAATACATTTTTTTGTAATGTAATGACGTATAATTGTGCCTTTCGATTAAAATTTACATGAATAAATGAAAATGATAGTGAAGTCTTTACAGAGATGAAAAGAAAAAAAGAAAAGATAATCAAGTACAAAGACTAAAAGAAATAAAAATACGAAAAAAATGTAATTTGCACAATAAAATATATTTAAAAAAAGAATGTAAAATATATGGGTGGGCAGGTTTTTCTGAAATGTAGTTATTTCGGTAAAGTTGCATCGAGACGTGTATTTTATGAAAATAAAACAAGTATCTCTTTTTGTTTAAAAATAATGACTTAATAAAAGATTGTAATGGGATTATAATGAACGCAGTACAAAACAGTTATGACGGTTTCTGTTAAGGTCGCCATATTTCTTGCCGTAAAGTGATAAAATTTGTGATGTTTTTAGGTACATACATTTCGACAAAATAACACGTAGAACAGAAGTAATATCAAAAATAAAATTCTTGATGTCTTGTTTATCAACTTTTACTATTTAAATTCTCCTCAAATAAAATAATAACTTCTAAAAAGCGTTTGTAAAACAAATTTGTTGGTTAGAACGCTTTCAGTCGTTACATATTCGTTTTACTTCGGTACCTTTGAATATTTGCAGGTGGCATGAGATAACATTCCTCTTATCTACTAAGCTTTATATTATTCAGTTCTTAAATGTCTAAAATTGTTTGTATTTGTAGAAAACACTACTTACGCTACCTCTATACGATACACCAACTGTAACGATTTCTATTTTCATGTGTGAAAAAGTAATTGAAATACAACATAAAAAATATTACCCATTTCTTTTAAATCACCCTGTATATGCATATAAAGTTATAGCTTGTTATACAGAAGTATAAGTTTGTCTACAATTGAACATGGAATAGATTTGAAATAATTGTATAATTTCACAGACATCATTTACATGTACAGGATGTCCGAAAAGGTCTTGTCAAAAATGAAATATAATGCTCGTGATTTTTCTTCTGTATAATGGAGGAATATTGAATATCAGTTAAAACTTGGAAATGCGGATTGCTATGAGTTACTTTAACTGCACCAAATTTCATTGTTATGATGGCAAGTGCTTAAAAGTTATAAAACAAATTCACTTTTCAATGTATTACTTTGAAGGTGAATAACTTAATAACGAAGCCCAATAGTAAAAATATATGAAACACTACAACAATTTTGGTATCCAACCTTCTCTTGATATGATCTTTCCGAGCACCCTGTATAAAAGAATATAATTTTGAGCAGAGTAAAAGTCTTCCAATAATATCTTATTTCGCTCTGTGCCTTATCGTCATGATTGGCACATGTTTTCAATTGTGTCAAATGATTCCACAATGCGTACAAATTGTTAAAATGTATTATGAAGATGCTTTAACTGTTCTTGGAGAAAAATATCGGACACTAATCGAATATTTCTGACCCAGAGTGGATGAAATGATTCTTAGAGACATTTGATGTCAACATGACAGTACTATATGTCAAACTGCACATAAAACCAATCATTCACCAGTTTATTAAGCAAAAGATTGAGCGGTTTCATAATTTCAGGATGGTGATAGTAGTCAGCCATCAAAATCCTGCGGTTAAGCGGCTTTACAAGTTTTGTCAAAACACATAAAAGGGTTGCTACAAATCCTTAAGATACACCAAACTGCGGTAAATCCTTGATGTGAATTAATAAAAATTGTTAAATATGGAATCTGTTTAAGCAAAAACCAATACTTGACCAAAATAAACGGTTCTCGCTGAAACCGATATCGCGACACAAAAACAGTTACCCATTCGTGAAAAATCCACCGCGGGATGCATTGTGTGGGAGATGCGAGAGAAACCGTCAATCAATTCGTTTCAAAAAGTTGTTCCCATGACAAACGACCTCACGAACGCCAGCAAACGTGATAGGAAACTTAAGATGCTCTATATAGGATGTTGATGTAGGTGGTGCCGAGCGGTTTTTTAGGGGACCGCATACTAGGGGGTCGGATACTGTTATTAAGGTCACGAGGTCTGCCGACCAATTCTCATGGACTCGAGCTTATCGAGCCATCTCAGAATGGGCGAACTGTGTCTACGAACGGAGCAGTCGGTCGATAATTGGTGATGGAATAAATAAGAATGCAAAAAATAATTGGTTTCGGTCTCAAATTATTGTAACTTCAATAATGATGTATCAGCACAACAATATTATAATGTAGGTAGAGTATGTCACATAAGATACATAATTTTTATAGCATGTTTCATTTCTGAGTTACAGAAGGGAATTGTAAAATGCGAAATTAGAATCACTCTTATACCTAACATCTCTATAGTTTACTTTGGAATTTCTAACCACAGACATCGTATTGAAATTAACAAAATATTTCAATAAATACAAACTCAAAATTAAAATAAATTAAGATATGTTTCGGAGTTAATAGATAAATGATAAAGTCGTAGATATAACTTTATAAATAATGTAATATAATTAATTTCATGATAATAAATACTAGATTGGAACATACGCATTAAGGAAAAAAATTAGTTACAAGTACACTGGTAATTTAGACTTTCCCAAGGGGTACAATGCTTTACGTTGTTACAACAAAACTATTTCTATTTATCACTCTAATTATATTAAAAATTCTTAGAGTAATCTCAGTCATGATCCGTTTAAGTTTTGGGCCTATGTAAATACTTCACGTAATAATTTTTCTGTGTCTAGCTCTCTTACATTTAACGGTTGTCCATTAATTTGACCTAAGTCTATAGTGAATCCGTTTGTGTCATTTTTTCCATAGTATTTGACATTGACTTTTTCTACCGAAATTGTAATGCACCTATCGTTGCTGTCTCTTCCATATCTGAGGAAGATGTTCTCAAAGTAATAAAAATGCAAATCTAAAATGACCACGGGTACAGATGGAATTCCACCTTTTTTTGTTAAAAGACTGTGCGTCAATTTTTACTGCTCCGTTTTCGATTATTTTTAATATAGCACTTAGAATCCTCTCTTTTCCAGACATCTGGAGAAGGACTTGGTTTACTCTCATGTTAAATCACTCTCATGTTAAATCACAGAATGTTGAAAACGAGCATGGCTTCTTCAAGGAAGATCAACTAATTTGGCTTGTGTCACACAATATATTGCTCACCGTTTAGATGTATCATTCCAGGTAGACGTCATTTACACTGATTTTTCTAAAGCTTTTGACAAGCCTGACCATGGTTTGTTTCTTGAAAAACTTTCGAGCTTTGGTTTATCTAACCACTTTATTTTTTCAAACGTCTCTCTTCAAGCGATCATAATTTGTTCAGTATCATGGTTTTAAGTGTGCCACTTATCTTGCTAAGTCTGGGGTTCCACAAGAGTCTGTTCTAGGTCCTCTTCTTCTGAACTTGTTTGTGAATGACTTTTGCCTTGGGATGAATTCAGATGTTCTTTTTTATGCCGATGATTGCAAACTGTTTCCCTCAAGAGGATATTAATAAACTGGTTCATTGGTGTGATATTAATTCGTTAAGTATTAACATTTCTAAATGTAATATTTTATCTTTCATCCGCAAAAAACATTAACTAATTTTGCCTGTAATATTAATGCCATTAACCTGAACAGATATTCCTAATTTAATGACCTTGGAGTAGTATTTGATAGTGAATTAACGTTCTCTTATCACATTAATAAGATTGTTTCTGAATTTCGAACTTCAGTTATACTAATTTTTAACGCATTTGTTAGACCGAAGTTAGAGTAAGCCAGTAATATTTGAAGCCCTGGCTATATGTTATATGTAAATAATGTTAAATCCGTCCAAAAACGTTTTGAAAAATACTTATGGCTTTCTGCTGATGGTGTCTACCCATGTTGTGGTGCTTTGTAGGAAGTGCTAAAGAATAGGTTTAATGTAAAGTTGTTAGGAGCGCGTCCAAAATATTTTGTAGTCTTATCTATACGTATGCGCCAAAAGTATGGAATAAATTCAATAAAAACGAAACAATTATTTTTTGGGAAAAATTCTCGAACAGGTCGATTTTTAATTAAAAAAATACATATTTTAGCGTAAAATGCGATTTTCAGATGTCATTTGTTTTCGAGTAATGACGTCATCGATTTTTTTTAAATGGCAACACCATATTTTTTCCTTGATTCTGAAAGATCGTTTAATTCTCTATCAGACAGTACTAAAATTTTGCCCTCTTACATAGGAAAGTTTTCGAGTAAATGACGATTGAATGATAGAAAACGTAAATTTTATCCATAAAAAAGTAACAATTCTGAGGTATGTAAAATAAAATACAATTGATTAAATTTTATACTTAAATTAAATGTTTGAATTGCCATCCACCAACTTCTTGACAATGCGAAAGTCTGTGAAGAAATTCTTCTTGCATATTATGAAAGATTTCTGGGGTAACTCTGCGTATTTCGTCCCGAATGCGATTTTGAAGTTCTTCTAAATTACGTGCTTTATTAATGTACACCTCCCAGGAAAACAGTTGTCCAAAAAATCTCGTACAGGGCGCGCATAGTGCGGAGGTGCACCGTCTTGCTGAAACCATATGATATCGTCAGGAATGTCAGGGTCATTATTGTTAGGAAAAATTACTGCAAGGGCTGGAACAAGGTCATTTTCTAGAAACTCTAAATATATTTGCCCTGTAAGGGTTCCTTCAAAGAAGAAAGGCCTTACTATTCTGTCGTCAACTATTCCAGCCCACACAATTAAATCCAATGAGGATTTTCCCGACTCCAATATCTGCAAGTTTAACGGTTTACTGTACCATTCAGACAAAATGTGGCCTCATCTGAAAAAAGTATTTGCCGCTGTAAATTTCTATTTCCTTGACATAAATCCATTAGAATTTCGCAAAAGTGTAAGCGGTGATCGGGATCATCTTCATTGAGTTTCTGCACAAGTTGAATTTTGTAGGGATGATATTTTTCCTTCCTCAAGATACGTAGCACTGTGCTCTGACTAGTGTCATTCCTTAATGCAACCAATCGTGAAGAATTATGAGGATTATCCACCATACTTATCAAAATATTCTGTTTCTGATTTTCATTAATGCTTGGACGTCCAGGTTTTGGAATATTTACAACATTGTCAGTTTCTCTAAATTTAAACTCTACCATACTGACTGTTGATTGGCTGATAGGGCGATCTGGATATTTTTCATTAAATAAATCACAAACTTCCTGCTGAGTTCTAGTCATATTCCCGCATCCGATAAAAATTAAAATTTAAATTCTTTGAGTAACAGTTAAATGTGACATAATACTTTAAATTGAATAATAATTTCTATGTCGCTTACAGTACTTATTAGAAAGTCGGTATGACAATGACACTTTGCAAAGATTTTCACCTACGTTATCCATAAAAGAACTATGGAATTCGAAAAACTAAACTTGATAACGTTTTTGCTTTATTTTAATTGATTTACGTTTTCTAACATTCAATCATCATTTACTCGAAAACTTTCCTATGTAAGAGGGCAAAATTTTAGTACTGTCTGATAGAGAATTAAACGATCTTTCAGAATCAAGGAAAAAAATATGGTGTTGCCATTTAAAAAAAATCGGTGACGTCATTACTCGAAAACAAATGACATTTGAAAATCGCATTTTACGCTAAAATATGTATTTTTTAAATTAAAAATCGACCTGTTCGAGAATTTTTCCCAAAAAATAATTGTTTCGTTTTTATTGAATTTATTCCATACTTTTGGCGCATACTGTATATATAAAATTCTCGTGTCACAGTGTTAGTCGCCACACTCCTCGGAAACGGCTTAGACGATTTTTATGAAATTTTATATGTGTATTCGTTAGGTCTGAGAATCGGTCGTCATCTATTTTTCATACCCCTAAGTGATAAGGGTGGTCCACCCCGAACATTTTTTTATTTTTTGGACAAAAGTTTTTAGTTTTATTTTTTTATGATGTGGCATTAAAGAATACATTCAACCCTTAATTTTCACCCTTCTATGACAAACCCCTATCTCTTAATAGCCATTTAAGTAATTTAATCATTTTTAACCCTGGTCGATAACTGATCGATTATCACTAGATCAGTTATCCCCGCCAGGCGTTTACCGGTGTCACTTCTCACCCAGTAAACAGCATGGAGTAGGGGTAAGAGCGAAGCCGACTACCAAAATATTCATTTGGCAAAACAGCGTTTGCCGGGTCACCTAGTTTTTATATAAAATTTTAAATTATCGTTCATGAAGAGTGCAAAAACAGATTTTATTATTGTCAGGAGGTTCAGGAAGCACATTTAGAACATTTATTCCATTAAATTAGCATTATTATTGTTATTAGAGAAAAATTTAATGATACGTTAAATATTTTATCCAGTCGAGAGGTTTCTCTTCGTTTTTGAACGATCTGTCAAGATTTGACAGACACTGTGTCATATCATCTGAATCAGAATTTACCTTAGATTCAATATCTATAACAAAAGTTTTAGTGTTCCATTTCAAGGCTTTATCGCCGCACCGTATAATTGTATACATTATAAATTCCGCATTCTGAACATGTTACTAATTTATGATAAAATTTATGATAAAACCAGCCTTGCGGTTCATATTATATGAACTGTTTTTATATTTGCTGTTTTCATTATTTTACTTTATTTTCCATCACATAACTTAAATGTAATGTATAGGATTCACTATGAAATTACAAAAAAAAACTTAAATTATACAGTATTTTGTAACAGAAAAATCGCTAATTTAACTTCGTAATCGTGAGCTGATTGTGATTCAGAGGCACCGTGAGAATTTGGTTGTTAAAAAGAACAAACCGTGTTATTCCAAGTAAGTTACTGCATAGAATTTTAATGTGATTTGACTATAAAATACAGCTGTTAGTACAGAAAACGGTATCTAAGAATGAGTTTGTAACTGTACTACTTATTCCTGAATAATTAAAAAACGAATACAGTTTTTTTCTATCTGTGATTTAAACCTGAAATTGACCAATTTGGATTTTCCCTGTAGGCTTGATTCTGATCCTAAATAATCAGATGATACTGATAAGTAATAATTGTGTTCAGTATTTTTGGGAATTATTTTCTGTACATTCATTTTCCAGATAAATATATTGTGCAAGTAACCTTATTTTTCCCTATAATTAAAAAATAGTTAATTTCTATGTTTTGTACGATATATTTTCCTTTTTGACAAAAATTACATTTGTACAGGAATAGTTCAGAAGTAATCTACATACATAAAATAAACAAGAAAAAAAAAACAAAAAATTAAATATTAAATAGCAACACTAGAACAGGTAAGAAAAGTTATGAATGTCAAATCATAGAAAAAATTATCGCATAACATTAAAAACACATGCCACTTATAAACAAATACAGTTCTCCATGTAAATTAGATTGAATCTATTTTATTTATCTTGGACGACAAAAATATTTATTTCCAACAAATTGCTCTATTTCATTTACAGAAAATGATTTTAATTTTTTGAGTTTATATCCGTTTCAATAAATATATGTCTATTATTTAACAATTTTAATTATTAATACATTTTCCGATAATCTGTTAAGGCCGTCGTATTTCTCGCCTTAAAATGATCAAATTTGTGTTTTTTAGGTACAAAAACTTCGAAAAATATAAAACGTAGAGCAAAAGTAATATCAAAGATAAAATTATTTATATTTTGTTTATCCACTTTTACTATTTAAATTTTCAAATGAGTTTAAAAATTCATTTGTAAGATACATTATTTTGCTATTGCAACTCCACATTTTAACCATATCTTCACATACTTATAAACAAAAGTGAATAATTTTATATGCAGAACCATGTAAAGTTAATGTTATAACAATATTTAAATCTAGAGTTAAATTTAAAAAATATGTATTTTGAATGATTTCAGTACCTAAAAATTTATTGGTTAGACCACTTTCTATCATTATATATTCGTTTTACTTTGGTACCTTTAACTATTCACAGGTGGCATGAAATAACATTCCTGTTATTTGCTAAACCTTCAGTTCAGTTCTTAAATATCTAAAATTACTTGTATTTGTAGAAATCACTATTTCAAGAATATGGTGCCCTTAACGTTATTTTTATATTGCTTCGAAATTGAGAGTTAAATTTTTCGTATGCTTTTGCTGATGATAATGAATTGACTATTCATTCAATTGGTTGCTCTTGTCGTAATTTCTAGTGAAATTAAATTCAAAATTTCACTCTCACTACTGCACATTTTTGGCGATTTTATTTGAAAGAAGTTAGCAAAGAATACAAAAATATTTTTTTTCTAAATTTGACAATTGCACTTATACAACTTCTTATCATAAAATTTCTGACTGTTTACAATGACATGAATTTTAAAAAACGCTTGTTATAATAAAAATTCTTTTAAAATGACTAGGTTCGCATGCTATGTAACTTTACGTCCATGGTATTAAATAACTCATCCCATGGGCATATTTATACCGTAGATAGGACCAGTTCAAACAGGTAAGTCCACTGGCAATTGACTACTTATTCAGCGTGATTTTGCAGAACCTCGTAATAGGTTCAAGTTTAACATACTTGCAAACAATTACTCACACGTACATGAGACACTTAAATGGTTGTTAAAATGTAACAACTGTTATTGCTTTGATACAGAAATTACTCATAAGAAGAGATAGTGAAGCGCGGAGTTTAACAGGACCGTAGTCAGTTTACGATGAACATATTATGTTCACACAAAAATATGTCGCAACATAATACCAAATGGCAAGGTTAAGTCGAGGATAAAATACTTATATAAATGAAGATAACACGTAAAATTGATACCACTTACCCAAAAAACCTTAGTGTTACAGACAAGGCTTCCTCGACATATTGGAAGTGATTAAAATATACTATTACCTGCTTTTCTGTAGTGAAATGGCGATTTAATATTTTTATATTTTAGTGGCAGAAATACCTAATTAATCAAAAATGTAACAAATAATACCACAAATAAATAATTACAGACAATATCTTAGTGAAATTGTTTCTTAATGTACTATAAAATGACTATAACATAGTATTTACTTTTTGCAAGAAGATTTTAAAAAGTCACAAGTTTACGAATGAAGAAACAATTTCATTTTCTATAGGAGATGCTATTGTATCTACTATTTAATGAAATTGTGCTTTCTGATACTAATATTGATAAAAATAAGACTAATATTTCTTAGAATCACGAATTTCCCGAAAATTTATAGATCTACAAAAAATAATTAAAAATCAAACATAATGTTAAAATGTTTGTTGTTTTAAATACAAATACTATTATGTATAATACAAATTGTAGAACTGTTGACATGCAGTTATCGTAGTAATTATAACTGTTTAGATTTTAAATTATGCTGGTATTTATGGGGTTGATGTCCATTTTTCTAGCATTTGCAAAACATAAAATAGAAGTGAATAAAAAATATTATAAGGAAGAAAGGAACTTAATGGATCATAATGTTAAAAGGAACACGTGGATTTTAATGTCCAGAGAAAACAGATGGAAGGAACAACGAAGCAACTGCGGACAACGTTGTTTCTGGGTTTTTGCCCTTCATATTTCAACTTGTTTTTAAGCTGCACTGCGCTGATGAAGGGCAAAAACCCAGAAACAACGTTGTCCGCAGTTGCTTCGTTGTTCTTTAAATCTGTTTTCTCTGGATCCTGTAGCCATTAAAATACATCTGTTTCTAAAAAATATTATAGCTAGTGCCTCAAAACTAGGAATCTTCAGAGTACGAAATATTTTTCTGACATAACATTACTAATTTTATTATACAAGGTGTTATACAAGCTCTATGAAAAACTTTGACAGGTTTGGCTGGTTTAATTTCCAACATTTTCCTTTATATGTACATCGGATTTGTTTTTGTTTAGAAGTTACAAGCATTCTCAGAAATATAATTTCATATTTCGATCAAAGTATCCTGATAAATAATAATGATGGTTGCTATAATAATATTTTTCCACGGTCGGGAGTAGATATCAGTTTCTATGACATTAAAATTAAAACAGAAGTAGTCGATTGTTCCCAAGAGATTTTACATTACGGAGAACGTTTTTCATGCAAAAAAGATAACTAATTTCAATTATTTATTGACATTTAAATTAAATGTTACATTTGTACAATTTTCAAAATTAATATTAGAAGGAATATTACTTTCGCTTATATTTACAGTTTCTGTGATTGCGCTAGTAGTGGTACCTACTAAAACCTGATTAGCAATTTTGGTTTTATTTTCAATGGAGTTCTCGACATAACCCTCAGCGACTGTCGTTGATTTCCAACCAGCATGACGCTTTATTGTCGTGATATCCACACCAGCATCTGCCAGTAATGTGCTGAAGATCTTCGTAAGCAGTGACCAGTATAACATGCAGCATCAGGTAATTTTAAATACGAAGCTACTCGGAATTTTTCCCATGGTATTCTTGCCAACTGGCTGCGAACTACATTTTCCTGCTTTGTAGTACAAAAAAGGCACTTATGCTTGACGTGGGGAGGACGAAGGGAGGGACAGGTATTTTCGAAACAATTCAAGCATATTTCCCACATCGGTAACCAGAAAGATTTGTGGAATCTTTGTCTTAGTGTTTGGAATTTTTACAATCAAGGAAGAGACTAAATCCTCAATACCATCTACAGTTAAATTGACTAGTTCATCAGTTCGACAAGCTCCGGCAATCCCCAGAATTAATCCAACCTATAAAAAATCAAAATACTTAATAATTGAAATACCTACCAACAAAAGTAATCTTACCTTAATCATTAAGAATTCTTTGTCATCTGCACTTGATAGAAAACGGTCGATTTCACCCTTTGTCAATATTTTCGATTTTTTCGCTTGATATCCGTCACCGGTTCTTTTCAAAAAATGCGATCAGCTTGGGGAATTTGCTTATATCTATGTTGTCGTAAATTATCAAGCATGACTTAACCATAGAATATTGCACCCATAATGTGGAAGACTTGTAATTCTTTGCATTTTCACTGAAGTATGCTAACAAAACATTCTCGCTGTATACTTGAACATTTTTCTCGGCGCACCACTTTTTGAACCGATTGTAGGCTATGTCGTATAAAGATCTTGACTTCGTAGGCAGCAAATTGCTTATTGCAATATTTGCAGCCTCCACAATTATTCATTGTGCACTAAACAAACTTTAAACTAAACCAAACTAGCACCTTAATTTGACAATTCTTTTTGTTTGTTTATTTTGTAGTTATGACAATAACTCAACGAGTACTAAATAAATGCTCAAATCCTAATACAATAATTCTGGTGCTACTTACTTCATAATGATAAAATATGTGTTTTTAAGTTAATGAGACCGTGGAAAAAATAGTATATACCATTCGGGAGAGATGCTATTTTGTCCTCGGGCTTCAAATTGCACCTCTGCCAAAATAACGCATTTCTCTCCCTTATAGTATAATGTACTATTATTGTTTGTGTTCAAAGTTTACATATTAGTTAACCTTTATTAACAAATATTAGACTTAGACTATAAAAATGTCCATCCTTGGCTCGAATACAAGTTTAACATCGGCGAACTATGAGATTCCATCATTTGACGGATGAGATTTGAATCATAAGTGAAAATTTTTAATTAAATCATAATCAACTATAAAGAAAAAGCGCTATTTTGTATAATATGCTCGAGTCTTAGATTTGAAAAATTTCCTTTTTTCCAAAACAGTGAATAGAAAAATAGAAACAATAATTTAAGAATGTACTTTATTTATCTTAATTTTTATTCTTTTTAAACATTGTAAAACATATTTTTTAAGCTTTTGAAATAAGGTGTTGTTTTTGGAATTACCAATTTGGCCCCTTTTTCTGTACGGCCCTGTCATTTTTCTAAACTGAAAGAATGGTATACCTCATTGAATAAAACATAAACACCAAATTTTATTTTTTTTATACCTAGTAGTTGTAAAACTATGACAAAACATGTATGATATGGAATGATCCAACTAATCTAAATATGCAAATAAAGTATGTAAACTTTCAATGAATCACCTTGTATAATTATAATAGGACCGGTTACAAAATTTTCTGTTTCTGACAATTTTTTAATCTTGAAAAATTTGCATTTTAAACCACAGGTTGCTTAATGTCGCTTTATTTCTCGCCATAAAATGATCAAATTTTTGATGGACTTAGGTATGGACATCTCGAAAAATAAAACACGTAGAACAAAAGTAATATCAATAATAAAATGCATGATATTACTTTTGTTCAGTGGTTTATCCACTTTCACTGTCTAAATTATCCTCAAATAAAATAATAACATTGAAATAGGGTTTATAGGACACACATTATTTTGCTATTTTAACCCAACATTTTAACATCATTTTTACATAGTTTAACTATAAAGTGAACAGTCATATATTCTATACCTAAAAATTTATTGGTTAGATCGCTTTATATCGTTATATATTCATTTTACTTCGGTACCTTTGAATATTCGCATGTGGCATGAGATAACATTCCTTTTATTTGTTAAGCTCTTATAATTCAGTTCTTAAATGTCTAAAATTATTTGTTTTTGTAGAAAACATTATTTCAAAAATACAGCGCCCTTAATAAAAATTATTTATTTTTACGTATTCCAACGCATTTATATCATAAACTCTTCTTATCTTAAATGAATTAAATACTTTCGGCTTTAGTTCTCATCTTTGTAACTTTTTCAAAATATATATGTTCAACAGAAAATAGTTTGTTACATACTGTGAGCATGAATCAACAATATTTAGAGCAACCTCGAGTGTACCTAAAGGCGCAAATTTGGGACCCTTACTTTCTTTATTATTTATAAATGACATCAGTAAGGCAATCCCTGTCATAAATTATTATTTGCAGAAGATTTTTATAACAATTAAAAGTATTGGTGATTGTTTTTTGTTACAAACGCAACTGCATGCAATAATTTGATGTTAAATGTTGTTAAGGTAATTGTTTATAATTATCCTCTGAATAGTGCAATACTTCAACGCTGCGATACAATAAAAGATTTAGCAGTCGTCTTTGATTTAAAAATTACTTTTTCTAATCATATTAAGCATTCCACAAATTTAGCTGTAGAAATGCTCGGCTTTGTTATCAGAAACTCTCAAAAATTTTCAAATGAAGTTGCCTTTGTATTACTCTAAAATACGGTCAAAGCGAGAGTACTGTTCACCTGTATGGTATCCTCGTTATGAATACCTACCATACGTACACCATCGATAATGTACAACGTACATTTCTTAAATTTTTAAGTTTAAAAATTTATAATTTTTATCCAGAGAGGCTATGATCATTCGTTCTAAATTTTCTGCTTTAGAACTACGTCACATTGTATAAAGGCTGTATCGCATAAGAGGGCCACTCCCATGTATCTCGCTTAATATGCGAGACACGTCAAAAGTCTTTAATTGTTTTTTGTTGCATTTTTGGAGGTATTTATGCTCGTAAAAACAAATTTGAGATCCATGCCCAACTTTATGAGTAATAACAAAAAAACCTGTTAAGTGCCCAAACTTTAAGGCTGTCTAACTTTTTTATTTTAAGAGATAGAGAAAACTTATTGGTAATAAATTTTTATTGCAAAATTGATACCTTCCACCTGATATAAACAGATTTTTGAAATATCGTATGTGATTCGCTGCGCTCTCTAGGCGGAGAAAAATTTTTTTTATTGAAGCAGGCTATGGCCCAAAAAATTGTCTGTTTTTTCGTCTTTCATGCAATATACTACATGTTGCCCTTATCTTTCATATTCATAACATTTTTTTCAATTTTAGTTAAAAAAAATTAACCTAAATATTTTCGTGTTGCTCAGGATAATGTAGAACCTGTTTTAAAGACGCCAATTGCAAAAAAATAATAAACAGAATGTACTTTTTTATGCAAAATACAGATTTTCTTATAATATTATTTTATTACATTGCCTGTCTTAAAATAATTTTAAAGACCCAATTGCTTCTAATGTGAAAAGCAATAACATAATATTATAAGAAAATCTGTATTTTGCATATAAAAGTACATTCTGTTTATTATTATTTTGCAGTTGACGTCTTTAAAACAGGTTCTACATTATCTTCAGCAACACGAAAATATTTAGGTACATTTTTTTTAAACTAAAAATGAAAAAAATGTTATAAATACAAAAGATAATATGATATGGGACATCTGCCACATTAATATTAGTACCCTTTTGCAAATCATTAACCGTGCCAATGTTAAATTCAATACTTGGTATATAAATTTAACTGTGTGTCATATATACACCACTTTATTTATTTTAGAATAGAACTGTATATTTATATGGACCTTATTTTACAATTTGTCCTGTAAATGGATGTTACATTTTGAGCAATGAATGGATTATTATTATTATTATAATAATTTTATAATAAAATGAACTATAAGAAGAATAATTATTATAATTAAAGTAATTTTATTTCAACCGTGAGACCCTTTCAAATTAACAGACTGTACTCTCAAGGTATTGCGCCGTAATTTCTTAATCTTCTCTAAGCGGGTATTGGCAATAACACTGGCGTTTTACAACAGCTTAAAATTGTAATTGCCTCTACATTAAAGTACCATCAATAACGAACATCCGATTCATATATCAAGTATGAGCACTGCGCCTGATTTAAATAAGTTGTATGCGAGTGGCCAATTTAAATAAACCAATGAGGCTCTTAACTACTCCCAGCTAATTTAAGTGCTCACGGTTAAACTATGCCTGGATGGTACAAGCGGTCAAAGGTGAAAGTGGCATGCATAGAATGCAACTATGCATCATGGGCGTAGTTGGATAGTCCTGAGGACTGGGCAATCCTCAAGGGTTTATACTTGGACCTCTCTTATTTGATATACAGGGTATTTTTATCGCCGCACCGTATACAAAGTTGCACATAGGCGGAGCAACAGACCTTCATAGTGGGCCAAATATTTCGAGAAAAATTAATATCCCTGATTACTTTAACTTGGAATAACCAAATTTGGTACATGACATTATTGGTTCTCTTTGACTACAAGTTCAAGTAAATTGAAACACTACAAGGTGTTTATTGAGGGTGAGTCGCCCCTAAAATTATACCAAACTGTTTTTCTATTGATCGAATTTAAAAAGAATGAGAACCCTTAATGAACGCCTTATAGTGTTTCAATTGACTTGAATGAACTCATAGTTAAAGTAGATCAATAATAAACTTAAATTATGTACCAAATTTAGTTATTTCAAGTTACAGTAGTTCTGAAATGTTAATTTTGTTCAAAATATTTGGCCCCACTTTAAAAACCTGTGTACAACTTTGTATAAAAATATGTTTGGTTAAATCGCTATATTTTGGGATACCCTACATGCACCTGTTCTGTGTCGGATCTTATACGGAACACTCTGTATTTATTAATGTAATTGCTGAATATCTTAATATATAATACCTATTATACGCTGATGCTCTTCTACTAAATTACAGCTCTTTAAAATCGAAATCAAAAAATTTCTCTCACATGTGAAGACACTTGTTGTTTGTTTTAAGAAGAAATTTCTGTATTAATATTTCTCTGTAATCCACAAAAATCTTATAAAACTCTTTAGTGAACATTTGTGGAGAGTTTGTCCAATTTTTTACTTCTTGTCAAAAGTGACAACCCAATTACCAAATAAATTTTATAAAGATTGTATAAATCCACAAAAATCTTATAAAACTCTTTAGTGAACATTTGTGGAGAGTTTGTCCAATTTTTTACTTCTTGTCAAAAGTGACAACCCAATTAGCAAAATAAATTTTATAAAGATTGTATAAATCCACAAAAATTTTATAAAACTCTTTAGTGAACATTTGTGGAGAGTTTATCCAATTTTTTACTTCTTGTCAAAAGTGACAACCCAACTAGCAAAATAAATTTTATAAAGATTGTATAAATTGCTATAAAATAAATTTTATGGGAGCTTCAAATTCATATAACGTTGTTAAATGCCTTTATACGATAGTTATAGAATCGAAAATGACCCACTTTTATAAAACACTCTGGTAATGTAATAGTTCTATAAAAAAAGGTATATAACACTTTTAAAACAATTTTATAAAGCAACAATCAAAACGTTTTGTAGTCTGTATTTTGGTAATATTTAAAGAAACATATTTTTAGTGAAGAATATTAAAACCAAATCATTTTAAGATTGGTGTATAACGCCGATTAAGAATTATTTGCCTGAACTCAATGGTGATCATTTGTTTTATAACAAATTTATAAAACAAGGAATATTTTTAAAGATAAAACACAACTATAACACTATTTTATAAATAAGCTAATTTTGAGGCTAAGAAATAAATTTGTTATATTATAGTTTCCTTATATATCCTTAATAAAACACGTTAATACAACTATTTTATAAGGTTATAATTAAGTCATTTGCTAAGTATACGACTCTTACACAATATGTTTACAATCCTTATATATATATATTTTTAAATGTTGTATAACGCATTATAATACTTTTATAAAAATTTTAAAGAAATGAAAATTATTGTTCTATAAAACATTTTGTAAAACTATAAAATAATTTTATACAATTACTTTTTTCAGGAACAAAATTGTCACAATTATTTGCTCTACAAAATCAAATTGTTCATTAAACAATGCTATTCGATAGTTATGGGGAAATGCTAGTTGGGAAAACTTTTCTTCTGATCAAAATTCACTTATAAACAAAACTGTAGGGTGTGAATATTAAGGTAATTTTTTTCTTAGATAAATAAAAACAATTTAAGTAAACAAAATTTATCCCTTATAAAAAAAAACAAATCAAATTTTCATCAACTTTACCAAGTTTAAACTAAGAATTTTTTTGTTAGGCAAAGCAGCTACATTATCAGCGTTACAGTTTCTCTTTCATCAACAAAAAGTTTATGTAACCTATCCCTCAAGCACACTGTTTATTTAATTTTTCATTCCCCTTCGGATGTGGCAAAAAAGTCAATTAAATAAAACGAACTTTGCACCCCTTTCCAACAAACAAAACGATTCGCTGCGGTTTAAAATTTAATTCGCCTTGCCGATCCTTGAAATATTAGTTGAAAATTCACGGAGGTAATGGAAAAAGCTGTGCACGCAACACAATGATAAAAATGCTTCCGTGGCAAAATAAAGCACGCTCCAATCTCACAATGGGTTTAAATAATAACAAAGCCTTCTTGTAATTGCTCTGCTCAAACCTTTTATTATTCCTACTTCGAAATTAAAATCAAGGTATAATTTGCACGGTTATTAAATGAAAATTTGAATGTGAAATGAGCTAATGAATATTAATTGTTGGTCTGGCGGAGACGTAGTAATTGGTAAGCATTTGGCGATTCACACAATGAGAGATTATAGTTTTTGTAATTGTTTCATTCGAATTATTTCTCCTCCGTAATTATCAATTTCTAAGTAATTGTTTTCGCTGTAGGTTTGCAAGTGATATAAATCACAAACATAAATTCAGATTGCACTCATTGTTGCCATACAAATTGATATTCTATTAAAAAATATCATTTGGTTAAATAAAACTCTTATCTTGTATAGTGGTTTGATTGTTTGCATGATAAATTGCATTGAAGCTATACCAATTATCCACAACTTTGTTATAAATAATAATATAACAATATGTATTTATTAAATCCATATAAAACCATATAAATTATTACAATACTAACAAAAATATAATTTTTATAGTTAGATATCTGAATCAAAGGTCACCTGAAGAAGCAATCCTGAAAATGTAGAAATGGGTCACATTTCATCTGTTGTGGTTGAATTTACGGTTCATACAAATGTTAAAAAAAAATTGAATTTAAGTTTTGAATCTTACAAAATTATTTTATTAAGTCAGATACCTCTTTTTTGTAGTAAATTTAGCTTGATTTATATATTAGATCATTACAGCTTTGTCTATGGAATTGTTCACTGGCATACCTATATATTTGGTATCAAAGAACATATATAGGGTGTTAAAGAATAATGTTAAAAAAGTCTATATTTAAAAATAAGAACCTGCCCCTAGATTTTCTTAACACCATTCTGTAACAACCTGTATATGACTTAATACAAATTGTAAGAAAATTGATTTATATTAGCTCAAATACCTTTAGAATAGAGTAAAAAAAACTACTCTCACTAAATTTGGAAGTTGCTAAAGTAACGGGATTTTGACTTCTCCTGTATGCCCTATCATTGTTGACCATTAATCTCTGGACACTCTGAACATATTTAGATTGAAATGGATAATAGACATTTTATACATACATACACACACACACCCACTCATATTGAATATGCTAACTCCTAATTGAATAGGACATTTTTAGTGGCCTTGATTCAGCTAAGGCATTGTAACCAGTTTTTAACAGGGCAGGCTTAAATTTGACATAACATTCTTAATTTATTTTCTGAAACTCATGCGAATTTAGTCTAAATGAAAATTGTTTATTTTCACCTTTTGTATAACTCCATTTGAAGGAATGAAAGTTTCAGAAACACTCTGTATATAAAAATTAATTTGTACGACTGTCACGTAGATTTAATGTTAATGTTTGAAGCAACTTTACTTTAACTTTGTCTCTCGATACGTAAGGAAGCTAAACCGACAACGTGGCAACCAGTCCAAAAATTGTTTTACCAAGGTTAGAATAAATTAGTTAAATGTCTATTTTCTCATAAAAGGTTGCTTTCCGCTTTTTTCTTGTATGAAAGAAGCATATAATATTTGAAATTGTCGTCAATGCAATGTGACAGCTATCATTTAATTGTTATCAAAGTACGAGGTGTGCGATTAAGTTCCGGGAATTTAGTTATAACTCGGAAACTGGCAACACTGCATCGTTCGTCAATGTTTTTCTAGAGAGGGGGAATCGTCTTTTTAGTTTCAGTCCAAGATTGAAGTTGATAGCACGTTTGGATTGTGTTTCATGTGTATTTTGTGGAAGTAACTTTTTGTCGTGAAAATGAGTGACTCAAATTACAAGCAACGTGTTGTGATTCAATTTTTAGTGAAATCTGGCGAAAAACCCTTGAAAATCCTTCGAAAATTGCAGGTGTTCTATGGAGACGAGTGCATGTCGAAAACACGCGTGTTTGAATGGGCAAAACGGTTCAAGGAGGGGCATGAATCGGTAGAAGACGATCCACGTGAAGGAGCTCCCGTCACTTCTCGTACTGATCCGTATGTTGACCGTATGCGTGCATTGATCACGTCTGACCGGCGCCTAATCATTCGTGCGTTGTCTGACGAGTTAAACGTCAACAAAGAAACCGTTCGCAAGATGTTACACAAAAATTTGAATATGCGAAAAATTTGCGCAAAGATGGTGCCAAAAGTTCTCACCCGTGAACAGAAAGACATGCGAAAATTGATCTGTGAGGATTTGTTGTCCCGCATTCGAAGCGACGGTAGAGACTGGATAAGTCGGGTAGTCACTGGAGATTAGACCTGGATATTTAAGTATGACCCTGAGACCCGTAAACAAAGTCAGTAGTGGATGGAAAAGGGTGGAGAGCGGCCAAGGAAAGCAAGGATGTCCAAGTCACGACTGAAGGCAATGTTGATCGTTTTTTTTTATATCCACGGCATTATTCATCGTGAATATGTTCCTGCCGGCCAGACAGTGACTGGACAGTTCTATGTTGGCGTCCTGGAACAGCTGCGGACCCGCGCTTTCCGTGTGCGACCCGTTGTGTAGAGTTAGAGGGAGACTATTGTGAAGGTCGATAATAAAATTTTGGAGAAATTTAATTTGCTTGTTTTTTCATTGACAAATTCCCGGAATTAATTGCCACACCTCGTATACTTTGCTTAATTGTAAATGAAATGAGATTCGTCAGTATGCCAAATAAATTCAAATGTCAATTTTATCGCAAATGGTTGTTTTTTGTTGATTTCAAACAAGAGCATCAAACTTTTAGAGAAGTTTTATTCTTTAACGGAATGCTATCAAAATCTTAATAAAATCAAAGACAAAAGAGTTATAGTATAAAAACCCATTAAAAAAATAACTTTGAGCTAACAATTTCCTGTTCTATAAAAATCGTAAGAACGTTTCCAGAGCAAATTTTATAGAGCAATGTTTGTTGCAGGACTTTTTAGTTCTTTAAGCTATTCTGTAAGGTCTGCAGGAATTACTTATAGAATTGTTGAATAAACGTTCTCACAGGTCTTACAACAATTTTTATAACACAGTTACAAAGCAATCTCATAATAATGCTATACCACTTCGTGTGTGTTTTGTGTTGCATGGTGTTCTACTTAGAGAACTTTAAAATTGTTTAATTGTATATTTTAAAAATAAAATGTTTCTGCATCGTACATATTAGAAATAATATGGATAAGCCAATAAGAACCCAGATAGAAGATGACCTAAACAGCCTGCATAAGAGTACTCGCATCATTACGAATTGTTTTGTTGGTTTGTTCATCAGGGACCAGTACATTTTAATGCGTAAAAAGTTTTATCGTTAAATGTGTAGTACATAATGGTAATTTTTTGACGCGCCCTCAGTTAACCTTATATTTCCTATGATGTTGGAAATTTAATAAAAAAAAATGTTTTCTAAATTGATGAAATAACAACCAACTGTATATAAAATAGTCAGAAAGTAAGTATATCCATATTATTTATGTCATTTCACCTATTTATATTGTATATATTTTTAATTAAGAGATGTTTGCTTTCTTCAAAATATGACGACAGAAAGAAAGCCTTTATTTTGTACTTCTAAAGGATTCTCACTAATATGACATTTTTGTGTCGATTACAATGATTATAGAGCAAATGCGCTTCGTAAGCAACTACTATAACAGATATATGCTACTTAATATCCACAGTGTAGTCATATTTTATTGTGGTAATATCAATTATTTCAATTTTATTTAATAAAGCTAATAAAATTCTTTCACTTCAACATCTAGAAGTGTAAAGGAATAAGGTTTGGAATGGTCTAAATTAAATATATTACTAAATTTATATAAGGAAATCCGTTTCTATTAGTAATCAAATAAATTTTATCTATCGTAATGAAATTTTCCTTATGCAAGCAGATAATAATTTCTACAAGTCACGACTATGCTATACAAATTTCCCTATTATACTTTGATCAAAATATTTCGCACCTTTATAGGCAGGTCTCGTCGGATGAAGCTATGGGAAACCTACATATGTATATAATTGTTAGTTCTATAGAGTTTTTCATGGAACAAAAAGGCTTTTGTTACATATTTACTCTATGATTTTATAACAACTGTATTATTATTCTCTATAACTGCTTTAAAGAGCTTTTTCTATTAAGTTCGATAGCAGCATACATATTTGTAATTTGTTTTCCGCAGCAGAATTGTAACTTAACAAGGCCTTATACAATAGTTCTATAATTAAACTACAAGCGATATTACAGAATAATTTTATAAGAGTGCCACAGGAGATGGTATAATTCTATAAAGCACTATTTTGCATCGATTTTACAGCAATTTGCACCGTTGCTGTAAAATTGTGTTATTGTACACACTTATAGGACTACATTAGCAGTTATCTTATAAATGTTCTATAAGTTATGCTCTAAGAATGTTCTTGCAACACATTTAAAAAACTATTCAGTTTCTAAAGGCAAAATAGTCTCATGTGCCACATTAATGCAATAATTTAGTATTCTAGATACAACTATAAAATATTAACAAAATATAAAGCTCCTATTACTCTAAATTTATAGAACTACTTTGCTAGCTGGGGTAGTTCTGTTAACATTGGCTTTTCAGGAAAATGTTATATGAACTCGACACATTATTTTTTTCGTATAGTAGGTTATTGGTGTCACCTCCTGAATTTTCTGCGCGGAATTTCCGAACACCCTGTACTTATCTGTTACACACACATCAATTTCGATTAAATTAAAAACAATTTTTCTTCTGTTCCAGCCAAGAGTTCCTAAAATCTGCCTTCAGTTACGTACAATCATTAGGCACGATTGAATCTGGATCTTTTTTAGCGCTTTTCAGAGCGGAAGCCTGGCTCCTGCTACTCCACTGAATCAATTTCAAAGAGATCAAAGGCCACCCAGTCAATCAACAGCTATCTCTACGTTCTATCTGCGTGAAAATGTATTTCAATGATGCTTATGTCTCAAATAAATAAAAGTGCGAGTTACAAAGCTCAAAGAGACCTTTCAGGTTAGCTTGATGAGTTTGCTTTGTCGAAAAATTTTAATTTAACATTGTGGAGGAGAATTTTTGATCAATAAGCACATTCAGTTAAATGTTAAAGTTGGTAAATGATTTGGTGTAATCAAGAAATAACAACGATAATACCTGGATAGCAATTATCAGTTGAAATAATGAAAAAACTGATATTCTATATCTAAAATACCTTATATAAACTGTAGCAAAGAAGCAAGTCATCTCATTAATTGCATATTTTTGGAGACAAAATATGATAATATGACGATTTTCTACTTACCTATATACGAAAATGCTTTTTTTTGAAAGATGTAGGGTGTTCAAGTTGAACTTTTCATATTATTTTTCGCAATAACTCTGTCAATTTTTCACGTATCAGTTTGAAATTTAATAGAGACATTTCTTGTGGTTGATTAAATCCTTATAGTTATTTTTATATTAAGTGTGCTCGTGAAAATATGAATTTTTGGTTGATACCGTAGAGTGAAGCAACTAATCATTCGAAAGCGCCATAAAACACGATTTCGCGCACGAAATATAAACAATATTTTTTTGGCCAACTGTTCAAAGTATTTGCCACTGTAGGTTAATTATTTTTCAATACGTTTTGTATTCTGAAGTTAGTGTCAATGTCAAAAGCGAAAGGAGTAGGTACCCAAGCTGTGAAAATAACGTCATCTTTTTTGACGGTTGGACAAAAACGTATTATTATCAACGACGGCTAAAAAACAAAGGCAGAAACTGAGCTGAAGCGGAAAATTTACCCTTCCCAATTTTCATGACGTACATCCATGTATAATCAATATCGTAGCGTAATATTTTATTGGATTATTTTATCGCTCAATATATTGTAACCTTTACGTTGACTTAGAGGTTGAAATACATTACGTAGAAAAACGAACTTTATTGTCATTCTTGATTACACAACAATATACTTCAATTAATTATCAACTGTCAAATCTTTTCTTTGACGTTTCTATCTTCGGTTTCTAAACATAAATTGGTATAAACTGAACTCCGTAAAGGTAAAACCGATCCGCTTATATAGATTTTTACGGTTCTCAAAGTTTCCTAGGTCCTCGAGAACGCATCTAGAACTAAATCGAATGTAAGCTGGAATATTCTAGAAACGTCAATATATTAAAAAATATATAAGTTTGAAAGCAAGCGGAACATAACAAACTGAACAGGTAGGTGAGCTTCTGTAACAATATTTTTGCGCAAAATTATTCTTTTTCAAGATAACTGATTTTTTAATGCCATGCAATGTTATAGATTCCCGCAGGGTATTGGGCTGTTCTTATAATAATAACACTTTTAAATTTCAAATTCTAGACAAACACCAAAGCAATTTGTAAATAATTTACCAAAATTTTAAATAATAACTAATTTTTATACAGAGTGTTTCTGAGCCCAGAGCTTTTACTACTTTTATGCAAATAAATATTATTTGACAAGGTATGTAATTTCGTTTATAATAATGTAATGCGCACTACACACTAAGTGTGTTTACCTAATATATTTCTTAAATACTCTTTTAATTTTTATTATAAACGAAATTACATACCTAGTCAAATAATATTTATTTGCGTAAAAGTGGTAATAAGTCTTATAATAAGTACTACACATATCCGTCTGTCTTGGAAATGCATAAATGTCCTTTTATAATTAAAGCAAATCTAATATTTTCGCCTAAACTTTTCAACATTATTTATATACTTCCACTCAGAGAAGAGATTATTTTAAATACTTTTTAACTAAAAAATAGTTTTCCCAAATCTACAGATGGAAAAAACAACTATTCAGCAATCACCCCACTCGCCTAATTTAAGTCCACTGGATTTCAGTTTGTAGATTTATGTAACACGATATTTATTCCGAATCGATGGAGCATATTAATCAATTGGAACAAGCGTCTTATAAATGCGATTGGTTAGTATTGGCAAAACCCAAAAATAGGTTTTTCAAAATATTAGATTGTTAGTAATTAGAAAATCCCGTTAACGCATTTCTTAGGGCAAATAGTAAACTAAAATATGAAATTAGTGAATTAAAATGTTACTATTACTATGTTATTCAAGTGTGTTAAATTAATTTGTTTCTGTGTTGGCAAATCTGGTTATCCATACATTCAGAGACACTCTGTATAAAATTAGTTAGAACATATATTGGTTGATTCTCTGTGGCTATTTCTATCGTTGCATGACTTTTAAAAATCAAGTTTATCTAAAAAAAGAAACGTTTTAGGAAAAAATGATCAAGAGTAATAAACCATTCTAACTAAACTACGATAATGAGATTTGTCCATGGGCATACGTCAGAAAAAAAAAAGAGTAGGCAAAGTATCCCCATCCAATCAGTTTCTACGGTTGTTTACAATAATACCTTTAAGGATTTGGGCAACCACAAAATTCACAAAGTTATCGCGAGAAAACAACATAAACTTTAATACCCTGTATATTTTAAGGGAGGAATTCTTGTGTATAGGTAAGTAGAGTTAAATCGCCGTATTTTGTCAAAAATACGTAGTTAATGAGATGACCTGCTTTTTTGTTATACCCTGTATAGAAATTTTCAAATCCATATTTCACTTTGTTCTCTAAATAATCTAAAATCGAGTGAATTTAGTGAATATAAAATAATATGTACACAATAAACTACCACTAATTAACAAAACATTAAGCGTAAGCGTAAGCGTTAAGCGTAATTTTTCAAATAAAATATTCATTAGGCTACAATAGTGAGATGTTCCACATTGTACTAAAATGCATAAACAGTAATTATTATCATGGAGATTGCGATCACAAAGGCATTTATAATGGTGTCTAAATTAGACAGCTTTTAAAAGCTTAATAATCCAGTGAATGTCTAGTCTAGATTAAACGTAAAGTAAAGGTATACATGTGTTTATATGACATTATTGCTGCAGAAAGCGATTTAGGTAATGTTGAGAGTGTATTGCGAAAGGTATAACTTAATGTTATAAATAATTTTAAAATAATTCAAATTCATATTATAATATTTATTAAAACCTTGTAGATAGTTGTCATACCAACATATTAGATTTTAGCATTGCATTCTAAAGATGCAGATACCAAAAATATTTTTTTATATGCATAATCTCTTGGATTTTATATTTCAGTACTGTATATGGAAATATGGAATTTTATAAGAATATGTATAGTTTTATTCTTTCTCTGGATATTTTGTTATAACATAGCTTACTAATACATACATCTCCAAAAAACCTTCTGCTCAATTGTTTGTATTTATTTTACTTACACTTCCAGTGTTGCATATATTGGTGCCAACGTACCTGAAAATAAAAAAAATATGTTAATGCACACCAACACTATTGATGTAATTAGTTAATTTATTATTAAGGCAATATTTATTTATTAGTAGCTACATCTATAATTAATACTATGATAAACAAACATAAAAACAAAAGTAAAAGAAGAGTTCGTCCATTTGAACTTTCATTTGAGCAAGGTATACCAGGATGAATAATATTTATATTTACCTAATGCGATACGAAATTATATAAATTTGTATAAGAATTGTATAATATATTTGAAATAAAACTACGCGTGAACAATAAATAAAAGAGACGTACTTGCTTAATACTTATACAGGAAATATGAATGCCGCAACATTAGGGGCTTATACATCTGACCAAAACCAATATGAAAAAAATATCTAAAAGGAAGAGTATTTCTAAAAATATATTTAAAAAATAAAAATACAATTGCAATAAAATACGAATCTGTGTTAGAAAATTACAAACTATGTATAATTAAGGTAAAGTAAAAGCTCCTGTAACATAATTTGTTCGCAATTTTTTTTTGTATCAGCGTTAATGAACAATTGAAGTTCAGAAAATCCTTAAAATGGTAACTTACTGTACAGTTCGACAACATTGCAATGTGTCAGCCGTTGATGTTAACCTAAAAGTAACATTCGTAATAGTAGGATTGTTGCTAGTGCGTTTTGTTTTTCTTTAGTGCTTTTTTGATATTTGTGATTGTACATAAACAAAAATGGAATGATTTATAGCAACCATGATCAGCTGCATGACATATTTATTGTGCATCTGGGCGATACCCTCTGGCTACAATACGTTTGTACGGTAAATGCTGCTCGTAAACAACATATAAATCATTTTGAACACTTATAAGTATTCCACGTTTCATTCTGTACTGTGAAAAGAACTCTAAGAAGACCATTCACAGAAATACCTATGTTTAAGCTTACCTATTTGTAATTGCTATCCACAAATACTTGACAATCCTGACATGGTATATGAGCAGTATTGTCACATATTCAAGACCTGTTTATTGCCATAATTCTGTTACTGTTAATAAGAGAAAAAAAAATGTTAAGTCAAATATGATGATTTGTTTGGTACAGCAAAATCACTCATATTCGGACACCCTGTATTTTAATAAAAAGTTTATAATGCCCTATCTAGAATATATTGCAATATTGGAGGACAAAAGTAGAAAAAGCGATCTACAACACTAACCAAGTAAATAAACAACACCAGTTAATGGCATAGAACTCTAATTCGTTTATTTGTTTAGAACCCAACCTTTACCATATATTTTACCCCATTACGCCAAAAGGAAAAAGTTAACAACGCGTTTAGAGGCGCTTGAAGACACAAAACCTAAAGATTTATTATTTGTAACCTGACATTCAGTAAATTCAATTTCTGGCAGCGTGAGAATGGTGACCACGGGGTGTCGATTTGGAGTCAAGATTTATCATGTGTTTTTTCAGACGCATTCCTCTCCTGGCAAACTGCCTGAGGCCAAGCCATCCTTGTATTTCTTCAGTTGGATATTTAGAAAATAAAACGTGTTTCCTTTGAAAGTTAATAATAGTAAATATTTGAAAGTTTACGAAATGTTAGATTGGCCCCTATTAAATACCTCATATATAAATTCTATAAAATCAGTCCTAGTTGTTGTGGTTGATTTACGTTTGTGAAAATCTTGCTGAAACTTATTCAAAATTTTATTACTCTTCGGAAAGTAGGTGATTTACTATAGTACGATTTGTTTTATGGAAATATAAGCGAGTACTGTAATATGACCCAACGGACGTGTATCGTATATTTTATTTCATACTGTACTGTAATGAGTTATTTCCCGGACTCATTTAAGTCTGGGAAATAACTCATTACAGTACTGAGTCCGGAAAATGTTTACTTCCCGGACTGCTTTAAAAAAACACAATATTCACATTATTAAAAGATTTTATCTTTAAAACTACAAAATCAAGCCTATAAAAACTAATTATAATTAAAATTAACAGTAACTGTACAATGTGAATTTCCTTGCAGGCTGAATGCAGGAATACCTTTAGGAACAGAATCTTCACTAGACACGGTAGTGGTGGTGGATATAGTTTGTTGCTTGGTCTGAAGAACCTGTATAAAGTTTTCTCCATTTTGAATCATCTTTGCTTCTTTTGTTTTGTTTTCAAGTAATCTTCAATGTATTGTTCCGCAACAGATGAGCTTTTCTATGCACCATGACGCTTCAGTGTTGATAAATCAGCTCCCGCATTCGCCAAAAAAGTGGCACATATTCTGCGGAAATAATGCCCCGTATATTTTTCTGGGTGTTCCAACTTCAAATATCCCGCAATTTTTTTTGGTGCCCCCCCCAATGGTATGTATGCCCGCTCTTTGGGAAACACATGTTCCTCTTCTATAATCCATCGGTTATGTCGGTATGGATTTGAATCCCACTGTAGTACCATGGATGTTTGTGCTCGTCGAGAGATGCACAATAAGTCTATAGGCTGCGGTGCTACCGGGGACACTGTCGGACGGATCTCAAAAAAAAAAAAAACTGACGTTTGTGAAAATCATTGTCTAAAGTATTATTTAAAGAGTGTTCTTAGTGTTAAGAAAAAATGCCATTAACCTCAAACATAAATTTAGTAACAACTACTTATTACAAGATTTACAACAAACTTATCAACTACTAAAAAAATTACAATAATTGTTCAAAGTGCATTCTCCAGCCTCACTACATTTTTGGCATTGACGAACTAGTGCAGCTGCTATTTGAACAGGATTGTTTTTTATGTCATCACAAGCATGTCTTATACTTTGGATTAATTTCTCACGGTATATACTGGCGTATCATACACAATTGCTTTCAGATGGCCCCAAACGAAATAATCCACATATTTGGTTGGTTATTGGGTTGCCGTCCAATCCATCGACGAGGATAATTCTCATCCAACCACTGCCGTACTTGCCTTCCGTAATGTGCAGGGGCACCATCCAACTGCATCCAGTTCCCTTGGCGTAAATTTAAGGGGACATCATCAAGCACGTCGGGGAGAGAGTTTTGCAGAAACTCATGAAATAAATCTCCATTTAAACGAGGAGGCAAAATATGCGGCTCACAGAGGTTATTACTTAAAACACCTATCCACACATTTCACTAAACTGTTGCTGAAATGAAGATTGTCTGACACATCGAGGATTGACTTCACTCCAAACGTGAATGTTGTGGTAATTCACAATTCCAGCTTTTGTGAAATTAGATTCGTCGCTCCATAAAACCTTATGCAGACATTGTGGATTAATTTCTGTTGAATCTAAAACCCATTTACAAAAATTTAAACGTTTTTCAGCATCTCCTGGCAACAAACCTTTAACTGGTTGGAGATGGAAAGCCCTTCGATGATATTGTTTGAGTTTGAGTGCTCGCAGTACTTTTGATTGAGATAAATGGAGTTGCCGAGCTGCTCGGCGTGTGCTTAAAGTTCTATCGATATCAAAAAGAATTCGCTAATTATTTCTTGGCGGTACATTACGATTATGATCATTGTAGCGGTGCAAACCATATTCCGAAAATCGCGTTGTGGATTTGGAATTCTTCTATTAGGGAAGCGTGTTCGGTACTCTCGAACTGACGCGTTGGAATTTCCGTCATAGAAACCATAAACATAATGTATATCGGCATATTCAGCATTTGTAAACATTCTTGGCATTTTTTCTTAGCACTAAAAATGCTCTTTAATTAATACTTTTGACAATGATTTTCCCAAACGTCAGTTTACAAAAATCACTGAGTTTTGTTTTCATGGGTTGCTATAACGTTACATGAAATTTACGCGGCTGGTGCGCTACACTGTCACCAATCTATTCTTTGAATATCTCAGAAACAAGACCAAACGTCGAAAAAAAAACAGGAGACGAAAATGTTTCGAAATTAATCAGGTCAAAGTGGTGTGTAGATGTTTTATTGAAATTTGTTTTTTGTAGTTTTGAACTAAAGTAAAAGCGGGGTAGCATACAAAATACACTTCTAAGAGGAGTAGGTAGCTAAAACAAGAAGCTTATGTAAGATCACAAGGAGTGTTTATGTTCCGAATTTCACTTAAATCGGATAAGTGGTTCAAAACTTGTGAGGGAAAAAGGAGAAAAAAATTCCTACTTCAACGCCCTCTATGTTGGAAACGATGCGTTTTAGGAAATAAGTTTATATCACAAATGAAAATTATTTTAACCTGTTCTATCGATTCCCGAAGTTATCAAGATTAAACCTGAATCACCCTGTATAGATGTATTTTGCGAATGTATCACGATTACCAAATTAGAACTCCATACTTCCATACTCCATATTATGGTTTTACTGCGAAATATTTTTTTCCCAAAATCACAAGTTTTTTTTATCGAAATCTGTACTGGTAACGCAGCTTTGTTCTATGTTCTTTAAAAGTGTAAAATGAAATACATAAAGGATCCAAATAACAATAAAAAAATATTCCTAGAATGGAAATACGGACACCTGAAAAAACAGGAAAAACTTCTACTACGCCAATTTTCCTCTTTATCTATACAATTGGCACAGGTTTAACTTACAGAATCGAACGCCTTTATATGTGACATTTCCCATCCAACCATCTACAAAGCTACATCGTCCTAATTTCCCTAAGGACACCAGGATATATTGCAACGACTATTGGTCTTTGTTTCAATTTTTTTTATTTAAATACAGGCTTAAATTCGAGTCGCTGTAATAACTGCCTTACTTCACGGTACCGTTGAATTTAGCTTACATATTTCATTCTTTCAATTGCCTTGTTAGGGCGATAAGAACATTAAAAAAATCGCAGCATATGTTGGTCGAGAGAACAGATGTTAACTGTTTAATTAAATCTTATTTACCTCTACGTAAAATCAGGTCGAGAAACATATTTGTTTCTGTATCAGTAATATTTTCTACGAGATTTGTAATTTGTACATATAACTGTATTGGCACAAAATTTAAAAAACTGTTAATATATATATATATTTTTTATTAACTTCTATCGAACTTATGTTTATACTATAATGAATCTTCTGCTTATCAAATTTGGTTATTAATTCATTGTTAATCTCAAAAAATGAGTAAGATGCAAAAAATTTTAAATTTATTTTTAAAAACTGTTGAAAAACTATCTATAAGCAAGTATATCATTTCAGAAAGCAAGCCTTATCTATACTTGACATTATATTATATATTTTCTATATTAGCCTTGTTGCCAGAACTCAGAACTTATTTAAAAAAAAATGTAAATATAAAATCAAAATGAACAATTCAAAAATGATTTAAACATACACTTCCGCACGACACAGGAAACTGGTCCACTGTAAAATTTGATAAGGCGTATAATAATCGGCGAGCTTACAAAAAATTGAAAGAAATTCCCAAGGAATATCAATAGTGTCCGCTTCGATGCAATTTACTTCATTTTTTAAATTTCTCCACAAAAATTAGTCCAAATGATTTAAAGTCAGGAGATCGCTGCTGCCATGGTACCGGTCCTCGTCAAATTTCCTGCTATTAATGTTTGGACACAAAAATCAAAACTTACTGCTATTCTCCAGTGCTCCACTTACTATATTTTTGATATTTCTCTGTATAAATTTCCCGTAGACCCAAAATTCTGAGACTCTAAATTCGAAAAACCGATAATAAAACACCTAAGAGTATGTAGCAAACATTTTTCTATAAAGGATTTTATGCCAGCTAATTATAACAAGGTTATGCTGCGAATTACTTAAGGATGTTTTTAAATCTGTATTACACTGCCAATTTTTTCCACTTAATAAAGTAGATATTTCATGGGACGGCTGAATTAAAGCAAATGCCTGTAAACACAGTTTACTTGGGGCTCTTCATGTTCTACTCCACAGAAAATTATGTGCTAGCCTAAAAAGGCCTTCATCTTCTTTCAGAGATCACACGCTATCCCCCAAATAGTCCAAGATATATGTTATAGTATCTCAAATCGAACTATTGTGTCTGAATTTGAAAGGTTACGAGGTTACGAATATACTAGGAATGTACGATATATATGTGCTCTAGAAATATTTCTTACACTAACGTAACAATAATCCTTTTGATAAATCCTAAAAATGCACTTTCACTTTAAAAATTACATAAATACAAATGATTACACCATAAAACACAACATTCTTGGAAATTAAATACTTTATAATCTTTAATGGAAATTGTAAACAAAGTTGATCACCTCTATTTCCGAGATCTTGAATTTTAAAGAGCCATCGAGTGGTTCGTGAAGTAATTGAAATACTTAGTGGTAATTTTACGGGTACTTATAATGCCAATTCCTTAGCTGAGAATCTAGTACACAATTTTAGTCTTTCAGTCAAGTCCTCATTTCCTCTTAGGAAAATATATAATTCAAAGATTAGAGGGCCTGTAAGTTGGTTTAATGAATCTCTAAAGACAAAAAGAGATACCTTATCATCCATTAAAATGATTTGCGATATCACAAAAAATTTGAATGATTTTCGTGTATATAAGGAATATAAGAAACATTATTTGTCAGAAATAAGAATTGCGAAAACTGCAGCCTTTAGTAACTTTATCCGTAATTCAAATAACAGAATCAAAGACAGCTGGAAAATAATTAATTATGAAACTAATAGAACTACTCACACTGATGTTACCGATCAAATTGATCCTGATTTATTTAATAAACACTTTACAATGGGAGCAGAACAAATTATTAACTCTTTACCTACTGGCAATGACACTAGTGATTTGGGCAACATTGTAAGTGATGTACATAATACTTCCTTCTATTTGTTTCCGATAGAGGAGCAAGAGGTGAAGTGTGCCATTCAACAATTAAAAAATTCCAGTTCTCTCGATATTTATGAACTAAATGCTAAAATCATCAAATATGTTGAAGACCTTATCATTACCCTCCTAACTTCAATATTTAATATATGTATTATAGAAGGTGTTTTTCCAGATGTGTTTAAAATTGCTCGAGTTATACCCTTATTTAAAAAAGGGGATGTTAGTGATGTTGATAATTACCGCCCAATTTCCATACTCCCCATCTTCAGTAAAATTTTTGAAACAATCCTTGCTAATAGACTAGTTACTTACTTAGACAAATATTCGTTCTTAAATCCGTCACAGTTTGGTTTTCGGCGTGGTAGATCGACTACGCAAGCAGTACTTAATATTATCAGTTACATTGTTGATGGCCTTGAAGGCGGCCGGCATACAGCTATCACCCTATGTGATCTGTCCAAGGCGTTCGATTGCGTTTCTCATGGTAGGCTCATTGAAAAAATGCATTCACTCTATGGGATTCGTGGTATTCCCTTACTCTTGTTCCAGTCATATCTATTTAATCGTAAACAATGTGTTACTACTACTAAGTCTCAGTCTGAATTTTTAGAATTAAATCATGGTGTGCCTCAGGGTTCCGTTTTGGGACCTCTATTATTTTTAATATATGTGAATGATTTCTCCCATTATATGTCTCCTAATAGACATGTATTATTTGCAGACGACACTACTCTTATGTACTCTGATGCAAATGTTGAAAGACTATTGCGCCACTCCACACAGAACGAAATTCAGGTAAATCAATGGTTTTTAACCAATAAACTGAAACTTAATCAAGATAAAACACAGAGATTAGTTATCTCTTCTAACAGCTCCTTAACAAGAGGTGCAAGTGTAAAAATTTTGGGTATATACCTTGATGACAGATTAAACTGGGCGTCTCATGTTGACCATTTAAACTCTAGGTTAGCAAGTTCTCTCTTCCTACTTAGAAGGCTAAGAAATTTTTTAGACCTTAGCACTCTGAGATTGGCTTACTTCTCACTTTTTCATTCCCATCTTACGTACGCTACTGTGATTTGGCGAAATTCACAACATGCAATTAAATCATTTCGGTTGCAGAAAAAGGCTGTTAGAATAATTTTTGGTGCTAATTACAGAACACACTGTCAACCTATATTTAAAGAATTGGGCATAATGCCTCTTCCCTCATTATATATCTATCACAATCTACTTGAGATCCATAGGAGTGCTCCGGGTCTCGCTATTCAGGCTGATATTCACCAATATAATACTCGTAAAGCTAACTCTCTTAGAACACCTCGTTACAATTTAACTCTGAGTTCAAAAAATTCCCTTAATTTTAATTTGTTCAATCACTTACCTTACGAGCTTAGACTGTTAAATTCGGTGTTGTTTAAAAATACTATTAAAAAAATTATTCTTAAATATTGCTTCTATTCTATAGAAGAGTTTCTGGAAATGCCACTTATTTAAGTTACTGTGTGTTGACATGTACATACAAATTCACCTATATACAATACGTTGACATTTATTTATTCGTAAGAATTGTGTTGCTACATTGATATTTTTTTTTATTTTTTATTATTGTTTTATTATTTTTTTTTCTTGTTCAATTGTTTATCACATTTTATTTGTGCTGTATGCGTATATTTACACTTATATTGTGTTTCTAATTATTACTTTTATAAATTCAGTGTTTTTTTGTAGTTTCTTACATTAAAATTGTGACCTGCTTCAAATGCTTATGTAAAGCATAATGTTGTTAATAAAAAAAAAAAATAATAATAATAATGTGTTTTAAAAGTTTCGAATTCAGTTACAACTTTTATTGCACATTATTATCAATATATTGTTAAGGAAGCTGACCTACCTTTTTAGTTTGTTAATTATGTCATGTTTACGTTAGAATTTATCATTATTGTGGTGCCTTTATTTTGACGTTTTCTAGAACATTCCAGGCCACATTCTATTTGATTCTCGAGACTGCGGAAATGCCTAGAACCCTAAAAACCTATATAAGCGGATCGGTTTCGCTGCCACACTTTAGTTTATATGGAGTAGTCGAAAGCCTAACGAAAGCGATTGACAAACGTCAAAGAGTTGACATTTGTGAAATTTGTTTGAAGGATATTTGTTGTGTAATCAAGTGTGGCAATAAAGTATGTTTTCCTACGTGACGTGATTTAAACGTCAGGTAGAAAAAAAGTCAACGTAGAGGTTACAATATCATAACAATTTCTCTTAGTGTACATTACTTTTAGTGAAAAGTAAACCAAAAATAAATATTGTGGCACGAGAAGCAACAGAGCTGGAACAGTGTGTCACGCCGTTATCCTTCCTACTTAGCAGGCCGTGGAATGACCCTAGGCACCAATGAGACAATCCGCGCCATACAACTGCTGCCCATCAATCGCATGACCGCTATTTGGACCGGAGATGTCACGTTCGCAATGGATCTCTCGCTCGAGCTTGCGGCCGTGCACTGATATTCCTGCTGTCCAACGCTTGACAAATGTTTAATGTTTAGCTAATGAAGTCGCGGAAATGGTCGATACCATAACTGCATTGTGATGCCTTTTACATGCCTCGGGACTGATATTGTCTTGTAAAGGTACCGATAAGGAAGAGCTGGTGACGTGTTTATCGGTTCCGATATAGAGGAATATCATATTTCATAGAATTATAGCGAGGGAACAGGATATTTTATGGTAATATATTCCGTTAAACATAAAGTCTCTTAGATGAAAAGCGAGACGAGCTTTCTCAGTTATTGTAAATTATAAAATCCCAATACATGGAGTTATTTTAGAATTTACAAACAACATATTTCGAATGTATATAATTAATATACAGGTTGAGTAAGTTTTTTGTGGTAGGATTTTAACGGTTGATAGAGAATCATTCTTTAATAGGTAAAGTTCCTGTAAAAGTAGGTCTTAGAACGCTTCGTTTATGAGAGGTGTTGAAAACATACTTTTTTGAATTGAAGAGCTTTTCTCAATACCTCAAAAAGATCAACAGATATTAAACTGGCATTAATAACATATTAGTTAAGGTGAACAATACAAAGAAATCTGTTATTCATTGCGTGTCTGCTGTGGATTACTGCCCCCTTTAGATCTGATCTGATAACAATTATAGACCTATTGGTCGGTCAGTGGTCGCGCGGTTTAAGGCGTCAGTACTTGAATCGAGGTGACTAGATCGGAGGGTGGAAGAATGTTGGCTTGGGTCAATGTGAGAGATTGATACCGGTTGATATTTGACTACCCCCCTAATTAATGAGGTTTTCTAGGTTTCCCTCATTCCTGCACTGAATAGTGGTTAGGGCCTACCAACGTAAGTCGTTCCTGGGCGCAAATGCGGCCTGCTTAATAATAATATGCCGCCCCCTCTCCCGCACAAGTCTCCGACTTCTGGGCTAATCCCTGCGATTAGAATGAGGGGTAGAGATATTATATTATTATTATTATTACAATTATTTGTAGTTTCTCGAAATTACTCTTCACAATTTACTTTATCCGCATGCACAGGGAATTTTATTAGACCTTCTTATTAGTATGGGTGAAAAATAGATGGCATTAATTACAAGTGATGATAACTCTTGTGACGTTTGTCTGAATTTATAATACGGTACACATATTTTGATGCAAAAAACGCTCGTACCCGTCAACTTTTGTTTTAGGGTACATAATTTTGTGAGTGTACTCATTCCGCAAATTTTTACCCCTAAGCGAGGGCAGTGGCCTAGTCAGAAATTTATCAAGGGAGGGGAGTTGAGTGCAGAGTCTTGGAGTACAATTTGAGAATGACAACAAAAAAAACGACCCTTCCAATCATTACTGCTCTGTGCCTGCGAAAAAATATATATAGGACTCATTCAACCCAAGCCGTAAAGGAGGGGGTACTGAGCGGGGGTGACCTTCATCCTCACATGCAGTGCGCTTGCTTCTCATGGTTCTGGTGTACTACAAATAATTTATTTCATGTTCCGTCAGTGTTAAATATATTCTACGATTTAGATATTTTCCTTTGCGATAATTCGAAAGATAAAATTTATTACAATTGCTGTGAAAATATAGAAGACCCACGCGACAGAACTCATCTTACTTTAGTCTATTCACAATTTAATCAAAACGTTGTGAAGAGTACTAGATATTATTTACTGCTGACATTTTACACATATTTTTATTGTTGATTTTTTTGGAAAACATAATTCCTGATAGTTAATTTTATTTATAAAAATTCATAAAATAGAAAAATGAACAGAATGCTTTGTATATGCTTGTAAACAGTGATTTTTTATTTTTCTTCGGTTTTGGGATAACTATGTTCATTGACATTTTTCACAAAAAAATTAAAGATGAAAAATTTGAACATTGTTTACTTTCGAACACCATATTTTATCATAAGTTGGACTACAGTTTGTAATATCTCAAGACAAGTAACATTTTTTTTTAATCAAGAATGATAGTTTATTAAATAATCGACATTAAAATAGTTGACCAGAATGCGTTACCCCATCTGGAACGGCACTTTCTAACAAAAAAATATCACTTTTAACGGTAGGACCCAAAATAGTTCCACTAATTGCGATGCTTAATTTTTTGTTTGTTCCTTTAATACTCAAAATATAAATACTTTCACTTGACATAGGGCTCAACTTAAATCAGAAAATATGGAATAAAGAGATAATTCCATTTGTAGAATAAAATGCTTTTGACACATTTTTTCTTTCTATGTGTATTTCTACTAAGTTTGGATTTGCAACAAATAGTATATTATTATTTACTGAAGTGCTGAGAAGCAAACCATCGATGCCATGTAAAAAAATACTATGCGACAAAAATAAAATTAGATAAACAAAACCATATTTCAATAACATTTTTATATATTCCATAAATCTCAACTACCCATTTACATTCCCCATTTTTTTAATATTTATTAAAAATATTAATTATATTTTAATGAATACGTCTATATGTCTTAGCTGGTGTCTATTATTCAGTAGGCAGACACAGAATATATTCTGTATTTGAAAAACATATTTTTAGTTTCAAAATTTAACAAATTCGTAATTATAATAAAGCTATTAAAGTACAATACGTAATCATTTCTCTTAGTCTTTTATAAAATCCGTCGCGTGTCAGTCCTTTTATTTTATTTTTTCGGTTATCGTTCGGTAACTATATATATATATATAGTAAAATATGTTATTCTATTTTTTTATATACTAGGTACAAATATTATTTTACATCGAGTGAAAAATTTTAAATAAAAAATTTTTTTTACATTATCTCAACATTTTAAAAAACAGCAAGAAATATTTTTTTAGTTTTCGCTCAGTAGCTCCTCAAGGGATAAAGATATAAATATGCGATTTTTTTTAATAGACTACAAAAATATTAATTTACATCGACGCTGTGTTTTGAAATTTCGGAAAAGAGCAAAATTCATTTAAAAAAAATAATTTTACAGTTTTTCAAAATTTCAAAACACAGCGTCGATGTAAAATAATATTTGTAGTCTATTAAAAAAAACCGCATATTTTTATCTTTATCCCTTGAGGAGTTATTGAGCGAAAACTTTATATCGTCTTATAGAGCGCTCACCGTAAGCCTTAAGAACTGAGCTTTGTGTGGGCGAAAATGGGCGTCACTTGGAAGTATTTATGTAGGATTTGTAGAATATTTGTGTTTGGTTTTGAATTTTGTCAAAGTCAAGAACAACTAGATGTTTTATTTAAATTATTGTATTTTTTTAATTTTATGGGTTATTCTTCAAATAAAATAGTAGTGTTACGTGTTAACGTGTTCCTAATTTCATTCTCCATCTGTTACAAGATTCAATATGGCGCCCATAGAAAAAAAAAACAATTGAATGTCGTATAACCGAAACTAGTAGCTGCAGAAATTTTCTTCCATCGAAAATTGATTGCACATATACTTTCATCCCTCTGTATCAAATTTCAGCTCTTTTTGTTGAGAATACGTAAATTCTCATAAAGCTGGAAATTCCCTGCCTTCAGTATTAACAAATGATAATGAAACACTCACTTCATTTCAAGAGATGGCGAATGGTTTTTCACATGCATTTAGTCCTTCAATTTACCATCTGATACTGTCATCAATTGTCCCACTGGAAATATTTACATATTATCTGCACTTAAGGAATTGAAACCTAAGCACACGAGTAGTCCAGATGGTATTCAGGCTTTTGTTATTACAGACTGTGCATTTGCCTTGGTTTTTCCACTTTGTATTATTTTCAATTTGCCACTAAAGACCGGTGTTTTTCCTGATAAATAGAAGAAGTCTCGTATTTCTCCAGTTTCCAAAAAGGGTGTCAAATCTGATATTAACAATCATACACCTATTACAATTATTTGTAGTTTCTCGAAATTGCTCCTCATAATTTACTTTTTCTACATATTCAGGGAGTCATTAGCCCTTATCGGCATGGGTTCATGAAAAATAAATCCACTGTGTCTAATTTTATGTGTGTCATTCAATACATCTCTCAACATTTAGATACAAATACTCAAGTTGATGTTTTGTATACTGATTTTTAAGCTAGCTCATATATTACTTTAAAAGCTCCAATTCTTTGGATTATCGGATTTACTACTAAAATTGTTCAAATTTTACTTGAATAGTAGCAATTAATATGTTCAATGTAGTGGTTATATGTCTGAGTCAGTGCTAGTCCAGCGGGCGTACTTCAGGGATCCATTTGAAAACCTTTATTGTTTGTTATTTATATTAACGATATAGAAATATATAGAAATCTTGATTGTAATGATCTTTAGTATGCGGATAATTTAAAAATTTATAGTGACGTTACTACCGTTGATGACTGTGTTAAGTTATAGCACTCCCTAAGCCGTATTCTTGATTAGTGTATTATTAACAATATTTCTCTAAATGCTAAGTGCACTGTGATGACTTTCTCTAGGAAATGCTATACTATGCAATTATAGTATGAATGACCTTATCTTGAACCGTCGAACTATAAAAGTTCCAATATTAATATTGACAAAATCGTCCAGTATAACATTGTGTGGGATCCTGGTTATAAGGTGTTTCAATCTGAAATTGAATATGTCCATAGACGATTTTTAAAATTAATTTTAATTTAATTTCGTCAGGATGAAAATTATCCTCAGATAGGCATTCCTCAGGACATTTTACTTGATAGATTTAAAGTGTGTGGTCTGAAACAACGTAAAAATATGCATTCGGCTATGTTTCTTTATAAAATTATACATAATATGTGTGATTGTCCAGAGATTTTGTCATTAATCCATTTTCAAATATCTAATTAGGCAACACGTAGTAGCCGTTTGTTTTACGTTCCAAAGGCCAGAATAAATTTATTAAAATTTTCACCTTTATATAGATGTGCTTAACTTGCAACGATCTTTTAAATAAAATTGATTGATGCATATGGATTTCATTATGATTGCAAAATAGTACATTATACTATAAGGGAGAGAAATGCGTTATTTTGACAGAGGTGCAATTTGAAGCCCGACAATGCACCGAGGACAAAATAGCATCTCTCCTGAATGGTATATACTATTTTTTCCACGGTCTCATTAACTTAAAAACACATATTTTGTCATTATGAAGTAAGTAGCACCAGAATTATTGTATTCGGATTTGAGTATTTATTTAGTAGTCGTTGAGTTATTGTCATAACTAAAATATAAACAAACAAAAAGAATTGTCAAATTAAGGTGCTAGTTTGGTTTAGTTTAAAGTTTGTTTAGTGCACAATGAATAATTGTGAGTCGGAAGAGATTGTGGAGGCTGCAAATATTGCAATAAGCAATTTGCTGCCTACGAAGTCAAGATCTTTATACGATATAGCCTACAATCGGTTCAAAAAGTGGTGCGCCGAGAAAAATGTTCAAGTATACAGCGAGAATGTTTTGTTGGCTTATTACTTCAGTGAAAATGCAAAGAATTACAAGTCTTCCACATTATGGGCGCAATATTCTATGGTTAAGTCATGCTTGATAATGTACGACATCATAGATATAAGCAAATTCCCCAAGCTGATCGCATTTTTGAAAAGAGCCGGTGACGGATATCAAGCGAAAAAATCGAAAATATTGACAAAGGGTGGAATCGACCGTTTTCTATCAAGTGCAGATGACAAAGAATTCTTAATTAGTCAATTTAACTGTAGATGATATTGAGGATGTACGCTCTTCCTTGATTGTAAAAATTCCAAACACTAAGACAAAGATTCCACGAACCTTTCTGGTTACCGATGTGGGAAATATGCTTGAATTGTTTCGAAAATACCTGTTCCTTCGTCCTCCCCACGTCAAGCATAAGCGCCTTTTTTTGTACTACAAAGCAGGAAAATGTAGTTCGCCGCCAGTTGGCAAGAATACCATGGCACCGGTTACGAAGATCTTCAGCAACATTGCTGGCAGATGCTGGTGTGGATATTAGGACAATAAAGCGTCATGCTGGTTGGAAATCAACGACAGTCGCTGAGGGTTATGTCGAGAACTCCATTGAAAATAAGACCAAAATTGCTAATCAGGTTTTAGTAGGTACCACTACCAGCGCAATCACAAAAACTGTAAATGTAAGCGAAAGTAATATTCCTTCTACAATTAATTTTGAAAATTGTACAAATGTAACACTTAATTTAAATGTCAATAAATAATTTCAATGTTATCTTTTTTTTTGCATGAAAAACGTTCTCCATAATGTAAACTCCCTTGGGAGCATTATACTCCCTTGGGAATAATCGACTACTTGTTTTAATTTTGATGTCATAGAAACTGATTTCTACTCCCGACCGTGGAAAATAATTCTTTATGTAAGATCGTCATAGATTCTTGTTTACCATCAAATCAGATGTTGAATAAAAAAGATTGTCTGATTTGATTCTAAATACAAAATCTACAGACCTGATCATTTCTAGTTTATACCTTCGCTATGTTTATGATTCATGAATATCTAAAGAGTTAATCTGGTCGATTATAGTTCAACGAGGCACCGGTCTAAAGCTAGATAAATGAGTTTATAGACCAATAAAACAAAGTGGTTTGCGATTTGTCATTATGACATTACGAAACCACACGACCACAGGTCATCCAACATAATATTAATGTTCGATCGTGCTCCGCTATAAGTGAGGCAATTACAATAGTAAGCTACAAGCCAGGCCACCAAAGTCAAAGGCTGCATGTTTTATTGTAATTAAGTTAGAGACGAGGCGCGCTCCTACCCACTAACCCAGATCATTAGTGCCAAAGGCGACGGCGTATATTCCAGCTAAAATAATCGTCCGGTTTTTTCTTCTTTGGTTTCAGTTTGATTTTATGAAGGTTGTGTAAAGATGTATCTTATAAGACAGTTACAACAACTATGATCGTACTAAACTTTGTGAGTAAGTTACTGTTATAATGAATAAAAAGAGATCAAATTGGGTACGAGCAATATTTGATTCATTGTTAATAAGAATCTGTAATAAAAATTTACCGATAATAAAATTTAAGGCGAAAGAAATATGATAAGTAATTAGTTCAAGAATAAATATACTTACAGCCATGTACAGCGCCAATTTCAAAATTATTGGTACTATCAGTGAGTTTATTTTAATCATTTTAATTGATTATCAACAATGTTGTGCATCATCTAGATAAACCATCTGATAAAATATGATCATCTTTTACCTTATCTAGATGACACTTCAATAAATTATCTTTCATGATAAATCTTCATCAGACATATCACAAATATCACAATACAAAAGAATCGTATCATATGTTTTGTGGTTTTACGAGTACCTAAAATCGAATAACAAAATATTGTGAAAATCACCATACCATTTGAACTCGATTTTCTGGAGAGCTAATAACTATTTCAAAAATAGACAAAAGACATTTGTTGTTAAGAAATGTATGAGGATTTATAAATACGAAACATAGGCGTACATTATCTTTTAAAATGGGGTATTCCAAGTCCTATATCTACGATCATGTGATTGATAATGGGTAAGTTTTTGAATCATTCTGTGTCTTTTCAACAAATTAACTATAGATATCCAAATTAAAAAAGTATTTATATGAAACAAAAAAGTTATACTACGAAAACGTTTAAAAAAATTAATATTTAAGCCTGTATATCAGAAACTAAATATTTAAGAGAAAAGTTTTGTAGTACAAGAAATTATCTTCTTTCAATGTATTATCGATTCTGAAGTTTTCTGTATTTAAAACACCTTGTACAATATACGATAAAAAATTATGTTTTTATTTAGCACCATCTCTGTGGGTGTGACAGGGTGTAAGAATGTTAGCTTTGGTCAAGGTGAGAAATTGATACTGGTCGACATTTGAGCACCCCCTAATTAATGAGAGTTTCCAGGTTTCTGCACTGAATGGTGGTTAGGGCCTGCTAACGTAAGTCATTCCTGAACGCAAATGCGGCCTGCTAAATAATAATATGCCTCCCCCTCTCTCGCACAAGTCTCCGACTTTTGGGCTAATCCTTGTGATTAGAATGAGGGGTAGAGATATTATTATTACCCCATGAGTGGAAAAGTTTAATTATTTGTTCATGACAATAACTGATAAAGGGGAAGAAAAATATGAAACATATACAAGAAAGGATATCAAACGGAACAAAATGTCTAGGTAGTTTACAGCATGTGTTAAGATCAAAGAGCATCTGGAGGAATGGTAAGAAAAGAATTTACAAGACAAAAATTAGATCATTAGTTACATATGGAAGTTAAATTTGGATGATGAATATAAAAGAAAAAACATTAGAAGTATTTGAGAGAAAAGTTCTGAGGAAATTATATGGAGGGAAAACAGGCAAATCTGTGGTTTACACACGCTGAAGTGATGGTTAGACCACAAAGAATGAGTTACAGTTTTGCATTTATATATATTCTGCATCCAAATTTTACTTAGGTTACATTCTAGCATGACACTTAAACTATGTATGTTCTAAGGTCAACATTCTAGTGCTATGACTATGATATAGTAATGAAATTAGGTGCCTGCAAATTTAGATAGTACGAACTGCTCCTTTTAGATGGGACGCCAGTAATGAAATGAGTTTCACATTAACCACCAATTAAATCTCGAGTCGAGTCTCTCGCTGCTGTAGATATGGTTCAGTTTATAATTTAGCATGAGTGTCAGAAAGGACCGCACGGAAGTGATGTAATTTTAGGTGAACGTTGTTTCACGAGGACTACATGTTAATCTTAGCGTTGGGAAGAGACGTATACATACAGTTTTCAGTTGGTGTGTTGTGTAGAACTAAAAAAGTCAATATTGGAAAATTGTGTCCATATTGTGCGACTTGTCAGCTTACAGTTAAAAAATGCATGTATGCAAATGACCTTCAATTATTATTTATTGGGAGTCAAATTTTGATTGTTGTTGATTACAAGACAACATAACTAAATTATACCGATGGTGTGAAGAGTATAATATTAAACATCACTAAACTTTTATTCATATTGGAAATATCACACTGTTTTGATTGTGTTGTATTAAATATGGTTTTTATCATATTTTAAATAACAGTTTTATTTTACGATTTCATTCCAACCAATTCAATTTCATTTTGGTTTATTCATTTATAAAACTTATTGTAAAGTGATTTAATGTAAATTTTATTGATAGTACATTTTTACAAATAACAGATAATTCAAAGGTCGAGATCATCAATACCAATTATTTATATTTTTCTATATAAACAAATGTAGCAAAACAAAAAAAAATAAGAAAGATAAGTAGGAAAGTGATTAAACTACTTAGACTTACTCCAGTTTCGGAAAATATTCATTATGCGATAAGTTTATGAATTCAAAAATATATTCGGAGCATATACTTCTTGGATACGAATAATGTTGTGGGAATCCAAAATGATGTGATTTTTCTATTCCACTCTACTCTTTCTCAAGTTTATGTGATTATTATACAGTCACATTTGACAAACAGATTCTACCGGCGCTTGTTGGTACGGTTTTGGGAAGACAAACGTGTGTATAATGGTCTGTCCATTTCGAGAACTTTTTCCGAATCTTATCGTCAATCTAACAAATGTTCGCAGAATAACGAATCAACCCATGTAACATACGATGAATACTGAAATGGGCATTTCTCTCATATATTTAAATTATTTCTTTATATCAGGCATCTTCCAGGTCAACATGCATTGTATAGATATACCACTGTACGTGCTACAAACTGATTTAATTAAATGACAATTAAAAAACAAGTATAAATGTGTTTAATAATATAAAAATGAAAGAAATAAGGCGTATAGATTTTTTTATTTTTCCTGAAATAAAATGGTTTAGTCTATATAGTAATATCTCTACCCTTCATTCTAATCACAGGGATTAGCTCAGAAGTCGGAGACTTGTGCGGGAGAGGGGGCGGCATATTATTATTAAGCAGGCCGCATTTGAGCCCAGGAACGACTTACGTTGGTAGGCCCTAACCACTATTCAGTGCAGGAATGAGAAAAACCTGGAAAATCTCATTAATTAGGGGGGTAGTCAAATATCAACCGGTATCAATCTCTCACATTGACCCAAGCCAACATTCTTCCACCCTACCATACCCGCAGAGAGGGCGCCAAACCTCTCCACGAATATAGCTTATATACGGTCTACCGGCAGCTGGGCTCGAACCAACACCGATCTAGTCACCTCGATTCAAGTACTGACGCCTTAAACCGCGCGACCACTGACCGACCCATACCCATATAGGTATATAAAATCTATGATTTTTAGACACAAATGTTCAGTCGCAAGCGCGATATCAAAAATTGTATTTTAACTCCTTTTGAGTTAATTTTATCAATTAAATGCCTTAACAATATAATGGCATATAAAACAAGTATGCCGACAAAAAAAGTCGTAGAGAAGAGTGGTGCAATATAATTTCGTGCAAGTGACATAAAAATCATTAAAATATGTAGATATGTTCATAGTATATTATCATAATTATATATATGATGCCTATATAGTCATCTAATTCGATATTATTCAAAGCGAGGTGATTATTAAGGGAATCTTGTATATTTTATCAACAATCGGTATTATTTTACTCTAATCGAACCCACTGCTCTAATACCTATAAGAACTTATATCGGCACGGCGGCAACATGCCACTGTTTCAATGAAACGTTGTAACATCTCACAAAAAGAAAGTAACCGGTTTCTGTACATCATCTGGAATCTGGAATTAAGGGGGAGGGTAGCGAAACGGCTACAGCACTTAGGCCCCATTGGGCTCATTGTACCTCCTCCTATTAGGAGATCAGTCCACCTAAGCCGTCAGCCAACCTAATAAGGAGAAAAAGGTGGTGACGCTGCTCAGGGGGATCTCTCTAATGTAGGCCATAGAAGGCCATCGCTCTCCCAACACGGACTCTCTTGTTGACGAGATGGCAGCGCACTCACAGAGTGCATGGAGCACTGTCTCGTCTTCCTGTTCGCAGCCCCTACAAAGAGGTGTATCACACTTCCTCATGTTATAGAGGTGCTTTCTTAACCAGCAGTGTCCAGTTTGAATACCTGTCACTAGACGGAGGCTTGTCCTAGTCATAGCCAGGTACTTTTTGACTGTATCCTTGCAGGGGTACCCTAGGGACTCCTTTGCCAAATTACAGCCATTTGCTTCATCCCAACGTTTCTTAAACTCTTTGTGGGTGTGTTCTTTGATAATTTCAACAAATGCTGACAACGGAAGCATACTGGAGGGACCGGGTCCAAAAATATTCAGACCCGATGCACTCCTAGCCAGTTTGTCAGCTACTTTATTGCCATTGCACCGGTCGTGTCCCTTTACCCAGCGTACAGATACGCTGTTGTTAGCTGCACTAGTGCCTGATGGCATTCCCATGCTGATCTAGTTATTATCTTATGATTACGTAGGATCAGTAGTGATTGTCTACTATCTGTGTAGATTCTGATGATTTTGCCAGTTATATCTCTACGGGCAATTTCTTTGGCGGCTATGGTTATACCTGCTAATTCCGTTTGTACTACGGTAGCATGCCTATCCATCGCCCACTGATAACGAATATGCAAGGATCCGGAATAAATTCCACATCCTGCACCTTCCTTCTTTTTTGACCCGTCCGTGTAGATGTTAATAACATCTTCACTGGCGGTCTCCTCCATTCTGATACGTACCGTGTAGGGTCTGTCAAACACAAACTTGGGAGGAATGCTGTCATTGTCTGCCTGCAAAAGGTTCTGTACATCATGGAATGGGATCCTTGTCTCTATAAATCATCTAATTCGATATTATTCAAAGCGGGGTGATTATTAAGGGAATTTTGTATATTTCGTCAATAAACGGGATTATTTTACTCTAATCGAACCCTCTGCTTTAATATATCGGCACGGCGGCAACATGCCACTGTTTGAATGCAACGTTGTAACATTTCTCAAAAAGAGAGTAACCGGTTTCTGTACATTATGGAAATGGATCCTTGTCTTCATAAAAGTGGTTTAATTTTTCGAATCGTAGGCAACAAACTTGGCAACTATGCAACTTGGCAAAGAGGGCAGTTAACGATGCTACTTAGATTATTACTTGTTTACTTTGCTGGCAGTGTGGGCAGTATTTTTGCTACTACTATTTTTACTAGATGTTTTTTAATTACTGTTATCTCTGGTTCATTATAAATTACTGTTGTGAATACATAATTGTTAAAACAGTATTGTGAATAATACATTAGTGTTGTAAGTATTCAGTGTTGTGTTGTTGTGTGTGAATAAACGAGTGTTGAAATTATCTAATACCTAGTGCCTCTATAGCATCTATTCGTTTTATTGTCGTAAAAATGTTGTGGTATTACATACTGCATATCTAATAAAATATGGATAGAATATCTAGATCATGTTAAGATTTCTCGGGAGAACGTCAACCTGGTACAAGTAGAGATCAAATGAATAATAGTGACTGAAGATGCGGAGATCAAGGTGGACGATATAGAAAATAGAAATGAACGGCATCTTGGCGAATAAGCTCTGCTAAATAGCTATGTATATAAAAATATAAAACACAATAAGAGATAACAGAGGGCAATACAAAAATTGACATAGTTAATAATAGTGACATTATATTAGAGAACGCTCCATAACATTCAAGATTTTCCAGATACTGGCACCAAAAAAGGATATGGAAAAATTTCTTAAAATCCATAGCAACAAAAAAATATATTATTTTAGAGATATCGTTCCGATCTTACTTAGATTTTCTAAAGTTCGGGTCAAAAACCAGCTACGAACGCATTTAAAAACGGCGTTCTTAACACAATAATGACAGTAACGTCCCTTCTCTGTAGTTTGTTTAGATAAGAAATGTATACGATCACTGCATTTTCAACTTTCGAAGCCGTGTAGTACTGGCCTATTAAAATTGAGGTGAATAGTGGAAACGGTACTCCATAAGGTCAACTTGGGCTACAATACATAAAGTTCAACTGGCTCGTCTTTTAGTACCGTTCGTCGTTACACAAGACTTACCCAGCAGGCCATATCATATGCCTCACATTTCAATTTGTTTTATTTCTGAGACAATGACAATTCGCATAAATAAACATGTGGATGCAGTTACAACAACGTGAATACTTTAATGAAAAAAAATAAAATAGTGAGAAACAAATACTTATTTGGCAGTGACCCCTGACCTGTTCAAGCTTTTAAATAGTCGTGAAAAACTAGAATATACTATTGCATAGATCAAACATTTTTCCTTGCCTTTTATTATTTTAAAAGAGCATAATCAAATATTTAGGTACCTACGAATTAATTTTTGTAAACCTCTGAAGTCTGAAGCAACCGTAAACTGTCATATTTGACAACTTTAATCAATAGTTGCACTTAATCAGTTATTAAAATTAGACAGACAAAATTTGATAACATAAGAGTGTAATGTCTAATATTTAAAGAGCCCATTTTATTCGCTTTTCCTTGTGAGAGGTAAAAAAACTCATAACTAATCATTATAAGGCATTGTTCAATAGTATATTCAAAAGAGACAAATTATATGTAAGATCCAAACCTACTCACTAATTTGAGAACAAAAAATAGGTCTGTTGCAGCAATGAATCCGATCTGGTTCCAAACTGTCAAAAATGTTCGTCTAATTGCTTCTTGCCTGATGTTTACTGAAAATAAATTCATAACTTTACTGGGCGAATATTTCCGACAGTTTGAAATCACCCCAAATTCCTTGCTTGCACATACCTAATAATAGTCTGTTCAAGCAAGGAATTCAGGCTGGTTCGAAAATGTCAAAACCGTTCGCCCAACTACTTTTTACACTGAAAACAAATCCATAACTTTATTGACAGAATATTTCTGACAGTTTGAAACCCCGGATTCCTTTCTTGAACAGACCTAATACCTACGTACTTTTAATTTTTGCTTGAGAATTTCCATGTGTTACTCAAAAATGATAAATTACTGAATAAAGACTGTCAAAATTGAAAGTATATATTTATTTAGTAAAAAACGTAAAAAACATTAAAATATTAAGAATTTGTTTCAGTATCTTGTGTGGGAATCAACTGGCTACTGTCAGGCATATTTTTGGCGGCAACACTGAATGCACTTGCGTTTTCCACTGCGGGTGATTTAGGCGAGATCTCAATACTTTCGCATTTTATAACCTGCTCTGACTGGCCAGCAACATCATCACAACGTTGAACAGGAACATCGGAGTTATAACCAAATTCCAAATTGAACAGCAAACTCTGGATCTGCATCCTCGCCAGCATATTATTGCGAGTCGACAAACGCTTCAGAATAGGTACACAACTCAGCATGAACTGTTCATCAGCGTCTTGCTTCGACAAAACAACAAGTTTGTCATCGATCACCAAATGCTTCTGCTTGTCAGTCTCTGACGCATAGTACGGATGCGCAGAACTATCCGCTTGATTTGAACTTTGGCCGGAACAGTCTTCTATTTCGTGGAAATCTATATTGGCAGAATCATCTCCCAGATCTAAACTTGCCATCTGGGAATATTGATAGTTCAGTGATTCTTCTTGGTAATTGCTGTCTGCTGGTCTTTTCGATTCAATGTGAGAAGCTAGAAAAAGCATTTGGTCGTAGTAGCCCCATTTTCTTCTTTTCGGCTGACGACTTTGTTCCGATTCGTATAGCTTTGCCAGGCGGTATTGTTTGATAAATGCGTCGCGTAGGGTGCGCCATCTTCGTTTCAGCAATAGAACATCTGAAAGTATTAAGGACTCAGAGGTTACCTCTGCTGCAACAGTTAGTTTTAATTCATCTTCAGTACCCAACTACGCTAACTTTATAATTATCTGCATATCTAAAGTTGTCAAAATTTGAGAAGTAGTAAGTACACTCGGTGCGATGTCAAGACATCCAACCTGAATCATATTTTGTTTAAATTATGACTGTTTAACTGCTGTCTATATGAGTCTATATAATAAATAACAAATATATGGCTTCATAGCTTGCCATTAATAGGGCCTAAGTGATTTAAAATGCCAAGAGAAGAGGAATAAGAAACATTATATCAATTATGGATTGCTATCAGACATATTGTTTGAGAAAATGATCTGGTTTGTAATGTTTGTGCATGGAAGACCTAATCAATTATTCTATAAGAACTAAAGTGATTGTAAATGATCATTTCTGTAAATCGTAACTTCAGTAATAAGTGTAGCCCTTATCTCCTATGGTGTATTGATATCAAGATCGTGGTTTGAACGTTAATTGGTGATCTTGCACATAAATTACCATCAATATTATACTTTATGACATTGGCTCATGCAGGAAGATTACAATATCTATTGCGCCCATGTAAGCAGATTAGTTTAGGGTAAAATTAAGACAACAATATTTCCGTAATTATCAAATGTGATACATCATTAACTAATTTAACTATTGCTTTCGAAAAAATACTTATACATAATTTTATATTAAAGATGTAGCTTTTAATAATCCATTAAATCTAACTAAAAAGAGATTTTTCTAGTCCAAAATAATATACAGGGTGGAACAAAAAAGTTGTTACGGTTTAAATGGTTCGATATCGTCGCAGGTGGCGCCCTCTTGAAGATATACCAAAATAGACAATAAAATTGAATTTGCCATTCCATGAATCCCCTGGATACAACATTTCGTGAAATTAACGTGAAACAGTCGAAAGTTATTAAAGAAAACCCGATTTATTTTTTAACTTTTGACACCTTGATTATCAACTTTTGGACTAAGGCAAGTTTAGTTAAATCGACTTATTTTCAGCTATACTTTATGTCCCGAAACGCTGTCCCAACCTTTTAGGGACACCCTGTATATCAATTTTATAAGTAAGGCAAGTAAATATGCAAACCAGATATATGAAATATTGTTGCGGTTTTACGACAGATAAGGCAATAATTTCAATCGTAAATCTATAATTCTGGTGTAACCAGATTAATAACAGGTGCCTTTAAATTAAAAGTAGTTTATTATTACTAAAATTTGCACATTTTTCATAATGATTCTGGGCCTAAAGCCGGCTCTGGATTTGAGGTTATGTTACCACATACAATCTGTCCATCAATAAACTAACGATATATGATTTAAGTGTAACATCACATACCTTTCACTTTCATTTCCTTGCCCACAGCTTTCCAGGCGATTTCTCGCGCGTTGAGATTTTTATAGCTCGACAAACTTCTATCGAAAATTACAGGATTGTTTCTAACTGCCAAAATAAGGCTCTCCTGGAAACCCATCGCAGCGTAGAAGTTTTGTTTCCACAGGCTGTGTAATGTCTGCAAACGCTTGCTGTTGCTACGCTACAGTGTACTGTTCGTCGGTAATATCGGCATCCGGTCGGTTACCTGGATTTCGACGGAGAAACCGCAGCCGCTACGCTGCATGGGAGTGCGTCAGGTAGCAGCGCGCACGCTCCGCTACGGTGATTCAACGTGTACTAGAGGTGCCTGGGTTTGGGCAACGGATGCATACATTGCGGTGGTCACATCCGTTACACCAGAGGCGGACTCTATATACTGATTATTAAAGCCCGCACTTCGTTCGCAGATGACGTCAGTATCAGGGGCGCACTTAAGACGCTAAGTTAATGTTTGTAGAAACCGAAGTGCAAATATACACTTACAAAAAGTAAAAATCAACATCTTACCTTAACTTGTACTATTGGAAAATGAAAATTGAATAACCAGCAACTGCTATAAATATTCAGGTATGAGACTGTGGCGTTTGTCGCCATTTCGGTTTCGAAGACGTGTGTTCAACATCCATCCGTATATTGCAGGGTTAAATATGACTAAGTACAAATATTTTAAGAGGAGGTAGAGAACATTAGGAATTAACGGAATCACCCTTCAAAGAAATTCCAAACTTATTTATAAAGCGAAAAAAATGTTTTTCGAAATGATATTAAATCTTTATTTAACGCCGCCTATGCGAGTCAGAGTAGGCAACTAGCAACACGATGGTAAAATTCCTCGTCAATCCCGTCATGTCATAATTTAATTTCTGTGTTTACCATGTGTTTACGTTGTAGTTTTATGTTCTTCTTCAGTTTTTAGTGCCTTTTTTAATTTTTAAACGTTTTATAGTTAAAATAAAGAATAATAATCAATATACAGTATGCGCCAAAAGTATGGAATAAATTTAATAAAAACGAAATAATTATTTTTTGGGAAAAATTCTCCTAAAGTATTATGGCACATTTAACTGTTACTCAAAGAATTGAAATTTTAATTGTTATCGGATGCGGGAATATGACTAGAACTCAGCAGGAAGCTTGCGATTTATTTAATGAAAAATATCCAGATCGCCCTATCAGCCAATCAAGTCAGTAAGGTAGAGTCTAAATTTAGAGAAACTGGCAATGTTGTAAATATTCCAAAACCTGAACGTCCAAGCATTAATGAAAATCAGAAACAGAACATTTTGATAAGTATGGTGGATAATCCTCATAATTCTTCACGATTGGTTATTTTAAACAATGACACTAGTCAGAGCACAGTGCTACATATCTTGAGGAAGGAAAAATATCATCCCTACAAAATTCAACTTGTGCAGGAACTCAATGAAGATGATCCCGATCGCCGCTTATACTTTTGCGAAATTCTAATGGATTTATGTCAAGGAAATAGAAATTTACACCGGCAAATACTTTTTTCAGATGAGACCACATTTTGTCTGAATGGTACAGTAAACCGTCAAACTTGCAGATATTGGAGTCGGGAAAATCCTCATTGGATGGCAGAGGCACATACCCAACACCCTCAGAAAGTAAATGTGTGGGCTGAAATAGTTGACGACAGAATAGTAGGGCCTTTCTTCTTTGAAGGAACCCTTACAGGACAAAGATATTTAGAGTTTCTAGAAAATGACCTTGTTCCAGCCCTTGCAGTAATTTTTCCTAACGATAATGACCCTGACATTCCTGACGATACCATATGGTTTCAGCAAGACGGTGCACCTCCGCACTATGCGCGCCCTGTACGAGATTTTTTGGACAACTGTTTTCCTGGGAGGTGGATCGGCAGACGCGGACCGATAGAATGGCCTGCAAGATCGCCAGATCTTACACCTCTTTTTATGGGGATACTTGAAGTCAAAAGTGTACATTAATAAACCACGTAATTTAGAAGAATTTCGCATTCGGGACGAAATACGTAGTTACCCCAGAAATCATTCATAATGTGCAAGAAGAATTTCTTCACAGACTTGCGCATTGTCAAGAAGTTGGTGGATGGTAATTCGAACATTTAATTTAAGTATAAAATTTAATCAATTGTATTTTATTCTACATACCTCAGAATTGTTACTTTTTTATGGATAAAATTTACGTTTTCTAACATTCAATCGTCATTTAGTCGAAAACTTTCCTATGTAAGAGGGCAAAATTTTAGTACTGTCTGACAGAGAATTAAACGATCATTCAGAATCAAGGAAAAAAATATGGTGTTGCCATTTAAAAAAAAATCGATGACGTCATTACTCGAAAACAAATGACATTTGAAAATCGCATTTTACGCTAAAATATGTATTTTTTAAATTAAAAATCGACCTGTTCGAGGATTTTTCCAAAAAAATAATTGTTTCGTTTTTATTGAATTTATTCCATACTTTTGGCTCATACTGTAGTTTGTAAACTAAAGCTAAAGCCGGTTTGTTTTTCTTGCATTAAAAGTTTTCTATTATCTATTTCTTTCGTTCGATTTTGTTAAAATAAATAGGCATCGTATCTAACTGTACCTACGGGAAGCGTGTTGTATTGGTAGTGAGGAAATGAATAAAAATGGTGTAGTTTGTAATGAAATGAACAACGAATGCAAAATAGTGGAGCTAACTGGATTAACTGTTTCCTATCAATCAGGTACTATTACTAACAAGAATGTTAACTTTTGTCGTTTCTGCATTTATAAATGCTGCGAAAAAAAAAGACCGCGTGGTAGTAGATATTGTTAACAGGTGTAAGTTGTAAGTAAAGTAGATTTAAATATTAAGGTTGCCTCCAAGTCCGGACCTGAGATGTGCGAACGAAGTGCGAGCTTTACTGATTATAGTCCAGGGGACAGTAAATTTTTTTGGTACTAATTTTTCCAATCAGTAAACATCGATCGAATTGTTTAGTTAGTAACACTAAGCAATATTCAAAGGGGGCGGATTTTCTCAGAAAATAAAATGCGCTCCAGTTTTTTTCCACGGATGAAAATGATTTTAGTAGCAAGAGGTATACTAAAGTTACATAAAAAAAACAGTCAGTGTCTGGTAGGTGAAAAACTTACAGTTTGAATTATAACAATAGTTTAAAATCCAGTGTAATTCAGATGTTTTGGGCCACGAAAAATGTCAATATTGTAAAATTTTTTTTTGTAAAATCCTAGTTCTAGTATTCGCAACCTTTACATCGTTAGGCTGTTGTAGTCTCCAGCCAGGCTATTTCAAATATCCGATTACTTATCATATTAATGTTTTTGTAATTTTTGACATTAGTTTTTCAGTAAGTATTACGATTTGCTAAGTTGTCAAGGTATTGTAATAATAGGTATATCCACAAAATTTCAGTTTCACTTGAAAATTATAGTGAATGATAGATTTATGAGCACTACAAATTACCGTTTTTCTTCAAAACGAAGCATTTAAACAAAAAATTACAAAAGAGATAAAATGATCAGAAGAAAATTCTACGTTTGATATTTCAAGACAAAGCTGCAGAGGCGTACTTAGAAATAATTGGAGGTGGTAAAGGGTACTGCATCCCTCAGTTACCTCCATTCACCCTTCGATTTTTTTCACCAAAATTACATGATAATATGCCGGAATAAGATAAAAGTACGTGCAAAATTTCAAGTGTGTATCTTACAAAACAATGGGATTATTAACAAAAATAGTTTTTTAAAATGTAACTTTAACACCCCGTATATTGGAACAGGGACGCCCAATTAAAAAATGGCATAAGGAAAATCGCATTATTTTTGTCCAAAGAATATGTGGTTAATAGTATGGTCTTCTACTTTGGGACACCATGTATAACAGTCAGGCTTGTTTCTTCCATGACGTTATAGTACATATAAACTACCACGTGAAAAATTTTCAGAACTCCGACTCATTTGTCAATTTCGTAAATCCGCCTATTTCCTTGAGAACGTGTCCCATAACAAATTCTTCACCAACTATCGACAGAAGAAATGCGCTGTTCACCCTGTGATAATAAACATCATTTATAAAATTCCACAGAAGATAGAGTTTCTAAAGCTGCCGAATCCAGAAATGCATAATTTGCAACCATTCCGCCGTTCTACAGCAGGGATGGTTGCAAATTCTGGCATAGATGCATACTTAACAACGTGGAAAATCCGACCATTGACGCCAATACATCAGTATCCTTGACGGAGCAAAAAAGGATTCTTCCCTTCCCACGCATATTTCTGGGAATGTCAATTCCAATCATATTTGTATTCCCAAATAGTTGGTAATGATTTAAATTACTAGTTATAAGTACTTTGGTCGGTCAGTGGTCGCGCGGTTTAAGGTGTCAGTACTTGAATCGAGGTGACTAGATCGGAGTTGGTTCGCGTCCAGCTGCCGGTAGACCGTATATAAGCTATATTCGTGGAGAGGTTTGGCACTCTCTCTGCGGATATGGTAGGGTGGAATAATGTTAGCTTGGGTCAATGTGAGAGATTGATACCGGTTGATATTTGACTACCCCCCTAATTAATGAGGTTTCCAGGTTTCCCTCATTCCTGCACTGAATAGTGGTTAGGGCCTACCAACGTAAGTCGTTCCTGGGCACAAATGCGGCCTGCTTAATAATAATATGCAGCCCCCTCTCCCGCACAAGTCTCCGACTTCTGGGCTAATCCCTGTGATTAGAATGAGGGGTAGAGATATTATTATTATTATTATTATTATTATTATTATTACTTACAAAATAAAGATCTTTATAGTTGAAAGGCAACTTTAACATTAGCTATAGCAAAACGAATATTATTTTTCACTTATTTATCTGTTCTTCAACTTTCTCTATTTAAAATTAACACATCTTGTATATTAATCTAACAATTCAACTTCAAATGGATGTAATGTTTATTAAACTTCTTTAACTTATAACGTTAAGCTCGAAAAGACTATTAGTGTGACCTTGCTCTAAAAGAATTTGATTTAGAAAAAGCGTCATGTATTTGCCGTCCGATTTAGCATTTTATGGCTGGTAGGTGTCTGCTACAAGCCGCAAAAGCGACTATGCAAACATTTTAAGATAAAGAGAGAGTAGTTCTATTCAAAAGCACCGAGACAATTCCTCTCTGAATTCAGTATTTTATCATCAGGTCACAGCGCACTGCCGCCGACGGCTTACAATCGTGGGTACATTTTTCTGAAAGCACACGACTTGAATATACGAGCATACATTTAAATACATGAATACGAATGTTACGATTTGTATCATAAATCCATTAACGTTTGGCGGGAGTTGGAAAGTCTCGTCGGGCAGCGAGTACGGCTATCTGACCCGTCAAAGCGGGAAATTTTGCCAATTACCCAGATTCTCAACCTTCTTGGAGACTAGTGATAGATTATACACTTCTTGATGAAGAGTGGATACGGGCAGTTAATATTGTATAGACCAAATTTATCTTTAGGATTTTTGGAAGCTCATAAATGCTATGTAGGCGTTTTCTGTGACCTCAGCAGGGCATTCCATGGTATAAATCACGAGGGACTGATATCTAAATTATATAATTATTCGAGTTCCTGCATTGGTTTGGATCAAAACATTTCTCAAAGGTCGAAATCAATTTGTTAACATTACCTTTAATAATAAAAATAATTTTGTTCATAATACACTTCTGGTAAAACTGCAAAACATCGGTGTATAGGGCAACCTGCTACGATGGGTACCATCTTATGCTCAAAACAGGTGTGTTAAAATTAACAACGTTACACCATCTTACATAAATATAACCTCAGGAGTACCCCAAGGGTCACACCTAGGACCGCTGCTTTTCTCGCTTTTTATATATGATATCCAATTATTGTTTATATGCAGTCTATAAAACAATTAATGATATAAATGACTAAACCAATTTTCAATCCGATTTGTGTAGATTTCAGAACTATTGTAAACTCAACAAATTGTACCTTAATATTGATAAGTGCCATTACATAACATTTTCTAGACTAACAATAAATTATCCGTTTCCTTATCATATTAACAATACGTTACTTACTAAAGTTAAATCTGTCAAGGATTTAGGTGTTATGCTGGATTCACAACTTGTATTTGATACACATGTTGAAAATATTACTAGAAAAGCATATAGGAACTTGGGCTTTATTGCTAGAAATATTAAATCCTTTACTAAATCGGCATCTGCCATATCTTTGTATAATTCTTTTGTTCGTAGTCACCTTGCTAGTATTGTGTGAAACCCCTCTCGTAGATTAATATCGTACGATTTATTTTTATACAAACTCCTAAACAGTAATATTGACTGTGATTATATTTTAAGTAGGCTTAATTTTAACATTAAGCTTCAGACAACAAGATCAACAAATTTATTTTATTTAAATATAATTCCTAATAATTATAGTTGCAATTCACCTCATCATTTATAGATTTAATGGCGCATCGCCCAGGGCGAGAGGTCTGTGGTTAAGTACCTACGACAATCTAGCTCGCTTCCTGCAAGTCGAGCCGCTTAGGCCAAGCAGGGAGTAGCAGACCAGTTACATCTCACCTGCACTCGATTTATATGTGAACCTACATATGAAGGAACAACCAGTTCAATTGGCGGTCATCTCACCTATGACATACTGATGAGGGCTAACAAGCCCGAAACCGGTCTATGTCTGGTGGAGTGGCCGACAAGGGTTCTTGACTGTTCACACAGATACTGCAGGGGGAATTTATAACTAAGATAAATAATTACGAATGAATTCTTTGTTTATTTCCACATATATTATACCTGTCTCGAGTTTATTAGCTCTCATCAGTATGCCACTGGTGAGGCAACCGACGTATAACCTTAGCTGTTTTAAGGCAGTAGAAACCATTGAAAGCTAGCGACCTCTATCGCGAGTCGGCGATAACGATATGTTGCAAACAGGGAATGCAGCTAAGACAAGTAAAGTAAGCTAATCTGGTGGGCCACTGATGAGTCACTTTAGCTGTTTGCTATAAATTTTCCAGGTGCAATTCAATGCTGGTCGGGATCTTAGCCCACAGAATAATTGTGTGCGGAATTCCGTGGTTGCAACATATCGCCGACTCACGATAGAGGTCGCTATATGCTTCGTGTCTGTGGTAGGTCAGTCCGGCATGGAGTAGTTAATGGCCGCTAAATGTAGCTTTGCTACTTTGCAGTACTCAGGGTTTTATAACCTGTTGAAAAAAGCAACGAGAGGCTTTACGACCTTTATTTATATAAAAAAACAGGCCTTTGATTCATCATAGCTGGTACAGCTAATAAACCATCTTGAAAAATAAAGGAAGCTGATTTTTAGTGGAAATATATTTATGTAAAATTACAAGAAGGTTTCCGGATTCTGGAGTAGTGGGCAAAGTAGTTTAGCTACAGGACTTACGCTCCATTGGACTCTACACTTCCTCCTACTAGGATATCAGCCCACCTGAGCCTATAACAAACTTATTAGAGAGAAAATGGTGATGGCGTTGCTCAGGGGAATTGCTCTCCTTGAAGTTTAAGGCATGGTATATATAATTTTAGTGTTCAGTTTATAATGAAGTGTAACAGCTGTTCACGTTGTACCTACACTAAAACCAGTCGAAAAATTTGCTTCTTTCTATTCTATGTTAGTAAAAAACTAAGAATTTTTTTAGACTTTGTAACTCTACTATTATTTATATTAATAATACCTCTGGACCTTCCATTTCACTTGAAAACTGTCTGACGAAATATCTCACCCTTCAAGCGTCATGTCCACGAACAATTGATTAAATCGTTTATGCTTATTGCATTCTGAATTAATTCTGGAAAACTGTTTTCGTTGAATCACACGCCAGACCGTGGGAACAATTTGAATTGCAGGTTTACGTATTTTTAGGTGGCACACAACACAGTGCTTCTGGTTACTCTTCTGCCATCTGAGGAATAATTATAATTGAACTGTTGACTGAGCGAGGCAAATCATTAACATACATTGGAAACGTAACTGATCCTTGTGGTAATCCTAAAGTTATAGCCGAGCCATGTTGATATACCTAATAATATTTTTGGAGGTAATTGTATATTGTTGCCTATTACCGAGATATAAATATGTGAAAACAATAATGTGCGATTATGTACAAAAAATTGAGGTACACAGTCATATCCTTCAGATTAAACAACTATTAATAATTATTTTGCACTAGTTCATATAAAACAATTTTATTGCTAGTGATTTGTAATACAGAGAAAATACGAAGAAACAAAAAATTAAGATAATTCAATGGTGTTATAGGTTTACCTATCTTATTTATAATACTATACAGTATATTTATTATATAAATTTTTAATAAATAATGATTAATGATTCCCTGATAACATGCTAAAGCTGGTAATTTTTTTCTCATACTCACTGACATGCTAAATACCTGTACCACATTTGGTTAAATTATCTTAAATCGATTTAGAAATAAAAAAAACTACTCATGACTTTTTTTTCGCCCCAAAATTATGCTAGTACGTCAGTAAAGATACACTTTGGTCTTTAACACATGAAATATGAAAATAATTGGTTTTCAAGTTTGAAATATTAATAAAAAAAATCAAAAATACCTTATATGGAAATGGTTTAGATATTTAGATGTTCCAGTATACAGGATTAACTATGACTAAGTACAAATATTTTAAGAGGGGATAGAAAAAAAAAGACAATGACGTAATTGTCCATTAGAAAATATTCACTTATAATACCACTAGAGCTTCAATTATTACTGGAAATTTTTTCGAGCACACGAATTTTCTCAAAAATATTCGTGTGCAAGAAAAAATTTCCAGTTTTTAATTGAAGCTAGAGTGGTATTCGGTAAGAAAATTTCACAATGAAGTGTTAAAAAATATCGACAAAAATATAAAGATATTAAAATTTTTTGATTGTTTCGAAGAGACAGAAATAATAAAAAATAAGTTGGTAGTAGTTCAATCTTTCAGTTTTCTAAAAATTTAGTGTACTAAAGTTGGTAAAAATATATTTTATTGCAAAAAAACTTGAAGCAGTATATATAATCAAAGTAACTTACATACATATAACATTAGGTTAAATAAAATACCACTAACCGACTTTAGTTAAGCAAAATAATAAAAAATAAGTCAATAGTAGATCAATCTCTCAGTTTTCCACATACTCATTTTACTAAAGTTGGTAGAAATATATTTTCTTACAAAGAACCTTAAGCACTATGTAATATCAATAAAATTCATATGTATATATTATTAAGAAGGCCATGCAATCCATGTCAAACAAGGTAATCGTGACTTTTGACGTTATTTGACCATTTTCTTTAAAATCGTTGTGTTGTACAATTGAAAAATGGAGCGGTTTGAGAAATACGTTTTATGCAAGTTTTGCAAAAAAGTTAGTGAAATTAAAATGTATCATCGGAACCTAAAATTTTTAATGTATTTATTACAAGAATGCGGGCCAGAAATTTATTCGCCAAACTTGTTTGGGATTATTAAAAATCATTTGCTTCTGGTGTGTAAGAAATATGGAGCTCTTCGTGGATCACAGCAGAATAAGATTGTTTCAAAGTACTACATTTATTTTTTGAAACATAGACATTTTATAAATTTTAGTGAATGTGTGCTTGTGTATTCCCCATTAAGAAAAGAAGACGTGGCTGAGGAATTTCAGCAACATTTGGACGCTTTAATTAAAACTACTAAAAGTACATACTTGGTAAATAATTATTTATAAATGATTTGTACTTATTAAATTATGATAGAATAAATTTGAAGTTAAATATAAATGTCATTTTATTTATAAATGTCAAAAAATTTCCAGTGTAATTTCATCCTCCTTACCCCAAGGAAGAGAAAAATTTCCGGAAATTTGCTATAGTAACGCTACAAAATACAGGCCTTTAATTGGCTGAAAAATACTATTGTGAAATTTTCAAATTTATTTTTCTCTGGACCCTTTGGAGTATTATCTAATTTTTTAACACATATGAGTTGTTTCTTTTATTGATATTTAGATTTGATTGTTAAAAATAGGAATAAATTGAATTAATAGTACTTTGATATACAGAGCGATCCGTAAGTAATGGCCCTTGGAGATATACATGATAATCAACAATTTAGAAAATCTTTTTAGAAATTTAGAGAAAAAAGACGAAAAATCTGCTCACATAATTGGCTCGGACGATCCCTTTGAATAATAGCAGCATGCTGAATATGAGTGTTTTTTAGTCATTTTTCGTGAATTTCAATCGACTCTAGTGTCTTAACTGTTGAGAGTTAAAAATTCATGCTCCGCGGGAATTAAGTATACATATCATAGACAAAATTCAGTCACAAGTTGACCTGAGTAGCCCACTCTTTATAGAAGAAAATATTGCTTGAAGTTTTGAAATTTTTAAAAATCCCAATATTCAGGCTATGAAACGAGTGTGTTGACTGCGAGATAAAAATCTGATACTCACAGAATCTACTGTTCTTACCTTCAATTTTAAATGACTACATCACTTGTTTTGTTATTTTCATGTTTAGTGCATGTACGAGCCGTTTTTTTACAGCAAGAATCAACTCAATTTTTTTTTCTAAATAACTAGCAGTTTTTATCTTTTTTTTTCTATAAAAATTCCGTCTTATCTATAGAATTTTTATATATTTTTATGCATGCGTATACAGGTAAGCTTATTTCCGTTATTTGACTGTATTGCATTTAAAAGTAAGTACGAATATGCGTAAATTAAAAATAGACATTAGCAATATTATTAATTATTCATTATATTATTAACAATATAAGTATATTCGAGAAGTAAATTCGAGTTCATAAGTATTAATAAAATTACTAATGATTTAATTTCTGTCATTTTCCAATTTATATATTTTCTTGTAATTCGATGCCGTCGATTTGAAAAATTGAATAAAAAATAATTTTCTCGTTGAAAAATTGTTTACAGTTACTGTCATTTTCGATGATAATTACTTCCAAAAACAATTTTACACCTTAAATATCCATATTATTTATTAAAACTTGAAATATCTTTCATATTTATAATTATTTTTGATGGTAAGTAATTTTAATTCATTAGTAAAAACGTCCAGATTTTTGCTGTAAAAAAAAACCGCTCGTACATACACTAAGCATGAAAATAACAAAACAAGTGATATAGTCATTTAAAGTTGAAGGTAAGAACAGTAGATTCTGTGAGTATCAGATTTTTATCTCGCAGTCAACACGCTCGTTTCATAGCCTGAATATTGGGATTTATAAAAATTTCAAAACTTCAAGCAAAGTGTTCTTCTATAAACAGTGAGCTACTCAGGTCAACTTGTGGCTGAAGTTTGTCTATGATATGTATACTTAATACCCGCGGAGCATGAATTTTTAACTCAACAGTTAAGACGCTAGAGTCGATTGAAATTCACGAAAAATTACTAAAAAACACTCATTTTCAGCACGTTGCTATTATTCAAAGGGATCGTCCGAGCCAATTATCTTCATTTACACTGAAACTATTATCTTTCCCACTCTGAATTCCGTTTTGATCATTCAAATATCTTCAAACAGAAAAATTTGACCGCAAAAATTAGTAAAGCTTAAAAATAGCAATTTTTAAAGAGTCTTTATTTAAATAGGAGGAAACAAGCGCTTGTAAAAATCAAATTCGTGTAAATTTTGTTGTTTGGGACCCTAGAGTAGAGTTTTTCAAAGTTACACCAAAATCTAAAATGGGTCGGCAACAATTTTTTTTATTTTCAGACTATTTTGTATGGAATGACTCGAATGTATTTCTAAGACTGGCGTTTCATGGACAAAGAATCATAAAAATGTACAAAAAAATATACTCAGTAGGTTGAGGTTGTTATTAATGTAGTACTAAAATATAGAGTGTTCTGCATAATCAAATATTGCGATTTAATCACACATACCTATACATAAAGTTGCACATAGGCGGTATTATAGACCTTCAAAGTGGGCCCAAATATTAAAAAAAAAATAATAATATCTATACTTTAACTTGGAATAACTAAATTTGGTAAATGTTTCATTAAATTATAATATTTTGGGTTCCCTACATGCACCTGCTCTGTGTCGGTTCTTATGCTGAACACCCTGTATAAATGGTACCATGTGCTGATATAAGGACTATTTAAAATAATACAGAAATACATTGTTTTCATTGTTGCTGTAAATATACTTGTATTCACTGAAATTTTCGGTTCAAAATAACTCTGTAAAAATGCTATTGTAATGAAATATCCTCTTTTAGGGACTGAGAACATTTTTTAATCATATAGTCTGCCCACAGCAATATGAGACAGAGGAATGCTATCGTCGAATACGCCGAACATTTATTAAATATACTTACGTATCGCTAAACGACTATCGAATTACAAGCAGGGAACGGCTGGTATAAGAAAAATTAATATTATTCTGCAATTGCAATTGCACTATAAAAATATGATGGTGAAATTCCATGGCTAAGAATGGTATAGCTAAAAACTGTAGAAGTTGCCAGAGTGTTTACAATTTTTAGAACGTTTCAAATTGCTGAATAATATAATTAAATAATTGTATACTGGCATCATATAAACATATTTCGTACTTTTTAGTTTGTTTTATTATGTTCATTTTATGTTCTTAACATCTAAACACTTAACATAGTATTCTTAAAGAAAACTCAAAATTAATTAATAAGAGAATGATTATTCAGAAGAAAGTTTCTGTTTATAACAGAAACAAATATATTGATTTTACATTATGCGTTAAATCTTAAAAGAAAACGTCTGTAATAATCGAGAAATATTCGCAATTTGCTGCAGGATACAACGTCTTGTTTTTTGGATAATCGATATTAATTTTTATTTTACTTGTCAAGTCACTCAAATTTATTATAAAAGAAAAATCGACTGGAACGTGCATAATAATTTTGACCATACATGGTTAAGGAACAGGTCCTTAAAATAATTATTTCATGAAAAACTGCTTCGTTTTGCATACCAGAGAAAATTGACTGCGTATGGACGAAATTTTATGAATTATCCGTTTAAGTCTTAAAATTAATATTCATATTTTGAGGCAATACATACCGACAACAGTACATGCTTTACAAGCAATATTCTGACAAATCATGCAAAGCTGCTCAGAATGCAAATTGAACCATTATAAAAATTCAAAAGAGCTTAAAGGCCTTAAAAATTGTGCGAAAAATACTTTGGGAGTTTTTATAATCAATTTGTTATGGTAATTATTAATTTTTATTACTGAAAATCACTATTATAGTAAACATATTATAAGAATATGTAATAGTTATGTATGACTGCTAAGAGTGACATTTTGTGAGAAACGAAGTTTATTCCATCCCTTCGAACAAAATGAAATTACTTTTGGTACGTATATCATACACTATTTTTTCCACAAACATCATTAAAAGTACAAATTAACGCATTTCTGACGTTATAAAATATCATATTGAAATGCAATTGTCCATGAAGTTTATTGTTATTAAGGTAATGGAAGTTCAATCGTTTGTTGATAAGTAAGTAACAAATCTCGTGACATGGAAAATGATCAAAAAAATGAATTTCTTCCGATGGAAATCGAAGAACCTGCTAATAAAGCTACTTTCCAATTATTGTCTAATAAGTCAAAGCAACAGTACGATCACAATTACAATCGTTTTTTGAGATGGTGTGATCTGAAAAACATATATTAAAGTAATAATAGAATATGTCGACGAAACAATCTTACGCTTCATCGATATTAGTGATGTTGTAGACATCATGGAATAATTCATTTTGGAGATATTGTTTGAACAAAAGTATGCTATGAGAACTATAACTCCTTCTAAAACGTGAGGTTGTGCTCTTGGATACTAAGTTTGTATTAGATTCAAACATGACAGAGCGATGATCTGAATGTTAATAGCAAGTCCAGTGAAAAAGTGTTTTTGGAATACTATGAAGAAATGCCAAAATATGGAACTTGTCAACGGTTTGATCAAATTACTCCACTTTGATTATGTTTATCATCACCCTCGTGAGCTTTTGGACTGCAATGTGCCGTTTTTGAGAAAAAAAAAAAATAATAAAAACCGTTGGATTGTCCTAAAGAATTAATGTAATTATTAATGGATATAATTTTGCAATGAATCTAGTTGGCTTGGTATATGTCACTTAATTTTTGATTTGACATTTCAATCAACTTTTTGTCATTAAAATCTGTTTGCTGTGAATATCTTATTTTTACAAACTCGCTAATAATGGTGAACTATTCAAATGTGGAAATAGTGGGAATGCATTACGTGTATGGCCTAGTCGACGGTAATTCCACAGATTTTCGAAAGCGTGTGACCTTTTGTCACATGCAAGAAATTTCATTCAAAATTCCTGTAACAATCATATTTGGGCGGATGAAAATCCTCATGTTATAACTAAAACCCATTTCCAATAAAAATTTTCGGTTAATGTATGGGCAGGTATTCTTCCTGCGTGGACGACTTGACGGACAATCTTACCTGAATTTCCTTCAACAATAGTTGCCTTTGTTGCTTAAGGATGTTTCTTTAGGAATAAGAAATCAAATGTGGTACATGCACGATGGTACACCAGCACATTTGAGTATAACAGTACGCAATTATTTACTCACAATTTATCCAAATCATTGGATTGGGCGCGATAGGCCTCAGGTATGGCCACCAAGATCCCCCGACCTTAATTGTTTAGATTTTATTCTATGGGGCCACCTTAAGACGCTCGTGTACACAAGTTTCATTAACACTGAAGAGAAATTAAGAGAAAGTATATTTATTAGAAATAATATTTACAGATTATATGTTAAAAACTGTTTTACAGCACTTTGCAACAAGATTTCAATATATTTCAAACTTGCCTGGAACATTTTAAGCTTTTACACTTGATTATTTCATTTAGTTATCTTTGTTCTTGCTTTATTCTGGACATAAAAATTGTAGAAGCTTGTTTGCTTTACTATAAATGATTGGGTATATATGTATTTGTTATTTATCTGCTTTTCTTCATTTGATTGATTAAGATCTTGTCGAACTAAACCAATTTACTGTTACGGGTAATGTAATGTCCAAATTTCCGATTAATTTTGAATGGATATTAACGAATTTACGGTACAATGGACAACTAGATATTTTTAGGTGTACATTGTGGCAGGTATTTCGTAAAAAGATTGATAGAGGATACTAGTCATATTGACGTTGTCGTGATTTGCAACTTATCTCCTGGAATATAAAGAATGTTCTTAAAATGTTTTGCCAATAAAAAAAACATAAAAGAAAAATAATGATTACATTATTTTCAATATAATGGAAATAATAATTTAATAGACCGTTGACATCTATTAACAATTTGAATTATATTTTCATGTAGGATATTATGGAAAAGTGGAGCAGCGATAAAAAATAAAAAAAATTATCACGAATGATATGTCTGACATACAAAACGTTTTCTTTGACTTTGGTAATACTTCTTTTAGTTTAATTTGAACCGTTTTTTGAGATATTAGTTTATTTAAAAAGAAAGAAAAATCCACTACCTAACTTCCCAGGAGAGGTGAGATAAAGCAAAAATAATTAGATATAAGATAGCAGATTTATGTCAAGTTGGATTAATTTCCAACCATCGAACATTTTTATTTGAAAAGCCTTGTATATTTTCCGTATTCTGATAAAGCTTTCTATTCCGTGGGAAACTATACCACACTTTATTATATATTCTCCTTCCGTCTTTTTGCTATTCATTTTTTTTTCGAACGTTAAAAATACTATAGTAACTAGAAATAGTGCAGCGCATAGTTTAACACGACCGTAGTCAGTTAATATGTTCACAGAGAATATTGTGAAAAAAACAGTAATTTCCAAGTATAAACAAGGAATAAATTAAACAAGGCTAAGAGAAAATTTAAACAATGAATAAAAAAAAAATTAAATTAAGAAATCAAAATTTAATAAGACTCAATTTAAATCAAAACATAACTTTTAAATAAACAGAACTTAATTTAAAAAAGATAATAAAATATGTAATGAAGAATTAAGTGATAAAATGAACATAAGAATATAATTTGACATTGAAAATTTAAATAAATATCATAGTATTATAGAATTTTTATTGTAATTGACAAAATTAAAAAAAAAATGTATTGTAAATTTAGAATAAGTTTTAAAAGAGAACACTTACCAGAAATTGGAAAAAAGATCAAAACACAAAAGTAATCAAGATTGTAAAGGAACAATTTCCTGGAGACGGAACAAAAGTTGTTGATTGAGGGTGGTCGAAAACTAGCGATCGACGCCATAACATCAGGTAATAAAAATACCACTTTTATTAATAAAATACATGGTGAACAACCCAAAAGTGACCAGAAGTATTATTAAGACGCCATTAATCACGAACTGTCAAACGAGACTGAAGTAGGAACAAAGAGGAAAAACAGATTAGATTTTTCAAAAATGTTATTAGCAATAATTTATTGCTGTTTCTATTTAGTAAATATAAATTTCTAGTTAGTAATGTAGAGGTTGTAATTTTTTATACTTTTGATCGGGGCGATGCTCAAGATCTGGAGCATTAATATAAATGAATCAAACAGTACAGTTGAGATTCAGGTTCAGAAAATTGATACGTTTCCAGAAAATTCATAATATAAAAACACTGGATATAACATATGTTAAATAAATATTAGTACCTGCTGATATACTAACAGACACTTTTGCAGGTAGACTATCAGCAAATAAATATATATTTTATTAAATTCTTAATCATCAGCAATATTGACCTTCCTGGTATATGTAAAACATTATGTCCAGATTCATTCGAATGGAATTGTAATGAATTTATGAAATTCATAAATATAATGAGATAATCCAGGAACACATCAATTGGAATAATAAAGAATTTGGTTTGATTTAAGAAAAAAAAACAAATTTTAACAAACGTCATTAAGAATTATACGTTCAATTATTATCCCATCTGTTTTTACCTCAGTCGCACTTTAACAAAAAGTCTACATCCAGTTCTTCCTCAGATTCTATCTTCAGTAATTTGATTTTTTTTTAATTCAACGTGACAAATAAGCTATTATTAATCCATTTGTAGACGCCTTACTAAAAACTTACATAGTTTCCGCTCTAGCGAGTTGGAGAATGATGTTGAAAACGTGATCGCTTACCTGAAAAATAAAAAAAATAGTTTAATGGGGTATTTTAACCGTAGCGTAATTGATGTATTAAAATAATGGGTTGAAATCGACTCCTTATGGGATTAGTTAGAGTGTGTACAGAGTGTAAATAGGATAAAAAACATAATTTACTTTGGTGAAGTATGATAAGGCCAGGTAAAATGTTAACAATTTTTTTTGTGTAGTAATTTATCACAAACTCAAGGTCCTTGGTGTACACCAGAAGTAGCTAGTAAAGTAATAGATTTAAGATAATTTTTATATGAAACATAGAGTTTACGTTGCGAAATATAATATTGGAAAAGACTATCACCGAAACCCAAATAATAGAGTTTATATTCATGATTTATTCTGTCTATAGTTTTTGAGAGTTTTTGCGTTATAATAGGAAGCCATCTGAAAGAGTCCAGATTTTTGTGCCAAATCCTCGTTTAGGCCCATGATTCTTTTTGCCTGAATCTTGTTGCCCAAAGCGCAAATGTATAGTATATTCAACGTTTAATAATATAAACATGAGTTCGAAGATGACAAAGTGAGGTGATCTTTTACCTTAAATGTTTCTCCACACTTGAATTTGAAAAAATTGGTATACACAGCGTAATCAAGTCATTCATTTTAACCAAATACTCGGAAGTTCTAATAAAGACAGAAAGGAAATAAATTATTACTCGACCTTTTAAAAGAGAAGTAAATTTATCCATGACTCTCATTACGCAACAATTTTTTTAATGAAGAAGCTATATTCGCGTTCGAGCGTTGAAACGAAATAGCATTGTCACATACAGAATATTATTTAACTCTTCAAGGTGTCTATTCAAACTTATCACCGTCCATCGCATCTCTTGCATTTTTTCTCCCTCTTGGAGGTCATACCACACATATGGAGGAGGGATTTGTGGAAAGAACAATGCAATGCAATCTGCAACCGTTAGTTTGCCACTGCTTGAAAAATTAACATTAGTATGATACTAAAAATCCTTTGGCAAGGCAACTCCCCCTCGAGGTCCTTGCTGGGCAACAATAGCAATTTAGTATGTTAATTGTATACTTTTAAGAAATAATTTATAGCATCCATTACATATTTTAACATTTTAATTTTATTGCCTCTAGTGAGCAATAAAAAATATAACAGCTTCTAAAATATTATTTGCAACCACATATTTATGATGTCCAATATTAGGAAAATATTTCAATGCGGCAACGTTGCAACAGGCCGATATAGAGCTGATTTCGGAACTGTGAATGAATCAAGGCCAGTAACAGTGTGAAAAGGGGTTTAAATAATGATTAGAAAAGCTATATTTTTCAGCGTTAATATAGTTTTTTTTAATCACATATTTGTATATCTACTTAATTTTTCCTGTGTTTCCTTAAATTTAATGACATTATGACTGAATCACACGCACACTAAAATAAAAGCACTGTCATAAAATTAAAGAACAGTTTAAAGACGTCTAGATCATGAGATACAATAGTGAAGTGGACAGTAACGGACTCACCTACAGTGTTGTCAGTCTGATATATTTTTTCCAAAAGAAAATATATTGCTGCGGTCCGCTAGGCTCTATTTACCAAGGTTTCCTCTAGTAATTAATTAAACAGATGTTAAGTGGTTTGACTCTGATTTTCATGTTTAGTTGTAGTTTCATTCCAGTGTAGAGTTCTAAATATTTAGTACCGCGCTTTCAAAGTGAGTAAAGTTATCACACCTATCTCGGTTGTGGTTTATGCGTTTAACTTAACTTTTATCGCTGCATCGCCATTATAGTCTAGTCACGACGGCTTAAGTTAAGACATTACGGTGTCGTTCGGCGATCTGCATGCCCTCAGATTTATCGAGCAGTTTTCAGTTTTACCAAATCCGGCTGGCATCAGATAATTATAATATAAATTGTGCAAAGGCTGACGTTATGGAATGTAGACCGATTTAGACTCAAATACCGAGAATAAATAGAACAAAAGGCCGTAAATGTAAAATATTGCTCTGTCCGAGCTTTTACCGTTGCACTGACAAAGACGCTTGGAAAATGTTGCGTTACAATGTATAGTTGGCTTTTATTATTTAGACAAAACGTCATTAATACTCGCTTCTACTAAAGCTGTCAAAAAAAACATTAATTAATCAAGGATATACTCGTACAGAGTGTGTACGAATGTTTTAATGTCAAGTTGAAAATATTAATAGTGAGTAGTTTAATAAATTAAATTTACTAAGATCAAAAGTTAATGAGCTTCATTGAGAATATCTGGAGGCAGTTTTTAACTTGTTTTTTTTGCACATGCTTTCCAAAATATTAGACTACTTTAGATACTATGGTTATGTTCAATGTAAGTGGGCCAAGAACTGAGCCTGCGGCCTTATGGTCTATTGTGGCTCACAGTCATATTATACTCCACCCAACAAATCTCTTTACGAAAACAATAACTTTATTGGACAAGATTTTGTCCAGGTCTTCATGCGTCTTGCTAAATATGGAAAATTTGGTCCATTCCCTTGCTGGACAATGACATAATATATTATTATGTTTTACGAATTTCTCACTCTTCGAACACAATCAGCAGTCGACCTTTTCAGCCAAGCCCAACTTGTGCATGTGATTCCTTAACCGGTAGTGCCCAGTATATAAGCCAAGTAGAGACTTTAGGTTTAGTTTCTTTAACTCCATCAAGTTTTTATCTCTCTTTGTCGATGGATCCCCTATGAAAGACTTCGAATGAGCTAATCTTGGCAAATCCCGCTAGTACTCACACACATTTTCCTTCATCCAGGTCGAGATGGCTTCTTTGGCAGTAGACGAAACTATACCAAGAGCCGATTCCGGATTAATGAAGCTGAAGGAGGCACCTTACCTTGCTAACGAGTTCGCCGCCTTGATCCCTTGGATACCTGCATGACCAGGTATTCAAAGTTATTGCTTGCTTATTTCCAACCACTTAAGAGTCTTCTAACGATTCTATACTGTTCTTGAGTTGCACTGGTAAGACTCAGCTCCGACTCAGCTTTTCTACCTTCCATATACAGAACTCAGTGGCATGAATTTCTGCCTGAAATATAGTTACATAATTACCGAGACAGCCTGATATTTGAGTTGCAACCATACAACCAGCCCCAACACCCTGCTCCCATTCTTTCCTCCGAGGAAGGAGGATTTCAAAAGGCAGTCTATAGTTGATACTTGTAGGCATAACAGAGACCAGCACAGAGTACTGTAACTTTCTATATCCTTCAGCAGTCTATTGTGCACTATTATGTGAGCCTTCGCCATACTAATAGTAATGATGCAAGATGGTGTCTCTCCTAATTTGCGTTAAGGTGTGTAACAATTCTTATATAATACTTTTCCTCTCAATTTTTGGTACATATATTGTAAGTCTAAATGATCAGGAGATCATGGAGGCCATGGTACCGGTCCTTCTCCTTCAATCTCTTGGTATTAATATTTAGAGGCGCTGTACATGGTACGGATATATTTGAGTTTCATGTATGACACGCCACACAGGTACAATACGCCGTAGACGCCCTGGACCTCCATTTCTTCCACGGTTCGGTTGCAAATTTCCAGCGTTTGAATTACACTTGTACTCACTGCACGCCGTTGTAAAAGTAGCTGCATTTGAAACATGTTTACCGGGAAATCGTCCTGCTATAGCATCTGCGAGTTGCTATAGACGTAAGCTATTTTTGATATTTGAAAAACTAATATAAATATTTGCATCACATAGAAGTCAATACGATAAGTAATCAGATATTTGAAATCGTCTGGCTAGAGGTTGAAACTATTGGAGCTTCAATATTTTTTTTCTCGGAAACTATAAGAATTTTACGATTTTTTTTACGATATTGACTTCATTTTTTATGATGCATCTATTCTTAAATTCTTTTAGATAAGTTCTGGAGCTTCCTGTATTATTTGGGGTAGATAAAGTCTATTGTTTACAAAACTGAAATACATTGTATAGAAGAACTTCAACAGTAAATTGATACGAAATGATATCGTTAAAGGACTTTAACTCACTATTTAAATTTACATAAAATTTCCGACAAGAACTTATTATGAATGACTCTAGAATACCGCTTCAACGTTTTTCTCGATCTGAGTAAAGGAAGAGTTTACACATTTTTCATCTCTAATTCACTGCGTTGCGAGTACGATAGGGCTACAATTTGCATATGCATTTCCGGATGGAGCAAGTGGCAGTTTTGTTGAAAACATTTATCAATGCAAATAGCCCCATGCATTATTTATCATTCACAATACTGTTATTTAATGCTATTAATAATTTATTGCCTATCGACGAGGTCGTTGATTGCATGCTATGATGCAAAATATTTCAATAAAACGGCATATTATCGATGTTTCCTGCCGAAGATGTTTTCTCATGGTTCAGTCTGTGAGAATGCGAACTTAGCTTCTAGTAAATAATGGCACTGGGTAAAATAGACATCTTTTACTTCGAATCATATTAGTGAACAATGCATGAACATAAGGATTGAAGGTAGATAAATCTTGAACATGAACCTTATTATGTAAATTCATGGTACAGGATGTCGGAATATAAGTGCCAATTAAGATGCTTATATTTGTCACCAAAAGCAACAGAAAACTTTTATGAAAGAAGTGTCTAGACGAATAGTAGAAAACATACGTTTCACTTTTTCTATCTACTAAAGTAGCAATGCTATAGCTGAATCTAGCATTTGCGCGTGATCACCCTGTACATTTCTAGCTGTAGATTTATTTTTCAACGAATTGCCAAGGCGGAAAAGTTCACGTATCTTTATTACGTAATTCTTTCCTCAGATAGAACAGCTCATAAAAAATATGAAATTACACCAGAATGACGGCTTTTTATTATCTTCAAAGCAGTATGAATGAGACCGGTCATTATAAAGCCCAGGACGGTTTATGGCATACCGAAGGTGATTGCGGTTAAATAAAATATTCATTCATGTTATGCGAGAGGAGACGTTGCCACGGAGATGGGTTCGATAAAGTTATTGAGGGATGATCTATCAGAAATGGGCACTTAAGAGAAGGATTTATGAATTTGATGTAGTTTGAAAGTGATCAATAGTGTCTGTTCATAAAGTTAGACAAATTACTTAAAGAGACATATGATATATTTTTTAAGAGCCCTCCATTATTAAACATATATAACGTGCTTCTTCAGAGACGTCAATATTTCGGCGTATGCCAAACTGTATTATTACAGTTTTAGCAATTTATTATACTACCAGAGTGTCAGAGTTTTTTGTGGTAGGATTTTAACAGTTAATAGAGAATCATTTTTTAATAAGAAAAGTTCTTGTAAACGTAGCTCTTAGAACGTTTCGTTTGTGAGATATATAATGTTGAAAACACATTATTTTAAATAGTTTTTTTCTTTAACATCTCTAAAACATCAACAGATTAAACTGCAATTTGGTATTAACAACATGTTAGTTATGGTGAACAAAACAAAGATATCTGTTATACATTTCACCCACCAGTGAAGTGCCTTTGGTGGTTTACTACTTCCTTTGAGAAAATAATTCGTATGCCCGTGAATTTTTCTGAAAAATAACATAATTTCTAAATCTTTCAATCAATTGTGAATAAAACAGCTTTTTTCATTTCTTTTTTTACAAAATTAACGGTTTCTAAATAAGTTGAGCTACTGAACTTATGTCCTTAAATAACTGTAATAGGCAACATTATTATTATGAACGCCATGTACCTAATTGATAGAACATCAATAGAATATTGATGTAGAACGTCAATAAAATATCAAGTTCTATCAACTCTCGATTTTATGGTATCCTTTTTTAATGCACCCTGTATATGACACTTTTTGTAAAACTTAGATATCTCATTTCATTTCCAAACATTTTTGTATTTCTGATAATGTAGAGTAATTTTTATTAAGACTTTTGTGAAACCTTACAAAATTATTGTAAGAAAATATTACGCTATAATTTGTTTTTTGTTTCTATTCATAAGATGAATCAACCCTAATTATCTCTTATTATGAAAAGTGATATTATTGAAACAGATAAAAATAATTTACTGATTACCAGAACCAATCGCATTCAAAATATATAGGGTGTAACAAATAGCAGGTCATCTTGTTTACTAACATTAAATGTTTTTTATCAACGTAAATTTATTTATTGAGTAAAAAACTGGGATTTAACAAACATATTAGTTATTAAACAGAAGATTTATAATAAAATTTAATTAATTAAGAGTAATAAAATATTCTAAATAAAATTCTGCATTACGACGTTATAAATAATTATCCATAGGCGACGTCAGAAAAAAGTTGGGAGATAAAATAACCACCTACGTTTGTTTTTTAGGCGTCGCTTATAATAATACTCTTCGGTTAACAACAAAAAGTGATAAGCGAAAATCTAAAGAAATTATAGCGAAAACAATTTGAAAAGTTTAACTTTAACACCCTATATCTTTTAAAGGAGGCATATTTTTACATAGGTATGTACGGAATGACCTGCTTTTTTGTTACGCCCTGTATAAAGATCCACGGACATTTATACTATTTCATAATTCTGGTATGGGCTTTCACATCCAACTCAACGCTCTAGAATTTAGTTATTATCAGCTGACAGATCAAATAGAATTCGTTTAGAAAAATAATTGAATTTTCAAAGGGGAACATTACATCGAAAATTCAATTAACGAAATCATTGATAATTCCGTTTAATGAAACTCGAAACTGTATAAATTCGATATCAAAAATTAAAAAATAAATTATTCCTATTATCAGTGATGTTGACGTAGTTTATATTTGCATTTCATCTGCCCCTTTGTCAATTTTATGTTCTATAAATTGAATAATCAACTAACTGGAAATTCTTTTCTATGTATTTATAACAAACACAACTAAACTGGAAATTGGCTCAATTCGAACAATATCCTGTCATCTGAAAAAGAAACAAAAAAAACTGTACCTCTAAAACTTTAAGTGTCAAGCTGTTTCACAGTCAGAGTCCAAGAACTGAAACTTATTTTCTTGAACTTTTAAACTATGGAAGTGTATTATCATATAAATAATGTATCATATATGTTTTTATTCAACTCTCACGATACTCGTAGTATCATAATTACTGTCTGTAGAGCTTACAACATGTAACTTACAAAGTTTTATGTATAAACGTGACGCTGTTATACTCATATTTTCTTCATGCATATATAAGTAACTATATATTCATTGTTTTCAAAGAGAACGAGTAGCAATCATATTCCATTTTCCGTTATTTGCTGTGGAGATAGTCGAATGAATCAATGTAGACTCACAGACAATGTAGCGGGATGATAAATATAAATTTACATATCGAAGCAAATAATGAAATACTGACGAGATCAATATTTCACATTTGAAATTGTGATTCGGCAAACATTCATTTGTACGATATATGTTTATACTGAATAATTTACGATTAATAAATACGTGTTCCATTTGAAATAAAAAAGTTGATGGACACTTAACAATGGATGTATTTAAGAAATGGGTATTGCAATGCTGGATGTATAGGAAGATATCAGCTTTCAAATATTCCGTTCTGATTGTTGGACACAGGGATTGTCCAAATGACTTTGGTCTAGTTCATTAGTAGCTTGGATATTTCCGTCACGAATAGAAGTAATTGAGGCATTCCACGAATATGGAAGTAACAATAGAGATAGAAACAGTGATTTGCTATAGTTTGGCTATTATTTTAAGGATCTATCTATATACAGGGTGTCCGGTAAGTATATGGCATACTTCCGTGAGTGTATAGGGGAGGTCAAAATAACACTAGTTTGTCATAAAAAATTGTTTCTTAAAGTGCTCCTCAACAAAGATACAGAGCCCCTAAGGGGTACCAGGCGATTTACCTTTTCGGCTCTAACTTTTGAACTGACCTATATAATTTAATAAAATTTTAATATTTCATGTAGGCCATAAAGGCTCATAAAACCATACTACAGTAGATATTTCACACTGTCAGGGAAGTCAGGAACGGACTTGCCACCATACTCGTTAGGCCAAAATTTTAATAGGTGTCATTTTATAGAGGTGAAAACTGAATTTTTAAATACTTTGGTCATTCCTCTTTAAAAAAGGTCCTCTACATTTGTTTCGATAAAATTGATCGTTTTCGAAAAAAAGTTTTTGTATACTTAACATGTTACAACATTGACTCGAATTTTATTTAATTATCAAGTTTATTAACATACGCTATTTAAACGCAATAACTAATCGAATAACACAATAACTAATAATACGTATTAAAATAATAAAATTTGTTATTACTACATCACATTAATACTGATATGCATCTAACTTATGGACAAGCACTCTGCAAGTATGTTGAGACAAGAAGAATTTATTCTGATACAATTCCAAATCGACGTTTACCGCACCGAAGAACTTTTGAGAGCTTCGCTTCTTAAAAAATTTGAAAGCTTTGCTTCTTTTTGTTTACTTGAGCAGATTTTCGAAATGGGCACCCTGTACCTCTATACATTTCCTTATCCTACGTATGTTTTCTCGTTGTACTTGAAACAACATCTCAGGATTGGTTCGAATTTCGTCGAAATTGTGTCTTATTCTTTCTATCAGATCTTCCCTGGTGTCAACTGCCGTCGAATACACAAGCATCCTTAAATTTCCCCATAAAAAGAAATCCAATGGAGTTATGTCGGGCGACCTCGGTGGCCATAAAATGGGCCCACCTCGACCTATCAATCAACAACCAAATGTATTTGATAAGTGCTGACGAACTAAATTGTTAAAATGTGCACGGTCATACATAAACCACATCTGATTTCTAATTTCTAAGGGCACATTCTCTAATAAACCGTTTAAGCTTTGTTGTAAAAATTGCAAATACATGGCGCCATTTAATCTGTCTTCAAAAAAGAACGGTCCAATGAGATGATTCCCAATAATCCCCGCCCATACGTTAACCATGAACTTTTGTTCGTGCTTTGTCTGTACTATTGCATTAGGACTTTCTTCATGTCAAATATGCAAATTATGGCAATTTATTATTCCGTCTCGGGTGAAACTGCCTTCATCCGTGAATAAAACAATACTCGTAAAATTTGGATTTTGCCTAAATTATTGTAAAAACCAATTTGCATATTTGACTCTTGCAGGTTAATCAGCGGGAGACATGGCATGTACCTCAGTAAGATAATTATTTTGACTAGTGTTGTCAATAACACATTTTTAACGTCATAAAAACGACTGGTGTTTTATTGCAGTACTTATTCTGATGTGTTATTTTAATGACGTGTTATACAAAAACTTTTTTTTTTCGAAAACGGTCAGTTTTATCGAAACAAATGTAGAGTACCTTTTTTAAAGAGCAATGACCAAAGTATTTAAAAATTCAGTTTTCACCTATACAAATTTTGGTCCAACGAGTATAGTGGCAAGTCCGTTCCTGACTTTCCTGACAGTGTTAAACATCTACTGTAGTATGGTTTTATGAGCCTTTATGGCCTACATAAAATATTAAAATTTCATTAAATTATATAGGTTGCTTCAAAAGTAAGAGCCGGAAAGGTAAATCGCTGGGTAACCCTTAGGGGCTTTATTTACTTAATTAAATGTACAGTTCGAGAAACTACAATTAGAATAAGTAGTTCCATGGACAATATCATTAGCAGCTGTACTAGTAATTATTTATGTGAAACTTGTACCAGGGTAGAAAGAAATGTATCCGCCGTATTTTTTGACAAAAATTGACCTGAAATACTCTTTCTGTTTTGTAACGAGTCTTCTATATAATTCGCCGCGACTTCCATCCACCGTATGTCTTAATTGTAGTTAGCTTCAGAGTCTGCCAACAAACCAGCCAAAAACCGTCACAAGCAAAGTTCAATATAAAGGTGATAATCAGACAAATTTAGAAATTCAGCACTATTGGAAGGCATCTTACCAGATGTGTTGACTCCAGTTGGAGTCATAGTATATTTAATAAATATTGGATGAAGAGTTATTCACTTTCTATAATAGCTCGAAACGTTTTTACAAAAATAACTATTTTCGACATCTGTAAACTTTTTTAGTGATCTCGATTTCATTTTTAATGGAAATTGTGAATTATGATGTACATTTAAAAAAATAATATCAGTTTCTTTCGCCCTGTCATCGGTTTGCTGAGAAACATCAGCGACAGCAGCAAAAAACAACCATTCATGTTCCAAGAATGTTTACGATTACTAAGGTATCAATAGATGGTATCAATTTTTTAGATATATTTCGTAAGTATGCAAAACTTCGTCCACTCAATACGACACATCAGTGATTTTTATTGACATATCAAACTAATAAATATCCTGTCAGTTGGAATCAATACAATTGGAGGTATGCCAAAAAAGATAACGAATTTCCTTGGACACATGACACTTTTAAAACAACATAGAGGTTGGCTGTCAAGTTCAACTGCCAAGGGTTATATCCAAAATTATCATGTAACAGAAAAACGAAATAGCTAAAAGAATCATAGGTCAGAGAGATACATCAAATAAGAAATTAAAAGAAGTTAACAGCAGAAGCAAGCAGTATTGCAACTACTAGAAATTTATTCATTCCAACTACTGCTGTTAGAGAAGAGAAGCTGGATGCCTCTAGTACACATTATCAATTTACTTAATTGTATCATTAAAATTTACAATAAATAAATATGTTCAATTTTTTTAATGTTTCATTTTTACTTTTAGGCACTAGTGCATAAAAGTGTGTCATTTCTAAATTCTATTCAATATTAAAATTTGTCAATTACGAAACGCTTTTACAAAAACAACTATTTTCGACATCTGTAAACTTTTTTAGCGGTATCGATTTCATTTTTAACGGTGCATCTATTTTCATAGGAACAAGCTGTCAATCACGTTGTACATTCAAAAAAATAATATCAGTTTCCTTCGCCCTGTCACCGGTTTCCCGTGAAACGTCGACGGCAGCAGCAGAAGACAACCATTCATCTCTTTCAAGCGCACTCCCTTTAAAAATTCCTCCTCATGCATGCCCGACGGTCCGTCGAGCGACTGCTTAGGAATTAAAAGCGAAGACAAACGGCACACATTTGCATTCCGTTTCGCAACGAGCGGATGACAATAGAAAAAGGGTCGTTGAACATGCAGGGAACGGTTTGCTAAAAAACCACACAATCGTGGGATTCACACAAAGCTCACGAACGGGCCGATCATGTGGTCAAGCGAGGTGCCAAATGGCAGAACGTGGCTTGGTTACGCCCGACGACCGCTCGCTTCGGCATCGCAGTGCAGGAAATGACTCACAAGGAGTTAGAATGGGATGTGCATGTTCAGATTTCAGAGCGAAACGTCTAATTTTATACGGATAGTTTTTGAAATTCCTTACAATTCAATGATATTTTACGAAAACAACCTACCTAATGCCGGGTCCACATATAACGAACAAACACGAACAAACTATATGAGCATAAACCGACAGATGTGAACTTAAACAATTGTAAACGCATCCGAAAATGCACATACAAACTGAAACAAATGCGAACACTGTGTTCGTCAGTGATCCAGTTTAAGTGAAAAATATGAGTGGTGTTGCAAGAAAAAGGAAATAAATTATTGCAATATACAGGGTGATTCAGGTTTAATCTTGATAACTTCAGGAATCAATAGAACAGGTTAAAATAATGTTCATTTGTGATATAAACTTATTTCCTAAAACGCATCGTTTCCGAGAAAGAGGGCGTTGAAGTAGGAATTATTTTCTATCATACACAATTGCTTTTAGATGACCCCAAACTAAATAATCCAGAGGATTCCGATCTGGCGAGCGCGGAGGCCAAGCCACTGGTCCTTCGCAAGGAATCCACATATTTAGATGGTTGTTGGGTTGCCGTCCAATCCATCGACGAGGATAATTCTCATCCAACCACTGCCGTACTTGCCTTCCGTAATGTGCAGGGGAACCATCCAACTGATTCCAGTTCCCTTGGCGTAAATTTAAGGGGACATCGTCAAGCTCGTCGGGAAGAGAGTTTTGCAGAAACTCATGAAATAAATCCTCATTTAAACGAGGAAGCAAAATATGCGGCCCACAGAGGTTATTACTTAAAACACCTATCCACACATTTACACTAAACTGTTGCTGAAATGAGGATTGACTTCACTCCAAACGTGAATGTTGTGGTAAATCACAATTCCAGCTTTTGTGAAATTAGATGCGTGGGTCCATAAAACCTTATGCAGAAATTGTGGATTAATTTCTGTTGAATCTAAAACCCATCTACAAAAATTTAAACGTTTTTCAGCATCTCCTGGCAACAAACCTTGAACTAGTTGGAGATGGAAAGCCCTTCGATGATCTTGTTTGAGTGCTCTCAGTACTTTTGATTGAGATAAATGGAGTTGCCGAGCTGCTCGATGTGTGCTTAAAGTTCTATCGATATCAAAAAGATTAAGAATTCGCTGATTATTTCTTGGCGGTACATTATGATTATGATCATTGTAGCGGCGCAAACCATATTCCAAAAATCGACTATGTAGATCTACAAAAACTTGTGCATTTGGAATTCTTCTATTAGGGAAGCGTATTCGGTACTCTCGAACTGACGCGTTGGAATTTCCGTTACAAACCATAAACATAATGTATATCGGCATATTCAGCATTTGCAAACGTTCTTGGCATTTTTTGTTAGTACTAAAAGTGCTCTTTACATAATACTTTTGACAATGATTTTCACAAACGTCAGTTTACACAAATCACTGAGTTTTGTTTACACTGTTACCAATTTCTTTGAATATCTCAGAAACAAGATCAAACGTCGAAAAAAAAACAGGAGACGAAAAAGTTTCGAAATTAATCAGGTCAAAGTGGTGTGTAGATGTTTTATTGAAATTAATTATTTTTTTTGTAGTTTTGAAATAAAGTAAGAGGGGGGTCGTTCAAACTTAAGAAGCTTATATAAGATCATAAGGAGTGTTTGTAAGTAAGTAAGTAAGTTTATATTACAAATGAACATTATTTTAACCTGTTCTATCGATTCCTGAAGTTATCAAGATTAAACCTGAATCACCCTGTATAGTTACATAATTTTATATGAATTATTGAAAAGAACAATAAGAGAAACGAAAACAGCGATGGTGTCCATAGCAGGTAAATAAAAAAATTAAGTCATTTGCCACTCCATAAATGATGTTAAAAAGAAAAATGAAATAAAACGACAACCTTATTCTAAACTGCACAGAAAACCGTTCACACGTACCGCGCAGAGTCGCATTAACTCTAGTTACAAGTATGTATGCTTAATTTTTGAAAAAATTACATAGAAGGCGCAATACAAAAGAAATGGGATTCGTTGGAGAACAATAAAAATGAATAGAGCAGTTTCATTAGAGGTTCAATCTGATACATTTCTAAGAATAGTTTTAAGAAAAATGTATAAAACATAAACAAGACAACGAAACTATTATTTGTTATAGTTCGTCGTGCTTCAGTGCACTCTGTAAGCATGTATGCGCATCAAGGGCAATGGTCGGTTGTTTTTTTTTAATTAATTATTTCAGATATCCCGATCGAGTCGCACACGAAGGAACCCTTTTCCTTTGATGTAGGTACCTACCGACAGGCGATGGATCATGTTCGTCGACGCTCCACATAATTTGTTTGTACCTACCTGTTTGTAATTGTCATAACGTCCACATTCTGTAGGTTCGTATATGTACGTTCATATTTGTTCAGGTTCGTTCGTTATATGTAGACCCGGCTTAATATGCAATACAGTAAAAATAACGTCTTTATTATTTGTTTAAGTACAAATTTTGCAATTAAAATGAAATAATAAAAAGAAATCTAGTGGCGTATTTTGTGTTCACAAATAAGGATTTCTTGTTATAAAAATGTGGGGTCTTTAGGACTGCTATTGTCCAGCTATAGCGTGGAAAAATAAAAAAAAAAGATTTTAATTTCTAAACCGCTTGAGATAACAACCAAATTCAGTTTGCATATTTAGTATGGAAGTAGGTATGAAACAGAAAATTACAAGCTTTAACTTACTAGTGGCGGAAGCCAAGGGTATGATTGACCATTATTTGCCAAAACAATTGTATCATTCTGTATAATATTACAAATAAAATAAGTCAAGATGTGCGCCATTGTATTATCTTCACTTGTCGTTTCTTTACATTTTTTTGTATTTCAAGCCGATTAATAATTAAATTGATTTATTTGAACAAGTGCATTTTTACACAGTACAATAATTTTCTTGAAAACTTTTTACTTGAACTTTTTGATGGTGCGCTAAGACAAAGAATGTGGTTTATGCACGATGGGACTCCCCTACATTTTAGTTGAATTAGTGAATTTTAAAATTAAAGACGAGAGTCAAGAACCAGGTCAACCTTATTGGCCACCCAGATGACCCGATATGAACCCTATTGACATTAGTTTACAAGGTTCACATTGAATCTGAGACATGGCTCTTCAAATGTATTGTCACTTAATTTTGTCAGAAGAATGCGTTCACAGTACAGGTCATTTCCTTTAATACGTATGTTCATTCCTATAACCTTCGTTCGACTCTGTTAAACTTCGCGCTGGCATTAACTCTAGTTATATGTATGTGTGCGGCTTAATTTTTCAAAAAACTACATAGAACACGCAATACAAAAGAAAACTTTGGGATCCGTTGGAGAACAATAAAAATGGATAGCGCAGTTTCATTGGAGGTTCAGTCTGATACATTTGTAAGAATAGTTTTAAGAAAAATGTAAAAAACATAAACAAGACAACGAAACTATTATTTGTTATAGTTTGTCGTGCTTCAGTGCACTCTGTAAGCATGTATGCATGTATCAAGGGCAATGGTCGGTTTTTTTAAATTAATTATTTCAGATATCCCGATCGATATACAGATAATTTAATGCATTATTTTAATATAATATTCGATGCTTTCACTTCACAGGAACATTGAAAATTAGACACATTCCAGAGACTAATCCAATTACAGAAAGCTATTACGTAGATAATTATTTCTATTACTTTTTAATCGAGTTTTTTAAAACCGACTGAATATTTCCAATTCACCACGGATTAAAAAAGAAGGGAACTAATGCTGAGATGAGTCTAATATCTTCGAAATAAATTTCTACTTGGACATTGCCAGAAAGAATTCTGAATATAGGTTGTCCTGATTTGTATATGTAATAAAAATAACATACGAGTATCGAAAAGTAAAATTTTTTTCGGCAGTATTTATTCAAAACAATTAAAAATTACAAATTTTCTTATCAAATCTAATAATAATAAGCCTGAATCTCTGTTACACTTCCAAATATTCAGGTTTAAATTCCTCAGTTCTCTAAACAGCTTTAACAAATAAAGTAGTTTAGACAACTTGATTAATACGTTAGCATCTTTTTAATTAGAAATTACGTATTAATTACAGTAATTATAATAATTATAACAGCTTTATTGGAGAAGGTAATACATATTGTTAAATATATATTTTCCTATGGGAATACCTTGATCTTCATGTATATTCTTATGTCTGCAGTTTTTAATTAAGGAACATGATATAATGTGAGATACTTTAGTATTTTTTTTACTGTTTTAGAAAGGTATTTTAAGCTAATATAAATCAAATCTCCTACAATTCCTATCAATGAAGTCATATGTATGTTCTCTGATACCAAACATCTAGGTATGCTAATGAACAATTCCACAGACAAAGCTCTATTCAATAATTATCTAAAGAAAATAATCTAATTTACTCACTCTATAAAAATCTAACTTCACTTTTTTGGCAGTGGGAACACGACAAATTCAACCACAATAGATGAGATCTGACCTATTTCTGCATTTTTAGGATTGCTTCTTCAGGTGGTCTCCTTTAAGTTGAATCAAATATCTAACTATAAAAATTATTATAAAAATTAAAATTATTAGAAGTTAAATATCGACAATGACAAAAAAGTGACATCCTGTCAATGAATTAAATATGTCACTTTTTTGTCATTGTCGATATTTAACTTCTAATAATTTTAATTTTTATAATAATTTTTATAGTTAGATATTTTATTCAACTTAAAGGAGACCACCTGAAGAAGCAATCCTAAAAATGCAGAAATAGGTCAGATCTCATCTATTGTGGTTGAATTTGTCGTGTTCCCACTGCCAAAAAAGTGAAGTTAGATTTTTATAGAGTGAGTAAATTAGATTATTTTCTTTAAATAATTATTGAATAGAGCTTTGTCTGTGGAATTGTTCATTAGCATACCTAGATGTTTGGTATCAGAGAACATACATATGACTTCATTGATAGGAATTGTAGGAGATTTGATTTATATTAGCTTAAAATACCTTTCTAAAACAGTAAAAAAATGTTACAAAAGCTAATAATAAGGAATATATGGGTAGATATTGTGGGTGTAATTCAACGCAGGTTGGGGCTTTTGTCCACTGAGTAGTTAGTTTCACACAATATTATTAATACCTAAAAATATATAAAAATACTTTAGTATATCTGGCATGTTGTAAGTCTTATAAAATTTGACATTTAAGGTTTTAATTATATATTTCATTTAATTCGAATTATATATTTGAACTTTTAATAATTTAATGTCTTGATTAATACAGGATGTACGGAATATAAGTGCCGATACTGAGAGGGCTTGCATATCGGAGTAAAAGCAGCAAAAAAACTCATAAATAAATGTCTAAAAACAAATAGTTTAGCTACAAACACATTTAAAAAATAAAAATACAATTAAAAAAATGCAAACCTTTCTTACAAAATTACAAAGTAAGGTACAATTACTTTGTTTTTTAAATCAGTATTAATGAAGTAAACAAAATTTTCTAAAAAATAGCAACATACTGTAATGAACGATAACATTACATTGCTCACCTGAAACCTAGATCAAATTAGTTGTGCGTTGTACATTGCTTATGGACTTAGGTATTCTGACTAATGCGTTTCGTTTATTTGTACCTATTTCGGTGTTTCCGTCATATTTGTGAGAGTACATATAGAAAAAATTAAATCTTCACTAATCATGAGCTGCATGACATGTTAATTTACAACGAAGCTGAACAAAATTTTCTGGCAATGAGACATTTGTATAGTGAATGTTTTTCTCAAGCAACGGCAGACATTTTGAACATTTATTATAACTATTTAATACTTCGTCATGTGTTAGAAGAAAAGTTCTATGAAAACCATGTAAGAGTTCGTGGAATTCTGAAAGTAGAGCTTGCTATAGTGGCCCTCAGACAATGATTACAGTAAACGGATGTTGAGAGCACGCTTGTGTAAGCAGTTATTCTAGCCAGCAAGTACTTGCATATACGTAAATAAAAGATACACACTCCTAGAGTAAAGAAGATACTTGTATTTTATTAGAAATCATAGAATTATGACACATAAAATTCAAAGGCTATAAAAACCGAATAAAAAGCAGAATGCTAGACAGAAATTAGCTGAACTGAATAGAAATTGAAATACAATGAAAACTGTATAACAGCAGCAGTTACTAGTCCCATGAGTTCTTAAATGTCTGCTTTTATGAAATCATTATTTTATTTACCCACCCTCTTTTTCTTTTATTTTCACATACTCTACGTTTTCTTCCCATTATAACAATAATAGTATCACCTGTTACAGCAGCCAAATTTTCGCAGTGCTTCATATTTTAATTTGATTGAACAATATTGTCTTTTTAACAAACAGTGGAAACGCAAATGCAAATTAATCTAGGAAGTAAGCGTTTGTCAATGAAACTTCCTATCGTAAATTTGCTGCATGTTTGTAACTCATTTAAATGTAGTAGCAACAGTTCTAGCAAGCAAATCTGTAGCAAGTTACTTGCAATTGAACACGAAGCTTTAGTACATTTAGTGGTGCTTGTGATCATTATGTATAAACACCTGACATGGTGGATAAGCGACGTTGTCACATATACAAAACTTGTTTGCTGTTATAATTCTATTACCGCTTTTCAGAGAAAAAAGTGAATTATATTTTGTTCAACAAAATTTATCAAACATCAAAATAAAAGCATTAATATCCCGGACACTGTGTATATTAATCTAGTTTTTAAAGAAGCGACGTAAGTTGCCAGTAACTAAGAAAGATTTCTATTCCATAGTTCAAGCTCAAGTTATATTTTTTATCGATTACGTTTTTATGAAAGTCTCATGAAGCCACTTCAGAGCAATTTATCAAGCATGAGAAATGTGTTCCTGAATTTATCATCTGTTTCCTCATAACGTTAAAAAATATTGAGTAACAGTTTAAGTTAATCTATTTTTTATATTTTTTTTGCCTTAAAACGTGATCTGTAAAATATTTATGGATCTGTATGTAGAAATGATGTTTGAATAACTTTTTACTTTCATTACAAATATTTAAGTATATCTTATATTTAAATACAGCTTTGATCTTTGCAAAAATCACAAAACACTTTATACAATGTGATTCACAACTTATTTAAAAAAATTTGGGAATAGACGAGTTATGAAAAATGGAGTCAATATCTTAAAACAAATTTTTGAAATATCTTTATACTCTCCGAGAAAAAAGTAATTGTAATTGTAGTATTTTCAACATTTACTTTACATTAGTATTTCAAGTCAAAAATGGCTTACGTATACAGGGTGATTCATTAATAATGGGACAGAGCTTAAGGGCATGTTGCTGACCGCAAAATAGAGCGATTAAGCCAAATACGCCTTATCCGAATGTTGCTCTTTTTCGATCTACAGAGTGTCAAAGTTGAAAAAATAAATCACATTTTCTTTATTATTTTTCGATCGCATCGACCGTATATTATGAAATTTGATATAGGGGGGTTTCTTGGTATTAGAAATTCGAATATGTCGACGATTTTGGTGTATCTGCTAGAGGGCGCCACCAACGATAGTTTGAATTCTACATGTATCTATGTAAAAAAATTTCGTAGACTCACGGTATGAATAAGCAAATAACATTTTAACTGCAAATGTATTATAAAAATATGTTATTGCCATTAATTTATCGCATTAAAAAGTGATAAATATAGTTCTGCTATAAAAATTTTCCCATAAATATGTCATCATTATATCTCGCATTACATCTAGCAAAAAATGGACGCATAGTGGTATTCATAAAACACCAGGGATAAATGCTGAGCCTTTCGTTGTGTTGGCGTTTCTTCCAAACCATAAAATTTCATTTTCCTCTTAATAGGATTTCGCTTATCTTACCGAAAACGATGTAACAAACTGTGGGAAATAAAATTTCTACGAAATCTGCTTAGAGAATTATTCCGAGGGTCGTAATAATGACAATATGCCATGAAAGCATAAAGAAAATTAGATAAAAATTCAAGATTTACAATGTAGTATGTTAGTAGAAGGAGAACGATTTTGCAGTTTGCGAAAAAAAGTAAAAAAAACGTGGGCTTCTCCTAAGATTTCCAAATTGGCTTGTTTAAATTTCGAGAAACTTTTTTTTTCATAAACTAGATGTAATTTTATGGGTAGATTTCAAGTTTTATTAACAAATAACTATATTTGTAGAATTTATTATATCATTTTGAAATTTTTATAATGTATCACAAATACAATATAAATTTTCAAACTGCTGTAACTTTAACAAAAATAATTTTTTTTTAATAAAATCTGAAATCTGTCGGTTGAATTATGTCTAGTTTATGAACAAAAAAATGTTTCTCGAAATTTAAACAAGCCAATTTGGAAATCTTAGGTGAGGCCCACGTTTTTTTAACTTTTTTTCACAAACTGCAAAATCGTTCTCCTTCTACTGAAGTTCTCTATATAGCCAGAGTACATATATACTAAAGTTTGGTTTGGGTCCCATGTCTGGTTATTAAGATATTACATATCTGAAATTTCACCAGCCTCCACTACATAGAACTTGCCTCTAGATTTTTTAACATCATTCTGTAACACTCTATAGAAAACCAAATACTAGGTATAATAATTTTATTTTCTTTTATTCGAACAATTAGATACATATACAGGATTATCTATGACTAAGTAGAAATATTTTTAGAGAGGATAGAGAAAGTTAAGAATTAACGAAATGGTCCTTCAAAAAATTTCCAAAATTATTTAAAAAGCATAAACTTTTTTTTAGTTTATTAAACCCCTATTTGATCACGATCATTCACCAGACAGGAATTTTGCTATTTTGGCTTTGAAACCGTATATGTCTTGCAAGTTGTAGTAATAAAATATTTTTTTTTCGCGCTGTCAAATTGTCAAACCATTGTCAGAAATGTATTTATATTGTTTCGTCATAGACATGATATACATCTGTTTTATATATTATTTTTCTTTAATGTTGTCATAGTATGTATACCAAGTAGACATTTTCTATGGTATGTACCCATATCTAAAGATTTCGGTAGTAAACTTGTTAGGATAATTTAAAACAAACTAGTCTGTATAAATCTTGTTTTAGAAATTGAATAGATGTTAAAGGTCGCAGTGAAAAACAAAAAATAGTACAAATGCTTCGAACATCCTCAGTCTAACTCTGAACTCTCAAAAATATTTAGTTCATTACCAAGCACTCTATACTAAAGAAGTAAAGAGGAAATTTAAGATATATCTTTATGTCTTTCATATATGGTTAATCTCTTTCCGAGAAGGGAACAGGTATTAACAACAGGAGAGAACAGTTACTATTTAATTTGATGGCCAATCTTACCATTTCCTTTTAAGTATAAGGCAAACTCATGCACGCAAATTGATAAAATGAAATTCATAGATGTAAGATATATTCTGTGATGCATCAAAGGTTGTTCAAGACACGATAAATCGAATTGAAGAAAATAATTAAATAACAGAATAACCATCTTGTTTTATTGAATAAATATAGCGTTGATTACATAGGTGATAACTCAAATATCATTTTAAACTTATTTTATTTCAGCAAGAATTTGCATAATCCGAGCAAGTTCTCTTTTCTAAATTAAATTTTCTTACTGTATGATACGTAACCTAACCTAACTGGCGATGTTACGAATATGTTGCTGTAGGAATCAGTTAAATTCATTAGATAATAAACATTATGTGCTTAATGTAGTACAACACTTGGTAGTAAAAAGAAAGCAAATAAACTTAAAATGTGCTGTAATTACACCAAATTATATATGCTGGTGGGGGATCTATTTCTCATTGAAATTAAAATATACACAGTTCTGCTCTATCCTTGGTTATGTGGCATGTCTTTTTTATAATCCGTAACTATATACTTAGAATAGGAATTCGCTCAACTTCCAAAACCCAAAGCAGACAACTAAGAAGCATAAAATGCTACTACCAAGTTCCCAAAATCCGTAGATACTGGATCAGGTGCTAGTAATATCACATTATGTAAATATCACACTTTTATAGTGTATACCATGAGAGCAACCGCATTGGTCAGTTTTATCACCGTCTAAATGAAACTTAAACATAAAAACATTGATTGATGAAGTAATGGCAAATTAAATAAGGTTGTTAGAAATGTTTGTTAGAGCAGAAGTAGATTCGTCTATAAAAATGTGACCATTTCGTCTGGGTATCCCAGTATTTAACTTTTAGAAAATACTTGTGTCCTTGCAGCACTATATTCAATTTTTAATCTAGATTTTGGATCTAATCTTTTCTTACTATAGAAAATCATGATTACGTTAACTATATTTAGTTACACAATAATCGGGTATATGCTAAAAAAATGAGGCAAACATTTGAAGGTAGTGTAAGAATAAGAAATAATTTGCAATTCAATTCGTACACAGCCTGCCCCTGGTTTTTACATTACCATCGGTTTCTTTTGACCACTCTTCCGTATGGGCGCAAATGTAGGTTTGGAGGCTGACCGGAAGTTGGTGTGGAACAGGTCAGATAAAACGCCGCGCGAAGGCCAGCTGGGGTCAACGACCCTCTTTTCTCATTGTCAAGGATCTTTGTTGCGTAATTATCTGATAGCGGCCTCTACGGAAAGCAATGATGGCCACGGCAATCTGCTGCAAATCGGCGATTGCTTTTAATACTACAATCTACATATAAAAAAATTATTTATTAAAACTATCACCGTCACATATGTTTTTCATAACACTACAACTATTAATCTTGTTTATGATGATGCTTTGTTAGAGTTTATACTAGGTATCTGGAATATTAGTCTGTTTGGAAATGAAAGAGAGTAATAAAAGCTCGAGATAAGAACCGGCCATGGGCGTGGTAATATTTCGTTTCAGGTAATTATCGGGTAACACTAATGCTTACAGGTAATGGGTGTACATTAGTATATTTTACTGGATACATCATATGGCAGGAGCCAGTATATTGCGACAGTCTTAGAGCTGAATATACGAAGAGGTGCTAGTGCAGTAGAGTAAAATTCGACTTGTGTTTAGTGACTATTGTGCCAGTGGATATAATATTGTTTAGGTAAAATGTCAAGCTTATCAGATTACGTACCTGCTAAACGCGTGAAAAGATATGCGCTGTCTCAGAATGAGAAGATTATTATATAAAATGTATTTAATGCATTGAAACACCAAAATCCTGCCAACAGTGTTGACGATATCGTGGAAAAGTGTTCCAAAATGACAGGGATTGGAAAATCGACTATCTACAAACTTTTAAAGGAAACAAAAAATGAACAAGACACTGTAAATCCCCCAAAATTATCTACAGGGAGGTGATTTCTTCAAAAATGTCATTCGCAGAAAACTACACTCATTTTATTTTAAAAAAGAAATACCAACGCTAAACAAAATTTTAAGTAAACTTTCAGAGGACAACGATTTGCCAAAAATCGGTAGAAGCAAATTATGGGCCGTCTTACGAGTTGAATTTTTGCTGGGAAAATTAGAACAGAAAGTCAGTTCTTATCGATAAAGATGAAATTATTTGTTGACGAAGATCCTACTTAAGATCAATTAGAAAATTCTGTGACGAAGGGAGAAATATTTATTATTTAGACGAAACTTGGGTCAACGAGGAATATACTGTAACAAAAGTATGGCAAGATAAAAATGTATGTTTCGACAAAAATTTTTGGATGAACTTTCAACAGGGTTCAAGGCACCTTCAGGTAAAGGGCGAATATTAATAGTGACACATATAGGTAGTGCCAGTGGTTTTGTAGATGGCGGTTTACTTTTATTTGAATCTAAAAATACAGGTGACTATCACGAAGACATAAACGCGAATGTTTTCGAGGAGTATTTTACACAGATATTGGATCTTATTCCTCCGGGGTCATAATTGTCATGGATAATGCCAGTTACTATTCACGGGAGACCGAGCGGACGCCTACGACTGCTTGGAGCAAAGCCGATATAATTCAATGGTTATCCGGAAAAAACATTTCTTTTGAAACAAATATGGTGAAAAAGGAACTTGTGACACTTGTCAATCTTAATAAAGATCAGAAAAAAATATGTTGTCGATGAAATGGCAACAAATCGCCAAATAACGGTACTACGGTTACCACCTTATCACTGTGAACTTAACCCAATCGAATTAGTCTGGGCGCAGGTGAAAGAAGATGTAGCGCGAAATAATACGAGGTTTAAATTAAGTGACGTGAAAATTTTGTTAAAAAATTCCTTGGAACGAGTAGCTGCAGGTAACTGGCAAAGATGTATACATCATGTACAAAAAGAAGAGGAGAAAATGTCGATAATTTAATTGACGTTATTGTGGAACCTACCGTTATCAATCTAGGAGACGAAGATAATTCATCAGAATATTCAGAGGATGAATTTTAATATACCTACTGTTTTATTTTCTTTATTTTACATTTATACAACACTAAATTTACTAACCATAATTTGAATTTTCAAAATACATATATTTTTGTGTGGAAGAAAAGTCTATTCATTAAATTTAAATAAATATTTTGATTATAATATTCACTAATTTTATTTGAATTACTTAAAACCCTCTTAACCCGGTTTTTATGCTTAAAGTAGCCTCATGTTTTGAAATGCTGCTGTTTTTATATTGTTTACTTATAAGAGAAATGGACCGAGAAATTGAATATAAGCACCAGTACTACATTTATTTATGATTTGCATACATAATAAGCTTTTATTACTCTTTTTAATTTCTAAACAGACTATAGTGTCGTTACTACAGGCTGTAACAAATAATTACCATAGAACTTGTAGGAAGTATTCTACAGTGCAAAACAAGAACAAGTTTAAATAAATATAATAATATGTTCGTAAACGCTTGCATACTAAAATGCAGCGTTATGCAGAGATTCTTTAGACAATAATTTGGTGAGGTAATCCTGTTGGATGGCCTGCCCGCTCTCCTGATTTTTTCGAAATTATTCTAAAAGCTTATTTGTTGCGCTCTGCCATGTATTTTAATTAGTTAAATAATATTTATTGGCATTTACTTGCACTTTTTTTACGTACTGCCCGCAAAAACAAACGCACTTTGCATGCTGCGTTTTCCAATTCCCAAGATAGTAATTTTATAATGAATGCATCAGAATGTTTCTGCTTCTACAGCGTAATTACATGTAATTGACTGACGCTGCGTTTTCTTTTTAAGTCTGAAATGCATGCAAATTTTAAAGCGGCGATTATTCAGGAGAAAGAATCGAAATTCATGTCATTTCGTCGAGGCAAATTGCGCGTTCTTAGAGATAACCTGAAAAATATATGGAGGTGTTTTTTTACAGCAAATTACGGCCTGCAGGTTACGAAACGTCGTTTATTATTAATGGACATTGAATTATTACAAATGAGTGTATGTACCTATACAGGATGTTAAAAAATGCGCAATAAGGTTCGAGGACTGCAAAATGTTTTTATCTTTTAAATGCGTTTTATGGAAGTGGATTTTTTTAAATTGTATCAACTTTTTAAATATTGTAGTAAAGCTTTAAAGAAGTTTTCCTTAAGAAGATTATCATGAAATACGTAACTATTTTCTTGAGTTTGTCTTGGTACAAATTAACAAACAAAAATGTACACTATACCTTATTATTTTATTTCTTCTTTCTAGTATAGGTTATGGAATATATATTGAAATATATATATCTAGGCAGCTGCTAACCTGAAACAAAAAAAAAAAGTTATTTTTGCTGTCAAAATAGTTACATACATAATTACAGATTACAAACACTTCTAACTTTGTGGTTTAAAAATTTATTTTATTTGTTAGTTCTTCTTATATTTAGATGTTTTAATTCTATTTACATTACAAAATCAGAGAATCCAAAAAAAGTATGAAGAACAGATAAACGAAGGTTTGGAAGACAACAGACAGTTTGTTTGGAAGCAAATACAAATGAGGAATAGATAAACATCGAAAATATCACAAACAGCAAGTGAGAAAGTAATACCAAAAAAGAGTGCAGAGAGGATGAAGAGTGTATCAGAGAGGCGGATAAGAGAAATAAGCTCAGGATTAAAGCACTTCAGTCAGTACAAAAGACAAAAAAACAAAGCACAGCACGTTAAGAAAATAGATGAAATAGAATTATTATAAGAGGAAAAAAATACGTAACTTCTACAGAAAGATAAAAAAAAGGAAAAAGAGAAAGGGAGAAGTAATACATGATAGGAATGAAAGCGCAGAGGAAACAAAAGTGAGAGAAATCGAGGCAATATTTCGCAGAGATGTTGAATGAAGAGAGCGAAAGAGAAGGGGAGGATCAGGAGGAGATGATACTTGTAAGAGCAGAGTGAGTGGAAGTAGAGGAGGTTACAAAAAAGGAAATAGACATAACTAGAAGCTTTAAAGAACAACAAAAGTCCAAGGAAAAACGGAATAACAACAGAGAACATTAACTAAGCAGGAAAGGATTTAAGCCAAATAATATACGAAATGATCCTAAAAATTTGGAGAAAAGAATGTATGCCTGAAGATTGGAGAGATGCTATGATTATACCAATTTTAAAAAAGGGGATGCAACAAACTGCAGGAACTATAGGGGTATATTATTGCTAAAAATAGGGTATAAAGTCATGGCACCGTTAATAAAACAGATAATAGAACTATAGTAGAATTACAAATAAGGCAGTATTAAGAAGGTTTTAGAAATATAAGATCAACAACGGACCAAATATTTATGGTGAAGGAAATCCTTACTACATGCTATGAATATGGGATGAAAACAATGGTCTTATTCGTGGATTTCAGAAATGCATATGATTATGTCAGAAGTAGTAAACTAAGCAAAGTGTTGTAACATTTTGGGATACCAACCAAACCGATTAGGCTATTGAAAATGACCTTAGAAAATAGTAAAAGCAAAATTCGAATAGCAGCATAAAAATCTCACTTATTGGTTCAAATTTGATTACTTTATCTCGAATCGTTTCGATAATATTGAACAAACCACCTTCAGGGCCGACGCTTTAAAGGGATCTAGCTCACTTTGGATCCATTTCTCGACATATGTTTATAGTTAAGTTTTCTTCTTATTTTTTGTCATGAAATTACCCCTCGAAATATTTTCTCACAATTTCCGGACACCTTGTATACCGAACGCGATTATGCTTTCATTTTGTTGTTGAAACTAATGAAATAGTAAGAAATTACGTGAGATGATGGGTTCGACAACAGAAATTTTAATTCAGTTGACGGGGTTTGAAGTGGGCAGCAATGAAATTGGCCGATAGTTTGTTCTAAATATGTGTATAAAGCAATCCATAATAAATTGTGAAATTGATCAGCTTTTTCACAAATAAATAATCAACTTATATAACAGCTATAATAAATATCTAGGTATTTTGCGGCTGATATTTGAGACGTTAGGTTGCGCGACCACTTTCCTAGGCATTTTTCACGCCGCTAGTTTATTCACCCGAAACCTTGAGCTCGGCTCAACAACATCTGCATGTTTACGTCCGTCGTTATTTATTACTTTCAGTAATTTAAATACATGCTCCTTATGCTCCTAACTACTTAGTACTTGCGGTGGAAAAGCTGAATGCGTATCTCAGTGGATGACTTATCGAGTAGACTTGCATTAGCATGGGTATCGTCCAGAGGTATCTATTTTTGCGGCAATTATCGCATGCATATTAATGGATTGCGATGATATCCATCTTCATTTGGGGCTGCTGTGACACCCTCTGAACGTGAATAGTTCATTATCGAGGAAATTAATTGGAAAATCTTGCGATGTGCTGCTGTATTTAATAAATTCTGCATTAATCTACACGTATCGTCTTTACAAAGTATTGATTTATATTAAAATGTTAAAGGCTATGTACAAAAGCCAAGAAATCACTTTCATTCATAATTCTTCAGGAAAATGTAATCGGTACGCCACAATTTGTTTGAGATGTAATACAATTTTATTTATGTCTTCTTTTATTTAGAGGATATTTAAAGACATCCTATCATTATTTGCTGTATTTTAAAGATATTTAAGTTATTATAAATCAATTCTCGCACAATTAGGCATAATAATTTTTATAGTTAGATATTTGCCGCCTCAACTTAAAGGAGATCAAATCTCATCTATTGTGGTTGAATTTACGAGTTCCCACAGTTTCAAAAGTGAACTTTAGTATTTATAGAATGTTGATTAAACCAGGTTGGTTTTGGCTAGATTAATTTTTAATTTAGTTAACTATTGAATACAGCTGTGTCTATAGTATTGTTCATTAGCATACTAGATGTTTGATATGAGAGAGCATACGTGTGACATCATTGTAGGATAATTGATTTATATCACCTTAAATATCTTTATAATACAGTAAAAAAAAATACAAAAGCTAATAATAAAGCGTATATGGATTGATATTGTGCGTGTAGTTCAACGTTGGTCGGGGCATAAGTCCGCATAGTAGTTAATTTCACACAATATTGTTAATACCTAAAAATATATAAAACATCCTATATTTTTGTTTAAACCAAAGTTTTTTAATAACAAATGTTTGTAAAAAAATAATAAAACATATTCTGCCTAGTCTTATTTAAAAAGTCCATAGGTAGGCTAAATTTGATGTCAAAAGATGGTCCTCTTACAATAGAAATGTGATTTTTTTCTTTTTTGACTTGTTCTTGAAAGATATACCAACTACTACGTTTTTGTTAGTCCATCCTACATAAATACTCAACTCCTATGTTGTATATTACTTTCCATTGATGAATCCTGATTACACCTGTCTTAAAAGGGTTTTAACTTTGATCCTAGCCCAACTAACACCTAAGCAACACTAAAGGAAAGAACGCACTATGCAGTCGCGGTCTAGATACATCGCGGACCGTTCTGCAACGAACTGATCACGGCTTTTTATAATATTAGTCGCATATCTCTTTCGCGATGCACCTAGATCGCGTTTCCTCACACTCAAGACTGACCTTCAAAGAGTAACTATTACTTAACCATCACCAAATTTACTACATTGTTGTATAAATAGTTCCAGCTACTGCTACTTCTAAGGGGTTTTCTTTGTTTTGGAAACGTTCTAGTTACTAATCACACGACCTTAAAATTGTCGGAACTTGAAAGTGGCCAATGATTATAGCAGCGACTAACTCAAGGAACTAAAACATGACTTCAAAGTAGCAATCACTTTCAAGTAGCATTGACAGTTGCCACGACGTTCACGGAATCTTCATTGTTTGTTTAAAGTCGTGCAATTTGGAAGTAATAGTTAATCTAAACAACGTTATCAGTACTTGTAAAACTATTATTTTCATCACGCACAGCAAGTACAAAGTGCAAATCTCTTCTCCTCTTAAATTCTCCATGAAGTAAACGTAAACGTAAACGTAGCAGACACCAACAATTTATTTTCATTGGGAACATTTCTATTACGTACTCATGAGTAGTGGTAAAACGGTTTAGAGTACCTACAACGGTCGTAACTAAGTTCCAAAGACTAATTGGGCTAGTTGTGAGGTCGTTACTTCTGAATTTGTGTCAAAACGTATGAGGTGAAATATGAATCAAAAACGCTATTTTTATTTCACCATCATTTTTTGTTTTTGGAACATCACCTTGTAGTATTATATTACCTGCTGAGCTATAACTATCGTGACAGCCATCTTCGACGGCTAGATTTCACGGAGTCTGAACCCCCGCACTTGATTGCAGATACCTTGGTAACCTTGAATTACAGAAATCGTTGGCTTGTAAATTTTGCATGTTGAATTAATGGCCAAAGTGTACTCAGAGATATCATATTCGTCTAGATGTATAATTTTTAATTTATGCGAATGCCTCAAAGAACTGGTTATTAGTCATCTATATGAGATGATGACTGGTTTGAAAATGTGTTAAATATTTGTTGTTGTTTTTTTGTTGTATACGTACTACTTAGCTTATGAATATATTATGAATGACGATGGTATCACATGCAGAGCAATTCTTTGATCTATTTTAAGCTGATAGGCAAAATGGATTAAATTTGTAGCAGAATGCAAAACAGAATGGATTTTGCTGCTGTCGTTGTAAGTACGTTGTTATAACAACAGAAAATACGGCTGTTAATGATCTGGATTGAATTATCTTAGAATAAGTAATTATATCTTAAAGTAATAAGAAGTTTGGTTTCAGTTCAATGAAAGTTCAGTCTATTGATAAGTTATAATCAAATAAAAGACAATTAACAAATACTGTATTAATTAAAAAAGTTTATTTTTATATTTTAGAGAATTCTGTTTTATTTGTCTCATCTATGTTAAACATCATGATACAACTGTTATTTCCGGTAATATAAAATTTGAACGATGAAATAGAAAAATTCGGATCATCATTCGTAGACACTGCTGCATTTATAAAATTGGGTTTCTGTTCTAGAAGGTCGAAGATTTACGTATTTTCTGTATAATATGCAGAGTTCAAAACTGCAACTATCATCGGTTTTGGTAAATCTTTTTGTTAAATTTTTTCTTTGTCTCAATGTCACAATTACGTACTTGCCCATAAGTCAGGCATGATCAGGGGGAGAAGTTTATCACATCGACAACAACCATAGATTACAAATATTGTCACAATTTTCGTAAGGATCCGTTGATCATTAGAAGCTTCCAACACAAATCGTTCAACCTCTTCTTTAGTTAAAACCTTGATCTCTTTTGGAATATAATTCTCATTCGTTCGTTACATTTTACCATATAATTTTAAATAAAAAACAAACCTGCAAACATATTCCTTATAAACTATTTCTGTTACCGTCTCCCATTCCATTACCTCAGAAATGTAGCTACATCTATCAATATCCCATACTGTTTAAAATCTAGTTTCAAATTATTTATAGTATGCTACCGAAGATTGTATAGAGGAACACTTAGAGAGGAAAACCCGTCAAAACGTCAAATTTTATGAAAAAATCATAGATTTGTTTTGTATCAAATATTGTATATGTGTATGACAAAGCAAGCCGCTAAAGGGAACGTAAAAATTCCGGCTCCATGCAACGCAGCATATTTGACGCAAATCATTTCCGAACGCGTGTTGATAATTCCAGTTAATTACATTTATCTACGAAAAGGTAATTTGGGATTAGAAGAACTTAATTTTCCCCACACGTGACAGTGACGCATCATTTTTTTTGCAATTTAAATAAGAGCTTTATTGAAAAAATACTGAGAAAGCACAAGAAACACAAATTCCGACTAACAGCAACACTGTATACCGAAACTACGTGTAGTAGCGGGACTCGTATATCAATGAATACGTGTGTAGAAAAGAAAGCAATATTGCCATACCTCATGTATATTTTGCTAGTATGGAATAACGAAGAAACAAATACAGGGTGTTAAAAAAAGAGTGTAAATATTTCAGGGGGTAATAGTATGAACTAAAATAAGCAGAAAAGTCTTAATAAACATGGGTCCGCAAAGTAACGGTTGCGGAGATATGGACCACTATTCGTTTTTCAAACATTTTATTTTATTAGGAATAAACTGAAGCTTTCAACAAACAAAAAACAAAGTTACAGAAGATGTTCAAAGTGCCCTCCGTCCATTTCCAAGCAGGCACGACATCTTCGTCTCATACTCTTTCGAAAACACCCTCCTTGGTTTGGATTTCTTCCAGGTTATTTACAGGAGTACCATACACTAATGTCTTCAAATATCCCCAAACAAAGAAATCTAGAGGGTTCAGATCAGGCGATCTTGGAGGCCGTAAAACAGGTCCGGCCCTTCCTACCCATCTATGTGGAAAAAAATAACTATTATAAGAAAATACACACCGTTTTTGCAAAATAAAAAAGGGGCTAAAAAAACATAAAACATTCCATATCTCCGCAACCGTTACTTTGCGGACCCATGTTTATTGAGACTTTTCTGCTTATTTTGGTTCATACTATTACCTCCTGAAATATTTTACACTCTTTTTTAACACACTGTATATTGACCAAATCATATGATGCAGAGAAGTGTTAGTATAATTATATTTAAATTACAATATATTACCATATGGAATTTAGACTAGAAATCATTAATTATTTTAGGCCAACCATTAATGTAAATCTGCAAACTGCTATAGAAATGAAAATATGACACCTGGTAAACCTGAATCTTTGTAAGAAACATTCTATTCGCCCAGATTAATAAGTAGAATAAAGGTATTTGATTGCTTCAGAATGTATACAACAATTACATATTCCTTTATTAATAAATTTATGGAATTATTTCTAACTAATGACAGAAGATTTTATGGGAATTATTGTAATGCCACAAGCTGTAATTTTAAATTTGATTGTACCTGTAAAAAGTGTTCATATTAAAAATCAAATTTGCATCTTTTAGCAGTTTCCACAACTTTAATTTTGAATATTAGGTACTGAAAACATTAGTCAGTTTTGAAGAATTCTAGTAACTTTATCAAAGTTATATCCTAAATTACATGATGTTATGTGCAAAATAATGTGTTTAAATTAAAGTAGTGTGAATTAATTCATCATTGCTGTAGGCTTGCGATGAAATCAGAAAAGAGAGGACAAAACAAAAAGGGCGACAATTTACTAAAATGTTTCTTCTCCGTAATGAAATGGATTTTTGTAATACAACACAGATTGGATCTTGATGCTAAGCAGAGGTCATTCATCAATCCAAGGGACACCTTTTTTGGCAAGATTAATTAATGGGATCTTCTGATGTCTCAGTTTTATCGATTCGCGTTGAAATTAGTTAATTAGGTTGAACACAGTTTTATAATGAAGTAATAAAGAATTAAAAAACTGTAAATAATGGCACCAATTTTATTATTATTATTTGTTTACTTCTTGATATAATTCGTCAGATTATACAGGGTGACTTGCAAGTCGTTACAATAATTTTAGGAAGTGATAATATACTTGATTTTGAGTCGATTGAAACAAACATACCTATATAATTTTTTTAATATTTTTTAATTTAACCGTGATTTTCTACAATTATTGAAGTATAGAAGAAAAACAAAGCTTTTTATAACAAATATATCTATACTTTTTTTTATTAGGAATAAATGGATTATTTAAATTATTTAACCAATAAAATGCAAAATGGCTTCGTTACCAGAACTTCATAAACATAGTTTTTCTACTTTGTAAAAGCGAAGAGTGAAATTTAAATGTGAATTTTATTTAAACCTTTGTGTGTAGGTTTATTCAGTTTATTCAGATATAACCCTTTACTGATCCTTTTGGCGCAAGGGTTTATTCAAATATTCTATATTTTATAAGAAGTGTGGCAAAATATCCAATTTTATTTATATTTGGAAATAAATTAATTTTATTAACCGAAAGAGTACTGAAATAGTTCTCTTGGTTGTTGATTCAAGCTAGCGTACTTTCTAACAGTAAAAACGACAAAGCTAGCGGAATAGTTTCCGTAACTCACTCACTAGCGAAAAGTAATGATTTTTAAATCACCTCTATCTATCTATCTATCTATCTATCTATCTATTATTAATATTACGAACTGTGTCTAACGCATCTAAGGACTTGAATGAATAAAAAGCTGGTTTGGATAAATATAATTAGATATTTATAACGGTGGGACTTCAGTTTGAATGATAAAAAAATTATCAATGGTAATATAGTGAGTACAGTGGAAAATTACAAATTTAATTGAATAAGAACACAACTTATGAACAAAGTTAAAACGCGACTAGTATTTAAGATTTCAATCTTTGGGAAATCGAAGACTCCACATTTAAAAAATGAACTATTACAAGACAAGCTAATGTAAGTGTTCAAAGCTAATATGTAATAACTTGAGGTTCGGTTTTTACCACTTTACAAATTGCAACGTTTATAAATTTGCAAGGCTGCTATCTGGACTGGACATCGATGAGGAAAAGTTCATTTATAAACGAAACGATAACACAATATAAACCACATGAAATGGTTTTGCAAAATATAATCTTGCTTACAACCTTATTAAGGTACATTTAAGAATGAATAATGATGTACAATATCCTTGAATCACCCTTCCTTCCTTTTACCTTATGCATGCTTTATTATGACAATTTGGGGTTGAGAAGCGGCGTGACCAGCACTCTGTCCTGATGCAAATTCTATAGGACATTTAGGATATCCTGAAGCTACGTCCATATATGAGCACGAAATTGAGGTTCTAATTAAATAGCAGTGGAGTTAAGAATCGTTATAGAGGAAGAATAGTAGAATTTAATTTCACAAAAAATTATCAACAATTCTGCGGAGTATGCCTAAAATGGCGTAAGCTATTGCAAGCTAGAAGAGAGGAAACTATTATATTGCCTTCATGAATTGTTATGTTGTCATTCTTTATGCTCTTTCTAATTAAATGTTCTAGAAACTATAGAGGTGTATCATTGCTGGATATAAGTTATACAATTATGACAAAGCTAATAAAACTAACAACAGAACTACGGATAGCAGGTTCTAGAAAATAAAGATCAACAGCGGACCAAATCTTCATAATGGAAAAAATCCTTAATACATACTGTTAATATGGGATTAAAGGAATGGTCAATTCGTGGATTTAAGAAAAGCATATGATTCTGTCGCAAAAAAAGACTAAGTAGAATATTGAAACAATTTTGACTTGACAATGACATTAGAAAAGCACGAATAAAAGATGCATATTTGGAAAGTTTTACTATTGACGCAAGAAATTAATCGGAGAATAATAAAAGCAAACAAAAATTCAGTAGCAGTCAACCACTTAATGAAATCAAAACATTTATCCAGTGGAGTATAATTTAGAATATGCATAACAATTTAAAGAAGGACGGCGCTACATGCGATTGAAGGTGGAAAAGGAAGATCTTAAGAAGAATACTAGGAGGAAGGCTATGTAAGGAGAAATAATAAAGAAATATATGGAATTCACCAGGTACCAAAAATAAGTTGTAATAAGTTGTAATATCTAGAACAGCGTAGTGGTTAAGGCATCTAGAACGAATGTGAGATGAAAGGATAGTTTAAAAAATAGTAAGAAAACTATAAGAAGAAGACTGAGGAAGCGATGAAGAGAGGCAGTAGCAATAGATCTAAGGAAGAAAAATTTAATGAATTGAAAAGGAAGGTGAGAAACAGAACAGAAGTAAAATGACCCATTTCTACACCTAAATGACCTATAAACAGCTTTATATATAACCAAAATTAGGCTATTTTGTTTCTTCCTCTGTTTCAAAGCTTCATATATATATCAATGTATCTGTTATCGAAAAGTGTGAACATCTGTGATTATTTTAAAGCCAATGCTATAACATGTAATCTTGTACGAGTATTTTTTAAATCGGGGCGATTAAATATAATATTTTAAATCTTACAACAAATTACAAAATACACGCAGGCATAAAATCATCAGTCAAATTTTAAATACAGATTCTTATATCGATACATCATAAGAAATAGTTGCTGCGATTGTCGCTTTGAGTTATTAAAATCACGACAACTGCAAGAGAAGTGACAGATGTGAAGGTACAACTCTGTTATAGCCACAGTCTGCAATTCTTTCTGCAAGTTGCAAGTCTCTTGCACATAGGTATAACTGAATACTGTACTGTATTGCAAAAGCTTCCACATCTGAAAGACTCATGCACTTTCAAAATATAGGTCTCTATAGTTTTATTGCAGTTTTTTTGTAACTGTGATGATAATTTGGTGACTTGTATGGTTACCATAATACGAAAAAATTCCTAGGCTGAACTATCAATTTCAAATTGCCTTCTTTCGTTTTTATTTGATTATTGTTGAGCTTGTAAAATATATTAGCTGAAACCTTTATTTTATATGTTACGCTGTTTGTTATTGTTTCTTGTCGAACTTGGATAACCAGTTTAGTTTTTAGTGTGCATTCATTTTAAATGTTAAAGTGCTAGTATCACTTCTGTTACAATTGCGAACTGATGAAGTCAGACTTTTCGGAAAGGTATTACAGATGCAAGGACTTGCTGCAAGCCATTTGCAAAAAGAACTGAGGATTGTAAAGCGGCTTTTAGAAGCAGCGTCTCTCGAACTCTAGTAATAACTCACAGTTGCAGCCAATACCCTCTCCAGCCCGGGCCTGTATCCACGCGATTTTTTTCGTGAAGCCGCCCCGACTGGATCGGACTACCGACTGAGCTCAAAGACAGCGGCTTTCAGCCCGATGACCATAAAAAATATTGCGTGCCTAAGCTGATTATCTTACGCTCCCATAACGACTTGTGGCCTGGCAAAACATTTAAAATTTATAGGATAATATGGTAGCTCTTCATTGCCGGGACGGCTACTATCCGCGGCTAATATTTCATGTGGACGGTTGGGTACTTTGTAACAACACTTTATGGCGCTAAAATTACTACTAAGCCTAAGTAGCGGCCACGGTGGGCTAGTAATAATTAATTCGGTTTTGTCCCTTTAAATATGGCGCTGTTATGTAGCTCATTCGAGTTCTTTTATAGATGATTTAAAACTGTTTTTGATATATGGCTAAGTTGCTAGTTTAAATACAGGGTGAGTTTTTGAAATTTTTCTCTATGAGCATCTCTTCTCGCATGTAAAATCAAATATAGCCACTGCACAGCACGGTGTTTATCCCGATTGTTCAACAGTCACTAATTTGGTGTGTCTGACAATATATCACGTCACGAACTAAATTGGATGGTAGATATCATCTATACTGATTTCTCCAAAACATTCAATCGGCTGTCCAGCCAGAAAGTATAATACAATGGTCCCATGGTTATCAAATATAACTAAACCATTTATTAATTTCTTCACTTTATACTTCTCTCGAAGGAGATTGACAGTAGTCTCGTGGTTTCCAAACAATAGAAATAAATGCTACCTCTGGGGTCCCTCAAGGATCGATTCTCGGTCCGCTATTGTTTCTGATCTTTATTAATGATATTGACCGGAAACTGAATTGCTACGCTTCTCATTATGCAGATGACCTTAAATTGTATCTGTCTGTGTCAGATATTAATGACTGTAATTACAAAATTTCTGATTGGTGTTCTAAAAAATATTGTCTTTGAACTTCTCGAAATGTTCAATTATTTTGTCTAATAACCAATATTTTAAACTGTCAAGAGCTATGTAACTTTAATAGGATTTTTTTAACGTAAATCAACTATTGTAACGATCACTCTCGAAGGAAAACCATACAATCTATTGCAATAAATAATGGTACTGTTTAAAACAAATTTGGCGATTTATTTTGAACTGCTGAGATATATTCGTAATGAAATCCACTTGCAATATTAGTTGTTTGTACTTACCAAGACTTGCTTATAAATCTAATGAAATTTCTACTCAAAAGTTTCAGCAGTTCAAAAACTAATATGACGAAGTACTATTATTATTGCAATATATTATAAATATACACATACAGTATAGCCATGACACTTAATGAGTTGATAAAATCATAGCAGAAGTAGAAGTAAAAGTCTCGAGAAATATTTTGAAATAGTTTGATATTCTTCAGTCTTCATTTGTTTTTCACATATATTCTTCAGATTCTATATACTGTTAATAATATGCTTGTTCAAATAAGTAATTCAAATATCATATAGGTACAGCATTTCCCAGAATTTGAACGAAAAATTAAATGTTATTTTCATCAATTACCATCATCAAAATTTACTGTTTTGATAGAAAAAAATGATATAGATGGGCATGAAAAAATATTACAAATAACGAAAACATTGGCTAAATATATGTACAATAAGTATACTAAAATTTTTACATGGTAGTAGTAAAACAACAACATGTTCATTTAGTACTATCCTGATAAGAAAGAACTTCAAATAAATGTGAAGAAATGGAAATTATAGCCAACTTTGGTAAAGCACACAATTTTTTTTATGAAAGATACATCTAATAGACTTTCCAGGAAATCAAAATCTAATAATCAGGATTTTTAATTTGATACTTTTGAATAGAGACAGGTCTTCTATGTAGAAACTTAAAATTTAGAGATCTTTATGATGAGGGTTCGATTGAAAACATATTCATTATTACATAGACACAGCTGTCAACTGTCAATTTTTCCCATCTGGCATGAAAATTGAATTCAGCGACCTCAAGAACCCAAACTCTCAATGTCAATAGAGCATATTTACTTCTCTATTCTTTGTTGACAGTGAATTGACAGCTATCAACTGTCAATTTTGCCAATCTGGCATGAGGGTTGAATCCAGTGACCTCTAAAAAATTACCCTATATATTAGAATAATTAAAATATGCTTTTGACATCTGTAAATAATATTGAAAATGAATAGTTTTGCAACGGGTCAGGGGAGCTTTGGCAGCTCCGTAGCTGCCAAAATGTTCATTTTGGCACTTTGTGCCCATGGAGACTTTTGTTCAGGATGACAAAATCTACAACATATAAAAAATTCAGACAATTTTACAGTAACCCAATTTCCGAAGGATTATTGCGGGGTCCTTTGTAACAATGGATAATAATGCAATGCATCTTGGAAATTATGTTTACAATGGTGTAATTTTTCCTCTAAAAGTAAAAATGCCTTCATTATTTTATTGCATGTTATTCAATAATACAAGAAAATTAAACTAAAATTTGTATTTTGTTAGTTCACTACTTAGGGAAATACCAAATAACTTTTTTTGATTAACATAATTTCTAATTAATGAGAACCTTGATGGTGTAACTTTGTTGTTGAGTCGTCCAGCGTCCTCCATTATTAAACTCCCATTTATTCCTTCCTGTTATCCAACAACAAAGTAATGGCCATTTAGAAGATACCCATCCTGCGCTCAGCTTCCCGTCCACATTCATTTTTCATTTATCTCGAACGCTCTTTGCCCAGCCCCATTATGACAAATCACATCATAGATGAAATAGTGTGGAAGAACGAAGCAAACCAGTTTATCTGGCTCCATCATTGATATGCACCGTGGTGCCAGCGTTCTATTAATAACTATCTTAGACGGCCTTGAGGGTTCAGCCTAGGTCAGTAACTCGCCCTCCGCGTTACTTCTCTCTCACATGTGGATCTTTTTTTAGTTTAGAAGCGGCTCCGAGCGTGGTATGTAAATCGTGGGGTGCAGTAATTGATGCTATGCGAGGATCTTTTGTCTTTTGGTTACTTGGATGGAAGTTCGAGCGTATGTTGAGATTTATACAGGATGTAATAGCGAAGCTGCAGCAGACTCTCAAGACTTGCTGTTCTCATTAAGATGAAAAAGAAACGTAATTATTTCTAATGGCTGTATTATTCAAATAATGAGTGTGGAACATAGTTTTGAATCAGTAGGTAACTTAGGACCATTAAAACTTCAAAATTGGTACAGCGTTCTCTCTTCATAGTAATGACTAAAATGTCACAGTTATAGCAGCAACAGTAAGATCGGAGATGATACTGAAGGGATATGGATGTAAAAAAATAATTTATGTTGCAGAGAGTATTCATTTACAAGTCTGAATAGGATATTTCCAATGAACATCATTAAGCCTATTCGTTGAAGGATCGTAAATCTCTGAGTAATTATTTTAGATAAAAATGTTTGTTTATTTGATGAATCTTTTAGAGCACTAATGTTTTGGATTCTTTTTATTTTGAGAAATACTATCGTTTTTAAATGAGACTATTCCTATTACAGATGATAATTTACAAAATCAATCCTCCTTTATCGTTCACCCGTATTTGAAAACTATATATAAGAATTTATTTCTGTCTGGTGGTCTCATAAATAGGTAATAGATTTATTCGATTCGATTTATTTCGATGTTTTTATAGGCTCGTTAACTATAGGATATAGAAAAAAATGTCCCCGCACTCTCGATCTCTTTTTTAAAGAGAAAATTAGTGATCAAAACCAAAATGATCTATCGTCCTTTGTTTTTGAATCATTCTGAAAATATCCTTATATTATGTTGTGGTGCCCCATCTTGTTGGAAAAATATATTTCCTCTTTCATTTAATGGCTCGATATTAATAATGATAATACCTTTTTCCATTTAAATTTTCTTTATAAATTTCATATGTAACCACTGAACTGAAACCAAATTTTCCCTGCGACTGAATTTCAAAGGTTTGATGCGAATTGACATCAGACCAATAATGACTGTTGTGTTTGTTGAAAATTCCTGTATTAGAAATATATGACTCATCTCTCCATATATTTTTTTTGTTGTAAAATAGTGGATCTTGTTCTACTTGAACATATATGAACATACCAATTACAAAATTCTAGTCGGAAAATCGTTGGGTTGCAGATGGTGCTGTTTCCTTATTGTGTAAGATCCGAATTTATTTTTTTTTCAAAATATTCAAAGCTCTACGTCTTGATATGCCAGATTCGTTTTTAATTTGCCGACTTGAAATAGTAGGATTCAGTTACCACCGCAATAACATTTATGGCAACATCTTCAGCATTTTCGTATTATAAGTTTTTAGTTTGTTGAAGGAGCCATAGTTAAATAGATTGCCCTCTAACCTCTAAATTGATTTGGTTGACTTTTCTCTGGATTTAAATATATTTCACATGCAACATCCGGATTATTAATACTTTGTATGTAAGATCTAACATATACTTTTCAAAATTTTGGTAATTCATTTTACACGTTCTTATCCACCTATGTAAATGATATGCAACAATTGAAATGATTCAGATTGGTAAAAGGCAATTATTTCAAAAGACACACGTCTACTTCAAGAAAATGAAAGAATATGCTATAATAGATTATTGTCTCAATAAAGTGGCAAATAATCATATTTAACTTCACATATAATATATTAATGGAAATAGAAAAAAATAACGATTGCAACTGGCCGATAGCCACCTATGGTTTGTATTAAAAAAATACAACTTTTGGTTCTAACCCAAAAATTAATAAAGTTACAAAAAAATTACACCACTGGACTTTTTTTCTAATTTTACAATCAGTCAAGTTACATACATGTATCGAAAAATGGAAAATTTCATTTTGGTTTTGACAATTAATTTTCTCTTAAAGAAAGAGATCGAGAGTGGGGGGGGGGGGTCATTTTGTTTCTCTACAGTTAACAAGAAGAGTCTATAAAAACATCGAAAACCCACTCTGTACTATTTTTTGCTCATTTATGTATTTTATATAGTTACCTGCCAGAAATTATGATTGTAAATAAGAAATATGTAAGCAGTATCAAAAAGCAAGTACAGTTGAAATAGCCACCAAGACAAATCAGATTTAAATTACTAGTTGAAGAGCTAGAATCTTTATAATGTTATTAGCCAAATTTTTTCCGTGGGATTTTATAAGTAGCTATTAGAATTACTGCTTAAAAAATTAAACACCCAAGTATTATAAAAATTATCGAAAAAACTAAATTCGTTATTTCCTGTATAAAAGTAATTGGCCAGCATAAGCGCTTCAGAACGCAGAAATAAATTATACGAAAGCTCAGTGGAACTGGATTTGTAATAGCCTGAGTTGAGTGACCAACGAAAAAATTACAATTGTTTTACAGTTATGAATGGAATAAAATATTTATTTGAAAGGCCAAATCATATTATGACAGTTATTTCAGTATAAAATATTGCCTCAAGACTTTTTTTGTAGTAAAGAATGTTCACACTTGGGTGGCAAATATTGTTTTGACCATATTGCCTTTGAATTAAGCTGTACAAATAGAACACTAAATTAGGTAACCTAGTGGCATATATTCGACAAATATTATGAGCTCTTTCGCAACACTTTATTGTTGTCAACCTTTTGATTCGACAAATTATGCAATGCTTTACTGCAGCTGTTCAAAATTCAAACATTAATGTTATGTGTTTGCAGGAAGTGCAGTATTCGATAATGAATATTAAACAGTACAAATAGTAATTCATAAAATAGAATAGTTAAACTGTAGTTAAGAGGTTTGTTTATGTACCTGCATGTTCCTTTATGTTGAAATACATTCCATTACTGACTTGAATAAACAATTCTACTGAAAATAATTTTAATTGTTTGTAAAAAAAAAACGATAATAATATAGATGTTAATGTTTAAGTTTCCATATTTGCTTCATTTAAAGAAAACGTGCTTTCTCATAAACCATACTGTTGCAAATTACAAATGATATAGGTCACCATATTTTGGGTAGTTGCTTAATGTCAGTCATATATCTAGTAGATCTAATGCGCTGCAAACTGTAGTATGCAGATTTATTCTGTTGAAAAACGTTCAAACTACTCAAATGAGCCATATCTTTTCTGCTGTTATAATATACCTAAAATATGTTCGTTTTTATGTATTAAATATATAAGCCATGTTTATGATTAAATGTCATTTCCCATGGACCCTAAAATTCCCCTCTGATAGGAAGGAATCATCCCAATTTAAAATCTAATTTAGTTTAAGACATCAAAGGAAATTTAGATGAACCTTAAATAGGAGTGTTACGTTCAGACATTTACCCTTAACTCATTTTGAAATTTGCATAAAGTTAAATTTTAATTCTCTGTAATACATTTTAGCTTCTGGTATAATTGGTATTATATTTTGTCATTTCAACATACAGGGCGTTTTAGTGGTATTATTAAGTTCTAGAAGTAGCATAATATATAAAACTAATATCGTACACGTCGAAACTAGTTTGTGTAATAAAACTCTCATGACACATTGTTTCACGAGAATATCTCTAATAAATCACGTATCTCAGACCTGTTTGAAATTAAAATTTTCCTGAACCTTAAGACTATTCATCTAGCAAATGCTATTTCTTATGTTTTCGTTCTTTCTGCCTCTATAAAAATGAGGTTATTTTTATTAAATATTCTAATATTTCTATCAATTGTATTTCTCCATATCAATCTGGCCAATGTACTCGTACTATTTCAAGTTATTTTAAGTTTAGGATAATAAACATTACCTTATAAAAAATGCCAAAAATTAAAACCAGCCATGTTCTACTGTACTACATAAAATAAGATAAGATTTATTTTTAAATAGGACACCCTGTATTTTTTTACATTTTTGGAATCAGCGGATCATTTTACGTATGGTAGGACCAATTTTCTGACACATTTTCTGGATGTAAGTAATTTTTTTTATTTTTTAAAAATAAAACTAGAAGGCCGCGACTGGCAGAAATTGTTTTCTTTTTGTTTGTAATTATGGGAAAAATTCTAAATTTGAATATTTTTCTACATTTTTTTAGTTATTACCACTAAAAATTTCGATTTATTGTATTTCCTTAAAAACTCTTTTTTTTTAATGTAAAGAGGGTGGGCACTATTGATTTTTTAATAAAGGATTTTAATCAGAATTTTGTGGTACAACAAATTTTGAAAACCGTCATAAAAGAAAACAATTTGTGTCAGTCGCTACCTTCTTGCTTTATTTTTAAAAATTAAAAAAAAAATTACTTACATCCGGAAAGTTGGTCCTATCATACGTAAAATGATAATTTTCCCATTTAAAAATATAAATTTACGGTCATTTCCAGTCAAACCGGAAATGTCATGAAATCCGAAATGACCTCAAAGAATTCATGGCACCATCTAGTATAAACCCACCCAATTTCAAATTTTTGTCAGCAGTCATGAAAAAGTTACAGCATGTTCCCACTTTCCGTTGTCACCCGGTACACCTTCAGAGTTCAATCCTTATGTAAAATACTGTGAATTGTGGATTCACTAAGTCTAACTTATTGTGAACATCGACTAATAATGAAGATTACTTGGCCTTTAGCAACACCAAATCAATATTTCTTGTGAACGAGTGCTATGACTATATTCGCTTCTTCACCATCAAATCAATTTCTTGAAATTTTGCAAACCGCTATCGTGTTGCGTACGGCTCAATTTTTATAAATGTCATATTATACTCAAATGTTATAAGACCCAGACAAATGTACAACACCATCTATTGAATAACTGAAAAGCACCTCAATTTAAATGACCTTTAAAGTGTGTTTAGATTATGCGATTTATCACATTTTATGGGAATATAGGTACTCGTATAAAAATTCAGGGAAATTGCCACATGAGCATAACCCTGTTTTGTGCTATATTTTTTATATTTTGTGGCTGGCATTAGTTAAGTATAACAGTTATTTATTGTATAGGTGTAAGTAGAATTTTATTCATGCAAGATTGTTTAAATGCGAGAACGTAGTTCGAGCGTTTAATATTGTTAAGTGGATAAAAGACAATTAAAACATGAATGCAATACAACGTTTTATCCACAATCACATCACAATCATATTTGTGGAGTCAGAATTATTGGAATTCAATATAAAAAATTTGCACGGTTTGATATTTCTTAGAACTCAATGAAACGTGGTAGGTTTTGTTACACCTACTAGTTGTTATGGTACGTTGTTTATTATTAATTATTTAATAAACAGTTTCATCTGAATTTAGTAAATATTCAAGAAAGTAATTGTGTTCCTGTAGCTGTTTTTGAAGAAGCTCAAGAAGCAATTTTCCATTTATTACCAGCGAATTCCAGGGAAAATTACGAAAAAGTGTTCGCCGAATTTAATAAATGAAGGGGAAAACGGATACCTTAAAAATATAGTTACTGGAAAATATAGCAAGCTTACTGCTTATTTGAAGAGTGAATTGAGAGGATACAAAGCAAAAAAAGGAGAATTTTTGACTGGGGCTTCTGATAAAGAATATTTAATGATTAAGGTAATATCCATATGACTAAATAAATAAGACGCTTTTAAAGGATAGGATGACAAACATCGCGAACGTCATCTGACGGTCATTTGGAAAACACTACTACTTGAGAAAAATTAGCATACAGAAAACTGTGTCACAATTTAAAAAGAAAAGCTAAGTTAGCAGTATAACTGGTAGAGTTCGCTGTAGCAAAAAGAAAGTAAAGAAACTAATAAATAATTAAAAATCTGAGGTTAAAACATGAAACATGTAGCACAGTTTATTATACAGTTCGTCGAGTGAAGGTTCTAGAGGGTGTGGCTAAATCGCGGCTAAATGCGCAATGAACACCAATGAAATTCGTATGTACACGACGAAGTGGGAGAAATTCTATTTCTTGACAAATCACCGTGCCCCTTGAGCGCGTGAATGTGCGCGGCTAAATGCGCAGTCGGCTTTTGGTCGTCTAAAAAAACGAAATCTGGGACCTCGACATCAAAGGAGCCGACGTGAAGACGCCGGACTGTATAATAGACTGTGCATGTAGCATGATTTTCTGTGAATATGAAACATGCACGAAACATGGATGCAATGGATGGTTAAAAATTAATATATTTTTGCAACGTGATGAAGGTAAGTTATCGCTCTAGTGCATTCTGATAAATGTTTTCTGTGTTTGACTAAAATGTAATATAACGCAAACAGTTAATTAGTGAAATGATATCTAAATTGCCTTGCCTCCTTTGGTTTGTTTTATTTTTTAATATAAAATACTGTTTAATATACTGCTGTGTACCAAACTGCAAAAATATATATTATTACTATGGTATCACAGATACTTCTTACAGAAATCAAAGCTTTTTCAGAATTACTGCAGACAGGGAAATGTTTGGGTTTAGAATCAATTCGCAAATTATGTAAACCAGATTTTAATCTCGCGAACAAAAATTGTTAAGTAATTTGAATTAAATGTTTTAAAAATATTGAGAAGAATAACTTCACCTTATTTTAGTATTTATTTATTTAAGGTTGATTCGTTTTTTTAGTGAATATAAAAATAATGATAAATACATATATCTACGAGTCTACTGATTTTTTTGCTAATGCTGAGTATATTTAAAGTTTCACAGAAAAAAATTATCAGTAATACATGGTACTGATGAGAACCATTGTAATTCGGAACAAATGTATTTAACAATAATATTTAGCATAAAGTATGCATCTATTTTTTATCATGTTAATCGCTGTTAATTACTAGTCATGTAATCAACTTCTTTTCCTATTTATAATAGAATAAAGCATTGAAAAAACAATTCTCTTTTTATATTAAACCAATCATACCTTCTTTTTTAATAGATATATTATTCATTGTTTTATTATACTGTTATATAGTGTGTAACTTACATGAAATAAAATTCATAAATCATTGACTACATAATTTTGTAAAAAATCTGTTCAACTTTTATATTTGACCTTTTAATTTTTTACGAAATTTTGTTATCGAGAATTATGAATTTTATTTCATATGTACGTTGCACTCTATATATTAAAGTAAATTCAAATTTACCGCCAATTGCTGCGTAATGAAGCTTATTATACAGCGGCATCTATTGTATAGATTTTGAGAGTTATAGTTTTCTCAAAACAGAAAACGTAGCATAGTGCAAATGCTATTTTTTCTCCAAATGAACGTAAGATGCCGCTAGGTATGTCTGGAGCAAGTCGTGCTTCCCATGAAAGACAGAGAAAAGAAGCCTCTTATTTAGTTACTTATATGGTAATATCTCTTTACCTTTTACATGTTGTTCGGTTAGGTGCAACTTTGAATTATTTAGGTTGCACTAATAATAAGGTTTCTGGTGTCTGTCAATGCTGCGAATTGACAAATTTGAAAATTGTTAACGTACACGACAGATATCTACTTGTCTCAATACCTGACACCAAGACGGGTATTTCAAGGAAATTTACCATTACAAAAGAAGGATTCTGAGTGAATGCTCTTGAAATATGCTGAAAATATATTTCTCTGCGTCCAATTCGCTTAACACCAGACATATTTTTTTTAAGATACACCAATAAAAAATGTACTTCTCAGCCTCTTGGAATCAACACAATGACGAAAATACCCTCAATGTTGCTATATTCCTGAATATTGCATATCCAGAAGCATATACAGGCTATTGTATGAGGCAAACTTTATTGGCCAATAAAGGTGCTGATCTTACAACCATGAAACGGTCTGGTCGATGGAAGAGCTCCTCTGTAGCAGAAAGTTATGTTAAGGAGTCCATATCTTGGTATTTCCTTGGAATATCCAAGGAAAATATAGCTGTTCCTTACAAGGAAAGACTTAATTTGTGCTAATTATTCACGAACAGGACACTGCTCGAAGGACGGTGTCCTGTTTTCTTATGATTGGAATAAATTTTCTTAATAAATCATCTCCAACCTTTATAATCGCCACTTTTTATACATAAAGAGTGGCATTTATAGAAATTTTTTGTTAAAGCTGATGTCGGATTTACTTTTTACCATTCCGTAAGCCCACGTCAGACCTAATAGCGTGAAAACTAATGGGTTTTCATTTTTTCCCCAAAATCAATACAAATAAAACTTCTGTGTCACATCCAGAACGTAAGAGTGTTTATCGGAAGTGTCAAAACCCATTGAACTGCTAATATTTCATATATGAGAAAGTTAGTCTCCGAGAAGCCTTTCATGAAAAATAATGGATGAAACATTCGTCTGCTCTGAAGTTCGATGCGGGTTCAATTCTTGATTTATCTATCATTCACAGCCGGTTTTCGTAACTTTTTTCTGGCAATATAGCACAAATGGAATGTTATTAAAGATATTTAAACAATAATAATAATAAAAAACAAAAAATATTCCAACAGAAATTTCTTAAACTGGAATGTGATTTGGGATTATTAATCCTGCATTATGCACTATAATCGTATGACTCTCCTTACGTCTTTCATTTTTGCCTACCTCGTATCTCTCATCTCCTGATTCTATTAGAATGTAAGCGGTTACTTCACACTTTCTTAATTACAAATTTACAAAGTTATTATCAATTATTTTCAGAAACAGATTGCATATACAGTGTGTCCCCGGATAGGTGAAACGACTCTTGTAAAAGACATAAAATGTTTTATTCAAATTTTCATTTTTAGGGGTTCAGCCCTGCTTCGTTAAAGAACATTTTCTAACATAATTTCAGTTTTCAAAAATCAAGTATGCGTTGGGAAAAACTTATTTTTCTGTAAAGTGCTAAGCCCCTATACCAAATTTGAAAATTCTCGGATATAAAACAAATTGTGAGAGAATATTTTTAAATACGGTATACGGACCTAGATTTCGATATCAAACAACTTTTCTGTAGAACATTTTGACGTATCTCTTACTAAAAAGCTACTATTTCAGAAAAAAAATTGAAAATCATGGTTGGCTGATGAGTTTAAAATTTGGCATAGGAGTCTAGCTATTGATTCTAAACAACTTTTCTCAATAACTTTTTGTCGTCTCTTACTAAAAAAATCATAGTTGGCCGAGGATTTTCAAATTTGGAATAGAGGCTTAGGTGTCGATTCTAAACAACTTTTCTTAATAACTTTTTGTCGCATTTATCATATAAAAGGCGCTTTACTCTAAAGAAAACATTCCCAAAGCATACTTGTTTTTTCAAAACTGAAATTATGTTCTTTAACGAAGCAGGACTGAACCCCAAAAAATGAAAATTTGAATCAAACATTTTTTGTCCTTTACAAGAGTCGTTTCACCTATTGAAGATATTTAAACAATTTTTTTTAAATGACACATATGGTAGATCTTTCGAAAACCTATTTCTTATTAACCATACGAGCTATATACATGTACAAAACCTTTTCTTATTTTTTATTTATTTAATATATATCCCCCAACTATTTACTGGATAAATAAAGACATTACACAAATTAAAAATAACATAAGACAAACAACGTAAGACAAAAATATAAAATATAAATACAGTATTGATAATATCAATATCAGCGTATTTAACAGCAATCAATTTGATATTGCTGTTAAATATGTCCAATCCATTCTGCAGGTTATTATAAGTGAAACACTCTGTGTAACAATGACAATTTGAATAAATTCGTTTTAGGTCTATTCAAATAAAAAGTACGAGAACTACGCGTTGATTGATTGGGTACCTAAATTAGTACTAAGTTTAAAAATAGAGAGCAGTCACACGTACTATGTAAGATCTTATAAAGGAGTATGATACAGTGCATATTTATACATTGCTCAATATTGGACACATCGAATCGTTTAAGTAAGATAATGTGCGGATTATCTATTCGAGGATAAATACCATAATAACGAAGAAAAGAACAACTTTAAAAAACGCCATTGAATATCCTCAAGGTTCGATTTAAATATATTATAACCAGGATGCTGGATCCTATATGCAGATTCAACTGTTTTATCAATATAAAAATTAAAGCTTAATTTATAGTCAAAATAGATGTCTAGGTCTTTTACTGTATCAGGACGGTCAAGGACGATGCCGTTAAGATCATAATTAAACACAATAGGATTCATTCTTCTGGTGAATGTCATCACGCTACACTTGCTAGCATTTAAAGAGACATTATTAGCCAATTCTGAATTAAACAGTGCTGCAACCTAATACAATCATTAGCATCGTTAATCTCGCTATATATTTTTACATTACCTCCATATATTAGATAGTAACAGTTAAGATTTTGAAGTGAGTCATTGATATAAGTCACAAATAATAAAGGACCCAAAATCGACCACTGAGGCACACCCGATGTAACAGATACCGACTCAGACGTCCAACCGATACACTGAATAAATTGGTGTCTACCATTTATATAAGATAAAGCAACAAATCAAGTAGTCCACAAAAACTTCATCTTCCGGATTAAAATATTATGGTCAAGTATATCGAATTCCTTCGAGAAGTAGGTATATGACACGTCAACTTGTGTACTTGAGTAAGGATTCTGAGAAATGTACTGTGTGATACATATCAAATTAGACACAGATGATCTGTCCTTCATAAACCCATGTTGACCTTTTGGACATATGAATAAAGCAAGTTGTGTAGAGTAATTTCAAACACTTTACAGAAATTGCAATAGGTTTGTAATTATGGATATCTGATTTGTCGCTCTTTTTGAAACCTGGATACATGCAAGAATTCTTCCAAATATCAGAAAAAACGCCAGTAATTACTGATAAATAAAAATTAGCATTAGGGAAATTATACAGGTTGATTCAGAACTTATCTAATAGAATTTGGGAGTAAATGTGTCATGAAAAATGGAGTCAGTATCATAATAGTTATTTACGTTATAAGGCCGGGAAATGGTATATTAAAATACAAGTCTAGATGTTTACGGACGAGACGACGAAGGAGCCGAGTCAGGAATTTTTAGACGAGTACTTTAATGACAATTCACGGCCGTGTATCGTACAACGTTTTATTTCATACTGTGTTGTATTAAAAATTAAATTTTAATATTTTATTTTACATAACCTGCCTGTATGTAGGTATTAGCGTGGTTTCGATTCTTGTTTTATCGCATAGCTTTTGATTTAGCTTAGTGATGTAAAAACAAATTTGACAGTTTGTCATCCCGTGCGTATTTTGTGATAATTTTCGTAAAAAATGGAAGAAATCGAGCTAAAATGTGCTGAAGCAACCAGTAAATTGGTGCCTACGAAGTTTTCTGCTCATTACGAGAAGGAATACCAGCTCTTCAACGTGTGGAGAAAAACCTATAAGGTGGAAAACGGCCTGAATGAGAATATCCTTTTGGCGTACTTCTTGGATATCTCCAAAAAGATGAATCCTGCGACAATGTGGGCAAACTATTCGATGCTCAAGTCTATGCTGATGGTAAAAGAAGGATATTTCAAAATATCCAAAACTGGTGGCTTTCTTAAAAGGCAAGCAGTTGGTCATCAGGCAAACAAATCAAAAGTTCTAACAAGAGAAGAAGTTAATAGATTGCCATAGAAACGTCTTTGATCAGATATACAGGGTGCTCATAAATTAAGAAAACAAGAAAATACTCACAGAAAAGTATCATTATTTATTACTGTATACAACATTTTTATAAAACAAATCTGTTTATAATTTCAAATAGTCCTAATACAAATTTTAAGATCAAAATTTAAATTTTAACATTTACTCTACCTCTACCTCCCACGTCAACACATTTTTCCGCTAACTTAATAAATTTTTCGAATAGTTAGCGGCTCATTCAGTTCATGTATTCCTTGGCGTATGTGCTTTTTTAATACTTCCCTACCATGTGGCAAACCATTTGAATAAATGTTTTGATTTAGGGCACCTCGAAGAAAAAAGGCAAGGGGTGTAAGGTTAAGATTGGGCCAAATCTTCCTCTGAGCAGGACAGCCGTCCTGTTGCCAAAACATTTTGGAAACATTTGGTTTGCCATTTTTAAATACTTGAGAGCCAGAAGTACGCAATAACCTGTTTTGGCAAGGCAGGACTGCTATCCTGCTGACTTTACAACCTTGCTCAGACAATGGTGGATACCAAGATTTGGCCCATTATCCTACTAGACCACCTGACCTTACGCCCCTTGACTTTTTTCCTAAAACAAAAGGTTTATTGATATTAAAAAACATGATATGAAAAGAGCGGATAAGAGAAGAAATAACAAGCTGTGTAGTGTGTAGAATAAAAGTCAAAATTGAAATTTTTATTTTAAAATTTGTATTGAGACTATTTTGGATTATAAACAGATTTGTTTTATAATGTTGTGTAAAATAATAAATAATGGTATTTATCTCTTGAATATCTTCATGTTTTTTTTTAATTTATGAGCACCCTGTATATCTGATCTAATACGTTTCTATGATAGTCTCATTTTTTCTAAAAGCAGAACTTTTTATAAGGGACGTTTTTCGATAAAGTCAAAAACAAAAAACTTTCTCCTCCTGTCAACTCCATCCGTGGGCAGTGTATATACTATTGATGATTTACGGAAACGTATCATAGTTGCTGTCAATAAGTTACGAGTTACGTCTGTCTCTATCAAAATACCATATTTTAATCTTCAAGTTGTTAATGTTTGCAAAACCATTCTTGTAAAATGTTAAGATCTCCCGTCATAATGCATCTGATGTGTGATATCTGAAGATTGCAAAATTTATATCATTTTATAGCTAAAAACATGTACTGCAACAGTTATGACAGAAATACTTAGGCACTTCGCAGATCCACGAAAACTAGATTTCGAACATTCTGCTTACGACTATCAAAGTCATTTACCGCGTCGGACTAAATCCTGCGTTTATGTTGTCCTTTCATCAACTGTCCTCTTCATCAAGTTATTATTTTCGTATTACGCCAACTCGGAACCCTATAATTTGAGTCTGACAAAGACTACTATACGCCGACGGCGAACAAAAGCGTGGCACAACTTAATGCGAAAATAACAACATCCCATTAGCGACTTGATTAAACGGAACTGCAGCCTTTCCTTCTGCAAATGAAGTGCGTGAGCGATGACAGTCCAGTGCACTCCGTACCGAATAATAGAGGACTGATGTCTTCATTTGTCATTTCGAGTACAACTATTGTGGCGTTCCGAGAAATGTCGCGAAACTATTTGTTCCGTAGCAAAAACTTTTAGTTTTAGTAGCTGTTAATAGACGTCGTTAAATATCTACTTGGCAGACATCATTTGTGGCTGGAAGAGATTTATTGGGGTAATTCATTGTTGGCTGTGCTAGTTTTCGTAAAAGGAAAAGATTTCCATTTTAGATGCATTGCATTGTGAAATGATAGAATAAATCTTATTGCATTTTCAATATCGCAAAGTTGGGACTACGAAAAATAATACCCACTACGTTATATATCATCTGACAGTTCTAAATGTATCTGGTTTAGTAAATTATGTGTCAGGTCGTTTGAAACGTTCTCTGTTTAAATGTGTCCAGTGAAGTGATACGTTATATAATACAACATGTGATATAGTATGTAACGTGAACAATTACAAGAAAAAATATGTGTCAGTGCTCACTGAAGTGATATGGCATATTTCACATTACACTGCAATTCTGATATCTTAAATTTAAGACTTCCACATCCTTCAATGCATAAAAAATAGTACACTTTAGTAACAAATGATCTTACAGACGATGTAACTTGCCAGATCACGTGTCAGAACATATATTATATTGGCAAGTTGTTTACAAGGTGATATGATATTTTAAATATCGCAAAATTGAGACTTTGAAAAAATAGTACTCATTTACCCACCACGTTATATATGACCTGACACTTCTAAATGTGTCTAGCAATTCTAATATCTTAAATTTAAGACTTGATTCTTCAATACATAAAAATAGTACCAAATGATCTTACATACAATGTAACTTGCCAAATCACGTGTCAGAACATATTATGTTATATTGGCAAGTTGTTTATTTATGTCAACAAGGTGATATGACAATCATGGTATGTGATCTGACAAGGAACATAATCTTCAAATACCAGAAACACTAAAGTGATATGACTTACATTACCTAAATGAACACAGATTTTAATATAAATATAATTGCATGCATTTTATAATATTTATTTATTTTACAAAACCTTGCTTAGGCATGTGTACCAGTGGAACTGACATGACAGTCATGACATGTGATCTGATAAGTGACGTGGTTAACGGCATATTCATCAAATTTAAACAAACAATATTGTTTTATTACTCCCCGATATTAACTGACTTATTTTATCAAAAATATATGCTTTTCAGAGTAACATGTAAGAGTATGCTTTAGGTTGGCATAGAATATAGAACTTTATTTTGCTTCTAGTTTTCTAAAGATATTGATTCAGATATATTTTATAAGCTTTGCTCTCTAATAAGTCAACATAGAGTTTTCCTGTTCCTACAGATGTGGTTTAAGGAGATTTATTCGGGTAATTCATTGTTGGTTGTGCTGGTTTTCGTGAAAGACAAATTTTCCAATGGATACCTGCACTATGAAATTATAGAAAAGGTATTATTGCATTCCATCGCAAAATTGAGACTTGGAAAAAATAATACCCATTTACCCACCACGTTATATATGATCTGGCAGTTCTAAATGTGTCTAACTTAGTGAACCACGTGTAAGGTTGTTTGGGCACGTTTTTTGTTTAAGTGTGTTCAGTTAAGTGATACGTGATATGATACAACAAATGATGCAGGAGGTAACATAAACAATTAAAAGAAAAACACGTATCAGTGCTCACTGAGGTTATCATCGATCATTATTTGTCAAAACAAAAATATATCACCCTATATAATATTAAAAATAAAATATGTCATCATATGCGCCATTGTATTATTTTCACTTTTTGTTTCTTTACATTTTTTTGTATTCCAAACTGATACACAACAAAATTGATTTATTTGATCAAGTGCTTTATTACTAAGCGACATAAATTACTTAAACATATCTTAGGAAGACCATGCAAAACAATACTAATAAGAAACCGTCATCTTATTTAATATTGTGTATTGCCAAATTACTCTTATTTTTTTAAAAAGATTAAGTTTTAATAATGCTAAAATGGCTAATATGGTTTACATTTATGGCCTTTCAGATGGAAGTAGTATTAAAGTTAGGCGAATTTATATGGAAAGATTTCCGAATCATTCAACGTCTTTCGGAGTCAGATTCATTTCAGAAAGGTCCAATTCCTGGAAGATCTTTGAGTGTTAAAACGCCTAAGTTAGAAGAAGCTATTCTACATGAAATTGAAGAAGAGAATACCAGTACTAAGAAAATCGCTGCAATTTTGCCACTAAATTTTGCAAAAAAATGAACAAAATGTTGGCTTTACCTCTAGCATATTGCTTACCCGATCACCTGGTATGAACCATATAAATTTTTTTTTTGGGAACATCTCAAGACATTAGTTTACAAGGGTCACATTGAATCTGAGGAGCAACAGATTATAGCCGATTGCGATATGATAAGATCTTGGACTCCTGGAATGATTGCACGTGTTCTAGCTGCAGTTTCAAGATGTGAAGCATGTATTTTGACTGAAGGTGACCATTTCCAATATTTGTTATAACAAATCATAGTAAAGTAATTCCATTGTTAATTAATTATTTTGTTATTATGTTAAGTAATGTAATGAGTAAAAATACACTTGATCAAATAAATCAATTTTGTTGCTAATCGGTTTAAAATACAAATAAGTGAAAAGAAACAAAAAGTGAACATAATATAATTGCGCATAATATGTCCTATTCTATCTGTATTATTATAAATAAATTATTGATAAATATTTTTTTGGCAGATAATCATCGATAATACTCACACCTTCGCCACTGATAAATTTCTAAAGCTGGTAATTTTTTATTTTATACCTACTGTTGTACTAAATATGCACACCGAATTTGGTTAAATTATCACAAGCGATTTAAAAATTAAAAACTGATTTTTTTTTTAATTTTTGACACGCTGTAACTGAACAATGGCTTTCTTAAGACCCCTCATTTATATATTAAAAACCCTTATTTTTCACCGCAGAATACGCCTCTGGATTTGCATCTCTACTTAAGAAACACCCTGTATATTTTTCTTAGAGTTAATCGAAGTTGTTAAAATTGATTTTTGCAATTGACTTATCTATATCTGAATGTGAATATTTTTTGTCCAACTTGAAAATAAAATACAATAAATAAATTAGTAAACAAAAATTTGCACGATACCTTATTATTGTCTTTCTAGTTTAGGCTGTGGAATTTAATATATCTAGGCAGCTACCAACCTGAAACAAAAAAATAAGTTATTTTTGTTATCAAAATGGTTACATAAATAATTACAAATTACCAACACTTGTTCCTGTAGTCCTTTCAAAATTAAATTTTTCTAATAATTTCAATTTATATGTTTATTATTGACAAATAATGGTGGATGATACCCATACCTCCGCTACTGGTAAGTTTCTAAAGCTGATCATTTTTTGTCCCACACCTTTTGTCACACTAAATATGCACACCGGATTTGGTTAAATTATCTCAAGCGGTTTAGAATTAAAACAAATTTTTTTCTTAATTTTTTACACATTTATATAACTAAAAACCCTTGTTTTTGGCCACAGAATACGCCTATGTATTTTTAACCTTTACTTAAGAATCACCCTGTAGACATTTCAAAAGCGTTATTGTAATCAATCAATTTCTTTAGTTTGCATACTGGAATATTATATTTTTCTTTGGCCTATCTAAATTCGTTTTACAACTTTATGGTACTCTTTCTACAAATTGCTGACATGGTTTTCGATTTCCTGTGTTTAATTCGTGACTGTCCAGTGTAAATCTAACCCATTCAATTTTTCAACAAGTCCCAATTATTCTAAACAGAAGTTTAAAACACCGATCTGCAGTTAGGTACTCATCGAATGCCAAGTAGGTACCAATTTGTATTGTATGTAAATCATTTCAGCATAAAGGTTGAATAATTGTCTCTACCTGCACTATCGTTATGGTAATTCCATAAGTTAGATCCTCATTTCCCATGATCCTAGCAAAAATGAGCAGTAGAGCTAGTTTATTCGTTATCTGGCGATGAACGGACTTAAAATATTACAGTTAGGAAAGATGCAAATTCACCTTATAAATACCATATGTTGTTTTAATAGATTTATGTTTGGTCGAGCACATTTATTTAATTTTATCATCGAGTGTGCATTAGAAGAGCAAAATTATCGTTCATAAGCCATTTATAAAAATAGCGGAAGTGGATAACGTTTTATTAAGAGATAATTGCATGAATATAAAGAGGTGCTAGCTTCCCATGGTATCACTGAGCAAGAAGAGGTAATTGATAACTGTAGATATGAAATTTTAGCAGCTTTCTTAACTAGTTAGGTAACTTCGTCATGTTAATTTCAAGGTAGAACTTTGATTTAGAGGAATTTACCAGTTCTGTTCTGTTACCCTTTGTAAACGGTTTACAATAAATGTTTATACAGGGTTAACTATGACTAAGTACAAACATTTTAACCACGTGCTCATGGAGCCCTAAAAGACAATAAAAAAGTTAATCCAGAATTTTAGCTCGATATTTAAAAAATGGGGCAAAACCCTTTTTTCCTACGGAAAGTCGGCATCTATGATGAGTATAGACTGAGATGGCTTATGGCTTAGATATATAGTTGGCATTACATCTGTCAAAAACTACCATGCGGTCGTTTGCAGCATTTCTAAATGCAGAAACGACAAAAATTAACATTCTTATTAGTAATAATACCTGATAGGTAGGTAACAGTTAATCCAGTTAGCTCCAGTATTTTGCATTCGTTTTTCATTATTTGGTTACAAACTGGTAAAACTACATTTTCACTCATTACCGATAAACACACTTCCCGTAGGTACAGTTGTTAGATACAATGCCTATGTATTATAACAAAATCGAAGAAAGGGGTGGTAGGTAGGTTCTAATAGATAACAGAAAACGTTTAACACCCGCGGCAGTGGTGTCCCATAACCTAGAAAAATAAACCGGCGAACTATATTATGGGAAAATATCTGTACCCGACACATATTCCTTTATTTATTAACTATAAAACGTTTTAAATTAAAATAAGGCATTACAAAAACTGAAGAGGAACACAAAACTACAACGTAAACACAGGAATTAAATTATAACATGACAGCGAACCGACTCGACCTGACTGACTGCCGACTGTGGCCGACTGTTGCATGACGGTAGCTTGCTGGTTGCATACTCTGATTCTCGCATTGGCGGCGTTAAATAAGGATTTAATATAATATCGAAATAATTTTTTTTCGCTTTATGAATAAGTTTGGAAATTTTTTGAAAGGAAATTCTGTTAATTCTTATTTTTTTCTATCCCCTCTTAAAATATTTGTACTTAGTCATAGTTAACCCTGTATAGACTTTTCGTCTTATTTTGGAATATAAAAAACGCAGTTAAATTTATGGTTTTGGCTGTTTTCTGTTTATGTTGCAATGCAGTCTAGTAAATTTATGTGTATATGTTTACAAATATCGTCTGAAATATTCTCGCCATAATTTATTTTCTAATTAAATATGGTATGCCTTTATATAACAGAAAAATTTGTGTCAAAATAAAACCAAAGCCTACAAGGTAAGATAGGTAAGCATTTATCTTGAAAATTAAATATGTTAATTGGAAAACCAGCAAATAAGTCAGAAATGGTTATGTTTCACTACATAATGCTACTAGGTACTTGTGACCTTCGTTGAAAAAAAAGAAAAAAAATTTTATTCAAAATTTTAACTTTGATATCCTGCATTTTTCTAAACATTTGAGCTAAGGTAAATTTGGCTACATAACATTTTTTGTCAGAAATATAGTTTTCTAAATTCTATTTATTAGAAAAAACATATATTTAGAACAGTTGTACAAGATGTCTCATGAGCCTGTTGTGAGGATACAAAAAATTTAAATAAAATTTGGGACACGTGGTGTTAAATAGAATGAGGTAAATTCCATTTTCAATAGAAAGTATTATCATTGGGATTTAACGTAAACGACTAATGACGTCTTCAATTATATTTTTGCCAGAAACATACCCAAATGTTCCTGTTAAAAAGCTCTCTTTTCTCTAAGAAGCTTTTATTTGAGATTTTTTTCTATATTACTACCCGTTTAAAAGTTATAAGCAATGTTGTCCTAAAAAGTCACAAAAGAAATACCACCTAAAAATCACATTAGCGGTGGAAGGATCAAGTAGTCGTTGGAAAATAATTGAATATTCGTTGTTTAAAGTGGATACATGTCACAAAATACTTGTCATTACTCAATACGAATATCAAACGTATAACTTTTGTGCTTACAAAATGTTTTTTCAATCAGAAAACGTTGATATATTGCTAATTTACGACAAGTCACACAAAAAAATCAAGAAGAGCTGTAGAGTTATATCGAGAAAGGTATCCAGAGCGCCTCATTCCTGATCATAGGAGATGAATTTTCTGTTCGGAAGAATCAAATAATTGACCGAAGGGTGAGAAACAATGTTAATACAGCTAGACTGTTACAGTATTTCGAAATCTACGAAATTCTATGCTTACCGGGCTAACCGGGAATTGAATTTGGATAAATCAACCGTTCAACGAATTTTAAAGACCAATGGGTATCATGATTACAAAATTCACAATTTGTAGTATTTGCCTGAGCGACGCATTGAAAACACACTTAATTGTATAGCTCAAATTGTAGTAAATGTGGAAACTGTTGATCAGTACCTTTTTCGGCACGTTCTTTGGACGGACGAATGTAGGTTTATAAGGAATAGTTTGTCAAACAGGCGTAATGAATGCTTCTGGTCCATTGAAAATCCCCATATTGTGAATTCAGTCCAAAACCAAGGCCATTTTGGAGTAAATGTATGGTGTGACATCATTGGTAGGCATTTAATTGGACCTTATTTTTATGAACATACATTGAACAGCGTAAGTTGCCCAAATTTCTGACAAAAAATATACAGGATGTGCGGAAATGAAGAGCAAAAAATTCAGGGGATAGTTCTAGACCGAAAATAAATGCCACCTCTTTCTATAACATTTTTTCCAAAACTGATTATTAACGGAGTTACAGGGTGTTAAAGTTAAAATTTTATTTTCCATATTTGTAAATAACTTCTTAAGAAATCCAAATATTTACATAAAATTTATAAATCGAGGATTTTTGCGGACGAGAAATTTTAATATGTTTCTAATTTTGACGTCACTAGTAGAGGGCGCCACTTGTGGTGTGTTAATTGGCATAACTTTTTTGCATCTTAATGTATCCATCTGCCTATTAAAACAATCAATTCTCCTACCTGTTTTATTTGAAAAAGTTATACCTTGCTGAAGTCGGTAGGCGTAACCATTTTTGAAATAATCCTATTTGAAATGCTCAGTGCATATAGTAAAAACTGTTTTGGTTTCAGGTAAAGTGTAAATATTTAGATAACACTTTCCCATAAAAATGGATTGGGATTAGTGGACGTATTCAGTGGACCGGAAAGTCACCAGATCTAACATCTCTCGATTTTGTTATGAGGGGTTTAAAAAATAGGTTTACAAAATACCTTTGCGAGATATTAATCACTTGAAAGAAAACAAACAAACGCTTGTAGTGAGTTAAACGGCGAAATGTTAATAAAGTGTGTCATATAGAAAATAGATTGCAATATGTATATAGTATGAGTATGAGTGCGTTTACATTTTTAGTTTACTTATTGTTATCAACATCTTTTGTTTTAGCTGTATTAAAGAATTATTCAGTTTTATGTTTTTATTTATTCTTACATTATGCACTTTAAACAACGACCATTCAATTATTTTCCAACGACTACTTGATCCCGTTACCGCTAATATAATTTTTAGGTGGTATTTCTTTTGAGACTCTTTAGGACGATATTGCTTATAACTTTTAAAGTGGCGGTAATAGAGAAAAAAATCTCTAATAATTTAATAGGAAAATTGGGTATGTTTCTGGAATTATATTTGAGGGCGCCACTAGTCGTTTCTGTCAAATGCCAAAGATAATAATTTCGATTGAAAATGGAGCTTATCTCATCATATATCACCACGTGTCCCAAATTTTATTTAATTTTTAATAGTAGGCCCATATTATCGAATTTGATATACCCTGTACATCTACAGTACATAATTTATGAATTATTTTACATCTTAAGAAGTACTAAAGACAATTCCGTCCAAATTCGGAACACAGTTAAACATCTAACGAACAAAATAAGTATTACGACATTGTTTCTGTGTGTTTCGCGGTGTCGTGGAAACAGATGTGCCTATTTTATTCAGGGATTGTAAAGAATGTCTCGCTGGAGATTAAGATGGAGCCCGCTGAGACATATTCCCACCGTTCATGCATAATAAATCACTTGCGTCATTTCATGATTTACGTGCCCGCGTTTTTGCTGAAAAACATGTATCAAAAGAATTACAAAAATTGCGGATTTACAATTTATAGCTGTGGGTGCCGTATGATGACAACAAAGGGTGCAAATAATGTGATTAATAGTGATTTAACGATATCCATCTGGTTTTGCGCCTGCAAGGATAACAAGCAACGCGTTTTTTGGAAACTCATAGGCATAGCGAATATTATTTGAATTAATCGAGGCGTAACTCATAACAATTTTTTTTAGTACGCTTTTACACATGATTGACATATTCTAATGATGAAAATAATTGCGGTTTGTTATACAGGGTGAACTTTAAATAAGTACAAATATTTTAAATGCTGGTGTAGTTTGTCATATAAATCAGTCTAGTTAAAGCCATTTTTAAAAATTTCTAATATTTACGGAGATATTATTTTTTTTTAAAAATACCCACCTTTTGAGGACTGCTGTCATAACCTACCTAATGAAGCATATGATTTGTTGCGACGTTACCATGTCTCCTCTAATATAAATGTTACGTTTCCTTTAACGTAATAGTAACGTAATATGGTTAATTCTATTTTAAACATACTTATTTTAAGCATAAGTACAGTAAAATTGGGTATGTAGTATGATACGCAGTAATATTAACATAAACTTAACTGGCCTTAGTATAAACGATTAAAATTGAATTTCCGCAAGTCAAATACTAAAACAAAGTGTTTAGGAAGATATTATGTGATATTACTATGTCCAATGTTCAAAAATTATACATAAACGTGCACACAAGCTCACCTGTTTGTTAAAAAATTATCTATTTAATCAGTAATCCACATTTCACAAGTTAAATGTCATTGTACACTGTTAGAAAGAGACACAATTTCCTTAAGTTATTTTATGACGAATAACGGAAAACTATGATTTTCACACAACATATTAAATTTAATTTATGATAAATCAGTTGGAGTGTAGTAAAAATGGATAATGAACAAATTCTAGATTTTCAATTTATTGGTAAGGTATAGAAATGCCAAAGGGGACGAGATGGCCATTAATATTTTCATAAATAAACATATTTCAATCATTCTTTGACATGTCTAAAAATTCTAATGTAACACTGGCAACGCTGTGGAATTCACATTCACCATGACCCCCGGAACAGCGGTCCTCAACAAGTTTCGTATTGAAAAATCACGAAATTTATTTAAAATTTGACTTTTTTATTCCTGATTTTTTTTGTAAAAAGACTATGAATTATGTGTTCTACACAGTGAACTGTACTGCTGGTTAAAATATTTGTACTTATTTAAGGTTCACCCTGTATAGGGTGATTCAGAATTTATCTGAAAATATTTGAGGATATCTGCACCCTTAAATAAGAAATGTATATTCGGTAGGTCTGAGAATCGGTCGTAAGCTATTTTTCATACCCCTAAGTGATAAGAGTGACCCCAAACATTTTTTTTTATTTTTGGACATTTTTTTTTTATGATGTGGCATAAAAAAATAATACAACCCTTAATTTTCATCCTTTTATCACAAACCCCTATTTTTTAATAGCCATTTTAGTAATTTCATCATTTTTAACCTTGGTCGATAACTGATCGATTATCACTAGATCAGTTATCCCCGCCGGGCGTCTACCGGTATCACTTCTCACCACAAACCTTGAAAAAATATAGACAGGGTCGGTTCATGATATAGGTCACGTGACAGGTGCCGCGTTTTCTAGGGAACTCCAGAAAATTGATATTTTATTTGCTTTATGTTGGCGGTTGTGCAAATATGATGGCTGCATTGCAATATGAAATTAACTAACTTGCTGTCATTTTAAATGTCATTAAAGAATGTGACATGAATGTGAGCAATCACAATAAACAAATGAGATTCACGCTACAATACAACCAACGTAAATTGACATAAAAACCAAGATTTAGTGATTCTGGACCTTTTAGGGCAGCCATGAATTAGCGGTCGCCGGCAATATGACACTGGCACAGTCTATATTTTTTCTAGGTTTGCGCTTCTCACCCAGTAAACAGCACGGAGTAGGGATGAGAACGAAGCCGACTACCAAAATATTCACTAGAAATAATTCATATGGCAAAACAACGTTTGCCGGGTCACCTAGTTTTAAAGTAAAAACGCTGCTAATCTTTTTTGCGCCGGTGTCGCTTTAATCACAGAACTTCAGAGGTTTTTTCGTGCTATATGTGACATCGCCAGTTTGCATTGTCTCTCCATTACAGTAGAACCATATTCCAGCGGCAATGCAATATTTTTAAATAATTTTCAGAATGCGTATATTAATTTTTTTTGCATTACCATATTTGTATGTTGAACATTCCATTTTTTTTTTCGGATAAATTCTGAATCACAGGCTATTATAATTTTTTGTTTTAACAATTTACGACATAAAATGTTGTTGCTAGAGAGAACTGTCTTTAAAATTCAATATCGGTTCTCTTAGTTACAAAATGAAGGTGTCTTGTGGATAACAGCAATATCACCTGGACTAATCCGATGGTACTACTAATACTAAATGCAGCCTTCGCGTGGGCGTGCAATTTCCTTGAACAGCGTGGGACGAACCAAACGTAAAATCAAGCAAAAATAATTACAGTATTTCCACAGATTCGAAAAGGTGCGATCACGCCGGGTATTGACCTGGGACAATGCAATACAAGTCTTACACTTAACAGCAGTAAAAGTTTTAATTGCTGCTCTGGCCGTAAAATAAAATAATCGTGACCGTCACAATAAAGATCCGCGCATACCACGCCGCCATTTTTCATCAAGACTCGTGTTTATTCTAACAGCATTCTGTTCCATTGACTCACATAACCATTACCGATTCGATATGCAAATAGCAGCCAGAAAAAATGAGATTCTTCGCTCGTAAACTCATTGTTTACAGTTACATCGCGAGCGCAATCTGGCAGGCTCGGATTCGGAAATTGGGTTAAATAGATGGATGTAACGGATTTTTTTCTCGGAGAGAGGATATCATTTTGATTGTAACTGCCGAATGTTGGTTTTTGCGTGAGGCGATGCAAGTTCATTACTTTGTTGATGAGTCAGTAGTACCTCCCAGTAGTGAATATTAAATTGTTCGCTTATTTTTTTAATTCCTGCAAAAACTGTCTCCTAATTTCTCTGATTTCGAATAAGATTAATTAATATATTTTTAAGTAACATTCAAAAAGAGATTAATTCCTATCCTACATCCTATAGCAATTTTGAACAATTTTTGCAAGGTGTTTGAAGCTGTATTGCATGACCATATCTCCCACCATGTGAAAAATCAAATTTCTGAATCTCAGTACGGTTTTATAGCTGGTCGCCCAACAGTATCTAACCTTGTATGTAAAACGCCATTTATTGCCGAAGCTACTGAAGGAGAAGTCAGGTAGATGTAATCTATACTGACTTCTCAAAAGCATTTGATAAAATCGATCATAATATTTTATTATTAAAACTACAGTCATATGGTTTCTCAGATTCACTAAGTCACCTATTCGTCTCGTATTTTACAAATCGTCAATTGTACGTACGGGTACGTAGGGGTTCAAGTCTAATTAAATTTTGTCAAAGATGTTGGAGTACTTTTCTACGAAAAGCTATCGTTCACCGAACACATAAATAGCATCACTATGTCTGCTAATGTCTCTATAAGAGTTTAGGTTTTGTTGTATGGAATTCTAAAAATTTTGCAATATAATATATAAAACTATTATACATATATAACATCTGTGCGTTCTAAACTTGAATACGCTTCGGTCGTTTGGTCTCCTATATATAACAGTCATCTGAATGCAACAGAAAAAGTGGAACGCAGATTCATGAACTCAGCAATTTTGTTGATTGATGGAGAATATGCCCCTAGAGGAATAGCTAATGAGATTCTGTTGCACTGTACTAATTTGTGTAGTCTATCATCGTGTAGAGCAGTTTTTTCAATACTCTTTGTGTGCAAGGTCATACATAGTTACATTAAATCCGAGTAGCTTATTTCACAAATTTTTCTAAGAGTAGCTGCATTTAATTCAAGAAAGTACCTGTAGCTCGCATAAACCCTATGATGTCGTCTCCATTATACTGAATGATTAAATATTATCATGATGTCGAAAATAGATGTTATTTAAATATATTTTAGCAGGGCCTTTGACGTATTAAATCACAGTTGACTGTTACATACACTTGAGCAAGCTGGATTTTCAAATAAACTTGTACATTTCTTCAATTCTTTTTTTATCGAGGAGTACCCTGAAGCTCCACACTGAGACCATTTCTTTTTGTCATTTTTATTAATGAGATTATGAATGTAATCGACGTCAACTGATATTTATATATATATACGCTGATGACTTGAAAATTAATTGTCACATTTATTCTCTACAAGATTATCTTAAGCTGCAAAGCAGTTTGCATAAAATCCATAATGCAGCTAAACGTACAAAAATGTGATGTTCTTATTTTCAGTAGAAAACATTATTAATGGTAAATAGAATAAAGAATTGAATAGAGTTGATGAGTTTAAGAACCTGGGATGAACTTACGTTTAATGTTACATGTTACTGACCTTGTGCTCTCCGCTCAGAAAAGTCTTGGATTTGTTATACGCAATTCTCGTAAGTTTAATAACATGCAAATTCATTCTTTACTTCTTATTTCATTCCTTTGGGATTATAGCTATCAGGTGTATAGAAATATTTTTAAACAATCTTTATATTAGAACCGTAACCCTAATATATCCAAAGGAAGCTTCTAAACTAGCAAAAAGTAATGTAATAAATCATTGTCTTGCTAATCACTGCGTCGTTCACCATTTTATGTTTATGAGCTTGGTAACTGATTCCTAATTTTTTTGCCAATGAAAGCGGCTTTAAAGATCTCTCTCATGATCGTAAAATGATCATGACTTGTCCTTTTCCCTTAGTATCTCTAAGCAGTCATTAAATTTATTGGTAGTGGCAAGAAAAGTATTAAAGTTTGTAGTTATCTTAAGTAAGAACAATTCTGTTTTTGTACACAGGAACTTGTAGAAAAATGGAAATAAGGAAGCAATTATAAAATTAAACGTTTTATTGTGACGTAGGATAAAAACGACGTGAGGAATGTAAAAAAGGTAGCTTTACTTCCTCTTGTATTGTTTGTTGGTGTATATAGTAGTTTTAAGCCTTTTCCATTGACAAATTTTGAAGCAACTACGAGTCGATGTGGTGTTAACTATGTCTTTCATTATCTTCAATAGCTTAATATAAGTTGGGCAAATTCACGTGAAAGGAAGATTACACAGCCCCACAAAAAAATTGTTCTCAAATCTGGGGGTCAGACTATGTTTACTATATGTTTTTAGAGTAGCTGAATCCGAATCTAAAAACCGCTTAACCCCATGACGTCAGTCATAACCTCAAAAAACCCAATAACTTAGGCTTTTCAGCATTATTAAACGTATATAACCCTCTATAGCTCAAACTATAAATACAAAACCCAAACTGGTAACCCCCAAACCCATAAACCGATCATCCCATAATATCACAATCCCATAACCAATATATCCAATAACCGAATTACTCAGTACTTGAACTTTATCATCTTACATCAAGCGATGCGTCAGTGCTCTTTAAATAAAACATATCGTACTCCACAAACTTATAACCCAATAACCCTACAACCCGACAAGCTTATAACCCCACGACTCTATAACTCCATAAACAATAATAGTTGTATTTTTCTCGAAAAATGAAATAGGACCGTCGGCATTAGAATTGCCCATTGTATGCCACGTTGAGGTAGCGTGAGCTAATTCTGTACACCATGTATCTCTTAAAAAGGTGTTTGATAAGATAGATGAACCGACATACTGTAACGAGTTTTTTTTTTCGAATGAACTGTGGAGAGGATTTTTTCGCATTTTTTTCTCCTTCTGGTATATCTCTTTTTAACATCTAACAAAAATCAGACATAGTAAGCCCCAACTTCCTTGGTAACGATTTGAATATTACAATCTTGGTCACTTCAGCAGTGAACATTTCTATCAAGACATAATGGCAATGGAAACTGGAAGGTGGGACGCAAATATAATGCCTGATTTTTGTGAATGCAAAAAGTAGATATACCAGAAGGAGAGAAAAAAAACCTCTGTGCAGATCATTCGAAGAAAAGAGAACTCGTTACGGCCCTAAAAAAGAAAAGGAATAAAAAATAAATATACTGGGAGATATTGGGTTATAATTTTGTAGCGTAGGATATGTTTTGTCTAAAGAGCACTGACAAATCGCGTGATGTAAGTATTGAGTATCTCAGTTATTGGGTTTATTAGTTATGGAGTTGTGGGTTTATGGGGTGATTATGCCAAAACCCTGACGTGATTGGGTTTAATGGACCCTGTATTCTAATTCAGTGACCCTAAGAACGCGTAGTAAACATGGTCTGATCTCCAGATCTGAGGCCAATTTTTTTTGTGGGGCTGTGTTTTTAATCAAAGTTCATTGTTTTGGGCAGTTTGAGATTCAGATGTAAACTTTGCACTGCAAATATTCTATCCGTCCTTTCCACAAATACAAATCGTCAGCTTGGGAATACTGTCAGAAAAAGGACTAAAAACTGATATAACTTTTGTGTAAAGTTATCCGTCCCTTTCGCTGCTATGCTACTTCTACTCTATTTAAAAAACTAAAATCATGTGCCTTGCATAATATTTCTGAGCAATCCGAACATTATTGAATCTTTCAAAAATCTTTAACTAATATCGAATTTGCTATAGCTACCTTTGCGAGTTTAATAGTGTTCCCAAAAAGGTGTCACATACTTAGAGCTTTTAAAGGCCAACCAAACAATAGCAAATTACTGAACTGTTCCAAATTCCTATAAATGGATGATCCAAATAGATCCAAACCGCCCGAGCGAGCAGCGTAGTGCCATTCAGTTTCTAAAAATAACAGTGATACCATAAACGGCATATGTGTGGCACTAATCATCACACAAGATGGGTTTGGGAACATAACGGTTTGGATCAATGACCGCATTTTTCGAAGTCTTAACTTATATAACTGTTATCGAGAATACATCTTGGGTATACGTGAAAGGAAAATTAACCACGCTTCTTAGCTTAAGATGAGGAGATAGTGACGTTTGCACTTCTATACTAATACAAACAGTGAAAGGATAACGTTTTGACTTGATGGATATCTCTAATTTAGGTCCTTGTTAACAGTACTATTTAGAGAATATGTTTGTGTGGGACGTATTTGGAATAATTGATACAAATCAGTTACTAATTGGCACACATCTTTTTTGATGAGAGCATTATGCATGAATAAAAAGATGTAGAATTTGAAAAAAATACAAATACAATTAAAAGAAATGTTGCAATAAAACCCAAACAACGGGATAACAAAAATTGGAAGAATATTTTAAATTCATATAGTTTATAGGTCGTTTTATTAAAGTGTAGATATAGACAGTTGTGGTGAAATTTTCACACATAATAAATTAGAATGGCTAAAAACCTAGTGAAGTAACTGTATGGAATTTCTGGTTTCGTGTAAACAATTGTCAGTTATGTTAAAACCATTAAAATTATACCAGCAGAGCTATAATTAACCCAGTTTTATAAAATTACCTCGATTTAAGACCTCAAAAAGTTGTATATTGTTTATTTTCCTGATTTCACATACAACTCCACAACAAAAAAATTATAAATGTCAGATAACAATGTTGAGAAAAAATTTGTCATTTCATATACAGGTTTCAGGACTATTACTTGGAGACAAAATGATTCGTTTTAAATTTTAATCGTATTTTGTTTTAATGTTGAAACTAAATTCTTATTTAGGAGAAATGTAATTTAACAGATAATCTAAAATTATCTAGATAAATTCTAGATAAAAATTAAATTAATTTGTAACTTATTCCAAGTAATCTGTATTATTAAATATTTCGATAATGTTAAGACAACAAATTGCTACGTATTTTGTTTCTTATTTTAGGTACAAATCTATTTCTGTATTATCAAGAGACTAAGGTTTGCGGATATGGTCATCATTGGTTTTTCTTTTTTACTATTCTTCCTTTTATTAGAAGAAAGTAAACTGTAGAAGAAATCACTCTCATCTGTATCAGAGTCAGAAATATTGCTAACTTGTACTCAGTAGTAAACATATTGTTACAATAATAAAGTTCTCTCTAAATCTGACGGAATTTATTCGATATTTTGTATTGTGATATGTCTGAAGAATGTTTAGGAGTAAAATCATCTATTATTTGACTTTGTACTTTAGATGAAAAGTAAATGGATATTTAATCTAAGATAAGACGAAAGATACTTTATTGAAGTGTCATTTAGATAATATATTTTATCTAGATGATGCAATTTTCAGTAGAGTAACTATAAAGTAAAATGCTCCCAGATTTTGATACCTAGATTGTTTAAATAAAAAAACTACTTTAAAGGAGTCTCTCAGAATAAGTTATTACTTTATTAAATTATTCATACCATGTTGTTTACTAGTTCATTTATTATTAACAAAAACTACGTAGATTACAAGGAAAAAACTACACACAAAATTAAAGAGATAAAATAATATATTTTAAACTTAAAACCAGAGAAAACAACAAAATAAAGTAATTATCGCATATCCAAATTTTAGTTTATTTTCCTTGATTTTTTATTTATTGGCCTGGTTCTTCAGCTGATATAGCTTCAAAACATTAAAGTTGAAGACAAGATTTAAATTTAAATTCTATTAAATATACCCAGAACCACGTTTAACTTGGCTTACGATAAAATAGTCAATTTTGATCATCAATTTAGTGATGATGAGTTGTCAGATTTGTCTATCATAAAATTAGTATACATAAAAAAGTGTTGTTCAACAAGTGAGTGTTGTAAATGCTGTAGGATGAATAAATTAGTTTCTAAATATAGATTGAATGAGAAACATAGGTGAATGATATTTTATAAATGAATTCTTAGATTTTAAAAACCACTTTTTGAAATTATGCATTAGTTGTTATATTTAATTTTTTTCTAAATCCGTATCTAACGACAAATTATTATTTATATTTTCTTCTATGTTGATAATTGTCAATAAAAAATAATCTATGGCAACAGCATCAATGAAATAATATCTTGCAAAATTCTAAATAAATTTTTTTTTTTCTCAAGAAGAAAAAGAATAACATGAACTTTTTGTAACAGAATAGTTTTTAAATAAACAAACCTACCTTAGACTTTCATTTCGCTTAAGAAATATAAAAGTATAACAAAATTTTGACACTAAACATGGAAGAAGTGGCTTATTGCACCCTCTTATAGCAAAATGCGAAATATACCAGTAAATTGTCATTTCATAAGTATTAAGTTCCCGCTAAAATTTGTTTGTTTACAAGTTACAGCCTTCTCCAAGAGGCTGGATTACTACACATTAAAGGGAATATAAGAAAGGCCCCAAATAAAAAGTTTTATGAGAAAGAAAATTTGCCAAGGAAACTAGAACAAGAATTTTCTGTATACATTTTTGCAACACCCTATATAAATGACAGAAATTATGAAATAATGCAAAATTTCAAAAAACCTCTTATATTGTTATTTCAAATAGAACTGCTACTTTGTTGAGAGTCGTCTGGAATGCTTTTTAAGAACTCCTACATTTAGGTACTTTTTTTAAATTTCACAATGGGAAAGAGTGTGAGATGATCCGTATAACCAATAGCTCTGTATATTTATTTGTTCATGTAATTAAGATCGATTTGTATAAATAATACTAAATCTATTAAAATGTGGACCTCAATTATGAAAAATAAATTTGAAAATATTTCAATAATCATAATAGATTTCATAATAGACAGCACTCAAACGAATTTATTTGCAATAGCACTTAAAATAACTGCCTTTTGGCACACCTTCTCTTATCTATGGAATAATTCCCTCGAAAATTGATGTGTCAACAGCGTATTATTACATCATTATAATATTTTTCCTTCTTTTCGAGAACTGGGAGAATATCTTGAACATTTGTAGTATTACACAACTATGGTATTTGATAGAAATAGAACTATTTTATTTCTGCTACTGTTTGTTGTTGAAAATGGCTGGAAAATTTACATTTAACGAACATGTTGACATGTTCCTTGTGCTAGGTTTCTGTGAAGGAAACTGTAGAAGAAGTGTGGAAGAATATCATAGGAGATTTCCAAATCGAGTGATTCCCCATAGAACATTTTCTAATGTTAAAAAACGTGCTCGAGAGACAGGATTTTTAAAAAATAATATCCGAGAACGTCCTTGTGTACCAGCTGAAGAAAATATTTTGCAAACAGTTGAAGGTGAATCGCCAATTTATCTCGAGAAACTGGATTATCTGTACACTGAATTTTTAAACGTAATCTACTACATCCATATCACATTTAAAAAGTGCAAGAGTTATTCCCTCAAAATTTGAATCGACGAGTGACCTTTTGTATTTGTCCTTGTAATTAAAGCAACCTGTATAAGTAGTACTAAATCTATTAAAATGTGAACCTCAATTCTGAACAATTAATTTGCAAATATTTCAATAATCATAACAGATTTCCTATTGACAGCACTCAAACGAATTTATTTAGAATCGCACTTCAAATAACTGCATTTTGGCACACCTTCTCTTACTGTTCTATAGAATAATTCCCTCGAAACTTGTGTCAATAACGTATTATTACACCATTATAATATGTTTCCTTCTTTTCGAGAAAAGGAAGAATAGTTATCTTGAGAATTTATAATATTACACAACTATGGTAATAATTGAATTTATAAATAAATTAAAGGCAGACAAGGCACCTAAGAGATGAAAACGGTTAACGTTACCGTTACCAGCGCAATTATAAATTTTTTGTTATTGCTCATACGTGACTGTGTTCTCGACTGTTAGGCGTCCTGTTAAATAGTAATTTAAAATTTTAATTGATTTTCATTTTTCGGTCTAATTAAAAGACGAACCTATTTTTGTATTTTGAGGCAACTATCCGTAATGCTATTCCATGCATGTAATTTAATTATTTAATCTAAGAATTTTAAATTGTTATTTTTAGATGATTTTTTTTAAGAATTTACATGAGAAAAAATAACAGAAAGCAATCTCTTGTTCAAAATACAGGGTGTCCGGTAAGTATATGGCATACTTTCATGAGTGTATAGGGGAGGTCAAAATAACACTAGTTTGTGATATTTTTTTTTTCCTAAAGTGCCCCTTAATGGAGATACAGAACCCCTAAGGAGTACCCAGCGATTTACCTTTTCGGCTCTAACTTTTGAACCGACCTGTATAATTTAATGAAATTTTAATATTTTATGTAGGATATAAAGGCTCATAAAACCATACGACACTGTCAGGGAAGTCAGGAACGGATTTACCACCATTCTCGTTGGGACAACATTTTGACAGGTGTCATTTTATAGAGGTAAAAACTGAATTTTTAAATACTTTGGTCATTCCTCTTTAAAAAAGGTCAATTTTATCGAAACAAATGTAGAGTACCTTTTTTAAAGAGGAATGACTAAAGTATTTAAAAATTCAGTTTTCACCTCTATAAAATGACACCTGTCAAAATTTTGGCCTAATGAGTATAATGACAAGTCCGTTCCTGACTTTTCTGATCGTATAAAACATCTACTGCAGATTGGTTTTATGAGCCTTTATGGCCTACATAAAATATAAAAATTTCATGAAATTATACAGGTCGGTTCAAAAGTTAGATCCGAAAAGGTAAATCGCTGGGTACTCCTTAGGGGCTCTATATCTCCGTTAAGGGGCACTTTAGGAAAAAAATTTTATGACAAACTAGTGTTATTTTGACTTCCCCTATACACTCACGAAAGTATGACATATACTTACCGGACACCCTGTATATACAGCATAAGAACCGACACAGAGTAGGTGCATGTAGGGATTTCTAATATATTGCTATTGTGTTAAAAAAACTTTTTAAGTTTTTCAAGAAAAAATGCATTAATTAAATCAAGATTTGAATAGTGTTTATTACAAGTAATCAAATAGTCAGTAGTAGGCTTTGTCTTTTAAATTTGACAGTTAGTAATGAAACTATTTCATTTATGCTACTGTTTGTTGTTCAAAATGGCACATTCAACGAACAGGTTGACATGTTACTTCTGCTAGGTTTCTGTGAAGAAAACTATAGAAGTGTGGAAGAATATTGTAGGAGATTTCCAAATCGAGTGATTACCCATAGAGAACCATTTTGTAATGTTGAATGACGGCTCGAGAGACTGAAAAGTTTTTCAATAATATCCGACAACGTCCTAGGTACAAGATGAAGAAAATATTTCGCAAACAGTTGAAAATGAAACGTAAATAGATACTAAACGTTTATCTCGAGAAACTATATTATCAAGAACTTGTGTACACCGAATTCTTAACATAATCTACTACATCCATAGCACATTCAAAAAGTGCAAGAGCTATTGCCTCATGGTTTGAATCGACAAGTGACATTTTTCGAGTTTATATTGCATTAGGATATTAATTTTCACAATGAAATTCTTTTCACTGATGAGGCTTGTTTCTCACAACTTTCATGAATATTCCGAAGTAAACCCCTATGCAAGACATTTTCAATGCTAGTTTAAGATAAATGTTAGGGCCGATATTATTGATCGTTGTTTCATTGGACCAGATATATTTGGAATTTCTGCAAAATACTCTCCCTAATTTAATGAATATTTGCCATTGCAACTTAAACTAGAGTTTTTTTTGTTTATGCATGATAGGGCATCGTTCCATTTTAGTGCTACTGTTAGACACGTTCTGGATTTTAAGCTTCCAAATAAATGGTTAGAACGAGGAAACAATTTTCTTAAAAATTGGCCCCAACGATCGCCAGACCTCAATAAATGTGATTATTTTCTTTGGGGAACACTAAAGGATTTTGGAATCGTTTTACGAATAAATATAACGTTATAAGAAACGGTCTTCATTTATTAGATAGAGTAAATTTCAATTTTCGGCGAAGAGTAAATTTGTTTCGAAGAAAATGATTTTAATTAATGCATATTTTCTTAAAAACCGTTAAAGTTTTTTTTCATAATATTTGGCCCTACTTTGAAGACCTGTAGCTCAGCCTGTATGCAACTTTTTATACAGATATATTTGGGTAAATTGCAATAATTTGGGACCTACCTGCACTTGCTTTGTGTAGGTTCTTATGCGGAACACCCTGTATAAAAAATTACCGAATAATATATTTTTACAAATTTTTATTAATAACACAGAACTTGAAAAAATAAATATTTTTTAATCAAGCAAATGTAAAAATGAATTTTTTCTATTTTGAGGATAATTGAATTTGCAGATTATTCTGATATAGGTGTTTTACTTTATTTAAAAAATCAAGCAGAAGATAAAACAAAATTACATTCGCCGCAACATAAAAGTTTCCAACCTGAATCATATTTTGTTTCAATCTATTTCATATTAACCAAAGAAATTTTATTGTGATATGATTTTAAAAATCTTTTAAAACTTATAGAGAATATAACTAGATGTAACATTGCTTTATAAATTTAATAAAAAGTCTACACTTTTTTCAGAAACATCGCATATTTCTTTATGTAACTTATTAATAATATATTTCTTTCCAACCATTTTGAAAATATTGAAATCTATATACAGGGTGTACCAAATGATAGCTAAACGAATAGTTGACATTAATAAAACTCAAAGCAAGCTCTGATATATTTTTTTATATATCCTATATAAAATAATGTATTTGGAAACTAGAATTCCCTCAAAATAGGAATATTAAGTCTGCTATAATCATTAGTGCTCTTTTTTTTTCAAATTTGTATACAAATTTTGAAAACGTAGCAGTTCTTGATATATTTTAATTTGTTTAATGTTATTTACTTATTTAATTTTTTTTGAATCACTGCGGCAACCATTAGCACCTTTGCACACTTAATTTGCAGAGATAATTTTCACGAATCAACATTAAATCAATTCAAAATGTGTAAGAAATTAACATGAAATAATTTCAAGAGTGTAGAATAACATACCTACTGTCATAATTTAGTATAAAAAAATTCTGAAAAACAGTTTTTCAAATTTTGGTTTACACAAAATGGTAGCAGACTTAATGATCTGCAATTTTGAAAAGTACAATTTTAGGATATATTTAATAAAAATATTAGTGCTTCGTGTGTTTCTTATTTATTACGTTAAAGGCTTGTATAATGAAACACTCTGTATTGTGTCTGTTGGTATTATCTACAAACAAATCTGAAAAAAATGGTTATTATTATTTTATATAAATTTGAAAAAAAAAACAAAAGGATTGCAGTTCACACACAATAATTTCTATAAGGTAATTTATTACCTTATATATATTATATAAGATATGTTTAAAAGATTTCTACACTTGATACTTTTTAAAATGAAATAAAAATACTGGTAGATTGGTAATACTGCTCATCCTAGAAATGCTTATTTTTGCTGAAACGTTCGTCATGAGCAGTTTTGAAGTCGATGAAAAAATTCTTTAGGAAAATAAGAGCTACATGAAGTATTTGCTACTAGAAGCATCGTTCTCGTCTTCATTTTACTCGCTCTCCTCGATCATATAACTCTTAAAGGCACCCGACACGTTAAAAAAACATCGTCCACGATCCAACATTGCACCTACCTTTTAATTGTTTACTACAACACAAATCGTGAGAGTCCTTAACAGAACAGCGGCAGGCGTTGAACTCACTTGTTTCACCACACTAGCACACAACAATGTCAAAGCCACTCTCTCGTAACTGCAAAATCAAGTTCACGGAGGCAACAAAAACGAGCCTGTGTCTTCCTAGGCCGGCTCGAAGAACTCTTCGCGACCGAAATGAGTCCAAATCGCAGGTGTCTTGACTTATAGATGCCGTTGAAGCTCTGGCTATTGGTCGAGAAGAAGATTCCTCGACGGCCATTGGCTAAGACTTGGTTTTTACATGCTTGCTGAGTCGCTTGAACAGTTAGATTCACTGCTGGTGCAGTTAGCGTCTAAGACATATCGCTTCGGTGGACGTTACGTTATGTCGGGATGGTTTTAAGGTCGTCTGAAAAGTGCTGACTGGAATTTTTGCCATTTGAACTCGACAGCTGTCAAGGCTGCGCTTTGCATTTCTGAAATATTTGGATTCAGTATGTCGTCCGCAGCTCTAGGGTACCTCTAGATATGCAAATTTTTCTCTTTGTATTCGCATAACCACTCTAAAGTTTAGTTATTTCGATTGCATTTGCTTCCAGAAGAATATAAAGAGTGCTCCATAACTAACGGGTCATTCTGCAACATAGTATAGGAGATTTTTTACTGTATTAGAAAGGTATTTTAAGCTAATAAAAATCAAATCTCCTACAATGTTTATATTAGCTTAAAATATCTTTCTAATACAGTAAAAAATGTTACAAAAGCTAACAATAAAGAATATACGGGTAGATATTGTGGGTGTAATTCAACGCTGGTTGGGGCTAAAGTCCACAGAGTAGTTAATTTCACACAATATTATTAATACCTAAATTTATATATATATATATATATATATATATATATATATATATATATATATATATATATATATAGTGTAGGGGCATACAAGATTAACAAATATTTTAAGAGAGGATAGAGAAAAATAAGAATTAACTAAATTGTCCATCAAAACATTTCCACACTTATTTATAAGCAAAAATTATAATAACTATATTAAACCCTTGTTATTCACCGACTCTGACCTTCTGTCAGTCTCGAAGTTAGATATATGCCACAAGTCAAAGGTGTCAAAAGTAATGACAGGGCACCACGTTGTCAAGTGTATCGATTTATGCAGCTTTGAAAGAAAAAAAAATAGTTGCAAAATGGTAGCACAGGAAGGTAGCACGTATCTTACTGGTACTAACTTCCAGGATTGATATTTGGAGAGATTTCAAGAATATTTTCTTACTTGTTTACATTGCAAGGCAAGTATTGAAAAATTAATTCAAACTAATTACCATATGCAATATCTTATTTTTGATAGACTTTTAAGGTACTAGAAATCTGATGCCATAGTCAATAAACTGGTGATGCAATCTATAGTCGCCATCACGCCAATCGATAAATTTTTTAGATTTAATTTTGGTGCTAATATTAATACGGTCCTGGATGTTGCAAAAAGAAGCAAAAAAGTAAAAAAACGAATTTATTTCAGACAGATAACATTCAATAGTTTCTGTTAAAAGACATAATTAGAATACTAATCCTTTCTCTATTAAAGCTATTCAATTTAATTTTAAAAACATCAGCATTTTCAAAAATATGGAAGATGGCTAAAGGTTATCCTATACATAAATCTCAACAAAAACCAAGTATTATTGACTCCAGACCTGTACCTACCTTAAACAATTTTCCGAAGATCTTTGAAACTATATATCAGTGCTTCTATATATTTACAAATATATTATTACAGTCAACCTGATTTTATGAACAGACCAGCAACAAGTATTGTGGCAGTATTTAGCTAATTCTTATATGATATATTAGGCAAAACAGGACAAGTGGACGTTATATTTACAGATTTTTCTAAAGATTACGATAAGATCAGTCATGACATATTGCTTAACAAACTTTAGGGCTTAGGCCTTCGCAACAGTTATCTTGTATTAATAAAACCTTACTTGACACAGAGAACACAATATGTTTATTATAACGGGTTCTGCTTCAACGTATATATTGATACAAATGGTGTGCCTCAGGGAACTAATTTGGGGCCACTGCTGTTCTTGCTTATTATTAATGACTTGTGCAGTGTACTAACTTGTGACAAGTTGATGTTTGCTGATGATTTGAAGTTCCTCGATCTCCAGTTTACATTATTCCGATTCTGATGAGTTTTTTTTGAACATTTCCAAATGTAAAATCTTAACATTCAATCGTAAATGTGACATATTGGAATATCTTTATGATATTAATAATATTACATTAGAAAGAACTGACTTTATAAGGGATTTGTGAGTTTACTTTGATCAGAGGCTTATATTTGATTGTCACATATATTAATATCATTAAATCAGCCTACACTGCTCAAGGATTTATCATCAGTAATTGTAAATATTTTAATAATATTTCTGCCTTAGCGTTTCTGTATTTTAGTTTGGTTAGGACAACACTGGAATACGCCTCCTCAACATGTAGCCCTATATGCTTGAAGTATAATTCGGCTATCGAAAAGATCGAGAAACATTTTTTGAAATATTTAACATTTAAGACTAATTTGTACTATCCTTAAATGAGGTTGCGCGTATTCTCAGTTATTAGATAAATTTAATTGTACATCCTTGGAGAAACGCTCTGTATATTTTTAAAATTTTAGTTACACCCATTTGAAACTTTCATAAATGCAGTGGCGTACGCATATTTAAAATAAAAAAATCACTAATCTTTTTCTTAGATTTTTACGGTTGACAAAAATTCGAAGTAGGCCTTGAAAATGTAAATTTCATTCCGAAATTTATCACCAGAGTAGTTATTAAAGCTCTATCATTGAATAAAACTGTTAAATATGCCAATAAACTTTTAGAGAGATGTCCCGCTTTCAAATGGGACACCCTGTATAGTCCTACACTAGAACTCGAAAATAAATATTTATTATTAAAGCATATTCCTTTAACAAAGACATAACGAAACAATTATAATTTTCCAAACTAAGAAACACTCCAATAGTCGTTTACTGTCGAATCCAGTAGCTAAGACTGGCACACACTGTCCCACGTAACCCACTGTAGAGGGCGCCACTTGTTGCACCTTGTTCCTTTTAAATGGCAGAACTTTTTTGTAGCTTAGTATATCTATCTGTCAATCGATTTTCCTACCTCTCTACTAGTGGCGTCAACATTAGAAACAAATTTGAATTTCTCGCCCGCAAAAACCCCTTATTTACAAATTTTATGTAAATATTTTAATTTTTTAAGAAGTTATTTACAAATATCGAAAATAAAAGATTTATTCCGTTGTAAAATTTGGCGGCTTGATGTACGCAAAACCTTAAAATATTACGTTTTCCGAAATACTCAAATGAGTCGTTTCTGTCCTGTCCGTCGGATGCTGTATAGGTATTCTATCATTTAATCGTTCACTGTTTATAAAAATGAACGTTACTCGCGCACTAATAGAGTACAACGAGCAAGTGCTTTAACCGTAACACTTGGTTTGTGGGTTACAGCAGGTTATTCGTATTTTTGCATATTTAAAGAAACGACGTATTCATTAAAGCGTTAAGTTAATCTGAAACGTGTTAAAAAACTGGAGTACAATAATTGGTCAGACTTGCAGCTCACCTACTTGCAAGAACCGTTTAAATATCGATAATAATAGCCTTTGTTATTACCAAAATGTCGCAAAAATCTCGGTAGTACCTAACTGTTGTCCAAGGTTAAAAATGGATGAAATTAGGGGCAGAATATAGGTATTCTTATAAAGACAGTCGTACCTATGTCGTAGAAGAATTATAATTACAATTAAGAAATGTGCCTACCTTAATAATTGAAACTCATTCTAGGCCTCATGCTTCAACCATAGTACAAAAATAATCTATTTTTAACACGCTTATATTAGCTTCACCTGTATGTATGTATGTATGTATGTATGTAACGGAATCTTTCAGCGTAATTTTCATCAATTTCAAGAAGTCTGATCAGCTTGAAAATTTGCACAGGGGTCAAGGACTGATGACAATACAATTATTTAATAACTTTGTTCTAATGTCCTGACTAGGATCATCAGAATAAAAACTATTTAGATTACTTTGCAGGTTAAGTGTATACAATCCATCAGTGTTGCTCTTGCTTTTCACGTATAGATGGCGACCTGACAAAATTAGTTTTCGGTTTTCGCCTAATTTTAAATTAAAAATTTTTATAAATAAATAAAAATTTGATAATTTATAACAAAATTCAAATAAACATTTTTATTTAAAAAATTTCGAAAAAATACAGAATTCAAAATTAAAAAAAAAAATTCTAAATATAAAATTTTGGAGTTTAAAAAAGTTTTGAAATACAAAATTTTGTAAATAATTTTGGATTGTGGAATTACATGATAAAATCAAATTTAAAAAATTTTAGAAATAAATAAAAATTTGATAATTTATAAAAAAATTCAAATAAAAATTTTTGGAAAAAATTTTCAATTGAAAAATTTTAAAATCCAAAAATTTTGAAAAAATTTCGAAAAAGACATTGAATTTTAAAATTTTGAAGAGCGTAAATTTTCAAATTCAAAGAAATTTTGATTTGAAAATTTTGGCAAGAATTTTGAAGAAAGTTTTGAATCTAAAATTTTGTAAAATTAGTAAGAAAAAAAAAAGATTTTGATACGAGAACGTTGACAAAAATTTTAATTTGCATATTTTATAGAAACAAACAAAAATGAAAAATGAAACTATAACACAAAGAAAGAGGAGACTGGAGAAAAAAAAATGTATAGAAAAACTATATGAAATGGAAAGGTTACGTAAACATGAATGAAATGAATTTAGATTTATTGTCAAATATGAGATATTTTAAAAATTAAGGCTCTTAATTATAATTACTTTTGTTATTGTTTTGAGACTAAAAATTAAGAAAATAAATTATAGTTAAAAAAACTAAAAAAACACGCTTTAATAGTAAACCGAACTAAAAAGTAGAAAATAATTTTGAAGTATCAAGAGTTTGTTACAGCAATAGAAAATTCCGACAATCAATTACGACTAATTAATTGGGAATAAGATTAAATTAGAAATTAAATTATTAATAAAATAATTCAATTATAGTAAAAAAAAGCGTGGGGTGCTTGATATTAAATGTTACCATTATTTCAGTAGTGCAGCTATTTATAAGAATAAAGTCATTATGAAAATATAGTAAATTGCACCCCACGCTTTTTTTTACTATAATTGAATTATTTTATTAATAATTTAATTTCTAATTTAATCTTATTCCCAATTAATTAGTCGTAATTGATTGTCGGAATTTTCTATTGCTGTAACAAACTCTTGATACTTCAAAATTATTTTCTACTTTTTAGTTCGGTTTACTATTAAAGCGTGTTTTTTTAGTTTTTTTAAACTATAATTTATTTATATTCTAATACCCTTTTGATGCGATTACACAAGCCTTCGTTTTCATAGCAATGCAGCTGATTTAACATAAGCGAATAACAATGTTTATAACGGCACCCGAGTTTCAAAATAGTGCCTAATTCACAGCACGGGAGGTGAGGATTGCAGGGGATAAGATTTCATAGGCATACCACTTGAGAAGAGTTCAAAGAACACACAATTATCAAGAATATGTTGAAGTTCATAAAGTTAGGGATGCTATCCTTTCCACAATTATAAAATACCGTCCTTTTGGACGGCAATGGGCCACCACCACCCACTATACCTTCCTGATGTGCCCTCCGCAGATATCACACTTTAACATATAGTACACTGTGTGATTACACAAATTTTGCGCCAACCGCCTTGAACGGGTCAGCAAAGTGTGGACCCAACGATACTTTTTTTATGAACTGTATTTGAATTTATTGACTGGTTATCTTTTCTTTTCGGTATTGTAATAAACTGCACAAGCTTCAGTATAAATAATTTAATTACATTATGTACATGATTGAATGAGTTCAGTACTAAGAAAATCTAAGTTCATCATTGCACTTGTGTATGTTTTATACTGTCTGTCATGATTTCAGGATACTTGTGAAACCCTCTTGTCCTTAAAACTAACGTTATGATAGTGTGCATTATCCATTACAATTACAGCACCAGATTCCATATGTGCAAACCAGATTCAAACCATTTTTCAAATACTTTTCTATCATATCCTCATGATATTCACCACTTCGTCGTAATTTAAAAACAAGTAAACCTTTTTCCAAAAATCCAGCTGTACTTCCAATATCCGTTATTTATAGGCGCCGTTCTACTCCCGAAAGTGGCTATAGTTCGGTCGAAAGTTCTTGGATATTGGAATCCTGCCACACTTTTGTCACCATATGACGCTCATTTAACCATGTTTCATCCGTGTAATTTTCGATTCAAATTTCGACCTTTTAATATTTGTCAAATAGTTTCTCTCTCCATATCACTATTCCTCCTTTTTCTATCGGCATACTCTTACGATTTCGTATTATAAAACGAAAAATTATGTCAGGCATAATTCGCATCCTAAAAACACCCTTCTAGGCAAACTTCTATGTTGTGAGATAGCAATCTAATTTATTTTATTGTCGAAAGCTGATTTTTAAAATATCATCTATAAATTGTTCTACAAATCGCGTATTCTATGTCGTCGTCAACCTCTTTCCGTTTCTTGATTGTATGTTCTTCTTTGCCACTCTTTATTGTACGACATACACTACTCACAGAACTGTTAATGAACGACATGTTTCAACCCCATCCAAATTGGCGTTTACGATTTTGAAAACACGCTGTAGAGCTTATTATTTTCCATTCTTAAGATCATAAATACAAAATCACTAATAAGTTAATTACATTCATAATTAAATTAGCGGAAACATATACTGCAACTTTTTCTGCGCCTACGTTAGTGGCAACTGGAATGGGCAGATATGACTTAAAGCAATCCAGTTGACGTCATATCGTCATTACCAATAAGAATCGAGTATTTTGATATGCGCACGCTTATTAGTTGTGACAGATGGAATAACTGGTTTCCGATCAATGAAACCGAAGCTTGTGTAATCGGGTATGTTTTGTGAGGTTTGCACAACACACAATTTGATATAAAGGATTTCTCTTTGTGTTGACTGCTACAAATTATGAGCGGGCTTCTAATATGAGTCACTTTCTACAAATTTTCTCAATTATAGGAGTAATATTAGATGTATTAAAATAATTATGACTTACAGCATTTGTAATTGTATCATTTGAAGGTAAACTAGAATAGATATACTTCAAATAATTAGCAAAACAATATTCCAACTCAATCTTTCAGTCAAACTGCACAACTTTGACAGTGGTTTCACACAGTTTCCATCGTTTCGTTTTCTTCTTTTCAGAAACAGAGACTACGTAGGTACTCTTACTATCCCTTCACTGTCATACAATGCAAACATAGATTCTGCTTTCCATGCTTTCGGACAACGCAGTACATACGTTTAGAAGAGCTAATTTACCATTTGTGATATTATTATATGTTATTGTATTGAATAGACATTGGTATTAAATAAAGTTGCAAAATAGACTCGTAAAATGGGCACAGAAAGTGCAGCTAGTATATTTGACTGGACCAAAAAAATAAAAAAAAAAAATGTAGTGTAGGGCGATGAAGTGCGACGTAAGGAAGCATTACAAAATTGTTTGTGAAGACCACTTTAATGTTTAAGTTTATTTGGAAATAAAGGGAGGTTCAGGTTCATCGAAAATATTAAACTGTAAACTTGTAAAGGATCAATTCAACTTTTCTTTTAAGCTACCTGAATGTATACATGGCGTTTAGAAAATTAATGGCAAGGCAAACTTACATTTTTCCTTATTTATTGTATTCAGCTCTTCATTCCGATTCCAAATAACATGTTCTGTATTTCACCGTACAACTTACGAGATGTAGAATATTATATGAGGCATTTATAAAATGTTGCTATCTGACTTCACGTCATTAAACTACGTGTTTTATTCTGAAAACATAATACACAAAAGTAATAAATAAGGAATTTTAAGAAATGTTTAAGGAGAAATTAAATCGTAAATAGCAATAATAGTTTATTAAATTAATTAAAAAAAAAAGTTAAATATCAATATTCATTACTTAGTATTTTTCAAATTAAAACAAGTTATTTAATGGAATAATTTTATATATACCTTAAATAAAACCATCTATTTGGTACTCATCCAACAGCATTATCGCCATAACTGTCGCGATCGGATCTTTATTGTGAACAAAGGAATAAGTTACGTCTAGCAATACCATAAGTTTACCACATCACCACTAATAATTATAGCATTACCTACACAGTATATAGACTATGTATCTATGACCCACAAATGTCACAAAAACGCAAAAATATAAGAAACAAATGCCTGTTTACATAACCAAAATCGCACTGAACAGCGTCTAACGTCACACCAATGATATCGCGTTTTCGGTCACGTGGTTGTGTTTAATTATTATGTGATTATTGTCACCAGATACATGTTTTGACCTTTCAATATATTTGAAAGATTACTCTGTAACACATCAAATCAATATAAAATTCATGTACAATCATCTTCAACTCATTCGGCTTGCTATTTTGCGTTCATATTTAAGTCATTCTTCATCTATTTGTGCATAGTTGCCTTAATAATAAAGCCGTCAACACTGTATCACGAATCTAGATCATACAAAGCTTTGCATGAGCCTGCTTCAATATTTAAATCCAAAGTAGTTATTACTTACACCGAGGTGTAACTGAATCTATCCTAATTTTTGCCACCCAGTACGGCATAAGCTCTATTCTACGCGCCTCATGAAATATGCAATAAAAATTCTATCAGCTTGACCAAGGGCTGTTTAAGAACAGCAAAATAGTCATCCGAGCCGGAGAAAGTCTCTAATAATTCAAAAAAGGACTAGATCTCTTTCGATATGTGTGCTGGGTCAGCGAAAAGTAAATGATAAAGTGAAACGAAGGTTTAAAAACAGTCTATAAAAACTCACACAAACTCAGACGTATCAACCCGCAGTCGCTAAATGGTTTGACAAATAGTTTTATGCCCTGGGAAATGTATACTGGCGGTACAAATACGAGAGTGTGTGAAATTTAATACGAAGTAAGCGTAATGCTTTGAGACTTTAATAACACTTTTTGTGGACGGCAAAAACTGAAATTGTGTTCAAATACGATAAAAAATATATTTATCCACGACCGTTATATTATAAATTTTAATCCGTTAATAGTGGACATTTCGTTATGTTTATAAATTAATTTTTACTGTAATAATGTTGTAAATTTGTTGATTATTAAAGTATTTAATTAAATTTTTTGTAGCAGTTAGTTTTAATGAATATTCTTAACTGTTACCATAAACGCAACGTGCATTGAAAGATTGAATATCGAATATCTCGGAAACTGGGCGGTTTGTCGAAATGAAACAAATATTCCTTAAAATACAATACAAAAATAAATAAAATCGTATTCTGGTTACACATCAAGAACCCTGAGGAATATGGGTTTATAATATTATTACTTAGTGAAGTAAAAGTACAAGAGTTAGTAGCAAAAATCAATAAGATTAAAATTAATAAATTCCTTTTGAATATTGACAAAGAGTAAAGGACCTAAAGAACAAACACGACATGCAGTAAAATTTCGTATCAAGCTTTCCTATTAAGTAATTCTAGTTTGAAGGAACTTTGATGTAACGTGTCGAATTATGTTGAAGTTAATTGAGTTGGCTTCAAACTGTTCAAGTCAACGATCAAAATAGGACTTGCAACCCATATCAAGGTTTAATGCAAAAGGAAACATTATATAAACTAGAAATATCACAGAAAGAGTATAGAAATAGTTGAAAGTTTAATATTTAGAGTTAAAATGTATTAGAAAATTAAAATAAGACATTAATATGCATTTTCAATAGTGTGTAAAAGTAGACATTTAGCATAACATGTGACGTCCTCTAGAAGTTACATTAAACTAATAGATTATTTAGCGCCAGTTTATATATTTTATGCTCAATATTTCCAAAAAAAAAAATAGATGTGTTTTGAATTATTTCAAGTAACTGCTGATGGGTATTGATTTCATCATAGTAGGCAAGCTGTTTCATATGTGGAAACGTGGTGTCTATGGTCGCGTTCAGCAGAGCAAAGTTGATCAGGTAGCGATCTTTAAAACTGATACATCGCTTGGAGTTCTGCTAAACGTGCTTTTTGCGCATTTACCCATTTAACAGATAACAATCTTGTTATGTTTGTGTTTTGTGGATAACCTTAAAAAATAAAATCGAAATTTTGATTTAATAATTAATTAAAATGGATAATGTTGATGTTAATGTATAAAAATATTGATAAATTAATAAAACGAGACCCAAAATGTAATGAACAGATATAAAATACTTATCACCTTGGAGCCGTTGATGAAACACAGAACTTCCATTAACATTATAAATTCGGTCCTTAAAATCATAGGTAACCATTATTTCTTCTCCTGGGTTCATTTTGATTTTAATATTCAAAATAAAAGTTAAAGCAAATTCAAAATAGGGCAATCCAACGAACTGTCAAATCACTTTAAAAATGGCGGCTGTAGGACAAACAACTCGACATATGACAAGCAGAAATTTATACTTTTGTGTAGAACTGTGTATTTTGCTCATTATATCTTATACCTATTTCGGAATACCAAGGATAATTCAGACTACCATAATGGCTTTGTTGTGTTATGAATTGTGGGAGTAGAGGACAGCGAGATCAAGTTAGATTTTTAGCTGCTTCCTGCTGTATTGAATTATAGACATAGAACTGATCTCAATGAACTCTCTCATATAAGACGGCAAAAGTGGCTTAGTGCAATAAAACGGCAAGACCTAACTCAAGAAAAAATGAAATACAGTGTCGTTTGTTCAAAACATTTTGTATCGGGTTAGTTAATAAAAAGTTATATACAACAATTTAAAAGCAGATATTTTAGGTAAACCGGCTGCTTTAACAGATAACTTACATCTTGATTGGATTCCTACATTGCATTTGGTTATCAAATTACCGCTGCAACGTTGTCAGAGACCAAGATGGATAGATATAAACGAAAATGTAGTATTGTGGTAATGTTTTCTGAAGTTATAAATATCTGCAATATTTATATGTAAAAGTAATATATACCTACCTATGCTGGCCCCTCTTTTCCATTGGGCACTCTGAGCAAGTGCCCAGGGCCCTGCGATTGATGGGGCCCCCTAGTTCCTGCCAGATCAGCAACTATTTCATATCTCATATTAGGAAGTGTAATATGAGCCTATTTCTTATATATTTTCATTATGATAAGAAAAAGTGGGTATGATAAGAAAAAGTGGGTGTATATTTTAGGTAAATTATTTATATTATTCTCAGTATTCATTGCACTTCGGTATATCTACCAATTTTTTCTTTCAAATGGGCCGAGGCAAGAAATAGTTGATTAATCAAAAATGAACTTGGTACATTAAATTTTGATTTTCCCTGCTGCTAATATTTTTTATTGTGCTGTAACAGACTTTAAATTATTATTGCAATGCTGCAATTATTTAAAATATCATAAAACCAATTGATTATTAAACATTTTTAACTATTTATCTATGTACCCAATTTTTTTAGAATCGTATAGGTCGTAACCCTAATTGTATTTATAACTTATTTTTAATATTTTTTATTAAATATATTTTAGATTTTATCTATCAAATGGACTTTTATATATTATTTATAATTTTTGTCAAATATATGTGAATTGGTAACAGTGGCATTATTAAAAATTTCAAGCCCCCGCAACTACGTACCTCTGTACTAGTTTACTAATTAATTATATATAACTGCCAATATTGTTATCAATATATTTTTTTATTAGTATTCTCCAAGGCCCTGAATTGCTAGGGCTAGCGGGGGTGTAATTATGCTACTGGTTGGAGAGAATAAAGAATTTTTGTATTTCTGTATTTATAAATAATATATTTGAAACTTTTATACATTTTATCAGCAACTAATTCCTGAAATGTAGGTAGGTATATAAGAAAAAATATATATACAGAGTGAGTCAAGTTTAAATAGTCAAACTTTAGGAATAAATTCTTTACAAAATTTCAAGTAAAAATTGTAAATACAACATACGTTTTATCTTGATGTCCAACAGATACAAGGATGATCAAGTTCAAGGAGAAAAATTATAACCAGTTACTGAAAACAGTACTTCTGACAATGAATTTTAGGTTTTCTACTTTTACATTAGGCAGTGGTTGCAGGCCAGCCTGCCTGTATATTTTATGTTCTACCTATTTGTTTGATTTTATCATTCACTGTACACTTGTTATAAAAACATTTCTATGGAATTTTTTTTTACCAGAACCCTGTTAAGTAGTAAAGAGATGGGGCATTCTATATATCGCATGTTTCTTTACCTGTTCAGTGGCATACCAAATATATTTCTCAAAAGGTGTTATAGACCCTCACATTTACGCCACTGGTTATAATTTGTTTCGATTTTTAGTTAATGAGATAATCCATTCCAAGTAATAAGTACCTACAAAATATAATACGTGTAAATTTGATTTTTTTCCCAGAACTTTTCGTAAGAAGTTGGAGATTGACTTTTTAAACTTAACGCATCCTGTATAGTATTTTACTTCTAATCATATTGGAACAATTGGAGGACAGAGATTGATTAATGCACACACACAAATACTATCTTGTCAAAAATTGGTTCATCATCCCCCATAAGTACTTCATAAAAATATTGGGGCGACGTCATTTAATATTGAAAATTATTTTCTTAACGGTACCTATAATATGCTCAACGTGAATTCTACAATGAACTATTGTTCGAGTTTTTTTCCAATTCTATAGGATGTAACTGCGTTGTTCCTCTTGTGAATGCTGGTAATTTTATATTGGCTCCAAATAATTGCACAAATTCGTTAATCAAAAATCCTCTGTCTGCCATTATAACATCACCAGGAACTAAATTGTTTAAAAATGTTGAATTTTCTGTGAGTTTTGTCTGACATATCAACATATGAAAACCGCCAAAAAAAAAAGGTTGCTGATCTGGCAGGAACTAGGGGGCCCCATCAATCGCAGGCCCTGGGCACTTGCTCAGAGGGGCCAGCATAGGTAGGTATATATTACTTTTACATATAAATATTGCAGATATTTATAACTTCAGAAAACATTACCACAATACTACAATTTCGTTTATATCTAACCATCTTGGTCTCTGACAACGTTGCAGCGGTAATTTGATAACCAAATGCAATGTAGGAATCCAATCAAGATGTAAGTTATCTGTTAAAGCAGCCGGTTTACCTAAAATATCTGCTTTTAAATTGTTGTATATAACTTTTTATTAACTAACCCGATACAAAATGTTATGAACAAACGACACTGTTTTTAATTTTTTCTTGAGATAGGTCTTGCCGTTTTATTGCACTAAGCCACTTTTGCCGTCTTATATGAGAGAGTTCATTGAGATCAGTTCTATGTCTATAATTCAATACAGCAGGAAGCAGCTAAAAATCTAACTTGATCTCGCTGTCCTCTACTCCCACAATTCATAACACAACAAAATCATTATGGTAGCCTGAATTATCCTTGGTATTCCCAAATAGGTATAAAATATAATGAGCAAAACACACAGTTCTACACAAAAACACAAATTTCTGCTTGTCATATGTCGAGTTGTTTGTCCTACAGCTGCCATTTTTAAAGTGATTTGACAGTTCGTTGGATTGCCCTATTTTAAAATTTAATTTTAACCTAAAAGATTTGAAAATGACAGTTGATGACTGATGGCACAAAATAGTGGTTGATGTATGAGTGATCGGTAGCGTAGCGTAATTTTATTTCGCTCGAAAAAATGGCGACCGCTACGGGAGCGCTCCTAACTGATCATTTAACAAAACAGGCGTTCGGCAGAAAATTTATGATCGCTCCTGTAGCGCTACGTTCTGCTGAACGCAACCTATGATATTGGACCTTCTTGACGTATCCATTTATTCAGAAAATGATCATTTAGCCAAGCAGTTACTTAACTTCCTCGTCATGATCTAATTGCATGCGGATTTTGTAACGATTTTGTTATGCCGTCCCCAGTAAAACATGCTTTATCAGACCACATGACAAGCTAAATATAATAATAATCTGCATATCTTCACTTGTAAATAAATGCAATTTTAACTTAGCGCTTTAATGCTAAGTGTCAAATGAATAAACAAAATGACAATAATTATTGTTATAACAACCATGTTTTTTATTTATCAGGCTATTTTGATTTAAATATGAAATTATATTTTTTAAAATGCTGGTAACTGCTAAAAAAAAACGAATCGGGCCTATGTTCATATGAGAAAAAATATTTGACCTAGCTACCATCTGCCAAAGTGTCATAGAGCTAGGAGAATTAGAACACCCTGTATACTACACTATACTGTTTACACTACATATTACATTTAATTACAAAAGATGATTGGTTTTATATTTATGTTGACAATACAACAATTGCGTGACGTCAGCCGTGACGTAAGTTGTCTGAATTCTTGCCACAGCTATAGAACCTGCCATTAAGTTCTGTCTCTTTATTAATTAATCACCCTGTATGAATAGAGGGTGTACCGTTAATATGAAAAAGAAAACTGTAGGGTAAGTTTCTCTTGGAAAAAATAGTAGGGGTAGTTCATATAACGTTTTAGCCATTAACTTTGCGTTTTCTTAACACAGGAAGTTAAAATTGAATAGGGATTTTCTTAATTTTCTTCAGATCGGTTAAACATAAACATTTCAAAATTATCAAACGTTAAGAGAACATTAGATATAGAACGTAAGATTCTAAAAGTAAAAAATCAAAAAACTATCCTTTAAAATGCTTTAGATAAAGACGGCAAAATTAATCAAGTGAAAAAAGCATCATAAAAGTATCTCAACCGATAAGAATTTCCGACCTAATTTAGCATTTTTCTTGAATAATCCTTCATGGCTTATTTCTCCAGTCTCACGTAAATAGTTTTAAAACATTCTGCAAAAACTATATTAAGGCGAAATCATATACTTCTACTAAATTACTTGTGATTCAGCCGTTTGAGAACGGTGAACAGTTACAAACCATTACGTCAAAAAAATCAGTGCTCGTCTCTGAAAATACAGTAATTTGTTCCAAAACCGACCCAACGAGACTTTCGTATAAATGATTTACCGAAATATTTAGGGATATTGCGGTCGAGGTGATATTTTCTATACTTTGATTTATCGACGTAATTTTACAGTCAATTTTGAAACAATAAATCAACGGTAGTACACGTAGCCGAGCAAATTCAGTGGTACAGTTCAAAATAAAGGATAAGTCTTCAGGTTGCCGTTATTTCTTAAAAAATCTCAGTGCTGATGAGCGTAAAGTTGTTTTATTAAAAAACAGATATTAGGATTGTACCGTTTTAATACATTGGGACGTTTTTATGCTTTATTGGACAGTAGCCATTTACTAAAGAATTTGGTGTCTTTATTACGACAACATATGGTGTTTACGTTACGTTGATAATATTTGATATTCGCAGCTTTACTGCTTGGAATTTGGGTGTAGCACAAGCTTTTAAAGCAATGAGATTTGATTGGAAAAAATTAAGTAATTTTATTTTTCAAAATGTATTTGTAGACAAATTATTCATTAGACATTTTTTCGTAAGAGTTCTTTATTGCATTTAGTCAGATATACGGGGTGTCCCAAAATAGAAGGCCATACCATTAACCACATATTCTTTGGACAAAAATAATGCGACTTTCCTTATGCCATTTTTTATTTGGGCGTCCCTGTTTCAATATACAGGGTGTTAAAGTTACATTTAAAAAAACTATTTTTGTTAATAATCATATTGTTTTGTAAGATACACACTTGAAATTTCGCACGTACATTTATTTTATCAAGTGAAACTGAAATTTTGTGGATATACCTATTATTAGGTACAATACCGTGGCAACTTAGCAAATTAATACTTACTGAATGAATATTTGTTAATTAAAACAAAATTCATAATTCTAAAATTTTATAAAATGAGGGATATTTATGAATGGAAAAAATAATACGGCATTAAAATCTGTAATACGGTTCTCTCATCAACCAAAAAATAATAACCTCATTTAGCAATAGTAATAAAGAATGATCAACATAATACCTAAATAACATTAAATAAAATAAATAATTAATTACTACTAATTTAACAACTACTTGCCCACCCTCCTTATTAACACATGTACGTACCCTTTTAAGTAGCGAAAACCTTATTTTTTGAATGATATTCTCCTTTTGCCTAAGTTCATGAGCTGCCATTACTTATTTCTGCACATAAACCATATCTTTCATAGAACCCCAGGAAAAAAAATCCAATGGATTAAGGTCAGGAGATTGTGGTGGATTGAATAAGTGCTTCTTCTCCTCGACCAATCCAACGATTGGGAAATAAACGGGTAGTTAAATACTGCCGGACGTTTCTACCATAATGGGATGGAGCACCGTCAAGCTGCATCCACATACCGTCACGTACGATAACAGGTAAATCATGTAAAACATCTCGAAATTAATTTTCAAGTCCCTATCTGCATCATGCTGTGTTAACAACCAACGACTAAATTGCAGAACTAGAAGCAAAATCTTGAGGAAGAATATTTTGCACGCGTTGGATGTGATACGGGTGCAGAGGTTGGGTTTTTAAAGTCCGATGAACATCCATTTTTGTACAATTTTCTATTTGTCGACAAGCAACCCTTGTACTTGTACTTGGTTCTTCTTCTACCAGTTCTAAGATTTGTTCTTCTTGTTAAGGGCTTAATTTTCTATGTCGGCCGCAAATTTCGGACTTCTGATTCATAAACTTTCCGGTTTCACGAAGATGTCAATCCAAATTTAAGAAAAACTTAAAAATATTTTAATTTTTTTTTTAAATTATTAACTTTCAAAACTAGCAAAACGTAAAAGAGTGTTTTTGTTACTTTTTTGTACTGTCAAAATATTTCACGAAAACATTTTCTTACAATGTGGTAAGACTTTTTCGTAAAAGTAATTGATGATCGTTAGTGCAGAACTTACCTAACATTAAATGCATGTCTGCCATATCTGCAAACTTAATAACCACTTACTACTTCTCGATTTGCCGAATCAAAGAATTAATAGTAACTAATGTCATTATGTGGACAAGATGGACATTTGTTTTCAGAGTTCACTATTTTTTCCTGACATTCATCGGCCGCTAAGACATTTGTAACCCGATTTTCTCTAAAACGGGGCATTTAAACAAAAAATTACAAAAGAGATAAAATGATCAGAATAAAATTCTACGTTCGATATTTCAAGAAAAAACTGCATAGGCGTACTTATAAATAATTGGAGGGGATAAAGGGTACTGCAACCCTCAGTTACCTCCATTCGTCCTTCGATTTTTTTCACCAAAATTACACGATAAGTATGCCGGATTAAGATAAAAGTACGTGTAAAATGTCAAGTGTGTAACTTACATAACAATGGGATTATTAACAACAATAAATTTTTAAAATGTAACTTGAACACCCTGTATATTGAAACAGAGATGCCCAAATAAAAAATGGCATAAGGAAAGTCGCATTATTTTTGTCCAAAGAATATGTGATTAATGGTATGGCCTTCTATTTTGGGACACCCTGTATAAGCCCTTAAAATTAGGGCACTCATATTCCGGAGACCCTGTATATCTTATCTACTTGATACATCACCCGGTTGATGTTTCTAAGCAAAACAATCTCCTACACATCATTTTACATATCTTTTCATCACGAATTTAACGTCGACACATTGGTGAGTATGTTAAAGCAAACCAACGAGAACTTTATCTAGACGGCTTATCTTAAGCTAGATTTATTTTCAAATATAAATCATGTAAGGTAGATCAACTTGTAACATAAGGTGACGTTTGACGACAGTCGTGATTTAGATGGAATCGGTACTTAAGGATTAGATAGGTCCCAATAAATAAAAGAACCCTGTAGGGGCTAATGTTTCATGTGGAAATTGTCGAATTATTCAAAAAGAAAGACTGTGTGAATATTTATTAAATTGCACCACAAAAAAATAGCCTATGTAATGTCTCGAATAGAACTCAAGTTAAAGTTCAGCAAAGATTCTTCGATGGTTGTGAAATATCTCACGTAATTTTAGAAATATTAAGTTAGTTTACAATATTAATTACATAAAGCAAGTAAAAGTTTTTCACAGAACAAATTGTAATAGTTCTATTTCACTTTGTAATTTCAGTAGCAAATCGTGAAAAGTTCTGTAAATTTAATAAGAATTACTAGTATTATGTATATTTACAGAAATAGTTGGTAAACACATTTCAACATATGCGTCTACAGTGTCCCGATTCAGTAATGGTCGACGTGTCTATACAATCATGTGCGTTATAGATATTGTACTGCAGTTTAAATTAAAGTGGTATGAGACATTTTAAGTGTGTGTATGATTTAGTTGTGCTGTAAACTAGTGTATGAGAGGCTCTCTGTAGATGATTTAAATAATACAACATATTTAAATGCACATTGTGTGGCGCTGCATTTATAGCTCCATGAGAATTCAATATATGTACCTATATCAATATTGTCACAGAAATTCTCAAAAAATATGTGTTTCATGCTTTATGTAACTTTCTACATATTAAATATTAATAATAATAATTATTATTATTATTATTATTATTATTAATAATAATAATCATTATTATTATTATTATTAATAATAATAATCATTATTATTGTTATTACTATTATTAATAATAATAATAATAATAATAATAATAATAATTATTATTATTATTATTATTACTATTATTATTATTATTATTATTATTATTATTATTATTATTATTATTATTATTATTATTTACAGGTTATACAATAACAATACAGTAAACGATAAAAATAACAATTACATTGTAAATAAACAGAAAATCACAGTAGCAGCAGCGAAAGTTGCTGCTTGTTTGTGATACAGGTGTGTATGTGTTACAAAATATACAATATACAAACTATATAAAAGGCCAAACTATGATAAAATTGTGTGATTATTAGGATTATATATTCGTATTAAGGTAGGTATTGAAACAGGGGTAAGTTTTTTTTTTGAGCAGGCGTTTATGAAGCTCAAACTATATACAGTGAAACACACATACACATATACAATCTCACATTAAAAATTACCATACAATATAATCTACACGACTACCCATAGACCTAATACCAATTTAGCATGTCATTAAACATTTTCTGACCATTGCTTAATATCCACAATTTTATTTTGAATTTATATTTGTTAATATTTTTCTCAATTTTTATAGCATCGGGTAGTATGTTGAACAGTTTTACTGCTATGTAGTCACAATTTCGTTGACCAACTGATTTTTCACATTTTGGTACTCTTACATTATATTCTCTACTTCTAGTCTCATATTTATGCTCGATAGACTTTAGCTTTATTTTATCTTTTTTTATGTTGACAAGAACGGACAAACAAAACAATTGTCTGATATCAAAAAGCTTATTTTCCTTAAATAACTGATCACTCAAATATGTTATCTTTTTATTATAAATTATTCTCATTATCCATTTTTGCAAAATATTTAAATTGTTTAAATGAACGTCGTTAACACCTCCCCACTCTAAAATACCATAAGCTGAGACTGAACCAAATAATAGTATACTCTTGTGAGATGATTAACATCTAGAAATCTAGACAATATTTTAGATATTTAAAGTGTGACAGTAATCCTCTAACTTTTTTTATATGTTTTATTTGTATATCCCATCTCAGATGTCGTATGTATATTTGTTATATTCAATAAATATTACTACCTATATATTTTTAGGTATTAATAATATTATGTGAAACTAACTACTCTGTGGACTAAAACCCCAACCAGGAGATTTGATTTATATTAGCTTAAAATACCTTTGTAATACAGTAAAAAATGTTATAAAAGCTAATAATAAAGAATATATGGGTAGATATTGTGGGTGTAATTCAACGCTGGTTGGGGCTATAGTCCACAGAGTAGGTAGTTTCACACAATATTATTAATAGCTAATAATATATAAAAACTTTTACATAAAGGTTAAACATTATTTAAGTAAGTATTGTCATATTTAATTTAAAATTCATTGACAGGCTAATGCCACTTTTGTCATTGTCGATATTTAATTTCAAATAATATCAATTTATATAATAATTTTTATAGTTAGATATTTGACTCAACTTAAAGGAGGCCACCTGAAGAAGCAATCCTAAAAATGCAGAAATAGCTCAGATCTCATCTATTGTGGTTGAATTTTCGAGTCATTGTCAAAAGTGAAGTTAGATATTTATAGAGTTCTTTAGATAATTATTGAATAGAGCTTTGTCTGTGGAATTGTTCACTAGCATACCTAGATGTTTGGTATCAGAGAACTTATATATGACTTCATTGATAGGAATTGTAGGAGATTTGATTTATATTAGCTTAAAATACCTTTCTAATACAGTAAAAATATTACTACCTACTTGAAAATATTGTTTGTGTACCTATTCATTTTTGTCATTCACTAACTTTTTTCATATATGACATGCTTTAGTCATTTCTATATTAATAGAGCAATAACACTTCTCACTTATACAGTAATAGTAGGCGTGTAAGAAGACGAATTCAACAACAAATCAAGCATAAAGTGAAATTATTTTTCTTCTTGTTCCTACTGGTAGAATGCTTTGTCCATAACTAAGCCCATATGCATCTAATTAATTGTTACTAATACCATAGTACCTAGATCACTGATGATTAAAGCTCGCGTTCTCTTCCATCGATCATAATTAAGGCCATGCTGTGTCAATATTTCAGAAAATTCAAAACATTTCTTCTAGATTTATTTTTCTTAACTTCTTTAAGTTCTTTTATAATTTAATACATAAGTAGACATACCTAAGTATATCTACTTTATTTAATTACATCGAAGTTTTACGCAGAATTAGTTAATTTATACAGTATATAGATAGGTACTTAATTTACATGGTAAAAATATATGTATGAGCATAATTTTTACTTGCATTAAATGATTAATTACATTCTAATGTTGCAAAGAATTACGAAATTTATATAGTGTGTATGAGTATACGTAATTTCCATGGTAAAATACATATCATTTTTCCATATATTATCTGTTTAATTACATTGGAATTTTACAGATCATTAGTAACTACTACAAATATTAAATAAAATTACCATGATAGTTATGGGCATAAAAAACCAATGACAGTGATGGTAAATTTACATAAATTATTTTTTTCAGTGTACATTTGTAACGGTTGTTCTCTTCAACTTCCAAGCTATTGCAAGTTGAGGAGAATCCTGTTACTTCAGCTAGGAAAATAGCTTGCGTTCAGGGTGTTAGTCACACAAGCTTTTAAATATTCTAAATGAAGCCAAAAAGCACCCATATAAAATGCAAAACCTGCTCGACCTTAAGAAGATGATCCTGATCGTAAACTCGACTTTTGCGAACGAATTATGGCTTCTATCGATAGTGGGCAAATTGCTTTGGAGGGAGTGCTGTTTTCTGATGAAGCTACGTTCACATCACATGGGTATGTCAATCGACACAAGTGCCGTTATTGGTCTGATGAAAATCCCTACTGAATCCATACTCAAAGGCCTCAAGAAAACAAACATCGGAGTCGGAATTTTTGAGGATCGCATAGTACGTTATATATTTTTTAATGAAAATGTAACCAAACATACCTAACTATGCTCTAAGATAAACTGGTTTCTGCTTTAGTGGTTTTATTCCCCAATAATGTGGATACCGATTTATTTGACCAAGCGATATGGTTTGAAAAAGACGTGGTACCACCTATCTGAACGAAATGTTTCGGAATAGGTGGATTGGAAGAAAGGACCCAATTGGTCTTCAAGATTACCCGATCTTCCCGCATTAGTTTTTTTTTATGGGGACATCTAAAAACAAGGTTTATGCTACTAAACTTAACGACATTACCGAGCTTCAACAAAGAATTAGGGATGAAATTAGGCAAGTATCAGCGGAAGTGTTACAAAATGTTGGGAACGCTTTTTATTATTGGTTAGAGTATTATCAGCAACAAAAAAAGTTTCAGTAAACATTTTCTAATTTTATTTTTTTTCGATACATTGCTTATAAAAAGTAACTAAAAAAATACGTAATAATTAATTGTATTTGCAATTGAAAAAGCTTTAAAACAAAAAAATAATCAACCTATTCTTTCTTTAAAAAAAAATTGGAGGTTGCAGCCTCCTCATAATTAAAAAAATAAACAAACCTCTTTGTAATATGCCTCCTTGAAAATAAAATTGACGTTTTTCAGGGATTTTGCCAGAAATATTTATCTATTAAATTACAGAATTTGTTTCAGTTAAACTTTCCATTCTGTATAATATAACCATTAAATTTATTCTTTGCTAAGTTTTATACGAACTAGTTAATAAAATGTTAGTTATATTGACGAATAATTAAGAAGTATTTATTAATACAAACATTAAAATGAATCTTTAGATGATTTTATTTTCGAATAATCAACTCTGCCTCTGCCTTAAGTCTAGGAAAAATTCGAAATTATTTAAATCTTCTTATTGGAACCTTTATAATACAAATTTTGATCACTCTGTATAGCTAGTTTGAATTTTATCTGCTGCATTCCTCCATAAACTGTCTCATAATTTTATCAGTCATATAAAAAAATTAATCAGATACCTATAACTAGGAGACTAAAACCCACCTCGATGAATTTTTAGTTTGCGTGTGTGCCTTACCGGATGCATATCCCGCATACAACTGAGACGTTATACAATGAAGCAACACTTTAAGAGACCATTTTATTCAAATAACTCTCATTCCTTAATTCGAACACGTAACAGAGTAGTTACAACGAAGGCACATCTGCATATATAAGCAGCAATTTTGTCGTAGTAGGTAAACGTTCGTCATTTAAAAGTGTTGATTCTTGTTAATATTACAACTGTTTGTGGTTTTATGAATTGTATATTATATATGAAAGTAAATTGCATTTTTAAAATCCAACTGAGAATTGTTATAGTTAAAAACCTTCACAGTGTGCACTTGTCAAGTTTGTCTGCTGATGTTGTCACTTCTTTTTGAGATTTCACTGGCGCGGTCTCAAATGTTATACAGGGTGTTAAAAAAAGAGTGTAAAATATTTCAGGAGGTAATAGTATGAACCAAATCAAGCAGAAAAGTCTTAATAAACATGGGACCGCAAAGTAACGGTTGCGGAGATATGGACCATTATTCGTTTTTCAAACATTTTATTTTATTAGGAATAAACCGACAAAGTTACAGAAGATGTTCAAAGTGCCCTCCGTCCATTTCCAGGCAGGCACGACATCTTCGTCTCTATTGAATATACCTATACAAAAAATAAATATGTTGACCACTCGAGAACCTCGTAATATACTTTTCGTGTATGTTTATCAAGCCCTAAGTTTAATGTCCTCCGGCGGAGTCGATGTATGGCTAAAGCCGCTGATCAAGTGAAATTGTAACATATAAGCAGATAACCAAAGTTCTAGTTCATCTTAAGCTCTGACGCTGTACGCTGCTTGTTGATTCTATAATATAAACTATTTTAAAGTTTCACTTCGGTTTTATTATTTCTTCACCATAATTCCAATAGTCTCAACGATATTCGAACTCTTTCGAAAACACCCTCCTTGGTTTGGATTTCTTTGCACTTTTAATTATGGAAAAATGAGCTCGAGCACCATCATGCTGGACCCACATTTGTTGCCTCTGCTTCAAAGGAATGTCTTCCAAAAACTCATACAGTGTGTTCTGCAGAAAGTTGAGGTAAGCAGGGCCTGTTAATCGCTTTGGTAAAACAACAGGACCTAGAAACCTGTCACCTACAATACCCATCCAAATATTTAATGAAAAACGTGCCTGATGTCCAGATTCTATTAGAGCATGGCCGTTAGAGAGCATTTACACCAAACTTTTCCACATAGATGGGTAGGAAGGGCCAGACCTGTTTTATGGCCTCCAATATCGCCTGATCTGAATCCTCTAGATTTCTTTGTTTGGGGATATTTGAAGACATTAGTGTATGGTATGGTGGTCCTGTAAATAGTCTGGAAGAGCTGCAACTACGGATTAATCAAAAGTGTCAAGAAATCCAAACCAAGGAGGATGCTTTCGAAAGAGTTCGAATATCGTTGAGATGAAGATGTCGTACCTGCTTGGAATGGACGGAGGGCACTTTCTTCTGTAACTTTGTTTTCTGTTTGTTAAAAGCTTCCTTTGTCGGTTTATTCCTAATAAAATAAAATGTTTGAAAAACGAATAGTGGTCTACTTTGCGGACCCATGTTTATTAAGACTTTTCTGCTTATTTTGGTTCATACTATTACCTCCTGAAATATTTTACACTCTTTTTTTTAACACCCTATATAGTGGGAGCTAGGTCGTGGTTCGGAATAAATGTATGAATAATTTTTATAAATTTTATTTAGATGTTAATTGTTGAGCGCCACCAACCGTTAAAATAATGTCTCAGTTATCAAATTGTGGTTGGCCAAAAAATAACTACAATTCGGACATGTTTTCGTTATTATTTCTTGTGTACGACAATAAAATTTTCGTCATTTCATTAATAGACAAAAATTCTCTTATAGATGCAATACTGTGGTGACATCATTTCCGTTATTTAAAGTTATAAGTCCTTTTATGATTAAAAAATTGGACCTCTTCGTCAGCCTTTTTCTAAAAATTCCTATTTCAAATCTATTTCGGATTTTTGTATCAAGAATAATGTGACTAGTTATGAAAATTGTTTCACAAAATTTACCCAAAATTTTGACAAAGCTTCAATATTGATAGATATATCTGTAGTCAGTCCACATCTTCTTTTATAATTTGATTTATATTTGTGTTCAGCAATAATACTTGTCGATAATCAACTAAATATGATTTATATGGATTTTACAAAAGCTTCTGATAAACTTGATGTTCTAATATAAAAGCTTTATACATATTCATTCGGAAGCTCACCTACATTTTAGTTTGTTAGCTTTTCATTTCGCTTTTTAAATCTTATTTCATTCCTTTCATCATTCACTGTTTCAATGTTTCTCCCATTTCTGTCGCTTTTGATTTCGTCACTTGCAGAACGAGGTCACTTATGTTCAAAACGGATGAACAGAGTGAAACCGAGAAGAACGACGAAGGATTATTGAAATTTAAAATGTTTTTGAACAGCTATGAGAAAGGACAGTACCGAACTGTTGTATTTAATAGGCGGAGAATAATTCAATGTTAGAATTGTGGAGTTGAAGGGCATCTCAGGAATCAATGGCTCAAGAAAGCGTCAAATGAAGACGAAATGAAAGAGTTTACAAGAAAGCAATAAGAAGTTGCAAGAGGCAATTAAGGTTAAATTAAATGAATTTGAGGAACTTTGAAGACGAGGGAATTAATCAATTAAGGTGAGCACAAGATATGATCCTGGTTGTAAAAAAAATATGACTAAGTTAAAAATCCACCAACAATCGATATTAAAAAATTTAAAATCGATACGTCATAAACCGTAACAGTTATTATAAGTTTTCGTAAAAATATGTTTAAGTTCAACTCCTTGTTCCTATAAGTGCATTCTTAATATTTTGGCTCAAACTGTTACCAGGTGGTATGTGATTCAATACATTAGAAACAATCTGTATAGTAGGCAACAAACTAAGAAATGTATTTGAACGCATATACCTCAAAGTTTTTTGCTGGGGCCTCTGCCTTTCAGTGCTTTTTCTTAATGATGTTGACTGTTGAGTATGAAACTGACAAACTTTAGACAGTACTTAACGAAATGAAAGTATGTGAAACTTTAACAAATTTAGCTATGTCGTACGGAATCTTTGAAATTGTATGCTTTCCAACCACTGGATTTACACATCTGCCGATAAAAGAAGCGTTCATCTTGAGTCTTTTTGTTTGGAGTTGCATATAACGATTAACAAATGTTACCCAATCGTCTGTTACTACAAATCTTATTTACGCATTATTTTTTCTAATAAGAATCTGCATGACATGACATTTTTTTTACTCCACGTCCATCACTTTTAGATTATATAGCTCGTCACTTCGACATGCCCCAGCTACTCCAAAAACCACCACTTTTTTCATTAAATATATTTCATCAGGAGCTTCTAACAAAACCTTTGATATATCATCCTTTCTAAATACATGAGATTTTCGAGGTTGATATCCGTCATTCTTCCTTCAAGCGGCCAAATTTCGAAATGTGTTAGGTGTCGCACCTAAAAGTAAGCTTTCGCAACTTGTAATGTAAATAACTATTTCCATAGTGCATAAACACATTTTCTAGAGATAATCATCCGAGGAGGCTAATGTTTGGTAGGTGAGTGGATGAGCATCGACAGGAGGAAACCTAAAGCGGGATATAGCGGGTGAACCGACGTATTATGCCTGCCATTCACGGGCGGATCGATCCGTCGGACGAGTCCGTTGGACCCAGTCGGCCGACCCATCCTATCGTGAATGTAATAGCACCGACATGTCGTGGTATGGTCGCAACGAACGCACTCACGACACGACTCGGACTGATCCGTGCTGATTCATTATGTGTGGGCAGTTTGCATCAACGACTGCGACTGTAGTCTCTTTACTGTTTTCTAAAAATGTCTTTCTAAGATAATCGTAAATTTTGGGAAGAATTTAGTAGTATTTATAGAGAAAACAGTTGTCCATTCGAAAATAGTTTACGAAATCGGAAGGTTCACATGATTGGATATCTTGTAGCAAACGTAAATGAGTATACTGATTCCTTTTGCGTAATCGTTTCTTTGTCCACACTCGTTTCTTTTTTTTTCCTATGCAAAAATTATTACTGCTCCGAAAATTTCGATTTTTCGTGATAACGGCGGCATGATATCTACGCGTCGCAGTGGTTCGTCGTCAACTGAGAAATACTGATAATACCACAACTGCCCGTTTAGTGTATGGAGCAGAAAGGATCGGTCCGGGTCTGGTCGCAGTCGTAAGTCGGGTCTGAGTTCGCCTAGTGAATGGCCCGCTTTAGACTATGTTTGGAGGATAGTATCGAATGGTCATTAGAGGTAGTTTTACTACTCCGAGTTAATTAATATAATCATGTGTTACTTGGCTCACCCCGTACAAACTTCTTCTAGGATAGAAGCAGGAAATTTAACAAAAACGACGTCTTTTCACCAGATGAGCTCATTTCTCTGAGACACCATTTCCCTATAATGCGAAACGCCTTACGTCTTGTCCATCTCCTTTGGCATTACATCGCTCTCACGCAAAATTGATGTAATAACCCAAGAATAAAATACTCGCCGGAGCTGTGTGCGGCGGCAGCAAAGAGAATGTACTCGCAAGGTCGTTTAGTCAACGACCGCCTTTACTACTTCCTTGAACTTGGCAGAAAACTGGATCGTATCTACATAAACAAACTAAGCTATTCACTAAATAAACACCGCCGATCTATGCACACCTATTATGTACAAGGTATTTATAAGTAAACTATTAACTCTGATTTAAAAATGCAGCTCGGTCTGCGTCAGTCCGATGATGAAGAAAAAATATTAATCAGTTTTATGCAAGAAGAAAAAGTTACAATAAACACAAGCAAACAGGTTATAGATTCATGCGATCTCATGATGATGTATGTTAATGTCTTAAAATCTGTCTCTTTACTTATTAATTAATCATTGTGGATATTGTAAATACGTAGTACATGTCTTTACACATATTTTTTATAAAATTTTCCTAGAGCAATTGGTATATTACTGTTACTTTACCTCCAGTACAATTGTTGCTATTTATGGGGCGTCTCAAGGCTCTATTTTGGGACCGTTGCTTTTTAATATGTACATACATAATAGTATCATAAAATTATCAAAATTATACTTTTATGTTCACAATACAATTATGGATTTACTTTAAAAATATTAGGACAGAATTTGTTCTGTCCATTTTCTACTTGATCTGCAGAACTACTTTTTGTAGTAACAGTAACACTAGTATTTTTGGAAAATTTTGCGGAAAATCTCGAGCACCTACTAGTTGAAGGCATATTAGTCCTAATATTTTTTTGATATTTCCACTTTGTTGAACACTGAATTTTCAATATAGCCTTCAGCAACAGTGGCTGATTTCCACCATGGCACTTAATATTAGTTATGCCTACGCCCAAAACAATGCCCGGTATATTCCTTTGCGTTTGGCGTTTTAAGATGTTATTTTGTAAGGAATACGACGCAACGTATTTTTTCCAACCACTTGCTTAGAGCATTTATTATTGTTATAATTTAAAAAAACCCGTCGATGCTCTGGTATCTGGTTGACGAAGAGACAGCATATCTTCTATACATATGCAAATATTTTGGTCACTTGTTTTCATTATCAATTATACTAAATGTGTGCTGGATTTTAGGTTAATTATAGTTATTTGACAAAGTTTTATGCAAATCCTGAATATCATCTATTGTTATGTTACATAGCTCTTCCTTACGACAAGCTCCACCAAATGCCCATGCCAAAAAATCAGTGTAACCTAATTAAAAAAGTAATGTTCCTATATTTTATTTTACATTTGAAAATAGCAACTTACCTTGATCATTAAAAATATTTCCTCTCTAGTCAATATTCTTGACTTAATCGGTTTGTAACCAACATTCTTTCTTTTTTAGAATATTATTAATCTCGAATATTTGCTAATGTCGATGTTTTGATTTAAAAGTACCATTGCCTTTAATATCGTATAATACGATCACAAAGAGGACGGCTTACAGTTCTCACATTTTTCAAAAAAATTATACTAGAAGCACTTTTTCAGTGTAGTGTATCACGTTCTTAAAGGAACACCATTTCATAAAATCAGCATAGTTTATACGATAATTTATTGTGTTCTGTGTGTTCGAAAGTTCAGTTTCAGCCGATTTTTTACCAGTCTACTAAAAATTGAAAGAGATTGTTTAAACCTGACATCAGATTGTGATCAGAGTGTCACAATACATAGAACAATTATAAGGGGTATCTTTGGACCAATTTTTTTCCATGTGTCGCTATTAAAACTACTTATATGAGGCACACGCTACTGTCTGTATAATTTCAAGAATGTTAAATAGGCCTTTTAGTGTTACATACATAAAAGTTTCACGTGACCACCCAATGCTAACCATTCTATGTAGTAGCTTCTAAATCTGACATTATACGAAGCCTATAAAACTTTTTCCTTGTATTAAGCCAGTCTTTAATTGATGTTAAAGTTCAAAGCACTAAAGTCAATATTAAATGGGTATTTATATTCAACACTGTGTGCCTCTGTCTTGCACCCTATTGTGAGTATAATCTCATAGTCAGTATAATAACCATTATTTTCTAGGTAAGGACTGTCTGGTGCCGTTGATATATGCGTTGTACATACACGGATATACAGGGTATCACAATATTTCGTGTACATGGAACTATCATAGTTGATTCTAATCGGAATAAGCAGATTCAATTAAATTTACTTCTATCTTAAGTTATTTTTGTTTAACAAAAATATATATAGTTTTGTCATAAGAAACAAGTTAATTAGTACTGCACGAACGATTAATACTGCTGAAGCATTACAAATGGTTCAATATGAGGACCTGGTGGCCAAATTTGAGGCACTAGTATCCCAAACTGACACGTAAATTAAGAGAAACAAAACCAACAAGGCGCATGCCATATCGTATATTAAATGTATATCTACAAGGAACAATGAACAATGCGTAAATTATTTATCAAGTAACAAATTATGCTTTAATAACATAAACAGTGACAATCTTGCAAACCAAAACAAAATGTGTGAAATCATATTAGGCACTGAACCCAGATTTTGATCGTACAAACTTTTTCATATTTCTTTAATTTACAGTTTTCCTTCCTTTCTCGCTGGTGTTTCTGTCTTCACCGACAGTATTCCAATTTGAATGTAGTTCATGGCCAACCACTAGATCTAATTTGCCTTAAACTTAAAATTGTAGGTTTATTGCATTATCAAATAATGATATTATATGTAAAGTACAATTATGATACTACTCTTTCTACTTGTATATTGAACATTATATTTACTTAGCTAAGTGAACTAAACACTATATCATAACAGCAACAAATTCAATATCGCAAAAAAATTCACATAGAACAAGTCTCAATTTGAGAGAAGTTATCTTTCAGTACATGACACATAGGTGACGGTACTTTGCATGTATGTGAATGAAAATCGGGTAGTTTAATATGGGCACTTTTAACCATAAACAAAGTAATTGGATTGACAGAACTCTGAAAAATACACCTTGAACTAAATTTATATAATGGTCATACTATAGCTTCTATTTTTTTTTTATTTAAAGATGAAGTCTAGCGTTTGTCAAAAAAATTGTATCATATATAGTTTTGGGTTAATAATTTTTCTATTAGATCATTACTAATGTATCTCCGATTTGAAATAACTACGTTATTTCAAAAGTAATTTGTTGGATAAAATGAATGAAATGAATTTAATGTATAGAAACTTCTCTTATAAGTATTGTTCAATATTTTTACTGACGTAAGCAAAGTAAAACTCATTTTTTATATGTGCTTTTGTTTGATAAAATCCATAGTAGATTAATATTACTCTTAGTTGGCATTATTTCCATCAATAGTCATTAATAAATCAGCTTCGTTAATTTTAACTACACACAACGTCAAAAGCCTTGGACCCCCGGGCATTCTTGTTAAATCTTTTTGTCAGAAAAACCAAATACATTTATAAAAGCATATTGTTTTCTGAATCTTTTCTTGTGTGAAAAGAATATGTTCGATGAACTGAGTACTTAGAAATTTAAAAATCAGTCAATGTGTGACATTTTTGACAACATTTATTAAATCAAAAAGAAGTAACAAAGCAAGTTCTCTACATGACAAATAATCGTTATGACCTCCACCACGTTCCAATAGCATATTGACACGTCTGTGCATTTAGATAATCAAGCGGTTAACGATTTCTTGCGGAATATTGTTCCATTCCCCTTCTGCAGCCACGACTAACTCATCTGCAGTCTGAGGTGGAGGAATATGATTGTGAATGGCTCTAGCAACGAAATCCCACATGTTTTCAATAGAATTCATGTCAGGAGAGTTGGCTAGCCAAACTAATCTATTGATATGTCCTGCTTCGAGTGTCTCGTGAATCCTTTTTGTGCGATGTGGTCGAGCGTTGTCGTCTATAAACACAAAATATTCACCTAATTCATTACGTAGGGGGTAGATAATGGGCGTAATAACTTGTTCGATGTAAATTTGACTAGTCATATTCTGTGGTATGCGAATTATGGGGTGCGACGGTTGAACATTATTCCACCCCAAAACATTACGGTGCCCCCTTCATACGAAGCAACTTCACGGGGAAAATGAAGTCGCTGTTGACGACCTTATTATCTCCAGACTCTCTGTCAATTGGCATCAGTAACCAGCCCAATTCTGATTTTATCTGCAAATAAGACCCTTGACTATATACACTAAGACTAGTCAATCTAATGGGAGACCTTGTTGGCCTGAATGGGAAACCAACTCTCGCGTAATGGGAAACGAACTCAAAAAGAACGTTTACGCTTGGGCTATTTGCTAATAGATGGCGCAATATTAGGTACTAAAATGACATGAATTTGGATATATAATTTTGAAAGCTCCTCCCATCGAAGATGATTGGTTCATTCATATTATGTTATGTACAATCGTTTGCAATAATATTGACACTCTTTAAATTCAATTTTGCTATTTCTTTTGAACTGCTGACGTATTTGTAATGAAATCTACTTTCAACTTTTAACATTAGTAATCAGTTGTTTCACTTACCAATATAAATTTAATGAGTTTCTACTCAAAAGTTCAAAAACTGTTTTGAGAGAGTGTCATTGTTATTTCAAAAGCTTGTATGTACTTAAAATTCATAACTTTAATGACATTCGATAGGATTACTGTTTATTTTATTATTAAGTGAATGTGTTAGTCACGAGGAAGCAGGCAGGAAATAAATGTTAATTTTTAAAATGTAATAAAACTAGATGAAACATTTCAGGAATAAAAATTTTTCGCGCAAGGCGAAAATCGACTATAATGATAGATTTTAAATTCTGATAAGTAATTATAGTAATTTCATCACGATTTTTAATAAAAAAAATACAGAAGTGCAGTTATCCAGTTCATATTCACTTTCACGTATCAATGAAAGTTAAAGCTTAAAATATATTAACCGCCAGATAACACTTTTATCATACTCCTCCAGCTTTGGTAAATTCAAGTGAAGAAGTCATTCAATACGTGTCGATAAAAATATACAGGGTGGGCCATTAATAAGGGGACATAGAAGAGGAGTAACATCATTGGGAGGAAATATGAAGATATAGCAAAATATATCTTCGTAAAATATTTCTGTGGAAAAAGATACAAGGTGTCAAAGTTGAAATATTTTTATTTGTGTTTTCTTTTTTTGTATTAACGCAAGTATCTCTCAACTGATTGAAATTTAATTCAAAAAAATTAGTAGGTATCAATGAGTCGTTTACTTTTTTAAATGTCCAGAGTAACTTTGGAAAAAAACTCATATTTGAAAAAAAAATTATCTACATATTTACTTTTATGGACAAAAATAACAACAGAGCAGTAAAAACAACTTAGCCCTTGAGCAAACTCTCTCTACTTCTACATGTCTTAATTAATGAAACTAATTATTACAGCTAATTACAGAAAATTTTCAATATGGCAATTTTCTAATGCTCCTAAGAGATTTCCTCACGTCGAAAAATACATTTGGTTGTTTTAGATCAGTTTTCTGGAAAACGGTAGGAATTTCGTTAACAAAAAATAAGATAGAAATTGTCATCATCTGGTAATGGTCTATCTGTTTTAATAGGTACCTACTACATAAATTATGATTGCTTTTCTTAAAATATGTTTCCCTACCAAATTTGATGACAATCGGTTGAGCGGTCCTAGTTATTAAAAAAGAAAAACAAAAAAACAAATATGTAAACCTGTATCTTTTTCCACAGCAACATTTTAGTAAGGCATATTTAGCTATATCTTCATATTTTGCTCCAAAACTGTCATTCCTACTCTGGCACATCATTAATGGTTCACCTTATATAATACTTAAAATAATAAATTTTGAAACACATTCTTTTCTGATGAGGCCTATAAAGTTCACAAATTATTTTTACTAAAAACATTAGGGCATGTAAATTTATTTAAATTTGCATGCGCAAATGTTAAATTATTTGAATTTTTAAATTAATTTAAATTTAATTTTAATTTAAAAATTACTCTTCAAAAAGACTACAAAATAATATTTATTTCACACCATCACAAAATTATACTTAGATCAAACATTGAAAAAAGATACTTGGTGTTTCAGAATTTTTACTAATGAATTTTTCGCAAAATAATAATGCATCTTATGCAGTAAGAGAAACCCACACGATAATCTGCAGTTCTATATGTCTCTTTATAGAAGTAGGTATGTCGAATTCATTTGAATTATCTTAATATGTTTAAAGGAAATAAAACAGAAAATGTAAATTTTGGCATATCGCTGAAAACTCTTTTAACAATCTTATTTTTCTGTTTTTTTTTAAAATTAATTTACAGTTCATATTCTTACTTCTCTAACGCAATAAAATAAACTGCTTATGTTTCAAACTTTATGATCTGTGGTTTGAATATAAATATATTGCCACAATCTTATTTAAATAATAAGGCAGGTATATGAAAAAGGGTCACGAGGCCACGCCCTCGAAACGCCTTCACAGTTTTTTGCAGATTAAAATAGTAGCGCTTTATTTCCTTCGTTTGAATAAATGCGTATTGTTACACAGTACCACATCTAACAGGAATTATGATAACTATTTAGGTCTTTATTAAGGATTGACTCTCTTGGTGTAAATACTCAAGGATAAGACCTACCGTCACTGGCGTAAAAGCCAACCCCTATGCTCTCACGCCCACTGGAGACGGGCAACACGATGCCTTGGAAGTAGAGTGGGACGTGTAATGATCTTTTAACACGTACATTTGTGTAGTGCAGTCGTTTTCGAATAGTAGGTGTCGATATAACACGACGAATCTTGAAAGTGGGGCCTGAAAGCTGAAGCTGAAGATGTGCGGTGTCTACATATTGCACCAAACACCGTTCCTCCCTTTCATTAGATACTCGAGGACGTCCACTACGTGGTCTGTTTTCCACCGCATGAAATTCTTAATATATGTGTACTATTCATAAAACAAATGCCCAACATGTTCGATATCTGATGTTTAGAATGTCCTGCATCATGTAAAGCAGTCATTCTTGCTCGAGTAAACGCAGAAATTTCACGTCCTGGCATTATAATGTACAAGAATTCATAGGAACACTTGGCTGAATACACCGCCAAACTGACCAGATTTGTAAAAACATTGGTAATAAAGTAAAGGTTCATGGTCTGCAATTTCTTATTGTCTTTTTTGTTCCCTAAGTACATGTACTTTTTTGCTATACAAAAATTTTATAATCGTTTTATATACAGGGGGTCCAAGACTTTTGACGTTGGGTGTATATGTCTGCTCTAATATTTAACAGATAAATTAGATAGACTAAAAAACGGTTGAATTAAGTAGTGGCGTATCGTGTCCTGATAGATAACAGATGGGTTATATTTCTAACGTCTGTCAAAGAATTCACCAACCAGTTTTGAAGATAGTTTAATGAATATGTCGTGGGGTAGAGAATTGAAAAAATGTGTCATGTTTAAGGGTGAATTTGTTAGTAAATCTTTATTTACATTTAGCTCTGGAGTTTTGTGTCACTGATATAAAGTTCAAAACAAAATTGTTTAAATAAATACCATAAAGACAACAACAAAGGTTATGTTCCTTTACAAGAAGCAGAAGGTTGACAACAGAATTCTTATAATAATTTTTAGGTGAATTTACTCACGACTAACCTCATTGTTAAATGTCATTGACGTTATCAACCAGCTTTCATCAGTGATGGAAAAATTAGTTAAATAACAAAACATGTCTTAATTTAATATGACAGACAGATTCAGTTTGACGAACATAATATTAGTTTTAAGTTTTTAAGGAAATAATTGCAGTGTAGTATACGTGAGCTCGAAGAACCAAAGTGAGAGGAAAAATTTTAGAAACAGAAGAGAACCCGACAATCAGTATCAACAATTACTTTATGCTTTTCATCTTCACTCCGTTCAAAAACTATTACCTCTTGATCCTGTCGTTCATATTCAATTCTCACAGCTCATTCGCCAGTAGAGCTGTAGATAAGAACATTCAATCGTCTTTTACGAAACGTGATATGGTCCGAAACCAAAATATTGTTAGCGTGAACTTAGTACAAACGTGTGGAGTGGTTTTGGTGAATCGTCTCGATCACAGTTATTTATACTTCCTCCAAAATATTCTGCCAAAATTATCTGACGATATATCAGTTAATTTACGTAATAACATACCTATATTTCATGCATGGCGCAGAACTACCTCAATTCAGTCGTAATGTAGGAGGGCATTTAAATGATTAGTACCTAGGCAGATGATACGATGCCCAATTCATTGGCCACCACGTTAACCTGACTTAAATTATAGAGAATTTTTTGTTTGAAAGGACTTAAATCAGAATATATTCTGTAGATTGGTATTAATAGTAAGGTAAGTCTGTGGAAGAGGACTGAGGATGCTGCTTACAATTTGCAGGATGTAGGAATAATGACCCCAGACAAAGTTATTAGTAGATTTATTCTTACGAGGGAACATTCTTCGCAGTTAATAAAATCGCACAATAAAATCTTACAAGACCTTTGAAAGGTAATTAAAGAAAAAATAGTTTTTGTTAGTTTTCACGTTAAGTAGAGGTTAAATGAGTCAACTTATGATAGAGGCACTACTTTACTAAATCTGCTTATCTTGATCGCAAAAAAAAAAAACAATAATAGCTGCTCTGTATTCATGGAACATTGAGACACCCTATATAATACATTACAAGCACTTGCGTAGGACTCACACAATATCAGCGGCACTGATGGGACGAAATCAGATGGCAAGTGTTTCATGCTGTATTGTCCTTCTTTTATGGTACATCTAGTACCAATTTAGTTAATTGGAGTAGTGATACGCAATCTTGGGCTGTTTTACCTTTCCGGAAGGTGGAACTAACAAAGACTTTCTCAATATGTAATAGATGCTCTTGGAATTTTTGTCGTTTTATTATAGGGACTCCCCGCTTGGGTTTTAAATAAGAAAATTCCTGCGAAGTTGTTTATTCCTGGTGGTCATTTAACAGGCGCTGATATTTTGATGTTGGTCGTCAGTCTCTTCGGAAAGCGTCAAGAGTATTTTTATTTGATTAATGATTCAGAAGAGGTAAAATAATGTTACCGTTATAATATAATTTATAATTTGATAATACAGATGTGAATATGGGTGTATTAAGAGTTATTTATGTATTAAGAGCATAATAATGTTTATATGATCTGCTGAAAAAGCGAAAAATTGCGGCGTGCTGTCGAAAAATCAGGAAGGCTTTATACGAGAAAACTTACTTTAAATATATCAAATGGTGTAACTAACTAATGTAATTATCATTTCGAAAATAGTCTCGTGGCTTACTTTTACTATTTGTCGCAGGAAAGGAAGCCTTCGTCGCTATGGTCCTATTACTCGATGCTTAAGGTCACCGTTGAAGCCAACCATGACGTCGATATTAGCAACTACCTAAGTTTATTTGGATTTTTGAAGAGAAAATCGGATGGATACAAGCTCAAAAAATCTAAGTTTTTCACCCTGTAAAAGATCATATATTTTCTGTATCAGGTACCCCATGAAATATATTTAAAATAAGGTAAGATAAAGTGTTTCGTTTTGTACAAATCTTTAATTTGAATTTATTGAAATAGATTGTGCTAATTTTTAGTTTGTTTGGGGCGTGCCGAATGTAGGAATTCGTTGAGTTGGAAGTTGATCATATTCAAGATATATAGTCTAGGCAACGAAGGGGTTGTAGCGTGCATTGAAAGCGGAAAAAGGGGTCCCAAGGTCACTTTTTTGATTTCACGCGTATAATTTGAGTGCGGCGCGTTGCAGCGATCTTTACATAAAAATGAGTGTTTATAAAATTTTCTATAAGATTGCTTTCATTTTCGCTACAATGCATCGTTTCCGAAATATCTACAACTTACAGGCAGAAGATGTACCACTGTTTTGGTTGCATATAACAGCTCTCCCAACAGGTGGTAAATCGGTAGAACTGGAAATGTGCTATCTAATGAAAAAGTGTGTCGAAATCAACTTCAATCTGGAAACTGATATTTCAGTGACTCAAAAACTATATATCTCCAACCACCAGAACAAAGATAGGCTTATCAACTTATTGAGCTCTAAACTCCAGTAAAACGACGTCACAACGTATCAACTATTGACCAGTCCGTAAGTGAAACAGCCAATGTGTTATAGGGGAAGACTTCGACCTCACTATGCTACTTATAGCAAAAACGTCATTTGACCATAATATCTTGTTCATAAAACCTGACGGAGGAAAAGTACAAACCAACGTTAACTCTATTCATCAAATGTAATAGCTGGGAAGGGTATTTTATCGTTATACCCATCCACTGGCTGCAAACCAAAAACATCCTGATATAAAAAAAGCAGCGTTCCACATCTCCTCTTCTTCGCATGCTGATGTTGAGAAAGCTGGACTGCTAAGTGTTTACTGAACACTTTCAGTTACGATTCGTTTTTGAAATTGGCATTGAATATAAAACGAGATTTTGCATCACTTCCATCCAGCGAGGGGGCAACAAAAGAGCACGCATTACACACATTCTACCAGGTGGATCTGGCTGGGAAGCCAATTATCTCTAGACCTGAGGTTGGAAACGCAAAGGCAATAGCTCCTGTGATGACAAAAAACGAAGCAACATCCAGAGAAATTTTTGATCTCATGTTTTGTAGATGCGCAAAAATTTGTATCAGTGGACGGTACAATTGCAAACATACAGCGATGAGTTACCCTCGATTATGCCAAAACTGTTTCAACAGCATCCCCATTTTAAAGAAGATAGAGAAGAAAAGTTAGAGCCCATTCCCACATCTCATGCAGAAACTGATGACGAAGACAAGGGTGATTTTCAATTCTTGCTGCAATCGGTGTTGATGGTGCAAGCAAGACCCTCCCGACCCAAGAGAAACAGACCCAGTTAGTTTTGTTTTGTTAAGATTTCTATATTTCTCATTTGCTGTGTTTTCTCCTTATTAGTTTTTATAAAATAAAAATGAAATTTATACATTTCTTACATATTCGCCTTCTCCTTAGGTTTTAAATTTTTCACAATTGAAAATTGGTAAAATTTTGCCTATTTATGTATGTATGCACAATATATTAGCTTGTAAACTCTGCAATACCGATGATAACGAGTTTGCTTCAATTTTAGGGAGTTTCTTGAAAAATCACTAAAACATTCAAACTGCTCCCCATTGTAGTTAATTAAGCATATTTGTACATATTCTTGAATATAATATATATAATTTATTGCTCTAAAACATTCTCTTATGAGACTTTTGTGTGAAACAAACAGCAAGGGAATTATCACAAAAAATATGTGTTATTTTTTGTACCGATTTTTGATAGGAGATATCTTTGAAACGGTACCTCCTAGAAAAAAAATATATGGAACTAATCTTCTACAAATTTTATAGTCTCTCATTTTTATGTTTTCGCTGCAATGCACAGGGTATCTTTTGACTCCCCTCCCCCCCTGAAACGGAAAGGTTAGGAGCAGGGACTTTTAATATGTTTACGTCCTAACTAACACCAACACATTCCTGCATCGACAAATTTTCCTCCCCCCTCAATGCACACTACATCCCCTTTTCGACCATTTATTGACTAGCCTGTTAGGATCAGCGTTGCTGGTTACTCTGCCTGATACCTACTAAGACGAATAAATATCTATTGTTTAGTGTAGAGGTAAATGATTTTTTTGTATGTTACAAAAATGGACATACAAGTTGTTGAACAGAATTCTATATTGAAATTCTGCTGATTTGATATCCTGACAAATATTACAAAGGTGCCGCGATTTAGTACTGGTTCCAAAATGATTTTTTTTTAATGATAACTTTAGTAGCTACCCTGTTGATGAATTAAAAGGAATAACATAAATAGTGTTTTTTTAAGAAATCAATGATTTTATAAATTATGAACAATTATTTCTTGCAATTCTACTGTATATTCAAATACGGCTGCTCTGGCAAGATAAAACATATAATGGCGATTATAATTTACTCCCGCTTTATTCCCTAGTCTGGTTAATGAAACATCAACGTTCCAAAGTCGTTATTACTGTACGCCAGATATGCAAAGTCATTGTGATAAAAAGTAATCAGCGGCCTTTTTTCTCAATAAGGAGCCGCGGTGTGGATGGGCTGGTCTGGCGTACTCCTACATTCTTCGTCGCGGGTATTAAAAATTCTAAACAGCGCCCATCGAGCTGCTCAAATGGAATAAATTGTCATCTCACCCTTCACTGTTGCCGGTGGAAGTTTTTGTTTGACTTGGTATTTAAATCAGGAACCAGAATATAAAAAATGTATTGAAATGCATCGCAGAATTGAAATTTTGAAGTAAATGGAAAAGGTATGAAAGGAAATGTCGTTCTTGTAACTCAATTGGAACAAGTGTTTCCAAGAAGATCGGCATTTTATGGTTCGTGTTGCTAAAAGCCATCTGATAAAACAAAAGGTCTTAAGTGGAGTGCCGTAGGGTTTCTGACCTTACGAATAACTGCACATCTCAAGTTATCCTTACCTTAAACTGTTTTTGACATCTTTATTACTTCTACAGGCTGATCTAGACAAAATTATTGGTGCTCTGAAGCGTTGATATTTCTTGATCCCCTGCACATGTCCAAATTATCATGAAGTGCATAGAAATCATAAAGAAATGCAACCAATTAATTTTTATGAATATATTTTCAAATTATATAAGTCCTACCTTCGTTCTGTTTGGTCTTCCTTATTAAACCAGGATACTGCCAAATTAGAAGATGTCAAGAGATGTGCTATCAAACATCGAATTCGCTTCAAAAACCTTCCGTATGAAGAACATCTCACGCACTTGCGTGTTTAATTATTAGAGAAAATCATACTCATGGCGACCTCACAACAACCTATGACATTCAATATGGTGATCTGTACTGTCTAAAAATTATGTTTTGATCAAATACTGACTTTCACCTTAGAGACAATTCTTTGAAATTTAAGAAAAAAAAATTTCGTCCCGTAATAGACAATATTTCGTACCCAACAGAATTTTTTAGCTGTAGAACTCCTTACTTGTGCCATAGTTTAATTCTTTTAAGAATAGACTTGGAATAGAATAGCTTGGGCGTTTCTTAACAATAATCTGCGGGACTACCTAGAGGATTTACCCATTGATTTAAGGTAGGTAGTTGGATACAACTGGATGGAGCTTCCCGCATTTTGGAATAGCTGTAAGAGAATGGCTCAATAGCAATTACCCTTAATGATGGACTGGCCACCCAGGCCACCATATCTTAATCCGCTAGACTTTTACATTTGGGGCACTATAAAAGATAAAGTCTACGCTAATCCCGTATATTATATTAGCTTAAAATACATTTCTAAAACCGTAAAAAATGTTACAAAAGCTAATAATAAGGAATATATGGGTAGATATTGCGGGTGTAATTCAACGCAGGTTGGGGCTTTTGTCCACTGAGTAGTTAGTTTCAGACAATATTATTAATACCTAAAAATATATAAAAACTTTTACATAAAAGGTGAACATTTTTCAAGTAGTAGTAGTCATATTTAATTCATTGACAGGATGTCACTTTTTGTCATTGCCGATATTTAACTTCAAATAATTTTAATTTTTATAATAATTTTTATAGTTAGATATTTGATTCAACTTAAAGGACACCACCTGAAGAAGCAATCCTAAAAATGCAGAAATAGGTCAGATCTCATCTATTGTGGTTGAATTTGTCGTGTTCCCACTGCCAAAAAGTGAAGTTAGATATTTACAGAGTGTTTCATTACCAGGTTAGTAAATTAGATTATTTTTTTAGATAATTATTGAATAGAGCTTTGTCTGTGGAATTGTTCATTAGCATACCTAGATGTTTGGTGTCAGAGAACATACATATGACTTCATTGATAGGAATTGTAGAAGATTTGATTTATATTAGCTTAAAATACCTTTCTAAAACCGTAAAAAAATGAATCACTATGTTCAGAAAAATACAGCAGTATTTATGAAAGGAAAATATTTTTTTTTACGATTTCAAAATTTAGTGACTGTCAACATAATCATCTATGTGCCACAAAATTCCCTCTTTTATGGTCTTTATATTATGAAGTCATTTGTTTTTGTAATATCCTGATCAAGATACATTAGAAATAGAAGTCACTTTGTTCAAGGAATACATTAACACTTGAGCGGCTTATTGAAGATGGATGAGAGAGCAAGTTCGGAATATGTTCAAGACGTAAGTGGACTACGGGCAGTCGAGCCAGTATACTGCAGTCAGAGGCAGGAATAACTAGATACCTGAAAGGAATTCCTCGTAAATTTATATAATGTGTGAAACAATTAAAATCTGCAAAGCAAGAGACACTCATTCTTGACCTTGTGAACCTGAAAAATTATATTAGGAGTTTTATGTGGTTCTTTTAGGTTCACCAATTCAACGATAAACAGTAGTTTTCTTTGTTGTAATAATATGTACAGTATAATGGTACTAGTTGGTCATGTATTTTTCGCTATTCTAGTTAATTCTCTGTAATACTAACGGTGTAAATCATTAAAGAAAAATCCCAGAAATAATTCCGGGGCGAAAAAAACAGTTTCTGTTTTTAGTAAGGAATTTTTGTTAAATCGCAACAAAATAACCTGGAAAATAATGATCAGGAACATCTTGCTCCTGCAAAGATTATTACAGCTAAAACGTTGTTAACTGAGACTGATAAATTCGTCTGTATACTTGTGAAAATAAAAGATATTGGTCGCTGCCATCCCTATTTATCGAGTTTTTATCTTCTGATGAATATTGTTGTCTATTTAGCTAATGTCTGATGAGTTGAGTGATGGGTATGAGTGAGAAGACATAACTATGAATCATATACAAAAAACTAAATAGGATCTGAATACTTTATCGTTTATTACTGTTATTGTTGCCTACTCTCAACGTAGTTTTTGATAAACTGCAAAGAAAAACTATGCAAACAATAAAAAATATGTCGGAATTTGGCAATTTAATACAAAACATAAAATGACAACAATCGTATCTTCCACACATTAGCATTGATGGATTCTAAATTCAAATACGTAGTATCTGAGCAGGTGGTGATCTTATATGCAGAAATTTATCTAATTTTGCTTGTTAAATTCATTTATTTCATATAATATAAAGACTTGGAACATTTTATTCTTTTATTCTTTAAATATGTCTATACGAGAATATCTGCTTAGTACATCCACTCTGTGTCACAAAATATGATTTTGTGTTTATTTATTTATTTAGATTACACCACCCGATAGTAAAATACCAATTAATGGGTGGTAAATAACAAGTGACAATAATATAATAAATACATAACTAGTGTTAAAATATAAAATATAGCACAAAGATAAACAAATATAACGAAAAAACTTTACAAAACAGAAACAATGAAAGATACAAGAACACAGATACAAATTAAAATTAAAACTAACAAAACAAATCGTGACCAGTAAAAGTCTTTTAATATGCAAAACATTATCGTGAAAAATGTCAACAAAGGTCCGCATCCGAAAGTAATTATCAACCATAGTGTATAATGGAGAATATTTCATTAAATTTGTTTTGGGCGTGAGAAGATAAAATAACGACGAAGATTGGGGGGCAGACCGGGAAACGGGGAGGTGCAAATTAGCTAATAGTTCCGAGCAGTCAATTAATCGGGTAATAATTTTATGAAGGAATATCAGTGAATTCCGTCGCGATGCTAGGTCCTTCAATAAGAACCGTCCAAGTAAAGTGTCCTGCGGTATTCCTTGTGGTGGATAAAAATTGTCCGATTTATGGCCGGTTTCTCAACTAGTAGATATCTATTAAATAAACTTATCGATTCCATAAACTGGAGAGATCCCATGAATTCTGTTTCTGAACCATTCGATAATGTTTATCTATTGCATAAGTTATCGAACACATATCCAAAGAAAAATGAGAAGATATCTGTCCAATAAACATTAGCGCACGCGCGCAGCGATTTAGCTGTTGCTTGTTTACATATTTATTGTAAGGCTTAACCCAACTTTTTTGGTATTTTCGTGACGATAACTGTGCAATGGAAAATTCTGATTCGTCTGCCTGATCAGATGAAGAATATTTAAATATAGTCAGATATCTTGAACGGCCAAGACGTTATCGTGAAAGAGAAAACCAGTATGAAAAATACATCGACTCGAGAGAGGTTTCGATTAAGGGCGGGGCGACGTATTCTTGAAATAGTGTTTTCTACAAATACAAGTAATTTTACACATTTAAGAACTGAATAATACAGAGGTTAGCAAATAACAACAATGTTATCTCATGTCACTGGCGAATATTCAAAGGTACCGAAGTAAAATCAATATATAACGTCAGAAAGCGATCTACCCGGCAAATTTTTAGGTACTGAAATCTTTCAAAATACGTATTTTTTTAAATTCAACTATAGATGTAAACATTGTTATAATATAAAATTACATAGTTCTGCATATAAGATTGTTCACTTTTGTTTATAAGTATGTGAAAATAATTGTTAAAATATGGGGTTAGAATAGCGAAATAATGTGTGTCACAAATGCATTTTAAAAGTTATTATATTATTTGAAGAGAGTTTAAATAGTAAAAGTGGATAAACAAAACATCAGTAATTTTATTTTTGATATTACTTTTGTTCTACGTGTTTTATTTTTCAAGATTTCAGTACCTAAAAAAACACAAATTTGATCATTTTACGGCGAGAAATACTGCCACCTTAACGAAAGAAACTGTAAATTTACTGATAGCTTTAATAGACCTAGTATTCAAGTGTCTAGTACCAGAACAAATGCACTATCAGTATTAGAAAAGGTTTTAATAACTTCGTTTTTATGCAACAGGTTTGTATATATTTTTATTTAGTTAATGTGATGTGTTATCATTCGGTAGGCGATAGTGGCGCCATCTACAATTATTTCTTGAAAGTGTCTTATTTCTATAAATGGCATCTGCAAACACTTGTGCATTTGCTAGCTCCCTCTATGATTATTGCAGATAGTAAGATATCCATTCAACTGTTATGTATTCAACCAAATTTGGAAGGCATGCGTTCAGAAACCAATATAAAGTTATCGGTTTGATAAATTTATGTACTCGATAGTTATCGAATGGATTGCGCCAAATGTTGAGAAACCGGCCATTAAACCACAGATATTTCACATATTTTCGGTGAATATTTTCCAACTTTTTAACATGAACTTGGTATGCTGAATTCCATACCAATGCGGCATATTCTAGTTTAGGAAGGACAAGAGCAATAAATAATATGGAAACTGCTTTAGTTCCTGTAACCTGCTGAGGGTTTCTGAAGATGAAACCAAGGTTTCTGTATGCTTCACGTTGAATATTATTGATGTGCTGGATAAAGTTTAAATCTAAAATTTGTGTTAGAAATAACATAATACATAATTTCCCCAAAACATTATCCCATACTTTAATATTAAGATTTAAATCCAAATAAATTATCTGTCAGTTATGGAATATCATAAAGTGGGTTTGACTAACATTGATAAAGTAAATTTGCTGTATACCAATTTGACAAATTATTCAAGCCTGCAATGGCGCATCCATTTTAAGAGAAATTATGATAGATGTATAATCAACAAACATTGTTATACGTGCATCATTAATTATTTTGTCAAAATCAACCACATAAATTAAAAATAATATTGGACCCAAGATAGAGTCTTGAGGGACTCCTAATTAAGACATGCATCTTCCAAATATATTTTATTGCATATGTAACATTAACGAATTGCTATCTATTTACGATGAATGAATACTCAACTCACCTGCCTCAATAAGCTGACAATTTTTCATGGTTTTGTACTGCAACAGTTGTAGATTTTCTCTCCAGAAACCCATGTTTATCAAGCAATTTGATAAAGCGGTATAAATAGCTGTATGTGAAAATTTTAGAAAACCCTGATGTTAAGGTAACAGGTAACAAATTTCGATGACTTGCGTCTGTCACCGCGACAGATGCGATACGCACAGCTCCCACAGAGGCCTTAGACGCTCTCCTGTCTCCTACAAAACTAGCAGCCAACACAATTTGAACATTTAATTTAGTCGATTTTTTACATAATCATTATCATTTTCAGTATTGTTAAAATTAAATTTTAAAATCTTCAAACATTATTTTCTTGAAATTTTTGTTATGTAACACCATAATTTTTCATGATGTATGTATGAAGAATGAAACGCTCTTTCAAATGGCATGGTCAAAATTGGGAGCAATTGCAAGCTATGAAAACAAATAATGTGTTTACCCCAGTATTGTCATTATTCGACAATTTGATTATTATTGTGATAGATTATGCAGATGATGCTTGAAAATTCTTACAGTTTATTGTTATTTAAAAAAATATATAATTTTGAATAACAATGGGGTTTTCAAATATTGAAAAGTATAATATGTTTGTGTTGTACTGTCTGACGCATCAGAAATTGAGGTGGTCGATTTGAGCATCTCATTTAATTTATTATTACTTGTATGTATTAATTATAGGTACTAGTATTATCTGATGTTATTAATATTTTAGGATTTTCTAAATCTTCTTCTAGATCTTCTAAATTTAAATAAAATTTGTCTCTAACTCAGCACTGCTTATTTCAGTACTCAACTAAATCACTGATTCGATTACATTAATGTTTCGAGAATTAAGAGCATCTCAATTCAAACGTAAAATCGCTATGGAGAATTTCAATTAATGTGTAATACTCTTCCTCAAGTTGTAATACATTCAAAATGATAGTTTGTCAGATCACAATGAACTTTAACAATTTTCAAACTAACGATTATGTATAAATTATGACTATCGAGTATAAATACTATAACAAGATCAAACAGTTTGTCAAATGCTGATTTTACTGAGGCAATACATTTATTTTAATAGCTTACAACATTTAGCGTAAGCTACATTGTCTGTGCTAAAATAATTTTAAAGACCCAATAATTGCTTCTAATGTGAAAACCAATAAAATAATAATATAAGAAAATATGTATTTTGCATAAAAAAAATACATTCCGTTTATTTTTTTTTGCAGTTGGCGTTTTTAGAACAGGTTCTACATTATCTTGAACAACACGAAAATATTTAGGTACATTTTTTTAACTAAAATTGAAAAAACTGTAATAAATACAGAAGATAAGGGCGACATGTAGTATATTGCATGAAAGACGAAAAAACAGGCAATTTTTTGTGGCCATAGCCTGTTCAATAAAAATTTTTTTTATCTGCCTAGAGAGCGCAACGAACCACATACGATATTTAAAATATCTGTTCATATCAGGTGAAAGGTATCAATTTTGCAATCAAAATTTATTACCAATAAGTTTTCTCTATCTCTTAAAATAAAAAAGTAAGACAGCCATAAAGTTTGGGTACTTTACAGGTTTTTTTGTTATTGCTCATAAAGTTGGCCATGGATCTCAAATTTATTTCTGCGAGCATAAAAGCCCTAAAAATTGAACAAAAAATATTTAAAGATTGGCCCTCTTATGTGAGACAGCCTGTATATATTATAATTCAGCAAGTTATACTGATGTTATCAACCTAACGGGATCCGGTACCGAATGATAAATTTAATATTTCGCATGGCTCTATTTATGTCAAATCCAAACCAGTATTCCTAGACTCTCTTCATTCCTAATATACATAGTATCGTTCCCACCAACAGCACTGATAGCTTAATTATGGTTTATAGAACTTATCAAACGCATTCTATCAGAGATTTTGTCGACGATAATCTATCGACAGTGCAGCTGAAAAAATCAAAACAAACGTTTGAAATATCTTCCTGTGTCCTATTCTACGCCCAATCGATTTATAACGACGTGGATGCGGACAATAGAATCTCATCGGTCGGCAATTACAAAACGTAATTTAATAATCTGTCATTGTTTATTATTTTTCAATAAATCACTCCGATCGAGGGCGGCGCAACGGCGAATCAATCAGCCGTGGATCGAGATATTTTCCATTTCGTGGGGTTCGCGTTTGTGCTGGCATTTTTTGCTTTATTTGAGTTTGTTGAGCTGCTGTAAAAAGTGATACGTAATGCATTCATATTTAGAAGCCTTATCAAATTGCATGCTCAGTAAATTAATTGTTTCTGTAAAAATTGTCACCTTTGATATTGCTAATATTCAAATTATTTCTGGAAATCTTTTCGTGATCACAAATATTTTGAAAATTATAGTTGAAATTTTCTAAAAATATTTCGGGAATAATTTTAAGCACGTGTGAGACAATTCCATATGTCAATTATTATTAATAAAATAACAGATTTATACATCAAGTAAGTTAAATGAATATTTATTCACGAGAAGGATGTTCCTTCTAGTGAATAAATTCGTTTATCTACTTCTATTAATTTATATATTAATTATTCAACTGCTTTTGAGTAATTAATAGTATCAATAAACAAAGAGCGTGAGTTTTTAAGTGAGTTATAACTCACGCTGGGTTTCTACAATGAAAATTCGGTATGTAAATAGTGTACGCAGTAAATTTCTGGAAATTTTGAAGCCGATAAATACGTTCCATTGGTGTAAAACGGAAAGAATTGTTAAGAAGTGGAAAGGAATGAATAATTAAAAGATTTTAAAATTATTAAATTGCCAACGCTTCTCAGAAGACGGAACTGTCAGTTATCATTGAGGGGACTAATGTCATTTGATATTTTAACAAAATAATTTTGACGTTTTCAAATCAACTTTCTTTCTCGATACTTGTATCTTAGTATTTATTGTTATAGTCGCAGATAAAGTATAGTATTCAACTTGCGGTAATGGTTAAATAATATACTATTATCTCACGTGGCGTTTACAATAATTTATCCACGACCTCTAGATATATTAAGAAGGTTTATTGTGTTTGTTTCTGTGGATTAAAGACCTTTTAACACACTAGTGGATTACAATTCATAATCCACACCTCATCTTATAGAATTTTGTTTAGAATTATTATTATTAATATTAACATTTATCTCAAGAAGGATCTTGTCATTTTGACCGCGATTATTTAAATTCATTCGATAAGGAGTTTGTGAAGGACTGGAGGAGCCCATAACTACGCCAGTAGGACCGCTACCGTAGTTGATTTCTACTATGAAGAGGGTACAATTTCTTATTGTTTAATTTAAAATTTATTGACAGGTTAAAGTCACTTGACATTGTCGATATTTAATTTCAAATAATTTTGACTTATTGGTATAATAATTTTTATCGTTAGATATTTGATTCAACTTAAAGGAGACCACCTGAAGAAGCAATCCTAAAAATGCAGAAATAAGTCAGATCTCATCTATTGTGGTTGAATTTTCGAGTTCCCATAATTTCAAAAATGAACATAGTTGTTTATAGAGTGTTTTCATTAAACTAGGTTAGTAAATTAAACTAGATTAATTTTTTTTAGATAATTATTGAATAGAACTTTGTCTGTGAAATTGATCATTAGCATACCTAGATGTTTGGTATCAGCGAGCATACATATGACTTCATTAATAGGAATTGTAGAAGATTTGATTTATATCAGCTTAAAATACCTAATGCCAGTTACCATTCACGGCAGACCGAGCGGACGCCTATGACTGCTTGGAGGAAAGCCGATATAGTTCAATGGTTATCCGGAAAAAATATTCCTTTTGAAACAAATATGGTGAAAAAGGAACTTTTGACACTTGTCAATCTTAATAAAGATGAGGAAAAATATGTTATTGATGAAATGGCAACAAATCGCCAAATAACGGTACTACCCAATCGAATTAGTTTGGGCGCAGGTAAAAGGAGATGAAGCGCGAAATAATACGACGTTTAAATTAAGTGAAAATTTTGTTAAAAAATTCCTTGGAACGAGTAACTGCAGATAACTGGCAAAGATGTATACATCATGTACAAAAAGAAGAGGAGAAAATGTGGGAACTCGATAATTTAATTGACGTTACTGTGGAACCTATCGTTATCAATCTAGGAGACCAAGATAATTCATCAGAATATTCAGAAGATGAATTTTAATATACCTACTTTTTTATTTTCTTTATTATACATTTATATAACACTACATTTACTCACCATAATTTGAATTTTCAAAATACATATATTTTTGTGTGGAATAAAAGTCTATTCATTAAATTTAAATAAATATTTTGATAATATTGAATAATTTTATTTGAATTACTAAAAATCCTCTTAACCCGGTTATGATGCTTAAAGTAGCTCCTAGTTTTGAAATGCTGTTTTTATATTGTTTACTTATAAGAGAAATGGAGAGAGAAATTGAAGCGGCATAGACAAAGACGGATTGTCGGGGATTAAATTTTAGCAACCTGCTACAATTTAGTCCGGTCCGATCACACAAAGTTTTTTTAAAAATACACCTCTTCTATACCGATAATACATAATATAAAAATATTGAATATAAGCACCATTATTACATTTATTTAGGATTTGCATACATAATAAGCTTTTATTACTCTCTTTCATTTCTAAACAGACTATAATGTTTAATGAACTTTGCATTATTATCAAAACCGATAAAGTTATTTCTTTATAAGTTCACAGCACATGAAGGCATCAATGAAGAAAATTATAATTAAAAATTAAGATTTATCGAATCCAAAATCAGTTTGCTATAAATGGTTACCTAGAAAATCTTAGATATTAATTATTCATGGACAATTTCTCTTCATAAATATTTGATACACTTATTTTCATTATTAAGCCTTCACTCACATCCAAAGTCTAACCGGAAATGCCGTTGGCACAATCTCTTTATTTTATATACACGGGATGTTGTACATGTTTGCTTATTTATAGATGTTCAAGCAATAAAGCAATGTCGCAAATATAACTTCAAGCCGTATAAAGGATAATCTTAGCCCCTTTAAGTTAAATATGGGACCATTCTACTCGACGGTAACATTTTTAACTTGACATCGCATGTAGGTTCGGAGCAAGCACTGAGAAATGGAACAAATTCTTCTCCGTAAAGTCTCCATTAGTAATGGCTTAATTTGAGATATGTGCCTATATGATTTCTTTTCTTGAAGAAATAGTACGCAGCGGAATATCTACGAGATCCCTTACAGTAATAAATTGTCCATGAAAGTATTGTTACTCGATTTACACAATATGTATAGAAATAAGGTTATTATTATTATTAAATACATATCAAAGCTTAAATTAAGTATTTCGTTCTTCAGTCAAGATAAGTAGAAGTAGGTGGTGATAGTATTGATCGAAATAGTATATTTCATAAAATATTTATTAAGGGAAATGCATCCTTTTATACAGCTGACCTCAAAATAGAGCTATTAAGCCAAATATGCCTTTTCTGAATGTTGCTCCTTTTCGATCTACAGGGTGTCAAAGTTGAAAAAATAAATCACATTTTCTTTATTATTTTTCGATCGTATCGACCGTATTTTATGAAATTTGGTATAGGGGGGTTACTTGGGATTATAAATTCGAATATGTCGACGATTTTGGTGTATCTGCTAGAGGGCGCCACCTACGATGGTTTGGACCCCTTTAAATCGCTACGACTTTTTTGTGCTACACTGTAGGTATCTCACTTGGATTGGAATAATTTTCTTCTCTATATTTTCTAGTTTAAAAAGGTACACCTTGTTGATGTCGCTAGAAGCAATGGTTTCAGAGAAAAACGCATGTAAATCTCATGATGCATGCAATTAATCTTAAAGTAAAGTCAAATTGTAATGGGCCATACTGTAACAGCATAATACTGTGACCGAAATAAGCGAAATTTCGTGAAATTTGCTTCAAGCGATCGAAAGATAAGAAAGAAAATGTGATTTATTTCTTCAATTTTGACTCCCTATATCTTTGTTATTATTGACTTTGGTGGATTTTTTGATTTTTATAGGATAAGCTAAAGTAAATCAACTTATTTTGGTCGCAGTATTTAGCTGTTACAGTATGACCCATTACTTACGCAACAATTTGACTTTACTTTTAGATAAATTGCATGCATCATGAGATTTAGATGCGTTTTTCTCAGAAACCACTGCTTTTAGCGACATCAACAAGGTGTTAGACAATTGTAACTCACGATAGTATCCTCTAGGTGGGTATTGATGATCTTCTTTAAATGGTAGAAATTTAAGAAACCGACGCAGTACAGATTCAACTTTACTTATATGTCAGATATATATGGGTGACCAAATCAATGCACCATACTCCAGTTTTGAGCGAACAAACGTGTAATATAATAACTTTATAGCATTAATGTTAGTAAAATTTTTGGTATTACGGATGACAAAACCAAGAACCTTAAAAGCAGAGGAAGTCATCTGTTCAATATGCCGTACAATTGAGAATTTATGGTCAAACACTATTCCCAAGTTCATAACCTCGTCAAGCCTTGTTAAATTGGTGTAATCAATATTGTAATTGAAAGGAATTGGGTCACGATTTCTATAATAACTAATGATATTACATTTGTCTACGTTAAGATGTAAATTATTATGGGCACACCAGTCTACTATGATGTTTATATTATTTTGTAGTGAAAGACAGTCATCAAAAGACCTTATTCTAGCAAAAATTTTCTCATCATCAGCATAAGTCAATTTACCACATTTAAGCTGCATGATCAAATCATTTATAAAGATTAAGAAAAATAGTGGTCCAAGATTTGATCCTTGAGGCACACCTGATAAAGGGACAAATGTTGGCTTAAGAGTTCAAAACGGACTAGAAGCAGAAATATGTGTTAGTTTGTAGAAACTGGGTAAGGTGGGCCGAAAATTTTGTTGTAACGTCAGGCATGTCAAATTATTTTAGTAACTAAAATCACAAGTTAAATCTATTAACAATTAATAACAATAGCGGTGAAAGCAGTTATAGTTGCTATATAAAATCGGCGTTATAAAATGTAATTCATTTCTTTCCTTGAGCATTTCTTTCCATTTTTTTGTCCGGTCGCAGATTGCCACTTTATCAGGTTTTACAATGGGCCAGTTTCCAGTCCCGTGTAGAAGTGTATTTTTAAATCATTTTCGAATTGCCTTTTTTATAAAATTGTATTTGTAAGAGTGTAAGTTCTGTATACCGTCCCAATCTATAAGCATCACCATCTAACCTTTAAAATTTCATTCAATTTATTCTATAAGCCAAATAAGTTTTCCAAATATATATTGGACTCATCTGAAGTGTTTTTTTAAATGTAAATAACACAGCTATATTCTGAAATAGCCGTACTTTATTCGAATGACAGAGATAATTTATTACGCTAAGGCCCTCTCATTTTTCAAAGTCCTTCAGGAGTTTTTATAAAGGGAGTCGTTTCTGCATTTTTAAATACCCACTAGACTTCCAAAATCATGGAAAATTATATAAATTACATTTTAAAGAAGCCAGAGCCATCCATTATATTTTTTTTGCAAGATGACTTGACTCAATTCCGGACCAGCGTAACTTGACAATAACGGAACTCGGATCCATCAAATTTTATGGCAGGTGATTTACACTCACAGCACACAGAATAGTGAACTGCATATCTATAAGATTCTCGTTATGATTAAGACACTGAGAGGACTTTCAATCTAATGTGTTGATTGACAAAGTATAATTTCCATAATACTTCATTCTATTAAAAATAATTTGTAACCCATGCATCGTGTTGCCATTTGACAACATAGTTTAATCTTATATCATGAAGACATAATGAAAATAAATACCCCTTGTCGCATGGTGTATGTGATAGTCTGTTATGTGCTTAAGTATAGCATTTTCGCTAAATGAAGTCACTAATTTTGCTGATACAAGGTGAACCTTAAAAAAGTACAAATATTTTAACGAGCAGTTGACGTCATTGTGTAGAATATATAATTAATAGTTAAAAAATCAGGAACAAAAAAGTCAAATTTTAAATAAATTTCGTGATTTTTCAACAGAACACTTCGTATATAAAGATTTTTAAGACAGTGTTACACTAATGTCTTGGAATATGCTCCAAGAAAGTTACAACTAGAATTTTTAGAATTAAAGTATAATTGAAATATTTTATTTATAAAAATATTAATGATCACCTTTTCCCCTTTGCCATTCCTATACCTCACCAGTAAAGTTCATGTATCTAAATACATGAAATTAAAAACATAAACCAGATTCTCTATTCACAGTTATCCAGAATTTGGTTATTATCCACTACTTATTATTTACTACACTCCAACTGATTTATCACATACTATCGTTATCACTATTACTTCTTAACAAATAGGTATACTTTTAGCTATGTCAACCTTTTCAATATTTGAATAATCCGCCATATTTTACTAGACTCGTCTATATGACAAACTACACATGCAGTTAAAATATTTGTACTTATTTAAGGTTCACCCTGTATATCTGTCGGTTCTGTCAAAAAATACTGTTTTTGCTTCTTTGCCTAAAGACAACATCATGCAGTTAGAGAATATAAAGTATATTTATTTATTGTTGCCAATGTAGCCACATTATGCTTTTTTGCTATATATTTTCTCTATTTATTTTTGCTGTAATAATTGCTTTACAATATTTCTAGTACATAATATAATGTATTTAATCATCATTTTCATCATCAGATTCAGATGTGAATAACTTGGATTTTGTATATGTACCTGGCAAGACAAGAATGAGAATGACGACTACAGTGACGATAATAATACATATAACGGCAGCGAGGACCAATGGTGAAACATCATGCAGAAATATCGTGCCCAATTCGGATCAAACACCAAGCTCAAGCGCAGAAGACATATCTTCACAGAGACATTCAAATACAATAAGAAAAATGTTATTTGGAAAGAGATAAGAGCAGCATTTGTTAATATCGATATCAAAAAATACTTAAATTTGATCAGAAGAATTTAAACCTACAGATTCTTAATTAATGCGGACGATGATAAATTTCTGCTGATCAAGGTAGCTATATTACAAATATGTTATTTATTAAAATAAATTCATACTTAATCAATATTTATTTTAGGTGATTTTAATTATTGGTCTGGCATGCAACAACATGTGAAAGATAAAGGGCTATGCCAAGATACCTAATACCAAACAAATGTGTCTAGAGAGTTTTTTGTTACATCTGGAATTATTGACGACTTGAATTAACGAAAACTGGTAAGAAAATACATTAAAAAACTTCTTAATCCGAATGCATATGCGTAACATGGTTGCTGCAAGTCTAGTTTTATCGCTGGAGATTACATCAAAACTTCTTCTGAAAACAAGAAATAAACGGCTATGAATATTAGTGAAAGCGAGAATATTCCCTTAGCTGAAAATATTCTCTCAACATCGAAAGTTGTTTCATCATGACGCCACGAACTTCTGACTTAAATCCTTTAGACTTCCTTTTGTGTTTTTAAAAAAATTAAGTGTATCACACCGATGTGGATACAAGAACCAAACAGGTATGTCAAATTATTTTATTAATTAAAAATATAAATTAACTTAATTAATTAATAATAACAATAGCGGCAAAATCAGTTGAATTTGCTGATAAAAATAGGTGTAATAAAATTGTATTTCTTTCTATGGGAATTTTTTTCAATTTTGAGTGAGGTCTCCGATTGCCCGCTATACTTTGTTAGGTTTTACAGTGGACCAGTTTCCTGTGCCGTGGAGAAGTGTATTTTTAAATCATTTTCTTCCTGCCCTTTTTGATTTTTATTACAATATGTATATGTAAAAGTTCAAAAATTTTTTTTTGGATATATTCTCAATCACTATGTCACTATGAAGGTGCGATAATGAACTACGGAATAGACTTAAAACGAATATCTTCTTTCATCTAAATTAGCATTTGAATGTTATTAATAATATTACGTGTAGACTGTTATAATTGTGTAATCAATTTCTCAAAGCATAACAATTCAATTAAGCGGGATATATTATTATAATCTTCGTACCATATGTGTGCCCGTCGACACGAATTCCATCGAAAACGGTAAAAGAAATCATCTGGAAAATACAGGAATAACGTCCGCTGAAAATAGCAGTATAACGTTTCCAAAGGCGTTAAAGTTGTGCAATGATATAGGAATTTCAGTCTCTTCATTTGCATAATAACTTTAGTTTTTAGTTCATAGTAACAGGATTTTGTTTGTGTTAGTATCGGCTTCTTTAGTATTTCATGCCGAAAAAACAAGGATGTTAACGGAAAGATGTCATGGGAATGAAACGTACATGATTTCAAAAATTGAAAGTGGAGCACTTTAGCCATGTAACTTTATGAAAGTATTTGATTTAATGATGAGTGTAGTTTATTGCAGACTTAGTCAAAGTTTGTATCTAGAATACGAATTCATATTTTATGTAACGGAATAGATCAGTCAATTTTAATGTTTAGAAGGATATATAGAAACAAATAAGTGAAATACTAGAATGTACTTCCCGTGCTTTCCTGCCAAAGCTAATTATGATCTGCATGATTAATATATTTGGGCTGATAGATGCGTCTTGACAAAAATACACTATAAATTGTATATGATTTTATGAAACCGTATTCCATTTTAGACCTAATGAAGGAGCCAAATTTGTTTTCACGTGCATCTGTAAAATCTCTACAGATGCGCTATACAAAAACAAACGTATTTTTCCTTTATTGAAAAGGTATTTATATTACGAACAGTACGGATTAGATTTTATATCATATAAACTAACTCACTAAAGTATATCAACAAATATACTAAAATGCACCGAGTAAAAAAAATATCTATAAAATTATTGTAAAATTAAAACACAAATAAATACTTTCAGTTTCTTTTGGAAAGTTGAACCATATTTCAAGGACCAAGGTAAGTATAACATTTTTATTCTGCCTTTGTCTTGTGTTGAAAAATACAAATAAAATAAAAGAATAGTTACTCTGATTCAAAATAGACGTTTCAACAGAGATCATTTCACAGGTAAATAGATTTCAATCGAAATATTATTTTTACTATTCCTTTTCGTGCAACCTCCAAATTATTAGGAACGTTTTTATCAACGCTTCCTCAAGCTAATATACCATAAATTATATAATTTGACTGATCCAGAATTTTTACGAGCATATTCAACATGTTTATCCCATTTTATGTGACAGTCCAAAATGTTAAAGACCGTAAGGTAGGAAAGGAACGTATATTAATGTAAGTAGGTAAACATGTTTTCATATAATTAACCGTAAGTAATTTTGAGTTAAACCACTCACATATCAATGATAGATCTTCATCTTCGAAAAAGATACAAGTGTCGTCTGCATAAGCTATAATTTCACCTGAAGTACAAAATAAGAACAGACCCCTGCGGTACACCGTATGTTATTGGTTTTGGTTCGCTTCATTGATCATTTATTTTTACATACTGATGCCGATTTGTTAGATAACTTGCATATAATTTTAATGCGTCACCTGTAACTCCTACTTGTTTTAGAGAATTCAACAATAGACTATGTATCGAATGCTTTAGACATATCTATAAAAAGACTAATTGTAGAAATTAGCTATATTGAGTGATAACTATTGACATTTATTTCATCGTTGGATTTAAAAATTGGAATCACTAACGAAATCTTTAACATACTGGAGAAATAACCTTCAATACATTTATTAAATAAAATAAAGTTACACATTTCAAGATTTTAGCTCAATCAATATAACTTGGAATGTAGGAATTATAGATACCAAGAAAATATTTCAATTCAGTTTTATACGTTAAAACGTTGACACAAAACTTACTGTTTAATTAAATACGCTTCTTTTATATAAAAACAGTAAAAACTTTCTTGTCTCATCCTTCTATAGAACATGTAGCGCTATAATAATGTAATGTGTTAATTTAATTACATATCTCTTTATTTAATAAACATTATTTACTTTTTTTCGTCGCGATGGCATCTGCAGTTTTCTATTCCATACATATAATTTTTATCAATATTCACATTAGTTTCTTTTTCTCAGTACTACTTTTTGTTTCTCATTGTTGGCTTCTGTGTGCCATATACAGTTGTTGCAATGTAAAAATCTAGAACGAGTACGGAATAACTATTAAAATACATGGATTTTGAAATGTATGATATCATCTCGATATAGCTATAAATACGTAGGTATAATTTTTTACAACAAATTATCTATTAACCTTTTGCAACTATTTTTCTAAGAATTGCTTGTATATAACAAGATAAAACAAAGAATATATGTGAATAACCTTACATGCTTCGCTTGTTTTTCCATGTTAAATGGGAACGAGAGTGTATAAGATTTTTTATTGTAATTGAGCTTTTATAACATCTAAATTGAAATTGTTAATTATGTCTTATTATGTTACTAGGCTGGTAGTGCCAATAATGGCCAATAGTAGACTGAAATCATATGTAAATTAGTCGCGTCAAATTAGCATTTCACTTGTAACTTTTTGCGGAGAGGTCCGATTGAGATGCGGTTTTCTGCAAAATTTTTTATAACAAAACGTACATCTAACCTCTATACGCTCACAAATTTTTAATTTTTTATTTAACAAATGACCCATTTTTGTTGAACATATGGCAAATGTCACACACGATTCAACGAAAATGTCTGGAAAATGTTCTCTCAGGGGTTTTAGAGGTCCCTCTTTATCAGTTTGGTGTTAGCTTTATTATTTATTGCTAAATTGTTGTAACTGGGCTAATTAACAAATTAAAAACTCTACCCCCGAAATCACTAGAGAACCGGAATTTTTTCCAGGATTTCTGGCTTATTAAGGCAAACCATCGGCACAAGATTTTTGCAAATATAATTGTTTATTGTTCGAATGTTTCAACCTCGCTAATTAACAAATTAATAACTCTACTCCCAGAATCGTTAGAGAACCAGATTTTTTTGCAATAACAAGCGATAGCATAGACCGGGTCTACAATGAATCGTTGGGAAGAAGTTCAAAGTTTCTTACGCTCATCAGACGAGAATTATTCATTTGTTAATTAGCCAGGTTGTAACAATTGAACAATGAACAATTATATTTGCAAAACTCTTTTACCGATGGTTCGCCTTAAAAAGCCAGAAATCCCGGAAAAAATCCGGTTCTCTAGTGATTCCGGGAGTAGTCATTAATTTGTTAATTAGCCAGGTTGCAACAATTGGAAAATAAATAATGACGTGCAACAACCTTGTGCCGATGGTTCTCCCCATGATCCCAAAGTTATGGCAAAAAAATCTGGTTCTCTAACGATTCCGGGAGTAGAGTTATTAATTTGTTAATTAGCGAGGTTGCAACAATCGAACAATAAACAATTATATTTGCAACAATCTTGTGCCGATGGTTTGCCTTAATAAGCCAGAAATCCTGGAAAAAATTCCGGTTCTCTAGTGATTTTGGGGATGGAGTTTTTAATTCGTTAATTAGCCCACTTACAACAATTTAGCAATAAATAATAAAGCTAACACCAAAGTGATAAAGAGGGACCTCGAAAACCCCTGAGAGAACATTTTTCAGACATTTTCGTTGAATCGTGTGTAACATTTGCCATATGTTCAACAAAAATTGGTCATTTGTTAAATAAACAATTAAAAATTTGCGAGCGTACAGAGGTTAGATGTACCTTTTGTTATAAAAAATTCCCTGAACATTTTGCAGAAAACCGCATCTCAATTGGACTTCTCCGCAAAAAGTTGTCTATTTTCACATTTTTCATGCTAATTTGACGCGACTAAATGTATACTCAAAAAGTGAGCTTATTTTATTTTATCCCTGTCACTGTTGTATTCCTTTGGTTATTAAATAATAATGCAACTGTCTCGCAGTTTCTGTTTAATAGGCTTAACAAAATTCGGTTTCGTATCTTCAACTTTTAAATTTACCACTGTCATTGAGTGATACATTCCATTAGCAACAAGATTAAATTGTTATTTCCAACCAGAGATAATGAGAAAGAAGAATGTCCAGTCATAATCTACATTCGTGCCAACACATTTTTAGCACAATCTCGAAATTCTTCAATGTTTGTTGACAACGACGGCGTAGTATTTATGGTTTAGGTGTCTTTTTATAGTAATGGTTTTAATTCTGTCTGATTCTAATATGTTCTGCTATAAAGATTTCATATATGCATATCTGGACTTTTAATGTTTCCTTTCAATATTTCTGGTTTAAACATGAGTTTCTTAAGAGGTGAAATAAAAGATATGTAACCATGGCATTGCCATCTCGGTCACCAGATCTGAATCCAGTTGACATTTTAGCCTAACCTACTCTAACATAACCTAATCTACATGTAAGTAAATAAATTTTAATAGACATATTTGATATACGATTGTAGCTAGACCGTAATTTATAAAATGTTGTATAAAAAATGTTGCAGCAACAAATACAAAGTAAAGAAGAAGCGCTGGTACAGATACACTAGTGTAAAAGTGTTGTTGGTAATACAAATAATGCAAATTTTTAATATCTTCCGGAACATGATATGTTTAATACTAAAGTTCATACAGGGTGATTTAGTTACAGTGTCTTTAAGTTTAAGAAAATATAGAGAAAAGTGCGTACAATACAAATGCACGATCACAAACAGAAATAAATGCATATTTACGTTGAAAAAATATATTTTGAAATCATTCTTTTAGCCCTCTTTTCAGAATGTCATTGACTCAGCGTCCAGTTAACTCGGTGGTGGCTTGTCGCAATGTTGCCAAATTTAAATATTTTCCTAGTACCTACCTACTTAATGTAATGTTAAAATATGTAATGAATGCCAAAAATTATTTTATAAAAGCATGCAAAGAACATATTAAGTTTCAGTTTATAAAATATTTTATATTTCAGATACAAAACTCCAATGTCATATAACAAACCATTTACATTTCATTACATTCTGAGATGAATAAACAATACAAACTAGGTAAATTATAAAGAGAGGCTGAAAAGTTTTTCGTATTTAAATACTGATAGTAATACAAAAAACTCTCGTGCTGTCAACAAAAAACAGTTCTAGACATATTCAGTGCTGCAGAACCGCCAAATAATATCAGATACAATTAAATTCGCATATATACAGTATGCGCCAAAAGTATGGAATAAATTCAATAAAAACGAAACAATTATTTTTTGGGAAAATCCTCGAACAAGTCGATTTTTAATTTAAAAAATACATATTTTAGCGTAAAATGCGATTTTCAAATGTCATTTGTTTTCGAATAATGACGTCATCGATTTTTTTTTAAATGGCAACACCATATTCTTTTCCTTGATTCTGAAAGATCGTTTAATTCTCTATCAGACAGTACTAAAATTTTGCCCTCTTACGTAGGAAAGTTTTCGAGTAAATGACGATTGAATGTTAGAAAACGTAAATCAATTAAAATAAAGCAAAAACGTTATCAAGTTTAGTTTTTCGAATTCCATAGTTCTTTTATGGATCACGTAGCTGAAAATCTTTGCAAAGTGTCATTGTCACACCGACTTTCTAATAAGTATTGTAAGCGACAGAAATTATTATTCAATTTAAAGTATTATGGCACATTTAACTGTTACTGAAAGAATTGAAATTTTAATTCTTATCGGATGCGGGAATATGACTCGAACTCAGCCAATCAACAGTCAGTAAGGTAGAGTCTAAATTTAGAGAAACTGACAATGTTGTAAATATTCCAAAACCTGGACGTCCAAGCATTAATGAAAATCAGAGACAGAACATTTTGATAAGTATGGTGGATAATCCTCATATTTCTTCACGATTGGTTTCATTAAACAATGACACTAGTCAGAGCACAGTGCTACGTATCTTGAGGAAGGAAAACAAACCTACAAAATTTAACTTGTGCAGGAACTCAATGAAGATGATCCCGATCGCCGCTTACACTTTTGCGAAATTCTAATGGATTTATGTCAAGGAAATAGAAATTTACACCGGCAAATACTTTTTTCAGATGAGGCCACATTTTGTCTGAATGGTACAGTAAACCGTCAAACTTGCAGATATTGGAGTCGGAAAAATCCTCATTGGATGGCAGAGGCACATACCCAACACCCTCAGAAATTAAATGTGTGGGCTGGAATAGTTGACGACAGAATAGTAGGGCCTTTCTTCTTTGAAGGAACCCTTACAGGACAAAGATATTTAGAGTTTCTAGAAAATGACCTTGTTTCAGCCCTTGCAGTAATTTTTCCTAACGATAATGACCCTGACATTCCTGACGATACCATATGGTTTCAGCAAGACGGTGCACTTCCGCACTATGCGCGCTCTGTATGAGATTTTTTGGACAACTGTTTTCCTGGGAGGTGGATCGGCAGACGCGGACCGATGGAATGGCCTGCAAGATCGCCAGATCTTACACCTCTTGACTATTTTTAAGGGAATACTTGAAGTCAAAAGTGTACATTAATAAACCACGTAATTTATAAGAACTTCAAAATTGCATTCGCGGCGAAATACGCAGAGTTACCCCAGAAATCATTCATAATGTGCAAGAAGAATTTCTTCACAGACTTGCGCATTGTAAAGAAGTTGGTGGATGGCAATTCGAACATTTAATTTAAGTATAAAATTTAATCAATTGTATTTTATTTTACATACCTCAGAATTGTTACTTTTTTATGGATAAAATTTACGTTTTCTAACATTCAATCGTCATTTACTCGAAAACTTTCCTATGTAAGAGGGCAAAATTTTAGTACTGTCTGATAGAGAATTAAACGATCATTCAGAATCAAGGGAAAAAATATGGTGTTGCCATTTAAAAAAAAAATCGATGACGTCATTACTCGAAAACAAATGACATTTGAAAATCGCATTTTACGCTAAAATATGTATTTTTTAAATTAAAAATAGACCTGTTCGAGGATTTTTCCCAAAAAATAATTGTTTCGTTTTTATTGAATTTATTCCATACTTTTGGCGCATACTGTATAAATCGTAAACGACGTAATTAATATGAAATCATGAGTATTTACTATTTGACAGATTAGTCTTAGTCCCATAATAATTGCTCAACCCCAGTAACACGAGTGCACCGACATCGAATCAGCTGTGATCGGCACACTCAGCACAGCTAAAAAGTTGACAGCTCAACTTTCCGTTTAATACGTTCGCGGCAGAATACTCCTAATTCATTTGTTCGTTCCTATGCTGCGAAAGCCAGCCGTCGAACTACATTTCATTATCAACAAGCCGCGTTACCTTTCCCCTCTCCCTTCAGTACTTCGGTTGTGCCCTTCTCCCATCAGTGTTATCAGTTATCAGTTATCTATCAGTTACCATGTTCGCAGAAGAAGGTCCGTTTGATGTTTGTTATTAAATTTACTATATCTAAATAAAAATTAAACTAAATTTCACAAATTTTTTTACCAGGAACAATTAATAGTGTGAGTACGGTCGTCTCCATAAACACATGCTTTATGTGTGTGTTATTCGGTAAAGCCTGGATGGAAACAGGAATAAGGGATCCGATTCTAAAGCACTTAAGTGACAAAATAATAAACAACATGAAAATGGAAAAGGAAAACTCTTATTCATAATCAAATGCCATTTGCATTATTTGGGAATATCAGCGTACAAGATCAACTTGATTCCGCTTTCAAAATAGGGAAGAGGTGATACTTTATCCAAACTCTTTTACTTACTATATAAAATTTTGAACTTGCACTACGATGGCATGATGATTCCAAGAATTCTTCAAGTTCTGGTATTTTCCACGGATTAGTGAATTTTACTTCAGAACTTGACAAAACGCTTAATGAATACCTTAAACATGCTACAATTTTTAAAGATACCCCAAAAATATTCAAAATGACATTTTAGATTGTATACTAGAAGTTTGTCATTAGAAAAAGATATATCACTTCAGTACTGAACTTTAATGAACATGCTATTATTATGTACATACCACATGTCCTGATGACGTGGCAACTTGGTTTCGTTTCAACACTCGAACGCGTTATCATAAAATTTGTAGCATACTAGCAGCGCCATTCGCTTATCTTTTGAAACGTCGAGTATTTTTTTTATTTTCTGTCTCTATTAGGCTTTTTGAATACGTGGTTAAAATTAATGTAATTACGACTGAATTACCTTGTATTAAATCAGTGAGATGTTATCACCATACATTTAATTCTATACACCTAATAATTCCACCTCCCTACTAACAATAGAAGATAAAAGTGTGGCTGACAATTAAAACAAAAGTATATCCGAGGCGACGAAAATAATTAGCGTTTCTCACCGAAGGCGAACAATGCCCGCTGCACTATCATCCTTTTGTAAAATCTATGAATTATTAGACAATAACGTTACCAATTAAAAAACGGCAGTGTTTCGCGGTGTCTTCCGTTCACATAAAGGTGATACACCTCTGTGATACTGTTAAACATATGTTCACCTTCCTCGCTCATTTTACTTTTAACGGTGGCCAATTAAATCTTAATTATATCGCGATAAATATTATTTCATGGCGGTTTTAGCACAACAGCAAGGAATGTATAACAGAACAGTAAGAATTCCAGTGCCGCAGAACGAACATTTTCGCCAGTGATTTAGATCTAGGAATAATACGTTTAATAATCCAAAATTATTTTCTCAACGTATCTACATGTTGTACCTTTTCTTTCAAATGAATGAATAAATCTCTCATTTTTCTTTATAATTATAGGAGATACGGAAAAAAAATTAAGAATAACAACTTTATCGGAATATCGTGCATTACTGCATTGGAAACATAGTGAAAAGAGCTTTTCAAAAACATATTAATTATAACCCTTATTTCTTATGGTTTAGAAAGTGCAAACGTTACCCCTTGTCTATAATATGAAAGAAATAAATAAACTCTTGTATTAAGACAGTCTGACAGAAAAATGAACACTTACAACATTGTCAGACTATGGAAATTTATGTGTGTTTGATATTGTTAGGTTCGCTCCATTTACATTATTAACAAACAAAATAGGATAGACATAGCTTTGCAATACGAGTGAAAATATACGCGATTATCATCCCTATTTTAAAAAACAATCTACAAAAACTGAACATTCTAATTCCCGGTACTTCTGGCTGCTATATTAGTGACGTCAATTTGGCTTTCAGGATACACCTATGATATTTCTAGGAACAATCATTCTCTCATATATCTTTTTCCTCGATCAACGTTACGCCATACAAAAATGCGAAAATTCCACCTCACTTCAATTTTTACTCTTATAGGGTGTCATAGTTGAAGAACACTAATGGCCTCCAAGAACTTTCCAAATTTGAAGGTTTCTGGTGTCTGTTCTTAAATCCCATGTTGCGATAAATATGGAATTTTTTCGAAAATTTATTATTCCTCTATTTAGTCGCGGTAACTGAACTTATGAGTTAAAATGTATTAATTTGACATTTTCGTCACAACCTTACTAAAAAAATATTGGTTCAGCAGTGGCGTAATTAAGTATAACTTTTTTGGAACGTTGAATCTGAATTCGTAGTTCATTTATCCTCATCTAGTATTGGTTTGGGCTTATCCTCAAAAGAAAGCATGAAAAGGTGTATTGTTATATATTTTATTTTTATACATTTATAAATACCTATATTAGATAGATATTTAAATTTCTATTACAAAAGAATCCTCAATAATTCGTAAGCTTTGGAAGCAACGGCTGTGTGTGTTATTTATTGCACTTTTTATTTATTTTGGTGAAAATAAATGTGCCCGAAGCAATTATTAAGGAAGCCACCAGCGTGGCTTCACGTTTATCGTCAGAAAAATCATATTCAAAGTACGAGCGTTAATATAGCGACTTAAAAAATTGACAATAAAATGGTGGAATTGAGGTAAGAGAAGAGAAGATTGTTGGTTTATATGAATTAACTATCTGTTAGATTCAGTCCGAATACATGCTGAAATGTTGTTTAGAAATCAAAGAAAGTTGGTAGGTTTGTTTTTCATTTAAAATTTTATGGTAAAATGTTTGATATTTGTAGATTTCTAAAGGTAATAATTGCATTTCTCAAACGAAAGAATGAGCATTATATTCCAAAAAAGGCCTAGGTTTAACGATTCTGTAGCACGCTCCTGATAATCATTGGTTGTTTGCGAAAATTGTAACAATATTTGGAATTGATGGTTGTTGCCGACGTGACGAACTTCTCTCCATGACCATGAATGACATTGAATGACATAGAAGATATGGGCAAATATGTGGCCATATCTTCTATGGCATTTTAAGCTAATATAAATCAAATCTCCTACAATTCCTATCAATGAAGTCATATGTACGTTCTCTGATACCAAACATCTAGGTATGCTAATGAACAATTCCACAGACAAAGCTCTATTTAATAATTATCTAAAGAAAATAATCTAATTTACTCACTCTATAAAAATCTAACTTCACTTTTTTGGCAGTGGGAACACGACAAATTCAACCTCAATAAATGAGATCTGACCTATTTCTGCATTTTTAGGATTGCTTCTTCAGGTGGTCTCCTTTAAGTTGAACCAAATATCTGACTATAAAAATTATTATAAAAATTAAAATTATTTGAAGTTAAATATCGACAATGACAAAAAAGTGACATCCTGTCAATGAATTAAATAAGACAATACCTACTTGAAAAATGTTCACCTTTTATTTAAAAGTTTTTATATATTTTTAGGTATTAATAATATTGTGTGAAACTAACTACTCAGTGGACAAAAGCCCCAACCTGCGTTGAATTACACCCACAATATCCACCCATATATTCCTTATTATCAGCTTTTATAACACTTTTTTACTGTTTTAGAAAGGTATTTTAAGCTAATATAAATCAAATCTCCTACAATTCCTATCAATAAAGTCATATGTACGTTCTCTGATACCAAACATCTAGGTATGCTAATGAACAATTCCACAGACAAAGCTCTATTTAATAATTATCTAAAGAAAATAATCTAATTTACTCACTCTATATAAAAATCTAACTTCACTTTTTTGTAGGAGATTTGATTTAACACAATGGTTAATAACGTTAACATTTATCTCAAGAACGAAGGACTGAATTATTTAAATTCACTCAATAAGGAGTTTCTGAAGGACTGGTGGAGCCCACAATTTCGCCAGGTAGGACCTGGATTTTTTCAGCAATTGCCATCTTGCTGGACCGTGAAGAACGCCTCGTTCCAAGTCCGGTAAAACTTTCTGGATCAGGGAGCCCAAGAAATACAGCTACTTTTGAAAACGTTTTCGAAATTTTGTTGATGCCTACATGTTCGTATGTAAAGGTAACTGCCGTTGTCTAGGACATGGGTGATATCTAAAATGGTTAATTCATTGCATCGACAAGCAGCTGCGACTCTCATGGTCGTTGCAACCTGTGCTTCAAAGAGTTCAAATTATAACGCTCAATGTATAAATTGAAATATTGAAATCGTATATTTTCTATCTTAACTTGTATCTTAAATATTCCTCATTCGGTGCTTTTTTCAAAAATTCTTCGATTTGGTTTCTCTCCAGTATCATTGCCTTATTTCTTAATTCTACTTTCAAATAAGAAGTAAATTTACCAGACATCGAAATATCAAAATCTTTGTGCACTCTCAGCATTGATTTTAGCATGGCATATTTTGTCCACATCGAAGAGGCAGCAAACCGTTTCTCCACATTGGAAAAGTAGGATAGTGGCATCTCTTCTGTAATTACTCCTTCTCATATGCTCCTTTTCTTCTACCCTTATTGAATTCCACCAATTCCGTATACAATTTTGCTTTTCGCTGGTAACAGACGTAATATTGTTTCTTCGGCTTCTTGATGGATTTCAACCGGAATGAAGAAATTCTTAGCATTCTCACTCAATTTTTGTGTCGTTTTTGCAAATTTTTTCACTCTTGTTGACAAAGAAACGCATGTTATAGAAACGATTCCAAGACTTTCTAATATTCAGCTGACAATGAATAATCTTAATTAAAATAAATATGTTAAATACAATTTTTCACCTGCTCTCACACGGCTTTCACTCTACTAATTTACCGGTTTTGACCGTGGTCGTGGATAAAACGTTGAATTAAATTCGGAAAATTAACCTGCCTTTAATCCTCTCGAAAAAATGTAAATTTCGGCTGCGTCTCGAGTCTCCATTTTTTCGTGGATTAAGGGCTTGTTATTTTCCTTACACAATTAACAACTGTGCTAACTTGTAAAATTGACAGTTAACCTAAAAATTGTCTTGTAGTAGCTATGCTTTGTTTTCTATTATTTGTTGCTATTCTATTTATCTACTCTCCATTTATTTGCACACATTCGTCTTTGTTGAATGTCTATTATGCTTTTAAAATGAATTTGTTAATGTTATATTGTTTTCATATTCACTGACTCAACAGTGAGTACAGACTCGCTGCGCTCCTGAACAATACCGTCCTCTCCAGTGGTTACAGTTACTCCGTTTTATTTCAGTAATGGCCACATTGTTTGTTTCTCTTTATTGTAGTCTGCTGAAGAGCATAATTAAGACATGTGCGATAATTATAGACTCCTTGGTCACGACGAAAAGCACTAAATCGGAATTGTATTATACCATTCGTTAATGCAATTAATTGAATATAAAATGACATATGTCAACTTAAGCTGTTCTACTCAATTGGATACTAAGTGTTAAATTAATAGGAAATGCATTAGAAAATAGTTAAGGCTAGTATATTTAAATCAGCTAACGGGAGTGGAGAACTATTTTCATAGTACACAGTAAAAATATCATTGAGTAACCTCAAACTCATTTATTAGTGAAATTATTTTGGTGTTGAATTATGAGTAATTAAATATTTTAATGCAGAAATGAGTTTATCGACACAATTTTTTCGTCAGAAAGGTGGTTTGTGGAAAAAATTACGAAATATATTGATAATAACACTTAATTTTGGGTTTGTAGTAACACACAGTTCAGTAAACTAACTCAAAAGTTATTCAAAGTTACTCATAAAAGATTTATTTAGCTAACACATAACTGAGTGAATATTACTCAATGAATTGTGTTATTATTTTAACACAATCAGGTGTGGACTCGTTTTAACAGTCAATTGTGTTGATTTTGAGTTAAATTTTACTCAAAATTTTTTAGGGTGTATGGTAAGTTCTCACAATGTTGTCATATTACAGGGAAATGTGCATACCTCAACAATGAATACAGAACATCTAGGAGGCATCAAACAACTTACTGTTGATGGGTCTAATCATTGTCATTACCGACATATATGGAGTTTTATCAATTTTGGCTATTTAGCTTGCCATAAAAGGCGAACCACGTTCCACCAAACAAAACCAACCAAATTCGGTAAGGGTATTCTACTTACTTCACCCAGTCCACTAAAGGCATAAGCGAAACAGAAGTGAGGGTTGGGTGGCATAAAAGTCTATTTTAGTTATTTGCAAAAACAATACTCTGCATGTAGGATTTTGAAAAATCTGTTCAGGCATTTGAGTAGTGCAGAAATAGTAATGTTTATGGTAAATTATCTGCAGTTGCTTCCTATTTCATTTTCTGTTTCAGCTTTAAATATTGGTTTAATCCTACAGTAGCCCATAACTTATAATTAGTCCGAAGAATGTAAGAGTTTCTTGCCTATCTCCAAATTAGCCATGATTGGGTTACATAATAAGTCTTTTTTCATCATGTATAAGCAAATTATTACAAAGCGTTTGATCCGTAATACCATTTAATATTTTAATACTTCATTTAAGACTAAACCATTGTTTTAGTTTAACTGAATAGTTCTGAAAAAATAAAGATTAATTAAATAAACCCTTGCACCAAAAGGATCAGTCAAGAGTTATTTTTGAAACTAAGTTTGCCTAACCAAAAAATGTCACACTGAAACGAAAAACTCTCTATTTTCGTTCTCAAAAATTGCAAATATATTAAACATAAGTCAAGTTTAACAGTTTAAAATTTGTTTATCTGCTTCCATAGAGATGTAAAATAATTTTTATAGCTATTGTTACTTACTTCTTCTTGATACAACTACTTCCAAAAATAATCAATGTTTACTGAACACTTTGACACCCAGTTATCTCCGTTCAACAAAATAATCGCGGTCTCTTTTAATCTTCTTTTTGTTGCATTATCCTCCTTTTGCCGAACTACATTGAATCAAATGACCGTTTTCATAAGCGTGTTCCCAAATTTTTCTGCTTCTGTTGGTGTAAGTCTGTTCTATAAACACTTGTTTCTACAAAACCATCACATTCATATTATGGAAGGTGTTGCTAAATGTTTATAGAGTAAAATTAATTTCATAAAACAAAGAAATTTTTAACAACGAACTAAAATTTATTAAAAATGTTTTACCGAATAATGAATACTTGCCAAATACCAAATTTTGTTGAAGAACAAAAATATTACAGATAAAACAAACACTTTAAGACAAATAAGAGAAACTAGTCATATAATAAAAATTCCATACATTTCTATATATTCAAAAAGATTAAGAAGAATCAGTAACAAATTTGATATTAGAACAGTTTTTTAGACAACCAAGATATTACTATCCTTTTAATTAAAAACACGTAAAAATGATATAAAAAATTATATCTACAACATGTATTGTGTAATAAGACAAGAATTTGAAAAATAAAAAATTTGCTAACACGCTTGGGAAAACGGTTATTTCATTTAATGGTGTTCGGCAAAAAATTTTAGAGAAGGAGCATTGTGCAACAAATAGAAAATTAAAATAGACCGCGATTATTTTATTAGAACAATGAAAAAATAATAAGCCTATAATAAATCAAATTGAATTTATTTACTCATTAACATTTACATTTATAGTAATACACATTTCGATCACATTTAACCTCCTTTCCGTTAATAACAACCTTTGCAGCATTGTTGCCATCATTTTTGAACGTATAACATCTGCCGAAGTTTGTGAAGATTTTGCACAAGTTACGGATGTCCCTTCTTGTAAGGAACAGCTATATTTTCCTTAGATTTTCCTTGCAATATCAACTTTAGTTTCATTGAGTACTAAGAAATATCAAGTCATGCGAATATTTTTTTATTAAATTTCAATAATTCTGACTCTACAAATATGATTGTTATGTAATTATGAATAAAACGTTACTTAAAACTATTAACATCTCTGGAACCAGATAAACAAATTTTAAGCTGTCAAACCTGACTTATGTTTAATACATTTGCAAGTTTTGAGAACGAAAACAGAGTTTCTCGTAAAGTCAAAAAATACGGAAATGCGCGATAGTCATGTTATTTTTTATGTATCTGCTTCTTAGGCAAACTTAGTTTCAAAAATAATCTTCGACTGATCCTTTTGGCGCAAGGGTTTATTCAATTAATATTTATTTATTCAGTGGCAAAATCAAGTGTGGCAAAATATCCAATTAAACTAGCGAATTGTGCCACAAATAAATATCTTAAGAGAATATCAAAACTATTTATTCTTAAAGTGTTGTATTAATAACTTGGAATCAACTTGGAAGTATAATTTTCTTGCCTGTTACACTCTCGCAGTGTGCACGCCAGGCAAGGTCAGTTTCAATCTGCTAAGAAGGTTGCTAGTAATAGATATCGGTCATCATCTGCGGTGGAACCCTCTGGGCATCGGTTTCACAGTATGCTTATCTCGAGAGACTGCTTTATTCTAAAAAATGTAACAGGGATCTGATTACTTCAACAGATTAACGTTTTTAATACCCGTATGTACCTATCTTGTGGTTTGATTAATAGGTACTGCAAGCATCGACGTACGTCAGTTTGTGAGACTGTTTATATTGTCACCTTGAACTGTTAATATCGTTTTATCTATTATTTAAAGGTATATTTTCAACTGACATTAACTGGATGATATTTATGTCGGACAGAAATTGTATTTAATCTAAATAAAGAATTTATGTTAGACCGATATGTATGTAGATATATTTGTATGGCTTAATTAACTTGTTTCATATTATTAGCGAAGGAACGATAATAAGTTTTATTTCATACTGTCCCGGACTTAAATGAGTCCGGAAAATAACTCATTACAGTACTGAGTCCAGAAAATGTTTACTTTCCGGACTGCTTTTAAAAAACACAATATTCACATTTTTAAAAGATTTTATCTTTAAAACTACAAAATCAAGCCTATAAAAACCAGCAGCATAGACTTGAGCATCGAATATTTTGCCCACATTGTCGCAGCATTTATCTTTTTGGAGATATCCAAGAAGTACGCCAAAAGGATATTCTCATTCAGGCCGTTTTCCACCTTATACGTTTTTCTCCACACGTTGAAGAGCTGGTATTCCTTCTCATAACGAGCAGAAGACTTCGTAGGCACCAATTTACTGGTTGCTTCAGCACATTTTAACTCGATTTTTTCCATTTTTTACGAAAATTATCACAAAATACGCACGGGATGACAAACTGTCGAATTTGTTATTTTTGTTTTTACATCACTAAGCTAAATCAAAAGCTATGCGATAAAACAAGAATCGAAACCACGCTAACACTACAAGCAGGTTATGTAAAATAAAACATTAAAATTTAATTTTTAATACAACACAGTATGAAATAAAACGTTGTACGATACACGGCCGTGAAATGTCATTAAAGTACTCGTCTAGAAATTCCTGACTCGGCTCCTTAATATACCATTTTCCGGCCTTGTAACGTAAATAACTATTGCTGATGATACGGTCATTTTTTACGAGAGCAATACTTGGGAAAGTCTAAAAAAGTTTAGTTATTCATAATTTCATCAATATAAAGAGATGGTTTGACTATAGACTTCTTTCTATAATTTTTTTTCAACACCTGTATTATAAAAATGCACTTATATGCCCATAATCCGTTTCATAATGATACCCATTACGATACAGATTTTTCATTACGATACAGATTTTTAATCAATAGAAACCCATAATTTTTCAATCAAGCATGCTGTGCATTTGACGTTTATCCTAGGTTCCTATGTAATTATTTTAGATGTCAAAATCAGCACGTATTAAATTTTCGTAGATACCTAGCTAAACTTCGATAATTTATCAAAATGTCTGATATCAGCGATATAGAAGAATTACCATCGACTCCTCCACACATATCGGAGAAAGCAGAAAATGCAGTTCATACGAATAATTACTGTTACCTATTGTGTTCAATAAAAATATAAAATTTATGGTTTTTGATTATTTATCGGGTGTAGAAAAAATAGCGTACTCTCATGTAATGGTTATTAATACACGAGCATTAACCGGGATACGAAACGAGCCGAAGGCGAGTTTCGTATGGTTTATGCGATCATTACATGATCGTTGCATAATATACTATGATAAAACAGTATTTGTTCCATTTACTTCATACATTCATACATTGTCACACTATAGCTACATTCAAATTAATGAAGATTTTAAAATACACTCAACACCACACAAAATATTTAGATTTGATAATCGATTGTGATGGGATAAACATATTCAGATTTCTACAAAAAATTTTAGACACAAAACATTTGAAAATATTATACACTTGCTTGGTAGAACCACATCTTAGGTATGGTTTAATTGGTTGGGGTGGCGTTTTAGATATTCATCTCAATAAATTGGAATTAGTGTAAAAAAGAATAATAAGTTATGTATTGCAAAGAATTTATCTATTCTAGAAAGTTACTGTTTAGTGAGTCATCTATAATGCATCTCCAACAGTTGTTCTTTCTAATTTTGGCAATTAAACGATTTTCTGAAATAAAATTACCAGATAGACATGATTATATTAGAACTAAGACCAACCTTGTTCCACCCAAAGCAAATAAAATGATCGGGCAACGTTTTATACATATTTGGTGATCAATTTTGTTCTTGATGCATTTAAAAAGAATAATAATAGTAAACTCTTATCTAAAAAAAATGTTAAATTTTACCATACAAACGCCTCGTAGCCAGAGAGTTTTGCCTGGATTCTCCGTCAATTAACATGCGATGCAACTAGTTATGGTTACTATAAGCTGTTCCATTTTTGTTTATGTACACTCACAAACATCAAAGAAAAATTAGATAAAAATGAATCGCACTAGCTGTACGCACCAATATGACTAATATTACTTTTAGGTTATCACTAGCAGTCTGACATTGCTACGGTGTCGTTTGTAACAGTGTCAACGAATTTCTCGGAAACTTCAATTGTTTACTTCATTAATACTAATCCAAAAATCAAATTATGAACAAATTACATTACAGGCGCTTTTACTTAACACCATGTATATTTGAATTAATAGTAATCTGGTCATAACCTAACTCCTTGTATCAGTTTTATCTGTTTCTAAATGATCATCCCCTTGAATATTTTAAACCATCCAATCCTTAAAATCTCTTGTACGTCCATTTCGTTAAATAATGTGCACCTATGTATTTGGCAGTACTTTCACAAACGTATTGGATTTTGGATCAATACCATTGAGTTCCTAAATACAGTATGGAATAAATTCAATAAAAACGAAACAATTATATTTTGGGAAAAATCCTCGAACAGGTCGATTTTTAATTTAAAAAATACATATTTTAGCGTAAAATGCGATTTTCAAATGTCATTTGTTTTCGAGTAATGACGTCATCGATTTTTTTTTTAAATGGCAACACCATATTTTTTTCCTTGATTCTGAAAGATCGTTTAATTCTCTATCAGACAGTACTAAAATTTTGCCCTCTTACATAGGAAAGTTTTCGAGTAAATGACGATTGAATGTTAGAAAACGTAAATCAATTAAAATAAAGCAAAAACGTTATCAAGTTTAGTTTTTCGAATTCCATAGTTCTTTTATGGATAACGTAGGTGAAAATCTTTGCAAAGTGTCATTGTCACACCGACTTTCTAATAAGTATTGTAAGCGACATAGAAATTATTATTCAATTTAAAGTATTATGGCACATTTAACTGTTACTCAAAGAATTTAAATTTTAATTCTTATCGGATGCGGGAATATGACTAGAACTCAGCAGGAAGTTTGCGATTTATTAAATGAAAAATATCCAGATCGCCCTATCAGCCAATCAACAGTCAGTAAGGTAGAGTCTAAATTTAGAGAAACTGGTAATGTTGTAAATATTCCAAAACCTGGACGTCCAAGCATTAATGAAAATCAGAAACAGAACATTTTGATAAGTATGGTGGATAATCCTCATAATTCTTCACGATTGGTTGCATTAAACAATGACACTAGTCAGAGCACAGTGCTACGTATCTTGAGGAAGGAAAAATATCATCCCTACAAAATTCAACTTGTGCAGGAACTCAATGAAGATGATCCCGATCGCCGCTTACACTTTTGCGAAATTCTAATGGATTTATGTCAAGGAAATAGAAATTTACACCGGCAAATACTTTTTTCAGATGAGGCCACATTTTGTCTGAATGGTACAGTAAACCGTCAAACTTGCAGATATTGGAGTCGAGAAAATCCTCATTGGATGGCAGAGGCACATACCCAACACCCTCAGAAATTAAATGTGTGGGCTGGAATAGTTGACGACAGAATAGTAGGGCCTTTCTTCTTTGAAGGAACCCTAACAGGACAAATATATTTAGAGTTTCTAGAAAATGACCTTGTTCCAGCCCTTGCAGTAATTTTTCCTAACGATAATGACCCTGACATTCCTGACGATACCATATGGTTTCAGCAAGACGGTGCACTTCCGCACTATGCGCGCTCTGTACGAGATTGTTTGGACAACTGTTTTCCTGGGAGGTGGATCGGCAGACGCGGACCGATAGAATGGCCTGCAAGATCACCAGATCTTACACCTCTTGACTATTTTTAAGGGGATACTTGAAGTCAAAAGTGTACATTAATAAACCACGTAATTTAGAAGAACTTCAAAATCGCATTCGGGACGAAATACGCAGAGTTACCCCAGAAATCATTCATAATGTGCAAGAAGAATATCTTCACAGACTTGCGCATTGTCAAGAAGTTGGTGGATGGCAATTCGAACATTTAATTTAAGTATAAAATTTAATCAATTGTATTTTATTTTACATACCTCAGAATTGTTACTTTTTTATGAATAAAATTTACGTTTTCTAACATTCAATCGTCATTTACTCTAAAACTTTCCTATGTAAGAGGGCAAAATTTTAGTACTGTCTGATAGAGAATTAAACGATCTTTCAGAATTAAGGAAAAAAATAGGGTGTTGCCGTTTAAAAAAAATCGATGACGTCATTACTCAAAAACAAATGACATTTGAAAATCGCATTTTACACTAAAATATGTATTTTTTAAATTAAAAATCGACCTGTTCGAGGATTTTTCCCAAAAAATAATTGTTTCGTTTTTATTGAATTTATTCCATACTTTTGGCGCATACTGTATAATAATAGAAAAGTTTGATTTGTGATAACTCAACAGACAGTGTCATAAATAACAGAAACCAGTCTCTAAATTTTGTGCATGCGTTGAAAACCGTTTACTGCATAAAAAATACGATTTAATTCATATTAAATAATTGTATCATAAATATTCAAATTAATGAAGTCAATGTGAACGGAAACGTATTTTCGTATTTATGTTAATAAATTATTTATAGATATTAATTAGTAGGTATATTTTATATAAGGCAGTACAGAATCTGATTATAAACAATCTCTTGTGTTTATAAATGTTTTTCTTTTAGTGTACCATAACAAATTGTGTGTAAAATTTTGAAGAAGTATACATACAATTCATTAAATATTCTTCTTCGCAACAGTAATTTGTTTTTTAAATCAAAATATTAACCTGGTTTCGATTATACATATGTACCTACCTCTATGATGAAAAATTGTATAAAATACTACACATTTCCAATTGCTTTAGATCTCTTTGTATAATACGAAGTCACCAAAATATTCTGGACAATAATTATGCTTGATCTTTTCTCCACGTAAGTCTATTTATATCTAACAGCTCTGTATGATTATATTCGCTCTTTTGAATCGAGTGTAAAGTTGTCGTGGAAGATACTCTACTAGCCTTGAGCTATGAACAATTATTTCTCTCTATAATTAGTTATTTTATTTTCTGCTCTTGTTCTCTCTCTTGTTTCTTAACTAAATGTGCAAAAAATAATAATAACAGCTATGCATAAGCTCAAATAATGTTTTACTAACAAAGGCATAAATTCAAATTGATTTCATAAAGTGTGCTATAAGTTTTAACAAATGAAACCGTATATAGTCTTTCATACTATTACCGAGCAAACATTTAGAAGAAAATGAAAAATAATCTTGCTAAATCCAGCAAAAGTAGAAGAGCTGATGAATAGTTATTTTTTATTCAAGACGATATCCTTCAGGTTTATGGTCGTGTTATTCTATGATTAAAAGTACCATGGTGATGAATGGAAATATAAATATTTCAAGGTAAGGATGAACTGAGAAGCCGCTTAAAATCACCTATTATCAATTGACCTTTTGCTCATAAATACAGCAAGCTCATAGCTTTTCCAAAACAATCACCTAGCGATTACAAACCAAACAAAGTCCTAATTTTTTAACCCGGAAGATGTGATTTAAATTTCTACAAACTGCTGCAGATGAATATCTCCTTATCAAAGTAAAACTCAGAATAGCCTCTAAAATAAATGTGTATATTCCTCGATTGGCTTACAGGTTGTAGCTATAATGGGTTTACATAGAGTGTGCCGTTTGAATGAGTTGCATATATTAGAGGTTGGAAACATTGTTGATCGACAATCTACAGTGCTTGTTTCTCCCCAAACCAAGAAAGACTGACAGTGTATTGAAGATTATAAGAAAATTAACGTCTCCATGACAAAATCTTCATCAACTATCGACAGAAGAAATGAATTATTCAACCTGTGGGAATAAACACTATACAATATGCCGTAGAAGATAGAATTTTTAAAGCTGCCAAATCCAGAAATTTATACTGGACATTCCTTCCACTGTTCTGCATTTATCATGGTTGTGAATTGTAATATTACAATATAATTGTATTCACAAATAGTAGGTAATGAGTAGATGTTAAAGTATCATTTTATCTACCCTTGCGATTAAAGTACTACTTAATCCACAATTTCCAACTTTTAGTAGATAAAAGGACACTTTGACGTTAGATGTGGAAAAAAGTTGAGTATAATTTTTAAAAAAGTATTGTTGTTTTGGTTTAATTTATTTTCAGCGTCTATAAAATACAAATTATTACTGAAATAGATGTGTTGCTTTAGAGAGGTCATAAGTAGGTAACGTAAAATTTATTACGTGAACTGTACTCTAAAGTGTTCTATATTCCAGGAAATTAGTCAATAATTATAACGCCATATTCAAACTAAACCTGTGTCTCCCTTATTCAACTGTTTACAATGCAAGTTGGAACTTGTCTCGGTTGCCCTATCGACTACAAGTTGATTTATGTTGTTCTGTTTAAGGACTGATTGAAATCAAGATTTGACAGGTATTAATATTGTTTGTTCATTTATTTACTGAAAAGATTAACAAGCGTGCCTAATACAAGCCCTAAAATAAGAAGGAATGAAGATAAGTAACGATAAGACAATACATAAAGATATTTCAAAATTATCAAAATCAAAGCCAACATTATTTATTATTGACTTATTTTCGATATATTTTCGCTTCTTTATTATTTCTTTGAAGAAATAAACATATTTCAGAAATACGAGTATCATGTATTATGACTTAGCTTACATTATAAACAGTTTTGTATATTTTCTTGGTATTGTATAAAGAACTGCGTTTTGAAGCAATCTTCAATCAAATCTGGGACAATGTAGGTCAAATAACTGACGACGACTAAAGACCTTACAACAAATTTAGCATGTAAGCATATAATACACGACATTGCGGTTCAAAGCTGATATTTTCTTTTGATCTCTCTGAAACTTGTTTACCATGTACAAAATGAAGTTTCGGGGGAAAGAGGAAGTAATATGTTGCGGTGACATTTTTAAAATTTACTCATAACTTATTTTAGCTAGGTTTCACGTCGTCCCCTGTTAAAAACATAAATACCCTGCGAAATTAAAGCGAAATGAAACGGGAATTGGGAAAATTGTGGAATTAGGTTACCTACTTTGTTAGCGACAGAACAGGAAAGTTTTAGGGCAAGATTAAGCTGGGCGTTTCTCTAACTTCCATTTTAAATTATTCAGAATTCGTGATCTTGTAAAATATATATTCACAATTACAAGATTCTGAATACAATTTCGACATGTTTGGCGTCAATGGGAAGAATATAAAGGGAACATACGAAAATCATATGCAGAAAGATTATCAATAACTATACAGGATGATTTAGAAATTTTGAATGTACAGGGGATTCTTATGAATAGAATTTTATAAAAATAATCAAAAAGGATAACTATTTTGTCCAATCTATGTTATTTTGTTGAAGGCTTCATTTTCTTTGAAATATTGGAAAAATAGGCAATCAGCACATTTTGAGAGAAAGATCCTACATTTTTCTTCTGTCTACATTTCATGAATCTGCTGTATGTGAGTTCATATACAGTTCTTGACTATCTGGTAATAACAAATAACTATTTTAATATTTAGTTTGATCATAATATAAATATTTCCCTATGCCATAATTTTTATGACTTTCCGGCAATCCTTTTCAATCCTTTTTTAAAGCTTCTATTTGGATTTCAAAATATTTATCGGTAATTATTTCTTTTTATTGGTAGGTACTGAAAATTTGGTTGAGTATTGCTATAAGAGGAAAAGCTATGAAAACAAGTTTTGTCTATATTTATGATAAGTCCGTTTTCTTAGTACCAACAAAATATTTTTTTCATATCAATTTCTTACCCCTACCAGATCTTAGCAACTATAACCTTCTTAGTATAAAGCAGGATTATCAGCAAAGGAGGTCCCGTTTTACTTAATCTGGCCTCAATACCGTTCCTTGGAGTACACCACATGTAATATCCTTCGTAAAATATGAATAATTTGGACAGTTGTTGTGTAGTCGATAAATCAGTATCTATCAGTAACTAATTTAATATTAATAAACTCAAACCCCTTTCCCATACTACAATACTATCATTTTTGTATCAAAATAGAATGCGAAACTGTATAAAATGATTTTTGTCTCTTGAAACATCAAGAAGCCTAAACCAACGACATGACTATCAGCTTGGAAATTGTCCAATGAATGTGTTCCAATCATATTTTATAAATAAGAGTTTCCCTTATAGGAGCTACATATTTTCAAATTAATCTACGAGTATAAATATCGGTTTTACTACTTGTTCTAATTTTGATCTTGCAAACATCCCGCTTTTACGTTTACTCGCATTATTTTTGCATTTCCTCCAATTTGAACAGAAGTTTCTATTTCATTTCATTTTAATTTCACAAAGCATTTATTTCTCGGCAATAAGGAGCGCCAAACTTGGTTCAGATAAGTTCTAAAGTAATTTTTAAAAATACTACGGCCACATATTATTCCCTGTTTCAATGGAAACTTTATGGACCATTAGCCCACCCTCGCCGTCTTCTGGGTGCGCTAAATATTAATTTAAATTTCGAAATAGCGGATATTTCCGCATATCCGCCAAAGGGCAAGGCAACTTCTTTAAATTTATTGTGTGGTTTGGCGCCCCATCTAAAAGTAGGATGAGTCGTAGTAATTAAGATACTCTTATTATGAATAAACTACGGTGTTCCCTGGGGTAGCTACTTTTAGGGGCCTTGAAGGGATATATATGATAATATATTTTGTTTTTTAATTAGGTACTAACTTTGATCAGTTTTTAAACGAAATTGTACAGGAAAACAATTTAAATCATATTTATGTTTATTAATTAAACTCTAAATTTGTTTTTGGGAGATAAGCGCTTTGAAATCATTTAATTTTTTTTTATGAAATCGTTGTTTCAAAAAGTATGCCAAATGCAACTACTTACCGCGGTAGTGATGGAGGTCCAGGGCAACAACAGCGTATTGCAGCAGCAGAGGAACACAGTTTAGAGATTGTTGAAGATAATCCCCAAATAAGTACCAGACAAAACGCTCAACAAGTACAAGGAACGTCCCAATCAAGGAGTAGCACGAGTAATTCAATGCCGGTCGGGGCATTAGTCCTCGGTGTAGTTCTTTCCTACAGTATCATTTATAGATTTAATGGCTCGTCGCCCAGAGCGAGAGGTCTGCATTTAAGTACCTGCTGCAATTTAGGTCGCTTCGTGTAAGTCTAGCTGCTTAGGCCGAGTAGGAAGTAGCAGACCACTTATATCTCACCTGCACTCAGTTTATATGTGAATGTACATATGAAGGAACAGCCAGTTCAATTGTCGGTCATATCACCTATGGCATACTGATGAGGGCTAACAAGCCCGAAACCGGTCTATGTCTAGTGGTGTGGCTGACAAGGGTTCTTCGCTGTTCACACAGACACTGCAGGATTGGATTGGAGGGGCAATGCCGGTTGGGGCATTAGTCCACGGAGTAGTTGTTTCCTGCAGTATCGCTTTTAGATTTATTTATTTTCGAATTCCTTTTTGATTTTTTTACATTTTTTTTACGTAAGTGAATCACCCTGTATGTTAAAAACTAGAACCAAACCGAATATAATCTGGAATGTTCTAGAAAACGCCAAAATAAAGGTATTAAAAAAATTATAAATTTGAAATCCAACAGGAAAATAATTACAAACTAAAAAGGTAGGTGAACTTCAGTAACACAATAATAACTGCAAGAATATATATGTATATTTTTAATTGTAGTCTTAATGATCTCAAATCATATTTTAAATAGCTTTTGTTAGATGATTTCTGTCCGTTTTATTGTATTTCTTTAACATTTTGTACTCTCTTGTTAAGTAGGCGAGTGAAAACCTGTAGAATGCTGGATCAAATAAATAAATGTTTAATGATTTAAAGAAAGTACCGCCGTTATTGAAAGAACTGTAGTGGATCTGTTCAGATAATATGAACATCTACTGAAGTGCATACGCGAAATGTAGCAGAGATACAACCAGTGGCCATAAGCTACTCCATGACCTGAGCGTCCACAAAGCATTGTCTACTAAATTTGTTGGTGGTTATTACCAATGAACTCTGTCAATTATTGTTACGATTACTTCATACAATTGACGTAAAAAACATATTCACAATAAAAATTACTAATGAGGTTCATTTTTGGTTATTGCTGGTATTTCGATTTATTTCCAAGTACGAGATCTAGGGTGATTTATGTTTGTTTTTAATGCTAATCGTAGTATGCCAGACAATCGTCAAATGATTGTTAGCATAGGTCCATTATTTATAATTTATTATTATTTTAAAATGTGGTAGGTAATTTACATAAAAATACGTATATATATAATTTTTAAGACTATTATTTCAAATATTCTCAAGAAAGAGTAATACTTTTTATACATTATAAACATCACACAGAATATATTACTTTCTTAGAAATACAGTAATATGGACGTATATCTTTAATAGTAAAGAAGATGTGTCCGAAAATTTCGTCATCTACATTGTTATCCATTCAAACTTAAACTGGATATCTATTTGTATTCTCAAGATATCGAATTCGAAAGTTATAAAAACAACGCCCTGTAGGACGTTGTATCATTAGTATATTGAATAGTTTCATAATAAGTCACTTATAAAGTTGGATAACTCAATTTTAGAATAGCACAGGTCCAAGCACATATCCCTGTGATACTTTTGCACTGAAAGTGAGGTATCGTGTATTATTTTGATTTACGTACTGTCATGTGTAGGGGTGGGCGATAACGATTTATTGATATTATTGAAATTATCGTTAATATGAAAATTACTGATATCAAAATTATCGATAATATTAATATTAGTATTTGATCTGTATTATTGACAATATTATCGATAATATCGATACCTTGATAACATTTAATCTGAATCATTATCAATATATCCACAAATATTCCCAATCATAGTCACCTGATGATGATATGAAGTAATTTTAACTTATGAAACGCAGAAAATAATTACTGTTGCCAAAAGTATCTAAATCTGAAGAAATATTAATTATTAGCAGTAAAGCAATACCTTTCTATTTAAAGTAAGTACAGTTAAATTATATTTTAAAAGTTGTAGCTGGTACAATAAAAGTATAAGTAAGTATAATGCATACAAAATACATCTAACACTTTCCAGCTTTCATTGAAACTCAGGCACTAGGTCCCTTGAGATCCTACATTTTGCCTTTCAGCATAAATTTGAGAATACATTTCATGCTTTCATTTCATACTGTATTAAGGTAGGTATTCAAAATTTTCCTTTACAGCCAGGAAATTCTTGTAATTTCCTTAATATTTTTAATATATAAAATAAGTGCCTAACACATCAAATATTTTGTTTCTTTGAATCAAACAACAAAATTATTCATTTAAGTAAATTCTTTTTACGGTGCAAAATTATTACATTCCTCTCAACAGACTATTTCAGTTATTTCAATGGTTAATTTCCCATAAAAGCTTTTTTATTTCACTGAAAGGGAAAGGTCTGGAGTTTCGCTCACAGAGGGAACAAAAAATGTAAAACCCATTTTTGTAATATAGGGAAACCTTTTGTCAGCAACAAAAGTCATCAGACCTTTTGGAAGCTTTATATTACAACTCTACAGAAATATTAATACAGCGAACTTTAGTAATACTAAATTTCGCTCAGTTTTTATTTTCGTTATATACAGTGTGGTGTTTATAGTGGAAAAAATTTCAAGTTCAGTTTTGTAATCATCTTATATGGAAAAGTTCAATATTCTCAAGATCAAAAGAAAATTAAATATGCAATATGAATGGAAAACTGATCACTAGTACGGCCCAAGGACAGAATCGTTCCACGTGTACATTTTTTCCATCATTTTGAGGCTTTTTGTACACCAGTGTTCTCGATGGTGACGATTATGATGTTAGGCTAAATGGTGGTTAGGGTCGACCAATGTAAGTTATTCCTGGGTGCAAATGCGGCCTGCTTATGCCGCCTCCTCTTCCACACCCAACTTCCGGGCATAATCCCCGTGATTAGAATGAGCGATAGAGATATTATTGTTATTATTAGTGTTACTAAAATAAACTTTATAATTAAAAATAACATAAAATTTAAGACTTTAAGTCGTCATTACGAATTTTGTAATTATGGTGTGTATTTCCAGGTAGTATAGTTTATGTGCTTTGTGTAATTTTAATAACTATGAAATATCATTATTGGCATCAGTGCACCTTCAGCACTTAAGCGAAAGTTCCGAAAATGCTATATTTTTATTCGATAGCTAATATTTCACTCTGTTCTTGATGCGCCAGCCATCAATTCATTCAAAAATGGTTATGATAATCACCATGCTATTTTGAATGCGTGAGTTTGTTTGTTACTCCGCGTGTGCCTGTTTCGATTCCTTTTTTATTATTTTCAGTGTATTTTTTGAGCCATTATACACATTGCATAATATGCTTAATTTTTGGAATTGTGACTAAGTTGGCGTTTTTATTTATGTTAAATATGCATTTTAAGGTAACTACAAAATGTTTGCTTTTATTGTCTAAAATGCAAGTTACAAGTTAAAGAACACTAATGTGGCAATATAGCACATTCATATATTGCAGTCAACTAACCTTTAATGTACAGTTCACTTGTACTTAATGTATCAGAAATATATTTAGTTAAGAGTTTTAATAATTATAGGAACACAGTTGAGGTACTCCAGCAAAAAATTATAGTCTGGTTTTCAGAAAACTTGATTAAGTTCCTACAATTGAGTTTGTTATCTGACCTCTATTACACAAGTTTTTTGCTGGAGTTGCAGAGTGTATGACTTTATTATTAGGAATTGTAGGAAAATTGATTTATGTTAGCTAAAATATCTTTTTAGAAAAAAATTACAAAATGTTCATAATAAAGAATGTATATGTAGGAAATTATACAGAGTATTTCTGAACTTGTCAAAATTATCACAATCCCCATGGCAATTAACATACTTATTATAACATATTTTGATCCATAGAGAGTCTGGAAAATGGATGTTATACTTGTATCGTGTGTCATAAGAATAGACTGAACTGCTCCTTGAGTGAAGTGTTTTATTCTGTTTAACATTTAATATCAGAATTTCGTGCTTTCTAAAAAGATCTCTATATGAGGTAAGAGGATGAACACCTGCAATTACCCTCAATATCCGTTTCTCCACAAAAAATACTCTAGTTATGTATGTTGAGCACCCAAAATATAAGTCCATAAGACATAGCCGACCACCAAACCAAAATATACCCTTCTAAGAGCAACCACGTTCACGGTACATATAAGCTGTCGAGTTAAGTAACAGATAAAGAAAATAAATAAAAACATGAATACAAAGTCATAGTAAAACACTAAGTAAAATATTAAAATGAAAATACAAAAAAAAGACAACAGTATAAATAAAAATTAAAGAACATATAAGAAAATATGGATCAGTATAACAATAAAAACAAATTGAAAAAGCATAGAACACATAAAAGTTTAACCGAAAAGCTGCTTTATATCACGAAGTGTACATGATAAAATATCTAAGTTACTTTCTACTTCATGATAGTTACTTAAAATTTAGTACTGTTTGTACATGTTCAATAGATGTGTCACTTAATTTAACTAAGAGGCTATGATTCTGAAAGTCATCACTTGGGATTTACTATCGTTTATGGATAATTCATTGTTAGAGATTTATTCTTGAACTGATTTGTTAGCTTTAGAAACTGTCACAATTTTATTATTTGCATTATACAGAAACTTGTATCATCTGTGTATACTAATTGTGTGTTAGCAGTAGAATAGTTGTGACATACATCTTTAAAAAATATTAGAAATAATAAGGACCCCAATATGGCATCCTGTGGAACTCCTACTTCAACCACAAGCGGTTCTATCGTTTAGGTAAGATGATAGCCAATCATTTGGAACGCCACGTACACCGACCAATGATAGTTTTCCCCTTAAGGTTGCGGTATTCTAAATAAGAAAGTACCTCGATCGTTGACTGACAATGATATAAAACTGTGTACCGGGAAGTGCTGGATATCTAACTGAGAAAACTTGAACTGCAAATATTTAAAGAATGTCACAGTTGGAGTGCAGAAAATAACGGGTAGCCGAAACATGCCGAAACTGAGCTTGAAGGTCATGCGTTCGATCTGCGGCAAAATATTTACAACTCTAGCATCTAAATGGGATATCGATTTTTCCGTATTCTAAATTTCAGCGTTCAGTTGCAATTTATCCTTTGCAAATCTGTGCTTTGCAGTAGCAGTGGTTTTCTGTATTCTTTATGTGTGTGTAATACTAGTGAAAATTATAGGACATGTTTATTAATTGAAAGTTCGTTGGATTTAGAAAGGTATGTATATCATTATTTGTAAATTGAATTAAATAATAGGTACTTAATAATTATATATTTATATGTAACAGGAACAGGGGAGGGGATTCGAATCTTTAATTTATCAAATTTTAGGAATACATAATAGTTATTTATGTACAATTTTAATTGAAATAATTTTTGTCCAAAGAAGTTAGCCTTAAAATATGGCCCATCCTTTGCTGAACGCTCTGTAGACATTTTGTGAATAAATTACGATTTGAATCATAAACTTTATCATAAAAGAGCGCTCTTGGAGAATGTTGTAAGAAAAATTGACCATTATTGTCAGTTATTTTAAAAGATTAAGATGACAGAAGATACTTAATTTAATATTAACCATATAAATATTTAAATATGTAATACCTATCTTAGTATGTACAAGCTATTTCGATTATAAATAAAACCATAATAAATTAGCACTTTTAAAATTAAAAATAATTCAGGACTCAAATTTTTCCCATAATATTACAAATTTATCAATAAATTTAATCTTCTAAAAAACGCCATAGAAATTCAATTATCGCCGTCGCTTCTGGACAAGATATTTATTTCATACTAATGCATACTATTACTAAAGTTTTGATTAATAAAAATCAAACTACTGTGTATAATACATATAGTTATAAAGGTAGTTAACTAAAAAAATTTTTACTATAAAATATGTCCGTATATATATATATTCAATATAACATTTTTAGGTTTGATTGGAGATGATAGCATAATAGAAGTTACATGTTTGGAAAAGGTAGCTCTATCAGCAATTACTTTGATAGAAACAGTGGAAAAGAAAATGGTGCCTTGATTATATAATGATAAAGATCTAGTGAAATTATAAAAAAAACTCATACCTATTACTACCAAGTAAGTTAAAAAAGATGAAGTATTATCTATATTTAATCAGTACTGCTTGTCTTTTAGATTCAAGGGCAATTAGCAATAACAACGAGAAACCTATGTTATTTTGTAGTTTACATAGGTGAATAACAATGACCTGTTCATAGAAGAAATATACCGAGACAAAACATTTAATGAAAGTATGTTTAAAAAGTTGGAAAAATTTTATATGCACTGTTTAGCTCCAGAAGTGATATTAAATAGAAGAGGAAGAAATTTGAAATGTAGAGATCCTAATTATATTTTAGAGGCCCAGAAAGAAACGGAAATAAAAAAGAAACTTAAATTGCAGTATACAGTCGTTCAGTTCGAAGGCTCCTGAAGTTAAAAAGCTACTACCTCTCTCAAATTGTCATTTACCTATTGGAGTATCAATTTCCACCGATTGTACGAAAGTCGCACTATGATGGAAGGGGAGGGGGGTTGGTTTTTATAGGGGTTGTTCGAAAAAAAAAAATGGAAAATTAATAATTTGTGGTTTTTAAGATATACATCACTACATATTTCATGAGTTTTCAATTTAGAATTAATTTTTGGAAAAATGATATTTTTTTAGTATGCACTGTCGGAAGCGGTATAGTATTTTGTATGTTGATGCAAAAATTCAAGTCAATTATTTTCCTATATTTTTTAACAACTCTTATAAAAACCCCTCCCAGTGCGATTTCTTACAACAAGTGGAAATTGATACTCCAATGCGTAAATAATAATTTGGGACAGGTCGTAGCTTTTTACCTTAAAGTAATAAATTTTTATATTTCACTTTACGAAAAAAACATGCTTGGTATCACTTTTCATTATAACGGTTGTTGTCAAACTTATTTATTCTTCATCATGCCAACCTCATTATAAAACGAAGCAAAAATTTTAATCAAGAATGTATGTTATAAAACAGGGTTAACTATGACTAAGCACAAATATTCTAAGAGGGGATAGAGAAAATTAAGAATTAACGGAATCACCCTTCAAAAAAAATCCAAACTTATTTGTAAAGCAAAAAAAAAATTCGAAATTATATTAAATCCTTATTTAACGCCGCCTATGCGAGTCAGAGTAGGCAACTAGCAACACTTGTGGCAACACGACGATAAAATTCCTCGTCAATCCTGTCATGTCATAATTTAATTCCTGTGTTTACCATGTGTTTACGTTGTAGTTTTGTGTTCTTCTTCAGTTTTTAGAGCCATTTTTAAATTTTGTGTATATGCTGTCTAGCTAGTTACGTATTATCCAAATTTTTAAAAAAATAAATTCTAAATAAGGATAAGCGTCAAATTAACGTGAATGCAAAGAAACATTAGTGAAGGGTACAAAATTTAAAGAAAAACGATATACTTACTCGCAATAAAGTTATTAGAAAACATTAACTAAATATAATTTCTTAGACGTCCTGGAACTCGAACGAAAATTTTATAGAACAGTGTGATATTAATTTTTCATGTAAACTGAACTCTCGAAATCATATCCGAACAACCCTGTATAATGTAAATATATTTTTATTTCATTATTTATCCCTTTTGTAATAGGTATTTAATAATACATAGTGAGACAATTCACAGAAGACAAATAGCAATATACTTTTTGAAAAAATTTGTATACTTGCAAAATAAAAGATAATAATAAAAACAATCGTTTTATGTTTCAACCTGACGCTGATATCTATTACATCTTTATTTGTGTGGTGGTTTTAAAATATGTAAGCAAACTTATACGTCGAAAATTAGATGTCAAAATATATTGCTGAGATCCAATTTACAAATGTCAACCTCCAACGAGTTACAGTCATTTATAAGACGAATGCTAATAAATGTTTTAAAGTAAATGTTAAAAAAATCTCTGGCGGCATGAGGACAATGTACACTAATATACAGGTAAGCGTCATTTGTTTCCTGCACCCCTGTATACTTCATATTACGATAGCCAGCAGTATCAGTGGACAGATAATTTAACTGTAAGATTTTCCTTTTGAAATTTATAATTTTGAAGTGGTTATCATTTCACTTTAAAAATTTTCAAATTCTGTCAATTTTGAAATTTTTTCAAGTTTTAAAGATCGATTTAATTCTTTGAATTTTGCAGGAGTTTGGTTTGGTGTTTTAAACACCTGTATTTTTTCGTTAACAGTGTTCCAATAGCCCTTAGTTAATATTAAAGAGATTTTTGTAGTTCCCTTAATTTTGAGGTTTTTTTAAGGTCAAAATTTTCTCATAATTGCATACAGAACGTCTTTCGCACGTTCAATAACCGTTCCGAAGTGGTAAAATCGAAAATTTATATCAATAACAATGCAATCAAATGCATGTGGTATGTTTAATTCGTCTTGATTTCTAATATAATACTTAATTCCAAATTTTGCTCGCCCTATAAACAGAATTTACTTTACCGCCACCTCTTAGTCAGAGGCTGAACTATTTATTGTTAAATTGAGTCAAATTTTTATAGTTTGTAACAGACTTCTAGATAATGAAGTTGACCGAACTTGCTGAGAAAATGACCCTTATGGAAAAATGCTAATAAATTTTTAGGTTACTGAAATTTATCAAACTAACTACTTTTTAAAATTGATATATAGTTCTAAATATTCCTATAACATAAACTTACTTAGTGTTACATATAAAATTGTTTAGGTTTATGTATAAGCACGATAAATTAATTGATAAAAATGTGACATTAGGTTAGCAGCAAAGACCAATATGAAAATACGTTTTTTAAAAGTTAAAACTGTGTTTAAACTATATTTAAATAGTAATAATGAATAGACAGAACTTTAAAGATTCTATTTGTGCGGTTATTTTTGTTCTTCGAGCTTTATTTTTTGAGATTTCAGTACCTAAAAACACTACAAATACGGGTCATATTTTGCCAGAAATACGGCGACCTTAATATTTTATGATCGATTGATCGGTCGAAATGCAAAGTGATGTTAGATTGGACCCTATTCAATGCATCATATATAAATTCTGTAAAATCAGTCATAGCTGTTGTGCTTGAACCATGTGGAAACTTATTCAAAATTTTCTTATTCTCCAGAAAAAGGAGTAATCTGCTATAGAAGGTGAGTTCGAAAATTTTAGCTATCTGACTTTGTACACTATGTATCTATAGTTTTCATACTCATGCAAAGAACCTTTATTTTGTACACAGAAATAGATTTAGACGTTCAATAATAATAATTATTATTATTAATACTTAATAAAAAATGTATGGAGATAATAATAATAATCTTGATTGCCCAACAGATAAAAATCCATTTAAAGGACAAATATTTTACAACAAAAAACTAATTAAACAAATAAATATAGTAAGAACAGTACGCACTAAGTTACATTAAAATATAGAACACTACTAAAAAAATACATTCAAACATCTAAATGTCACTATTAAATCTCAGACCAACAGCTGCAACCATCTGATTGAGGTTGCTAAAATTAATATCACATAAATCTGATACTATATTAAAATTGTGACACATAATATGCACTGGGGACATCTTAAGACAATTTGACCTTACCCTGGAACAAACAAACGTACGATTTTGACGAGCATTTACACGAGGAACATGGACATAAAACTGACACAACATAGTCGGACATTCTAATTTGCTATGAAATAAATTGAATAAAATCTTGACACTGGTTAAAACTCTACGAAACTCCAGAGAAAACCGAACTTGAATCTATTAAGTAAAATATGGTTATAACCTCTCGCTGGATAAAAGCCATCTACTTTAAGTGACATACATTTTCAAAATCTTCTTTGGACATTTTCTAAAGAAAGCCTTAAATAATCATATCGCGGATACCACACCATTGAGCAATATTTGAGTTTAGATCTAATGTAAGAGTTATAAAGAGTCTTTAAAGCAGTTTAATTAGAAAATGATTATCAGTTTTGTATCATACAGTCTATCATCCTTAACGCAGATGAAGTGATCTCAATAATGTGCTTGGTGAGTAGGATCTGTGAGTGAAACAAAACACCTAAGTCTTTTATAGAGTTTATCCTGTCAAGCATTTCCGAATTCAATGTGTAATCAAATGTTATTGGATGCAACTTGCGAGTTTAACTTACATTCTTGCATTTAGTTATATTCAATTGCAGACAATTATTACTGCACCAACTGCCGAGAGTTGTAATTGATTTTGTAACCTCTCACAGTCTTCAATAACTGATACTTTACTAAATAGCTTCAAACCATCAGCAAATAGTAGCTTCTTACAACTCAACTCAGACGAGAGGTCAATAATAAAATACAAGAAAAGCAGGGGCCCAAATTGGACCCTTGAGGAACTCCCGATGTTGCTGTAAAAATATAGGAATTGTGTCCAAAATACGAAACATATTGCTTTCTGTTAAGGAGATATGTCACGAAAAGGCTACACAATTTATGACTGAAACCAAACACCCAATTTTAGTAAAAGAATTTCATGATTGACACGATCAAAAGCTTCTGCAATATCAGTGTAAATTACATCTGAGGAGATGTAGATAGTTAGAAACTGTTGCTCTATTTATCATATAAATGTGTATTGATGCCAATCAACTGTTAGATTTCTAGCTGTGTTCAGCAAACAATGCCTTATTTAAAGAAATACATTTGATACGTGGTGTAAATACCTTTCATCATCGTAGTTGTAGATCGACGGCTTTTCATTGCGACAGTAAGTAATGAGGAATACTTTATAAATTTCGGTACAAAGAAACAAACCACGTAGTTCTTTTTCAACAAAACTACATTGTCGCATTCATGAAAAGAGGTTATCTAATTTAAACTATTCTTTAGCTTTCTCAATAATAATAGTACACTGAATAATGTTATTTAAAAAGCAAACGAGACGCAAGTTGATTTTATATGCAAACACAATTCTTTCGAATTTATAACGTGACTTGTCAGGATTATGCATTTACTGTAAATAATCTAGGCAGTTATTTGCGAAATTGGTGTCAATAATAAACGTATTAGTAAGATTAAATCGAAGATATAATTTGCTTGACCAATACTGTGTGCTCCACATTTTCTCTAATGATCTCGTTCCCATTTCCAATTGCAAATTAATGGTAGAGTGCGTTAAAAATTCTGGTATGGAAATCGAGAATTAACTGTTTACTATTTTTAATTATTGTAGAATATACAGGAAGTTAGAGGATTCATTGCCATAACTTTAACAGGCGATAGTATACAGGTTGATGCTACAAGCTCTATGACAAACTTTGTCAAATGATAGCTGGGTTAATGTTAAATATTTTTTTATATGAACATCTGATTCGTCTTTATTTAGAAGTTAAAAGCATTTTAATAAATATAATTTCAATCAAAGTAGCCTGATGAATAAAAACGATGGTGCTATAACAATAATTAATCTTTGTGGCATTTTGTTTATTCATTTGACACTTAAAGTACTAAATAAAAAATGTATTTATTTACAACTGAAGAGTATGCATATATTGTCTTTGTATATGGATATTCCAATGGGAATTAAAGGTATTAAATCTACTTTACAGCGAAGTTAACACATAATTCTTTCACCGACCAATTTTAATATTATCATAATAGCAAACAAAACTATTTATTTTACATTATTAAAATTGTATGATACTGCTTTCATGAATAATAATAATTGCATCGGGTCCTTTGTGGTTGCTATAAAGCGATAGTTGTGAAATAAATAACTTAGGTGCACAGTAATCGCCACATCTTTCCTATTTAAATCCATAAAATAACTATTTATTATTTGAGAAAAAAATCTAACTGCAAGTAGATGCATCCAGTGCTGCAAGCGATTTTTTAAACAATTTAACCACTTTGGAGGATTTAATAGTTGATGAACACAAGGGATATCCCTTAAAGGCTGTTGTACTTTCACTATAAATGTTTACAATAAATAAATTTACTTTCGTTAAAGAACAAATTTTAATTTAGCGAAATGTGTAAATGTGACTCTTATATAGTTTATATAAACAAATAGCAATGCTTGGAAAAGCGAATATTAGGTGAGAGATTTTAATATCGAGAAACTTTACGAAAGATCATGGAAGATGTACTAAAAAGAGCTCGTATTGAGGACATCACTTTTTTCGTAAATAGTTGAAAAAGAAACTTCAAGAAACATACTTTGTATTGTATGATTTTCAAAATATAAATATACTTAACTTTTCATATATATTGTTTTAATTTAAAATCGTGAAGATACTTCTGCACCACACTTCAGTACTATTAAAAGTTGAAAAACACCTCATCAAACTGAACACTAAGTAGCACTTAGAAATTAATATTTCTAAGGCATAATTATGAGAATAAATTTTATTTTTAACACACATTATGACACACATAGCACTAAGTACACAAATTTTAACCACGTGCTCAGGAAGGCAATAACAAATTTATTTCGGAATTCTAGCTCAATGTTTAAAAAATGGGCAAAACACCTATGACAAACAATCATCATCCGAGATGGCTAGATATGTTAACTACCGTGCGGTCGTCGTAATAATGCCTAAGTGATACATAACAGTTAATCCGGTTAGCTGCAGTATTTTGTATTTGTTCTTCGTTCTTTCGCTGCACATTGCCAAAATTACATTTTCGCTCCTTACAGATTCGTCATAATTATCCATTAACATATCTGACATAAAATACTTTATTTAATTACTATAAAATGTTTAAAATTAACTGTTCTAAAATAACATAACCTAGAATACTGCATTGCTAGTTGCATACTCTCCAAACCTCAAAGAACATGCGAAGCTTAGTTATATTCTAATTATCTAAGAAACATTTTTACAGAACACTGTATACAGCTTGGGATGTTATAGTTTAAAATATTACTAAACATTTTATGCAAACATCGTCGATTACTGTTAATATTGATGCTATTATTAGTACTAACAGAATTTAATTCCCCAACAGTACAAGATGTTTAACAAATTTATAGCCGTGAAGTGCACCTTGCGTTAGTGGCCTACAGATGGCGTCTACAGATGCCAAAATATATTTCATACGGTTACGGTACTCTGATTAGTTTGAAATAATTTTTCAGTACTTGCATTTCGCAAATTTAATATTTTTTATAGTGTGTACCACAAGTGCATATTATCATGTGGTGGCGTAATACCAAAGACGTTTTCCGAGTAAACGTGTGGCAGTGTTTTTGTGTATTTGTATACATTTGCGTGTTTTTTTTTGTTGAGAGGAGAGGTCTACAGCAAGTACAAAAATCTTTGCAATGACAGGTTTTAATTTAAACAAGTAAGAAAACAGAAAATGATACAAAGCAAAAATTATAAACCGTACGCAAAAAACTATGTTATAAAACCTTTCTATTGTGCCTATGTAAACCACCGTTCGTCAAATGCAGTGTTGACGTAAATAATCCAGCTATAAATGATACCCGAGAAGCGACGGAAAATTCCGACAGCGGCACCAGAGTGATAGCGACACCGGTGGATTTTTCCGTACTGGCATTGAAGGTATTAAGCAACAATGAACTCGGAAAAACAGTTACATATTTGTTTACAAGTAGTTACTTATTACTCAAAAAAAGTTATTCCGTGACATTCCGGAGTAGAAAGTATGTGCAATGTATAGCTAATTGTGCGTGAAAATAAGATCTGGCCAATAACAGTAACTTGAGCCTGTTAACGTTTTAGACGTTTCCACCTTGCCCGTAGGCGAAGCTCATTCGGCAAAGATCTAATTAAATGCGAAGTTATCTCCAGTTAATTACTATAGTTTCTATTTCAAAGGGCGTTTACCTTTGATGCTCCTTCGAAGCGTTTATGTGGGTATCAGATTCTTTCCTTCCTTTATGGCAGGTAGGTATAGAGACTCGCACCAACCTACAATGAGATACCTAAGAATACAGCTTCAGTCAGTATCAAAATGATGAAACTTTAAGGCATATTTTAGAAGTTACAGTACACATCGAATGAAACAAATGATAAAATGAAAAATACGTAGTATAAACATAGTGAAACAAGCTTTGGAATATAGCTAATTTTGCACTGAGGTTTTCATCTTTTCAATTTTCTCGGAATTCTGCGGACTAGGAAGAGGTCATAGTTACTGGTTAGGGTTACAGGGTGGATTTTCATAATATCTATTCGAATTGTTGATTATACTGGTAATCATATATAAGGTGTCTGAGAATATGTCGTATAAGGAAATTTGGCTGTACAAAACGACAGATTAACTAAGTACGTGAATGGTGATATGATAAAGGATAGTATTTTATAACTAAAAACAGTGGAATTTCGTCAAACCCAGACGACTGTTTGTTTTTTAGTTTCCTTTCTAAAATGTCAAACAATTCATTCATACAAAGTAGAAAAATTATTTTTAAAATAACGTATTAAATATATCTGCAACCATATTGGGATCACTTACTACTTCGTTTTTATATTTTATCTTCAAATTTTCATAATGTTTATATGTACCTGTTAAATTCAGATATTATTTTCCATACCGCAATTTCGATATAATTTTTTTCTTGTTGTTTTAACCAGATTGTTGTGAGTAGCTTTTGCATCCATATAATACTGTTTCAACTCAGGGAATGAAAGTGTCAATGCATGCAAGTCTCTCAGGTCTGCACTTGGCTGTCGAATATCATCAGTTATAATAAGAAATCAAAAAATACCACACAGATCGCAATGTTTATGAATCAAAATTTTCGTAGCAACCAGTGCTGTTGTTAGTTACGGAAAAAACGCAAAAATATTGACAGCATTTTTTAGTAATATTATAAGTATAATGAATAATCTCGATAATGAGCGTAACGAATCCATCCCTACTGAAATCGAAGAAGCCGCCAGTCGAGCAACATTGGAATTATTGCCGGCGAAATCAAAGGAACAGTACGAAATCGCTTATAGACGCTTTTCGGAATGGTGCAACATTAAAAAGGTCCCTGGGAAATGCAACGAAAGTGTTTTACTGGCATATTTTGAGGAAAAAGCCAAGATATGGAAATCGTCAACGCTGTGGTCAAATTATTCCATGATCAAAACTATGTTAAAAATAAAGCAAGATCAAGATATAAGCAAACATTATAAACTTATTGCTTTTTTAAAACGGAAGGGTGAAAGATATCAAGCAAAAGAGTCAAAAGTTTTGACGAAGACGCATATCGACAAATTTCTCACAGAAGCAGAAGACGAAAAGTATCTGATGATGAAAGTCGCAGCAATAGTGGGTGTCTTCGGGGCGTGTCGCCGGGAGGAATTGTGTCAGATGACCATCGACAATATCGAATATTTGGGCACTTCGGTTGTTGTGACCATACCAGATACTAAAACGAAAGTGCCTCGGACTTTCAGTGTTGTTGGTAAATTATATTTAAACTTTTTTAGAAAGTATATGGCACTCCGGCCACCCAACGCTGACCATAGACGACTTTTTCTTAAATATATGAAGAATAAATGTGTGAAGAATCCAGTCGGAATTAACATGTTTGGTAAAATGCCTGCCGACATTGCAGAGTTCTTGAATCTACCAGATCCTCAACTCTACACCGGACACTGTTTTCGTCGTTCATCGGTGACATTGTTAGCAGATTCTGGTGCAAATCTTACTACCATCAAGAGACATGGAGGATGGAAATCTTCGACGGTAGCTGAAGGCTACATTGCAAATTCACTGGAACAGAGGGAAATTGTGTGCCAAATACTTCCTACTGCTGCAACTACTAGCAAGACCACCAGTACTACCAGTAGTATTTCTACTGAAAATAGATGTCACACATGTTGACCGTAAAACCAACTTAAGTATGATGACTCCGCAGGGAATTACAATTTCAAATTGTTCTAATTTTACTATAAATGTTAATAGTAATAACTAGTTAAAATATTGGTTTGTACTTATTTAAAATAAAAAGTTGTTCATGTGTTTGGTAAAACATTTTATTAATTTTCAAAACGAAATTTAAATAAACTTTGATTTACTTTTAACACTAGTATTTCTGACATACAGACTGGTTTCAACAAAAATTATGATTACACTTTGACCTTAGATTATGCAGAAAAGTCCCATGTCTATTTTTTAAAAATACGGTAGAAAATATAATTTTTATTTTTAAAATAAAGCAATGCTTCGTTATATTGGAAATAACGCATACTATTTTTAATTATTAAACCGAAGCAAAATGTATTCTAAATAATATATTGTAAATGTATTTACAGAGTTAATGGATTCAATAAAACTATTCCAAAACCCATCAAATTTATACATTATCTGAATAAATCTTTATATTAGAAAAAAATGTATTATCTTTAGTTCCTGCTGTATCGCTGCTTAAGTACCAAATATCTGCAACCACTCATTATTTATTGTTAGAGGAAATGCCACTCTACTAGAAACAGCTATATTGCACTAGCAGAAACGATTCCGCTTCTGAGAAGTAGCCAAGTGTAAAGAGGACTACACGAACAATAAAGAACACAACGACAATTGGAAATACACCGTGGACAACAAATTTAGCTGAGGCTTGTACTAAAATTCTAGACAATACTGCTGCGTTCTGGCAGCGCAAATTATACATATACCCTTTTTTACACCATATATATATTTTGCTTATATTCTATTTCTTTGCTGTAACATATAGTTACAATGTTAGTCATTTTATCTTCTGCTTAGACTTGCATTTATTTCCATATATATAGAGTTCCAGATTCAGCTTAGCTTCAGTGTGAACTATACCTCTGTACCGCTTACTTGAATAAACGTCGTTCGATTTTATAAATGTATTAAGTTATTTACAACGTTCTCGTTCGGTACATTACTTAATTGGCGCAGTCGGTAGGATCTACAAACAAGTCTCTGAATTCTCGTGAGTGAGTAAGTGAGATCCTTGGTGTACTCCTGTACTTTGTTGAAGATCCAGAACCTGTCCAGCTCTCAGGTGAAATTTATTGGATACGGAACTTCAAGTGGTTGGTCAACTTGACGCCGAGATCCCTGGACCGTCAACGACGATTCAAAGTAAGTTCCTCAAGTATTTTTCCACTCCTTTCCTCGCTAAGTTGATATAAACTGATTTTTTATATACTTGTGCGGCGAAAAGACATTTTGATTTACACTTGCCTGTGTATAATCAAAATTAGTTAAGATTAAATTTTTAGAAGTGATTAAGTGAATTTAATTGTTCTGAATTCGTGAGTCAACTCTTCCACGATTAGAGTGACTGTTTTCAGACCCTGTTTTATATTTTTTCTCTGTCAAGTGCTTCTTTTGTTGAGTGACTATTAAAACAATTTGTTTATGAGTTAACTCGACTGAAAACGAAGTGTTTGTTCAGATGCCAAAGGATAATATCTCTCAAGCTAGATTACGAGTAGAAAATCCATACCAGGTCCCTGTCGGTGTTGGACTCTCCGTAAATCAAAACGAGATAGATAGTTTAGTAAATCAGTTATCTAGTACCTTTAATAACGAAAATATGACTACTAATTCAAATATCAACGAAGCTAAAGCCTTCCTTGATGTGATACCAGTTTTTGATGGTTCACAAACCAAACTACAAACATTTTGCAAATTATGCGATGAACTAATTAGAATATTTAATATCCCTGAAAGAACTGACCGTATGGTATATTTACTTGCGGGAATTAGATCTAAAATTACAGGCCAAGCCGAAATCATTTTGAACCAACGTTTAGAAATTCAAACTTGGACACAAATTAAAAATTTATTACAACAAAATTTCGGAGATTGTAGAGATCTCCCATGCCTTCAGCAAGATTTAATTCATATGCGATACAACCCTAAAAACGAAACCTTGCAGGAATTCTCAAATAGAATTCAACACCTGAGGTCAATTTTATCTCAGAAACTAGTGAACTTGAATATCACAGCTGTTGAAAAACAAGCTTATCAGGATATTTACGCTAGACTCGCACTCGACACGTACGTCGCGAACTTACCAGATAACTTACAGTCAATGATACGAACAGCTGACAAGACTACATTAGAAGACGCGATATCTTTTGTAAACCGAGAACTACAGTTTAATCAGTACAAAGAACAACTTAAGAAAAACATGTCTTATTCACAATCGCCGTCAGTCCCACCTAAAATTCCCCAAAGAAACCATAATCCTAATATGAATTTTAGAACTAACCAAAATTTTAAACCGAATTTCCAAAATCAAAATTTTGTAAGACCACCTCTTCCACCAAGAAATCCAAATTTTAATCAAAATTTCAACCAAAATTATAATCAAAACCGAAATCAACAAGCTTCGGGAACTTATCAAAATTACAGACCAAATCATCCCACTCCGATGTCAGGAGTTCAATCATTTGTGAATCAAACACATAATACCAGAAGTAATCATCAACATTTCAGGCAAAACCAACAAAATTTTAGACAAAAACCGAATAGGCAAAATTTACCTAAAACTAACGAAAATTTTAATATTGAAGAAGAAAACTTTGAACAAAATTTTGATCCAAATTTTGACCCTAGTCAAGAATATCAAACTGACAATTTACCTTTTGAACAAAATTATGATACAGATTATAATGACGAAGATTTTAATCAAAATTGTAATCAGAATTTTTATGACTGTGAAAATAACCAAAATTTTCCTTTAACCCCTCCTCAAGACAGCCAAACGTAGTAGAAAGTAATATTCAATTAGCTGCCCAGTTACCATATATAAAAATTTCTCAACATCCTTATCCCCCTTTAAAACTTTTAATAGATACAGGCGCTTCATATTCTATGTTACGACCTGACATAATAGAAAAAATCTGTCCAAACCAAATTTTTAATTTTTCGACTCAAGTAAAAACTATTTTAGGAAAATGTACTATCAAACAAAAAGCTCATGTACCCGCATTTTCAGAATTTAATTCAAATCAAAATTTAGAAGTATTATCTTATGATTTTCATAACTATTTTGACGGACTTATTGGTTACCATGATATGAAAAAATTTAACATGATAATTGACTTACCTAATAACAGACTTATAGGACAAAATTTTAATATTCCCCTTTATTTACGTGATCCTTATGACATAACAAAACGAGTAACACTTGCCCCTAATGAATATTTAAAAACGACCATCCCTGTAGAAGCAAACTTTGGCGATATTTTAATACCTTTTCAAAATTTAAACAATTTAATAATTAGAGAAACATTAACAACTAGCGAAGACGGATATGCCCCGGTAGAACTTTTCAACCCCTCTAGTGAAACAAAAACTTTTTATTTTCAAAATCCAATTCCTTGTCAAAATATAGAAAATTTTGAATTATACAATTTCCAAATTTCTTCAAATGCAAGCAAATGTAAAAAGGAACAAATTCCAAATTTATTAAGAACGGAACATTTATCTAAGGAAGAAAAACAACATTTAATACCCCTTTGCAAAAATTATCACGATGTTTTTTATTTTCCTGGCGATCCTTTGACTTTTACTAATCAAGTTAAACATCAAATAAAAACTGAAGACGAAATTCCTGTTCATACAAAAACATATAGATATCCAGAAATACACAAACAAGAAGTGAAATCACAAATCCAATCATTATTACAAAATAACATTATCAGACCTTCAGATTCACCATGGTCCAGTCCCATATGGATTGTACCCAAAAAATTAGACGCTTCCGGAAATAAAAAATGGCGACTCGTAGTAGACTTTCGAAAAGTTAACGAAAAGACAGTTACTGACAGATATCCTATTCCGAATATTACAGACATATTAGACAAACTAGGACGATCCCAATATTTTACTACCCTTGACCTAGCATCCGGTTTCCATCAAATAGAAATGTCCCCAGAATCAATCCAAAAAACTGCTTTTAACACTAACAATGGACATTACGAATTTTTAAGGGTTCCTTTTGGCCTAAAAAATGCCCCCGCCACTTTTCAGAGAGTCATGGACAATGTTCTTAGAGATTTACAAAATAAAATTTGCCTCGTATATATGGACGACATTGTAATTTTTAGTACTTCCCTTCAGGAGCACATTCAAAATTTAAAACTAGTATTTGAAGCTTTAAGAAAAGCAAATTTGAAAATTCAATTAGACAAATCCGAATTTTTAAAAAGGGAAACCACATTTTTAGGACATATTATTACCCCTTCAGGAATTAAACCAAATCCAGACAAAGTAAAAGCCATTCAAAAATTTCCTATTCCTAAAACACCTAAAGATATAAAATCATTTCTTGGACTTGTAGGATTTTATCGAAAATTTATAAATAATTTTGCAAAAATAACAAAACCGTTAACTCGATGTTTAAAAAAGGGAAATAAAATTGAACACTCCCCTGAATTTCTTGAATCAATAAATTTATGTAAAAATATTTTATCTAATGAACCCCTTTTAGCTTTCCCAGATTTTTCAAAAACTTTTGTATTAACCACCGACGCATCTAACTTTGCGATTGGAGCTGTCTTATCCCAAAATGGTCACCCAATTTCATACGCGAGTAGAACCTTAAATCCGGCAGAAATAAATTATTCAACAATTGAAAAAGAACTATTAGCAATCGTTTGGGCAACTAAATATTTTAGACCATATTTATATGGAAGAAAATTTATAATAAATACAGACCATAAACCCCTTCAGTGGCTTTTCTCCTTAAAAGACCCTCAGTCTAGATTAGTCCGTTGGAGACTAAAATTAGAAGAATTTGAATACGAAGTAAAATACATTAAAGGAAAAGAAAACAATGTCGCAGATGCATTATCCCGATTTCCCCCAGACATTAACATTCACCAACTTCAACCCTCTACTTCTCAAACCTTAGACTTACCTACTCTAGATGACGATACTCTCTCCATGTTAGTAAATGTGGATAGACCTAACACACCTATTGACGAAGAACTACTTAACGATATTTTGCGAGAACTTCCAGAACCTTCTCCACCAGTATTACACATTCCAGAACCCTCTCCTCCAGTATTACATATTCCAGAACCTGACGACAATGAAACAATACATACCTCGATAGAAAATCCAGTAGCAGAATTACCTATAACCGATCAACCAATAAATCAATTTAAATATCAAATATCTATCGCTCTAAATCCAAATCTTGTTCAACCTTATTGGCACAGACTAACCAGACCTTTTGATAAAAATTCAATTTTTATAGTATTTAATCCTCAACTTTCAGACCAAAATAAAGCTAAAATATTACGAAATTTCCTAAAACCAAAAGAAATAAACTGTTTATATTTTTATGATCAAAAAGCCAGACAATGTTTTGAACGTTTGATACCAAAATTCTTTAATAATACAATTAAATTTAGAATATCCACACTAAAAACTCAAGATGTAGAAAAACTAGAATCCCAAATAAGATTAATAATGAAACAACATGAAGTAAATACAGTACACAGAGGCATTGACACTGTTTATAATTCTTTAGCAAAAACCCACTATTGGCCTAATATGAAAGAAACTATAACAACCTATATAAATAATTGTGAAACATGTAATCGAGCGAAATATGATAGACACCCACAAAACCCACCAATCCAAAAAACGGAAACGCCCACTAAACCTTTCGACATTATACACATAGACATACTATTCTTTGATAAAAATCAATTCTTAACTGTTTTTGACACATTTTCAAAATTAGGACAAGCCTATCCTATACCTAGCAGAAATGCTATAACGACGACTAATACTATTCTAAATTACATCTCCCATTACGGAAAACCAGTCAAAATAATATGTGATCAAGGCAGTGAATTTAATAATAAAATATTTTCAGAATTTTGTCAACTACATAAAATAATTTTACATTTCACTAGCGTCAGTAATTCAAATTCTAATAGTCCAGTCGAACGTTTCCACTCAACAATTTTAGACTCCATCAGAGCTTTGAAATTAGATAACCCTACCTTAAATCAAGAAACTCTAATTAAATTAGCAACCATTGGATATAATAATTCCGTTCATTCTGTAACTCAAAAAACACCCTTAGAAATAATATTAGGTTCACCCCAGAACATAGAAATAGATGAAAGAATAATTACAACAAATTTTATAGAAAAACAAAAACAAATTTACTCAAAATTATACGAGGACGTACAAAATAAAATTGAAGTGACAAAACAAAAAACTTTAGACCGAGTAAATAAAAATAAAACTGAACCACAAAAAGTCAAAATTCTTCAAGACATACTAATAAAAGACAATTTAGCAAACAGACACAAAACAAGACCAAAATTTAAGAAAGCTATAGTTATGGAAGATAACGGCCCTACTATTCAAGCAAAACAAGGAAAAATTCATAAAAAACATGTTAAGAAATTAAAACCCCCTGACACTTCTCCTCTGTTAAAGGACGAAGATTTTACTGACAGTGACGACAATATTCCACTGGCACGTCTCTTCCGAAATACTTAAACTTATCAAACACTATTCGAAATCTGACTTGTAGAAAAAAAATTCTAAATCTTATTAGTACAATATATAATAAAACTCTTTGGCCTCATGAACAATCAAAAAGAGAACAAATAAAAATAAATTAGAAATTTTAGAAATCAATTTAACTTATTAACTAAATTAAAGGAACAATTAAGTTACTTAACCTCTTTCATCAAAATTAATAATACTCTACATTTATCAGTCAAAACATATGCTCAAAATTATAAAATTTATATCAACTTTCAAATTCCCATGTTCCAAATACTTCCAAATTTTACCTGTACCCTTGAATCAAAACCTACCTCAACCTACTTACTTAAGAATCAACAAGATATCTTCAAAGGAGAAATTTACCCAAATACCCATGGAAGGACACGAACAGAGACAACTGCCCGAATTCACTGCAGTGACAGAATCCTATCGACTGTACTACATTCAAAATTTAAAGAAATTCCATATATCAAATTCAAAATCCGTTACTCATATAATTCACAACTCACCGTGATATACAGCTAGATGAACTGAGTAGTTTAGCGTAGAGTATATCCCAAATATAAGATCCAACCCCTGGAACTGTTTGACCAAGATCCATATCAACAACCACACTATTTCATCTATATTATCATACTCATAATTTTAATATTAATAATATATATAATTTTCAAGAAAAGAGATTCAATTACAAAAATAGCAATACCTAGAATTTTCCTACGAAGGTCGAACCCAAATGAGAGGACGACGTCCCAGGAAAACCCTGAAATACCAGGAACATTATAAATTCAACGACTGGAATCACGATTACTCCGATGATCTCCAGTCACCACACCAGGAACAGCGACTCCCTGCTGTCTCCTTATTACCCTCCGTGAAGATGAGCATCATAATAGAGAAGCACCCCTGAGCCGTTCAGATGAGGACTTCGCCGCCCTAGATGTCTCAACCCCAGAAGAAGTGACTACCGCCCACTAGGACCCTGGTCGCTTCACCCCGTGAGCTCCCTCTACGACGGGAGGAATTATACATATACCCTTTTTTACACCATATATATATTTTGCTTATATTCTATTTCTTTGCTGTAACATATAGTTACAATGTTAGTCATTTTATCTTCTGCTTAGACTTGCATTTATTTCCATATATATAGAGTTCCAGATTCAGCTTAGCTTCAGTGTGAACTATACCTCTGTACCGCTTACTTGAATAAACGTCGTTCGATTTTATAAATGTATTAAGTTATTTACAACGTTCTCGTTCGGTACATTACTTAATTCGCAGGAAGCTTTAAACTGCTCAGTATTCAGGAAATGTATTTTATGTTATTGGTTTTGGTTTGTGGTACTTGCAATGTATTTTATTCAGCGGGATTCCATGTCGCGAAGGCATCGAAGTGTGGAAATTTTAGTTATATATCACAGGCATATCACTAAGTACAGTTATGAATAACAAGTTGGATGCTTTGCATCTCAAATGTGCTCCACTACCTACTTTGCATTATTGCAGCCAACGTTTAAGTTAAAGGTAAGAAGTGTTTATATGGTGTGTGACACAAATTCCTTGCATTTACTGAATATTCAGGAGTGTCACTTTCAAAGTGTAAATGCAGGGTGACAATAAATAGTTATTTTCCTAACCAGTGCGGGAACGACACTTTCCGCGAAAGTTAGGATGAAATTCTGTTCTACAAGCTCATTAAAATAAATGGAAAGTTTAATGTTATTAAATCTGTATTAATACAAACGGAAACAAAAGTGACATAACAAAAGTGAATACAAATACATTAGATTAAAAGAAGTATTATCTTCTTACTTATTATTAGTGATATTAATGAGATTGCTTTAATACGGGGAATAGAAATTCGGAAGATGTTTCTTCAGAAACATGCATCAAATCGTGGCTGTTGATTACTGATGGTACACCTGGACAAGATGTTAATGGCTGTAAATTGCAGGTTGAAGATGATGGAGTGTTCAAATGAAGAATTTTGTTGGACATTTCTTTTTTCAAATTTGTTGAGTCTTCTAAGTATCCTTCAGCAATAGAAGTTGATTTCCACCCTCTTGAACGTTTAATATTTGTGATACCTTCTCCTCAATCGGCAAGAAAAGTAGCCGAGGCCCAGGGAAGAATTTGTAGAGTGTAGATTACTGATGGTACATCTGGACAAGATGTTAATGGCTAAATTTTAGGTTGTAGATGAAACTGCTTTTTCACGAAGAAAAATATTTGTATTCGAATACTTACATCATTGCACATAACCTGTTTGCTTCGTATACTTTCTTTGCAGCATATATTTTTTTACATTTAATTCATCTGTGGTGAAGCCTAAGAACAACTTTGCTGTACGATTTATTTTGATCAGAAGATAAGATACGGAAACTATTTTAAAAGATTATTTTATCTTCGTTCGAATTCCTCGCTGCAGCATGGTTTGTCATCAACCGAGTAATTCAATTATTCGGGATGATCATCAACTTTTTTCAAATGGTTCGTATTATAGGACCGCGGTATATGCTGAGACTCGATTCAGTTTCTTTTGCCACTCCGTGATCCCTGGACCGTGTAAAATTAACAACTGGAATAAAGCCACGATTTTCATTTTGTTACGAGTTTCTTTCTCCTAAAGAAAAAATCCTTCCTCACAGTTGAGGATAATGAAGGATAATAACACAAAAATGTTTATTCACAAAATATATTTCCTATTAATGCCAATAATATTTAATATTTTAACAACAATAATAATTTTAGAGAGAAAATATTATTGGTTTTATACAGAGTGTTTAAATAAAGGTTATAAACTTTGAGACATAGGCAACATATGTCAATCATTTTATAAGTGCCGATACTAAAAGGACTCGTATATCCGACCAAAAGCAACAAAAAAACTGTTATGTAACTACCGTAATATTTAAAACAGATTCAATTTGCCCTATAGTGTTTTGATAAACCGAATTCTAAGTGAACCATATTCCGCTCCTGATGAATGATACATTAGTATTCTAAAACTGTTGACGTTAGTAAAATGACTCAAGTTGCTAGTAAAAAATCCCCTTAGCCCATTAGCTGAAAATACTATGCTCCTAATATGATTGTTAAAGTTCATTTTACCGTCAAAAGTAATACCTAAATCCATCAACTCGGTACACCGCACAAGAGTATTATCGTTAAAATGGCACTGAAAGTGAATTGGATTGAACATTTTAGAAGACGTGATAACTTTGCATTTGAATGTATTTGAATATAAACCGTTATTAGAGCACCAAATATTAATGCTTTATAAATTATTTTCCAAAGATATGCAATCATGTAAAGAAACTATTCTAGAAAATAGTTTTAGATCATCAGCAAATAGCACGTGAGACGTTGTCAAAATAGAATAAATTCTATTCGTTAATAAAAATTAAGAATAACAATGGATCAAGATTTGAACCTTGAGGAACACCAGAAATAGCAAAATAGTTAGTAGATGTATGAACACCATGTTAAACAAATTGAGGCCTGTTCAATAAATATGATTTAAATAATGTTGTCAGAGAAGCCGATTGCCCTAAGTTTGAGAGAATGATCAATTCGGTCAAACGCTGCAGGTCTGTATAAATAGCATCTACTTGCCCCTGAGCTCTAGAGTAGCAGACAAAAACTGAGTAAAACTGGCTAAATTGGTAATAAATAGTTGACTGTTTTTCCATAAAATCATGCTGATTAAGGGCCGGTTGTATAAAGATTTTGAACTCAAGTTTAATGTTAAACTGTAAATCAAAGGCAAAATCAGGTTGTATAAACGTTAAACGTCGATCAAATTGTAGTTTAAACTGACTGACCGATTTCGGCCGTTTAACCAAGTGAACTGCAGTTCAACGATTTGACACTTGACAAGTGATTATAAACTCGAATATTGAATTATACATTTTTGAGTATTTTTCTGCGTTTTGTTACGATGGACTAGACTAACCCATAACAGATGATGAAGGGTTTTAGTAAATGCTGTCTTACATCCTAGAAGTGTCAATTTAGAGAACAATAATCAAACCATTTTGTAAAGTGAAGGGAAATTGATTTATTGCAGCGATTGCGTTTGTTATAAAGAGTTATTACCTATATCTGTAGTTTATTTATGGAAGCATCCTAAAAAATCCAAGAATTTTTAGTTGACTCCACTTGAAGCAGAAACTGAGAATGTAAACCATTTTGTATTTAATTATTTATTATAACAGTTAATTATAAGATATTAAAGAAAAATATTATTAAAAAACTCCACACGTATCAATACTTTGTCTTTATTTGTTCTGCAATAGCAATGAATTAAAATAGATGGGAGAGAAATACCCACTACTACTATCACTGTAAGTAAGTTAGATGAAACATGGATAAAACACTATATAATTTATTATTTAAGTAACATATATCCTAAAGAGAATGTTAAAGATATCTACAGTAAAACAAAACCCAAAAGGTAGAATATAACCTTATAAAATTGGACAAATTTCGCGCCAACTTAGGTTAAATTGTCAAATGTCACAGTTAAAAATCAAAATTCAGCAAGCCTCACTTCTACCAACTTCGGTAATGCATAGTTCAGCTGAACTACACATTAGTTTCGTTTATAGAACACACATGTAAATAAACCAGGTTCAAAATTTGAACTAAGTTCTATTGAACAGCAGTTCAGGTACTTTTTATACAACCGGCCCTAAGAGAAATAAATAATTTACCTGAGCTATATATGCGGTTATAAAGAATTATTTCAAAAATTTTATATAAGTTTAGTATAGATATTGGTATAGTGGCTCAAATAAAAAGAATCACATCATTAGGTGTTTCTACAATATACCAATCTCAAAAATCAACGGAAAATTAGCACTTCTAAAATAGTATTTCATCATGTTATTTTCGAAAGAAAAGTTATAAGTTATGGAGGAAACAATTGAAGTTTCCCAGAAAATCCCTAAACCTGTAACGTTCGGCAACATTGCTATCCATTAGCTGCTGCTGTTGACCTAAATGCATTATTAGTCATAATAGTATTATGATTAGCGCGTTTCGTTGTTTTCTAGTGCTTACTTGATATTTGTGAGTGTGCATAATCAAAAATGAAACAATTTATAGTAGCTATAACCAGCAGCATGAGAAGTTAATTTATGGCAAATCTGAGCAAAACTCTATGGCTACGAGACGTTTGCATGGTAAACGTTTTTCGCAAATAACATAAGTCATTTAGACCACTTATAACTATTTCATATTTTATGTATACATATAATGCAGCGTATAAATTCTCTTATTTCTAATTCTGTGTGCTTAAATTTCTTAAAACAAAACTGATAAAACAATTGTATTTTAAAATGAACTGCGAAATTAAAGTAGTTAGCCTGAAACGATACTTTATTTTTTAAATAAAATTTTACTTTGACAATGCAGCGAAAATGAGGAAAATGTTTTGGTTTGGATTTCACATGTTTGTCGATTCCTTCAGATGCAGAAGAGGTACCAGCGATTGGCTGTTTTGGGAAAACAATAACCTCAGAATGCTATACGTTGATTCAGTTCAATCTGTCATCAATCAATGACCACTAGATATAGACACGTACTACATCATGAGTCAGTTATCCCAGAGACTGAATGAACAGCTAGGATTTTTCGTCGGTGTCCTCAGCTATGGTACATTTATTACTAACAAGTTTTTAACTAGTTTATGTCTAGTGGCACCGCTGATGAATAACCGTGCCAAAACTACTATACCATTTGGCAACGACAGTACGTTAACAAAAACGTTGTTAAAATAAATTATAACTACTAAAATGTGTGATGAGATCATGAATGTGATATTAAGATGAAATTCAGTGTACACCACTAGTAATACCAACTAAGTATCGGAAACTTTATAGCTGCTTACAATTAGTTTATCGCATGCACAAAAGTGTTGGTATATGTTGTAAAATTTATTAAAACACTAATAAGCTCGCCAATGTGATCACAGTACCCTATGCTTAAAACGTTGTATTAATCATAACCTCAACATTGACATATTCAAAAATTTCAGGCATATTTGAATTTTGAGTCTTGACAAACACTCTTATTGAAAAAATTGTACGTGAAACTTCAAATAGCAAGTATTTAGCTATAAAGGTACCTGCGCTAATGAATAACAAGACTTCTATAAAAATTTGAAAAAAAATATTTTCATCAAAATAACAAAGAGCAAAAATAACAAATTCAGATTGTTGATAATTGTTTGTGTAAAGATCTATACAGAATATATGAATCTTCAGCACCATTGAGGACTTCTTTATTAAAGTAGCCTTTAAGTAATGAAGTAATGGATTTTCATGAACTTTCAAGAGTATGAAAAAAGTTGCTTCATTTTTAGAACCTAATCTAATTTTTAGAATCTAATATAGAAGGATATACTAGACACTACCTACCTAGAACATCCGTGACTCTTCTAGTTGATAAAGGAGGCAACATCTATTCTTTGAAACGACAATGGCTACAAATCTAGCACAGGAGGATACAACAAAAAACAGAAATTGCAATGAAAATTCCGAATGTCAGTAAAGATAAATTACCAAAGGCAAATGAAATAAGGAGAAAGCTCCAAGCTCCGTAATTGCAACAAATGCTAGAGATAACTTCTTGAACCTAGAACATAAAGTTGTAGAGAGATATAAATATACTGTACCTTTTAGAATTGTAGGTTTAACCTTAGAGTTGCAAATAAAGACAAAATATTATTTTTTTCATTTAAAATTTTGATACTAAGAAATGTAATGTGTTGAATTTTCATAATTTATTTCGTTTGTACTTCTTTCGCCCTCTCTGCATAAATAACTATTACGTTCATTATGGCATTACATACTATTTGGATCTTGTAAACAGTTATCGATTATACAACAACAGTAATACAAGGATTCTCTGGGAACCCACCTCGCAGCAATTTACGCCGATCGTTTGAACTAAGCCGCTCATCGGATGTCATTCCTCTTCACACCGACGAACGTTAGCAAGTCAAGGACACATGTCAGCAAATGAAGAGATTGAAGTGGCAGGTAACTCTGCTAACATAATCGTACCACCTACTTGACTTCTGCGTTTTGTTCTTGAACGCAATTTTAGAACAAACGGGTCTGCTGGTAGCCAACTTAAAACTGATTAATCCTTACCTATAATTTTACATGACAGTTACATATTATTTGACACTAATGAGATGTGTAAGTAATATATCAACAATCCATTGCCATGTATTGCCATGTACTTAAAGTGTTCGTATACAGAGTGATACAACTGTAAGAGCGTGTAACCCCGAATGAGTGGTAGTACTATGCAGAAAATTGTATGTGAACGTATAATTCCTCTAAAAATGATGAAAAATAACACTAATGGGAAAAACTATAACTAAACAAAAAAAATTACAAAAAAATAAATAAATGCAGAAGCAAATGATTTTAGACTAATCCAGGAGAAAAGTAAATATATAGTTGAAACAATGACACAACGAGAAGAATGTCTGCAGATATTGAGTAAAACTAGAAAGAAATATAATTTTGCAAGGGTGATTTTGAGTATTGAGGAAACTGGATAAACGAGGAGTGTCATGAAGAACCAGAAATAAAAACCAGAATTGTAGAACGGAATACAAAGTATGGAATGTTAAGAACTCTGATGACATCAAAGCATTCATTAAGAAAAGTGAAAACTTTAAGGGAAAGTGGAGGTAGATGTCCTGGAAAGTGCTAAAAGCCGTCCTAGGAAACCAAAAATTGAAGACGAATGGAGAGAAAGAATTAAAAAGGAGATAGAGGAGAGAATTACATCAAGAGGCCAGCATAACAGCAATCATCAAAGCACAGCGGTTAAAATGGTCATGTGGATAGATTGGATAAGAAAAGACTACTAAAAAAGGTTTTAAGCAGGTAGTCTATTGCAAAGAAAGATTGTCCAAAAATGAAGTGGATGAAGGTGTTAAAAGATAGCATGTATTTTGAAAATTGGAAGGAAAAAGCGAAGAAAAGAGCGCAAAGGAGGAAAATGGGACCTACGTGCAACCTTTTCATATACTTTAATATGTTTTAGCTCCTGTTTTAATTTAGCTCCATATTTTATAAATACTATGTACAGGATGATAGGGGTCATTAATAATGGTACATAGCTTAAGAGCAGATTGTTAACATCAAAACAAAGCGATTGAGCCCAACATGCCTTATTCAATTGTTGCTCCTTTTCATTCTACAGGGTATTAAAATTGAACAATTGAATTTTTTTGCTATATTTTAAGGACGTATGAACCGATTGTTGTTAAAAGTTGTAGTCTTATGTCGCCGAGTCTCAAAAACTTAAATCGTCTGTTTCACGAAAACTGTTAAGTTTATCGATTTGTAACAGGTATACCTTTTCTATTTAGAATTGAAGGTAGTTCAATAGTATCTCATTAAAAAATTCAAAAGTGTAAAATACAAAAAGTTCGACATATTTTACATCGATAGTACAGTATAACTAGCGATCTCTAGTCGTGACCTCAACACTATTACTGCATATTCGCAACCTCAAAAAATATAAGATAATTTTAAAAATAATCGGTCCATAGGTTCTTCAAATATGGCAACAAATCTAAAACATTTTTTTAACTTTAACACCTTTTAGAATGATTTAGAGCAACAATTGAATAAGGCCTAATCGCTTTATTTTGACATTAACAATCTAACCTTAAGCTATGTATCATTGTTAATGACTCAACTTGTATATATCGGTCAGTGGTCGAGCGTTAGTACTTGAATCGTGTTTGTCACCTACCGCAAGTTCGAATTCTGCGGTTCTGGAGAAGACTGGCACTCTCTCTGCGGATATGGCAGGGTGGAAGAACGTTGGCTTGGATCAATGTGAGAGATTGATACTGGTTGACGTTTGACCATCCCCGTTCTCTCCTGCACAAGTTTTCCGATTTCTGGGAAATATGAGTTCTTCCACAGAACACACACCATGTATTCATGTATTCGTAAGCATCTATCACTTTCTACTGTATTAGAAAGGTAGTTTAAGCTAATATAAATCAAATCTCCTACAATTCCGATCAATGAAGTCATATGTATGCTCTCTGATATCAAAAATCTAGGTATGCTAATGAACAATTCCACAGACAAATCTCTATTTAATAATTATCTAAAGAAATTAATCTAGCTAAATTTCCTAGCCTGGTTTAATGAAAACACTCTATAAATATCTAACTTCTTATATTAGCTTAAAATTCCTTTCTAATACAGTAAAAAATGTTACCAAAACTAATAATAAAGAATTTATGACTGCCGCCCTTTGGCCATGGACTGACTCTGACTCTGGCTCTGGCTGACATTAGCCCAGTTTCAATAGTATTTATACACATTTGGCAAATGCTGAGTACATCAGAATTATACTACCTATTGAAACAATGGGAACAGCAAGCAAGTCTATCGCTTGGTTCTTAGAAAGAGCAAGAAGGATAGACATAGTTTGGGTGATAGTAACCTTTGCAACTTGACACTTTTATTTGTTTGTATCTATATCTATAAATTTGGTTCAATAAAATAATTTAATATTCGTATGTATGGCAAAAGGTTTTTAATTTAAAATAATTAAAATATATGTCCAGCTGTAAACCATATCTCTAAGATCCTCTTTGTTGACAATATTATAATTACTGTTAATGCTACCTTCTTAGTATAAAACTACAAATTCTTTTAAAAAGTAATCTAAGCACGAGCTCGAGAACAGTAACAAGCATCGCATCGCGTCTACACTTTACATGCTTACGCGTCTAAAAACTAACTGATATGCATGATTTCACGGCAAAGCTACCACTTCGTAATTTGTACGTGAACTGGCAGTGTGTGAATGTTTCTTTATGACCCTATTTTTATAAGTCATAATACTCTTCTTTTTTAGATTTCATGCACAAAAAATAATAAAACATAGTGGACTATAGAACCGTAAAAATTTCTAACAGGAAGAACTTTTGAAACAAATCATTTTTGATAATAATCCAAAGAATGTATTGTCATACTAATATATAGGGTGTTAAAAAAAGAGTGTAAAATATTTCAGGAGGTAATAGTATGAACCAAAATAAGCAGAAAAGTCTTTATAAACATGGGTCCGCAAAGTAACGGTTGCGGAGATATGGACCACTATTTGTTTTTCAAACATTTTATTTTATTAGGTATAAACCGACAAAGGAAGCTTTTAACAAACAAAAAACAAAGTTATAGAAGATGTTCAAAGTGCCCTCCGTCCATTTCCAAGCAGGCACGACATCTTCATCTCAACGATATTCGAACTCTTTCGAAAACACCCTCCTTGGTTTGGATTTCCTGACACTTTTGATTAATCCGTAACTGCAGCTCTTTCAGGCTATTTACAGGAGTACCGTACACTAATGTCTTCAAATATCTCCAAACAAAGAAATCTAGAGGGTTCAGATCAGGCGATCTTGGAGGCCATAAAACAGGTCCGTCTCTTCCTACCCATCTATGTGAAAAAGTTTGGTGTAAATGCTCTCTAACGGCCATGGAAAAATGAGCTGGAGCACCATCATGCTGGAACCACATTAATTGCCTCTGGTTCAAAGGAATATCTAAAAACTCATACAGTGTGTTCTGCAGAAAGTTGAGGTAAACAGCGCCTGTTAATCGGTTTGGTAAAACAACAGGACCTAGAAACCTGTCACCTACAATACCCATCTAAATGTTTAATGAAAAACGTGCCTGATGTCCAGATTCTATTAGAGCATGAGGATTTTCGTCGGCCCAAATATGCGTATTGTGACAATTAAACACTCCATTTCTTGTTAACCCGGCCTCATCAGTAAAAATAATGTTTGCAAGGAAACGAGGGTCTTCAGAATCATGACGTAGAAACCAGCGGCAAAAAAACAAACGTGCTTGATGATCATTTATTTATTTAAGGCCTGTACTCGTTGCACATGGTATGGATAAAGCAGTTGCTCGTGAAGGATTCTCCAAACAAGAGGACCACTAATTCCTACTTCGGCTGATATTCTCCGCACTCTCGCACCTGGATTCTGCTCTACCAGTGCTAGAATTTCTTCTTCTGCTCTAGGAGTGGATACCGACCTTGGTCTTCCGGATAAATGGCACTATTTGCTCAAGGAACCGGTATCACGCAATCTTTGGTGAATTTTTCCAGAGAGACGTCGCGCTTCGGTGGCGTTCCTATTAGCACGACCATACATGAAATGCATGTTTGTTAATTCTGCGTTAGAGTAACCAGCCATAGCGAAAGAAAACTTGTGCACTGAGAACAACTGTCAAATACGTACTGTTTATTTCACTAAACATCAACCAACTATTATAAGAAAATACACAACGTTTTTGCAAAATAAAAAAAAGGGCAAAAAAACATAAAACATTCCATATTTCCGCAACCGTTACTTTGCGGACCCATGTTTATTGAGACTTTTCTGCTTATTTTGGTTCATATTATCGCCTTAAATATTTTACACTCTTTTCTTAACATCCTGTATTCTTTATAGATTTCATGCACATGAAAAGAACTTAAGACATAGCGGACTATAAAACCCCAAAAATATTTATCCACTTTTATTGAGTGACATGAATTTTTCAATTCTATAGTTTCGTACGTAGTGCTACAATAAAAAAAGTTTTTATTAACATTTTTCTGTTAAATAAAACCCCGCTTTTTAGAAGAATGATGTATTTATTATTAAAAAGATATTATAAAACCAAAGGTTTATTATAAACATAAATAATACACTTTTTACAATTAAAAATTTGTATATCAGAAGTAAATGTGATGGATCTGTTCGATTTTCCAATCGTTAAATCCGTGTTTGACTCCATGATCTTCTTTGCTACCTATCTGTTTCTCATACTCTAAAGAAGTCTCAACATAGTCTTCTGCCGTAGAAGATTTTCAGCCCCCATGACTCTTTAACATCTGTATATCTGCACCATCATCAACCATAATGGTGGCTGAGGATTTTCTAAAAGAATATCCTTTGAGTTGTATTAGGAGGGCGAAGTTCAGTATATTTTCAAAAAATATTTAAACAGTTGATACCTCTCATTTTTTCTTGTGTTATAACAAATTCTCAGACAATTTTTATTTTTGTGCATGGAATCACAAGTTTTATATAAAGCTCATTGTATTGAATATGATTCAACATTAGCTTAGTTAATTCTACGCGACGACAGGCCTCAACTTTCATGAGTAAATATGTTTCATCATCTGCAATCTTTAGTAATTTATATACCTCTTTTTTTATAAAAATTCTGGGCTTTTTGGCCTTGTAACCCTATAGACTTCTTTCAAAAATGCGATTAGTTGAAAAACTCTGCTTATATCTTGATTTTTCTTAAATGAAATCATACTTCTCAACATTGAGTAGTTTCCGAAAAAATGAGCCAAAACTTTTCTCGGACACCTCTTTTAGTTTGTTAGCTTTTAGTGCTCCAACTTACACTGCACCTTGAATAAATCCTCAAAAATTAGAACAATGTACAAATGATGATGATTGGTGATTATTGTATTACAGATCCGCATTTTTTATACGGTATAAGTTTAGTTAACTTCAGAATTAATAAATCTGATGTCATAGGTCATACTTTTTGCTATAAACTTTAATGCTCCATGTCTAAAAAAATAAAGTATTCCAAAGCAAATCATTACAGAAGTTCACTATTTTTCAATCACTCAATTATTTAGTTTCAGCATTTAAAGTAACATCACTTTGTACATCTTACTTCCCTAATATTATCTATATTTAGAATTTCTATTATATTGCACCTTTCTCAAATATAATTATGCCTTTTGATTTGTATTTAACTAATTTGAAATTCAAATTTGGCTTTCTAAATTTATCCTCAACATAATAATGTTTTTGGCAGTAGTAGCGGCTAAATAAAAGGCTAAATAAAAAATATTCTAACTGGTCAACAAGGAAATGTTTGCTATTCCAGTCTTTCCTGATTATTTATGCTTATTAGACTTAATTTAATATGTAACCGATGTTCCTGATTTATTTTTCCTCGTCGTCTTCATAGCCCTCATTAAGCTTCAACAACAGTCTTCTGGCTCTTTAGTAATACCTCAGTAACGTTGAGGGTACATGTACCGCTACAAAGAACATTATTTGATACAAGTATGGTCATATGGTGTTTGTTTTCTAACGTCGTTCTATAATAATCGCCAAGTTATTCATCATAATTATTTAAATAAGGTTTGAGACTGGCGCCAGTGAGTTTGTATGGATTTCATTCCGATTCGAATGATCCTATAAAAGAAATGGTTAATGATACAGAGTTGGTTATGTATGAAGCAGGTGTCACAATGTTATACCAGTTATTGTACCGTTTTTTATACAAAGCGTCTTTGAGAAAAAAATATTGCTGTTTTTTGGCATATATATCATTGCAGCAAGATAATGTGGGTCATATAAGCATGATAACGTTTCGTATATATAAATATACAGTATGTCTTATGGTGAAGGTCCATTAGAATATTTCAGTGGCTACGATTTCAGATGTATATTTAACAAAAAACTGGTGCAGGATTTTACTCTCTCTCTATCATACACTGCTATACAAAAGTCAAGGAAGTTTACAAACTTGAGTTTCTTTTAAAGGTTGACAACTTTTGTGCGAGTGGCTTTTTTGTTCCCCCTTCGAAAGCATTTTCAGTTTTTGCCAAAGTTTTATTTTTGGTGATTTAAATACAAAATTCAAATTCTTAAAACAATTACAAAAAGAGTTTAATACAGGGTATGTCTTCCTCGTACTTCAATGACTGCCTGGCAACGCCTTTGCAAACTATTTTACCACATGCGTGGTAAAAGCCGTCTGAGTTCCTGAAGTGTATGTGAGGGTGGTTGATGCGAATCTAAGGGTATTTGTAGTTGGTCTCATGCGTGCTCAATTCGATTGAGGTCTGGCGAAAGAGGCGGCAGGGTCCAAACTCGAACAGGCCGATTATGCGAAAATCGTAAGTATTTCGACTCATCTGTGAACAATACAGACCTCCATTGATTATTCCAATTCATGTGTTCGTTAGCCCATTGCAACCGAAGTCGCATATGATTTTGTGTCAGCGGAACCCTTCCCAAAAGTCGTCATGAACGTAGATTAACATGCAGTCTTCTACAAACTGTTTCAATTGAATGATTGCAGGGGTAGTAGATCTTGGGCGTCCACTCCTCGGTCTTTCAATGACATTTCTTGTTTTTCTATATCGATACACTTTGAAATTAAGCTTTCACTGAATTGAAAGAAGTTAGCAACATCTCTCTGAAGGCATCCCGCCTAGATCATTCTAATGACCCTATTGGCTTCAACTACACTCAGCTTACGTCTAGGCATTATTTAAAACATAATTTTTAGGTCTTGAATAAGAGTTAACTATATAAACTCGAAACAACGATTGATAAGAACTAGCCCAAAACTGAAAAAGTCACTCAATGATGAGCAAAAAAACCACTCAGATAAAAAAGTAAACATTTTATTTATTATTTAGAACCATTTGGAAAACAAAAAACATTAACATTTAAAAGAAATCTCGATATTTGTGAACTTTCTTAACTTTTATGGAGCAGTTTTATACTTCTCTACACATTTCTTTTAATCTTTCTATTATTGACGTTTTTTTTTTAAGTAATTAACATGATCCAATTTTTTGCGAGGATATCTGTGAAATTGCTAGCAAACTTAAAAACAAAACAACCAAGCAAAGTGGTTGTTTGATTTCTAGGAGTCTCCTCTTCCAAAAGTTCAAGACTACGCCTCGGTTCCGGATATGATGTTTTATCAGTTGGTTCTTGGGAACGCTTGGACAGTAATAGATAGATATCGTAACTCCACATGATCCTACAATTTCCTCGGTCCTCTCTTTCACCGTCCAAAAAACTCTCCAAAACGGAAAATAAAATCAATAAAAACGCTAACAACTTCTCCTAGCAACTATTTTCAGACTCAATCCCTGCTGCTACATAATATTATGAAATAAAAGGACTCACTACAATGTGTACAAATTACTATAATCTGTATAGAGTTACTACATCAGTAGCAACAACTTAACATCTCGACAGTATTAATATCTCATCGAAAAGAATTAAAAATAACAATCAACGTACAATTTTAATACAACATTATTTACTTGTCTTCCAGGATATTACTGATGGATTCAAATACTCATTTCATTCAATAAAATCATATTTGTTTCGATGGAATAATAATTTTCATTTTATTCTGTACAATACGTAAATGTAAAATATACAGGGTCATCTAGATCTTCGTTATTATTATTATTAATTAATTAAATTAATTTGTGGTTTTCATTAATAAAATAATTAGACTTACCTGATGTTACAATTGTTCAAAATTTTGTCCACCGACATGTAAACATATTTGGGCCCGTAACACCCAGTTTCTAAGAACTAACACAAATGTTTCTGGTTCTTGTCGTTTTGAACTTGTAGATTATTGAGCAGCCATGATACGTTAGCGTAAATCATCATCAGTGTCCATTTTGGTGTGTCACTCTGTATAAATAGGTACATCTATATTTTACTGTACTCCTACGTAGAAACGAATACAACAGTATGTGTATCTAAACGCATAAAAAGTATTACAATAGACAACTATAAACTAATAGTACCTGTTCCTTTGGACATATCTATTAGTTCTGCAAAAACATTAATTGTTACATAAATGTTAATTATTTGGGACACCAAAACAAGAGTCTACGTAAACATATAGAATTCTTGTGGGAGAGGACCCAGATACTAACTTGAGCTATATTAATACAGACCTTAGAATTGGAAATACTAATTTCCGTGACGGTATCACTGAGTGACAACTTGAAAAGGTAGCAGGAAATTATTTTAAAGATATCTCAGTCATGTGAACTAACTTGAAATAGCATAGGTAGATACGAAGTAACAGATGTATGACACATATAAAGCTTATTGTACTACTATGTAAAGTTTACCGAAATGGTAGCAAGGTGGTTGTAATAATTATAAAAAGTACTTTGGAAAGGTATAATCTAGTTATCTAGTAAATAGAAATACTGTTTATGCACAGATAAATAAAAAATTTGTAACTGACTGTAAGAGTTAAATAATCAATTTTTTTTTAATGTTGGAAACAAAAACCATACAGCTTCTGAAAGTACTCGAAGAGTAACAAAATATGATGCAAAAATAGATTTGCTATCGTTCTTAGTTGCGTAGCCATTCTAATAGACAACTACCGCAAATTACTTTTTTGCTGTGTTAGTAATATTTAAAATGCGGGTAGAGTGCAAAATAACAATATTTATAGATTGTATTAATACAACACATTTAGTCATTATTACCAAAATTATAGAGACACAATTGTAGTATTATTTACTATAAATTGTATTAAAAGTAGTTTCTGTGAGACCGTCATGTCCAGCATACTGAGCCACTAGATGTAGACACTTCCATCTTGCGCATTCTTGACCTTTCGTCGGATGAGACAAAGAATGATGATTAATCAAGTTGCCATGCTTCAAATAAATGCCATTAGTAATTTTGATGTTACAAATTGTAACAAAAATTGTTTAAAGCAGGTATAAGTTTGATTTTTCACCGTAATATATTTTTTCGGCTTTGTAATATCATGTAATACCATCTCTTGTAAAACCAGTTACGTCAGTAAATAAAATATATTTAATAAATGCATTATCCTGATCATATTTTTCCACAATGCTATTACAGAGCCGTAAACGACACATTGGATCTTCATGATAAAGTGCTTGAACCTTTTGCGCATGAAATGAATAAAGAAGTTGCTCGTGGAGAACTTTCCAAACTAAAGAATGAGCAGTACCCCCCTGAGCAGCAATTCTTCATGTAATAATATTTTATTTACTGATGGAGCTGGTTTTACAAGAGATGGCGTTACATGATATTACAAAACCGAAAAAATATATTACGCTGAAAAATCAAACTTATACCTGCTTAATTTTTGTTACAATTTGCAACACCAAAATTACTAATGACATTTATTTGAAACATGACAACTTGTATAATTATAAAAATTATTAAAAATTTGATCTTTAATAAAACTTTAATAGCAGTTTCCTGTTAAACGGTTACATTTATCGACTTAAATAAAGAGTACATAATTTATTCTGATATTGTTTCTCTTTTGAATAATGTTGAAATTTCTGTGATGTCTAGCAAGAAAAAAAAGTTATGAATAAAACTATTCTGAGTTTTAGGTAAAGTGAACTCTGACGGCGCATAATAGAACGGTTCTTTGGCTGGGATAATCGAATTTGAATTAAATAAGTTATTTAAAAGGAAAAATAAAAAAATGTAACGTGACAAGCTGTAACAATTCGAAAAAAATTTTCATTCCATACTGCTATTATTTTAATCAGTAGAATCACCTCCCGGAGTTTTCTGACGAATTTTTAGAACACCCTGTATACCTATACTATTTTTTTATAGGTTATTTTACCCAAAACATGAAATCTGCCTTCTTTGAAGATTTTTGGTAAAGTATCTGTTATATCTTTACACATACCTAGAATGCAATTCAGGTAATTAACTTATCATTGACATAAAAATAAGTGTATACGCGTCAGAAGTTATATCTTTTCAGGCTTGAAAAACAACATTCCCGAGCGCCCAACATACTTTCTGCGTTGCAACATAAATAACTAAACATTTTTTTTGTTCGGGAGATTCAAAGTCATTTGCCTGAATATGTAGCTAATGTTAATATAATCCTAGGTGTTTGGTCACAGTGGCTTCAAACGAAACTTCTTTATTCTCTTTGCATCGCATTAATAATTTACGAGGTACGCATTTAACCAGGTTTTATTTACCTACTACTGATTGCTGACAATACCAATAAATACCGTTGCACTTCAACAGACAGCTTTTTTCCAGATCCAACTCGAATTGAGTCATTATAAGTTCATTCCTCCGAATCACAGAATAACGAGAAACGTAACTATTACTTTTCATTTTACGATCAAGACTTTTTTAGGCTTTTAATTTAATAGCAATAATCAATGTTGTTCCGTTGTAAAAACCAGATTCATTAAGGAGGGACGTGCTGTAATATCCCAATTAGAATTCAAAGTAAATTAAAATTTTATACTAATAATACTGACGTTCCTGTTTCTTTGGTAGAAGACACATTCCAATGAAGAAAGGAAGCGTCTGTGTTATAAATTGGTTTTCGTAATTAGTTTTTTTCTTATACATATTTTCCGAGAGAGATGATAAATATATTCCACATTCTCCTTTCTAGAAGTTATACTGCAAGTGAAAGGAAAATGGGCATCTTCATGTATAAATAATAATCTTCATAATAATTGTACATTTTACGTTAATTCAACTTATTCAATTTATATATTCTGTAGATTCATAAGTTGTTACTTTTTTGCAATATCTTTTTCATATAATAGCTGTTCTCTTAAGCTAAATACACACACACACACACAAAGTTAGTGCAGTAGACACAGTTTGCAGATTTATTCTGACTTTAGGATTGTGATTGTACCGCCGATTGCATATTTACACTTCCCTCTCCCTGACTGTCTACTGACACTCCCTTAAAACAATTTTTGATTAACTTTTCGTTAGATCTCTATAGGTGAGTGGAACAGTTATGCCAAAAGTTGAAAGTAAATGTCATTACAAATACGTCAGCAGTTTAAAACAAGTCACCAATTTTTTTTTTTAATGAGTGTCATTATTATGGCAATAGATATTGTGCAGTACGTAGTCAAATTACTTAAGATGTTTAAAGGTAGCGAAAATTTTTAAATTTGACAACGTTGCACCCAGGCGGTTAACGAATTGATATCGGAGCTGCATGAATCTGTCAGTGACAGCCTGAAGAGGGGTTTCAATGTTTTTTCAGCATAACTATACATTTAATTTTTTTTAATCACGTCATCGTATTGCACTCGTTTTTCCCTATCTATTCTTAAAATTAACGCACACATTCTGACATTCCGACTGAATCATCCTGTATAAACTATATTTCATTCAAATGATCTCCAACTAGATTTCCACATCAAGAGAAGAAAGAGAGAAGAATGGCTTATGGAACTACAGACGGTTACGTTCTATGGCATTTTGATGCAATATTGTATTGCTTTCATGTAAATAATTTAACAAGGTCAAAAATTCTTTATTTGGAATGAAATTGGAAATAAAATACTCGGATGTAATTACATGTCCAATAGTTTTAACATTCCCACAAATAGGATATTGATCATATAGGATGTTTTAAAATTATAGCGTTCATTTTAAACAGGATACTCTTAGAAAATATAATTACCTACGGTAATAATTTTAATCTCCAGGCAAAATCCTTTTCCTTGTTCCGGCAAATGTTTGTATGCGGTTTTCATTCGTTTTTACATAGTACACGATACTCTTATTACGCCTTTAAAATTTCATATGACTTACTTTTTGCATTTTTGAGAGTCAAACCTTGTGACGTCACTACACGCAACTCTAAACTAGGAAATCTTCCGCTATGATGCTAATACCCGATATGATTAAGATGTGCTATGTTGTTTCGTTGCTGTGCTGTAAATATTTTAGTATAATATGTTCTAGAGTTGAATTTAGCAAGCTGATTATGTTAATCTACCAGAAGTTGATTACGGATTACTTTAATAAAAATAAACGCTATACATATATTACAGAAATCAAGAGAATAAAGTACGAAGTTATTAACATTACATTACTTCTATTTCGTGGCATTTTTTTTCTCATGTCATTTATGTTACGATTTATAAAATGAAGCTATTTGAAATAAAATGAAGCTACTAACCAAATTAATTTTTATTTACTTATTGTTATTATTATTACTCTATGTTTTACTTATAATTGACGTCTATGAAGACTACCATTATCGGAGGTGCAGGGCCGACCATAGCAGCCGTAATCCAAAAATAGGATTAAAGGAACCCTGAGGTACCGAAAGCAATTCCTCTCTCCATAATGCCTAACCCGAGAACAACAAAGGCAAATAAAAGAACTTCAGCTAAGACTAGAAATGTGCAAGTTAATTTTGTTACCGGCAGCGATCGGTTACCTAGGTCACAGCTTAAAACAACCCGCAAAATCACTATAGATTAAATAACAGTACCGGCCGTAGAAGCTTCAAAATCATTACCTATTCTAAATGAACTTGCCAAAATTTCACGTCATAATTTTTCTATAACGATTTTTTTTTCTTTTTGTGTTTTAATAATCAAGACTTATAAGTGTGTAATACGAAACGTTTCTGATTCCAGCTATATTCTCCCACATTTCATGGATTTCATACCGAATCAAGCTTCGCAAAAGGATCAGTATTCCGAAAATACATGTAACTAGCATTGGGTCGAGCGCAATCGCTGTCCTTATGCGTGACTTGACGTAGCGCCTGGCCACGCCCCATTGTCGGGTATGTCTTTATCTTCGATATAAGGGAATATAAACATTTTCAAAATATACCAACCGTAAATAGTGGGATGGAGTGGGGCAATATAATTTCAAGCAAGTGACACGAAAATAATTAGAATATGTGTATATATGAATAGTATATTAACATAGTTCTATACAGGGTGAACCTTAAATAAGTACAAATATTTTAACTGCTGGTGTAGTTCGTCATATAGATCAGTCTAATGAAAGCCATTTTTAAAAATTTACGGAGATATTATTTTTTTTTAAATACCCACATTTTGAGAACCGCTGTCATAAACAACCTAATGAACTATATGAATTGTTGCGAGGTTTCCATATCTCCTCTAATATAAATATTAAGTTTCCTTTAACGTAATAGTAAAGTAATACGGTTAAATTCTATTTTAAAAATACTTGTTTGAAGCATAAGTACAGTAAAGTTGAGTATGTAGTATGATACGCAGTATTATTAACATAAATTTTAACTGCTTAACTGACCTTACTATAAACGATTAAAAATGAATTTCCGCAAGTTAAATACATACTACCATAAAGTATTTAGGAAGATATTACGTGATATTACTATGTTCAATGTTCAAAAGTTATACATAAACGTGTACACAAGCTTACCTGTTTGTTAAAAAATTAACTATTTAATCAGTAATCCACATTTCACAAGTTAAATGTCATTATACACTGTTAGAAAGAGACACAAGACACATTTTCCTTAAGTTATTTTATGAAGAATAACGAAAAACTATGATTTTCACACAGCATATTAAATTTAATTTTCGCCACATAACCCCAAATGAGCCAATATTAACCATTTCGAATCCAGAACCATAAAGTGACTTGGCACTTTAATCAGTGAAACAAATTTTAAAAATAAAGGTACACACAATATTTAATAACAAAATAGCAGCTTGACGTATGCGTTTAATATCAAGAAAAGCAAAGACATTTGTGTAACACTGGCAACATTGTGAATTACACGTTCAATCACAAAATTATATAATTATATCGAATATTAATCAAAATATGTATTTAGCATTTGTTTTATTTTCCAAATAGTCACATTTATATTCATTATTATACAGTGCTTTCGAAAAGTAACGAATAAATTCATTATTTTTGAAAATGAGAAGTTTTCGAAAAAATCCCCTGGCACGTCGATTTTGTTTTTAAAAAAGACACTTTTTGACATACGACCCATATTTGTGACGTCATCGTTGTTCGAGATATGACGTCATCGACAATTCTTCTAAATAGCAACCCCCCAATTTTGACCATGCCATTTGAAAGAGCGTGTCATACATACATCATGAAAAATTATGGTGTTACAAAACAAAAATTTCAAGAAAATAATGTTTGTAGATTTTAAAATTTAATTTTCACAGTACTGTGCACCTTCCCATTATGCAACACCTGTCCGTGCTTATTTTGATGAGCTGTTCCCGAACCGTTGGATAGGGAGAAGGGGGCCGATTGAGTGGTCAACCAGATCGCCTGATTTGACACCCCTAGATTATTTCTTGTGGGGATACTTAAAAAGCAAAGTATACGTTACTAGACCGGTTAATTTAGAAGAATTAAAAGCAAGAATGCGTCACGAGATACATCGTATCTCGTGACGCATCTCTCCTGAAGTTATTGATAATCTCAAAAAGAATTTAGTAATCGTCTTGGCTACTGTCAGGCAGCCAACTGTGCACAATTTGAACATTTAATTTAGTCGATTTTTTACATAATCATTATCATTTTCAGTATTGTGAAAATTAAATTTTAAAATCTTCAAATATTATTTTCTTGAAATTTTTGTTATGTAACACCATAATTTTTCATGACACGCTCTTTCAAATAGCAAATTCAAAATTGGGGGTGGCTATTTAAAAAAATTGTCGATGACGTCATATCTCGAACAACGATGACGTCACAAATGTGAATCGTATGTCAAAAAGTGCCTTTTTTAAAAACAAAATTGACGTGCCAGGGGATTTTTTCGAAAACTTCTCAATTTCAGAAATAATGAATTTATTCGTTACTTTTTACTGTACTGCACTGCACTGTATACTTTATATTTTAATTTAAATTAATATTGGCGAAATTAAGTGAATACTGGCATCTAAAGTAAATACGGTCCTGTCTACGTCTGACCAGCTGAACGCGGAACCCTTTGATGTTTTTTATGGCAGTTTATTATGTCATTTTTTTATTTCCTTATATCGATGATATAGACTATACTTTAAACGTTCCAATATAATTGTAATATTTTGCAGATCCATTAATTCTGCCTTAAACTTTCGATTTATGAAATAAAAAAAAATTCTGAACCAGCCCATTGTCTTATTTATTATCGTCTTAAAACTGCCTACTGTAAGTATTCGCTTGTCATAGCGATGAGTTAAAAAGTAAATTCCAAAAAGATAAACCAACCAGAAAGTGTCATTGACATGGTATGGTACATGAACACAGGCTTAGTAAGTGCGTTAAAAAAATCTGTAAACTTAAATAAATAACGTATTTGTACCTGACTCATATTAAGTGAATTACATACACCTTAGCTTATCTAAACAGGCGAGCAATTAGTCTCGGCAAATATACACGACATCTAAGAAAGTGTCTGAAAAGAAAACGGTAATTAAACAGTAACTTTAATTTGATTTTAAAGAACAAAATCCGTGTACTACCTACTGCTACTGTTACACAACAATATGAAAAAAGGCTTGCAACATTACAAATTGCTGATTCTACTTTGGTATAACTTGATCAGTTAATTTTAGATAATTATTTCTGGGACAGAACAAACATAAACGTAAACATCTTTGAAGGAAAAGATGGTACGCCACTGCCTTTTCTAAAAACTATAATTATTTTAAAAATCTTCATTTATTTTACAGCAAATTCGGTCCCTAGACTCACTCTCGTACGACGCACCATTTTCACGTAAAAAAATTATAACCAAAAAAAGTTTTTTCCCCAAGTTCATTGAGACTGTTTTTGATATTTTATTGCCATTTTGTAGACACCCACCATGCGTGGAAACACTTTTTGTGGGGCAAAAATTAATTTTCTACTTTCACAAATGACGTTCACGTAGGCATGATATTGAATATTTGAATAGAAAAAACGGTAAGATCATTAAATGCCCCCTTAAAGCAAATGAAATAAAAATTAGTAGGCTGGGTAAAGTGTCATAATTTTTGACGCTTCTTTTCGCAATAAAGTTGACATTGATTTTTTATTATTAAAAAATTATTATTAGAGTAGGAGGTAAAATTTCATAAAAAATGGTAAATTTTACAATCGGTGAATTAGCTGACATGCATTTTACTTATGGGGTTGCCGACGGAAATGCATACAAAGCCAGGAGGATATATCAAGAACGGTATCCAAATCGCGTACTACCCGATTCGAAAACATTTTCTGGGACTCGTAGACGTCTTCACGAAACCGGAAATTTAAAAGTAGACCACAGTGCTAAAGGAGTCCCTGAAACAGTAAGAACACCGGTACTTGAAGAAGTAATTTTACATGAAATTGAGGAGAACCCCGAAACTAGCATGAGGAAAATCGCGGCAACATTTAATGTTTCACACGTACTTGTTTGGAAAATTCTTATCGAAAATTTGTTATATCCATATCACATTGAAAGAGTCTAGGCATTACTCCCTAGAGATTTCCCGTTGCGCATTAATTTCTGTGAGTGGTTTCTTCAAAAGCTGCTGGAAAATCCATTATTTGACAAGTACATTCTTTTTACCGATGAAGCTAGTTTCTCTCGAAACTCAATACGAAATTTCCATAATAACCATTTGTGGGCGGATGAAAACCCTTTTGCAATTGTTGAATCAAATCATCAAGAACAGTTTTCATTAAATGTTTGGGCTGGTACTATTGACGATTATTTGATAGGCCCATTTTTTCTCCCAAGAAGATTAGATGGACAATCGTATTTACACTTTCTTGAAGAAGATCTGCCGCCAATGCTTGAAGACCTTCCTCTTTTATTAAGAAACCAGATGTGGCTAATGCACGATGGTGTGCCTCCACATTTTAGCTTACGGCTGCGTGAATTTTTAAATCACAACTGTCACGATCGGTTGATAGGCCGCGGAGGAACGCAGTCATGGCCGCCCAGATCTCCCGAACTTAATAGTTTAGACTACTTTTTCTGGCGTCATCTGAAAAGCTTAGTACACACAGTGCCGATTCTGCCAAACCATAAGAGACACCCCAGAATTTTTTTAAAATGTACGTCAGTCTATGCGAAGAAGAGTAGATGCTTGCATACGCGTGGGTGGAGGACACTTTCAACAACTACTGTAAATACATATTATAATTTGGGTTTTTTATTTTGTTTGTATTTTCTTGTCTTGTCGTTTCGTTTTAGGTTTCAGATTTTGAATTTATCGTTTTACTAAATAAATCGCGATTTTTAAAATAAAATTTTAAAAAATCAGAGGCGTACCGTTTTTTTTCAATCCAAACATTTAATATTATGCCTATGTGGTGGTCACTGGTTAAAGTAGAAAATAAATTTTTGTGCTAAAAAAAGTGTTTCCACGTATGGTGGGTGTCTACAAAATGGCAATAAAATATCAAAAGCAGTCTCAATGAACTTGGGGAAAAAACTTTTTTGGTTTTAATTTTTTTATGTGAAAATGGTGCGTCGTACGAGAGTAAGTCTAGGGACCGAATTTGCTGTAAAATAAATGAAGATTTTTAAAATAATTAGAGTTTTTAGAAAAGGCAGTGGGGTACCATTTTTTTCTTCAAAAATGTTTAGTTCAAAACTCGTACGGACGTCATTGGCAAAGATTTTAAAGAATTTTTTGCATCAAACAATGCTCCTTAATGATTAACAGGTGTATACAAAATTTCATAAAAATATCTGGAGTGATAAGAAAATTATAATAAAAAAGTAAATTTTTTCTTAAAACTGCAACACTCTGTAGCTCAAAAATTAATATGTCCTACATATGTTGATATTAAGTTTTCTTCTTAAAATGACCGAAGGATTCACACCCTTAAGTATCGGCATTCAATTAATAAACACCCTGTATATAATGTTAAATCATATTCAATACAATGACCTTTATATAAAAATTGTGATTCCATGTACGAAAGCAAACATTGTCCGAGAATTTCTTTTAAAAGAAGGAATGTGGCAAGTATCAACTGTATAAATGTTTCCAAAATATGCTGAACTTCATCCTCTTAATGCAACTCACATGCGGTATTCTGTATTCTACAGAAAAAGAAAATGTACCTCCCAGGCTGTCTTTTTGGAAGTGTTCCAAAAATGATTGCGATAAAGCTTGGATTGGAGAATCCCGAAAAATAGGTACACTGGACATTGTTTTAGAAGGTCATCAGCCACCATTCTGGTTAATGGCAGTGCAGACATGCAGATATTTAAGCATCATGTTGGCTGGAAATCTTCTTCTACGGCCGAAGACTATGTTAAAAATTCTTTTTAGAATAAGAAACCGGTAGCAAAAAAGATCAAGGGGTCAAACACTGATTTAATGTTTGGAAATTCGTACGCGTTATCACATCGACTTCTGGTATACAAAGTCCTAATTGTAAAAAGTGTATTATTAGTATTTATAATAAATTTTAGGTGTTATAATATATTTTGTTAATAATAAATATATCATTCTTCTAAAAAGCGAGGTTTTATTTAACAGGAAGATGTTATTAAAGATATTTAATTAAAAGCAGCACGAAATATAATATTGTATCATGAACGAAAAGGATACCTTAAAGCTGCACTTTTCGCCTTAGATACATAAAGAACTTTATCACCTTATCGGAAAATTGGACATTTCTGTTAGTGACATTTTCTTATAGATGGAGTATGTCATAGGATCAGTATACCATAGGTAGATGCAACTGGCGAATAACCCTATCTGTTTTGTATCTGTTTAACCCGACAGAGGATACCTTGAGTACGCGAAATGTAGCATAGTTTCATCTAGTGGCCACTCCATACTGGGTCTGACAAGACATATTTTGGAAATGTATAACACTGATGTAAAACGTGTAAACATTTACTATTGAAACGAAAGCTGTGGTAACTGGATGAAAAATATAGCTATGAATATAGCGTGTAAAAAGGAATGTATCGGACCGTTGAATGAAGGATACTATTACTTCACTCAACGATCCGACCTTAATAATAATATGCAATAGTACTGACTAAAACATTTTTATTATATTTTCGGAAAAGTGGTCGTTTAGCTTTGCAGGCTTCCATAGCAATTGTGAGTTCTTGAACGAGTTTTTCTGGGTAGCCCACGTTGTCGTTCTACAGTGCTTTTAAAATGTAACGAATAAATTCATTATTTTTGAAATTGAGAAGTTTTCGAAAAAATCCCCTGTCACGACATATGACCCACATTTGTGACGTCATCGTTATTCTTGATATGACGTCATCGACAATTTTTTTAAATTACAACCCCCAATTTTGATCATGCCATTTGAAAGAGAGTGTCATCCTACATACATACATCATGAAAAATTATGGTGTTGGGTAACAAAAAATTCAAGAAAATAATGTTTGAAGATTTTAAACTTTAATTTTCATAATACTGGAAATGATAATGATTATGTAAAAAATCGACCAAATTAAATGGTCAAATTGTGCACCGTTGGCTGCCTGACCGTAGCCAGGACGATTAATAAATTCTTTTTGGACATTATCAATAACTTCAGGACGTATACGATGTATCTCGTGACGAATTATTGCTTTTAAATCTTCTAAATTAACCGGTCTAGTAACGTATACTTTGCTTTTTAAGTATCCCCACAAGAAATAATATAGGGATGTCAAATCAGGCGATCTGGCTGGCCACTCAATTAGCCCCCTTCTCCCTATCCAATGATTCGGGAACAACTCATCTAAATAAGCACGGACGGTGTTGCATAATGGGGAGGTGCATAATATTGTGAAAATTAAATTTTAAAATCTTCAAACATTTTCTTAAAATTTTTCTTATGTAACACCATAATTTTTCATGATGTAGAATGACACGCTCTTTCAAATAGCATGGTCAAAATTGGGGGTTGCTATTTAAAAAAAATATCTATTATTATCTATTATTTAATATATTATAAAAGTAATTTTGTTTAAATTACTATGAAATTGACCAAAGTGGGATTAATTCAAGAGCGATTTTCTCAGAAGCCGTTAAAGATAACGATTTGAAACAAGAATACTTTTCCAACGTAAAACAGTTCGGGAAAACGGAATTTGCTATCCAATTTGTTAAAAAGTCAAAGATGAAAAAGTTACACACGCAAAATACCAAGGGTCCCCCCGTACGCACTCCAACGGACCTTGTGGAAATAAATGGATTAGATGGATAAAATTGCTCATCAAAATTTAGCTGTGTATACCAAATTTGATTCATTTATCACAACGCGATTGAGAGATATTGCAAAAAAATGATTTCCATTCCACCCTCTTCAATGGGTCCCTGTGCCCTTAGGAAGCATTTCCGGACCCATGTTCATATGAAATTTTTTAACTTAGTTTTGATCATAGAATCGGCCTGTTCAGGGTTGGCAGCTAATTATGAGACACCCTTATGATCACGAAAGAAGATAAGTAATAGAAATCATGCGAAGAGTCAAGAATATACTAGAAGCAGTAACTATATTTACCTACAAATGGCAAGGAACGAGTAAAATAATATAAAAATATAAAATCAACAAGACAAAGAAATACAAAATTAAATGATGATAATAAAAGAAAGAAGAATAAAACGTTGGAGCTTCCATTGCATGGACATTCTAGAAATGGCAGCGAAGAGTTAAAAATATTCAAATTTAATTCGCTATATTAAATTACAGGATGCGACAAAAAAAAAACTGTCATCATAAACTACGCTAATTTTGGCATGGGATAGTTAAGAGTTCCTAATCCATTATGCAAATTATTCTAAAAATAAAATAAAATCGTCATATAAGATGCCTGTACTGATTTAAATATTTCATGTTCCGTCAACCATCGTAACGTAATGATAATGTGTCTCTAACTTTAATTGCATACTGTCTTTTCGAAGTAAAACGGACGGAGGTAAACACATGTTGCCTTAATAATTACATATCTGTTAGCTGTCAGCGATAATACTTCGGCGTGTCACCATGCGAATTTTACCTAACAATATGTTGTTTTTGGTATACGGCATACTTCTCATGCTCGAAATTTGTCGTTCTAACGGAAATGTCACGTCGGTGAACAAATTACTGAAGTGAAGAATAATCAGGTATCCCAATTTTCTCTTGTATAACAATTTGGTAATTTAGTAATTATTTTGTGATTACACGTTTTGTGTAATTTGAGGTTGTAGGCGTGTGTGAATGAACTAGTACAGTTAGTCTGGGATTTTGTGTCATTGTGTTATTGCATGCTTTGGATAAGCGGTTTGATTTTTTGTTGGATGAGACCTAATGGGTTATTCTTAAAAAGATGGGATCCTGTAAGACTGATGTAGAAACTCAAATCCTTTAAATAGAAAATTTTTAAATATAATAATAATAATAATGCATTTATTGACCAACAGAAATAATCCATTTACAGGACAAAAAAAAAAAAGTGTGAGAGTATTTATAACAAAATAAAGGAAACTTAATAAGTTACATACAATACGTTAGTGTGATAAATGTAAGTAATAGTAACAGTTTCTACAGAAATTTATACCACAACAAACAATGCAACTACAGATCAAGTATTAATTAACCTAAATATCATGAAAAAATTGAGATCGCACCAATAATAAATTTTTAAGAGTACAGGTGTGTAAATCACATAAGCTGGATATTTGATTAAAATTGATAAACATAACATATACTGGAGATTTCATACCTAACTTGATTCTTACATTATGACAATATAACATACAGTGATCCCGTGATCCAAGTCTAGGAACTCGTAGGTCAAACATATTCAAATAGATGCTGAATCAATTCGATTGTGAAATAATTTAAATAAGTGACAAACTCGCAAGCACTCTTCTCGTATGTAAAGAATCAAAATTAAATCTTTGCAGCAACAAACTGTGGTTATATCCCCTAGGTGGATAGTAACCATCAGTACGGTAAGACAAAAACTTTAGAAAACGCCTTTGAACTGATTACACTAAATCAATATGTGTTCTATAAAACTGGTACCAAATAATACTACAATATTCAAGTTTCGAGCGTACAAGAGAATAATAGAGGCATTTTAAAGCAGCAACTTCATTAAAATTTGAGGAATTTCTAATAACAAAGCCCAATGTTTTATATGCAGTGTTAACCATTTGATTAATGTGATTGGAAAAAGATAATTGGTCATCCATGATAACTCCAAGGTCCTTAACACTATTGCAACGTTTAAGAACTGTAGCGTTGAGATTATAGTTATAGATAGGTTGAGTAAATGAACATATTTTGCACTTAAAACAAATGATTAGATCTTAGTGACCAAGACAAATCGTTAACAAATAAAATAAAAAGAAGAGGTCCAAGGTTGGATCTTTGGGGTACACCCGAAGTGGCTAAGAAAGTATTAGATTTAAAATCGTTGTATGAAACATATAATTTACGTTGCGAAAGATATGATCGGAATAGTCTATTACTAAAACCCAAATGGTCAAGTTTATATATTAATAATTCATGATTAACTTTGTCGAATGCTTTAGAAAAGTCCATGTATACCACGTCTACTTGACCTCTATTGTCAATGTTGCTTGAAAAAAATTGGGTAAATTCAGCCAAATTTGTTAACGTAGAGCGTGACGTAACAAATCCATGTTGATTCGGAGAAATACAATTTCTAACTTTATTAAAAAGAATTGTATACACAGCCATCTCAAATACCTTCGTAAAGTTGGATGGAATAGCTATAGGTCGATAATTTTTATATCAGATCAGATTTTTATATCAGATATTATATTAAACGTATTTAATGCATTGAAACACCAAAATCCTACCAACAGTGTTGACGACATCGTGGAAAAGTGTTCCAAAACGACAGGGATTGAAAAATCGACAATCTACAGATTTTTTAAAGGAAACAAAAAATGAACAAGATACTGTAAATCCCCCAAAATCAGGGAGGTCAAAAGTCGTTATAGATGATTTCTTCAAAAATGTCATTAGCAGAAAAATACACTCATTTTATTTTAAAAAAGAAATACCAACGCTAAACAAAATTTTAAGTGAACTTTCAGAGGACAACAATTTGCCAAATATCAGTAAAAACAAACTATGTGCCGTCTTACGAGAGTTGAATTTTTGCACTGTCATGGATAATGCCAGTTACCATTCACGGCAGACCGAGCGGACGCCTATGACTGCTTGGAGGAAAGCCGATATAATTCAATGGTTATCCGGAAAAAAACATTTCTTTTGAAACAAATATGGTGAAAAAGGAACTTTTGACACTTGTCAATTTTAATAAAGATCAGAAAAAATATGTTATCGATGAAATGGCAACAAATCGCCAAATAACTGTACTACGGTTATTACCTTATCACTGTGAACTTAACTCAATCGAATTAGTCTGGGCGCAGGCAAAAGGAGATGTAGCGCGAAATAATACGACGTTTAAATTAAGTGACGTGAAAATTTTGTTAAAAAATCCCTTGGAACGAGTAACTGCAGATAACTGGCAAAGATGTATACATCATGTACACAAAGAAGAGGAGAAAATGTGGGAACTCGATAATTAAATTGACATTACTGTGGAACCTATCGTTATCAATCTAGGAGACGAAGATAATTCATCAGAACATTCACAGGATGAATTTTAATATAGCTGCTTTTTTATTTTCTTTATTGTACATTTATACAACACTACATTTACTCACCATAATTTGAATTTTCAAAATACATATATTTTTGTGTGGAATAAAAGTCTATTCACTAAATTTAAATGAATATTTTGATAATAATATTGAATAATTTTATTTGAATTACTAAAAACCCTCTTCACCCGGTTATGATGCTTATAGTAGCTTCTAGTTTTGAAATGCTGCTTTTATATTGCTTACTTATAAGATAAATGGAGAGAGAAATTGAAGCGGCATAGACAAAGACGGATTGTCGGGGATTAAATTTTAGCTACCTGCTACAATTTAGTCCGGCCCGATCACACAAAGTGATTTTAAAAGTACACCTCATCTATACCGATGATACATAATAAAATAATTTTGAATATAAGCACCAGTACTACATTTATTTACGATTTACATACATAATAAGCTTCTATTACTCTCGTTCATTTCTAAACAGACAATAACTGTTATTAATCAGGTACTTAGGTATTATTAAATAAAAATATTTCTTTTCGTCGTTTCTAATTTTGACAACGCTGTAAAAAACGACTGCACGGTAGTTGACATATCTAAGCGACTAAAAGAGGGCTTTGCTTCAGTTTTTCAACATCAAGCTAGAATTCCGAAAAAAAATGTTTTATTGTTTTTTAGGCCTTCTTGAGCACGTGATTCAAATTTTTATACTAGTTAACCCTGTATAAATTAAAACTAACAAAAATAGTTAAGTCTTTATCATGTTCCATTTTAACAATAAACATGGAATATCTTGAAAACCATAAAAGATAAGTATCCTGTAGAACATATTTTTGAAAAACTCAGTTGACGTTATTTCCAAGGGTGTATAAATATACGTTCCATACGTTCCATTTTAAAAAACAAAAGTTATGCCTCTATCTCATAAATACGATATTCAATAATTGTTTTTGTGATATATGCTTTAAAAAGTATTTAAAAGTGTCTACAATTTTCATTCTTACCTTTTTTTCGATATATCTCGATGTATCTAGAATAATAACAAAGAAAAGGGGGGGAGCAATTCTCGCATGACCACTCTGTACAATGGTTGACTTATGTTACATTGTAAATTATTACCTTTGTCAAACAAAAGGATATTTTTTGTAATTATTATATATTTTTTTAAATTACAGATTACAAAAGAAAACTGTTAATACGAAATTCAATATACTCATGACGTTTTGCAGTATCAGTAAAATCAAAGACTAAAATAACAAATATTTATTATTTACGTGCTTTCAACTGTAAAAATATTTAAACAATTTTAGGGAATTAAACAGCACAAAGGATTCAGTTATTTTATGTATTTTAGTAAACAAATGTGTCTGTTTAAAAATGCACAGAACAAATACTGGTTGGATTTAATAGCAGCGGTGTCAAAAGGAGAGGAAATATTTGGAAAGGTAATATTTACTTTCGAGGGATTAAAATAAAACAACAAAGTCACCGAATTTTTATAATCCTAAAGTGTGTAAACTATTTACATATTTCTACAAATCAACCATTATTTCACAGACCTTCAAACAATTTAACTCACTATAAATTTTTTGATTAATTATGCCGTATATTTTGCTTGAACAAGCAAGTGACATACAAATCATTAGGATATGTAGATATATGCATAATATATTATCATAATTCTATAGATGATGCCTACTTTAGTAATCTAACTCAATATTATTCAAAGCGGGCTGGTTATAAAGGAAATATTTTATATCTCGTCGTCAAATCAATATTATTTTACCCCAATCGAACCCACTGCTCGAATATCAAAAGTTTTATCGGAATGGCGGCTACAAGCCGCTATTTGAATGCAACATTGTAACATCTCACACAACAAGGTAACTGCTTTCGGTACATCACAGAAATGGGTTCTTGTTTTTATAAAATTTAGTCTTTCAAAAGGTTTCAAGGTGGCACAAAAAAAAGAATATTCAAATATTCATTAAAATCCATAAAATTGCGTACGATGCTAGTTTGAAAATATGTTGCTGCATATAGTCAAGGACAATAATTTAGGAAAAAAATACTTTATTGATGAAGGCTACGGCTCAGGGATATATCTTTCTACAATTGCATCCGTACTACTGTGTTTTAATCCCATTGAATTAATATGGAGCCAATTAAAAAGATATATTCAAAGAAGTAATGTCTCCAAAATTTAACAAATCAGTTATAGATGTTTAAGAAGCGAGATGAATAAAATTACATCAGCCAATCGGAAAAAATGCATCTAACATATAAACGTGGTTTCATCATAACTTTCATGAAGAATTGGATACAAGTGACGTTAGTAGTGATTCTGACGAATGTTAGTGCTAGTGTGTTTTTCTTATTATAATGTAAAAATATGTTTTTACTATGTAATTTTTCATTACAAGGTAAATAACCTATAATCAAATTATTAAATAAACTTATTGTTAAAAATATCTATACTGGGCATAAAAAGAAAACAAACAAATTTTAAGTACATCATACCTTCTCAGAACCTTCCTTGAGAAAAGATAATGTCATGTAAATTGTTCAACTCAGACCAAAGACCCGGAACATTGTGTGGAAGGCTAATATCGACATTAAAAAAAGGTTCACAAGAATTGGCAAATTTTCTGTCAGCAAATCATAAGATCATAAGAAATTTGAGGTAAGTAGGAGACTGAGCTAACCCACACAAGTAAATATAAAAATACAATTAAATACTTATACTTTTAGAACAAATAAATAAAAAAATAATAAATAAAAATAAATACAACAATATGTTTAATAATGGTAAATATGAAGAGTGTTTTGTTTAATTACGTGGCAATATTCAATTTAACATTGAAAGTGAAGAAAGTAGCAGACCACTTATATTGTCAACAAAGAGGATCTTAGAGAGATACTTTACAGCTGGGCATATATTTTAATTATTTTAAATTAATAATTTTAGCGTATATACGAATATCAAATTATTTTATTGAATCAAAAGTATAAACATGTTTACAATCGATAGTGTGTCAATGTTACACAAGTGAAATTCAAAACAATTAAAAGTGTCCAGTTGCAAAGGTTACTATCAAACCACACTATGCCTATCCTTCTTGCTCTCTCTAAGAACCAAGCGATAGACTTACTGGTTGTTCCCATTGTTTCAATAGATAGTATAATTCTGACGGAGTCAGCATTTTCCGAATGTGTATAAATACTATTGAAACTGGGCCAAAGCCAGCCAGTCCATGACCACAGCCAGTCCATGGCCAAAGGTCGGCGGTCAGCCGTTGGCTGGCTCTGATCTCTAGAAGAGATACTCCCCAGCGCAAAAGTCCAATTTATTGTAAGTATGGTTGTTGTTATGATTTTAATAAATCTTTATTTTTATTGAAAGGTTCAGTTTCTTTACCTCTCGCAGAAGCCAAGCGAGTACCCCAAGAATACAAGAGAGGTATTATTTCTATATGTTTATAGGTGGTGCAGGACAGTCACACTCATTACGTGACATTCGAGGGAAGCCCTAGACTCCCTACTAGATAGTCACACACGCTTTGTGACAATATCTCACCTTCACTTGGTTTATATGTGAACATACATATGACAGAACAGCCAGTACAATTGTCGGTCATCTCACCTATGGCATACTGATGAGGGCTAACAAGCCCAAAACCGGTCTATGTCTGGTGGTATGGTCGACAAGGGTTATTGGCTATTCACACAGCTGCTGCAGGTGTAATTCAATGCCGGTCGGGGTATTAGTCCTCCGAGTAGCTGTTACCTGCAGTATCATTTATAGATTGAAACTGATTTGACATACATTTTTTTTTTGTAGAAATGGAAAAAGGATAAATTAAGTAAACTGTTACTTGGATAGCTCTGTATATGACCATATATTTTTAATTTAATATAATCGAATCTAAAAGCAACATCAGCATGGTATTCAGCATCAAATTAATGTTATTTTAAATTTTCTACTAACGCGGTTATTGATGTGGCACTGATATTTCGATATAAATATTTTTACATTACATTACATGTAAGTACATAATTATATTATAATTATGATTAACGATGTGTAATTTAGTAAACATATTTTTTGTGTCCGCAGTATATGTGCAATTTTCAGAAAATGGATTAGCTTAAATTATCAATTATCCTTTATCATCCGTATCTACGCTCCAGTAACGTTTTAATGGAAGTTTGTAGAGCTATTTGCTGTTTTTGTGGAACATTAATTGATATAGTAGACATAAAATTTTGAATGAGACAGCCAGTGAAAATTAAATCAATTTTAGCGGGGGTTTATTAATAAAGGTAGGATTTTTTCGGAACTAGGTAGGTTGGAATTCATGAAATAAATGTAGAAAGGTAGCTACTAAAATATAGAGAGTAATGGTGATACCGTGGACTGTTATCCAGTATTAAAAAGAAACATGAATAGTTATTTTGTAATATTTATTTTGTTTAATATAATAAGTTAAATTATAATGGGTATATTAATCAGTAACATCAGCTTTGTATATTTAAATGGAACATTATATACATTCTTAAAAATATTTGATATTGGAAAGTAAATAAAAACAAAGTAACAATTCTATGAAACATGAACATTTCATTTTGATTTGTATTTGTTGAAATTTATACAGTAATCAAGTTATTGTCTGAAGCTATTTATTTGTAGCATAATTTTAGTTTTTCTTTAGTTTTATTGGGTTTTTGCCACACTTCTGAAAAATAATAAAAATTAATTAAATAAGCCCTTGCGCCAAACGGAACAGTCAAGGGTTATTTTTGAAACTAAGTTTGCCTAACCAAAAAATCTTACACTGAAAAAAGCAGATAAGTAAAAAATAACAAAAATCACATCACTATCGCGCACTTCCGTAATATTGACGTTTCGAAAAACTCTATGTTTTCATTTTCAAAATAGTAGTAAAATATTAAACGTTTGTCAAGTTTGACAGTTTAAAATTTGTTTATCTGCTTCCATAGTAATCAAGTATATAATAGAAACCAAATAATAAGCAAAATGTTATTTTAAAAATGTTTCACAAATAATAATATATTTTTTGCACGATCCGTCAATTTAACGTATTTACTGGTAGGATTCAAAGAAATAGTAAGTTGTGTTTACAAATGTCAGATCGGTAAGAACTGTTACTTACCGATCGAAAAGCAGTTGAAGTTATCAGATATGAAATATGTGAAATTTTATTAACTTTTGTCATTTTTGATAGTGGGATGTTGAGACTTGTTAGTAAATTCTAACCCTAAAAATCATTTAAACCACATAATTTGGTTATTACGAACAGGAGGCAGTTTGTTAATTATGAAGGTAACACCTCTGGTCAAGTCCATGTAAATAACAGTGTACCTCAAGGGTCTATTTTGGGTCCCTTACTTTTTTCTATTTATTTTAACGGTATTTCAAATGCTTTTTTTTGTATATTTTTTGCAGATGGCAATATGATTTTATCAAGTAGTGACACACTTTTTGATGTTTCCACATTTGATAGAACAACAAACTTAAGTTAAATGAATCTAAAATTCCAACAATTAACTTTTTTCTGCCAAATGAGCTTCAAAATGCAAGACTAATCTAAATTGGAAAGCACATATTGATGTGTCTGCGTTCAAAATTAGCTTCAGAAATATTTGTACTAAGACAACTTAAAAATTCCTTGCCTTACGACCTTAATTACATATTCCATGGTCAATATCATTAGTAGATGTAGTAACTATTTCTCTGAAATTTGTACTAGGGTAGGGAACAATATTATCCGCTGAGGTTTTTAACAAAATTTTCTCCGCCATGCTCTTCTTGTTTTGTAATGAGTTTTCTATATAACCTTCGGCTACTGTACCAGACTTTCAACCACCGCGTCTCTTAATTGCCCTAAGAGTAGTACCAGAGTCTGCCAACTAACTAACCAAATATCGTCGGAAGCAATTCTAGTATAAAGCTGAAAATCAGGAAAACTTACAAATTCAATAATATTGACAGGCATCTTACTAAATGTGTTGATTCCAATTGGAGTTAAGGCACATTTATTTTTAATGTAATTTATGAAAATTCTTGAACAATTAGTGTTCATAATTGTCAAATATAATGTGCCAGTAATAACGAAAATTCGTTGGACATTAGTTTCTGTGCACAACTAGCGCAGTTCCCAAATCGAAATTATTGAATGTCAAGTTCCATAGTTTTTCGCGACGATCAGCTCCAAATACACCAAAAATTACAGCAACCTTCTGCATGAGATATGTTTAAAACTGTGCTCCTGCGAGAAATTTGTCAATTTGTTTTCTGGTCAATATATTTGACTTTTTCGGTAGATATTTGTTTAGGCCATTTCGTTTAAAAAAGCAACAACCTTTTTTGCTTATGTTCTGATAGTTTATGTTCATCATCGCCTTCAACGTGGAATAATTTTACCAAAGCATTAACGATTTTCTTATTTGCACTTCTCTTTAAAGTATGCAAAAACAACTGTTTCACTAAACTTGCCGCATTGAAATATTTTTCAGATCACACCATCATCAAGAAACGATTGTACGACAACTTGTACTGTTGTATTGACTTACTAGGCAATAACTCGAAAGTGGCTTTAATAGCAGCTTCTTCAATTTCTGGTGGGAGAAATTAATTTTCTCGTTTTTCTGTGTCACGAGATTTGAAGTTGGAAGGAATGGGACACGACGCCCAAGGCGAAGGAAGGTTACTTTTAGTCCTTATATCAGAATAAATAACTATTAAGTATGCAAACATTCTGAGTAATACTTTTATACAATGTATATTTTGTTAATGTGTTATACCTAATAAGTAGGTTGGTAATTGCTATAAAAAATATCAACTTAATTAAAGTATTATTAGGCCGGTCAGTGGTCGCGCGGTTTAAGGCGTCAGTACTTGAATCGATGTAGCTAGACCGGTGTGGGTTCGAGCCCCGCAACCGGTAGACCGTATATCAGCTATACTGGTGGAGAGGATTGTCATCATTTCTGCAGGTATGGTAGGATGGAAGAATGTTAGCTTGGGTCAATTTGAGAGATTGATACCAGTCGACATTTGACTACTCCCCTAATTAATGAGGTTTTCCAGGTTTCCGTCATTCCTGCACTGAGTGGTGGTTAGGGCCTACCAACGTAAGTTGTTCCTAGGCGCAAATCGGACCTGCTTAATAATAATATGCCGCCTCTCTTCCGTTCAAGTCTTCGACTTCTGGGCCAATACTCGTGATTAGAATGAGGGGTAGAGATATTATTACTGTATGAAACTTAATAATTGCCATTATGAGTATTTGCTAACCAATATATATGTTTTAAAAATAACATTGTGTATTAATAAGTTTTATCGAATTAAGACTTTACAATGTAAAATTATTCAATAATTTGTAATAATAAATGAATAAAGAATGGATAATGGAAAAAATTTTACTAGTTACAATACATAAAAATATAACCATATATCCTTCCTATACATTATAAACATAGTTATTTGTGCAACTAGTGCAAAGAATGTGTATTTAAGGCACGATGCATGAAGTTTTTAATTAGTTTATTCAAATCTCATTGAAGAGTATTTTACATCACAAGAAATGCGTGTCAATTTTAATATCGCAGTTTGAGCAATTTTCTCTTCATTGATGGAAAAACTTTATTTCCAGTAATTTTTTTAATTATGTTTTTATTTTTGCTTGCGGAAATTTCAGAATCTTTATTTAAAACTCTTTTTTGGATTGCTGTGAAGTTTCTGGTACTGGTACTACTTTAATTTGAACAGTTATTTCAGTTTTTTTTTTTAGAAATTGAGTCTTCAATGTAGTCCTCAGTTATAATTGAAGATTTCCATCAACCATGGCGTTTTGATGTTAATATGTCTGCCCCCGATTTTACAAGCAATGTTGCAGAAGTTCTACGCAAACAATGTCCTATTTATTGCATTCGATTTTTAATATGTAAGTATTTTGCAATATCACTTAAAATTTTACTAAAAGTATTTACACCAACAGGTTGCACTAAACATTTTTCGTTATAATATAAAAATCTAGTGTGAGTTGTAGACTGGGGACGAAGGAATGTATATTTGTGATAAATTTCAAAAAAATTAATGCATCTAATTTTATCGCTTTTTACACATTATTGAAGATTGTTTGTCTTGCTATTCAGAATTTTCACAGTTCTGATAGAATCCAAGTCATTAATATTATTTAATGTCAGTTTCTGTAACTCGTCCCTGAGACATGCTCCTGCAATGCCAAATACTGCAATTATCAATAACAGAACGCAGGCAAGTAGAAAGTAAACAATTAACATCATTAGATTTTATCAGATCCTGTGCAAACATTAATTACTGGAACAGTATAGGGTTGCTTAATAAAGTTTTTGTAAAAATTTGATGGATCAGCAAAACCAATTACTGTTGAAAATTACATAATTAAACCCAAAATGGATGGTCACGTGTCGCAAACTGTTAATTACTAGCAGGTTTATGCCATTTTGGCACCAAAACAGAACTCGCCAGGATTTCGATTAATTTGCGGCTGCATCATTAGATTTTTCTCACCTGAAGCTTTAATTATAAATTTGTCATATTCCTGTAGGGTAAAATTTTTTGATTTCTGACGATATTCTACCCACTTCTTCAAGAATGGAATTAATTTGGTAAAATGTAATATTGAATACTCTGACTATAAGGTCGATGGTTTTAGTATCTCTGACTTTTCTTCTGATTACGCTAGGAAGACGTTTTCAGTAACGTTCTTAACAAACTTTCTGTCACACCAGACTATAAGCCTAACAAATTTCATACACTTTTTTAGATTTATCAGGTAATAAATCTACTGTAGCTTCATTTGCTGTTTTAATTATATCTGGAGGAGTACAAATTGTTTCTTCCTAACTATTCGAACTCGACATTTTTAACAGCTTTCCATCAAAATATTTAAGAGACAGCAACTGATAGTAATAAAACTATATATTACACTAAAAGTTTGCATTATATGTTGCACTAAATTGCAAATAATGATTGTTTTTAACGCGACCAAATATCGAAAGTACCTATAGTTACCACGGTCATACGTATAATGAAATTACACAAAAAAATTATCTTTAGATTAAACTCATAATCAAGAAAGTATCAAAGTATATTTTAGTAGTAGTAGCAGTAACTTTTTGCACGATCGTATAAGAAAACGTATTTTCAATATTCAAAAAATATCATCTGCTACATGAACTGTTTAAAGAGAATTAGTGTTGCAAAAAAAGGTGTCCTGAATTTAGAATATAGCTTTCTCGGAGACAGTACACTTTCCCCAATTTAAATAAGAGACAACACGCAAGAAGAAAACCTAACCCCAATAAAGTTCTGTTAAAATATAGTTGACAAAGTTTTGGAATTAATGAAAAATTGATAATACATACAACGTCTAAAGTCTTGGACCTCCTGTATATCAAATGATTCGATTAAACCTAGTGGTTTTTCTCAATGTGGTAAAAAAGTACACGTACTTAGGGAACAAAAAAGACAATAAAAAAATTGCAGACGACTTTATTACCAATGTTTTTACAAATCTGGTCAGTTTGGCAGTGTATTCAGCCAAGTATTCCTTTGTATTGAATGATGCTTTACATGATGCAGGACATCTTAATCATCAGATATCGAACATGTTGGGCATTCCTTAATCATCAATTGTATGAATAGTAAACAGATATGGAGAATTTGATACAGTGGAAAACAGACCACGTAGTGGACGTCTTCGATTATCTAATGAAAGGTAGGATTGGTATTTGGTGCAATATGCCCGTAGACAACGCACATCTTCAGCTTCAGCTCTCAGGGCCCATTTTCAAGGTACGTTTCGAAGATCACTCTACAACGCAAATTTGCATGCTAGAAGACCATTACGGGTACCCACTCTACTTCTAAGGCATCGTGCTGCCCGTCTACAGTGGACGCGAGAGCATTGGGGTTGGCTTTTACGCCAGTGGCGGTGGGTCTTACTTAAAGACGAAACCAGAATTGGGCTGGTTACTGATGACTATTGATAAAGAATCTAGAGAGAACCGGGTCGGAAAATTTTGTGTTTATGGACGACAACGCTCGACCAAGAAGGGTTCAAGAGACACTTGAAGCAGGACATATCAATAGATTAGATTGGCCAGACAACTCTCCTGACATCAATCCTACTGAAAACATGTGGGATTTCGTTGTTAGAGCCATTCATAATCTTATTCCTTCACCTCAAACTGCAGATGAGTTAGTCGTGGTGGTAGAAGAGAAATGGAACCATATTCCGCAAGAGATCGTCAACCGCTTGATTATCTCAATGCACAGACGTGCCAATATGCTATTGGAACGTGGTGGAGGTCATACCGACTATTAGTCAAGTAACATTTTTTTTGCTTAATAAATTTTGTCAAAAATGTCACACATTTGCTGGTTTTTAATTTTCTAAGTACTCAGTTTATCGAGGATAATCTTTTCACAAAAAGAGAGATTCAGAAAACAATATACTTTTATACATGTATTTGGTTTTCTGACAAAAAGATTTCTTTAACAAGAAGGAGGTACCTACCAAATCTACATGCAATAAATTGCTTCTTGAAATGGATTTATTGAAAGTATGCTATTAACTGCTAAGATAATAATTACAACAATTCCTTTAGATTTGAACAATGTCAATGTTATCCCTAGATTGATATTCTCCCACTTACCTACAGGTGCTTTTATACTCGTAATCTTTAATATTTGCAGATGTTATTTCGAAATTAAATTTTGATTTTATCAGATCCTGTGCAAACATTAATTACTGTAACCCCACAGTATAGGGTTACTTAACAAAGTTTTTGTAAAAATTTGATGGATCAGCAAAACCAATTACTGTGGAAAATTACATAATTAAACCCAAAATGGATGGTCACGTGTCGCAAACTGTTAATTACTAGCAGATTCATGCCATTTTGGCACCAAAACAGAACTCGCCAGGATTTCGATTAATTTGCGGCTGCACGCTGCCCGGCGCATAGTTGGAATTGTTAGTTTAGGACGGTGTCACCACCCGCAACGGCCAGAATTAACAAAATTGTCTGTAATAGTTATATTTCGCAAGTACCTTCATCGTCTACGCTGAAGCCAAATGATCAGGTGATTGAGTAAATTTGTAGCGTTTTTATTTACTTAGTGCATAATTTGCCCGCTTTGAGGAATCCGTACTGTTGAAATAGTGGGTTTGTTTTCTATAAAGACTATACAGATTGAATAAATATCGTAAATATATATTTTTCTAATTTTGACATATAAAGTGACACTTTTTAAAACTGATTGACATTATGAAACGTCTTACTTTTTGTAACTAGTTGCATAAAGTAAAATTTTATGCAATTGGTGACGAAAAATGTATTTCAAAATTAGTGACAAAAAGAATTATTCTATTTATTAAACTGTTATAATACAAGTTAAAAACATAAATTATAAATTAATTAATTATAAATATTGATAACACAATTATTGCAATTATTCAAATTAATTCCCGACGACATATTTTTTTCATTGCTCGAACTTGCTGTTATTTGGGAAGCGGCGCACATTGCATTAGATGTTTCACCAAATATTTCTTGCGCTATAAGTTTTTTATTATTCATGGAATTTTCAACATATCCCTCCGCAACAGAGCTAGATTTCAACCTCCGTGCCTCTTTAATTTTAAAATATCAGCGCCACTGTCTGCTAGGAAAGTGGCAGAGCTTCTTCTGAAGCAGGGGCCAGTATTATAGAACAGGATTTGAAAGACCAAGAAATTGTGCAATAACTTTTGGCAGACTGCTAAATGTGTTAATTCCCACAGGATTTCTGGTACATTTTCCATTCGCATATTTTACAAAAAATCTGTTGTGTTTAAGAACCTGGGGACGCAACTTAATATATTTTCTTAATATTTCAAAAAGATTCGTATTTTCAATGTCTCCAGTGGTAATTGCAAACTGCCGTATAACTTTTGTTTTTGAAGGTGGGATATCAACACGAAAATGGCTTCCTTCGTCTATAACATTTTCAACTGGAAGAAATGTTAATTCTGCTTTTCTGCATGCTCCTGCCATTCCAATTATCATTGCAACCTTAGCCATTAAGTATTCTTTGTCATCAGCTTCCACTAAAAATTTGGCAAAATCTTCTTTAATAAAAACTTTTGACTTTTTAGCACTGTACCCGTCCGCTTGCCTTTTAATATATGCTACCAAATTTGTATATTTTTTAATATCAATATTCCTATTCAGATTTAGTTCAGACCTTAACATTGAGTAAAGTGTCCATAATGTGGAAACTTTTAGATCTTTCTTACCCTCAAAATATGCAAGTAAAACTTTCTCATTAACATGTTTAATTTTCTTCTCATCACACCACGTAACAAATTTTTCGTATGCCAAATCATAAACTGCCTTTGACTTTTTGGGAATTACTGATAATAGAGCATTACCTGCTGCCTCTTCAATATCGCTTGGTAGCTCTTCAGAACTTGAATCACTCATTTTTTAAAAATAAAACTAAAAATGTATCAATCTCGCTAAAAACCTTCCGTCTAGACTTTTTTACAAAATGTCAAACTGACAACTAACATGAAGTAACAGCAACAAACTAAATTTATGTTTTCCAAATTTTTGTCAATTATATTAAATTTTATTTTTTTATTACTTTCTTCAAAATTAGAAAAAATCTTGTATGCAATACGTTACGAAATGAAATTTTATGTAACTTGTGAGTTTTTGCGAAACTCACTTCGTTCGTTCCGCAAAAATCTCACGCGTTACACAAAATTAGGCATTTCGTAACTGATGGCATAAATAGCTATTTTTAAATTAATAAAGTTGTATTTTCAATCTCTACATTTCTGGGCTACTGTAGTCTCTAGCCAGGCGATTCAGATAATTGAAATCCGATAGTAGATACCTATTAACGCAGAAGTGTATTTTTAAATCATTTTTGAACTGCCCTTTTTTTTACAAAGTTGTATTTGTAAGAGTAGGTATACATTCAAATTTTTTTTTTAAATAAGTTTTACATCACTCTGTACAAAGTTTAGTAAATAACGGAAATATTATCTCATGCTTGGGTATTGTTATATACTTCGAAGAAAACAAATATCTATAAAAGTAATCTAACCATCAAAGTATTAGGCATGAGAATCTCTCAAAATACTATAATACAGTGTGGACCATTAAGCAGAGGTGGAGATATCTTTGGGATAAAATATGAAGATATAGCTAAATATGTCGTAGTAAAATGCTGCTGTGAAAAAGATACACACCGATAAAAATGAGTTGAAATTTCCATATTTTGTTATGCTCTTTTTCATATTATTTAATGGAAAATGAAGCATATGTGTTTTTACTTTGCAAAATTATTAAATATCAAGAATAATGTGATAATATAATGTATTACTTTGGAACTATTTACATTCACTATAAAATTTTACGTAATTTTTCATGTGATTTCCGTTGCACATGCACAGAGGCACATCAATTTAACCTAATGCGTTTTAGTTGTGTTAAGATGTGGTAGATAAACATGTACAGTGTACAGGTCATTAATAAAGACTTTTTGTGGAATATTCGGAAAAGAGTAAGTATAAGATTATATATTTTAATGTGTGCATTTACTATGCCAATTTAAATGTTACGCAATTCATACTTAAGTCTATCAGAAACTGAAACGGTACGTTATTTATACAGGGTGTTAAAAAAGAGTATAAAATATTTAAGGAGGTAATAGTATGAATCAAAATAAGCAGAAAAGTCTCAATAAACATGGGTCCGCAAAGTAACGGTTGAGGAGATATGGAATGTTTTATGTTTTTTAGCCCCTTTCTTTGTTTAGTGAAATAAACAGTACGTATTTAACAGTTGTTCTCAGTGCACAAGTTTTCTTTCGCTATGGCTGGTTATTCTAACGCAGAATTAACAGACATGCATTTCATGTATGCGACGTCTTTATGTTGACGCTTATCCAAATCGCCAGATTCTTCACAACGCATGTTTGGAAGAATTTACCAAGGATTGCGTGATACCGGTTCCTTGAGCAAACAGTGCTATTTATCCGGAAGACCAAGGTCGGTATCCACTCCTAGAGCAGAAGAAGAAATTCTAGCACTGGTAGAGCAGAATCCAGGTACGAGTGTGCGGAGAATATCAGCCGAGGTAGGAATTAGTGGTCCTCTTGTTTGGAGAATCCTTCACGAGCAACTGCTTTATCCATACCATGTGCAACGAGTACAGGCCTTAAATCCAACAAATGATTATCAAGCACGTTTGGTTTTTTGCCGCTGGTTTCTACGTCATGATGCTGAAGACTCTCGTTTTCTTGCAAACATTCTTTTTACTGATGAGGCCGGGTTTACAAGAAATGGAGTGTTTAATTTTCACAATACGCATATTTGGGCCGACGAAGATTCTCATTCTCTAATAGAATCTGGACATCAGATACGTTTTTCATTAAACATTGGGATGGGTATTGTAGGTGACAGATTTCTAAGTGCTGTTGTTTTACTAAACCGATTAACAGGCGCTGCTTACCTCAACTTTCTGCAGAACACACTGTATGAGTTTTTGGAAGACATTCCTTTGAATAAGAGGCAACAAATGTGGTTCCAGCTCAATTTTCCATGGCCGTTAGAGAGCATTTACACCAAACTTTTCCATATAGATGGGTAGGAAGGGCCGGACCTGTTTTATGACTTTCAAGATCGCCTGATCTGAACCCTCCAGATTTCTTTGTTTGGGGATATTTGAAGACATTAGTGTATGGTACTCCTGTAAATAGCCTGGAAGAGCTGCAGCTACGGTGCAGCAAGTGTCAAGAAATCCAAACCAATGAGGGTGTTTTCGAAAGAGTTCGAATATCGTTGAGATGAAGATGTCGTGCTTGCTTGGAAATGAACGGAGGACATTTTGAACATCTTCTGTAACTTTGTTTTTTGTTATTTAAAAGCTTCCTTTGTCGGTTTATTCCTAATAAAATAAAATGTTTGAAAAACAAATAGTGGTCCATATCTCCGCAACCGTTACTTTACGGACCCATGTTTATTAAGACTTCTCTGCTTATTTTGATTCATACTATTACCTCCTGAAATATTTTATACTCTTTTTTTAACACCCTGTATGCTTGCATTAAAACTGCGCCATTACTTGTACCATTACCGATCATGTTCCCAGAATATCATTGTTTTCGGCATTCTGAAGTTTCAGTCACTAATTCAAGTTGCATTTAAGTACCAACGTTAAACAGTTTTAGATATTAACGTAAAGTTATAATTTTGAAAACCTATTATATTATTAAAGTGCACTTAGTTTCTCTAGTTTCAGAATTTAAGTACTTTCTACAAACTTTTTCAATATTCAGATATAACTCTTACGCTATGTGCTATCCATACTTCCCTGAACTGTTTTAGAACATGTATGAAAGAATGGTGTTTAAAATATTATTTGAAAGTATGAAGTGCATGCAGAACGAATCCGAGGCGTATAATTTTCATCTAGAAGCTGCAACATTCAAAACAATAGTGAAATAATTTATTGCATTCATGAAAACAGTATGATGCCGAAATTTTTTAGAAAAAGGTCTAATATTAAAGAAACTATAGATCCTTAACATCTCAGCAAGATTTTTATTGAGTATCTTCGGAATTTGAAGATCTACTTTTTTATACTTAATAAGAAGCGTAGACAATTGTTGGAATTTGATTTGGAATAGGTCAAGACTCCCTGACATGTAGGAGGTAGTTTTTTTTACCACGAATTTTGAAAATTGTGGAGATGAATTTCTTTTAAAGGCTAAAATTGTCTTCGTTACATTTTGATAGTACGTACCAAATATATTGGTGGATATACTAAAAAGCCTCTATATATATATATTTGATCCAAATAATGCACATATTTACAATTTACTTTAATTACGGTTAATAAATATCTTTAGAATTTGAATGAGTTAAAATTATTTACATATCATTGAATCACAGAGGCGTCTATTATAAAGACTGGATTCAAAATATTTCACTGGGCTAAAGTACAGTTACTGCCACATACGTAAATGTGCCATCAGATAAATTTAGGTATTATTAACGGACTCATTACGTCTACAAGTTTTTAAAACACTTAAACACATGTGAACATGTGTGTCTGTCAACACTCCCCATGATGGTCGATACAATAGCAACGCTTCTACAAGTTAAGTGCTTTTAGTTAACATACATATAGATGTGATTTATTGAAACTAAACAAAACACTATCCATAAAGAAATAGACAACCATTTGATGTTTACAAAAGCCAAATTTAATTTATTGACAAGGTGTTTTTGGAAAAGGTATCAGAGATATTAAATTATTATAATAATGTTAGAATTGGCAGAACTACAAACAAATAAGTGATTAAGATTATTGTGGGCCTATACAATTTGTTTTTGAGGTGAAGGACCATTATTTTTTCTTTCAGAAACAAAATTATACTAATAAGGTAACTTTGTTTCTATATATTAAAAATTAGCAGCTGGTTGACTTTGTGACAATAAATTGTGTTTTTCTTAAAAACGGTTTACCTTGCGATTTCAACCTTAGTAAGTACCTTTTTATGTAAAATTTAAATTTTGCTTAACAATTTATCACGTGCACTGTCACAAATCTTCAAAAAAGTTGTATCAACAGATGGCCACAAACTTCAACGCATTTAGTACCTATAATAAATTTCAATGTTCTTTGGTAAAGTCTTGTAAGTGAATTAAAGACCTTCTAATACACCAGTGGATTAGAATTCATAATACCATATGCTTCGATTTTATAGCATTTTATTTAGAATTATTATTATTAACATTAACATTTATCTCAATAACGATATTATTATATTTTAGCCAGGTAGGACCTGGATTTTTTTCAGCATTATGATAGCATTCATGCTATCTTGCTGGACAGTGGATCTTCAATATAACTTTCCTCTAATGTAGTCGACTCTTTACAGTGGTAATAACACCCCCAAGCATTGGTCAGTAATGTTGCCAAAGAACTTCTCATTCCATGTCCAATAAAACTTTCTGGATCAGAAAGTCCAAGAAATATAGGTACTTTTGAAAACGTTTTGGAAATTGTGTTGATGCCTTTCAACAGCATTGACTGAAAAAGCTTCTTTCATTATCGTGAAATTTTTTGACATATTTGTTTTCGTATCCAAAATGAGTACGTAAAATGATTAATTCATTGCATCGACAAACACCTACGACTCCCATGATCCTTGCAACCTGTAAAGCATTGAAAATGAAACGCTCAGTGTATAAATTGAAATATTAAAATCATGTATTTTCTACCTTGACTTGTAAATATATCTCATCCGGTGCTTTTTTCAAAAATTCTTCGATTTTTCTCTACAGTATGTTTACCTTCTTTGGTTTATAAATTATTGATTCTACTTTCAAATATGAAGTAAGTTTGCCATACTTCGAAATATCAATACCTTTGTGTACTTTCAACATTGATTTTAGCATGGAATATTTTGTCCACATCAAAGAGGCAGCAAACCGTTTCTCCAAATTGAAAAAGTAGAATTCAACCTATTCTTTCTCGTACACAGTTTTTCTTTTCGCTGGTAACCGACATAGTGGTGCTTATTGGGCGTGTTGCTGGATTTCAGCCGGAATGAAGAAATTCTCAGCATTCTCACACATTTTTTAATATCGATTTTGTAAATTGTTTTAAGCTTGTTGACAAATAAACAAACACATGTCATAGAAATGATTTCAAAACTTTCTAGTATGCAGCAAGGGCTTTTCAAAAAACATAATTTTTCACCTGCTCTTACACAGCTTTCACTCTCCTAATTGATCGGTTTTGGCCGTGGTTCTGGATGAAACGTTGAATTACATTCGGGAAATTAACCAGACTTTTATTCTCTCGAAAACATGTAACTTTCGGCTGCGTCTCAAGTGTCAATTTTCCTCGCGAATTAAAGGCTTGTTAATTCCTTTATATAATTAATAACTATTAAATTATTAGTAATGTTGCATACTTCGTGCTGCTACATAACAAAAAAATATTTCATTGTCACCTGTAGTATCTATAAATAATGTATTACTTTCTCAATTCTGGGAATGGTAAAGGATATCCGATTCATTATCAAAAGCCGATCTACTTTTATACTACATAGTATTTCGTAAGGAAATATGAATTATGAATTGTGTTATACGTTTCTCCGAATATACCAAACATTATACATTGAATGTGTATTGTCTGATCTATAGACAAACCTCAGTTATAATATTCCTTTGAATATTTTTCAAATTTATCTAATTCTGAAATCTCCTATGTCGTTTTTTGTTTGTTTGTTTTATTCATTCTAAAAGATCAAGTAATGTATATTATACATTCTTAATATAGTCATCAAAATAACAAAAAACTTTAACATCATCAATGACTAAAATATTCATGAACCGAATAAAAGGCTCTAGGCATAAGAAACTTTTTTAATTCTGACTTGAATTAATGTTGAGATTGTATACTTCTAAGATTGTGCGGCAATTTATTGTATATACGTATGTCGGTCAGTGGTCGCGCGGTTTAAGGCGTCAGTACTTGAATCGAGGTGACTAGATCGGTGTTGGTTCGAGCCCAGCTGCCGGTAGACCGTATATAAGCTATATTCGTGGAGAGGTTTGGCGCTCTGCGGGTATGGTAGGGTGGAAGAATGTTGGCTTGGGTCAATGTGAGAGATTGATACCGGTTGATATTTGACTACCCCCCTAATTAATGAGGTTTTCCAGGTTTCCCTCATTCCTGCACTGAATAGTGGTTAGGGCCTACCAACGTAAGTCGTATTGGAGTCGGGAAAATCCTCATTGGATGGCAGAGGCACATACCCAACACCCTCAGAAATTAAATGTGTGGGCTGGAATAGTTGACGACAGAATAGTAGGGCCTTTCTTCTTTGAAGGAACCCTTATAGGACAAAGATATTTATAGTTTCTAGAAAATGACCTTGTTCCAGCCCTTGCAGTAATTTTTCCTAACGATAATGACCCTGACATTCCTGACGATACCATATGGTTTCAGCAAGACGATGCACCTCCGCACTATGCGCGCCCTGTACGAGATTTTTTGGACAACTGTTTTCCTGGGAGGTGGATCGGCAGACGCGGACCGATAGAATGGCCTGCAAGATCGCCAGACCTTACACCTCTTGACTATTTTTTATGGGGATACTTGAAGTCAAAAGTATACATTAATAAACCACGTAATTTAGAAGAACTTCAAAATCGCATTCGGGACGAAATACGCAGAGTTACCCCAGAAATCATTCATAATGTGCAAGAAGAATTTCTTCACAGACTTGCGCATTGTCAAGAAGTTGGTGGATGGCAATTCGAACATTTAATTTAAGTATAAAATTTAATCAATTGTATTTTATTTTACATACCTCACAATTATTACTTTTTTATGGATAAAATTTACGTTTTCTAACATTCAATCGTCATTTACTCGAAAACTTTCCTATGTAAGAGGGCAAAATTTTAGTACTGTCTGATAGAGAATTAAACGATCTTTCATAATCAAGAAAAAAAATATGGTGTTGCCATTTAAAAAAAATCGATGACGTTATTACTCGAAAACAAATGACATTTGAAAATCGCATTTTACGCTAAAATATGTATTTTTTAAATTAAAAATCGACCTGTTCGAGGATTTTTCCCAAAAAATAATTGTTTCGTTTTTATTGAATTTATTCCATACTTTTGACGCATACTGTATAGACGGGAGTGTTAATGTCTTGTATTTACTAAAAAGATTTCTACATGTAGCTCTTCTCGGCAATTGGGCAATTAAACGCATAATATTTTTTTTTTGGGCTAGAAAAGCCATATTAACAATCGAAGCGTTTTCCCAACAAACAATCCCATATGACAACGAGGAATACCCATGCTCGTAATATAACGAGAGAATAGTGGAATCTGAAATTAACGGCCTAAGTTGTCTGAATAAAAGACTGAGAGAATTTAACTTTTTACAAATACAAGATACGTGTAAACTCCACGATAACTTAGAGTCCACATGCAGCCCAAAAAATTTACTTTCATTCACAACCAGCATTGGTTTTCCAGAATTAAACTTGATCAGCGAACTAGACTCTCGAATAGTATTTTTTGTGTAAGAAATTTTACAAGATGTGATTTGTCACAATTTAAATTTAACTTATTTTTTACAGTCCATTCATATTATGCAAATGGTTTTGAAAGTGAATATTGGAGTAACTGTCATTATAAATTCTAAATATAAAATTAGAGTCATCGGCGTATAATATCGGTAACACATCTTTGTTAGTAATACTAGACAGATCATTAATCATAATAAGAAATAATATTGGGCTCAACAAGCTGCCTGCTTGACTGAGTGCCTTCACTAAGATACACAGATTAAAGTTTGCCTTGCAAATATGCCCTTAGCCAATTCAAGGCATTGCCTCTAATTCCTACTTTATCCAATTTATCAAACAAAGTATTGTGATCTACAGCATCAAATGTAGCACTAATTTAGAAAAAGCACCATAAGTATAATAGCTATTATCTAGACACTCCTGAAGATACTTTATACTTTGAGATAGAGCAGACTGTGTACTTCTGCTTTTAACAAACCCGTGTTCATATGGTGTTATACTCGCGTAAAGAATTCAGACGTCTTACGTCACGGCTGAAGTTACACATTTGTTTTTATTGTCAACCTAATTTTCGATATTGGGTCGCGTTAAAAACAATCATTTTTTGCAATTTAGTGCAAAATATAATGCAAACTTTTAGTGTAGTATATAGTTTTATTACTATCAGTTGCAGTTTCTTAAATATTTGTTCGTATGGCGTAAGTCGTCTATCGCGAGTATATGTGATATTGTTTTCATCGAAAAATTCGCAAAGTTGACCATAAAAAACTTTTGCAAAAATTTTTGCTAATTGATTTTGCAAAGCAATGGGTCTATAATTACTCACTGAGGAAATATCACCCCTTTTAGAAACGGGTATTACTTTAGATTTTTTTTTTAATATCGGGAAAAGTTCCATTAATCAATGACATATTTACAAGATAAAGGTCAATTAAATCAAGACTTGCTTTAATAATGAATCCCGAAATATCATCGGTACCATTAGAACGATCAGCTTTCATAGACGATACAACCTCGCGCAACAAAGTAATTTCCCTGATAAAGATAGTGTTTGCGATGTATATATCCCACTATATACACTAGTAACATTCACATCATTAAACCCTTTAGCAATGAAATAACTATTAAAAAAGATGCTACATTTATGGGATTGGTAATTAAATCTCCTTCATTATTTTTTAGCTCAATAGAATTTTCTGTTGATTTATTGTTATTTTTATAACTATACCCCACGCTGCCCGAACTGCATTAGGTGCATTTTGGATCTTCTTATCATAAAACGACTTCTTTTTTGTCTGAAGGAATTTTTTATAAGTCTTTTTTTCATCAGTATAAGATTTATGGAATTCTTGGGAATTCAATTTACTATTTAAGTGCTAAAGATCCTTCATGTATATAGAAATGATTCGCGTTTCATCATCTACCCAAGTGTGTCTTTCACCCGGTTCATATTTAAACATTTTCAAATTAAAACACTTATTCAAATTGCTATTCTGGAATACTTCAGACTATGACTCATATTTCAGCAGATTTTTGAAATTATATAAGTTCTCTGGATTGAAATCCCTAAATGTACTTATATTCTTTTTTGCATTGAAAGTTTTGGAATGAGATGCAAATATTGCTGTCTGATAGGAATGGTCAGAAGCATTCATTCATTCAGAGGTTTTCAGTTGGTATTGTAATCCACCTAACATGAAATTAAACCAGGTTCGTAAAATTATTTTAAAATCTTAAGCAACTGGTTTTAAAATAAAAAACTAAATATGCCATAAAAGTTTCAAGACAACGACATAAAAAATCACACTATTTCTAAGTAAATGGCCATAAAAACTGATTCGCTTTTCAAATTTAATTATCCTGTCCATCTTCGGCATAATCTGCATATATTACATAGCAACAAACGAGAATTAAAAGCGAAACTTGTCTTTGCAGTAGTAAGGAACCTGTTGCAACTGCTACGTTCTGCTATGTGCAGAATTTTAGAGCATAAGGCAGCTAATATTCGTCACACAAACTAATGAAGTAACTGTAACGGATCCTCTATGAGACACTGACATTGCTAGGCTGTTTTTCCAACCAAAGTGTACTTAACTCAATGGCGTACTGCAACACTTTGCAGGAAGTTAAGGATTGTCGTATGTCAGTTATCTATTGTTAAGGCCTACTGGATGTTTGTAATTGCAAGAAATTAATCGAAGATTGATTTAAATTCTTCAATGAAACAGGATATTAAGGAGACAGGTCTTTTAATATATCTGGAGACAGCAGGAAAATAAATAGTGCAAGTATAAGAAAAAATATTGGGAAGGAAAATAAAAGCCATTGATCTTTCAATAATTCACACACACAAAATAGTGTTGAAAAAAAAGTACTATTATGAATAGAAGGCAAAACGAATATTGTTTGAACTTTCGAAGGTGTAATAGTTGTTGTAAGACTATATCAAAACAAAAAAATATATTTAAACTCAAAAAAGTTTTTTTGGAGGATCTAAAATAGGTTTCGAACTAGAACGAAAGTTAGAAAGAAGTATTTCAGATTGCCCAAAAAAAGGTAAACATAAAAGCATAACCAATAAATATAGCAAATAACTTTGAAAAATAAAATAAAATGGTAATATAATAGTTATATGTCATATGACAAATTGTATGGTTAACAAAGGTGTTTATTCAATTTTTTTAAATATAGTACACAAGAATTATACAAAATTAGTGGATATAAAAGTCTAATTTTGTATAATCTCTGTTTTCAATGATATTTTAACATTGAATAAATAGCTTTGATAAAGATTTGGTCATCTACTGTTTTAAAATCATGTTATTCTTGAGTCTTGATGCAAGAAAATATATAATCATAATGGATCCTGTTTGAACTGTACTTAATTAAAAAAGTTGTCTTTCTTCTACCGGTCTTCTTCTGCCTCTTATCTGTAATCATTCATCTGTTTTTATTCTATTCTTTTCATTCTTTACTTGAACCTTGATGCTATGATAATTTCCAAACGTATCTTTTGTATGCCTTGATTTTGAGTTGAATCCTGATTATACGAATAATTTCTCAAATAACCCCTACCTATATGGTATTAAGAAAATAGTCTAGGGTACAGTAAAGCTATGCTAAAAACAGTCTATCATGTCGCAGATTGGTATGGAATTATTTGAATCAGTTTTAAGTCAAAATTAGGTAGCATAGTTTAGATGCCAGACTAAGGTGACGCTAGGTCAAAACTAATGAGTTAGCTAGAGCAAGTAAATCTACCACCCTAGAAGTTCATAATCATATTGTCAGCTACGTTATTAAGGTACTCATCTAGGAATGCGTGATAAGATCAATAAATGATAACAAAAAATTCCTGAGTACAGGCAAACCAACAACTTCATAAAAGGACCGGGCAAGGACTTGACAACTGATAACTGTACATAGCAAGCTCAAAAATTATTAATATAGGGTTAGCAGGAAAATAGTGCTTGTAGGTTCTGTCACTTCCATAAGGGCAGAGGAGGCTGCAGCTCAGCTGTTCTATAATTTACTGTTTGGAATAGTTAATCAGAAGTTGGAAGCTATGTAGAGAACCAATGTCAAGTGAAATCTAATTACAAAAATAACATTCGATAAATATCAAACTTCAAGATATGGAGGCCCATAGTGACGATTGTTGATTCCAGTGGAAAATAATGTATTTAGTACATGCCATCTATAATCTACATCTTCCAAGTTTTTTGTTTTTTTTTTAATATTTCTCAGTATCCAATATTTTCCATAATTCTAATTTTAGTGACAACTTGCCAATCCACAATATTATATTTGAAAAATTATCAAAGGACAAAATATTCTTAGAATAGTCCAGGGAATAACCCCTTGAAGTTTTGCTGTATGTTTAATGAACACCGTGTATAGTACTATGTTTTTTACAATTCAAATATATTTTTGCTTTCTGTTTTTATTTATTTTATTTTCGTTTTTTTATTGTTGATTCTATTCACTTGGTATAGATGTTTGTGTTCCTTCCCTTCGTGAAAAAATTAAGTTAGGGATCTACGCCTCATTGTATTTTTTGATAGGTTAGACTTTTTTCTAACACTTGGATACTTTTGATCATTTTTGTTGCTATACAGAACATTTTGCATTATCCAACTAATTACTATTGTTTCTTCCCTAGCTCTTTGGTTTCTTTTTAAAATTTGAAATAAATACATTTTTAGTCTATAAGAATTCGTTTTGAATCTTGATCCTCTAATTCCTAATTCAAAGATACACAAATGTTCTCCAAGAATATGGAATTTAATGTGGTCCAGATCAGAGCCAAACTTAAAATACGTATCTGATATCTATATATCTATATTCTATATCTAAAAATTACATTATTTGAAAACTACCAATGGCATCATTAAGACATAAAGGTTCTTAATAAAGCACACTTTAAAAACATTTTTTTTAAGGTTTTCTTGTCTGGACCAATATAAATTATGTGTACCTATAATGTTATTACCTAAATGTCATACAAGTTTTGCTAACGATATGCAAATTATGAGGGCTCAAAAATTAATACGGTTTTATTTGGTTCCCTCTTTTTCAACGATCAGTTCATCGTTTTGGTCATTCATTTTTCATTATGAATTTTCTTAGTAAATTTTAAAACTTTATTATTGCTTTACAGTTATTTTTGTTTTCTTTATCCATTTTGTTTTCAGTTTCCACTAAGTTGGGGGAAGCTTCAAATTCTTTAGGTATTGTTTTTTCTTCTACTAACGAAAGTTAACGTTGTTTCTTTCAAGTAAAGAAGAGTGTAACCGCAAAATGTTTGGTACGGTAACCAAATACTGAACAGTTGGAATTTACGAGAGATACGCCAAAGTAATCATTTCAAAGGTGTTTACGGATGGAAAGGGATTCAAGTCAATAATTCCACCAAACGGCATTTCATGTGAATAATTCACGAGCACATAACGCAACTAGACCACGGCGGTCAGTACATTAGAGTTGCAGATTGAGGTGCCTGCGTGTCCCGCGTACATTAAGAGAATTTTGTTGAAAACTTCGACAGCACTAAGTGCTAGTGCTTTTGACCATATTTCAGGCATTCATATCAAAAAGGCGACACGCTGGATGGTCGTGGAAAAGAGCCGGATGGACAAGAGGACATTTAAGAAGGCGAGGTTACTCTCATCTGTGATTTTTCCGGTTCGCGGCTTTGCCAGTGGCGTTTCGTGGGAACATTATTCACCATAAGAAAAATTTCCCAAGAGTTGTGTATAATAAAATCTTGAATATGCATAATCGGTAATTGTTTCCATAATTGACAATAAGTGTACGAAATTGTTTTAACGTTCCAATAATAGATAAGTAGCACATATTTTGTATTATTCAATTTTACTTGAAAAGCTAAGTCTAGTTATTTTAGTAATATTTATCTACCACCATAGAGCAACTTAACTTCACTTTATGTTAGCATAGTTGTAAGTACATAATTATCACAATAACTTAATGTGGCGACACTGGATTATACAATTGTGCAGTTGTCGCCATGTTATTATCATCCATAATTGATTTCCACATTTTACACGGGATCAAAATTACTACGTTGATACCACCTTTCAAATGGAGTACCTATGGAGTAACCTTAACCTTTACCCAACAGTGACCTGCTTCCTACGTGACCTACTAACGCTAAAGAAAATACATTACTTTATCACTAGCTTCATCAATTTTTTATGTGTCTGTATCTAAGATAGGTAGCAACAAAAAACCTCACAGAATGAAGACTTTTCGGCATTCGACTACGTTTTATAGAAAAGTAAAACACGAACAGGAACTGCTACAACTCTTAAACATTATTGTTTTTCAAGCTGAAGGGAATCTTTAAAATTTTCTAATTCTGAGAAATTTAAAATGCACCTAAGAGAAGATCAAGTGCCTTCGGGAGTACTTGTACGTACATAATTCTTCGCGAAATTTATACAGGGTGTGCGCTCCTTTGGAGGGTGCGTTCCTTGGGTCACTTTATGGGGGTTCTTCCTATAAAATTTTTCGATTTGAATCCTCCCTTACGAGATAAGGGCTTCTAAAGAATTGGAAAAATTTCGGTTTTTATTTTTTTTCTCAAAAACGGTTAAACTTAAAAATCTGAAAATCGGTGACTCCATTTAGTTTATTAAATTACATTGTTGAGTATGATTTTTAATTATACGAAATTTCTAAAAGGATGGCAACCACCAACCTCAGTTGCTTTATTTAATTAGAACTTTTTATTCTAAACGTTTCTCGATGTGAAAAAATTACAGTAAATTGAACAATTAATTTACAAAATTTTCCCCCTCTTGGTATTTTTATGGAGAGACACACGTTTTCTTTTAAAAAAATAAAATCAAGATACGTGCATATCCTCGGGTGTGGAATATGCAGCAAAATAATTCATATGAAAATTAGGTCCATTTACTAGAGAAATTTAAGATCAATAGATATTTTCGAGTTCAGTCGCAGTGAAGCGTTTGCGGAGTCACCACTGAAGATACCGGCTATGAAAAGTAGCGAAACATTTGAAGACATGCTATGCCACTAATAAGAAATCAATATATGGGTGAGTACAAGGATTTTAAGTCTCCCTACACAGAGGTTAGCCCGAGAACAGCAGGTGCAAGAGATGCCAATTAAGACTGAATATTACTTATGTGACTGGCGTCCAAAAAGTCATAGTATGTAGATTAAATAACAACACGGGATTTGGTCATTAAATGTGCTTTTTTATAGTATACTTTATTTTTCTTCACATATTGAGCTAACTGTATCATCGTCAATGAAATTGTAGATTTTATTTTTAAAATGGTTGAAGAATTATCTGGCAATAATGTACTTATCTTAATAATATATCTCTATCAATCATACGTTCGTTCCAAATTGAAGTATTGCTCACTAGTGTGGAACTGTATCTATATCCATTATACATATTAATATGATTAATTATATTGATATGGTTTTAGCAATTTGCCTTTATAATGAGCCTTGAATGATATACTGAGAGGAGTTATAAATATCTGTTAAACAAATGTAATTTTTACTTGTTCTTATTTAGAAGTTATACAGCATGACATTGTTAAACAGGGATCTGCATAATATTGTTGATTCATCTGATTTCTTAACCCTGTAATACACATGCAGTTGAACTACAAATTAGATTTTGACAGAGGGTTCAATCGCAATCCCGGTCTTAAAACAGCTCAACTTTCTTGTATCAAAAATTAATAATCCTGCAACATATACCCTAGTCGCAATATAAACGTTTTCAGTTTGACTCAGTATCATTATGATGGCTTAACCGCTTTTCTGTCACACAATGTGCCTAAACGAAAACAATTATTGTCACTTATTGACACGACCTAATCACTGATGCCTTCCGAAATTAATAGTTCACCATTTTTAAAAGTAGTGTACGTCTTAGGTTGGAAACCCGCAAATTAAAGGTTTGAAGCTGCAGGCACTGTACGTTTCATAGCATACTTATAAACGTACAATATTTTGTTAAAATATCTGATGTTTTTATTTGTATTATTCATGTATTATTATTTAATTCTATAAACTGTGAAAACTACTTAAAAACGTGATTATTTGAAATTTTAAAAAGTAAAGAAATTCTGTAGCGCATGTGTGAGTGAATTTGCAGAGAAAATAACTTGCGTAAAAAATATATATATAACGAAAATTGCTGATTGTTAGCATAATTAAATGGTAAATATTGACATGTACTGTATTTAAAATTTATTTATATGTTATAACAGTGAAAACAATTTGAGTGACAACGGGCTACTAAGAATAAAGTTCACAAAAACTCAGAAGTTGATGATATCGTATTTTGAATCATTCTAAAGCATATTTTTTCTCAAAAATTGAGAATAAATAGAAAGGTGCAGCATTTAAAAAATTATATGTAATATAATCTTGTCTGTTCAGGTTGTCCGAGTAAAAAATCCCGACAATTAAAATCTTCAACGATAATAATACTTAAACTCAAGAACTGTTAGAAACTGTTCAATAACTTCAAAAATGATTATGCAGTAATATGAACATCGGGTAGAATGTATATAACAATAATTACAGTTCAATGATATATATTACATCTACAACATAGAATGTCAATCGAATCAACAACCCTATCCAATTATGATGCATCCACCTCTTTAACTGCTATATCAATTCTTATTGCTAGAAGAACACCGCCGCCATCACTTTTGTTGATAAGATCTGTTCGCCTACCTTTACGAAATACATCATATGCATCAGAAAATAATTTACGGCTGTTTATGCGACAATTTAAGTACGTTTCACTAATGGCAATGGTATCATAGTTATCGACATCTACAGCATTATATTAACAGTTTGATAGAGGAAACACAAGCTAGTGCGAGGGTTTCTGCTGGGCAAATTTAGTTTAAATTTGATATTATGTTAGGAACTCCATGAATATAACAAATTTTAAAATTTGATTGTCCAATCAATCAATCAATCATTCCAAAAATTGAACTTTTTTATCTTATAGATTGCTATTTGAGTGCGATCATACGGCATCGAGATGTCTAAACCGCGAATTACAAATGCAACTGGCCTTTTTATAGTATTAGAAACATGTTTCTCGTTGTGAAACACCATTTTAATTGGCCTCTTTTTGCTTGTATCAAATTTTCCAATTCTTATGGACTTAAGAGGATCAACTTGCACCATAGGAACCACCATTCTTAACACCTCTCCGACCACAGATTTATCATTGTTCATTCGTACCTCAGCAAACAAATCAGGATCTTGTTCTGCAACGTATCTGTCTATTATGAAGTTTTTCAACAATAGAGATTCAAAATGTCCTCTTGAAGTTTAGTTATGAAAGCCTTCAGATCCTTAACATCATTTACCACAGATCTGCATGTCCTAAATGACCACTTGTGCCCTTTATTAGCATTACGCATTCTGACTTCTTTAGAACTGATATTGAGACATGAATTCTTGAAGGTTTTTTTTTACATAATGAACATTTCACTATCAACAGAGTCTCATAGGATCTGTTACAACATGAACGTACATTATTTGTAGATGCCATGAGAAAGGCTTGAAAGTCCTCCGTGCAGATTAGACGTTCCTAACAGCGTATTTAGGCCAAAAAAAAAACAGAAGAATTTATAAACATCGAGCTGTAATGATAATAAACGTAAATTCAGAGAAACCTTTATAACAGCCTTACGTACACAATATCCTCAACATACTGGTTCTAATACTAACTAAACAATAGCTAAGGGAACGAATTGTACAAAGTGGAGAGCACTTTAGGATGAAACCACATATTTTCCAAAATATTCGTTACTCTCTTATTAAATGAGCTCCAGGTGATGATGAAGGTAATACCAATAGAAATGATATTGAATTTAATTGAATTAAACTTTTATTTTTTTTTACTGTTTAATGTTAGTTGTGCCGTTTTGTTTATTTCAGTTTATTGAATAAAATGGAACTAACCATTTAATACTTAGCGGTATTTAATTTGTGCCAAACCTAGTACATTCAGAAAAGTTGCATATCCTCAACGTACTGATAGCTCACTATTAATTAAATACAAGCTGAAACACTTAGATATTAGTCTTGAAATATAACTAGTTAAACTGACACCTATTATAGCGAACGAATTATTGGTCTGATAGAGCTCCCCTTCCCACAATTTCAGATTCCAGATTATTCATTCAGAATTTATTTCTTTCTCTCTTTTTATTTTGTCCTATAATGAGAAATTCTCTTGAAAAAATAAAAATTTATTATTATTATTGCCACAACTATCATCATTTCAGATTACATAAGGATTGCAGAAGTACATGAGACACTGAAAGAGCCTGGGTGAAACTCGACTGAAGTATGTTAACTGTATCAGAATCGTACGCCATACCCGTGACTGTAATTACAGAAATATTCCTGCGACTACCCGCGTAATAAACAGTAATTACATTTTTGCAGCTAGCGAATCTGGTGTGAGTCTTGTTTTGGCCCACCGGGTATTTCGCCAAGTTTATCTGAGAGGCGCAATCGTGCAGATACCGCTACGGCTTTCATGCCAGACGTGGATATCGCAGATGTTGTACACGTAAAATAATGATGAAAAGCGGAAACCGAAGGTCGTTGAATTTACGTTCTTACGGTACAAAATACTTGCTACAAATCCCGGGGAATACATATTATTAGAGAATTTAAATTGCTATTAGAATTATATCAGGCGAATGCTGCAGTATTATATATTATATATCCACAGCATTGCGCTCGTTGCTTTGCTAATGGTGATAGTAATGTTCGATTTGCATAGAATAACAGGATGTTCTAGCACATTAGAAATATTACAATTGATTTATAATTGTTAAAGCTCGCTTTTCGTTCGTAGATCTCAGGTTCGGACTCAACTACGACTTTGATATTTAAATATACCTTATTTATATTAAAATAAATTTAATCTTGTTCATTCCAGCTAACCGACAGAAATATCCTAACCTATTCTCATGAAAAAATTCATCTCTGTATTCTTGACCATTCTCATTGTAGCTATGTTCTATTAAAAATTAGGGAATTATTTCATATGGTTTTTATTAATAGCTCCGATGATTTTAGAGATATTTGTTTGAAATTTCGGGCATATTATTACCTTTCTGTTTAGGTTTAAAATATCAAAGTACGAACGAAGGAAAGCGGGGTTATGGTACGCACAGATCCCCCAATTATTTTTCTAGATACAGTGTATTTTTAGTCTATTTTTTTTACTTTTATAAGATTTTGATTAGAGGTTCGATTTATAAAATATTGCAACTCTATTTGATGTGTTATATTTTTCACAAATTAAATATCGCTATTAAATGGTCATTTCCACTTTATTCAGTAAATTCAAATAAACAAAATGACACAACTAACAATAAACAGTAGAAACGGCAAAAATTTAACTAAGCTAAAATCAATTTTCAATATGGGTACCATCTTCACGAATAAATATTCGAGCTCTTAACAAGAGAATATTTTGGAAAAATATGTTGTTGCAAACAGTTTAAATAAAATCTCTCCTAATCGATGGAATGGTAGAGGACGCCTGACACTTGTTAAATGGTCATCTCATTTTCCCGATCTCAACCTATGGGACTTTAGTTTCGAGGTTTTATCAACGATTTCGTGTAGCTCCAAAAAGAGCTCAAGTTGACGATAGAATTGATATTGAATTTAATTTAATTGAATTAAATTATCTTTATCTTATTATACCGTTTGTTGTTAGTTGCCGTTTTGTTTATTTCAGATTATTGAATAAAATGTAAATAACCATTTAATTTAGTATTAGAAAATGACCTCATACACGTTCTGGTGTGTTAAATATTCTTTATTCATTCATTCAATTCTTGTTAACACATAATTGTTAGTAATAATACAAACCTTCATTGCATGTATAATGTTCGATATATTTTTTGCTACATAAAGCTTCGTGAAAGGCACATAATGCGAAATATATATTTTAAAATTTAAACAGACACTAAAATCAAACACATCGTAATGTATTATATGTTTAATTTAAATACAGTCCGATGGCATGTGGGTACAATCGTTTGCAATAATAATGGCACTGATTAAAATGAATTTTACGGTTTCTTTTGAACTTCTGACGTATTCGTAATGAAATATACATTAAACTTTTAACATAACTTCTTAGTTGGATGACTCGCCGATAAAGATTTAATGAAATTTCTACTCTGAACTTCCAGAAGTTCAAAAACTGTCTTGAGAGAGTGTCATTATTGTTGCAAAAGCATGTACATCTAATTGTAAAGACGTCTGATACCAAGACATGTACGTATTTTGAGGTGTTAAACTGATAAATATGTGATTTAAATACGTTCTAGTGTCTTAACGTGCGTAGTACATATTTTAAGATATACTCCTTGGAGAGTGGTGAGGTAATAATAATACAGTATAAGAAGCTGATCTTAAATGCATTTTGATCTTTTACCATATATATTAATTAACTTAACCTAAAAATTTTGAACGTGTTTTATTGTATCAAAACTTGCCTTTAAGAAACTTTTATCAACTAACTCTTTTGCACATTTTTTATTAGAGATGTTACTTATAATCCTTTTAGGAATATGTAAATTATATTAATTTAATTGTCATACATCCTTTATTATGATACGATGCTTTAAATTGTTTTCTAATAAAAGAATGTATCCCTTCTTGATTTCTTTGTAGCAACATTTTTATCAAGCTTGATAAGGAATCCTTTAAATTTATTTTCTACAACAAGAATTTTTCGTACAATATAGATTGATAGCACGGCTTTATGATTTTCCAATATTTCAGAGAATATAGAGAGATACGGGAAATGCACGAAGATTGGCATTTACGACCAATCCGAGCCATCGGCAAAATACTCATACACAGAATATGAAGTTTTAAAGCGTTAAAAATCGTTTGTCCAAAAAAGTTGTTTCTAGTTGAGTTGCAGCATTAGAAATGGTAATGTAAATGCTCTTTATATTGGAAAATCAGTATTCTGCAATATTATGCAACTTATGAACAACTAAAGTTCCCTAAAGTGATTTTTGGGGCATAACATAAGTTTTTTCTTCAATGGAATCATATTAGATCCATAGTACAATTTATTAGTCCCAGTAATAACGATTTTATTCATATGATTTATTTAAATGTGCGATAAATACGATCAAAATGACGACCAAAATAAAATAGGGGCACAGGTTACTTTAATTCAATTACAATTTTATTACCCAACAAATTAAGGTAGTTTTAGAATATAACAAAAGAACAGAAATTAAATTAAAATATAAGGTGACGTCTGAAATGTTCCTTATTTGGTATCATTGGATTCAGAAAATTACGCAGAATTAAAAAATGTAGTAATATACAAGTTGTTCCATTTGAAAATCGAAAGTTCGTGCCATTTCTGATGAAACAAGAAATGAAAAAAATAACATTTATAGGTATGTCAAAAGGCAAGTTAGTAATGTATCTTCAAAACTTAAATAAAAAAGGAAGTATCCCTTCTTACACCTGGTATAATTTAAAGCACACATTGTGTCAAGACTGATTGGTCAAAAACAAAATTTGATTTGTAAATAAAATGTAATTTTATCCTTTTAATTTTTTCAACTTAATTCCAAATTTTTTATAGACCATTATTTTAAACAATAAATTAGTCTTATGTCCAAATTAATTTACTGCAGTTATTTTATAACGACATATTTAAACATTTTATGAACATTACTGCTGACATTTGCCATATGTCGAATAATAAAATGGGTATTTATTGACATTGTTTGATTTCAGATTGTCCCAAATTACGTCAGATGCGAACAGTACCGCTATTGTTTCTTCTTCATTCTTCAGTTCAACAACCTTCCTGAATAAACACTTCGTTTTAGCAAGATATAGCCATTATTTTAGAACAACCAGTTAGCATCTTTTTTTCTGATCGTAGTGATAGTTTATACCTGTTTATTCGCTATTTGCTCAAGACATTCCTACAAAGTTATTTAGTACATCTATGTATGTGAAATTTAAATGGGCTGAACAATTTGCAAGTTTAAAATACAGTGTGAGCCCGCAAAAACTGACATCCAGCTTTTTAATTACGATTAAAAAGACGCGAAGGCAAGTTCCTCATGTCCTGTTCCTCAGGTCAAAAATCCACGGGCGTATTCTGTGGTCAAAACTAAGAGATTTTTGTTATATAAATATGGGGTCTTTAGACAGTCATTGTACAGTGTGTTAAAAATAAAAAAAAATTAGTTTACACATAATAATAAGAGACCGTCTTTTTCATCTTATTCCATATTGTGTTTTGTCAAATTAAGCTTATTTTTAAAAAATATTAAGTATTAATAATGGTTTATGCATATTATAGGGTGTCTCATAATTAGCAGCCAACCCTGAATAGGCCGATCCTATGATCAAAACTAAGTAAAAAAGTTCATATGAACATGGGTCCGGAAATGCTTCCTAAGGGCACAGGGACCCATTGAAGAGGGAGGAATGGAAATCATTTTTTTGCAATATCTCTCAATCGCGTTGTGATAAATGAATGAAATTTGGTATACACAGCTAAATTTTGATGAGCAATTTGATGGACTAATCCATTTATTTCCACAAGGTCCATTGGGGTGGGTACGGGGGGGCCCTTGGTATTTTGCGTGTTTAACTATTTCATCTTTGAGTTTTTAACAATTTGGACAGCAAATTCCGTTTTCCCGAACTGTTATACGTTGAAAAGGTACTCTTGATTCAAATCGTTATCTTTAACGGTTTCTGAGAAAATCGCTCTTGAATTAATCCCACTTTGGTCAATTTCATAGTAATTTAAACAAAAAATAATAATAATTTAATACGTAATCAGTAATACATATTATTGATGTAGAACAATTATGATATGATGATTTGTTTATGGCTTTTGTGATGGTAATGCTGCGCGGCAGAACGCGAGTACGGCAGAAGGTTTCCAAACAGAAGGCTGTCAGCCTCACGCTGGCACTGATGAAGCTAGCTTTCCACAGATGCTATAATGAACTTCCACGATAAACATGTAATGTTTGATCTGATGAAAACTCTAATGTCATAATGGAACCTCGATTTCAACATCATTTTCTTTGAATGTATTGGTGGGTATTATTGTAAATACCAAGAACTTCAACTGGTGCCTCCCACAGACATTTTCTTGAAAACGTTTTATCTGAGCTACTTGACGACGTTCCCTATGCGCTCAGAAAAAAAAATGTGGTTTATGCACGACGGAGCTCCCCCACATTTTAGTTTGACTGCTTGTGAATTTTTAAATGAAAGATTCGGTAATAACGTGATTAAGAGAATGCACTTTAGAGCGAGGTCAACCTTGGCTACATAGATGGCCCGATATGAACCCTATTGATTTTTTATTTGTGGACATCTCAAGACATTAGTTTACAAAACTCACTGAATCTGAGGAGCACTTATTTCAGTAAATTATAGCTGGTTGTGATGTGATAAGAGTTACTCCAGAAATTTCTGCACGTGTTCGAACTGCAATTTCAAGAAGATTTGGCGCATATATTTTGGCAGAAGGTGGCCATTTCCAACATTTGTTATAATAAATTGTAGTAAAGTAATTCCACTGTTAATTAATTATTTTATTACTTCAAGTACCTAATGTAATGAGTATCATAAAAATGCACTTGATCAAATAAATTGTTATTAATTGGTTTGGAATCCAAAAAAGTACAAATACAATGGCGCATATGATGATCTGTATTATTCATAACATTATAAGTTTCTAAAGCTGTTTCATACCTACTGTCATACTAAATATGCACATCGAATTTGGGTAAATTATTTCAAACGGTTTAGAAATTCAAACTACCTCTGCAGGGACCAGGTCTTTAACCAGAACTGGACCACACACGCAGCTAACACCTCTAAAATACTCCATAGGTATCTTTTGTCGTGCCACATGGCTAATGACCTTCGCAAATAAAATACAAAACAATAATAAGCAGGCCTCATCAGTAAAACACTGCCATTCGCCATCTTAAAATAACTCAAACAAATATTGAATTAGCCAATAAATAAATAATACGCATGCCAAGATACTCAGTGATAGCTCATCTAATAATTCATACAACACATGTCACTATAACTCCAGTTGTCTAATATCTAAAAAAGACAAAATGCCGCCAAGGTATTACATCAGTTATTCAATGTGGTTCAAACAGGATTCGACATAATATTTTGTCTACCATCTGCGCCAATAAATTTTTAAACTTATTGTATTGTTGGCGCTGTAAATCAATACAGCGAAAGCCATTTTCAGTTTTTTGCGGAAATAACATTTTCAAAAACACATTTTGAAAACGTACGGAATATTGTATTTTTATATGTGCATTTACAAATTATTATTTTACTTAAATACTGTACAAAAACAGGCCACATTTTTTTTACTAGAATGAGTAAGATAAGTATCTGTAGTATGAGTATAAACAGTTCCTGAAATTGGCTTTTAAATTAGGTAGCGAACGTCTAAAGTTTAAAATAAATAATGAGTTAAGGATAGCAGCGAAATTCGATTACTTTCAGGTTATTCCGGGTAAGATGTCATTCTCAATTCAATTTATCACTTCAGTTCTAATGGAAAAGCAGGTTTGATAAATTTATTTCGAATAATTTACTTACGACGAGCCCTAAAGGGCTAGTTTAAATTTACTCTTTACATCACAGCATACTTCATTAGATTCCAAATTTAATTACCTATTTTGATCTGACAGCCAGTATTTTAATGAATATTTGTAAAGTACATATTTTCCGTTGTTTGTATAGTATATTTATACAGTGTCTTCACAGACACTAAAATATTAACAAATGATTTACAGGCAAACAAACATTGCCACATTCTGGATATCTGATTCATAATTTATCCAAAAGAAATTGGGAATAGATACGTCATAAAAAATGTCAATATAGCAAAACAAATTTTTTGCTATATTGACACACCTAGACCCAGGTGATTTCGAATACTGAAATCTGATTTTAGTATTAACGTTTTTGTGATAATAATACTACATTAGTATTCAATTGCTAAAAATGGCTTACGTGCATAGTGACTAGGAGTTGATAGATATAGTTTTAATTTATGGTGAAGTAAGACAAAATGTTTTAGCAGCTTTTCGTATGCACAGGGTGTCTCAAATTCTAAAGTATGGGTCCACTGTTAGGATACAAAAAATGAAAAATTGAAATGGGATAAGGTAAGCTCCTATTTAGTCGAAAATATTATCTTTGGGATTTGACATAAACGGCTAATGACGTCATCAATAATTATATTTTTTCCAGAAACATACCCAAATTATTTTCCTGTTAAAAAACTCTATTTTTCTAATAAACTTTTATCAAAGAAATTTTTCTGTATTAATTTAAAAGTTATAAGCAATACCTTCCTAAAGAATCTCAAAAGAAATAGCACCGGATAAATACCATATAATTAATCAAACATATCATGACTACAAAATTCACAATTTGGAGTATTTGTCTTAGCGTCACATTGAAAACAGATAATTTTATAGCACAAATTGTAATAAATGTAGAAACTATTAATCACATTTTTTTCGGCACGATCTTTGGACGAACGAAGGTCTATTTGTCAGTAATGGTTTACCAAACAGGCGCATCAAACACTACTGGTCTATTGGAAATCCCTACATTGTAAATCCAGTCCAAAATCAAAGCCATCTTGGGATAAATGTATGATGCGGTATCATCCATAGGCATTTAATTGGGCTTTATTGTTATGAACTTACATGGAACAGCGTGAGTTACCTAAATTTCCTACAAGAAGAGCTTCCTACACTTCTGGAAAATGTGCCTTTGCAATTTAGGAGAAACCTATGATGTCAGCACGACGAAGCTCCACCCCACAAGGCCAGAATTGCGCAGTCCACAAAGAACCCAGGTGAAGATGGGATACGAGGTGTGCATTGCATCGTTCGTCAACGTTTTTCTAGAGAGGGAAGACTTTCCTTTTAGTCAGTCCAAGGTTGAAGTCGATAGCACGTTTGGTTTGTGTTTTATTTGTATTTTTTGTAAGTAACTTTTTTAGTGGCGTCGTGATAATGAGTGACTCAACGACGATCCACGTGAAGGAGCTCCCGTCACCTCTCGTACTGACGCCAATGTTGACCGTTTGCGTGCACTGATCACGTCTGACCGGCGCCTAAGCATTCGTTAAGCGTCAACAAACAAACTTCGCAAGATATTACACGTGCCAAAAGTCCTCACCCGTTAACAGAAAGACATGCGCAAATCGATCTGCGAGGATTTGTTGTCCCATATTCGTAGTGATGGTCGAGACTGGATGAGTCGGGTAGTCACTGGAGATTAGATATTTAAGTATGACCCCGAGATCCGTAAACAAAGTCAGTAGTGGATGGAAAAGGGTGAAGGCAATGTTGATGGTTTTTTCGATATCAACGGCATCATTCATCGTGAATATGTTCCTGCCGGCCAAACAGTGATTGGACAGTTGGTGTCCTGAAGCGGCTGCGGGCCCGTGTTTTCCGTGTGCGACCCGAACTCGTCGAGAACGGCTGGATCTTGCACCACGACAACGCACCAGGACATTCCTCGTTCATTGGAGGTCAAAGAAGCTGTAACCGTGGTGCTGAGCTGGTTAACGGCGGAGGATTACCAAGGGTGCTTCCAATCGTGGGAGCAACGTTAGAATCGTTGTGTAGAGTTAGAGGGAGACTATTGTGAAGGGGTCTCAAATACAGCTACTTTCACTGCGGTAGTGCAATGTGCGCGGAAAAATTTGCAACGGGTTGCACCCATCTAAATCTAGGGATGTGCGCTTTAAATCTGTCACTGGTAGCGACCATCACTATTTATCAGCTGTAAATGTTATGTTTTCTTTAAAAAATTATTTACCTTAACACCCTGTATCTCCGTTAACATAAACATTCGCCCCCACACATATAAACAACTGTATTTTTAATATTTCACCTTAAACTATTCTGTAACCCATTACTTATGAAATACTCTGCACATGCAAATAAAAAATTCATATTAAGTTTCTATAAACAATTTTTGTGTATTCTGAATGCTTTACGTAATTTTAAACTGTCTGATTACTATTATTATACTACAAATACGGGAATTCCATGAAAATAAGTTACCAGGGATTTAATCAACTATTAATATTCCAATTTTGTATAGTATATTACGCCCTGTCATTTTGGTAAAATTATTCCATTGGGAACTTAATAATTAATCTCCATGTTTATGATTTAATTAGAAATATCATAACAGTAGCTTCGAGGCGCATAAAGTTGAATCAAATTAGCTTGTCTGCGTTGCCTAAATCTGTATTAATGGGAACTATTGTTAATGTTTGGGTGAGTTCAGTTAACATGTGGAATCTTCCCATGCATTTGTTTGTGTATGGGACATGGAAGATGAGAACATCTCATCGAAATAAGGAAACGGTTAATATGGTCATGGTTCTACGTTCAGTCACTGATTTTGTATATTACAGAAATTAATTAAAATGAAGGAAAGAATATCTAGATTTGTTAAAGACATAACATCAAGGGTAGAGCTTGGAGCAATAATTATACGGGGTGTCATCTAACGGATGTTATGTACTCCAAGGGAGTATATAACATACACCCAAATGGTGTCGATTTAACCAAATTTGCTTAAAAGAAAAATGTCGCAAAAAAACTCAGAACCCAGTTAACCGATTTGAGCAAAATTTGCTGGTGCTTAGTTTTCCTTCATGAAACATGCAGTGAATATGTTCCTGTTAGGTTAAATCATATCAATCATTTAACTACAACCCTTTGTGAATATTCTTCTGTAACTTTTTTTGCACGTTTAATATTTTACACGCAACTACCAGAAACGAGTAGAGAATTGTATTCTACACTTAAAATGTATACATATCAAAAATCGAAATTATGCTCGATTATGATGATACTACAGAAAATATTTATTAAACAAACCCCACATTTTTTGGAAATAACTACGTACTTGTAAAACTATAATAGCCTCTAAGATCATCTGCTTCATTCTTCTTTGTTATTCACAGATGTTTTGTAAACTACGGACTTATAGTGCCCTCATAAAAATTGGTTAAAGTCTGGAGAACGTGATGATCAGTGACTTATAGGCAAGTAGATTCAAAGTGAGTGGGCTCAACTATCCCTCCATTGCGACTACATGGGTTTATAGGTCACACTGAAAAATGATAATTCATCCAGTAGGTATTAACATCTTCATGAAGCTAATGACCGTATTGGTTGAGATTTTGTCCATATATTCCGGCAAGAGATGCAATTTGCCAAATAGGAATAGTCTGGTCCATTCCCCTGTAGAGCAGTAACACAATTTTCTGGCAATTCTTCATACCATATACAGTCAACACTCAATCTCTTCGACTAAGCCAGTTGGCATAAGTTATGAAGATGATATTATCATCGGCAGTGTGCAGTATATAAACCAAATAGAGTTCCTATATGTAGCGTGTTTAACTGTATCAATTTATAGCTCTTTTTCTCAATGGGTCTGACCTTCGCGTGAGTCAATCTGGACAATTCCTTCCAGTATTCAGACTGTTCTGACAGTAGTTGAAGGTAGCACCTTCATTAGCTAGAGAATCCACCGCATCGTTTCCATGAATACCTAACTGACCAGATATTAATCCTTCAATTGCTCTGTTGCTAAAACTTAAGAAGTATGTGGTACTCATGATCCCTTCTGTCGGGTTAGACCACAGACCAACTAGACTGAACTATAGGGCCAAGCCAGTGAAGCCTTCCGTAAGCCTAACCTCAGCCCAGCTGGCTTCGTGCTCTCAGTCAGTGTTAGACATTCGTTGTGGTAACATCGCGATTATTTTGTAAAATATACGAGTTTTCTTTGTGCAATTATGGGAAAGTGCATTGTAGACAATTGTAATAGTCGATCAGATCGGAATAATGATGAAATTTCATTTTTTAGGTAAGTAATAATTAAAAATAATGGAACACGTTTTATGGCATTAAACGGCTCTGCGTAGGCGTTGTGCTGATACTTCCAGTATCGGCTCTGTGTTTAAATAATACCATGTGGAACATTTTGGTAATGCGTGTACTGGCATCTTGGAAACTATAACAGATACTAAAATCGGCAGTTGGAGGAAAATTCTGTTGCTAACTTAATGACACTTGTATCTAGGTTTTGAGTTATTTTGAAAAAAAGTTAATATGACGTTATTCGTCTGTAACTTTTTTATTTAATTTATATTTAATTATAATTTATATTTGCTATTGCTATTTAATTATAATTTATATTTGCTAAATAATAATAAGTTAAGAATCTAATTAAGAAATTTACAATATTAGAATTTTGAACAGTTACGGTTGCGCGAAATCATCATCAACTTAATTTTTTGGTATGGGCACTATATTGAATTTGAATTTTATTGCAACCGAAACGTCGCATTGAAAATTTAAATATACAGTAAAATTCTTCGAAAAATTTGCTGCGGAAAAGTGTTTTCAGATTTAAAAAATCCTCTAAATAAAAAAGTTATAGACGAATAACGCCATATTAACATTTTTCAAAATAACTCAATAACCTAGATCTAGTTGCAAGCATCATAATTTTTTTTCCCCCAACTGCCCATTTTCGTATCGCTTGTAGTTTCCAAGATGCCAGTACACGCATCACCAAAATGTTCCAAATGGTATTATTTAATAAACCATTAAATACTTGTTACCTCGCTAACAATAATTGTTAAACATATGGACACTTAAAAACAGGGCCGATACTGGAAATATCAGTACAACTTCTGCGCAGAGCCTTTTAATGCCATAAAACGTGCTCCATTATTTCTGATTATTACTTACTTAAAAAATGAAATTTCATCACTATTTGGATCTGATCGGCTATTACAATTGTCAACAATGCACTTCCCCATAATTACACAGTGATTAGAACTTATTAGAGCAATTTCTGAAAAATATGTAGATGTAAGAATAAATCATAAAACAAAAATAATCAATACCTTAAAAGGCACAAAGCAACAAGCATTAAATAAAGTAACACTATTTATAGGGCGATAAAAATTTTAATATAACTATAATTTTATTTTAAACCCTGATTTAAAAATATTTCACAAAACTTCTCAAAATAATTAAATATTTTATGTTAGTTTATTAAAAATATATTCCTTCCTATTTCACATTACTTTTAAATAAAAATTATTAACTTTATTAAAATTTCATCAAATATTATAATAATATACATTTTACTGAGTCAGACTCTGTCAAAAGAGGCGGAGCCAAACTTCCGCAAACACTCCACTGCTCCCCTGTCGAGGCTTCATTGGTATCGTTGTCGTTTTATTGAATAGCATGGGTACAGTCTAGTTGGTCTGTGGGTTAGACAGACTAAAACAGATAGGATTACTCGTCACCTATGGCATACTGATGAGAACTAATAAGCTCGAAACTGGTATGTCTGGTGTGTTACTGACGAGTGACTTTAGCTCTTGCCTGAAGTTTTCCAGGTGTAATTCAATGCTGGTAGGGGCATTAGCTCACATAGTAGTTGTTTCCTGGAACTCCCTGTTTGCAAAATATAGTTTCTTTCCACCTTCTGATGAAAAAAAAAAAAAAATAAATAAATAAAAATTATAGTCTGTTTATTCGTCCTATTCACAACACAAAATATTTATTCACGTTAGTATCGTGTTATAACTTGAGACAATTTATTCTGTCCCGACATTTGTTTGGACATAGTACTATGGTTCAGACTTTAACAAGGTTGTATGGAGTCCTTTCGATTATACAAAACTAATCGTATGTGTATTTAAAATATACTCACGCATAGCGCTTGGCACAGAATAATTTCATATAAAAATGTCGATTTCAGAGAAACATGGACATAGAATAGATTGGTTGTCTGGCGACAATTTGTTAACACCAGCAAATGTTGGGCGGCTTGCGATAATTTGAAAACTATACTTGACCATACCATGTCCTTGATAGAATCTAAACAATCACATCATTGTACTTTTCATTGGTGTCTTACTAAGCCGTGATAAATAAAGAAAGTCTTCTAAATTATAAGTTAATAGTACACAAGACTGACAAATCTAGTGTATGGAATTATTTCCGTTCATATTCATCTATCTACTGGTTGCAAAAATATGCGCACAGTTCATATTTCATTCAATTATTGTTTTCTTTATTGAAATTGTGATGATAATAAATAAACTACATGACTTAGGTTTAGATCGATGTTATTCCTGATGCGACATAAATTTAATTTGGCCACCTTACGACAGAAAAAGCGATAATACTGCCTGTAAAATTTACTATTTGCAAGATCTAAAGTCTGATAAGTACTGAAAGTGCTGGACGGTTTATAAAAGGATTTTTACAGCCGCTAATATTTGCACTTCATGTAAATTGGTCGTAAAGCAGCGGGCAGCTAACTGCTATAATATAATAAATACAAAGTCTCCCGCGACATTTAATTAAACCCAAGAATAAATATTAAAGTTCTTTCGGCGCAGTAAGAAATGAAAATAAATTCGCCAGTGTGTGTACTAATTGGTCTGGAAACGAGTTCGAAATGCAAATTTATTTTATTGTACAGGGTGGTGATTGGCTAAGCAATGCAGTATTACTCTATATTCCGAATTATTGGAAACACAGGGTGTTCCTCATAAGTATAGTATAGTATAGTGTTTATTAACAACATTATGCTTTACATAAGCATTTGAAGCAGGTCACAATTTTAATGTAAAAAACTACAAAAAAACACTGAATTTATAAAAGTAATAATTAGAAACACAATATAAGTGTAAATATACGCATACAGCACAAATAAAATGTGATAAACAATTGAACAAGAAAAAAAATAATAAAACAATAATAAAAAATAAAAGAAAACATCAATGTAGCAACACAATTCTTACGAATAAATAAATGTCAAGGTATTGTATATAGGTGAATTTGTATGTACATGTCAACACACAGTAACTTAAATAAGTGGCATTTCCAGAAACTCTTCTATAGAATAGAAGCAATATTTGAGAATAATTTTTTTAATAGCATTTTTAAACAACACCGAATTTAACAGTCTAAGCTCGTAAGGTAAGTGATTGAACAAATTAAAATTAAGGGAATTTTTTGAACTCAGAGTTAAATACGAGGTGTTCTAAGAGAGTTAGCTTTACGAGTATTATATTGGTGAATATCAGCCTGAATAGCGAGACCCGGAGCACTCCTATGGATCTCAAGTAGATTGTGATAGATATATAATGAGGGAAGAGGCATTATGCCCAATTCTTTAAATATAGGTTAACAGTGTGTTCTGTAATTAGCACCAAAAATTATTCTAACAGCCTTTTTCTGCAACCGAAATGATTTAATTGCATGTTGTGAATTTCCCCAAATCACAGTAGCGTACGTAAGATGGGAATGAAAAAGTGAGAAGTAAGCCAATCTCAGAGTACTAAGGTCTAAAAAATTTCTTAGCCTTCTAAGTAGGAAGAGAGAACTTGCTAACCTAGAGTTTAAATGGTCAACATGAGATGCCCAGTTTAATCTGTCATCAAGGTATATACCCAAAATTTTTACACTTGCACCTCTTGTTAAGGAGCTGTTAGAAGAGATAACTAATCTCTGCGTTTTATCTTGATTAAGTTTCAGTTTATTGGTTAAAAACCATTGATTTGCCTGAATTTCGTTCTGTGTGGAGTGGCGCAATAGTCTTTCAACATTTGCATCAGAGTACATAAGAGTAGTGTCGTCTGCAAATAATACATGTCTATTAGGAGACATATAATGGGAGAAATCATTCACATATATTAAAAATAATAGAGGTCCCAAAACGGAACCCTGAGGCACACCATGATTTAATTCTAAAAATTCAAACTGAGACTTAGTAGTAGTAACACATTGTTTACGATTAAATAGATATGACTGGAACAAGAGTAAGGGAATACCACGGATCCCATAGAGTGAATGCATTTTAGCATTTAGTTCATAAATATCGAGAGAACTGGAATTTTTTAATTGTTGAATGGCACACTTCACCTCTTGCTCCTCTATCGGAAACAAATAGAAGGAAGTATTATGTACATCACTTCCAATGTTGCCCAAATCACTAGTGTCATTGCCAGTAGGTAAAGAGTTAATAATTTGTTCTGCTATCATTGTAAAGTGTTTATTAAATAAATCAGGATCAATTTGATCGGTAATATCAGTGTGAGTAGTTCTATTAGTTTCATAATTAATTATTTTCCAGCTGTCTTTGATTCTGTTATTTGAATTACGGATAAAGTTACTAAAGGCTGCAGTTTTCGCAATTCTTATTTCTGACAAATAATGTTTCTTATATTCCTTATATACACGAAAATCATTTAAATTTTTTGTGATATCGCAAATCATTTTAATTGATGATAAGGACTGATACAGAGCAGGCGCATGTAGGAGGTCCGAAAATATTGCAATTTAACCAAACATACCTATATACAATGTTGGACACAGACGGAGTTACAAGCCTATAAAATGGGGTCAAATATTTGGAAAAAAATTAATCTCTAAATTACTTTAACTTGAAATAACCAAATTTGGTATATGATTTAGATTTATTATTGGTCTTCTTTGACTTTGAGTAAATTTAAACACTACAAGGTGTTCATGGAGGGTGTCACTCCTAAAATTACACTTACCAAACAATTGTACATTGATCGAAATTAAAAAGACTGATAATATCCCGCACAGAATTTAATTTTATTAAAGTGTTTAAATAGTGCATATTAGAAGAAATAAAAAAAATCAGTAAAATTATTTTCTGTTACTGTTTGCTGTTGAAAATTACTGCAAAATTTACATTCAGCGAACAAGTTGACATGTTACTTATGCTAGGTTTCTGTGAAGGAAATTGTAGAAGAAGGGTGTTAAGTTTATCTCAAGAAATTGGATTATTAAGAACTTCTGTACACCGAATTCTAAATTGCAATCTACTACATCCACATAACATCCAAAAAGTGCAAGAGCTATTGTCTCAAGATTTGGGTCGCCGAGTGACCTTTTGCGAGTTTATCTTGCATCAGGATATTAATTTTCATAATTCTTTTTACTGATGAGGCTTGTTTCACTTGTACAGAAATTAGAAATTAGAAATCTTCACAACTTTCATGAATATTCCGATGTAAACTCCTATGCAATAATCCAAGACATTTTCAATGCTAATTTAGGATAAATATTTGGGCCGGTATTGCTGATCGTTATTTGATCGGACAAGTTATTTAGTCAAATCAATTAAACGGCGAAGTTATTTGGAATTCCTGCAAAATACTCTCCCTAATTTAAACAAAGATCGTTATGACCTAGACCTAGAGACTTTTTTAATTTTAAGTTTCCAAATAAATGGTTAGGATGAGCAAATAATTGTCCTCAAAATTGGCCACCACGATCGCCAGACCTCAACAAATGTGATTATTTTCTTTGGACAACAATGATGGATTTTGTTTCTTTCTCGCCAGTTGAATCCAGAGAAGATTTGTGGAATCGTATTACGAATAAGAAACGGTCATTATTTATTAGACAGAGTAAATATCAATTTCGGCGTAGAGTAATTTTATGTTTCCAAGAAAATGGTGCCCATTTTGAATAATTTATTTAGTTTTAATTTTATATTTTTCTAAGTGGAAGAACTACTTGGAACGTGTTGCATTGGCGTTTCCGTAACAGTTTATTAAACAAACTCGAAAATTAATCTCTACACCATGGATGGGACCATAATATTTACACGAATTTTCGCTAAATTTGCTGAAGCCGAATCTGAAGTCAGTTTATCCCCCACACGGCTGGCTGTTTCCCAACTGTGAAAACGACCTTGAAAAGTTAATTAAAGTTTATTCAATAAAAAATATCGAATTTACTTGAACTTCATTGAAATAGTCGAATTTAGGATCGTATGGCCCTGTGTTGTGCTGACACTAAATTCCGAAATATTTTACGATGGCTACTGTGCCAGAAACCGCCTAACACCATAACACATAACCTCATCTTTGTCTAGCCTTATATAAACACATAGCCTACGGAAAGAAAGAGCCTATAAAAGTCTCTAGTATACAGCAGACTCTTCATAAGCATACAACCCTGAGGATAACTTATCTAAAACAGTGGACACGAAATGTTTCGACTGCATAGTTTATGGCTGTCCGTGTTTTCATACCTTCTTGTCATTGAATGATCTGTTGAGTAAGTTTCCTATACGCTTCTTTTCAACAACCAATACGGACGTTACATTCCATCTTCTCTGGTAATATCGTTCCTGTTGGTGTTCACTATAACCTTCACGTTTTTGTAGAATGTAATCTAAATGCGAATGGAGAAAGTGTAGCTGGTAGACATATGAAACCATCAGAATCTACACAGATAGTAGAATCAATGGGTACTGATCTTACGTAATCATAATATATCAAGTAGATCAGCATGGGAATGCCACCAGGCATTGCTAGATGCCTCAGACAACAGCATATCTATATGCTGAGTAAAGGGACACGAGAAATGCAATAGCAATGTAGTAGTTGACAAGCTGACCAGGAGTGTATAGGGTCTCAATATGTTTAGACCTGATCTCTCCAGTATATTTCCTTTGTCAGTTTTTGTTGAAATTATCAATGAGGACACCCACAAAGAATTTAGGAAACGGTGGGATAAAGCAAACAAGCTAAAAGTACTTGGCTACATCGTGGACAAATATTCGCCTAGTGACAGGTATTCAAACTGGATACTGTTCGTTAAGGAAACACCTTACATGAGGGAATGTGAAATAGCTCTTTGTAAGAGTTTCATGAACTCTGTGAGTACACGGCCGTCTCATCAACAAGAGAATCCGTGTTGGAAGAGCCTTCTGAGCAACGTCATCATTTTTTTTCTCTTCAATAGGTTGGTTAGCGGCTCAGGTGGATTGATCTTCTAATGAGAGGAAGTGCAAAGGAACCAATGAAGCTAAAGTGCTGCAGTCTGTTAAGCTACCGTCCCCGCAATTCCAGATTCCAGAGTGTAGTAGAGTAGGTAATTTCGTCGGGAAATAAATCGGTGGTAATTCTTAAGCATATCAGTAACTAAATCCTTATAATTCTCACACATGTAATTATCTACAAAGTTTTCAACTAGCATCATAAAACTAAGACCACGCTATCTTTTTTTCGTTATTCATGATAGTAACAAATGCTTCAATTCTCAACATCGTATGGGTTGTCAAAGATTCTTTTTTTTTTCAATTAAGCGCCAGATATTGCTGGAATTTTTTTCTCAGATATTCATCATTCTTATCCAAAGCGTTGGCAAAGCTTTCATTCTATCGACTTAGATATATAGAGTAGGAAGGATCATCTTAGATGACTATAATAAAGGTTTATTAATGATTTTATCTAAACTAGATTCCATAGATTCCCTGGCAATATTCCACATATACTCACCTTGTACAGTAATCGAGGTTGATGTTCTAATTTGTATATTTAACTCGCCCCTTGAAAATTGGCGAATTAAGTCTCAATTCTTCTATTTGTTAATAAATAAATGTCGCTTCAAATTTAAAAGTACTACTACTTGCAATCGATACACATGTTTTTTTAAGAGAGAAGGCAGTCACGCACTACATTATATAATTATAGTTTATGATGCTGTTTTAATATGCCTTTTGTAAATGCTGCAATTTATCAAATGTAATTCATTAAATAATCTCATTTAACTGGATTATACGCCGTACCTATATCTAAGAATGCTCATTGGATATATGTTGAACTGAGGAAGTTGCCCTTGCTGTTTAGAGCATTTTTTTATCAGTTAACCGTGTATATACAGGATGATTCTTAACCTATACGCATAAACATGTGAAGTTATAGCTGAGAACAAGCGTATACAAACCTTACTTCCAAGGGATTTTCCGCTTCGAGTGAAATTTTACGAGTTGTTACATCAGCAGCCTGCAGTTAAAACCAAGTTTTACTATGAACATTTTAGTTACGCATGAGGCAATTTTTATATGTAATGGTATTCACAATTTTCACAACACGTATTATAGGACATCTAAACACAGTTTCAACAACGATTTTCAGTAAATGTGTGGGCTGGAATTGTAAGCGGAGTACTCATTGACCCTTTCGTTCTACAAAATTGGTTAACTGGTGTCTCGAAAAAATTAATCTTAACATTAAAAGGCATATGTGATTTCTTTAAGATGGTTTCCACCGCATTTTACGCGACTAGTGTGACAACATTTAGATCATATGTTTCTCGAACGATGGATAGGCCGAGGTGGTTCAATTGGGTGGCACACTCAATCGCCCGTTCTAAATCCGCTTGACTTTTATTTTTGGGGTCACATAGAGCTAGTACTCGATATAAACACTATATAATTTGTGCACTGGCTCTTAAGACATCCACTGATCCAGTCGGGTTATAAAACATTTATGGAGGGTGCAGATATTATTGACGACGGCAAGCTATTCCAATGAGAATACAACCCATTTGAGAAGAAATGTCGTACTGATGTTTGATGATTGGAAAGTTTACGATAACTTGAATAAGATCGCCTTGAAGTCGTCTATTGGTTAAGACAGGAATTTGGAGTTTATGAAAACGATTATTATAAAATAAATTGTTAAGAGCATCAGGCACTTTGGAAATCTTTGTACGCCTTCTAATAAAGATATATCCTGGACAAGAGATAATAATAATAATAATAATAATAATAATAATAATAATAATAATAATAATAATAATAATAATAATAATAATAATAATAATAATAATAATAATAATAATAATAATAATAATAATAATAATAATAATAATAATAATAATAATAATAATAATAATAATAATAATAATAATAATAATAATAATAATAATAATAATAATAATAATAATAATAATAATAATAATAATAATAATAATAATAATAATAATAATAATAATAATAATAATAATAATAATAATAATAATAATAATAATAATAATAATAATAATAATAATAATAATAATAATAATAATAATAATAATAATAATAATAATAATAATAATAATAATAATAATAATAATAATAATAATAATAATAATAATAATAATAATAATAATAATAATAATAATAATAATAATAATAATAATAATAATAATAATAATAATAATAATAATAATAATAATAATAATAATAATAATAATAATAATAATAATAATAATAATAATAATAATAATAATAATAATAATAATAATAATAATAATAATAATAATAATAATAATAATAATAATAATAATAATAATAATAATAATAATAATAATAATAATAATAATAATAATAATAATAATAATAATAATAATAATAATAATAATAATAATAATAATAATAATAATAATAATAATAATAATAATAATAATAATAATAATAATAATAATAATAATAATAATAATAATAATAATAATAATAATAATAATAATAATAATAATAATAATAATAATAATAATAATAATAATAATAATAATAATAATAATAATAATAATAATAATAATAATAATAATAATAATAATAATAATAATAATAATAATAATAATAATAATAATAATAATAATAATAATAATAGTTCAACCAGGTTGCTCTTCCACGTAACCCCCTACTCAGTACTATACATAGCAATATGTGTACATAAAATTTTATAATATACGTGACATATAAGTTTGCATTAAATATATACTACAGAATACATAGATTAGTTTCTTTCTGCGATCAGGAGTTCTTTGGTATGTTTTTTCAGACGATGTATACTGGAATTTAAACTAATTTTAGAGTTTATGGTGTTAAAAATGTGAGTTGCATTATATGTAAACGATCTTTTAAATTGGGAAGTATTATGTCTAGGAACGTTGTATAAGTTGCAAAAACGAGTAGGGCAATTATGTATATCAGCTCCTCTAATTAACTTCTCGAACAAGTATATAGGGCATTTTTTTTCATTTACTTTGTGCATGAGACATGCCATATGTAGTTTATAGCGCTCCTGCAGAGTAAACCATTTACTTTGTTGAAGCTTCTCAAAGATATGATCAAATTTACGAAGGTTGTAAGAATATCTTAAGCAATTATTTTGGATTTTTTGCAGACTTTCTTGATCTTTTTTAAGTAATGCTGGCCAATATACTACATCACAATATGCTAGAGCAGATAAAATTAAAGAGTCACATAATTTAAGTTTTACATCACTTGACAGATAGTCTCTATGCATATATAATAACTTTAATTTAAAATAAGATTTTTTAACAAGCATGTTGACATGATCTGTAAACTTTAATTCTACATCTAACAGTACTCCAAGATTTTTACAATTTTTGCTAAAAGGTAAGATTTGGTTATTTATTAAAATATTAAAATCATAATTCTCCATAAGCCTCTCTTTATGTTTTCCAAACAACAATACCTCAGTCTTATTTTCATTTAAGATAAGCCTATGTGCATTTGACACGTGCATAATTTGTTCTAAATCTTGATTAATTTTATCAGCAGCTATATTATACTCATGTTGAAAGAATTTTAGGTAAATTTGCGTGTCATCTGCGTATTGGTGTATACAACTAAATTTAAGATATCTGTGAAAATCAGCAGTATATATTGAAAATAACAGAGGACCTAGAACACTACCTTGCGGAACACCCATTTTATTAATTGCCAAGCTTGAAGCATTTCCATTTAGCAGTACTCTTTGTCGTCTATTTAACAGATAGCAATGTAGAAAAGTTACCGCCAATTCACCAAAACCAAAATATTTGAGCTTCTTGCACAAAATCTCGTGATCCAGAGTATCAAAAGCTTTGCTATAATCTAACAAAATTAAGACGGTGTTTTCATTTTTATCATTAGCCCTAAATCATCTGTTACATGTAATAAAGCAGTTGTTGTGCTATGGCCAGCGCGAAAACCAGATTGCGTTGCAGGTAAAATCTTCTGTTTATCCAGAAATTCATTTATTTGTTCTGCAATAATTTTTTCTAATATTTTTGAGACGACAGGCAAAATACTTATCGGCCTAAAATGTGATAGATCAGTTGGATTTGCATTCGTAGGGATAGGAATAACATTAGAATCTTTCCATGCACTTGGAAACACGTTTGATGTTATGCATTTGTTAATGATAAATGTTAGATATTCACTTAAATGCGGAAGAACTAAAGTTATCATTGTTAGATCTATGTTATCAGCTCCCTTCGCAATTGACTTAATGGTTCGAAAAATAGTTTCAACTTTTTCAACTGAAACTTGAAAGAAATTTAGTTCAGAAAAAACGCCCGGGTATTTTTCGTCATAATTGTCCAATATATCCCCACCCTCGTCCCTTCGAGGTTCTTGAGGTATACTGTTAATAAAAAAATGATTAAATTCGTCAGCGTCATTGAAATCAGTGGAGAAATTTTTATTATTTTTATTGTTTATATTTAGATAGTCTAACGTTTTCCAAAATTCTTTAGGATTATTTTTTGATTTTTGTTGTAAGAAGGCTCGTTTTTCTAATTTTACAGATGTATTTACAATGTTTCTTAATTCTTTGTAATAATTCCATGACGCTGCCGTTTTGACTTTCTTATACCTAGTATACGCTCTATCTCTAAGCTTCATCATATATTTTAAGTTATTGGTTAGCCAAGGAGCTGGTGCCTTTGTTATTCTTACCGTCTTTTCAGGTGCATTTAAGTCAAACACATTCTTTATATTTAAATTCCAAAATTCCACCATTTCATCAACAGTTGCAAGATTATAAATATGTTTCCAATCTATAAGCGACAAATCTATGAGAAATTTATTATAATCGAATTCTGTATAGTCCCTAAAGGTTCGAAAAATTTGAGGTTGTTTTATTTTTTTAATTTTTAAAGTACATTGAACTAAAGAGTGGTCAGAAATATTTTCCATATTAATAACCTCAACATTACTTACCAAATCTACATCGGAGACAACAATTAGATCAATTAATGTACTTGAGTTTTCCGTAATCCTTGTAGGTTGAGATATTATTTGATATAAATTAAGATGGGGAACATATAGTTATACAACATTTTAGCAACTAGCCCCTTGCTATATGTGTCTTAAAAAATAAATTTTATAGATAACTAATAAGATAATGTGTATTTGGGCATTGAAAAGATTTTCCTATAACAAATGATCTTTTTACAACAGCATTAGCTTATTATGACAAAGATTACTGTTTATAATGACTCCTAGATCATTTTGGCTTTTAATAGATTTAACATGGGCGCCTATGTGTAGAACACTACATTTATTAACATTCGGAGGAATCAACCAATTATCACACCAATGTTCTATTGCAATAGTCATCTTGAAGAGATTGTCTGTTAACTATGGGATGGTCAAAAACCTTTTGTGCCATTAGCATAGAAAGCGTGTTGCTAGTTGCTATGCAAGATTCTCAGTATAAACCAAATAAAACTGGTCTCAATACCGAACCCTGAGGTACGCTTGAAATAACTGTCAACTATCTGATCGTCTATTTCGTACCCTAACTGAAAACAATCTGTAAGTTAAATCATTAAGCATTAATCCAGCCCAGAAGGGATTCCCTGATTCCAATGAACTCGAACTTATGGAGAAGTATATTTTTGGGAACTAAAGCCCATGGATGGGATTAACATATTGTCTTATGTTACAGTTTCAAAATTTTTTAGGAAACCTCATATTCTTTTTTCATTAGTACTGGTAAAAAAGCCTTAGCTTTAACTGTACCTTAGTTTGTTATTTTGCATATATAGTTTTGCATTTTATTGCAATTGGATTTTTATTTTTGAAGTAAATAAACGACTCGTAACATTTTCCATAACCCATTTCAGTAGTGACATGAAGTAAAATGTTAGAATAGAAGAGAAGAAAATAAACTAGGTAGTTCAAATTCTTTTGACCAGGTCTTAAACTCAGGAGACTTACCTACTACCATATTAATGTTTTTGAAAGAACATGTGTTATAATTTAATAGTACATTATACTATAAGGGAGAGAAATGCGTTATTTTGGCAGAGGTGCAATTTGAAGCCCGAGGGCTACAATGCACCGAGGACAAAATAGCATCTCTCCCGAATGGTATATACTATTTTTTCCACGGTCTCATTAACTTAAAATGAAGTAAGTAGCACCAGAATTATTGTATTCGGATTTGAGCATTTATTTAGTAGTCGTTGAGTTATTGTCATAACTACAAAATAAACAAACAAAAAGAATTGTCAAATTAAGGTGCTAGTTTGGTTTAGTTTAAAGTTTGTTTAGTGCACAATGAATAATTGTGAGTCGGAAGAGATTGTGGAGGCTGCAAATATTGCAATAAGCAATTTGCTGCCTACGAAGTCAAGATCTTTATACGATATAGCCTACTGCAGTGAAAATGCAAAGAATTACAAGTCTTCCACATTATGAGCGCAATATTCTATGGTTAAGTCATGCTTGATAATTTACGACAACATAGATATAAGCAAATTTCCCAAGCTGATCGCATTTTTGAAAAGAACCGGTGACGGATATCAAGCGAACAAATCGAAAATATTGACAAAGGGTGAAATCGACCGTTTTCTATCAAGTGCAGATGACAAAGAATTCTTAATGATTAAAGATTACTTTTGTTGTTAGGTATTTCAATTATTAAGTATTTTGATTTTTTATAGGTTGGATTAATTCTGGGGATTGCCGGAGTTTGTCGAACTGATGAACTAGTCAATTTAACTGTAGATGATATTGAGGATGTAGGCTCTTCCTTGATTGTAAAAATTCCAAACACTAAGACAAAGATTCCACGAATCTTTCTGGTTACCGCTGTGGGAAATATGCTTGAATTGTTTCGAAAATACCTGTCCCTTCGTCCTCCCCACGTCAAGCATAAGCGTTTTTTTTGTACTACAAAGCAGGAAAATGTAGTTCGCAGCCAGTTGGAAGAATACCATGGGAAAAATTCCGAGTGTAGTAGCTTCGTATTTAAAATTACCTGATGCTGCATGTTATACTGGTCACTGCTTACGAAGATCTTCAGCGACATTACTGGCATATGCTGGTGTGCATATCACGACAATAAAGCGTCATGCTGGTTGGAAATCAACGACAGTCGCTGAGGGTTATGTCGAGAACTCCATTGAAAATAAGACCAAAATTGCTAATCAGGTTTTAATAGGTACCACTACTAGCGCAATCACAAAAACTGTAAATGTAAGCGAAAGTAATATTCCTTCTAATATTAATTTTGAAAATCGTACAAATGTAACATTTAATTTAAATGTCAATAAATAATTTCAATGTTATCTTTTTTTTTTGCATGAAAAACGTTCTCCATAATATAAACTCCCTTGGGAGCATTATACTTCCTTGGGAATAATCGACTATACTCGCGTCAAGAATTCAGACGTCTTACGTCACGGCTGACGTTACACATTTGTTTTTATTGTCAACGTAATTTTCGATAATTGGTCGCGTTAAAAACAATCATTTTTTGCAATTTAGTGCAATATATAATGCAAACTTTTAGTGTAGTATATAATTTTATTACTATCAATAGCAGTTTCTTAAATATTTTGATGAAAATATGATGATTTATTCATTTGTTCGTATGACGTAAGTCGTCTGAATTCTTGACGCGAGTATACTTCTGTTTTAATTTTGATGTCATAGAAACTGATTTCTACTCCCGACCGTGGAAAAAATATATTATAAGGCGTATTTTAATCGTGACGTTCATTTGCGGGTTGTCATAACCTTGAACTCGACATATAATTGCTTTATGCACTATTTCAAAATGCACAAAATCATGAAAATTTTGTACAGTTAAGCGTCAAGCCATACCTTTTCGAGGTATGCAACAAGGAACTAAACCCTATCTAATTTCCGAGCATCTTAAATTATATTCGCTTGGATATTTGACCCCCTATTAATTTTTGACCTCTACCTTCTAACTTTACGGGCAGCTATTATAATAAATTCCTTCGAGGTGTTACTTAATTATGTATAAAATAACACACCGCATTATTCGTGGTCACGGTTGGACACACGGTTGGACAAAAATGACTATTGTATATTGCTGTCTTGGCCATTTGAATATGGAAAGCAACCAACTCTTTTTGGGTTTGTGTGTTTACAACCTCTCGTGGTGATTGACATAAACGTACTTTTTAGCCTTCAAGGGTCAATATCTATTTTCTAAAGTCAAGCTTAGTACGTTTGTTGTGTATGATATTATAGAATGCCCAATATGTATGGAATACGAATAAATTATTTAAACAAAAGTTTTTTTGCAATCTTGAGCTTGTTTCGAAGTCAGTAATTGCGTTTCTATGGCAACCAATTTTATTTTCATTTGGAGTCAACACTTTTTTACTTACGGACGAGTAACACGTGTATAAGGTTACAATATAAAATTTTGGAAAAAAACCTGGCATTTTAGTAAAAATACAAAAACAATTTAGAGCTGAAGGAGAGTGCCTAGTGACTATTTTGGCTCTTTTGTATGTAACTAAAATTGTAAACGTGCTTACAAATTTGGCTGTAATTTCACATAATTCTACGTTGGCAATTTCTGGCCAGCGTAAAGTTATGTAAATCTACATAACAGTTTTCTAAATGAAATAAGTATAATGTAATATTACAGAAATAAACATGGATAACTTTATATATATTATATTTGATTTTACAGCTATTATGCTAAATTGCATCGAAAATTTACTGAGTAGATAATTTAAATTTTCTTATTTTTTATATATACTTACTTTTATAACTAACATTAAAAAATATGCATATATTAAACTTTTTCAATAACTATCATTGTTTTACATTATGTGCAAAAAACTGAAAAATATATACATGTTAAAAAAATGTATATACCAGTTCACTTTAACCTCAATAATGTAACTGAGGTCAATTTAAAAATGTATTATATTATTTTTGTAGCCATATCGAGTATGTTTACAGATGAAGTTGAAAAAGGAAAAAAGTTTTTACTTTTAGTGTCATGAAAAAAGGTATCTCTTACTAAGAAGTTATTATATTACCTATTATACAGTAGGTTTTATTATTAGAATACAATAATATATATACTGTGAGTCACATTTTTATTTCTAATTAGTTAAGAAGGCCTTGTCAGGAGCAGCAAAACATTATTAGTGGAATTTGTCTATCAATCTCCTAAATGAGAATTATGCATCCTTCTCTGTAAAAGTGTATTGTTCATCCATCATCTAAAAATGTATTGCAATGTAGGAGATTCATTCGCATTAGAAAATATAGTAAATATTTTCTCTGAAAATACTATATAATTATTCTAGAAACATCAGTATATATATTTTGGTTTTTTGCAATTATTTGTAGATATATGTATATCTCTGTAAAGATAAATATTTTTATCTCAAATTTTAATTAACGTAACTACAATAATTAATGTTAATATTTATTGTAAGCAATTACTATTTTTATTGTCATAATGATAAATAGGTATGATGTTTAAAATGAATGTTGTTTAGAGACACATGTAATGGCGTAATTTTGATGCAAACATCCAAACAACGAACCGTTACAATTTTTATGATATTAATGAATTTTATAATATTTAAATTGACAATTGTCTGTGTCAAAATAATTTTAAAGACCCAATTGCTTCTAATGTGAAAAACAATAAAATAATATTATAAGAAAATCTATATTTTGCATATAAAAGTACATTCTGTTTATTATTTTTTTGCAGTTGACGTCTATAAAACAGGTTCTACATTATCTTGAGCAACACGAAAATATTTAGGTACATTTTTTTTAACTAAAATTATTGAAAAAATGTAATAAATACAAAAGATAAGGGCAACGTAGTATATTGCATGAAAGACGAAAAAACAGGCAATGTTTTGTGGCCATAGCCTCCTTCAATAAAAAAATTTTTTATCCGCCTAGAGGGCGCAGCGAACCACATACGATATTTCAAAAATCTGTTTATATTAGGTGGAATTTTGCAATAAAAATTTATTACCAATAAGTTTTCTGTATCTCTTAAAATAAAAAAGTTAGACAGCCTTAAAGTTTGGGCACTTTATAGGTTTTTTTGTTATTACTCATAAATTTGTTATTACTCATAAAGTTGGCCATGGATCTCAAATTTGTTTTTACGAGCATAAAGGCCTCCAAAAATGCAACAAAGAACAATTAAAGATTTTTGACGTATCTCGCATATTAAGCAAGATACATGGGAGTGGCCCTCTTATGTGATACAGCCTGTTTATATCCTGACATCTAGTAGTAGCGCTAGAGTACTGACAATGATTTCATCTCAAATACGAATTTCTTTCACATTTCATCAATTACACTGAATTTCTAGACATTCAGCGATAACTTTCTGTTTCAGTTATCTTTTTTTCAACATAATACAACAAGAAATAAAATACTGTTTTCTTAACTCAATGGACGTAATCATCATATATAGTTTACCTCACCTATTGTGGGGCACCTGAATACGTAAAGGCCTCCTCTTCTGTTTACTTTAGAAGTCATTATGTTCACATCATGTCACACCGACAGATGTTTTCAAAGGACGCTCTTCTCACTGTATGCATGAACATAAATTATTTCATATCTCAGGAGAGAGACAGAATAGCGTATTATGGTAATGCGTGTATATATAGCCAGCACAAAATGACATTCCCCGGATATTTTATTATATGATAGTAACTCAACTTTGGGAAATATAATTTCACTGAAATATACCCTGAATGAAACATTTACGACGAGACAGTTATATTTCACTTATGTAGCGGATGAATGAAGAGTATTGCTGCCAAGGCTATTTAAGACTAAATGGGTTATGAATATATTCTCACCTTAACTTGAAACTGCATTATGCAGGGTGGCCAGATGAAAACGAAACAGAGCCATGTTTAGTTGCTACTTACTTAATTCAAATGGGAAAAGTAAGTTTATGTCTTAGAAAATGGAAAAACTAGTAGACAAAAATCCAAAGTTATATGTTAAAAAAGGCTTTCAGCGTCGTTTGTTAAAGGTTTCACCACTATTATCCCAAGACTGTAATAAATGGAGTAAAATTTTAAAATTTGTTGTAGATCAGGAATAAATCCATGTTGTGAATATGACACTCATCTATTTGTATGAAAATTAAGAATATTTTGAATAACAATTTTAAGTGCAATAATAGTGTAATTTTCAATACCTATTCATGTTGTCCTCTTTTTCAAAAATAGAACGTATTCTTTACTTAATTCAAACTAGATGAAAATTCAAATTTAAAGGATATATAAAAAATGTACGGCAATGCAAATATAGAGCTACCTTTTTATTTTTTTTATAAATAATAATAATAATAATAATAATAATAATATCTCTACCCCTCATTCTAATCACAGTGATTAGCCCAGAAGTCGGAGACTTGTGCGGGAGAGGGGGCGGCATATTATTAAGCAGGCCGCATTTGCGCCCAGGAACGACTTACGTTGGTAGGCCCTAACCACTATTCAGTGCAGGAATGAGGGAAACCTGGAAAACCTCATTAATTAGGGGGGTAGTCAAATATCAACCGGTATCAATCTCTCACATTGACCCAAGCTAACATTATTCCACCCTACCATACCCGCAGAGAGGGTGCCAATCCTCTCCACGAATATAGCTTATATACGGTCTACCGGCAGCTGGGCGCGAACCAACTCCGATCTAGTCACCTCGATTCAAGTACTGACGCTTTAAACCGCGCGACCACTGACCGACCCTAATAAATAATAATAACAATAACAATAATAATAACAATAATAACATAAATCCCTCATGACAGTACGTTAAGACTAAAATATGTCGATAGGGTTTACAACAATCCACTGACATCAGTACATAAAGACATTGCGGATAATTCTGTTAATTTCATTATAGATGAAGCTGCTGATGCTTGTGGGCGTTCAGTACCCAATTTTTTAATTGGTGCGTTAAAAACTGACACTGCTAGTGACAGCCACATACTTACTGGCTTTTAAGTTGCTGGACAAAACCAATCGCGAAACTATTATATATTTTGTTAATGATTGTTTTCATTATATATGTCCCGATCAACATGCTTCAGATAAAGTTCTTGTAATGTTAAGTATTCACACTAATGGTTTGTCTCATAATAATCCATAGCTATTTATTACCTACTTTGATTATTAACATTATTTATTTTTTATAATTTTAACAGGAACTTAATTTTTTTATTTCGAATAAGTATATATTGTAACAATTTGAAATATGTACATAGAAAATCAAATGAAAATAATACCTGACCGAATTTAAAGTTGAATAGAATTAATAATTATTAATGTAAGCTTATAAAAAAATTCAAAGAATTGTTAATTTAGATATGCTGGATATAAAGTTACTAAGAATAAATAATATTACATAGCATAAAAATAATAATTTAAAATTTTATTATCAAGTAAAAAGATAAATTTCACAAATTTGCATGACGTTGACAATTGTTATCACTCAGTACATAAAGAAAAGGAATTTAAACCCAGAACATCATATATTAAATGAAAGGTGAAAGTCTATAGATTAATCTGATATACATATAATAGGCAGACAAGTAACATTATTAAAGATATTTCCATTCAAAATAAATCATATCATAAAATCAAATAAAGACTATTTTCATTAATAAAATAATTAAAATTGTACAATAAAAACAAAAAGGACATTTATAAAATGTATTAGTTATAAGTAGTGTTGTGATAATGTGCACTAAAAGACATCCAACGACTGTGAAAAAATCATGTGAATGGACCTTTTAACATGGCAATCTACAGAAAGGATAAAAAACAAAGAAGTTGTTGAAAGTTACGGCTTGGGTTTAGAAGAAGGTAGAGAGCTCCCGAAAATCTACAAATTTTATTAGAACAAACAAGTATAAATCAAGAAAATATCGACTCACCAGCAAAATTTACCAGTCTCCAGCCTCCAGGGAACTTATTTTGCCACTAACAGAAAAATATCAATAATCTCCAGGTAAATTGGCAGTTCCATAGAATCCTACAAGATAGTTTCCAGACAGTTTCCAGCTTCCAGAAAGGAAAATAATAAATTTTCCAACATCAGGTACCTTAAAAAAATAAAGTGCACTCTAAATTTCTATAGCTATAGTAAATTAAAACAGATTTCAATTCTTTGAATCTTTGCAGTGTATTAAGAATAACCCACAGGACTTAACTGTATAAAATAAGTCTAATCCAAGCAAATATAACGACCATATTCACAAAAATTCACTGGGACTATATAATATCTGTCATGAACAGCCATTATTTTAGTAATATATTAGGACTCTGTATTATCATATTAAATAAATACTTCCTGTAGTAATGCAACCACCATTACAAGTTAAATAATATGTATTAGTATAATTTCTAAAATTTTAATTAAATTAAATAACAAAGTTCTAACTTATAGTGGTTTGGTAAAATTATCATCAGAGGAGTAGTCTTAATAAGAAAATATTCTTTATTGTTTTAAAGTTAATTTTAAAACCAAAAACCATTAATCTTTATTTGTGTTACCGCCTGTTAAAAAATAAAAAAAACCTGCATACTTTTGAACCGACTCCTGAGTTAAGTTTCATTTTGCTGCTTGATTTGTGAAACTGTGTCTAGCAAGGGATAAATAAAAAAATTGTATAAATAAGGTAAGATAAAAAGTTAAAAAAAATAAATAAAGTAAAAGGTTTATATTGAAAAACTATAGCTTAAACACAACATACACTCATAAAACATAATACATACAAAGGATTAAGGCGCCCAACAAAATTAATATTCAAATTTTGACATTAAATACATAATAAAATATTTAAAATTAAAATTAAAAGTAAATAATAAAAATAATTTAATTAAATTAAAACATACAACACCCATTAAATATAACAATATAGATATTTCTGCTGGAAATCTATATGTTAACGCTATCCTCGAAGATGACACCCAGGTCGCACTCTAAAAATAGCCTCATGGATGGATACAACGAGCATTCTCCTGCATTGTCTTGCATAACAAAACGACAAGCAGGAAGCGGGCGGGCGAGTCAAGGCAGTCGAGAGTGTGTCCGTGGAACACAGTGTCGTAGGTCAGGCACGAAAGCGTAGTCCAGCGCAAAATTCTGCGGCCGTGGCTCTCCCCGACCCTCCTGTCTCATATGACCACGACCACGTTACATGCTGCTGCTTCATTAGAAGGCCAATGTCACGGCTATCGGTGCATTTCGCATCGTTAATGGTATTTACATAAGCGCAGAATTAAGGTCTGTTTTCAAAAGAGCCATGGATTGGTTTCCAACTGTTAGAAATATTCGACCAGTTAAGTTGTGATTGTGTTTTCAGTGCATGTAACAAGTGGTTGGTCGAATATTTCTGACAGTTTCAGACGGAATATACCTCAGGTTGCAGGAAGAAAAGGCAAAGTTAGGTGAAGGATTAAAAATTAATCCGTGAAAAATTGGTACAGATTACAATAAGCACAAGATATTTTAATAAATTACTGAAAATATTTAAAGGCAAGGTTAAGGGTGACTCAGAACTTATCAAAAAAATTGATTTTAATCTCTTACACATATAATTTTGTAAAAAAAAAATCAAAAAAGACATTTCGAAAATGATTTAAAAATTCACTTCTGCACGGCATTGGAAACTGGTCCACTGTAAAACCTGATAAAGCAAAACATGCAATTGATAAACTGATAAAAAATTGAAAGACATTCACAAGGATAGAAATAAGCATATTTTATAACACCTATTTTATACAGCAAATTCAACTGGTTTTGACGCTAATGTTATTAATTTGTGGTTTTAATTCATAAATCAGTTTGACATACTTGACGTTACAACAACAAAATTTTGAGCACGTCTTACCCAGTTGCTATAAACTAACACAAATGTTTCTACTTCTTGTTCGTTTTGAACTCATAAGTTATTGACAGAAGCTATGATACATTTGCGTAAATCATCAATAGTGTTCAATTCGGGGCGATATACTTACACACATTTTTTAAATATGCCCACAAAAAGAAGTTCAAATGATTTAAAGTTAGGATATCGTGGCGACCATGGTACCGGTCCTGCTCGTCCAATCCCTTGGTATTAATTCTTGGATACGCTGTACATTGTCTGGATATAATTGAGTCTTGTGTATGATACGCCACACTGTTGCAATACGCCGTGGATGGTGTCCATCTCTTCCACGATTCGGTAGCAAATTTCTCGTGTTACATCCGCGTTGCACTACACTTGCACTTACTGTACACTGCCATAAAGTTAGCTGCATTTGGTATTTGTTTGCCGGGAAGATCTTCTAGAAGTAGATTTTTCTGAACACACCTTTAATGTGCCATCCATAGAAACTTATATATATTTTAAATATGCCCCAGTGACCTTTGTGGACGTTCAATACACTTTTCGAAACTAAAATGGATTATCAACGACAAAAGTCAGAACCTAACACTTGAACATTTACAGCTTTTTCTGGTTATTCAATTTTATTCCAGTACTGCAAGTGTATAGTTATATAGAGTGTTTTGTAACGTTATATAAATAACGTTATTATAAATTACCAGTACTAGGTAAGATGTTGATTTTAACTTTTTGTAAGTATATGTTTGCACCTCGGTTTCTACAAACATTAACTTAGCGTCCTAAATGCGTCCCTGATAATGACTTCATTTGAGATAATTTAATAATTTTTTACTTGAACCAATAGAAGTAAATAAGCAAAAAAATATCAAAATAAAATTATATTTAATGGATGTATACCTTTCTTTGTCAGGTAGTATACTGTTGCATCAACTCTATAACTTTTGCCATGGCAAAGCTACGAATTAATAAATCGACTTCCAACACAATTTCACTTAAATTTTAATCACATTAAATCAAATCTTCTCGAATGATCTATCGATTTCCAATGACTCTGTCTTGCGTGCTATGAAAAATTGTCAAAGCAACTATACCTCGATAAAAATGTAGTTCTTGCGCTCGCGAACGTATCGCAATCTAAAATACAAATACCTTAACGCCTATAAATTGTTAGTCTAATCTCTAATGGTGCCTTTCATATTCAGAAAGTATGCAAGATACCGCGGAGTAGCTGGAAGAATGCCACCGCGATAACTTCAATCTAGAAGTTTCAGTAAAGCCTTTCCTAACACGCTTCTAGGAATTCTGGTGTTCGTCGGAAATTAGCGATCTTGTATCGTCCTGAAATGTTTATACACAACTTCTAGATTTGCTGCCGCATTTTAGACACGTACTTCGGATCGCTGTGAAGATTGGGTGTAATGAATCCCACTTCATATCGTCTAATAGAGGGACCGAGTTATTCGAAGTATTTACTGGGTTTACGACAGAGCTGTAAAATGTGTATGGGATAAATAGTCTCTCAGTTTATTTGCATACAACAGTGCAAGCGCTTAGTCTGAGCCCGATTAATTTGAGGACAATTTAATGCGCATATCTTTGTTATAGTACTCTACAATGTCAATTTAATAAAAATTCCATTTCTATGCCAAATTATCTAAAATTTATTCTATGATTAAATTTTTTACTAATTGCATTTATTCATTAAAATGAACAAATTAAAATTTCTCCATTCTGTTTTTCACCCTTTCTTCTTATAGTTAGGTTTACACCCTATTTTTTTTAACTGCCCTTCCATGTTCCATACGTTCTAGATGCCCTAGGCACTGCACTCTTCTGTTTTTTACAACGTCTATATTTAATGTCTGGTACATTGCATACATTTCCTCATTATTTCTTCTTACATAGCCTTCCTAGAATTCTTCTTAAGATCTTCCTTTCCCACCTTAAAAGGTTTTCTCTTGACTTCTTATTGAGGACCCAGGTTTCACAGCCATACAGCGCTGTCGGTCTCAAAATTGTTTTATATATTCTAAATTTTACTCATCTGGATAAATTTTTTGATTTCATTAAGTGGTTGACTGCTGCCGAACTTCTGTTTGATTTTATTATTCTTCTATTAATTTCTTGCTTCTCATCACAGTTAGCTGTTATCACCGCCTCCAAATACACATATTCTTGAACTTCTTCAAACTCCATCTCTCCGTGCTGCTTTCTCAATTTGAAATTTTTGTCTTTTTTTGTTCTCTTATTCTCAAAAGCTTAATTTTCTCTTGATTTATCTGCAATCTCACTTTACGGTGCCTCCTCCACAAGTTTTATCGTTACTTCATCTAGTTCCTTACTATTTCTAGCAATTATGACCACGTCATCTGCATAACTTACTATTTGGTGACATTTAAACAATGTGTCTTTCTCTGTTTAACTGACTATCTCTTATGAGCTCTTCTAGTACTAAATTAAAAAGAACCGTTGAGAGTGGGTCTCTTTGTCTCAGTCCTGTGTCAATAATAAAACCTTCCGAACATTCACCTTTTATTTTAAATAGCCTGATCAGTTTGGTTGGTACTCCAAATTATTTCAATATTACACTTAATTTATTCCTTTTGACCGAATCATGACTGAAGTCCACGAATAGGGCCATTGTTTAAATCCCATATTCATAGCATGTATCAGGATGTCCTTCACCATGAAGATTTGGTCCGTTGTTGACCTCCCCTTTATAAAACCTGCTTGATACTCCCCTATCTGTAGTTCTGCTATAGGTTCTATTTTCTGTTGTATTAACGTTGCCATAATTTTATACCCTATATCTAGCAATGATATACTCCTACAGTTGTGGGGGGTGTAGGGGTGTTATTGATGATGTCTTCAGCATTCCCCGTACCCTCTCACACCACCACTATACTCTACCTAAGCAGCCATCTCTCTTTCTTACTCAGATAACCCCTCTCACATTAAATCTTACTCCACGACAATCAGTAAAACTCTCTGGTCATTGATGATGGACTCTACCTCCTTCTTGATCACCCTCTGGATATTGACGACTATGCAGGAACTTCTTCAGGCATGACCTTGACAGACAGCGTCCCCTAGGCTGTTGCTCGCGCACCTACTCTCGGCTTCGGATGAACAGGTTATCAAAGTGAGCTGAAATTGACCCTCTACAGCTACTCTTTTCTATATTCTTTTAATTTTTTGTTATTGGCGGTTTTGGTGTTTGATACACATTTGTAAATATTGCAAACACGGAATTCCAGGAAACAACTACTCTGCGGACTAATGGAAAACCTATAGCAACAGCATATACCTGTTTCGAGCTTATTAGCTCTTATCAGTATGTTATAGGTGAGTTGTCTGTCTAACCCAACATTAGGGACCAACAGTAAGCAGAATTATCTCTAGCCATTCGCTCCATGCCATGCATTTTGTCTTTAACATAACGAAACTTATGTCGTGGTTGTCATCTAATAATTAGTGTCTAATTAGTAACATTAATTTCAAATTGCTCGAAAATATTCTGTATTTAGTACATGCGATAACCAGTTAACATAAAAATGTTACAGAAGTACCTTGAGCGAAATTGTTTTTTTTTTGTACATTTTGTCTACAATTGTAAGCATTCCATCTAATCAAGTTACTCCTGCATATACGGCAATATATTACCTTACCTTGCAATCATACTCGGTTGTGAATTACACGGAAACATTGTTTGTTTGGATCGATCATTATTCAGCACCACGTCGTGCCTCCGCCAATGCCGTGACTCGCAACGGTCCAACCATATTTGTTATTATCCTTAACTTTTGTCGCTAAAAAATATCTTTCAATCTCGCAGATCTGCCTATTCATAATATGACCCCGCATCGTTGTAAACATAATTTCATGGTGGTTAATAATAGCCTGGATTTCACTTATCACTCACCGCTTATATATCAGATGATGGCGCCATGCAATTAAAACAATCAAGCTATCATAATAAATCGTTATACGTGAGTAATAACAGTTAATAGTAAGGGTCGAATATGCAAATTGCCAGCATATTAGTTATCGCATGAACCGTGGTGAATCAGGAATCTTCCTTCCCAATGGGCAGGCATACGTTGAGAAAACATTGAAAAGTGGTTGAAAACCAAAGTTTCTAACAACGAAAAAATGTAACGCGAGAAAACGTTATTTTTAACTAAAAAAGAAACGTTTATTAAAAATTATTAAGTTACATTTAAATAAAAATAATTAAATAGTTAATAAATGTTTATGAAAACGTTTTATTAACGTCTATAAAACCTTTTACGTCACGTTTTATATAACGTAGTCTTCAACACTATTTAAAAATATATATTATGACAATTTTATTTCCAAATTATAGTAATAATTCAGCGATTGTTAGATATACCTACTGGAATTTCAAGAAACAGCTACTCTGAGTGCTAATGAACTGACCAGCCGTGAATTTATTCTAAAAAGTTGGCTGCTTGCCAGGTCTAGAGTCCAGGTGGTACCAGACATATACCTACCGGTTTCGAACTTGTTACTTCGTTAAACCGACGATAAAAGTGGAACGAAGTATCGAAGTACATGAGTGCGAGAGATGTAAAACTGTCTATCTTGTGATCATTACTTTATATTTTGCCAATTTAGACGTATGTTAACATTACACAAGCGTTATAAAATAAACAATTTTTAAGTGTTCACTTCAACCTCTTCTATACGTTTAAGTGTTTAACTAAACTTAACATTTGGATAAAACGTTGAATATATTGAATTCATATATGTATTCAAAACATTTGAAGTTTTACAAACGTTGCATTTCACGCGTAGTTTAATATTATTAACCTATATTATACATTTAAATACATCGTGAAGTAAACGTAAAGTATATTATTTCGGTGTTTATGTCTACCTTTAGTTGAAAACATGTGTAGTATCAATGTATTTTATACGTTTTATTTTATATTATTAAAACGTTGTGTAGAAAACGTAGCATTAACATCTAGATAACATGTTTAATATATTAAATTCACATATGTGTTTAAAACATTTATTCGACGTTTGGCAAACGTTGAGCTTAACGTGCAGTTAAGTATTATTTAAATATATACTTATATTATACGTTTGTATATATTAGTTGAATAAACATTATAAAAAAACGTAAATTTCTAGTGTTGATTCTGGATTAACGTATTTTAACGATATATTTTTTACGTCTAAGGTTTTAACTAAAACGTTGACAATTTTAACGCAAAACATTAAATCAACCAGTACAACGTTTTAAAAATTTTATATAAATGTACGTGTGTCCATTGGGTTCGAACACAAAGGAATTATTTTCTCCCGTCAGTATGGAGAAACAAAAAAAATCTCAATATTTTAAAGAAGCATATGTTATGAGTATATTTTTAACAAGCGAAACTATTTAGCCGGTGAGACAACCAGACGGAATAAGTAGGTGTGATGTTAACATAAACATTGATAATAATAAAAGGGAGTGTCTTAAGTTTTCAGTTAGACTCTAAAATTCTTATTTGCCGTGCCAAAAAATATAATTGTGCCAATTTTTTTTAATGCTCCGACAGGTTTCAAAGTTATTGAGGTATTTCAAAATAAAATTCTAACATTGAACACCCTGTATTTTTTAAACCAACAACATTCGCATAAGGCATATTTGGCTCAATCGCCATATTTTGGTGTGTCCCTGTATAGTGTTATTTGTAAGACAAAATATAATTAGTTACATCCAACGGTTCACGACTTGTGTACGTAGAGACACCTCTAACAAATAAATACTCACTAAATAAATTTTCTCCTCATAATCATCTCCTAAAATTAATCGTATTAAAACTAAAGCACTGAATTATTTTTATAACAGAAAATTTTAGGGCAGTTTTTTACGAAATTAATTAATATAACGCCTCCTTTCTTGTGCAAATAAAAATCCATTCAAAGAGAAACATTTACCGACATCAAATAGCTGACTAATAAAAAAACTAATTAACCATGTTTCTGTCAAAGCAAAGACGTCATACCGATTTTCGATTGAAATATAGTTAAAGACTTCGCAGCTTTAGAAGGCAACGCTTTCACGCTTTGAAGGCGACACAGAATTGGGAGGATCATTTCCACGAAATTAAAATAACTCAGCAATTAAGCTCTGCGGTATACCCAAAATTAGTTTCTGTGTAAATCCAAACTGTCACAAGGCAAAAATATATTTGCTAAATTGCCCCTATTGGTAGGTTTGAAACCTAAAATCACGTCTATTGGGTTTATACATATTATATTTCAAATGAGTAGAAGTACAGTTAATGATTATTTGATGAAATGCATTACTATAATGATATATAAAAAATTGTATCTATTATGCGATTTAGTTCCGGTTTTTTAAAAAAAGGAGGAGCAATGAAAACTCTATTCTAGTACAGGATATTAAAATTTGTTTTCCGCTTTCAATGCCTACCTCGATTTTTTTTTCACTGCCAAATTTTGCCAAAACTGTTTAGCGATATTTTTTCCCTCAAATCTAACTATGGCACTGGATTCAGCATGACCTAAGACAATTAATAATATAATTTATTTGTGAACCATATCCTCTTACAAAAAATTCACAAAATTTTTTCACAAAATCTCAGAAATAGGACAAGAGCATTTTTTCATTCCGAACTAATTTCTCCAAATTGTATAAAATTACCTATACGAAGTGGTATCTTGATTGAAACTTTCTCTACCTAATTCAAAACTGTAATTCAGCTTGTTAGTTGAATTTAATAGCAAAACAAATACACATTTCAATTTATTAAACTAAAATATTTTTCACCACTGCGATATCACCTAATGGTCACGAGACTTACCCTGATTGCCTTAATTGCGAGGTTAGTTGATTCTACGGCGTAACCTTTGAGATACAACTAGATAGATTGATATGCAAAATATCGTTCTCGTCGAATCGCGAGCTTTTCAGTCTGACTGATGAGAACTAATAAGCTCGAAACCAATATATATTTAGTGGACTGCTAACGAGTGACTTAACTGTTTGATATAGGTTTTTCAGGTGTAATTCAATGCTGGTCGGGATATTAGCGGGGCATTAGCCCTCAGTGTAGTTGTTTCCTGGAAGTCGATAGCTTTCAATAGTGTATACTGCTATGTCGAACGTTTCGTATCTGTAGTTTTTTAGTCAGCTTGGAGTAGCGAATGATCGCTAGATGTAGCTTTGCTACACCGCGCAATGAATGATAGATTGAGTATTTGCTCTAGAACTGTGTAGAAAATTCGAGATATTTTGGACGTTTCAATTTTAAAAGTTGTACACTCGAGAAAATAACTATCTCAGACCTATAACTTCTTACAGAAGAAAAGTTGTATTAAGGTAAGTTGAAAGTAGTAAAATCAACATGCTCATGCCTATAACTTATCAAGGAAGAAAAGTTGGACTAAGGTAAGTTGTTTTAAATCACCTTATTTTCGTTCAAGGAAGCTAGTCTTAAAGTATGGCCCACTGTTTAATCAATATCTGAGATTGTAGAATAATTCATACATTTACAACTCAAACTTTAAATGCTTGAATTTTTTGATTCAGCAATGTGTTGGGGGTAGTTAGGACGTAAATATATTAAAAGTCTGCATCTTTCATTTCTCCAATCTTTCGTGTATCTACAAAATGTGAATGTCTCTAAGTGCTGCTTCGTTTTTTTGTTATCACAGGAACTAGGCCTAACTCCACAGGTCTAGAGATAGTTGGTTTCCTAGACAGAGCTACATGTGATGGAATGTGCGTATTGCGTGCTCTTTCGCAACTAGTGAATACATGTAAGAATAAAATGTCCTTGAATTCCAATTGTCCCATTTGACGGGCGTAGTAAATGTTGGTTTGTACTTCTTCTCTGCCAGGTTTTATAAACAGGATGTTCGTCAGGTGGCGTTTTCACTGAAAGTAGCACAGCGAGGCCGACGTCTTCCTTTATAACCACCACTTACAGACTGGTCAATAGATGTATAATCAACCCGTCAGCATCATGTGATGCTTGCTATGTTGTGATGTTTTACTGGACTGTAGAGTTCAATAAGTTGATTGGCCTAACTTTGTTCTGGTGGTTGGAGAGAAACTGTTCTTGTGTGCTTGAAATTTCAGTTTCCAAATTGAGGTTGATTTTTTATATGATAGCGCCTAAAAACAATGATACTCCTTCTGCTTCCAGCCTCCATTAACCAGGAAATAAAAGTTTGGTAGATATCCTGGTTGGTTTAAACAGTACAGATTTTTTTGTTTTTCTCATCCTCATTGAATAAGACCAAAGTAAATGGAGCTAATTCGTAAAGCAAATAATTGCTCTAACCTCTGACCCATTGGAGATAAAATAGCATACGTTATATAGTTATAAAGGCTGGGTCAACACTAAGCTGGAGATAGTAGACACCAAAATATTATATTTGAGCTCATAGTATCTTAACAATGTCGCTGGTTTAAGAAATACAGGGTGTTCAAGGTTTAAATTTTATTCTGACGTAGACATAATGAGCTCAAACATAATATTTTAGTGTCTAGTATATCCAGCCCAACTAGCAAAATAAATTTTATAAAGGTTGTATAAATTGCTATAATATAAATCTTATAGGAGCTTTAAATTCATATAACGTAGTTAAATGCCTTTATACGATATTTATAGAATCGAAAAGGGCCCACTTTTATATAACACTTTGGTAATGTAACAGTTCTATAAAAAAATGTATACAACACTTTTAAAACAATTTTATACAGCAACTATAAAAACGTTTTGTAGTCTGTATTTTGGTATTATTTAAAGAAACATTCTATTTTTTAGTGAAGAATATTAGAACAAAATCATTTTAAGATTGGTGTATAACGCAGATTCATAATTATTTGTACTTATATTTAAAAACGGGGTCACTCAATAGCGATCATTTGTGTAGATGGTAGATAGGTTTAATACTTACAATATTATCGTGTCAACAATCAGTGTATCAACAACGAAAATTTTATTGCGCCGCAAATTTTATTGATAAACTATAGATATGTTTGTGACAAAAAAATTATGCGCTTTAGTTTAGACCACATTTGCTTTAAAATTATAAGAAATAAATTTAAAAAATATTAAAATTATGCTTTCTTTAATTTATAATATCGTTGTGTAATTATATTTAATGATCTTGTTATAAAATAGTCTTCCAAAAATAGCAAAATTATGTTTTAGATATAATTTTAATAAGGCTTTCAACTAATTTTCCATAATGGCGGCAGTCGCCGATCCAACAAATCTTCATTTAAAAATGGCGACTTACAATACAATGATTTTATTCCACATAGAAACATAACAAAACATTTTAGTGTAAATTAGAACTATATACGATAAAATGTTTTTATAGTCTTAAATATATTTAAAAATGTGTGTGCACAAGTAGATAATGTTTGTATCGAAAGAAGTTGCCAAGTTTTATAAAAAAAATTACAATTTTAAAATATTATGTACTATCATTCATTACCTATATTAATGGTGTTAAGTATTATTAGTTAATTATAATAATAGGTATTTAATTTAAAGCTAACCTAATTATTGCATTACCAAAACATTAAATCATAGTTACTTTCTCGTACTGATTTTTCGTATTTTTTCGCAGCCATGAAGCGTTTTTAATGTGAATTCTCGAACATGGACACCATCATTATTTATATAATAACACCTATAAGTAAAATTGAACGTCGGCACGTTTGACTGGAAACATACATTCAAGAATTTGTTTGTATTCTTTCTTGATGAGTGCTTGGTAATACACAATACCTTAGGAGTTCAAAAACTAAGGTTAGGTTTGGAATTATATTACGCGGTATATACAATAATTTTGTTTTCTCAAGTCACAATTTTATTCTATAACATATTTATAAAACAGGAATATCTTTATAGATTAAACACAACTATAAAACTGTTTTATAAATAAGCGCATTTCGAGGCTAAAAAATAATTTTATTTATTTCCTTATATATCCTTAATAAAACACGTTTATACAACTATTTTATAAGATTATAATTAGAAGTCATTTGCCTAAGTCAACAACTCTTTCACAATATGTTTACAATCCTTATATATAATTTTTTTAAATGTTGCATAACGTATTATAATACTTTTATAAAAAATTTAAAGAACTGAAATTATTTGTTCTATAAAACACGTTGTAAAAACTATTATAAAACAATATTACACAATTACTTTCTTCAGGAACAAAATTATGGTAATTATTTGCTCTATAAAATCAAACTGTTCGTTAAACAACGCAATTCGATAGTTATAAAGTAATTCGCTTCTTTTAAAGTTCCATTTTGCTAGTTGGGAGCTTATTTTCCCATTAATAATAAAATAAAATTTATCGCTCTAAAACATTCTGTTATGAGACTTTTGTGTAAAACAAACAGCCTTGGAGTTACCAGGAGAATTATGACAAACAAGTTTGTTAATAGATTTTTTTTAAATTACCGATTTTTGAGAGCAGATATCTAGAAAACGATGCATCATAGCAAAAAAAATAGGTCGAACTAATCTTGTAGAAAATTTTATATCTCCCAGAATCTTGTAGTACAACATATTGTTTTGTAATTGTAAGCAAAAAACATAAAAAGAGGACCTTTCTACCCCTCTCCACTCCTAAAGAGCAATATTTTAACTTCCCCCTGCCCTCAATGCACGCTACAACCCCTTCGTTGCTTAGACTATAGTTATACGTGTTCAAATACAAACAGGAAGTCATCAAATGTCACCATTTAAATTCAGATATACATCATGTATGTTATATAACATCATAGCCAAATTTACTGTAACAAACTACATCGTAAAATGCATGACATTTATTTCATCAAATAAAACAAGATCGGAACATTGTAGATGACCATCAAACGCATGTTTGGACCAACTTCTAGTAATCTAAACAAGTCATCCAAGATTTCGTTAACGATGCCGTAAACGTTATACGCCTATACACAACGAATAAAAATGTAGATTTTATTCCTACCATGTGACAGTGTAGTAATACTTTGGAACGATAAATCTAAAACTTAATTTAGAAAAACCGTAACGATGTAGATGTTTTGTGTCTTATACTTGCCAATCTTTTTCTGCATCGTCTATCAAGATGATGGTGTATTTTTATTTTCTCCCTAATTAATAAGCGATGGCAACTTTTAGGACATGCGATCGATCAATGGGTGTTGACAGGACAGCAACTTGAACGCCGAGGGGTTTACGTCTTGGGAAAACTTCAAAATATATCTTTATAAAAATCAGGTCAAATTAAACTTGTCGATCGCATTATAAACATGATGGGGAGCGATAGGCAACGTGGGTATATATTTCTTATTCTATAAATAGCTATAAAAAATACTAGGTGTTTATAAAATGTTATTGGTTTTTAGAGATTTGAGATTCAAATTAAATAAGTTAAAATAAAAGGCAATGACTATTGCGTTAAAAGTACAGCCAGTCAAATTTTTACAGCTTCTGGACGGCTCAGAACAATGTGATTGATATTATAATTACATTGTATAGGATAGCGTTTCCTAGAAGTCATATGAGTGCCTTGTTAGTATTTAGAGAAAGATTGTTAATGATACACCAGTCACGAATACAGCTTAGGGAGTGCTGTAAATTCACATATTCGTCAAAGGTAGCCACATTACGATAAATTCTTAAATCATCCGCATACAAAAGATAATTGCAATCAAGATTTTGAAACATATAGTTAATATAAATTACAAAAAATAAAGGCCCTAAACCCATGAGGGATATCAGATGTAACTAGCAGAGACTTAGACATGTAACCACCACACTGAACATATTGATATCTGCTATCTAAGTAAGATTTTAATAATTTTAATAGTATATTCGACAATCCAATCAACTTGGGTATTTGAGAGATATATTGCACACAGTTGATCTATTTTGCATAAACCCATGCTGATAAAGGACATGTACAGGGCTGCGGGCCTTTTTATGCCCATGGCTTGGTTGCATATTTTCTACCACTGTATTTTATTTTTCTTCTCCAGTCCCTTATTCCCAATGTTTTTAAGTTTTTTCCACTGCCTGTACGCATTTGGTTCGCGGTCTTCCTCTTTTCCTCCTTCTTGTTATTCTCTCTATCAGTAATTGTTTAGAAGGCCTCTTTACTTCTAATCTCCCTACTTGTATCAACCATTTCCTTCTTTGTGCTCTAACTTTACTTGTTATCGATGATTTCCCGCGCATTTCCATCACTTTATCGTTTGGTCTCGTAAGCCATAGATCTCTTCTCTTTTTCCCTATATATTTTCCTCAGAACTTTTCTCTCAAATACTTCTAATGATATTTTTTCTTTTATATTCACCTTCCAAATTTTACTTCTGTATGTCTAATTATTGCATTGTATATTCTTTTCTTAGCATTTCTCGAGATGCTCTTTGACCTTAACATATGGTAAACTACCTAGACATGTTGTTCCCTTTGTTATTCTTTCTTGTACTTCATATTTTCTTTCTCCTTTGTCAGTTTCAAACAATTAAACAATTCCACTCTCTCAACATGGTATTCTTTTCCTTCAGTTAATATCGCCAGCCCCATATCTGCTCGTTCTTCTTTCCTTTCATATACCTTGTTATATTTTCATTGATTATTCATCCTTATCCTTGGCTGATTTCTCTCACTGTTTCACTGCATTTTTCAAATTATTCTTTGTCCTCTCTAGTATCACCATGTCGTTAGCATAAGCTGATCCCTGACTCGTTTAATTATATACTGTACCCCTTGTTGGTATTTTGCTTTCTTTTACTGCTAAGTCTAGAATTATATTAAATATAATTGTTGACAACGGATCTCCCTATCGCAACCCTGTCGTTGTTCTGATTTCCTTGGGGGTTTGTCTTTCAATTAGCCTTACCTTACAGTCTGTACCAATAAGGATCATTTTTACTTATCTTATTAGTTTGTCATTTATCTTAAGGTCTCTCATAAATTTATATAGCCTCTCTTTACCATGTGATATGCCTACTTGATATCTATAAATATCATAAAGGTAAACTATGATCGATGATGTTGTCAATAATTTGTCTCAATATGAATATTTGGTATGTTGCTAAAACTTTTTTCCTGAAACTACACTGATACTATCCTAATTTATTTTCTATTTCTGTACTTATCCTGTTCTTTATTGCTACTGCTAAAAGTTAAAACACCATATCCATAAGAGCAATTCCTTTCAATAATTTTCACAATGTGTATTTTCTCTTTTTTTATATCTGGATCTGGACGTGGATAAAGTAAATTGTGAAGAGCAATTTTGAGGCTTTCAAGAAACTGCAAGTAATTGTAAGAGGTCTATAAATTAAAACAAAGAAAGCAAGCGTATTTTATGAAAAAGACACTGAAGCATTTGTAACAAGAGCTGCTGATGAAGAATTTCTGATGATAAAGATAAATTTTTGTTTTTAGATAATATTAATTATAATTTTTAATTATTTCAGGATGTATTGATAATGGTAGTGCATGTTGATCTTGTGAACTGATAAACTTGAAGATCTACAACGTTCAAGGTACTGACTTATATTTATTGGTTTCCATATTTGATACCAAGACGTATGTTTCACAAAAGTTCATCGTTGTGAAGGAGGGATTTTTTGTTAATGCTCTGTGTCTCTATACATTTTTCTACGTTCAAATAAGTTGCTTCACCGTAGACAGAAGACACCGAAGATTCTGTATTAGATAAGATAAATATAAACAACCAAACATACTAGACATTTTAATTTCCAAAGATTCAGGAATTATACAGGGTGTTTAAATATTATTGGCATCCTTGGAAGGGGTGATTGTACAGTTAAAGTAGATGATTGACCCAAATATATTTAAAAGTTCATGGTTTCCGAGATAATAGGGTGTCAAAAATGTTGAATTTTAATATTAAAATAAGAACTTTCAGTTTTGATTATTTTGAACAAATAATTATTGTAATTATCTTTAAAATGCATTGCATTTAAGAAATTGTTTATTTAAAATATCTCTGCATTTCGTAGTTTGTGCATGTTTGCATCAAAAGTTAAAGCTTTGAGTAACTTTTTCAAGTAACATTTTGCAATATTTTCAGCGAAAAAGGCGCTTTACCTGAAACCAAAACAATTTTTCCTCGGTGCATTGAATATTTGAAATAGGATTATTTTGAAAACGGTTACTCCTAACGACTTTTAGAAGGTATACCAGGTATATACAGTAAACCGCAAAAAAGTTCTACCATTAAATGAAGCATGATATGTCATAAGTGGCAAATTTGAATTTCTAGCCTCATAAAACCTTCGATCTCCAAAATGTATCCAAATATGTGGAATTTTTAAAAAAATATTTACACATCAAAAATAATTTTTTTATTTTAACACTATTTTTTTTAACTGTAAATGTCAATGTCAATGCCAGTAATTGTTCAATAAATTTAAATTATTGTATTAATTATTATTATTTTACTTTAGTAACAATTTAATAAGACTTCATTATTTCACTAGTGGAATAAAACCATTTTATTTCCTTAATGAATAAAGTGGGAGGTTTTACAGACCTAAAGAGTGAATAAAACGTCAATTATAAGGAGATCGTGGATAAACAAAATCCAATGATGCAATTTGTATATGTTTCATGTTACACAAATAACGCAAAATGCAACGAAATGCATTAATAATGCATCTTAAAGTCCACTTACGAGGCGGATCGCTGCTTTAATTGCATAAATCAGCGCGCGTATCAGGGGCAGCTTTGTTGCATGTGCATTCTAGCAAAATAAACCGCAAGTTCGCAAAGGAAATAGCCACATAATGGGACCTGGTCTAGTGTTTTATAATCCCTTACATTGTCTCGTATCAGCAGCAGCGGCCGCTGCAGTTATTGTTCTGTATTTTATGGAGCCAATTTAATCATTTATGGGTGGATGGTATATCAACTAGTAGCGCTGAAGGGTATATAAAAGAACGGTTTATGAAACAGGCGGATATTTAGCCAAGGACAGTCCAGCGAAGATCATCAGTGTTTGAGGTATAATGATTTTTATACCTGTAAACCAATATAGGAGGGTAATAACCCTATTTTCCATGATAGCTTGTTATGGAAGCTTCGATATGTCTTCAAATAAACAAAATTAATGAAATTAAATTGGCATGTAAATTAGCCAAAATCGCATTAAACTGGCAATTTTGAAATAATCCGATGATAGTAACATTGCCTGCAACATACATTAGTTCATGTTTCGTTGTCTGGATATCTGATTTTTGGAAAACCATATCAAGAAGGTACACCTGCTAACATCCTTGAAATGTAATATTTTTAAGCTGTAGTACTCTCCAAATATCTTTCAGGAACTGACGTAATCTTCCATCTACCATGACCTGGTCATACTAACTAAAGCCTCTGTTAGAAAAGTTTGTTCGAAGCGAACAGTGATTGTACTTTCCTTGACCGCTCAAAACCATATACAGTATGCGCCAAAAGTATGGAATAAATTCAATAAAAACGAAATAATTATTTTTTGGGAAAAATCCTCGAACAGGTCGACTTTTAATTTAAAAAATACATATTTTTGGCGTAAAATGCGATTTTCAAATGTCATTTGTTTTCGAGTAATGATGTCATCGATTTTTTTTTTAAATGGCAACACCATATTTTTTTCCTTGATTCTGAAAGATCGTTTAATTCTCTATCAGACAGTACTAAAATTTTGCCCTCTTACATAGGAAAGTTTTCGAGTAAATGACGATTGAATGTTAGAAAACATAAATTTTATCCATAAAAAAGTAACAATTCTGAGGTATGTAAAATAAAATACAATTGATTAAATTTTATACTTAAATTAAATGTTCGAATTGCTATCCACCAACTTCTTGACAATGCTGTGAAGAAATTCTTCTTGCACATTATGAATGATTTCTCGGGTAACTCTGCGTATTTCGTCCCGAATGCGATTTTGATTACGTGGTTTATTAATGTACACTTTTGACTTCAAGTATCCCCATAAAAAATAGTCAAGATGTGTAAGATCTGGCGATCTTGCAGGCCATTCTATCGGTCCGCGTCTGCCGATCCACCTCCCAGGAAAACAGTTGTCCAAAAAATGTCGTACAGGGCGCGCATAGTGCGGGGGTGCACCGTCTTGCTGAAACCATATGGTATCGTCAGGAATGTCAGGGTCATTATCGTTAGGAAAAATTACTGCAAGGGCTGGAACAAGGTCATTTTCTAGAAACTGTAAATATCTTTGTCCTGTAAGGGTTCCTTCAAAGAAGAAAGGACCTACTATTCTGTCGTCAACTATTTCAGCCCACACATTTAATTTCTGAGGATGTTGGGTATGTGCCTCTGCCATCCAATGAGGATTTTCCCGACTCCAATATCTGCAAGTTTGACGGTTTACTGTACCATTCAGACAAAATGTGGCCTCATCTGAAAAAAGTATTTGCCGGTGTAAATTTCTATTTCCTTGACATAAATCCATTAGAATTTCGCAAAAGTGTAAGCGGCGATCGGGATCATCTTCATTGAGTTCCTGCACAAGTTGAATTTTGTAGGGATGATATATTTCCTTCCTCAAGATACGTAGCACTGTGCTCTGACTAGTGTCATTGTTTAATGCAACCAATCGTGAAGAATTATGAGGATTATCCACCATACTTATCAAAATGTTCTGTTTCTGATTTTCATTAATGCTTGGACGTCCAGGTTTTGGAATATTTACAACATTACCAGTTTCTCTAAATTTAGACTCTACCTTACTGACTATTGATTGGCTGATAGGGCGATCTGGATATTTTTCATTAAATAAATCGCAAACTTCCTGATGAGTTCTAGTCATATTCCCGCATCCGATAAGAATTAAAATTTCAATTCTTTGAGTAACAGTTAAATGTGCCATAATACTTTAAATTGAATAATAATTTCTATGTCGCTTACAATACTTATTAGAAAGTCGGTGTGACAATGACACTTTGCAAAGATTTTCACCTACGTGATCCATAAAAGAACTATGGAATTCGAAAAACTAAACTTGATAACGTTTTTGCTTTATTTTAATTGATTTACGTTTTCTAACATTCAATCGTCATTTACTCGAAAACTTTCCTATGTAAGAGGGCAAAATTTTAATACTGTTTGATAGAGAATTAAACCATCTTTCAGAATCAAGGAAAAAAATATGGTGTTGCCATTTAAAAAAAACGATGACGTCATTACTCAAAACAAATGACATTTGAAAATCGCATTTTATGCTAAAATATGTATTTTTTAAATTAAAAATCGACCTGTTTGAGGATTTTTTCCAAAAAATAATTGTTTCGTTTTTATTGAATTTATTCCATACTTTTTGCGCATACTGTATGTACATAACTATGTTGCGCCACTATCTAATATTCCCTTTTTTATTACAAAAAGTATTCTTACATAGTTTCAGTAAATAGCTCCCTTTTGGAACAAATCTATTTTTACGTTAAAAGCAGTGGCTAGAGTAAGCTATAGTTATGTGTAAAGCATTTAACTGATTTTTTTTTGCTAAAATGAATTTATCAGTCAAATAAATCTTAGTATTGATCTTAAAATTAAAAAATAATACAGAAAATAAACACAAGCATTACTAAAGAACTATAATCCACCTTCAGATTCAATACCGGTATGACATCGCAGTATTAGGGATGTATACCGCATATATTTAAATTACCACGAACTTCATTTGTAGCCATAAAAAGGAATATAGCGGATTTAAATCGAGTCTACTTGGTGACCACCTTACAGGACCAAACTGACCCCATCTATATCTATGAAAATTATTATTCAGCCACTCTGCGGAGGTGCACCATCTTGTTGGCAGTACATTTGCCGTCTAATATTCAATGGAAAGTCTTCTATTAAGTTCTTGCATCTTCAATAAATGACCAATGAAGATTCCTCCCCAAATATTGATAGAAAATCAATAGATCTTCTACTTCTCTTAACATGTTGGTTGCTCAATGAATAATGATGCAAGTTTCGAAAATTGGTAATGCCGTCTCAAGTAAAAATGGCTTTATATGTACATAAAACAGACGAAACAAAATTGGAAATATCTTTTATTGTTCTAATAAATCACTGACAGAAACGTAAACGCTGTTCGATATCTCCAGAATGAAGAGCTGTACAGTGGTAAGAATGTATACCATACGTATACGACGAGCACTTGTAGTAGGATTGTATAAAGCTGCATCAATTACATCTTCATGATCTGCAACATTTTGTCTTAGTGGTGCTCCAACTCTTTCAACCTTTGAAATTTCACGCTCATTTAATCTTCGACAGGTTGATGCAAATACTTGATGGTTTGGACTTCTGCTATTAGGAAATTTGCGGTGGTATTCTCTCACGGCTACCAGACCATTTCCATTACAAAAGTCATATACGTAAACGATATCAGCTACTTCTTGTTCAGTAAAATCACTCATTATAAAAATGTATGAATGTAAAAAGACGTAAATGAAGTTTCAAACAATTATTTACTAGATTTCACAAAGAATAATTTTTAATGACAGCAACAGCTTTGATTTGTTGAGTATTTAATTCAATTACTCTAAAAGGAAGTTATTTACTCGTAAAAAAATGTCTTAATCTAAAAAAATATTAGTTTCATTAATAGTTAGTGGCGCAACACAGTTTTTTTTAATATGTTCGTCATAGTGATGATTCCATTTTCCTAAATTTCAACATCATGCATCTTTGTAAGGAGGCATGTTAGAACAAAAATTTATTGGAATAGAAACTTTGATTTGGCGAGAAGATTATTTAGTTCATTTTTTTTCTTCTGACTCACCTTATATATAAATATCAATATCTATAGTAATGCAATTATTTGGACAAGACAATTCTTAAAAAAAATTAAATTCACAATGTTTTTCCTCTCCGGGCACGTATTTTCCATCATCATACTAGATTGAATTTAGAGCGGCTTTATTAACGACGTTTTAGCTACATAGATATTGCGGGCAAATTGCCTCACAGAAGGCTCATTACTAATACAATTACATTTCGGTGCTGGCAAATATTTTTTGCGCATAATTTTATTAACAATGAGTAACGCACGCGTTGGGACTAATCTGATAAATGGCGATAATGTATAGGATTCCGTGATCGTTTATCAGACGGCGGGGTATTGTATGGGTTATTGTAAGAGTGTCAATTCGAAAAATTAATTGCTGAAGTTATTTTAATGGGTCTGTCGCTTGCTTAAAAGCTGCTTCCATTAGCACTGAAGGGCAGGAAATTTAAGATATGGATTTTCTTGTAGCGCAATTATTTGTATCTTAAAAAGTATAGTGTGTGGGTACCAGGTTCTACAGGGTGTTTTTAAATAAAGTAGCAAAAATGATACCAGTGAATGTAGAGCCAAAAATAAGAGCATCGAAGTAAAAATACCTTATATGAAAGTTGCACCCCTGAGGCGATATACCCTCTTAAAGGAGGGGATTGAAATTCACATTTAAATTTTTTTCTATAACATGGGGAATGTTAGAGACGCGAAACTTGGTATGAGCATCCTACTAATAAAGAGACAACTTTTCAATATTTTTTCCATCATTGGGGTATTTTATAAAGGAGTGAAACAGTCAACCCCATTGCAATATTTTATTAGAATTTTTTTATAGAAAGCGAATTATTTACTTAAAAATATTTATTGGGAAGACTGATTTATTGCGCAACTATTTTACCTCTTGTAATTTCTCGATAAACCGATATTTTTCTTGTAAAAAAAATTAGATGCATCATCATTCGTTAAAGGGATAATTGCGAAAATTTGTAAAAATAAAGTAGGCGGATGTCATAACAAATAAATTGTTATTTATCATATTAATAAATTGACACTTTCTGTCAACCAATAATTAGTACCAATTGCTTAATTTATTATCAGAATAATTATGGCAAATAATATTTATACCAATGATAAATATGTCGACATGAAGCGTTTCATCTTTCATATCTGAATATGAAAAATTGTGTCTAAGAATTTTTCGATTTCGTAAAGTAATTGATTTTAACCAAAACTAGATAAATTTTGACTAATAATTGTTAAAATTTAAATTACTATTGGTGCCTACTAAAATATTGTACAAAGAACTATGCAAGTATACCTTTTTTCTTCAAATACAATGTAGGTTTAAGATATTTTAATAAAAAACATAATAAGGTTAAAGCCAAAAAGTTACGCTCACATTTACTTAAAAAAAATTACGGATGTGGCGCCCTCTAGAGAATACATCGAAATAAACAACAGATTATAACTTCTCATGTCCAAAAACATCTATTCCCAAATTTTTAAATTGGTAAAAGCACAGTGTAATTATTAGAAAAAATCACTTTGACACCCTATATCTTTTTTATTATCATTTTATAAGGCATATTGGCTTAAATAGTAAAATTTTGAAGTGAAAAATCTAGTATGTGTGTCTATGGGCCATTACTTATGGATCACCATGTATATCTATAAGGGAATTCTTATTAATTATATTTTATTGGTGGTTTGTGTAAGAGCTACAAACCAAAAATATTTTTTCTGAACTTCCTAGACATATACAGGGTGATTCATATTAAAGTTACATATTTTTAAATGAAACCCCCTGTATATTATTGCATATCTGGATTCTTCGGTAAATTCTAGTGTGACTTCATGTATCATAATTGGTGCCTAAAACGTACCGTTAGGACGTTATTCGATATTTTGTCAAAAAATTGATGTCTAGAAATAGTTGAATATCAGAGGTGGGCGGCAACATAGGAGGCTGTGATTGGATGAAATTATTGACCACCCTCCATACTACCAAGTGCTAGAAAGTCAATTATGAACTGAACTTATGGCTGATATGGTCGCTCTAATTTTGAAAACTTCAATCATGGATAACTTGATTTTTTTAAATGGAACCCACATATTTTTTTCACGTCACCAGATAACACATTTCATTACCTTTCACCCGATATAAAGTTATCTGTATTTATCTCTAATACTTTTCTTCTAATCCACAATTACTTTTTACTATGATGGATTTATGCAAACCAATTAATTTAAACTAAATTGAAAAATAAATAAATAAATATTTATTCATGTATACTACACTATATGTTTGCATTATATACTGCACTAAATTGCAAATAATGATTGTTTTTAACGTGAGCAAATATGAAAAATTATGTTAACAATAAAAATAATTGCGTAACGTCAGCTGTGACGTAAGGCATCTGAATTCTTGCCGCAAGTGTATTATAAATCTTAAAACAAGAAAAATAGACAAATTCCAAAGAAATTGAGATATTCGAATTCCTAACACTTTGAAGAAAATAACTCGCAGTAAAGAAAAATAACGAACAAATATCGAACTATTTCAGTATGATCGTGAAAGTCTACATTCAAAAAAGTGTTTGCACAAGGTAACTGGCGGTCAAGGAAGCGTCTTTATAGAGAGGCCTTGCTTCATTCGAATTTCCATTTGCTTTTCCATACATAAAATGAATGTCGGCCAATTCCTCAAAGGAATAATTCACCATATTTACTATTTCATAAAAAAATTGTATTAAAAACTGACTTAAATACTTCTAAAACAAGTCACTCGACATTTCGTGTTATCCCTTTTTGTTTAAGTTTAAATGTAATTTATGTCAAACTGACACATGCCACGATTATTGTTTTTTTAATTAGCATTCCAAAGTACAATGATTAATAAATTATTTTTTATCTCAAAAACGGTGATTAAGGAGGAAAAACTCCAACAGGCACTTTTTGAGCAGTGTTAACTTGGCTTTGAGGAAGCGATATCAATTTCTTCAAAAATCAGTGGCGTACAATTCTCTTTGCTGAAAATAAATATTTAACCGCACGAACACCACTGATGCTAGTATATTATAAGAAAAATTTATACACGCAAAAATAGTCCTTCACTATAAACTATTGTGTATCAAAGTGCACATTGTATTTTTGTGGATATAGTCAAAAGTTTGTTAAATTAACAGTAAGAGTAACATATTAACCATTCAAAATATTTATATATTGTTTTGTACTTATAACAAAACAAAATCGACGTTTTATACCTCACACATACAACCCACTAAAGCACGTGTAAGCAAAATGCAGAGACAAATATTTTTATTTATCCTTTATCCGGCTATTGTTTTTTGAAGAATAAAAGACCGTAGATGGAAGCTATGTACCATATGCGCCTACATGAGTTTTTATTTAACATGAAACAATTTTTAACGCATCAATATTGAATTACATAATGTTCTATGGGTTCTTTTTACGGAAAAATGAACAATAAATTCGGGCTAAACGAAGCATATAAGTAACACATTTGTTTTAAATCTTTTTTATTATTGCCGGATAATTTCGTTTTTCCACTGATTCGTCTGGGAACGTCCTGATAAAACAATTTAAACACAAATGGAAAATATGATTGATGATATGAGTTAATATATTTCTGCTGAAACAACTGAATTCAAAAGTGGGAAGGGTGAAAGGTTCTTTTATTATTTTTGCACTTTTCGCAAGCCTATTATTAGTATTATTAATTTTTTATTTATAACATTGCGAAAACAAAAGGAATCTACAGAAGAATTAGAAATGAAAACATTAAGTTCAACAAATACAATTAGATTGTGAATTTTACTATGCTCTTTATTTATACTCGCGTCAAGAATTCCGACGACTTACGTCATGCGAACAAATAAATAATTAATTATATTTGTATCAAAATATTTAAGAAACTGCAACTGAGAGTAATAAAACTATATACTACACTAAATGTTTGCATTATATATTGCACGAAATTGCAAAAAATTGTTGTTTTTAACGCGACCAAATATCGAAAATTACGTTGACAATAAAGACAATTGCCTAATGTCAACCATGACGCAAGACGTCTGAATTCTTGATGCGAGTATACTTATATGGACTTCATTCGGAGAAGTAATCTTTAAAATCAAGTACCCCCAAGCAATATAAACTAACATATCAATACCTCCATATAATCTTAACATTAATAAAAAAAATTGCAAAGAAACACGTAAATATTTGTTCCAAATATTCATGCAATTATAAGCGACATCTGTTTTGTCTGTCTAAAATTACGACTACGAGTGTACGTACTCATGGTTCCTTCTGTCGGTCTTAGACAGACTTAAAACAGCTAAAATTAATCGTCTACCTACGGTATACTGATGAGTACTAATAAGCTTGAAACCGGTATATGTCTGGTGGGTTGCTGACGAGTGACTTTAGTTATAGGATTTCCAGGTGCAATTCATGTACTTACTACGCAGACCTCTCGCCTTCGGGCCGCGCCATGAAATCTATAAATGCATCTAACAAATACTCCGCGGACTAATGCCCCGACCGGCATTAAATTACACCTACAGTATCTGTGTGAACAGCCAAGAATCCTTGTCGGCCACACCACCAGATATAGACCGGTTTCGGGATTGTTAGTCCTCATCAGTATGCAATAGGTGAGATGACTGAAAATTGAACTGGCTGTTCCTTCATATGTATGTTCACATATAAATCAAGTGAAGGTGAGATATAAGTGGTCTGCTTACTTCCTGCTCGGCCTAAGCGACTTGAATTGCAGGAAGCGACCTACATTGCAGCAGGTACTTAACGCAGGCAACCTGATAATCAACAATTTAAGAAAATTGTTTAGGAATTTAGACAAAAAAGGCGAGTTTCTATATGAGAGTGGCATTTTAAAACAGTTGAGGCATCTGTAAGAAATCTCGATTGATAAATTGACCTTAATGTATATACAAATGATTTCTAATAAATGGATGTATTGTTATAAAATGCAAACAAAAATTATACTGAGAGTGATATGAACAATACTAATATTTTAGGTTCTTTTCTGCAAAGGTTTGGTCTGCTTATATTCGTAAAGTAGGTACTGATATTGAAGTTACTACTACTTAAGGCTAATACTTACTTGAGTATAGTGTTCATTATTTCAAACGTTATCTGCTGAAAAATATGATTTCTTAATACCTATCAATAAGATCAAGCACATGAAAAATAACATATTAAAGTAAAATTACTCTTTATAGTATTACAGTTTTAAGGCATTTTGTCTTCGAAATTTTAGTTCAAGAGCCATTGGCGATTTTAGTTAAGTAATTATAAAATAGAGATATAGAAAATGTTAATTCGTATTAAAGTAAAGGTTACTAAACGGCGAAGAGCCATTCGTGCAGTTGTTGGAAATATATATATATATATATATATATATATATATATTTGAGGTAGGCTGACGAATGGACAAATTAACATTTTAGGCTGTTTGAAACTACTTAATTAAAATAGTCACTAGCTCTTAGTCTATCTGAATATTGCAGAATTTTATCTAATTCAACTCACTTCAAGGTAACTTTGGTTAGAATTTATCTCATAAAGTTTTCGCATATCCAAAAAGAATCTTTCAGCAGTCCGCTCTTCAATATTTCGAAAGCCTCCACTTATTCATTGGTCGAACCAGTCCGTGCAGCACGATTCCATATTAATTAAATTTAATTAATAGATTTGCGGGGAGCGCATTGAGGTGGAGGTAATTATTGTTGGCCGTAGCTGAGCTACTTTTTTCCCCAACGGAGATATATCACAGAAGCGACGTTTCTATGCAATCGTAATGACACAATAAGGGGCTTTGTTACGCGGTGCGCCATTACTTTCTAAGTCGTTTATTTTTCCGATATGAACGAGTGCGGCTGCAGTACACGAGCAGCGTTATCGCTAGCAGAGGCCGCTATTAGAGGTCCATACGCGAAAGCTGGCTCTTGAAAACAACATTAATAATATTAGGAAGAATTCAAAGGGCAGAAGAAAAATCTTACCAACTCACCAGGCTTTTTCGTTAGTGACAATCGGTTTCGAGGTCAAATTTTGCACCTCAGCTTCAGGTCATACAAGAGGCTGCAATATAGGGTGATTAAAGAAGAAAAAAATTTTTTAAATGTACAGAGGACTCTTACTGAGGAATAAACCACTGCTTGAAATTTGTACAATAAAATACCATTTTTAAAAAATATTACCCTCAAATACCTTATTTTCTTCAAAAAATACCTCATCAAATAAACAAATACCTCAAAAAATACCCAAACAATACGAATTACCCTCAAGTGCCCAAAGAATACAAACATATGCGTATTATCTAATAATATTCTTAAGTACCTAAAAATACCGGATAGTACCCAAAAATATCCTTAAATACCCAGATATCTAATTTTCCAAAACTGCCTCATATTTTCTTACAAATTACTCCATCTACAGATCTACGTAAATAATATAGAGCTTCTTAAGGGCTACAGGGGATTTAATTTCTAATCCTTATTCAGTATAAGTAAACATATTCAAACCCGTGTCCAAGTTGGTAGGATATTGCGACTTATCGTCGAATTTATACTTACATCAATCTCTCGTCTCGATCTGAATACATCCTGGAAAGAATATTTTGGGTTACATAAACTGTATCATAAACCCATTGGGGCACCCAAAAGGAAGCCAATACCTAGACCATGCCCCCTTTAAGCTAACTAAAAACAAACTTCTTCCTCGCCTAGGAAATCATAATATTCGGTATATACAAGGTGCTCCTAAAATTATTATTCGGATCTCAAATACTCATCGGGTACACGACTACCGGATACCATCGGTGTCTCGAGTACAAACTACAAATTACTAGAATTAGATAATTTGCAGTTGCTTACATAAGAAAACCTCTTTTTTGTTAAATAGAATATGATAGGAAAACCTAATTTAGCAACAATTTGATTGTAGACTTTCATTGTAGACTGTGAATAGATATTTTCTGCGTAAATGCCTTATAAAACATTCATGTGATACTTGTTTAAGGTACTGTACTGTACAATCTATTGCAATAATAATGGCACTGTTTGAAACCAATTTGGCGATTTATTTCGAACTGCTATCGTACTGCTGTATTCGTAATGAAATCTACTTTCAATTTTAATCATTAGTTTTTTAGTTGTTCCATTCACCCACAGTAATCTATTGAAATTTCTACACAGAACATCCAGTAATTCAAAAATTGATTTGGGGAAAAGTAATTATTTTTGCAATAGATTGTATCTAATTCAAATCACCCTATATTATTTTCTAAACTAAAGTTTTATGAACACAAAGTGCCACATAGTGGTCTAACAGCGCCTCCGAAAAATTTTACAGACTATTTAATAAATCTAGAAAATAGTTTCGTATCTATTTTTAATAATTTTTGTATTTTTCATTGCGTCCGTCAGTTGTTTACTTATATTTAAACTATGCCATCGTCATAACGCATGCGCGATCGCCATTGTATTTAAAAATTAATAATAATAATAATAATATCTCTACCCCTCATTCTAATCACAGGGATTAGCCCAGAAGTCCGAGACTTGTGCAGGAGAGGGGGCGGCATATTACTATTAAGCAGGCCGCATTTGCGCCCAGGAACGACTTACGTTGGTAGGCCCTAACCACTATTCAGTGCAGGAATGAGGGAAACCTGGAAGACCTCATTAATTAAGGGGGTAGTCAAATATCAACCGGCATCAATCTCTCACATTGATCCAAGCCAACATTCTTCCACCCTACCATACCCGCAGAGAGGGCGCTAAACCTTTCCAGGAATATAGCTTATATACGGTCTACCGGCAGCTGGGCTCGAACCAACACCGATCTAGTCACCTCGATTCAAGTACTGACGCCTTAAACCGCGCGGTCACTGACCGACCAAATTGACGGGAAAATACTAATTTTCTCCAAAAACACCCATTAAATACCTAGTAAATAATCATTATTACCTTGATAGTACCCAAAAATACACAAAGTACCTAAAAATACCGAAAAGACACCTATAAATACGCACAAATACCCCAAAAATGCTAAAAGTACCTTTAATTACTTACAGCTTGTACAGTAAAATACCCTAGTGGTTTCCCCCTCGACTCTTACAAATACAATTTTGTAACAATAAAATCAGAAAATCAGTTCAAAAATGATTTTAAAATACATAACCGCACGGCACTAAAATCTGGTCCACTATAAAGCCTGATAAGGCATGTAATCGGCGACTGGAAAAAAAATTTAAAGACATTCCCAAGGAAAGAAATAAATTACATTTTACAACATCTATTTTTATACAGCAAATTCAACTGCTTTTGCCGCTATTGTTATTAATTATTTGTGATTACAAATATTTTACATACGTTGCAAACTGTCAAAAACTACACTTTCACTCAGTACAGGTATGTCAGAATTACGCACTAGCTGAATACACAGTCCAAGTACAGTTAAATAAAATACCTATTTATACTAATAAAAAAACTCACAATGCACCTGCAACAGTCTTTAATTATAAAATCTTGTACGGTTACCGTAGCTCCGTTGGCTTTGCCTTCGACTCTAGAAAAACACACAGCCCATAGTATAGGGTAAATCATAATATAGGGAAGTGTCTGTACCCGACATAAATATCTTTAATTAGTAAAAAAACGTTTAAATCTAAAAATTAGTTATTTAAACAGAACTACAACGTAAATATATAGGATTTCAATCCTTAATTATGTCAACGAATTTTGCATTGTACTGCAAGTACTCTACAAACATCAAAGAACACTGTTCAGCGAAAGGGTTTTTAGAAAACACTGTAAATGTCTTGGGAAGTTCCAGTTTCAATAATACTAATTATTTTACGCAGACATCGTTGATTATTGTTAATATTATTAACATTATTAGTATTAACAGTATTTCCCCAACAACATAAGAAACTTAAAAATTTATCGGCGTCAATTCTATTTACAAACATGTCGTATTCAAACGCCGAGATAACAGATACGATGCTGATTTATGGAAACTAGGGCAAGTGCATATTGTCGTGTGCCAGCATAAAACCAAAGACGAATCTTCTTTGAACCACATTTAACAACTGCTGTAATGCTTTGGCGATAAACGTATGGCAAAGTTCTTTTTGTGTACGCATTTGTGTTTATTTGCGTGTTTTTTTGTTACCCTTTGTGGTTTTTCCGACGGAGGAAATTCAACTGGTCGTGTTCGTCGGGCCGAGCACCTCGCTTTAAACGAAAAGAAGGGTCAAGGGAAGAAGTTCCCAGCAAGTACAAACATTTTTGCAATGACAAGTTTTAATGGAAACAAGAAAATGATGCAATATTCTTGAAATCTCTCCAAGTATCAATGCTGGAAATAAATATCAGTAAAGTAAGTTTCTCATTAAATCATTTTAGCGCATAACATTTTCTAAACAATTTTTTTTAAAAGCGGTGTAAATCAATCCACGTGACACCTTTGACTTATGCATAATACAGAGTGTTAAAAACGAGTGTAAAATATTTCAGGAGGTAATAGTATGAACCAAAATAAGCAGAAAAGTCTTAATAAACATGGGTCCGCAAAGTAACGGTTGCGGAGATATGGACCACTATTCGTTTTTCAAACATTTTATTTTATTAGGAATAAATCGACAAAGGAAGTTATTAACAAACAAAAAGCAAAGTTACAGAAGACGTTCAAAGTGCCCTCCGTTCATTTCCAAGCAGGCACCACATCTTCGTCTCAACGATATTCGAACTCTTTCGAAAACACCCTCCTTGGTTTGGATTTCTGGACACTTTTGATTAATCCCTAGCTGCAGCTCTTCCAGGCTATTTACAGGAGTACCATACACTAAAAATTCAAATATCCCCAAACAAAGAAATCTAGAGGGTTCAGATCAGGCGATCTTGAAGGCCATAAAACAGGTCCGGCCCTTCCTACCCATCTATGTGGAAAAGTTTGGTGTAAATGCTCTCTAACGGCCATGAAAAAATGAGCTGGAGCACCATCATGCTAGAACCACATTTGTTGCCTCTGATTCAAAGTTGAGGTAAGCAGCGCCTGTTAATCGGTTTGGTAAAACAACAGGACCTAGAAACCTGTCACCAACAATACCCATCCAAATGTTTAATGAAAAACGTGCCTGATGCCCAGATTCTATTAGAGCATGAGGATTTTCGTCGGCCTAAATATGCGTATTGTGAAAATTAAACACTCCATTTCTTGTGAACCTGGCCTCATCAATAAAAAGAATGTTTGCAAGAAAACGAGGGTATTCAGCATCAAGACGTAGGCACCAACGGCAAAAAACCAAACGTGCTTGATGGTCATTTATTGAATTTAAGGCCCATACTTGTTGCACATGGTATGGATAAAGCAGGATTATCCAAACAAGAGGACCACTAATTCCTACCTCGGCTGATATTCTCCGCACACTCGTACCTGGATTCTGCTCTACCAGTGCTAGAATTTCTTCTTCTGCTCTAGGAGTGGATACCCACCTTGGTCTTCTGGATAAATGGCACTGTTTGCTCAAGGAACCGGTATCACACAATCTTTGGTGAATTCTTCCAAACATGCGTTGTGAAGGAATCTGGCGATTTGGATAAGCGTCAACATAAAGACGTCGCGCTTCGGTGGCGTTCCCATTAGCACGACCATACATGAAATGCATGTCTGTTAATTCTGCGTTAGAATAACCAGTCATAGCGAAAGAAAACTTGTGCACTGAGAACAACTGTCAAATACGTACTGTTTATTTCACTAAACATCAACCAACTATTATAAGAAAATACACAACGTTTTTGCAAAATAAAAAGGGGCTAAAGAACATAAAACATTCCATATCTCTGCAACCGTTACTTTGCGGACCCATGTTTATTGATACTTTTCTGCTTATTTTGGTTCATACTATTACCTCCTTAAGTATTTTACACTCTTTTTTTAACACCCTGTATATCTATAGCTGTAATTTTTTTACAAAATTATATTTGTAAGAGCCCCCTGTATATTCAAAATAATTTTTCGGATAGGTTCTGAATCACCCCGTATAATACACGTTTAAATATTGATATCTTTTCATATTTAGGCAATATACTTTAGTTCTAAAACATAGTATAATATGAACAGAAAAATACGCCATACTATTACCATAAAAAACTTTACAAGAAATAATAAGGTCAGGAAAATAAAGGTATGGCATAATAGCCTGAAAAGTTTAAACTTCCTATTCCATATAAAACTTATATTGGAGAAGGAAATTTAATTTTAACTTACCTGAAGTGGTGAAATATGAAGCGTTCTATTTCAATTAGAGGCGTTACTTTTTGAGTTATTTTCATAGGCAAAAATTGTGCGTTTTCTATGACAAATTCTTTATGACAAATAATTCAGTTTATTGTATGTTGATGTTTTATTCAACTTTGAATAATTATGAGTTAATTAATATAAAATACTACAACGAAGTAGGAAATAAATTTATGATAATTGTACTGTAAATTTAACCTAGTATTCAATTCAAATTAATTATATCTCTTTTTTTTTTATTTTATCATTACAAACTTTAAACTTTGGTTTCTTTTCTTTCATTAACATTTTTGTGATTAATTGTGATCAATATTTTGTCACAAAAAATTCGTTTCTCTTTCGAGAATTAGAATTCTATGCCGAATTAACCACGTTAACAGCTGTAATTTTTTAGAAATATGACTGTGGAATACAATTGAAATATGACCTGCAGCACCTACGATATACCTTTACTTTAATAATTTATTGAATAGCATGAGACCTGAAAATAAATGACTATTTTTCAACTAAAAATAATAAACTAAATCAATAAGAAAATGCAAACAGAATATTTCCATTTCAAATAATAATACATTACAAGTTATACAATAAACAAATTAATTTTATATTCATACATTTCTGTTACCATTGGAAATTCAATTTCTAGATTCAGCGCAGTTCGCCATATTTATCGCCGTAAAATGATCAAATTTGTGGTGTTTTTTAGGTACTGAAATCTCGAAAAATAAAACACGTAGAGCTAGTAATATCAAAAATAAAATTCCTGATGTTTTGTTTATCCACTTTTGCTATTTAAACTCTTCTCAAATAATATAATAACTTTTAAAATGAAAATAATGACACACATTATTTCGCTCTTCTAACCCCACATTTTAACAATTATTTTCACATACTTATAAACAAAAGTAAACAATCTTATATGCAGAACTATGTAAGTTTCTGTTATGACAATGTTTATACCTATAGTTGAATTTAAAAAAGTTTATGTTATAACAATATTTATACCTATAGTTAAATTTAAAAAAATAAGTATTTTGAAAGATTTTAGTACCCAAAAATTTGCTGGATAGATCGCTTTTTGACGTTATATATTGATTTTACTTCGGTATCTTTAAATATTCGCAGGTAGCATGAGAAAACATCCTTGCTATTTGCTAATCTCTATATTATTCAGTTCTTAAATGTCTAAAATTACTTGTATTTGTAGCAAACACTATTTCAAGAATACGGCGCTCTTAATGTAATTAAATTAGATCATGAAAATATGTTGATATAAATTTATACTACATGATAATTTTTTTCATATAGTTCTGTTTAGTTAATATTAATAAATGAATGAATGCGTTCTCTACAATTTGTTCGGTAACTACAAAGCTGACGCGCTTATACAAGAGACATACACAGGATGTTAAGAAAAACCACTAATACAAAATTACTAATACTTTAAAAATCTACTATGGATAACTTTTATCCAATATTGACCTGCTTCCTACATATCTCCTGACGCTAGAGAAAATACATTAGTTTATTACTAGGTTTATTTTGAAAATATATAAATACAGATAGCTTTTAAAACTATTTTTAAAAAATGTGAAGGTTTTTGCTTTGTATACAATTCAGATAAAGGTTTACACTGACTAATAGTAGTTTTTATATATTTCTAAAACCAAATCGACCATACTAACAAAATAATAGAGCTGCTTACTTTGACTATTCACATTCCCACCGTCGGTCGCGTCGTATAAAAATCTCCAAAGCGTTGCTTTTTTCTTACATATGCAGTAAAAAGCGTTTATATACCTAATAAGGAAAGCTGAAATATATAAAAATATTTCTAAAACCAAATCGACCATACTAACAAAATAATAGAGCTGCTTACTTTGACTATTCACATTCCCACCGTCGGTCGCGTCGTATAAAAATCTCCAAAGCGTTGCTTTTTTCTTACATATGCAGTAAAAAGCGTTTATATACCTAATAAGGAAAGCTGAACTAATTCAGCGTTGTGCGAAGCCATAAAAAAGAGAAGAAAACATCGTCAAAAAGAAAAAGTCGATGTGTAATATACAGAATTACATTCAGCATCTCTTGAAGTACGTAAGCTTGAGTATGTGTGAAAGGCATTGATAAAATTTCTCAAGGAATAAATGCAAAAGTAAGAACATCGGGTTGATCTCTGATCGTTTTTCAAGTTTCTAAAAGGGAGGGATTATTTAACAGTTTATATGCTTAATGCATAGAACTTAAATTGTGAGCTTCTTGAAGTATGCTTACTTGATTTCTATGCGAAGTATGTCAGAATTCTTTAAAATACTAACTTTCGCTTTTTAGTATAGTACCAAAGTCAACTTTTCAAGACTTTCAAGTAGAGGTTAAAATATGTATATGTACAGTGTGTCCCAATTTTTTTTTGTTGCGGTTTCTTTCAAACATATTGGAAGGTCAGACTATGAAGCGATATAACCTATTTGTGACATGGTCTATAAGTCATAAAACTTTCCTCTTTAGAAGTGCAACTGTCATATTAGCTATTGCTAAAGACTTAATAGAACGCCATCACTGGTATGTATGCAAAAGTTTTAGTTATGGCCTGTTATAGTCATTTATTTGTTAATAATAATAAGAATTTGTATTATATGATGTCTACACTCCAAAAAATTGACATGAAAGTACGAAAAAAATAAAGAACTAGTTCGTATTAGCAAAACATGAAATACGTTATATGAATTAAAACTTTCACAATCTTATGAAGAACTTACACTCCATTTTTTTAAAGTATAATCGGGATACCCTGCAAAAAATATATTTTATTTACAATTTTAAATTACATACTCCAAAAAATAGATAAAAGTATCAGTAAACTATTATTTTTACTTAAATTATAATATAATCATAAAGAGAATTACTATTTTTTACTTACAAATACTAAATATGTATTAAAAAAACTATAATGTCTCATTTAATTGTTATAAGTATATCAAAAATGTTTAGAATGTACATATATAAGACAAAAATAAATCAGATCAAAATAAGCAAATATGTATTCAAGATTTTGATAATTCTAAAATAATAGAGGAAAATTAAAAATCTGGTAAATGCAAATTGGTGTAGGAATATAAATTATGACTATGTGAAAAGTGCTGATATGGTAGTACATCTTGATATTTTGAACCTTCGATATGCAGTTACAGAAGATGGTATCTGAGTTTCCTCATCGCGTTGATGAATTACTTGAGTTCGGGATAGACGGAAAAGTAATGTAAAACTTATACTTTCAAATCTGACACTTGCATTTAACTTTAATTTATTAACATTGTATTATCAACATATGAAGAGAAGAATAAAAATGGTTTCTATAATAAAAAAATAGCGCACCGAATGCCCGTATAAGCTGAAATAAATTTTACCTTCACTCATAACTTTCACTTCTAAAGGAGGATGTTTTGTGGTGCAAGTCGAAGAAAATTTATAAATATTCAGAAAACGTACTCCTCTCCTGTTTTCGTGAAGAAGCGAAGACACTAAAATCGTCATCATTGTGATCGATTAACTAACTGCTAAAATCTGTTATTTATCAAGAGTGATATTGACTTAAGCAAGTTCAAATAGTTGACAGCATTTTTAAAGCAAGGAGGATATAACCCCAAAAAAATCAAAATCTTTTTTCCAAACAGAGATATGCAGATTTCTGCCCGAAGCCGATGATGAAGCATACTTAGATATTAAGATAAGATAAATTCTGGAAATAGCGATTGTTGTAAAATCTGTAGCTTAAAAGAAATATCTTATTATACAGTATGCGCCAAAAGTATGGAATAAATTCAATAAAAACGAAACAAATATTTTTTGGGAAAAATCCTCGAACAGGTCGATTTTTAATTTAAAAAATACATATTTTAGCGTAAAATGCGATTTTCAAATGTCATTTGTTTTGGAGTAATGACGTCATCGATTTTTTTTAAATGGCAACACCATATTTTTTTCCTTGATTCTGAAAGATCGTTTAATTCTCTATCAGACAGTACTAAAATTTTGCCCTCTTACATAGGAAAGTTTTCGAGTAAATGACGATTGAATGTTAGAAAACGTAAATTTTATCCATAAAAAAGTAACAATTCTGAGGTATGTAAAATAAAATACAATTAATTAAATTTTATACTTAAATTAAATGTTCGAATTGCCATCCACCAACTACTTGACAATGCGCAAGTCTGTGAAGAAATTCTTCTTGCACATTATGAATGATTTCTGGGGTAACTCTGCGTATTTCGTCCCGAATGCGATTTTGAAGTTCTTCTAAATTACGTGGTTTATTAATGTACACTTTTGACTTCAAGTATCCCCATAAAAAATAGTCAAGAGGTGTAAGATCTGGCAATCTTGTAGGCCATTCTATCGGTCCGCGTCTGCCGATCCACCTCCCAGGAAAACAGTTGTCTAAAAAATCTCGTACAGGGCGTGCATAGTGCGGAGGTGCACCGTCTTGCTGAAACCATATGGTATCGTCAGGAATGTCAGGGTCATTATCGTTAGGAAAAATTACTGCAAGGGCTAGAACAAGGTCATTTTCTAGAAATTCTAAATATCTTTGTCCTGTAAGGGTTCCTTCAAAGAAGAAAGGCCCTACTATTCTGGCGTCAACTATTCCAGCCCACACATTTAATTTCTGAGGGTGTTGGGTATGTGCCTCTGCCATCCAATGAGGATTTTCCCGACTCTAATATCTGCAAATTTGACGGTTTACTGTACCATTGAGACAAAATGTGGCCTCATCTGAAAAAAGTATTTGCCGGTGTAAATTTCTATTTCCTTGACATAAATCCATTAGAATTTTGCAAAAGTGTAAGCGGCGATCGGGATCATCTTCATTGAGTTCCTGCACATGTTGAATTTTGTAGGGATGATATTTTTCCTTCCTCAAGATACGTAGCACTGTGCTCTGACTAGTGTCATTGTTTAATGCAACCAATCGTGAAGAATTATGAGGATTATACACCATACTTATCAAAATGTTCTGTTTCTGATTTTCATTAAGGCTTGGACGTCCAGGTTTTGGAATATTTACAACATTGCCAGTTTCTCTAAATTTAGACTCTACCTTACTGACTGTTGATTGGCTGATAGGGCGATCTGGATATTTTTCATTAAATAAATCGCAAACTTCCTGCTGAGTTCTAGTCATATTCCCGCATCCGATAAGAATTAAAATTTCAATTCTTTGAGTAACAGTTTAATGTGCCATAATACTTTAAATTGAATAATAATTTCTATGTCGCTTACAATACTTATTAGAAAGTCGGTGTGACAATGACACTTTTCAAAATTTTCACCTACGTGATCCAGAGAACTATGGAATTCGAAAAACTAAACTTGATAACGTTTTTGCTTTATTTTAATTGATTTACGTTTTCTAACATTCAATCGTCATTTACTCGAAAACCTTCCTATGTAAGAGGGCAAAATTTTAGTACTGTCTGATAGAGAATTAAACGATCTTTCAGAATCAAGGAAAAAAATATGGTGTTGCCATTTAAAAAAAATCGATGACGTCATTACTGGAAAACAAATGACATTTGAAAATCGCATTTTACGCTAAAATATGTATTTTTTAAATTAAAACTCGACCTGTTCGAGAATTTTTCCCAAAAAACAATTGTTTCGTTTTTATTGAATTTATTCCATACTTTTGGCGCACACTGTATGTAATTCTAATTATTGGAATTTCGGATGTCTGCAGATGTGACGAATTAGTAAAAATGAATGTTAAAGATGTGGACAAACAATCCATTTTGATAGGTACTATTCGTGATCAAAGACAAGAAGAAGTCGAACTTTTACTGTCACAAATAGCATTCAAGATATTTCTATCAACTTTTTGTCATTCTACAGGAAGTATGTAGCCTTGAGACCTAGAAGCGAAAACACACCAGCACAATTCTTAAAATTTAATAAAAAGTGTTTTAATCAAGTGGAATAGGAATAAATGTTATTGCTAAAATACCAAACGTTATTGCTACTTATCTGAACCTACTAGAGGGATGAAGGTGATATATAATTGAAGCGACACGGGGATGGAAGAGTTCTACAGTTGCAGGAGATTACATAGACAATAACATCAATGAAAAAATTGAAAAAGTAAGAAAATTTTAACTAGGTCATCAAATAATGTAAGTGTAAGTGATTGTAACAATCTCAGTGATGAAAATTTTACCATATCAGAATATAGTCCCAATATGCCTTCTGGATCAAGAATTAGGAATACTAGCAAATGAATTTCCTACCTTTTTTAAATTTTTATAATTAATATTCTGGTTGTAATAAAGTTAATAGCTGAAAAGTTTCATTTTGTTTAGTGATTGTAGACAAAACTTTATATTTTTTTTAATGTTTTAGAAAGGTATTTTAAGCTAATATAAATCAAATCTCCTACAATTCCTATCAATGAAGTCATATGTATGTTCTCTGATACCAAACATCTAGGTATGCTAATGAACAATTCCACAGACAAAGCTCTATTCAATAATTATCTAAAGAAAATAATCTAATTTACTCACTCTATAAAAATCTAACTTCACTTTTTTGGCAGTGGGAACACGACAAATTCAACCACAATAGATGAGATCTGACCTATTTCTGCATTTTTAGGATTGCTTCTTCAGGTGGTCTCCTTTAAGTTGAATCAAATATCTAACTATAAAAATTATTATAAAATTAAAATTATTAGAAGTTAAATATCGACAATGACAAAAAAGTGACATCCTGTCAATGAATTAAATATGACAATACCTACTTGAAAAATGTTCACCTTTTATCTAAAAGTTTTTATATATTTTTAGGTATTAATAATATTGTGTGAAACTAACTACTCAGTGGACAAAAGCCCCAACCTGCGTTGAATTACACCCACAATATCTACCCATATATTCCTTATTATTAGCTTTTGTAACATTTTTTTTACTGTTTTAGAAAGGTATTTTAAGCTAATATAAATCAAATCTCCTACAATTCCTATCAATGAAGTCATATGTATGTTCTCTGATACCAAACATCTAGGTATGCTAATGAACAATTCCACAGACAAAGCTCTATTCAATAATTATCTAAAGAAAATAATCTAATTTACTCACTCTATAAAAATCTAACTTCACTTTTTTGGCAGTGGGAACACGACAAATTCAACCACAATAGATGAGATCTGACCTATTTCTGCATTTTTAGGATTGCTTCTTCAGGTGGTCTCCTTTAAGTTGAATCAAATATCTAACTATAAAAATTATTATAAAATTAAAATTATTAGAAGTTAAATATCGACAATGACAAAAAAGTGACATCCTGTCAATGAATTAAATATGACAATACCTACGTGTTCCCACTGCCAAAAAAGTGAAGTTAGATTTTTATAGAGTGAGTAAATTAGATTATTTTCTTTAGATAATTATTGAATAGAGCTTTGTCTGTGGAATTGTTCATTAGCATACCTAGATGTTTGGTATCAGAGAACATACATATGACTTCATTGATAGGAATTGTAGGAGATTTGATTTATATTAGCTTAAAATACCTTTCTAAAACAGTATAAAAAAAATGTTACAAAAGCTAATAATAAGGAATATATGGGTAGATATTGTGGGTGTAATTCAACGCAGGTTGGGGCTTTTGTCCACTGAGTAGTTAGTTTCACACAATATTATTAATACCTAAAAATATATAAAAACTTTTAGATAAAAGGTGAACATTTTTCAAGTAGGTATTGTCATATTTAATTCATTGACAGGATGTCACTTTTTTGTCATTGTCGATATTTAACTTCTAATAATTTTAATTTTATAATAATTTTTATAGTTAGATATTTGATTCAACTTAAAGGAGACCACCTGAAGAAGCAATCCTAAAAATGCAGAAATAGGTCAGATCTCATCTATTGTGGTTGAATTTGTCGTGTTCCCACTGCCAAAAAAGTGAAGTTAGATTTTTATAGAGTGAGTAAATTAGATTATTTTCTTTAGATAATTATTGAATAGAGCTTTGTCTGTGGAATTGTTCATTAGCATACCTAGATGTTTGGTATCAGAGAACATACATATGACTTCATTGATAGGAATTGTAGGAGATTTGATTTATATTAGCTTAAAATACCTTTCTAAAACAGTAAAAAAAATGTTACAAAAGCTAATAATAAGGAATATATGGGTAGATATTGTGGGTGTAATTCAACGCAGGTTGGGGCTTTTGTCCACTGAGTAGTTAGTTTCACACAATATTATTAATACCTAAAAATATATAAAAACTTTTAGATAAAAGGTGGACATTTTTCAAGTAGGTATTGTCATATTTAATTCATTGACAGGATGTCACTTTTTTGTCATTGTCGATATTTAACTTCTAATAATTTTAATTTTATAATAATTTTTATAGTTAGATATTTGATTCAACTTAAAGGAGACCACCTGAAGAAGCAATCCTAAAAATGCAGAAATAGGTCAGATCTCATCTATTGTGGTTGAATTTGTCGTGTTCCCACTGCCAAAAAAGTGAAGTTAGATTTTTATAGAGTGAGTAAATTAGATTATTTTCTTTAGATAATTATTGAATAGAGCTTTGTCTGTGGAATTGTTCATTAGCATACCTAGATGTTTGGTATCAGAGAACATACATATGACTTCATTGATAGGAATTGTAGGAGATTTGATTTATATTAGCTTAAAATACCTTTCTAAAACAGTAAAAAAAATGTTACAAAAGCTAATAATAAGGAATATATGGGTAGATATTGTGGGTGTAATTCAACGCAGGTTGGGGCTTTTGTCCACTGAGTAGTTAGTTTCACACAATATTATTAATACCTAAAAATATATAAAAACTTTTAGATAAAAGGTGAACATTTTTCAAGTAGGTATTGTCATATTTAATTCATTGACAGGATGTCACTTTTTTGTCATTGTCGATATTTAACTTCTAATAATTTTAATTTTATAATAATTTTTATAGTTAGATATTTGATTCAACTTAAAGGAGACCACCTGAAGAAGCAATCCTAAAAATGCAGAAATAGGTCAGATCTCATCTATTGTGGTTGAATTTGTCGTGTTCCCACTGCCAAAAAAGTGAAGTTAGATTTTTATAGAGTGAGTAAATTAGATTATTTTCTTTAGATAATTATTGAATAGAGCTTTGTCTGTGGAATTGTTCATTAGCATACCTAGATGTTTGGTATCAGAGAACATACATATGACTTCATTGATAGGAATTGTAGGAGATTTGATTTATATTAGCTTAAAATACCTTTCTAAAACAGTAAAAAAAATGTTACAAAAGCTAATAATAAGGAATATATGGGTAGATATTGTGGGTGTAATTCAACGCAGGTTGGGGCTTTTGTCCACTGAGTAGTTAGTTTCACACAATATTATTAATACCTAAAAATATATAAAAACTTTATATGTATTACGAGCAAAAAGTGACGTTACTGCAATAATGTATCACTTTTCGGGGTTAACACACATGGCAGGAACATCCAGATAAGATAATATTTTTAAAAAAATGATAATATTCGTCGACATCAATGTTCTTAATGGTGACCAAAAAATAAATAAATAAACATCGGAAATAAATCACATATTTCGCATGCGGTATATTTTTTTAACAAACTTTTCAAGCCTCAACATTTGATCCCTTCTTTGATATCGGAGGCTGGAAACCGACAAATTCGACCCAAGGGCTATGCGTTAGGAATGCAATAAATTAAAGGAAAAACTTTACGGCCACTACAAGTTCTACATCAAAAGAACATTTTAGCGAATTAAATGGCATCCAATTTGCCATTTCAGATGCCATTATTGCCAGTATTAATGCCAAGAATCTTTTCCTTCATTAATATATCATTAGTTGGCGATCAGATTATCACTCCCGAGATGTAATGATAAGACAGGTCATAAAGCACGTAATTAATACTTGATTGAATGGCCATTTGTATATTACTATCGCCATATCTCCCTGGACAGTTTATTTTTCATGAGTAATAGCCATTACCTTGTAGCGGATTGAATTGATGTAAAAGTTTTAATGCTGCTTTTTGACGTCTTAGTAAAAACGTTATGAGCAATGAACGAACATGTCTGAAGGTCTGTATCCACAAGGAGACTAGATTTTTTTTTCATGAGAAATTTATCTCAAATATTTTTCCACAGAGCAGATATTTTTATGAAACCCTCGAGTTCAGAAATTTTTCTCTGATGAGAGAGGATCTCTGATGCGCTGTTTCCACAGTTATAAATGGTCTGTAGGAAACAAAAAATTTCGTTGTAAAGTGATTTTATAAAAAGATGTTAACAAGAAGGACTAGAAGAAAGGCTGAGCCTTGTTATGATTACTTTGCCGTTAAGTCTCGTGCAAAAACGAAAAGTCGCACAGATATTGGGTGAGAGATTGAATTAAAAGGAGAGAAAATAGTAATATAATAGGAAAAATATTAGAAGAATTAGAATGAGAAGATCGGGAATGTTGCTATAACTTTCTTCGAATGTCCGCCGTTGATTTTAGTTATTTGCTAGCAAATAGAATTTGCAATCAGAAACAACCTTTGTTCCAATTGCAAAACTCATTTTTGGAGAAAACATAAATATGTATCTCACGTGCAACGAGTGAAATTAATGTCTGAAGTGAGATTCACAATATATTGTGTTTACACGTCGAAACTTGTTCGTAAAATAAAACTCTCATGATACATACATAAAAAAATAAAAATCACCTCACTATCGCACATTTCCGTATTTCTCTATTTTAAAAGGAGATACAGTTATTTGGCTTTACATATGTTCACTTATATTCAGTCGCAAATAGCCAGTTAACTAATGTGTTTAATTTTAAATGAAATTATTTACTTTCTTATTATGATAACTATAGTTTTTTATATATTGTCATGTTTAATTTAAAATTCATTGGCAGGTTAAACTCACTTTTGACATTGTCAATATTTAATTTCAAATAATTTTAATAGATAGCTATTTGACTCAATTTAAAGGAGGCCATCTGAAGCAGCAGTCCTAAAAATGTAGAAATAGGTCAGATCTCATCTATTGTGGTTGAATTTTCGAGTTACCACAGTTTCAAATGTGAACTTAGATATTCATAGAGTGTTTTCATTAAACCAGGTTAGTAAGCTATATTAATTTTTATGTTATATAATTATTGAATATAGCTTTGTCTGTGGAATTGTTCATTAGCATACCTAGATGTTTGGTATCAGAGAGCATACATATGACTTTATTAATAAGAATTGTTGGAGATTTGATTTATATTAGTTTAAAATACCTTTCTAATACAATAAAAAATAACTAGTTGTCATAATTTTTTATTGAATATTGTGAATTTTAAGAAAGTGATTCAAGAATCCTGAGGGAATGTTGATATAGAACGAGTTCGTTTATTAGGTTTTCGTTAATATTATTGTATCAGTAATTTATGAAAAATGTAAGAATCATCTGCTTAGTGGGATATAATATGGAAGGTGATATCGACGAAATCGAAAGATAAATATGATAAAACGTATCGCTTATTTGAAGCCTGGAGTCATCTAAAGGGAGTAACTGTTATCACTGAGGCAGTTGTACTAGCCTATTTTGAACAAAAATCCAGAGTATACCAGAGTGCTACGCTGTGGAGTCTTTACTCAATATTGTTAGTGAAAAACAATATTGACGTAGAGAAATTTCCAAGTTTAGTTGTGTTTTGGATAACTATATAAAAAAACTGTAGACTGAATAATACGTAACGTTTTTATATGCAAAACAAACAAAAAAAAACAAACTAAAAATGAAAATGAATCACCTAATTGTTGACTCCGATAGATTTTCCATAATAATAGTCAGATACATAACGGAAGAAAAGGAAAGGAAAATAATGGAAACGCTGACTATTACATAATTCACTATAAGTTACTGTATATTTTCTGTTTACTACACTCTATTGCTCGACCACACACAATTTTACTATAGAAGTCTAGAACCTATTTTAAGAAAATCAAAGGTTCAGTATTTATTATAGTCAATATTTTTGAAAGAGGCAGATGATAAAACCTACTTAATGATGAAGGTAGGTAAAGTGTAAATTTCACACTTCTCTCCAAATATTGGCATTATTTCTTATTTTACATTGTGTTGATTATTGAAATCACCGTCGTGAAGAACTAACATTTCTTCAGTTTGGGCATGTAGAATAATGGGAGAATATATATTGATGGAGATTATCTACACAAAGACGAACGTGAGAAGAAAATTTACTATTTCTAACAGAAATATCGACGCAGTCAATCTGGTCGAAATATTTCGATAACATTCCTCTCTTCGCCTGTCACCAATTTAACATTGAAGATTCTTCTCAGGATATGGAAATGGAAAATATACAAGACAATGCGTTGGTGTAAATTCTATAGGAGATTTCTCTAAGAACATAACAGAATTTTTGAAATTGCCGAATGCTGAGAATTACACTCTTTCCGGAGAATCCTGATACGATACTAGCTGATGCAGAACTGCAGGACAGACATCACCACTCTTAAAAGGCGTGGTGGATGGAAAACAACGAACATGGCAGAAGAATATATAAAGGATTCCGTTCAACAAAAACTTTAAGTAACCTCAAAAATATTGGATCAAAGAGAGACCAATATAAATACAAACTCGGCATCAACTTTATTAAATACATACGCAGTGATTTCCATAATTAATTGTAAAAAAGTTACAGTTAACATTTATAATAATGATAGGAAATGATTTAAGTTGAAAATAAATGAAGAGTTAGTTCAAGAATTATGATCCTTTTATTGCGTGCGTGAAAATTTTTCCTATACAAAAATCGAACTTTACCTAACTCTAATTAGTTACTAAATGTACAACTTTTCAAAACCAGAAAATGTAGTGGAAATGGTGGAAGACTACTGGAAACTAAATGCTAAAAGGACTCTCACAATTCTAAGATTGTGTTTAGTCAACGATGACACATAACTGACGAATATCTCACTTAGCAGGGGCACAAATTATTCCCTTGTGGATGTAAATCGTGTGACAGAGGAAGAAGCGTGTTCATGCATTAATTAAGTGATCTTGAGCATACGCATTTATCGGACTAAGGGCATACCTGATGATGGGTATACTCTCTGAACTCTGCGTGATTATATAAACTTCTTGCCATAAATTACTCAATAGGATTTAAGTCTATAACACCTACATCAATCTACACGGTGTTTCTAAAATGAGAGTTCATAATTTCATTATATATAGAACAAGTCAAAAGATGACGAAAACCTTAGAATATTTTTATCTCAAAACCTCTGAAAGGGGTACCCCTAAAATGATTTGTATAAACGTTATGATGTTAAATCCTGAAATTTTGGTCAGTTAGGAAAAAATCGTTTTACCAAATACTAATTTAAGTAACAACAAAGAATGGTTCACTCAGGAACTGAAACAACAAAATTTATATTTAAAAAATTTATTTTGGCTTTCAGTAAATTTAAACTCACATGAGATTAAGGTAAAATACGATAATGAAAAAAAAATACAGGAAGAATATCAATATAACTAAACATACCTATTATAACAATAAAATAAATAATTCAGCAAACAAAAACAAAGAAACGTGAAGTATAGTTAATAAAATATTAGATAGAAAAAAAACCAACAGAGATCAAATCATTCTCAAGATTAATGGTAGCACTATAAGCCATTGTAATAAAGTTACCAGTGAATTTGGATGCTATTTTTCTACTGTAGCACAAAATAAAGTTAAAGAGCATTTTGGGGCAAATCTTTATTTACCTTGAACACTTTACGATAACTTTGTAAACTCAATGGTCTTTGAAGATGTTGCGGTCGAGGAGGTGCATGACATTTTTTCACAACTTAAAAATAAAAATTCAAGCGGTTATGATGGTTTAACAGCTAAATTAATAAAAAATATAGAAAGCAATATCTTAGAGCCTTTTATTTATTTGATAAATAAATCAATTAACACTGGAATATTTCCTGATTGTCTTAAATTAACAACCGTTATACCTCTATTAAAAAAAGGTAATCCATGCGAGTTAGAAAACTACCATCAAATTTCTTTGTTGAGTGTTCTGTCTAAAATACCTGAAAAATTAGTTTATAACAGAATAACTTCTTTTTTTTGAAATAAATAATCTATTGACTACATCTCAGCATGGTTTTTAATAAATTGGTTGAGACGACATCCTGTCACCTACTTGAATATGTATATCAATGTCTGGATGCTTGTAAGTATGTAGTTTCACTTCTGTTTGATCTCTCCAGAGCATTTGACACTGTCGATAAAGAGATTTTAAGTCAGAAATTATATACCCTAAAATAGGTCTAGTAGTTAGTGTAAATGAGGAAAAATCTAATTTACATAGTGTTACTCTTGGGATACCTCAGGGCTCTGTACTGGGCCCATTACTGTTTATGCTCTATGTCAATGATCTGCCAACATACATTGAGCACGGTCATATAACAATGTTTGCTGATGACACAACGATTACTGTGTCGACGAATACACCAGATGAGCCCCGAAAAATTATATGTAACGTGGTGGAATCATTGAGTATACCTCAAAAACCTCTACCCACAAACTTTATGTCTTATGAAGGTATCATGTCAGATTCAGTGAAACTTCTTGGCACCATCCTTGATTCTAAGCTCTCCTGGTGTAAGCATGTTGACCATGTGTATAATCAGCTAAATAAAGCATTCTTTGCACTATTGCAGCTAAAGCATACTCTTGATCAAGCGGGCTTAATTAATGTTTACTATTCCATGGTATACAGTCACATAGCGTTTAACATTCTTGCTTGGGGTAGAGGTAGTGAATATGAAAAGGTATTCATATGCCAAAAGAAAATTATAAGATTACTTTTTAACTTAAAAGTTAATGTGATACATTTTTATTATTGCTCCTTAATAATATTGCTCTCCTGAAAATTAACCTAAAATAAAATGGGTTTAATACTTTTTCATCATAAATATATTAACTAATATTATATCTATTAAAGCAATTTTAATGAGTAATCAATTGAAAATTAAAATAGCAAACACAATCTAGTGTTTGTTACAACATGGACGCTCAAATAAAATCAACTTTGAAGTCAATGTGTCTGTAAGTTTTAACCTATAGGGCAGATTGTCTATGCCAATGTTGACGTCATAGTAAAACATTAACTTTGTAGTTGAAATTTCCTCCAAATGAAGATATTTTATGGTAATTTATTACCAACTAAATTATTACTAGGTATGTACATATAGAATTCTACTCTTGGATTTATTTGTGACTGAAAATTCAAACTGAAGCTAATAATATTATGTGTGCGTATAATCCAATCAAATAAACAGAAACAAAATAAATATTTCCGAACGGATCTCAAATTTCAATTCATATACACTACTGAATTCATCATGCTTAAATGTTAGTTGGGAGGCCTTGCTGGCGTTAGTAAGTAAATTCAGGATCAACCTGTATATATTTTTCTATATACTGATCCCGGTCGTCCTTGTTGGGACACACAGTATAGACCCTTGGTTTATTATAGCTTTTGAGCTTAAAATAACCTATGTAATCGTCCGCTTAATTTTTCACATGGATTTAAAGTACAAGTATATTTCATTCCAATACGTTAAAATTCTCTTTGAAATTCTAAACATTCAGGTTATTCAGGCCAAGTCGAATGAAACTCGGTGCAATTCTTTGTTGTTCACACTTACGGTTTAAACGTGGATCTTAAGGAAGGACGCCGTATATCACAGAGGAAATTTATAGGTACGTTGTTTTACAGCCGACATTTAGTCATATAGAAATAAATTCCCATGCTGGAATTTATTTCGTACCGTGGTTGGGATTACTGCAGCATTTGGAGCGAAAATAAATTACAAGACATTTGATTGAAAATTCATTTTTATCTCATATATTAAACTAGCAATACATTAATTTACAGAAGGAAAATAAAGAAAGGAAAGACTAAAGAAACAAAGATCAGTAAATAAGAAAAGTTACTTTGTATGGCATCACTTCTCTAAAGCTTTGTTATAATATCTACATTTTAATTTTGAAATATTTCCATACAATTAAATAGGATCGCTGATGACATACCAGCTAATATTAGATCAGTTACATTTTTATTATAAACTCTCAAATAATCGTTCATTACGATAGAACTACAATGTATCTTTAGATTCAGGTCATATCTGCCGCTGCATTTGCAAAATCAATAACATACCTTATCAGAATTTGTTATGAACAGAACAAAAAGTTGTAATTTTTCCAAAAATGTTTTTTTCTAATTCGTAAAAATAAATAAAGGGTACGTGAGATGTAGCACATAGCATATCTACCAGAATTAACATTTAAGCATAATATACTGCGATACAAGAAAAATAAACCTAAATTGATGGAGATTTACTATTTTCCAACACAAAATTGTCGTCAATGTTACCAAATCTTATGATACCAAAATTTTGTTTTCCAAGAGTAATAGAGTTATTCCAATAACGCATAAGACGAAGTTATAATTTACTTAATTTCGCCATAAAATCTTTCTTCAATATTCCAGGAACTTTTTAAATTATTACAGTAGGTGAATATTTACATATTTACTACGAAATTGTAACATTTATTTTGTCTTCTACTAGTAGTTAAAAATGAAGTAATAATTAGTGATTTTGCCTTATCCTTCAATTTATTACTAGCGCTATTTTTATTAGAATATAAACCTATTTTCAACTTTGTTGATAACTTCTTAGGAATTTGTGAACATTTCAACTAAAATAGAAAAATTGTCCTATATTCAGGTATAAATTACTTGGACGAAAAATGTGTCTTAAAAAGTATCTTTTCGATATCAAGCTTCTTATTCTTATATATATTCAGACAGGCCTTCATGCAATAGAGACTTAGTTGAAGTTATTTTGTGTTTTGACGATCTGCAGTGAAAACTTACTTGTGTCGAACAAAATGCTAAAATTAAATAAGGCTCAATATTACAGAGTTGTACAAAATAAATTAAAATATTTTGTTTGCCTATAAAAATAGAAGCCAACATTACAGATTATGTAAATCAAGCTAGTGATAAAACAGGGTGGTATAAAATTTAAAGTATGTTGTAAAGAGAATTGTAAGAGGTTTCAAAATAAATATTACTCAACCCCAAATGCCATTTAAATATTTTGGAGTGATGCTTACCTTTGCTTTAGGGTGAAAGTGGCCGAGTCAAAAATACCAGCAAATAATGTCCCCCTTTAATCTAAAATCGACGGGTCTGAGTGTTTTTCTACAATCTTGACGCAGTTCCTGAAAATGGCTCTGTTTCGTTTTCAATTGGCCGCCCTGTATATCAATAATCGCATCATGAAAAATTTCCTGCGCTGCACAATTTGTTGAATGGAAATAAAAAATATCTATAGGTACCCATATACCTACTCCTACTCTGTTTGTAGCTTTGTAGCCTAACTTGTAGTTTCTCTGTCTTTCTTCCTATCCCTGATTGTTAGTAGAATGTATTTCTAATTTAACATATAATGATGACTTTCTTGGGCAGAACCAAGTCATTTAATTAGGTTTAATTTTTGTAATAGCCCCTTTTATATTTAGATATTTTAACATAAAATTAGTCTGTACTTCTTTCATGTTCAATTATCTTATTGAAATTTTTGCCGACCAATTATTAACTTCCATATTACTTTAGTTTTTTTCCCCACTTAAGGAAAAAGGCTAAATATAGATAAATTTTCCCGATATGGAATAGGTCATTAATATTTTTTGACCAGTTCAGAAATCAAGGTAACGTAATTTTAACTTTATAAATGTTTGTTAGACATCTAGTAGTCACTGGCTATTCCGTGCTGAACTTGAACGGTAACAAGCGATCTGCCATACTGTAGGTACCATTGACAGGCGATAACAATATTGCAAACGCGAAATTTTAGAACATAACTAGTAACAGGACCAGCATTGAATTACACCTAAAAAATCTATAAACATCAGACATACCCGTTATTAGCTGAATGACCATTTACGTCGCCAGATTTATCTCCTCTAGTTTCTTTTTATGAGGACTTAAAAAGTAAAGTATACCAGAATAGACAACAATCAGGTGCATTAAAAGAACGCATTTTGACGGAGATGGCACAAACAACTCCTAAAGTTACAGACAAAGATTAGGAAGATTTTTACTGCTTGTCTTTCTCACCGATTATAACTGAAAGTCATCTGTTGTAATTTATGTGGTTAAAAATACATTTTTTGTTGTAATTGATGTATTGTTATGGTTAAATAGACAATATCGCGTGATCTACATTATTGTATTAAAAAAATATATCGATGACGTCTTTACGCTCATACAGATGAAGTCATATGTAAATCAAATATGTAGTAGAACGCACGTTTAAAAATAAAAATTGATCTGTTTGAAGTTTTTTGTCCAAAGTCGCTGATATACGAAATAATTAATTAATTCCTTTCATTTGAACCATACTGTATATTTACTTGCATTGTTTTCATTTAAATGACGTTTATAAAAGTATATATATATCACTGAATTAAAATATATTAACTGCGATCAGACCAACCCTAAAAGTGACCCTTATCTCATAAAGAATTTATATTGGCAACACAAATAAATCTGGGAAGGACAATTACGAATACCCAACAAATGATACTCATAAATAACTGAGTATGGTTCTAGTCTATTTTTGGTATCCAAATAAATGTTTAAAATTCTTAAAATTCCCAAGAGAAAAGTCACTGTCTTTATATAGGATGAAATGATATTCCTATAGGGATCTTAGGAAGTATAAAAGATACCTGAAAGGTTTTGGAGAGCAAATTAGTGGAGAATTTAGTGTTAGTATTGTTAATAATCGTTGATAAATAGTTAATTTCTAACTAGTACGGAAAGTGATACTTTTTCGCACGCCGGCAGCTGATGTGGGAAAGTAGTAGTAGCGGTAAAGACACTTTCCGCATGAGTTACGAATTTTATCTACTAGCGTGAATAAAGAAATAAATAAAAAAATGTAGTTGTATTTAAAATAACCAATATGTGAACATTAAAGTTATAACAATTATCTCCGAATACTTTAAAAAAACTTAATAAAAACAAACTCTTAATATATTTTATTATTGTTAGTACAATTGACGAAAGCTTTTAATCGTCTCCCACCATCAGATTCTTCTTGAAAAACTTGATCGCATAGATGTTTCTGGTAAATTGTGTCAACTCTTTAGGTCATATCTTCATGACAGATTAAAATTTGTCCAGTGCCAACGATTTAAGTCGCCACAGTGTAATGCCTTTTCCGGGGTTCCTCAGGGTTCAATCTTGGACCCTCTGTTATTTAACATTTATGTTAATGATATATCTTCCTGTCTTGATGTTAAGTACTTATTATACGCGGATGATACGAAAATTTACTGGTCAGTATCTACCGTTGCACAATGTTAATTATTACAGAATAACCTAGAACAAATTAGTGACTGGTGCAACTCGAATCATCTTAACATAACCATCAAAAAGTGCAATATTTTGTCATTTTCTCATAAACAAAGTACATTAGTCTTTCCTTATAACATAAATGATACTCCTTTTCTTAGACCCAAAAGAGTTATAGATCTAGGAGTTACTTTTGATCTTGGACTCTCATATTCACTCTACCATTGCACATGCCTACAGGAATATGGGTTTTATTATACGCAATTCTAGTGAATTTCAATCAGTTGATGCATTACTTTCTCTTTACTTTTATTCAATACGTTCAAAAATAGAATACTGTTCTTCAGTTTGGCATCCTATGTATGGCAAATCATAAGCACATGATTGAAAACGTTCAAAGACAATTTCTAAAGCACATTTTTATCAGTGTATAGATATTTGATATCAAAGAACATACATATTGATTTATATTAGTTTAGACATTTTCATAACTGAAAAAACACGAACTAATACACACAGTTTCAACATTTGTTCTTCTGAAGAGAGTAATGTATCTTCTGAAACCCCAAAAAGGGCAATCAGCTCAAAAATTGTGTAACCATACTGCTGAGTTCTTAGAACGCCGCGACGTGACTAAAAAACATTTCTCGAATAATAACATCTCTTTAGAAGAGGAATTCATCATTGACGTCTGCCTCTTCGCCGTCAGCCTTCACGATTTTAACTCTTTCCTGCTGCTTTTACAGCACCGTAAAGTCGCAGCGGACAGCATCAGGTCCAAGCTCGTTTGTATAATTGAATATCGTCAAATTCCGAGAAAGTTGGTGCGCGAGGAACAGTGAAAAGCTCATATAATGCCGGGATATAATACATAAATTGCACAACACGCGGCGCATACGTTAACCTTAACCTCAGCATAACATGTGGCTGAATGGTGGCGACTGGCGTCCATAAATCTCACAGCGCTTAAAAACAATAACGTATGTTATTATTTTTATCTCCATTCACTAAACGGTCGTCCTTAAATATACATATTTATTTCTTTGCTTTCGCAACGTCACATTGTCCTACCTTAACAATGCCACGCATTTTTTATATGAAGATTAAATATATGTCACGCATTTCCTAATCCGAATTTTTCTATTGCCAGAAAAACAATCCGTTAATTAATTACTTATCTTTATTAATTACTCAGTACTCTACTGAACACTAATTACAACTCACTTTGATCTCTCCATCAACACTTCAATTCAGACTGTAATACAAGACTAACTGACTCGGCCGTTTATTCTTCTTTTATAGACCCAACGAATATTCCAGGTATTTTCTAGTATCTCTAGATCCATTTTCCCGTACGACTCGAATGCTTCTCGTCGATTTCCCATTTTTCCAGTCCCGTCTCGATCCACGGCTTTTTGTTTGTTTAACAGAATCGTGTAGGGGCGATCGGGGCAATCTTAGCATTTCGCGATACCACAGTCGTCGGTTTGGGTGTGAGTGGGGCAAATTCCGTGACATATAATTTATATAAGGTTAAATATTATACGCCTGTAACGAAATTATTGGGAGTGACGCCATATTAGCAAGTGGATCCGCGCGACAGATAAGGCATGCAAGGAATGCGATTTCATGAACCACTTTAACTCTCTGTACCCTAGTAGTACCTTTCCGGGACCTCCTAATAGATTGGTGTACCTGATGTGAATACTTACTAAAACAACCATAAATGCATCTAATACTAATGTAACCTCTACGTTGATTCCAAAGTGTCCACCACTTTGTCGATTTTTTCTGTTTGATAATATTTTTTTCCATCGAGGCTCTCCCAGACCCATTTTAAAGACTGTTCTCGATGACTAAAGAATTCCATAGCACCTAGTAGCTTTTTAAAGATGAAGATTTATCAGAAATGTCCTGCCAGGTGAGTATGTCACGTGTTTGTCATGTAGACTTTGTTCTTGTCTGCCCAACTAGCAAAATAGAACTTTAAAAGAAGCGAATTATTTTATAACTATCGAATTGCGTTGTTTAACGAACGGTTTGATTTTATAGAGCAAATAATTGCCATATTTTTATTCCTGAAGAGAGTAATTCTGTAAAATCGTTTTGTAATAGTTTTTACAACGTGTTTTATAGAACAAATAATTTTCAGTTCTTTAAAATGTTTATAAAAGCATTATAATGCGTTATACAATATTTAAAAAAATTATGTATAAGGATTGTAAACATATTGTGCAAAAGTTGTATCCTTAGGCAAATGACTTTTAATTATAATCTTATAAAATAGTTGTATGAACGTGTTTTATTAAGGATATATAAGGAAATTAAAAAAAAAATTTTTAGCCTCGAAATGCGCTTGTTTATAAAATAGTTTTATAGTTGTGTTTAATCTATAAAAATATTCCCTGTTTTATAAATATGTTATAGAACAAAATTGTGGCTTGAGAAAACAAAATTATTGTATATACCGCGTAATAAAATTCCAAACCTAACCTTAATTTTTGAACTCCTAAGGTATAGTGTATTACCAAACACTAATCAAGAAAGAATACAAACAAATTCTTGAAAGTAACGTTTCCAGTCAACGTGCCGACGTTCAATTTTACTTTTAGGTTTTATTATACAGTATGCGCCAAAAGTATGGAATAAATTCAATAAAAACGAAACAATTATTTTTTGGGAAAAATCCTCGAACAGGTCGATTTTTAATTTAAAAAATACATATTTTAGCTTGAAATGCGATTTTCAAATGTCATTTGTTTTCGAGTAATGACGTCATCGATTTTTTTTTAAATGGCAACACCATATTTTTTACCTTGATTCTGAAAGATCGTTTAATTCTCTATCAGACAGTACTAAAATGTTTCTAGTAAATGACGATTGAATGTTAGAAAACGTAAATTTTATCCATAAAAAAGTAACAATTCTAAGGTATGTAAAATAAAATACAATTGATTAAATTTTATACTTAAATTAAATGTTCGAATTGCCATCCACCAACTTCTTGACAATGCGCAAGTCTGTGAAGAAATTCTTCTTGCATATGAATGATTTCTGGGGTATGCGTATTTCGTCCCGAATGCGATTTTGAAGTTCTTCTAAATTACGTGGTTTATTAATGTACACTTTTGACTTCAAGTATTCCCATAAAAAATAGTCAAGAGGTGTAAGATCTGGCGATCTTGTAGGCCATTCTATCGGTCCGCGTCTGCCGATCCACCTCCCAGGAGAACAGTTGTCCAAAAAATCTCGTACAGGGCGCGCATAGTGCGGAGGTGCACCGTCTTGCTGAAACCACATGGTATCGTCAGGAATGTCAGGGTCATTATCGTTAGGAAAAATTACTGCAAGGGTTGGAACAAGGTCATTTTCTAGAAACTCTAAATATCTTTGTCCTGTTAGGGTTCCTTCAAAGAAGAAAGGCCCTACTATTCTGTCGTCGACTATTCCAGCCCACACATTTAATTTCTGAGAGTGTTGGGTATGTGCCTCTGCCATCCAATGAGGATTTTCCCGACTTCAATATCTGCAAGTTTGACGGTTTACTGTACCATTCAGACAAAATGTGGCCTCATCTGAAAAAAGTATATGCCGGTGTAAATTTCTATTTCCTTGACATAAATCCATTAGAATTTCGCAAAAGTGTAAGCGACGATCGGGATCATCTTCATTGAGTTCCTGCACAAGTTGAATTTTGTAGGGATGATATTTTTCCTTCCTCAAGATACGTAGCACTGTGCTCTGACTAGTGTCATTGTTTAATGCAACCAATCGTGAAGAATTATGAGGATTATCCACCATACTTATCAAAATGTTCTGTTTCTGGTTTTCATTAATGCTTGGACATCCAGGTTTTGGAATATTTACAACATTGCCAGTTTCTCTAAATTTAGACTCTACCTTACTGACTGTTGATTGGCTGATAGGGCGATCTGGATATTTTTCATTAAATAAATCGCAAACTTCCTGCTGAGTTCTAGTCATATTCCCGCATCCGATAAGAATTAAAATTTCAATTCTTTGAGGAACAGTTAAATGTGCCATAATACTTTAAATTGAATAATAATTTCTATGTCGCTTACAATATTTATAAGAAAGTCGGTGTGACAATGACACTTTGCAAAGATTTTCACTCACCTACGTGATCCATAAAAGAACTATGGAATTCGAAAAACTAATCTTGATAACGTTTTTGCTTTATTTTAATTGATTTACGTTTTCTAACATTCAATCGTCATTTACTCGAAAACTTTCCTATGTAAGAGGGCAAAATTTTAGTACTGTCTGATAGAGAATTAAACGATCTTTCAGAATCAAGGAAAAAAAATATGGTGTTGCCATTTAAAAAAAAAATCGATGACGTCATTACTCGAAAACAAATGACATTTGAAAATCGCATTTTACGCTAAAATATGTATTTTTTAAATTAAAAATCGACCTGTTCGAGGATTTTTCCCAAAAAATAATTGTTTCGTTGTTATTGAATTTATTCCATACTTTTGGCGCATACTGTATAAATAATGTACCATGTCCATGTACCAGAACTCACATTACAAAAAGCTTTATGGCTGCGAAAAAATACGAAAAACCAGTACGAGAAAGTATCTTTGACTTAATTTTTTGGTAATGCAATAATTAGGTTAGTTTTAAATTGCATACCTATTATTATAATTAACTAATAATACCAAACAATATTAATATTTTAAATGTTTTTAGAAAACTTGGCAACTTCTTTCGATGCAAACATTATCTACTTGCGCACACAAATTTTTAAATATATTTAAGACTATAAAAACATTTTATCGTATAAAGTTCTAATTTACACTAAAATATTTTGTTATGCTTTTATGTGGAATAAAATCATTGTATTATAAGTCGCCATTTTTAAATGAAGATTTGTTGAATCAGCGACTGCCGCCATTATGGAACATTAGTTGAAAGCCTTATTAAATTATATCTAAAACATAATTTTACTATTTTTGGAAGACTATTTTATAACAAGATCATTAAATATAATTACACAACGATATTATAAATTAAAGAAAGCATAATTTTAATATTTTTTAAATTTATTTTTTATAATTTTAAAGCAAATGTGGTTTAAACTAAAGCGCATAATTTTTTGTCACAAACATATCTATAGTTTATCAATAAAATTTGTGGCGCAATAAAATTTTCATTGTTGAAACACTGATTGTTGAAATGATAATATTGTAAGTATTATACCTATCTTCCACTTACACAAATGATCGCCATTGAGTGACCCCCTTTTTAAATATAAGTACAAATAATTATGAATCTGCGTTATACACCAATCTTAAAATGATTTGATTCTAATATTCTTCACTTAAAAATATAATGTTTCTTTAAATAATACCAAAATACAGTCTACAAAACGTTTTTATAGTTGCGGTATAAAATTGTTTTAAAAGTGTTGTATACATTTTTTATAGAACTGTTACATTACGAAAGTGATTTATAAAAGTGGGCCCTTTTCGATTCTATAAGTATCGTATAAAAGCATTTAACCACGTTATATGAATTTGAAGTTCCTATAAGATTTATATTAAAGTAATTTATACAACCCTCATAGAATTTATTTTGCTAGTTGGGTGGACACTTTTCAAAACAAACGCCATCTTTGTGAATCGTCCCACTTCTGTCGATTCTTTACTTCGATATTTGTCATTTGCGTTAGAGTGCTCAACATAATCTGAATTTATGGAGGCGAAGCCTATCCACTAATAAGTATATAGTTTTAGGGTTCTCGAAATTTCCGCAGTCTACAAGAACGTATCTCGAACCAAATCAAATTTAGCCCGGAAAACCTTCAAATAAACTACATTCTTAAAACTGACTGATCCAATCAGATTACTCCTTTTTCCGCATGGCTTTCTTGATAAAATGCCAATGGATCAATATGAAGAATCTTCAGTTTTGCCTTAACATTTCTCTGGATTCTATACACCACATCATTCAATCTTGTCACGATGGTATAAGGATATTTTTAACATTTTTGCACTTGGTTCTTTCTGGGCTATACAGTCACACTTTTTCCTTTTTGGAATTGTTGGCGCGTAAGTCGTATCTGGTTTTCATTCTGTCGCATTCAACTTTCATTTTTTCTCGTACTTCTTCATGTACCAATTTTATTCGATCTTTCAGATAGCTGAGATAATCATCTAAATTTCATTGTTGTAGTCTGGTTTTGTGAACATCTAGTAGACCTCATACGTTGTAAAATATCTGGTCTGAATGGATTTCCCTAGGAACTCCATAACGGTATATTTCAGCTTTCAGCTACGGTGACTGTTTCTTGATTAGGTATAGAACATATTTTTGGTCACTTACTAAATTAGTCAATAACTACCAAGAAATAGCGATTTCCCACTGTTACTGGAGGTAAAGGTTCAGCTATGTGAATAGCTATTCTTTCGAAGAGCGCAAGGGTCGGCACCGTTTTTCCACATCGGACCGAATGCTAAACCAGTAGAATCGTTCCATAACTTCATTCAAAGTCCACTATTGACTCCACTATACAGTGCTTGAAGAACTTCTGGAATCCTTTTCTAGGGCAGTATATTTTGATAAATTTTTGTTTGCCGTTAGGACTCTCCCAGATTATTTTTAATAGGCATTTTTCGATTACTAAAGAATTCCATTCAGTAGCTTTTTAAAGGTGGTGATTTATCAGAAACTTCCTGCCAGGTGGGTCTGTCCATGTTTTATATCTTCCATTGGAAAATAGGCCCAAAATCCAGGTCTTCACTTTATTTTGTCCTAGATGTCCTACATTTATTTAAGCCTTTATTATTTTCGGCTTGGCTATTATTCATTTCTTTATTTAAGTCTTCCTTCATTTCGTCCTGGCTGTTTCTTATATCTTCTTGACTCTTCTTTAAATCTTTCATCATTTCCATTAACTGTTTGAATGTCTGTAGATTTTGTCGTTGTGCATCGTTCCACTCTGACACCAATGTATCTCTACGTTGACTTAGCCTTCAAATAATTCTTTTGCTATTTACTAACACGATAAACACTTGCAACATACACTATTGTAGGCCATTATTTAGCAATATGTAGGCGTTTAATTTACAAATTTCATTATTCAGACCATTTTCCTTATTATTATCAGATTGGTCACTAGCATTCAGTGCCCACTTTACGTTAACAAGTTATTAGAATAATTAAAATGTGAAAAATAAACACTTTTCCATTCGGAAGCGAGATGCGTTACAGGTGTGTTATGGTTTGAATTATTTAAATGCTATAACAAGATGACTGAATGGTTCCAGACCTTTAACATTTTCTTTTTAATAATGAAATCCAAAAATTTTAACAGCAAGGTGCAGGTACAGTTATACAATACCTTCTTTTGTAAATGATAACATTGTATAAAACACTAAGAATAAGTTTTAAAGTGTAGTGCTCTATTGAGGAATATGGCTTTTAATCAAGACATTAAAACTTTGTTTGATATAGTTGGTTAATAAATAATTTAAAAACAATTCTTCTTCTTCGTCAAAACAACAGGCGCGAATAATAATCATCATCTTGGTATGAAATATAAAACACTTAACTTAAACTTGTTTTTCTTACATTAATTTAGGAAACCTCGTAGATCAAAAACAGCAGTCAATGTGTTAGACTTATTTAACAAAGTAACCTTAACTGTAGCCATAAAATACGTCTCTACATTCCTCTCATGTACTTCACGATATACATACTACTAAAAAATTAAATAAAACAGTATCTTATTCTCATTGTTTTGACAATTTCCCTGCCCCAGCTGGTAACACTGATTTCGATGGTTTTCATAAGCCCCCATGTTGTATTTATTTTCTTTTGTGGCCCAAATAGGTGTTATTGTACTTTTGCATAAATATATATTACAATTTTCTATCTGCCGCCTGGCCGCCTAACGTCTAGATCCCTTTCGAAAGAAGCTCAGTTAACGAGGTAGAAGAACCAATAACAAAACCGTCTGGATCTGGGGGAAAGCGTGATAAGAAGTTTGTATAAATAAATGTACCCCTTCATGCGTAATATTCTGTAATAGAAAGCAGTCAGTTTTAGAGATATACGGATTTCAATATGGTTTGAAATGAGTAAAAGGAAGGGAAAAAAGTCAGCATGTAGGCAATAATAGTTTGGAAACTATGCAAACTTAACTAGTAAACTGAAATTTAATTAACACAGATTTTAGCTTTTTTTCCTTATAAAATTTAAAAACAGTCTACTATTTAAAACCATGAAATATTAGAAAATCAAATATGAAAAAAATATATAACTCGGAAATGGTCTATTCGAAGAAGAAAATGCATTATTAGAAATATTTATTTATTTATTTCCAAGAAGAACCTAATCACAAAGCAGGGAAAAGAGTAGTTTGAAATATAAAAACAAAAAATACATTAAATATACCATACAAATTAAAAAAAACAACCGCAGATAACTAACTAACGAAATAACAAAATTACAATAGAAATAACTTTTGGATGTTAGGAACATTAGAATAAAAAATATCAAGTGGTCACTCACAGTGGAATAATTTCTACACATTACGTCCTATGGTGAATGGGTGAATAATGTATTAGTATTGGCCGTTTTTAAATAGAAAATATTACAGGAATGAGTAGTTACGTTAGGGACATAAAAAATTAATTTGTGTAATATTATAAGTTTGTTATGTTCAGAGGTAACTTATTTAGCTTACACCAATGATTCAATATATCAAGGTTGTCCTGCAAGAAAATACGATTCTGCGTCCTTGAATAGATCTTCTTATCGTCTGCATATAAAAGATGAGGCACTCGCAAGCTACAGACAACGTTACTAATCGTTACTAATAAATATGTTTAATAATAGTGGGCTGGAGATTGATCCCTGAGGAAAGCCGGACAAAACTGAAAAACTTGGTGAAGTAAAACCATTGTAGCATATTTGCTGATGACGATTACAAAGATAAGAACGCATAAGTGATAAAAAGTTAAAAAAGGGATCACATTTATTAAGTTCAGGTAACATAATTCTATACTGCAATTGCCATGCCATAATGTAGCTCCTTTACATATAATAAATCTAGCTGATGAAGGAATATTAAAACCGATTAGAAGTTTAAAAGACAAAATGACATCGATTGTTCAAGAACTATCTTACAACGTTTATCTATAATTTATATATAAAACGTCTACGTTTTCTAACATATGGGAGTTGTCAAGAATATGTACGATCTTTATTAATGGTAAAAACTTTTAAGTCAGGTACTACTGACCGATTTCAAAACGTAGTAATTTGTCAAAAATATTTGAGAAAGCTGCTTATAATCGTATTTACCTTGCTATAAACATCTTAATATCATGAGATCAGCATGGTTTCATGCAGGGCCGATCGACTATATCTAGCTTGTGCCTACTTACATAATTCATTTCCAATGAACTTTATATGCAAGAGACAGTAGATGTGATTTATACAGACATTGCTAAGACGTTTGATCGTGTCGATCATAAAATGAATTTACAAAAATTGAAGATATTTGATTTTAGTTTCAATTTATGTAATCTTTGAATTATATCGTCTTAACAGAGTACGTTACAGATCACGGCACAATTCTAAAATTTTCATAGCAACTTCCGGAGTTTCAGAAGTAGCTAATTTGGGGTCCTTGCTTTTTTTATATTTTATTAACGATGTAGCATCTGAGTTGGGGTGTAAGAACCTATTATCTGCTGATGACTTAAAGCTTTCTAGTAATGTATTAGATATTGGGGATTGTAAAAGATTACAAAACCAGTTATACATATTGAACAACTGGTGCGCTAATAATTGTCTACAGTTAAATGTAATGAAATTCAAGATCCTAAGTTACACTCGCAAATTGCATCGAATAGAATATAATTACAGATTAGATCTGGAGATACTTGACAGGGTGGACTCCACAAAAGACTTGGCCTCTTATTGGACACGCGACTTACATTTTGTAAACATATCAGTGATATTACTTCATCTGCTTAATATACAGGGCATCATGCGCAATTTTCAGTAGTTATCTAATAAAACAGTTTTGAAATGTCTTTATAACTTGTACGTAAGAATAACTGGAATATTATTCATCAGTGTGGTATACATTTTATGATTATCTAAAGCTTTGTTTCCAGAGTCTCCAGAAAAATTTTAAAAATTTATTTCACTTAAAACAGACGACTTTAACTAGAAAGAGGTTATGACCATGTTACTAAATAGATTTGATTTTCTTTCTTTAGAGTTTCGCAGAGTTTTAGCAAGTATCTAAATTTTATACAATTTATTTCATAATCTCTCTTCTTTTCATGTTTCTCGATTAAATTCTCACCAAAATTGTACATTCATTTGTACTAGGGAAAGGCCTCGTGATCTTAAGTTGTCCACAGCACATATTATGTGTCAGAATGTCAATAAAATTTCAGATGTGTGTAATATTAATTTTAGCAACCTTAATCAGATAGTTGAAACTGTTGGTCTAACATTTAATAGCAATAATCTAAATATTATTGTATTGTAATATATAAGAGCCTTGTGTGCACTACATACTGCATCAGATACTATATATGTTTTAAGCAATTTACTTTTGTTTTGTAAACAATTTGTCATTATCATAGTCATTGTCATTGTCATTGTCATTATCAGTATCACTATTGCTATCACTACCATTACCATTATCATCATCATTATTAATATGTAACTAACTATAGTAAATATACAGGCTGCATCACATAAGAGGGCCACTCCCAAGTATCTCGCTTAATATGCGAGATACGTCAAAAATCTTTAATTGTTTTTTGTTGCATTTTTGGAGGCCTTTATGCTCGTAAAAACAAATTTGAGATCCATGGCGAACTTTATGAGTAATAACAAAAAAACCTATAAAGTGCCCAAACTTTAAGGCTGTCTAACTTTTTTATTTTAAGAGATACAGAAAACTTACTGGTAATAAATTTTTAATGCAAAATTGATACCTTCCACCTAATATAAACAGATTTTTGTAATATCGTATGTGGTTCGCTGTGCCATCTAGGCGGATAAAAAATTTTTTTATTGAAGCAGGCTATGGCCACAAAACATTGTCTGTTTTTTCGTCTTTCATGCAATATACTACATGTTTCCCTTATCTTTTGTATTTATTACATTTTTTCAATTTTAGTTAAAAAATGTATCTAAATATTTTCGTGTTGCTCAAGATAATGTAGAACCTGTTTTATAGACGTCAACTGCAAAAAAATAATAAGCATAATGTAATTTTATATGCAAAATACAGATTTTCTTATAATATTATTTTATTGCTTTTCACATTAGAAGCAATTGGGTCTTTAAAATTATTTTTACACAGACAATGTAATAAAATAATATTATAAGAAAATCTGTATTTTGCATAAAAAAAGTACATTCTGTTTATCATTTTTTTGCAATTGGCGTCTTTAAAACAGGTTCTACATTATCTTGAGCAACACGAATATATTTAGGTTCATTTTTTTTTAACTAAAATTGTAAAAAATGTAATAAATATGAAAGATAAGGGCAACATGTAGTATATTGCATGAAAGACGAAAAAACAGGCAGTGTTTTGTGGCCATAGCCAATTAAAGAATTTTGACGTGTCTCGCATATTAAGCGAGATACATGGGAGTGGTCCTCTTATATGATACAGCCTGTATATCCCTTTTTCGCAAACACAATCCCCGCCTATGACCAGGATGTACGCTTTATACATAAACCTTCACAAATCGATTAGCAATACCGTTGATAATGAACCATATGTGGTGCTGCACCATCTGCATAGTAATCCAGATCTTCTTCTGATCGGTTGTTTGTTCTGCCAAAGAAACGTGACATTATAGCGAGCACGGTATAATTTATCGATTCATATCTACAGAGATTTTTAACAGGATTGCGGGTCGTGTCAAAGTTCGTATGATGTACCGAACTCGGTGGGCACGGAGCTGTACACAGCTGTTCACCCACAATGAGGTTCTTTCGGAGCCCCGGGATATTTGAGGACTGTATTGTTCAGTTTGCAAACTGAATTTATATTCTAATATTTGATTGTCGAGGTGAGGTTCTAAACGGAGGGTGAAATAGCGAAATTACAACTTCTGGACGCCCACACAGACTTACGTATCATGATGAAAACTTTTTTTATGAACTTGTCAGAAACTGAATTAACTTTGGAGTTACAAGTCCCCAAAAAAATGTAGACGTCTTTGTAGTCGTATTTGGCATGCAGCGTAACTAGTTTAAAATATATTTTTTTTCTCCAAATGATATTAAAAGCGTCTTTTTAACTTGATAGGCATAAAAGCATAGGCAGAAAAAGTCCGTTGCTATGCAACGGTCCAGGTAGCAATTTAAGTCTAACTGGTAATTAAAATTGACAATGGCATTAGGTAAACACAAAATGATGGAGTAACAAAAATACACAAAACTGGTTATATTACATTACAAGTACAAACTACAACAGGACATTTTTACTTGTTAAAATATTTATGAATACATATGAATTCTCTTCACTTTTCTTAAAGCTCCAGCGATTGCAAAAATAAGTACAAGCTAATACATAAATTGAAAAATTGTTAGATCTTTAATCCATAATAGATAATTTCCAGTATATTACTGGAATATCGCAATATCGCCTTCCTGCTCAAATATAGTTTATTTGGGGCCTCTAATAAAAATTTCACAATTTCTTCTCTTTAAAAAACTCAGGATTTTCTTGCTTGGAAACCATCTGACTGTCGTTGCGAACAAGCTCGTAACTTCAGATATTTTGCCAAATCAATGTTATTTTTTATATTCAGGGTAGCTATCAACATCAAATAGGTAGACAATAACGTTGAATGCTCCATTTCCTTTAAAATATTGAAAACATAGGCAACTAACACATATTTAGAGAAAGATCCTACATATTTCTTCTGTCTATATTCCATGAATCTGCTGTATGTGAGTCATATACAGCACTTGACTTATCCGGTAATAGATTCAATTCCACATGTCGCGCCAGGTTTCTTATCTGAGGTGGTGTTGACAGTAACAATTCAACATCACTTTGAATTACGTCTATTTAGAACTGTTACTTGACAATTTTTTAAAACAACAATTCAACAAATGTAATCAGTGGTAAACATAGTAACAAATGGCCAAATTTAAATATTTATATCTAATATATAAAATTCTCGTGTCACAGTTTTAGACGCCATACTCCTCGGAAACGGCTTTACCGATTTTTATGAAATTTTATAATATATGTATATTGGGTAGATCTGAGAATCGGTCGCAATCTATTTTTCATACCCCTAAGTGATAAGGGTGGTCCATCCCAAATAATTTTTTTTATTTTTTTGGAGAAAATGTTTCATTTCTATTTTTTTATGATGTGACATTAAAAAATACATACAACCATAATTTTCACCCTTATATCACAAACCCCTACCTTTTAATAGCAATTTTAGTAATTTAATCATTTTTAATCCTGGTAGATGGGGAATAACTGATCGATTATCACTAGGATCAGTTATCTCCGCCAGGCGTCTACCGGTGTCACTTCTCACCACAAACCTAGAAAAAAATATAGAGAGCGTGGGTTCATGATATATTTCACGTGACAGGTGCCACGTTTTCTAGGGACCGAAGGTCCAGAAAATTGATATTTTATTTGCTTTATGTTGGCGGTTGTGCAAATGATGGCTGCATTGCAATATGAAATTAACTAACTTGCTGTCATTTTAAATGTCATTAAAGAATGTGACATCAATGTGACCAATGAGATTCACGCTACGGTACAACCAACGTAAATTGGCATAAAAACCAAATTTTGATGATTCTGGACCTTTTAGGGCAGCCATGAATTAGCGGTCGCCGGCAATATGACACTGGCACAGTCTATATTTTTTCTAGGTTTGTGCTTCTCACCCAGTAAACAGCACGGAGCAGGGATGAGAACGAAGCCGACTACCAAAATATTCACTAGAAATAATTCATATGGCAAAACAACGTTTGCCGGGTCACCTAGTATATATATAAAATATAGTCGTGTTAGTTACACCGTTTATAACTCAAGAACGGCTGGACCAATTTTTATGATTTTTGTTTTTGGATTTGTCTTCGTCGGGAATAGATAATAAGTATTAAAAATAAGAATAAAAGAGGGAAAACATCAGTGATAATAGCGATATGTTATAACAGAACGCAACTGACAGCTCTCATTCATTCTGACAGCTCACGTTCCTCGTTCATTTATTACTATCACAAAGTTGACCGGTAATGTGTTTGTTTTGTGCATGAATTAAAAATAATGGTTTTGTGATATTACTATTAACAATGTCGCAACCGAAAAGATCTAATTTTGGCAGCTAAGAATAAAGATGTGGATGACTTAAACTTCGTAATTCAGAATGGAATCGATGGTACACTTCATTCATTCAAATCTATTGACTGTGTAATAAATGAAGATGAAGCCACCAACTATCTTATTGAATTTTTAAACTCCTTGGATGTGCCTGACTTACCACCGTACAATTTACGACTAAAGGTTGGCTCGGTAGTAATCATGCTTCGAAACCTAAACCAACCAAAACTATGCAACGGAACGTGTTTGGTGATAACTAAACTGATGATCAATGTCATTTACGCGAGGATTTGTTCCCGGTTTGTCTTGCATTCACCATGACGATTAAGAAATCACAAGACCAATCCTTGAATGTTTGTGGTATAAGTCTAGAAAATGCATGTTTTTCTCATGGTCAATTGTACGTGGCAAACGAGAAATGTCGTATATCACAGGGTGCTTCACTGAAGAGTGCAACCCACCAATTCCCATATATTTTTATTATACTAACGAGGTGACCCGGCAAACGTTGTTTTGCCATATGAATTCTGGAATCTGGAATTAAGGGGGAGGGTAGCGAAACGGCTACAGCACTTAGGCCCCATTGGGCCCATTGTACCTCCTCCCATTAGGAGATCAGTCCACCTAAGCCGTCAGCCAACCTAATAAGGAGAAAAAGGTGGTGACGCTGCTCAGGGGGATCTCTCTAATGTAGGCCATAGAAGGCCATCGCTCTCCCAACACGGACTCTCTTGTTGACGAGATGGCAGCGCACTCACAGAGTGCATGGAGCACTGTCTCATCTTCCTGTTCGCAGCCCCTACAAAGAGGTGTATCACACTTCCTCATGTTATAGAGGTGCTTTCTTAACCAGCACTGTCCAGTTTGAATACCTGTCACTAGACGGAGGCTTGTCCTAGTCATAGCCAGGTACTTTTTGGCTGTATCCTTGCAGGGGTACCCTAGGGACTCCTTTGCCAAATTACAGCCATTTGCTTCATCCCAACGTTTCTTAATCTCTTTGTGGGTGTGTTCTTTGATAATTTCAACAAATGCTGACAACGGAAGTATACTGGAGGGACCGGGTCCAAAAATATTCAGACCCGATGCACTCCTAGCCAGTTTGTCAGCTACTTTATTGCCATTGCACCGGTCGTGTCCCTTTACCCAGCGTACAGATACGCTGTTGTTAGCTGAGGCCACTACTAGTGCCTGATGGCATTCCCATGCTGATCTAGTTATTATCTTATGATTACGTAGGATCAGTAGTGATTGTCTACTATCTGTGTAGATTCTGATGATTTCGCCAGTTATATCTCTACGGGCAATTTCTTTGGCGGCTATGGTTATACCTGCTAATTCCGTTTGTACTACGATAGCATGCCTATCCATCGCCCACTGATAACGAATATGCAAGGATCCGGAATAAATTCCACATCCTGCACCTTCCTTCTTTTTTGACCCGTCCGTGTAGATGTTAATAACATCTTCACTGGCGGTCTCCTCGATTCTGATACGTACCGTGTAGGGTCTGTCAAACACAAACTTGGGAGGAATGCTGTCATTGTCTGCCTGCAAAAGAGGCAACTTTCTGACGACCCCACTCCACAGGCGACTTCTAGCTTCTCCACATCCTACCTCAGGTATAATACCAGTATTTTTGAGGCGAAGCATAGTTGTCACAGCCACTTCTCTTAGATAAATATCCAAAGGTGGTAGACCATATGAATTATTTCTGGTAAATATTTTGATAGTTAAATAAAAAATAATAAATTTACTTGAGAATTACACTTAGAAGGTAAAATGATAATTGTAAACATCACTACTACGCCCGATGCATACACAATAATAATGGCCGAAAACTGTGTAGGGAGTGAGAGAAGGCTTATTGTGTGAAAGAGAGACCGACTTCGTTCTCATCCCTACTCCGTGCTGTTTACTAGTGATAATCGATCAGTTATCGACCAGGATTAAAAATGATTAAATTACTAAAATGGCAATTAAAAAATAGAAGTTTGTGATAGAAGGGTGAAAATTAAGGGTTGCATGTATTTTTTAATGCCACATCATATAAAAATAAAAAATTTACTTATCACTTAGGGGTATGAAAAATAGATTACGACCGATTCTCAGACCTACCGAATATACATATAAAATTTCATAAAAATCGGTCAAGCCATTTCCGAGGAGTATGGCGTCTAACACTGTGACACGAGAATTTTATATAAACTCTTGGGCAAAATTAACGCACCACTATAAATTGGCAACAAATTCCATGCTGCTGTATTTCTGAACTGATGGTCTGATTTGAATGATTTTTTTTAAACTGTAGGTGGTTCCTTGGGAATTTGACTGTTCTCATTATTTTTTTTACAAAAAGTTGATTTCGGTTTTATACAGGGTGAAATGACGTTATTGATTTTTCTTTAGAAAATTCGAAACACCCTGTGGAGTGTACTACCAACCATAACATACCGCAGATGAAATAAAACTGTAGCACCGTCTTTCTTGAGTATTTTCTTTCTTTGTTCCTTTCATTATCTTTGTTATTAGTGGAGATACATCGGTTTTAGCTCACTTCGGTATTTTATCATTAAATTATGAAAGCAAAATTAACACCACTTTATTAAACTTACTTTAATTACAATGTTACAAACTAAGAAAAAAATTATAGACACATTTTAATAGCGTGTATGCCCTATAAAAATAGAGATATGCGATAATAAAGTTATAAAATACCGAAATAGGCCAAAACCGATGTATCTCCACTAATAACAGAGATAATGAAGTGAACAAAAAAGAAAATGCTCAGGAAAGACGGTGCTACAGTTTGATTTCATCTGCGGTATGTTCTGGTTGGTAGTATACTCCACAGAGTGTTTCGAATTTTCGAAAAAAAACCTATAACGTTATTACACCCTGTATAAAACCGAAATCAACTTTTTATAAAAAAATAATGAGAACAGTCAAATTCCCAACGAATCCACCTACAATTAAAAAAAATATATTCAAGTCAGACCATCAGTTCAGAAATACAGCAGCATGGAACTTGTTGCCAATTTATTGTGGTGCGTTAATTTTGTCCAGGAGTTTATATAAGATATAAAAAAAATTGAACTTAATAATTTTGTATTAATTTTAAAATCCTAATAAATCTGCTCATTCATTGACTGTTAGGCGGAACGAAGTTCGCCGGGTTCGCTAGTTGATAATAAAACACAATTAATAAATATAAAAAGACGATTTTGCGTGAAATTGGAACAAATTTGGAGAAACAATTATATGTTTTTATTCACAGTACTTGAAACTCCGGAAACGCCTGAAAATATTTTATTACCTATGTTCGATTGGCTAGCGAGTACTCGATATAGCGACTGCGGAAGACTTCCATCCCCCATGTTGCCTCAACATTTTTATGTCCCTACCAGAATGCATCAGCAACGTAACCGAAGTTCTGGGAAAGCAGTGGCCAGTATACTCTTTTGCATGGGCTAGTTCCAGAAAAGTAGCAACTTCTTGTGGCATTTTACCGATCTTGTGAATGTCAACAAATTGTTGATGTGATTTACCGTTCGCATACTTATAGAGGAAACGCCGATTATTCAAATTCGAGGGCCTGGGGGCTGCCATTTTCACATAAATGCTTAAATATTCCGTTACTACAAAAGATCTGGATTTTGTGTTCTTAATATTTGATAGCATAATTAGCAATTTGTCGCCCATATCATTTGTATCGTCCGTTTTCATTTGCAAAAGCTCATCACATGTACAAGTCTCAGCGACTGCAAAAATAAGTACTTACAACCTACCTCTAAAATATAAATTGAAAAATAGTTATTTAATCCATAATAGATAATTTTCAGTATATTCCTCTGATAAAAATTCGTCGATTTTTACTCTTTGAAAATCTCGGGAGTTTCTTGCATGGAAACCATCTGACTGCCATTTCAATCATGAATCAGTTTAATTAGGCGTCATTAAGTTTTGTGTGGTTCGAGGCGGTATAGTTAGTGTGTTTTGGATAATTTTAATAACTATAGAATACCAAATAGGTATATTATTGCATCTATGAGAATCAACTCTAAGCGCTGAAATGAAGCTCCATCCATCAATTTATTCAAGAATGGTTATGATCGTCATCTAGCTAGTTTGAGTGCTCGAGTTTGATTGTTACACCGTCTGTGGGTATTACCTGTTTCAATTTTTTTTTATTATTTAACTTTTCAGTGTATTTTCGACCGTTTTGGCATGATCTTTAATTATTTATGAATTTTCTGTTTAAACAAGTGGATAAATAATTTTTGCATGATTTTATGTGCCTGTTTTGTTTTTACGTGAGCTATTTTTGTTATTAAGTGTACAACTTTTCAAAACGCTATAAAGAAAATGACTTTTCGGTATTTGAAATCAAATCGTAAAAACATACTCGTTGTAGTATGGAGAAGATAATACTTAGAATTGCTAAGAAAATTTTGTGAATCTAGCACCTTCTGGAAAAGGATAAAGATTAATAATAACACATATTGGAAAGGATATGGAATCTCTATAAATAATTTGTATGTTTTTTTATAATCACACAGAAGATGAGATTATCATGGAGATTTGAACAGTGACGTAAATGGTTTGAATATGTTTTATCACATGTAAAACCAAGAGTAGTTGTGCAGCAGAAATTAAGTGCCAAATCCTGTAATCTCTTTTTTATTCAAGACACCGAGATGTGATTTCCTATTTATATACTCTGTATACTCAATCAAAGTTTTTTGATAGTCTCGCGATATCTGGAAACAATAATACCTATTTTACCAGTTTGTTCAGCGTTTATATTTAAACATTTTGTCGTTTGTGTTTGTCGGGGTCTAGATCAAGTAGCAAAAAAAAAACAGATTTAAAAGCACCCACGTAGAATTACGCAGCTTAGCTTAAACTTTGAAGAAACGTTTGGAAAATGGAGGAAAGGAAAGAAATAAATGGTTTTGTCGGAAATAAAACTAATTGCTAGATAGGTATAGGACGTCTAGCAAAAAAGTATAAACATACATATAGCTCCAGAACTTTTGATTTCACTTCCTTTAATAGTCCATTAAAGGATCAGAAAAAATATATTCCATTTATCTGAAAAAGTTCTTTACAATTTTAATAAATATTAGTAATATTTATCGTGTTGAATCAAATTGTAATAATGTACAATTATAGAAATTAAATACCAACAATTCCAGATTTCAGGAGCTATTATAATAGATTTAAATGCAATATGATTTCAACGAAAACCTGGACTGCAGTCCAATATTGCTACTTATATGTAAGCTTTAGTTTTTCTTTCATTGTCTGTTGACTTACTCATTATTTCTCGTTTACTTGCATGCTCCTTTTGTCTACTTGCGGTTAATACAATGTAATATCCTCATTGAGTAGACTGTCTTAACATAACATTTTAATCAGCCATCGTTTGTCCCATTAGTTATTGTTATCATAGACGGCCGTCAAATCTTGTGCTACATTTTATAGTACAGTAAAACTTCTAATTAGCGGCCACAAAATTTATTGTGAAACGGTCATGAAGATGGTTGGTTACTGAGGGAGGGTCTAATATAAATAAAAAATGCGGGTTATTTTTGTGCATTCTTTATTAATTTAAATTTAAATAAGCATGAAATATGAATGTCCCTGAAGGACGCCGCTGGAAATCGATTTTTCTTGAATACCATTTAAAGTACTCAATATACACGGTATTTAATAAAAAATTTATGTGATGGACACTAGTAGAGATCTCTTAAAATAGTGTCTTTGAGAAATATTTATCTTTTTTAGTTTACCAAGAAAAACTAGAATTATGCCACAAATAAATAATTTCAGAAAATAACATCATACTCTTCAGACAACTTTCCAGTGGTATTGGTTTCCTTTACAAACGCACAGATGGACATAAATTAGTAATAAATAAATGAAACTGCATTTTTTTATCGCTTGGTAGAGTTTTGTATGCTAATAAACTTTTATTACCATGGAAATTACCAGATGTTTGGTATCAGAGAACATACATATGACTTCATTGATAGGAATTGTAGGAGATTTGATTTATATTAGCTTAAAATACCTTTCTAAAACAGTAAAAAAATGTTACAAAAGCTAATAATAAGGAATATATGGGTAGATATTGTGGGTGTAATTCAACGCAGGTTGGGGCTTTTGTCCACTGAGTAGTTAGTTTCACACAATATTATTAATACCTAAAAATATATAAAAATTACCAGTAATTGTTACATTTATAAAATTCTACCTTAAATGGTCAAATAATTTTCAATTTCTTTCAAGTGGGCATGGATGTTTTTAGAGGTATATTCTTTTTTCACTGCATGTAAAAATGAGTTTCCAATTGCTTAATATGAAAATTTTTCTTACAGATAAATAAGCAAAGAATATCTGTTACCTAGGTGAATGCCATACACATGAATCGGAATGGACAAAGTTAAAAATTCATGCCTTCGTCTGTAGCAGTTGGGACCCGTTACTATTTATTGCAAGTGGAATCGACCTGGTAGTATACTATGTCGTCCATCGCCCACAATGTAGTATTTTTACAGATTCCGTACGGTATATACCGAAAAGGAAATAAGGTTAGTTGTACTTTATTTATGAAGGTAATGTTTTTCCTTTATTCGGCTTGACTTGTTATGTAGGTTCCTAGCGGTAATTTTCTAAATAATTAGGTATACAAAATCTAATTTCATTTGATTGAACCTTAGCAATTTAAAAAAATTAACAAGTTGAATTTTTTTGAAGCTGAGGAAGACAATTTTCTCAAAATTCTAAAAAGACAGAGAAAGACATGTTAGTGTTATTATTTGATTTGTAGTGTTTTTTCAGGTTATTATATCGTGACTTAGGTAACTGGTTCGCCTCTCACATAGCTTAACAGAACAACAAGTGCAGATCAAAGAATCCCGTCTAAGGCTAGAGTTTTGCAGTCTAATTCTGTTATTGGCAGCGACCAGTTACCTAGGTCACGGTATAACAACTCCGAAAACCACTATAGATAAAATATTATCAATTTTAAATAAATTACCTACCTCCTCTCTTATTCCCGTTTTTATAGCTATATAAAAGTACTTTGGACAAAGATAGTATATTAATGATCGATGGTATCCTATTTATCAATTATTTTACTACAGAAAAACTAAAGAAAAATAACGTATTTCTGTTCAATCTTATTTATATGTATACTATGTCAACGTTCATTACAATGCATAATTTGAAGAAAAATAATGAATTACTGAATTTGTAAAACTTAAGCATAAAACAATTGGATACATTGAATAAACATATGTCTCGATCGATCGTGACCTGAAAATCAATATTCAAATTTGGCATGGAGAATGCTGCCATGAATTTCTATAACCACATAAAAATACACAATAAGGGACTAGCATGCATAATAAGCTATTTTTTGGCAAATGCAGCATAGGTTATGAAGAATTTCAAGACAATTTTTTTACTTACTTCAAAGTTTTTTAATCTTTTATGTAATTCGTCGCCTCAGAGCAACAGTAGGATATCTAAAAAAAAGCAGGTTAGAGATATCTGTATTAAATAATTTGGAAATAACGCCTGTGTTCAATGAAACACTAAGATATACCAAAAAATAAAGTGTATTGCTTAAAAAATCACTTATCTTTGTGTAGCCTAAATACTCTAAACCAACCTTATAAAATGTAACACTAGGATAACACACATATCCTGGTATTCCGCTATTTTTCTTCTGCTAATAGCGATCGCAAATAATGCAACAGTAAGTTACAATATACATATCTTAGTGTTCCGTTAAAATTATTGCGCAGACGCAAAAGATATCTTGAGTATTCTTGTCAGTCATCTAACCTATAATTACTGCTGTTGCTGATTAATTTTTGTCTGAAAATGAATAAACCAAAAGTTCTAATTGAGCGAAAATGTAACGTATCTAGCAGAAGTCAATTTTTAGTTTATTTGGCAAAAAAATCCAATAAAAATAGAGAGAAAGAGCAAGACAAAGAAAACGATAAGTAAAATATTATTATTGTATTTACATGTAGGGGTTTCGTTTTAGCGGCGGTTTCACCCACAAAAGTTTTACATCAATAATTACTATTTTGTTGACTCAGAAATTAAATTAGTTGATTTCTAAATTATGCTTAATGTACAATATTAAAATTTAACTTTTTGAATGCTTTTTTTTACCGTTAGAATTAAAAACGTTTAGGTGTTTTTAAAGATATGATAATAATATCTGTGAAAATTTTGGATTGTAGTCAGTCAATATTACATTGCGGTATTGCCACGTTAAAATAAAATATTAAAATACTTTTTTCTCCGCTCATGCAAAAAACAAAACTTTATTGAACTATATTTAGTGGAAAAGGTGTTTTTTATTGCACTAGTGCAATAAACTGTTTATTGCATTCTTCTGTCATTCTACTACAGCCTTTTGACATCGTGACAAACATAAACGGTCAAATCGACGATCATTTTCCTACAATTAGTGTCATCTAAATAAAACATTTTTTGAAAAAATATTGTATGCAACTCATACAAAAAAAGCTTATTGCACTCGACGTGTTGTCCTACTCGGCCTGACGGCCTCGTTGGACAATTTCACGTCGCATGAAATAAACACTTACTTTTTATACTTGTTGCATAAATAACTATTAAAATCAAATTTATATTTCTCTATATATAATTATTCAAGTATATTGTTTTTAGTTTTTGAAATTGAGACCCAGGCATTTACGTCAAGTTTGCTCTTTTATTATAGTAGGTAAGGCTACAAAAAATTGCAAATAATTTCATCATATAAATAGGTAAGCAAAATATTTTTTCATTTTGCTTATATAAATGTAATCAAATAGTCTAAAAACAAATGTATTTTACTTTGGCAGTAATGATTGACAAATGCAATATTAAATACACAGTGTTTAGGGATGCACTAAGATATCTAACAAAAACAGGAAGATACTGTATGGAAATTAAATATTCTTTGGAGCAACAGTAGGATAAAGCAACATTTTTCTAGTTATTTTTCTTACATTTTTTTATTAATAAGCATATTCTTATAAAGCTTGAAAATCTATGAAAGTAACCAAAAATTTGTGTAAGTTCATCAAAAAATGACGAAATTATTAGAAACTGAATTTCAGTTAAATCTTTAATCTAAGTTTCCTCAGAATCGATTTTTTTGACATGTTCTACTGTTGCTCTGAGGCGACGGTATGTTGTTGAAGTAACCAGCGGCAAAATTTTAATCCCTGAGAAGCAGCTCCAGCTTGTACATTTTGGCGATGAAACTGATGTAACTTCTCTGTTCAATATACGCCATACAAAATTCGGTGATAAATAAAGATTACTTGCCATACGCCAAACACTAATCGAAGAGTTGTCAATAACAGCATCTCTTATATCTTCTTCATTTTGTGTATTCACTTCAGTAGGCCGAATGGATTTTTTTGGAGCTGGATTGATGAGGTTGATGTCTATTTGGGTATCATCATCGGTAGTCTCTCCCATTGGAATACCTATACCGGGTGACAACTGAAAGTGGGAACATTCTGTAACTTATTTATGAAAATTTGAAATTGGGTGGGTTTATACTAGATGGTGCCATGAATTCTTTGAGGTCATTTCGGATTTCATGACATTTCCGGTGTGACCCGAAATTACCGTAAATTTATATTTTTAAATGGGCCCCCTTGTCCAATGATAAGGCGTTGAAATAAATTACCCCCTGTATATTATTCATAACATTTTTTTTGAGTTAACTATTTTGATTGAAAGCAATCTTTAAATGGCTGTTGAATTTAGAATGTTATTTGTCTTTTGCAATTTTTTGATAAGTAGTATAGTTTTTGAGTAAAAAAAATAAGTTCATGACCCTACACGCTCATAATTTTTTTCCTTTCCAACATCTAATTTACACATCGATCTCTAGTAGGTTTCCGTCATTTTGCATTTAATGACAGTTCATAGTTCTTTGATATCAAATATTGCTGTGTATTGAACATTTGGAACTAAATAACCTCTCCTCCCCTTAATGGGTGGTAACTACTCCAGAGTGGCTTAGATCAAATAATTTTTCATGAATGACCTCTATTAAAATCGTTCAATCTACCCTCAATTTTTCTGCACATTATTTGGGATCACCCTGTATAACGCTGTTATCGATGTCCAATCGATTTATTTGCTGCTCCTCATTACTGAAATAATTACAAAACAGATTAAGTAATTAGATGTCCCCCATCAAACTCAAAATGCTACGCAATGGTAATCCTGAAAAGGCATCTGCCAAATCCCAAGACAAAAACATATCATCACTCATGTTGACATTATATTAAAATTAATGAGATTTACAGACCCATCCGAATGAATGCAGCATTTAATTTATGCAGTAGGTAATTCATCAATATACGTGAAATGTTATAAACTATCACGGCTAGATAGATGCAACTTGAACCCAGTCATCAATCATGAGATAACGCCGTTTTACACAACTCTGAAGCATTTAACTTTGAAGTTTGCTGGCATGGAAATATGGTATAATTTAGCCGGATTTACTTGTAACATGACATATAAAATGCTAATGCTTCCGTGATATGCTGACACAATAATCGACTGCCAACAAAATTCGAAGGATTTTATATTGAATAGTTTGTAGCAAACTCCAGTGTTGCAGTGCTTTGCAAATAATAGATTTGCACGTAGAGTTATACGGTATGGAAACTATTTATAAAATCAATTTAGTAATTTGATAAATATAAATATTACAGAAAATGACTGAAAGAAAAAGTAACTAATGATTTTAGTGACCCTTAATTTGGTTTATCTCACATATCTGTGATGTAACCAGGTTTTGAATTATGACATCATATGTATTTTATATTAAAACGGTATATTTTTCATTACATTTCTGAATAATATCTTTAGAAGATTTTCAAGTGAATCTACACTTAATATCTTTATATTTTATCTTTACAATTCTTGATATATCAGTACTTTTTGGAAAAAAAACAAGAATAATATTATAAAAAATTAAATATAAGTACGTTAATTAAGTAAAAACTGTAAAATAAACATTTACATACTTAACATAATAATACTTTCACCATATGATGGAATTCATTTCTAGCAGTGGATGACGCACACTTTCTGGGCTGTTTTGCCGTGGTCGATGCCTAACTGCACACGTTTCGCCATACTTGATGGCATCTTCAGTGCTACCCGTATCTCGAGCGGCAACGGAATGGTAACCGCGGTGTCTAAGCCGAGCTTTAATACTAGTCGGTGCGTCAAGGTTGATTAGTTCAGTGTTTAAATTGATTGCTTTAGGCGTGTTACGGATGGCTGGTTCATGAACGTTCCAGCTTACTTGTTTGTTCTTAGCAAGGGTATCCAAGTGTCCAAGTGTGACTAATCTTCAATCCTTCGTCCCTGTTTATGTTGTTCAGGTATTATATTGTAGAATCTCCAGAGCCTTCTTTCACGCTAAGTTGTAAAACAAATTGGTATGAACCAGCACTCTTGTGTCTTCTAGTGAGATTCTCTGTCCTTTTTTCCAAGCATGTTCAGCAACAGCAAATTTTTCAGGCTGATATAATCTCTCGTGTTTTTTTCCTGGTTTCTTCAATTCGTTTGGACATTCCCACGCATACTTTGTCACAGTCACTGAATAGCAGTAAGTGAACCCCAGGAGTCTATAACGAACTCAATTTATCTGTCGGATTGCGGAGTTGCTGATTTATTTTACATGTTGGTATGAAACTTGTCCTTACGCCTTTTTTGCGTAGTATTTTCGCGATTCTATCTGTACACACATTGGGGATATGGATGAAATGGGTGTGTGGTCGTAGTGACTTCATCTTTGGACTTTGCTACATTTTTAGAGTATCCATTCGTTAGGAGCACAGATTGGAGCGAATTTATTTCTTCCCGTCAATGGTCATCTTCAGCCAATGTTAATGGACGGTAAACTAGGTCTTCATGACCAAGTGTTTTTGAGTGGGATGATGGTTCGACTTTTCATTGAGATATCTATTAGTGTATGTCTTCTTTCTGTAGTTACAGCATCCCAAGACGACAAAGGTCTTTCTATTGACCAGAATGTCTAGAAATGGTAAAGCTTTGTCTTGTTTTGTTCCACTTGCATGGTAAAGTTGATCTTGTTAATATGTTCTAAAAATTCTTGTATGGAGTCTATTTCATGTTGCCAAACGATGAAATTGTTGTCCACGCATCTAAGCCAGCACATAGGTTTCTTAGGATCTGATAGAAGCGCTTATCTGTCAAAGTTCTCCATAAATATAATCGCCACTACAGGACTCAATGGGATACCCACCGCGAACCCATCCGTTTGATGGTAGAATTGCCCATTCCAGACGAATTATGTGGAAGTCAGGCATAGCTTAAATAAAGTGATAACCTCAGGAGTGAAGTGGTTGTCCAACAGTAGCAGGTTTTCCTGAATCGGAACGTTGGTGAAAGGCAGCTGCAAATAGAAGCTGACCAAGGTGTGATGGGGATTGATTGTCATTGAATTAATGATTCCAACATTGTTTAAAATATGTATTATTCTTCTCATTTATATTGCTACTCATTCTGTTAAATCATCTAATTTCTTTTAATAACCCCAAAGAAAAAAAATCCGTTAGGGTTAAATCAGGCGACATGGTTGATAGTATTATCTCATTCACCCGAGCTTTGTAACTTAGTTGTTTGGCACACAAATATATACTTTTATCTTGCTTAATTCAGTTTAGTTGTTAAAGTTACTATGCTGTCAAGTAATTGTTCATTCACAGATGATTTTCCTCTCTGTTTCAACCGGGTTTCCAACTTGTTTTATATAACGTCTCATCTTTATGTTAAAGTTTTTCGGGAGTTCTACTTTTTCTTTAACCCACTGAGCTTTTTCTTGTTTCATTTCAGCTTGTATTAATTTTATCGAAATCAGATAGCAAAATTTTATAAATATCTGAAATAACATTCCACTCGTAAATGATAGGAGCAAATACAGAACATGTTATTTGGAATCGGAATGAAGCGCTGAATACGATAAATGAGAAAAAAGTTTGCTTTACCATTGAGTTTCTAAATGCCCTGTATACATTCTGGTAGCTTAATAGATAAGTCTAATTGATTCCCTACAACTTTACATTGAAATTGTTTCAATGAACTTAAACCTACCTGTATGTCCAATTAAACTTGGATTAAACAAATCTCTTCACAAATAAACGATGTTGCAATGCTTCCTTTCGTCGTGATTCATCGCCCTACATCACATTTAATTTTAATTTTTTTGGCACGGTGAAATACTTCTTATTAGGCGCTGTATGATGTATTCCCACATAATGTAATACTTCTTCCATTTGCCCGTTGAGATGCACTTTATGTGTCCATTTTACTTGTTTATTTTGCAATTTTATTCAGTACCAATGTCTATTTAACACAATAACACCTAATAATACCACAAATGACAAATTAACTATTCTAAACGAAAGCATGGAAATCATATGCAGATATGAACTAAAGCACAATACTGTATTTAGGTATGCACGTGCGAACGGCGTCTGACGTCACAGGTCTACGCTGTGGCGGCGACTGTTTTGTGGGGCGTGGTCAGACTAAATTTTTAAATACCATTTTAAGGCTTACTTTTCCGCGAAATAGTTTAGGACAATCTCCATTTCGATTAAAATAATACATTATTTCTTCTGCATGCAATTTCCCTATTTCAATATATATATAGTTTTGGAGTGCGCTCTTACCACTCCGTAACTATTTTACTACGAGTTTTCGGACCCACTTCGACGAGATCAGTTTAACAATTATGGTCTCTACTGGCTAGCAAATATATTGCTTCATTTTCGTTTTATCCAACCGAGAAGACATTCATCGTACTCTAATAAGGAATAAAGTAATTATGTTCTGAATGCCTTACTAATTACGTGGACGACTGTACACGCAAATATAGCTAACGATTCCACGCTTATCTACAAACAAATTATCAGACCGAAGAATGCTAAAAAGCAAAAGAGAACGATCTTGAACTCTAACCACCATCCACCAAGATAATTAGAATATCTTTAGACCGTACTTTAACGCTTCACTAGATGTTTGAGAATGTCCTTAACTAGAGGAAAATTAACGCATAAGATGGAGAGCGCTCCTTAGGGACGCATTCTTGTAGCTAGGATCGTTATTTGATATTTAAATGCAAAGTGGACTCGAAGGAATGCAAGCGCTGATAAAAACGAATTTGTTTCTGAATATCTCTCACAGAGGACGCTATCTACTTCCACAGTATTACTCTTCTCAAGTCTTTATGTCTCCAAAAAGTGAGAAAAGCAAATGTTTAAAATTGTGTCTCTTAAAACAGAGCATAATTATTTGGAAACTTAAAAACTTTTCGTCATAATTTTATTGAGACACTTCTACTCCTATGGCCACTTCGATTTCAAGAACTTAAAATGTACAAAATGGAGACAGAATTACTAACTTTATATTCGTCAAAATGGTCGAATTAACCACATTTTTGCCTACAATGCATTTTTTTAGCGTCAAGCTTTAAGTTTAAATATATTCAGATTTATATTATTTGTGACGTACCGATCCGCTCTATTATCTGACACTGAAGATGAGCACAATTATCACCATTTGACTCAGAAAGTAAATAAACAAGTTATTTGTAATGTGTGGCAAAGAAGAAAACTCATAATGTCATTAATAAAAATAGAAAAAGAAGCGGCCTCTTATTAGATCCCTGAGGTAACGTAGTAAAAATGGTTTAACATGTTGTTACAAAATCCATAAGCCTCACGTTTAAATAAAAATATGATGTATTTGATTAAATCTGAAAAATCGTTAGATAGACAAGCTAAAACTATAATAGAAAATAATATAGACTACTCAAGTTTGCTTTCATAATAATAATAATAATAATAATAATAGATCTTTATTCATGTAGGCCTATTACAGGATATGAAGCGTCATATAAATTAGTCTAACATACATATTATTACTAAACGTGTGACATACAAATTTAGACTAGTTACGTAGCAAATTATACATATACCCTTTTTATACCATATATATATATATATATATTTGCTTATATTCTATTTCTTTGCTGTAACATATAGTTACCATGCTAGTCATTTTATCTTATGCTGAGACTTGCATTTATTTCCATATATATATATATATATATATATATATATATATATATATATATATATATATATATATATATATATATATATATAGAGTTCCAGATCTAGCTTAGCTTCAGTGTGAACTATACCTCTGTACCGCTTACTTTAATAAACGTCGTTCGATTCTATAACTGCATTAAGTTATTTACAACGTTCTCGTTCGGTACATACTTAATTAGCAACATAAACAGCACAAACCAATAGACAATTAATAAATAATAGAAATCTATACATATTAACAAGAACAATTCACCTTGCAGCAGGAAAATCATAAAATTCCTGTAATGTATAAAAACAGTTTCCGACAAGGAAGGAACGTAGCTCTTTTTTAAATAACCTAATATTTGCATTGTTTTTAATACTCACGGGTAATCTATTAAAAATTGTTCCACATAAGTAAAGCGGCCCCTTCTGGTATGTTGTTAAGTTATGATTATTTAAATAAATTAAATTATTTCCTCGTGTATTATAGGAGTGAATGTTGTTATGCTGTATGAAAAATTCAGGATGATTCTTAACAAATAGTGCTGCTTCATATATCAATATACAAGGCAGAGAAAACATTTTATATTGTATAAATGATGGTCGGCAAGATTGTAAAGGATTGAGGGATAGAATTAGTCTTATAATTTTCTTTTGACAAATAAAAATTCTATGAAATTCAGAACTAGTCCCCCAGTAAATTATTAAATATTTTAAATGTGTATATGCTAATGCAAAATAAACATCTAAAAGATAATGTTTATCAATTATATTTCTCAGGTTTCTGATTGCGTAATAGGCAGTATTTATTTTTTTTACCAGATGCTCAATATGAACCGACCAAGTAAGTTGCTCATCAATGAAAAGTCCTAAAAACTTTGTGTATTGTGCTTTCTCAATGATCGTGTTGTTTAATGAAACTACTACGTTAGGGCATATTCATCTTTTAAAAAAGGTAATGTAATGAGTCTTCGTTGGATTAATAATAAGTTTATTTTTAAAACACCACGTATAAAACTGTTGAAGTGTGTCGTTTACTTTCCCTTGAAGCTCGTCAGCAGACGAAGCACTAATACAGATTGTACTGTCATCTGCGTAAAGAATTAAGCTGGTACCTTCGACAGTTATATGTTGCTCTAAATCATTTATAAACAATATAAATAGTAGAGGAGATAAAACACTCCCCTGAGGAACCCCCAATGGAGTCCTAGAAGAGTGAGATACGCTATTACCAATTTTTACATTTATTTCTCTGTCAGTTAAAAAAGAAGTAATCCAGTTGTCAACTGAATACTTTAAACCCATTTTTCTTAGTTTGTTTACCAAAAAGTCTTTAAAAACGCAGTCGAAAGCACGCGTTAAATCAAAGAAAAGAACTAAAATGAAATTAGCTTTGTCGATAGAGTTGACAATGTTATTAATTAATGAAAATGAGGCCGTATTTGTTGATAAATGTGGTCTAAAACCATGTTGACTGCTGCATAATATATCTTGTTTAACAATAAAATTAGAAATTCGACAGTGACAAATCTTTTCGAACAGTTTAGAAAAACTAGATAATAAAGCTATAGGCCTATAGTTATCAATGCAGTCCATTTCTCCTTTTTTGTATAATGGGATAATATTGGCTAATTTAAAAGCATTAGGAAAGATTCCAGATCTGACTGATAAATTAAATATGTGACACAATGGATAAATAAGAAACTGAGAAATATATTTTACAACTTTGATCGGAATGCAATCTGGCCCACTCGAGGATTTATATTGCATTACATTCAGAGTGTTTTCAATTTCTAACGGTGTGATATCATAGAAGAAAATTGAAAAGGGACAATCCACTCCAGTAGAACAATCTTCATTTGATAATGGATATGTATTCCGTAAAGTTTTTATTGCAATTTCGGCAAAGTAAGAACAAAAAACATTTCCAGTCCTTATTGGATCTGTTATTGTAATGTTGTTGTCTGTAATATACGATATGTTTGTATTTGTTTTAGTCTTACCTGTTTTAGAGTTAACAATAGCCCATACGTCCTTGGTTAGGTTGAAAGATCTTTCTAATCTTCTTGCATAAAACTGTCTTTTTTCAAAAACAAATTACTAGAAAATTCTTTTTTCATGATTTTGTAACGTTCATGTGTTGTTTCATCTGGTAGACATTTTGATAGCCAATAGTCATTTTTCAATTTATTGATAGAGATCGCTGAGATCAGTCATTGATAACCGATGCCTTAAATTAAACAGATTAGATTCAGAAAATATACGTTTAGACTGTATGTTATATGTATCACTCAGTATCTGACCAGGCTGACACAATTCAAAACTAAACATTTGTGCTTTATGATCTGATATATTTAAATCTACATTTATGCTTGTAATATCTGGAACATTTGAAATTACGTAATCTCCGGCAGAAATAGAATTATTAAAACATCTCGTCGGCTCCGAAGGAAGCATACACTTTAAGTCAAAACTATCCAAAATGTCAAACAGTATACGTTTTGAAGGAGAATCAATTAGTCTGTTAATATTTAAATCACCGCATATAATGAGATATTTATGATTAGATAAAATATTACAAATTATTGAATCAAAGTATTTGAAAAATGCATTGATGCTATGCCTTGGATCCGGAGACCTGTAAAAAACTAAAATTGCATAGCATGCAGCTGAAGCACAGCGTGAAGTGCAATTGATACCCCACAACCTCATAAACAATAACAGTTGTATTTTTTCCAAAAAAAGAAATAGGACCGTCGGAGTTAGAGTTACTCAACGCGGATTTTATACACCATGTAGCTATTAAAAGGGTGTTTAATAAGAGACAAGATAAGTTATGGACATTTTTTATTAATTTTCTTTTTGTTGTAACGAGTTTTCTTTTCTTAGAATTATCTGCGTAAATGATTTCTTTTACATTTTTTTCTACTCGCATCCAACAAAAGTCAGCCATCATATTTACGTCATACCTTTCTCGATGACAGGTTTCCATTACCTTTATGTCTTGGTGGAAACGTTCATCTTATTGAACTGACCAAGATTATAACCTATAATCCGCTCGAACAATCTCATGGTATATATTGGATAACTCTAATGCCGATGGTCTCATTTCGTTTATTGTTTATGGAGTTGGGAAGTTATTAGCTTGTGGATATAGAATAAGTTTTGTTTAAAGAGTACTGACAAATTGCGTGTAAAATAAGTTCAAGTACTGAGTAACGCGGTTATTGAGTTTATTGGTTATGGGATTGAGGGGTTAAAGGGTAATTGGCTTATAGGTTTGAGGGTTAACAGGTTGGGTTCTGTGTTGAAAGTTTGGGTTACAGTGTATGCGTTTAGTACTGAAAAGCCTAAATTGTTAGGATTTTGGCAAAACCCTGACGTGATGGGGTTAAATGGACCCCAGATTCGGATTCAGCGACTCCAAAAACATTTTTTTTTGTAGGGTTGTGAATCAATGAAATAAAATTTCCGAAAACCGAAAATAACTACGGCAAATTTCTGCACAGTTGAACGTGTGTTGGAAATGCTTGAGTGTTTCTGAGAGCACTATGTTGTTCAAATTGATGTTTTTGAGGGTTACGGATGGTCGTGTCATAGATAGAACAAATCTAATGGTCAGGTCCTGGGCTTTTTCTTCGAAAAAATAACAACGACAAAAACCGAAACCCTCTATCTCTTGCGATTTTCGAGCTAGAGGGAGTTTTTTGATATCACTCGGTTTTGCAAATTGTTATATTCTAGAAAAAAGAGCCCAGGACTCGTCCATCAGCTTGGCTCTATCTATGACAGAACCACCCGTCCCGCTTTCCTCCTACGAAAACATACAATTTCCGCGAACGATTTTCCTGTTATGATGAAAGCTGGATTTAAGTTATTGTGATCTACGTGAAATTAATTGTCATAAACTTCTTATTTTTTGTCTCTTCATAAATTTTTGTTAACCTTTTTAAAACCGTAATTGAATTGTGCTCGTTGTGCAGCTCAGATCGTAATACTTTGGCGTAATTGAAAATATTACATTATAAACGGCCCATCTTTGATAAACTAACGAGAAGCGTTACGACCGTCATAACTTACAGACAGTTATTCAAAACCCTTCATTTAGTTCACTAGAGCGCCGAAGTTGAATATATTTACGGTACAGCGGTCGTGCAGACGGTAGATTATCGGATAATGATTATAAAGTTTCAGCGGAGGACCTCGGTGACTTTTTCGTCCAATTATTTTTCCTTATCTGTAGCCTCACTGCAACAGTTATTCCTATTAACCTTCTCCCTGTAATTGGAAATTATAATACAAAAGGAGTTGAAATTACGGTGTAACACTTCTCTCAATAGCTGTAGAATAGTATCATCGCATCAATTATTGTATATGGCCTATTCTATAACACTAATTGGGAGTTTCTAAAAATTGTTAACAGTGTAGAGGAAGCATGCTCATTGTTTTATGATAAATTTTATAGTCTTTTAAACATAACAGTGCCAAAATTTCGCTATCCACCTTGGTTTACTGGAGAGGTAATTGCGTCCATCCGGGCTAAAGCTTCAGCCTACAAGAGATATAAAACATATAAAACAGCATTCCTATAATGTATTTAAACATCATCGGTCCACGTCCAAACGCCTAATTAACGAGGCCTACAAATCTTTTATATGAGGTACTGAACAATCACTTTCTGAGAATCCTAAAAAGTTCTAAAATTTTATACAAAGCAGGGAGGATACTCACGCATACCTTCTACGATGGTTTTCAATGACAGAGAGTTTTCTAATCCAATTGATATTGTCAATTCATTTGGCGACTATTTCAATAGTGTTTTCATTCAATCTTTCTATAGATGCATCTAAATTTCCAATTCACAATATCTCTGGTAACTCCGTATCATTAATATCTGTTAGATATGAAGATGTTCTTCAGAATCTGAAATAATCTAAGGATACTTTTACTATGGGTGTAGATGAAATTCACAGCTTTTACTTAAAGATTGTGCTTATGCGTTAGCTGAGCTTCTGGTTACGTTATTTAATTTTAAGATATTCGACTTTTCCAGTAATATGGAAAAAGGCATTTATCTGTAATATCCTGAAAAAAGGCGCTCATAATGATGTAATCACAGAGGGATTCCCTTATTATGCCATTTTTCTAAAATCTTTGAGGCTACGTTATATAGCAAAATTTATTAAGCAACTAAGCAGATGACATCTATCAGTCAACATGATTTTAAGCAAATGAAGTCTACGATCTCTAATTTAGCTATTTTTTCTCAGTATATCCCTGATGTCTTAGATAGTGGTGGGCAAGTAGACGTAATTTGTACCGATTTCCAAAAAGGATTTGATCAAATTGACTGCAAAGTTTTGCTATTAAAATTAGAAAGGTTTGGTTTTTCCGATGCTTTAATGAAACTATTTCTATCTTACTTATCAAGCAGACAGTTTATGGTCAGATATCAAAACTTTCTTTCCTATCCTTTTTTTCCAACGTCGGGGGTACCTCAAGGTTCTAACTCAGGTCCTCTATTGTTTTTATTCTTTATTAATGACCTTCCGAATATGGTTTTTTGTGAGCATTTGCTCTTTGCTGATGACTTCAAGTTATTTACTGAGATAAATTCCTGCTTGGACTGCCATCACCTGCAGCAATGCATAAATTATATGACGTCGTGGTGCAAATTAAATTGTCTCAATATCAATATTTCGAAATGTAAATGTGTGACATATACACGAAAAACCAATTTTATTAATAATAATGCCATCACTCGAGTCGAGTACTATAAGGATCTGGGAATAACTTTCGATAGCAAGTTTACTTTTACTGAGCACATTACCAATGTATCGAAATTGTAGGGACTTCTCTAATATTCAAACGTTAGGTCGAAACTTGAATAGAGTTCCATTATATGGTATTCGATTTATGAAGTTCATCGTCACAGTTTGGAATCGGTTCAACGTCAATTTCTTTAATTTTTATGCTTCCATTAGATGGATTTTATCCACCACGATGATTTAGTCAAGTTGAGTTATTAAATAGATTCAATTTGGAATCATTAGAGAATAGATAGATAAACTTTATTGTACATCGAGCCAACAGAAGACAACATACTACTTTCTATTGTTCTACTCCTAGATCTACGATATTAATTAAACGTCCTACTTCACTCATGTGTGAGTTATGTAACAAAATTGCAGTAGATTGTGACATATTATTTCTTGTGTATTAGTGTTATACTAAATTATTACGGTATTTTGTTTAGTTATTTTATTTCTGTAATTGGGTTCATCCTGTTGGAATAATAAAGATTATTATTATTATTATCACTATTATAGAAATGTTTCATTGCACAGAAGCCTCTATTTCTAAAAGTTTTAGTTACTATCTAATTATAATTTTCTTTGTCCAAGTAGTACCAAATTCGGAGGTGCCATGTCCTAAATTACAACACATACGAAAATACTTGTAGCAAAGTTGAGCAATTTGTTAATTTGTTGCGTTGCACATCATGGAAAGTTCTGTAAATTTAATAAATATTACCAATACTATGTATTTTTACACAGATATTTATGGTAAGTACATTCCAACGCATGCATCTACAACGTCTCGATCCAGTAATGGTCGGCTTGTCGATACAGTCATGTGTGTTACAGATATTGTATTACAATTGAAATTAAAGTGGTATGAGACATTACAAGTGCGAATGGATTAGTTTTGCTGTAAAATAGTGCATGAAAGGCTCTCTGAAGATAACTACCTACATTCTAATTTTACAATGAATGAAAACGGCCGCAGATATGAAAAAAATGCAAGAGACAAAAAAGTTTTTGAATTGAACAGAGAACTAAACCCTTGTTTTATAAAAGAATTAGAGCGCTAATGGTGTAAGTAATTTAAATTAGCCAACGTTTCAAATTTAAGCTACAGATCTCAAAAATTGTTGAAGATACAAAGAAAAAACAGTAAAATTATTTAATATCATCCTGTGCGATGGTCACGAAGCATTTAAGGACATATATTTATATAAAACTTTTTACTTAAAATCATGCACAGATTCACCCCTTCTATGAAGATATACTAATTATGAGACCCTAAATATATAGAGTGATCCTCATAAGAACCGACACAGAGGTAAGAGGGCTCCAAAATATTGCAATTTATCTTCTCGGAATTCAATTGGCGAGGAATAATAAAAATCCTTCAATATTACCCATAGAAAATAATCACATTTGTTGAGGTCTGACGATCCTGGTGGCCAATTTTGACAACAATTATTTTACCGTGTACCCGTTTATTTGAAAAAAGTTTCAAAAAGTATCTAAAAGTAGCACTAAAATGAGGCGGTGCCCTATTATGCATAAACCAATACTCTATTCCGCAACGGTAAATTTTCGATTAAATCATGGACAGTATTTTGGAAAAATTCTAAATAACTGGTCCAATCAAATAACGATAAATAATACCGGTTCAAACATTTGTCTTAAATTCGCGTTGAAAATATCTAGGGGTTTATAACATTTTTAATCCCTATATCAGGGAAACAAGCTTCATCAGTGTAAAGAATTTTCTTGTGAACTTGCAAAAGGACACTCGTCAATACAATTCGTGAAGCAATAGCTCTTGCACTTTTTGAATATGATATGAATGTAGTACTTTTAGGAATTTGGTGTACAGTTCTTTAAAATCCAGTTTTCCAACATAAACGTTTAGTACTTATTATTAGCAGTTCATCTTCAACTGTTTGCAAAATATTTTCTTCATCTTGTACATTTATTGCACTGGAACGCTATCGGATATTATTCAAAAACTATCCTGTCTCTCGAGCCCGTCTTTTAGCATTAGAAAATGTTTCTCTATGGGGAATCACTCGATTTAGAAATCTTCTATGGTATTCTTGCACACTTCTTCTACAGTTTCCATCACAGAAACCTAGCACAAGTAACATGTCAACTTGTTCGCTGAATGTAAATTTTCCAGTCATTTTCAACAACGAACAGTGGCAGAAATGAAATAGTTTTATTACTATCAAATTTTAAAGACAAAGCCTACTACTGACTTGTTTACTTCTTCTAATAAAATTTTAAAATCTTGTTTTAATTAATGAATTTTTTATTAAAAATTTTAATTAAGAGTAAAAAAATGTTTTAAATTAAATTATACGCGGGATCGTTCCTTACCATCAAGCAAATGTCACGGTGTAAACTAAATCGTCTGGAACTTAATATTTCTAAATGCAATGTAATGACTTATACTCGCAAGACTAGCTTTCCTATTTATGAATACTTCATTGGTGATAGTGCCGTTGGTAGTGTTTATGTATTCAAGGATTTGGATATATATACTGTGACAGTAAACTTACTTTTATAGATCATATTAATAATATTGTTTCTAGTGCCTTTAAATGGTATGGCTTCATTTATCGCAACTGTCGGGATTTTACAAATACAAACAGCTTCAAAACCCTGTTTTGTGCTCTTGTGAGATCTAAACTTGAATACGGTTCGATAATATGGTATCCCATTTATCAAGTTCATTGTCACCGTTTGGAATCAATTCAGAGACAGTTTTTAAAATTTATATCATTTTTGCAAGATGGGTTTTATTCTCTTAGAGTTTTTTTCCCAGAATAATCTGCTTAACAGATTTAATTTTGATTTGTTGGAAACCAGGCGGAATATTATGTTGATTCGTTTTCTGTATATCTTGAACAACAAAATTGTTTGTATTGAACTCTTAGAAAAAATAAATTTTTTGACACCCCGTTTAAATTTCAGACAAGCTCTGTTTTATTGTGTTACCTCTCGCACAAACATTTTAACGAAGTCTCCTATATCTTTGATGTGTGGTATTTATAATAAAATTGCTTGTTACTGTGATATACATAATGATTCATTAGAGAGTATTTGTAACTGGGTAGCTCGTTTAACTTGATTTGGTTTTATTAACCGTTAACATTTTGTTGATTTCATCTTGTTTGTATTATTGTTTTTTTATTGTTATTTGTAGTAAATTTTTATATTATAGCTTTATGTATTTATTATTATTAAAAAAAATATATTATTATTATTATTATTATTTTTTTTTTTTTTTTTTTTTCAGTAACACCTTCCGAAGCTCCGACACATTCGGAGATGTTCTGAAGAGTCAAGCAATGACCACTCTCCACTCCATGGAGTCAGTAATCATTGCGCCCGTAAATCGTGCGTTCTGAGTAGACGTAGCGAACCAAGGACGATTGCCTTCTGCATTCTGCCGGCTAAGATCTCTGCCGAATTTCGGCAAGCCGGTATGATCTTTAAGTCAGAAAGCAACGTATGTCTCATTCCACCCAGGACGCCTATAATGAGCACCACAATCTTAACAGAGTGGTCTGGATACAGCCTGCGGAGCTCGGAGAGAACATCTCGATACTTCCTCCGTTTCTCCTCCTCTTTTAGGACGATGTTGTTCTCTGCGGGAGCCGAGAACTCAATCACAAACATCGTCCTAAGTTGGTGGTCGAGGAGGACTACATCAGGCTTATTGGCTTGAATTTGCCTGAGGGTGGGGAATGAATAGTTCCAATAAATTCGGCACTTCTCATTCCCCACAACGGATTCTATATCCCCCGGAGCATAAGGCAGCACTGGCGTCTCGTCTATCTCATACGAGTGTCGTAAATGATAATACAACACCCGTAAGGCTGAATCGTGTCTTTGGATATACGCTGTGGCCGCATATACCGGACAGGCCGACAGGAGATGCATAAGCGTCTCCGGCGCCTGGCGGCAGGCCCTGCATCTGGTATCAGGAACCTCGATACCCAAGACACGACTACGATAGACGAGAGTGTTAATTACACCATCTTGGCAAGCCATTATGAACCCCTCGGTCTCAGAGTTCAGCCCCGCTGACCTCAAAAAAGCGAAGGTCAGCTTTTCAGATAAGCCAAGCCCCTCTAGATGACGGTAGAAGAGACCATGCATTGGCTTATCCTTATGTAGTTGCAGAAGGTGACGCGTCTCTGCAGCTTTAATTTGGGCTTTTAACTGAGCAGGGTCCCACTCGGTGACAGAGTCTGGATTTTCCCGCTCAGTATCGAACACGAGACCAAGTTCATTGGCTGCTCTTCTCGCTGCCTTATATACAAACGCTCCTATCCCTGCTGCTTCATGGTCTTGGACCATGCAGAGAAGGGGATCCGAGCTCCTGATGATTTTACAGGCTTCCTCCAAAACCACTTATTATTATTATTATTATTATTATTATTATTATTATTATTATTATTATTATTATTATTATTATTATTATTATTATTATTATTATTATTATTATTATTATTATTATTATTATTATTATTATTATTATTATTATTATTATTATTATTATTATTATTATTATTATTATTATTATTATTATTATTATTATTATTATTATTATTATTATTATTATTATTATTATTATTATTATTATTATTATTATTATTATTATTATTATTATTATTATTATTATTATTATTATTATTATTATTATTATTATTATTATTATTATTATTATTATTATTATTATTATTATTATTATTATTATTATTATTATTATTATTATTATTATTATTATTATTATTATTATTATTATTATTATTATTATTATTATTATTATTATTATTATTATTATTATTATTATTATTATTATTATTATTATTATTATTATTATTATTATTATTATTATTATTATTATTATTATTATTATTATTATTATTATTATTATTATTATTATTATTATCATTATTATTATTATTATTAAAAAAGTTTGGTTGTATATAGGTATGCTTGGTTGAATTTCAATATTATAGGGCCACCTATATGCAGCTGCTCTGTCAGCTGCTCTGTGTCGGTTCTTATGCGGAACACCCTGTATGTTTGTTGTAATTCCTGTCCTATAATTGGAATTCTTCTCTCTGGGCACTTAATTAATCCTAAATAAAAAATAAATAAACAAACACGAATCAATAATCCTTCAATCCACAATTATACGACAAGCATTACTAAAAATCTTTTAGAAAAAGTCGCACATGAAAATAAATCGTGGCTACTCAAGCAAGTAAATAATAATAGTGTAGGAGACGCTAAAGTCCCATTTGCAGATTTATTCACAACAGTATCTAATCATCATCTAATATTCTGTCGACGATTAATCAGTTAACCCACATGCCTTCTAAGTGAATCTAACAGTACCTCGGATTTCGCTTATCAGTACAAATTGATTTACGATTAATATGATGTGATTACACAGATCGATATTACAACTTAAGGTACGTCGAATTAAGATTAAATGATTGAAGCTCTAGACGGCCGAAGTGAACAGGGAAATGCAGTAAGAAGTACGTCTTTTACCAGAACGGTTATTAAGGAAGCCTGAGAAATTGCAAATAAGCTGTAATATAGTGGATTTTTAATGGAATGTAACTAACTACGAGGTGAGAACGTCGCTTAAAGACAAAGCACAAAGGCACGAAGGAAACGTATACTCTAATCCTAGGTGAATGATATTTTATATGATAATGATTTCAACGGTTCTTTGTTGTAAAGTTTTAAAATAATTGCTTCCTAGACTCCTTGATGTCTTTAAATTTGAACCAAGTTTGTATGTGATGCGTAATGGGAAATTTATATGAATTTTATATTGGTTTAAAATGTACTACAGACTAATCTTTTAAATATATTGAAAGGTCAGAACATGTGTCTGGCGACAATAATCACATAATAATTAAAATATTAATAAATAAATGATCATGGAATTTCAAAAGAACACTATATCATTGGTGTGACGTCACACGACGTTCAGTGTCAATAAGGGGAGTCAAAGCAAGCAGGTTTCTATTTGCCGTTTTTAACAGTACCATAATTATTAGTGGTGATGTGATGAATAAAGTATTGTTAAACGTAACTTATTTCTTTATTTACAATATAGATCCGCTCGTGAAAATTACTGCAAAAATTAATGTAGTGAAGTCAGATAGCTAAATTTTATAAATGCATCAAATAACATTCTACATATCGTAAGTGGTAAAAGCAAATACGGAAATATTTGGAATATGAAAGAAGCGCTGAATTCAATAAATGGAAAAAAGAAATAAGTTTGCTTTACCATTAATTTTCTAAATGCTATGTATACATTCTGGTAGCTATATTTAATTTAATTTAATTTATTAATTTGCCAACAGAAAGTCCATTTACAGGGCAACAATTGAACAGTAAATACACATATATAAAGAATATATAAAATAATAATAAAAAATACAAATACACAATATAAAACACAAATATACAATATAAAATACACAATTTAAAACATGAAATAGTACAATATATAAAAAATAATTATAATTAAAATAATCTACATCACATGAGGATACCTATATTTCACAATGAATTATAAAATCAACTAAATATCAGTATGGGAATAATACCGGTTGGCGCTTTGTAATAAAGTAGTGATATTACAGACATTTATATCACAGCAGCTGGCTAAATTATTAAAATAGTTTAACATCGAGAACATTGGTGACTTAATTAACATGTTGGTTCTAGGTACTGAGCAAATAAACGTTTTATTCTGCCGAGCGTTGTGGCGAGGCACGTAGAACTTGATTTTATTTAATAATGCAGAACTATCAATTGTACCATGTAATAATTTAAATAGAAACCGCAAAGAATATAATATCCTGCGATACTTTAAAGATTGCTCACCAAATGCATTTAATAAGAGAGCTTGACTAGCACCTATCTCTGGATATAGTCCATGAAATCTCAAATGTAAGAATTTTAAAAATTTTCTTCCAATCGTTTCAATACATACAGAATAGGAAGTATAAGTTGGCGAAAACACAAGTGAGCAGCATTCAACTTTAGATAGAACAAGAGAATTAAATAATGTTTTTAACGCCAACTCATTGGAAAACAGCTTACAATTGCGCGTTATAAATCCCAGAGATCTGTTACAACTAGCCACTACATTCTCGATGTGCATTGCGAATGATAAAGTCGAATCAAAAGTAATTCCCAGATCGCGAATAAAATCACACCTTGTAAGTGCTATATCATTTATTGTATAGATGGAGACTTTTTACGTGAGTACGTTACTACTTTGCATTTGGAGATATTTAGTGATATATTATTAAGATTGCACCACTCAACCAATTTAGTCAGCTGTGACTGCAAATTTAAAGAGTCATCCTCATTACCTATAGAGCTAAACATTTTCAAATCATCTGCATACAAAAGATGTTCGCATCTAATATAATCTGAAAGGTCATTAACAAATAACAGAAACAGTAGCGGGCCGAAATTAGATCCCTGAGGTACTCCCGAAGTAGCAGTATACATATTAGATTTATATCCATTATATGCGACATACTGAAGTCTGTCTTTAAGATAGGATTCAAATAATTTCAACGAGGCCGAACTGAAACCAAATGTTTCGAGCTTTGGCAAGAGAGCTGAATGGCATATGCGATCAAATGTCTTCGAGAAATCTGTTAATAGAAAAGTTTAGAATAGAAAAGTAGTTCTAAGAGAACTACCATTCAACTGTAAAACCAGTGTTAAAGAAAATTTACCTCATAGTTGAATAAATGCTAATTTAAATCTAATGCATTAATTGAAAGTATTAGCTGGGGTCATGGTCAAATGTGAACTCATATTTATCAGAAATATAGACACAATAAGGTGAAAAATTCAAGTACTCTAAGAATGTTTCTCTATAAAAAGAACCTCTTTACAGCACGGCTCATGAAGTGCCCCGACAAAGGCAAAAGACACTCATAAAATCCATTAATCATATCTTGCTAGCGTGGGCGAAATAATTCAGCATCGTAAATCAGTAAGTGAATATAATTACCGTGGATAGGGCAGGGAACTACAACCTTCAACATCCAAGAGTCGGATTCCACCGTTGCATTCTGTGGGCCACGTAAAATTAATAATATCACTGTCTGCCGCATCCTGGAATGTACGATAATTGCTAGAACTCCTGAATTACTTTCGTGCCAGAATAAGAAACATTTCTAGACAACAGAATTCAGTAAATCAGAATGGAATGAACTTAGTAAAATTGAATTAAAAACATAAAAATATTTTAATGAATAATTTCTAATAATAGGCAGAAAGAACAATTTGAAGAGTTATTAAATGATGATCAAATCATGAAATCATGAAACGGAAAGGGAAGGAAGCAATAATAATATAGAAGAAGGTAATATGGTGGTAGCGCCAAGTAAAGAAAACATTAAAGGAATGATTTCAAAATTGAAAAATAATAAGAGCCCAAGAAGTGACAGCTGAACTACACACAACGTCAAAATTCTTGGACCCTCTATATATAAAATAATTCGATTAAACCTAGTGGTTTTTCTTAATGTGGTAAAAATCTACTTATGAAACAGAAAAAGACAATAAACAATTGCAGACTATGAACCTTTACTTTATTACCAATGATTTTACAAATCTGGTCAGTTTGGCAGTGTATTCAGTCAAGTGTTCCTTTGAATTTTTGTACATTATAATGTCAGGATGTGAAATTTCTGTGTTTATTCTAGCAAGAATGACTGCAGGACATTTTATTCATCAGATATCGAACATATTGGGTATAGGGTTAGATATGAAGAAGTTGTTACAGTGGAAAACAAACCACGTAGTGAACGTCCTTGAGTCAGTATCTAAAGAAAGGGAGGATCGGTATTTGGTGCAATATGCCCGTAGACACCACACATCTTCAGCTTCAGCTCTCAGGGCCCACTTTTAAGGTACGTTTCGCCGTGTTATATCGACACCTACTATTCGAAGACCACTCCACAACGCAAAATTTATTACGGGTCCCCACTCTACTTCCAAACCATCGTGCTGCCCGTCTCCAGTGGGCGCAAGAACATAGAGGTTGGCTTTTACGCCAGTGGCGATGGGTCTTATTTACAGACAAAACCAAAATTGGGCTGGTTACGATGATGACGATGGACAAAGCATCTAGAGAGAACCAGGCCGTCAACAGCGACTTTATTTTGTCCGTGAAGTTGCTCCATATAAAGGGGGTGCCGTAGTGTTTTGGGGTGGAATAATGTTCAACCGGCACACCCCATTAATTCGCATACCACGGAATATGACCAGTAAAAGTTATTACGCCCATTATCTACCCCCTACGTAATGAATTAGGTGAAAACATTTTGTGTTTATGGACCACAACGCTCGACCACATCGCACTAGAAGGGTTCAAGAGGCACTCGAAGCAGGACATATCAATAGATTAGATTGGCCAGACAACTCTCTTGACATGAATCCTATTGAAAACATATGGAATTTCGTTGCTAGAGCCATTCATAATCATATTCCTCCACATCAGACTGCAGATGAGTTAGTCGTGACGGCAGAAGAGGACGGATCAATATTCCGTAGGAGATCGATAACCGCTTGATTATCTCAATGCACAGACGTGTCAATATGCTATTGAAACGTGGTAGCAGTCATACCGACTATTAGTCGGTATGACCGTTAGTAGTTGCTTTGTTACTTCTTTTTGATTTAATCAATTTTGTCAAAAATGTCACACATTTACATATTCTATTATGATCAATTTTATTTAGCTTAGTATTGGAAGAAGTCATAAGAGATGTATAGGAGGACTGCAGAGAATACTGAGGAATAAAAATATTTCTAGGCCAACAAAGATATGACTATACAAGGCAGAGGGAAGACTAATAGCGACTTATGACAGTGAAACGTGGACATTGAATAAACCAAAAAATAAAACTGGATGTAAGGGAGAGGAAAATATTGAGAAACATTTTTGTTGGAAAAAGAACAGGAGAATGGTGGGAACGAATGAAGAAATAAAATGTTTATACAAAGAGGCGAGCATAATAAGCATGGTAAAATCACAGAGATTAAGATGGCTACAACATATTAAGATATAAGGACACGAAAAACGGTAATAGCACGAACGATTGGGGGTAAGACGAGAAGGAGGTGACCGAAGTCAAGCGAAAAACATAGCTGGAGAAAGACTTACAGGAACTGCAAGTTGACAAATGAAAAGAGAAAGCAAGGGATAGAATGGAATGGATGAGGAACCAAGCTATGCACCTTCTATTACCTCAGAAGTCTCGAAATGTGAAATTTATTAGACATTCTGAATATCCCTGGATATTTGTCCAAAGCAGCAACTTCATTTTCTTACTAGAATTTTGGTATTACTTAAGTATTAGATACTTTGTGCTGGTATTTTCTTTTTTAAAATTAATCTATCAACATTTTTCGAAAGCACAAAAAATGTTGATTAAGACTACAGAATAACAATAGAAATGTGAGAAAAATTGATGTAAGAGGTTTATCATGAAAGAACTTTCCTAGGGACAGAGGAATTACATTACTTTCAAAAATTTACGGCCATTGATAAGAAGAAGTCGTTCGATGCTTTAACAGCATCTCTACCCGGAGAATTGTAACGTAGTACATATTTCTAAGGCACTGAGAATTGATTTTAGATTTTACAACTCATATTCTGACTTTCTTCAATGGAATCTTGTACTACATTTTGCCTAAAATATTTTATTTATTCATTTAGGTGTTATCCAGCTGGCGTCATATAAAAAAATTATATCCATTAGTTAGCGACTGTGAGGCAGAGGCATACATTACATTCTTAGTTACATTAGTAAAATCTATGAGTAAAACTAATTTAACTTCTTTTACCTAGAATATATAATATATATATATATATATCTTACTATCTATTCTGCGTCCATACATTTTAAATTTACATATCATTCAGCGTCCACCACCTTTCTACGTCCATATACGGACGCAGAAAAAACATTCGTCTTTATTGCAATCGGCAATCATCGCTGGATGATGTGGTACACCAGAAATGATGCAGTTTCATACCTAATTTAATATCTACCGAAAAAGAATTCTGTAAGGTATTTTGTGTAGCTGTACACAATTTCTGGTCGGACGCAGAAATATTAGTAATATGTAAAATAATATATATTTTAAGGTTCAGCAGTTTAACACCAGTTGGCGTTGAATAGAGTGGCGTATATTTCCCGACCGTATAACCATTTTAATTATCTAAAACATTTTCAGATGATTGTGCGTCCACATCTTGGCAACAATGTATTTAGTTTATTTCCTGCATGTCTCCACCAAATCAGTCCTCTCTTTCCTCTTTTACCGCGGATAACTAATTTAACGCTGTTTTAACAACATTTTTTTCTGATGGATTCTGAAAATTTTTCATAAATTTTAGAGTTGAGGCCAATTCATATTTGGCTATTAATTTTATACTATTTATCACAACAAACAACGATAAATTTTGAAACATTGAGTAAATTTTTTGAAATTCAATTTCAATAGACTTTAGTCAGTTCCCTGGAGCAAATATCAATATGCTGTTGTTCTCTATATACGCAGTGATTTAACTTTAAATACAGATATTGCAGCAATAGATAAATTACCAAAAAATAAGTGTGCTCTATAAACTTTTTTTCTGGGAGACGCGGTATTAGACATACAAGGTGTTAAAGTTTACAAAAAAATATATTTTCTGTAATATCTTCATAAGTAGCATGCCACTGGTTAAAACCACGAGGTTAATATTACATTCAGTAAAAGGTAAAATTATTTGAATACGATGTAGTAAATTTTATTCAACGTCAGCGCAATATGAAGATATTACAGAATATATATATATTTTATTGTAAACTTTAACACCCTATCTCGAATACCGCTTCCCCAAGAAAGAAGTTTATAGAGCAAACTCTACTTATTTCTTGCCAATTAATGTGTTTCTGCTTTTTCTGTATTTAAAGTGAAATCACCCTGTATATTAAAATACCTTGCCCCTAATTGCCCCTAACGCACAAATGATGGCATCTTTTTTGCGATAGAAGATACTAGATCAGTCTCAAAATACTTTTGTTCCTATTTCGGAATAAACGTTTCATGTTGGGAGTAAAATATTTTGTGAACTACTGAATTTTTATTTTTTGGGCAGGTTTGTTTATGTTTGAACTCCACATTAATTCGCGAGAGTTAAGACCAAGACAAAATTTATATGGGACATAATTGCCTTCTAAACAGTCAACGTTAACTTTTGTACACAGATTTATATAAAATTTGTGAATTTGTTAGAAAATTCCCTTACTGGTATTTCCTATGTTTTAGCAGCAAAAATAATGAAGCAAACAAATACAAGCAATTTTTATTACTAATTGCAATTCTTGTTGGTTATTTTTTCATGATTTTTAATTAGAACTATATGTTCCTTTATTTTGTTGAGCAATTGTTTTCTTAAGAAAGCTAATATTAATTTATTTCCGTCACTATTTTGTGATATTCGTATTTAAAATCAAAATTTGAATCACCACAATTAGCATTATAAAACTCCTAACATTCAGTATACAAATAATTATATTAAGTGTCAGTTTTTACCTTACGTAATATCCGAATACCTAATTATAACAAACAATACTTGTAATAGAGTAATAGTAATAATAAGTTTTATTTTGCTCTACAGACCTCGTTTAAAATTTGCTCTGCTTGCATGTCTTCCCCTCATTTCTTCACAATCACGCAGTAGATGTTCTACCACTTCTCTCTCTTCCCAACAGGCCCTACATCTTCTCTCACTTTCATCTGTCCGCCAAGTATTATTTTTTTCCTCAACTGAATCTTGCTAACATTATTCTTTCCTTCTTACTCTCCCTCTTTAATTTTGTTCTTCTTTCTTGCCTTTCTATATCTGTGTCTCTTAGCTGAAATTCTTTCCTCATCTGTCTGCCTCCCAGTTCTTAAGCGTTCTATTTCTGTGATTGCGTACCCATTTAGTCGGGAGTATATCTCTCTATCTGTCCCTATATTCTCTCCTCCTTCCTTCTTCTTTTCTAACCCACACTGTTGTAGTATTTTGCAGTATTTCCTTCTCATTATCTTTTCTTTGTATTTTACTGTTAGGTTTCTTGCTTTCACCCTCATTTTATCTCTTTTGCTTTCTTCTCTGACAATGTAGCCCGGAGTTTCTCTGTCTGTTCCTAGTATCCACCTTAAATACTTCTCCTGTACTTTTTCTATTCAAATTCTATCCATCCTCACACATCGGCCCCATACAGGAGTATGTTCCCCACTAAACTGTCGAATAATATTAGTTGCCTCTTATGTCTAAATTTTCTTTCTCTCTGTCCCCCAAGCTATCCCCATTGCTTGATTTACCTTCCTTATATTTATATGTGCTGCAAATGTATTCCAAAAATCATCAGTATTGTGTTCTCCACATTCACTTGTCTTATCATCTGTTTCATTTCGTTCTCTTCATTTGCTACTATAATGATGTCATCTGCATATTATAGAGTACCCAAACCTTTCTCTGTCCCACTACTGCTCCTCCTGCCTGAGCCATCCTCAATCTCTCCTCAATGTCGCCAATAAATGCTGCAAATAAGGAAGAGCTTAGTGGGCACCCCTGTCTCACTCCTTTGTTTGTATAAAATTCTGTACTTTCCATCCCGTTCACTTTCACTCTATTCAACGTTGTTTTATATAATATATATATATATCCTTAAGTTTTCTTATCAGGTGTTTATCCACTTCTCTGTCCTTTAGGTGTTCCTACAATTTTAGTCTTTGTACATTATCAAAAGCCGCTTTTAGATCTATGAATAACGCATACAACTTTCCATTTTTCTTCTGCGCTTCTTTGTTAATTAGATGATGCAATATGTATACATTGTCAATTGCACTCTTTCTGTACGCTGCCTGCCCGTCTGGTATAATTTCTTTTCCCTCCATTCCGCCTTTAGTTTTTTGTATAGCAGCTCTGTAACGTTTTGTTTTCTGGTTTATCCCTTTTTATAAATATGGGAGATTATTCCTTCCCTCCAGCTCTTTGGTTTACTCCTCATTGACAATTTCACAGAGACTGTTTACTACAGCGTCTGTGCCGTAAATCCTGGCCTCATTTTGTATTGTGTCCTTTCTAGCAGTTTTTCCTTTCTATAAATTTTTAATCTGTTCCACTATCTCTTCCCTATCTATTCTTTGGTCTCCATCTTCTATTGGCACACTATTTTTTTCCTTCATATTCTTCGTTTCCACTTAATAATTCTACAGATAACTTTTCCATTCTTCCATTTTTATCTGCTCGCTCACTTTTTCCGCTTCTTTCTCTCTTTATTAATATACTTCCACGCTTCTGTTTCCGTTTTTATTTTCTTAATATTCTTCTCTTCTTCTTTCTCCTAACTCTGTTTCTTTTCCTTACAACTCTATAATTGTTTTTCGCTTGCATATATTCCTCTTTTGTAGTTTTGTTCTGTCTCCATTTTCTCAGTTGTCCTCTGGCTTGTCGATTCAGTTCTCTGCATTCTTTATCCCACCAGCTGTTTCTTTTATCTCTATTAAGTATTTTCTTTTTCTCTGTTGCTCTCCCTATCCATTCTGTCAATTCCCTCATCTTCTCATCAACTGCCTTTCCCTTAAAGCTCATCATCTGCGTTCTTCCTCTGTACTTTACTATTTCCCCATTTCGTTATTTGTAATTCCTCTCTTATTTTTGCTTGTCTCTCTCTTGCTTCTATCAGGTTTTCCGGTCCCCTTAAAGTTATTTCTAGAGGCATATGATCCGACTCCACCCTATCTGCTATTTTAAACTTTCCACTTCCTCAAGATGCTTGATCTTCATAGACTATTGCATAATCAATTACCGACTCTCCTCTTGGTCCCAGATATGTCCAGTTTTCTTTCTCGTCTCCCTCCTTATTTCCATTCAGTACATTCCATCCATTATCTTTTATTATTTCCTCTATTATTCTCCCCATTTTATTATCTATTTTATCTTTTCTCCCTTTTCCGACTCTTCTCTTCTTTTTGCCATTTCTCCCATTAGACCATTAAAATCTTCTGCATTTTGTCCTTTGGAGCTGTCATTTACTTTTTCCTTAATTTGCGACTTCAAATCTTTCATCCCTGTACTATATACCGTTATTATTCTCCATGTATTCTTTCCTATGTTTACTCTGCTACTTATCATGCTCTTGTGTTTTTTATTTCCTTATTACTTCTATTTCCTCGCGTATCCCCATTATCAACCCACCCTTCGCTCTGCCTTTCGTCCCCTTGGAGTTCCCATTTGAAGCATTTTGATAATCTGTACTTAATTTTTTCCCACGATTTCTCTTCTGCTCATGTTTCCATCATTCCCACTATGTCAAACCCTTCCACGTATTCCCAGAAGTCTGCCTCCTTATTTGTTACACCTGCTACGTTTCAATACAGCGCCTTTCTTCCTGATTTCTTCATCCCTCTGTCTACCTGTGTTTTCCCATCTTTTTCCCTCAGTTTGTTCCTAAAATTACTTTCCTCCTTCTTATCCATGTAATGGATTAAAAAGTTAATACTTTTACACAACAAAATGTCATCTTTTTCAAATTTGAATTTAGATCAACGTAACACGTGTACTAACAAATGATTATGCTTATACACTTTTAGAGAAACGTATTTATTATGCAGTAATTAGATAATCTTTAGTTGTTTGCATTTTTCTCAAACGTGTTTCAGTAGGTGTGACTTCTATTGTTTATTTTTGCGTGGATAAGAAACTTGTTTTTTGTTTTTCTACTACACAGCACGACGATAAATAAACAACAATTTTATAAATAAACTATTTTTTATGTTTTAAATGTATAAATATTATTTTAATATCACGTTTAACATAATTAAAGATTATCTAGTCTGTCCTGTATCAAATAAAATTGAAAAGTTCAATGTTACCAATAATTGGTTAGTGAGCAAATTAATTATCTAGTCTGTCCTGTATCAAATAAAATTGAAAAGTTCAATGTTACCAATAATTGGTTAGTGAGCAAATTAATTATCTCAAACATTTCTATATCTCGTCGTGTCAGACCAAGGAAAGAATATACTATATAAATATTAAAGCTCGAAGTTGTCAAGGAAGTGGCAACTATGTCGGACGCTGAAACATTGTTACTAAGTATTATAATATACTATTGGACGCAGAAAAGATACAACATATAAACGTATATCGGACGCGGAAATAATAGTAAAATGTAAGGACGCAAAATCATTGCAAAGTAGAAATCTTCTATTATTGAAGGCAGCAAAAAGATTTCTGTTATATACTCTGTATTTTCAATTATAAAACATTTAAGACGCCACCTATGTCTAAAAATATTTCACTATACTTTAACGGACGTAGAATCGTTGTAATATGAAAAGACGCAGAAAAGATAAGAAGATGTATATATATATATATATATATATATGGTTGTAAAATTTCTCCGGGTTCCTCTCCGCGATGAATCTGCATGGTCTTCAAAAGAACCATTTGTTTGACAACGTTTCGGTAAAATCTCATTTACCATCTTCAGGTCTTCTTACTTCTGCTTCGCGTTATATATATATATATATATATATATATATATATATATATATATATATATGTTAATTCGTAGGCTTCCGCGGGTGTTATATGTGGTTGTAAAATTTCTCCGGGTTCCTCTCCGCGATGAATCTGCATGGTCTTCAAAAGAACCATTTGTTTGACAACGTTTCGGTAAAATCTCATTTACCATCTTCAGGTCTTCTTACTTCTGCTTCGCGTTACTACGTTCGGCTTACTGGAAGATGTTTGTCCACTTGGTGAGTTATATACTGTGCTTTCGTTCCGGTGTGTGGTTTTCTTCGCATGGCTGCGCGTCACGGGCCTTGCGTTTAATGGTGCTGTGGGTTCTTGTGTTCTGCTTGGCCTACTCTCACCGTTGCGTGTCACTGGTTTATTGATCTTCTTGATTCCCAGGACAGGTTTCCAAGCTGTTGGTAATCTTTGGGTATCGTCACGTGTATTGAGATTTTGAGGATGTTTTTCAATTTCGATGGCTTCTCTAATTATTCTTTTTGCCTTATGCTCCATTCTTGCTAATACCTTGGTATTATCGAAATCAATCTCGTGGCCGGTGTCTTTTACATGTTGAGCCAATGACGAAGTTTTTTCATTTTTCTGGACAGCATTCCGATGTTCTTCTTTCCGGGTTTGGATTCTTCTGTTAGTTTGTCCAATGTACGTCTTCTCACAGCCTCCGCAAGGAACTTCATATACTCCTTGGTCTTCTAGAGGAATGTTTGTTTTGGCTGATGGTAGCATATTACCAATCTTCCTGTCCGTGTTGAAGACGGTTTCTATTTTGTATTTCTTTAAAACCCTGCTTATTTTGTCTGTAGTTCCCTTGACATATGGCAGGAGAGCTTTGCCTATTGGTTTATCTTCTTCCTTCTGTTCTTTGTTTCGCCTAGGTCTTAAAGCCCTCTTGATATTGTTGCCGGAGAAACCATTTTGTTGTAAGGCTAATTTAACGTTTTTAATTTCCTCTTCTTTGTGGTCGTCGTCAGAGAGTCGTTCTGACCTTGTCATTAGTGTTTTGATCACTGATTGTCTCACCACCACCCATCGCAGCTACAATCAGTGATCAAAACACTAATGACAAGGTCAGAACGACTCTCTGACGACGACCACAAAGAAGAGGAAATTAAAAACGTTAAATTAGCCTTACAACAAAATGGTTTCTCCGGCAACAATATCAAGAGGGCTTTAAGACCTAGGCGAAACAAAGAACAGAAGGAAGAAGATAAACCAATAGGCAAAGCTCTCCTGCCATATGTCAAGGGAACTACAGACAAAATAAGCAGGGTTTTAAAGAAATACAAAATAGAAACCGTCTTCAACACGGACAGGAAGATTGGTAATATGCTACCATCAGCCAAAACAAACATTCCTCTAGAAGACCAAGGAGTATATGAAGTTCCTTGCGGAGGCTGTGAGAAGACGTACATTGGACAAACTAACAGAAGAATCCAAACCCGGAAAGAAGAACATCGGAATGCTGTCCAGAAAAATGAAAAAACTTCGTCATTGGCTCAACATGTAAAAGACACCGGCCACGAGATTGATTTCGATAATACCAAGGTATTAGCAAGAATGGAGCATAAGGCAAAAAGAATAATTAGAGAAGCCATCGAAATTGAAAAACATCCTCAAAATCTCAATACACGTGACGATACCCAAAGATTACCAACAGCTTGGAAACCTGTCCTGGGAATCAAGAAGATCAATAAACCAGTGACACGCAACGGTGAGAGTAGGCCAAGCAGAACACAAGAACCCACAGCACCATTAAACGCAAGGCCCGTGACGCGCAGCCATGCGAAGAAAACCACACACCGGAACGAAAGCACAGTATATAACTCACCAAGTGGACAAACATCTTCCAGTAAGCCGAACGTAGTAACGCGAAGCAGAAGTAAGAAGACCTGAAGATGGTAAATGAGATTTTACCGAAACGTTGTCAAACAAATGGTTCTTTTGAAGACCATGCAGATTCATCGCGGAGAGGAACCCGGAGAAATTTTACAACCATATATATATATATATATATATATATATATATATATATATATATATATATATATATATATATATATATATATATATATATATATATATATATATATATATACCTTTTCTATCTACCCGTCAAACTAATAACTGACAAATATAAACAAACATGTATCTCAACTGCTCACTCTGTTCCACTAGGATTCAAATCACATCCGTGAACAATGCGCACAAGAGCAGTTTTAATCTAGTAGAACGGGTAAAATTGCGATGATGAGAATGAGCCTTACAATCGCCTAGTGGAACGCTACTCATAGATTTTACTAATGTATGAATATATAATTCTAAGCTGCATATGCGACTTATTTCCTCTTAGAATGCCCTTTCAACTACAGATGATGCAACGTCTTTAACAATAGATTCAGCAGATTCACCAGAAAAAGAATTTGACTCATATCGGTTTTATAATCAAATTCAATGGATTACAACAGTTAATTAAGAATTAATGCAAAAGTATTAAAACTACAAAACAACTTTGGTTATGTTTACCCCATATTGTTAGCTATTTTTTTTAGAGTGGTGGTATTTGAAAATTGCCTAAATCCATGGGTCCATGTCACTTGTTCGTATGTTCTGTGGGATCCGCCATTTTCTTGGCGACTTTTTCTAGAGTGGGGGGCATTTAAAAACTGCCAGACGTATTTCATTCATAAATTGTCTAAGATTCCGTACTGATTTGATTAGTATACTGGGCACTAGAATAACATTGACAGTTAATTGACAAATTGTGTGAATTAAATCACGGATTAACCCGTTAACAAACATCGACAAGATTTACAGTTGTTTAAATAATAGGAAACCCGAAGATAAGTAGTGTGTATTTGTGCATTCCTAACCATAATATTTACATCTTCGATCTCGACCCTTGACCCACCGCAACAGTATTTCATAGTGTATCTTCGTCGATATCTTGATTCTCATCGTTTAACAGCGATTCTACGACACAAAGTAATATATTACTCTTGTTTACCTCTATTATTCGGCGGGATTCTTCGAGTTATGTCAACATGATTTTAAATCATTATGACACGGTTGATTTCTGAAAAAAAAAAACATAAAAATATGGTTTTAAAAATTATTTTAAAATTTACGAAGTAAAAATAAATAGTAAATATAAAAATATAAAGTAAATATCATGCATGTAGTATTGTATAAAATAGAACAAATGTCAAATCTGACAATAAATATTTTACTGTAATTTAATTGTAACACGCTTTGGCCCAAGTTTTGTTCAAGGGAAGTAAGTTACAAAAGAAATTGTTCTATAGGAAGGTTCTACACAAGATTACTAGTATATAACCAATTTTCTTTTTCCGCGGAAATGTTTCGTTTTCCGGAAAATCCGAATTTTTTTTATATTATATTTTAACTGAAAATTGCCTCAAAAATTTCAAAAAATTAAATTTTAAAATCTTTAAACCTTATTTCTTGAAATTTTTGTTATGTAACACCATAAGTTTTCATTATGTATGTATGTAGAATGACACGCTATTTCAAATGGCAAGGTCAAAATTGGAGGTTGCTATTTAAAATGAATGGAAGGTCGCAGTGTCAGTGCCTTCCAGTATTTCCGTCAATAATTCTTAGAGGCTTTTGGGCTTAAAATAATCCAAGTGACAACCTGCTCATGTTTTGGCAGCTACTAGCAGACATCAATATTGAAATCTAATACTAAATTACGTACAACCTAAAATATGTATATTGATATAGCAACAAATAGTTTTAGTGTACTGATGTGCGCCATACTTAAACAATACCAAAAAATAAATTTTCTAATAAATGTTATGTAACAAATTCGCCTTAGTCAATTTAACAGATCAGCAGTATGAATGAAGAGGTCGAATTTCATAGAATTATGCAGAACCGCATATCATTTAACTCTTACTTTTTCTTATTCGTCAGCTATTGTGTTTCATATGAATGTCTCTTTTGTCGGTTAACCTGCTCTCCCTGTTATTTGTGTCATGAAAGGCTAGTAATCCTTGTTTTTGCTTTAGTTCGGCAGGATCCGTGGTTGAATGGGTTTGGTCCAAGGGAATTCGTCGGGGTGTATTTTACCAATTTTCGGCAACGGAACGTGAACTATGATGAAAAAATTATCGATGGCGTCGAACAACGATGACGTCACATTGGAGAAGTTTCCAGTGCCGTGGACAAGTATATTTTTAAATCATTTTCGAACTGCCCTTTCTAATTTTTTTTACAAAATTGTATTTGTAAGAGTTCCTTGAATATTCAAAAATTTGCTTTTGGATAACCATCATGTATAAACGTGATGAATACGAATATTGAAACCGCCAGATAAAAGTATTAAATACTTGAATACTGATTATACAAATATTGTATTGAATGCAATTTATACAATGTGTGTAATGTAATTAATCTTTTGGAAACTTAGATTTATTAATGTTTGAAATTAGAACAGCACGATGCAACTGAATCCGACTGTGCTCGTACCACGCTAACGAGATTTTTCAAAGAAAAAGTAAAACAAACTTTCCTCATTGCTGCATAATTGCGGCTGCCAGTTAAGAATGAAAATCGAGCAACGCATCTACTAATTTCTTTCTTCTGTTCGCCTACTCGATCAAGCCAAATAAATTACGTGAACCAGCCAACAATAGCCGTCGCTGCTTCATATAAGTATTATAATTACTGCGATGTAATTTATGTGAAATATCACACGGAGTTGGCGGAGCCCCTATTTACATACAAATCGCATAAATATATAAATTTCATTCCCTTAATAGGGAAGTTAACACGACCATTACGTTGGCTTCGTTGTTCGAGGCTTTAACTGTATCTACTGAACTCGTGAATTTATCGTTTTGCGAATACTCGCACATCAGTGATAAGATTTCTTGCTTTTATATCGTTCATTGTATTTATAAATAATCATTTGTTATTATATAATAAAGTTAGCGTTTCCCAGGAAATGAAAGAATATGTAAAAGAACTGAATAATTAATTTTCATTCTTAGTTCAAGGAGACTGAGCATTTAAAATTTCAGATGATTGATATTCATTAAATGTAACTGCAGATGAAACCGTTTTGATTTTAAATAAGATACAGGTAGGTAGTAGCAGAGCTGATATAGGAAAGGTTTTCATACAGTATCCACGATTCTTCTAATCCTCGACACATCAAAGACTATCGAATCCAGAAAAGACAAATTCAAGTGCAAATAAGGACAAAATATTAAAATAGTTATCTGAAAAAATAGACAGAATATCATTATATAATAATAACTATATCAGTATATAATATAGCTATTTACTCTTAGAAGGAAAATTGTCTTCAAGTACCTTTTAATAAAATAGTTTTATAGGTTGATAACTAAGAAACACTTGTAATATTTTTTAGCGCGGTTAGAAATACTACGGAACATTACTAAAAAATTATTATAAAACACTTTAAAGGTATTCTAAGCTAATATAAATCAAATCTCCTACAATTCCTATCAATATCTCTAATAATAATATCTCTACCCCTCATTCTAATTACGAGAATTAGCCCAGAAGTCGAAGACTTGTGCGGGAGAGGGGGCGGCATATTATTATTAAGCAGGCCTCATGCTAATAATAATAAAGAATATATGGGTAGATATTGTGGGTGTAATTCAACGCTGGTTGAGGTCCAGAGAGTAGTTAGTTTCACACAATATTATTAATACCTAAAAATATATAAACACTTTAATTATATTAGCTAAAATTTTTTATAAGCTTGTCACATATATGTTTATAAAATTATTATATAGTGTGTCCCATATAAAACTTTCTACCTGAATATTTTGTTTAATATGAAGTTTTGGAAAAATTACAAATATACGCCGATTTTTAGTAGTTGCCACCTCTTCGTAGGGCGTGTGATACATCGTCTGAAAGCTCTTTTGATGCTGATTCTGATTTCGTAAAAAGAAATAAAAAAGTCGTTAATCATTTTCGAGAAAAAAACAATAAAATTTTTAAATTTTGTATTTTTACATTTAAAATTGTTTCATCTTAATTTATAGCATGTGTTAACCACTGAAAAGATTTTCATACATCAAAACATAATTATTGAACTGCAAAAAGGTTTCTACGTCAGATGATAAAAATAATAATAAACGAAACGTAAGCAAGGTTGAGGTTCTTATATTTTTTATGAATCCCATTGCATTCCATTCCAGTTTACCTTTTTGTTTGATATTATTTTACTAGAAATGTGTTATTGTTGAAACCATTTTTAGTTGTATCAAATTTCATCTCCGGCTTACAATCAAAGTGTAACTTTTACATTTATCAATTTTTCGTTATGGTTTATTCGTTAGCTGAAAAAGTTGAAATATTTTTCTTTATGGAAAACAAAATGAATGTGCTAGAGAAACTACTCGAATTTTCAATTGGTTGCATCTTGATCACCAAACAAGTCATATATACGTGAGTTAGATTGTTAAGAGATTTAGAGAAACTGGATCCGTAGCAAATCTTAAGAAAAACAATCCTCCTAACAAATTAATGGAAGTAAGAATCTTGGACGAGCTGACAATGAATCGACACCAATCCGTGCGATCCCTAAGTCGAATGTTCATCGGATTTTGCAATAACATAAATGGCATCCGTACAAAATACATCTTGTGCATTGTTTGAACAAAGATGATCTGGATCGAAGAATACAATTTTGTGATATGTCTAACCGAATTACAGAAAATTAAAATATACTTTACAATATCTGCTTCAGTGATGAGTGTACGTTTTTTCTCAATGGTACAGTGAATAGGCATAATATTCGTTATTGGTCGGATGAAAACTCTCACTGTGTTAGGGAATCGCACATTCGGTATCCAAAAAAGCTGAACGTCTGTGCAGTAATATTTAGTGATCGCATAGTTGGCCCATTTTTTTAGATGGCATTTTGGCTAGAGCCAGCTATTTACGTTTGTTGGAAGATGATATTGATCCCATGATCACAGAAATTCTGGAGAATGAAGATCAACTGGATGAAAATCTTGTGACGTTCCAGCAAGACAGAGCTCCACCCTCCACCCCATTTTGAGCGAGTTCGGGCTTATTTGGATCAGGACGATGTATAGGTGGGGCTATAGAATGGTCAGCTCGGGTTCACGATTTGAGTTGAAACCACTTTTTTCTCTGGGGACATCTCAAATCAGTGGTTTTTGCAAATCAACCCGAAAATCTTGAAGATTCAAGACAACATATTGTAAACGAATGTTGCAATGAATTAAACTCCAGAGGTTTTTGCAAATGTAAGGGGATGTTTCGTAGAGAGGCTCCATATTTACCAAGAAAAACTAAGTGCATAAGTTGAGCATCATTTAAACAGTTTTAAATGTAAATATACAAAATTGCAAAAATTGATTTCAATGTTGATTGATTGATTTCATAATTTTTTTACGGATTCAGATTCAGTATCAAAAGAGCTTTTAAACGATGTATCACGCGCCCTACGAAGGGGGGGGGGCAACTGCCAAATAAGTAATGTTGTAAGTCGATCGGAATTTTTTCAAAACGTCATATTAAACGAAATAATCAGGTGGAGAGTTTTATATGAGACACACAGACAGACAATAACAATACGACAATAAAATATAATTGTCGTATAATTTGAAAATTGTAAAACTGTTTTGCTGGTTGGGTCTGTATACAATAAACTGCACACCTCTATGAAAAATATCGTTGGTTGCAATGCATTTCCTACGGCAGTAAAGGCATTCTTAACTCAGCTTTGTATTTTTTTAGTTTTATTATTTGTGTAGGTATAATTTCTAGTCAATGTCATATGTTCTTTTTGACCTCTCCTATAACATTTTATAAGATCTTTTGGACTAATAAATACTTACTTAACGAATAATATAAGGAAAAAGGAAGCTCTTGTTTGTCTGCTTGCTGTGACTAGACAAATAACTTCTGAAAGTTTGTCGTAAAGTCAGGCCCATATTAGTAAACGTCGCAACCAAATGCTGAATTTAATTTCCCTTTTCCACTTCACTGGACGAAATCCGTCACCAGACTGGTTCGCGCAAACTGACGAAGATCCGGCAATATTACATAATAAAATCGCTACTAATCCCTCCCTAGCAGACAATATTTCATCATCCGTCTCTCATTCTCTTTGCTCTCGGCAGCGAAAAACAATTCGTTTCGTTACAGGCTGTTAGGCTCTCAGCTGCCTGTAGCTGATAACGATGCCATTAGATAATTATGTATAACATTTTCCGGTGACTGGCGGTACTCGTTGTGTAGCAGTACAGCTCTTATACGTCGAAAATGATTAATCTTTCTAACCCCTTTTGTGCAAATATTCAACGTAAGCTCAATATTTACGGAAGTAATTGCCTGGTTATAACTAACTATTCATGCACTGCAAACATCCAATGTTTTATAATTTTACGGAGTATTTTTACAGGATGTTCAGTTTAACAAGTACCTCAGAAAAAAGTAGGGAGAGGTGTAAATTCCTCTTGGAGCAATAGTGGTCCTAGTTCATATAACTGTTTTTTCATTAACGTAGTGTTCTTCAGATACAGTTCAGATAAAAGTATTCAGTACTTGAAGCAATGACCAGTGTATCTATTGGCATAACTCCATCTGTATTGATTCCAACTCGCAGGGTACAGAATTTACTACTTTGGTATATCAAGAAAAATAGCTGATGTGTCATATTGACGAAATTTCGCGTACTTACGAAATATATCTAGAAAATTGATACCATCTACTGATCTCCCAGTAATCGAAAACATTCTTGGAATATTTAGTTTTCGTGTTGAATTTTGGCACTAATAAATGACTGACAATCTTTTATGGCATCTACTGTCTAATATGTGATTTCTTCCTTTCTATATGCTCCAAATACTTCAACGATTAAAACAACATTGGCTAACAGGAATTCTTTATCCTCGGCTTGTTTCATAAAGCATTTCCAGCTTCGTAAATATTTTTGAATTCTTTGGTTGATATCTGAAAGCCTTCCTTTTTAAAAATGCAATTAGGTTTGTAAATTTGCTAATATCTACGTTTTTGTTCAGTTTACTCCACAAATTTGACGGCCTTAACGTACTCGATAGCTTCAGGAAATGGACTAGTAATGCATTTTCTGTAAAATTCTCAATATATTTTTCTTTAGCTCAGGTCTTAAAGTTGTAGGAGTTGTCGTATAAATTTTTCGATTTTTTGCCCTCATCAGTATGCATATATATTGTGAACATACATATGAAGGAACAGCCAGTTCAATTGTAAGTCATCTCACCTATGGCATACTGATGAGGGCTAGCAACCCCGAAATCGGCCTATGTTTGATGGATGGCCGACAAGGGCTCTTGGCTGTTCACACAGATAATGAGGTGTAATTCAATGCCGGTCGGGGCATTAGTCCGCGGAATAGTTGTTTCCTTATTTAATTGAGACTCTGAAGTCCCGAACCGTTTGGACCCCAAAGGGGGACTAACTGTTCCATGGTATACCTACAAACCTCGTTCGATTCCAATTTACCCTTTTTCTGTTGGTCGCTGGCTAATTGGCTGTACTTGACTGTAATTCTCTCTAATGCTTGACATTATCCTTCTCTCTTGATATTATCTTACTTTGACGGTACGAAGGAAGCTGATCAGATGGTTTGATAGGCATTTTAAGATACTTGTTCTATTTTACAGATGATCCCCGATTTAGTAAAACTATTGCCTTGCTGGCTGTTCTATTATACAGATGATCCCCGATTTAGTAAAACTATTGCCTTGCTGACTGATAAGTTTAAGAGGAAGCAATAAATTATTCTTTTGCATGAGTGTATGCATCTTAAATCGAGAAATGTTACTTAAAAATTTAGTTAAAGGTGTAATTAAGGCCGTAGTGTAGCGTTAGTCAAAGTACTCAAAATGCATTAAGTATTACTGTATACATTGTTACTGAATGAGTGGAAGGGGTGCAATGAAAATTATGATTGAACATTGGGTCGCAAATACTGAAAGATTGAAAACTGCTGGCCTAAACTATTTCTTTGTTCTTGACTTTGATGTAAGGGTACCATATTTCATTACCAGAAACAATTACTATTACTTATGACACTTTATGCTTTACGAGAATTTTATACCAACGCCTTTTCACCAATTCCTGCGACCAATGTTGCAAAGTTTAATTTTGTAGAATCCCAAAACTGTAAACTTAATTATACCGGATTATGGAACGCTCCGGATGACACGAATCTAACCGTGATTTATAAAAGTAATTAAATAGGAAAACAAGCTCGATGTAAATCTTTCTCCAAAGTTTTAGAGAGACGAACATCAGCAAAATTAAAATTTTCCTTGAGGATCTGAAATTTATAGAAGTGATTTGCAAGTGTCCACAGTTCGTTCGTTTTCCCCGAGTTTTAATAAAATTCTGAAAATCTTGAGTGCAGTAGCAATAACTTTCTCCGTAATAACTTGAAAAGAGATGGAATAAAGTAAGGACAGTACAGTCTGATGTTTGAAAATAGAAAAGCGTATTGTATACTGTGTAATCTGCTGTATGTGTTGAAAGCTGGTATGGATAATAATAGTATCCAGTAATAAAAATATTCATTATAACCAAAGTAAAGAAAAAACGCAACTGTAGACGTAAAGTTATCCATTAATTCGATTCTAAAATTTGTACAGTATATTTCTTGATCAAAATTCTCAGAAAGTAACGAACAGAAAAAATATTTATTTACAACCATATATGTAATGTTGATATTTCAAGCTTAAAGTAAGTTGGAAACATATTTCTGACTTTGACATATATCCAGATGGAAACTAACATTTACCAGGGTAGAAAGTGATCACTTTCCACCCAGACAAATATCACTTTCAACCCAGGTAAATGTTAACATTCATTAAATAACTAAAATGTTGGTTTCAAAAAATATCTTATTGTATATTAAAATATTCTCAACAAATTTTATTCACATTAAGGGCTGGTACTTTCAGTCTGATTTATCCATGATTAACATACTTTAACAGCTGATCAAATTTAACACAGATCTTTTGAGGACTTTTGGCATTAATTATGATTAATCATGATTAAAACGTGGGCGTGGTGCTGTTAGAGTTAACGGACTTATAGACCCTCGATTAAGGCACAAATCAAGGTTTCGTAACCTCACATTTTGGTTTCTCTATCGTTCTACTTTTATTTTTAATTGAAATTGTGAAATGGATCTCGAAGAGTTAAATGAAATTTTCGATGGTAATGACAAAGATATCATAGATTTTGTAATGAATATGAGGACATATACAGTTCAAGAAATAAAAGATTATTTTGTTGATTTGGAAGACCCTCGATACTGATTTGTAAAAGTGAATACAATTGCTCTTCAAACTATAATAGCTTAATGCCAATAGGGAGGCCCCCACCTGTCCCTCGCTGATGAATTTTAATCTGCGTCATCTTTTTTTTTAAGTTCCTTTTAATATTATCATAATTCATTTTCACTGGCGCAACATCTCGATTGCTTAAATTTGCTGAATTAAACAGGGCAGTCACTCTCTTCCAAGCTTCCTGCTTCTATTTTAGTGTAACTGCATCGGTTTTCTTATTTTCGATTAGGTATATGTATTTCTTGAAAAATACATTTCATTAGTACATCTATTTCCCCCGTGGTGAAGTTAGTACTTCTCTTTATTTTCTTGGGTCAAATGTTTTCTTTATTCATCTTCAAATAATGCAGAAAAGCTCGTCCTGTACCCTGTCACCACAACTATTGCACATCTAACAAATTATACTTTTTCAAAAAACTCCGGTTTATGTTGTGTTTGAACACCGAACACCAAATTAACAATCCAGATAACTATTTCTCTCTTATTTCTGTGGTACGTCGTACATTAGAACTATTTTTTAAATATTCATTGCTGCCAACAAAGGTTAATCAACGATTTGCAAACAGGTTGTTGTAGGAACAACGTACAAAGCAATTCTTAATCATGATTAAATTACTAGATTAGTTTAACAACACTGTTAATGAATCGTCTGATTAATTTCTGAATGAAAGTACGAGCCTTAGTATTACAAATTATTTTACTAAATTAATTGCAACATTCAATTGGTTATAAGCGGCGACAGAAATTGTTAATCCATGCTGAACATCCTGCGTAGAAATGGTATTTTATGGAATTTTAATCTGAGAATCTGTAGACTTGTTGACGTACGCTTTCGTTACGATGGAAGATTTCCATCCCCCTAATCTCTTCAACTGGAGAATGTCACCACCGCTATTTACCAATAGTACGAGTAGGCTGCCGTTCTTCAAAAACAGTGTGCTTTGTAGGTTTCACAATGTGGAAACTTTAGAAACACTGCAATTTTTCTAGGAAATTATCGAATTGTGGCTAAGTGGCTGGCGAGGGATTTTACCGAATCTCAATTGTAAAAAGAAGTTTTCATTTAGAACGCTTGATCGAAGTGAAACATAAAATATTTTTTAATTAACGTTATCCATTCTTGATTGCTCACTATAAATACTCTTGACTGGTAGGTTTTTGATATTGGAATTTCGATGTGAACCTTATTTTTCACGATATTAACATCAGTCAATTTCTTTTTATACAGTTTATCACTTCTACAAACTTTATACAAATCAATAGGTACATCAATGTAGATTATAAATGTGATTAAGGTATTTGCTCTGAAAAAGGACACAAGTCCACTTTCCTTAACAAAAATTGTAATAGGAAGGCAGTACTTGAGACTTCAGCATACTCTAAAGCCGTTAGAATTAGGGGTATAAAATAAGTATCTTATATTTTTTAGCCATATGTATATATCTTGTACAGCTCGAATAAATTAGTATAAAAGCAATCGCCTTTTATTCAGTTACCATAAGTGTAAAGCCAACGTTGTAGCGTGGTAACTTCGAAAATTTGGAAATATTCAATTTATCTTTAATATTTAAAGTAGTATGCAAAACATGAACCAAAGGGTCGACGGCTTTTTGATTTTGCTAAAACATGCCATAGTCCAGTCATTTAAGATTTTATCGGCGGAAAAATTCCTAGTGAGCTGAATTCTTGTATACACCTTTATTACGGCATTGTAATGAAGACGTGAAAAATCGACATTGATATCGTGCCGGCTTAAAAAGTTATAAAGGTCAAAAGGTCACGAAAATTAGTTTTTCGCAAATGTCTCGCCACCTATTGCTCGGAGGTCAATAGAGGTCATTATAAAAATTCTTTATCGTGAAATTATCTACAAAAAATGCCTCTTGCATTTTTCTGTAAAATTAACCGTTTTCAGAGTAGAGCGCTGAGAAAGCGACTATATTATGACAATGCACTCGTTTTCTCACCACCTTCAAGGTAGAATGCAAGCCGCGTTTTTTTTTACATGGTTTCTCCCGTAGGCATAATCCATGATATGTAATAAGAGGTTTTTTTATTGAAGAGTGGATAATTTTTTATTTGAATACTGAAAAATACAGAAGAAAGAAACATAAGTATATAATTTTTTTTTGTCATTCATTGTCGATATCTTCAGTTTCTATATCATTAACAATTGCTGACAAAACGTCGAGTGGACTTATTCCTATATTTAAATCGACATCTTCATCATTTTCATCATTGGTTGACTGCGTTTAAGCATGACTGGCCACGGCAATGTCCACAAACTTTTGAACATCTTAATTCAATTGCCGGCACAACCTATTGTACAAGTGCAAAAGATTGTGTTCAGTAGATCATCGGGTGCTGGTGGTAATAAAGTTGTTATAGCCGCAATACTCAAATTGTTCGTATAATTTTTACTACAAATACTACGAACATTTACAAAAGTCACAGTACTTAAATATTCAATATTACCATCACCTCTAGCAATACTAGCATTTTTTAATGTTTGTAGACCACTTCTAACTTCTACTACATCACCATCCGATAACAATTCATTGAATATAAAACATGTATCACTCAGTATGAACACTGTTCAAGAGCATGAAACTACTAAAATAACGTCTTTAACACTCAAGAAATAATTTTCAACTGAGCTAAACACAGTCCGACAGGTAGTAACAGGTATAAAGGGACAATAAAATACGTAACATCTGCCAGTGTAGGTCGTCTGTATAATGTTTAGTAAATTTCACTAAGTTCCCAAACCTCTATAATATAAGTATATTTTTCACAAAGCGCCCAAGTATCAGATAGAAGTTTTGAAGACATTTCCAAACATGAATAAAAAGCAATAGAGTTTACGCCTTGGTATACGATATAGAATACCATATGTGAGTGCATTCTAGTCGCTTTCTCAGCTCTCTACTCCGAAAACGGTTAGTTTTACAGAAAAATGCAAAAGGCATTTTTTGTAGATAATTTAATTATAATAACCTCTATTGACCTCCGATCAATAGGTGGCGAGATATTTGCGAAAAACTGATTTTCGTGACTTTTTGACCTTTATAACTTTTTTAGCCGGCACGATATCAATGTCGATTTTTCACATCTTCATTACAACGCCGTAATTAAGGTGTATACAAAAATTCAGCTCACTAGGAATTTTTCCGCAGATTAAGGTTTAAAATGCCTAAAATGACTGGACTACCAGCACAATTGTTTCAGATACAGCTTTCTGAACAGCTTATTGCCAGCACCAACCTTGGAACCATCATAAACTTTCTTGTACTTTGCACGATTTTTTTTCCAAACTTTGAGCGGCTTCTCTCAGTTGAGGAAGAATACAAATCATTTCTTCTGAATCGCTCATTGTCTTCAATAACCCTTTTCGATAAAAATCAATCAAATATGCAACTTGGGACGGTATTATAATGTCCGGTTGACCGGAGGTTGAGTTTCAACCACCGGTCAGCCGGCAGTTTGAGTATTATAAACGTCAACTGAAGATTAAAGTGTCGGTTTAGCAACGTTTTACTGAACCGTTGGTTACCTATAGTTCAGGTCGAATTTCATCTGTCGGTTGAAATTATGTTGAAACTACAAATATCTACATAAATAAAAGAGTGTGTAAACTCGTATATTTTTTTTACTGTATTGGAAAGGCTAATATAAGTTAATATTAATCAAACCTCCTACAGTTCCTATCAATGAAGTCATATGTATCTTCTCTGATACCAAACATCTAGGTATGCTAATAAACAATTCAGAACACAGACAAAGCTCTATTCAATGATTATCTAAAATAAAAATTAATCTAGCTAAATTTACTAACCTGGTTTAACGAAAACATTCCATAAATATCTAAGTTGACTTTCGAAACTGTGGGAACTAGAAAATTCAACCATAATAGATGAGATCTGACCTATTTCTGCATTTTTACGATTGCTTCTTCAGGTGGTCTCCTTTAAGTTGAGTCAAATATCTAACTATAAAAATGATTATACCAATAAATTAAAATTATTTGAAATTAAACATCGACAATGTCAAAAGGAGCTTTAACCTGTCAATCAATTACCTACTTATTTAATGAAAAAAATTACCCTTTATATAATCGTTTTTTTATATATTTTTAGGTATTAACAATATTGTGTGAAACCAACTACTCTGCTGATTAAAGCCCCGACCAGCGTTGAATTACGCCCACAATATAAAATGATGAGAAATTGAAAAAATTCAATTGCTATATCTTACAAGATGAAACTTTGTCCGTACAAATGAAATCGAAAAGAGTATACTGATAGACGAAATAGTGATATGGCTAAGGAACTATTTAAAATAAATATTAAAAATCAGAATCTGAATCGAAGAATGTATTACATTTTGACGAAACATGGATGTATGAAGGTCATACGGAAAGCGGTATGATATGATATAATAAGTGTTAATGCGTGACCGTTATAGTGACAGTGTTAGTAACCAATAGAGAATAGTGTGTATGTATTCTAAAGCCTTTGGTCCTTTTGAATGCGGAATTTGCAAATATTTGCGCGATGTATTTAATGGCGGGAAAATCTCTACAAATTTTGTCAACTATAACATTTTCTACCATTTTCATCATGAAACTGTCATGGTAGATTGTCAGAAGTCAAAACAAATCTATTAACACCACATAATAATGAAAGTAGCAATAATATTTTTAGTGTTGTACTGTTTCGCAAAATTTTTCAAAATTTGAAATTTTTCCGCCATAAATAATTAAAACAAAGCTGCAAAATTCGTGCAAAAATCCGTGAATTTCGCGTCCATGAGGACAAGGTTTAAGTGTGATATCCGGGGTATATCAGGTAGGTATAAGTGGGTAGTGGTGGGAAATTGCCATCCAAAAGAATGGCATTTTAATTTGTAGAGAGGATGGCACAGGGGGCACATTTAAAGTAAATTGTTAATGTGCTAGGTTCAGTCGACGTCAACTTATTTTTGATAATTTTGTGAGCTTTAACTCTTCTCAAGTGGCACGCTTAGGTAATAATGCCACCCGTATCATCTCTGTGTTGTGAATTAGTCACTCTCTATTATTTTCGACCTTGGGTAATTGATAATATAAGATAAAAACTTTAAATTTTGAAATAATTCTTATCATTTTTATTATCTAACGCCTCGAAATTGGCAAAAACTGTTATATCACCGTTTCTACTAAAAATAATGGATATTATGTAATGTAATTATTTTTGTCATTTTTGTATATTTTTTATATCTGATCGCATTCAAATTTAGTACGCCTATGAAATGTTGCTCCTCGCACGCTTCAACCGTCGCGCTTGTCTACAAGCTAGCAATTACATAGCACTCTCTAGATTTTTGACCGTTAACTATAGTACAGAATCAGTAAATTACACCCCACCTGACATTCGATTTTTTTCGTATATTCATCCATATACATGCTAAAAAATTTTCTTTATTTTTGAAACATTCAATAACGGACAAAATCTAAATAGAAATTCTGTTCCTTATATATGTTGCAGCAGACTATGCAATTGACTTTGCAAGGACTAAACGCATATTTTTTTGGGCGCACTATAACGACAAGTTTAAGGTCGAGACATAATCAGTTTTTTGTTCTAACAACCTCGCATCTACAGAAACGAGAAAAATAATTGCGGCTGCAAACGCAGCCTCCGATTCGAATTGGAATGCACGCTCTGTTTCCTTAACATTTCTATTCGATTGCTGTGCATGGCGAGGAAAGTGTTCTGCAATGCCACCAATTCGTTCATTTTATTTCTTTGGTTTCCTGGTAAATAACTATGCATATCCAGAGAGAGGCACGCCCAGTGCATTTCCTAATGGGTCTTAATGATATTGGAAATTCGACGATACTGGTTATTTGTTTATTTTCATTTGCATAGTGCCTGTTCGGGTTCGACTTGTCACGTGAGATTGCACATCGATCCGCTGTTTATGCACGGCTTTTCCCCGCAGACTTCAGACCGAATACGTGCATGCAATGTATACCGTGTAGTCTGGAGATAATTGTGATTTATCTGGTAAACAGGGTGAAGACATCTCATCTGTGCGTTCCGAAATTTAAAAATAAGCACTATAGTCTCTCTATGCTATCTTTACTCTTCACGACCATTCGCTGGTAAAATGCGAAAACTCTATATTCCATAACAAATCGACAGTAAGAGAACTATCTTAAAGTTTTGGCTATAAATATTTTTTCAAAATATTAGCACAGTATAGGGAAACCAGTAGAAACACTCGGGGCGAAATAATAGGTCGTGCACAGCAGCTCGCGCATCCATTTCAAGCTGCGGAGACCTCAGTTTACATCCAACTCTGGGAGTGCGAACATCGGTTATACAGAGCCGTATTAAAGGAATATTTTGAGTCTGATCGAGGAATGAGTCGCTGCGCAGCAGTTAGATGTTTAAATATATCATCTATAAATAGTAATTTAAGTTTCCTAAACACATAAATAAGTAATCTATAATATACTGTACAAACTATAAATGATATTTTACTGCTATTGCCTTACCTATTAACTTATTTCTTAAGTATAACATTGGAATATAAATACTTCTCATGAAAGTGAAGTGTAAAATATACATATTTATATTTTTCTCAAATACAAATTTTTATTTTAGAGCAAAGTTCTGTGCAGAGGCTTCTAATAGAGAAGATTTATTAGAAAAGCTGCCCAGGATTAGTAATAGTTCATACAAACTATGTCAAATACATTTTGAAAATAATATGTTTTCTAACGATTCGCGCAATAGATTACGCAAAGAGGCCGTTCCAACGTTTCCTGCACAAGACGGCTCATCTTCAAATTATGTAGATGATCATATTTCTTGTAGTCTCTATAATCAGAGTAAGTCTCAAAACAAAATAATAAAAAAATAACTTTTTTCTAAATTTACATTTTACTGCTCTTTTATCTACAATTTAACAATTTTCAAAGTTAAGTAAACATAATTTTTCTGTTCTGAAAAATACTTGTCTTCTGGTTTACGTAAATCATTTAAGACAAAAAAAAAATCATAATAAATTATTTGTCCACTAAACTTCAAACGTCAAATTTAAAAAAATCCCAAAAAATGTAATTATCACTAATAACAAAAAAAGTAAGTAAATAAATAAAAATGTTTTGTAGTGCAATAATATATATTTTAAACTCTTTTTTTTAAGAGTCCAAAGAAGTAAATCGAATTTTCACACTGTATGTTAGTAGCAGTAAATGATAGTATATAATACATGTTGAATTACCCATTTATAACTGTATAATGAATTATTACATAATATGGATAGATATAACGTAAACTTTCATGTTGAATAACTACTCTTTCACAAGCAAATAAAAAATTCTTATTCCGGTCCTGATCACCGATTAAATTCTATCGGATGCGAAATACATATTTCAACATCACTTGCACACTTATTTTGACCTCGCGTCCTAAACTCTTCACACATGTCATCATCCAATATTTCCCACTTGTTAAATTAGGACGATTTTGAGAATACGCTGGAGAATTTGAATTATTCTCCATTCTTAAGAACACAAAACCACTAATAAAATTAATTGCATTCATAATTAAATTAACGAAGAGATATACCAGGAATTTTGCCCGGCCGAACGATATACCCGCCTATGATAGCGCTGGAAATGGAGCAGGTGAATCCTTCAATTCGTCATAGCCAAGCTGCGGCGCATGCGTACTTACTGCAGCAAAAGCTGCCGTAAGATTTTCGGCCGTCTAATATAGATGGTAGGGGCAAATATAACACACCACAACTCATTCAATGTAGTACTGTTCAACTTATTACATTTTAAATATCTGTACTGTATTATACTAGATACATAAAAAAATCGATTAAATCTTAAATCTATAACGGTTGCCTTAAATCAACTCTAGACTGACTCATATTTTGTTTAAGGCCATATGAGTGAGAAGGTCAGGCACATATCTATCATGACATTGTAATAATTTTCATTTGCATGATTATGATCCTTAGCGAAAACCTGGAAACCGCAGGCTTATCGAAAATATATTGAAACGGTATCTACAATGCATTCGTAATATACATATGTCTAGAGCTGCAGGCTATAATAATTACGCTCCAGCTACTGGCGTATATTACAGTCGGTAATTTGATAACAGTAGTACTTTCATTTGGTACAAATAAAGTAGATGACTGGAATCCACTGATGGCGCTTTTAGTTCTTATTTTATCTCGTTCGATGTACAACATAAACCAACAGTTCCACTACACTGCCAGCACTTTTATCTCTTTCATTAGGCTTCGGAGTCCTTGAACTGACAAGGGGATGAGGGAATAAGTAAATTTCATTTGCACAAGAGAGTATTAAAATCGTTATATATGCCAGTATATAGTGCGAACGTTCCAAATATACAGAGTGTACAGAATGATGTGAAGAAAATCTAGGGGCAGGTTCTATGTTTAAAAATAAGAAAAAAAAGTTTATACAGGGTGTCTGTGAAAGGTTGGAAAATCTCGGAGCTGGAGATACTTGTAACCAAAATAAGTCGATTGAGCCAAATATGCCTTATCCGAATGTTGTTGGTTTCAAAAATACAGGGTGTTCAACGCTAGAATTTTATTTTGAAATATCTCAATAACTTTGAAACCTGTCGGAGTATTAAAAGAAAAGTTGGCACAATTACGTTATATGGCATGGCAAATAAGAATTTTTAACTAATTTTGGCGTTGCTTATACAGGGCGTCAATTATGCCTTGTTCTTTATTAAAAAGGGGAATTTTATTTGTCTGTAGAAATACGGACATCATGTATTGAAAAAAACATGCTTTGTATCATAAAAAAATAATCTTGTTCGATTTCGATATCTCGCTTGGTTATCGAGATATTTGCATATACAAATTCCAATGCATTTCGTTTTTTAGCAACTTGTAATCCTTAAATTAAATTAATGCGTCTTGACGACTAGTGTGAAGCAAATTATTTACAGTTTTTTAAATAGCAATTTAAAGGGAAAGTAAACAGTGATCGTATCATTTGAATACCTATTATTTGTTATTTCCTGACTATGGTAGAAACCCGTAAACTGTATTTTAAAAACTATAACGGATTAATCAAGTGGTTTTGAAAAATATCTGCACATAGCGTTACTATGGTTTCCATTTTTATGATACAATTAAAGTGTCAAGTTGACAATTGTTGTAATATTTTTGAAGAAAATGCACAATTGAATATCAAAGTTACCACCGAATATTTGTCTATTTTAGACAAATGAATGTTGTTATACATATGTGTATCCTACCAAATTACTAAATCAGTTAACAAACTTGTTTTTTTATATACGAAACTGGAACAGTTTTCAAATACTAAAAGTTTGAAAACGTTATATTCTTCATACATTGAATTTAAGTTGGAATACATCTTTACCAAAACGGTTTCCAATTTACCAAAATATGTTGCAAACATGTTAATTGATGCAATTCAACGAAAGTTTGTTTCACACAGACACAGGGGCTTTACCCTGAATGAGGTATTGAATATGTTCAATATAGTTTCATTAAATTAAAGGAGAAATTGTAGTGCCATATGATTTTTGTATAACTTAATACATTATAATGTTGAGTGCATGTTTCTTATTAATAGGTTTGGTTTATTTCTCCCCAAAAATATCATAGTAATGAATGTTTTTACAGTTTCGTACGAATATTATTTGTGGTCACCAATATTCAATATTTGTAATGTATTGTGATTATATCTTCTAAATGTGAAAAAGTAACGTATCCGCATTTTTGTTATACCTAGTAATTTAAGTAATTTTCACTCTTTTTAGTGTTTGTATTCTTTAGTCAAGGTGTACTCCTTATTTTTTTTATGTTTCTTTCTAATAGGGTAGATATTTTACCTATTGGAAATAAACGTGTTATTGTTAAAATATTTTTTTTAAACAAAAATAAACTATTAATATATCACATAATTATTAGGCCAATATAAGTTCATTTCAGAAATAGCAAAATATATGACTGTCCACAAATTATTTTTTGCTACACAACTATTATATCCGCATGATTTCCCTAGCGTCAGTAAGATTTCAATAAGCCGTTGCACAGATCAAATTGAAAGATATCACCATTATCCAGTTAAGAGTAGTAATCGGTAATCGCTTGCGCGAGGGAGAATTTGGAGTCTGATTTCGTGTAATATGCAAGGTCAAAGGAGCTGAGGTTACAATGGCTTCTGCTCATAGACGTAGCACGAGCGGGAAGCGGGCAAAGTTTAAATATTATTTTCTTTTAACAGGAATTAGGACTATCAGTTTCGTATGTCAAAACATTGTTATTATTGTTACTGGGCAATTTTTTCAATTTTAATTTTGACAAAAGTTCTGTAGTTGCTGTCGTATCCAACTAAAGTTAAAAAAGTACACATTCATTCTGTGACTGATGGCAGACAGTTATCTAGGCCGTGGCATAACAACCCGGAAAATTATTAGATTAAATAATATACAGGGCTTTATTTCCACAAATAACGTTCTTGTGTTTCTCAATTTCGTTATAATTGCAGGATATCTAGGACCACTAGAGCCAGAAGGATGCGGTTTTCGCAGCACTGGAATAATTTTTCGAGAAACTTAAGATGCCGTAATCATAACTGCCTGCCAATATTGCTGCCACCAGAGCTAAAAGTATTGTTACGGGTTTTCTAACCCAACTTCTTCTTTTACCAGAAAAACAAACAGTTAATTTTTACTGATATTTATTAAACACTCCGTACACTACTGAAGACTGACTCACTCAGCCGTTATTCTTCTTTTATAGACCAAACGAATATTCCAGGTATTTTCTAGCAGCTCTAGATCCATTTCTCGAACGATTCTCGTCGATTCTCAATATTCCAGTCGCGCCTCAATACATGGCAGTATTTTGTTTGTTTATCGCGTAGGGTTAATCGAGGCAATCTAGCGTTTTGCGATACCACAGTCGTCGAATTTGGTGCGAGAGAGGCAAATTTTGTGACAGTATAGTATATTGTTATATTAGGATTAAAAGTGTCACTTTTGTAGCGAGAAAATTTTTGTATTTTATTTGAATCTTCTCCCAAAGAAATCTCAAGAAATTTATGAATGTTTCTACCAACGTTTTATGGATTGGTGCAAAGGAAAAAAACATTAAGTTGTATTCAAAAGATTTATTGATGGTGTATTTCTTAAACTCAGCAAATAAAATGAAGTATTCAACGTTTTAGTCAAAATATAAGATATAAAGAATGGGATCGATATAAGCAAATATTCAAAGTTACTTGCTTTTCTCAAGAGACAAAATGAGAGGTGTGTACCTAAAAGATCGCGACTAGTTACAAAGGAGCAAACTGATTGATTTTTGTATAGTGCACCTGAAAATGTATATTTGATGATGAAGGTAAACGCTTTAAAAATAAAAGAACACCATTTTTAAAAAGCTTTTTCATGTGTCGTATTGGGGGATGCAGGCGCATGCCGTTCTGATGAATTAGCCAATTTAATAATGTTGAAGATGTGAAATCCACCTTAATTATAAAAATTCTCAATATCAAAACCAAGAGACCATGTTCTTTTACTGTGCTGGGAGACAATTATTTAAGTTTATATCGAAAATATATTGCTTTATGTCCACCCAGATTGGTAAAACGTCGATTATTTCTCAGATGTTAGTGAAAAGTGTCAACGAACGGTGGTCAGTACTCATAAAATCAGTGCGGTCTCGCAAGAAGTGGTAAACTTTTTGAAGCTAGACAACTAGATAGAGTACGGTGTACACGCATTACGACGAACGTCTGCTACTCTTTTAGTTGATAGCGTTGGTGGCCTCACTTGTCTTAAAAGACATGGAGGATGGAGATCGAGCACTGTGGTGGAAGGCTACATTGATTCATTTTTGAATAAATGATATATTGAGAAAATAATAACTACTGAAAGTTTATAGTGGTATTGATAAACCAAGCACCATTGTCATTTCTGATTTCACAAGTAAAAATAATATAACTACTAATGACGTGTTGGACTGCTTTAAGAACTGCTCCAAGAATGAGGGTAGAGGCAGTTTCAGTGGATTATTTCATTTTAATACTTGTTCAAACTATGTACTTATATCAATTTGGATAAACAAAAATTATTGTAAATACTGTTGTATAAACTTTTATAAATTAAAACTTAATTAACACTTTTAATCTAAGGATTAAAAGTGCCTACTTCAGCTCCTAGGAACAAAACTAAATACTTTTGTTGCTAAGATACCATTTTTTTCTCAGTAAGAAAAATTTCAACCTTAGAGACTCCTGGCAGTCAAAAAATGAGAGTTTTGTGACGGTTGAAGAGAAAAATCTATTTTTACCAAACCTAAATCTCTTGACTTTTCCAATTATTGTCGTATCCTTGACTTATAATAGTAATAATAATAATAACAATACACATTTATTTACCAAATAATAATGTTGAGTATTTACAATAATTGGTAAAAAGGAACCATAAATTCACCTAATGGTGCTCTTCCCATCGACCCTTAACTAAACTAAGTAAAACTAAAAAAAGAACAATTTTGGGTAAAGATAGCTAATATGTGAAGAGAAAAAAAGAAAGACTGGAATTGATATTATAATTTATTAAAAAAATCGCGATTAGCGATGTAGATACGATGGAGATATATATATATATATTGTTATAATATTATTATTATACCTGTGTATGTTTTTTTATTTTTAATTTGAATTTTATTATTTATTGTTTATTTTAATTTTTAATATTTTATTGTGTATTTGATGTTAAAGTTAAATATTAAATTTTTGTTGGGCGCCAATGATCCTTTTATGTATTATGTTTTGTGAGTGTATGATGTGTATCAATTATATTTCGTTCAATACAAACCTTTTATATAATAAATTTTTTTTTATCTTTATCTTACCTTATTTATACCAAATTTTGTTTATCCCTTGCTAGACACAGTTTTTTTTTAAATAAAAAAAAAAACAAAAGAAACTTAAATCAGGAGTCGGTTCAAAATATACAGGGTTTTATTTTATATTGTAATAACTAGTAACACTTTTGAAAGATTATCAATAATTTTGTGCTATAATCAATTGTAAAACAATAAAGAATATTTTCTTTTTAATATTACCTTTCTGATAATGAATTTTACCACACCAATTTAGATTAAAACTTGGATATTGAATTTAATTGAAGTTTATAAATTATACTCAAATATCCTTTATTTTTGTAATGTTGGTTGCATTCCTACAGAAACATAATTATATTCTAAAGTAAAATGGCTTCTCTTTGGATGACAGATATTATTTGCTCCAGTGAAATGATTGAATGTGGATGTGGATGTCCTGTAGTTTATTTTTATACTTTGCAAAGATTGATATTGTTAAAATCGATTTTAATTTACTATAGCTATAGATATTTTTATAGTGCACTTTATTTTTTTTAAGGTACCTGAGGTTAGGAATGTTTTATTTTCCTTCCTGGAAACTGCAAACTGCCTGGAAACTGGAAACTATCCTGTGGGATTCTATGGAACTGCACAATTTCCCTGGATACGGATGATATCTGCAGTTGTGGCAATAAAAACTATACTGGATGATGTACAAATGGTAAATTTTAACTAGTAGGTCGATATTTTTTTGATTTTTCTTGTTATTTTTAATCAATTTTTTTATAATTTCGGGAGCTCTCTTGCAATGCTGCTGCTCTTCTCTAAACCCAAGCCGTAACTAACAACAAATTCATTGTTTTTTTCCTTGCTGCAGATTGCCATGTTATAAAAGTCCATTCACATGATTTTCTTGCAGTCTTTGTATGTCTTTTTCTATGCACAATTCACAACACAACTTATAACTAATACAAATTTAAAATGTCCTTTTATCTTAATTATACAATTTTTAATTATTTTATTTAGGAAAATAGTCTTTATTTTGTGTTTTTGTTCATGTTCAAAAGATTCTTGTAAAGTCGCCTTTACTTTTGACATTTCTAGAATTGATTATTTTAATTTGACATTTCAATTTAAATTTTAGGACATGATTTATTTGTAATTGGAATATCTTTCATTATGTTACTCGTTTGCATACCATATGTATATCAGATTTTTCTGTAGACTTTCTCCTTTTATTTTCTATATGGTGCTCTGAGTTTAATTTTTTTTTTTTTGTTCTGAATGATAATAATAGTCGTCGTCATGCAAATTTTTGAAATTTGATAATAAAATTATTAAAATTAGTATTTTATGTTATGTAATATTATTTATTCTATGTAAAATTCATATCCAAGCATATCTATATTAACAATTCTTTATATATTTTATAAATTGATACTAATAATTATTAATTTTTATTTAACTTTAGGTTTGGTCAGGTGTTATTTTCATTTGATTTTCTGTGTATATTTCAAATTGTTACAATTTATATATATATATATATATATATATATATATATATATATATATATATATATATATATATATATATAAGAATGAAAAAAGAAAAAAAATACCACAGGCAGGCGGAAAATCACACATGGATACAGAGTACGTATAGATAATTACTTAAATTCATAATTTAGAAGACATTAAGTATAACGGTATTTTGTAATAATTGCAATAATAATTATTATAGTAAATATAGTAGTACCGTGTATCATAAACATCTTCGTATAAATTCACAATAATTACACTGCGAAGTTGAATATTCTCCGACTACTACCATGTTCTTCCTGTTCTCACGACAAAGCCATGCATGCCATTATTACTATTCAATAAATAACAATCAGTGACAGTTGAACATTATCATTCTGCCAGCTAAAGGGCTTCACGAACTCTTATTGGTTTTCCTCGCATAATCAATTCCATTTGAAATTTCAGCACACCCGACCGTAAGACAATTATACAGTCGTTCGCTTTGATATTTGCGTGGTAGTTAATGGTAACAGTTAAGGGGACAGAATATTTGTCAAAAGATGAGCGACGACGTCTTGGAATCGTTCTGAGGGCAATCGTGACTTATAAACAGTTTAAATTCGCATAAGTTCAGTTTTGATCTACTGGACGAAATGGCCCCTTTCTGATCGAGATTACAAGGATTACAAGATATACAAAGTGTTTCATGTGTATATTACAGTTAATGAATGAGATATATAGTTAATGTATGGGAGATATAGCATACATTTACGTACATGGAAAACAACAGCAATTCTGATTGTGTGATACACCAAAAGAAATGATGGTGGTCTTCATTCACAAACATGATCAACATGCCAGCAGTAAATGCATGGAAACATCACAGAATTGTAACTAATGAAAAAAAAATCTTTTGAGAGTGCATAAGCAACCTATAGAGCTTATAGGGTTCAGGATTGGTCCCTATAAGTTTCAGTCCAAGGTATTCAAAAGGGAGTCACTTTCGAAAACTGGAAAAGCAGCTAATATGTAAGGAATGTCACTAAAAAGTTCGCTGACACTGGCAATATGCAAAATCATCTTATGTTTAGATCGTGAAAGTTTCTTCAATTATCACACACAATAATTAAAATGTTAATATTAATAAATTGCTATAGCATGTGAACAAAACTACGTGGCCGAAAACACGATATCATTGGTTTGACGTTACACGCCGTTCAGCGCGGTTTGTTTTCATGAATGCAGGTGTAGGTTACGATGCTGGTGATGTAAACAGGCGTTTGTTTCTTGTATTTTTGCGTTTTTGTAACATTTGTGGGTCAAAGATATATAGTGCAAATACTGGGCAGGTAATGCCATAATTATGAGTGGTGAACTTATGATATTGTTAAACGTAACTTATTCCTTTATTTACAATATAGATCCGCCTGTGACAATTGCAGCGACAATGCTGTTGGGTGAGTAAAAGTAGATGATTTTACTTGCGGTATTTATAAAATTGTGCCATCTGATTTCACATTCAATTACTTGTTATAATTTGAAAAATAATTAGTATAATTAAATTTATACAGGGTGATTCAGGTTTAATCTTGATAACTTCAGGAATCGATAGAACAGGTTAAAATAATGTTCATTTGTGATATAAACTTTTTTCCTAAAACGCATCGTTTCCGAGATAGAGGGCGTTGAAGTAGGAATTTTTTTCTCGTTTTTCCCTCATATCTTTTGAACCACTTATCCGATTTAAGTAAAACACAAACACTCCTTATGATTTTACATAAGTTTCTTAAGTTTGAACTACCTACCCCTCTTAGAAGTGTATTTTGTATGCTCCCCTCTTACTTTCTTTCAAAACTATAAAAAAAAAATGAATTTCAATAAAACATCTACACACCACTTTGACCTGATTAATTTCGAAACTTTTTCGTCTCCTGTTTTTTTTTTCGACGTTTGCTCTTGTTTCTGAGATATTCAAAGAAATTATTGACAATATAGCGCACCAGCCGCGTAAATTTCATTTAACGTTATAGCAACCCATGAAAACTAAACTCAGTGATTTGTGTAAATTGAAGTTTGTGAATTACTTAAAGAGCATTTTTAGTGCTAAGAAAAAATGCCAAGAACGTTTATAAATGCTGAATGTGCCGATATACATTATGTTTATGGTTTCTGTGACGGAAATCCCAACGCGTTTTTGTAGATGTACATTGTCGATTTTTGGAATATGGTTTGCGCCGCTACAATGATCATAATCGTAATGTACCGCCAAGAAATAATCAGCGAATTCTTAATCTTTTTTATATCGATAGAACTTTAAGCACACGCCGAGCAGCTCGGCAACTTCATTTATCTCAATCAAATGTACTGAGAGCACTCAAACAAGATCATCAAAGGGCTTTCCATCTCCAACTACTTCAAGGTTTGTTGCCAGGAGATGCTGAAAAACGTATAAATTTTTGTAGATGGGTTTTAGATTCAACAGAAATTAATCCACAATTTCTGCATAAGGTTTTATGGACCGACGAATCTAATTTCACAAAAGCTGGAATTGTGAATTACCACAACATTCACGTTTGGAGTGAAGTCAATCCTCGATGTGTCAGACAATCTTCATTTCAGCAACAGTTTAGTGTAAATGTGTGGATAGGTGTTTTAAGTAATAACCTCTGTGGGCCGCATCTTTTGCGTCCTCGTTTAAATGGGGATTTATTTCATGACTTTCTGCAAAACTCTCTCCCCAACAAGACGTGCTTGACGATATCCCCTTAAATTTACGCCAAGGGAACTGGATGCAGTTGGATGGTGCCCCTGCACATTACGGAAGGCAAGTACGGCAGTGGTTGGATGAGAATTATCCTCGTCGATGGATTGGACGGCAACCCAACAACCACCCAAATATGTGGATTTCTTGCGAAGGACCAGTGGCTTCCTCCTATGGATTATTTCGTTTGGGGCTATTTAAAAGCAATTGTGTATGATACGCCAGTACATACCCGTGAGGAATTGATCCAAAGGATAAGACATGCTTGTGATGACATAAAAAACAATCCTGTTCAAATAGCAGCTGCGGTTAATACACTAGTTCGTCGATGCCAAAAATGTATTGAGGCTGGAGGAATGCACTTTGAACAATTATTGTAATTTTTTTAGTAGCTGATAAGTTTGTTGTAAATCTTGTAATAAGTAGTTGTTACTAAATTTATGTTTGATGTTATTGGCATTTTTTCTCAACACTAAGAACACTCTTTAAATAATACTTTTGACAATGATTTTCACAAACGTCAGTTTTTTTTTTTTTTGAGAGCCGTCCGACAGTGTTCCCGGAAGCACCGCAGCCTATAGACTTATTGGGCATCTCTCGACGAGCATAAGCATTCATGGTACTACAGTGGGATTCGAACCCACACCAACATAGCCGATCCAGACTGGTTCCACAAGCAGTCATCTCCCAGCCACCTCGGCTATCGCGGCGCCCAAAACGTCAGTTTACACAAATCACTGAGTTTTGTTTTCATGGGTTGCTATAACGTTAAATGAAATTTACGCGGCTGGTGCGCTACACTGTCACCAATTTCTATGAATATCTCAGAAACAAGACCAAACGTCGAAAAAAAAACAAGAGACGAAAAAGTTTCGAAATTAATCAGATCAAAGTGGTGTGTAGATGTTTTATTGAATTTTTTTTTTGTAGTTTTGAAATAAAGTAAGAGGGGGGTAGCATACAAAATACACTTCTAAGAGGGGTAGGTAGTTCAAACTTAAGAAGTTTATGTAAGATTATAAGGAGTGTTTGTGTTCCGAATTTCACTTAAATCGGATAAGTGGTTCAAAAGTTATGAGAGAAAAACGAGAAAAAAATTCCTACTTCAACGCCCTCTATCTCGGAAACGATGCGTTTTAGGAAATAAGTTTATATCACAAATGAACATTTTAACCTGTTCTATCGATTCCTGAAGTTATCAAGATTAAACCTGAATCACCCTGTACAGTTTTATTACTCTCAATTGCAGTTTCTTAAATATTTTGATGAAAATATAATGAATTAAGTATTCATTTGTTCGTGTAACGTAAGTCGTCTGAGTTCTTGAGTATACCAAGAAACATAGAACATATGGTATTTTTCATTCTTTTTCCTTAATTTGCTTGGGTACTCAGATATATCCTACGTCCTGATATGAGCACATAAATTAAAAAAAAAATCAAGCATTATAACTAAATGCTTGGCAACTACATATTTGTAGAGGTCTAAAGAGGCATTCAATTTTCTGACGAAATTGAATAATAAACATGCGTAGGTACAAAATGTTAAACTAGAACACTTCTGCAGTATGGAAATCAATCCATATATGAATTTAAAAATCCTGAATTCTATTAATTATCAATAAAATTATAATTAACCTGCTTCCGATAATCACCTCTGCCCCCAATTAATTGAAATCCTACCCATGATATGTTAATTAACGTGTTTCTGCTAATTGCATTTGTCAAAGAGGCGGAGGATCAAAATAATTCTGTCTAAATGGGACCTAGAATTCGAATTGAAAGGATGATTAATTAAATTCAAAAAGTAAATTGTAAAATACTGTTGATTTTGTAAATACCAAGCTAGTAAAAGCATCAAATAAAATGTTTTTTTAACAAAAATATTGCCTTTAACAGTTAATTTTCAGAGAAGAGGGACGATGCAATAATTCCATTTTATTGGAGTCGTTAATTGGATTTGGCATGAAAATTTGTATATTTTTTCAAATGGTTATTGAATAATTAAATGTATTACAAAGTTGTATTAATTTCACAATATACAGGGTGTTTCTTAAGTGGAAGTCAAAAATCCAAGGGCGTATTAAAAAATTACCAGCTTTAGAAACTTACCAGTGGCGGAGGTGTGGGAATCATCGGTCATTATTTACCAAAAAAATATATACTATCCTGTATAATATTACGAATAAAACAGATCATCACATGCGTCATCGCATTATCATCACCTTTTGTTTCTTTACTCTTTTCTATGTTCCAAACCGATTAACAATTCCATTTATTTGAGCCAAAATATATCACAACCAGCTATAATTTATTGACGTAAGTGCTCCTCAGATTCAATGTGAACCTTATAAACTAATATCTTCAGATGTCTCCAAACAAAAAAAATCAATAGGGTTTATATCAGGAGATCTGGATGGCCAGAGTTGACCTGGTTCTTGAATACCTTGTCCAAACACATTATTACAGATTTTTTTTTAAATTCACGAGTACAACTACGATGAAGGAGCACCGTCGTGCATAAAAAACATTCTTTGTCTTAGCGCATAAGGAACATCGTTAAGTAGTTCAGGTAAAACGTTTTCAAAAAAATGTCTATAGGCACCGGTCCTTGGTAAAAAGTAAGGTCAGTCAAAAAAATTTCCAATAATATCCACCCAAAGAAAACTGATAAAATCGAGATTCCATGTTATTAGAGTTTTCATCAGACCAAAGGCATCTCAGTCGCGGCGAAGCTTTTGCAGAGTCACCACTGAAGATACCGACAGTGAAGAACGGCGAATCGTTTGGAAACATGGGATGCGACCAGTTACAGCGGCGGCTACGGAACGCCTCGGAGGACCACCATTATCCGAGGAACGGTTCCGACCGTAGCAGTCGTAATACCAACAATAGGAATCGAAATCAATATATGGGCAGGCCCAGAGACACCGATAGCGGGTCTGTCCCCACAGAGCCTAGCCCGAGAACAACCAGGGCAGGTAAAAGAATCCCGGCTAATGCTAGGGATATGCATTTAACTCTGTTTCTGGTAGCTACTAGTTACCGAGGTCACGGCATAACAACTACTTAAGAAAAACTCCGTATTTATGTCTTTACTTAAGGCTTTTACTAATAAACGGATGTCATCAATTAAATTTATATTTGACGGACTAAAAAAAAAATAGTAGTAATTGGAAGTCCAGCAAACAGAACAGAACATAAACTTGCTAACAGAAAACAAAACACCTTCTCTAATTGTTTAATAATTTCATTGGCAGATGGCGCTTGTAGCATGAAATGATAATTATCTAATCACATAGATCGTTATAATCTAACATGGACAAAGTGCAAATCTACTATCATTTTTGTCAGTATTAAACAAATCTGATTTTACTGTATAGACATGAACAAAATACAGCCGAATATTAAATCCAAATAGCGGGTTAACGTTGAAGCAACCTATAATTTGCATTTATGCAGTGTTTCCAACACTTATAAAAAAAATCACATTGAATACCTCACAAGCGATCAACTACTAGCCACGAGGCAATGTAGATCTCAGTCGCAATATCTGTCGGGAGCTAAAAATTAACATATCTTCTGCATACCGATGCAATACGCTTGGCGTTAATAATAATATGTAAATTACAGTTGTTGCGGTTTGTTAACCTTGGCGATTTAAATGATTATTATCTGCTCCACAATAAATATCTCTGTCGAACAAAGGTGTAATGGATTCGTAAGCAAACCGGTACCTCAAATAAGTGTAACAACAAATTCCTCGGTTTGTATTATTTCCAGTGAATTTCTGTATCAATTCGAGGCTTATCAGATTTTCAACGGTCGAGTCAGAGAGTCATACGGTATCTATAACAATGCATTCATTATAGAAAAATGTGGAAAACAGAAATCATTGTAAAAGCATGACAAAGGAAAGTTGACTCTTTGGAGATATGTACAGTGTCCCAATTTTGTTGTAATTGTGGAGTATCTAGGTAACTGCAAAATATATGGTTTTCGTATCATTGAAATACTTTTTCGAGAAACTGAAGATGCCGCAATTAGAATTTTCATAGACCTTTCCGTTTTTGTGCACTGTATTTAATAAACAGTAGTATTGATACTATTTCGAATGGCATAATGACTTACATTATCCCACATGTATTTTTTCAAATTTATAAACGCAACCGATAATGACATTGTAAATTAAATTAGACACTAAAATAAAGATATGTAAGACAAAAAAAAATCTTTACAATAGGCTTGGTCAGCATTTCATAAATCAAAAGTATAAGTGAAAAATAATGGATTTTGAAAATATTAAAATTTTAGTTGAACGTTTAGTTCCTTAAAAGTAATGCAACATGCAATGCGGAGATCTGATTTTGTATCCGACAATGACACGAGATTTTGATATCAGGATCACATTATTTTGTTATTTAAAGAAGTTTTGGTAGCTATATTAAATTGCCATGAAGCATTGCTTTCCACTCTATTTTTAAATTGTGGCGCCTGTAAAAAGTACCTAATGAAATTCGGTAAGAATATGTACACGCTTCAGTTTTTCAATCGTAGGATAGCAAAATTACAGCCGAATCTAAGATTTCACGTGATCACCTTGTACATATGGACAGAATACCATATACTTATTCTTGTACTTAAATATTATACCAAAGTTCCAAAAGGATGATCAGAATATATTTTCTTAGATATAGCTATTAATCTTATGCGTGTAATTACGACCCAGGAGGTCGCAAATAGGTCTCTATCAACTAATTGTGTATTTAATTACGATCCCTTAATTAAAAAAAACTCAAATATGATTTTGAAAGTATCTGAATGATAGAAAATCTCCTCTTAACATATTTCCTTGGTATTCACAAACATGCAGAAAGGATTTATTGAACTAAAAATATTTTCGAAATCTCTCAAGCTAAATTTTATGGATAAATACCTTAAAATTGCTCTACATAAGGAAGTCATAATTATGACATTTCCATTACAAAACTGAATTTCTTAGGCCGCAATTACTCCCAAATAATAATTAGTTAATGACAAATAATTTTGTACAAGTTATAAATATACCGTGGTGACAGATCTGTCGATTAACAGTTACATCTGGGGTGCCTCAAGGATCAGTGCTTGGTCCTCTATTGTTTATTATTTTCATAAATGATATGAACTTGGACCTACAGTGTTCTACACTTTTATATGCCGACGATTGTAAACTATTTACGCGTACCAACACTGTCAATGCTTAAATTTACAAGAAGACTTCCTAAAATTGGACAGACGGTGCATAGAAAATCGGCTAGCTCTGAATGTTAGTAAGTGTAATTGTGTTTTCTAGGAAAATTAACGGTATCCAATTCAATTACAAATTAAATTATGTAATTCTAAATAGATATAATCAAGTTACAGATATCGGCGTAACTTTTGATTGCAAGTTGAGTTCGTTTCTCATGTGAATATTACAGCTGGTGCTTACAGAAATTTGGGGTTTATTATTAGAAACTCGAAAGAGTTCACAGATAGTAAATAATACTTTTATTACTTTTTTCTTATTAAGTTACATACATTTTCATATTAGATCTTTCCATAGTCGATCTGTTGATACATTTTACTTACGATCTCCTCAGTCTAATCTGTTGAGATTTTCTGTACATAAAATGTACCTTAATTATAAAAATTACAGCTTACAACTTACTGCAGATATACAGGGTGTTAAAAAAAGAGTGTAAAATATTTAAGGAGCTAATAGTATGAACCAAAATAAGCAGAAAAGTCTCAATAAACATGTGTCCGCAAAATAACGGTTGCGGAGATATGGAATGTTTTATGTTTTTTAGCCACTTTTTTTAGTTTGCAAAAACGTTGTGTATTTTCTTGTAATAGTTAGTTGATGTTTAGTGAAATAAACATTACGTATTTGACACGTTTGGTTTTTTTGCCGCTGGTTTCTACGTCATGATGCTGAAGACCCTCGTTTTCTTGCAAACATTCTTTTTACTGATGAGGCTGGGTTCACAAGAAATGGAGTGTTTAATTTTCACAATACGCTTATTTGAGCCAACGAAAATCCTCATGCTCTAATAGAATCTGGACATCAGGCACGTTTTTTATTAAACATTTGGATGGGTATTGTAGGTGACAGGTTTCTAGGTCCTAATTTGTTTTACCAAACCGATTAGCAGGTGCTGCTTACCTCAACTTTCTGCAGAACACACTGTATGAGTTTTTGGAAGACATTCCTATGAGTCAGAGGCAACAAATGTGGTTCCAGCATGAGATGGGTAGGAAGGGTCGGACCTGTTTTATGGCCTCCAAGATCGCCTGATCTAAACCCTATAGATTTCTTTATTTGGGGATATTTGAAGACATTAGTGTATGGTACGCCTGTAAATAGCCTGGAAGAGCTGCAGGTACGGATTAATCAAAAGTGTCAAGAAATCCAAACCAAGGAGGGTGTTTTCGAAAGAGTTCGAATATCGTTGAGACGAAGATGTCGAGCCTGCTTGGAAATGGACAGAGGGCACCTTGAACATCTTCTGTAACTTTATTTTTTGTTTGCTAAAAGCTTCCTTTGTTGGTTTATTCCTAATAAATGGACCCATGTTAATTAAGACTCTTCTGCTTATTTTGGTTCATACTATTACCTACCTCCTGAAATATTTTACACTCTTTTTTACACCCTGTATATTGAACCTCACTTGAATTCTTTTGCATCTAAAGCACAATTGACAAGCACTCAGGGGCACATTTACAAATATGTTATTTTTGTTTAAAATTGATGGTAAATCATAATATGCTTAATTTAAATTTTCGTATTTAATCGCTGTAATCGGAATTATGTACAGGGTCGATGATTACGTTATTCCATTATTTCCTCAGTTATGTTTCTGTTGAACAAATTTGTATTAACGCCAGATCAGAAAGACGCTTACAAATGGACATTCCCAAGTCAGTTTACTTTAACACACGGTACAAAAAAAGGCAGAAGAGAATATTATAAATCATACTCACAGTATTACATAAGCCTACATCGTAATAACCTTTGCGGGGTTCTCTTCATTGCTCCGCTTGCAACCAACATCATATAAATGTTTCCACCGTATTTGTTGATTATACGAAGATTTATTGTGTGGAGTCTCGCACTGGGTAGCTCCATCATTTCCACAACATGTGTAGTTATTCACCTGAGGTGATGAAGGCATTTGTCAGGACATCACATCAAGTCACTCTTTAAAAAATGTGAAGTCTGACTGGAATTTGGCACGGAAATTTGTATATTTTTTCAAATAGTTATTGAATAATTAAATTTATTACAAACTCGTATTAACTTCACGATATATTTAATAATGTAGGAGCATAGGTATAAGTTCAAAATAGTTATTTATCTTCTCACGCGTGTTAGCTACAAATTTTCTCTACGATCATGATAATTCCAATTAGGTGAAACATTTTATTTTAAATACAAATTTGTAACATTAACAAGAAGTAATTATAAAATAGTTATTTAAACTAATATACCTATGTAAACGAAAAAACAATGAAATAAAATGTACAATTTGTGGCATTTTGTAAATTCAGTGCTGAGGCAACAGCAGCTTGAGGAATTTACTGTTGACAAAGTATATGCTACCGGATTAGCTTGGAACTTCAGTGATAAGGGAATAGCTACTAGATGCTGTTCGTCAGTCAAGTAACATACTGTTAGGCCCGTCGCAAAATGAGACGGAGCTTCCCGCCGACTCGCGCCGGAAGGTATCGACGGCTGCCTTCAGCTGTTCGTCGCTGGAGAATTTCATTATTCCTAAGTGTTGTTTCAGGTTGGGAAACAAATAGTAGTCACTAGGGGCCAAATCGGGGCTGTAAAGAGGATGGTCTATGATTTCCACAAGAAAATGCTCCTCAACTTTCGTCACTGACTCGTCCAAAACTGATGGATGCACTCGGCCCGCCTCGTCATGCACGTTTGTACGACCGGCTGCGAACTCTACACTACATTTTTTATGTCCATACACTTTTCTCCATACACATCGGTCAACTGACGATGAATTTCAATAGGGAGTGACCCCTTAAACCACAGAAATCTAATCACCGAACGCAATTCGATTTTTTCTTCCATCGTTAACGGCTGCTAAGCCAAGACTCTAAGACTGACCGTCACAGCGAGGTAGTGACCAGCCAGATTAGTGGTGGGGGAAGCAAGGAACACGGTGCTGTTATCAGATTTAAGCTAGGGGAGCTTGTTGGAGACCTTAATTTATGGACAACCCTCGTAGTTATTGCGCCTATTTCTTCGCAGCGTGACGTGACGCAGTTTTGGCTCAACTTGATCCTGCGGAACGCAGTGTAGTTGCCGCAGTTTTCTTTAGAAATCACGGCGCGTGTTTGAAAACATGGAAGCAAAATTTATCGAGGCTGTGCGAATTCGACAAGTTTTGTACGATACAAGCCTTGTTGTCATTTTTTTTTAAATAAAAAAATAAATAAATTATGGCGTCCAAAAGAAAATTTGTCCAAAAATTTTGATTATTCTTTTTAATATCTTTGTTATTTTTGATTTTACAGCAAAAAGTTACTAGTCTAAAAGTGTAGAGGATTTCATTTGCAATAAAAAATGTTTTTAAAAATTTTATGTATGACTGATAGCTTACCTGATAAATGCTAAAAACAATTAACCCCTTTTTTTCAAGATAGCGGCCGAAGTTGGAGGGTTGCGACCCCACAAACTTCAAGTTAAGCTTTTTTGACCCCCCCCCCCTCACATCTAAACAATAAAATTGCGACCTCTAAAAAATGCAATCCCAAATGTAACTTTTCAATGGACTATAGGGAAAGTTAGTGTTCACTTCACAGCGCTGTAAAACCCAAACTAATGAATATAATAAAAAAAGTATATAACAAAAATTCTTCGTTGAAAACCACTCTACAAAAATGCTTTTGTCATTTTTTTTTAAATAGAAAAAAAAATAAATTATGGCGTCCAAAAGAAAATTTGTCCAAAAATTTTGATTGTTTTTCTTTAATATCTTTGTTATTTTTTATTTTACATCAAAAAGTTACTGGACTAAAATTGTAGAGGATTCAATTTGCAATAAAAAAACGTTTTTAATGTTTTTAAAAAAATTTTGTATGACCAATAGTTTACCTGATAAATGGTAAAACCAATTTAACCCCCTTTTTCAAGATGACGGCCGAAGTTGGAGGGTTGTGACCCCACAAACTTCAAGTTAAGCTTTTTTTGACCCCCCTCTCACATCTAAATAATAAAATTGCGTCCTCTAAAAAATGCACGCTAATGCCAAAATAATGTAACATTTCAATGGACTACCATGAGTTTTTGTTTTTTTCAAGTACAAACTTCTCATTGACTTTTTATTACTACACATCTGGGTGATGCCATTTCGGAATCAAACTCGTCTTCTGAATCAGACTCAGAACTAAATTGAGAATCAATGAGTGCAGTAGCAGTTGTCATTTTTCAGTAATGTGGCCTGCCTGCGAAGTGAAAACTGCAATCGTATTGCGCAATACCCGCGCTAGCAGAGTCCTCCCGCAGAAAACTCGCCGTGACTCACGCTGCGTCACCTCACCAAGCTGCGTCTCATTTTGCGACGGGCCTTACTTGTGAGAATACTGTAAGCTATTTTCTTTTTGTTTTCCAAACAATCCTCAATGTATGACTCACCTGCCGCTGTGGACTTCCACGCACTATGCCGTTCTGTTTGTAATATTGGAACCGGAGTTGGCCAATAATGTAGCAGAAGAGCGCCGAAAACAATGTCCTGTATACGCTTCGGGGTTTGGGAGGTCTAGTAACCAGCGATGTTATATGACATTTTCCTGAAGCTGTTGATACCCACACATTGCTTAGTGCATTTACCTCCATTATAAAATAAAAAAACTGATCGTGGGATATCTCTAGGACGCAAAATGGCATAGCTTTGATAAATACTGACATATTTAATTGTTTTTTTGTTGTTCACTACAAATTTGGTATACATATAGACAGCCACCTAAAATTAGAAAATCATATAAATATCTTACTTAATAAACTTAGAATTCTATTATCAAAATTTATATATTTTTAAAAAATCTTTTAAATTGATCAGCTTGAGATAATGTATTTTGCTTTGGTGCAATCACACTTAACATATAGTATTATAGGTTGAGGCGGTGCAACAAATTTATATATTAATACAATTCAAATATTGCAAAAATGGATAATAAAAATTATTGACAGTGACATGGACTACTCCTTCCCTACTGATGTGTTACATAAAGAGAGTAATATATTTGATCTAACGCAATAAACTGTCAGGCTGTATTGAATCACATCTACAAATATTAAACATATATTGCGCACACCTGATCATTTATATGAAACTAGATACAAAGAACCGTCAGTAAATATACCAAAAATGTATAAAACAATTAGTCAGCGGTGTTATACTTACCTAGGGCCAAAAGTTTACAATAAAATACGAGACTTTGTAAAATGTATCAATTCAGCCGCTATGTTCAAGTCCAAGGTGAAAAAATAGAAATCCTAGAAATGAAGTCAATCAATTAATAGATCAAAAAATGTGTATTATTGATTTCTTATCATTTAGTATACAGAGTTAACTATGACTAAGTACAAAAATTTTAACCACGTGCTCAGGGAAGCCTAAAAGACAATAAAAAATTTATTTCGGAATTCTAGCACGATGTTAAAAAAATGGGGCAAAACCCTCTTTTCCTACGGAAAGTCGGCGCCTATATCATCAGTCATCGTCCAAGATGGCTACATATGTCAACTAGGAATATGTTCTGTGCAACTAGGTACCATGCGGTCGTTTCTCACAACGTTCCAACGTTGCCGAATGTGGAAACAACGAAAGTAAACATTTTTATTAATAATAATACCTAAGTACCTGATAGATAACAGTTAATCCGGTTAGCTACAGTATTTTGCATTCCTTTTTCGTTACTTCGTTCCAAACTGCCAAAACTTCATTTTCACTCATTACAGGTTCGTCAGAATTACTCGCCACAAAATACACACTTCGCATAGATGCAGTTAATAAAATTGGCCATTTATTTTAAGAAAATTGGTTGAAAGAAATCTAACAGAAAACTTCAAATACACCCGTGGCAGTTTTTAATTTATAAAATTTTGTCCGATAACGGCCACTTCACTGCATTGCTCTGAACTCTAGGAAATATCTTCACGTACGTTTAAAGAAAATTGTGGAAAACTACACATGTCCCAATATATCGCAACCATCCATTATTTAATGAATAAAACGTTTAAAACTGAAACTGTCACTAATGTCATAGATGTGGATGCCTGCATCAAAAATACGCATAAAAATGTTCGCAAAACCTCACCGACGCGCAAAATTCACCTACGAACATTCCAGAACAGCCAGCCGACAACCTGGCGCCAGCCTAAATTGCACCAACTAGAGACGCATCCCTATTGGCCAGAAATCGGAAACTCGCAACCCCATTGGCCGGTACCCTTCCGTATAAATATAGACACCCCAGGTAAGGGGATAAAACCGAGGCGTTTCGAACAATCGGGCAGCAGTCGTCTCAGACACCCGTACAGTGAAGTTCAGTCGTGCCAGAGAGTTCAGTCATCGCCGACCATCATAGTGTGAACATCTCAGTCGTGCCAGACCTTCGCCTTGTGTTTTATGGTGTATCAGTGCGCCCTTTGGCAAATCTTCAGTGACATATATCCAGCTCCGTCGAGCCATCGTTATCAGTGCAACAGTGTTCATTAGCCGTCGCTAATAACATTCACCGAACCAAAGTGCTTCGTTAACAAACAAAGATATTCGTATATTACGCCAACGAGACCAAAGCGTGGTCGGCCATATTGTAGTCCACCGCGGCGACCCACGCCATATTCCTACGCCGATATTCCTACGCGCCTATCGCTGCCAACGCCAAGCTCAGGCATCCACCTCGTCGCCTAGACGTAGTTTTTCGCAGTTATAAAACCATTTACCATCCGGTTTGGAATTTTCACCGAGTCTAAAAAATTCCTGGCGCCCTTCTGCATCGCTACAGTGCACGAAATACCAGAACCACCGAGCAAACTTCCTACTTTGGGTCTCTGGACAGAGCCCCGAACCGCCATCGCGCCCTGAGCCTGAGTAGCCGGTGATAAACGGAAAGAACCGCGAAAACCGCAGAAAAAACCAACAGAGAAGACCATCTTACCCATTTACACGAAGCCCAAAGTGGGGCTTATCTGTTTACATACCATCCCAAAGCGGGTCGTATCCGTTTACATGTCGCCCAGTGACGTGGGGCTCGAAGTGGGAAGTGATCAGTGACCAAAAAAGTGCAAATCCACGAAGAAATCCGCGATCCGCGAAAAAATCCGCGAAGTCAAACCGCGAGCACATCAAGGTCAATCCGCGGAAGCCAGAAAGTCATCCGCGAGCCGCGAGAAAATCCGCGGAAAGTCATAAAGTCAACCGCGACCATCCCAAAAATGGAACGTTCTCGAATAATGGATCTTAGTGCGCAAGCAGACGCCGAAATCCAAGCAACAATGAATCGTCTCGCAAACGCCAGCCTAGAGGAAGAATCAGAAACGCCTCTACCGCGTCGTCCGCGAAATCCAGTGCCTGGACAAGCCATCGAAACCCCAGCCGCTGCCGCATCCAGCGCTGAAGCGACTAACCAAATTCTGGCTAGTCTAGTGCAGGCTCTCAGCCAAGTAACACGTCCTAGGTCGAAATGCCTCGCCAAATTTCAAGGCAATCTAAACGAGGATCCGTTCCTGTTCCTCGACAAACTGCGCGCGTATTTCGAAAAACATCGCATCACCGACGAAGAGGAAAAACTTGAAATCGCCGTCGAACGTCTAAGCGGAAAAGCCCAGAAGTGGTTCGAACCCTATTATTCAATCCACCTAGGGTACGAGGAATTCCAAACGCTGTTCTTAGCCAAATACGATTCAGTTGCCGCTCGCTCCGCAGCCAAAACTAAGCTGTATAGCGAATTCCAAAAGCCCGGTGAGCCAGTGGAGCCATTCATCGCGATTAAAAGAAACCTGTTCGATCGGCTAAACGAGAATGTGCCCGAACAAGAGCAGATGCAAACCATCGCAAATCTCCTCGACCCAGAAATCGGCTCCCGAATTCCGATCGATCTCCTCACCCGATTTGATCAGCTGATCAAAACCGCCGCTCGTGTCGAGGCAAACGTTTTACAAATTCGCCAGCGACAAACCTACGATCGTCCTCGCTATAACCAAGACGACCACCGACGAGACGCCCCTAGACGCGACGCCCCCGTTCGCACCCACAACAGAGATCGCCCCTATGCTCCCTGCCGGCATTGTGGTGGCGATCATTGGAACAGCGACTGCCCCCGCCGACCTGCACCCAGGGCGCAGGAAAACTCCAATCGGGTCGGTGGCGACCGGCAATAAACAATATCTCGCTAACCGACCCCGTGTCAGAAATCTCCCCATATGCCGATTCCCAGACATCTCCGACAGACGACTCCGACGCCGCAGACGACCTCCAAACTTTGGCAAAACAGCTTACGCAGACGCTAATCCCAAGTCCCCCCTTAACAATCTGCCGCGCGCGAGAAGACAACAGTAGCGAAACGTACGAGTGTGTCGAGTTCGTGCCAACCCCGATCACCCCTACGTTCGAGCGCGCCGAGACTTCCAACGAGCCCTGTTCGAGGAACGACTTCTCCGCCGTCCGTGTTCACGAACAAACCCCCGAGTCCGCCGTTCAACTCGTACACCAACCACCCGAGGTCTCACACGAAATCAAAGGGGTAATATTCGAAAACCCCATATCCGAAACTTTCGACACCGTCACCATCACCGCAGAAGAATACGTGGTCCGCGACCAAAAAACCAAGAGGACTACCCACCTACCGGCCACCATCGACGCCAACAAAATAATCACCGGCTATATCTATAACGAGGAAACGGAGGAAACCATAGAAATTCCTCTCACGTACACGTCACACATCACCCTACTTGACATTCCGTCAAAATCACCAAAAAACGAGGAAGTTCGCGACAGAAACAAGAATTCGGATCCAGACTCCGACTCCCGCGCAACCCACTACCCCGAATCGGAACCAGACGCCGATTCCAGCAACGTTAAGAGGAACCAGACGCCTCCGCCGACAGAGTCCGAAGCACGACACCCTAGACGCTCCTTCAGTTCCCACCAGAATAACGCCAGCCGTCCGTCGACGCCGCTTATTCAAGGACACGAAGCCCGACGCGCTAGCTGCTCCTTCGACTCTTCGAACACAAACCGTCCTTTGACGCCACCAACCATTTCAGCCGTCGCTGAAAACTCTGCCCGAACCAGACAAATCCTCGCAACAGAACCTCGCAGAATCGACCGCCCATGCAGCCAATTGCACATCCAGATTATAAAACCCAGCCAGACCTACGATTCCGAATCTGGATACGAAGCCGCCTCAGAGACCGAAGACAACGATAAAACCGACAAAAGACGAAAAAAGACCCCTAAAGCACCAGACAAAAACGCACACGAAAATCCAAATCACAGTCGCGAGCCCAAATGGATGAATCCCCCTAGACCACCGGACACCCCAGACACATAAAAAACCTCGGAAACAAAATAAATCACCGAAGCCATCCGCATCTCCCACAAATCGCACCCCCAAAGCCGTCCAACTTGTGCAAAAAACCACGTCTCCAAAAGGAGGGGGGTGTCATAGATGTGGATGCCTGCATCAAAAATACGCATAAAAATGTTCGCAAAACCTCACCGACGCGCAAAATTCACCTACGAACATTCCAGAACAGCCAGCCGACAACCTGGCGCCAGCCTAAATTGCACCAACTAGAGACGCATCCCTATTGGCCAGAAATCGGAAACTCGCAACCCCATTGGCCGGTACCCTTCCGTATAAATATAGACACCCCAGGTAAGGGGATAAAACCGAGGCGTTTCGAACAATCGGGCAGCAGTCGTCTCAGACACCCGTACAGTGAAGTTCAGTCGTGCCAGAGAGTTCAGTCATCGCCGACCATCATAGTGTGAACATCTCAGTCGTGCCAGACCTTCGCCTTGTGTTTTATGGTGTATCAGTGCGCCCTTTGGCAAATCTTCAGTGACATATATCCAGCTCCGTCGAGCCATCGTTATCAGTGCAACAGTGTTCATTAGCCGTCGCTAATAACATTCACCGAACCAAAGTGCTTCGTTAACAAACAAAGATATTCGTATATTACGCCAACGAGACCAAAGCGTGGTCGGCCATATTGTAGTCCACCGCGGCGACCCACGCCATATTCCTACGCCGATATTCCTACGCGCCTATCGCTGCCAACGCCAAGCCCAGGCATCCACCTCGTCGCCTAGACGTAGTTTTTCGCAGTTATAAAACCATTTACCATCCGGTTTGGAATTTTCACCGAGTCTAAAAAATTCCTGGCGCCCTTCTGCATCGCTACAGTGCACGAAATACCAGAACCACCGAGCAAACTTCCTACTTTGGGTCTCTGGACAGAGCCCCGAACCGCCATCGCGCCCTGAGCCTGAGTAGCCGGTGATAAACGGAAAGAACCGCGAAAACCGCAGAAAAAACCAACAGAGAAGACCATCTTACCCATTTACACGAAGCCCAAAGTGGGGCTTATCCGTTTACATACCATCCCAAAGCGGGTCGTATCCGTTTACACTAAAAACGGAAAACTAAAATTACAATGTCAACGCCACCGTTCAGTCTTCGGTCCGCCTACACCGAGAACTTAATATTCTTCAGATAAATATTCTTATGACAATCAATTTCAATATAATCAATATTATCTTCTTTTATGTACGATCGTGGGTTTCTTCATTCTAGTATTGTTTTGACACTTCCTCCGTGACATGGGGTTACACGCACATAGCACTTGTCAGTCGATATAAACCTATACTGTGTTGTTGGTTGCATTGTTTCTAATACTCTACAAATGTCAAACAGCAGTAGTGGTCAGAAAAGTAATATTACAGAGCACTGTAAACGCCTCGGGAAATTTAAAATAATAATACTACAATATTATTATATGCAAACATGGTCGATTATTTTGTTAATAAAAATATCTTAGTTTAAACTGTAGTAAAGTAGGCATAAATATGTTTTGTAAAATGTAGATCAGAAAGAATGTAAGAAGAAGAAGAAGAGGTGTGTCAGAGTTGAGTTGTTGTAAAGATAGAAAGTGCGAAATAAAGAAAGTAGTAAAACGTTATTGGGTATTTATTTAATTAACAAATAAAATTTTACCCTAACAATTGTTAATATCGTTACTATTATTAGTTTTCAGTATTTGCTTTTCGCACATTCAAATTCGTGTAATCGCGGAAATTACGGATATGGTACTAATTTATGGGAAGTGCGACGAAAGTGCATATCGTGCAGCAGCAGAATATCAAATACGTTTTCCAAATAGACAGAATATGTCAAATCCTCGTACATTTGTACGAATTGTACAACATCCACGAATGTTGTTTTACACGTGCTGGAGTTTTAAATACGTATGTACCTACCTAAAATAAAAAAGAACCAATTTCATACTTTTTAAAATTCCTTGAAACTTCTTTTTTACTTAGTGACATAAAAATAAAGCTTCTTTAAACTACAATAGATATACTTACAGAAAAAAAGTATTTTTTTATTTATGAAATGGTCGAGGGAAACCAAGAGGTCCTCAGCAAGTACAACAATTTTTACAATGACTAGTTATAATGTAAACAAGTTAGAAAACAGAAAATAATTTAACTTTCTTGAAATCTCCAAATATCAGTTCTGGAAATATCAGTAAGGTAGGTTTTACTCTCAGTGCTACCATATCGTGTTTCTCATTACTAATCTAATATTTTGTAAACAAAAATTTTTCTTTAAAAGCGCCGTAAATCGTTACACGTGGCAACGCGGTGCTCTGTCACTACCATTGACAACTTTGACTTTGACAGAATATACCTAACCTCGCAGCTGACAGGCGGCATAGTCGCCGAGAAATTAGGGGTTAATAAGGTTTTGAAAAAAAATTTTTTTCGCTTTATGAATAAGTTTGGAATTTTTTTGAAGGGTGATTCCGTTAATTCTGAATTTTCCCTATTCCCTCTTAAAATATTTGTACTAAGTCATAGTTAAGCCTGCATTTCTTGTTTTTAAATGAATATTTTTTTCCTTTTTCATATAATTTTTATATGAACAAATCATTATCATTATGTATTTAGTTTTTAAAGTTATATTATAATATTTCTTTTTTTAACTCATGATCAAAGATTTATCTTTCTATGTGTTCTCTGTTAGGCTTTAGGCAGGAGATTAAAATGATAAGATACTTAGGAATACAACTCTTGTTAGTTTTATTATTGATATATTCTCATTGTTATAATGTCATAATTTAAATTAATATTTACGCAATAGGTGGGATATAAGTGCGGTACTATTATTTATTATTAAGGAGGCCGCATTTGCCAGGAAGGACTTACGTTGGTAGGCCCTAACCAATCAGTGCAGGAATAAGCGAAACCTGGAAAACCTCATTAATTAGAGCGGTCAAATGTCAATCGGTATCAATCTCTCACATTGATCCAAGTCAATATTCTTCAATGCTACCGTATCCGCAGAGAGGGTGCAATCCTCCACGAATATAGCTGATCTACGGTCTACCAGCTGCGGGATTCGATTCCACAGCGATCTAGTCACCTCGATTCAAGTACTGACGCCTTAAAGTGAGCGAACACTGACCGACAGATAATAATAATAATAATTAATATTAATATTACCCACAAGAAATATCTTTCATATTAAATTTCAAACTGACACATGAAACATTGACAAAGTGATTGCAGAAAAATAATTTTAAAAGTCCAACATTAACACCATGTATTTTTTAAAAGAGATAATTTGGTATGCATACATATACTAAATTGTCATATTTTGTCTTCAAAATACACAGTTAATGAGACGCTTTTTGCTACAGTCTGTATAGTATTGGAATAACCAATTTTCTCATCATCCAAATAATTAGTTACGATTCGTTTCCAAAGGCTATTGAGAAAAATCAACGTCAATAATTATAGGCTACCCTGTTGTTTCAGACAACGAAATACAAATAATAAAATTAATTCAGAACCTAACAAACTTCTTGACATCGGAATGTTTCTCCTTCGTAAACCTTTTTCAAGAAAGTCATTTACAAGAACAAAATGCAGAATTAAAGCAATTTGTCCGCAGACTCGTCCTCCTCTCAGATCCTTATCTCAAAGAGGGGAATTGTATTCGAATTAGTTTATTATAAATAATACTACACTTAATAAATTAATCAGAGAACGTCCGTTCTATACAATGGTTCTTAATTCGTTTCATTATTAGTATTCTCAATTCTTCCATCGTACTTAAGATTGTCTGCCGGTGACTTTATGCTGTTCTTGAAGTAATTTGTGGGAGCTTATTTTTGTTTATGATTTATTGCAGAATATATTTCTATTGTAGTAAAACCCTATTATATAGCTGTGTATAAACTTTACTGGTTCTTATCTGCAGACATTCTTCTTTAATTACTTGAGAAGATAACATCTAACACTTAAATTGGTAACGTGGCCAATATTAATCTATTACATAGAGTTATGAACATACGAGTGTATTTTAACCGTGAATACAGGGTGTTAAAAAAGAGTGTAAAATATTTCAGGAGGTAATAGTATGAACCAAAATAAGCAGAAAAGTGTTAATAAACATGGGTCCGCAATGTAACGGTTGCGGAGATATGGACCACTATTAATCACCGACCCTGTACATAATTCCGATTACAGCGATTAAATACGAAAATTTAAATTAAGCATTTTATGATTTATCATCAATTTTAAACAAAAATAACATATTTGTAAATGTGCCCCTGAGTGCTTGTCAATTGTGCTTTAGATGCAAAAGTAGGCAAGTGAAGTTCAATATACAGGGTGTTAAAAAAAGAGTGTAAAATATTTCAGGAGGTAAAAGTATGAACCAAAATAAGCAGAAAAGTCTTAATAAACATGGATCAGCAAAGTAACGGTTGCGGAGATATGGACCACTATTCGTTTTTCAAACATTTTATTTTATTAGGAATAAACCGACAAATGAAGCTTTTCACAAACAAAAAACAAAGTTACAGAGGATGTTAAAGGTGCCCTCCGTCCATTTCCAAGCAGGCATGACATCTTCGTCTCAACGATATTCGAACTCTTTCGAAAACACCCACCTTGGTTTGGATTTCTTGACACTTTTGATTAATCCGTAGCTGCAGCTCTTTCAGGCTATTTACAGGAGTACCATACACTAATGTCTTCAAATATCCCCAAACAAAGAAATCTAGAGGGTTCAGATCTGGCGATCTTGGAGGCCATAAAACAGATCCGGCCCTTCCTACCCATCTATGTGGAAAAGTTTGGTGTAAATGCTCTCTAACGGCCATGGAAAAATGAGCTGGAGCACCATCATGCTGGGACCACATATGTTACCTCTGATTCAAAGGAATGTCTTTCAGAAACTCATGCAGTGTGTTCTGCAGAAAGTTGAGGTAAGCAGCGCCTGTTAATCGGTTTGGTAAAACAACAGGACCTAGAAACCTGTCACCTACAATACTCATCCAAATGTTTAATGAAAAACGTGCCTGATGTCCAGATTCTATTAGAGCACGAGGATTTTCGTCGACCCAAATATGCGTATTGTGAAAATTAAACACTCCATTTCTTGTGAACCCGGCCTCATCAGTAAAAAGAATGTTTGCAGGAAAACGAGAGTCTTCAGCATCATGTTAATTCTGCGTTAGAGTAACCAGCCAAAGCGAAAGAAAACTGTTTATTTCACTAAACATCAACCAACTATTATAATACACAACGTTTTTGCAAAATAAAAAATGGGCTAAAAACATAAAACATTCCATATCTCCGCAACCGTTACTTTGCGGACCCATGTTTATTGAGACTTTTCTGCTTATTTTGGTTCATACTATTACCTCCTTAAATATTTTACACTCTTTTTTTAACACCCTGTATAGTTATCGTTTAAAATTATTCTACTCAAAGTTATATTTAAGATATTAATTTTCTTGACCAATTTCCATGTCATGAAATTTAAATTTATTTGTCAATAAATGGTCATTGCCTTAGCAAAAATAAACTTCATGGAACTGGATTCCAAAATGATACTTTATAAATTGAATAACGTATGAAATGCGTTGATTTGTACTATGCCTTCGGTGTTGTATCCCAAACTCTTCTTTATTTTAGGGACTACCTAAAGCAGCCAATCTTCAAAAAAATTTTAAGTTATAGTTAAAATAAAAGTACTAGATAAGTTTATATTTAAATAATTGCCTGTTTACAAGAGAAATATAGTATAGTTCATAACGTGTTGGAACTTTTTATTGATTTCTTCTTTGACGTACAGATGTTTAATGTAAAACTGTAATAGCAAAGTTGGGTAAAAATGACTAGATGCGTCATGAAAATTGGATGGAATACGTTTTTGTAAAATTATTATAGTTTACGAGTAAAAAATTGTAGTATCAAGTATTCAATCATTACATCGCTGGGCTACTATAATCTCGATTCCGAATATTAAAATTCGATTACATATAGTAGGTATTAACGTTTTGGTGAGGCGAGTATTTAAATTAGTTTTCAAGTGTTAGAAATGGCTTATGCGTACAGCTACTCGGAGTTGATGGATATCGTTTTAATTTATAGTGATGTTACAATGCTTTAGCAAAACGATTTCCTGGTAAACATGTGCCAAATATACAGCTACTTTTACGCGCAAGTGTAGTGCAGCACGAGAATGACACGGGAAATTTGGAACCGAGTCGTAGAGGAGGTGGGAGTCTAGAGCGTCCACGGTGTATTGCTGCAGTGTGGCTATCGTACACATAACCCGACTTTTTATTTTACCAGAAAAACAGTTAATTTTTACTGATATTTATTACACACTGTACACTACTGGATACTAAATACAACTCAACTAAACAGTATTTCATTTTGCAACTCCAGGAAATTTCCAACTAAACACTTCAATTTAAGACTGACTGACTCGGCCGTTTATTCTTCTTTTATAGACCAAACAAATATTCCAGGTATTTTCTAGCAGCTCTAGATCCATTTCTCGACCGATTCTCGTTGACTCTCAATTTTCCAGTCACGCCTCGATACACGGCATTATATTGTTTGTTTAGCAGAATCGCGTAGGGGCGATCGGGGTAATCTAGAGTTTTGCGATACCACAGTCGTCGAATTGGGTGCAAGCGGGGCAAATTCTGTGACAGTATCACAGCTGCTGCTAATAACTTACGAGTTCAAAATGGACAAAAAGCAGAAACATTTGTGTTAGCTTGTAGAAACTGGGGAAGGTGGACCCAAAATTTTACTGTTGTAGCATCAGGTATGTCAAACTATTTTATTAATTAAAACCTGAATGTAATTATATTAATAATTAATAGCAATAGCGGCGAAAGTAGTTGAATTTGTTGTATAAAATAGGTGTTTTAAGATGTTATTTATTTCTTTCCTATAAATGTTTTGTCCGATCGCCGATTGTATTGTCAGGTTTTACAGTGGACCAGTTTCCAGTGTCGTGCAGAATTGTGTTTTTAAATCATTTTTGAATTGATCTCTTTGACTTTTTCTTTACAAAATTGTATTTGTAAGAGTCCCTAGTAGGTATATTCTTTTTTTAGATTAATTCTGAATTACATTGTATAAAGTACTAAATTAATTTTCCATTAATGATTACCACTAAATTATTGACCTGCTTAGCAATATTTTATTTATTCTCTAGGAACAAGCATATCTTTTAAATGAATAGTTGCTGGAACTTTTCAACCAATTTTTAAAATGATAATTACCCCAATTTACTCACAAATTCCTGCAAGTATCAGATTAACACTTAACTTCAAGATAAGCCATTAGAATATTATCGTGTTTCGAATGAAGATCATAATGAAAGATAACAGTGCATTCTGCATATTTATGGGCTTAAAGTATACACTATAGAGGCTGAAGGCAATAATAACGAGTCTGTTAAAATTATTTTGGCGTCTATGGTGGGTGAACTGAATATTAAATCTTTATTTTCTTATAAAGCTCGAAAAAATTAACTTGAGCTTATTTCAATATGTATTCCTTAGTTAACTATACAGGTATACAGGTTATTAGTTATTCGGGAGATTTACATCTGAAAAACAAATAATTTTTTTACCTATTTGACTTTACTTGCTGTTACTGGCAAAATGTATTAGATATACTTCATCATGGATATTGCAAAGTTTTTTACAAAGTTTTTAGTTTACAAAGTGTTCAAAATAGCTTATGTGCATAGCGACTTGGGGTTGATGGATATCGTTTTAATTTACGGTGATGTTAAAATGCTTTAGCAAAACGATTTTCCGGTATGTGCCAAATAATGCAGATATGTGTAGTGCAGCACGAGCGTGTAACACGAGAAATTTGGAATTGCAGCAGTTGAGGAACAGCTACTTAGAGATTGTTGAAGAAAATCACCGAACAAGGCAAATCGCTTTACAAGTACAAGGAATATCCCAATGAACAGTGTGACGCATCGGGCATTCGATTGTGTTAATCATAAAATTTTAATATCAAAATTATATGGGTGTGGTATTCGTGGACGTGCTTTAAATTAGATCGTCACTTTTATTGAAAATAGGAAACAATTTGTTACTGTGAACTACAGCGATCAGAATGGTGGTTATCGACATAGTTCAGTATGCCTGTAACATTGGGTGTCCCACAGGGATCTGTTTTAGGATCTATATTGTTCTTATTATATACTAACGATATTGATAATCTTTCGACTAATACTCATTTTACGATATATGCGGATCATACGTCTTTAGTGATATCTAATAAATCAAATCCAACTTTAAAATATGAGTGTGATGCTCTACTGAATAACTTAAGAAGGTGTTTTGCTGAGAATTCGTTACTTTTCAATATTGATAAAACTCAAGTACTTCGATTCTGTACTACCCAAAAAAAGAATTGCGACATCTTGGATTTACAAATTAATACTACTGACACTAAATGCGTAAAATTTTTAGGGCTAAATTTGGATGTCAACTTTAATTGGAAGGATAATTGTATATCAATAATTTCGTTGTCCTCTATTACATATTTGTTTAGAAATATTAGAACAGTTCTTAAAACTGATCAACTTCTTTGCTTATATTATGCTCAAGTGGAATCTCGTCTGAGATACGGTGTTTGTTTCTGGAGTGGCTCCACTCTTTCCACTAATGTTTTTGTTGCACAAAAACGAATTTTAAGATGTATGTTTGGTGTCTAGTTCCTATTCTTGTAGGAACCTATTTAGAGAATTTAGATTGCTTACTTTGCGAGGTATTTATATTTTTAAATATGTATGTATGTTTTTAAAAACAAAGAAATATTTATGAAACCTAACCTAACTGCGTAAAATAAATACTAGCCAAAAACATAATTTCCATGTGCCTTATGCCAGATTAAATGTTACTATGCGTTCGCCAAATTTTATAGGACCCAAAATATTTAATTGTTTACCTGACGAAGTAAGAAATATAAAGTTACAGTGAAGCTATTTTTACACGGAATGAAATGTCATGACAAATGACATTCATATTACCGACGTTGCCGTGCAGAAGTGTATTTTAAAATCATTTTTGAATTTCCCTTTTTGATTTTTTTACAAAATTGTATTTGTAAGAATCTCCTGTACATATTTTTTTTTTGATAATCTGAATCATCTTGTATTTATCACTATCTAGTTGTAAATCAAATAACTCCTGCTTAGTATAAAATTTTTGTATATGTACAAATTTCTCTGATGTAAATTGTATAACTTTCAAAGAGTGGTTGGTTTATTTGTTAAATAAATTATTTTTAGTGAACATTGTTTTGGGCTTCTAACCTGCTTATATTCTTGTTTCTATAAATAAATAAATAAATCACTAACCTAGTGAAGTCTCCAAGAAACCTTTATCAGGCATACCTGCCCGTAAGCCTAACAAATAGCTTAATACTAATACAATACTTAACAAATAAATTCCTAAATATTATCTATATTTACAACTGTTTATAATGCACCTATAAAAACATTGACAAAATATAAATTTGGCATACCCGTTTAAAAATTCTATTTAAAAAAATACAATATGACAACTCAGTTAATTTAAAGATATGTACCTAGTTCTAATTAGATATTGATGAAATACTAATGTAGAGGTTTATTTTGGCGTAGTTCTTGAAGAATACCACGTCCATTACTGGACCGTAGAATTTCTATATTATATTAATATTTATTTTAATTAACTCGTTAGAAGCAAATTATTTTCTCCTGTAGCTGTTTTTTTCGAACAAGAAAGGCGGCTCCTTGAGGTATTTTTCATGCCCTTCCGCAATTACTTACCGAGGATTTATGTGTTTGCCACCGGCTCATCGATTTGCTACCATGAGTCGCGTATTTAAACTTCCCGTCGTAAATCGTAATTAGCTCTCTAAATTGTTTGACAAAACCAACCGACCAGCTAATGAAGCATAATGCGCTACCTTAAATCCGTAACCACAACCAAGACGAATAGTCTAAGATCCCACTATAAAACGACCTTCACCGAGCTGGTTAATGGATGAAAAGTATTTTATATCCAATTAAATATGCCAATAAATATATTGCAAATGGGTTATCTAAAAAATTTCAGTCCAGAATATGATTAATTAGCAACTATTTTTTTTTACATTTTACTGGTTTGGTTAATAGACAAATTCCATACCAATCGAAAGTATGAAGCCGATAGAATATGCAAACGTTAGGTTGACAAATTGTTGACAAACGTTAGGTTAATAAATTAAAGTTAAATTAAAATAAAGATTATTTGATTACGAACACCGTAGTATAGGGTTGTCTGCGAAAAATCAGTCCTGAATTCCGGTTGTCGAGTTTTAAAAAGTGAAATATTCCCCAGCGAACCATTCCATGCGATAGAAGAGTACACAGCATTGCAGCTGTGTGTAGTTCGTCCATACCGAAAACGAAGATGATCCGTTTATCCGTTTTTCCGTTTCTCCAAAAAAGTGCACGGTGATTTTCTCTTATGAGTGCTGTACAATTGACAATCCGATCGGATAACGCCTCTCTTGTGTTCACTTTTGGCGCATGTACTAATGATTTAAACCATACCCAAAGATAGTAATCAAGGGAATTCAAATCTTGTCATCTTGGTGGCCAATTTTGGAAACCATCTCGGCCAATCCAGCGTTGTGAAAAGCGATATTATGATTGATCACAACGTGACTAAAATGGGCAAGGGCACCATTATGCTGAGAGTATATGTTTTGCCTAATATCCAATGGAACATCGCTCAGTACATGTCAAATTATAATTATACATATCTAGCTTCAGTAAGACTACCATTTAGCACAACTGGGCCAAGTAATTGATTATTAATCATACCATACCACACGTTAATGCTGAACCGACTTTCTACCGTGGCGTGCGGATTTTCGTCTGACCAACGATGTTCATTGTTATTTACTCCATCACAAGTGAATTGAGGCTCATCAGTGAACATAATATTTGTAAAGCGTATGGTTTGCGTTTATCCAATTACAAAATTGCAACCGCAAATCATTATCACCGTCCTGAAAATTCTGGACGCGAAGGTTTTAAATTATTTTTGTGAATGACTTCCCATGTCGTAGTTTCCATTAATTTGAAGACGAGTTGAAATGCGCCTTGTACTTACGTTTTACCATATTTAGAATTTCTTCTTTCACTGCTAGACTAGAACCAGCTTGCCTCTCAAATGTAAATCTCACACTGGGAAACATTCTAGTTTTACGTGCATTGATGAAGACTGTCTGAAATACATTACTATATGGCACTCTTTTGTTCGGGAAACGACATCGATATTCAGCAACTGCACGATCAGCATATTCTCGATAACTAATTAAATGTGGCAGGTATTACGAAATTATGTGTTTACAATACCGACTAAACGAACACACATATAAAAATAAAAGCAATAGTTATAAAATAAGCGTTTAAATCACAAACGTCAAAATAAATGTGACGATTAGTAATCATTAATGCGAGTTTGATTTAGATTGCATGACCTACTCAAAATAAAATATCAAATAATAACAGCTTTCGCAAAAATAGTAATAAAAATGTTGTCATCGCTATCTCAGTAACCGTTGATATTCGACCATATGTTTATTAACCTTTTATGTCTACTTTTGCCCCTAAATACCTCTTTGGAATATTGGGGGTTCCCTCAATCATCTTATGTTATATACAGTATGCGCCAAAAGTATGGAATAAATTCAATAAAAACGAAACAATTATTTTTTGGGAAAAATCCTCGAACAGGTCGATTTTTAATTTAAATAATACATATTTTTGCGTAAAATGCGATTTTCAAATGTCATTTGTTTTCGAGTAATGACGTCATCGATTTTTTTTAAATGACAACACCATATTTTTTTCCTTGATTCTGAAAAATCGTTTAATTCTCTATCAGACAGTACTAAAATTTTGCCAATGTGCAAGTCTGTGAAGAAATTCTTCTTGCACATTATGAATGATTTCTGGGGTAACTCTGCGTATTTCGTCCCGAATGCGATTTTGAAGTTCTTCTAAATTACGTGGTTTATTAATGTACACTTTTGACTTCAAGTATCCCCATAAAAAATAGTCAAGAGGTGTAAGATCTGGCGATCTTGCAGGCCATTCTATCGGTCCGCGTCTGCCGATCCACCTCCCAGGAAAACAGTTGTCCAAAAAATCTCGTACAGGATGCGCATAGTGCGGAGGTGCTCCCTCTTGCTGAAACCATATGGTATCGTCAGGAATATCAGGGTCATTATCGTTAGGAAAAATTACTGCAAGGGCTGGAACAAGGTCATTTTCTAGAAACTCTAAATATCTTTTTCCTGTAAGAGTTCCTTCAAAGAAGAAAGACCCTATTCTGTCGTCAACTATTCCAGCCCACACATTTAATTTCTGAGGGTGTTGGGTATGTGCCTCTGCCATCCAATGAGGATTTTCCCGACTCCAATATCTGCAAGTTTGAAAGTTTACTGTACTATTCAGACAAAATGTGGCCTCATCTGAAAAAAGGATTTGCCGATGTAAATTTCTATTTCCTTGACATAAATCCATTAGAATTTCGCAAAAGTGTAAGTGGCGATCGGGATCATCTTCATTGAGTTCCTGCACAAGTTGAATTTTGTAGGGATGATATTTTTCCTTCCTCAAGATACGTAGCACTGTGCTCTGACTAGTGTCATTGTTTAATGCAACCAATCGTGAAGAATTATGAGGATTATCCACCATACTTATCAAAATGTTCTGTTTCTGATTTTCATTAATGCTTGGACGTCCAGGTTTTGGAATATTTACAACATTGCCAGTTTCTCTAAATTTAGACTCTACCTTACTGACTGTTGATTGGCTGATAGGGCGATCTGGATATTTTTCATTAAATAAATCGCAAACTTCCTGCTGAGTTCTAGTCATATTCCCGTATCCGATAAGAACTAAAATTTCAATTCTTTGAGTAACAGTTAAATGTACCATAATACTTTAAATTGAATAATAATTTCTATGTCGCTTACAATACTTATTAGAAAGTCGGTGTGACAATGACATTTTGCAAAGAGTTTTACCTACTTGATCCATAAAAGAACTATGGAATTCGGAAAACTAAACTTGATAACGTTTTTGCTTTATTTTAATTGATTTACGTTTTCTAACATTCAATCGTCATTTACTCGAAAACTTTCCTATGTAAGAGGGCAAAATTTTAGTACTGTCTGATAGAGAATTAAACGATCTTTCAGAATCAAGGAAAAAAATATGGTGTTGCCATTTAAAAAAAATCGATGACGTCATTACTCGAAAACAAATGACATTTGAAAATCGCATTTTACGCTAAAATATGTATTTTTTAAATTAAAAATCGACCGGTTCGAGGATTTTTTCCAAAAAATAATTGTTTCGTTTTTATTGAATTTATTCCATACTTTTGACGCATACTGTATTTGGTTTTAACTCCTAATATGTACCAGATAAAACTTTACGTATGTTTTCTTTTATCGTACTATCGACTGGGCGTATACTATTGGCATCGTATATATTTTTTAGTACATCATCCATTATCCATCACATTTTTCATTTAGTCCACGTCCACATGCAGTGCGTGTATGGCAGTGCTGTTATTAGGATTAAATCTGCATTATCATAATATCGTAAGGTATCTAATCAAGTACCCCATTTAATTATAATTGATTTGGAAGGCAGAGGTATGCCTGGTAAAGCCTCCTTAAAAACGTTCCTTCTTGTAGGCGATTTAATGAAAACTTTTTCGACTGTTGATATAAAAATGTTTACTCTCCCTTATTTTCTCAGCTACCCGATTAAGTACGTGAGCAGCACGTGCGAAATGTATCATTTTTGTATATTTTTTAGATATAATCTGTCCTATATTTAACATGTACACGGCTGCATCACTTAGCATTACAATAACTTTATCTGAAACATCTTGATCAGACCATATATAATGAAAACGATCTATAACAAAATTTATAATAGTTTCATGATTGACTGTCACTAGCAGTGTTATTTTTTAACGCACTAATTATTGGCTACTGAACGCTCATAAGTATCAGTAGTTTCGTCTATAATGAAATAAATGAAATTGTCCACAATGTCTTTCCGGATTGCTGTCAGTACATTGTTGTAAACCCTATTCACATAGTTCATTCTAAACGTACTTCCATGAGAGATTTTTTGGTCCATATATTTTTCGAGGAACGTACGTTACTTCGAGTTATCTAGTTTAATTAAATATTGCTTGTAAGAAAGGTGTCTGTAAGTTCATATAAAAATACAGTCTTCAGCGCTCAATGAGACATAGCTCTTCAAATGTCTAGTCACTTTAGTTTTGGCAGAGAAATTTTAATGCGTTCACACAAAATACAAAACAGGTCATTATCCTTGATACGGTGTACCTATAACCTTCAGGATCACTGTTAAACCACATTTGAAATAATCGTTTTCCCTTCAGCCCTCAACTAATATTTAGCTGTTAATGTAAATTATGTTATTATTTATAAATAGTTATTTAAATGTACACGGCGAATACAACTAACAGCAGGCGTAGAATAAAAGAGTATTAACCCAACACCGACTATTACAGCGTTCCGTAAGTAACTAAAACAAAAAACGTAGTTCGTGACACTAACTTTAGTCATAATATCTACTAACTTTGTTACAGTACAAAAAATTAATTATAAGAACAATTTACTGAATTAAAAAATATATTTTAGATTACTATTCCACGTAATAAGTGCTGTTAACCATAAAAATCGGAACCCCACTTATGTCCTATATGAAGATAATTTATTTCTGTGGTCTGATTTAAGAATATCATTGAAACATGAAATTATATTTTTAAATTTATTTCTATCCAATATTCGCGATTTAAGCATACTTATATAAAGTTGGACATTCATTTTTTTTGGGTTTAATAAGTTTTTTGTTTTATTGCAAAAAATTGTTCGGGATTCTTCGCATTATAAAAATTAATGTTCTCAGAGGGGTATGCATATACTTAGTAAATTCAAAGTTTCAAACTTTAAAGATAATTTATTCTCCGTCTTCCGTAGTAAATCATAAACTCCTTGCGAACTCGTTTTATTGCAGTTTTACTTGTCAATAAAATCGTAATTAATCCTGAACATCCAACTGAGCTGTTTACTTAATCTTCGATCCGGTTTGGATTTCAGATTTGTTGAAGTTAAGCAGTTCAAGTACTTTATTGTGCTGGATTATATAATTAAGCTCAAGCAATATTCAAATTTCATTTCCGTATAGTCTTCACATGAAAGATAATTCGTGCAGTACAGTAACAAATAGTCCAAGATCCCACTGCAAAGTACCTTCACCCAAATGTTAATAGAAAGAATTGCATTTAAACATGTGTTTCATGTATTTCCTAACACGAATTGGTTAGGTTGGCTAATCAAAGTCGGGTCCTAGAGGCATTAATTGTGCACTAAAATATTAATTATGGAGGTGAACTACAAATTAGTTTAATGTAACAAAATATATACCAATAGAAAGTTCTTAGTCTGCGTTTTAAGAATACATAGAGTTGGCTGCATATTTCCAGGTCTAAAGTAAAATAACCCTCCCGGAAAAGTTTAAATTTTAGGTGCACGAAGTAAAACCAAACTTGCCGCTGTACGGCCAAGGCAGCGGGGTAACACAAAATCACATGGCCTCTCGCAATATGACAAAATATAATATGCAAAACTCTGACATTAATTTTGGTATGTTCTTGTATATACTTCTACACGTAAGTAGTAATGAGGGTACATTTAGTTATACTATATCATAAAAAACGTGCGAAACCAATAAAAATTGTTTTATTTTTATTAAATGATTTGCAAGTGTGTTGACCATTTTATTGACGCCATTTGGCATAAACTAATAAATAAATAATCCTGTGGCTGCAATACAAAAATTACAGTCTCATAATTTTAAATTAATTTTTTGTACTTATTTAATTTTAACATTTGATTTTTATATTAGTGGCGGTGTATTGATTAGGCTCAGGCTTAGGCCCCCCAACCACCCACATGTACGTGCATGGGCAGTATTTACTGTTAAAGATTTATTCGAAAATTGACTCGCCAACAATGTGTTTTAAAAAAGGTCAGAACAGACACCGTTAGTCCCAAAAAGGCACTGACAAGAAATTATATCATTTAATAAAACAAAATATATTTATTTATTTCCATAATTATTCTAATACAGTATTTATTTTTGCAACATACCAACAGTATCAGAAAAAATTCAATTCAATTCAATTCAATTAAAAAAATAAATAAATTCTTTACAAATTAAGATTTGCCCACATAACAGTCCTATTTTTGGTAGAAAAAGTAGGAATTTGTTATTATTCTAAACAACTATTCCTGAATTTTAGGGGTAAAATGTAGACATAGAGAAAGAGCGGAGGAGGAACTTTGGGTGTCTATTTTATGCAAAACCACCCACCCGAATGTCAAAATAAAAATGATCTAATTGGCTGCAATTTTTCGTATGCTATATAATTCGATTCTTTTTTTGCCGCCAGGGAACATACATGAGTGCACTCAAAATATTATTGAAAAATATATGTCTTTTTACAAAACGGACAAAACGTGATTTTTATTTAAAAAATAAAAAATCATTTATTTAAATAAAAAACATTATTTTTTCCTTGGCGTACGGTAGGCACAAATTTTTTATGTAAATGTTCATTTTTGTAAACTCTAATAAAGATATTAGTATATTAGTTTTGACATATGTTGTACCTACTTATATTGGGAATAAAAATAACTTTTTCTTTCAAAAAAAAAACACATTATATAATTATAAAAAACAACGGACAGTCTGGAACTGGATCTGTTCTTGAACGCATACCTGCACGTTTCGTTTTATTTCGTGCGCCCAAAATTTAAACTTTTCGCGAAGGATTGTCATACTTTAGAGAATATATACAGACAACTCTATATATTCTCAAAACGCAAACTATGAACTTTATATTGGTATATATTTTTAGTTCCTCCATAATTAATATTTTTAATGCATAATTAATGCCTCTTGGACTCGGCTTTTATTAGCCAACCTAGCCAATTCGTGTTAGGATACACATGAAACACATGTTTAAATGCAATTCTTTCTATTAACATTTGGGTGAAGGTACTTTTGCAGTGGGATCTTGGACTAAAAAGTTACAACTAAAAAAGTGCGCTGTGTTATACAACTAACACTGGAAATATTTAATAAATTGCTGGATATATGTAGGGAGGTATAAACGTTCAAAATGTAACAGATGTTCAATCACTACAGCAGAAATGGTTCTGTTACAGCTTTGTTGTGTAGTACCTTATTGAATAAATAGAAAATCCATCATTTTCGGAGTGGCAATGAGAAGGGAAATAGCGAAACTAAATATTTTGACTAATTTTGTAAGAGTCGAAGTGCGGTATATAGTCTCCCAAGACATATCAACATATTATGTGTCTGTGGGTATAGGGTGAATTTCTGCGTAGAGACAAAAAATCAATATACTCGCAGTTCTACTTCTCTCGATATGTCGGTAGAATTAATAGTATATTTGCTGAAAGAAATCTAACAAATAACTGCAGCCTAGGATTTGTCTTCAAATGATGACAATTGGCGTACCGTATCGATGATTAGTAATGATGCTCAGAATACTTTTACATTTTTAAAAACATTATTACTTGTATACAGAGTTTCTTAAGTAGAGATCAAAAGTACAGGAGCATTCTGTGAGCTTTTTTGTTATATCAATCATTCTCCAGCTGCAGCGTGTCAAAAATTTTAAAACAAATCAGTTTTTAATTTCTAAACCGCTTGAGATAATTTAGTATGACACATATCACACTGTATAATATTACAAATAAAACAGAGCACCATATGCGCCATTGTATTATCTTCTTTACACTGTTTTGTATTCCAAATCGATTAACAACAAGATTGATTTAGGTGAGATAATAACCGGTTTACTACTTCCTGCTCGGCCTAAGCGGCTCGACTTGCAAGAAGCGACCTACATTGCAGTAGGTACTTAACCGCACACCTCTCGCCCTGGGCAACGCGTCATTAAATCTATAAATGGCATACTGATTAGGGCTAACAAGAAGTGGTACTGAGGCTAGACGAATTTATATGGAAATATTCCAAATCATCCAACTCCAAATCCAAGAAAGTTCAGAAATGTATTTCAATGTCTTTTGGAGTCAGACTCATTTCAGAAAGATCCAGTTCCTGGAATACCTTTAAATTGTAGAAGACCTGAGTTGGTTGACGAAGCTATTCTACACGAAATTGAAGAAGACCCAAACACTAGTACTAGGCAGATGGATGCAAACCTTAATGTGCATCATAAATTAGTTTGATCCATTCTGAAGTATCGACAGTTATAAGCGTATCACATACAAAGGGTTCAAGCCTATTCTACTCTGCTACAATTTTGTCACTGGATTTTGCAAAACATTCAACAAAATGTTAACTTTACTACTGGCATATTAACGTACCTAATTTTTTCAGAGATGCTATAAGGAACTTCCACAATAAACACGTTTGGCCTGAATAAAAACCTAATGCCATAATGGAGTCTCGATTTCAACATCAGATTTCTTTGAATCTTTGGGTGGGTATTATTGGATTTCTTGTTGGCCTTTTTTCGAAAACGTTTTACCTGAACTACCATATGCTAAGATAAAGAATGTGGTTTATATACGACAGGGCTCCTCCACATTTTAGTTTGACTGCTCGTAAATTTTTAAATGAATGACGGTAATAACGTAATTGGACGATGCACTCAAGAACCAAATCAACCTTGACCACTCAGATCACCCGATATGAATTCTATTGACTTTTTGGTATGGAGACATCTCAAAGCATTAGTTTACAATGTTCACATTGAATCTGAGGAGCACTTGCGTCAACAAATTATGTATTACATATGTATATGAATATTTGCACGTGTTCCAGCTGCAATTTCAAGAAGATCTGTATTTTGGCTGAAGGTGGCTATTTTCGTTTATAATAAATCATAGTAAAATAATTCTACTGTTAATTATTTTAAGTCATGTAATTAGTATCGTAAAAATGCACTTGAACAAATAAATCAGTTCTGTTGTTAATTGGTTTGGAATACAAAAAAGTGTAAAGAAACAAAAGGTGAAGATGCCTGCTTAAGAAACACCCTGCATATCAGCGATGAAGTGTTTTATTTTAGCCATGGTAATTGTATTAATTTCGATATGTGAGAAGTTTGCTTTGTAGCAAATTCTATATATTTTTTCACAGTAAATGCTTCAGAATATAATGTCTGAATATAGCATATAGATAAATGTAACTTTCATATGTTCGTAGTATGAAGGAAACATAAACAAGATATATAAGATTCCAGGAACTTAAATAAAGAATATTAATAGTTTAATTTGTTCAACACAACCTATATTTTAGCGGTTTTAATTCGTGTATTAATTATATAAAGTTTATAACTTTAGGCCAACTTATTTGACTTTGATGTAGGTACACTAAAGTATCTTCTGTAATGAAATTTTGGGGTTTAAATAGACAGATATAGTAGATATATTTTAGACTAAATAACTACTACCATGAAGCATCTTAGGCACACATTTCTAACATTTCTATGTGAATTGTATAAATTTACATATCTCAATTTATTAAAATTGTGGAGATTACACTGACAATATTTGAAAGATACATTTTTATTCCTCGATTCTAAAGATTATTTAACTTGAACTCATTGAATCAACTTTTTAGATAATACAAAACAAATTGTTTTGTTTGTTGCTGTACAACTACATCTACTGGCACTTTTTTCAGAGCTGGATTGTTCCATGATTAAAGAACCTTTGAGGAGGATTTGACCTAACAGTATATCTATCTGTCATTTCTGGAATTAGAGATTAGTGATTTTTGTTTCACATAAAAATTTTAGGTACCCTTTTATGTACATAAAATAAAGCTGTGGTAGAAGGGCCATTAGAAGTGAAAGTGTTTTTTTCCAAAGTTATTTAATACTTAATCCTCTCTGAAATAAGTTTCCAAAAAGATTTTAATGGAGTCAGCTTATAGTTCGCACTCTGGTTTAACAAGTTATAAATATATAACAGAACATTTATAAATATATGGCAGCACCCTTTATGCATCTCAAGAGGATGCATACAGTAAGTAGTAAAATATAGAACACTATATATGCATAATTAATGTGAACATTGTAGTCCAAGGAAAGATTAGTAAACAATGTACTTTTCTTTCTACTCATATAGCTGCATTAAACATTCACTCTTCTTAAACTAATGGTGTGTACTCTATTTTTATCCAAGAAATATATAATTTTGTGTACCACATTTTAGGAAAATATATAAAAACTACGAACAATAAATTACAATTTACTCATACTAATATAATTATGAATTACATTTTTATGTCAATAATACAATTAACAAATTACTTATAAAAATATTAGGACAGAATTTGTCCTGTCAATTTTCTACCTGTTTTGAAGGACTTTTTTTGTAACTTTAGTAACACTAGTATTTTTGGAAAATTCTGCAGAAAATCCAGAGCGCCTGCTAGTTGAAGACATGTCAATTAGTGCCAATATTTTTTTTTGCTATTTCCACTTTGTTGGACACTGAATGTTTAGTACAACCTTCAGCAACAGTGGTTGATTTCCAACCACCATGGCGCCTAATATTAGTTATATCAGCTCCAGCGTCGGCTAATAAAGTAGCCAAGTTATTCGAGGTTAAGTCTGCAATAATAGCCTTTGCAGATGATATTGTTATATATTACGAAGATAGCACTTGGCAAGACCTAAACAATAAAGTAGAAAATGACATGATATTTGATACTAATACTGTCTTGGTATTCACAACATATACTTACCTTAAGCCTCCTTCAGAGAACAATGTAGTGTTGCTAGCAACATCCCCACCATTAGATTAATTTATACGAAATAAAGAATTTATAAAGTCAGTTTTGTTTTTGCTGATTATGTTATGTCACCTGACTTCAACAGCGAAAATATTGTTGTTTAAATGATGCATGTTGCAGATGCTGACATTTTTATTCAGTTGACTATGCGAATCTATCGGTCAATATCCGATGCCGGCGATGATTCAGCTGAACAGCCCAACAATTTTTTGCCGGTTATTTTCATCTGGAACTATGCGAAAGACGATAAACAAGTCAACAACCGAGCAAATATGCCATTTAGGACTATAATATAACGATGACTTTCAGTTTTCAAGAACAATTAATGCTTATTCCATATACTAGATTAGATAGCTAATTGTGTATAACGAGGAGCGAGACTAGCCAATTCGATTAGTATCTATTCGAATTTACAATACATTGCTCTTACTGCTACTATCTTTTAGATTGTCTAATTTAAAAAAAATGTATATAATGATTCACCCGATTGGTTTTTGGCTTGTTATAGTTATCAGCGAATTTGAATTTCAGTCGGCATGACAATAAAGCTAAATTTTATAACTTAATAACTAAAGCAGTTTAAAGAATTTTATTGGGAAGAAATGGCGAAAATATTTTTTATGTTCTGTTTTTAAATCTCAATAGTTTGAAGAAACATGAAAATATTACAAGTCAGTCACTGGTCATTTTCTAATTAAAAAAAAAATGAAAGGTACAAGGAACGATTTAAATAATTATTTTTAAAAATTTCATTAATAATTAGTAATAATTCTCATAAAAGTGTAGCGATATTTTGCTCCTAGGTTAAGTCTGCTACTTAAAGTTATTTAGTAGAGTAAAATAGGACTATATATACAAAAAAGTATTTATTTCATAACAATACATTATAAACAAATAAATTCTTAGTTATCGTACCTATAAACATGTTCATAACTCCATTGGGAGATATGCTAAGCAGTTATAAATTATTAACTCCCTCTAATGTATTCACAAAAATAAACCGACAGTTGTCGAATTTTCCATTGAAATTATTTCCCGCATTGCAAAAATTTGCCGTTGAACCGTAGTCAAAGATGAAGTTGATGTTTCACAAATATCTGGCAAATCGGACTAAAGCATACCCGAGATATTACAAAATTCCCATTACTTTTTGATCACACCTTATATCACGTGGCTTAGAATGGGAAACCCTTTAAAAGAAGTTACATAAATGCCAGCAAAAGAGTTAGCAACTAGCGCTCTCTATTTTGTGCAGAAAAACTGATCGAGAACGAAGAAAATTCCAATGCAATTCATATATTATTACGCGGAATGGGATGTATAACACTAATATTACTAATGTTTGGGATTTTGAACGGAATCATTTCCGATAAGTTTCCGATTTAAGTTTTTATCGTAATAGTGTAAGATCGAGGGTGGATACGTTTAATTTTAGCATGGTTACAAATGAGGTAGTTTGTGAAACTTTGTATTCTATAAAAACTGGTGCTTTGGGGTCGGATTCAATCAATTTAAATATGATTTTATATTGCTGTCCTTTCATAATACCTTATATTATCCATATTATTTATTTCTGTATAGAGAAGGGTCAATTTCCCTATTGTTGGAAGACTGCTTATGTAATACCCTTTCCTAAAACTAGTAATCCTAGAGAGTTTAAGGATCTAAGACCGATAAGCATATTACCAGTTTTATCAAAGATATTGGAAAAAGTTTTAAATTCACAAATAAAAAATCATCTTGAACAGTTCGAAATTTTGCCCTGCAGTCAATCTGGGTTCAGGCCAAGTCACAGTTGCACAACTGCGTTGTTAAAAGTGACTGCTTTAGTTTTATTAGATTATTCTAAAGCGTTTGACAGGATAAATCATCGGTTGCTGTTGTCAATCTTGCATTATTATGGCTTTAGTGACTATGCTGTATCAATAATTCAATGTTATCTGGTCGTACACAGAAGGTTATGATAAATGAATTATTTTCAAATTCTTTAAATATTAGCTGCGGGGTTCCCCAGGGCTCCATATTGGGACCGTTGCTATTTATTATTTACACTACGAACTTTCAGTCATACGTCACCTTGTGTAATTCTCACTTTTATGCAGACGATTACCAGCTATATTTTTCTTTTGATGTTGATGACTGGGATGTAGCTTGTTTGCAAATTAATGCTGATTTAGAGTCCCTAATTAAAGCACCAAGTAACCACTCCTTAACTATTAGTCGTAATAAATCAACGGTGTTGCTGTTTGGTAAAAAAACACAATATCAACGGTGATTACCTAATTTAAATATAAAAATTTGCAATGAGCGATTAAATGTAGTAACTAATGCTCGCAATTTGGGTCTGCATATTGACAGTTTTTTGAGATATGAATGAAATGAACATAAATATAAATAAATGCATAAGAAAAGCTTACTGAAATTTAATTGTTGGCTGCAAAGATTTATTAAACAAAAAAACTAAAATATTATTGTGTAATTCGATTGTTCTAAGTCATTTTAATTATGCTGATGTAGTTTTCCATGGAAGTTTAACAGATATTTATAGGAAACGTATCCAGACTGTACAAAATGCGTATGTTAGATTTATATTTGGTATAAAAAAATTTCAATCAGTTTCACATAAAATTAAGGAATTAAATTGGCTCACAATGGAAAAGCGTCGAATTCTGCATAGTTGTTGCTTATACCATAAAATCATTACCACAAAGACTCCTAAATATTTATTTAATTGCATTCAATTCCGAGGTAATGCTCACAGGCTAAATATTAGATTTAGAAATGTTTTAACCGTTCCTAGATATTCTACTTCTTTATACCGAAGGTCCTTTTCATATTTAACCTCTAAATACTGCAACAAGGTGCCCGCAAAATTTTAAAATCTCAACATTAATAGTTTTAAATATAAATTGAAAAAATTTTACTTAATGATCAATTTTCATAAGCAATTGTCTGTTTACCTGTATCCATATATAGCGTTATTATTATTAGTACATATTATTATTATTATTTTTATTCTATTGTGGATATTTCTGATTTTTGTTCAGTTTATTAATATTATATTTTATAATTAAGAATAGTGTATTACGTGTCACTTATTCCATTAAATAATACCCTTTATTTTTGCACAAGCAACTGGTTTACTACATGAAATGAAAGTTTTTGTTTAGGAATGTTTATCATAGTTTTTTTTATATGTAACAATTCTTCATATACTATTATTAAATGTAGTAGGTGTCTAATGTATCAAATATTTTATTATTATATTTTTAGGGTTAAGTGGAAGAGTGAGTTTCTTCTCTTGGAGTGGATAACCAAACTTCGCCCTTTCACCACTTAAATAATCATCATATGATTGATATTAAATTTAAATTTATATTTTTGTATTTTGCATAAGTTCTGAATGACCCTGTATAAAAGTGTAAAGTAGAATAGGAGGTTAAATTATATAATTAAGTAATACTGTTCAGTTTTCTAATTAATTGCATATTAAAGTACATGTTTAAGTAGAAATCACAAAATATATTTTGGCCAGCATTATCCGCTCACGGTTTTCTAAAAGGATAAAATATCATCGATGTCTGTTTCAAAGGACAAAAGTCTTCCAAGCTTTAAACGGATGTCCGCGATATATAAAAAGGTCTAAAGGGAAACTTCTTATCTGAAAACTGACACATCCTGGCAGGACCATTCTCCAATGATGGGTATTTGTCAATCGCAAGAAAATCTTCAAACGGGCGTACAACAGAGGGCAAGACAGTTCCTCAAAGAACCGACTTCGACATAACAAAGGAGATATCAAATACTCGAAATAGGGTAACATAACACAGGATATCAGTATCACAGGACAAAGCATGTTAGCAAGCATTGGTAAAGTCAAATCGTGATGCGGTATTTTCAGCATCGGTTTAGCACTTAATTACTGATAACCTGGTTATAATAATCACAGACGTGGAACCTTGATTAGAACTGTTTTGGTATTTTGAAGGAGTTAGTAAAATTAAATGTTGGTATTACACAAACTAGATATTCTCAATTTGCCCATTTATGTGAGCAGTTATTGATGTTTCAGATGTTTAAATATAAATCCAAATATAAATGTAAAACTAGAAGAAAATCCTGCCACTCAGGAAGACATCTGAGTAAATCGATAGCAAAACACATATTTAAAGGATTTTGGTAGAAAATAAGCTTAAAGCCTTTAAATAAAAAGTAGTTCACACTCTAGATGTTTTTGATGATGCACATCGATTCTGTTTAAAAATAAGAGAAATATTGTGGTAGATAGACATTTTTACAAAAGTATGCTTTCCAATGACAACACTTTTTCTACCAATGGAGTGGTCTCGTCGCAAAATTGTTGTTTTTGATCCCAAGAAAATTCTTCACATAGTATAAAGGTAAAAAAATTTGATGTTTGGTGTGAGTTCACTTCACGTACTAATATGCTAAATACAATTAGAAGAAGAAAATTTGAAATATAGGCAAAAAGCGTAGGTATTTTCAACAAGAGGTATGGTTCTATTTATTGTCCAGCAAGGTTCCCTGACTTGTCTCCGATTGAATATTTCCTTTGGAGATTCTTGAAAGAAATGATGTATAGAAAGCTAATGCAATACAATGTTGATTTTTTATAAACTTTATTAAAACTGTTAGCCAAGTGAATAAAGAAATGATCCATTTAGAAAAAGATTGGAGAGTGTGCTGAACATGGTGAATATCGTGTAATGTCTTATAATGGTACTCACATGCATATTTATTTTGCTGTGTTCTCAAAATAAATGTTTAATTAATGTTTTTGATCTTCCCGTATAATAATAATATATTTTTATATTAGGATTAAAAATGTCACTTTTGTGGCGAAGCGAAGCGTAGCGTAGCGGATGCAAAATAGCGAAACAAAAAGGACACTTTTAATCCCAATAAAACATTATTCTCAAATCGAAATCCCCCATTTAATTATTAATTTATGCTTAGAAATTATTTACTTCAAATTTGGATAATAAAGCAAAGTAGTAGTAAGTAGGACATATTGATATAGTCATCGATACTTTGTCAAACATTAGTCGCCATATTGCTAATTGAGTTAATTTGATTGTTTGTGGTTCAACTTGCTGAAAAGTCTGTAAAATTGGAACTTAATGAAGATTTAGGTGTACCTGAGGAGATACTGGAGTGTACGAAAGAGGTTTCTTTAAATTTTCTCCCAAAAAAATCTAGAGAAAAAAAAAGCTTCTTTATAGGTCGTCCTAATATTGGGTTGCAGGCGCATGCCGTTCTGATGAATTAGTCAATTTAACAATAATTAATAATACAAGAAGGAAAGGAGCTTAATGGATCATAATCTTATAAGAGACAGGTGGATTTTAACGGATTTTGATGGATCCAGAGAAAAAAGATGGAGGGAACAACGAAGCAACTGCGGACAACGTTGTTTCTGGGTTTTTGCCCTTCATCAGCGCAGTGCAGCTTAAAAACAGGATGGAATAAGAAGGAAGGGCAAAGGACGCGAGCACAAGAGAATAACAAGTAGCCTACCTATCTCTATTTGCGGCTTCGTGTCACACAGCCTCGGTATTGAGGCCAAGAGCAACAGTCGCCGCAGAAGAGAGTCCAGCAACCAGTGTCAGGGTCTCAGCCAGGAAATATACAAGAAGGAAAGGAGCTTAATGGATCATAATCTTATAAGAGGCAGGTGAATTTTAACGGCTTGATAGATCCAGAGAAAAAAGATGGAGAGAACAACGAATCAACTGCGGACAACGTTGTTTCTGGGTTTTTGCCCTTCATCAGCGCAGTGCAATGAGTGCTTAAAGTGCAGTGAAGCAGTAAGGCAGTAAAGTAAAGTAAAGCAGTAAAGCAGTAAGTGCAGTAAAGTGAGTGCAGTGCTTAAAAACAGGATGGCATAAGAAGGAAGAGCAAAGGACATGAACACAAGAGAATGACAAGTAACCTGCCTATCTCTATTTGCGGCTTCGTGTCGCACAGCCTCGGTATTGAAAATATTGTGAAATGAATACTGAAAGTTGATAGTGGCAATGAGCACTAAGAGAAGAGAACTAAGCACCGTTATCGTTTTTGGTTTCACAACATATGAAAATGATGTAACTATTAATGAAAATGTATTGAACGGCTTTGTGAATTGCTTCAAGAATGAGGGTAGTGGCAGTTTCAGTGGTTTATTTAATTTTAATACTTGTTAAAGCTGTGTATTTAATATCATTGTGGATAAACAAAAATTATTGTAATTGTTGAATAAAGTTTTATAAATTTAAAAGTTGATAAAAATTTTTAATGCAAACCTGTGTATGTATTTCAACAAAGCAATATTTTTTAATAGAAAATTGCTTCTTCGAAATTATTAAGAAATAATTAAGAGTTTTAGAATATCCCAAAATGTTGAGTATTGACTAGTTATGCTTTCATATTTAAACATAACATTTAATCCCAAACAGCTTTTCTTAATTACTTTTCCACATAGCGTAAAGATTAAGGCACGAGAATATTTTTTAGATTTTTCATACTTTTAAATTGAACGAATAATTAGGTTGCCGAGGGTTTTAATACAAGCAAATATTTTTGGACGATGTTTTCGATATTTGAAATTTGTTTCTGGCGTAGGAACCCGAATCGGCGACATCCTGTATATTTATGTCACCAATATTATTTTGTAGTATAGGGACAAAACATTTTAAACTAATTATTCTAGACATTGACTGCTCTGTATATGATATACATACTGATACTGTGTGCGTCTGGTAAACGACCATATTTGACGAAACACAATCTGATTTACACGAAAAGCATCGAATATCAAACACAACTTTTAATTCAAAACTAAACTAAATTTAAGAGTTTAATACAGTATCGAACTGTTAAAGTCACACAGGCTCTATAATATTATTTGGTCTGGCAGGGTTGTTAGAATTCAACGAACACTTCACATTCCTGGCATTGGTCCAACTCTGGCATTGGTGTTGACGCAGTATAAATCAGGGTCAGTGGTTTACAGATAGAATATCCCATTTTGGACACATACAAATTTATAGCCACTTTCCAAGTATATAAAAAATATCATTTCAATCTAAAACACTAGAGATGAATTACGCAATTTTTTAAATTAGCGGTATTTTTAATAAACACTCAAAAAAATCTATTTCATTTACAAGAGGATCGTTTTTTGTGGGGTAATAAAGCGTCGAAACACGTTGAAGGACAGTGGAAACTTTCATAAGATTCCAATTTAGACAGTACAGTTTTTTGAGAGATAATTAATTCTTAAGTATGAGTAACTATTATTTTTAGTAAAAAAAATAACACATTTTTAGTAGTTTTGAACCACTTTTTTTGACGGTGATAGACATTCTGTTACAAACACAAATGTTGAACAGTTGCAAAACTGGCACAACGCTGATATGCGTTCAACGCCAAATAACATCAATGACGACAGACACGGCACGAAATGGGCAACTAAATGCAAGGCAGTCAAGGCACATGCTATTTCAGACGCTGGACTGCGTTTGTTTCAAATTGTGAAAGGGCTGTATAAATTAAAGGAGGGGGGGGTGTATGACACCTTATGACACTACACTACTGATGTTCGAACTTATTGTGACAGTGCCGATTCGACTTTCATTATATTGTATAGTAAACTCAAACACAGGACGGCGTCGTGCCATTTTCAACTATGAGGTTGAAGACACAGATCAGCTTTGTGTCACATCGCACTTTTAGGAAAAGACGCTGATCAGCGTCTCTGTCCTTCAACGTGTTAATAAAGTAGCCGAAGAACGCTGAAAACAATGCCCGGTGCATATTCCTTTGGGCTTGGCAATTTGAGATAGTTTGCTAGTTTATATGGAGTCTGACCTAACCTATTCCCAACCACTTGCTTGAAACATTTATTATTGTTATAATATACAAAAAAACGTCGATATTCAGTATCCGGTTGACGAAAAGACACATATCTTCTATATATATCCAAATACCTAGGTGACTTGTTTTCTCTATCAATTATACTAAATATGCGCTGTATTTTAGTCTTGGATTCTTTTATAATTATTAGTAGTTTTATCTAAATCTTGAATATAATCTATTGCTATATTGCATACACTTTCTTTTACTTTTATTTGAAGATGACTTACCTTGGTTATTAAACATATTTCAATGGGCGGCGTATCTCAGAAAAGTATCAATTGCAACGAAGTGATGAACTCTTATGTCTTCACAGGCATGCCTTATACGTCTTATAAGATCTTCAATGTCTTGAACAGGAGTTGCATATACTTTTTCTTTAAGAAAGCCCCACACAAAAAAATCCATTGGTTTTATATCTGGGACCCGTGGGGGCCATGCGATTGTACATCCACGTCCAATACACCTCCCTGAATAATTTGCGTCTAATCAAGCTCTTACATTCCTTCCAAATTGAGCAAGGCAGCCATCTAATTGGCTTAAATTTAGAGAAACATCTTCCCACATATTAGGATGCTCGGTAGAAATTCTAAGAAGTTTAGCGAATTGATCCTTTCTGGTAAAAAATAAGGTCCAAATAAACGATTTTCAAAAATTCCCACCCACACTAAACTTATTTTGGATTTTTCTTGACCTAATAATACGTGGATTGTGCTCTGCCCAAATTGTATTGGCCGTGGAGCTCCAATAGTATGGCCCCCAGATATAACACCAATGGATTTTTTTGTGTGGGGCTTTCTTAAAGAAAAAGTATATGCAGCTCCTGTTCAAGATTTTGAAGATCTTAGAAGACGTATAAAACATGCCTGTAAAGACATAAGAGTTTATCACTTAGTTGCAGCAAATAGGTTTATTGAAAAGCGATTATGTATTCAACAGAATGGTTCGCATTTTGAAAATTTAATTTGAAATTAAAATTATTTAGGGTTATTTGTAAAGTTGCCTTAGCTTATTATTTGTTCTTATTTTTTTTATTTAGTTATTAAAACGGTTTGAAACGTTGGAAAAATAAATAAATAAATAAACAAATAGTGGCAAAAGTTCTGTTGTAAGTATGTTGTAACCTTTAATAATTTAAATTGATGAAATTTCTGTAAAAAAATTAATTTTTTCCTGAAAATTTTTATAAATACAATTTTTTTTATAAAACTTCCGTTCAGATACTTTTTCATATTACTCGACAACGGTTAAAATTACGATAAAAATGCAAAACACAAAAAAGTTTCTACATTTAATGTGGAATCCGAAATTTTTACAAATAGTAGTCACTGACGAAAAAATTCGGGACGATAAAATGGGGCCTGACCCCCGAAAAAATATCATTCTGTATGTTTTCAAATCTTTTAAGAATGGCACAACTTGTAGACTATCATAAGTAAACTATGATAAAAATTTGAACAAATTATCTGAAAAACTATAGGAGCTGTGTGGAAAAAACTTAAAAAAGTATGAAACTCTGACACCCTGTATCTCAAAGGTTTTCTATCGAGCAGTTTATACTAGCAGAGTGTTGCTAGTATAAACTGACTCACCCTGTATAGACCATGGTAGCACAATTATTAAAAATTATTGTCCAAAGAGAAAAAGGTCAATACATACATTTTAGTATGTAAGTGTTATTGGCTATGCAATATCCAAGACGGTATCGTTTGATAAGAAAAACTTTTATACTTAAAATTTTACTATGAATCTTCTTGATTTTTTCTTGATAGCATTCTAAATTGACTTATACCATAGATAAAAGCTTTAAATTGGGAAAGAACTCATATCATTTGTATTGTCTATTGTCTCGAAATTAGCAGAATCTGTTATACAGGGTGCCTCAGGTATTACTGGCATCCTTGGACGGGGTGATTATATAGAGTCAAAGTCCATGACATATACCCAAATATCTAGAAATATCTAGAAGTTCACCGTTTCTGAAATACAGGATGTCAAAGATTTTGAAAATCCGTCATTCATCTGTTGTGAACTATTTTCGCTAAAAAAAAATAGATAAAAGTATGAAAATACAATTTTTGGTGTGTGTCACTTGGTAAAACTACTATAATAGTATTGTATATATATGGAGAATCTATTACTATATACTAAATTTGTATAAATTGGCTTCAGGAAGTATCTAAAAAAAACTAAATTTTAGGCCTAGATTTTAGGGGTTCTAAGATGCCTTAGGGCTTCTAAAGGGCCCTAAGATGGTGCTGCAAATTTATATAATTTTAAGAAGTCAGATTTTCTCAATATTGTTAATGACATCCAGGGTGTTGACTGGAGGCCGGTATATAATGAACCAGATGTTAATGTGTCGTTAAGTAATTTTTATTATATCCTTAATACTATAACTGATAATAATGTTCTTAAGATTAGATCCCGCTTTAAGAACCGTTTTCCAGTATATGTCAATAGAGAAATCATAGATCTTATTAAACATAAAAATAAACTTAATAAATTACGGAAATGTAATGAAGTACATAATGAAGAATTTTGTCAGGTGAGGCGCCGGGTAAAACTCCTCATAAGACGTGAATACAAGTATTATGTAAATAGCATTGAAAATAGTATAATAGCTGATCCTTCGGAATTTTGGAAATATGTAAATTAAGAAAAACAAGAGAGTTCTGGAAGTTTACATCTAAAATACCAAAATGTTGCTGTGCTTCAGGGTAATGATGCTAATTGTTTTGCGAATTTTTTTCAATCAACCTATAACACTAAAATACCTTCTTATAACACGCTATTTACTAATTACAATTATTACGATGGAAATTCCGGACCTTTTGATCTAACACCCATAACTACAAGTGAATTCATTAATGCCACTAAGAAATTAAAACCTAAGCGTGCTTCAGGGATTGACGGTATACCCCCTTATTTGGTCAAGGCGTGCTCTGAGTGGTTGCAGAAACCATTACTTTATATTATGAATTTGTCCTTGCGTAAGTATACATTCCCGCATTTGTGGAAGGAGGAAATTATTACTCCAATCTTTAAGAGTGGGGATAAAAGTTCCATTGAAAATTATCGTCCTATATCTGTGCTGTGTGCCCCAGTTAAAATATTTGAAAACATTATTCATGCTAGAATTTTTAATCACGTTAAGCTAAATATCACTGAGAACCAGCATGGGTTTCTTCCCAACAGATCGATTAATACAAATATGTCAATACTAATGTCAATACAGCTTTTCAAAGTGGACTCCAGGTAGATGTGGTATACACGGATTTTAAAAAAGCCTTTGATAAGGTGGATCATGACGTGTTATTGTGTAAGCTACATCAATTCGGTTTTACTAACAGTGCACTAATATTTTTTAAGTCTTACCTATCTGCGCGTCTTTGTTCCGTTAAATTTAATAATAAAATGTCCGATAAGTTTACAGCGATCTCAGGTATACCTCAAGGTTCCAATCTGGGACCTTTATTGTTTATTATGTTTATTAATGATTTGCTTAGTTATTTGTATTGTAATTGTCAACTGTTTGCAGATGACTTGAAGATATATAGGACAGTTCAAGATCTGTCAGAGTGTCATTTATTACATTACATTATTGATAATTTCAATACATGGACGGTCAATAATAATTTATTGTTAAATGTTAGTAAATGTTCTGTCATGAGCCTGATGAGAAATGTAAATACTATTAATTTTGACTACACTGTGCACGGGGAGACCTTGAGGCAAGTTAATAAAATTACTGATCTTGGGATAAGTTACGATTCCAAATTAAATTATAAGTCACATATTATTAGAATTACCGCCGAAGCTTTTAAATTATTGGGGTTTATTATTAGATAGAGTAAGAATTTTGATAATATTGTGGTCCGTACTTTAGTTTAGTGAAGCCTAAACTGGAATACGGGTGGGTAATTTGATTTTCCCAAGCGAATGCGCATACGATGGACGTTGAAAAAGTACAAAATAAATTTCTGCGATATATTTATTTTCGTACGCATAATGAGTATCTTGATTATCAAACCATCAGAACGGCACATTTGAGAAATGAATTTCAGATTCACAGCCTGTACGATAGGAGAAATCTAAATGCTATGCTTTTTTGTTATAAATTGGTTAATAATCTTGTGGATTCTAAGAAACTTGTGAATCTATTGCTCTTTTATTCACCTCTTAAATTTACTCGTTATGTAACAGTTTTCTCCTTGCCTTTGTTGCCAAATACCTCACCATTTTTAAAGATGCTCAAACTGATTAATCAATATTATTACCTTCTCGATCTGGATTTCTCCTGTATGCCGAATAAGTTTAAAAATGCAATATCTAAACATTTTTTTCTTGCTAACTAAATTGCTTTACTTCAACGTGTGAACTAACTGACTGACTATTGTTAATTGTACCTATTATATTCTTCTGAATTGTCACGATTGTATGTACTATTATGTTGACTTGTTATTGTTAGTAATCCCAACTCTTGTAATTAGGCAGTAATGCCTGTTAGGGTTGTTGTTTAATAAATAAATAAATAAAAATAAGAATTCAAGAATGCGAGTCAAATAATTACTCAAGTTGATATATCCAATTTTTTTCACTATTTCTAAATCACCCTATGTATTACTTTTACTACTGAAGAATCAAAAAATGCGAGTCAAATAATTATTCAAGTGAATATATCCAATTTTTCCAGTATTTCTAACGCACCCTGTATATTTATTGCCTTTATTACTGATGCTATCCTGCATATTATTTATCTTTTCTACATAATATGTACATATAACGTGGCTATTCTAGAATTTTAATATTTTATAGTAGCGCAAAATTTTATGAGGTATAAACACACACCTTTAATTTTCACATTATTATAGTCATTTAATGTGCACCATTAGTAGCTACAAAGTACAGGTAACGCTTGTTATTTTTTACGCATATTTCTCTACTTTACTTACCTACATTCTTGAGTGAATAGTTCCTCGCATTTCTGTCAGTAACGTACTGGTTGTGCGGTTGAAATGACATAAAAGCAAATAAAACCAGTTAGTATGTATTAAAAAATATACAAGGTGAAACGAAGGAGTGCAAATGCCAGTAGAACTAGGGGTTAAAATTACTGGCAACCGAAATCGGTTTTTTGGATAATTCGGATAACCGGTTTCGGGTTAATTCTGTTTTTTACAAAATCCGAAAATCGGTTATTCGATTCTTCAAATAACCGATTTTAGTGCTGACAACTGAAATCGGTTTTTTGGATAGTTCGGTTAATCGGTTTCGGACAATTCGGATTTTTACAAAACCGGAAAATGGGTTATTAGATTCTTCAAATAACCGATTATTCAATAATCTGAGTGTAAATCTGTTCATTCGAATCAAACATCTGAATAATCGGATAATCGATTATTCGGTGGTTTTTTCTATGGAAAAAGAAATCTCGTTTCTCGTTTCTCTCCACTCCCCGTTCCTCGTCATCATTCCACATAGTAGATGTACTCGAGTAGAGAATGTACAGGGTTATTCATGCAAATAGAAGGATTGGCAGATAGCGTAAACATTTTTTTCTGAAAATTTGATTCCTTGGGTAATTCAGTACGGACTTTTCAATCAAAATATTTTCATTTTTCAACGCTATACCACTTCCGGTTATACCGGAAGTATAAGAGTGGTATATCCGGTAGTAGGTACCAATTTTGTTATTTTAAATGGAATGCCCAGTATATTTTTGCATTTTTGAATTCTATAGTGAATTTTAGTGTCACTTTATATGACATTTATCATTTAAAATGAACTGTTTTGGAGGTATTTCGATTTTTTTTTTTTGTAAAATGGCATAGCTAACTTTAAAAATTCATGTTTTAGAAACAATAAAAAAGGTGATCTTTATTTTTATTAGGTGTTATGCTTCGTTTTGATATTGTATTCATATTTAGCCTGTCATGTACAGGGTCCTAAAAATTAATTGACAAACTTGAGGAAATTCAAACGTGCTTGACCTAAAAATAAAGATTCCTACTTTCACTGTTTCTAAAATATGAATTTTTAAAGTTAGCTATGATATATTTGATAATACGAGTATATGCCAAATGATAAATGTTATATAATTATAAAGTAACACTAAAGTTTACTATAGAATTCGAAAAGGCAGAAATTACAGGGCGTTTCATTTAAAATAAAAAAGTTGGTACCTACTTCTGGTATAACAGGAAGTCGTATAGCGTTGAAAATATTTTCATTGAAAAGTGTATCGAATTACCTAAGTAGCCAAATCTTCATAAAAAAATGTTTACCCCATCTGTCAATCTAACCGGTTATTCGGTTATTCGAATAACCGGTTATTCGAATATTCGAATAACCATTTTCAACAATATCGGTAATAATGGTAACAAATCATTATTACAGAAATTGTTGAAAATGATTTGTTACCATTATTATAGTTTGTTTAGAAATGAAAGAGAGTAATAAAAGCTTATTATGTATGCAAATCGTAAATAAATGTAGTGCTGGTGCTTATATTCAATATTTTTATATTATGTATCATCGGTATAGATGAGGTGTACTTTTAAAAAAACTTTGTGTGATCGGACCGAACTAAATTGTAGCAGGTAGCTAAACAATATAAAAACAGCATTTCAAAATATGAGGCTACTTTAAGCATCATAACCGGGTTAAGAGGGTTTTTAGTAATTCAAATAAAATTATTCAATATTATTATAAAATATTTATTTAAGTTTAATGAATAGACTTTTATTCCACACAAAAATATATGTATTTTGAAAATTTAAATTATGGTGAGTAAATGTAGTGTTGTATAAATGTACAATAAAGAAAATAAAAAAGTAGGTATTCATCCTGTGAATATTCTGATGAATTATCTTCGTCTCCTAGATTGATAACGATAGGTTCCACAGTAACGTCAATTAAATTATCGAGTTCCCACATTTTCTCCTCTTCTTTTTGTACATGATGTATACATCTTTGCCAGTTATCTGCAGTTACTCGTTCCAAGGATTTTTTTAACAAAATTTTCACATCACTTAATTTAAACCTCGTATTATTTCGCGCTACATCTCCTTTTACCTGCTCCCAGACTAATTCGATTGGGTTAAGATCACAGTGATAAGGTGGTAACCGTAGTACCGTTATTTGGCGATTTGTTGTCAGTTCATCGATAACATATTTTTTCTGATCTTTATTAAGATTGACAAGTGTCAAGTTCCTTTTTTCACCATATTTGTTTCAAAAGAAATCTTTTTTCCGGATAACCATTGAATTATATCGGCTTTCCTCCAAGCAGTCGTAGGCGTCCGCTCGGTCTGCCGTGAATGGTAACTGGCATTATCCATGACAATTACAGACCCCGGAGGAATAAGATTCAACATCTGTGTAAAATACTCTTTGAAAACATCTACGTTCATGTCTTCGTGATAGTCACCTGTATTTTTAGATTCAAATAAAAGCAAACCGCCATCTACAAAACCACTGGCACTACCTATATGTGTCACTATTAATCTTCGCCCATTACCTGAAGGTGCCTTAAACCCTGTTGAAAGTTGATCCAAAAATGCTTGTCAAAAACTTTTTGCATTTTTATATTGCCATATTTTTGTTACAGTATATCCTTCGTTGACCCAAGTTTCGTCTAGATAATAAATATTCCTCCCTTCGTCATGGAATTTTCTAATTGATCTTAAGTAGGATCTTCGCCAACAAATAATTTCATCTTTATCGATAAGAACTGACTTCCTGTTCTGCTTTTCCCAGCAAAAATTCAACTCTCGTAAGACGGCCCATAATTTGCTTCTACTGATTTTTGGCAAATCGTTGTCCTCTGAAAGTTCACTTAAAATTTTGTTTAGCGTTGGTATTTCTTTTTTAAAATAAAATGAGTGTACTTCTCTGAGAATGACATTTTTGAACGACTTTTGACCTCCCTGTAGATGATTTTGCGAGATTTATAGTATCTTGTTCATTTTTTGTTTCCTTTAAAAGTCTGTAGATAGTCGATTTTCCAATGCCTGTCATTTTGGAACACTTTTCCACGATGTCGTCAACACTGTTGATAGGATTTTGGTGTTTCAATGCATTAAATACATTTAATATAATAATCTTCTTATTCTGAGACAGTGCACATCTTTTCACGCGTTTAGCAGGTACGTAATCTGATAAGCTCGACATTTTATCCAAACAATATTGTATCCACTGGCACAATAGTCACTAAACACAAGTCGAATTTTACTCTACTGCACTAGCACGTCTTCGTATATTCAGCTCTAAGACTGAATTGATCTGTCACAATACACTGGCTCCTTCCCTATGATGTATCCAGTAAAATATACTAATGTACACCCATTACCTGTTAACATTAGTGTTACCCGATAATTACATGAAACGAAATATTACCACGCCCATGGCCGGTTCTTATCTCGGGGTTTTATTACTCTCTTTCATTTCCAAACAGACTATAGTTTTAATTTAGGTAGTTGTAATATTATGTTAATGTGTTATGTTGTTAGTTGTTGTTTTTTTCTATCAAAATTGTATCCTTCTTATTTTTCAAACGGAATGGGGAACTCAAAAATATTTTTTAACTGGGAGAAAGCCATTGGCGTGGCGCTTTAAGAATATTAAAGTCAGTGCTCATGCGAACGCCCTGCGCACCTTTATTTAATAGTCACCATATACCAAATTTCATGAAAATATCTAAAATGGTTTCGAAAATATTAATTATTTTCCTTTTTTTTCCTCCTAAAACTTTAACACTTCGTATTTTTATAACTGAACATTTTAGACCGTAGTTTATACAGCAAACTATCATTAATTTTCGATGTAGAATCAATATTCGTATATCATTAAGGAACACCTTGTATTTCTAACTGTACAAACATATAGTCATCTTAGTTTCTCGTTTCTGTACAACAGTCTAGTTTTTATTGCTTTTAAATCTAGGCAACCGTCAAATTACACTGATTTATAAAATCGGCTGCTTTAGTTCAACACCAACAAACAGACCTATTAATGTCGATTGATTGTTACATGGTTTATTGTTTTTTACAAACACTTACAAATACGTGTCTACTTCATGCTACGTCTCTTGGATCTCTTTTCTATTTCCACAGCGTCCGCAATAAATTCTCGACCTGTCAGAGCTTCGTAAAGAGTGATTTTCATATGCATGGCGCTCTCCATCATACGGTATGACTTCTTACGTACCCCTGAAAATGAACCACGGTACATTATTATTTGTTACGTCATATACCCAAGTAGTATCTTATATTATAATTACGTAATGTCGACCTTTAGTTAGTCTAACTTAACTATACTTTTAACAGACTAAAAATTTACGTAAAATTAATGTAAATGGAACGAACAACGTCAGTAATACGTCTTAAATAAATTGAAAAAGTTATAATTAGTCTTAGCACATATTTGCTTAAACAAGGACTCTAAACGTAAGTATACCTTCTATTTGTGGTAATTGAAAGATACTATCGACCAATTCATACAGTATGCGCCAAAAGTATGGAATAAATTCAATAAAAACGAAATAATTATTTTTTGGGAAAAATCCTCGAACAGGTCGATTTTTAATTTAAAAAATACATATTTTAGCGTAAAATGCGATTTTCAAATGTCATTTGCTTTCGAGTAATGACGTCATCGATTTTTTTTTAAACGGCAACACCAAAAAGTAACAATTCTGAGGTATCTAAAATAAAATACAATTGATTAAATTTTATACTTAAATTAAATGTTCGAATTGCCATCCACCAACTTCTTGACAATGCGCAAGTCTGTGAAGAAATTCTTCTTGCACATTATAAATGATTTCTGGGGTAACTCTACGTATTTCGTCCCGAATGCGATTTTGAAGTTCTTCTAAATTACGTGGTTTATTAATGTACACTTTTGACTTCAAGTATCCCCATAAAAAATAGTCAAGAGGTGCAAGATCTGGCGATCTTGCAGGCCATTCTATCGGTCCGCGTCTGCCGATCCACCTCCCAGTTGTCCAAAAAATCTCATACAGGGCGCGCATAGTGCGGAGGTGCACCGTCTTACTGAAACCATATGGTATCATCAGCAATGTCAGGGTCATTATCGTTAGGAAAAATTACTGCAAGGGCTGGAACAAAGTCATTTTCTAGAAACTCTAAATATCTTTGTCCTGTAAGGATTCCTTCAAAGAAGAAAGGCCCTACTATTCTGTCGTCAACTATTCCAGCCCACACATTTAATTTCTGAGGGTGTTGGGTATGTACTTCTGCCATCCAATGAGGATTTTCCCGACTCCAATATCTGCAAGTTTGATGGTTTACTGTATCATTCAGACAAAATGTGGCCTCATCTGAAAAAAAGTATTTGCCGGTGTAAATTTCTATTTCCTTGACATAAATCCTTTAGAATTTCGCAAAAGTGTAAACGGCGATCGGGATCATCATCATCGAGTTCCTGCACAAGTTGAATTTTGTAGGGATGATATTTTTCCTTCCTCAAGATACGTAGCACTGTGCTCTGACTAGTGTCATTGTTTAATGCAACCAATCGTGAAGAATTAAGAGAATTATCCACCATACTTATCAAAATGTTCTGTTTCTGATTTTCATTAATGCTTGGACGTTCAGGTTTTGGAATATTTACAACATTGCCAATTTCTCTAAATTTAGACTCTACCTTACTGACTGTTGATTGGCTGATATGGCGATCTGAATATTTTTCATTAAATAAATCGCAAACCTCCTGCTGAGTTCTAGTCATATTCCCGCATCCGATAAGAATTAAAATTTCAATTCTTTGAGTAACAGTTAAATGTGCCATAATACTTTAAATTGAATAATAATTTCTATGTCGCTTACAATACTTATTAGAAAGTCGGTGTGACAATGACACTTTGCAAAAATTTTCACCTACGTGATCCATAAAAGAACTATGGAATTCGAAATGCTAAACTTGATAACGTTTTTGCTTTATTTTAATTGATTTACGTTTTCTAAAATTCAATCGTCATTTACTCGAAAACTTTCCTATGTAAGAGAGCAAAATTTTAGTACTGTTTGATAGAGAATTAAACGATCTTTCAGAATCAAGGAAAAAAATATGTTGTTGACATTTAAAAAAAATCGATGACGTCATTACTCGAAAACAAATGACATTTGAAAATCGCATTTTACGCTAAAATATGTATTTTTTAAATTAAAAATCGACCTGTTCGAGGATTTTTCCCAAAAAATAATAGTTTCGTTTTTATTGAATTTATTCCATACTTTTGGCGCATACTGTATAGTCTAAATCTAATTCTATTCAATAAGGATAATTGCGAGTCTTTGTATCAAGTAAACAAAGAATATGGCCCTTTTCTCACAAAGTCTGTATTTTTAACAAGTGCTACTAGTTTCTACCTATTTCCCATCTTATTGCAACAACAAAAATAATTGTTAATTTAGAGGAAATATACCCAATTAATTTTTAAAGCAAAAGTAGCTATAGGGGCATTCAAAGAAGTAATATTTCCTTTTCGGTAAAACATGTGCCGCTGAAAAATAGCAAAGTTAAATTAAGGTAAAATTTACCTAAATTTGAAATCAGTTCTGACCGTTAGGTTATATTTGTAACTAAAATCGGACTAAAAGGACACATTCAGGTTATAGTTACGTCTTCAACACGACTTCTTTCACCATGTGCCACAAATTTCTCCTTTCTAAGGAAATTACTTTGGCAAATTGACGATGGCACTGAGTACCTATTTATGATAAAAAACACAGTTTTAAAAAAACAGTTTTAGGCATTTACTCCTTTGGTATTTCCACTCCACACTAAGCTATTTAATAAAAATGTAATATTGAAAAATTTAGCTAGTAACAATAATAATAATATTAGATATATACCATTGTACCACTTGTTTACAATATTTAAATTGATCATCTGTTGATTTGTGAAGTCGTCTAGTCTCTGACACTTATCTCTCCATTCATCTTCAGATTTTTCAAACAACGCTGCTTCTATGAGGGCTTCGTTCTCCAGTGCAGCACTATTTTTAAATTTCCTGGGACATAATTGAAAATAATATATTATGCATCACATAAGTAACGTGTGTTTTTGTACATAAAACTGTTGAATCCTGGGCCGTCGAGAACCAGAGAGAGAGACTAAGATTAAAACTATACTTGAGAAGGCCCGGGTACGGGTCCTTAAAAGGGCGCCTTCTTAGCCTCTCTCTCATCGGACCTGGTTGAATGAAGTAGTTACTTTTGGGTATAGCATTTATAATATAAAAGAAATATGACAGATGTCTAGATTAAAAAAAATAAACTTTATTATGCAAACTTATTTAGGTCACTCGAGCTTACATTGTCATAAAAAATCTATATAAATATTATTTGTTTTGGAATTATAAGTATTGTTAACTGCCTACACACGAGCGCATCGCGATGAGCGACACCTATTCGAAAAGAGGAGCGGCGTATCATGAGCATATTGTGAAACAGATGCAACAGAATTATTTTTGGCAGTTCACTGATATAAACAATGAACATTATAGGTCCCAGAACATATCCTTGGGGCACACCAATATCATTGCCTAAAGTAGAAGACCATTTGATTTATTCTCTTTATATATGAAAACCAACCCAATGCTGTACCTCTTATCCCACAAGCGTAAAGCTTTGTTAGTAGCAAGTCACGGTTAACATAATCAAAAGGCCGTTTGAAATACCAAAAAATTCCAGTCGGATTCTAGCTTGCCAAAAAATCTAGGAGAGGTTGGAAAACGTATGAAAAGTTTTAGGTGGTACATGTCAGGCGTTACCAGCAAATATATTAATATATCGCTGTCTTTATTTCCAATTTCTACAATTACAGCGAAAGATAAAAAAATATTTGACTAACCATCCCTAATTAATGAAGTTTTCCAGGTTTCTCTCGTTCCTGCACTGAATGGTGGGTAGAGTCTACCAACGTAAGTGGTTCCTGGGAGCAAATGCGGGATGCTTAATAATAATATGCCGCCCCTTCTCCCGCACAAGTCTTCGACTTCTGAGTGAGTCCTCGTGATTAGAATGAGGGATAGAGATATTATTATTATATTTCATACCTCAACTGTCCGTTGTCAACAGTAGACGTTGAAAAAGTTTAATTTCCCTACACAAGTTAATAAGTGATAAACGTCGCAGTGTCACTACAGGAAGCTTAGAAAAGCATGTAATAATATGATGTAACCGCTTCCTCGTCTTAACCTTACTATTTGGTAATAGTACTATATTTTCTGTGAATATATTTATATGTTCATTCGTAAACTGACTACGGTCCTGTTAAATTCCGCGCACCTATCTCTATAAATCAGTCATACAATTTGCTTTCTTTCGGCCATTTGCAAACAAATCTTTTTGCAACGAGGAGTGTGATTCATACCATGTTTCCCAATTTAAGAAAAATGTTTTTATCACCTCAGCTCTTATCCAACTATATTATTATTATAAGTGTTGTAAAACCTAACCTGTCATCAGCATCTACTGTCTTGGTCATATATCTCGACAAATTTAATGGAGGAAGGATGTAGGATGACACATCATCCTTTACTAAGCTTCTTTTAGTGTAAATTTCTTCCCCAAATAGTCTCTCTGCATTTAGAAGTTTGTTTTGTCTTAAAAATTCCGCTCTAGAATATTAAAAGTAAATATATTAGATTGTTTTGGATACTCATACGATAATTTATCTGTAAGAACAAACTGCATTAATAGTATGCCGTTTCATGATGTCACCTCAGGCTATCCGAGAAACTTACCTAATTTGTTGACCTCGCTTGGCCCTGGTTGGATCTCTCTCAGACCATTTAGTCTTGAAGGAATTCATTTGCATCTCTCTGCCAGTATGTTTGCTGATGTCCACATTCTGCCCATGATTGACAATGGTTTGCATGATCCAGTATGGCTTTCCCATCTGTGGTTGATTTCTCCTAGGCGTACCTGTAAACATTTCTCCCATCTTGGATGCCTTAGGCGTAAGAAATAATGATTTTCGGCCATAGAACACCGATTTTCTGGTGGATCTCATAGAGATTTTGGATCTCAAAGAAGTTCTGGAAATAATTAAAAAGGATAAAGATCATCAATTTTAATATATTTATTGTAAAAAAGGACAAGCACACATTTTGCAAAAGGATGAATAATAATGTACAAATACAAACGGATGAATAAAAAAGTTAAGAGGGAAATAACACGTATCTTTACAGAGAGGCAAAAAAACCAGGGGTGTATTCTGTGGCCAAATATAAGTTTTTTTTTGTTATATAAATGAGGGGTCATTGTCTAGCTACAGCGTGTCAAACTTCATTCAATCATTATTTGCCAAAAAAATATATCGCCCTTTATAATATTGCAAATAAAATAGGTCATCGTATGCGTCATTGTATTATCTTTACTTTTTATTTCTTTACGCTTTTTTGTATGAAGTTATTATTCATGAAATTGAACCAAAGTCCAACCAAGTTCCAAATACTAGTACCAGGAATATCGCTGCAAGTTTTGATGTGCCACTGGATTTTTCAAAAAATTGAACATGTTGATTTTACCGCTAGCATATTGTTTACCGACGAAGCTAATTTTTTCAGAGATGCTATAATGAGCTTGCACAATATACACGTTTGGTCTGATGAAAACCCTAATGCCATAATGGAATCTTGATTTCAACATCTGTTTTCTTTGAATGTACTATAGAAAATTTTCAACGGTAATTTAAGATAAATATTTGTGCTGGTATTATTGATCGTTATTTGATTATACCGGTTATTTTGCTAAATCGATTAAATACTAATAATAATAATAATAATAATAATAATAATAATAATAATAATAATAATAATAATAATAATAATAATAATAATAATAATAATAATAATAATAATAATAATAATAATAATAATAATAATAATAATAATAATAATAATAATAATAATAATAATAATAATAATAATAATAATAATAATAATAATAATAATAATAATAATAATAATAATAATAATAATAATAATAATAATAATAATAATAATAATAATAATAATAATAATAATAATAATAATAATAATAATAATAATAATAATAATAATAATAATAATAATAATAATAATAATAATAATAATAATAATAATAATAATAATAATAATAATAATAATAATAATAATAATAATAATAATAATAATAATAATAATAATAATAATAATAATAATAATAATAATAATAATAATAATAATAATAATAATAATAATAATAATAATAATAATAATAATAATAATAATAATAATAATAATAATAATAATAATAATAATAATAATAATAATAATAATAATAATAATAATAATAATAATAATAATAATAATAATAATAATAATAATAATAATAATAATAATAATAATAATAATAATAATAATAATAATAATAATAATAATAATATTGCCTTTATTATTCATACACAGGAGTACATACAAAATATAGTTGATATAAGGTTGGCGCCGTTCGGCAACATGCCGCTCTTCCACGTAACCAACCAGCCATAGAAAACGTAGTAGACAAACCATAGAAACAATGTATACATATTGTACTTAACCTAACATACATAAAAATAACGCAACAGTTATCGATTAGAACAAATCCAGGCCTTGATTCGCTTCCGGAACAAATGAATATTAGACGAGGACTTAATAGAAATAGGAATGTCATTGAAAATTTTACCAGCGTTATAAGTAAAACATTTTTCAAATTGCGCTGTGTTATGTTTAGGTACGGTATACAGATCCCTTCCATGAGTAGGCAATTGATGCGTATCACAACCACGTATCAACTTCTCGTAAAGATAAATAGGTAAGTGAAAATAATTTATTTTAAAGACAAGACAGGATAAATGATAACAAAATCTTTCACTTAGATTAAGCCACTTGGAGCGTACAAAATCAGCTGATACGTGATCAAATTTCCGCAAATTAAAACAATATCGTAAGCAAGAATTTTGTATCTTTTGGAGCGTATTTTTATTTTAACAGTTAACGCAGGCCAATATATAACATCACAGTAAGCTAATTGCGATAGAATTAGAGAGTCACACAACAGTAGCTTTGTGTCAGTATTAAGAAAATCTCTCTGCATATAAAGAACTTTTAATTTATTGTACAATTTTTGAACTAGACTGTTTATATGATTGTTAAATGTAAGACTACCATCAATAATTAGACCCAAACTTCTACAATGATCGGCTGGCTTTAAAAGTACATCATTAATTTTTACCTCAAAATCAGGGTTATCCACCAACCGTAGCCTATTTTTGTCAAAAATTAACATTTCAGTCTTTTTCTCATTTAATACCAAACAATGTAAACTAGCAACATGCACTAACGTTTCTAAATCCCTATTAATATAGTTAGCAGCGACTGAAGCATCCGTCGAATCAAAAGAAAAGTAAAGTTGTGTGTCATCCGCAAATTGATGAATTTTACAGTGAGTGAAAAATGAGTGAAAGTCTGCAGTATAAATGCCGAAAGTTATTTAGAATTTCAGCAAAATACTCTCTGATTTAATCGAAGATTTACTGTTGCAACTGAGACTAGAGTTTTGGCTTATAAATGATGGGGTACCGCCTCATTATAGTCCTACTGTTAGACACTATTCGAATTTTAAGTTTTTAAATAAAAAGATTAGTATGAGGAAAAAATTGTCCTCAGAATTGGCCACCACGATCACCAGACCTCAACAAATGTGATTATTTTCTTTGAGAAACATTGAAGGATTTTTTTATTCCTCGTCAATTGAATCGCGAGAAGATTTGAGGAATCTTATTATGATTAAATGTAACGTTATAAAAAACGATCACCATACAGGGTTAACTATGACTTAGTACAAATATTTTAAGAGGGGATAGGGAAAAATAAGAATTAACGGAATCACCCTTCAATATAAATAAATTCCAAACTTATTTATAACGCCAAAAAAAAATTTTGTTCGATATTATTTTAAATCCTTATTTGTTGGTTGCCCACTCTACAAGCATGCAACAGTCGCTCGCTCAGTCGGTATCGCTGACATATCATAATTCAATTCCTGTGTTTACATTGTAATTTTGTGTTCTTCTTCAGTTTTTAGTGCCTTTTTTAATTTTTAAACGTTTTATAGTTATTAAATAAAGACATTTGTGTTGAGTGCAGATTCTTTCCCACAATATAGTTTGCCGGTTTGGTTTTCTAGGTTATGGGACAAGACTGCCGCGGTTACATTAAGACTTGTCTACAGGGTTAACTATGACTAAGTACAAATATTTTAAGAGGAGATAGAAAAAAATAAGAATTAACAGAATTTCCTTTCAAAAAATATCCAAACTTATTTATAAAACAAAAAAAATTTTTTATAATTATATTAAATCCTTATTTTACGCCACCAATGCGAGAATCAGAATATGCAACCAGCAAGCTACCGTCATGCAACAGTCGGCCACAGTCGGTCCAGTCGAGTTGGTTCGCTGTCAAGTTATAATTTAATTCCTGTGTTTACGTTATAGTTTTGTGTTCTTCTTCAGTTTTTAGTGCCTTATTTTAATTTAAAACGTTTTTTTAGTTAATAAATAAAGGAATATGTGTCGGTTACAGATATTTTCCCACAATATAGTTCGCCGGTTTGTTTTTCTAGGTTATGGGACAAAACTGCCGCGGGTGTTAAACGTTTTCTGTTATCTATTAGAACCTACCTGCCACCCCTTCCTTCGATTTTGTTATAATACATAGGCATTGTATCTAACAACTGTACCTACGGGAAGTGTGTTTATAGTAAGTGAAAATGTAGTTTTACCAGTTTGTAACCAAATAATGAAAAACGAATGCAAAATACTTGAGCTAACTGGATTAACTGTTACCTACCTATCAGGTATTATTACTAATAAGAATGTTAATTTTTGTCGTTTCTGCATTTAGATATACTGCAAACGACCGCATAGTAGTTGTTGACAGATGTAATGTCAACTATGTATCTAAGCCATAAGCCATCTCAGTCTATACTCATCATAGGCGCCGACTCTCCGTAGGAAAAAAGGGTTTTGCCCCATTTTTTAAATATCGAGCTAAAATTCTGGAATAACTTTTTTATTGTCTTTTAGGGCTCCATGAGCACTTGGTTAAAATTTTTGTACTTAGTCATAGTTAACCCTGTATTATCTGTTCTTTTCGTTCGATTTTGTTATAATAAACAGGCATTTTATCTAATTGTACCTACGGGAAGTGTCTTTTATCGGTAGTGAGTGGCTGCAATGAGCGAATATGTAGTTTTACCAGTTTATAACGAAATAATGAAAAACTAATGCAAAATACTGGAGCTAACTGGATTACCTGTTACCTATGTATCAGGTATTTTTACTAATAAGAATGTTAATATTTGTCGTTTCTACAATTAGAAACGCAACAAAAAGACGACCGCATGGTAGTTGACAGTGTTGACAGATGTAAGCTTTATCTATGAATCTATCGATTCTTATCATAGGCGCCGACTTTCCGTAGGAAAAAAGGAGTTTGCCCCATTTTTTAAATATCGTACTAAAATTCTGGAATAATTTTTTATTGTCTTTTAGGCCTCCCTGAGCACGTGGTTAAATTTTTTTTTACTTAGTCATAGTTAACCCTGTATATTAGATAAAGCAAATTTCAATGTTAGGCGAAAAGTAATTTTATGTTTTGGAGAAAATGGTGCCCAGTTGAAACAATTTACTTAGATTCAATTTTATAATTTTTATAGTTTTATTACTGTCAAATTTTATAGGCAACGCCTATAAAATACGCCTTGAGTTTCTGATTTCTTCTAAAAAAACACTATTAAAATCTTGTTTTAATTAATATTTTAAAAAGTTTTTTAAAATTTAACAAGAATAAAAAGTATTTTTAATTAAATTCTGCTCGGAATATTATTCTGCTTAAATTCGATTAATGGGAAAAAATTTGGTATCATTTTAGGAGTGACTCATTCTCTATGAAAACCTTGTAGTGTTTCAAATTACTTGAACTCATAGTTAAAGATTACCAATAACAAACACCATGTACCAAATTTGGTTATTACAAGTCAAGTAATTTAAAGATATTAATTTTTTTCGAAATATTGGGCTCCACTAGATATGTTTTGGTTAAATTACAATATTTTGAGACCATATACATGTACCTGCTCTATGTCAATTCTTGTGCGAAATACTTTGTACTGGTTTTTTGACTTCAATTTCAACATTTTCAAAAGTTTCGTCAAGCAACATGAGAGATAATTGACAATGTGATATTTTTAAAAACCTCACTTTTATAAACCAATAACTTTAGGCTCTTGGTTTATCAAAACTTTTTAGGCCCAAAACGAATGACTCAAGAAATTTACATGGACATAAAATACGCCTTACATAAATGTTGGTTATAATATAAGGAGGTCTGTAGTTACTTACCTACTGGAGCTGCGAACTATTTCTTTCATAGAAGATAGAAATGTTGAAACGTGTCCGTCTGGTACTGGACGCTCCAAATTTCCCCACTCGTCTGAATTTAGAGGCCATGAGTCATTGACCACACTAACCTCTATAATATACTGTGTAGGATGGGTAATTCTTAACTTCTTTTTTTCTTCCTCCTTTTGCGGCGTTTGTTCATAGGGTAGTACGTGGGGCACAGCTTTAAGAGGATGCTGCGATCCGAAAGTGTAACGCGCAGTAAATGATCGAAATTTTAGGTTTGGCGTCGCATCTGTCAGCCCCATGGAATAACGACCGCGGCGAGGTTTGGGAATATTAGGCACTTCCTCTTGTTGGTCATAGAGGCTCTGAAGATACTCAAGGCCTTGAGGGTCTTGCCGCAACCCTTGTTCGTTAAACATAGTACTTGATTCATTGCTTCTAATTGAGCTGCGGCTTCCCCGAACTTGAGAGTCGCTACTTTTTTTTGAAAAGATGGACTTTCTGGAATATAGAGATTTTCGCCGGAGTTTAGCGTTTGAGTCATGACTAAGTGCAGATTGGGATCCGCTCTCAGAAATGTTTGCATCTGATCCCTCTGGAACGTAACTATAACGTTGCTGTGATCCGAACGTAAGACGCGAGCTAGGAAACATGGATTGGCGACGTTTTTTTTTCTTCAGACTTATGACACTCGTTATTGACGGGGATCTACGGCCATCAATTTTTTGTCGGTATTCCAAAATAATAGCGGGAAGCACTATGTCTCCTTGTCCCATAACCTCTTGCAAGAGTTTCCCGTTATTGTCGAACACTTTAAATTTTATTATGACGTCGGGGTAACTGCATGCAAAGTGGACCGACAAAAGAACGCTTTCAGACCATACACCAACTGAATACTTGCATATACGATTGTCTATATTGGGAATATACATTCCATAAAATGAATTGACCTCTGTGCTGACTCTGAGTATGGTGAGCTTATCCTGCTGTACCTCTTTCTTGGTTGCAAAACATAATTTACATGACAATTGTTTTGATGTTGTTGACCAAGCGTAACAAAAAACGGTGTAACCCTTTTCATTTTTTTTGTATTCACTGACCGTCACATTATTCGTGTATCGCTTAATTTCGTTATTTGTGTCGTTATCAATAACTCTTACCACGTATTCAGCATGGTCACAGAATAAGTTAATTTTTACTGGAATTGGTTCATCTGAATTCACAAAGAATTGCTGTCTGCATATGGGGGCCCAATTTCCTTCCACAAGGCTTACGTTGTGCGTAAATTTTTTGACAGTCAACACGTTTTCCAAATCGTTGTAAATTTGATACTTTTCTTTTACTTTATTTAGATTTGGATGAGCCAATAAGGCTCTCACAAGATCGGAGCAAGCGTTAAACCTGTTCTCGATTGAAAAAATATCTGTGCAAATGTTATGTAAACTTTCCAATAGAATATTATGATACGCAAAAGTCGGATTGTGGTGCTTCATAAAATATCTATCAATCGTCCCTCTCAAAAAAGCTTGTATTTGTACAATGTATTTTTCTAACAACTTGAGGTACTCCAAATCGTCATCATCGTAACAGTTGCACAAATTATAACAATCTGGATACTCTACATGGGGGTTCCTTTGCCATCTAAATAAAAGAATCCTCAATGCGTACATTTCTTCTGCACCCATCGTGAATTTAATAAGTTCCATCATTAATTCAAAAAATGTATCATGAAGCATCAAACACTCAGCCTTAGTTAAACATTCTTCGGGTTTGTATGATCTATAAAATTCCTTAAGTCTTAAAGGAAGTTCCGGTGTAGCAAAAGCACTTATTAACTTCGAAAAACTGTTAGAAATCTCATGAATTTTACTTTTAAATAGGAGAGACTCTTTGGCCATAGACATGAGAATTGTTTCTAAATTTCCAACCACTATAGGAGCGTCGGAAAACAAGAACACAACGTAAGGATTGTCGGATTTGATCCATAACTTTAGTATTGTTCGACCTGAACCAAGCTGCAACATAGCTGTTTTCTCTCCATATGTATTTACAGACGTAACTGTGTCTCCTAGTTTATCAGTTTCCCAATTGTATTTTTCCAGGACAATATGAGAACACGATCTATCGTGGGTTACCAGTTGCGGTTCAAATTTGTCTAGCGATACGTAGTGTTTAATTTCTTCTTTAGTAATGTTAACCTTGATTCTCTTCACCAAGGATGCAAGGCAAAAATCGCACTCCATTTTACTATCTATTTTACTCTCTACTGGTGAAACAATTATATCTTCGTCTTCCTCTGGTTCAAGAATTTTTGTATATCCGGTCTGAGACAATTGAATTACAAGAAACTGGGGTTCGAGTGACTCAGAGAAAATGTATATGGGTTCGTTTCTAGATATCTTTGGTGTCAAGGGATTCTGCAAAAGCGTCCAAGTGCTTAACATACCAACGTTCCATTTCCCTTCGTTCGACAAGTTTGATATTCTGATTTTTGTATTCATTCTGCAGGGCTTAAAATATACTGTTAATGTATTTATTTGGCTTGACAGATCCTTATAGTCAACCCAAAAGCTAGGATCTGACTCTGTTTGTTTAGCGGTTTTATCTATTTTTTCGTCAGTTGCAATTTTCGGATCATAGTTTTTCTTTATCTTGGACTGTTTCCTTTCTATAACATCTAAAAAATATATGAATAGCCTATAATTTTTATTTTAAACATACTTTGATTTCGTATACGTCAGTGTGTTCTACAAACTTCATGACAAACTTTGGCGATGGTAGCTGGGTTAATGTAACATTTTTTTATATGCACATAAGTCTAATTCGTTTTTGTTTAGAAGTTACAAGTATTTTAAAATATATAATTTCAAATTTCAATAAAGTAGACTGATAAATAAAAATGATGGTTGTAATAACAATAACTATTATTTGGTTTTAAAGTTTAAAGATTAATTACCTTGGTAAAGTGCCTTTTTTACTGAAAATACAGCAAAATATTACTTGAAAAAGTTGTTCAGAATGGTAAATTATGGAGACTTGCAAAATTTCAAGAAGATCGGCGAGGTTGAATGAAATCATTCTTGCTGTATTCTCAGTAGAAAAGGCACTCTACCTGAAACAATAACAGTTTTCAATCGGTGCACTGAATATTTCAAATACAGTAAAAAAACCTACTTTTATGTTGAGAAAAACTTCTATGTTGAGAAATACTTCTATGTTGAGAAATACTTCTATGTTGAGAAACACTTCTATGGTGAGAAATGCTTTTCTTTAATTTCTTTCCTTTCTTATCCTTTTTGGACAGTATGAATTCTTCAGTAGAATCTAATGTTAGTTGGTCAGAAGACAATCGACTCGGTTGGTCACACACAACGGGTTCTGTAACTTTTCGAAAGGCACTAACGAGCTTATAATGGAAGTTCTCTGGACGTACGTCATCTTCAGACACGAGCCCCTTTCTTTTAGCCCAGGATAGCCACCTTAAGCGTTTCCAATTCTCCAAATCTGTAATACACGGCTACGATTGAAGCTAAACATTTCTTAAACAAATGATCCTTTGCCTTGTTAAAATTAGAAAACAAAGTGAATTTTCTCATGTTTCGAATACATTGCATTACAAAATTTCAAATATTATTTTAGTTTCTACAGCAGAAGAAACCAAATAGATTTTCACTCTCTTTTCCGACATTGGCATTAATTTTTTGAAATTATTAAAAAGTCGATAAAATACCTTTAGTTATTCTGAGTTTTATTAATGGACCATCTCTAGTTTGATCAACAAGAAATTCATGGGACCAACATGGAGAAAAGTTTTGTATCTTCTGGTCACTGTCAAAAGTCCTAAAAAATATTCTCTAGTGTAAATACTTGTAAGGTAAGTCATAGCTTCCTTAATGTAATAATACTTATATATTGTTGGTATCTATAACGTTATTTTTGTTGACTTAAAGAAAGCGCTTGATAGTGTTAGTTATTGTGAATGTTTGGAAACGCTTGAAAATGTAGGTTTCAGAGGTACTGCAAAAACACTTATGAGTAGTTACTTAAGCAAAGAATATAGTGCGTTGAGATTGACGCTGTAAAGAGTGAATACAAAAATGTAGACTTTGGGATTCCACAGGGAACTGTACTTGGTCCCTTATCATTTAGTATTTACGTTAATCAATTATTTTACTTAAGCACTTGTGGAAAAATCATTAGTTTTACCGATAACAGTGCTGTTTTTTGTACAACCGAATCTTGGAGTGCCCTCAAACAAAAGGCTGAGATGGATTTTAAAATTATAGTTGATTTCTTTCATAGTAAACTTTTAACAATACATATGGATAAAACTCACTTCGATACTTTCACAAGTTATTCACCTAATTGGCCAACTTTTAATACTCTTGAAATAATTGGTGCTAATTATACTTACAATATAATATCTGTCAAGAATATAAAGTACCTTGGTATAATAATAAATTGTCATCTACGCTGGGATTTGCAAGTTGAGAATGTTATAAAAAAACTTAGAGGATTGTTGCCTAAATTCAAACTATGTAAGCAGTTTTGTAGTACTCAACAATTAAAAATATTATATTATGCGATAGCACAGTCACACTTAACATATGGAATTCTAGTATGGGCAGGGGTAACAAACAATTATTTAAAAAAAACTTGAACTCGTTCAAAAATGGATTATTAAAATAATATATAATAAACCTTACACTTTTCCTACAAGTTCTCTTTTTACGGATTCGGGTTTCCTTGATACAAGACAAGTATATTATAAGGTTTTACTTTTGGAACAGTGCAGAAAAATAAGTATTATTAAACTAAACTGCTGGCCACTCGAACTTACATGTAGAGATTTTTAGGCAAAATTTAAAGTTCAATATTTTCAACAGGAATGCAAATTTTTTAACACGGCTTGCAAATTTTAAGAGCTAGTTTTTTTCAGATTAAGCTGCATGACATATATTAATCGTAGGACCATAGGTTTATTATATACGGGGTGATCAATGAAGTCATCCAAATATTCAAAAAATCAAATGTGTAAGTTTAGGTGGCCAGCAGCTTATTAGCCATAAATATGACACAAGAAGTAAACCTTTTAGTCTAGCAGTACCAAAAACACATAAAACGATAGCATAAAGGTCTCATATATTTTTGAGCCCTAAGGTTTTTAATACAATTCCTGATTATTTAAAAAAATCAATTCTAAAAGTTTATTTTCAAAAGAAATACATAATTATTTATCTGTAATACCAAGAAAACATGTTCATCGTATTATTGATATGAAGAATTAACCTCAACAGCCACCACTCAAGAACCATTAAAATACTAATATTAATTTTTCTTATTAACTTGAATTGTTATTTTTACTATAGTTGCTTACATTTTAATTGTATCTTCTTTATGATTTTTTTTTAATTATTTGTTGGTTTCCTGATTCCTGTATGGTATTGCCTTTGGTAATAAGCCCACGCACAGATTTTTCTCTTGTGGGTTTCTCCAATGTTTATGCTTCAGTAATTATTTCTTATTGTATTGTTGTTGCAGCAATTATAAATAACATCTGTGTGTGATCTGTGTTTTCAATTTTATGAAATCAACAATGAATTCATCAGATGTAGAACTTTTTGAAAAAATTTTAACAGCAGCTTATGAATGAAGTTTGAATTTGTTATCCGTGAAGTAAAAAGAAAGATATGAAAAGCAATACTCTCATTTTATTAATTGATGTAATACTAAATAGGAAGAATTTTTAGCATAATTTTTGGAAATATCCAAATTCTGGAAAGCATATATGTTATGGTATGATTGGATATTGGCAAATTTCATAAAATAATTGCCTTTATAATGGATTTCGTCCGAAAAAAAGCAAACATTTTGAGTCAAGAAGACGTAAAAAAATATGAGTGAGGCACCCTGAAACTTACCTGATGATTAAGTTGGTAACGATTTTTAGATTGGCTTGTTCCTGCAGACTAGATGATATAAAATGTTTTACATAAAAATGAGAGTTTATACATTTTTATATAAGATTAATTTCACACATTTTTTCGCTACAATGCACCGCTTTCGAGACATTCGCTCTCAAAAAAAAAAAAATTACACTTCCTAATTTCATCTGTCAGTTCATCTATCAAGTACCGTGATGAAAACGTTGTCGATCATCTCCTGCTTTTCCCACGAATTTGCATGACTAAAAAGTGACGTTGACTTGAAGGATTATTTGCTGTAAGAATTTGCTCCGTTTCCCTTGGGCTTATTCTTTTACAATTAGGGTGGTACTTTACAAGCTCTTTAAACCAACCAGCCAAAGGTGATTGATGGAGGCTTTTTCTTACATAAGGTCATCTGGCAAAGAGGATAATCAGTTTCCACAACTAACATAAGTATAGAAACATAAGGCAGAAGCTGCACCACTGTTTTTGATGGACATACCAGCTTTCCCAAAAGCATTAAGCCGGTAGAACAGGCAAGGCGCTATTGGATGAAAAAGCGTGTGGACATCATATTCAACGTGGAAACTGAATTTCAGTGACACATGAATTATTTCTCTCCAACCACTAGAATAAAAATAGGCTTATCAGCTCTAAATTCCTGGAAAATGGCACTATAACATAATACCGACGTGTTGATTGTAAGCACAAGTCCGTAAGTAAAACAACCAATGTGGCTGTTACAAGAGAAGACTTTGACCTCATTGTGCTACTTACAGCAAAAACGTCACCTAACCATACCATCCTGTTCATAAAACCTGACATAGCAAAAGTACAAACCAACGTTTACTCCACCCAATAAAATATAACAGTTGGGACAGAAGGAAAATTTATTCTTATAAGTATTCACTGGCTGCGATTCTACTAGCATGACTTTCCGGAAGAGTAAACTTGATTTCATAAAAAATACTAAAGATATTATGATATGAAAAAGCAGCTGAAGTGTTCTACAACTCATCTTTGTCGAATGCTGATGTTGAGAAAGTTGGGCGAATATGCATGCTGAAATGGTATGGTGCCTCTGCTAAGATAAGTTCTTTGAACAGTTTCAGGTACGATTCATTTTTTAAATTGGCATCGAATATAAAACAAGATCTTGCATCACTTCAGCGAGGAGATAATGAGAGAGCACGCATTACGCATATTTTTCAGATCTTGTGAGGTTGGGAACGAAAATATAATATCTTAGCACTGTGATGGCAAAAAATGAAGCAATACCCAGAGAAATTTTGGACCTCATATTTTGTAGATGCACTGTAATAATGGAAGGTGCAACTGCAAAAAAAGTAGCGATGAGTTACTCTCGATTATGCCAAAACTATCAGGATCACTGCTCAGCGTCCCCATTTTAAACGAATATGACAAAGAAGACATAGCCTATTCCTACATCTCCTGCGAAGACTGATGACGAGGACAAGGGTGATTGGCAATTTGTGCTGCGATCGGTATTGATTGTGCAGCCAGAAGCAGGACCCTCCTGGCCCAAGAGAAACAGGCCCAGTTAATTTTGCTTTGTTGAGACTTTCATTTGTTACGTTTTCCTTTTTATTAGTTTTTATAAAATAAAATTTATACTTTTATTCACAATCGGTTAGTAATATAGACATTTCTTACTTTTAAAACGGGACTCATTACTTCCCTTCCCTTCCCTTCCCTTCCCTTCTCTTCCCTTCCCTTCCCTTCCCTTCCCTTCCCTTCCCTTCCCTTCCCTTCCCTTCCCTTCCCTTCCCTTCCCTTCCCTTCCCTTCCCTTCCCTTCCCTTCCCTTCCCTTCCCTTCCCTTCCCTTCCCTTCCCTTCCCTTCCCTTCCCTTCCCTTCCCTTCCCTTCCCTTCCCTTCCCTTCCCTTCCCTTCCCTTCCCTTCCCTTCCCTTCCCTTCCCTTCCCTTCCCTTCCCTTCCCTTCCCTTCCCTTCCCTTCCCTTCCCTTCCCTTCCCTTCCCTTCCCTTCCCTTCCCTTCCTTTCAATTCCACGCATGTGTCACTTTTCCGAAGTATGGCAATGTCATGTTAAGCTGGTTTAAAAAAAATAACTTAATAAAAACAACTGGTATTTATTTTATTAAATTATAACATAATGAAAAATATTAAGAACCAAAACTAATTTGAATTATTGTAAATATTAATTGTAACATTTGAATTCTCATTACTGTGAATCGTTAATGTAAGCCCATGTTGTTGCTTAACATTGTATTGGATTTCGGAAGTTGACAAAGAGGCCGACGTTCCCGGATTTTCTGTATGGGATAACATATTTGCAATTTTTACTTGACCATGTAACGAGTTCTCCACGTATCCTTCGGCAACGGCGCTGGATTTCAATCCTCCTAATTTTTTTTAACTGTAGGATCTCTCCACCTGTATTTGCTAACAATGTAGCTGAAGTACGTCTAAAATAATGTCCCGAAAACCCGTGAGCATTTTCAATTTAAAAAAGCAGCTATTTTTTTAGGAAAACCTCCAATAGCATTATGGCCACAAAGCTGATTTGTACTCTTGCCATTCCTTATTTGTAAAAAAACGATCGGAACCAATGGTCTTGTGAAGATCATAGTTTTGCTTTATTATTTTTATTCATTCCGATTTTGTAATTGCAAATGTTGGGGAAGTGTAGGTTTTTGTTACAGGAGTAACTATCATTATGCTCTTTTCTAAAATATCCAGATCACCCATTTTAATATTTAGGAGTTCATCGCATCTGGAGGCGCCAGATATGCCAATAATTAAAGCAGCCTTAAAGTAATACAAAGTTTTCAAGGTAACTTCATTTGAAAATTTTTGAGAGTTTCTGATAACAAAGCCGAGCATTTTTACAGCTAAATTTGTGGAATGCTTAATATGATTAGAAAAAGTAAGTTTTAAATCAAAGACGACTGCTAAATCTTTTATTGTATCGCAACGTAATGCACGATTCAGACGATAATTATAAACAATTGGGTTGGCCAGTTTTCCAATTCATACACTTTGTAACAATAAACAATCACTAATGCTTTTAATTCTTATAAAAATCTTTAAGTCGTCTGCAAATAATAATTCACCACAAGAATTACATTACTGGTGTCATTTATAAATAATAAAGAAAGTAAGGCTTCCAAATTTGCGCCTTGAGGTACACTCGAGGTTGCTCTAAATATTGTTGATTCATGCTCACAGTATGTAACAAACTGTTTTCTGTTGTACATATATGTTGACATGTTTTAAAAAAGTTGCAAAGATAAGAACTAAAGCCGAAAGTATTTAATTCATTTAAGATAAAAAGAGATTATGATATAAATGCGTTGAAATACGTAAAAATAAATTTATATTAAGGGCGCTGTATTTTTGAAATAATGTTTTCTACAAAAACAAATGATTTTAGACATTTAAGAACTGAATTATAAAAGCTTAACAAATAACAGGAATGTATACGATATAAAGCGATCTAACCAATAAATTTTTAGGTATAGAATATAAGATTGTTCACTTTTGTTTTAACTATGTAAAAATGATGTTAAAATTTGGGGTTAAAATAGCAAAATAATGTGAGTCCTATAAACCCTATTTAAATGTTATTATTTTATTTAAGGATAATTTAGACAGTAAATATACCATTAAACGCATAATTGATATGAAAAAATAGTAGAAATATTACCTTTTCAACAATATATTCTTCTGAAGTCTTATTTAAGAAGATACTGATGTTTTCTTCTGAGAGAACATTGAATTTTTTAGGTTTATATCCAGCATTCTGCCTTTTCAAAAATGCTTGCGATTTGGAATACCTAAAGGCTAATGTCGATATTTTGCTTGATATTAAGTACAGCTCGCAACATCGAATATTGAAATCATAATGTTGAAGATTTACTTTCTTTACTCATTTCAATAAAATATGCAAGCAGTATCGTCTCTGAAGTGTGTTGCACATCCTTCCGAGAAGCAGCTAACTTCAACCCACACGCTGAATTACATGATGCGTCACGTACTGGAAAGTGTCACTTTCCGCACTTGTTAAGAAAATAACAATTATTGATAGTGTACACACTACTGATCCAGTAACCTATACTATAACCTAACCTAAACTATAGTGCATAAATATTCATATACCTACGAAAACCGAAAACCCATTTTCGATAATACCTTTAGCAATTGACAAAATCCAATAAAGTTGTTACCTGAGGTCGTTACAACGAGCCACCACGTAATGCGCACTTTCTGCTTTATCAACAACCTTTATCAAATCACAGCTGTCGCCTTCTAAACCGTCCTTGCTTCCTTCCGCCTTCTCCTCATCACTATGTTTCGAAGTAGTATCATTGTTTTCTTTTTCTTCCTTCCCCGAGACCATTTGGGTTCCTGATTTGCTCGTTTTCAATTCTTCGCCTTTCTCGGAAGAAATTTCATTAATACAGGAATAATGGCGAGTGTAGGCCCAGCAGATCTTCCAAACTTCAGATATGGGAAGCCCTGAAGTACATAATTAATATGAAAGTTAATTCAACTTTACTAAACAAAACGATGTTTATATTTTCCAACTCAATCACAAGTATTAACCTCGAAATAGAAGGTCTGTACGAAAAACGATTGACATGATATTACTCCATAGCAACCGTTCACGTCCAAGAGTGTTTATGTGGGCAAAACTTTCTAAGATGTCACAACACGACCGGGAGTTAAAATTTTATGATAATTGTCACTTTAACACCCGAGGACCTTATTAACGTCCTCGGGCGTTAATTACTGTAGTTACTGTAATACGCTAAATATTCACTCTTCTTTAACTAATGTGTGTACTTTATTTTAATTGAAGAAAAATAAAATTTTGTGTTCCATATTTTATGAAAAAGATAAAGAACTACAAACAATTAACGGAATTACTTAGAAAAATGTTAGAACCGAATTTGTCCCATTCATTTTCTACTTCAAGACTATTTTTTGTAACATCGGTAACGTTAGTATTTTTGGAAAATTCTGCGGAAGATACAGACCACCTACCAGTTGTGTCAATAATTTGTTTTGCTAATAGTTATACCTGCTCCAGCGTCGGATAATAACGTAGCTGAAGAAAATCGAAAACAATGCCCGGTATATTTCTTTGCATTTGGTATTATAAGATAGTTCGCTATTTTGTTCGGCATATGACTCAACGTATTTCTCTCAACCACTTGCATGGAGTATTTATTATTGTTATTATACAAAAAAAAAAAAAACGTCGATGCTCAGTATCCGGTTGACGAAGAGATGCATATCTTCTGTACATATCTAAATATCTTGGTGACTTCTCATTATCAAATATAATAAATATGAGCTGTACTTTAGTCTAGGATTCTAGCAAAGTTTTATCTAAATCTTGAATATCATGTATTAGTTATTTACAGAACTCTTCTCTACAACAAACTCTACATATGTCAAAAATCAGCGCCACCTAATTTAAAAAATCATTGATTATTAGAAATGTTCCATTGAGTGTTATTTTCCTCTTTAGTCAATATTCTTGACTTCTTCAGCTTGTAACCATTTTAAGAATGCTATTAATCTTTAATATTTGCTAATGTCGATGTTAAGTTGTAAAGGTACCGTTGTCTTTAACGATCAGGGCGGTTATTCTTGAGATCGAGAGAATTGAGCTTTTCTCATGAGAAAATATAAGATCACTTCCCCCAAAGATCACTTCATTTCAACACAGTTATAAAACAGCTATTCTTGAACGTATGTGAATAGGAACGTGGTAGGAACTTGTCCCCACAAATTTTGCACTGTTGCTGGTGCTACGTTCAGATTACAACCAATCAAAATCAAAAATTATCAGCTGATTATTTTCTGTGGTTATGTTCTTAATAGTTGTCTATGGATTTTACGTCAGATACCGTAAATAAATCTGTCATTTGGAGTACTTGACGTTCTCCTTCAGCTTGCTCTTCAGCATCCTGCAGATCACCCAATACAACAAATGCTTCCAACATTTCATCAAGATCCATAGTGTTCAAAGAATATATCTGCCGTAATATTATAAATTAAAATTTTTATTATGATTATTATATACCTATAAATTGAATATGAGTATATAAATGTTACAACTTACTTCAACTTATTACGACTTCTTACTTAATACTTAAGGTTATTGTTTACAATATCACATTATGTAAAAGTTGGGTTAGATGCGCAATTTTCTCAGTAGAACTTGAACTTCTCCTATAACATACCATGAGAAACAAGTTCTCCTACTATTCTGGGAAGTGAGTACTCCGTGGTTGTCAAAAATAGCATAGTTTTCAATTGCGGAGAACTCCGCCCCTTTCTCATGAGAAAAGCCACTCCCAGATTTCAAGAATAGCCGTCCAGAAAGAGAACGGCTTACAATTCTCACATTCAAAAAAAAATGCTAAGAGCACATTTTCAGTGTAGTGTTTCAAGTTTTTAAGAATAACCGTTTGACAAAATCATCATAAGGTTAGTTGCCGTCATAAGTTTTTTTGATTTTCCCGGCAACAAACTGTGGGAATCCCCTTAGATAAATATTACTTTGTTATATCTGTACTGCTGAATGAATAACACTATAGAATATTAGGTATGTACACATTAGCTAGAGGGGAGACTTTAGACGATAAACACGGGAACGCGGGGTGAGGTTCAACGGGTAGTTAGTTGGGTTTTAAGACTTCGGCAGGTTGGCTGGAAGATTCTGGATGTTGATAAGTGGTGCATCTGTTCTAATTTTACAGGTCAGTAACTTGTTTTTGTATATTGTATTTAAAAACGCAATGTCATTGTGCTCTTTTTATTATTTTCTTGTCTGTTCAGTATTTTATTACAGTTTCATTACATTTTATTATAATTTTGAGGTAAGACAGTACTTGTTGATTTATTGTTGGAATTATATGTATAACTTTAGTTTGAGTCGAAGTTATGCTGTTGTAAATGATATTGTAAGTTATTATTAATCATCTACGAGTACTACTTTATTACTTGAATTAGCGGTTTGCTTGTCAGATGTTTGTAAGAGCCTTGATGATTCTATTAATATTTTCTCCCGTGATTGGACAAACATCCAATAAAACATATGATGCATGAGATATGATTCGAGATTTTTGTTCAACCCCTCAACTACTAGCTGGGTAGCCTCCCGTATGGGACCTCAGTACCTTCTGACGCAAGTCGACTAACTAACCTTCAGTTTTATATGTAGTATTATGATTATATTACCGTGTATTCAAGTACTGAAGTACAGATACATTTTTATTATTGTTATCATTATTATTACCATTGCAATAGCGACAGCGATTCTTTGAATTGTGATCGGAGTTTTCTCTGTCGTGCTCTTTTCCCCCGTGAATTCAAGGCGGAGTACGGCACTGATAGGTGGTTAGGTAGGCTATTACACCATTGACAGAAAACTAATAAAGAGCTATATTTAGTATTTTGTTTTGTTTTATTTAAAACTCCTCAAATCTCCCTAATTTCGTAAATATGTAGCACATTCGAGGTAAGTTAATAAATAATATAAATAAACACAACGTAGGTAAATCTTCTCGATTATTGGCCAAATACTTCCTCTTTCAACAATGTTGAACGAACCCGGGTATGTTACACTACATCCGTGACAACGTCAATTCGGTCCAACAAAAATTACTTGATTTTAGTTATAGAGACATTCCACCAATACATAATATGAAATACAAATAAATACCGACTGTGTATAAATCTCGTGCGTCATAGTGATATACAGGGTGTTTCAGAAGGAGATGTACATACTTCAGTATGTTATTCTACATTCAATTTTAAACAAAAAGATCCCTATCAACTTAGATCTTCGTTTAGGATATACAAGATATCAAATTTAAGGAAAAAATATTACATTTCCTTAATAACTCTCGACTACTTTGAGTTAATTTCATGAAATTTTGTATGTGGAGGTTTCTTGGGACAGGAAATTTAAATTGCATGCACAATTGTCTGTATCTCCAAGAGGGCGCCACATGCTTCAATTTTTTTATGCCACGGTGTATGCCATTTTGGAAGAGAAAAACATTTTCCCAAACCTTTTCTACTTAAGAAATGTACACCTTATTGACATCTGTAGGAACAACCGTTTCCGTTAAAAATTCATCTAAAAATTATGATGCACGCAATATGGCGATTTGGATAAGCGTCAACATAAAAACGACGCGCTTCGGTAGCGTTTCCATTAGCACGACCATACATGAAATGCATGTCTGTTAATTCTGCGTTAGAGTAACCAGCCATAGCGAAAGAAAACTTGTGCACTGAGAACTGTCATATACGTACAACTATTATAAGAAAATACACAACGTTTTTGCTAAATAAAAAAGGGGCTAAAAAACATAAAACATTCCATATCTCCGCAACCGTTACTCTGCGGACATGTTTATTAATACTTTTCTGCTTATTTTGGTTCATACTATTACCTCCTGAAATATTTTACACTCTTTTTTTAACACCCTGTATACATCAGATAGTTTAAAATAGTATCAGAATAACTCGACCGGAGCTTTATCCGTAATACCATACCTACGGTATTAATTTTTTGAGGTATCCATCCTGTCAGACAGTGTATAATATCAAAGTCCACAATTTCTTTATATTGGAACCAAGTCAGACTGGCGATCTTAAGAAGGGCTTTTGCTAGAAGGTACGGCCAAAGTTGAACAACTTCTTGATTAAAGACTTTACTATCTTCTCCCGTTTCGTCTTGAAGTTTTGCAACTGATGGCAGCAAAATGTTCTGTAGTATGTCCACTGGTAACCTGTCATCAACGTATATTTTTCTCCAGGTTCCCAACCAAAAGAGACGCACTACGTATTTTCCTTTAAATAAGTACACATTATTCAATTCTATGATGATGAAAATAATGATTATTATAGTGTAATAATTAAATACGTAATGTAATAAAATACAGGGTTATTCATTATATCTAGGCTACTTCCTTTATCGTTATTATTATAGAGGGTGATTTTAGCAAAAATGAGACCACAGATTTCTTAAGTGAAAATAAATCAGTTTAACCTAACATATCTATATCCCAACTCACTTAATAAAAAAGATACAGGGTGTCAAAGTTAAAATTTGATTTTCGATATTTGTAGATAACTTCTTAAAAAATTAAAATATTTACACAAAATTTGTAAATCTGGGATTTTTGCGGGCGAGAAATTCAAATTTGTTTCTAATGTTGACGTCACTAGTAGAGAGGTAGGAGAAACGATTGTTTCGATAGTCACATGGATATACTAAGCTACAAAAAAGTTCTGCCATTTAAAAGGTATAAGGTACAATAAGTGGCGCCCTCTACACTGGGACACGTGGGACAGTGTGTGCCAGTCTTAGCTACTCGATTCGGAAAATTATAATTGGTTCGTTTTGTCTTTGTTAAAAGAATATGCTTTAATAATAAATATTTATTTTCGAGTTTTAGTATAGGACTATACAGGGTGTCCCATTTGGAAGCGGGCATCTCTCTAAAAGTTTATTGGCATATTTAAAAGTTTTTTTTCAATGATAGAGCTTTAATAACTACTCTGGTGACAAATTTCAGAATGCAAATTACATTTTCAAGGCCTACTTCGAATTTTTGTCAACCGCAAAAATCTAAGAAAAAGATTACTAATTTTTTTATTTTAAATATGCGTACGCCACTGGATTTAGGATAGTTTCAAATGGGTGTAACTAAAATTTTAAAAATATACGGGGCGTTTCTCCAAAAATGTAAAATTAAATTTATCTAATAACTGAGAATCAGCGCAATCTCATTTAAGGATAGTGCAAATTAGTCTTAAATGATAAATATTTAAAAAAATGTTTCTCAAACAAATAGGGCTACATGTTGAGGAGGCGTATTCCACTGTTGTCCTAACCAAAATACAGAAACGCTAAGGCAGAAATACTACTAAAATATTTACAATTACTGATGATAAATCCTTGAGCAGTGTATGCTGATTTAATAATATTATTTATGTGACAATCAAATATAAGCCTCTGATCAAAGTAAACTCCCAAATCTCTTATAAAGCCAGTTCCTTCTAATATAATATTGTTAATATCATAAAGATATTCCAATATGTCACATTTACGATTGAATGTTCAGATTTTACATTGGGAAATGTTCAAAAAAAACTCATCAGAATCGAAATTATGGAAACTGGAGATTGAGGAACTTCAAATCATCAGCAAACATCAACTTGTCACAAGTTAGTACACTGCACAAGTCATTAATAATAAGTAAGAACAGCAGTGGCCCCAAATTAGATTCATGAGGTACACCACTTGTAGCAATATATACATTGAAGCAGAACCCGTTATAATAAACATATTATGTTCTCTGTGTCAAGTAAGGTTTATTAATACAAGATAACTGTTACGACGGCCTAAGCCCTAAAGTTTGTTAAGCAATATGTCACGACTGGTCTTATCGTAAACTTAAGAAAAATCTGTAAATATAACGTCCACTTGTCCTGCATAGGGGAATTGCTTTAGAATATCCAACTTTTCCGAAGAAATAAATAGATCACAAGATTTCATGGAGTCGATGATCTTTATGAAAACTTCACAAAACACGCCAGTGTAGTCTTGTATTGGTTCCGTTGACGATAAAAAATTAATATCTCACAAACTATGAAGGCTAGAAGGAAACTGATATACTATAGAGGAAATATTTCAGAATGTTTTTAACCCTTTACTTTTCCGAAAAAAATCATTGGGATAACTCCTGAAATAATAAAGTACAGTTTAAGGAAGGCTTTATTACACTCGTATTGTTCGTTTTTGTTGTCGACAAAAATGAATATCTCGAAAACTATAAGGGTTAGATGGAAATTGAGTTTAGTTTTTAAATGGTCAGGACTAATATACAGGATGTTTCTTCAGTAGAGGTTAAAAAGCCAGGGGCGTATTCTGTAGCAAAAAATAAGGGTTTTTTGATATATAAATGCGGGGTCTCAGAACAGCTATTGTCCAGCAACAGCGTGTCAAAATTAAAAAAAAAAAACAGTTTTTAATTTCTAAACCGCTTGAGATAATGTAAATCATCGATCATTATTTGCCAAAAAAAAATATAATCTTGTATAATATTATAAATAGAATAGGTCATGATGTGGGTCATTGTATTATTTTCACATTTTGTTTATTTACACTTTTTTGTATTCCAATACAATAAAATTGATTTATTTTGCAAAAAATTGAACAAAATGTTGACTTTAACCGCTGGCATATTGTTTACCGACGATGCTAATTTTTCCAGAGATACTTTAATGAACTTCCATAAGAAACACGTTTGGTATGATGAAAACCTTAATGCCATAATGCCATCTCGATTTCAACATTAGTATTCTTTGAAAGTATGGGTCATTGTATTATTGAAAATTTTCTTGTTGGGCTTTACTTTTTACCAAGAACTTTAACCGGTGGTTCCTATAGACTTTTTCTTGAAAACGTTTTACCTGAACTACTTGACGATGTTATGTGCCAAAACAAAGAATGTGGTTCATGCATGGCGAGGATCCCTTATATTTAGTTTGACTGCTACTGAATTTTTAGGCACTCAAGAACCAGTTTACTCTATATAAACCCTATTGATTTTTTTGTATGAGGCATCTCAAGACATTAGCCTACAAGGTTCACATTGAATCTGAGGAGCATTTACGTCAATAAATTATAGGTGGCTGTAATTTGATAACTCCTGGACCATGTATTTTTGCTGAACAACATTTCTTATAATAAATCATAGTAAAGTAATTTTATTATTAATTAATGATTATCGTATTATTTTAATTATACTGTATCTTATTATAATTGCAGAATCGATGAGTGGGCTATGTGCCAAAATTATAGTTTAGAGATTACGATATTTTACTTTTTGAAACAAGCGTAAAATATCTTATGCTCTTCTAATATTTATTTTTGAACATAAAATATTTTTTTCTAAACTTTGACAAAGAACGAGATACTCCGCGTGTTTATTTTGTTTAAATACATTGAAAAGAGCAGTAAAGACAAAGACTAAATGCCTATGATGACTATACTTAAAAAAAGCTAAGTGCCATATTATTTATCTTTAAAAAATTTACATAAGTCTATTATTTTGATCTTATTATCTATATAATAAACAAAAAAGAAAAAGATGATACATCAAAATGTACTTTTCAGTTAGAATAAAAGCGTTTATATCTTTATTTAAAAAAGGTATCTTGGATATTAGATTTCTTTTTTATCAGCTTTAATGTTTACTGGCTTATTATCACTAGAAGTTCAACATTTTTAAGGTATTTTGCACATTTTTCATTCTTGAAAACATTCACACTTTCTCAATTTTCCAATACGTTGTAGGTCTTTTTTATCTCGACTTTACCATTGCCACTGTATCTAATCACTGACACTTTGGAAATTTTTACATTTTAGCTATTTATCTCAGAACTGGTTTGATGTACTTCTCCAGCAACACGTAGTTTTTTCTGTTTTACCATAAAAGGTTCTGAAGAGTCGTTTTTTAACCTCCAGTTGTTCCATTTTAAAGTAGATGTTTATTACAAAAACACGTAGAAAACAACAAAATTTGTATTACCTTCCATTATGTTAGAGATCACACAAATGGATGAAAGAGCGCCGACGAAAGCGCTTGATGGTACTTATACGATTTTACCAGAGAAAGTATCTGGTACATGCATAATGCGCCATCTAGAAACTAAATTCAAAACTAAACTAAACTAAAAGTGGCACTTAGACTTTTTATGGGAAAATCCGCAATGGCATATAGAGTATATTTGTGTGAAAATAAGAAAAAAACATGTCGTTGGCACTAAAACTACTTATCGATTCTAATCTTCAATTAGTGTCGTAAAAATGCACTTGATCAAATAAATCAATTTTGGTATTAATCGCTGGTAATTTTTTGTTTCAAACCTACTTGTTTGCTTAGTATGTACACTGAAAGCGGTTTAGAAATTCAAGCTTATAATTTGACACATTTATATAAGAAAAAAATTTTTTACCTCGACATAAGAAACACCCTGTAGTATGGAGGAATTCTGTAGAATTTGATTTTAAGGCCTTGAACTTTCCACAAAAATGCAATCCAATGCAAAAGCAACACAAAAACTGGCCGCAATGACTTTATCAATAAAAGCATTAAACAAATATGATCCGTCCAAGAATTTAATTTTAAAGATTGTAATCTTTAAAATATACAAACCAACTTTATGGTAGGATCGTATTCACGGCGCGTGCCAGCCAAATGGTTTCAGTAAGATGGAGGCATGTAGCTATGGAGATTTCTTACCGTTATGTTCAAGTCATAATTGTGGAAAAAGACATAGATGTTTTGGTAATATTGAAAGCCCGGAATTCTGCAGATTTCAATATTTACTTCTTGAAATATGCTAGAGGATATACTTAACAGACTATATAGTACAGACAAATTGAAATGCCCGTCGATCAGACTTTTCATTATATTCCTTTATGCATCCAACGATTGCATACCACTTCTGCATTTTTTCGGAATATACAGGGTTAATTATGACTAAGTACAAATATTTTAAGAGGGAATAGAGAAAATTAAGCATTAACGGAATCACCCTTCAAAATAATCCAAACCTATTTATAAAGCGAAAAATTTTTTTTCGAAATTATATTAAATCCTTATTTAACGCCGCCTATGCGACTTGTCCGCCACACATTTAGACCCCTTTTAGGCACGCGTTTTTCTCCACTCAACGCGAAATTGAGAAATACGCGGCATATTTCTGCTCCATTTTATGCACGCGCATTCTATCAGTTGTCGTCAGTTTCATGCTACACAGTAGTCAGTGAAGTACATGAAAATGGATCCGTGTATCTTTATAACATTCTGATGACGAATCCCATATAACAGGATTTGCTCTGATGGTATCAATAAATATTTCAATATCAATTGCGTCCATTGCATCCATGTCCCGCTTGATCAACAGCTAAACTAAAACTAAAACAAACTGTGCTAAAACTATTATTGACAGACAGAGCCACTGGACTTGCGACGAAGAGCGCTTTGCATAAAAACGCCGATATACTTTCGTGCTTTTTCGGAACGCGTGTCGCCAAGCGTTCTGTAAAGCCATCGCGACAGAACTGAAAACGCGAGAGCAAATAAACGAGCGTAAAATGCATAAACGTAGTAACTCTGTTCAGGGTATCTTAAAACGCGGCGTTTTTAATAATAATAATAATAATAAATGGTTTATTGTGCACACAAAATAAAATACAAAAACGTAAACTAAACAATAATGGCAGTAATATAGCTACACAAAAGGAGGAGGTTAGCCAAAGTTGCCTTACACCTCTCCTACAATTCTAAATAGTAATAAATTACGTGTTTCGCATATAAACATTGAGGCAAGAATAGCAGAAACAAAATAATAACTAATAAAATAATAACAGATAAAATAATATCTAATAATGATCATGACATACCAGATGAGATCTGAACATCTCAAAATATTCTACAACATCAACATTTTATATATAACTAATACACCATATTGAAACTAGTCTCTCTAGTAGCTCCAATTTTAACTTTTTTTTATAATATGAAGTAAAGTAATAAAGTAACAGAGAAGTCTGTGCTAATTTGGTTAAGGTAAAATGGCACTAAATAGGAGAAGCATCCCTGAAAGTGTGTTGTGGTATGCTGTGGAATATGAAACTTATTGGTTCTTATATTGACACTGTGAACGTCAGACCTTCGAGATATAATATCATAAAGATATACTATACAGATATTGAACTCTAAGTTTAATATTTAATTCGTTTATCTTAATAAGATAAGGAGTTATATGACTTCTTGGAGGAATATTAAACACAAATCTCATGCAGGCATTTTGAATCCGTTGTAATTTTTGTTGACAATTTTGCGTTAAGAAATTATAGTATACAGCACAGCAATATTCGATATGGGGATATATGAAAGTTTTTATTAATTTTAGTTTAGTTTCTTGTCCAAAGGTTGATTTAAAGTTATACAAAACTTTCAATTTTAAAAAACAAGTTCGGACTGCACATAATACATGTTTCTCAAATTTTAATGTCGAATCTATGTACAATCCCAAACTTTCTTCACAAGCACAAGCATTGCATATCTGTGCTATTTAATTTAAGAGTAAAGTTAGATGTAATATAATTAGTATGTCGTTCTGAACCAAGACAAATTGCTTTAGTTTTTTTAAACGAAGGCCGTGGTTACTTGCAAAATTATATAAAACTTGAAGATCATCATTCATCTGTTCAATAGCATGATTTACAAAATTAAAATTAGTTGATAGGTAAATTTGAATGTCATCTGCATACAAATGAGTCTGAGAATGCAAGATATCCACAGTGATGTCAAAGATGAACAACGAAAAGAAAATTGGACCCAGAACACTACCTTGGGGGACACCAGATGAAGTTTTCTTTTACCATCGAGCACATTGCGTTGTTTAATATCACTTTTTGAGATCTGCCCCTTAAGTAACTATTAATCCAAATTAAAGTGTCTCCAATATATTTCAGCTTAGCAATTAATAAATCAAAATTGAATAGACCAAATGCTTTACTTTGATCAAGTAAGTATGCAAGAATCATTTATTATTTTAAGAAGAGCCGTTCGCGTGCTATGATTTTTTCGAAATCCTGACTGAACTGATGGTAAAATTGAGTTTGAATGTAAAAAGTGCTTTATTTGTTTACATATTATTATTTCAAAAACTTTGGAAAGTGTTGGCAATATGGAAATTGTCCTCAAGTCATTGTAACTGGTAGGTGGTTTTTATCAACTCCGCGTTGAGAGGAGAAAAACGCGTCCATAAAAGGGGTCTTACAGAATCAGAGTAGGTAACGTAGGCAACTAACAACACGACCGTAAAATTTGCAGTCAAGTCATAATTTAATTCCTGTGTTTACCATGTGTTTACGTTGTAGTTTTGTGTTCTTCAATTGTTAGTGCTCTTTTTAATTTTTAACCATTTATAGTTAATAAATAAAGAAATTTGTGTTGGGTGTAGATACTTTTCCACAATATACCTCGCCGGTTTGGTTTTCTAGGTTATGGCACAAGACTACCGCGAGTACATTAAAAGTTTTCTATTATCTATTCCTTTCGTTCGATTTTGTTATAATAAATAGGTATTTTATCTAGCTGTACCTACAGGAAGTGTATTTTATCGGTAGTGAGTGGTTATAATGAATGAAAATGTTGTAGTTTTTCCAGTTTGTAACGAAATAATGAAAAACGAATGCAAAATAGTGGAGCTAACTAGATTAACTGTTACTAGCCTATCTATCAGGTATTACTAATAAGAATGTAAATTTTTGTCATTACTGCATTTAGAAATGCTGGAAGAAACCGCATGGAAGTAGATATTGTTGACAGATGTAAGCTTTATCTATGGATCTAAGTCATCTCAGTCAATGCTTATCACAGTCGCCGACTTTCTGTAGGAAAAGAGGGTAATGCCCCATTTTTTTAATATCGAGCTAAAATTCTGGAATAATTTTTTTATTGTCTTTTAGGCCGTCCTGAGCACGTGGTTAAAATTTTTGTACTTAGTCATAGTTAACTCTGTATAAAATGAAATTTGTTGAATTATTGGAAAAAGATTCTGATCTTCAGAAAATACTTGAACCATTTGCCTCTCAAGATTCCCACATTTATATAATAAAAAAAAAACTCTTATTTTAGGCCACAGAATACTCCCCTGGATTTTTGACTTCGACATAAAAAAAACACCTGCAATGCAATAAAATGCAAAAGCAACACAAAAACTAGCCTCAATGATCTTATGAATAAAAGTACTAAGCAAATATGATCCGTCCAAGGATTTAATACTTACAATTTTTCAAATATACAAACCAATTTTATTGACGGTAGGATCGTGCTCACGGCGAGTGCCAGCCAAGTGGTTGGAGTAAATATGGAACCAAGGTCTCCAGGGTGAATCTCCCGTAGTAGCGGAAAAATTTGGTCCAGTGAACTGCGTGGTAAATCTGGTGGTATTCCCCAGGTAAATCAAAGTATGTATGCTGGAGATAAAGTTCCTCATAAATTTTGAATGCAGAAGATGCTTATTGTCGGTTATGAGGTCGGGGTATTCGTCATTTTTGACGTAAACCACGAGTTTAGCCTAAAAAATATGAAAAAAAATATAGCTTTCATTCTCCTCCCTATGAAGAGAAAGTAAGTAAAACAAACATGCTAGGTTATCGGTTGCTAAGTATGAAAAACTTTCGTGCCCTGGCGACGAAAAAATAAAAACGTCAGATTATTAACGTGAACGTTTATTTATAGTGGAAATTAAATGTGAAATTACAATTGTTGTATGTTCCTGAAAGATTTAACGGTAAATGTTGATTGATATCCTGTTCTAAAACAACATCACTGGAAATGTTGACTTATTTGTCGATTTGTGCAGCATGATCATTAAATTCTGTTTCTGAATGTTTTGCTGAATAGACATTGATTTTTCGGGCATGATTTTATTAGCAACTTCTATTTTATGGGTCACTGAATCTGCTATATATCCTTCCGCTATCTCTGACGACTTCCACTTCTCGTGCCTTTTCATATCTAAAATATCTACACCTGGGCCATTTCTTAGTAATGTAGAGGCAGGTGTACTGATTTGGATTTGGAATTTTAAGAAATGTAGCTATGTCGTACGGAATTTTTCAAATTGTGTGCGTTCCAACCACCTGATTTACACATCTGCCACGCTCATTGCAAGTCTTGAGCCTTTTTTGATCGAAGTTGCATATAACGATTAACAAATGTTACCCAATAGTCTGTTACTACAAATCTTTTTTGCACATTATTTTTTGTAGTAAGAATCTGACTAACATAACACAATTTTTATACTCCACGTCCTTCACTTTCAGATTATACAGGGTGATTCTTTAATATTGCGGACAATTTCAGGGACAGATACTTTAGATAAAAATAAGAAAAAAAGTTCCCATTAGCATGTGTCCGGAAACGCTTCGTTTCCGAGATACAGGGCGTTAATTTTTTTTGTAATCTACTTTTAATACTTGTTATTTCAAAAGTCCTTTAACTATACGATTAGGGTATCTGTCTTGATATATGTCTGATTAAATTATCTTATCGTGTTCAAACAAAATAGCCCCAGTTGGCTTGGAAATTGGAATGCCCACCAACTGTCAATAATTGTTTTTTGTTAATAGCTGATTACTGTTTGTCACATTGTGAGTGTAGGAGTGAGTAAAAATAACTACTGGTTTCGGGCTTTAAAACTGATATGTATCTTCAAAGAATGAATTACACCAATAATGAATTGTGCGATATGCATTTTGTTTATGGTCTTGCCCGTGGTAATTCGTTAAGGGCTAGGCGTATTTATGAGGAAAGATACCCTAATCGTGCAATTCCGCATCATACAGTGTTTGATCGTCTCCATCACCGTCTCAATGAAACAGGAAGCTTTAAAAAAATGACTGCTGAAAACGGGCGACCTCTGTAGTTCTAAAGGTGTTAATTGAAACACGGTTCATGTTAGACTCTAATTTTATTTCATAATATCTACATAATAAATATAAATTTGCTGAGGGAAGATATATTGCCATTTGACGACGGGCAGATGTATAGGATCTTTGACCCGTGCTACTGCATTTATTGCAATATTGCAAATAGAGGTTAATGGCAGTACACCTTTCCCCTTCACAATGTATAACCTAAAATCTATTACAATTAACAAATATTTGATTTCTATGAATATTATATTTATATATATTTTTATCCTATGGTACCATCAGATTAAAATACAGATTAATTATTTTTATACTTAACTAATCTATTGTTGTTTACAGTAATACGCTTATTTTCTACAATAATTGTGGAATTAACGCCACTTTTATTTACAACTTTATATGGACCTGTGTATGGAGTTTCTAGCTTTTGCTTTTCACCTCTTTTTAACATCACTAGGTCATTTATGTCAAAATTAGATGGATTAATATGTTTATCATAATGTAGTTTTCGTGTTTCTTTAGCTATTTCTAAAAATTCTTGTGCTCTTCTGTGAGCTTCATTTAGTCTAAATTTTAGTTCATTTGAGTAATATTCTATATTATATATTGGTGATCTTTTGGTTACATTTTCATATGGTAAATTTGCTATTTTGCCAAAGACTAATTCATATGGCGAATAGTTTATATCTGTATGAGGAGTTATATTGCCATTTGACGGCGGGCGGATGTATAGGATCTTTGACCCGTGCTACTGCATTTATTGCAATGTTGCAAATAGAGGTTAATGGCAGTACACCTCGTACAGTTTCAACTCCACAAATGAAAGTGCTCCACGAAATCGAGGAAAGTCCTACAACAAGTACAAGAAAGATTGCCGCAAATCTAAATATTAGTCAATCAACAGTCTTTAAGATACTGAAAAATCAGCTTTTGTATCCATATCACATCCAAAGAGTACAGGCGCTTTTACCAGACGATTTTTCTCGAAGGTTGGCTCTTTGTCGATGGATTCAAGAAAAAATTGGACTAAATCCTTAGTTTTTGGCAGAAATACTTTTCATCGATGAGGCTAATTTCTCCAAAGAAATCATAATGAACTTTCATAATAATCACATATGGGCAGATGAAAATCCATATGCAATAATTGAAAGCCGCCAACAACATAAATTTTCAGTAAATGTATGGGTCGCAATTGTTGGAGACCCCTTGATTGGCTAATTCTTTTTACCAAGGAGGCTAACTGGAGAAGCTTATCGTAATTTTCTTGAAGAGGAGTTGCGGATACTACTGGAAGACGTCCCGTATCAATGAAGGCTCCAAATGTATTTTATGCACGATGGCGCTCCAGCACATTTTAGTATAATTGCGCGATAATATTTGGATGCAGTGTACCCAAATCGTTGGATAGGTCGAGGAGGCCCAGAATCCTGGCCTCCGCGGTCTGATGACCTAAATCCATTGGATTTTTTTCTCTGGTGCCACCTCAAACATCTGGATTATTCCACTCCAATTGAAAATGTCGAGTTAAGAAATCTTATTGTTACAGCGTGTGAAACAATTCGGCACACCCCAGGCAGGATCGAAGCATGTAGTGCAGTTGGAGGAGGTCATTTTCAGCAACTTTTATAACTTTGCTGGTTTTCATTAATTCCATCAATTTAATTTTTTCATTCTTGCCTCACTGTGTTTATACCTGGAATAAATAAGTGCAGAGCAAAAGTTATTCAAATTATTATTTTGTAACATTTTTTATTATGTTATTTTGCATTTTGTATTATGTTATTAATGATACAAAAAATGGCTCCTATTATTAAACATAAACCAGTCAATTTTCGAATAAATCGGTTATAGGACTTTTGAAAGTATTTCAAGTAGATTATAAAAAAAATGAACGCCCTGTATCTCGGAAACGACGCGTTTCCGGACACATGCTAATAGAAACTTTTTTCTTATTTTTATCTAAAGAACCTCTCCCTGAAATTTTTCGCAATATTAAAGAATCACCCTGTATAGCTCGTCAGTTCGGCATGCCCCAGCTACTCCAAAAATCGCTGCCACTTTTTTCATTAAATATATTTCATCGGCAGCTTCTAATAAAAACATTGATATATCGTCCTGTACGAGGTTGATATCCGTCATTTTTCTTTTTTAAGAATACCTTCAAGAGACCAATTTTGGATATATTCTGACCATAATGTAGTGGAGACAATGGCTTTGATTTTTCTAAGAAAAGCAGAAAATACCAATAATGCATCTTCCGTTATTGTGGACACATCTTTCGTTGTACACCATGTGATGAAATTTTCATAGGCTTGATTGTAACGGTCTTTAGATATGTCCGGTAACAAACTTCTGCACGCAATAATTGCTTCGTCTTCAATGAAATTCATTTTTAATTAAATTCTAGCCAAATATTAAACTTAAAATACGTTTACACTTATCAACTTTATATTAAAGAATGATTATTTGATACGTGCACGTTACAGAGTAATCTTTGAACAAATAGTATGAAATTTTGTCCTGAATATATCAGGCTTCAGAATGTTACCATCACATCAGGATTTTGAGCCATTCTAATCTAAAGGTGCAAAAACTGTTGTTGTGGAGCTATCTTATATTGAATTGTCGAAATATGACCTCAGATTTATAGTCGGCGACCTTCAAGTTTACTTGAACTACAGTTCCAGAATTGTTCAAACTCACTTGGGTTAAGGTGTTTTAATTGAACGTCTATTATAGCTTTATTTGATTTTCCATTCGCATTGCAAACTTCAATCTACTGCATCTCCGTGTAAAAAATCCTATTTGAATTTTTCAAAATGGAAATTGAAGGGCAAGAATAATATTTTACGTTTAGGTACTCAAGAATTCTCTAAAACAGCTATTTATACACTTAGATTAGAATACTTAAAAATCCTGATAACGCTGTAGTCTTTAACCTTTATAATTACACAATTTCTTAGTAAAAACGTTTACTATATAAAAGTATAAAATTAAACTTACATTAGGGAAAACTTCAGATACCTCTTTCCATTCATATAATTTAACACTTTGAGGTAGTTGCACGACTTGTTGGTCTTGAAAACGTCTTTTTTCCTCATGGTAAGTTTTAGATCCGCGTGTACTCGAATTTTTGCGATGATAGTCATATCCATCGTCCTGTTGGTAGTCATGCATTTGATCGTAAAAGCGATCAGGCTCTTGATGGTAGTAGTAGTCATGGCTCTGACCAAACCGTTCGTAGAGTTCTTCCCTCAAAGATATCTACAATAATTTTATTATTTCGTTTCAAAATGATGCAGCATTAGTTTCAAACGCCATGAACAAATAAAATATAATTTCCATTGTTTTAAAATCACAAATTTAAAGCTAGGGAAGCTGTATGTAAAAGATAAACAGAACCTATTGAACATATTAAAGACAATTATGGTATAGACATATACAAAGTGACATAAGACTGAAGGGTGTTTGTAAATAAGTGTGAAATATTTTAGGGGCGGTTGCCCAAGTTATTTTGTGAAAAAAAGTACATATAAACGTAGGTCGAAATATGGTTCGTTTCCAAGATACAGAGTGTTTAAATTTTATTTTTTAATTATTTTTATTAATTATTTCAAAGAGTTTTAAAGATATTGATTTGAAATTTGAGAATCACTCTATAGTCTGTTTGGAAATGAAAGAGAGTAATAAAACCCCGAGATAAGAACAGGCCATGGGCGTGGTAATATTTCGTTTCAGGTAATTATCGGGTAACACTAATGCTAACAGGTAATGGGTGTTCATTTGTATATTTTACTGGATACATTATAGGACAGGAGCCAGTGTATTGTGACAGCTCAATCCAGTGTTAGAGCTGAACATACGAAGACGTGCTAGTGCAGTAGAGTAAAATTCGACTTGTATTTAGTGACTATTGTGCCAAATGTATTTAATGCATTGAAACACCAAAATCCTATCAACAGTGTTGACGACAGTGTTCCAAAATGACAGGATTGGAAAATCGACTATGTACAGACTTTTAAAGGAAACAAAAAATGAACAAGATACTGTAAATCCCCCAAAATCATCTACAGGGAGGTCAAAAGTCGTTATAGATGGTTTCTTCAAAATTGTCATTCGCAGAGAAGTACACTCATTTTATTTTAAAAAAGAAATACCAACGCTAAACAAAATTTTCAGTGAACTTTCAGAGGACAACGATTTGCCAAAAATAGTATAAGCAAATTATGGGCCGTCTTAACTATGACTAAGTTTAAAAATTTATCGGCGTAAGTGCACCTTGTATTTGTGACAAATGTCGTCAGATGTCGTCTGTAGATGTCAAATAACGTAAATTTACGGTTACGCTACTCTGATTAGTTTGTAATAATTTTTCAGTACTTGATTTTCGCAAATTTAATTTTTCGCGTATTTTATGTGTATTTACAAACATGTCGAATTCAAATGCCTAGATGACGGATAAGGTGCTGATTTATGGGAGTGTGACAAGTGCATATTATCGTGCGGCAGCCTCAAGACGTTTCCCGAGTATACAAAGTATTTTGCTGAATACTTTTTGAACCACATGGAACAGCTGTTTTATGCCGGGGCGGTAAACGTGTGGCAGTGTTTTTATGTATTTCTGTACATTTACGTGTATTTTGTTGTTATCCTTTGTGCTTTTTCCCGACGTAAGTAATCGACCTGGTCAAGACCGCCAAACCAAGTAGGTACCTCGCTTTATACAAAAAGAACGATCGAGGGAAGGAGAGGTCCACAGGAAGTACAAAAATCTTTGCAGGTTTTAATTTAAACAAGTAAGACCACAGAAAATGATTCAACATTATTAATATCTCTCCAAGTATCAATACTGGAAATAAATATTGGTAAGGTAGGTGCTGCCTCTCTGTGCTACTATACCGTATTTCTCATTAAATTATTAAATAGTAATCTACATTTTGTAAAGATTTTTTTTCTTTCAAAGCGGCTTAAATTGATACACGTGACCTAACCTCGCGGCTGACAGAACGTCGGTGACGGCGATAAATAGGGATTTAATATAGTTTTGAAAATAATTTTTTTTGGCTTTATAAATAAGTTTGTAATTTTTTTGAAGGGTGATTTCATTAATTCTTATTTTTCCCTATCCCCTCTTAAAATATTTGTACTAAGTCATAGTTAACCCTGTAGAAATAAAAAATACAGAACTTGCAATAATGTTTTATTATTTGCCTCAAAAACGGTGCATCCTACGAAGAAAATTGAAAAGACCAATTTTATTCAGAATTGATGGCAGATTTCTATAAAAATATCAAAATGGGAAAAAGTCAGTGGCGTATCATTTTATTTTATTAAAAATGGTTGTGGCATTCTCGTACGAACGTCACTGGTGCAAGTAGAAATATTCGGATCACACCAAAAAATGCATATTTATCCCTTCAAAACGTGTTTTAAATTCCGAGATAATATTTTTAAAACTCTTTGAAATAAAAAATAAATAAAAAATTAAAATTTAAACACTTTATCTCGGAAACGAAACTTATTTCGACCTACGTTTATATGAACTTTTTTCACAAAATAACTTTGGCAACCACTCCCTAAAATATTTCGTACTTATTTCCAAACACCCTGTATAGTTGCGGCAAGAATTCAGGCGAAAATGTGCCACTTCAAATTAGGAGAACCCTGTGGCTTCAACTGAACGGAACGCCTTATCATAATGCTGCAGTTATTCAAAACTATTTAAATTTTCCTTTAAAAATAAGTGGATTGCTACTAATGGTCCATTACAATTTGGTCCGAGAGCCCTAGATCTAAGCCCTCTTGATTTCTTCTTGTGGGGAGCCCTAAAAAGTAATGTGCATAAAACTAAAACAAACAGTATTGATCATTTGAAGCAGAAAATCACTGCTGCTTGTGCTGAAATATGAGGAAATAATTTAATAAAGTGACATCCACTGACCTAAGAAAATGTTACGAATTGTTTTAAATAATAATGGTGGTCACATTGAACATTAAGTACAGTCTTTATTTTTATATTTATTTATTTCAGTTGATATACATTTTCTGTTTACGTATTTCAGTTGATATTGGTTATATTGATGTGGTTCCCTTGATAGGTGGGCTGTTTTTTACCATCAATATAATTTTCCTGACCATGTAATCAATATTATAGATTCAACATCCTGGGATAGTAGGTCATTTGAGAAAAAAAACACAACAGAAACATGAATTTTACGAACGTTTAAGGTTTATTTCGTAATACCCATCCTCAGAAAAAATGTATATTCTTATGCTAAAACAGTAACAATAAGATGTAAATGACTTTTTTTGAAAACAAAATAGAAAACAGACATTTAGTATAACATACCCAACATCGTATAAAAATTTCAATTTTTTATAATAATTTTTCAAAATATATTATTTTCAATTTCTTCAAAACATATCCATTTTTATTGTAGTTTGTCTTGCGGTACAATTTGGAATATTAAATATTTGAACGCGATATTGAGAATGAAAGACGAGCTCATATTTAGGAAAGTCAGAAATTTTTTTCTTTTACAAAAAAATATCGGCGAAAAAAGTAAAAAACATACAAGTAAATTCAAAAGTTTCATTAAAAGTATATACAGGTAGTGTAAAAATCTGCAAACAAAAAGTCAGTTGTTAATCAAGTCATAATATACATGTGACAAACCATTAATATCAGTATTATTGTTAATAGAATTAGTATTTCTCTTAATCTGAATCATTTCAATAATAGAACGGTTATGTAAGTTATTTTCATTATTAGGAATATCAATGTTATCAAAATCAAAATTATGGTTACTTTCTATTGCATGTTTAGCAAGGGCAGTAGAATTTGTGTTTTTGGTAGAAATATTATATTTATGATTATAAATACGTTTATGCAAATATTGTTTTGTTTGACCACTACAGTAATTACAGTTTATTTTATAGACGACATTTGACGAATATTTTTTTTGGAACAACCGGTTTAAAGTTAGTAAAGAATTTTTTGGTTGTCGTATATGGTTTATGTGCAATATTTATATGGTATCTTTGAAACATTCTAACAATTTTTTCAGACAAAGCAGGTACATAAGGTATTGAAATATATTTTTTCCACGGTCGGGAGTAGAAATCAGTTTCTATGACATCAAAATTAAAACAGAAGTAGTCGATTATTCCCAAGGGCGTATAATGCTCCCAAGGGAGTTTACATTATGGAGAACGTTTTTCATGCAAAAAAAAGATAACATTGAAATTATTTATTGAAATTTAAATTAAATGTTACATTTGTACAATTTTCAAAATTAATATTAGAAGGAATATTACTTTCGCTTACATTTACAGTTTTTGTGATTGCGCTAGTAGTGGTACCTACATGACGCTTTATTGTCGTGATATCCACATGCATGTATAACATGCAGCATCAGGTAATTTTAAATACGAAGCTACTACACTCGGAATTTTTCCCATGGTATTCTTGCCAACTGGCTGCGAAATACATTTTCCTGCTTTGTAGTACAAAAAAAGGCGCTTATGCTTGACGTGGGGAGGACGAAGGGACAGGTATTTTCGAAACAATTCAAGCATATTTCCGACATCGGTAACCAGAAAGGTTCGTGAAATCTTGGTCTTAGTGTTTGGAATTTTTGCAATCAAGGAAGAGCCTACATCCTCAATATTATCTACAGTTAAATTGACTAGTTCATCAGTGCGACAAGCTCCGGCAATCCCCAAAATTAATCCAACCTATAAAAAATCAAAATACTTAATAATTGAAATACCTAACAACAAAAGTAATCATCAATTACCTTAATCATTAAGAATTCTTTGTCATCTGCACTTGATAGAAAACGGTCGATTTCACCCTTTGTCAATATTTTCGATTTTTTCGCTTGATATCCGTCACCGGTTCTTCTCAAAAATGCGAGCAGCTTGGGGAATTTGCTTAAATCTATGTTGTCGTAAATTATCAAGTATGACTTAACCATAGAATATTGCGTCCATAATGTGGAAGACTTGTAATTCTTTGCATTTTCACTGAAGTATGCCAACAAAACATTCTCGCTGTATACTTGAACATTTTTCTCGGCGCATCACTTTTTGAACCGATTGTAGGCTATATCGTATAAAGATCTTGACTTCGTAGGCAGCAAATTGCTTATTGCAATATTTGTAGCCTCCACAATCTCTTCCGACTCACAATTATTCATTGTGTACTAAACAAACTTTAAACTAAACCAAACTAGCACCTTAATTTGACAATTCTTTTTGTTTGTTTATTTTGTAGTTACGACAATAACTCAACGACTACTAAATAAATGCTCAATACAATAATTCTGGTGCTACTTACTTCATAATGACAAAATATGTGTTTTTAAGTTAATGAGACCGTGGAAAAAATAGTATATACCATTCGGGAGAGATGCTAATAACGCATTTCTCTCCCTTATAGTATAATGTACTATTTTGTTTTTATTGCTTGGTTCAATATGGTTATTAATATAAATATTGTGGATTCTGTTTCTAATATTAGGTTCATACATTTTTTTTAGGAAAATCATTCGATATAAAAACATTTTTTATTTTTTAATATTCTTATGTCTATTGCAAGGATGGGATAATTTTATAGCATTGTCCGTCAAATTGTTTATGACATTTTTTTTATGATTAATTGGGGATACGGAATTGAAATTTAAATATTTTTGGATCAAACATCCTTTGTATACTTATCAATTTGTTGTTATAATATCTTCAGAATCATGCTTAATGGTTAAATTAAAGAAATACATTTTTTTATTATTTTCTAATTCGATAGTAAACTGAAATTTAGGATGAAACTTATTGAATTCATTCTTAATATATTCCACCTTATTAATAGGAATGCATACAATGCAATCATCAACATATTTTTTTATAAATATTTGATATAAAATCTAATTTTTTGATAACGGTAGTTTCAAGTTTCTCTAATACCAGATTTGCAACTGTTGCAAAAATGGTTGAACCCATTGCAGTACCAAAAATTTGAGAATAAAACTTATTGTTAAAAATAAAATAGGTAGAGCCTTAACAAAATTTTATAGCACTGATAAAATCATCCAATTTTAATGGAGTAAATTCTTTTAATGGGGACCACTTCTCTTGGACGTTCTTTATTATAAATATAACCACAGTTATTGATATATTGAACCAGCAAGAGTATTGAAAAAGATCTATATCGCTCACTACGTCGTTGCAATAATAATTATGATATAAAGAAATTCACTAGAAAATTGCCCATAACTGTTTAAATAATGGAACATAAAAAAATGTTATATAGGAAAAATATTCAAAATTAAGGAATCTTTATGACATAAAAATGTATGCTGCTGAAAAAAAAATGTTTTTGAAGAGTCGCGACGCCTAGCGTCATAAAGATAATTTCTGTATTTTGACCCTATCTTCAAGTAAAAGTAATCAGATATGCAATAGTTTCTAAATTAATTTATTTTTCTCAGCCGTTTCCCAGAAAAACTCATTTCTCCAGTAAAATCGATCACCCTGTTGCATAATTTGCATAATTTTGGTGCCCATTTTTAATTTTCTTCTTCTCGAGCATGAAAAATAGCGATAGAAAAAATTTTCACTGGGAATTTAAGGTCAACAGATCTCTTACACATTGTGTAAATAATTTAATTATAATTAAATCACTTAATTTAACTACTTAATTAATAAGCCTACCCATCTGGGATCGTCCCATTTCTCCTCTCGCATTTCCTTATCTGACCATTCCTTAAAAGGTAAACGGGCTTGAGGTTCATCAGGCACTTCTGCAGTTTGAGATGTAGCTGATGGTCTTTGAAACAGTCTTGCTGCAATAGATTGTCTCATTTTCTTGATGAGGATGAAATGTAAATGTGTAAAATTTGTGATGGATCATCGAAATATATCTGTTACTAGCTTACTTATTGCCATTAAAAAAAATATTAAACTTTTGTCAGTAGCTCATGTCACGATGAAAAAATATACTATGTACTGTCAAAATTAGTAAATCTATAGTGATATAGAAATTTGAGTGCCTTGTATAAACTGTGAACTATATGGAACTATGGAACTATTATATATATATTCGTATATGGACTCTGGTGAATCTTTTAGACATAATTTATTTGAATTCTTTGGGTCCCTTCGATAAAGCTCCAATATGTAAACTGATGTGTAAGCTAGAGTATATTGTAGTGTGTGGAAAATTACTATCTTGCATTGGTTTTTTTCTTACCAACAGGCCATTTTCAGTGTGGATTGGTGGCTGATATTCTGAGAAACGGATTTCTAAGTGGTGTGGCCTAGGGTTTAGTGCTAGGTCCTATTCTATTTCTCATCACGTACTTCGACTTTTCAAAAGGGCTTTACATAATTGATGGTCATAGCCTAAATACTGTGTTCCAATTTAATGACCTGTTACCATCACGAGGTCGCCATCTTGGAGTGCTCATGTGTCCAAAAGCGTGCAAAGGTGCAGCCAATTATTTTATATGATTCGTAAATCCTTCCAAGATTTTAACACGGATACTTCTCTTAAGATTTACAATCAATTAGTCTCCTGGGCATTCTTTATAGTTTGTATCAAAGCACATACATACACAAATTTATTTAACAATTGAGAATTTTTTGAGAAATAATGGAATTAAATTGTTTAGACCATCAGCATGCATTATAATATTTATTAGTTTTTGATATATATACATAATATAATAAGTATATAAGTAAATATATAAAAAATATCTTGTCATAAATCCGCTCCAGTTCTAACCTTTCTTGTCTTTCTTGCCTTTCTTAACTTTCTTTTCTTTTTCTTTCCTTTCTTTCTCAATTCTTTGCTCTTCTAACGTCTCATTGATATATTCAGTTCTTAACTTCATAGCATATGCTATCATCTGAGACGATTCATGTCGTACTTCTAAAAATAATAATAAAAATTGCCTAAATACAATTTTTGTATAGTTACATATAATTCCTTTCCTTTATATTTGTCATGATTACATAGAGTACTTAGATTATGTTGCTTTCCCAATAAAATACTGAAGTACTGATTTAAAGTTTATTAAGACAAATTACTGAATATTGTAATGTTTTAACTGCGTATTTGGAAAGTCTAATAAAGACAGAAAATCAAAAAGGAAAAATAAAAATTAAAATTCATTAAATAATTACGCAACTTCTTCAAAGAGAAGCGAATTAACCCATTACTCCCGATAGTATGGCGCTCCTGGTACGCATCAAGTTTACTGATGATGAAGCCATATAGTGTTCGAAAGTTGAATCGAAACAGCGTTGCCATGTTAGGGCGATATACATAATCATATTGCTTAACATTTATTCAAACCACAGTATACTAATCAAATTAGTACTCTAGAAAAAGTCGCCAAGAATATGGCGGATCCTACAGAACTTACGGATACGGACATGTGACACGAACCCAAGGATGATTTATGAATGAATTACTTTGGGTAATTTTCAAATATCTAGAAAAAATAGCCAAGAATATGGCCACAGATCATTAGACGAAAAATATGGCGGTTTTATGATGTAAATATAACCATTTGTTTAGTAGTTTCAATATTTTTAATTGTATTAATTCTTAATCAACTGTTGTAATCCAGTGTATAGTTTTATGTAAATTGAGTTTTCTTTTATCACAGAAAGGTTACATTTTTTCTTAATTTAGCAGATATAATTTGAATTTAATTATAAAATAGATATGGATTTTATAAATTTATTTAAAAAATTGCAAAAACGTGAAAACTAGGTCGACTACTACTGTAGGGATTATTTTATATTTTGTGGCAGTTTTGCATTATGTTTGCGTTTGCTTACTTTATTTTCTAAGGCTAGTGGCATTTTTACTTTTTTTAGGAAAGTACGAAATGAAATTAAAACATGCATATTAGATACGATTTATTTTGAGGTTTGCAAATTATATATACAGAAGGCCATACAATTAACCACATATTCTTTGGACAAAAATAATGCGACTTTCCTTATGCCATTTTTTATTTGGGCGTCCCTGTTTCATTATACAGGGTGTTAAAGTTACATTTTAAAAAACTATTTTTGTTAATAATCCCATTGTTTTGTAAGATATACACTTGAAATTTTACACGTACTTTTATCTTATTTCGGCATATATCATGTAATTTTGGTGAAAAAAATCGAAAAGTTAATGGAGGTAACTGAGGAATGCAGTACCCTTTATCCCCTTCAATTATTTCTAAGTACGTCTATGCAGCTCTTTCTTGAAATATCAAATGTAGAATTTTCTTCTGATCATTTTATCTTTTTTATTTCGAATATTAGGGTTCTCCCAATGACCCTGTATATCTCGTATCCTAGGTATTATAACTAAATTACAAGAAAGTAACATATAAAATAATTATAGTATTATGTAAACTAGACCAAGTTGTAGTAGGATGTCTCTAGTGATAAACAAATTCGTGCCGGCTCTGTTACATAAATAAACATAATCTCAGTAACAAAACGGAAAGCAATAGTGAAAGTTAAAAGTATCATCAGAAGCATTTTATTTTGTATGAATTGAACTATAAGTGCTACATATTTACCATTAAACCAGTTGGTGACGGTATGATAAGTTTCCATTTGCTGTTCTAGAAATGCCTCAATTTTCTTCATATTTTGGAGCTGCCTAGCTTCAGCTTCTTCTATTAGGGCTTCTTCTCTCTTCGTATCCATCTCCAATGCTATGCTATTTTTGAATCTAAAGAAAATAAGTACGACCCGTGTAGCTATACCATTTGACCATTAACTTAGTTTAGCCTAATATAGCAAAAGTTTACTTTCAATTGTCGAAATAACAAGTCGCTTTTTGTCAGGTGAACTATATTGAAGGCGTAGGAATTAAGTACCTACAGTGACATTTGAAATATAACATAATTACGCATGCTATTTTCACCCACACTAAAAATATTTCTTTGATGCAGCAAGAGGAAAATTTGGTTATCATTTTGTTTCTAGATGAAAGTATACAAAAAATAAAATATGTTATATGAATATTCCTGTGCAAAATTTCCAGCGTAAAATGTGTTTTAGATTTATCAATTATTGGTGTTTAAGGAATCGTCACAATTCGTTATACAGGGTGGTGTGTAAGTAATGGCCGATGGAGACATATTAATGTTTTCATTTCAAAATATTGTGACTTAAGCCAACTTGCCTTAATTTTTCGAAGAAGAAAGGTATACTTGTCATTAGTTTCAGAAATTGACAATCTTCGAGAAAATAGCTTTTAAACAATCAGCTGCATAATTTATTGTACAATATTTTAACGTAGTAGGCGCCAAAATTCTCTTGCAAATTGGATATGTTGAAGGTAGATCGGCAAGCAATAAAATTTGCACTGGTGTAAAATGATACGGATAATATTTTTCAACATGCAACTTTTTTAAAATGGAATTCACACTGATTCTTGCAGTTCCAGATAGTCGTTCTGAAATTAGTGTTTAGATAATCGGCAATGTAAAGAAATTGTTCGTTTTTTTTTTCTTTAAATTCCTAAACAGGTATGTTATATTGTTGATTGTCAGGTTATAATCTATTTCGAAATCTTCCCAAATAATCTAATTGCCCAGCACTGCCATTGATATATAACGTCACATCTTTCATATCTGAATATGAAAAATAATCGTGTCTTAGATTTTATCGATTTTAACCAAAACTGGATAAATACCGAGGGTTCAACCACTAGTGGAAATCGATGTACATTTTTAATGGTAATCGTTGGGAATCATTTGAGGAATCACATGGGAACGAGAAATAACTAGTAATTGCTGGTAATCAGCTGGAAGTCACTGGGAATTAAGCGTAATCACTGGTAATCGACAGGGAATCAACTGGAAATCACCTGTTGTTTACAGCGGTTTAAGGTAGGCGGTATTTGAAGAAGCGTCACGAAGCGAAGAGAAGCCTCAATTTGAACCTGTGTCCACTCATTAGGACAAAGCAACGGAAGAGAAAATACTAGGTAGCTTTTGACTCTGATCGATATAGGTATATAAAAGCCACATGGTATTTTTTCTGTGGTTGCTTCGTACCAGTGCATGGACCCAGGATCAAAATGATGCTTCCCTTCGGTTTGCGCTGCTCCTCCTCAGTGACTGTATATTTACGTTTTGTACCTACTTAGCTGTAGTTTTGGTTAAAGCACAGGTAAGTTCGAGGGTAGGTTTATGAATGCAATAATTATGTGTAAAGAAAAATTTAATACATTAGGATGATTAGAAGACTACCACTACTTTATTAAAATCGGTGTCTCGTTTTATTTTAACTAAAATTCTACAATTTAAATTGTACAATATCGTACAATTTTTTATGAATTCACTAACAGCACCTTCTTCTGTAATATTTATTAGATATCTGGAATACCCTCAACAATAGCAGAGGAAATTTTATGGCTAATTTTTGTATTGTAGGTTATACATCGGAGCGAAGAGCCAAATTGAAACTTGGCAGATAATTTTAAATAAAAGTCAAGGTAAAAGTTTTCTTAAAACATGCGAAATTGTAAAATAGGTAATTAACGATCTAATGTATTAATAAAACCGATTAATAACTGAAATTTTTGAAAACATATATGACCATCAATACAGAGGCAAACCGGCTTCAGAGAACAATGTATCACGAACTATGATTCCATGTTGCGCAAAAATGAATAAGTCCAGAAGAAGCTACCATGATCAAGCTAGGTAGATAAACAATTGTACGTGAAAAATTAGTAAGATATATTCTTCTAATTTAATCAAAATTTTATGGATGTAGTCATGGTGACCTAAAATGTATGGCTTATAGTTTGGTGGTTCACAATGAGAAAAGATCCTCCTCGAAACTTAATGCAAGCTGACAGAGGTTGGCTGGATTTTTTTGAAGAGGCATAAGAACACTCTTTCTGTAAGAACAACAGGTATATTTTTAACCCGAGCAAGTGGCATACAACAAGGAAAATGTTGATCAGTTCTTTGCAAATTTATAAACTGTCTAAGACAAGCACAACTATCCACCAAGTCGCATATTCAATGTGGATGAGACGAGGTTAAACGTTGTGCAGAGCAAGCTCTCATCAGGGACCTCATCTCAAGGGAAAAAGACAAATTGCGTTTTTAACATCTGTAGAAAAAGGAGCCCTAATTACAATGATAGCATACATGACCGCTGGAGGATAGTTTGTCCCCTCTATGTTGATTTTCCCCCGAAAAAATATATATGTGCGTCTTATGCATGGTACCCCTTCAGGGTCTATTGGGGATGAATGTAAGCAAATTGAGCATTTTACTGTGACAACAAAACCATTTGCAGAGTCGCCTGTCTGGTCGACTGGCTAAGTTATGACTTTGTTATCTTCTGAAACATTTCCTCAGAAGCCTAGCAACGGGAATCCATATATATAAAAATATCAGGAAACTGTATCACGATAGCCTTTTCATATTTTAGTTGCAAAAATGAAAACGAGAAATAAAGAGTTCCACTTCGATAGTTATAACCACCTACTCCTACCCGTACAAAGACAACCTAAAAGAAGGCAATGAACTGAAATCAAAAGTTGTTGGTGCTACAAAAAAACATTTTGAGCGAGTCTAGGACGAAAAAATCACGAAAAGTGCATCATCAAAAAATCGATCGTAAAACTGAGAATATGAAATCAAGCCAATATGAAATATCATCGAAATGTAGTTCCTCCATGAAATCGTGCTAATAGCGACGATGCAATCTCCATTTTTTGTGAAAGAAGGTATTTAGAAGATGCCAGAGGGAAACTTCAGTGCCTTATGAGCAGATTATGGGCTCATGTAAACTGTGCTGGTGCTGAAAATCACAATACGTGTGCGATTATTTTTCCTAATTTTCATAACACACACATCACACTGTTCACAGTTCAAAAATGAAATGGTAGCCCATATTTGTACCACTTTCTCAACTTACTTTTTAATGGCAGCCCTATAATTATATATAGTAAAAAAAGAAAAAAAAAATAAAAATACAAATAAAGTACGGATATACATATAAAAGAGGCTCTATTGAAACTAGAAATTTCATTTAAATGTGACGTGAAATGTGAATTATTACTAATTTTATTAACTTTTAAAAACTAGAAATCATTCGATAATTGACTGGGAATCATATATCAATCACCTAAAGTCTTAGAAATCAGCTAGTAATCATGAGAATATTTGAGAATCAGCAAGGAATCATATGGTAATACTTAGGAATCATTGAGAATTACTGCTAATCAAAGGAATCACTAATTATAATAAGATATGATTGCCAAAAATGGCAATCGATGTACATTTTTTGGGGTAGTGGTTGGCCCCTCGATAAATACCTTACACTTAGAAATATTTATTAAGTAAATAAATAAATGTTTTCTAATAATTGTTAACATTTAACTTACTATTGGTGCCTACTACTTTTAAATATTGTACAAGGAACTATGCAGTTGATAGTTGAAAAGCTATTATCTCAAAATGACAATTTTTAAGACTAGTGACAAGTATACCTTTTTTCCTCAAAAACAATGTAGGTTTAAGATTTTTTATTAAAAAATAACATTACCGCCAAAAAAGTTATATTTACGTCCTAAATATAGCGGATATGGCACCCTCTAGGTAATACGTCGAAACAGACAACAAATTATGATATCTCATATCCAAAAACATCTGTTCGCAAATTTTTAAGTTGGCACATACAGTGTAATTATTACAAAAAAAAAACACTTTTTAAATTCCAATTATGACATCCTATATCTTTCTTATTATGAACATTGGCTTAAATCGTAATATTTTGTAGTGAAAAATCTATTATGTCTTCGTGGGACATTATTTACGGACCACCCTGTATTTATGGCACTATTTTATAAACTATAAGTTAGTCAATTTGTGTACCTATTTTTAACGCTACAGACATGACACTTGTTGGTACAAATTCATTGTTTTTTTTATTTATTCCGCAAGTACAAATTCCATTCTTAAAAAGTTACCATATACCTAAGTGACTTTAATTTTTTGTGTATAATATGAATGATAAATAGTGGTGTATTATTAACTTATTACCTTTTAGTTTTCACTTCGTCAGGGTCTTTGATCATGTACTTCGGTAAATCAAGAGGGGGTAAAATTTCAGGGTCAAAAGCACTCTTTTCCAAGCTTCTAATGCCAGTTGCATCTTTGGGGGCATAAGGATTTGGGAATACATGGGCTTTCAAAAATTCTTTCCTGAAATGTTTGAAATTACATTGATCTTTACATTTATATTTTGACAGGCATTCAGCATTTCTCAACTCATATCTTACAAGCATAGAATTTTCCCCTAATATTATTTCTAATAGTAAAATAGCTCCACTCGCTTATTTCTGATATATATTTTTTAAGGTATAACCAAATAAAACGTTTACTATTTTGTAGAGCGACAATTTGGGATTCGAAATGGACTTCTACGTTTTTTTTTCAGTAGGGAACGAATTTTTTGACATCGAATTTTCGATACTTCGTATGTTATTTGACAATAATATTCTTCGTAACATATATCGCGTAAATCAACGATTTTATCTATGTGCATGATTTTCTCATAACTTCAATCTCAGATCAGATCAATTTTCAATGATGAATGTAACTCTCTGCATAGTGAAGTTTTTGATGCACAAATTTGCCGGTGCCGACTTTGGAACTAATTTTCTCAAAAAAGCTTTAAGTTATGAAAAACATATAGTCGTATATACTATTAGAAGCGTTATAGTTTTTTTTATATAAGTTGTGAAAAAATTATAAACATAGGTAAAGTCGTTGATTTACAAACGCGATATATTTTTGAGAAAAAAATATTACATTAATGTCGAAAACATTTAAGATGCTGGAGCAGAATTTGAATTGGGTCCACGTCTTCTTCCAAATGAGGCCACTATATTAACAAATCTCCTGTTGTATTGGATACGTCTCTTGGCACGATCAGTCTTCTTCTTCTTTTTTTCTTGCTTTTCTACTTTTGGCATCTGTCCTTTTACCTTACCAAGAGACGTATCCAATACAACAGGAGATTTGTTAATGTAGTGGCCTCATTTGGAAGAAGACGTGGACCCAATTCAAATTCTGCTCCAGCATCTTAAATGTTTTCTCAAAAATATATATAATTATCCAAAAAAACGCGATATATGTTACGAAAAACATAATTGCCAAATAACGTTCGAAGTATCGAAAATTTTATTTTAAAAAGTTCATCCCTACTGAAAAATGTAGAAGTCCATTTCGCATGCCCAAATTGTCCCTCTACAAGATGGTAAAGATTTAATTCAATTAACCTTCTTTTTTTTTTAAAAAAAAAACAGCATAATGTAGAGTCAAGTTTATCTACTATGAGAGAGAGATTTCTTCAATTAAGTCAGATTTAGACAAATTAGAACATAGTCTATGATTTAGGCATTCTTGCACATTTGTAGTACATAATTTTTACATAAGGTGTGGCAATTAAGTTCCGGGAATTTAGTTATAACTCAGAAACTGGCAACAATGCAACGTTCGTCAACGCTTTTCTAGAGAGGAGGTCCTTCTTTTTAGTTTCAGTCCAAGGTTGAAGTCGATAGCACGTTTGGTTTGTGTTTTATCTGTATTTTTTGGAAGTTACTCTTTTAGTGGCTTCGTGAAAATGAGTGACTGAAATTACAAGCAATGTGTTCTGATTCAATTTTTAGTGAAATCTAGCGAAAAACCCTTGAAAATTCTTTGGAAATTGTAGGTAGTGTATGAAGACGAGTGCATGTCGAAAACACGCGTGTTTGAATGGGCAAAACGGTTCAATCGATAGAAGACGATCCAAGTGAAGGAGTTCTCGTCACCTCTCGTACCGACGCGAATGCGTGCACTGATCACGTCTAACCGGTGCTTAAGCATTCGTGCGTTGTCTAACGAGTTTAACGTCAACAAAGAAACCATTCGAAAGATGTTACATGAAAATTTGAATATGCGAATGAATTGCGCAAAGATAGTGCCAAAAGTTCTCACCCGTGAACAGAAAGACATGCGAAAATCGATCTGCGGGGATTTGTTGTCCCACGACGGTAGAGACTGGATGAGTTGGGTAGTCACTGGAGATGAGACCTGGATATTTGAGTATGATCCCGAGGCTCGTAAACAAAGCAAGCAGTGGGTGAAAAATGGTGGAGAGCAGCCAACGAAAGCGGGGATGTCCAAGTCACGACTGAAGGCAATGTTGATCGTTTTTTTCGATAACCACGGCATTGTTCATCGTGAATATGTTCATGCCGGCCAGACAGTGGCTGGACAGCTCTATGTTGGCGTCCTGGAACGGCTGCGGGCCCGCGTTTTCCGTGTTCGACCCGAACTCACCGAGAACGGCTGGATCTTGCACTACGACAACGCGCCAGCCCAATCCTCGTTCATTGTGCAAGAGTTTTTAGCAAAAAAGGCATTCTAACGTTGGCGCACCCACCCTATAGCCCCGATATTGCCCCCTTGCGATGTTTTTGTTCCCCAAGATGAAGTCGCACCTCAAGAGAGCTCATCATGGCGGCATACAGTAGGTCAAAGAATCTGTAACCGTGGTGCTGAACGGGTTAACTGCGCAGGATTACCAAGGGTGCTTCCAATTGTGGGAGCAACGTTGGAATCGTTGTGTAGAGTTAGAGGGAGATTATTGTGAAGGTCGATAATAAAATTTTGGCGAAATTTAATTTGCTTGTTTTTTCCTTGACACATTTCCGGAACTTAATTGCCACACTAAGGTGTTCTTACACTGCAGAGGTATTATAGAAATGATCAACAACTACTTGTAAAATAAAAAAAGTTGATATCAAGTTAATTCATTATCTACTGAACATGATAGATAGGTGCTGCATTCAGATGTAATAAAGTAGAAGTATTGAGGCTCTATGATGGATTTGTCCTTCTTCCACAAAAAAAAGATGGTTAGGTTAGTTTATTGGTCTTTATTTTAGCTTCGGTTATGCGATGAATCCAAAACAATTACAATTAAAATACCTTTGCAGTTGTAGGGAATCCCATAAATTTGTATGCATATTACATTCATTCAATCTTTCATACTAAAAAAAATAAACAAAAAATTTAACAATTATATTCTTATTCACGAAAAATTTCAGATATTATTGTTTTACCTAATTTCATAGGCTCTATTTGGTCTCTCTACATCATTGGCACACCAAGATCCTTTAATGGCCATTATTTCAGACAGCCTTCTGAAGTCTTTAATGATTTCTAAGTTCTCGTCCTGGTGCTGTATAGTTTCCATAATCCAGTAAGGACTTAGAAGTTTATTAGCACTGGCTACACGTAAAGTAGAACGTTGCTTGCGTGTTTTTTTCAATGATATCACAGATGCTTTCGACAGTATACTATACAGATTAAAAAAGTAGAGTGAAACAGGTATTTCTGTTGGAACCAAAAAAAACATTAAAACTGAATTATGCAGTAATAATAGTTTTATTTTGGAAATTTTTAACTAGTCACTACGTACGAAACGCATTGACAAAGTAAGGACAAAACACTTATAAAAAAATACTGACGTATTCACCATATAGTGACTATATAGGAAATAATGTAGCTGTATATGTACTTTATTTATTTATTATTTTTATAACCGATTGACACTTTCTTTTGAAATGTGCTTCGTACTAAAACGTTCACTTATTTTTTTTTTTAAATATATAAAATACATTTTTCGAAACAAGCCAATACTATTATAATAGCAAATATTCTGCGTGCGATTGTTGCTCTGTCACACTTTGTATCTGAAGATTTCTTGTGTATATAACTTTAGCTACTAGTGCTATTGTACAGTAAACGTGTGTTATTTAGTAATACGTAAAAAGTTGTTCAAAACGCTGGATATTCAGTGCTGTTATTTTTGGTAAACATCTTATCATAACCTTGCTAAAACAGTGAGTACAACCATACCAAAATCAACTTAGCAACTGTGATATTTTCTGCAATAATTGCATTTTCACTTAAGAAACTACAGTAATTTGCAGGCATTTTCCTTATCTCGCTATTTTTTACACCTACAAACTCTATTCGATGTTTTGTTCACCCTGCGTCAGCTAGTGGTTTTTTTTTTTCGAGGTTCTACATTTATATTAAATCTTTTCACTATTCGACATTAATTTTTCATCATGCCGACAATCAAGTGTAGTTGCTGCGATAAAACAAATGATGAAAATAAGCTTATATGCTGTAGCATTTGTAAAGATTATTACTATCATTCTTGTGCTGATTTAACTGCTGCCGAAATTAAATCAATTAGATCTAAAAAGGGCATTAATTGGACTTGCCAAAAATGTTGTCAGATGGGCAGCAGTATGCAAGATCTAAAAGCCTTGATAGTTACGTTACAAAGAGAAATAGAAACTCTTAAATCTATTAAATCACCTCCTGATACTCCTTTGAAGTCATTCTTGGAATTTGAAGAAATAATACAAGAAGTTTCGGAAAGAAATTTCCGTAAAAAGAATATCATACTTTATGGTGTTCCTGAAATTGCCGCTACTAATAGAAATGACAGAACTCGCCATGATAAACAACATGTTTCAAATATCTTGAAACACATTTTCATCATCTCCACAACACATGAGGTTGGGTAAAGTTGGGGTTAATGCCGGCAGACCTCGCCCTATTAAAGTTATATTGCCCTCTGATTCTCTCTCCCATGAAATCATTCGCAATGCCCAAAGGCTGAAAAATTTGAGAGAACCGGAAAATATCAGAGTATCGTTGGATAAAACACCCCGTCAACAAGAGCATTACCGCCAATTGAAGAACGAACTCTCTCGAAGAACTGCTGAGGGAGAAGCTAATTTAAAAATTAAGTATATTCGTGGATCGCCTCAGATAGTTTCGTTAAACTAGATGAGCCCAACAGATCACCTCAATTTTCAGTTTATCTTCAAAATGTGCGCGGACTTAATACCAAATTTGATGAATTATTTGTATCAGCATGCGAATTAGAATATGATTGCATTGCACTTATGGAAACGTGGTTAAAAGATGACATTTTCAGTAGTGAATTTCTACCTAATCACTTTATAGTCTTTCGTCAAGACAGAGACTTTCAGCATACTTCCGCTACGCGCGGCGGTGACGTGCTTTTAGCTTTTAAATCCGATTTCCATGTTGTTCTTCTCAATAATGATTATTTAAATAATTTATTTCCAGCTAGTGACCTGCTTGGCTGTAAAGTTTATATAAATAACTATTTTTTGTATGTTTACTTAATATATATTCGTCCACAAATTAGTAATAATGATTTAGAACTTTTTCTAGAATCTTTTGAATATAGTCTTGTAGATACTAAAAATGTTTTAATTTTAGGAGATTTTAATGTCACTCATTTTATATCTGCTAACTTAAATGATTTCAAAACGAGGTTAGTTTCCGAATTTATTCAGTACAATGGTTTTCAGCAATTCAATGATGTTACCAATCTAAATGATCGTATATTGGATCTTTGCATTTCTGATATGCCATGTGAAGTCTCTAGAGAAAGCCAGCCCGTGGTGCCAGAGGATAGTCACCATCCTGCTTTGGCTGTACAGGTTCAAGCGTCTTTAAGAATTCCGTCAAATTTTCCTACTAATTGCTATAACAAGGCTTATAATTTTAAAAGAGCGAATTTTGTAGACCTCTATAATGCACTTCTACATAAAAACTGGGATTTTCTAAACAACTTCACTGACATCAACTCTGCATGCGATGCATTCTACCAGGATATTTTTAATTTATTCGACCAACACATACCAGTCTACATTAAATTTAAACGTAAATATCCCGTATGGTATACAGCTGAAATTATAAATAATATTAAAGTTAAAAGCTATCATCACAGAAAATTTAAAACTACTCGTAACAATTTTCATTTAAACGAGTTTCAACGTTTAAGACGCTTAATAAAAAATCAGCTGTTTTTTGCTTACAATAATTATCTTATTAACATCCAAGCCAATATTAATAGTGACCCTAAAACGTTTTGGCCGTTTGTTCATAATAAGAAAGGGCACACGCGTATACCTAAGCATGTTTTTTTCGATGATCAAGAATTTGACGATCCCAATAAAATTGTTGATGCCTTTTCTAAATTTTTTGCTAGTGTTTTTTCCGATGAGAATATTCAGAATCCGAATCTTTCATTAGATTATTATCAATCTTGCATTAACATACAGAAACTTACAGAATCTGATGTTCTTCTAGCAATTCATAAATTAAAAAACAAAATGTCATGTGGTGACGATCAGATTCCTAGTTTTCTACTAAAAGATTGTTCAAGGGTTCTGTGCACTCCATTGCTTACTTTATTCAATATAGCATTATCCACAGGCGAGTTTCCTGATAGGTGGAAACTGACAAGAGTGTGTCCAATTCTAAAAAGTGGTAACCCTGCAGATGTGAGTTGTTATCGTCCAATTGCAATTTTGTCTAACATCGCAAAAGTCTTTGAGATGTGTCTGTACAAACAAATATTTGATTGTGTTAAGTCGTACATATCACCAAATCAGCATGGTTTTGTTCCTAACCGTTCAACATTGTCTAACTTGGCTGAATTTACTCAGTATACGGCGAACTATGTTGATGACAAAGGACAAGTTGATGTTGTTTACACGGACTTCTCAAAGGCTTTTGACAAGGTGAATCATAGTATATTGCTTTGCAAGTTGGAACGTTATGGTTTTAGTAACAGTTTACTCCGCCTGTTCAATTCTTACCTATATCAACGAAAGCTGTACGTTTCTTATAACGGTTTCAAGTCGAACACCTTTATTGCGACATCAGGAGTGCCTCAGGGCTCTAATCTGGGGCCACTTCTTTTTATTCTATTTGTAAATGACTTATCTTTAACTTTAAAATCTAATCATCTTTTGTTTGCCGACGACTTGAAATTGTTTTTGAATATATCATCTACGACTGACTGTTTGATACTGCAAGACCTTGTAGATTATGTTCATACTTGGTGTACTGATAATTATTTACCTATTAATATAAATAAGTGCAAAACATGTACGTATTCTCTCAAAAATCAGCCACTAATATTTGATTATAATATAGGTATGTCACCTTTAATACGTTGCGAGGAAATTAAAGATCTTGGTGTAGTGTTTGACAGCAGATTATCTTTTTCTAGCCATATTAATTAAAATATTAAATCTGCATACAGTACCCTAGGCTTTGTTATAAGGAGTACAAAATCTTTCACTGATGCAAGTGCATTGAGGAGTCTATATTATTCGCTCGTACGTTCAAAACTAGAATACTGTAACCTTATTTGGTATCCCTACTATCAAATCTACAGTAACCATTTGGAAAGAATACAGCGACGCTTTCTCAAACTCCTATCTTTTCGCATCGACAATTATTATCCTGATAGGGGATATGATCACCAGTTACTTTTGCAAAGATTTCATATGCAGTCGTTGTATACTAGAAGAGTGATTACTAGTTTAACTTTTTTATTTAAGCTGTTTCATGGTATGGTTGATTCTCAGGCTTTACTCAATTTATTCAATATACGTGTTCCGAGACCTGGCTCTCGTGAGAATTCACTGTTCTATTGTCGAGGTGCTAGAACAAATATACTTTTAAAATCTCCCATTTATTTAATGGCTAATAATTTTAACAAAATAGCAGATCAGTGTGATATATTTCATTGTAATATTAATGACTTGTTAAGAATTGCATCAGATTATTTCAATAATTTTCAATATTAGTTGTAGTTTTTCTATTTATCATTTTATTTGTTTTTGTTTTCTTTTCACAATATATATTTAATTTGTAATTTTTTCGTCATTTTCTGTACTTTAGTATGCTCTATATTATATAAATCTATTTGTTTTGTCCTGTAAATGGATTTTTTTTCTGTTGGGCAATAAATGCATTATTATTATTATTATTATTATTATTATTATTATTTAGAGTCATAATTTTAAGGCTTTTACTGTCCAAATTTTTGTTACAGGTTGTTATGTCATGAGTCTTCCAAGCGTTAATTAGAAATCTTTAACCTGGTGTTGTTGCTCTTGAGGTAGGCATAATAAATAAAATTTTATGCAATACAAGGAATAATAAGCTTATCTCAGTTAATGTCAGTTTAGATAACACGTTTCTATCTAACAAAAAAATTTCTCTCAAATACTATTTTTCAACAAATTTCAAACTTCAGCGTTAAAATTGAACAGAAAAATTAAAATATTAGTAATATTTCAAAAAATCAGAGCCATAAAGAATTCCACTACTAATAATGAGTTATTTTATGCAATATTTCAAAACGTTTTTTTTTTGTTCAATTACCGACATGAAAAATAAAATTTTGGAAAATGTTATTTTACTGTTGAGATCATTTTTGACTTATTACCTCTTGTTGTCACGATTAGATTCCTACTAGTGCAGTTGCAGTATCAATGGAAAATATTTTTCAAATTGAAGTTTAAAGGAAATGGTAAGTACCTATCTAACTATATCAAATATTGTTGTGATGAAACTGAAGTTAAAGAGGAATCTCTAAAATATTAGTGGTATACAAACTGACTGAAGTTTAAGTGTTTAAACTGCTCTATATTTTATTTTTCTTGGGATTTTAGAGAAAATGTTCAGATCACTACGAGCAAAATTTCGAATTTATTAAAAATTTAAACTCCCTTTGTTAAGTGTTTTGTTAGCAAACATGGTTTTTGTTTATGACTGGACTTAGACTGATGAAGAGGCACATCTAAAAAGTAAAATGCCCTTAATTGTATTATTATTCTAACACCTTAATTCTGTAAACATTATTATAAACTTAATTATTTAAAATTAACAGTTAAATGTTTAAATTCCAACGATACATGTAACAGTTAACACATAACATTTGTTAACACAGTGAATTGTTAGGCTTTTTATACACAAATCCTATTGTTTCTTACAATATGGCTATTAAAATGTATTTTATATATTTTTTCACGCCTCTGTTCAACAGGAGATGACCGCATTTTTTCACTACTTCACTGTATCCAATATGAATTGCATTTATGTAGGGAGTAAATTTAATTAATAATTATAAACTTCATTGGCAACGCAAAAACATGCACCATCCTCTACCAAGCAAAAATGATAACAGATGAATGAGATGAAGAAGAAGGAGCATGAGAGGTTGGACCGCGTGCTCCTGCTCCAGATGCAGTTTGACAGGGGCGTAAACGTATCAAACGAGAATTTGAACTGTTAAATTTTTAGCTGTGTCGAGTGTGCCTTTTCGATGTCGGCGCGGATTACTGCGGTCGAGAATTTATTATGGGACTAATCTGTTAAATACTCTTCATATTGATTACACAGGGTGTTTACAAAAATTTAACGGTTCATTGAAACGATTTAACCAATCATTGAAAACAAGATTATTGACCTAAATACGGTAGGTGAAAACTCGGATTGCCGGATTGTTTATCACTGAATAGGTATGTTTTGGACTGTTTTTTGTCGACAGCATGAAGTGTTTTTGTATTACTGTCGGTTAAATATAAAAATCGTTTCAGCCTCTCTTAATGATTTAATCTACTGAGAATTGGTTCTTTTATCTTACTTTTACTTACCTACATTTAAATTTCATAAATATGTAATGAAGTTTAAATGGTTTATTATTCGATCCCTTGGATTCTTAACATGAATTACATATTTTAACACTACCTATAATAAGTACTAGGAAAATATTTAAATTTGGCAACGTCGTGTCAGTCTGAAAAAGGGGTTTAAATAATGGTTTGAAGATATTTTTTTTGGTGTAAATATACATTTAATTTTTTGTTTGTAATTGTATATTCGTATTATACTCATTTTTCCCTATCTTCTCTTAAAATTAATCACACTATGACCGAATCACCCTGTATTCAGAAAAATGTGTAAAAATATATAAGCAACACCTTACAGACCTTAAATTAACATAAGATTGTATGATACTGTGTTAAAATGTGTATTTTTTGCAGTGCAGCTGACATTTTTCTCTTAGTTCTCCACTTTATTATTACCTCTGGTAATGCACAGATTTTCGAAATAATGATAAAATTAGAATTATTTCAATATCATATCCTTAATAATGTATATTGTGTAAGTACCTGATATCACTGTTAGCTCGAAGTCTAGACGGTTCGAGATATCTTGAAGTAGTTACATTTTTCCATTCTTCAAAATTTAGAGGCCACGAATCGTCCAACACGCTGGCTTCGATCCGGTACACTATCATCTTGTCTACCCGGAAATTCTTCTTAACGTCCTTTGTTTCTGGCATGTGGTAATAAGGAAGAACGTGAAGTTTTTCTGACTGGAATCCACTGGGTCGTGTATATGGCGATGGCGGTCGCAATGGTGGCGCATTCATGGCTTGGTTGTCGATCAGCTTTATGCTCGACTTTTTATCTTCAATGGACTGGCGCGACTTTTCCTGCAGCTTAATCGTCGCTCTCATAGTAGCTCGCCTTCCCTTTTCGGTTCCACCGGTTTTCAACATGGGTACGTCGTAGAATGGTTTGTTTTTATTTGTGATAAGAACCGCTGGAATTATTACTTCTCCATTTCCTACAACCTCCTGAACTAGTTTATTTCTATCGTCGTACAGTCTCAAACTTATGATTGCATTATTGTAGGAAGTAGAAAAGTGAACGGTCAGTAAACCGCTTTGGCAACGCACGTTGACTACATGTGTACATATTATATTTTTTACGTTTGGAATGTATATGCCATTAAATGAGTTCATTTCTACGTTGATTGGTGATAAGGATATTTTATCATATTCCACTTCATTCTTAGTAGCAAATATCAGCTTGTAATTTAGAATTTGTGTAGCTGTCGGCCAAACATAGCAGAGCGCAGTATATCCATGTTCATTGGACTGGTATTTGCTAACCCCAACGTTGTTTGTATACCTTTTTATCTCTTCAGTGGTGTCGTTGTTGATTACCCTTACAACGTAATCGTCGAGGTCGCAGAATAAGTTTATTTTTATTGGAATTGGAGACTGGGATTTGACAAAGAACTGTTGTCTGCATATCAGACACCACTGTTTTTCCGCGAGTTTTACCGTGCTATCGACATTTATTACGGTCAAAACGTTATCCAGATCTTGAAGAATATGGTATTTTTCCCTTACTTTGTTCAAATTTGGATGTGCTAGAAATGCTCTTACCAGATTAGGGCAAGTTTCGAATCTTCGCTGGAATGAAAATATAGCTGAATAGATATTAAATAAACTTTCACTAACATTTTTGTATTCGCGGTGGCTTGTGCTGTGTCGTTTCAGATAAGACCTATCATAGATGCCTCTGAAGAATGCTTGGATCTTAGTAACATACCTTTCTGTAGCTTTGAGATACTCAAAGTCGTCCTCGTCGTAACAGTTACATAAGTTGCACTCTTCAGGGTAATGTGTACGTAAAGGGAGCTGCCATTTAAGAAATAATACTTTCAAAGCTTGTAAATCTTTTGTACCCACACTGTGCTCAACAAGTTCCCATAACAAATCATAAAACGTGTTGTGTAAAATAACACACTCGGATTTTGTCAAATGTGTTTGGGGTTTGTAGGAACTATAAAAATTCTTAAGCTCTTCAGAAAAATGTAAGTTACCAAACGCCTCCACTACTTTCGCGAAGCTGTTAGCAATCTGAATGCACATGTCTTCAAGGAGTTGTGACTCTTGTGACATAGAAGATATGACAGTTTCGAGGCTACCAATCGATATAGGTGTATCAGAAAATATCTGTAGCGTGTAAGGAGTGTTTGATTTGATCCAAAGCTTCAATATTTTACGACCTGGGCCCAGGTTTAGACTTGCTGTTTTAGATCCGTAGGTGTTAAGTGCAATGACAGTGTTTCCCAATGCGTCTGTTTTCCAATCGTAATCCTCCAGTACAAAATTCGAAACTGGCCTTGTGTGAGCTATTATTACCGGTTCCATTTTAGCCACAGGGACGTATTCGCTGTTATCTTCACCATTCGTCATGTTCCTTCTAACTCTCTTTACAAACGAAGCCATACAAAAATCACATTCCGTGAATCTATCAAGACCGCTGGGTGGTGTTTCGGTTCCTTTTTCAGGATAAAGGATCTCTGAAAATCCCACTTGTGAGAGGCTTAAAACAATAAGCTTGGTGTCGATGGATTCCGTAAATATATAGATGGGTTCGTTTCTGGATATTTTAAAAGTGAACGGATTTACTAAAACCTGCCATTCTAATTCTCCCTTCTTCTCAACCTGCTGCTTCTGGTTTATATCGGATATTTCAATTTTTGTTTTGAATGCAGATGGCTTATAATACACTATTAAGGTGTTTATTTTGCTGGATAGTTTCTTGTAATCTACCCAAAAACTAGGGTCAACTGTATTTGAGTTAACATTTGCGGTGTTCTTTTCCTTTCCTTTAATGGATTTGCTACCGCCACTTTTCTGGCTTCCTTTAGGTGATTTTTCTCCTATAAGATCAAATATTAAATTAGTCTGATAATTTGACTAACAACAATAATAAAATCTACATTTGATAAACATCTATCAAAGAATTAAGTTTTCGGAGTTTTTCGGATGTTTCTTGAAGTCAGAAATCCAGGTGCGTGTTGTACGAACAATTAAGCTTGTTTTAGAAATACATGAAGTTACTCAAAAACAAGCTTCTGATCTTTTCAAAATAGAATCGCAAACACGTGTAAAAATGCGAAGAGTAGGTATAATTTATTCACTTAAGTGCTCCTCATATCCCATGGGAATTTTGTAAACTAATGACTGAAGAGATGTTTTCAAACAAAAAAAAATAGGGTCTGGTGATCTCGATGGTCAGGGTTGATCTGGTTCTTGAACGTCTATCATATTATCAAATTTTGTATTATAAAATTCACAAGTGGTCAAAGTAGAATGGGGGAGAACCTTAGTGTGCATAAAGTCATTTACTACATAGGCAACATCTTCATTTAGGTGAAGTATTAAAACATGCGAAAACTAAATCCCAATAAAAAAAATTCCACTAATATCCACCCACATATTCAAAGAAAACTTATGTACAAAATAAAATTTCAATCGCACATAAATTGTTACCATCTTCAGAAGAGCCTACGGACCTTACCAATAATACAACTTGCGCAATAAACTTAAACAATTACAGCAGCAGCCTCATTGAACACCCAGAACAAAAAGCTATGATCACCGAGAGCACTTGATTTAACATAAATTTAACACACTGCATTATCGGCACTTTCAATTTATATGTAGTACGAAGTAAATTGTAATCGCCCTGTTTATAATAGTTAGGTACCGTTTTTGTACTGAAATTTTATATTACTTAAAGTGTATATTATTTAATTAATAAAATCATAAGTTTCGAGAAAATGATATTTTGACATTTTTTATGTTCTACAACGAAAAAGACTTTTGATTACTGTTTTTGACTGATTTTTTTAAATTTATGCATTCTGTGTCTTCACAATAGCTGCTCTAAAATCCCAAGTTAATATAAAAACTCTTATTTAACCATAGAACACGTCTTTGAATGTGTAACCTGCATTTAAGAAATATCCTGTATAACCAATAAATAAAGTTAGATAAAATCATGATTTGCAGGTAAGGCAAATACTTCGTTCATGTTTATATATTTCAACCAGAAAGAAAATCAAACAAGTTGTGATGGATTGGGTTTTTTAAAAATTTTAAGGTACGTACTGTCCTTGACTATGTATACTGTCAAGGGTAGGTACTGTTCACTTTGGTAACTCAATTTCTGGAATCCTCTAACAATTCCATATGAGCTTTTTATCAGTCATATGGTGCATACATAAACCTATTAATCTTTGAAACATTTACCATGTTATCTGAAAAGTATACCGCTTCATTAAGACATGTTCTATTTATGTTCATGACGCATTTTAAAAAACAGACTTACTTGCCTTTCTTAGTCTCCTTCTCTTTGCCTTTCTTCTCAGGTATTTGGGATGCTATAGGTTTAGGCATAATATCAGCAATATCTATCTTACTCGGCTGTCTGTAGATGACATGTTCTGAAACCTGCTTGAAAGGACTCACCAGCCTGTAGCTCTTAATATCCGTAAGCAATTCCTCACTTGGAATCAGTCCATTTTCCGCGGCCCAAGCCAGCCACCTCACCCTCTTCCAATGTTCCAAATCTATAAGGATTTTTACATATAGTGTGTCTGGGTTTTTGCGTTAAGGTGGCCATATTTGTAACCCAAAATGGTGGAATGTTGATGCAATTTTAAAGTTAGGAATTTTAAACCCTGTTAATGTTACTAAAAAGATTTTTTTCCACGGTCGGGAGTAGAAATCAGTTTCTATATCAAAATTAAAACAGATGTAGTCGATTCACAAGGGAGTATAATGCTCCCAAGGGAGTTTACATTATGGAGAACGTTGGAAAACATTTGGAAATCATTTATTTACATTTAAATTAAATGTTACATTTGTACAATTTTCAAAATTAATATTAGAAAGAATATTACTTTCGCTTACATTTACAGTTTTTGTGATTGCGCTAGTAGTGGTACCTACTAAAACCTGATTAGCAATTTTGGTCTTATTTTCAATGGAGTTCTCGACATAATCCTCAGCGACTATCGTTTATTTCCAACCAGCATGACGCTTTATTGTCGTAATATCCACACCAGCATCTGCCAGTAATGTCGCTGAAGATCTTCGTAAGCAGTGGCCAGTATAACATGCAGCATCAGGTAATTTTAAATACGAAGCTACTACACTCGGAATTTTTCCCATGGTATTCTTGCCAACTGGCGGCGAACTACATTTTCCTACTTTGTAGTACAAAAAAAGGCGCTTATGCTTGACGTGGGGAGGACGAAGGGACAGGTAATTTCGAAACAATTCTAGCATATTTCCCACATCGGTAACCAGAAAGGTTCGTGGAATCTTTGTCTTAGTGTTTGGAATTTTTACAATCAAGGAAGAGCCTACATCCTCAATATCATCTACAGTTAAATTGACTAGTTCATCAGTTCGAGAAGATCCGACAATTCCCAGATTTAATCCAACCTATAAAAAATCAAAATACTTAATAATTGAAATACTTAACAACAAAAGTAATCTTACCTTTATCATTAAGAATTCTTTGTCATCTGCACTTGATAGAAAACGGTCGATTTCACCCTTTGTCAATATTTTCGATTTTTTCGCTTGATATCCGTCACCGGTTCTTTTCAAAAATGCAATCAGCTTGGGGAATTTGCTTATATCTATGTTGTCGTAAATTATTAAGCATGACTTAACCATAGAATATTGCGCCCATAATGTGGAAGACTTGTAATTCTTTGCATTTTCACTGAAGTATGCCAACAAAACATTCTCGCTGAATACTTGAACATTTTCCTCGGCGCACCACTTTTTGAACCGATTGTAGGCTATATCGTATAAAGATCTTGACTTCGTAGGCAGCAAATTGCTTATTGCAATATTTGCAGCCTCCACAATCTCTTCCGACTCATAATTATTCATTGTGCACTAAACAAACTTTAAACTAAACCAAACTAGCACCTTAATTTGACAATTCTTTTTGTTTGTTTATTTTGTAGTTATGACAATAACTCAACGACTACTAAATAAATGCTCAATACAATAATTCTGGTGCTACTTACTTCATAATGACAAAATATGTGTTTTTAAGTTAATGAGACCGTGGAAAAAATAGTATATACCACTCGGGAGAGATGCTATTTTGTCCTCGGTGCATTGTAGCCCTCGGGCTTCAAATTGCACCTCTGCCGAAATAAGGCATTTCTCTCCCTTATAGTATAATGTACTAATATATCATCGGATGCTAGATATGGATGGTTTACAGTTGACCATGTTACAAACTTATAAAATGAATTTTCGACATAAATTTTTGAACATACAACGTTAATCGCAACAAAATGAGTTGCACTTAATAATTTTTTAAAATTTCAATATGCAAAGGAACAATTTCTAATGTTCTAATTTGCTCTAGAGTGTTCTAACTTATTTTATATGTAGTGGTTCTGAACATAGGGCTAGCTAAAAGTGCCATTTTTACACAAATAAATATTTTTTTGACAATGCAAATTCGTCTATTAAGGAAAACACGGATTTAAGAAACAAATTGTTAAATAGATTTACACTAATTGCTGCACATACTCCACACATAATTTACCAACAAATTTAGAAGCTGTGGGACATTCCTAAACTTTCTGCAAAATGATTATTTCATTTTATTCGAAAATTTTCCACTTACCCTTCGTCAACATAATGTGGATGCAACTTGATGATACTCCGCCTCATCTTGGTTTAAATTTTAGACAATATTAAAGTTTAACTTTTCCAAATCGATGAGTTGGACGTGAAGGAGGCGCCACCAAGCCCTTCCAATTTTAGTCCAATGAACTTCATTGTTTGGGAATTTAGGAGGGACAACGTTTATTCCAAATCAGTTGAAAATATTGACAAGGCGTATTACAAATGGGGCTGAAAATTTTATGTGACAACCACAGATTTTTCAAATTATCAAATATTTGAAAGAGCTCGTTTATACATTTCGGATGCAGGTGGGCATGTGGACCAATTAAAATGTTGAATTAGTGAATTAAAATGTTAAATTTACAGTTTTAAAATGTTAAATTTACAGTGTTAAATTAAAGTTAAGTATGAATCTTCCGTTTCATAATTAATCGGTTACTTAAATCCCTGTTTTTCGTTAGATAAATTAACATTGATAAAAAACATTTATTAACAAATGGTAAATCTGACTAGCTTTATATGTTCAGACACGCTGTATATAGGGTGTCCCAAGAGAATCACAATTAGATTGCGAATCTAATGTTCTGAAAGGGGTGGGGGAGGTGGTGTAAATATTGCTCTAATTTTCTTGTATCCCGAGATTTTCGTCGTCAGATCAAAAAAATTAAAATGTTGGTCTATTTTACATGAAAAGGGTACTCCTATTTCAATCCGTTAAACTGCTCTGTTAGACACTTTAGAGCAAGTTAGAATATGTAATTGTTCCAAATTGAAAAATGTTATTAAACGTAACACATTTTGCTGCGACTAGCTCTAATGTTGCATGCTTAATAATATAATTTATTTCGAAAATGGAGAGTTACGAAAAATTGTCAAGAATAATAAAATATTTTAAACAAAATTCCACAATATACAGCATTATAAAAAATCCTCCATACTCATACGTCAGAAAAAGTGGGTGGATAAATTGATCCCTTCCCTCGCCCAGTCTCTACGTTTGGTTTTTAGCAGACATAATAATAATTGGTTAATAATCTTTTAAGTAAGGCATTTTGATATATAGGTAAGTAGAGTTAAAATTTTTATAAGTAAGATCTTACCTATAGTCATACTGGATCTCAACAGAGGTGTATTTCTAGTTTGGTCTATTAAGAACTCATGATCCCAGCAAGGAAAAATGTTAGATGGCTCATCAGCATCCATATAATTCCTAAAATATTATTATAAATCAATGCAAAGCTTATACAGAAATGAATGGCATTTACAGTCTGAAAAGGACAGTTAGGTGATGCACTTAATATTAGCAACTGATATCATTCACTTTTTATAAAAAAAATTGAAGGCGTTGGTAGTATCATTAGTTCTTACAAAAACTTTTACCTAAGGTCATTACAACGTGCCATCACGTGACACGATCTAATATCGTCACTTGCAACCTGTACAGACTTAGCTGCTTTCTTTTCTTTCTTCGCCTTTGCTTTCGCTGAAACATCCGATTTTTCTTCATCCATCTCAAATTTACTCGATATCGATACATCTTCAGGGGGGCATACGTAGTGGTTGGTGTAACCCCAGCACATCTGCCAGATATTAGAAATGGCTAGTCCTAAATTGAAAAAAAAACGTCAAATAAGAGTGTCTAATAATTTTGAATTTCAACGTTTCTGATATTTTAAGACAAATCGAATCTCCAACTAAAATCTATTTGGACCATCGTAGATTAAATTTTGAATGATATACGTTCGATATGAACTTTGTTAATGAAAATTATGTTAAAGTTAAATCGGTTAACGCCTTGTAATTTAACGTTACACGCTTTTGATTATAGTGTTCATATCCGAGTAACAAGTAACCTATCTCCTTCTTTTTAGATACCTTTGGTGTTAATCCTCAGGGGCTGCCATCCAGTAAGGCACTGTACAATATCAAAGTCGACGATTTCTTTGCCTTCGTACCAAGACAGACTGGCTACTTTCAAGAGAGCCTTTGAAAGCAAGAATGGCCAAAGCTCCACAACTTTTTCTTCTTGTTTAGTCTCTACATTTTTTAGTGTACTTATCCTGATACGTGAACTGGCATTCCTAGGTTGTTCTGGTTCTTGTTTCGGCGGCTGTGGTTTAGCAGTTGTAGGCAACATGACGTTATTCAGCATGTCTATGGGCAGTTTGTCATCCACGTATATCTTCCTCCACGCTCCCATCCAAAACAGACGTACTATGTATTTGCCTGTGGGCATTATAATGCATTAGAGTTTATCTTGGAACACAGCTATAAAATTTGACTAGGGCGTACGGTCTTTCATATATGAGCCTGTCATTTCAAGGCCAAATTAAAAGACTGTCTTGTTGAATTCTAAATTTGTATGTTTTCTCTGGCAAGCTATTTTAAACTTAGGCCGCTTTTTGGTATTCTCTGATTTTCATGTCAATATCGTCTCTCATTATTTTACGAGTCTGACATCAATCGAAAATACCTTCTCGCAGTTTTGCATCTGAAATATTGAGAAAAGCTGTTCGTACATAGCTTTTCCTTCTTTATTAAGACCTTTCACTCATTGTTTTATGAGTTCTAACATTATTGACAGCAGAACTTTAGAAATAGTAGTTAATACCTTCAGTGCCAGTGATGGAAAAATCCGTCGGAGTCGCTATCACTCTGGTGTCGCTGACGGAATTTTCCGTCGCTTCTCTGGTGTCATTTATAGCTGGTTTATTTACGTCACCACTGCATTTGACGAACGGTGATTTACATAGGCACAATGAAAAGGTTTTATAACATAGTTTTTTTGCGTACGGTTTATAATTTTTGCTTGTCTTTTTTTAGTTAAATTAATAAAATGATCAGTTATAATAATAACCCAGTAAAGATATCATATTTCAAAAAAGTAAATGCAGACAAGCTGATTTTTTCAGAGTGAATGAAAGGCTGTCTTCAACCAAAAAATTACCCTAAAGACCCTTGCGTGTTTTTTGCAATAAGGGTACTTTCTTATTTACTTTGTTTTGGAATTTTTTCTCCAACTTGTACATAATGATATTAATATATTAACTTTTTTACATATGGATCCACTCTGAAAAAGGTTGTGTGCATGTATTTTTTGCATTATACTTTGTGCAAGTACGGCAGTTTATACAGGCATTCGGAAAAGGGTTTAAGAGGTAGGTTTACACGGCTCGAAATTCCTGTTTTTTTTTTTATTAGAATAAGACTGGAAAACTGGCAAGGCTGGTACTATATCGACCTCAAAAAGAGCCCGAATAATCCATTACTATACAGATGAAGGGTTCTTGCAATTTTCAGAACATAGTTGTTCGACGGAGACGAAAGCGTCACTTGGTATCCAGATGAGGCAGATGATGCAGATGAAGTGAATAAGCAGGTTCTTACAGGCGACAAAATAATGTAATTTACTCAACTTATCTTAGTCCAAAAGACACAGGATCTCAAATTGAAAGTTTTGAATTCAAAATTATTCAAATTTTTAAAAATTTTTAAAAAAAATTTTCTAAACTCTACAAAATGTACACGTGGATGAAAATTGGTCATAAAATTTTTCTCACTGTATCTATCAATGTTTTAAAAGAAAATTACTATCATACTATTTTTTTGTCGCTAAATTTAACCATTTTCTGTTTGTTGTAATTTAATTTTCATGACATCGTCGGTTTTAATATACCTAATACAAATTTTACATTTTATTTAATATCACATGACTTAATAAATAAGTCGAAACTTGAAATTTAATATAAATAAAATAATTTTACATGCTCTTATCTTCAAAATTAAATTAGATAAAATGGAAACATAGCAAATAAATTGAAAACGGTTAAATTTAGCGATTTGAAATTAGTATGTACTTGTATCATATTTGTGTACAAAAGCTAAGGGAATAATATTATTCTACATTGATACATACAATGAGAAAAATGTTCCACCACCAAGAGTACCTACATTTTGTAGCGGCCACTAGTGTTTAGAACAAAGTTAAGTAAAAATTCGTTTTCCTGTCTCAGATAATCCCCGAATTCAAATTTTCAAAGTAATTCACTGAGAACTTAGACAGACAAGATTTGCGACGTAAAATACTGTCACTGGCGTATAGCTTTCAATTTAGTTAGACGTGCAGTGCCACTGACGGAAAATGCCGTCGAAATTAAAATTGCAGTCCGGTCAGCAAATTCGCTATTGCAACGCATATAGACATAATTTAGATAGTTTTCTACTATCAAATTTCAAATTTTATAGAAAAAAACCACTGGCATTGACAACATGTCATCGAAACTGCCACCGGCAGCACACCTGTTAATGCGTTTCTGATAATATTCTCAGATTCGGATTCAGCAACCCCAAAAATATAATATGGTTATGTTTATCTTTCAGTTTGGTCTCGAAATGACCTATGAGCTAACCTGACAGGATCAAATGAATAGCGGCATTGAATTCAGCGACCTCAAAAATATAAATATACGATAGTTATTCATTTACACAACAATATTTTGATTTGACCTTGAAATTGCCCTAATGGGGTAAAATGAACCTCTAATTGGAATCCAGCGACTCCAAAAACATACCTACAAACGAACATTTATAGGTAAAAATAGTTCCTTACAATAGTGTGTTAAAACACTTGCTTTTTTATACATTTTACATAAAATGTATTAAAATTACTAGCACAGTTGCATAAAGAAATGTAATCTGAAGAGTAGAAACCTTTATGTTGGATACAGAAATTTAAAGAAAATAGAAATAGATAAATGAAAGTAATTTTTCAGATGATGTGGTAATCATGGCGGGTAACGAATGGAACAAAAAAGAAAACAATAATGATATTGATCGAAGAAATAAAAAATGTGGATATGGAACTAAATAGCAAAAGTAAAACAACGGATGGAAACCCAGAACTAAATAGTGTTAGATAACACAAAAAAAGAACAAGTAAATCCGTTCAAGTAGTATCTACATGCAATATTGATGCTCAAGAAAGACATGATTTGAAAATTGGATAATGAATATGGAAACAAATGTACTATCCCATGAACAACATTTCTATAAATAAATATAAATAGGGTGTCCGGGAAAATGTGTGAATTCTCTAGGGTGCAGAAAGAGCATGAAAAAATAAGATCCTATAATTTTTTTCTTTCGAGCCCTCCCTATAAATATTTTGTCTGAGTTAGCAAGAATATTCGACCCGCTTGGTTTTTTCACTCCTGTAACGTTCTCAATAAAATATTTGATACAAAAAATATGAGTTTTAGATCTCAACTGGGATGATGAACCTTCAAATGAAATATAAATCAGAATTGCCATTAATAACTAATTTTAATTTGCCTAGATATATTAAAATACCTGAATTAAACGACAATAAAATAGAACTTCACGCTTTTTCTGACGCTAGTGAACGTGGCTATGCCTCTGTGTTATATTTACGTACTTGTGTTGATATGTATTTCATTTATTTTCTCTGCTCTAAGTCCAGAGTAGCGCCGTTAAAAACTATGACTATTCCCAGATTGGAATTATGCACCGCAGTCCGCTGAATTAATTGATTTTGTTTTAAAAATCTTCGCTAATAAAATTTATTTTTCTAAAATATTTTGATATACAGACTCCACTATAGTTCTATCGTGGATAAAAAGCCATCCACATAGATGGAAATCTTTTGTAAGTAATAGGATGAGTTATATTCAACAGAGAGTAGATCCGCTAAACTGGTATCACATAATTTCTTGTCAAAGCCCGGCCGATATTGCCTCGCGTGGTGCTTTTCCTTCCGAGCTGTTAACCAATTCATTCTGGTAAGCCGGTCCCGAATTTCTTAAGCAGCAGCATACAATATAAACAAATTTCCGTGAAAATATATACTGTATCGCTCAACTTAGTGAAACGCAAGAGTTTTCAACACCTAAGCAAAAACAATTTAAACAGAAACAAATTCTGTTTTCTTAAAACATAAGGAAGTCCATCTTGAAGAACAAAAATTGAATTATGGCTGATATTTTTTAAATTTTAATGTAGCATCCTATACTTTACGATCCGCAATGTCCTTCAGTCCCTTATCCTCATAAATGTAATGAAATTTTTATCGAAAGTCATCACAGTTGGCAAACTTTGGGACTGGCATTAAGGAAATTATATGAAAAATTCAAGCGATCCTTGAATTTAGAGCAGCAGTGAAAGCGTAATAATAATTTTTGCGATCCCGAGGATCTTCCGTTGCCTCTTATATGTGCATGAGAGCGACCGTCCACATTTCAGAACCTGGCGTAATATGGCATTATTTGAAAAGAGTAAAGGGTCTTGTTGTGACCCGATATAAAAAATGAGAACTGAAACAATCTTATGTAACCTATGTAAGTGGCAGCTGAAATAAAAAGGCAATTCGGAGATCAAAGATAGTCGGTCGCATACATGTTGTTTCTTTTCCATTTTTGTGAAGTACAGAATGATAAAATTGTGAGCAGCGTGTTTTTGAAATAGGTGCGTTCTTTCAAGGAATTTATACAGGGTAACTCCTAAATTTATACAGCGGAAACCACAGGTCAATACAGGGTGAACCTTAAATAAGTACAAATATTTTAACTGCAGGTGTAGTTCGTCATATAGATGAGTCTAGTGAAAGTCATTTTTAAAAATTTTTAATATTTACGGAGATATTATTTTTTTAAATACCCACATTTGAGCGTCGCTGATCATATAGAATAAATTAATATGCATAGATTGAATTAAAACATACTTGTTTTAAGTGATAAGAGAGGTAAAATTGGGTAGGTAGTACGCTACGCAGTAATATTAACCCAAATTTTAACTTTTTAACGGGCATTACCATAAACTATTAAAAAATGAATTTCCGCAAGTTCAATATCTGATACCAAGTCCCAATTAAAGTATTAATGGCATTACTTTGTTCATACATTGAAAAAATTATACATAAACATGCATAAAGCATAACGAAAAACTATAGTTTTCACACAACATATTAAAGCAAAATTTTCGCCTTAATTATTTTTTTTTAATTCTAACTTCTATAGGTATTGCAACTTTACTAATGTAATGTAATGTATACATAGAGGTTACAACTTTCTTGAAACCAAGACATTAGTGTAACAGTGGCAACGCTGTTCACGAGTTCAATCTGCAACACTTGTGACTCATAAACATCGTACGGTCAGCGGTTCTCAACAAATTTTTAATTGGAATATCAAAAAATTTATTTAAAATTTGACTTTTTATGTTCTACACAGAGAACTATACTACTGGTTAAAATATTTGAATTGTCTGAAGCTATTTATTTGTGGCATAATTTTAGTTTTTCTTTAGTTTTATTGGGTTTTCTGCCACACTTCTGAAAAATAAAGATTAATTAAATAAGCCCTTGCGCCAAACGGATCAGTCAAGGGTTATTTTTGAAACTAAGTTTACCTAAGGAAAAGATCTCACACTGAAAAAAGTAGTAAGTAAAAAATAACAAAAATTACATCACTATCGCGCACTTCCGTATTATTGACGTTTCGAAAAACTCTGTTTTCGTTCTCAAAATAGTAGTAAAAGTATTAAACGTATGTCAAATTTGACAGTTTAAAATTTGTTTATCTGCTTCTATAGAGACGTTAAATGATTTTTATTTTATTGTAACAATAAAACCCTGTATAGTGTGCCACCATGAACGGTCGCAATCGATATATAAAGAAGTATATACAGAGCGAGTATAACTATGAATTACATTTTTATATTTACAATATAATTAAGGAAATTACTTATAAAAATATTAGGACAGAATTTGTCCTGTTGATTTTCTACTTTTTGTAATTTCAGTAATCTGCCGTAATTCTGCGGAAGATTCAGAGCACCTAGTAGTTGAAAACATACTTATGCCCATATTTTTTTGCTATGTCCATTTTGTTGGACACTGAATTCTCAATACAGTCTTCAGTAAGGGTGGCTGATTTCCTACCACCATGGCGCTTAATATTAGTTATACCTGCTCCAGTATCGGCTAATAAAGTAACCGAATAACGCCGAAAGCAATATTTATTTGAGTTTGGTTATTTAAGATAGTTTCCTATTTTGTACGGAGTCTGACCCAACGTATTTTTTCCAACCACTTGCTTGGAGCATTTATTATTGTTATAATATATGAAAAAACATCGATGCTCAGTATCCGGCTAACGAAGAGACGTATAGCTTCTGTACTTAGTCTTAGTCTTGGATTCTTTTATAGTTACTCAAAGGTTCCTATCTAAATACTGAATATCATGAAGTGTTGCATAACTCTTCTCTACAACAAGCTTCACATATGGCAAAAAGCAGTGCCACCTAATTAAAAAAATAATGTAGGTACATTTTATTTTACCTTTGAAGATGACAACATACCTTGATCATTAAAATACTTCATCGGGGGCATCGCTCAGAAAGGTGTATATTTCCTCTAGTCAATATTCTTCAGTTCTTCGGTTTGCAACTATCAATTTTTCTTTTTAAGAATGTTACTAATCTTGAATATTTGCTGTAAAAGTGCTTTTAACATGGAATAATCCGACCACAAAGAGGACGGCATAGAGTTCTTATATTTTTCCAAAAATTATGCTAAGGGCACATTTTCAGTATAGTGTTTCACGTTTTTAAAGGAACACCATTTAATAAACTTATCATAAGTTTTGTTCTAATTTATTTTGTATTTGCCCGGCAAAAGGCTTTCCTTCACTTCCTCTGTCGTTTTAAAAATTTGAGGTGGCGTACTTAGAATTTCTTCTGTACTACTATCATTATTTAAGACCATTGGAAAAATCCAACTATTTATAAAAAAATCTTCTACATTGCTAGAGATTTTCGCGTAGTAAATATGGCGTATATGAAAATCGCGTTTGTTGATATTATTGCTAGGCATCCGTCACAGCTATCAATTCGGCGCCAACAAAAAATACTTAGTTTTAGTTATAGAGTTCTAATATATAATATGATGTATACCAAATTTATAAGTGTTCTAAATATAGGCCGTGTATAAAACCAGTATAAAGTTAAACATCAGTGCTAAAGGTACATCATTTTTAATGGCATTTTAGATACTGACAACATGCGTTAAAAATTGTAGAAAACATTAGATATGTAGACAAAAGTATATAGTAAAATATTTTTGAAGCATTGCCATCGACAGATTAGATCTAAGGACTTATGATGAAAAATGTAATTTGGTGCCAAAATAATGTATTCGAAATCTCTCTCTTTTGAATAGATTGCGTAGATAAGGTGTTCCGAGCAACCTCTCTATTGGAAGTAAAAATAAATATATTTATTTAGGGCAAATAAATTGATTTAAAGTATCTTTAATCTAAATCAATTTATTTTTGCTAAAAGTACCTACCCCTTTGACCTTAACAAAATGAGACCACAGATTCCTTAAGGGAAAATAAATTGATTTAACCTAACATACCTATATCCCAAGTCGCATAATAAAAATGATACAGGGTGTCAAAGTTAAAATTTTATTTTCGATATTTGTAAATAACTTCTTAAGAAACCTAAATATTTACATAAAATTTGTAAATCGGGGGTTTTGCGGGCGAGAAATTCAAATTTGTTTCTAATTTTGACGTCACTAGTAGAGGGCGCCCTTTTAAATTGCAAAACTTATTTATCTGACTATTGAAACAATTGATTCTCCTACCTGTTTTATTTGGAAAAGGTATACCTTGCTGAAGTCGGTAGGAGTAATCATTTTTGAAATAATCCTATTTGAAATGCTCAATGCACTAAGTAAAAACTGTTTTCGTTTCAGGTAAAGTGCCTTTCCTGCTGAAAATACAGCAAAATGTTACTTGAAAAAGTTGTTCAGAATGGTAAATTAAAGAGACGTGTAAGAAGAGGGGCAAAATTTAATGAAACTATTTTTCAACAAAGCAAAAAGATTTTATCAAAGCAGGCCGATCTTCTTTAAATTTAGCACGTCTCCATAATTTATCGTTCTGAATAATTTTATCAAGTATCATTTTGCTGTATTTTCAGTAGTAAAGGCACTTTACCTGAAACGATAACAGTTTTCAATCGGCGCACTGAATATTTCAAATAGGATTATTTCGAAAACTGTTACTCCTAACGACTTCAACAAAGGTATACCTTTTTCAGATATAATAGGTAGGAGAATCGATTTGTCATAGTCAGATGGATACACTAAGCAGCAAAAAAGCCATAAGTGCCATAAGTGGCGTCCTTTACTATAGTCTGTTTAGAAATGAAAGAGAGTAATAAAAGATTATTATGTACTGCTGCTTATATTCATTATTTTTATATTATATATTATCGGTATAGATGAGGTGTACTTTTAAAAAAACTTTGTGTGATCGGGTTGTACTAAATTGTAGCAGGTAGCTAAAATTTAATCCCCGACAATCCGTCTTTGTCTATGCCTCTTCAATTTCTCGGTCCATTTCTCTTATAAGTAACAACAATATAAAAACAGCATTTCAAAACATGAGGCTACTTTAAGCATCATAACCGGATTAAGAGGGTTTTTAGTAATTCAAATAAAATTACTCAATATTACTATCAAAATATTTATTTAAATTTAATGAATAGACTTTTATTCCACACAAAAAAATATGTATTTTGAAAATTCAAATTGTGGTGAGTAAATGTAGTGTTGTATAAATGTACAATAAAGAAAATAAAAAAGTAGGTATATTAAAATTCATCCTCTGAATATTCTGATGAATTATCTTCATCTCCTAGATTGATAACGATAGGTTCCACAGTAACGTCAATTAAATTATCGAGTTCCCACATCTCCTCTTTTTTTTTTGTACATGATGTATACATCTTTGCCAGTTATCTACAGTTACTCGTTCGAAGCAATTTTTTAACAAAATTTTCACCTCACTTAATTTAAACGTCGTATTATTTCGCGCTAGATCTCCTTTTACCTGCGCCCAGACTAATTCGATTGGGTTAAGTTCACAGCGATAAGGTGGTAACCGTAGTACCGTTATTTGGCGATTTGTTGTCATTTCATCGATAACATATTTTTTCTGATCTTTATTAAGATTGACAAGTGTCAAAAGTTCCTCTTTCACCATATTTGTTTCAAAAGAAATGTTTTTTCCGGATAACCATTGAATTATATCGGGTTTCCTCCAAGCAGTCATAGGCGTCTGCTCGATCTGCCGTGAATGGTAACTGGCATTATCCATGACAATTACAGACCCAGGAGGAATAAGATCCAACATCTGTGTAAAATACTCTTCGGAAACATCTGCGTTCATGTCTTCGTGATAGTCACCTGTGTTTTTAGATTCAAATAAAACTAAACCGCCATCTCCAAAACCACTGGCACTACCTAGATGTGTCACTATTAATCTTCACCCTTTACCTGAAGGTGCCTTGAACCCTGTTGAAAGTAAATGCTTGTCGAAAACTTTTTACATTTTTATCTTGTCATACTTTTGTTACAGTGTATCCCTCGTTGACCCAAGTTTCTTCTAGATAATAAATATTCCTCCCTTCGTCACGGAATTTTCTAATTGATTTTAAGTAGGATCTTCGCAAACAAATAATTTCATCTTTGTCGATAAGAACTAACTTCCTGTTCTATTTTTCCCAGCAAAAATTCAACTCTCGTAAGACGGCCCATAATTTGCTTCTACTGATTTTTGGCAAAACGTTGTTCTCTGAAAGTTCACTTAAAATTTTCCTTAGCGTTGGTATTTCTTTTTTAAAATAAAATGAGTGTACTTTTCTGCGAATGACATTTTTGAAGAAATCATCTATAACGACTTTTGACCTCCCTGTATATGATTTTGGGGGATTTACAGTATCTTGTTCATTTTTTGTTTCCTTTAAAAGTCTGTAGATAGTCGATTTTCCAATCCCTGTCATTTTGGAACACTTTTCCACGATGTTGTCAACACTGTTGGTAGGATTTTGGTGTTTCAATGCATTAAATACATTTAATATAATAATCTTCTCATTCTGAGACAGCGCACATCTTTTCACGTTTATCAGGTAGGTAATCTGATAAGCTTTTACCCAAACAATATTATATCTACTGGCACAATAGTCACTAAACACAAGTCGAATTTTACTCTACTGAACTAGCACGTCTTCGTATATTCAGCTCTAAGAGTGGATTGATCTGTCACAATACACTGGCTCATGCCCTATGATGTATCCAGTAAAATATACTAATGTACACCCATTACCTGTTAGCATTATTGTTACCCGATAATTACCTGAAACGAAATATTACCACGCCCATGGCCGGTTTTTATCTCGGGGTTTTATTCCTCTCTTTCATTTTCAAACAGACTATAGTGACGTCAAAATTAGAAACAAATTTAAATTTCTCGCCCTCAAAAACCCACGATTTACTAATTTTATTTAAATATTTGAATTTTTAAGAAGTTGTCTACAAATATTGAAAATAAAATTTTAACTTTGACATCCTGTATCTTTATTATTATGCGACTTGGGATATAGGTATGATAGGTTAAATCGATTTGTTTCCACCTAAGGATTATGTGGTCTTATTTTTGCTACTTAATTTAAAAACACCCTGCATAAATAAGTAAAAAAACAACACTTTCTTTTACCTGTTTTGTTAAAAGTTGGATCGTGTGGATGCTTGGCTCCTGCGAAACTATTGGAGTAGATGTGATGCCATGGCCTCCAAGGCTTACCGATAGTAGTTGGCGTGAAGTTTGGAGAGACATATTCTGTGGCAAATTGGGTGGTGTTTCCTAAATAGGTCAACATATAGACGCTGGAAATGAAACTCCTCATGAATTCGGAATGCAGCAGGTGTTTGTTGCCGATTATAAGGTCCGGATATTCATCTGTATCAACGTAAACTTCTAATGTCGCCTGGAATATACAGGACATATTTAAAATGTGTGCATAGTGGTTTGATCGAGAAGTTTCGTACTGCCCATAACACCTGATGATCGTAGACCAGTCAGAAATATCAGGCGTAGCGATCGACATTTCAGGTGCCAGGACATGGGCCAGAAAAAAAGGTCATTGTTTATTTACTACTGTTTTAATAACATAAGATAGTAAAACTAGAAAATGTAATAAATAAAGAAAACCCGCACCTAATTCGCAGATGACGTAATTATCAGGGGTGCACTTAGGACGTTAAGTTATACCTACAAAAAGTTAAAATCAACATCTTATCCTGTACTGGTAATTTATAATAATATCCAACATTATCCATGTTAAGTTTATCACAAATATCAGATCTCAGCATAATTTTTGACAGCAAGATGATTTTTGACCGTCATATTAGTTACATTTCTAATAAGGCTAATAAAATGTTAGGTTTTTTTATGTACAAATTGTGTGATCTAAAAAAACCGGCTACACTTCGCGTTTTATTTATGGCTTATGTTAACAGTTCGTTAAGTTATGGTTCAGTAGTATGGAATCCTCAATATAATGTTTACATAAACCACCTTTAAGGAATCCAAAACGAATTTGTTAGATATTTAAATCATAAGTTCTATCCTGACATTGTAGATAGCTTTTTAATTCGAGATAGGTTGAACTTATTATCTCTGGAAAGTAGAAGACGCATAACTGATATTAAATTTATTTATAAAATTGTTAATAATCTAATTGATTTTATTGAAATTAATAGTTTTATTAATTATAACGTTCCATCATATTTCACGAGAAATACAAATATATTTTACTGTGATTTTGCCAATACCAATTATTTTTTCAATTCGCCTTTAAATAGATGTTTATCCTCTTATAATAATATTTCGAACGATATTAACGTTGATCTTTTTTCTGTCTCAAGTAGCTCCTTTGATAGGACTTTAAAAACATATTTTCGATAATTATATTTAAATTAGCGCTAGGTATTTCTTCTTATATTGCTTCATTGCACCTCATTCTTCAATTATTTATCTTTTGTTTAAACATGTCTTAATTTCTTGTATACTTATATTTCTGTAACAATCATTATTATGTACCTATAAGGGAATACGCTTTTTGGGTTTGTCCTGTTTGTATTCCTTAAGCAACAATAAACAATAAACAATTAGTTTACAAAACACTCTACATAACTATTCACTTGTAGTACTGGAATAAAACTGAATAACCAGCAATTACTGTAAATCTTCTAGTGTTAGGCTGTGGCGTTTGTCGCTAATAATCCATTTGTTTCGAAAACGTGGGTTCAATATCCACAGAGGTCACTGGGACATATTTAAAGTATATATAATTTTTCATGGATGGCACATTTAGAGTGGGTTCAGAAAAATTTACTTCTTGTCATCAAAAAGATCTAATATACGGTATAGAGTCTAGAAATCCCGGATTGTTCTTCAACACGGTATCAATTTTTTTATTCCGCGCTTGGTTCTTGTAACTGGGAAATAAACTGTCGCAAATAAAAAAACATACAATAAAATGTACGTATGTTAAATCTTTGCGAATTTTAGGATCGTTAAATATCCATTGAACATATAAAATAGAAGTAGCATCACTTGAGTGTAGTAGCTGTAAAATACTTTTTATACCGTCAAAATGAACGTAGTAATTTGAAGTTGCTTCTAACTATACAGGGTGTCCGGAAATTATGCGTCAAGACTTCAGGAGGTGATTCCTCGCAAGAAATTAGGGTCACGAAGTCCTATAACAATTTTTCGAATATTAACGGAGATGCAGGGTGTTAAAGTTAAAATTTTATTTTCGATATTTGTAAATAACTTCTTAAGAAATCCAAATATTTACATAAAATTTGTAAATCGGGGGTTTTTGCGGACGAGAAATTCAAATATGTTTCTAATTTTGACGTGACTAGTAGAGGGCGCCACTTATGGCACGTCATGTTTCTTTCAAATGACAGAACTTTTTTGCTGCTTAGTATCTGACTATTTAAACAATCGATTCTACTACCTGTTATATCTGAAAAAGGCATACCTCATTGAAGTAGTTAGGAGTAACAGTTTTCGAAATAATCTTATTTGAAATATTCAGTGCACCAAGTAAAAACTGTTTTGGTTTCAGTAAAAGTGCCTTTTCTACTGAAAATACAGCAAAATGTTACTTGAAAAACTTGTTCAGAACAGTAAATTATGGAGATGTGCAAAATTTAAGAAAAAATCGGCCTGCTTTGATAAAATCTTTGTGCTTTGTTGAAAAAAGGTTTTATCAAAACTCGCCGATCTTTTTGAAATTTCGCACGTCTCCATACGATTACGAATCTAAATAACTTTTTCAAGTAACATTTTGCTATAGTTTCAGCAGAAAAGGCACTTTACCTGAAACCAAAACAGTTTTTACTCGGTGCACTGAGCATTTCAAATAGTATTATTTAAAAAATGGTTACGCCTACCGACTTCAGCAAGGTATACCTTTTTCAAATAAAACAGGTAGGAAAATCGATTGTTTCGATAATCAGATGGATACATTAAGATGCAAAAAAGTTCTGTCATTTAAAAGATACATGATGTGCCACAAGTGGCGCCCTCTACTAGTGACGTCAAAATTAGAAACATATTTGAATTTATCGTTCTCAAAAACCTACGATTTACAAATTTTATGTAAATATTTGGATTTCTTAAGAAGTTATTTACAAATATCGAAAATAAAATTTTAACTTTAACACTAAGTCTAGAAAAATATGACGTCGATTTGAACGTTTATGTTTGTCATAATGACAAAACGCTGTAGTAGAATGACAGATGAATGCAATAAACATTTTATTGCACTAGTGCAATAGAGAACCACTTTTTCCACTAAATATAGTTCAATAATGTATATTCTTAACAAAACTTTATTGAACTATATTTAGTGGAAAAAGTGATTCTTTATTGCACTAGTGCTATAAAATGTTTATTGCATTAATCTGTCATTCTACTACAGCGTTTTGTCATCATGACAAACATAAAGGTTCAAATCGACGTCACATTTTCCTAGACTTAGTGTCATCTAATAGTTATTTATACAACAAGTACAAAAAGTAAGTGTTTATTGCACGCGACGTGAAATTATACAACGAGGCCGTCAGGCCGAGTAGGACAACACTTCGAGTGCAATAAACACTTTTTGTATGAGTTGCATATAATATTTTTTCTACGTTCATGCAAAAACCAAAAATTTTTTTACTTAAATGTCAGTGAGTGACAAAACGCTGTAGTAGAATGACAGATGTGTTGTCCTACTCGGCCTGACGGCCTCGTTGGACAAGTTCACGTCGCGTGCAATAAACACTTACTTTTTGTACTTGTTGCATAAATAACTATTAAATATTAAGGTCGTCGTCAAGTCCGAACCTGAGACCTACGAACAAAATGCGGGCTTTAGTAATAAATAATAATGATAAATCCTTAACTCGAAAGATCTGAGGATGTCGATTGCAATGCCTCTTGATAGCATACATTAAAATACAAATGTGCAGACCAATCACAGACGATGTGGGCGGGGCATCGTTCCCGCCCAATTTCATCATATTTTATCTGTAACCAACTTTTTTGCTTGGCAGTAACAACGAAAAGTTGACGTTTATTGAGAAGCGTCACTTTATTGTTTGGCGAACGATAAAATCTAGCAAACACTTGTCGTCAATAGCAACCAAGTAAACAGAGTCCTTAAGTAGTAAATTTAATAATTGTCAAATTTTGAAAATTTTGTGTAGTTTAGTTGAGACAATTTTAATTGTAAAAATGATGGAAATTGAACATAGATATCTCGAATACACCTCCATAGATTAAAAATGCTATAAACATTGTAACTTTAGGTTTGTTGCCAGAAAAAGCAAAGAAGTTATACGATAAGCAATTCAACCTACTTGTGACATGGTGTAAATCGAAATAAATTTATAAATATTCACAAAACGTACTCCTTGTCTGTTTTTGTGAGAAGGCAAAAACACTAAAACTGTCATCATTATGATAGATTTAGTCGATGCTCAAAAACACTAAAACTGTCATCATTATGATAGATTTAGTCGATGCTACAATCCATATTATCTACCAAGAATGATATTGACTCAAACAAGTTCAAAAAGTTGACGACATTTTTAAAGAAGTAAGGAGTTGGATATAAGCCTAAGAAATCAAAATCTCTTTCCCAATCTGAAATATATAGATTTTTGCGAGGAGCCGATAAAGAAACATACTTCTTAATAAAAGTACATTCTATACATATTGATTATTGTATAATCTGTAACTTAATAGAAATATTTTATAATAGGTAGTTCTAATTACTGGAATTTCGGGTGCCTGCAGACGTGACCAATTACTAAAAATAAACGTTAAAGATTTTGAGCACAAATTTGTATTCAATTTAAAATTCGCGCTATTATAATCTTACAATTTAATAATACAGTGTAATTTTTAAATTGAAAGAAAATTTTAAAATATTTTGTTATATTTTAAAATATTATTTTAAGTATTCTCAAAAGTGTAATGATTTGAAACTGTTCGATTCTTGTGAGCATTTTTATAAAGTTAAATTGAATTTTCTCATATGGTATTCGAATCACTTACATTAGGAAAAACTTGAGCAGCCGCTTTCCATTCATAGGCAACTATGCTGTAAGGCAGGTAAACCTTTTGATCATCCTGAAAATGGTATTCTTCTTTCATACTAGTATCTGATCTAGTAACATCCCGATCTCGACTTCGGGGAGAAGTATCCGGTTTTTGGTAAGTCTGAAATTAAATATTAAGTTTTTAGTTCCAATTTGTTTCAAATTTGACCACTAATTTCTTCAATTTAATTCTTGACAGTAATGATTAGAGATGGAGCGCGGAGTTTATCAGGACCGTAGCCAGTTTACGAATGAACATATTAATATGTTCACAGAAAATATGTCGGAACATACCAACTAGTAAGGTTAAGTCGAGAATAAAATATCTATATAAATTTAGATATCCATGGTATATTGGAGTGGTTAAAATATATTATTACGAGCTTTTCTATGGTGAAATGGCGAAGTTTAAGTTAATATTAACTTATGTAAGGAAAATTACCGTTTAACGTCTATTGTTGACAACGAACAGTATGGGGAGTTGTTGAGGCTGAACTATCGTACTACTGATTGTGCGGATAGATATAGATTACATCAAGTCTTATGAATTTTTGGACTTATAGGTTCTGTTAATTACATTAAGATAAAGTAAAAAATTATTACTTTTAGATAGAAATTCAAAATTCTTTAATAGACTAAAATAATTTTTGAATAAGGTGAATGCCAGGTGATTATAAGCGACAGTTATTTTAATCATACATCAGAATAGAACTTGAAAATTATATCCTTCTTTAACTGACAAAGTAATATATGTATCAAGAATTTAAGATAAATTGATATCTGATTTAAAAAATGCTAGATGTTTTTTACTGAAGTAGTATTTACATCATCCAAATTAATTTGCTACCTCGAAGGATTCAAGGTCAAAAGTTGTTATTTTTTATACGTTTATTTAAATACACCATGCATAACCAGTCAACATATAAAATGTAAATTTTGTTCGACTAACATTACTTTATAATTATTTCTAACCTAGCTTAAAATGGCTCAAATAGTCGTTGACTCAACAACATTGAGAAATGCTGTAGTAAGTTAAAAAAAGAACTTTAAAGAGGATATTATTTCTTGAAGATATTTTTTTTAACTTACAGATGGTGAATATCGTTCAATGGATTTTAGTCACCAAAATAGAAAATATTCCAGTGTTAAGAAACAGGCAATAATTGAAATTATTTCAACATTGTTCTTATTTCATCCAGTCACACATATAAGGCGAAATGTCAGGTTTGGCCCCGAAGATCTCTAGTGGGATTTGGTTCTCGCCTATTTTCAGTAATATAATTCTATAGTCGAAAGCATCATTCTATAAAATAAACTTTGGTATTTTGTATCTTCGTAAACTATTGTAAATACTCTTCGGTCACCATCGACTTCTACACTTCGCGAAGTAGGTAAGAGTAATGAATTATGACAAGAGAGATAATTGAAAAATAGAAACAAAATACCAAAATGATGATAACAAACGGGAACGAAATCCCAGCACTGGTTCTTGTTCTCTGGTAATGGTCAGTCTACAATCTAAAGCTGCGTATATTTTTTCTGTGTTACTACTGATGATGGCAGCGTTGTCAAAATTTGCCGGTATTTCCGCGACGCTTTAAAAAATATTGAAGAGTGTAACATCCGAATTGACCAGATTCTACACAGCATGGAAGAAACATTGTATCGCAACAAGTTCTGTTTGGAGAAAACTTTGACTTTACTTTATTCGTACTTATTTATCATTGTTCTATTATACAAGTGTACCCAGTTTAATCGTCAGCGTTATGCTTAAAATGTTACTGCTCCTATCTCAGTGTAGATCATAGAATAGCACATGAGGTGTGTGTTCTTAAAGTTTCCTTTATATATAATCTAGTTCTGCGAACCTAGAATAGCTTGGCTTGACTGTCCTTCTCCATTTCGCTCTATCTCTTGTATTTTCTTTCTTACAATTTGTAGTTGCTGTAGATTTTCCTCCACCTCTGTTTTCCATATTGCTATTGGTTCGTCTCCTCTTCTTACACCCAATTGTTCATGTTATTACCATTTTTGGTATTCTTGTCTCTACCATCCTCTCAATAAGCCTTAGCCACTTTAGCCTTTGTGTTTTTACCACGTTTGCTAAGCTCACCTTTTTGTATAATTATTTTATGTCTTAATTCGTTCTTCTGTCCACCCGCCTTCTGTTTTTTCCTTGAAAGATTTTGCTCAATATTATCTTCTTCCACACTTCCAGCTTTGTTTATTCTGATTTACTGAACATCCACGTTTTACTAGCGTATGTGGTCTTACTACTGTTTTGTATAGTCTTAATTTGTTCACCTATATATAGAAGAGAGAAATATTTCTATTTCTCAGTATTCTCTGCAATCTCCACATTTATTTCCTGATATTATTCTGGCTTCAATTGAAAGTTACCGCACTTATCTTCTTGAAAAGCTACTTCATATAAAATTGTGATTAAAATAAAACAAAATTAAAATACTATCTACAGCTTTTGCAAGGTCCATCTGATCTATATTAACGACTGATGTGGTAAACGAAAAATTCCATTTACAGAATAAATGGTCTGTATCTTTTGAACTTTTATAAAAACAAGAAAAAGTTATTTGGGAAAAAGTTTCAATTAAAAAGTTCTTTGAATATCCGTAAAAAAGTGGCATGCTTCTGCGAAAAAAAATTGAAGCGTCACGACGCCAAGCGCCGTTTGGTTATGGTTTGGTAATTGGTAACGCTCATTTTGGTTCGCCGTACATATTTGGACATAATTTTGATTTAGCAACAGGAAAAACTACTTATGTGTAGGTTTTGAATCTACGTCATATCTTCATATCTGATTGATAATAACTCTAAAGTATTAAAAATTTCTACGTACGCCTGCAGGGCCTTTCCAGTTTTCCCCATGTATCACTTGATCAGACCATTCTGGAAAGGGAAGAGTAAGGGCATCATTAACATCAACGTGAACAAGGTCTGATACTTTCTCTGAATCTTTTTCAAGTTTTGACGACTTCGTCTTCATTCTTTAACTTGTCAAAAAAATGTCATAAATATTGCCCTTTTAATGACAAGTAAAGTCACATTAAGCTTTATCCTCACGGACGCCAATTTAGATTGATTTAAATTATTAATGGTGGGGAAGTCTCAACTTTTAGTGAATTCCGTATAACAGAAGTATTTACTGCTATTTTCATCATTATGTCGGGCTGCAGTTGGCAATATTTGCAAAAAGTTGAGACTTTTCCCACGAATTTCGCGCAGAGACCAGTGAGTAAAAGAAGGCTATAACGTTGTTGCTATGGAGCAGTTGCTATGGTGCAATGCTTACAAAGTATACAAACATTTTTAAAAATTTTGATATCTGTGAACGTTTGTGAACATTAAACCTCAATAATCAATTCTTCATAAATTTTCAGCATGTGTGACACAGATTTTAGTGATATTGAAATGGAAAATGAAGCGGAAGCTGCCTTATGTACATTGATTCCTCAGAATTCGAAGAAATTGTACAATTGCACAGCAAAATTTGATAAATAATATTTCAGAGAAAGTTATTCTAGCGTACTTGTCCCAGTTAACTTTAATGTGCACCCTATATATTATGAAGTAATTATTCCATGTTGCAAACTACAATTTATTTGAATAAAAATATTGATATTAGTAAATATACCAATGTTATTGGTTTCCTTAAAAAGGAAATCAAGTAGTTATAATCCCCGAAAATCCAAAATATTTTCCAAGGAACAGGTTGAAAGGTATTCCAAAAAGTTGTCTTGATTATTGGTATATCTGGAGTTTGTAGGACCAGACGGAGATATAGAAGGAGTCAATTTTTTGATAATTTTCCAAATGCAAATATGCAAATCCACGTCCATCCATCATTGATCACAACCATTTTTTATCATGCACATGAATTCTAAATGTATTACACAAGCAGTGGGTATAAATAACATAGGTTCAAATCCTAAAAAGACTGTCGAATATCTTAGATTACCCAATATTACTGAGTATACTTGGAACTGCTTTAGATGATGTTCTGCAGCAACCTTCCTTGCAGATGCAGGAGCCAACATATCGATTCTCAAGAGACAAGGAGGTTGGCGTTTGACTTCTGTGGTAGAGGCGTATATAGAAAATTCCATACAAAATAAGCACTCGATAGCAAGAAAAATTCTTGGGGAGAAAGGAAATACCACTTGCATTCCAGCACCGGGATGCAGGTGTTATATTCTTCCAATATTGAAGTTGAAGTTGAAGTGATGAAAGAAATATATACTCCCCGGCAAAAAAATCCGGCCACTATAAACTAACCACAATTTTAAAGTTGGATTTCTCGCAAATTTGATTTTGATAATCTTTTTTTTAAATCGTACATTGATTTCTCAGGAATGGATGCTATGGCGGAAATTTTATTCGGAATTTTTATGTGAATATATACGGGGCGCAACAAAAAGACAAAACTCAGAAACCAAGTCAAATAAACAAATAAACATCAAAATGTAGATTAATGTTTACACAATTAAATTTAAAAAAAAAAGATAAACAAATTTTAAGGAATTGATATCTAGCGTGGCCTCCTCGCTTCAAAATGGCTTCATTCAATCGACGTGGCATCGAATCAATCAGGTTTGTAACAAATCCTTGTGGAATTTCATCAAATTCTTCCTGAAGTGCAATTCGCAAATCAACAACATCCGTCGCCGATAATGGCATTTTTTAAATTTCAAACAGTCAATCCCTTTCCGTCTATGCCGCCTTGATTATTTGCACGTAGAAATTTCTGCCTGCAAAGTCTTTTTCCGAGCAGTTAGTTTTAAAACAGTGCATCTCCAATAAAAACAGAGATAATGTCGTGATTAAAAAAACAAAATGTTGACAAAAGATGACTCCAGTTAGCAACGGCGACTGTAGCTGCTGCACCCCACAGGGTGTTACAAATTTCGGGAAAAAAACTTCGTCTTTTGTGCTCAAATAAAATTCCAAATAAAAATTTCCGGCACAACATCCGTTGCTGAAAAAGCAATGTACAATTTAAAAAAGATCATCAAAATCAAATGAGCGGTTTGCGAAGAAGTCAACTTAAAAATTGGGAGTAGTTTTTAGTGGCCGGTTTTTTTTTGCCGGTGAGTTTAAGTTCAGCTAATGTCCAATTATCGGATTTGAAAGATTAGTTAATTTATTTACGCACATGTGCGTAAAAATAATTATTTTAAGCACATGTGCCTAAAAGACGAATCGAAATGTCATTACTATGCAACGATATTACGAAGAATATATTTTTCACAAAGATAAATTCAGTGTTATGCCAATTTCTAACCAATAAACAAAAACAGTCACCTACTTTTATCAACTTATTGGTCTAATATTTGTTTCATATGGTTTTTGAAATATTGCACTAAATCAAACCATGAATATACCAATAATGACAGATTCTTACAAATATCGGGCCATTTTTTAAATGTTTTGTCAATAGTGGTCCATTAAATGTGTGTTACCTAGAACATTGCTTCATTAAAAAATTTCTGCTCATGGAAATCGATATCCCCGTTTCTGGCTCTGTCTGTTCTTATTTTTATGCAAAACCTGTCCAAAGAGATCGCGTTTCCCATCTACGGGATCAATCCGACGAGCCGGGGCACTTTCCATCAGTGTGCAATTGCGTTAAAGCCAGTTCGTTGGACTATTATTGATTCTCGTTGCATCATTTAATTCTGTTCATTAACACGATTTTGTTGGAGCTGATCCTTCGCGATATCGCAATCGCAGTTAGATAGCGGCCGTACCAGATTCGCTAACTGCCATTATCCTTTCGCTGACACTTCCAAGTGATTTATCGAATTGGCAGAACGTAGGATGTGACAGTTTCTAATGCCAACAGTACCTGTAAGCTGATTTCCCGGTTGTCGTTTAAATGTATGAATATCTCTATACGTTTAATTTGTCTTTGCAGTCAGTTACATTTTTAAAAAGGTGTAAATCAAAGGCAGAAAAAAGAGAAAAATGCTTTTTTCTCCAAATGACATTAAAAGCGGCTTTTTAATGACACTTGACGGGCCTAAAAGGTGTATTTTTACTGCCTAGGCAGAAAAAGTTCATTACTATGCAACGTTCCAGGTAATATTTAAATCAAACTGGTAATTAACATTGATAATAACATTAGCTAAATGCAAAATGATGGAGTTAAAAAAAATAAACAAAACTGGTTTTATTACATTACAACTACAACAGGATATTTTTATTTATTAGAAATATTTATAGTGAATTGTGAACAATTATTTAATGCAATTGAACTCGCTCTACTTCCCTCCTTTTTGCGCAAAATTAAAAATATTATTATTAAACGCCTGAAAATATTTTACTACCGATGTTCGAAATATTGGCTAGCGGGTCCTCGATATAGCCCTCCGCGACCGCGTAAGACTTCCATTCCCCATGTTGCTTCAACATTGTTACGTCCTCTTCACTTTGAAGAACTCGTGATTTTATGCATGAAAATCATCTGACTGCCGTTTCAAAAAGCTCGTAATTTCAAATATTTTGCCAAATCAATTTTATTTTTTATATACAGAATAACCCTCAACATCGAATTGGTAGACCATAATATTAAAGGCTTCATTTTCTTTGAAATATCGGGAAAATAGGCAATGAGCACATTTTCAGAGAAAATTCCTACTCTTTTTTTTTTGTCTATATTCCATGAATCTGCTGTATGTGAGGCCTCTTATCTTAGATGGTGTTAATGATAACAACTCATCCTCACTTTCAATTTCATCCATTTCGAATAGTTATGTGATTTTTTTTAAATTGAGAATGACATTAAAATAAACACAAACAATTCGACAAACGTCATCAGCGGTAAAGGTAATAACAAAAAGCCAGATTTGGATATTGATAATGAAACGAAATTAACAATAATATAAAAAACGATTTTGTGTGAAATTGGAGCACATTTGGAGAAGTATGTTTCACTAGGCAGAAAAAAAATAGATATTTCAACATTGATTCTTAAGTAGGCAAGTCTACATCCGATTTACTGAATATTACTCATTTTATTATGTATTGTATCAAAATAGTCAGATCGATGTAGTTTATGCTGACCTGACAATTGATACACAGTCTACTATTGTCATTTTTCTTCTGATTTTTTTTAGCTTCCTTGGAATTATATTTAACAAAAGTTTTTTTTGCCGATCGACATTACAGGCGTAGTTTTTGTGATATGTGTGACATTTACTGCCCAGACATTGAAATTATTTTTACTGCCGCTAAATTAAAAAATTCAAATTTGTTCTTTAACGAAAGTAACTTTATTTATTGTAAACATGTATAGTGAAATTAG